>CM053029.1:251640835-254233335 GCA_028564925.1 Lithobates sylvaticus | reverse complement strand
CAGAACGGACTAAAGAAAGCACTGATAAACAGCAAGGCCTGAAAGAACGAAATGCAAATCAAGCAACGAGCTGACAATAAGCATTGAAAATCAAAGCATACTATATATAAATATATAGGCCGCAAAGACAAACAAATGCGAACTGACTACACGCACTGATAAGCAAATACGCACCGACAAGCACAAACTGTAGAGCAGGAACGATCTGAAGCACAAGTCTGAAAAGACACGAATCGTCTATAGCGAAACTCCTACTAACACGCCATAAACACGAGATCAGCAGAAGGAGCCCAACGGTTGCCGGACATGGTGCTGAACTTTCCTTTTATGGTCTCGTCGTACATGGTGGACGTCACCGCGTTCTTGGCGGTCGGAATTTGGTGTGATCGTGTGTAGGCAACACAGCTTGAGCGGAATTCCGTCGGAAAAACCGACACAGTTTTTTCCGACGAGAATTCAGATCGGGTGTACGTGGCATAAGGCTGTTTTTACACTGAGGAGTTAAAAAATCACCTGAAAATCTCAAGAACCGTTTAAAACCCTTTAAAACCGATGAATGCGTTCACACTGGGGCTGTGTGCTTCCGTTGCTGTGAAAAACCCTGTTTGCAGCATTTTCAGAGCAATGGGAAATGTGGTAAAATCGCAGCAAAAACACATATGCATTTTTGCAGAGGATCAGTGTGGAAGTAGCCTAACTTAGGACTTTTCATTATGAAGGCAGTCCAGGGAAGCAGCACTGAGAGCAGGAGCCAGTAAAGCTAGTGCTGGGGTAAGAAGTTTAACAAATAGCTTACTAGGGAATGTTTATTGTGCTCAATGTGTTACACTAAAAAATGCTGAAGGTTTAATATTACTAATATAAACTGTCCAATGACTTTGGTGATATAACATGACAACAGCTGATATGGTCCAAAAAGGTCCTTTTAACCTAGAAACAAACATTTGGAGGACACATTTCTTTTTTATACTTACCAGAAAGGCCCTGTTGCTATGTAGTCCTTGTAATCTGCAATTTCCTGGTCTTCAGAGCTCCTCGTGACTTCCTCCCTTGCCTGTGGTCCTGGGAAATGATGACACATCAGTTTCCAGGAGTCTGTGGGCAGTACTGTGCTCAAAAATCGCGCTGCCGTTGAATCGTGCATGCGCAAGATTGAGAGGTGCATGCTGGTTACTCAGCATGCACCTATCCAAATCTATTCCAGGAAGCGATCTCGATTTGGCTTCACATGCCCAATCTCCTGATGGAAACGCCCACAAATAGAGGCATCAAAGCGAACAGTAAGAAATTTATATTTTTTAACAATCGATCAAGATCAATGTATACTCTTTTTGAAACCTCATTAGCAATAATGCTAGGATACAAAAGCAAAAAAATTTTTGCCGGAACTGCGCTTTAAAGTGAACTTTGGGGGGATAGAGGTTTGGGAACGGCCGCATCTGACTTTTTTTTAAAGCTGCCAGCTCCAGACCTGTAATTTATTCCATGGCTGCACTACCTAGTGCATTATTTCCCTGGAACAAGTATACAGCTAGTAAGTAGAGTTGAGCGGACACTAGTGAGTAGAGTTGAGCGGGTTCGGCCGAACTTCGCAAAAAAGTTTGAGTTCGGGGCCTCATCCCCACAACCCTGGCTGGTGGTTGTGGGGGTCTGCGGGCAGGGGGCTTATCAGAATCTGGAAGCCCCCTTTAACAAGGCGACCCCCAGATCCTGCCCCCCCTGTGCGAAATGGTAAGGGCTACCATTTCACCAAAAAAAGTGACAAGTGTTAAAAATGACAAGAGCCAGTTTTTGACAATTCATTTATTTAAGTCTTCTTATTTCTATCTTCTTCCTTCTTCTTTCCTTCATCCTTCAGTTTCTTCCTCTATCTTCTTCTTCCTCCATCTTCTTCTTCCTCCGATCCTCTGCTTCATGCTCTGGTGTTCTCTTCCGGTATCTTCCTCCACGGCGTCTCTTCTTCCTCGCTTTATTCTTGAGCCGCTCCGCACAATGGGAGGCTCCCGATGTGTGACGCTTCTCTTCTTCTGACACTAATATGACGGAACCGGGCATCAGAGGGGGCGGGGTCACCAGGTGGCCCCCCGCCCTCCATTATATAAGAACTGTCAGAAGAAGAGAAGCATGTAGCCTGGTACGGTTCAAGAGGGGGGGCGCTCTCTTCCCCCGCTCTTTTCCTGCGGCCTGCCAGGTTGTGTGCTCGGATATTTTGGGGGAACCCCACGTCATTTTTTTTTTTTAAATTTGACCCGGGGTTCCCCTTAATATTCATACCAGACTTGAAGGGCCTGGTAATTGAATTTGGGGGGAACCCCACGCTTTTTTTTATCAATGACTTTCAATAACTGTTCTCTGTATTACGGGGCGCCGACAATTCATTATAGCCGCCAGTGCTTTTAAATGACTTTTTTCCTGCAGAAATGACACTTTGTGCAGGGACAGTTCTAAGCACGGGAAACATGTGCCCCTTTACAGGCATACTATAGACACCCCAGGTACGAAATTTAAAGGAATATTACACTTTTATTGTTTCACTTTAAGTCATTTAAAAGCACTCGCGGCTATAATGAGTTGTCGGCTCCCCTTAATACAGAGAACAGTCATTGAAAGTCATTGATAAAAAAAAGCGTGGGGTTCCCCCCAAATTCAATTACCAGGCCCTTCAGGTCTGGTCAAATTAAAAAAAAAATGATGTGGGGTTCCCCCCAAAAATCTATACCAGACCCTTTATCCGAGCACGCAACCTGGCAGGCCGCAGAAAAAGAGGGGGGGACGAGAGAGCGTCCCCCCTCCTTAACCGTACCAGGCCACATGCCCTCAACATTGAGAGGGTGCTTTGGGGTCCCCCCCAAAGCACCTTGTCCCCATGTTGATGAGGACAAGGGCCTCATCCCCACAACCCTGGCCGGTGGTTGTGGGAGTCTGCGGGTGGGGGGCTTATCGGAATCTGGAAGCCCCCTTTAACAAGGGGACCCCCAAATCCCGCCCCCCTGTGTGAAATGGTAAGGGGGTACACCATTTCACCAAAAAAAGTGACAAAAGTGTTAAAAATGACAAGAGACAGATTTTGACTTCTTATTTCCATCTTCTTCCTTCTTTCCCCATTTTCACACAGGGGGCGGGATCTGGGGGTCCTCCTGTTAAAGGGGGCTTCCAGATTCCGATAAGCCCCCCCGCCCGCAGACCCCCACAACCACTGGCCAGGGTTGTGGGGATGAGCCCCCTGTCCTCATCAACATGGGGACAAGGTGCTTTGGGGGGACCCCAAAGCACCCTCCCAATGTTGTGGGCATGTGGCCTGGTATGGTTTAGGAGGGGGGGCCGCTCTCTTCCCCCTCCTCTTTTCCTGCGGCCTGCCAGGTTGCGTCCTCGGATAAAGGGTCTGGTATGGATTTTTGGGGGGCATTTTTTTTTTAAATTTGGCGTGGAGTTCCCCTTAATATCCATACCATACCTGAAGGGCCTGGTAATTGAATTTGAGGGGGAACCCCATGCTTTTTTTTTTTTTTTTTTATAAATGACTTTCAATGACTATTCTCTGTATTACGAGGAGCCGACAATTCATAAAAAACAGCAACCGTCTACTGCCCCACTGACCATGTTCACTGCCAATGACACCAACCAATGACACGACCACTGCCCCACTGACACCGACCACTTCCCAACTGACACCGTCCACTGACACCAACCACTACCCCACTGACACCAACCACTACCCCACTGACACCATCCACTGCTCCACTGAAACCGACCTCTGACCCACTGATACCGACCACCCCCTTTCCCAAAAGCACTGTGAAAAAATATATTTAAAAAATAAAACCCCACCCTCCCATCATTGTTAGAATAGTACAAAAATAAATATTAAAAAAATAATTAAAAAAAATTTATTGAAAAAATGTATAAAAATAAAAAAAAATCCACTGGTCCCAAAAACCTTTTGAAAAAAATTAAATTGTAAAATAAAAAAATAATCTGACACTGTCCACTAACCTGACACCATCCTGCACGTACTACCCACCACTGTACACTCCGCCTTCCTGTGATTCGCACTGCATTGCTGTTCAGATCACATGCAAAGTCTGTGCGATGCGATTTCAACCATACAAACTGTATGGGTGAAATTGCATCACATTCGGATCAAACTCGCACAGTACCCTTTTTTTGGTCCGCACCAGAATAGCATGGGTGTTCACACCTATGTGATCCGATTCATGTCCTAACTGTCAGTTCGCAGTGCGATATGAGAGCTGAAATGGGGGTGTCGTTAACATTGTTTGACACTTCCCAGCAGTTCGCATATGGCAGTGTGAACTGCCATGTGAGTCAGATGCGATGTGGGAACCCGCAGTGGATTCGCAGGGTTCCCGAATCGCAGCCTTGGTGGGAGCAGTCAGGTGACATTTGTAGGCTGTATGCTTTGAGGCTCGGTTCACACTGGTGCGATGCGGGAACCCTGTGAATCCACTGCGAGTTCCCACATCGCATCCGACTCGCACAGCAGTTCACACTGCCATATGCGAACTGCTAGGGAGTGTCATACAATGTTAACGACACCCCCAATCTGGGGCTAAAATGTGGTATTAAAAAACCCATAAATAAGTTTGATGTTTACACAGGAAAATTAAATATAAAAAAACACTTCCTTGGGAGCGTGACCTATGAAAATAGAGTCATAAATAGTGGCTTAAAAAATAAGTCTTTGTTCAACCCTCCAAATAATCCAAACCACCAAATTGAAGTGTTCAAAGGGCTGGTGCTACAATATCTGAAAAATATTAAACCTAAAAAAGAAATTAGTGTAAGACACATCAACGAAGGCATAGAAATGCTAGAAAAGCGAAAGGACATCATCATTCGTCCAGCCGATAATGGAGGTGGCGTGGTAATATTCGATAAGGACTTTTATGAGAATCAAATAGCAAGTATGCTATTGGATACAAGCACATATAAGAGACTGGACAGGGATCCCACGTTACCATATAGAGACCAATTATCGATATGGGAACCAACACAGGAGTACTAACGAGTAAAGAAAGAAGATATTTATTACCATCAAGCAGTCGGGTTCCAACACTATACACGTTACCGAAAATTCATAAAGATACAGTTAACCCTCCAGCGAGACCAATAGTCAACAGCATCGAGTCAGTTTCATCAAGATTGGGCCCGTATTTGGATACATTTCTGCAAAAAAGTGTACAAAATACCAGATCCTATTTAAGAGACACGAAAAGTTTCTTGAATTATTTACAAAGTGTGGACCTAAAGAATAAACAACAGATTTGGTTGGTGACAGCCGACGTATCCTCATTGTATTCAATAATCCAGCATGATGATGCCCTCTTGGCTCTAAATTGGGCCCTAAGTAAAAGGTGTTTTTAAAGAATAGTCTGGATTTTTGTCTTTAGCCACAATTATTTCTGGTTCAACAGTGTTTTTTATTCACAACAACGCGGTGTGGCGATGGGAGCTAAATTTGCTCCCAGCATTGCAAATTTATTTATGGCAGAATGGGAGGATAAGACCATTTTTAACAAACAGCCACCAGAACTTATTTTTTATAAACGTTTTATGACTACCTATTTTTTATCTGGGCGGGAAAAGAGAAAGAACTGGAAACATTCATACAATATCTAAATACGAATGACCGCAACATCAGACTGACATCAGAATGGAACAAGGAAGAAATACATTTTTTAGATGTCAGTGTATACAGGAAGGATGAGAGATTGGAAACAAAGGTATTCTTTAAGAAAACAGACAGGAACAGCTACCTCCCTACAACGAGTGGACATCATCCCCAGTGGCTCAAGAACATTAGTAAAGGTCAAATTATGTGAGTACAGCGAAACTGTTCCGAGGAAAATAACTTCATCTCCCAGGCCAATATTTTGGCAGAAAGATTCATAGTAAGGGCTTACGATCCTAACATTCTGGATAAGATGATCGAGGAGATTGGTAACATACCTAGGTCTACATGTCTAGGAGAAAAAGAAGATAAAACAAGAAATGCACCGCCAAAAGAGGGGATAAAAAACACCCAAAGCAAAGAATGGGGGTTTATCTCGGGCTTCCACGCCCAATATCGAGAGATAGAGACGATATTTAAACAACATTGGCATGTATTATTATTGGATAAGAAATTAAAGACAGAATTGCCACCAGCACCTCAATTCATATACAGAAAGGCTATGAGCTTTGGCGACAAAATCATACGAAAGGTGGTGGACCCACCAAAGCGCCCCCCAACTTTCTGGGATCGCAATGTTTTTTTTGTATGCAGAAGATGCAAAGCATGTAGGGAAGTGTCAAGACCTAGTAGAGCATTAGAAACGTTCTCCTCTCCAGCGAACGATCAAGTTTTTTCCATTGAGCAGTTTATCACGTACAATAGTACACATGTGGTCTATGCCTATATGCCCATCCCTGTCTATGTCTATATTGAAATGCCCCTGTGGTCTTATTTATATTGGCCGCACCAAAAGGAAATTACGCGTAAGGATCGCAGAGCATATCCATAATATTAAAATTGGGTACAAAGACCATAATGTATCTTTACACTTTAAATTGAAGCACAACATGGATGCAACAGGTTTGCAATTTTGGGGGGTTGAGCAAATCCAACCACATTGGAGGGGTACCAATATGGTCCGGGAGCTATCCAAACGCGAAACTCATTGGATCTTTTCTGTGGACTTATTGGTACCCAGAGGTCTGAATGTTGAACTAGACATCAACTGTTTTATCAGCGATACCTAATAAGCCACTAAACAGATTCCTCTACCCCTACGCATTTGCATGAACACCCGCAATGAATGTCAACTGGAAACGTTACAATGATAGGGGCTATAATATGACATATATACATATATAATTTTTAACTGATTTTAGTGTATACTTCTTTTTAAATCTTGACGACTTTTTTCCACACATTTTTTTAGGAGGTATTTTTATGTGGAAGGTGTGTTTTTATATATGTGTATGATTTTTATATATATATATATATATATATTTATGGTCGGAGCCCTCGGTCCTTAACGATGTGAAGGAGCAAACATAAACACGCCACAAGACAGACAACAAACTAGACCTGAAGTGTGCCCTGGTCTACCGTAAGGTAAGCCCTGGTGAGCTGCACCGTGAGGCCCTTTCTGCTAGTAGAGTAGTTAAGAAAAGGGCGCTTACCTGAGGAGTGATGGCTGTTTCTGTAGAGAAACGTGTTGGAGTGTTCTGAGAAGGGGAATGGGTGGGCGGGTACGGCGCGCTGGAACCGACACCGGCCTCGTGGAGAGGTCTGGTGTATATACCCTCCGGGCTCCTCCATAATTGCAGGCCACCATGCTGGCCTTCCTATTTATGGTCGGAGCCCTCGGTCCTTAACGATGTGAAGGAGCAAACATAAACACGCCACAAGACAGACAACAAACTAGACCTGAAGTGTGCCCTGGTCTACCGTAAGGTAAGCCCTGGTGAGCTGCACCGTGAGGCCCTTTCTGCTAGTAGAGTAGTTAAGAAAAGGGCGCAAAGACTTGTTTTTAGGGAGGTAATGATTTATTGTTTGGCAAAAGATTGTAAGGCAGGTTGTGCCGTGAAGGTGGTGACTCAGACTAGGGTTAGTTGAGACCAGTGAGGGATGGCAGCCATGGTCGAATCGGCTCCGGGTTCCTGGGAAAAGAACAGCGGGAAATTGAATCGGGACAGAGCGTCAGCTGAGGTGTTACACTTGCCCGGGATGTGGATGCAGAGGACCTTGAACTGGTTTAGCAGGGATAATTGTACTAGCCTGCGCAGGAAGGCCATAATGGTCAAGGACCTGGACCGGCCTTTGTTTATGATGTCAGCTGTGGCCTGATTGTCAGTGGAAAAAACCACCGTCTGGCCTGCCCAACTGCTTCCCCAGGTTTGTGCTGCTGCCACTATTGGGTATAATTCGAATAGGGAGGAGGACTGGCTGAAACCGGGGATTGCCAAGATTTCTGGCGGCCATGGACCGGCAAACCAGTGGGGGCCAAAAATAGCTGCGAAGCCCGTGGAGGCAGCGGCGTCAGTGACAATCCGGGGAGAAGAGGGAGATGCTGCCGGAATGAACATGGAAATGCCATTCCAGTCAGCCAGGAAGTGGTCCCACATGGAAAGGTCGGCTATAGCTGCCTGATCAAGTCTGAAGATCTGGTCTGGGTCTTGACATCCTGTGAGGAAAACTAGGAGGCGGGAGACAAAGGATCGTCCCTGAGGGATGACTCTCACTGCGAAATTTAACATCCCGAGTAAGGACTGAAGTTGCCTCCTGGAGCACCCCTGGGTGGCCGTGAAAGAATGAATGACTTCCCTGATGCGAGTCAACTTGTCTGGTGGTAGGCTGGCCTGCATGGCCTGAGTGTCGAGTATGACGCCTAAGAAGGTGATGCGATGTGCTGGGCCTTCTATCTTCTTCTCCGCTATGGGGACATTGAGGTTGGAGAAGACCTCCCTTAGACTCGTGAGGTCTACCGGGGGACGGTTGGGGTCTTCGATAAGCAGAAAGTCGTCCAAGTAATGGATCACTTTCTGACAGGATGCGTGGTGGGAGAGAATCCAGGACAGGGACTGTGCAAACGTGTCAAAGAGCCATGGGCTGCTTTTGGATCCAAAGGTCAGTTTCGTGGCGAAGTAGTACTGACCTTTCCACCTGACTCCGTGCCAGCGCCACAGACACGGTTGGATTGGTAGCAGCTTGAAGGCGTCTGCGACGTCTGCTTTGGAGAGCCAGGCGCCCTCGCCTGTGTCTAGGATGGCCTGGATAGCAAGGTCGACTGAAGAATATTTGAGAGAAAATTCTTGTGAGGGTATAAGGGAATTTAAGCTAGGTGTGTGAGAAGAATAAGGCGCGGACAAATCATAAATCAACCGGAGTTTATTTGAAAATTTCCCTTTTACAAGCCCGATAGGGCTAACTCTCCAAACTGAAAACGGTGGGTGAGAGAAGGGGCCGATCATGTACCCTCGGTCAAGTTCGTTTTGTAGTAGGGTACTGATGGCTTCCTCGTCGGTGGCTGCTGACAGCAGGTTTTTGCACTCGTGGGTGGTGTCGGGGAGTGTGATAAGCCCCGTGTGAAAGCCTGTGGTGAAGCCTTGTACCAGGAAGGCTGCTAGTGAGGGTGACGGGTGTGAGGTGAGGTAGGATTGCAGCCATCCGATATCAACACGGCTTAGTCAGGCTGAGCTGGGCTTATTGATCCCGCAGGTGATCCTGGGGTGGGCTTTGCGGCAAATGAGGCAGACGTGGAGGAGTCTGCAACGTGAGAAGTTGCAGATCCCCAAATTGAAATTGTTGCATATCGGCGCCCCTCCTAATGTTCGGACGGGTCGTCCGAGTCTGTCCTCCTGGGGGTGTGGTGGGGTTGCGTCTGAATACTGGGATGTGTGCGGGGCAGGGGGGAAGTTGGGGAGGCGTCTACCATCGGGTTCTGAACACCAATTGGCGGTGTGGGTGGAGGATTGGCAGTTAGCGCACAGTGGGGAGCGGAGGCCGGCGAAATGGCGACAGAAGAGTTCTGTGTCGATGGCGCTCCAGTCCGTGGTTGCTTGAAACTGACTGAGCTTGGCTGCTGCCTTTGCTGAAAAGGAGCGATGGTAGTCGTAGAAGGCGCTGCCTCCGTACTTGTACCCTAAATCTGTGACAGCATGAAGGTAGAGGTCTAGTTCTTCCCTCCTGTCGGGTTTGATGGAACAGATGACATCCCGAAACATGCCGAAAGCAAGTACGAATTCCGTCACCGTGAGCTTTCGTGTAAGCCTGTGGTCTTTTGCCTTCAAGATAACGGAAACGTCGCCCCAAGCGTAGGCCTTGTTCTCTGTCACATCGTGTACCGAGATCAGAAGGGATGCCAGGTTGACGTCGCGGCCATCTAGTATTTCCTTCCTGATGTTTGCCGGGATAAGATGTGCGGGGTAAACAGAAAAACCGGCGTGGGGCGTAGCTGTAACGCATGATGCGGGGGTGGCGGGGGCGGCAGCTGGTGGAGTGGGGGTTCCTTGCTGGAACTCCAAGGTCCCCACTCTGGCCTGGACATCAGAGATGGTAGAAGATAGAGAGGAGACCAGCGTGTGAAGTTGGGACACTGCCGAGGCAATTGTCTGTAGTGATGCCTGAGTGTCTGGTGGGGTTGGTGGGGATGGGATGGGGAACAGTAGTCTGTACAGTTCGGCTTTCCTGGCCGTGATGGGGTAGGGGATGTTCCTGCGCCTCAGCTCAGCTGAGAGTCTGGGGATGGTCCAAGCTCTGAAGGCTTGAGAGGAGTTGTCTGCCGGACCCACTTCGGGGGGTGATGGGGCGGGGGTGAAATCGTCGCTGCTGGCCAGAGACATGGCGTCTGCTAGAATAAAAGAGGGGGGGGAAGGGAGGGGGGGGGATGCATGTTTGTCTCGGGTTTCTCTCTTTTTTTTTTTTTTTTTTTTTTTGATTTGAAGGGCAGGAGAGCATATATATATGTATGTGGCTGGGGCAAAAAGGGGGGGGGGGGGGGGGGCAGGGTGGGAAACCTGTGTGACAGGTCTTTGCGCGCGTGCGCTGAGTGGGATGTTCCATGGGCCTATATGTAAAACTCGGGGGAGGGGGTGCGTGACACCCGAGGTGAGCCAGGAGGTGACTGGCCGGATGGTTGATGCTCGGGTGTCCGTCTGTGCTCGGCACGGACTGGTTAACCAGAGCCCCCCCAGGGCGGTACTGGGGGGAGTGGCTACTGGTTGATGTGCTACGTAGGAATGTTTCGATCTGTAGCATTTGACGTAGGTTCGGTCAGCTAATACTTGCACTGCCAGCAAGTCATGAGACTAGGTGACCTTGTCTGCGTAGTGAAGGCTTGTGCTTCGAAAATAGAGTGATATGCATAGAAGTATGTGACAGTTACTAACGCCTGGAGATTTAATCAAAAACTATGGTGTTCTGCTTGGGTGGGGAGGGGAGATGTGTGAACGAAGCAAGATACCGTTCGACGGTATGGTAACAATTGGGGGTGCGCGTGAGCGCTGGGTGAGTTTGTTTCTTTGGCCTGTGGAACTCAGAGAATGCGTGACAACCGAGGTAAGCCAGGAGGTGACTGACCAGGTAATCGGTGCTCGGGTGTCCGTCTGTGCTCGGCACGGACTAGTTCAACCAGAGCCCCACCAGGGCGGTACTGGGGGGAGTGGCTGCTGGTTGGTTGCTAAGTAGGGATGTTTCGATCTGTAGTAGTTTGACGTGGGTTCGGTCAGCTAATACTTGCACTGCCAGCAAGTCATGAGACTAGGTGACCTTGTCTGCGTAGTGAAGACTTGTGCTTCGAAAACAGAGTGACATGCATAGAAGTATGTGACAGTTACTAACGCCAGGGTACTGAGCCAAATAAGTATGTGGGAGGGGGATATGTGGTGAAAAAGGTGTGAAGAGAATGGAAACTGAAACCAACAATAATTTACGCACCTGCTTGCTGCCCTAGTGCTGGAGTCACTGTTGGGGGTCAAAACCTGGTGGCCTGGTACCTACGCTAGGGTGACGTAAAATTATTAGTGAGAGGTGGGTTGCAAGAGCTGATTTGGGGCCGTAGTTGACCCCCTGGTGTAGAGATGCAAGCCCTCAAGAAAAAAAAGGGGGGGGGGGTTATTACACATTTTTTTTTTTTTTTTTTTTTACCTGAAAAGGAACGGGATGGTCTGATCCTGTTGTGTAGGAGACCAGGGGCGATTACTGACCTAAGGAAAAGGTGAAAAGGGATAGAGAAAGGCGTGAGTAGCTGAAGTTTGCTACTGGGGAGGTTGTGGCTGCGAGGCCAATGGAGGTCGAGCTGCAACGATTGCAGAGGTATGTGGGAGGGTGGATGTGGGAGCCGTGACACACACCTGCGATGAGGCAAGATGTGCGGGGGGGGGCGGCTGTGCCTCACATTGGCTGGGTTGCCGTGGAAGGCAAGGAGTGGACTGTCTTGCTGAGGTTTGCAAGGTGTGGGGGCCCGTTTACACGAACTTGCGGTGCCTGCAAGAAGTGCGTGGGGAGTGCAGTGACAGATGCTCTGGTGAGTGTGTGTGCGTTTTTTTTTTTTTTTTTTTTTTTTTTTTGGGGGGGGGGGGGGGGGTTGGGGGGGGGGGCGTTGTGGTGGACGTGTGAGTGAGGGGATGCTTGCACTGGGTAGCGGGCGTAACAACCAGTGGAAGTGGGGTAATTGTGGGGTAGAAAATGACAGACAATAGCAGTTGAAATGACTCAGTGAAAAACAGGGGTTTCGACGTAGCGACGAAAAAGCATAAATCCTACCTGCGACGCTGAAGCGGAACGAACTGGGGGTGCGATCGGGAATCGAATCCGTAATCTGGAACGAGGAGCGTCGGACAACTCAGGAACATGTACTGAGTTGTTTGTCGGCCTGGTGACGTGTAGTACGGCGCGCTGGAACCGACACCGGCCTCGTGGAGAGGTCTGGTGTATATACCCTCCGGGCTCCTCCCATAATTGCAGGCCACCATGCTGGCCTTCCTATATATATATATATATATATATATATATATAATGTATGTATTTTCACCTTTTTACATACAATTTTATTTCATAATTTTTAACGCATATATGGTATATTTATTATTGTATGAATATACTTGGGTGAATTTATATACATGTTTTTAACAATTATATAATTTTTAACAACTACATAATTTTTTTTAACGATTTACTAGATATTAATTGGATTTTATAAATGAACTCGACACTGTGGCAGATCTAGCACGGTCTTATCCATGTATTCTGTATTGTGTTGAATATATATGGGTGCAGCTGTTTTTAATACATTGATTTCTCTGGCAGTATAATAATTTTTTAGGGGGTATATTAGCCCCCGGTTGGAGTGTTGGCATGCTTCTGTATATGGAATTATTGAAAATGTTTTCACCATATCATTTGGAAGCAAATATATATGCCAAAACAATGGTCATACACTGCGAGACGGTCGGCCGACCATTGATCGCATATGAAAAAATGGGCCATACGCAGATACTAATCTTGTGCACTAGCTGCTGTGTCCCAGTTCTAATTTGGGACATGATAGATGGACTACACTATATTCCGGGTGTAAGACTAGGAGAATATATATATTATTGTGTATTACCGGCTGTTGCTGGCGATCGCACATCGTTATGTTCCATATACACTTTCAGCCAATAGAATAAAAGCTTAAAAGAATGTTGAAAAGAATGGTTATAACATTATCTATGTACATGCTGGGTTCCGTTCCTGGGGATAAGGCCGGAATATGAATACTGTATTTGTGATCATTATAATGTATACACCATTAAGTGCTGACATGTAAACCAGCTACACACAACTCACATGGGACAACGGAGCCGTTGGCTCTGATTGGGCGCTGTGAGTGTCTGTTAAAGAATACTGGTCTTGATTGGGCGTTTTCTCAACATGACACAGTTAAAAGCTGTCTTCTGGTTGGTAGGTCACGCCCTCAGACGAAGTCAGGATATGACGAAACGCGTCAGAGTCATGACCTACCGGAAGTGAAGCCTGCGCCCCAACGTGCGTTGCAGCTGCACCAGGTTACCAGGAAGTGTATCGCTTTTCTATACAGTGGTCGTTTGGCGCTTGTTCCGGCAGACGTGACAGATTAAGGCACAGTGCACTTTTCTTACAAAGCTTCATAATGTTATATTTGTGGTACGCATTTTTTTACTAGGGGGGTGTGGGCCTGTTTTATCAATAAACCCACCAAAACTGTACTACGCTATTTGCACAATTATTTTTTCTTATATGCTGGGAACCAGAGCTTGTACTACTCTGACACCTAGAGGAGACGTGCTGTGGAGGAGTTGGTTGTCCTTGGAAATACTGGAAGGCTTTTTAATATCCAGGTTCTGGTGAGTAGATCCCCAAAGGGGAGATTTGACCGCACGTGGTGGAAATCTGGGTGAAATTTTCTGGTGGAAGCTTTTATGCAATATTACACAAGAGACTTTCCCTACTCATCAGACTGTGATTGGTTCATTTTTAACCATTGTTTTTAAGGGAAATGTCCGCTGGATAATAAGGACATTAAGCGCTGCTGCAATATTCAAAGGGACAATATCATATTACATCATTTTAAATGTGGTTTTTGTGATATTATGAAAAACAGACCCTTTTTTCATAATATTGCCATATTTTCATTTATCATCAGACTTATGAAAAACACATTTTCGAATTGTTGAAAATGTTGTGGTGTTTTGTGGTGGTGGCGGTGTATATGATGGGCTGCTCTGTTGATTGCCTTCCATTTTTTTCCAGCCATACTACTGTATTGTGGAATATGCTACTCCTTTAGCATCCCTTTATGAAATGTCAGATGTAACGAGTGCTGCCTTTAGTAAAGAAGATCGCATTGAACAGGCCAAACTCTTTTGTCGCACTCTGGAGAACATCCTTGAAAATTCACTGCAATGCCGAGATGCTTTTCGATTAGTCATTTATGATGGTAAAGTAATCAGTCTGTTTGGGGTACATCAAAGTTGGGTGGAGGTGTGTACTGGATGTGTTTGCAAACTATAACTATAACAATATTTTTAATCTCATCTGGTTTTGCTACTGTTGAATTCAGTGAAGAAATAATAACTTTATTGTCGTTATATAAACATACAACAACATTTCCATTTGCTTTCCTTGAATGGCTCATTAAAAAATTAATAGGAATAGGTCGAAGTCTATGGGACCTGAACTGTAAAAATCAAAAGTGCCCATTTTAAAGGCTTATATGCAGGTAATTGGGCATACAATGGTTATGGGGGTCCAGGTACTGCCCTGGGGGACACGTATCAATGAAAAAAAAAGTTTGTAAAAAAGTAATTCTTAAATGAGCAGTTATTTACTGATGCTTAAAGTGACAGCATAAAAATGAAAAATACCTTTCAATATAGTGCCTGGGGGGTTCCCTTAATCAACCTGTAAAGTGGCACATCTGTACTGTGTAAAGAAGCTGCTGCAGCAATAATTGCATTTATAATGCCCAAAAAAATGAAAATTTCCCTGCAAGCTATTAGGAGTCTCTACAGTGGGAGCACATGTATTTTGATGGATAGATGACAGGCAGGTGACTGGAGGGAGCTCACCCCTGCACTATGGCAGCAAAGGTGTCAGTGCGTTGCCTGACCAATTGGGTGTCGGTGGCGCCTTCACACCGTAACCCTATAGAGGTAATCTTGATGAAAGCAAGAATTGGCTTTGCTGTGAAAAATTGAAATGATATGCACTTGTCAAACAGGTGCAGAAAAATTGGTCTTTGGTGTTAATTATGCCCTTGAAACCTACACCAAAAAAATTCTTCCAGATGAAATCAACACCCACAACACTAGGCAGCCTAGAAGTCTTGCAGAGATTCCACATCCCAAAAACACTTAATCAGCAACATTGGCATCAGGGGATTCATAGCCGCTGGTAATCCAGGACTGATTAATTTTGATAAATGTCAGATGATCCACGGAGTCTGTGGACAGACACGCTCTATAACCAGTAACAAAACCTCCAGAAGCCCTGAATGCCCATTTGGAAAGCATGGTGGATGCTGGGCAGCCCAGCAGCTCAATTGCATACTGGGCAAGTTCTGGCCAGTTGTCTATTCTCTTGACCCAGTAATCTAGTGGATCGTCCATTGGAAAGCTCTCCATCTCTATTTTTGCCTCTAGATAATCGCCATCATCTGATGCAGAAGCCTCCAATGGGATGTGTAAGCTGACAGCCCTGGGCGGCAAGGAGTAAAAAGATTGTGGCATCAATCAGGCGGCCCCCTTCTCCACCGCCCCTCTCTGGACCAACAGAAGCCTCAAAACTTAGTTTTCCACAAGACTGTAACCTACCAGAGTTGGGAAAAGTGTTAGGTAAACTCCTCTTTAAGGTGTCCTCAAGAGATTTCATCTTCTGCACCCTCTGTGGGGACGGGTTCTGAGATTTTACCCATGTAACGGTGGTCAAGGAGGGTTGCCAACTAATAGTGATCCTTCTCCTTGATGCCACATATTCTTGGGTCCTTTTGCAGGCTTTGAAGCACGAGGGAGCCCATGCACCTCAAGTTTGTGGAGGCATGAGAAGCAGACTCCTTGAGGTCACTGAGGATTACAGTATCTGGAACTGCCTCCTCCCAGCTACGTACTACTAACAAGGGTTCTGGGGATAGAAAACCATCTCTTAAGGTTTGATGTATGTCTTCCTCTGCTTCAATGCCTCCAAAACTGCCAGAATTCTCCTCTTTCCTCTCCTCTTGTGTGTTCTGTGGCATAGGAAGAATGGTGTTTGCATAAAGCGGGCCTTGAGAGAAAAGGAAGTCCTCCTCTTCCTCCCGCTGCTCTGCCTTGAGTGCCCTGTCCATAATGCCATGCAGAGTATTCTCCAGCAGGAACACAACAGGGATTGTGTCACTGATTCATGCATGGTCACTGCTCACCATCCTTGTGGCCTCCTCAAATAGTGACAGTACAGGACAGTACAGGCCAGGAAATCAGGAAACCGAAGAATCAGCATGGTGGAACAGCAGGCAGGATCAGGAACCAGAAGGGACATCAGCCAAGCGAGTCTTCAACAGGTACACAGGAGAGAGTCTATGGATGTGTTGACCAGGTGAAGGCAGAGAGGATTTGAACTGAGCAGCTTAAATAGCCAGCAGGACTGACGAGCAGGATATCATCACCAGGTGAGTCACTGTGGAAAGATTAGAGCTGGCAATTAACTGACAGCTGAGCGGACTACTCTGAGAATGACAGTACCCCCTCCTCAACGACCCCTCCCCCTCAGAGGACCACCAGGTTTGAGGGGAAACGTCTATGGAAAGCACGGAGGAGGACAGGGGCATGTACGTCTGAGGATGAGACCCAAGAGCATTCCTCCATACCGTACCCTTTCCAATGAACCATGTACTGTATGCAAAGGTGAAAAGGGTTTCTGATGAAGAAAACTGTGTAAACATAAACGCCTAGAAAAATAGACTGAATATAGAGAACAGGGGACCCAAGAGAGAAAAGGAATCAACAATGGACTGTACTTCATACTCATGGTTCTCAACCTGTACTGGGTAAGGATGTTGCACCGAGGTGGTGAAGCGGTTGCAGACCAAAGGAGATATGAAATATATTTGAGATACGCATATTCGAAGGAAGGTCTAAAGCGTAAGCCACTGGGTTAATCCTGCGGAGTATACGGAAAGGCCCAATAAACCGAGGGGCCAACTTCAGTGAGGGAACACGGAGTCAGAGGTTGCGAGATGCCAGCCAGACCCGGTCCCCAACCTGGTGGGAAGGCACAGGCAGGCGCCTGCGGTCAGCATGGAGTCTGTACCTATCATTGGACTTTCGCAAGGACTCCTGGACTTGTACCCAAGTGGAACAAAGACCATGGAAATGCTCTTCTAATGCAGGATTGTCCTTGCCATAAACAATAAACAAGGACAATCGGGAAGCAGAATTCATGGCACTATTGTGCCCAAGGTAAGAGGTCTGACCAGTTGTTATGATGGTCAGAAATATAGCAACGTAGAAATTAAGGATGAGCCGAACACCCCCCCCCCCCCCCCGGTTTGGTTCGCAGCAGAACATGCGAACAGGCAAAAAATGTGTTCGAACACGCGAACACTTTTAAATTCTATGGGACACAAATGTGAAAAATCAAAAGTGCTAATTTTAAAGGCTTATATTCAGGTTTATACCATAAAAAGTGTTTGGGGACCCGGGTCCTGGCCCAGTATCAATGCAAAAAAAAGTTTTAAAAACAGAAGTTTTTTCGGGAGCAGTGATTTTAATAATGCTTAAAGTGAAACAATAAAAATGAAATATTCCTTTTAAATATCATGCCTGGGGGTGTCCTTAGTATGCCTGTAAAGTAGCACTTCTTTCCCATGTTTATAACAGTGCCACAGCAAAATTACATTTCTAAAGGAAAAAAGTAATTTAAAACTGCTCAAGGCTCTAATGTATTGTTGGATCCCGGCAATATAGATACAAATACCAAAAAAAATAAATGGCGTGGATGTCACCCCCAAAATCCATACAAGGCCCGGTTATGGATATTAAGGGGAACCCCGCACCCAATTTTTTTTAAAATGGCGTGGGTGTCCCCCAGGCACTATATACTCTGAACATCAGTATATATACTATACGGCCTGCTCTATATACTCTGCAGAAAAACAGGGGCAGAAAAATTGGGCCTTGGGCGGTGGTGGTGCCACAACACTGTAGCCCCTCACAGATACTCTTGTTTGGCGCAGGAACGGGCCCTGCTGTGAAATATTATATCAAAAATTGTAATGAATGTCAGCCTATCAACAGAGTCTGTGTACAGGCGCACTCTTTGATCTGTTACAAACTCTCAAAACCCAGCACTGAATGTGCGTTCAGAAAGCACGCTGGATGCAGGACAGGCCAGTAGCTCAATTGAAAATTGAAAACGTTCTGGCCAGTAGTCCATCCTCAAGACCCAGTAACCCAGTGGATGCTCTGTTGGAAAGGTCTCCAAGTTTGCTCTTGCCCCTAGATATTCCTGCACCATGTAACGCAGGCGCTGGCAATGGTTGCTTGAACTGATCAGAGTTTGACGCTGAGGACTGAAAAGTTGTTTAAAGGCATCGACCAGCCGGCTATCAGCAAAGAGGTACTCACCGAGGCCAAGATGCAGAGAGCGGTGGCTGTTGCGACTCAGCGCACACCACCCCTAGAGGTGATACAGGGAGTGGGTTGCACCAAGAGGCACAAGCCTCCAGCGGGACACCTGACTTGTGTGAAGGTCTGGAAGATGGCTCATGCAGGATGGACCGGACCAGAAGGTAAGTGGCAAGCAGGTCTGTAAAACAGGTGAGGAAAGTCCAGAAACAGGCCGAGGGTCAAACACAGGTAATCAGTCCAGGAGTCAGCAAGGCTAAGTGCTGAATGCAGAAGATAATCCAGGAGCAGGCTGAGGGTCAAACACAGGTAATCAGTCCAGGAGCCAGCAAGGCTAAGTGCTGAAGGCAGAAGATAATCCAGGAGCAGGCTGAGGGTCAAACACAGGTAATCAGTCCAGGAGCCAGCAAGGCTAAGTGCTGAAGGCAGAAGATAATCCAGGAGCAGGCTGAGGGTCAAACGCAGGAGAGAGCAGGAAGTCCGTAAAGCAAGCCAGGGGTCAGGTCAGGAGAGATTCAGCGTAGTCTTCAAACGATCCGGGTCACAACAGGAAATGGCAAACAGGAAATGGTAAACAGGAACAGGAAGCAGAGGAACACAGGTGAGCTGAGACAAACCAGCAACTTGTCTGTCTGCCAAGGCTCCTTTTATAGGCTGGTCAGGGGATTCACGTTATGCGTGCACTTGTGCGTACGCGTGCGCGCCGCTGAGTAGGGCCGCGAATGTGCGTCCGCTGGAGTGGCAATCCATGGTGCATTTGTGTGCGCCTGCGCGCAGGGAGATGGTAAGGTTTATCCAAGTTACTTCCCTGATAGTGCCCCCCCCCCGAGGGGCGGCCTCTGGACGCCCAAGCTGGCCATCAACTCCGGATGTTCCCGGTGAAAGGCTCTAATCAATCTTGGAGCATGAAAGTTACCAGACGGTTCCCAGGAGTTGTCTTCCGATGGGTACCCTTTTCATTTTACCAGGTACTGAAGTTGTCTTCCCATCTTCCTGCAGCTAAGTATGGCTTCCACTTCGAATTTGTCCTCCCCATCGATTACAACTGGAGGCGGGGGAGGCTCCTCTCTCCCGGGAAATGGACTAGGGACTACTGGTTTTAAGAGAGATACGTGAAAAACCGGATGTATTCTGTACGATCTGGGCAAGTCTAGCTCGAAGGCCACAGGATTCACCATTCGCTTGATTGTGAATGGACCTATGAACTGAGGACCTAACTTACGTGAAGGGCAGGGTAATTTGAGGTGAGTAGAGGCTAGCCAAACCTTTTCGCCAATTCCAAAAGCTGGATTCTCCTTTCTTCCCTTGTCATAGTGCTTCCTGTAGTCGTCTTGAGCTCTTTGCATGGTCTCTTGAATTTTTTGAAAATTTGATTGGATAGAGACTATCCGATCCTGAACAGCAGGGACTGAAGTTTCAGGGATGGTGTTGGGGAGGAAGGAGGGATGGAATGCAAAATTCGACCAAAACAGTGTTTGGTGAGTAGCCGTGTGTACCGAATTGTTGTATGCAAACTCTGCATAAGACAGGAGGGAAGACCAGTCATCCTGGGAGCCGGAACAGAAACAGCGGAGATACTGTTCTAGAGATTGATTTGTCCTCTCTGTTTGACCGTTGCTCTGAGGGTGGTATGCGGATGAGAGACAGACCTTGATTTCCAGGGTTTTGCAGAGTTCTCTCCAGAATTTAGAGGTAAACTGAGCGCCCCTATCTGAGACGATACTGTTAGGTACTCCGTGGAGTCTGACTATTTCCTTAATAAAGGTATTGGCAGTGTCCAAGGCAGATGGAGTACCAATCATGGGCACGAAGTGGGCCATTTTCGAGAGATGGTCAACAACGACCAGGATGGTGGTGAACCCTTCTGAGGGTGGCAGGTCAACAATAAAGTCCATGGAGATATCTGCCCATGGCCGTTCAGGGATAGGTAAGGGTCTCAGTAATCCCCAAGGTTTGGCTTTAAATCCTTTGTTGCGTTGGCACGGAACACATGAGGAGACAAATTTCTGACAGTCCCGCCTCCAACCAGGCCACCAGAAGGAACGAGAAATTAATTCTGACGTCTTCCGTATTCCGAAGTGGCCAGCCAACTTGTGGTCATGAAAAGTCTTTAAGATTGCTGGTCTTACTTCCTGAGGGACAAAGACCTTATCCTGTGCCCAAAATAGATCATTGCGTCTCTTCAAGGAAGACACTACTGGATCGGTACAGCAGCTTGAGGCTGTTTTAATGGCAGCTGCCAGATCAGATTGTGTAAGAAGAAGGAAATTTTGAGGTGACAGAATGGTGCTGGGCTCGGTTAACTGGGAGGATTCAGGGAGCATCCGAGAGAGTGCATCAGCTTTGCCATTTTTGGACCCGGGACGGTAAGAAATATGGAAGCTGAACCTAGAAAAAAAAAGTGCCCAACGGGCTTGTCGTGGTCTTAAGCGCTTGGCTGTTCTGAGGTATTCTAGGTTCTTGTGGTCCGTAAAAATTGTAATAGGATGGGTTGCGCCCTCTAAGAAATACCTCCATTCTTCTAAGGCGAACTTAATGGCCAATAGCTCTCGATCCCCGACATCATAGTTCTTTTCTGGAGGACTTAACTTTCGGGATGCAAAAGCTACTGGATGCAAAAGGGCTTTGGGGCCCCGTCTCTGAGAAAGAATGGCTCCAGTGGCGGTTTCAGAAGCGTCTAACACGAATGGCAAAAGCGGGTCTGGGTGCTGTAGAATGGGTGCTGAGGTGAACAAAGATTTCAGTTTAGTGAAGGCTTCCTGAGCTTCTTGGGACCATTGGAAGCGACCATGTAGCCTGGTTAACTGCGTAATTGGAGAAACAATGGATGAGAAGCCGATGATGAATCTTCGATAGAAGTTAGCAAAGCCTATGAATCTTTGCACAGCTTTTTTATCCCCTGGAGCGGGCCATTCAAGAATTGCCTTGACCTTTTGGGGGTCCATGGCGATCCCCTCAGTGGAAATGACGAATCCAAGAAATTGGACAACAGTCTTCTCGAATTCGCATTTCTCTGCCTTAAGGTATAGTCTATGTTTCCTAAGAATGGTAAGGACCTTCCTTACATGGTCTCGGTGTAGTTCGATGGTGGCAGAGAAAATGAGAATGTCGTCCAAGTAGACGACTACAAAGTCATCAAGGTAGTCTCTGAAAATATCATTCACCAGGTGTTGAAAGGTGGCTGGGGCGTTGCACAGGCCGAAGGGCATCACTAAATACTCAAAGTGCCCAAACCTGGACCGGAAGGCAATTTTCCATTCGTCATTGGCACGAATCCGGACAAGGTTATAGGCACCTCGCAGGTCAAGTTTGGAAAAGATCTTGGCAGTCCGGAGGCGCTGAAATAGTTCTGGGATGAGCGGGAGCGGGTATCGGTTTTTGATAGTTATTTTATTGAGTTCTCTATAATCAATGCAGGGTCTGAGGGAGCCATCCTTTTTCCCAACAAAGAAAATACCCGCCCGGCTGGAGATGAAGAGCGGCGAATGAAGCCTTTTTCCAGGTTTTCATCGATATAGGCTTTAAGAGCCTTTAGTTCAGTCTCGGACAGAGGGAATATGCGCCTAAAAGGAATTTCAGACCCTGGTAACAGTTCTATGGGGCAGTCGTAGGACCGGTGAGGTGGTAAACAATCTGCCTTCTTCTTATCAAAAACATCCATAAACTCAAGATATGCTGGAGGGATATGCTGAAGATTGTCGGATGCAGGAATGACTGCCATACAAGGAGCTGGAACTGGAGGGAAACAATGTTGAGAGCAGTAAACAGACATAAAGGAGACCTTCTTCTTGCCCCAGTTAACTTGAGGGTCATGGGCCTGCAACCAAGGAAGCCCTAAAATAATAGGGAACATGGGAGAAGAAATTAAATCAAAGTGTAGGAATTCCTGGTGGCCTGAGTCCGTGGAGGTGAGAATCGGTTGGGTCTCCTGTGTCACTGGTCCGGAGCGGGGTAAAGACCCATCAGCCAAGTGGACAAGAAGATTTTGTTTTTTGTCATGGAGAGGGATGTGAAGATTTTGAGCCACCGAGATGTCCAGGAAACAACTGCATGCTCCAGAGTCAATTACGGCCGGTAGTTGAATCCTCTCTTCCGCCAGCTGCAGAGAAACAAAAAGAGTAACATAAGACTGGGCAAGACCTGTGGCTTGATAGTTCATAACAACTTGCAGAGGTGGCTTACAGGGTCTCACTGGGCAGTTGCGGAGGTAATGGCCAACCCCTCCGCAGTACAGACATAGGTTGGCCTGCCGTCTTCGTTGCCTCTCATCAGGGGAGAGACGAGGGCGAACAAGTCCTAGCTGCATGAGTTCCCCTTCCGAGACCGAGGGGCCGGAAGGGACCGGAATTGGAGGGTAAGGAGTGGCTGACTTGGGGAGCATCCAGCTGGGCCGAAGGGTCTGAAGGCGCTCAGAGCGCCGCTCTCGCATGCGTCTGTCCAGCTTGGTGGCCAATTGAATCAGATCCTCCAAAGAAGCGGGGGTCTCAACCCTAGCCAGTTCATCCTTTAAAGTTTCGGAAAGGCCTTGTCGGTATTGGTACCTGAGGGCGGCCTCATTCCAGCCGGTGTCAGCTGACCATTTGCGGAATTCGACGGTATAGTCCTACACTGGTCTCTTTCCTTGTGTCAAGGCGTGCAGGGTGGCTTCAGCTGTAGCAGTACGTTGTGGGTCATCGTATAACTGACCCATGGAGTTAAAGAAGGTTTCCACAGAGTTCAGGAGGGGACTTCTTTGTTCCATGGGGCTATGTGCCCATGCCTGGGGTTCGTCGGACAGTAGGGAGATGATGAATCCGACTTTCACTATTTCGGAAGAAAAAGTCCTTGGTTGCAGGGCCAGATATAAGGAGCAGGCGTTTTTAAATGCCCTGAACTTTTTCCGGTCGCCCGAAAATCGCTCGGGTGTAGGTACTCTCGGTTCAGGAACTGCCATCATCATGGCGGGTGGTGAATGGGCCTGAGGTAAGGAGGCCCCGCTGGTAGGTGCTGGTGCTGTGTTAACTGGTGCGGGTGTTCCGGCTAGTTGCTGCAGACGGCTGTCAATTTGGGTGTACCCTTCCTGCAATTTCTGCACAGCTTCTGCGAGGACTGTAACTTGCTGGCATAAAATCTCCAAGGGTGAACCCGCTCTGTTGGCCTCTGACATGGCTGGTTTGTATGATCAGCAAAGAGGTACTCACCGAGGCCAAGATGCAGAGAGCGGTGGCTGTTGCGACTCGGCGCACACCACCCCTGGAGGTGATACAGGGAGTGGGTTGCACCAAGAGGCACAAGCCTCCAGCGGGACACCTGACTTGTGTGAAGGTCTGGAAGATGGCTCATGCAGGATGGACCGGACCAGAAGGTAAGTGGCAAGCAGGTCTGTAAAACAGGTGAGGAAAGTCCAGAAACAGGCCGAGGGTCAAACACAGGTAATCAGTCCAGGAGTCAGCAAGGCTAAGTGCTGAAGGCAGAAGATAATCCAGGAGCAGGCTGAGGGTCAAACACAGGTAATCAGTCCAGGAGCCAGCAAGGCTAAGTGCTGAAGGCAGAAGATAATCCAGGAGCAGGCTGAGGGTCAAACACAGGTAATCAGTCCAGGAGCCAGCAAGGCTAAGTGCTGAAGGCAGAAGATAATCCAGGAGCAGGCTGAGGGTCAAACGCAGGAGAGAGCAGGAAGTCCGTAAAGCAAGCCAGGGGTCAGGTCAGGAGAGATTCAGCGTAGTCTTCAAACGATCCGGGTCACAACAGGAAATGGCAAACAGGAACAGGAAATGGTAAACAGGAACAGGAAGCAGAGGAACACAGGTGAGCTGAGACAAACCAGCAACTTGTCTGTCTGCCAAGGCTCCTTTTATAGGCTGGTCAGGGGATTCACGTTATGCGTGCACTTGTGCGTACGCGTGCGTGCCGCTGAGTAGGGCCGCGAATGTGCGTCCGCTGGAGTGGCAATCCATGGTGCATTTGTGTGCGCCTGCGCGCAGGGAGATGGTAAGGTTGATCCAAGTTACTTCCCTGATACCGGCCACCTTCTCCTCTGTTCTTCCTTTGACTGAACAAAGCCTCAACAACACGTTGTCCAGCACCAGGAAATTGTAACCTCCCAGGGTCTGGAAATGCATTGCACAAACCTTTCTTCAAGGCCTCCTGAACATGATTCATCCTCTGCTCCCTCTGCAAAGGCAGGATGAGTTCTGCAACCTTACTCTTGTAACGTGGATCAAGAAGGGTTTCCAGACAGTAATGATCCCTCTCCTTGATACGACGAATGCTAGGGTCCTTTCACAGGCTTTGCAGAATCAGGGAGGCCATGCAGCGGACCTACCTCCTCCCAGCCATGTACAACTCCTTGGGTTTCTGGGGACTGAAAACCATCCCTAGAAGACTACTGCTGAGTGTTTTCCTCTACATCCATGTTGACACAATCCTCCTCCTCTTCTTCTTCCTCTGTATTTGGCGTGCCCTCAAGCATGCTATCTGGATAAAGGGGGCCCTGAGAGGTAAGGAAGTCCTCCTCTTCCTCCCGCTGTTCTGCCTCAAGTGTGCATGATTCCACGAAGCGTGTGATCCAACAGGAAGACTAGAGGGACAGTGTCACTGATGCATGCATTGTCGCTGCTCACCATCCTTGTGGCCTCCTCAAATGGTGACAGGACAGTGCACGCATCCTTGATCAGTAGCCACTGGCATGGCGAAAAGAAGCCAAGCTCCCCTGACCCTGTCCTGGTGCCATACTCGCACAGGTACTCACTGATTGCCCTCTGCTGTGTGTGCAGCATTGCCAATGTTTTTCCACCTGGTGGGCATGTCAGAAATGGGGCGGTTGGTGGGCAGGTTGCATTCCCTTTGAATGTCAGCCAGCTGAGCACTGGCATTGTATGACCGGCAGAAATTACCACAGACTTTTCTGGCCTGCCTCATGAGATCCTGTAAGCCTGGGTACCTGCTCAAGAACTGCTGCACCACCAAATTCAGGACGTGTGCCAAAAATGGAGCATGGGTCAAGTGTCCCTGTCGGAGGGCGGAGAGAAGGTTGGTACCATAGTTGCATATAACCATTCCTGGCTGAAGCTGGCATGGCATCAACCACCTCTGAGATGGCCCTGCAGAACTATCAGAATCACTGACCTTGTGTGTGGCTCCTGTCTCCTAGGCAGACCAACTTAAGCACCGCATGGCATCTTTTAGCCTGACTGCTTGCGTAGCCCCTTGAACGCTTACGGAGCACCACTGGTTCAGAGGACAAATCTGCAGAAGAGGTCAGAGGAAGAAGAAGAGGAGGGGTGGAGGAGAGAGCTGTGGCAGAATCACCACTAGCATTTTGGAGGCATGGTGGTGGAACAAGCTCCAACAATACTGAACCCTGTCCTGCATCCTTCCCAGCTGCCAGCAGAGTTACCCAGTGCGCCGTGAAGGAAAGGTAATGTCCCTGCCCATGCCTGCTAGACCATGAGTCAGCGGTAATGTGCACCTTACTGCTGACCGCCTAGTCCAACGAGGCCAAAACATTGCCTTCCATATGCCGGTAGAGAGCCTGAATGGCCTTCCGTGAAAAGAAATGGCGTTTTGGAACCTGCCACTGAGGTACAGCATATTCCACACATTCACGAAAGGGGGAAGAGTCTATCAGCTCAAAAGGCAGCAGTCACAGTGCTAGCAACTGGGGTAGGGAAAATTTCCTGCTAAAATAAGATGGTGGTGTACTGCTAGCAGATTTGCTGCAAGTATTTGAGACACCTATTGCTATACCTTCATTCCTCTCAGCGCAGGTTTTTGAGAGGACTAGAGGTATAGCAGGTTTGGAGATACCAGATGAGGAGCAAGGAGAAGTCCGCCTTTTTCTTTGATGTGGGACTTTCAAATGCTGTTGCCAATGGACTGCATGGTAGGTTGTCATATGTCTGGTCAAACGTGTGGTGCCCAAGTGGCTGCTGTTCTGGCCATGCTTAATCCACTTCAGACATAGGTTGCAAACAGCAATGGTGTGATCTGCTGCACACGTGTCTAAAAAGGCCCACACCAAGCAACTTTTAAAAGTCAGCAGGGAGTCAGCAGCACCTTGCACCTGTGCAGCTCTGCGGTGTGATGCAATAGGGTAGCTGCCCCCTAGAGGACATCCTGCCTCGGCGTTACGCCTCCTCCTCTCAGGCACCCAAGTACAGTCAGTGACCTCATCATCCCCTCCCTCCTCGTCACTGGAGCAAACTTGGCAGTATGCTGCAGCTGGGGGGGAACATGACTGCCAGTTTCTTGTCCTTCTGTGGCACCCCCTCTCTCTAGGCTCGCGTTACTCCCTTCCTCAACCTGGGAACCAACATCAGAGCTGTCAAATCGCTGCGCATCCTCCAGCAGCATGTACCCAACACTGTGGTCGAATAATTCTGGGGACTTCTCCGTGCATGATGGTTGGGCTACGGAAGGAGTTACTGTGGACAAGGAACCAGTGGAATAGGCTGCTTTGGCAGCTGCATTGGAAATCAAACTACTCTGAGCCTGGGTGACAGAGGATGACAATCGTGCCATATGGCCACCTGCAGAGGATTCACCATGTCCACGACCACCACTGTAGTCTTAGAGACTGCGTGCCCTCTTTTAGTGGCCTGTGAGCGTCTGCCTCGCCTTGGTGGCCTTCTGGACATGATGTATTTTTTGTTTTGCAACACCACACTACACTGTTTTAGATACCGTTTACACCACCTGAAGTGTATTAGCAACTGCACAACAGCTGCACTGTATTGTATACTGTGTACACCACCACAAGTGTAGTAGAAACTGTGCACACTGTATTAGATACTGTGTACACCGCCTGCACTTTATTAGAAACTGTACTACGGCTGCACTGTATTGTGTACACCACCAGAAGTGTATTAGAAATCGTACACACTGTATTAGATACTGTGTACACCGCCTGCACTGTATAGCAACTGTACAGTGGCTGCACTGTATTGTATACCACCTAAAGTGTATTAGATACTGTGTACACCTCCAGCACTGTATTAGCAACTGTACAACAGCTGCACTGTATTGTATACTGTGTACACCACCAGAAGTGTGTACACTGCCTGCACTGTATTAGAAACTGTACTACGGCAGCACTGTATTGTGTACACCCCCAGAAGTGTAGTAGAAACTGTACACACTGTATTAGATACTGTGTACACCGCCTGCGCTGTATAGCAACTGTACAGTGGCTGCACTGTATTGTATACTTTGTACACCGCCTAAAGCGTATTAGAAACTGGAGGCACTGTATTAGATACTGTGTACACCTCCAGCACTTTATTAGCAACTGTACAACAGCTGCACTGTATTGTATACTGTGTACACCACCAGAAGTGTGTACACTGCCTGCACTGTATTAGAAACTGTACTACGGCTGCACTGTATTGTGTACACCACCAGAAGTGTAGTAGAAACTGTATACACTGTATTCGATACTGTGTACACCGCCTGAAGTGTATTAGAAACTGTACACCACAGAATGCATTGTAGATATAGGCTACACTGGATCCAGAGTATATATAATTGTGTGTGTATATATATACACATACATACACACACACACGAGACTGTGTGTAATATATATTAGTGTGTGTGTATATTAAATACACTGCCACTAACTGAATAATCTGCCTGCTTAATCTAACTCAAGCTATCACCACGCCAACAACACTACACACGCCCACCATGTAGGCAGCCTTATATAGTGTGGGGCGTGGACTGTCGTGGATATTCCACTGTACTCTTGCGCTATTAAGCGCCCATTCAGCCTTTTGGTATAATACATCCTTAAATAACCTGTGTTACTTAACCCATGTCTCCCACTTTCCCCAGTAAACAGACATGACCATACTTACGTCCTCATCTCAGCACGACTGCCTTGCCGAGCAGTTCGCTGGTTCTTTTATTCAAAGACAACAAAAGAAATCACAAACAGGAGGTCCTGGCTCCAACAGCCTATCGCCTCCTACACAGGATGTGACCTCACAGGACATGACCAAATAAGGATATGACAACTCAGGATGCAACAACACAGGATGCAACAACACATGATGCAACAACACAGGATGTGAATGTCAACACAGGAAAAATTCATTTATACAACCGCCAATGAAACAATGACTACAATTCCTGCTGATGAGAGAGTATCTGCAGGTATATGCTCATAAATATGTTGATCAGGCATACAGGGGTGACACAAGCACAAAGCCGCTAAACCGATAATGTGTTTGCAAAGCGAACACATCCCAAGACGATCGTTCTGCGCATTGCACAGGGGCCCTTCGCTGGTGGACATATCCTCACTCCGCAGACACTTCTCTGCATCCTCAAGTAGCTTTCCACTACCAAACGGATCTCAACCAGCGTCACTCTGCCCCAGTCAGCTCTTTAGAGCGGGCTGCGGGAGAACTAACACTGGGAGACACTATGACAATACATATTAAAATATATCTTCATAAAATTTTAACAGTCCCTCCTCTTGTCTAGGGATGAGCCGAACACCCCGGGTTCGGTTCGAACCAGAACCTTCGAACGGACCGAAAGTTTGCGCGAATTTTCGAACCCTATACGTTATAATGGACGCGAACGTTCGAAATCAAAAGTGCTAATTACAACGGCCAATATGCATGTTAATGTCATAAAACAGGTTTGGGGACCCGGGTCCTGCCCCAGGGGACATATATCAATGCAAAAAGAACTTTTAAAAACTAACGTTTTTTCGGGAGCAGTCATTTTAATGATGCATAAAGTGAAAAAAAAAAAGTGAAATTTTCCTTTAAATATGGTACCTGGGGGGTGTCTAAAGTATGCCTGTGAAGTGGCATGTGTTTCCCGTGTTTAGAACTGTCCTTGCACAAAATGACATTTGTAAAGGAAAAAAAGAAGCCATTTTAAACCACTTGCGGCTTTAATGTCATGTCTTGTCCTGGCCGCCATATGGCTGAAAATCCTTGAGAAAAATGGCATGGCTACCCCATCACCCCCCCCCCACCCCAGCCCCTTTGGGTCTTGTATGGATATTAAGGGGGACCCCGCACCCAAAATAAAACCCTATACCTACAACCCTATATACTCTGAACAGCAGTATATAGGTGGTGCAAACAAGACACGGACTGTAGGTTTGTTCTTAAGTAGAATCTGAACAGGTACATTATGAAGTGTAGCTCCATCCCAAAAAAATCTATTTTTAAGCTTTTTGGAGAACATAGGGAGGGGTTATCACCCCTGTAACATTTGCTGTCTTTGCACATCTGTTCAGAACATGTCACCTCACTTTCCGTCCCAATGACAAATGTTTTTGGAAAAGTGGGGTTTGAATTGAAACAAGCATCAGTAGAGAGGAGATACCTTTTTCCCAAATTAAATCTAACAGGATAGAATTTCCCTTCAAAGGGGTAGATTTCCTCTCACTTCCTGTTTTCTCTTTCCGTTTGCAAGTAGGAGTCGTTTGTAAGTTGGATGTTTGAAAGTAGGGGCCTGGCGTATATACTCTGCAGAAATTTGCCCTATTAGATGTTGGTGTAGCCACAAGACTGGTGGGCACAGGAATGGGCCCTGCTGTGAGTTAATAGATCAAGATTTGTACTTGCATGCACCTGTTGAACCGGGCAGAAAAATTGGGCCTTTGGTGGTGGTGGTGGTGGTGGTGGTGGTGGTGGACGGTGTTGCCACAAGACTGTAAGCTCTCACAGTTACTCTTGGTGGGCGCAGGAATGGGCCCTGCTGGGAGTTATTAGATCAAGATTTGTAATTGCAAGCACCTGATGAACAGGGCAGAAAAATTGGGCCTTTGGCGGTGGTGGTGGACGGTGTTACCACAAGACTGTAGGCCCTCATAGTTACTCTTGGTGGGCGCAGGAATGGGCCCTGCTGTGAACTATTAGATCAAGATTTGTAATTACACGCCCCTGTTAAACAGGGGCTGAAAAATTGTGCCTTAGACATTGGTGCTGGTGCCACAACACTGCAACCCCTCACAGATACTGTACTCCTAGCACAGCAATGAGACCTGTTGCAAAGCATTGCCTAAAAATTGTAATTACACGCCCCAACAGGGGCTGAAAAATTGTGCCTTAGGCACTGGTGCTGGTGCTGGTGCCACAACACTGCAACCCCTCACAGATACTGTACTTGGAGCACAGCAGTCACACGTGTTGCGAAGCATTTTTTTTTAAAAAATTGTAATTACACGCCCCTGTTAAACAGGAGCTGAAAAATTGTGCCTTAGGCACTGGTGCTGGTGCCACAACACTGCAACCCCTCACAGATACTGTACTCTGAGCACAGCAGTCACACGTGTTGCGAAGCATTTTTTTAAAAAATTGTAATTACACGCCCCTGTTAAACAGGGGCTGAAAAATTGTGCCTTAGGCACTGGTGCTGGTGCCACAACACTGCAACCCCTCACAGATACTGTACTTGGAGCACAGCAGTCACACGTGTTGCGAAGCATTTTTTTTAAAAATTGTAATTACACGCCCCTGTTAAACAGGGGCTGAAAAATTGTGCCTTAGGCACTGGTGCTGGTGCCACAACACTGCAACCCCTCACAGATACTGTACTTGGAGCACAGCAGTCACACGTGTTGCGAAGCATTTTTTAAAAAAATTGTAAGTACACGCCCCTGTTATACAGGGGCTGAAAAATTGTGCCTTAGGCACTGGTGTGGTGGCATGGATCATTGAGGAGGAGGAAGAGGATAGTCAGTGAACATAACAGGACAGTCACTCAGCATCAGCATAGGCAGTCTTGAAGGGATGTGACATTATAAATTATTCCGTTATATCCGCTTCAGGTGCCTGGTAGCTGGTGGTGATCCAAGACTGATTCATTTTGATGAAGGTCAGTCGATCAACTGAGTCGGTGGACAGGCGCACCCTATGATCGGTGACAAATCCTCCAGCAGCACTGAATGTGCGTTCGGAAAGAACGCTGGAGGCAGGACAGGCCAGTAGCTCAATTGCATACTGTGCAAGCTCTGGCCAGTGATCCATCCTCAGGACCCAGTAAGCCAGAGGATTTTCGGTGGGAAAGGTGTCCAAGTCTGACCTTGCCCCAAGGTATTCCTGCACCATGTATATCAGACGCTAGCGATGGTTGCTGGAACCGATCATACCTTGGGGCTGCGGACTAAAAAATTGTCTGAACGCATCGGTCAGACGTCCACCTTCCCCACCGCTCCTTCTGCTACTGACCGAAGCCTCAGCAACTCGTCGCCCAGGACCAGGAGTTTGTAACCTCCCAGTTTCTGGGAACGCGTTGCACAGACCTTTCTGCAAGGCCTCCCTGAGATGTCTCATCCTCTGCTCCCTCTGCGACGGCAAGATAAGGTCCGCAACCTTAACCTTGTACCGTGGATCAAGGAGAGTGGCCAGCCAGTAATGGTCCCTCTCCTTGATCCGAAGAACACGAGGATCCTTCCGCAGGCTTTGCAGGATCAGGGAGGCCATGCAGCGTAGGTTAGCTGAGGCATTCGGTCCGGAGTCTTCTGGGTCACTGAGGATGACATGATCGCCAGCCACCTCCTCCCAGCCACGTACAAGTCCACTGGTTTGTTGGGACTGTACATCATCCCTAAAAGACTGCTGCTGCTGAGTGCCAGGCTCCACCTCCATGCTCACACAATCCTCCTCCTCCTCATCCTCTTCCTGTGTGATGGGTGGGACAGAAGGAACACTGTCCGGATAAAGGGGGCCTTGAGAGGCAAGGAAGTCCTCCTCTTCCTGCCTCTGTTCTGCCTCAAGTGCCCTGTCCATTATCCCACGCAGCGTATGCTCCAACAGGCGGACAAGAGGTACAGTGTCACTGATGCATGCACTGTCACTGCTCACCATCCTCGTGGCCTCCTCAAATGGTGAGAGGACAGTGCATGCATCCCTGATCATGCTCCACTGACGTGGGGAAAAAAAAACAAGCTCCCCTGACCCTGTCCTGGTGCCGTAGTCGCAAAGGTACTCATTGATGGCCCTCTGCTGCGTGTGCAGTCGCTGCAGCATGGCCAACGTTGAGTTCCACCTGGTGGGCATGTCACATATTAGGCGGTTCTTGGGCAGGTTCAGCTCCTTTTGCAGCTCAGTCAGCCGAGCACTGGCATTATAAGATCGGCGGAAATGCACACAGACTTTCCTGGCCTGCCTCAGGACATCCTGTAAGCCTGGGAACCTGCCCAAGAACCGCTGCACCACCAGGTTGAGGACGTGAGCCATACAGGGCACATGGGTGAGCTGCCCCTGTCGCAGGGCGGAGAGGAGGTTGGTGCCATTGTCAGAAACTACCATTCCTGGCTTAAGCTGACGTGGCGTCAACCACCTCTCGGCCTGCCCCTGCAGAGCTGCCAGAAGCTCTGGCCCAGTGTGGCTCCTGTCCCCCAAACACACCAGCGCAAGCACGGCATGGCATCTTTTTGCCTGCGTACTTGCGTAGCCCCTTGTACGCCTACGGAGCACCGCTGGTTCCGAGGACAGAGCACTGGAGGAAGAAGAAGAGGAGGGGGTGGAGGAGAGAGGTGTGTCACAACCAGTAGCAGTAGTAGCGTTTTGGAGGCGTGGTGGCGGAACAACCTCCAACACTACTGCACCTTGTCCTGCATCCCTCCCAGCTGCCAATAGAGTGACCCAATGGGCCGTGAAAGAAAGGTAACGTCCCTGTCCATGCCTGCTGGACCATGAGTCAGCGGTAATATGCACCTTACCGCTGACCGCCCTGTCCAGCGAGGCATGGACATTGCCTTCCACATGCCGGTAGAGAGACGGAATCGCGTTCCGTGAGAAAAAGTGGCGTTTGGGAACCTGCCACTGAGGAACCGCACATTGAACAAACTCACGGAAGGGGGCCGAGTCTACCAACTGAAAAGGCAGCAGTTGAAGTGCTAGCAATTTAGCCAAGCTAGCATTCAACCGCTGGGCATGTGGATGGCTGGGAGTGTACTTCTTTCGACGGTCCAGCAGCTGGGGCAGGGAAATTTGCCTGCTACAATCGGACGTCGGTGTACTGCAAGTACTTGGTTGTGACACACCTAATTCTACACCTTCAGTCCTCTCACAGCAGTTTTCAGAGAGGACTTAAGATGTAGTGGGGATGGAGATCCCAGCTGATGAGGAGCAAGGAGAGGTCCGCTTAGTTCTTTGGTGTGGGTCTTTTATGTGTGCCTGCCAACGAGCTGCATGGCAGGTCGACATATGTCTGGTCATGCTTGTGGTGCCCAAGCGGCTGATGTTTTGGCCACGCGAGATATGCTTGAGACAAATATTGCAAATAGCAGTGGTGCGATCTGATGCACTCGTCTCAAAAAAGGCCCACACCAAAGAACTTTTCTGATAAGGTGCAGAGGCAGCGCCCTGCACAGGTGGAGCTCTGCGGTGTTGTACAGTTGCTGTGCTGGCCTCTAGCTGGCCTCCAGGGGGCATCCTGCCTCGTTGGACATGTGACACCGCATCCTCCTCCTCCTCCTCCTCATCCTCTCTCCCTCCAGGCACCCACGTGGCGTCAGTGACCTCATCATCCCCTCCCTCTTCACCACTAGAGAAAACCTGGCAGTAAGCTGCAGCTGGTGGAACAGTACTGCCAGATTGCTGTCCTTCAGCATCCCCTCTCTCTGCGCGCACACTACTGACTTCCTCAAGCTGGGTATCATCATCCGAGCCTTCGAATCGTTGGGCATCCTCCTGGAGCATGTACCCAACACTGTGCTCAAAGAGTTCGGGGGACTCCTCAGGAGGACATGGTGGGTCTAGGGAAGGGGTGGCTGATGATGCCATTGAGTACGCGTTGGCAGCTGCTCTGCCAGTACCCTGAGCCTGGGTGAGAGAGGATGAGGAGGATGAGGAGGGCTTGGTCATCCATTCTACCAAGCCTTCAGCATGATGCGGCTCCACATGTCCAGCTGCCGAAAACAAAGACGCGCGTGTCCCATGGCCACGTGCTGATGACGATGCACGACCACGTCCACGGCCACGTCCACTAGAAACAGAGCCTGCCTGCCCTGTGTTCTTGCCTCTGCACCCTCTGCCTCCCCTTGGCGGTCTTCCAGCCATTGTAGTCGGTAGTCCTGTGGGTGCTGCTGAGAAGAAAATATAGGAGCTCTGTGTGATGCCACTAACACACTAGAAGTCCTATGGGTGCTTCTGCAAAGAAAATATAGGAGCTCTGTGTGATGCCACTAACACACTAGAAGTCCTGTGGGTGCTGCTGAGAAGAAAATATAGGAGCTCTGTGTGATGCCACTAACACACTAGAAGTCCTATGGGTGCTTCTGCAAAGAAAATATAGGAGCTCTGTGTGATGCCACTAACACACTAGAAGTCCTGTGGGTGCTGCTGAGAAGAAAATATAGGAGCTCTGTGTGATGCCACTAACACACTAGAAGTCCTATGGGTGCTTCTGCAAAGAAAATATAGGAGCTCTGATGGGTGCTTCTGCAAAGAAAATATAGGAGCTCTGTGTGATGCCACTAACACACTAAAGTCCTGTGGGTGCTGCTGATAAGAAAATATAGGAGCTCTGTGTGATGCCACTAACACACTAGAAGTCCTATGGGTGCTTCTGCAAAGAAAATATAGGAGCTCTGTGTGATGCCACTAACACACTAGAAGTCCTGTGGGTGCTGCTGAGAAGAAAATATAGGAGCTCTGTGTGATGCCACTAACACACTAGAAGTCCTATGGGTGCTTCTGCAAAGAAAATATAGGAGCTCTGTGTGATGCCACTAACACACTAGAAGTCCTGTGGGTGCTGCTGAGAAGAAAATATAGGAGCTCTGTGTGATGCCACTAACACACTAGAAGTCCTATGGGTGCTTCTGCAAAGAAAATATAGGAGCTCTGTGTGATGCCACTAACACACTAGAAGTCCTGTGGGTGCTGCTGAGAAAAAAATATAGGAGCTCTGTGTGATGCCACTAACACACTAGAAGTCCTATGGGTGCTTCTGCAAAGAAAATATAGGAGCTCTGTGTGATGCCACTAACACACTAGAAGTCCTGTGGGTGCTGCTGAGAAGAAAATATAGGAGCTCTGTGTGATGCCACTAACACACTAGAAGTCCTATGGGTGCTTCTGCAAAGAAAATATAGGAGCTCTGTGTGATGCCACTAACACACTAGAAGTCCTGTGGGTGCTTCTGGGAAGAAAATATAGGAGCTCTGTGTGATGGGACTAACACACTACAAGTCCTATAGGTGCTTCTGGGAAGAAAATATAGGAGCTCTGTGTGATGCCACTAACACACTAGAAGTCCTATGGGTGCTTCTGCAAAGAAAATATAGGAGCTCTGTGTGATGCCACTAACACACTAGAAGTCCTGTGGGTGCTGCTGAGAAGAAAATATAGGAGCTCTGTGTGATGCCACTAACACACTAGAAGTCCTATGGGTGCTTCTGCAAAGAAAATATAGGAGCTCTGTGTGATGCCACTAACACACTAGAAGTCCTGTGGGTGCTGCTGAGAAGAAAATATAGGAGCTCTGTGTGATGCCACTAACACACTAGAAGTCCTATGGGTGCTTCTGCAAAGAAAATATAGGAGCTCTGTGTGATGCCACTAACACACTAGAAGTCCTGTGGGTGCTGCTGAGAAGAAAATATAGGAGCTCTGTGTGATGCCACTAACACACTAGAAGTCCTATGGGTGCTTCTGCAAAGAAAATATAGGAGCTCTGTGTGATGCCACTAACACACTAGAAGTCCTGTGGGTGCTGCTGAGAAGAAAATATAGGAGCTCTGTGTGATGCCACTAACACACTAGAAGTCCTATGGGTGCTTCTGCAAAGAAAATATAGGAGCTCTGTGTGATGCCACTAACACACTAGAAGTCCTGTGGGTGCTGCTGAGAAAAAAATATAGGAGCTCTGTGTGATGCCACTAACACACTAGAAGTCCTATGGGTGCTTCTGCAAAGAAAATATAGGAGCTCTGTGTGATGCCACTAACACACTAGAAGTCCTGTGGGTGCTGCTGAGAAGAAAATATAGGAGCTCTGTGTGATGCCACTAACACACTAGAAGTCCTATGGGTGCTTCTGGGAAGAAAATATAGGAGCTCTGTGTGATGGGACTAACACACTACAAGTCCTATGGGTGCTTCTGGGAAGAAAATATAGGAGCTCTGTGTGATGGGACTAACACACTACAAGTCCTATAGGTGCTTCTGGGAAGAAAATATAGGAACTCTGTGTGATGGCACTAACACACTACAAGTCCTATGGGTGCTTCTGCAAAGAAAATATAGGAACTCTGTGTGATGGGACTAACACACTACAAGTCCTATGGGTGCTTCTGCAAAGAAAATATAGGAACTCTGTGTGATGGGACTAACACACTACAAGTCCTATGGGTGCTTCTGGGAAGAAAATATAGGAGCTCTGTGTGATGGGACTAACACACTACAAGTCCTATAGGTGCTTCTGGGAAGAAAATATAGGAGCTCTGTGTGATGGGACTAACACACTACAAGTCCTATGAGTGCTTCTGCAAAGAAAATATAGGAACTCTGTGTGATGGGACTAACACACTACAAGTCCTATGGGTGCTTCTGGGAAGAAAATATAGGAGCTCTGTGTGATGGGACTAACACACTACAAGTCCTATGGGTGCTTCTGGGAAGAAAATATAGGAGCTCTGTGTGATGGGACTAACACACTACAAGTCCTATGGGTGCTTCTGCAAAGAAAATATAGAAACTCTGTGTGATGGGACTAACACACTACAAGTCCTATGGGTGCTTCTGGGAAGAAAATATAGGAGCTCTGTGTGATGGGACTAACACACTACAAGTCCTATGGGTGCTTCTGGGAAGAAAATATAGGAGCTCTGTGTGATGGGACTAACACACTACAAGTCCTATGGGTGCTTCTGGGAAGAAAATATAGGAACTCTGTGTGATGGGACTAACACACTACAAGTCCTATAGGTGCTTCTGGGAAGAAAATATAGCTCTGTGTGATGGGACTAACACACTACAAGTCCTATAGGTGCTTCTGGGAAGAAAATATAGGAGCTCTGTGTGATGGGACTAACACACTACAAGTCCTATGGGTGCTTCTGGGAAGAAAATATAGGAACTCTGTGTGATGGGACTAACACACTACAAGTCCTATAGGTGCTTCTGGGAAGAAAATATAGCTCTGTGTGATGGAACTAACACACTACAAGTCCTATAGGTGCTTCTGGGAAGAAAATATAGGAGCTCTGTGTGATGGGACTAACACACTACAAGTCCTATGGGTGCTTCTGGGAAGAAAATATAGGAGCTCTGTGTGATGGGACTAACGCACTACAAGTCCTATAGGTGCTTCTGGGAAGAAAATATATTAGCTCTGTGTGATGGGACTAACACACTACAAGTCCTATGGGTGCTTCTGGGAAGAAAATATCGGAACTCTGTGTGATGGGACTAACACACTACAAGTCCTATAGGTGCTTCTGGGAAGAAAATATAGCTCTGTGTGATGGGACTAACACACTACAAGTCCTATAGGTGCTTCTGGGAAGAAAATATAGTAACTCTGTGTGATGGGACTAACACACTACAAGTCCTATGGGTGCTTCTGGGAAGAAAATATAGGAGCTCTGTGTGATGGGACTAACACACTACAAGTCCTATAGGTGCTTCTGGGAAGAAAATATAGGAGCTCTGTGTGATGGGACTAACACACTACAAGTCCTATGGGTGCTTCTGGGAAGAAAATATAGGAACTCTGTGTGATGGGACTAACACACTACAAGTCCTATGGGTGCTTCTGCAAAGAAAATATAGGAACTCTGTGTGATGGGACTAACACGCTACAAGTCCTATGGGTGCTTCTGGGAAGAAAATATAGGAGCTCTGTGTGATGGGACTAACACACTACAAGTCCTATAGGTGCTTCTGGGAAGAAAATATAGGAGCTCTGTGTGATGGGACTAACACACTACAAGTCCTATGGGTGCTTCTGGGAAGAAAATATAGGAACTCTGTGTGATGGGACTAACACACTACAAGTCCTATAGGTGCTTCTGGGAAGAAAATATTGCTCTGTGTGATGGGACTAACACACTACAAGTCCTATGGGTGCTTCTGGGAAGAAAATATAGGAACTCTGTGTGATGGGACTAACACACTACAAGTCCTATGGGTGCTTCTGCAAAGAAAATATAGGAACTCTGTGTGATGGGACTAACACACTACAAGTCCTATGGGTGCTTCTGGGAAGAAAATATAGGAGCTCTGTGTGATGGGACTAACACACTACAAGTCCTATAGGTGCTTCTGGGAAGAAAATATAGGAGCTCTGTGTGATGGGACTAACACACTACAAGTCCTATGGGTGCTTCTGGGAAGAAAATATAGGAACTCTGTGTGATGGGACTAACACACTACAAGTCCTATGGGTGCTTCTGGGAAGAAAATATAGGAACTCTGTGTGATGGGACTAACACACTACAAGTCCTATGGGTGCTTCTGGGAAGAAAATATAGGAACTCTGTGTGATGGGACTAACACACTACAAGTCCTATGGGTGCTTCTGGGAAGAAAATATAGGAACTCTGTGTGATGGGACTAACACACTACAAGTCCTATGGGTGCTTCTGGGAAGAAAATATAGGAGCTCTGTGTGATGGGACTAACACACTACAAGTCCTATAGGTGCTTCTGGGAAGAAAATATAGGAGCTCTGTGTGATGGGACTAACACACTACAAGTCCTATGGGTGCTTCTGGGAAGAAAATATAGCTCTGTGTGATGCCACTAACACAGTACAAGTCCTATGGGTGCTTCTGGGAAGAAAATATAGGAACTCTGTGTGATGGGACTAACACACTACAAGTCCTATGGGTGCTTCTGCAAAGAAAATATAGGAACTCTGTGTGATGGGACTAACACACTACAAGTCCTATGGGTGCTTCTGGGAAGAAAATATAGGAGCTCTGTTTGCTGCCACTAACACACTACAAGTCCTATAGGTGCTTCTGGGAAGAAAATATAGCTCTGTGTGATGGGACTAACACACTACAAGTCCTATAGGTGCTTCTGGGAAGAAAATATAGTAACTCTGTGTGATGGGACTAACACACTACAAGTCCTATGGGTGCTTCTGGGAAGAAAATATAGGAGCTCTGTGTGATGGGACTAACACACTACAAGTCCTATAGGTGCTTCTGGGAAGAAAATATAGGAGCTCTGTGTGATGGGACTAACACACTACAAGTCCTATGGGTGCTTCTGGGAAGAAAATATAGGAACTCTGTGTGATGGGACTAACACACTACAAGTCCTATGGGTGCTTCTGCAAAGAAAATATAGGAACTCTGTGTGATGGGACTAACACGCTACAAGTCCTATGGGTGCTTCTGGGAAGAAAATATAGGAGCTCTGTGTGATGGGACTAACACACTACAAGTCCTATAGGTGCTTCTGGGAAGAAAATATAGGAGCTCTGTGTGATGGGACTAACACACTACAAGTCCTATGGGTGCTTCTGGGAAGAAAATATAGGAACTCTGTGTGATGGGACTAACACACTACAAGTCCTATAGGTGCTTCTGGGAAGAAAATATAGCTCTGTGTGATGGGACTAACACACTACAAGTCCTATGGGTGCTTCTGGGAAGAAAATATAGGAACTCTGTGTGATGGGACTAACACACTACACGTCCTATGGGTGCTTCTGCAAAGAAAATATAGGAACTCTGTGTGATGGGACTAACACACTACAAGTCCTATGGGTGCTTCTGGGAAGAAAATATAGGAGCTCTGTGTGATGGGACTAACACACTACAAGTCCTATAGGTGCTTCTGGGAAGAAAATATAGGAGCTCTGTGTGATGGGACTAACACACTACAAGTCCTATGGGTGCTTCTGGGAAGAAAATATAGGAACTCTGTGTGATGGGACTAACACACTACAAGTCCTATGGGTGCTTCTGGGAAGAAAATATAGGAACTCTGTGTGATGGGACTAACACACTACAAGTCCTATGGGTGCTTCTGGGAAGAAAATATAGGAACTCTGTGTGATGGGACTAACACACTACAAGTCCTATGGGTGCTTCTGGGAAGAAAATATAGGAACTCTGTGTGATGGGACTAACACACTACAAGTCCTATGGGTGCTTCTGGGAAGAAAATATAGGAGCTCTGTGTGATGGGACTAACACACTACAAGTCCTATAGGTGCTTCTGGGAAGAAAATATAGGAGCTCTGTGTGATGGGACTAACACACTACAAGTCCTATGGGTGCTTCTGGGAAGAAAATATAGCTCTGTGTGATGCCACTAACACAGTACAAGTCCTATGGGTGCTTCTGGGAAGAAAATATAGGAACTCTGTGTGATGGGACTAACACACTACAAGTCCTATGGGTGCTTCTGCAAAGAAAATATAGGAACTCTGTGTGATGGGACTAACACACTACAAGTCCTATGGGTGCTTCTGGGAAGAAAATATAGGAGCTCTGTTTGCTGCCACTAACACACTACAAGTCCTGTGGGTGCTTTTGGGGTGCAGTGCTGTACTAACAGCACTGCGGTTGGTACTACTGAAATACTGTACTAACAGTAAGACACGCACCAGACTAACCCCCAGCAGCAGCTAAAAACACACTAACCAGCAGCAGCAATGGACGATCAATGACAGGTAGCAATGGTTTAGCAAATAAATAGCCAATGGTTTAGCAAAGTAGAGCAAATCTTTCTATAGGAATCTAGCAAAGAGTGACACAGAATCAGCCTGATCTCTCCTAAAGCCGGAACTCATGTGACCGGCGCCGACGGCGTGGCGGCCTTTTAAATGAGGGGGCGTGTACTAAAGCCCCTGAGCTGTAATTGGCTACAGGCGTCCTGCCTGTAGCCAATTATGGCTCTCCGAGTTTCCGGTGCTGTGATTGGCCAAGCATGCGGGGTCACAGTGCATGCTTGGCCAATCATCAGCCAGCAATGCACTGCGCCGGCCGCGCCGGCCGCAATGCATTGCAGGGCCGCTCGCATCACACGAATGTGATGCGAGCGGCCAAAATAGTTCTGGGCTCGCCGAGCGAGCGAACACCAGGTGCTCGATGCGAACATGGGTTCGCATCGAGCACCGGGCCCATCCCTACTCTTGTCATATCCCCCCATGTGTTCCTCGATGAATCTTGATCTTCTTCTTACACCTGGAAATGAATCAGTCCTTACAGTCCATAAATAGGAAAACACGGCTTGACATGTAAACTCTCTGTTCTTTAGGAGGGATGACCTAGAGGAGGACGTGAAGGCCAGTCGGTCTGGGATCCTGTGTGTCTTGTACGTGGGTTGGGCTTCAAGGTGTCGTCATCTGCTCAGGCTCTGTTCACTCATCCAATCAGGCAACAGTAGCACCTCATCACGGCATATAGAAGAAATAGAAAAAAAAATAACCTGAGTATATATACCCCTACTTCCTTCAACTATGATCCGCTGCAATATAAAAAATTAAATCCTCAAAGATTCCCAGACCCTTAAAAGGACTTCGGCCTAAACCTTATCCATATGGGCCTGAAAATTGTCACTAGTATCCCCGATCCAGGTATAGCAATCTTTACTTATGAATTCCCAAAAAACCCCCTTGGACTGTGGGGACTTCCTTGTAGCTTCAACAGTTACATGAAACATCCCATCCTCAATGGATGAGAAATTGTACAAGCAGGAATCCATGCCCAGACCTGGTCGGGAATGGTGAGCAATTCCCTTCCAGCTGCCCCTGCCATTCTTACCTTCTCTCGCGCCATCAGATCCTCATGATCGGCCGCGACATAAGATGCTGGGACGAGTTTCACCAGCACTCATGAACCTCTTGCATTAGGGGGAATTACCTTATAAGCTGTAGATCCACATTAATACCAAACTAAAGTTGAAACACACTTGTGGGCTACCTAGTTACCCCGATACCAAAGCTGGCAAGAACCAGAGCTATTGTTAAAATTATAATTAATTTTACCCTCTAGAAATGTATCGTTAAATTCTATTGACAAGTGTCTGTTTGGATTTTACTAGTTTGTCAAAACTCCTCATACCAATATGAACATCCTATATATCATGTACCGCTGTCATCGCTGGGGCACTAGAGCTCGTGGAGACTCAGAGTAGACCCAACCATGTGTCCTTTTGGCTTTCTTAGCTAGTTGTAAAATACACTTTAAGAATATAAATAAATAAACAAAGATACTCCTCATCCTTTGGTGTAGTTGAGCAGCTTCTTGCAGTAGCTGGCCTGGTCTCGTCCCTCACGCTTCTTTACAACGGCCCAGTCACCTGGTTAGAAAGAATGTAAAATGGTTATTGTGTCAGGGTCCACGAGGGGTTTTATTAACCCTGTGGTGGACCTTTTGAAGTAATAAAGATACTCCTCATCCTTTGGTGAAGTTGAGCAGCTTCTTGCAGTGGCTGGCCTGGTCTCGTCCCTCAAGCTTCTTTACAACAACCCAGTCACCTGGTTAGAAAGAATGTAAACCCTGTGGTGGACCTTTTGAAGTTCATGTTACAGTGACTGCACCCACCCCATCATCTGAGAATGTAGGCGACAGCTGCTGAGGGAAGTACAACTCTGGTTTTTGTTGAACTCCAAACAAACCTCAGATGACAATAACGGAATGTAGGAACTTAATGACTGTGGTCACTGCATCTTACCATCTGGGGTGTAATACCTAGAACCATTGACAAAAAGGTTCCCATGGGAGTGTCCTTCACCAGACTGCTTATTCAAAATTCCATCAAATGAAGAAAGTCATGGAACCTGTTGTTCCTACTAGGTCACAAACTTGGCTAGTATTAGAGCGGTTAGTATTATTGGTTTGAAAATTTGTCATTCTCACCACTATCATCCCCCCCCCCCCCCCATTTCCTCCTCCTTACAAACTGTAGGAAGACACACAGGGTTTTCGAATGGTGCAGAAAAAAAAAACAATGAAACTGTGAAATAGCCTATGATACTTTTACCTTCTTATACACCTGCTTTCTATGTCCATGCACTTTCAAAAACTTCTTGGACCTGAAAAGATACTTAACCACTTCAATACAGGGCTTTTAAACACCCTTCCTTACCAGAGCACTTTTTGCGATTCGGCACTGCGTCGCTTTAACTAACAATTGCGCGGTCGTGCGACGTTACACCCAAACAAAATTGACGTCCTTTTTTTCCCACAAATAGAGCTTTCTTTTGGTGGTATTTGATCACCTCTGCGTTTTTTTTTTGCGCTATAAACAAAAGAAGAGCGACAATTTTGAAAAAAAACACTATTTTTTACTTTTTGCTATAATAAATATCCCATTTTTTAAAAAAAAAAATTTTTTTCCTCAGTTTAGGCCGATACGTATTCTTCTACATATTTTTGGTAAAAAAAATCGCAATAAGCGTATATTGATCGGTTTGCACAAAAGTTATATCGTCTACAAAATAGGGGATAGATTTATTGAATTTTTTTTTTTTTTTTACTAGTAATGGCGGCGATCTGCGATTTTTTTTTCGTGACTGCGACATTGCGGCGGACACTTCGGACACTTTTGACACATTTTTGGAACCATTCACATTTACACAGCGATCGTTGCTATAAAATTGCAATGATTACTGTGTAAATGTGACTGGCAGGGAAGGGGTTAACACTAGGGGGCGCTGCAGGGGTTAATGTGTTCCCTAATAGGAGTGATTCTAACTGTGGGGGGAGGGGACTCAAGGGGAGGAGACCGATCATGTGTTTCTCCGTACTGGGATCACATGATCGGTCTCCTCTGCACTGACAGGACGTGGAGCTGTGTGTTTACACACACAGCTCCACGGTCCCGCACGGTCCCGTTGTTTTAACGGGCAATCGCGGGTGCCCGGCGGACATCGCGGCCGCCTTGCACTCGCACCATGTCCCGAGCGATGCCACAGGCTCGCGCGCGCCCCCCAGGCGGCAGGGAATGCGAGGACGTCATATGACGCCCACCCAGGATGGTAGATTCACCTTGTGGGCGTCATATGACTATAGGCCGGTATTGAAGTGGTTAAACAAAAGTTATTACTCTATCCTTCATATTTAACCTGCAGAGAATGGTGAACAATACAAGATTCGTGTACATTGGTAAATTGTCACTGACATTCCCCAAAACCCACAATAACTAAACCCTCTGTAGCCCTTACTTTCACGCTCTTACTAAAATACAACACCCCGACACGCAAGAGGACTGTTGCAGTAGGTTCAAACATATTCTTGTTACCACATACAAACATTTAGATACAAATGTGGGGGAGATTTCATATTTCCCAAAACAAAAATGAAAAGACAAAAACTACCAGATGGAATGCTACCTTGACTTTTTTAGTGATAGAAAAAAAAAATACAATGGGAGAAACACAAGAGCATCTCGGAATCTTGTATGGACCAGCCACACAAAGTTCAAAAACAGGCCTGATAATTTTTAATCACACAAACGTGTGCTACACATCCATCAACTCATTCATCATTACAGATTTCTGAAGCCACAGCTGAACTACTTCCAAGGTATTTTTATTCTGGGCCTGGGTCTCGTACCTCCAGACATCAAAAGTACCTTCCAAAAAGGAATACACCTTACTGTATCCTCTGACCATATCTTCCAATCTTTAAAGGGGTTTAATGACCTTTTCCCCAAACCTAGACTTCATGTACTGTGCAACCGTCTGACTGTGGGAAACCATTGCACCCATTTAGGAGAGCACCGCCCGGTGCCACTTTAACAACCAACTATTAACTAATGATTTGTCAACAACCACAGATCAACCCCCGAATTATGTCTGTACCTCTCACAGTGTATGCATATGCAAGCACATTGTGCTATACAACGGTACATCGTCACCAGACTAAACTACACAGTACACTTACGCCGGCTTTCTATACAGGACAATGTGGCTCCTCTCTGTACCTAGATATTACAACAATAACGTGAATGCCTCCTGTTTGCTCTCTACCCAAAACTGTATTACAGTATAAACCTTAATTAAATTTAAAAATCAAAATGATTAAGTCCTTTGAAACACAAGTCAAAAGACTCCAAGCTCCTCCCACCAACTTCCTGTTGCATATCTGCAAAGAACTTCCTGTATCAATGGACAGGAAGAGGGAGGGGGAGGGGAAGCCTAGTTTCTACTGCAGGCTATACAATACAAACCTCAGCTCTAAAAACCCAACTAACTAGTCCATTTAAATATCAATGAACAACAGGGAGAGGGAGGGGAGGGGAAGCCTAGATTAATCTTTCCTGAACTTCTAAAACGATAAAACCCAAAACAGTGAATTGCCCTCTGAGAAACCCAAACGTTTAAAAATAACACACACACACAGACACACACCGCTAAAAGTACAAAAACTCAGTTAAAGCTAGTAAATTCAGTGCAAAGTAGAGCAGTTTCACTGAAAAGTATGTAAAAAGTACAAAAACAGAAAAGATTGAATTCACTTAAAAGGAAATTGGTGCCTTAAACTGCACCTCTACAAACCAAAATAGCAATTCCACCCAAAACACAGCGGACTCAAAATGGCTGCCGGACTAAAAACGAAAATCAAGACATGGCCACATGATGACTACAAGAATGGAAAATGGCCGACGAAAGCCAGGCCACACCAAAATGGCGCCATAACACATGAAATGTAGTTGTTGATTCCACCAAAACAAGATTTCTTTACTAGCTACACAAACTTCTCCCCACAAAATTACACATTTGAGACACCAAATGAACACTTACAAAACATTTCATTCTACATACCACTAGGGACCTTGGGACACAACAATGTTACATAAAACACACAATAACACGGCTTCAAACTTACACTCTTTTTTTTTTTTAAATACTTTATTTCATATATCTGCATTTACAAACATTAACAATATCACATTTCATCATTATCAATTTCTTTTGTTTCTTTGATATTAATAAATGCACACAAAAAAAACAAGAATAAATCACTATACGTTTCATTTCACCCTTAAAAACAACACCAAAAACTAACAATTTTTTTTAAAAAAGGATGTAGACTGGAGGGAACAAAAGGAAAGAAAAGAAGCAAAAACTTCCTCCTCAACTTTTGACAATATATCCAAGACCTGTCTCCAATATCTACTAATGTCTGGGCAGGACCACATTAAATGCTCAAAGTCGGCCTCTGGTAAATAACACCTTGCACATTCCGCATTCTCCGTTCGTCCCATTAAACTTAATTTGCGGGGTGTCAGATAAGCTTGATGTATTATATATAACTATTGATCTATTATTACTTGCAGGCGACACTACTAAGTGTGATTTACATGCCTCCTTCCAAGTCTCATCTGTCATAGATGTACAAATCTTTTGCCACTTCCTCTTAATCTGGAGCGGGGCATCCCGTGTCTTAACCTGCATTAAATATGTATAGAATTTAGATACTAATCCCCTTGGCCCTGGGTTCTTAATATTCCAATTAGGGGGAATTTTGATATATTAATACTTTTACTACCGAATTGATCACCTAGCGCATGCCTTAGCTGTAAAAATCTATAGAAATTTTTATCTGTTATGTTGTGTTTTTAAAAAATCAAATGAGCATATGCTCCCACTTTGATAAACTTGTTCCAGCTCCACTATACCTTTTTGAATCCAGAATTTATTATCTTGTAGTGTACTTAATTCTTCAAATAACCGATTATTCCACATGGGTAGTTGGGATCGGATATCTTTGAATCTTGTTAATTTTTTTGCCATACCGATCGAATCAATGAGAGCATGGGGTTCTTAACCCTTGGTAGTTGTGTACCTCTTACTTCCAATCCTATCAATAAATTCTCAGCCTGAATTATCTTTAACAGGTGCTTCTCCACCTCCAGACTTTGTTCTTGTATAAGCCAGTTACACAAATGTCTTAATTGCAGGGGCGGATCCAGGGGGGGGCAAGTCAGAGGATGAGTGAGCGGACGGGAGCGCTAGTGTGCGGCGGGCCAGTTAATGAGAGGGCGGGGCCGGCGGACCAGTCAGCGGGGTTAGCCAGGTGAGACCGTGATAGAGAGCCTCAGCGGCGGGTAGGTCGGCGGGTAAGTGAGGGAGGGTCGCCAGGTGAGTGTGCGGGCGTGCACTCTGTGCAGGGCAGACATCGTGTGAGGGGGCGGGCCGGTCTGCAGGTGAGCAGAGAGACTGGCCAGTCAGTGAGCCGGCGGGCGGAGAGCAGAGAGGCTAGCCAGTCAGTGAGCCGGCGGGCGGAGAGCAGAGAGATGACATCATCTCTCACCGCCCGCCCTGCATCACTGCAGTTCCGCCCTCACTGTACAGCCGCGGGGAGCAGAGAGATTACATCATCTCTCTGCTGCCTGCCTTCACTTGACAACCTGCACCTCTGCAGGCCAATGACATTAAGCAACATGTGGCAGCCTGGCAGGTGATGTGACAGTCAGCAACATGTGGTAGCCGTGGCAAGTGTAATCCGGAACATGTGGCAGGCGATGTGGCAAGTGTAATCCACAACGTGTGGCAGGTAACGTGGCAAGTGTAATCCGCAACGTGTGGCAGGTGACGTGGCAAGTGACAATCAGGAACATGTGGTAGGTGACGTGGCAAGTGACAATCAGCAACATGTGGCAGGCGACGTGGCAAGTGTAATCCGCAACGTGTGGCAGGTGACGTGGCAAGTGACAATCAGGAACATGTGGTAGGTGACGTGGCAAGTGACAATCAGCAACATGTGGCAGGCGACGTGGCAAGTGTAATCCGCAACGTGTGGCAGGTGACGTGGCAAGTGACAATCAGGAACATGTGGTAGGTGACGTGGCAAGTGTAATCCGCATTGTGTGGCAGGTGACGTGGCAAGTGACAATCAGGGACATGTGGTAGGTGACGTGGCAAGTGACAATCAGCAACATGTGGCAGGTGACGTGGCAAGTGTAATCAGCAATGTGTGGCAGGTGACTTGGCAAGTGACAATCAGGAACATGTGGTAGGTGACGTGGCAAGTGTAATCTGCCTTGTGTGGCAGGTGACGTGGCAAGTGACAATCAGGAACATGTGGTAGGTGACGTGGCAAGTGTAATCCGCATTGTGTGGCAGGTGACGTGGCAAGTGACAATCAGGAACATGTGGTAGGTGACGTGGCAAGTGACAATCAGCAACATGTGGCAGGTGACGTGGCAAGTGTAATCCGCAATGTGTGGCAGGTGACGTGGCAAGAGACAAGCTCCATCTGAAGGCAGGTCGACTTGGAAAGTGACACACTAGGGGCTCCCACTGATTCTGCATTATGGTGAGTTGAACTATTTCATTTTATATTACAATGTAATAATAGAAATAATGCGCTTTAATCATCCTGACACCATAACAACCATGGTGCCGTGATGATGAAAGCGCCAACACCAGCCATTGCCCCGATAAATTGCCCGCAAAAAAGTTTTTTTTTTGGCAGTGCCCCTCCCGAGACTAGACTATGGATCCGCCCCTGCTTAATTGTCCCGCCAGATAGTACAGATGCATATCTGGCAGAGCCAATCCTGCCTCTGTTTTTGGGTGCTGTAATGTTGTAAGTTTTACTTTACATCTGCCTTTGGCCCATATAAATTTAGTGAATTGAGAGTTCAAGCTTTTAAAGATCTTTTTAGGAACTACCACTGGGGAATGTGAAAAAATATATAAACACTTTGGCAGTAAAATCATTTTAATTAAATTTATTCTACCCACCACTGAAAAAGTGTTAGTTTACTCCAGATTTTCAGCTTAGATTTAATATACTCCATCAATAGATTTACATTCGCTGCCAGTGCATCCCAAGGTTACCTTGTTATAGAGATTCCTAGATACTTAAAGGAGTCCACTATTATAAGTGGGGTATCTATCCTTTCCTCCATTTCTAGTTCTTGATGCAGTGGCATAAGGAAAGACTTCTGCCAATTAATCTTAAGCCCTGAATACTGGCCAAAGGTGTCTATTATACTCATAGCTTTCGTCAGGGTGTTCTGCGTATCCCACATATATAGTATAATATCGTCCGCATAAAGACCAATCTGTTCTATACTATCCCCCCAACTCTATCCCCTGGTATTCTTCAGTCTGTGTACACCACCTCTTTTCAGGTACCGCCAGGTGTCCACCTATAATTCGCAATGTCGTATAGCCAGCCCTCCATTTCTGACTACAAAACCGCTGATTTCCTTATTAATCTTCCTTCGGGCCCTGTCAATCTTCTCCACAGACCTGGCCCCCCTCCAAGATGTCCTGGCCACCATGTCAGACCACACTATAATCATGTGTGGAATGGCAAGGCGGAGCTGCCAAAAGTCAAACTTTATGTCCTTGACTAAGTCCAACATAGTCCTGCGGCCCAAGTCATTACCTCCCACATGTAGTACTAACATGTCCGGAGGTCTGTCCCAGCGCGCAAACCCATGCATCTCGGACACCGCCCTGCCCCACAACATGCCTGGCACCCCCAACCACCGTATATAAGCCTCCTGCCTCGAGAACCCGAGTTGCCTTCCATCCATTCGAGCATCACCTCTCCTAGCTCCCCAACAAACATAGGAATGGCCTACTATCCAGACCAGTCCCTGTGTTCTTCCTATAGGAAAGGAAGAGAAGAAAAAAACAACCCAAACCATCAACAAATTGCCAAAAAACAAGGTACACACTCCCAACTGTCCCTCCTGAACCCCAAACTTACACGATCATCAGGTGGGGACGAACATAGGATCTAAACCTCCTAGATTCCCACCTTCCGATTCGCTTCACAGCATCCTCATCCAAACCCCATCTAACTGCTTCCGTGGCCGCCCTTATGTGAAACGAGTGAGAGGAAAACCTTTTGCCCTCCAAACCCAACGCCACCAAACACTTTTTAAAAACTGCCACAAATTGAAAGCGCGATAGAGCCCACCCATCCTGGTGTATCAATAGAGATCCCCCACCTGCCGGGCGCACTGATAAGAACTCACAAACTAACATTATAGGGCACAAGGGCGAACCTGGCAGCGAGAACACCTGCACCAGCTTACCCTTGCCCCGCTGATCTGTTTTTGACTTTCGCAGCATTATGGACACCCTATCCCCTTCACACACCACATCCTCAACTCCCAAACCCCCATGTGCTTTCCTGGAGGGGCTAACCAACTTGCCAATCCTGAATGCCCCAAAAAATGCCAAGGCAAACGCTGCCTTAAACAATGTAACCTCGTATGCTGATAAACACATAACCCCTAACTGCCCTACCAATTTACCCAGGAGCTCAAACGAAACCGGGCACCTCGAGTCCCTGTTAGGCTGAGAACGCCTATAGCCCTTCATCGCCTGCCTCACCCAAAAGTCTTTCGTCATGTCCGGCAGGCCCTTTAACTTGAACCAAAACGCCAACCCAGCCAACTTCTTGTCTAAACCCCCAGCTGACACCCCAGCCTTCAAATTCCTGGACACAAAGTACAACACCAATAAGTCCTGCTCTTCCCGTTCATCTGTGACTTGTTGTACCAAGGCCTCCCATTCAACCCACACCCTGTTAAAAGGCTGACCACGTCGTGTCGCTCACCGACCGTCTGATCCAACCTGTTACTCGTCCAAGACAATCCTCCAAAGCCACTCTGGACACGGGACCCCGTGCTGTTCAGCCCCTGGTGCCAAGTCCCGAAACTTGTCCCACTGAAAGCGAGACAGAGCATCAGCGATGACATTATACACTCCCGGGAGGTGCACAGCATAGATGAACACGTTGCCGCTGATACCCTGTTGATCCCCTGGACCACCCCAAATTATCCCGGTGGAACCTAACCTTTAAATTCTGGAAAGCTTCCCCCCATAGTTCCACGGCCAGTACCACCGGAAACAGTTCCAACAGCAACATGTTCTTCACGAGGCCTGCCTCCTTCCAGGATTCCGGCCATGGCCCCGCGCTCCATTTGCCCTGGAAAAAGGCACGAAACCCGCTGCCCCAGCTGCATCGCTGTATAGTTCCAAGTCAAAGTTGCTAACAGGACCTGACATCCACAGCGCCCTGCCGTTAAATCTAGCCAGGAACGTGTGCCATGTCGCCAGGTCCTCCCTATGAGCCTTCACTAAGTGCACGTAGTGCTTGGGGGAAGTGACCCCCGCGGTACTTGCTGACAGCCTTCTGCAAAATACCCTCCCCATTGGCAAGATGCGACACAGAAAGTTCAACTTACCCAAGAGCGATTGCAACGGCCTAAGCTGTACCTTGCATAATCCCATAATCCCCCGGATCTCTGCCTGCAACGCCGTAAATTTTTCCTCCGGCAGCCTGCATTCCATCTTCTCTGAATCCAACACAATGCCCAAGAAACTCAAAACCGTCTTCGGGCCCTCCGTCTTATCTGGGGCTAAGGGAACCCCAAATTTCTCAGCGATATGTTCCAACGTAGCCAACAGGACCCTACAGATTTCCGACGCTGGCGGGCCCACGCAGAGGAAATCATCCAAATAGTGTATGATTGAACTCAGTCCCGCGACGTCCCAGACCACCCATTCCAGTAATGAGCTGAATTTTTCAAACCGCACAGGATATGGAACAGCCCATTGGCAAGCACATATCCACATAAAACTCTTCCTGCCACTGACATCCCAGCAGCCGAAAGCTGTCAGGATGCACTGGCAGTAGCCGGAAGGCCGACTGTCGGCCTTTGCCATCAGCGCTCCCTTTCTGCATTTCCTTACCCAGAACACTGCAGCATCAAATGATGTATATGAAACTGCACAAATCTCAGGGTCAATGGCATCATTCACCGAGGCCCCCTTTGGGAACGATAAATGATGAATGAGCCTAAATTTATTAGGCTCCTTTTTGGGAACTACCCCTAAGGGTGACACCACCAAGTCTGGCATTGGAAGACTGGGGAAGGGGCCCCCCATCCGTCCCAGCGCCACTTCCTTGTGTAGTTTTTCAGATACCACCCCCACGTGTTGCAAAGCTGACCGCAGGTTTCTTGCTAACGGGGGAGTGGTATCCAGCTGCGCAGGGATCCTAAACCCCTCGGAAAACCTCTGAGCCAGCAAACTCGCCGTCTCCCTATCCGGGTACCTATCGAGAAAAGGACGCATCCTTTCCACTTTCACTGGCATTGTCCCCTTTTCCTGCAGTATCCCCTGTCTTACCTTTTCCCTGCTTGAAGCAGCGGGACATGGGATGTCCTCCGCCACAGCCAGAGCATTCGTGCTTGTACTTGCGCGACCCTCCAAACTTGCAGGATCCCTCATTAAATTGCCAATATAACCCCTTTTTTCTTGGTCTATAGGCTAAAACAAGCAGTTGCGCATGCGCAGTACGGACGTACGTAACAAACCCTACGCTGTTTCGTCACAATTGACGTCATCAGGGCGCTATGTGGCACTATGTGCCGGGATTGGTGGAGGTGAACGTCCGTGCGCGGGTGCGCATACACGTTCGTATTGACGTGCGAGTGCGCGCACCCGTTCGCATTGGAGTGCGAGGACGCGCACACGTTCGTGTTGATGCGCGGGTACGCACGCACGTTCCGGAGCTCGTTCGGTTCCGTTGGGGACACTGCGCATGAGTACTGGCATCCGCAGAGTGGGGATTAGCCACTGCTGCACGAAGACGGGCATCGGTACTGTGAGTTCTCTGACATTGCCCCCTCCTTAAGGGTAGCCTCCGGATGCCTCTTCGAAGCGGGCCTTGAGGGCGGGAACGGTGAAAGGCTCGTATGAGCCTTTGAGCATGAAGATTTGTTTCTGGTTCCCAGAAATTTTCTTCTGGGCCAAAGCCTCTCCATTTGATCAAATACTGGTCCTCCCCCTGTCTTTTCCTGTGATCCAGAATAGCCTCAATTTCAAATTCTTCTTCCCCATCTACCATTATAGCTTCCGGGGGACCCACCTCACGATCCGGGAAGGAGTTTGGCACATTAGGCTTAAGTAGTGAAACATGGAATACAGGGTGTATCCTGAATGAGTCGGGGAGTTCAAGTTCATAGGCCACTGGATTGACCTTCTTTTTGACAGGGAAAGGCCCCAAGTATCTAGGTCCTAATTTTTTGGAGGGGCATGCCAGTTTCAAGTTTGCAGTAGACAGCCATACACGGTCACCAACCTCTAAGTCCAATTCTGCCCTTCTTCTCTTGTCAAAACATTTCTTATTGTCTTCCTGTGTCTTAGAGATGGTTTCCTTAAGCACCTGATTGTTGGAGGTAAGGAAATTTAACCTGTCCTGAACAGCTGGTACGGGAGAGTCTGGTACAAGTGTTGGCAGAAAGAAGGGATGGAATCCGTAGTTGGAGAAGAATGCGAATTCTGCCAAAGGCAGTAGTGAAGCCCAATCTTCTTGGGAAAACGAGGAGAAGCAGCGTAGGTATTGTTCCAATGTTTGATTGGTGCGTTCGGTCTGCCCGTTGGTCTGGGGGTGATAGGCTGAAGAAAGGCTGCATTTGATGCCTAGTGCTTCACATAATGATCTCCAGAACTTGGACGTGAATTGTACTCCGCGGTCAGAGACGATGTCACTGGGGATTCCATGGAGCCTGACAATTTCTTTGATAAATGTCCTGGCAGTCTCGGTTGCAGATGGGGTCCCTTTCATGGGGATGAAGTATGCCATTCGGGAAAAGCGGTCAACCACCACGAAGATGGAAGAAAATCCCTCAGAGGGGGGAAGCTCCACAATAAAGTCCATTGCGATTCTGTCCCATGGCCTTTCGGGGGTGGGCAGTGGTCTCAACAGCCCCCAAGTCTTATTTTTGCTGTTTTTGTTTCTTAGACAGGTGGGGCAAGAGTTGACATAATTCCTGCAGTCCTTGGCAAGATTGGGCCACCAGAAGTGTCTTTGGATTAGGTCCATAGTCTTGTGGCCCCCAAAGTGACCCGCCAGGGGAAAGTCATGGCAGGCCTGTAGGGTAGTGGTGCGCAGATCTTGAGGGATGAAGATCTTGTTGCCTTGCCAAAAGAGCCCGTCCCTCTCCTGGAGGTTAGTGCCTGGGGGGAGCGGTGTTCTCAAGGATGCCTGGCGGATCTGTGTCATAAAACTGGATTGGGTCAGTAGGAAATTTCCAGCTTGCAGGATGGTATCCGGTGGAGATGGAGCTTCAACTTCCGCGAACATTCGGGATAGAGCGTCGGGTTTAATGTTCTTAGATCCTGGACGGTAGGTAATATGAAAATTAAAACGGGAAAAGAAAAGGGCCCATCTGGCCTGTCTGTGTCTGAAGCGTCTGGCAGTCCTGAGATATTCTAAATTTTTATGATCTGTGAAGATCAATATCGGATGTGCTGCCCCTTCCAGGAGGTACCGCCACTCCTCCAAGGCTAGCTTTATTGCCAGGAGTTCTCGGTCATCCACATCGTAGTTCCTTTCCGACAAACCCAGTTTTCTGGAGAAGAAGGCCACAGGGTGCATTAGGGACTTGGGTCCTTGGCGTTGGGACAGGATGGCCCCCACCGCACTTTCTGATCTATCCACCTCCAAGGCATAGGGTAATGCAGGGTCAGGGTGTTTTAGCACTGGAGCGGAGGTAAATGACCCTTTTAATCGGTCAAAAGCAGCTTGGGCCGCTGTGGTCCACTGGAAACGGCTTTGCTTCCTGGTGAGCTGCGTGATGGGTGCTATGATGTTGGAGAAGTTCTTGATAAACTTTCTATAGAAATTGGAGAATCCAATAAAACGTTGCACTTCTTTTTTGTCGTTTGGGGGTGGCCAGGACATAATGGCCGAGACCTTCTGAGGATCCATGGCCACACCCCCGGTTGATATTACCAGGCCGAGAAAGTGAATGGTCTGGCGCTCGATCTCACATTTCTCGGCCTTTGCGTAAAGTCCGTTTTGCCTTAATCTGCCCAGAACTTGCTTCACATGGTTGCGGTGTACTTTTAGGGAGGTTGAGAATATCAGAATGTCGTCCAGGTAGACAATCACGAAGGAGTCCAAAAAGTCTCTGAAGATGTTATTTATCAAATGTTGGAATGTGGCCGGGGCATTGCAGAGTCCAAATGGCATGACTAAATATTCGAAGTGGCCAAAACGTGTCCGGAACGCCGTCTTCCATTTGTCCCCCTTGCGGATTCTGATTAAGTTATAGGCACCACGTAAATCCAACTTTGTGAATATCTTTGCTGAACGGAGTCTCTGGAATAGTTCTGGGATCAGTGGGAGAGGGTAACGGTTTTTAATTGTTACTTTATTCAGGTCCCTGTAATCCACACACGGGCGGAGCGAGTGGTCTTTTTTTCGACGAAAAATATTCCGGCTCCCGCTGGGGAGGAGGAGTGTCGAATGAACCCCTTTCTGAGGTTCTCGCCGATGTACTCCTTGAGGACCAGGAGTTCAGGTTCAGACAGAGGGAAGACCTACCCGAAAGGGATTTCGGCCCCGGGTAGTAGCTCGATCGGGCAGTCACAGACCCGGTGGGGAGGAAGGGTGTCTGCTTTCTGCTTGTCAAATATGTCCAGGAAGTTGTGGTACACTGGTGGAACCAGTTCTTTGGATTCAGAGTCCGTTTTTAAGCAGCCAATGACTGGGGGCATGTGGTGGAATGTCTTGAGACAGTTCTGGAGGCAGTAGGAGGACTGGAAGGTTACCTCACCGGTAAACCAATTGAACTGAGGGTTATGGGCTTGTAGCCATGGTATTCCTAAAATGACTGGAAACAGGGGTGAGGAGATGACATCCAGGCGAAGTAGCTCCTGGTGGCCCGGTGATATGTCAGTGGACAGTGGTTGAGTCTCGTGAGTAATAGGCCCGGACTTGATGTTTGACCCATCTGCTAGCCGTATGGAAAGTTGATGCTGCTTAGGTGTTAGTGGGATGTTGTGTTTGCAGAGCAAAGGCATGGTCAATGAAGCAGCTACAGGCGCCAGAATCAATTATAGCCTGGACCCGGAGTGTTCTTTCTGGAAGCTGTAAAGAGATAGGAACAGCAATGTGAGTGGATTTCGTTAGAGTCAATGCGTAAGGTACACGAGATGATGGGTTGAACTTACAGGTCTTATTTGGGCACCCATTGGCGTAGTGCCTGGCTTCCCCACAATAGAGGCAGAGGTTGTTCTGGTGCCGCCACTGTTTTTCCTCTGGTGACAGAGGTGAGCAGAGCAGGCCTATTTGCATGGGCTCTGGTGCCCCAGGGGTGGCAGCAGGTACATGGAAGACGGGAGTAGGAGGATGACTAGGAACTCTAGGCAACATCCATGTGGGGCACATTAGGCTGGTCCTCTCAGACCTCCGCTCTCTCAGACGACGGTCTATCTGGATAGCCAGCTGGATCAGGTCCTCCAAGGAACTAGGGATTCCAACACGGGCCAGCTCATCCTTCAGTGCCTCAGAGAGGTCCATGCGGAACTGATAGCGGAGGGCGGCATCGTTCCAAGATGTGTCAGAACTCCACCGCCTAAAGTCTGTTACATAGTCCTCTACTGGCCGGCAACCTTGCTGGAGGGCATGGAGGCTGGCCTCCGCTGTTGTGGCACGCTGAGGGTCGTCATATAGTTTGGCCATTTCCTTTAAGAAAGAGTCCAGAGTATCCAGCAGGGGGCTGGCTTGTTCCAACAGACAGTGGGCCCAAGTTTGAGGTTCCCCTTGGAGCAGTGGAGTGAGTTTGATTTTCTAATCGTTAGTGGGGTAAAATCGATGTTTGAATTTTCCCATCACTGTGGGTGAAAACTAAGGAGCAGAATAGAAAACTTCTTGGTAAAAGGAATTTTCATACAGTGTACAGTATAATGAAGAGCGCCCCTATAGCAAGGTAAAAAAAAAACTTCTGCCTTTAGAACCACTCACTTCCTGCCCAAGACTACATGTCCCACGAGGCATTGTTCCTCACACATTCACAAGTTCTCAGGCACTTACTGACATGTATGGATGGTGTACTGAGCTGTATGTGTGCTGCACTGTATTTCCTTATATGTAAACAAATAATGCATTCTGTATGCAGGCTAAATAATTGGCTGACCGTTTAATCGATTATGAAAATAGTTGACAACTATTTTCATAATCGATTAGTTGTTTTGGCCCTAGACTGAACTATCACTAGATTCACAATAAAGTAAAAATGAATGGTCACTACACTCATATTGACTGAACTATCACTCGATTCACACTAAACCGATATTCTACACTGAGAATAGAATCACAATAGCACACTAACTCTCTAGTAGCACTGAACAGAGACCTGTTCTATCTCTCTCTACGCAGATATCACACTACAAATGGCCTCTATTGAAAGAATACTTTTATACTGTGGGGCGAGACTTAGAGCAATGAGCCATGATTGGATACAGTCATCATTACTTTCTCCAATCGTGGCTCTGACAGCGCTCTGTGCCCTGATTGGGCAAAGCTTTCATTGCTTCAGCAAATCAGGGCTTCCAATGCACTGTGCGGCGGTGCAGTGCATTGTGGTCATTCGGCGGGCTGAGCTGAGTTGAAACCCCCGATAATTCAGGTGTTTGTTGAACAGGCGAACAGCCAATGTTTGGCCTGAGTACCGTTCGCACATCCCTAATAATTAACATTTAATAACAAAATAATAAAATACTTAATTGAACAGTAATAATAATAAAATATATATAAACAAGCGTCTATATATTATTTAAAAAAAAACAATTACTGTTTGTTATGTAGTGATTGATTCATCCAAACCACTGCACCAGGGTAAAAACTGTTCCTTAGTAGTGTTGGGCGAACAGTTCGAGCCGAGCAAAAGTTTGGCCTGAACTTCGCCTGTTTGCCCATTCGGCGAACACCTGTAGCTTGGCGGGATTTATACACGCCAAGCGTCCCACAATGCACTGCATGCTTCACAGTGCATTCTAGGGCCCTAATTTGATAAAGCCTTGTACCTGACCGCAAGGCTTCACCAATTAGCACTGTCAGAGCCCTGACTGGACAAAGTGATGTTTACTTTCTCCAGTCATGGCTCAGTGCTCACAGTCCCACCCCACACTATAAAACGTAACTTACCATAGAAATCTCTTGTGGTGTGTTGGAGTGGAGATAGATAGAACAGGGATCAGTTTGCTACTAGCAGCTATTGTGTTCACTAATGCCACGTATACACGATCAGATTTGTCGGTCGGACTATCCGCCGGACAATCCCCTGGACTTTCCAGCGGAGGTCTGCCGGACTTTCCGAACGTGTGGACTTGCTCACACACGCCCAGACTTTTCCGGCGGATAATCCGCCGGAGTTTTGGCGGAAGTCCGCAGGACTTTTGAAATGAACGGACTTGCCCAACACACGGAGTAAAGTCCGTTCATTTAGAACGTGACTCCAGGTAGACAGGACTAGCGAAGGAAGTCGATGCCGCCGCCTCCATGGGCGAGATTGACACCTCGCAAGCCCCGTCACCTGATATGGATTTAAAGGGGAATCCCTATGCCGAAAAAACGGCATGGGGGGTCCCCCCCAAATCCGTATCAGACCCTTATCCGAGCACGCATCCCGGCTGGTCAGGAAAGGGGGTGGGGACGAGCGAGCACCCCCCCCTCCTGAGCCTTACCAGGCCGCATGCCCTCAACATGGGGGGGTGCCTTGGGGAAAGGGGGCACTGTGGCCCCCCACCCCAAAGCACCTTGTCCCCATGTTGATGAGGACAAGGGCCTCTTCCCGACAACCTTGGCCGTTGGTTGTCAGGGTCTGCGGGCGGGGGGCTTATTGGAATCCGGGAGCCCCCTTTAATAAGGGGGCCCCCGGATACCGGCCCCCCACCCTATGTGAATGAGTATGGGGTACGATGTACCCCTACCCATTCACCTAGTGGAAAAAAGTGTGAATCACAACACAAGTTTTTAAAATACTTTATTACACAGCTCCGGGGGTCTTCTTCCGTCTTGGGGGGTCTTCTCGCCGGACTCCTCCGCTATCTTCTGCTAGCTCTTTTACTAGCGGAGGAGCCCGGCTTTCTTCTTCGCCGCTATCCGGGATCTTTTTCCGACTTCTTGGCGGGCCTCTGCTATCTTCTTATAGCTCTTTTACTAGCGGTGGCCCGGGCTTGTGTCGCCGCCGCCGCCTTCTCCTTCTTTTTGATGTTGACACAACGCTGTCTCTGGCCGTAATGGCAGAGACACGTTGTGCTGTGACTTATATAGGGACAGGGGGCGGGCCACCGACTCATGTCACATGGTGATCCTGCCCCCTTATGATGTCACAGTCCCAGCATCCTCAGGGACTGTGACATTATAGGGGGCGGGGTCACCATGTGACACGAGTCGGTGGCCCCGCCCCTTGTCCCTATATGAGTCACAGCACAACGTGTCTCTGCCATTACGGCCAAAGACAGCGTTGTGTCAACATCGAAAGGAAGAAGAAGAATGCGGCGGCGACACAACCCCGGGCAACCGCTAGTAAAAGAGCTATAAGAAGATAGCGGAGGCCCGGCAAGAAGAACCGAAGAGCGGGACAGGACCCCGAAGTCGGAAGAAGATCCCGGACGGCGGCTCCTCCGCTAGTAAAAGAGCTAGCAGAAGATAGCAGAGCGAAAAAGACCCCACCAGATTGAAGAAGATCCCTGGAGCTGTGTAATAAAGTATTTTAAAAACTTGTGTTGTGTTTTTATCTACACTTTTTATCCACCAGGTGAATGGGTAGGGGTACCCCATACTCATTCACATAGGGTGGGGGGCCGGAATCTGGGGTCCCCCTTATTAAAGGGGGCTCCCGTATTCCGATAACCCCCCCGCCCACAGACCCCGACAACCAACAGCCAAGGTTGTCGGGAAGAGGCCCTTGTCCTCATCAACATGGGGACAAGGTGCTTTGGGGTGGGGGGCCACAGTGCCCCCTTTCCCCAAGGCACCCCCCCATGTTGAGGGCATGCGGCCTGGTACGGCTCAGGAGGGGGGGGGGCGCTCGCTCGTCCCCACCCCTTTCCTGACCGGCCGGGCTGCGTGCTCGGATAAGGGTCTGATATGGATTTGGGGGGGACCCCTACGCCGTTTTTTCGGCATAGGGATTCCCCTTTAAATCCATACCAGGTGACGGGGCTAGCGAGTTGTCAATCTCGCCGATCATTGACGGCATTGACTTCCTTTGCTAGTCACATCTACCTGGAGTCACGTTCAAAGTTAGCGGACTTTACTCCGTGTGTTGGCAAAGTCCGTTCATTTCAAAATGTCCTGCGGACTAGCACACAGATGGCCGGATTGTCCGTCGGACTGCTGAGTCCGGCGGACAATTTTGAGTCAAAACTTCTTACTAAGTCCGCCGGACTTTTGGAAAGAAGTCAGCCGGAGCCCACACACGGGCGGATCGTCCGGCGGACAATCCCGCCAGATAGTCCGGTCGTGTGTACGCGGCATAATTGTGCTCTGAGTGTAGAGTGTTAGTTTAGTGTTAGTATAGTGTGCAAGAATAATGTGTCAGTGTAGTGTGTTTGTGTAGTGCAGTGTTTAACATAGCTTTACATAACATTTGACTCTGAGTGTTAGTGACGTGTTAGTATAATGTGTGAGTAAAGTGCGTGAGTGTAGTGTGTTAGTGTAGTGCAGTGTTTAACACAGCATTACATAACATTTAGTGCTGTATACACTTTTTTTATTTTGGTTGCTGCGTGCTATTTTTTAAAATTGAATGCAGCAGTTTTTCTGACTCTGGTGTTCCTTTTATTTTATTTATTTTATAGTTATAGGTGATTAGTTATAGTTTATTAGTTATAGTTTTTACATTTCTGTCAGCGGCAGTACTCAATTTAGTGCACAAAACACCACTTTTCATTAAATAAAGTGCATCAAATTACACATTTCCCAGTATCTATAAAATCTGGGTAATAAGCCCCTCATCATATCTGGGAGGCCAACAAGGAAAGGTAGACGTTTTCATGCCACTATGAGGGGGGTCTGCAGCATCTGTGTCCACAGGCAAAGGAAGACGTGGTTCATTCTCAGGCAGGGCTCGTTTGTCTCTGTTTAATGATGTTGCCTGTGATATCCAGCCACAACATGCAGAGGAGGTGGTGGACTGACTTACTAAACCATCCTCATCCTCCTTTATGACCCAAGTTGACACTAGTGCACAGTCCACCACAGCTGCCAGGATGGCTTATTCTGCCTCCTTGTCCACAGCTACTCCTACCATAGCCCCAGCATCATGCATGGAGGATTCAGTTGAATTATTTGAACACAGCATCAGCCACTTGCTTCTTGAGGATGCACAGACTACTTGATTCTGATGTTGGTTCTGAGGTACAGGAAGGGAGTAACCTGAGCCTACAGAGAGGGGAGAACATTGATAAACAACATATTGACAGTTGTGTTCCCCCAGCTGCAGCATATTGCCATGTTGGCTCCAGTGATGATGAGGATGGAGGGGATGCTGATGATGAGGTCACTGACACAACTTAGGTCCCGGATAGAGCAGAGGAGGAAAGTGAGTGGGGAAAACAACCCCAATGAGGCAGGATGTCTTTCAGAGGCAGGCATCATGGAAGAGTAGAGAGCACCCTCCCTATTCCATCAGATTGTGGAGCTGTTATGTCCCGGCCCACTTCCCACAGCTCAGCTTTGTGGGCTTTTTTAGCACATGTGCAGCCGATCACACAATGCTTGACTAGGCATTTAACCTCCACCACTCAGCCTGTTGGCAAGAGCACCTGAAAGCCACACACAAGGGGAACAATTCTTCTCCTCCTCACTCCTCACCTCTCATGTCTAACCCCTCTATATATCATGACCTCTCAGCAGTCTCCACTGACAGGAATGATGGTATAGCAAAGGGTGTCACAGGTCTTTGCAACTCGTCTGCCAGCAGCACACCACCAGCTGTAGAGTATAGAAGGCAAATTTCTCTGCTCCAGCTGCTGCAGCGAGAAACAAAAATACACTCCCTGACACTTATATGCCCAGCGTCTAAATTACAGCTTGTCCAAATTGCTGGCTTTACAACTCCTGACTTTCAGCCTGGTGGATTATACCCCTTCTGTGAATTTTCAGAATGTGCTGTACCACAATGGAAGGCCATTCCAGCTCTGTGCCATCTTGTGAAAGGCAATGTTTTGGCGTTGTTGGGCAAGGCAGTCAGCTGCAAGGTCTACCTTACTGTTGACGCGTGACCCAGCAAGCATGGTCAGGGACAATATATTTAGTTCACAGCACACTGGGTAATTCTGCTTGCAACTAGGAAGGATTCAGGACAGGGCTTAGTGCTGCAGCTTGTTTTACCGACAGGTCTCCATACAACTGGTGGTAATAATGTAAGATCTGTCTGCTCCACCGACTCCTCCGACTCCTCCTCTATGCCCTCCTCTGCCGAATTGTCTTGTGAACCATCAGTACCCCCTAAGCGTTCAAGGGGCCATTCAATGAGTAAGGCTAAAAGATGCCATGTAGTTCTTCAGCTGGTCTGTCTAGGGGAGCAGGCCCAGAGGTGGCTCATGCCAGGGAAGCTTGAGCCAGGAATGGTGGTGTGCGATAATGGCACTAACCTTCTGTCTGACCTTCGACAGGGAAAGTTGACGCATGTGCCATGCTGTGGTGTGTTCTCAGTACAGAAGAACACTGATTGGTCTCCTCCCCTTGTAAATCCCCTCCCCCTACAGTTAGAATCACTCCCAGGGAGCGTATTAACCCCTTCAGCGCCCCCTAGTGTTAACCCCTTCCCTGCCAGTCACATTTATACAGTAATCAATGCATTTTTATAGCACGGATCGCTGTATAAATGTGAATGGTCCCAAAAATGTGTCAAAAGTGTCCGATGTGTCCGCCGCAATATCGTAGTCACGATAAAAATCGCAGATTGCCGCCATTACTAGTTAAAAAAAAAATAATAATAAAAATGCTATAAACCTATCCTCTATTTTGTAGGCGCTATAACTTTTGTGCAAACCAATCAATATACGCTTATTGCGTTTTTTTTTCCGTTTTTTATATATTTTTTGGGGATATTTATTATAGCAAAAAGTTTTCAAACTTGTCCCTCTTCTTTTGTTTATAGCTCAAAAAATAAAAACCGCAGAGATGATCAACAATAGAAAGCTCTATTTGTGGGGACCAAATGATAACAATTTCATCTGGGTACAGTGTTGTATGACCGCGCAATTGTCATTCAAAGTGTGACAGCGCTGAAAGCTGAAAAATGGCTTGGGCAGGAAGGGGGTGAAAATGCCCTGTATTGAGGTGGTTAAATAAGGTACCCAGATTTGCAAGATCTTCTAAAGCAGGCCAGAAGTGTCTGTAGCCATTTAAGGTGGTCATACACAGCCAGTGTTCGGTTAGCTGAAATTCAGCGGGAATTCCACCTGCCTGTAAACTGCCTGATTTGTGACATGCCCACCAGGTGAAACTCAACTTTGGCAATGCAGTAGCGGCTGAACATGCAGCAGAGGGCCGTCAATAAGTACCTGTGTGAGTATGGCACAAGGACAGGCTCAGGGCACCTCCAGCTTTTTTTCTCCACGCCAATGGCTGCTGATAAAGTATACATGCACTGTACTGTCACCATGTGAGCAGGCGACAAGGATGGTGAGCCATGACAATGCATGCATCAGTGACACAATCCCTCGTGTTCCTGCTGGAGCATACTCTGCATGGGATTATGGACAGGGCACTCAAAGCAGAGCAGCGGGAGGAAGACTAGGACTTCCTTTCCTCTCAAGGCCTGCTTTATGCAAAAAAACATTCTTGCAACACCACAGAACACACAAGAGGAAAGGGAGGAGGAGGATGATGCTGGCAGTTTTTAATGCATTGAAGCAGAAGAAGACACACGTCAAACCTTAAGAGATGTTTTTTTAGTTCCTCAGAAACCTTGGGAATAGAATGTGGCTGGGAGGAGGCAGTTCCAGATACTGTAATCCTCAGTGACCCTGAGGACTCCGCTTCTCATGCCTTCACAAACTTGCAGTGCATGGGCTCCCTTATTCTTCAAAGCCTGCGAAAGGATCAGAGAATGTGTCTATCGTGTACCTGGTGCTGGAGGCCAATGGAGAGAGGGCTTCCCTTGCGGCTAAATTCCAGATTCCCATAAAAGTGAGAACAGGAGGAGTCTGGGTCAAAGTAGCACAGGTCGCCAGTGATGTTGTTTGCAAAGGAACTCAGAAGGGTTTCTGATGTCCTAAGTAGTGGCTGCAGACAGGTGGAGCCTGTGAGACGTGGCAGGTCTGTAGTAGCACTGAGATAATGGGAAGTCAAAATCTGTTATGGGAGATCTCCGCGCTTAGGACCGGAAATAAGGTGTGCAGCCTGTCCGGAAAAAATTAACCCCCTAGAGGGCAATTTAAATGTAAAGTGCAAAATATGAGGGACAAATGGCGCTCCCTGTAAGTAATAAGTATGGTGAACCTAAAAAAGGTATAGGTGAAAAAGTGCGTACCTATAGAGAGTATCTACCTTATTAATCCTGCTAGGTGAAAAGTAGATGTTGTGATATAGGTGGAGTGTACCACCCTATAAATAACAATATTAGTGAACTACTCCAATCTGTGAATACCAGTGCTAGTGAGCGTGAGCAACTTAATTAATAGAAAATAAATAGATAAAAAATAGAAACACAAATATAAATGATATGTAGTGTGTATTATAAATGTGGCTAATTAGGTAAGTGGCTAAACCACAGGGGAAGGGAGGTAGCAGCTAACCAGCTAGCATGTATACTCTACCCAACTAATAGTGTATCCATAATATACCATTAATACATGTAGATTTAGAATTATACCAACACTACCAATGGTGAGTAACTTTGGTAATGTAAGAGCCAAGTGAGCAGTGTGCTATAAATAAGCAGGTGACAGTCCCAATACAAAAAGATCAAAGATTAAAAAAGTGAATAATAATAATAATGAAAATCAAAAAATATATAATGATAAAAAACCCTGTATAAACCATAAATTATTGAGGGCATGCTAGCCCGTTTTATGTACCCTCTGTACTCGTTAAATATATGTGGGAGTTCTTTGTCCATAATCTATTACGTATACTTCCCTAGTAGGTATTATTATGGCCATACACCTACGCCCCTAGGGCGGATCTCTATGGGCTGTTTTGGCCAATCACTGAGCGTCCTGCATCCCCATTGCTTTATAAATACCCATGAGATGTAACGAATGACGGCGCCTTTGATAACGTTCAATAACGAAACCGGTAAGGCGTGCTGACGTCATTTCTGGAGCGGGACTTAGAGGCTTGGTACGCTTGTGGAGCGCAAACAGCAAACCAGCCCTAAACCGCCCCTGCTTGCTACTTTTTAATGTGTACGGTGGAACCAGGCTGATCCTGTGAGACACCCTGGGTTTTATTTTTATTTTTATTTTAATTTCAATTTTAAATTTACCAATAAACTAGCCACCTGATACCACACATGGGTATATCCTTCTGCTTTTTTCTGTGAGGCACCATCTGATTACCACCTGGGGTATTCCCCCTCCCCCGCATCTGAGGGTTTTGGCTGCATTCACTGGAGAAAGTTACTGGACCAGGACCCGATCCAGACCACCACCAGGAGGACCATCCGACATCCATATTCTTATGCTGTTTACCCCCGCAGGGGTACCTACGTCCGGTGAGTGAGGGAACTTTGGGGGGCAGCACAACAGTCACCTACTACTGCCTGAAGCACTACAAGTCACCGGTGGAATTATCTTCACAACTGTTACCCATATACCCCCACCCACTCATCAACATATTGCCTACTGATCTTGTTGTGGGTCCCTGCATAGGATTGGACTCCCTCCCTTTAATACTATGATTTTTGTATTTTTCACAACCGTATTTTTGGACTGTCCAACTTTCACACACTGAGTGTATGGTTTATACAGGGTTTTTTATCATTATATATTTTTTGATTTTCATTATTATTATTATTCACTTTTTTAATCTTTGATCTTTTTGTATTGGGACTGTCACCTGCTTATTTATAGCACACTGCTCACTTGGCTCTTACATTACCAAAGTTACTCACCATTGGTAGTGTTGGTACAATTCTAAATCTACATGTATTAATGGTATATTATGGATACACTATTAGTTGGGTAGAGGATACATGCTAGCTGGTTAGCTGCTACCTCCCTTCCCCTGTGGTTTAGCCACTTACCTAATTAGCCACATTTATAATACACACTACATATCATTTATATTTGTGTTTCTATTTTTTATCTATTTATTTTCTATTAATTAAGTTGCTCACGCTCACTAGCACTGGTATTCACAGATTGGAGTAGTTCACTAATATTGTTATTTATAGGGTGGTACACTCCACCTATATCACAACATCTACTTTTCACCTAGCAGGATTAATAAGGTAGATACTCTCTATAGGTACGCACTTTTTCACCTATACCTTTTTTAGGTTCACCATACTTATTACTTACAGGGAGCGCCATTTGTCCCTCATATTTTGCACTTTATAATGGGAAGTCAGTTCAAGCTAGAATTCGGAGCCAGGAGGATAACAGAGCAGACAGGGTCAGAGGGGAAGCCAAAGCCAGACACAGGAGACAGTAGAGAATATCCATGGACAAGCCGAGGTCAGGTCAGGAGACAGGCAGGAGACTAGTCAAGGACAATCCGGGTTTGTAGCAAAGAACTTTCAGGAACAAGGATCACAGGAGCACGGTATAAGCTGACGATCAATCAGCAGCTTCAACCACCAACACACTTCCTTAGAAAGACCCATGTGACCTGCTGGTAGAGATGCTGGGTCCTAGAGCCCCTCTCCTGCTGTTGGTGTCTTGACAGATGCTGGGTCCTAGAGTCCTTCTCCTACCATTGGTTCCCTGACATCGTGGCATCAAGAATAAGGATCATTATTGGTTGGCAACCCTTCTTGACCACTGTTACAAGGGGAAAGTCTTGGAACTCATCCTACCCTCGCAAAGGGAGCAGAGGGTGAAATATCTTGAGGACACCTTAAAGAGGAGTTTAACCGCTTCCCGACCGCCCACTGCATATATACGTCAGCAGAATGGCACGGGCAGGCAAAACCACGTACCTGTACGTGGCCCTTTAAATGCCTGCCCGTGGGTCGCGCGCGTGCCGCCAGCGGCGCGCTCGCGACCCGGTCGGGAGCTCCGTGACCCCGGCCGTGGGACCAGCGGACCCGATCGCCGCTGGTGTCCTGCAATCGGTTTACGGAGCTGAAGAACGGGGAGAGGTTTGTGTAAACAAACCTCTCCCCGCGCTTCCTACTCTGCCTGTCATTGATTGGCTGTTCCCGGTCATCGGGAAAGCCGATCAATGACGTCATACGTCAGCCCCGCCCCCTAATGTAAAAAAACACACACGTCAGAGCCCATAACCCCTCCCCTGCCCCTAGTGGTTAACTCTTTCACTACAACTGTCACTTATACAGGAATCAATGCATTTAAATAGCATTGATTGCTGTATAAATGACAATGGTCCCAAAAATGTCCGATGTGTCCGCCATAATGTCGCAGTCATAATAAATTTACTAGTAAATTTACTAGTAAAAAAAAAAATATTAATAAAAATGCTATAAAACTATCCCCTATTTTGTAAACACTATAACTTTTGCGCAAACCAATCAATAATCGCTAATTGCGATTTTTTTTACCAAAAATATGTAGAAGAATACATATCGGCCTAAACTGAGGAAAAAAAATGTTTTTATATATATTTTTTGGGGATATTTATTATAGCAAAAAGCAAAAAATATTGCATTTTTTTCAAAATTGTCGCTCTATTTTTGTTTATAGCGCAAAAAATAAAAACCGCAAGGGGCGATCAAATACCACCAAAAGAAAGCTCTATTTGTGGGGAAAAAAAGACGCCAATTTTGTTTTGGAGCCACGTCGCACGACCACGCAATTGTCAGTTAAATCGACGCAGTGCCGAATCGCAAAAAGGGGCCTGGTCCTTTGGCTGCCAATTGGTCCGGGGCTGAAGTGGTTAAGTAACACCTTTCCAGACTCTGGTAGGTTACAGTCTCATGGAAAAGCTAGTTTTGAGGCTTCTGTTGGTCAAAGGAGGAGCAGTGGATAAGGGGGCTGCTTCAGTGATGCATTTAAAAAAAATTGAGTCCTTGGCGCCCAGGGCTGTCGGCTTCAACATCCCATCTGCAACATTTCCAGAGCTTTCCAGTAGACCACTGGGCTTCTGGGCCATGAGAATAGACCACTGGCCAGAACTTGCCAAGTATGCAATTGACCTACTGGGCTGCCCTGAATTCAACGTGCTTTACGAACGGGCATTTAGTGCTGCCAGAGGTTTTGTGACAGATAAAAAAAGCGCGTCTGTTCACAGACCATGTTGACCGGCTGACATTTGTAAAAATGAATCAGTCCTGGTTTAGCAGCAGCTATCAAGCCGATGTCGCTGATTAAGTGTTATTGGGATTTCAAATCTCTGCAAGACTGTCTAGGCTTCCTAGCCTTGTGGGTGTTGATTTTATCTTGAAGGCATTTTTTGGTATAGGTTTCATGGGCACAATTAACACACAAGGTCCAATTTTTCTGCACCTGTTTGACAGGTGCATCAAATTTAAATTTTTTACAGCAAGGCCAATTCTTTTTTTCATCAAGAGTACCTCTATAAGGTTACGGGGTGAAGGCACCACTAACACCCAAAGACCAATTATTATTTTTTTTGACAGGGGTGTAAGATTTACATTTTTACAGCAAGGCCAATTCTTGCTTTCATCAAGAGTACCTCCTAGAAGGTTATGGGGTGATAGCACCAACAATGCCCAAAGACTAATTTTTCCACAACTGTTTGACAGGGGCGTCAAATTTCAATTTTTTACAGCAAGGCCAATTCTTGCTTCCATAAAGGAGTACCTCTAGAAGATTATGGTGTAAAGGCACCAAAAACACCCAAATACCATTTTTTCTGCAACTGTGTGACAGGGGCATCGAGTTTAAATTTTTTACAGAAAGGCCAATTCTTTTCAATCAAGAGTACCTTTATCGGGTTACGGTGCAAAGGCACCACCAGCATCCATTTTTTCTACACCTGTTACTTCTATCCAAAGTCTGCCAATTAGACACCAGGCTATCTAAAAAAAATGGCCTGAATTTACTATAATTTGGCTTCTTCACATAACAGCTTTGCACAAAAGTGAGCAAACCTTATTTCCATCCAAAGTCTACCAAAGAGACACCAGAATTTATATAACAAATCTTGTTCTGAGTGCACTAAAATGTGTCTGTGACAGACCTAGCCAGGACAGGGGCTTTTGGAGTGGACTGGGAGCAAGCCTTTTACCCACTGACTATGGGCCCTGGCATTTAAGGGAACACTACTCTTTGGAAGGTGTATACCTGGGGGATTCGTGGAATGGTCTTGATTCAAAATGGGGACTTTTGCTTTTTCCTGTTCAGGTCCCAAAGACATCAATGGGGTTCATCATTCGTGTCAAAACTTTTGCGATGTTTGAGAGTTCTGGTCGCAAACCGAACCGAGGAGTGTTCGGACCATCTCTATTCCTTAGCTCAACAGTGAGGGTTTTCATTGTTTTATAATGCTTCCCAGATTGAAGGGACTCTCCTCTGTACTACTACAGTACCAAACTGTGATGGCATAAATAAGTATACTCTCAATTGCACAGGGTAGAAAGACACTAATAACTTGTTTGCTATCTGTGTCATTTTGGGATTTACAAAAAGTATTTTTTTTGTGCTTTTTTTAATTACTGAAAGGGAAAATGTAGATTATTCTAGCTGTCCCTCTTTGGTAAGGTGTACTGTCCAATCCCAACAGGCCTGTGTGATTCGCTCTTTGAGACACAATGAAACATATAGCAATGTCTGTCCAAGCAAATCTAATCTTTATTCTTGGGTGTGAATATTTAAAGGGGCTTTCAGAAAGTACCGCCCTTTGACAAATTAGTAGATGTTAGAGAGACACAAAATGGAAACTGACTATAATACAAAGAAGTAGTTAAGCCAAATATCCCTTCAATCCCCTCTTAGATCATATAAGATGATCTCTACATTCTATGTTGTGTTTTAATACTTCTTTGGGGTTGTGGCATAGATTGCCTGATGACTCTTCATGTATGTCATGTAAGATCTTATCATCAGGAGATTGAAGGCGTGCAATTATGCAAGTGCAACACTTAAAACAGAGGTAAAGAATCAGAGCAAGGATAAATATCATAACAAGGACAATGTCTTTTAACCATGAAAATATACCTCCAAGCCCAAATCCCGCATTGGCAAATGGGCTCCATGTTATAGCAATGTCCCTAGCTTCCTGCTGGAGCTGGCCTCTAGGGGATGTCCTCTTTTATAATCCCCTACCACTCCCATGACAGGTAACAAGGATGCAAGGTAACACCATCCCTTAACATGGAGGGGCACCCAGGGATAACACACTTTCCCACAACATACATAGATACTTTGTCCCAGTGCAAAAGGTCTCTTCGCGACAAACTCATGAGTGTACTTGTCCTGTGTTGCAATTATAAATTGGTGCAATATTTCACCTACATTTTTTGAGAAAAAGAAAAGTTATGCAAAGTACGGTTTAGCCCTGGGTCAGATACTTGAAACAGTGAGCAGGCAGGGGCAGAGACTCTGGATTCGCACATGGAGATGTTAAATATTGACCTGCTGCAGAAAGAGGGGTTAGTCTGTGTCTCATTCCCTAAATTAAAACACCAATCAGGGGAATGACTTCTACCTGCTATTGGAAAGGTAACAATGTTGTTTATGTACAGAGTGGATATGTTAGTCAAGAATACAGGAGGAGTCTCGTTGAGAAAGAAGGAAATATTTAAAGGTACAGCCAAAAGGGCAATTCGGGCAGTGCTAGGATGTAATATGCTACATATCCAACATTCTTCATACCCTGATTTTTTTAGCATAAGCATACTTACATTTTAGCAAAAGCATCTTATTAGTAAAACTATCTCCAATCTCTCTCTTGGTTCTAGCTTATGTCAATGTAATGTTCTCGTGTGTGTGTTTGTGTTCCCACAGATACTTTTAATTGCACCCAAATCTTCAGGGTGGTAGATACAGTTAGTGGTGATCCAGGTGGGTAGGAACACTGTCAGAGAGATCAGGATCAGTGGGGAGAATGCCTTGCCAGAAGTCTGTGGTGAAATAAGCGAGGTCATCTTCTCTGGCCGGACCTGCTTTCCCAGGAACTCCTTCGTCTGCTTGGACTTCTGCTTGAGGGCCTCCTGTATCCAAGATCTTCTTCCTGCTCTTGGGGCTTTGGGCAACCTTTTTCACTCTGTTGGCATGGATCCAGGACTGGCAATTTTCCACTAGGATGGCTGTTCTGGTCACTGCAACCACTGTGGTAGGAGGTCCATAGGGATACTCTTGCTCCTTATTTCTGTTCAGCTGTTGGACCACCACGGTGTCTCCCAATTTGAAGGGGTGAGTAGCTTCCTGTGAAGAAAAAGGAGAGGTGCGAGCAACATTTCTCTCAACTGTTTACAATGTTTCAACCAATTACCTTACATATTATTCCTGTAATAAGGCAAAATCTTCCTTCTCTATCATTAAATGTGCTCTGGCCCATGGGGTGGGGAAAGGTCGACCCATCAAGACATCAAAAGGTGAATACACTGTTGTCTTGGAAGGGTCATTCTTATTTCTGCCAGGACTGCTGGGAGGACCTTCTTCCGGTTGGCAAAGGTTCCTCCTGTGGCCTTTCTTATTTTGTCTTTTATTGTTCTGTTCATTCTTTCTACTATCCCTGAGCTTTGAGGGTGTTAGGGAATGTGAAACTTCCGTTCTATCTTGAGAGTCTTTACCAAGTCCTGGCAGACCCTTGATACAAATGCAGGTCCATTGTCTGTCTGAGTTTATAAGAAGTGGGCATCCCCATCGAGGAATGATTTCCTGAACAAGGATCCTCACTACTGTTTGTGCATCTTCTTTTGTGGTTACAAAAAGTTCAACTCAACTTGAGAATTTGTCCACAATTTCCAAAAGATATTCCTGTCTTTTGCCTAGTTTGGGTATGTGTGTGAAGTCAATCTGCAAATGTGTAAAAGGATTTGTTGGATATATCAGGTGTTCATGTTCGGCTTTGTGTGGGTTGTTCCAGATACATGTGATGCATCTTGCTACATAATCTTTAATCGGCCAGGAAAGTTCTGTAATGTAAAAGTCTTTCTCCAATAGTTCACAAGTGGCTTTCCAGCCCCTGTGACCTATTCCATGGAACTGGGAAATAAAAAGTGATGCACTAGCTACTAGTATACATGGCTTCCCCTCTTTGCAGAGAAGTCCAGTCTTTGGATCTTTCTGCACACCTATTTTGTCCCAATCTCTGAGATCAGCTTCTTCTGCACATCCCTGCAAATCTGAAAGAACCTGATCAAAAAAAAAAAAAACAATTCTGGTGCTAGCATGGGCATTTGAATCTGTGCATTTTGTGAAGTAGCAGCTTGTTTAGCAGCTAATCAGCCAGAACATTTCCCTTGGCTATCTGTTTGTTGGCCTGTGTATGCTCTGCAGTGTTGTGGAAGATACATCAGACCTGGGTGATGTGTCTTGGTGAATGAGGTTTATGCAATCATGTTGTGGCACAACCTCATTCTGCTCTCCTTTTTAATCCTAAAAGGGCATTTGGATTGGTGCTGGTCCTGAAGTGGGAGAAGCATATTTGATGTGCAATTTTGGATTGGACAGCAAGATCACCTCATAGCCGCTCAAACTTTGAGCAGACATGTGCTGTGTATGTACATTTTTCAACAGGATTGATACATTGTGGGTGGTGTGAAGTGTAGTGTCGTGCCCCAGAGTGAAAGAAGTGGCCATCTCAACCATCATCGAATAGGATGCTAAAGCTCTGAGACACACAGGCATGCCTTGAACCTGCACCGGAACCATATTTGAAAAAAAACAATAGGGCGCAACTTGCCTTCATGCTCCTGAGCGAGGACACCTGACAAAGTCCTTACATATTTCCCTTGCAAACAAATAAAACATTTTTCCCTAGTTAGGGAGGCTGAGCCCTGGAGCCATTACCATAGCATTTTTCAAATACACAAAAGCATTGCACATTTCATTTGACCATTTTATACAGTCTGGCATGTGTAAACCTGTGGCTTGTCTCAGGAGATTGTAGTAGGAACAGTCAGGTATCCATTGGCGGCAGTAACCAATCATACCAAGAAAGGTGAACATGTCTTTCTTAGCAAGTGGGCGGGGCAGACCCACAAGAGCCATAGCTCTTTTGTGATTGACTTTCCTTTCTCCTTTTGAGAGTACAAAACCAAGATATTCAACCTTTTTCTGACACCATTGCAATTTTTCTTTGACACTTTGTGACCACTTTCAAAAAGACATTTCAAAAGATCCCTCCCATCCTCCAGGGCGGCCACCCGAGTAGAAATGCAGATGAGAAATTCATCCACATACTGCAGCAGGGATGAACAATGTCCTGGTATCCAAGCTCTGATAGTGGTTTGGAGGACAATGGAATAGACTGCAAGGGAGTCTATATAGCCCTGGGGCATTCTACACCATGTTATTTGGCGTTTTTTTAAAACATAAAGCAAAGATTGGCTGTGTCTCCTCATCCACAGGGATGGAAATAAAAATGCGTTCAATAAATCAATCACAGTAAAATACTCTGCATCGGAATGTATGGCGGTAAATATTGATGGCACATCAGGCACTATTGGGGCAATCGGTACCACTAGGCTATTGATGGCCCTTAGGTCTTGTACAAACCTATAGTCACCATTTGCCTTCTTTACTTTTCTTACCTTCTCTTTTGTTAATGTAGGCTGAGATAATTTTCCCTTTAAGATCCCTTTATAAAAAGAAATCTTCAACTATTGGCTGTAAGCCGTCGTCTTTTTATAAAAGTTACCCCTTTGATTTCCTGACAAATCATTTTTGATAATGTGTCTGCACTGGTGTTTGTTTAAGGATGTCAAAACTCAATAGTCCACTCTGCTATTTACTGTGTGTCCTCATGTGATGAGGTCTGTGCTGCTCTTATCTGGTTGTGGAATGTAAGGGGGAGGAGGCGGGGCGCATGATACAGGCAAAGAGAAGGTTGTTTTAACCCTTAAATCCACCATCCCATGACTCTGTTAAACCCATCGTGGACAATGTTTGGGCTAGGATGCTATAGGGAGCCACGGTCCAGCCGGATATATCCACAGCATCTTTTATTTTCATCTTTCTTTTTCTTTGAAAACATTCTGATTTTTTTTTTTCTTGGCAAAATGCCAATAAGCACTCCTTATGGCCAGAGGTTCCCCTGATCACAAGCAAGCTTTGTACGTTATTACTTTTCTTATTATTTATAACCAAACAATTTTTTATTTATTTCAAATTTATTTATATTTTTGGCAGAGTGCCAACAGGTTCAAACAGTACTTGCAATTGCTGTAGTACTAATGCCGCAAACAATTCTCCTTTATCTATTACGTTCAGTGAGATATTAGCACTTGAACCATGTTGACAAAAAGCCAAATATCCAAATTTTGCACCTGACTTCCCCTGTGCAATAGATGCCAGCAGCAAAAGGAATCATTCAAATAGCATGTTTCTATCAAAAGTCAGAGTCAGAGTATACTACCGACTATGTAAATTTATGTATTACCTTAAGAAAGTGTTATTAACACTGCTATTACGCTCACTCTAGAGTCAAAACATTCATATGTAAATCATTAAGAATAAACATCAATACATCACCGGATACTGTAGCATTACTCTATGTTTCGATTGGGAACTTCCATCAATCACAAAAAGGAGCCGGGAATTCACCGCAAGACACGCCTGTCGCCTTAAATCTAAGTCCTATTATAACACAGTGCAGTGGAAGGCGTTGTCTTACCTTACAAACGCTGACAAATTCCACACAGACAGTTTACAAATTATCTTAACATGTACGCGATAGATAAGGGAAGCAAAGAGATCGGGTTTTGTCCAGCACACCTTAGCAGACTTTTTCTTATAATTACAGTACTGTATAAATCATTATCCTACGGACTTCTCAGAGTCCTGGAACCTACCCGAGGTTCTCTCACTGTTCATCCCGAACAGAGGCTGCGCAGACTTATAAATGGACTTCTCAGAGCCCATAAAAACCCATCCAGAGTTTGTTTTTTAACTGTTCACCCAAAACACCTGCTGCTTCTCAGAGCAGTTTTATCTAATGGGCTTCTTAAAGCCCATTCAGCCCCCCCCCCCCCAGGGCTGCGTCGTCGCTGTTGCTCAGAACAGCTGACTTATTATCAAGGTCTAAAAGCTACTTCTACAAAAATCACAGGTCCCGTTAAAGGAACGATTTCTAAATAGGCGTCGCGGTGGGAGAAGATACATATATCAATTCTACTCACCAGACAGACATATTATAATCGATCACGGACCGAGCCCCCAGCTGAAAGGAAAAATGTAGATTATTCTAGGGGTCCCTCTTTGGTAAGGTGTACTGTCCAACCCCCCTACAGGCCTGTGAGATTCGCTCTTTGAGACACAATGAAACATATAGCAATGTCTGTCCAAGCAAATCTAATCTTTATTCTTGGGTGTGAATATTTAAAGGGGCTTTCAGAAAGTACCGCCCTTTGACAAATTATCCAATCATATACAGAGACATTTTATGACCAAAGTGAAACTAATTATTTCAAAAATATCACGTGCTTTACAAGAAACGAAACACAAAAGAAGATAACAGTATTATGCAAAAACAAAACTTGATTAGCAAGACTTGAGCATATCTATTTGTGAAGTAGATGTTAGAGAGACACAAAATGGAAACTGACTATAATACAAAGAAGCAGTTAAGCTAAATATCCCTTCAATTACTACTGTTGCGTTCATCTTTCAAATTACATCATCTGACATATGAATGTCAAGAGGAATATAAATAGTGTGTATGTGTATATATATATATATATACACACACCATATTGCCAAAAGTATTGGGACACCTGCCTCTACACGCACATGAACTTTATTGGAACCCCGGTCTTAGTCCATAGGGGTAAGTATTGAGTTAGCCCACCCTTTGCAGCTATAACTGCTTCAAACTCTTCTGGGAGGACTATCCACAAGGTTTAGGAGTGTGTCTATGGGAATCTTTGACCATTCTTCCAGAAGCGCATTTGTGAGGTCAAGCACTGATGTTGGAGGAGAAGACCTGTCTCGCAGTCTCCGCTCTAATTCATCCCAAAGGTGTTCTATAGGGTTGAGGTCAGGACTCCAGTCCACCAGTCAAGTTTGTCCACCCCAAACTCGCTCATCCTTGTATTTATGGGCCTTGGAAGGGGCCCCAAACTGTTCCCACAAAGTTGGGAGCATGACATTTTCCATAATGTCTTGGTATGCTGACACCTTAAGAGTTTCATTCACTGTAACTAAGGGACCAAGCCCAACCCCTGAAAAACAACCCCACACCATTATCCCCCTCCACCAAATGATTTGGACCAGTGCACAAAGCGCTGCGCCGGTTCATACCTTAAATGGTGCGCCGGAAAAATTATTAATTGAGCGCGTGAACCGGCGCACTCATATGTGCAACAGCAATAATAATATGCCATTGTTAATATCGCACGCCATATCATTAAGAGTCCATTCACCCAGGGGCAACATGACTTCCAGCGCAACTTTGGGAGGCAAGTTGGACACCACTTGAGTATGAATCACAGCGCGACTTGGGGCGACTTCAACACGACTTGGGGTGACTTACAACACGACTTTAAGTCGCCCCCAGGCCAGGCAACTTTGGCCATGGCCAATCACAGAATAATCAGCTCTCGAGGGGGAACCCCGCACCAAAATAAAAAAAAAATGGCGTGGGGGTCCCCCTCAAAATCCATACCAGACCCTTGTCCAAGCACACAACCTGGCAGGCCGCAGGAAAAGAGGGGGGACGAGAGAGTGCCCCCCTCCTGAACTGTACCAGGCCACATGCCCTCAACATTGGGAGGGTGCTTTGGGGGTAGCCCCTAAAAAAGCACCTTGTCCCCATGTTGATTGGGACAAGGTCCTCATCCCCACAACCCTTGCCCAGCTTATCAGAATCTGGAAGCCCCCTTTAACAAGGGGACCCCCAGATTCCGGCCCCCCCCTGTGTGAAACGGTACAAAAGTACCCCTACTATTTCACAAAAAAAGTGTCAAAAATTTTAAAAAATGACAAGAGACCGTTTTGGACAATTCCTTTATTTAAAGTCTTCTTCTTCCCATCTTCTTCGGTTCTTCTTCCTTCGGTTTCTTCCTCCATCTTATTCTTCCTCTGCTTCTTCCTCCGATCCTCTGCTTCTTGCTCCGGTGTTCTCGTCCGGCATCTTCCTCCACGGCGCTTCATTCTTGGGCCGCTCGGCATCCATGGGAGGCTCCCGCTGTGTGACGCTTCTCTTCTTCTGACACTTCTTATATAATGGAGGGCGGGGTCACCCTGTGACCCCACCCCCCTCTGACGCACGGTTCCGTTATATAAGTGTCAAAAGAAGAGAAGTGTCACACAGCGGGAGCCTCCCATGGATGCCGAGCGGCCTCCGATCGCCTCCTCCCGTGCGCCGAGAATACTATAATAAATGGGGAATTGCGCTGTGTTACAGGCGCAAATGTTTTGTAAATACGAAAATGGCCGCTGCGCATTGGCGTGCGCTGCAACTCATGGCGCAAACCTTTCGGAAATCAGCCCCTTTAAATCACTAACCTGCAAGAAAAATGCAAGTATTTTACATGCTTAATCCAGGTATCTGGCTCAGAATGTTAGAGAAAGACAGGGAATTGGCATTTTCCAAAAAAAAATCAGATTTTCCCTTCAAAGAAAACATTCAGGATGGCTTTTGACACGGATAAAGATCCTATCCACAGCTAGAGGTGGCTGACCTTCAGAAATAGCATTAGTTCCAAGAAAAAGCAGACCTCTGCAGGCTTGTGTACATGACAGGCCTTCTTGGGAACTTGCAATTCTTTTGGTGTCAATCAGAGCTTGTGTCACAGTGAGGCATTGTCACATGGGCCTTTTTATAAAGGTCAATGCTTTGCCCTACATGCCTCCTGTCACCTGCAACAGGTTAATGTAATTACCCAATCCACCTGGCTGCTTATACTCTTTTTTTTTTTTTTATCCCCCTGCCATCCTGTTCTCCAACCAGGACAAAGTGAAATGGGTCTTTCTGTTTGGAGCTTACAAAAGGCTAAGAATTCTTCCCTCCATTACTCAGGTGACAGTGCTGGGGCTCAGCAACTGGTCGTTAGGGTACCTAGAGCTACATTGTGGAAGGAAGAAAAAAGTTGCATACTCCCTATACCTAAAAAAATAACAAGTTCAATGTGTATTTCACTTTGCCTAACTTGGTGATTAGAGCAGCAGGCGAGCAAAGAGATTGTGGAGTAAAAGCAGCAGGGATGATGGGTAGTTAATTGAACCTGCTTCCTTGTCCTTTGTGGGTGAAGCGCATGTTCACTTTGAACACAGAAAATGAGAAGCAGTAAATTCTAAGTAAGACATAATACAAAGATTAAAAAAAATAAAAAATCATAGATATATAAATCAGTGAATGTTACTTTCACTGGTGGTAAATCAATTATTTTCAATAAAAACACATGTGCCAGGAAGATTAATTTGCAATGAATGTTTGGTAAATGTCACATTTAGTCCTTACATATACTCAAAATGGCAGAATGGTGGCCACCGCTCTGTTTATTACTTGTGCACGTGGCACGTACACCATGCATGTGATTGCGCTGTCAATAGACAGTGCAGATCACAGGGAAAGTGGCTCTGTGCCTTGTGGTTACTGTGATAGCCAATCACAGCGATTACAAATGTAAACACTCCTAGAGATTACATTTGTGAGATCACTGCTTCCTCTCACAACAGTGAAAGGAGAGAAAGGACGATCTTATATATGAAGGATTTAGTAAATGAAGGGTCTTGATTTTTTAACTCTTTTCCTCCTCACCTGTATAGCTCATCTCTATCCTTTCTCTGTATGTGACCTGTAAATTAACGCTTCACCTCCCTTCTCTTGCATATTAGCCTTTTCATCTCCATCTCCACACTCACACATTATATCACCTGTACTTTAAGCCCTTCCTCCTCACCTCCTGTGCATGCCTTTATGACCTGTACATTAATGATGAACTGTATCTACTGCACTATTACCAAGCTCCATGTTTTAACCACTTCAATGCTAGTATGTTTCTTCATTTCCCCACAAAATTGTGGCAAAAAATGTGATCCCCTTGGGGTGTATGCTTTACAAATACAGGTCATTTTTGTGGGTGTTTTGACTGGCCTGACATTTTTATTTGAAGGTTTTATTACATAAAATACGGTACAGTTTCTTTTTCAAAATTGTTGTTTTGTTTTTTCTTTGTATAGTAAAAAAAATAAATCCCAGTGTTTGTTAAATACTATTGTAGCACTAACCCACGAAGGAGCTTCTGGTTTTATTTGGGCTTGCCATTACCTCACCTGCTTGCATCTCCGTCTTGGGGATCCCGTGGAAAGTGACCCAAAGAATGTGAATTTCCAATGCTTAGTCCTTTTTTATGATTATTTATTCAAAATGAAAGCAAAGTCTTTTAATAAGAAGGGTCAGAGGGTTAGGGATGAGTTCAGGCACCTGGTACTGCGGGTTTAAGATCTTTTTTTAGATCCAGAAGACAATGGTTTCAGTCACTAAATCCAGCCACCACCGGATAAGCCCCTCTCACTGGACCTAGCAGCCGGTGGGGTATTTGACACAGTCTCTGCCACAGATGTGTGAATTTAAACTTAAACGTCACTGAGAGATTTAAGAGTATTTCCATACAATACCAGTCTCTTTCAGCCAAACCGGCAGTACTGTAGTGATCCGGATTGTGTCATTCAACTGAGTCTCCAGGCTCCTCCAGAGATACCAGCCTTGCGCACGGCCCTCTCCTGAAGGAGTCCTACCCTGGGTCCTCCAGTTTCTGGGCCTCTGTCCTCACGCAAGATGGCACCGAACCATCCCTGGATCAGTAGGCCTTGAGATTCGCTCTGGTCTATCCTCTCAGTTGCGCTGCCTCGGACCAACCGGCCCCGAGACACAGGATACATAGCTCCGCACCCCAGGCCAGTAGGGCCATGGGGTCTGAGTCAAGAGGGACCCAATCAAGAATCAAAAAGAAAAAACACAACCCCGCCAACCTGGCGTCGATACCTTAAATACCATCCCCCAGAAGCACAGCAGGAAAACATTCCCACTGGTCTGGTTCCGAGCAATAGGTGGCATTCAATGCATCCAGCTAAACTGCGTTTCTACTCTTGCCGGCGGTGACAGCGACACCTGTGGACAAGGAGAACCCAGTGCAACCCAGCTGGACTGGTACAGAAACCAGTAATTTTGAAAAATTAGCCTGAAGCCCAACTGTGGCCTCCGGCAACTTAACTTTGAAAAATAATAGCGTCTGCTCATTAGGAGCCAGCGCTACACTACCAAAAGAAAGCTCCATTTGTCCCAAAAATCTGATATAAAATTCACTGGTACACATTGCATGGCCAATTGTCAGTCAAACACTCAAAACACTGAAAACTGAACAATAGCCTGGTACTCACTTTTGTTGCCAGCGGTTTAGACATTAATGGCTGTGTGTTGAGTTATTTTGAGGGGACAGTAAATTTACACTTTGACAAGCTGTACACTCACTACTTTACATTGTAGCAAAGTGTCATTTTTTCTGTGTCGTCACTTGAAAAGATTTAATAAAATATTTACAAAAATGTGAGGGGTGTACTCACTTTTGTGAGATACTGTCAATGGCTGAATAATCAGACAGTAGGTGACTGTAAGTTGCAGTTTACTAAACAGGTGCAAAACTATTGGCAATAATGCAAAATGGACTCCTACATTTTGCTACATTGTATTTTTCTACACTGCAGAATATTGAAAGCTACACAGACATGGACTCTTGAAAACAATGGGGTTAATTTACTAAAATGCACTTTCCACTACAAGTGCACTTAAGTCGCTGTAGATTGCTGTACATCTGAGGGAAAGCTCTGAAATTAGGTGAAGCTCTGCTGATTTTATTACCCAATCATGTGCAAGCTAAAATGCTTTTTTTTTATTTTCCTTGCATGTCCCCCTCGGATCTACAGCGACTTTACTTTCAAGTGCACTTGTAGTGCAAAGTAGATTTGCCTTCAGAAAATAACCCCCAATGTCTATGTGACTTAATCAGGGTAACATCAGGCTGCATAGCATATATATTAAATAGGGGGCTATTTACTAAAACTGAAATGTGCAAAATCTGGTGCAGCTCTGCATAGAAACCAACCAACTTCCAGGTTTTATTGTCAAAGCTTAATTGAACAAGCTGAAGTTAGAGCTGATTAGCTACCATGCACAGCTGCTCTAGATTCTGAGTGCATCATTTTTTATCTCCCCCATAGAGTCAATGTCATGGTTATGCAGTAATTTTTCTCTGTCAGCTTACCTCTCCTCATGTGATCAGACTAAGAGGCCAGGCACTCTCACCTGGCTGTTTTTATAACCTCTCCTCTAAGCCTGGCTCCACCCCAGGCCCTATCAGGGAACTCTATATTAACCTGTGCACTGCAAGCCAGCGGTGCTGATCAACCATTGTGTATTCACGGTGTATTTGGCTTCCTGTTTCCTGCTTGCCGTGTGCTCTACATTTGTCTCTATACCGACCATTGCGTGTTCACCACTATTCCTGTGTGCTCGTGATCCTGATCTTTTGGCGTGTCCTGACCATCCCTGTTTGCCTGTGACCCTGAACCTTTGGCATGTACTCTGTTGTTCCAGTCTGCTAGTCGCCCTGACCTCTGCCTTATCCCTTTACTATCCTTGTTGTTCCAGCCTGCTGCTTCCTTCTCCTGTAGTCTACCATGAGCGTGAGCTGTGAGACCCTATGGCCGCGACCTGAAGCCAGACTGCAGCGCAGTCCATCCTCACCACTAGAGGCTCTGGTGAACACCTGCTGGCTCTTAGACTCCGCGCCCTGGGTAATCTATGCTCTAGTTCCCACTGGGATCTGTGTTAGTGATCCAGTAGACCTGCTTCCTGAACCTCCCTGGGTACAATCCGCAGCAGTCAGTCCTAAGGTCCACTATCTTAGCGGTGCACTTCCGACTCCTATGGAGTGCATCTGTCACCTGGTCTCAGGCGACCTGACAGTCAAGCTGATAATCACAACTTCAGTAAAACAGTAGAGAACTCCGCTACCTATGATTATCCTCATAGACAGCATTCATCACAGTAAAGTCCACTGTAGCTATGGTATCGCACATGAACAGCTGGAGGGATCTTAGGACCAAAAGTGGAAAAAGGGCCACCTTACTTCACCTGGAGTACTCGCGTAGCAAAAGGGGAGAAGCTCCCCAAACTAGCTGGGTCGTTTGGAGTAGCTGCATGCTATTAGGCTCTAGACCAGTTGCCCCCACAAGGTATTTTACAAGCTTTGATTAAAGGGACATATTGTGAGTACTCATAACTTTAGCTCTTGGCTAAAGTTTTAGTTAACCAAACATTTTAGTTAGGGCTGTTTCTGATTCAAATTTTCGTGTTCAATTAATCGTTTTTTTTAAAATCGATTAATCGACTAATTTTGATAAATTATAACGCACATACAGATCCAACTACATTTACCTGATCTCCTTGCATTGCAACTCTGCATTAGTCAGTGGTAAATGTGGTATATACAATCCCCGACACTAGTTAGTTTCCACAATCCATGACTTAACTTCACAGTTCACACAAATACGTTTTAAATTCAAACTGTAGCACTGACGTAAGTAATTTATTTTTCCACAGTAGCGTGACAATCCCTCCACCTCCGGTTTAACTAATCACTCTCACCTTATGCAAACCCCTGTGCAAACAGGTGGTCATGCAAGCGGGTATCAAAAGGGTTAACACGGACCATAAACTTCTCTCACGTCTCCTTAGATCTCAGCAAGGACGCCAGGTCATGGGTAGAAAGAAAAGATCTAAGTGCTCACCGCTTAAGTATAAGATTTAATTTTTGTGTTCAAACACAAACTACTCACATAAAGATGATAAAAACACAGCATGTAAAGCCGACAATCGTGTTAGTTCCGCAGGGCAGCAGCGAGTGACGTCATGCATAGCTCCTCCCCCTACACGTTACGTTCAATCAGAATTTCAACGTCACTGGACTCCTCCCCCCTTCCCTTCGTTAGCAGATGGAGGCACTTGGGGAAGGGGGGAGGAGTCCAGTGACGCCGATGTCCGTGACGTCACCGGATCTCCAACGGAACTCCCTGAAGTCCCAAAAGCCGGCGGATAGGTGAGTACCGATCAACAGAATTTTATTGATCAAAAAAATTTACGATTAATGGAGGAATTAATCTTTAATTTCCACAGCCCTAATTTTAGTGTTCAAAGCTGAACTTTAGCTGTCGCTGACTTTTCCATAGGGTATGTGACAGCCTCTCCATAAGGTCTTACATCCATGGCATACATTGTTTTCCTTTGCGTTTATCTAGCAAGGTTACTTTGCGGTATAAGCAAGGAAGCTCAGACCTCTGCAGTGTACAAATGTGCTTTTACTATACAAAAATGCTGTACATACAAAACTATTACAATATTAGGAATACCATACAAGACTTACAGATATACAGATACCTATAACAAGCCAAATGCTACCTACTTCCTAGCAAATAAAAACAGTAAACAGTAGAAATACGCTTAAAAAGTTACTTAACTCAGGTTACTGTGTGTTTATAATCTCTATTGGCAATTAGGACTCAAAGCTTCTATAAGCAGTTGCTGGAGATCAAGAAAAAGCATCTTCAGGTATCTTCTTCCTGGCTGGTACAGACTTTTCCTTGTTCTAAGGCATGATGGAGATTCCTGTCCAGCTTATGCCTGACCACCTTTTATATGTCAGGTCATCAACATGTTTATCTTAACAATAGACTGGTCCACTGTAATTTTCAATAGAGAAGTATTATCAAATTCTCCCTCAAGATGGAACTCTAGTATCATACATGCCATAGGTTATATACTGTATGTTAGGTTGTCAATCTATTATTTACGACAGTTACACAACAGTTGACTGAACAATAGTCAACTAAAATATACCAATGGTATCTAAGTTCCAATTGTTTGAGGACAGCCTGTGTACTTGTTACCAAGGCATTAGTCTTGATGGAGAAAAATCATTCCTTATATCAAACGCAACACATACACTCAGTATCATCTTGGCTGGGGCTTAAAACCCCTTTGGACCCCTTAAAACACTATAATATGCATTAACACATTTTAAAATGATACGCTAAGTTAAATATTATTCAGAGAGTCATGGTTAATGATTCATACTCTGAATGGTCTAAGGTTATTAGTGGTGTACCCCAAAGTTCAGTGTTGGGCTCCTTACTTTTTAATACATTCATAAATAATATAGGGTCTGGTATTAAAAGTATAATTTCATACTTTGGAGATGACACCAAGCTATGCAGTGAAATAACATCCTTACAGGATGTCTCCAACTTACAAGCTGACCTCAATGCACTGTTTTATTGGGAAACTATGTGGCAAATGAGGTTTAATGTTGAAAAATTTAAAGTTAGGCACTTGGGGGCTAAGAATATGCATGCACCATACATACTAGTGGAAGTATAACTGGGGGAATCAATAGTGGAGAAGGATATTGGTGTTCTCGTAGATCATAAGCTTAAAGCGGTTCTGCACCAGGGTTTTTTTTTTTTTGGGGAATATGCCTAGGGGTAATAGGAAAATTAGGGGACTCACCTGTTCCATCTTCATTTGTGATCGCTGCCGGTTTTCGTCCGATGAAGTTCTTTATCTTCTTCTTTTGTGCTGGGGGCCATCTTGCCTGTGGGCATGTGAAACCCCACAGGCACTTTAGATGGCCCAGCATGCACCGGCGTTACTCGCGCGTGCGCAGTAACGGCAAAGTGCAGCTCACGTTCTCCGAAATCTCACGAGATGTCGGCACATCTGCCGACATCTCGCGAGATTTCGGAAGATGTGTCCGAAATCTCGCGAGATTTTGGAAGATGTGCCCGAAATCTCGCGAGATTTCGGAAGATGCCCGCACAGGCTCCTGGGATCAATGACACCAGATCCCAGGAGACAGTGCGTCGTGACGAGGATCCCCGCACAGACCCCGCCCACCCCCGCAGAGACAGAGGACCGGAAGTCATCGATTACAAGGTAAGTGAAAAAAAAAAAACACATTTCATTTAGTACTCTTTGCCTGATTTGGAAGGCAAAGAGATTTACTAAATAAAATGTGTGCAGAACCGCTTTAATAATTGCATGCAATGCCAATCAGTTGTTTACAAAGCAAGAATAATCCTTTCTTGTATTAAAAGAGGTATAGACTCCAGAGAGAGCAATATCATTTTACCCCTGTACAAATTATTAGTATGACCTCATCTGGAATATGCATTTCACTTTTGGGCACCAGTTCGCAAAAGCATATCTGGGAACTAGAGAAACTGCAGAGAAGAGCAACCAAACTGATAAGAGGCATGGAGGAGCTCAACTATGAGGAAAAATTTGAGGCACTTAATTTATTCTCTCTTGAGAAGAGGAGATTAAGGGGGATCTGACCAACATGTATAAATACATAATTGGTCCATATAGTGAACTTGATGTTGAGTTATTTACTTTAAGGCCACCATAGAGGAAAAAGGGGCACTCTTTACATCTGGAGGAAAGGAAATGTACGGTAATCTCCAATTACGGAAAGGTTTTTTCACAGTAAGAGCTGTGAAAATGTGGAATAGACTCCCTCGAGAGCTTGTTCTGTCCGGTTCAGTAGATTGCTTTAACCACTTAAGCCCCGGACCAATTTGCAGCCAAAGAACCAGGCCCCTTTTTGCGATTCGGCACTGCGTCGATTTAACTGACAATTGCACGGTCGTGCCACCTGGCTCCCAAACAAAATCGGCGTCCTTTTTTTCCCACAAATCGAGCTTTCTTTTGGTGGTATTTGATCGCCTATGCGGTTTTTATTCTTTGCGCTATAAACAAAAATAGAGCGACAATTTTGAAAAAAATTCAATATTTTTTACTTTTTGCTATAATAAATATCCCCAAAAAATATATAAAAAAAACATTTTTTTCCCTCAGTTTAGGCCGATACGTATTCTTCTACATATTTTTGGTAAAAAAAAAAATCGCAATTAGCGATTATTGATTGGTTTGCGCAAAAGTTATAGCGTTTACAAAATAGGGGATAGTTTTATAGTATTTTTTTTTATATAATTTTTTTTTTACTAGTAATGGCGGCGATCAGCGATTTTTATTGTGACTGCGACATAATGGCGGACACATCGGACATTTTTGACACCATTGTCATTTATACAGCAATCAATGCTATTTAAATGCATTGATTCCTGTATAAATGACACTGGCAGTGAAAGAGTTAACCACTAGGGGGTGGGGAGGGGTTAGGTCTTTGACGTGTGTGTTTTTTTTACAGCAGGGGGCGTGGCTTTACGTCTGACGTCACTGATCGGCTTTCCCGATGACAGGGAACACGGCTGGGCAATTAAAGGGGACGTACCGGTACGTGCTTTTGCCCAGCCGTGCCATTCTGCTGACGTAAATGTGCAGGAGGCGGTCCTGAAGTGGTTAAAAAAGGCCTGGATTCTTTCCTAAATGTACATAATATAACTGCATACTAACATGTATAGGTAAAGTTGATCCATGTAATATCTGATAGCCTCTTGGTGGATCAGGAAGGAATTTATTTCCCCGGCTGGAGCAAATTGGATCATGTTTTGCTGTTTTTTTCCCCCCTTCCTCTGCATCAACTGTGGGTATAGTATTGTGCACATAGGATGAATTATTTTTTCCCCTTTTATTGGTTGAACTAGATGGACTTTTTTTTTTTTTGCTGCTTATTTTTCTTTTATTGAAAATGGTAGAGAATACATTATCACTTCACATTCCATCAATTACATACATAGGCTTTTCCATCCTTTTAACGTTCAGACTAACTTAATATTTCACAGTGTATACAACTATATATAGACATATACCTTTATCTTCCACCTACACGATGTTCCAAAGACTTAAAGTACTTATCATGAATACCTCACATTTCCCTCCTGAATTCTCCAACCCTCCCCTTTATTTTATCCTTTACAAAATAACCTCAACCCCCCCCTGGAAAAAAAAAAAAAAGATTAAATCTTACCGAAATTTTTATACTTGTTTCAAGCATTACCGATCACCATTCCAGCAGTCATTCTTCGTCAAATCGGTTCTCTTTTCACTAAATTCATATGGGCAAAGAAATGACCAAGGATAAGGAGAGGTATGATGATACCCAGGTGCTTTGGTGGAGTAGCTGTCCCAGATTTATTTAAATATTATCAAGCAGTTCATTTGGGTAGGGTGGTTGACTGGTGTAGACATGGAGAATTTAAACTATGGATAGACATGGAACAACAGCTTAGCTCGATACCCCTGCCTAGAGCACCTTGGTGCTACGCAGTATTACCGATCTCTATTAAAACGCATCCTACTATAGGCCCCACACTGCGAATCAGTCCTAGGATTTGTCGTGATCCCAAATATTCTTTGAGACAATCGCCTTTGTTCCCTATTTTAGGAAACCCTAGTTTTTTTGCCAGGTACGGACGCAGGAGCATTTAATAATCTTTTAGAAAAGGGCTGCTTCCAGGCATCACACTTCCTGCATTTGGAGACTTGGCCCACAATTGCTTCTTTGATACAACCAGGGGGGCTCTTTGAAATAAACCTTTGGCAGGCAATACAGTTACGCCATTTCCTAAGATCCTTGGGATCACCGACAAATTACCAACGCCAATTAACTACATTTGAATTATACTGTGAAGAACAAGAACCACTTTCCCGGTTGTTTTCAAGGATGTATGTGCTTTTAAATACTCCTCCGGAGGATTTTGTGATCTTAATAAGACCTTTACCCCAGCTCAGCATAAGAATACTATTCGCCTTTCGTTAAACTCATCGATTTGTACACGAATCGAAGAATCCAATTATAAATTATTGACGCAATGGTATTATACTCTATCAAGGCTTCGTAAATTTTATACAGAGGCTTCAGATCGTTGCTGGCAATGTGGGGAGGAGTTAGGGACCCTATTCCATATATTCTGGTCTTGTTCAAAGATTATTTTTTTGTTTACAAAAGTTTTTTTATTGAAAAATCATAAAGAAAAACAGTAACTGTGTCAGACAAAGTTCAAAAACGAGAACAAGATACAGTATTTCGCTACATGATGGGGAATAGGGACATAAAGAGTAGGGAATGTTGCAAAAAAGACATTTAATATACAATATATTTCTCTGTAGATAGATGGCATTTTTCTTATCCCAAAGTTGTTGTGTTCCAGTGTATCCATTTGTTATTGACGGTATGTAAAGTATCATACAGAGTGTGGTGGATACGTTCTGAAAGTTTGATTGCTTCCATTCTGGCTATGACTTGTGACCAGGGGAGAGCTGGCGAGCGCCAGTTGAAAGCTATAACCCAGTGTATGGCAACAAAAAGGGTAATAATTAGCTTTTCACAAGGAGCGGGGATATTGGGGATAGACTGTTCTCACACTTTCGCTCTCTTTTTAGCAGTCCCCCCTATTTCCTCTCTGCTTTCTTTCCATCCCTCCTCCTTTGGCTGTTGTCCTCCTTCCCTCCCTCACCGCCATTCCTCCTTCCGTTCACTCCGTAACTAACCCCATATAGGACATCACATCTTCTCCTTCACTTCTTGTTTCATGTCTCACACCACTCACTCCACCATGCTTTTGTTTTTCACTTTTTTGTCTGGTTTGTTTTACACTTACTTTATGGCTTTATTACCTATCCCTTATCTCTACCCCGCATGGTACTAATGATCACTCATGGATGCCTCCATACCTACTGCCGCTTACAAACCGCAGAGTATTACTCTTATAATTTCCCTTCCTTTGGACTCTGCCACAGGTTATGCCCACATACTCCCTGTTTACATCCGGGTTGTCCTCCTCTCCTCTGGAAACCCCTGCCTCGGTTGGCGGGGAAAGGAGGAGAGGAATCTCATGCGTGTGACGTCTTGCAAGGCCTACTGACGTCTCAAGATCCGTTTGGCCTCTAGCAGAGCTGTACCAATCTGGCACACCCCGCTGAAGGTGGATGGTGTCTTCTTCACTAAGGGCTCTCCACGTGGGAATATCGCCTTTTATCTCCAGGATATACATTATTGTGGTAAATATATGACATTTTGGCACGGTATGCTCCTATCTTTGAGAGCCTGCTTATCTTGCAAACTCTACTGTGCCAATGACATTGATGTTCTGTTTTTTCCAGCAAACCTTTCCCTCTGAGGAAGACCCCTTGTGGGTTGAAACGCGTCAGTGATATCTTCTCATCTATACGACAGACCATATATTCATTTGTTGATATGAGAGTATTAGTTTGCTTAATGTCTATCCATGTTTTTATAATTATTCCCCCACTGGAGCTCATGTTCTAACCTGATTGTCATGTCTTTTCATTTAACAATTAAAATCTTTTTTTACATCAACCCTGACTTTTTCACTGCACGCTGCCTAAAAACCCCAATGTGGGGGAATCTCTTCCTTTTGCTAGAAGTGAAACATAAACACATTTGTATAGTTGGGGTGATTGAACGACCTGCGATGGAGGATATTTTGGAGGACACTTTCTGCCAAATAGAGTTAAGGTGATTACAACTCCAAAAAATGTGTGTTAGGGTGCCTAGTTCGTTGCAACCTCTGAAGCATAGTGGTGATACTGCAGGATAAATGGAGTGAATTCTGGTGGGTGTCATATACCACCTTGTGTGCAATTTAACTGCTGTTTCACGTACTGAGTATGATCTTGTGTTTTTAAACAAGTTAACTAACATTTCTGACCATTCATGCGGTTCAAAGGTAAGGCCTGTGTCGGTTTCCCAGCTAAGCATCTGTTTGTTTTTTTTCTGCTAGGGCAAACTCGTTCAGCATGCAGTATAGTTTGGAAATAATCCCCCTATCTCTGGAAGAGGATCGGCATAGGCGTTCAAAATGAGTGCTATCTATACGGGATTCTAATGAACCTCTGCTAAGATAAAATTGTTTTATGTGTGCGTATCTGTGTATTTCAGAGTGGGGGAAATTGTGGACTGCTTGTAGTTGGGGAAAAGTTCTAAAATTAGGTCCTATTTTAAAAGCTTGGTATGTGGTGACCCCGGCTGAGTGCCATAGGAGAAACTGGGAGGTATCTTGGAACGCTTGTGGAAAGTCTGGATCTCCTATAAATGAGAGAAGGGGAGAGAGGGGAGATGACAGTTGAAATTTCTTTCCATATAATGACCAAAGGTATAATGATTGATATACTATAGTGTTGTGGGTGATAAAATGATTAGGTTTGATAGATTTGGACCATAGTAGTCCTGAGGGAATAAAGGGGAGAATGGCTTGTGACTCGAATTTTAACCATGGGATGTGAGAAGATGGGGCATGCCATTGGGCTGTTTGCGCAAGTCTGGCTGATAAATAGTAGCGCCATAAATCTGGGAGCCCCAATCCTCCGAGAGGTTGGGGTCTGTATAGTATGGATTTGTGAAATCTTGTTTTTTTATGGTGCCAAATAAATTTATTTACGTCTCTTTGAATTGAATCGATGTACGATTTGGAAACATAAATAGGGAGAGATCTGAAATAAAAAAGAAGTTTAGGTAAAATTGCCATTTTGATAGCGGTGACTCTACCCAGAAATGAGATGTGATATTTGTCCCAGATTAACAAGAGTGATCTGATGTTGGAAACTATAGGGTGATAATTTGTTTGGAAAAGCGTCTGAAAGTCGGGGGTAAGTTGTATCCCCAGATAGCGGAAGCTATGGGTGCACCAGGTAAATGAAAAGTAGTTCTGTAATGAAGATGCAGCATCGTTAGGGATATTTATTGGCATGGCTGAGCATTTGGATAAGTTTACCCCTAGGCCTGAGATTGTGTGGAATGAATCTAATAAGGAGATTAGGTTGGGTAATGCTATGAGGGGATTTGTTAGAAACAGGAGGACATCATCAGCATAAAGGCTGAGTTTGAACTCTTCAGGGCCTTTGTGATAGCCTTTAATGTTGATATTTTCTGAGATGGCACGGGATAAGGGTTCAATAGCAAGGGCGAAAAGGAGGGGGGATAGTGGGCAACCTTGCCTGGTGCCTTTTTGGAGAGGAAAAAATTGGGAATTGTTACCTGGGAGTTTAATTCTAGTTTGAGGGTCACTATATAAGGCATGGAATCCCTGTAGGAGTTCACCCGAGATGCCATATTTGGGCAGTATATGGTCCAGGTATGACCAACTGACGCTATCAAACGCCTTATGAATGTCTAGGCTAAGGAGGAGTGTTTGTTTGGAGTGTAAATTGGCATCTTGTATTATATTGGTGACTAGACGTATATTGTCGGTGATTTGCCTTCCTGGGATGAATCCAGTTTGGTCCGGGGAGATTAGGGAAGTGATAACTGATGCTAATCTGTTCGCTAGTAATTTGCCGAATATTTTTAAGTCATTATTGATGACAGAGATAGGACGAAAATTTTGTGGTAGAGTGTGATCTTTATGGGGTTTGGGGATGAGAGACATGTTGGCTAATAGCATTTCTGCAGGGAAGTTATTCCCCTTTAAGATGTGGTTATATAGAAGGGCCAATTTAGGTGATAAAATGTGTGAATTTTTTTTTATAATAGGAGGCAGAATATCCATCAGGGCCTGGGGCTGTGGAGGATTTAAGGGATTTAATAATTGATGTAATTTCAGTTACAGTGCAGGGGGCATTTAATTGCTCAGATTGTGACCTAGATAAAGAAGGTAGTGTCAGGTTTGAGAACCAAGATTGGGAGGTTGGGTCTTTAGTGGGATGGGAAACTGTATAAAGCTTTTTGTAGTAATCAGCAAATATATCCATTATGTCATTTGGATGTGAGACCAGAGCTCCTGTTGAGTTGCGGAGTTTATATGAGTGTGTTGGTTTTGTGGCTTGGTTGAGTTTACGTGCGAACATAGTAGATGCTGAGTTTCTATATAGCATAAATTTGGCTTTTGCCCATCTTAGAGCTTTTTCTGTTTTATCTGAGAGTAGAAGGTCTAATGCTTGTTTTTTGTCGGTTATTTGTTGTAGGATGTCAGGGGATGGAGATTGGTTATATCGGTTGTATAGCTTATCCAATGTTTTTGTGAGAGAACGGAGCTCAAGGAGTTTAGCTTTATTCTTTTTGGAGGCTATATTGATAATGTGACCTCTCATGACAGCCTTATGGGCGGTCCAGAGTGTGTCAGGCTGGGTGTCTGGGATCTGGTTTTCAGTGAAGTAATTATTTATATTCGTGGTGAGAGTGTCAATAGTAGAAGGGTCCGTTAAAAGGGAGTCATTAAGTCTCCAAGTGTAAGTTGTAGGTTTGAGGCCTATTCTGGTGAATGTGGAAGCAATGATATGATGGTCTGACCATGGGCAGACATGTATTTCTGCATTAATAGAGTTGGCCAGGATTGTAGGAGTACAGAAAATGTAATCTATACGAGCTGAGCTGTCGTGTGGGTTGGAATAGAACGTGTAAGATCTGCATCCAATGTTATGTGCTCGCCATGCGTCAATAAGTTGGAGTGTGTTTAGGTTGCGGGTCAGAGATTTGGGAAAAGCCTTGGAGGAGGGGGTAGTTCTGCTTCTGTCTAGGGTGGGGTGAGCTGTAAGGTTGAAATCGCCTCCCATTATTAAGTGGGGTGATAGATAGCGATCTAGAATGGTAAAAAACTGTTGGAAAAATGTTGCTTGTGCTACGTTTGGAGCATATATAGAGGCAATAGTTGTGTGACCTTGTAGACTACCTTGTAAAATAATAATTTTACTATCAGGATCTTTGTAAATATGTTCAACATCGAATATTGTGGAGTTTTTTATGAATATGGCCACTCCGCGAGACTTAGTGGTGTAGGTAGTATAATAGTGTTGTTTGAAAGCTTTGTCAAAATATTGAGGATGATTTGCGTCAGAAAAATGGGTCTCTTGTAGTAAGAGGATGTCAGCGTTTACATTTTTATAATGACAAAATGCTTTCTTTCGTTTCTGTGGAAGATTAAAGCCTTGTACGTTATGTGAAATTACTTTTAGTGTCATTGGAAAATATTTGAATATATAGCTTGGTGTTTGTTGTAATGGAAATGAGCGGAGTAGTGTCGCGGAATGGCCAGACCCACATCATGAGATATGAGGGAAAATCTAAATATCTTAATGAAAAGCGAAATCTTTGTCTGATCCATAACAATAATTGTCAATACTTGTGAAAAACATATCATATACAGTATTGGAATAGACTCGTTGAGTAAAATGAAAGGAAAAATGGAAAAAACAAAAATGAGAAAAATAATCAGTTTGCTCAAAAATAAGCAATGAACATGGGGGTCAAAAGAAAACATTCTTAATGACCAATGAAAATATTTTTTTGGACCATCGAGTCCAATACCAACCATAGGGTTCAGGAAATCCTGAGGAGCCAACATGAGTTGGGCCCAATGGTTGGCAGAGGGGATGACTGCGAACGCGGGGAGACTTACTGCCCGAAGGCTTCAGTAAAGTTTGAAAAGTTATTTGGTGCGGCTAAGCCATACGGAAAGTTGCATTGTTCCATTGTTGCAGAATCAGGGGGGGGAGAAGAGAGCCTCAAGGGTTCATAGTGAGTACTTCAAGATATTGATAGGTGTAACAGGTAGGTCCACCTGAGTTGTGGGAGTATCATCTTTGTGGTATGAAAGATGAGGGTGCTGTAGGTAAGTACTCAACATTATGAAGTCCTGTCTAAGTGAAGATCAGTAGGAAAAAATAAAAATAAAAAATATTCTCTCTTTTCCCAGGGGGGTAGATTAAGCTGGTTTGTCTCTAAAGGATTGGCGCCAATTACCCTGGTTCTGACGTGAGGACGGAGTGTTCCAAATAGGGCTGGATCCTGGTGTGGAGGGATGGCGGTTCTGTGGATCCGGTTCCAGAAGGCCCAATTTAATTAATATTTCTTTTCCCTCAGCTGCATTATATGCATTATATGCAGTATAGGTGGATCCATTGTGTGGTACTGTGAGCTTGAAAGGGAAGCCCCATCTGTAACAGATATGGGCTGATTGGAGGACTGACGTGACCTCTTTAATTTTGCGCCTGCGCTCCAAAGTGGCTTGTGAAATGTCAGGATAGATTTGAATCTTGACTCCTTCGAACTCAATGGTTGCGGAATTTCTTGCAGAGCGCAGGATGTCTTCTTTGGTGAGATAATCCTTTAAACAAAGGACAATATCACGTGGCGGTTTTTCTGCGGGGGGTTTGGGGCGAAGAGCCCTGTGTATCCTGTCGCAAACAAATGCTGATGGTGGTGCCGATGGGAGGAGTGTTTGGAATATCTTGTTAGCGGCTGCAGGGAGGTCGGTAACCGTTTCTGGGATGCCACGCAGTCGCAGATTATTCCTGCGATTTCGGTTATCGAGATCTTCGACCTGCGACTGCACCAACTGGAAATTTTCAGCTAGGGATTCATTATCTTTGCGGAGGTCGGCTTGTGCTAAAGCAAGTTCATCGTGTTTAGTCTCCAAGAGATCTGTATGATTTCCCAGGGAAGTGATCTCCAGGGATAAGGTGTTAGTTGCTTTATGCAGTTCTGACTGAAAAGTCCCTGCTATCTTCTCATACATCAATGACAAGCTGTGCTCCAGATCGGCTTTAGTTAAGTGTGAGGAGCTCTCTCCTTCGTTATGGACAGGAGCCGAGATCCCTGGGCTGGTGTCAGTAGGAGGGGTGTCACGCTGGGTTCGGGGGCCCTCTTTAGACATGCTTCCTTTTTTAGCAGTGCGGAGGAGATAAGTTGTTAAAGACCCCTGCGGCTTGTTTTTTGTGCCGCTTTTCCGTGACGGCATACACCTGGTGTTCCCACAGGTGTGCAGGTAGATTTTAAGCTCGGGTGAGTGAGATTAGGCCCTGTGGGATGCGATTTTGTTACCGTATAGCCAGAGCCTCAGTCATAGGCGTCCGTACTCCATCGCGCCGCGCATGCACCCCCTTTATTTCATCATATCAATCCTGTCATAGGGTTGTTGACTGCATTAAGACCGCTGTATGGTTAACTGTTGCCTGATGGGGTGTGTATGGGGCCTTGTTCGGGTAGGGGACCTACCCTCAGGACTTACAGTCAATGGGGTGTAGTAGGGGGGTATCAATGTGGTTGGGCAGCTTTGGGGTCCCCTCAGATACTCGAGCTAGACTGTGAGGGAGAAGTAAAGAGATAGCTGCTACTAGTATTGATTCTGGGGGGACAAGGGAGCTGTAGGTAGGTTTAGGGTGTCCCAAGTTGGCCGCCTCGCTCCTCTATCACTGGAGCCTCTGTCTGTGCAGGGTATCCACAGCCTCCCCTGGTATACAAAGGTAGCCTGTTCTGTGGGCACTGCTGCCTGTGAGTGTGGAGGTGACTGTAGCTGGACAATGTAATCCGGCCTGGTGGCTACAGGAAGGCCTCAATGATCTTGCAGCCGGGTGGAGCAAGATGGCCGCTGCACGTGGCAATGAGGACAGGGCCTCGAATTCTAGCTTTGCTTTTATTATTGGGGTTCTCACCTGAGGGCGGACCCCAACAGCTCCAGGGGTTATGCAGAGCAGACCCGGTCCGTTTGCGTGGAGGGGAGCAGGCTGGGAGGGTCCGGAGTGCCTCAAAGCAGCGATGGTATTGCCGCCGGGTGTAGCAAGATGGCCGCTCCCCGAGAGAAGGCCGGAGCCGCGGATTGTCCTCCGGGTGGCCGGAGCAACAATGCGCTCGGAGCCAGCGGCACGCGGCGATCTCCTGACAGGCTAAGGGACCCAGGGGACTGAGCAGAAGGATCCAGGTAGGGCTGCAGTGGGAAACAACCCTGTCTCTGAGGCCTCAGATTAGCTGGAGCTCCTCTCCTGCACGTCTGCTCCATTCAGCGTTCGGCCACGCCCCCTTGTTCAAAGATTAGACAGTATTGGACAGAGGTCCAGAAAAATTTCCCAAAAATTTACAGAACTTTCAATACCAAATGATCACGCTTTCTTTCTGCTTCACTGTTCACAAATCCCAGTGCAGACGTATAAAAAGTCGGTGCTGTGTCATCTGATTAATGCTGCTAAGGCCTATGTGACCTTGTGTTGGAGGGATTCTAGGCCACCATCTATTGCAAGGTGGCTTAATAGGGCAAGAGAGATAGGGGCCATGGAGGATTTAGTCCTCTCGGCTCAAAATAGGAAAGAGCAGTACAATAAAACATGGTCAGTATGGAATCAATTTATGTACTCGGAGGAGGGGAAGAGAATGATGTAAGTGGCTTTTGAGTGTTAAGGTTCGCACACCTGGGTATACTGTAAACCTAGAATCCTTCCATCTCTCTGGGAGCGGGGGAGGAGGAGATGGACTTTTTTAAACTAGACTAACTATTTAACTATTCTTTTTAATGGCAACTTAATATGCCTAGGAGGCCAAAACAAAAAATATACCTGTCTCTCTGCTGGAAAAAAATAGGCAGGTAATTTTTCTTGGTCATGTGTGCACACTAGATTCTCTGTGAAGAGGTCTCCAGTGTGGGTACAATGCTTTCATCACTATCAGCCTTAGGAGCACATAGAATTAGACCTGCTGAGTTATGAAATACAGAGGAAATAGAATACCTGGAAGGTAAGATACATTTTTCTGCATATATAACAACTGTCATTTAAAGCCATGGAAATACCATAAACAGTAACTACGTCATACATAGGGGAGAGCTGTAATTATAAATAAGGTTATATTATGTGGTAATGTTAAATAAAAATAATGCTAAGTGGAGTTTCTTTTCTAATGCAAGTGTTAATCTCTCATGTTGTATTTTAGATTGTCCTAAAGATGAAGATCATAGCAAGCACCTGCTTTCCCAGGAAATACTGAAACATTTAAAGCAACAGCATTTTGAAGAATATGACGTTGGTATCAGAGCCTAATGTTGTTGACTCCCCATCAGTCAAGAAACATAACACTTCACTCCTTACCTACTGATGTGTAAAACCCTTTAAAGGATCTTTACATCTTCATAGCCATGAATGTCAATGTTAGTGCTTTAAGCTAGATACCCTGCTTTCAACATTCTAAAAACAGATGGAATCACACCATCACCACCATTAATATTTTACTGCAGTAATGCTCATATAGTGTTCATCCATTCCCCTTACATAGTTCCCTTTAGTCTGTCACAACTTAAAAACTCTTGTATATTGTGACAAGGATTGGAAAACTGACTGAGAGGGAACATTTTTACTGATCACCTCTGAAGGACATGCTGCAATATACAAACTACTATTAACATGTCTATTCCCATAGCTAGCTAGTTTATAAAACCCTGCTTGGCACACTGATATAAAGTTAGCTATGAAAACACACACACTGCTGCTAGTAAAAACAATATCTTATTTATTTCCAAAGAAATTAGGAAAGCTAACATAAAATATTAAAAGTCATTACAATATCACAAAGCTTACAATCAGAACATATAAATACAAGAATATCAAAAGATACTTATCACAAGGCCCTCCGTGAGGCTTTGAAGCATCGGCTAGGCTCAGATGACCAAGAGAGGGCCATTCGCCATGAGGCTTAGGCCCAAGCCAGGCTCCAAAGGGGAAGAGGCAGCCTCATGGCAAGGTTTTGCAATGAACAGAGTGAGAGCTCTTTGAAACATTCCTTTTTGAAAAACATTCACTCATCATTCATTCAAACTCCCCCCATTGCCAGTACCATTTTGATTTTGGACAAATCAGACAATTCCTGGGGCTTCGATCTCCTGTATCTCATCTCTGTCAGTTAAGTTCTCTTTAAAGCTTGCTTGAATCAGGAATTCTCATAGACAGATCGGAGTCAGCATTGTCATGCAGAGTTAGGCTTAACTGGCTACATTCCAATGTGGGGACCATATGTCAGTCCTGCAGAGAGTGAAACCATGGCAGCCTGGCTGAGCTTGGCAATAGTAAACTTATGAATAAAATCCAGAAATGTGATATTAATTCATGTTGAATTCCAAAAATGACAAAACCCACACAATTCCATTCCTGTGCCTGGATTTCAGAGACCATGTCCAGGGTTTATCATGCACCTGTTAGGTTCAAGGAACCCTAGTTCCATGACTAATGTTACATCGGTTACATCGATATCCTATAATGTTACATCGGTATCCTTTGGGACAAAGAAACAAACACGTCTATGTCCCAGATAATACCCAGGTGCTTCCTTTCCAGCAATGATCTCTCCATCCAGAACAGAGTGGAATATATTTCGTTCACCACCATGTATTGACCTGGCATACAAAGGACATCATGGTCATGCTTCTGACCGAGGGAAGTATCAACCTGCCTCCAGCTTCCATCTTCTCTGATCACATGTGGTTAATTTAGCCTCAAATGCAACAAGATAGAATCCCCAGTCAGTAAGCCCATTGATGCCACCAAATATACAGACAGAGTCTGCACTTCTGTATATGGGATCATACAGCATAACACCTTTCACAATCCAAACTAGTACAGCCCCTCCAGGCATTCGACCACCACTTTGGATTAGTGTAAGCAACGTGTTTTGGCAAATTCTTACTGAGCGGTGATGCTAACCCATCAGGCCACTGCCCTTCATACAGAGACTGTGCAATCAGCTTAATGTTGGTTGATATTTCTGCCTGCCACTGTGTGCACACCAGAGCCAATGACAGATTTCTGTCCTATACCATCACACTCTCAACCAACCTCTCAACATGGCTGACCAAATCTGGAGCCACTTTACCCTGGGTATTTATGTGACTTTGTAGAATGTTATTAAGGATGACACCCATCTCTCTGAGTAACAAAGCCCCGCTTAAGCTATGGCTGAGAGTTTGTTCTTCAGGATACGGATGTCCACTCCATTAACAACACCCCTCCCAGCTCCTATTCCCCCAATATAGTGCTGAATCCATCCCTCCTCTTTTGGGGTTACTCCTCAGAAATAAGCGTCCTGCATGGACCTCATTCTGTGTCCGCACATCTCTGGGAGTAAGTCACTGGTACAATGACCATAATTGATTCAGTGTATACTCAGCACATATAGGGTAATAGGTTTTTATCAAATGTGCAAAGTGAGTACTAAAGCGCTGATAGGAGAATAAAAGTATTAAAAATGTTTTAGAAAACCAAATAAAATAGATAAGATGACCAAATTATATGCTGCACCATTAAAGTGTGTCCTACACTTAAAAGAATAAGCAAATAAATACTAGAGAATAAATAGTGCGCAATATCAACCTTAGTCTATTTAGATCAGCAGGTGAGGTTAAAAGACAAATGTCATGGTATAACAAAATATATAAGTGCTTGCGTGACAATCCCAGGTGCACAAAAATATATATATAAACTTCAAGTTACAATGAGGTTGTGACCAATTTAATAAATAAATAAATACACAATGTGTTGAAAATAAATACAATGTGTTTTAAATAAATAAAGTGCTTCAAAATGTGAGTAAAAACAAGTATGTATTATAATGTGTCAAAGAAAGGAAATATCCAATTTATGCCAGTGATGCATATGGGGATATATAAATTCCAAAAGCCAATACAGGCTTGACCTGATGGATTAGCTAATTAATTGATGAATTAATGGGTAAACGGCTGCCAGTTAAATAATATATTAATCCCATAGGTGATAGCAGTCCATTAAATGAGTTAGATAATTAATGAAATAACTCTTCACATCCACTAATGATATCCGGGACACAATTAGAAATGCTAGAGAAAAAAAAAAAAAAGAGAGAGAGAAAACAAGAAACTTCCCTTTATGCTGGGAATGTAGGGCTTTTTTCCTTTTGGTTCCTCCTGATATCTTGCTCCGGTATGATATAAAAGAGAAAAAGACACAAACAAAAAACCATTGCGCAGCGCTCTATTCTACCATCAAACAAAGAAGATCTTTTAGGTGGTTGCCTACAGCTATACAACTCACATGTACCCAGTAGGTGTTTGCGCGTTCAAAGATAGGTCAGGCTCAGATAGGGGGCTGTCAGCCCTTTCCTCCTCACTGTGCTGTGCTGTGCTTAGCACTATCACTTGGGCTCCTCCTCCCGACGCGTGTCATCACAGGTCACGTGACTTTCTCAAGGGAAATGTTTTTATCAAACATTGTGAGCCGTTGCAGCGCCATGTGGTGAAGGCATATTGTACCCTGGTAGCCAGCGTGTGTTCCCTTTATTTAACGGAGCATGCTCCTGTGTATATTCACTGGCATTACCTGTGCAGGGTTTGAACCTCTCAGGTGAGACATCAACCAGGCGTATCTCCCCCATACAAGGAAATTTCACACCATTGATGTGTCACCTGGCCAACCTCTAGTCTGGCCAACAGACACCTTATTATGCATAAGTGCCAGCCCCCTGGGTACCTGCACCATAACAATCCTGTGACGTCAATCCATGTCACATATTAAAAACCTTTTCTTCTTTCGATTCCTCCCTCCATAAAAAAAAAAACATATTTTACATTTCTTGTTCTGACGGATTGGATATGTTATTCCTTCACCAACCTCCAACCCATTATATTTATAGCATGTTTGCATTCATCGTCAGAGACTCCGGCAAAAATGTATCACAAGTCTTGTTGATAGGCACAGTCTTTTAGATTCAGCATTAGCACTAAATTGTCCATAAGAAAAAAAAAAGTATTAAACTGAATCTTTTCGTTCGTCCCATCTCTCCTGATGTTTATCAGAACAAATTTGTGGTGTGGTGTGGCACAGACAAACTGCCAACCATATGATCATCTGTCATCCACTTTCCAGAAACCTTTCCAATCTCGCTCCACCAGGATTCTGGAAGTGAAAAACAAGAGCAGAATTAAATTCTTATCCATAATATCTGTTTGCTTACTATATTTACGCATAGTTCCCTCCTTGAAACACAGGAACTTAGTATTCCTGGCTTCTGCAACTCTGACCAAACTATCAAAACAACCATGACCTCTTTAGGCTGAACCCACTCTAAAATGGATCCCCATGGTATGATCAAAAATTTTCTCAAAAAAATTCTAATTTTAAACGCTAAAAAGACAATGCATTTATCTGTATCTTTAAGATGTATGCACTAACCCCCTTTCAGGTGGATAAAGCCCAAACCTTTTGGAACTTTTTCTACCTGAATGAAAGAAAACAAAAAAGAAAAAAAAACAACAACAACTCCAGCAGCTAAAATGGCTTCCTACCAACTCTTGTCTTAAACAAAATGTATTCAGCTGCTAATTGAGGGCATAGCTAATGACCCCCCTTTCAGGTGGACTAAACCTAACAATTTTTCCACCTGAACAAAATAAAAATAAAATAGATGACTAAACAAATACCAAATTATTATTATTTTTTTAAATAAAAAATCTGGCCATTATCACACAAAAACAACATGACAAGACAACCACCATAAAACAATGACAAACACTCAACTATTAATTAACGACATCCATGGACTTTTCTCATGAGAAGAGTAAGTGCTCATTTTGATCTGAAAGACAGTTAATGGAAAAAACAAAAAACAAAATATCTGTACCTCCATCACAACATTTGTAACTTCATTTGTAACTCTTTAGTCCATTAATGTCTGACTGACTATTGTTAATTTTTTTTTCATTGTTTGCAAACAATTACTAATTAATGCGCTCATGGTACCATGTGATAATCGATTATGCATTTACAATAACCTAACCCCTGTTCTGCTCCCACTGTTCTCACCTGCAAACAAAACACAAACATTAGTATCCAAACCCGTTTAACTTCTTCCCTGGTCTCTGGAAAAGGAACACAAAGACAGTGATTACACACAATTATTATGACAATTGACTTTAAGTCCCCCAAGCCTTTTCCCATTAATTGTAATGCTAGGGGAACAATTACCATACTTTCCTATACTAAGCAGCAGTATTGGTAAACTTTGCCATATTACTCAGGAAAAATGGCAATGCAATTTGCGTCCAACTACATACAAGCCAGAATGGTTGATTAGCCCAGGGGGCAAATATTGGAATGTTCATCCAGTCTTGATGCTGGCTGTGCTTAGGGTGTGGACTGTCATTTCTTATCTCTTCTTCGGAACTGTGTGATCTGTCCTGGCTGCTATCTTTCATATCAGGCCTTTGCGCTATGCTGTCCCTGTCCTGGGTGGGGGTTTTCATTGCAGATACCTGTATTTCTGGGGTTTACTGCTCCATGCTAGCAATGTTACGGGCTTTACAAAATCTATGTCCATGTCTATTCCATTTAGAATGTCTGAACTCTCTCTGCCTTCCTGTATTTCTGCTTATTACGGATACACCTGCTTTTGACCCATATTCGCTATCACTGGACTCTTAATGTCTCGCAGGATATTGACAACATTTTGGTAGGATCTAGCATTTCTCAGAGCCATTCTAGTGGGATAGCTTACATAACACTTATTGGCCATCGAGTATATGAAACTTGCATCATCCTCCAATAAGTCAGGACAGTTGAACACTTTCATATACAATGCAATATAGATATTCACTGCAGAACAATATTGGATCATCTCCTCTCCTAAATTTAATTCGTTGCAAATCACTCATACCATTATTACGACTGTCCACAATACGCTGCAACTCTTTCCTCCGCACCTCTGTATCTGCTAAGTTGCTAACCTGTGCAGATAACTGGCCTGCCAAAGGTCCTGGTAGCCATGCTTTCAGAAGAGAACATGCATCCTCATTACTCAAATGGAATTTAAGGACCAGAGCTTCAAATTTATTGGACAGATTCACTGGTGATTCCAGGGCATTAAATTCACCCAGAATCTGGCACAAAGTAAGTCTCACTTGGATTGTAATCAAAATGTTATTCTGCTTCAAAGCTATAGGTGCAATAGCAGACTGTTTCATCACGGCCCTTCTTCTCATTGATTGTGCAGACATTGGCCAATTGGCATGTTCCTTTGTGCTCATTGAGCGATATTATACATTGCTCTTTAGTAAGAAGCTGGGAGTGTGCATTTACTAATTTTCTTTCTAAAGATATAACCAACTCTTCCATCTCTGACAACTTTATTTGCAATGACTCTAAAAGCTTGCTCTTCATATCACAGTCCATGCTGCACCTCTGAAGCTGTTCTTTTATCTCACTGTTTCTCCCTGACAAATTGCCTGCTTTTGCCCGCAATTCATCCATCTCACTAATGGTGGCTTTTGCAATCTTTAGAAGGTTTTCACTGATTTTCTCTATGTCCTCTCCGAGACGTCTCCTCTCTGCTTCCCACTTCCCCCCATTTGCTCAGATATAAATATAATCATGAGCAACAATTTCATTTGCCAATCTCTATTTCTTCACTTTCTTTTTTTAGCTGTTTACCCAATAATCTATTATGTTGCTGACACTGAGACAATAGTACATTACACTGGCTTTTAAGAGGTTCATCTGCACATGAATGATAACTGGCAGAGGCGTACTTTTTAACATATGTATACACAAGTTCCATTTCACAACCATACAATCCACACAATACACAATTCTATTTGTACTAACGTTCCAACACTGCACTGAGTAATAAACCGAACTCAATTATCGTTAGCTCTTACAACTCATGGGGAAAAAAAACGAATCGCTCTTCTAGCATTCAATATTCTTCATTCATTTCCACTTTTACCTGATATCATTCAAAACAATAAAACTTTTGCCTATCCATAGAAAAGACTCACCACACTTACTGTGGCATTATGGGCTGCCTTTTATCTGAGCACTTCTGTCCTGTAGGTTCTATGCGGCTTTTAGGATTGCCACATGCTATCTTGGGTGCCAAATGAAGGACATGCTGCAATATACAAACTACTATTAACATGCCTATTCCCATAGCGAACTAGTTTATAAAACCCTGCTAGGCACACTGATATAAAGTTAGCTATGAAAACACACACACTGCTGCTAGTAAAAACAATATCTTATTTATTTCCTAAGAAATTAGGAAAGCTAACATAAAATATTAAAAGGCATTACAATATCACAAAGCTTACAATCAGAACATATAATACAAGAATATCAAAGATACTTATAACAAGGCCTTCCGTGAGGCTTTGTAGCATTGGCTAGGCTCAGATGACCAAGAGAGGGCCATTCGCCATGAGGCTTAGGCCCAAGCCAGGATCCAAAGGGGAAGAGGCAGGCTCATGTCAAGGTTTTGCAGCGAACAGAGAGAAAGCTCTCTGAAACATTCCTTTTTGACAAACGTTCACTCATCATTCATTCAAACTCCCCCCATTGCCAGTCCCATTTCGATTTTGGACGAATCAGACAATTCCTGGGGCTTCGATCTCCTGTATCTCATCTCTGTTAGTTAAATAGAGAGGGTGGTGCTTGGGTTGGTCTGAAACAGGTCTAACCCACATCCCAGAAGATACAATAAAATATGGAGTGTATTCCTCTTAAGGGACTTTAAAGGGAAAGGACGCTTGTTGTTGTGTAAAGACTTGATTTTATTTAACAAAAAAAGAGGGGTGTGACTTGATGTGGCCAAAATAGATCCACATAGGTAAGTACAAACAAAGTATACATATAAAAAGTTTTTAGACAGGATGCAATAACAAAAGCATAAAGAGCTATGACACAGATATGACACAAATACAGTTGTGTGCGTTTATCCGACGCGTTTCGAGTTTATCTCTTCTTCAGGGATATTTTGAGATCAGCACACATATGTATTAAAAATCTAAAAAGAAAAAATACAATAAGCAAATAGAAACAGATATACATATACTGACATTTGTCATCAATGAGAAAGTGTTACTACTGATTTCTGTAATTAAGTATTGTGCATACTGACCCTATCCTGTGTCAGGATATCTTATAAGAGCATCCGTGGTATAAAAAGGGGGAAGGGAGGTAAAGGAGAACCCTTGGTATAGTGAGCAAGGGACACTATAGGCTCACTATACCAAGGGTTCTCCTTTACCTCCCTTCCCCCTTTTTATACCACGGATGCTTTTATAAGATATCCTGACACAGGATAGGGTCAGTATGCACAATACTTAATTACAGAAATCAGTAGTAACACTTTCTCATTGATGACAAATGTCAGTATATGTATATCTGTTTCTGTTTGCTTATTGTATTTTTTCTTTTTAGATTTTTAATACATGTGTGCTGATCTCAAAATATCCCTGAAGAAGAGATAAACTCGAAACGTGTCGGATAAACGCACACAACTGTATTTGTGTCATATCTGTGTCATAGCTCTTTATGCTTTTGTTATTGCATCCTGTCTAAAAACTTTTTATATGTATACTTTGTTTGTACTTACCTATGTGGATCTATTTTGGCCACATCAAGTCACACCCCTCTTTTTTTGTTAAATAAAATCAAGTCTTTACACAACAACAAGCGTCCTTTCCCTTTAAAGTCCCTTAAGAGGAATACACTCCATATTTTATCTCTGTTAGTTAAGTTCTCTTTGACGCTTGCTTGAATCAGGAATTCTCATAGACAGATCGGAGTCAGCATTGTCATGCAGTTAGGCTTAACTGGCTACATTCCAATGTGGGGACCATATGTCAGTCCTGCAGAGATTGAATCCATGGCAGCCTGGTTGAGCTTGGCAATAGTAAACATATGTATAAAATCTAGAAATGTGGTGTTAATTCATGTTGAATTCCAATAACCTCCTATTAAAACCTAAAACAATCAATATTTATGCAGTATAAACATTTTGGAGTTTAACCACCTGATTACTTTGCACTTAAACCCCCCTCGTGACCAGACCAATTTTCAGCTTTCAGTGCTCTCACATTTTGAATGACAATTACTCAGTCATGCAACACTGTACTCAAATGATTTTTTTGTCCTTTTTTTCCCACAAACAGAGCTTTCTTTTGGTGGTATTTGATCACCTCTGGGCTTTTTATTTTTTGCGCTATAAATGAAAAAAGACCGAAAATTTAGAAAAAAAATGCATTTTTTTTTCTTTGTTTCTGTGATAAAATTTTGCAAATTTTAAATTTTTCTTCATAAATTTTGGCCACAATTTATACTGCTACAAATCTTTGGTAAAAATAACCCAAATTTGTGGATATTATGTGGTCTGTGTGAAAGTTATAGTGTCTACAAGCTATGGTGCAAATCATAAAAAAAAGATTATGTCTGATGTACTGAGGCTTATCTCATTTCTTGAGACCCTAACAAGCCAGGAGAGTATAAATGCCCCCCAAATGACCCCTTTTTGGAAAGTAGACATTCCAGGGTATTTAGTAAGGGGCATGGTGAGTTATTTTAAGTTGTCATTTTTTTCCCACAATTCTTTGCAAAATTAAGATTTTATTTAATTTTAATTTTTTTTCACAAAATTGTCATTGTAATAGCTTATTTCTCTCACATGGAATGTGCATACCACAAATCACACCCCAAAATACATTCTGCCGCTCCTCCTGAGTATTACGATACCACATGTGTGAGACTTTTTCACTACCTGGCCACATACAGTGGCCCAACATGAAGGGAGCACCATCAGGTGTTCTAGGAGCATAAATCACACATTTCATTTCTCAACCACCTATTACACTTTTGAAGGCCCTGGAGCACCAGGACAATGGAAACGCCCATAAAATGACCCCATTTTGGAAAACTAACACCCCAACGTATAATCTATGAGGCATAATGAGTCTTTTGAACGGTTCATTTTTTTCCAGAAGTTTTGGGAAAATGTGGAAAAAAATAAAAACGCATTTGTTTTTACACAAAGTTGTCGGTTTATAAGATATTTCCAACACATAGCATTTACATAGCAAAAATAACACCCCAAAATACATTCTGCTACTCCTCCTGAGTATAACGATACCACATGTGTGAGACTTTTATACAGCTTGACCACATACAAAGGCTTAACATTGAAGTATCACCTTCAGGCATTCTAGGAGCATAAATCGCACATTTCATTTCTCAACCACCTATTACATTTTTGAAGGCCCTGGAGCACCAGGACAATGGAAACGCCCATAAAATGACCCCATTTTGGAAAGCTAACACCCCAATGTATAATCTATGAGGCATAATGAGTCTTTTGAACGGTTCATGTTTTTCCAGAAGTTTTGGGAAAATGTGGAAAAAAATAAAAACGCATTTTTTTTTTACACAAAGTTGTCGGTTTATAAGATATTTCCAACACATAGCATTTACATAGCAAAAATAACACCCCAAAATACATTCTGCTACTCCTCCTGAGTATAACGATACCACATGTGTGAGACTTTTATACAGCTTGACCACATACAAAGGCTTAACATTGAAGTATCACCTTCAGGCATTCTAGGAGCATAAATCGCACATTTCATTTCTCAACCACCTATTACACTTTTGAAGGCCCTGGAGCACCAGGACAATGGAAACGCCCATAAAATGACCCCATTTTGGAAAGCTAACACCCCAACGTATAATCTATGAGGCATAATGAGTCTTTTGAACAGTTCATTTTTTTCCAGAAGTTTTGGGAAAATGTGGAAAAAAATAAAAACGCATTTTTTTTTACACAAAGTTGTCGGTTTATAAGATATTTCCAACACATAGCATTTACATAGCAAAAATAACACCCCAAAATACATTCTGCTACTCCTCCTGAGTATAACGATACCACATGTGTGAGACCTTTATACAGCTTGACCACATACAAAGGCTTAACATTGAAGTATCACCTTCAGGCATTCTAGGAGCATAAATCACACATTTCATTTCTCAACCACCTATTACACTTTTGAAGGCCCTGGAGCACCAGGACAATGGAAACGCCCATAAAATGACCCCATTTTGGAAAGCTAACACCCCAACGTATAATCTATGAGGCATAATGAGTCTTTTGAACAGTTCATTTTTTTCCAGAAGTTTTGGGAAAATGTGGAAAAAAATAAAAACGCATTTTTTTTTTACACAAAGTTGTCGGTTTATAAGATATTTCCAACACATAGCATTTACATAGCAAAAATAACACCCCAAAATACATTCTACTACTCCTCCTGAGTATAACGATACCACATGTGTGAGACCTTTATACAGCTTGACCACATACAAAGGCTTAACATTGAAGTATCACCTTCAGGCATTCTAGGAGCATAAATCGCACATTTCATTTCTCAACCACCTATTACACTTTTGATGGCCCTGGAGCACCAGGACAATGGAAACGCCCATAAAATGACCCCATTTTGGAAAGCTAACACCCCAACGTATAATCTATGAGGCATAATGAGTCTTTTGAACGGTTCATTTTTTTCCAGAAGTTTTGGGAAAATGTGGAAAAAAATAAAAACGCATTTTTTTTTACACAAAGTTGTCGGTTTATAAGATATTTCCAACACATAGCATTTACATAGCAAAAATAACACCCCAAAATACATTCTGCTACTCCTCCTGAGTATAACGATACCACATGTGTGAGACTTTTATACAGCTTGACCACATACAAAGGCTTAACATTGAAGTATCACCTTCAGGCATTCTAGGAGCATAAATCGCACATTTCATTTCTCAACCACCTATTACACTTTTGAAGGCCCTGGAGCACCAGGACAATGGAAACGCCCATAAAATGACACCATTTTGGAAAGCTAACACCCCAACGTATAATCTATGAGGCATAATGAGTCTTTTGAACAGTTCATTTTTTTCCAGAAGTTTTGGGAAAATGTGGAAAAAAATAAAAACGCATTTTTTTTTACACAAAGTTGTTGGTTTATAAGATATTTCCAACACATAGCATTTACATAGCAAAAATAACACCCCAAAATATATTCTGCTACTCCTCCTGAGTATAACGATACCACATGTGTGAGACTTTTATACAGCTTGACCACATACAAAGGCTTAACATTGAAGTATCACCTTCAGGCATTTTAGGAGCATAAATCGCACATTTCATTTCTCAACCACCTATTACACTTTTGAAGGCCCTGGAGCACCAGGACAATGGAAACGCCCATAAAATGACCCCATTTTGGAAAGCTAACACCCCAACGTATAATCTATGAGGCATAATGAGTCTTTTGAACGGTTCATTTTTTTCCAGAAGTTTTGGGAAAATGTGGAAAAAAATAAAAACGCATTTTTTTTTTACACAAAGTTGTCGGTTTATAAGATATTTCCAACACATAGCATTTACATAGCAAAAATAACACCCCAAAATACATTCTGCTACTCCTCCTGAGTATAACGATACCACATGTGTGAGACTTTTATACAGCTTGACCACATACAAAGGCTTAACATTGAAGTATCACCTTCAGGCATTCTAGGAGCATAAATCGCACATTTCATTTCTCAACCACCTATTACACTTTTGAAGGCCCTGGAGCACCAGGACAATGGAAACGCCCATAAAATGACACCATTTTGGAAAGCTAACACCCCAACGTATAATCTATGAGGCATAATGAGTCTTTTGAACAGTTCATTTTTTTCCAGAAGTTTTGGGAAAATGTGGAAAAAAATTAAAACGCATTTTTTTTTACACAAAGTTGTTGGTTTATAAGATATTTCCAACACATAGCATTTACATAGCAAAAATAACACCCCAAAATATATTCTGCTACTCCTCCTGAGTATAACGATACCACATGTGTGAGACTTTTATACAGCTTGACCACATACAAAGGCTTAACATTGAAGTATCACCTTCAGGCATTTTAGGAGCATAAATCGCACATTTCATTTCTCAACCACCTATTACACTTTTGAAGGCCCTGGAGCACCAGGACAATGGAAACGCCCATAAAATGACCCCATTTTGGAAAGCTAACACCCCAACGTATAATCTATGAGGCATAATGAGTCTTTTGAACGGTTCATTTTTTTCCAGAAGTTTTGGGAAAATGTGGAAAAAAATAAAAACGCATTTTTTTTTACACAAAGTTGTCGGTTTATAAGATATTTCCAACACATAGCATTTACATAGCAAAAATAACACCCCAAAATACATTCTGCTACTCCTCCTGAGTATAACGATACCACATGTGTGAGACTTTTATACAGCTTGACCACATACAAAGGCTTAACATTGAAGTATCACCTTCAGGCATTCTAGGAGCATAAATCGCACATTTCATTTCTCAACCACCTATTACACTTTTGAAGGCCCTGGAGCACCAGGACAATGGAAACGCCCATAAAATGACACCATTTTGGAAAGCTAACACCCCAACGTATAATCTATGAGGCATAATGAGTCTTTTGAACAGTTCATTTTTTTCCAGAAGTTTTGGGAAAATGTGGAAAAAAATAAAAACGCATTTTTTTTTACACAAAGTTGTTGGTTTATAAGATATTTCCAACACATAGCATTTACATAGCAAAAATAACACCCCAAAATATATTCTGCTACTCCTCCTGAGTATAACGATACCACATGTGTGAGACTTTTATACAGCTTGACCACATACAAAGGCTTAACATTGAAGTATCACCTTCAGGCATTTTAGGAGCATAAATCGCACATTTCATTTCTCAACCACCTATTACACTTTTGAAGGCCCTGGAGCACCAGGACAATGGAAACGCCCATAAAATGACCCCATTTTGGAAAGCTAACACCCCAACGTATAATCTATGAGGCATAATGAGTCTTTTGAACGGTTCATTTTTTTCCAGAAGTTTTGGGAAAATGTGGAAAAAAATAAAAACGCATTTTTTTTTACACAAAGTTGTCGGTTTATAAGATATTTCCAACACATAGCATTTACATAGCAAAAATAACACCCCAAAATGCATTCTGCTACTCCTCCTGAGTATGGCGATACCACATGTGTGAGACTTTCACACAGCCTGGCCACATGCAGAGGCCCAACATGCAAGGAACACTGTCAGGTGTTAAAGGGACACATAGCATGCACATACCAAGAATTACACCCCAAAATACATTATGCTGAGAAAAGGGTAAACAAAAGCTTACCTGTGGTTGTAGTAGCGCAGTTGTCCACAGGTGGATAGCACTGGTCCAGGCAGCAGGCAGGGACTTGGTCAGCAACAGCGAACACAATTTTTCAGGCAGCAGGCAGGGATACTGTTCATATACAGTCCAGGGTCAGTGCAGAGATATTGTCAGAGGGGGGGGCGTGACCGGACATGAGGCGTGGTAGTGAGTGAGAGTGCGAGGAGATGTGAGAGTGCCGTGTGTCCTCCTCTACCCCCCACAATGAATTTTTAGTTCCAGAAGCCAGAAGCCTGATATCCCGCCGTAGCGGCATACAGTACAGGCAGCGAAGATCTCCGAAGGCTGCCGAAGCTTGCCCGATCCATCCAGCGCAGCCCTGTACCTACACGGAGACAGCCGAACCCGAGGGTGACGTCACGCGCTTCCTCCCTGCACGCCGCTCTCGCTGAGAGGAAGAGAGTGGCGGGAGATTCAAAAGCGTTACACTGTAACGAACAGATACACTGGCCCGGTGACAGACTGCACGGCGGGGAGAGGTCAAGAAGGGACACTGAAGGATAGAGGGGACCCTAAAAGATACCCCGGACACCCCTGGATACCCCTGTTGGCACTGAAGCTGTCCTGAAACTACAGTCTGCCCTTCACTGCTAGCTCACGTCTACAAAGAGAAGGTGAGAGGACACTTTTATTGGATGATATGCATTTGTGCTAGTCTACTATCTATCTACTATCTATTGACTGCAACTACTGAATTGAGCCTTAATAGACTGATATGCATACGTGTCTGGCTCTCCCTCTCTTCTCTTATTACAACTGAGGACTGCTTAGAAATACAAATTATACTGTGTAAAAGCTATATGCATCTGGTCTCTCTAAGGCTGCAATCCGTGGACTGTGTAAAAGCTATATGCATCTGGTCTCTCTAAGGCTGCAATCCGTGGACTGTGTAAAAGCTATATGCACCTGGTCTCTCTAAGGCTGCAATCCGAGGACTGTGTAAAAGCTATATGCATCTGGTCTCTCTAAGGCTGCAATCCGAGGACTGCTTTCTGCTAAAGGTGCAAGTTGTGCAAGTTGTGTTGCGCAGTGCTGGTTCTTTTATAAATGCCAACTTGAAGATCCTCCTGTAAAAATACAAGTTGGGTGCTGAGCTCTCAATCGCAAGCCATGCTGGACTCTATATCTATGGGATGAGGACTGCCTTTTCTTTGCATGCTCAGCCTTTTCCCTAACCCATGACTTGAGGACTATCTCGCTGTTAAAAATACAAGCTGTGTAGGGATATGTATTTTTTAGTATGTTCCTCTCTTAAAATGGTAATTCCAGGGCTGTCCTTGTGTTTGGCCTTTCTCTAGCTGTAATTTAAGGGCTGCAATAGAAACGAATATCTCTAAGGATCGTATCCCTATCGATCAGCTATCCCAGAGAGGGGGGAAGGAGGGGAAAGGAGAGAGGTAAAGAAAGGAAGAGGAGGCCTGAGTAGAGACGGCGTGGTTATATAATTGACCTCCTTAAGGACTTAAGGACTATACCTCTGCTGGTCAGCTATACCAAAGAAAAAAGATAAGAAAAAAAATCTTGAGTTGAACCAGGGGGGAGAGCCTGTGGGTATTTGTTTAGACCACTGTATGTTTCTTCGGTACACATCTCCCTCCACTTGTCTATTTTTTTTTTTTTTCTCCTCCCCACTTGAGGATTATCTTAGGCCCAGTTTTAGCCTCTGCCTCCCCCCCCCCTTTCTTTTTTTTTGTTTTTGTTTTTGTTGGTTGGTTGAGGGAAGGCTTAGTTTAATTTAAAAAAGAAAGAACCGTTCATTGGGTTAGAACATGCCATCCCAACGCACCACCAAGGCTAGCCAGGCAGCAAGTCAAGCAAGCCAAGCAGCTGCTAAACTCGAAAAATTTGCTCACACTCCTGGCCATGGTCCAAACACACCCCCCAGAAATAACCAACAACAACAAGCTCAAGCCAAGGTGGGGATCTCGGGGGTAAGAAAGAGCCAGGGACAGAGCCAAAATCAGACTGGAGGGCAAAATTACCCTCCAGTAGTGGTAGAAACGGGGGCGATAGGACAGGATCAGAGACCTGAAATGGTCCAGGGATTACTAGTGGTGGGGGGGTCTAACACACACTGAGCCATCGTTAAATGAAGTCCTACAGGCGGTTAATCTATGTAGAGACTCCCTCACAGAGATGATGGTTCAGTTGAAATCAATTCAGGCGGATCTTCTATTAGTTAGACAGGATATACAGGTAGTTCAGGAAAGGACCACAGCTTTAGAGACACGAGTTGCCCTTATAGAGGACGACCTGGACCCTCTCAAAAATGAAATAGCAGCTATTAGAGGACAACTGAGCAAGCAGGAAACTAAGATAGATGATATGGAAAACAGGATAAGGAGAAAAAATGTAAGAATCCTCGGGTTCCCTGAACATAGTGAGGGTCCAGATCCGGTAGCTTTCCTGGAAAAGTGGCTCCAGGACACAATGGGCTCAGAAGTGTTCTCGCCCTTTTTCTCGATAGAACAAGCACATAGAATACCGGCAAGACCCTCCCACCCCGGTTCCCCTCCTAGACCCCTGATTGCTAAAATATTACACTTCAAGGACAAGGTGACTATTATGCGTAGAGCAAGGGAGTTGGGGGATATGATGTACAACGGCTCCAGGATCTCTATCTATCCGGATTTCTCACCGGAACTCCAGAGGAGAAGAGCCAGATTCACTGAAATCAAACGTAAACTACGCCATATGCATATAACATATGCATTGATCTACCCGGCTAGATTGCGCTTGACAGTTAATGGGGAGACCAAATTTTTTGATACACCTGAAGGGGTGACTGAGTGGCTGGCTGCTCACAATGAAATAACTTGAGGGAAGGGCCCATAGGGAGGAATGGTTTTCGCTTCATATTATGATTAGGGGGGAATGGGAATTTGCTTATCTGTAAATTGTGATTTTTTTGTATGATACACTTGGGGCCTGCCCCTTAGGTAGACCCGTAGATTTACACTTTTAGATGCACTGCTTTGGGGGGGGGGAGGGGAGAGAGGTATGAAAGGGTGGGAACAATGAGCAGGATACCCCTACTTACAGGGTGTTGGAGGGGACCCGCAAAATGTTCTCAAGTTTTTTTGGTTGTTATTGTAGGTCTTTTTTTTTTGTGTTGGTAAAGGTGAAGGGGAGTGGGGAGGGAGGGTGGAAGGGTGGGAAAGGGAGGGGGGTAAGGGGATTGAATCAAGTATGCTGATTGTAGGGGGAGAGGATGGAATGTTTGTATTAAGTTGGTGGGATGGAAGGATAGGTCACAATAGGAAGCCCCTGGGTAGGCCTAGGAAGGCAGAGAGAAAGGAGCAGATGGAAGGAAGATGGTATGTATGGCTTCGATGGTGGGTGGATACAGAAGCAAGGTGTGTATGTGTAATAGATAGGGAAGACTGGAAGGAACGTGTCTCTAATAGGGATGAGCCGAACACCCCCCCCGTTCGGCTCGCACCAGAACCCGCGAACGGACCTAAAGTCCGTGCGAGCTTTAGAACCCTATTAGTTATAATGGATGCGAACGTTCGAAATTAAAAGTGCTCATTTTAAAGGCTAATATGCATGTTAATGTCATAAAAAGTGTTTGGGGACCTGGGTCCTGCCCCAGGGGACATGTATCAATGCAAAAAAATTTTTTAAAAACGGACGTTTTTTCAGGAGCAGTGATTTTAATAATGCTTAAATTGAAACAATAAAAGTGTAATATTCCTTTAAATTTCGTACCTGGGGGGTGTCTATAGTATGCCTGTAAAGGGGCATGTTTCCCGTGTTTAGAACTGTCTCTGCGCAAAGTGTCATTTTTGAAAGTAAAAAAGCTATTTAAAATCACTCGCGGCTAATGTTAATTCACGGCTCCCGTAACACAGAGAACAGTGATTCATTGAAACTCATTCATAAAAAAAAGTCATTGATAAAAAAAAAAAAAAATGAAAAAAAAAAAAAAAAAAGCGTAGGGGTCCCCCCAAATTCAATAACCAGGCCCTTCAGGTCTGGGATGGATATTAAGGGGGATCCCAGCCAAAAAAAAAAAAAAAAAAAAATGGCGTAGGGTCCCCCTCAAAATCCATACCAGACCCTTGAGGTCTGGTATGGATTTTAAGGGGAACCCTAGCCAAAAAAAATGGCGTGGGGTCCCCCTCAAAATCCATACCAGACCCTTATCCGAGCACGCAACCTGGCAGGCCGCAGGAAAAGAGGGGGGGACGAGAGCGGCCCCCCCTCTCGCCTGAACCGTACCAGGCCACATGCCCTCAACATTGGGAGGATGCTTTGGGGGTCTAAGACCCCAAAAGCACCTTGTCCCCATGTTGATTAGGACAAGGGCCTCTTCCCCACAACCCTGGCCGGTGGTTGTGGGGGTCTGCGGGCGGGGGGCTTATCGGAATCTGGAAGCCCCCTTTAACAAGGGGACCCCCAGATCCCGGCCCCCCCCCTGTGTGAAATGGTAAGGGGGTACAAAAGTACCCCTACCATTTCACCAAAAAAGTGGCAAAAATGGTAAAAAGGACAGGAGACAGTCTTTGACAATTCCTTTATTAAAATCTTCTTTCTTCTTTCTTCATCCTTCGGATTCTTCATCTTCTCCTTCCTTCATCTTCTTCCATCTTCTTCTTCCATTTTCTTCTTCCTCCGATCCGCTTCTTCTTGCGCTGGTCTTCTCGTCCTTCTCGTCCGGCATCTTCTTCCGTCGGCGTCGGCGTCGGTGTCGGTGTCTTCTTGGGCCGCTCCGCGCAATGGGAGGCTCCCGCTGTGTGAGGCTCCGCTCCATCTGACAGGTCTTTTAAAACGGAGGGCACCTGGTGACCCCGCCCCCCTCTGACATCATGGGGAAAGCCATCATGGAATTCCCCATGACGTCCCTGTACGTCAGAGGGGGCGGGGTCACCAGGTGCCCTCCATTATAAAAGACCTGTCAGACGGAGCGGAGCCTCACACAGCGGGAGCCTCCCATTGCGCGGAGCGGCCCAAGAAGAGACAGAGACACCGACGCCGACGCCGACGGAAGAAGATGCCGGACGAGAAGGACGAGAAGACCAGCGCAAGAAGAAGCGGATCGGAGGAAGAAGAAAATGGAAGAAGAAGATGGAAGAAGATGAAGGAAGGAGAAGATGAAGAAACCGAAGGATGAAGAAAGAAGAAAGAAGATTTTAATAAAGGAATTGTCAAAGACTGTCTCCTGTCCTTTTTACCATTTTTGCCACTTTTTTGGTGAAATGGTAGGGGTACTAGTACCCCCTTACCATTTCACACAGGGGGGGGGCCGGGATCTGGGGGTCCCCTTGTTAAAGGGGGCTTCCAGATTCCGATAAGCCCCCCGCCCGCAGACCCCCACAACCACCGGCCAGGGTTGTGGGGAAGAGGCCCTTGTCCTAATCAACATGGGGACAAGGTGCTTTAGGGGTCTTAGACCCCCAAAGCATCCTCCCAATGTTGAGGGCATGTGGCCTGGTACGGTTCAGGCGAGAGGGGGGGCCGCTCTCGTCCCCCCCTCTTTTCCTGCGGCCTGCCAGGTTGCGTGCTCGGATAAGGGTCTGGTATGGATTTTGAGGGGGACCCCACGCCATTTTTTTTGGCTAGGGTTCCCCTTAAAATCCATACCAGACCTCAAGGGTCTGGTATGGATTTTGAGGGGGACCCTACGCCATTTTTTTTTTTTTTTTTTTGGCTGGGATCCCCCTTAATATCCATCCCAGACCTGAAGGGCCTGGTTATTGAATTTGGGGGGACCCCTACGCTTTTTTTTTTGTTTTTTATTAATGAATGACAGCTCTCTGTGTTACAGGAGCCATCAATTCATTAGCCGCGAGTGATTTAAATAGCTTTCTTCCTGCAAAAATGACACTTTTTTGCAGGGAAAGTTCTAAGCACAGGAAACCTGCCCTCCTTCACAGGCTACCTATAGACACCCCCCAGATGTGATACTGCAATGCTGTTCTAACAGCATGCACACACATATCCCCAGAAATAAAGAACATATTGTTGTCAGCAGTCAGCAGCACACTGACACGCTGACACTGTGAGTGAAACATAATATGCGAGGCCGCCGCCGCGGCGGCCTCTTATACCGTGGGGCGTGTATTAAAGCCCCTGAGCTATAATTGGCTACAGGCATCCTGCCTGTAGCCAATTATGGCTCTCCTCGCTGCCGGCGCTGTGATTGGCCAAGCATGCGGGGTCACAGTGCATGCTTGGCCAATCATCAGCCAGCATTGCACTGCGCGGGCCGCAATGCATTGCGGGGCCGCTCGCATCACACGAATTTGATGCGAGCGGTCCCAATAGTTCTGGGCTCGCCGAGCGAGCGAACACCCGGTGCTCGATTCGAACATGGGTTCGAATCGAACACCGGGCTCATCCTTAGTCTCTAAGTGGGAAGCTAGGCGTTTAATGCAATTGTCCACTAAAACATTTAGATTTGAGTGGGTGACTAGATACGGAAGGTGGAGGTGGGTTAATAATATGATTTGCTTGAGTAATAGATACTATTTTTATTTAAATTACACGATAATCGCACCAAAGGAATTAGGATTTAATGTAAAAGTAGCACAAAACAAAATTAGGGCTTACACTGTTACAATTAAAAAACACTTTCACGTATATGGCTAACAATACACAGTTAAAGGTTAACAATACACGGTTAAAAAGGAACGCTATCACAATTTGTTCATGGAATGTAAGGGGACTAGGGGATTCAGGTAAAAGAGTGGCAGTCTTGAACACAGCAAATGCACATGGGGTTTCCATCCTGTGCTTACAGGAAACCCATCTCACAAACACTTCTATACCTCACTTGGGTTGGAGGGATTTTCAATTCCAATACCATTCTATTCACACGTCCTACTCAAGGGGGGTCAGTATTTTTGTTAAGAAAGGGGTAGCATTTAATTGCTTTCAGAATAAGACGGATGAATGTGGGAGATATGTTTTTCTTCACTGTAAGATAGAGAATAAGTCCCTTGTCCTTGCTAGTGTGTACATACCACCACCCTTTAAGTTGGATATTTTTTATGAGTTAGCGGAGTTTGTACTGGATAAGCCTGACAGTCCGATCCTTATGATGGGTGACTTCAATATGGTCATAGATCAGGACCTCGATAGATTCCCACATCCAATTCAAGGGAGAGGTCTAGCGGATAAAAGATTAGCTCAAATAATGGGGGAAATGGGTCTGAAGGACCTATGGAGATTGCAGAATCCGGGAGACCGGGCCTACTCATGCTTTTCCAGTACACATTCTACTATCCCGAATTGATATGACACTAGGGAATGACGAGGCAATCATTATAGCTGGTATTCCCAAATATTTGCCGAGGGGCCTCTCCGACCACTCCCCAATGACAATATCCTTGGAGATTGGTGGGGAGAATCAACCTCGGGAATGGAAAATTAGCCCAGTTTGGCTGGAACTCATTGGGGAGCCCCAGGAAGTTACCAGGGCTCTGGCAGAGTTTATAGATGTAAACGCTGGAACAGCACCACAGGGGGTTATTTGGGACACTTTAAAGGCATTCCTTAGAGGTCTCTTGATCCAGCAGATCTCAAGAATCAAGAGGGAGTCCAATAGGAAGGAGGTGGAGGCAGCACAAAGCGTGATACAATTAGAAGAACAATACATTAAAGATCCATCAGTAGCGAACCTGGGGGCATGGACAGAGGCACAACAAGTTTATCGTTGGATAATGATGGGGAAAGCGGAAAAAAGATATATATTCCAAAAGCAAGTTAGTTTTGGGGAAGGGGAATGTGTAGGTCGGATGCTTTCACAACTGGTGAAATTTAATTCACCCTCGTCACTGGTGCCAATGATCAACACGACCACAAAGGGAACATCTTCTAACACCCCAGAAATTGTCGACTGCTTTAAAGAGTACTATAAAAATCTTTATAGTTCCAATCAAGAAGATATGGGCGACTCAGTGGAAAACTTTTTTAAAGATCTGGCTATCCCCCGTCTCTCCGAGGATAATGGGAGCAAATTAGATGCTCCCATTGCATTAGAAGAGATTCAGCACACGGTTCAGGCAATGTCGACCCGGAAGTCCCCCGGGCCGGACGGCCTACCGGTTGAGGTTTACCGCCATTTTGGAGGTGTCCTTCTCCCCGAATTATTGAAGACATTTAACTGGGCGCTGGTCAAAGGGGAACTCCCTCTTTCCATGAGGGAGTCAACCATAATAGTTATACCAAAAGAAAATAAGGATCCATTGGACCCTGCATCGTATAGACCTATCTCCCTACTTAATCTGGACGTCAAGATTTTGGCTAAGATCCTGGCGTCCAGATTGAACGGGGTGATAGAGGATCTTGTTCACCCTGATCAATCAGGATTTATACCTGGCAGGTCAACTAATATAAATATTAGACGAGTACATTTAAATTTACAAATTCCAACTGATGACGAGGGACATAGAGCCATTCTTTCTCTAGATGCCGCTAAGGCTTTTGACACCATAGAGTGGGGATATCTGTGGAGGATTTTGAGAGAGTTCCAAATAGGGCCAACGTTCTCTAAATGGGTAAGAATGATGTACAAATCACCAGTGGCAAGGGTGAGGGTTAACAATGAACATTCTGCAAGGTTCCAATTGCTAAAGGGGACGAGGCAGGGATGTCCTCTGTCCCCCCTTTTGTTTGCCCTCGCAATCGAACCTCTGGCCATATCTCTTCGATCCTGTAAGGAGATTAGGGGTTTTAAAAGAGGTCTGGAGGAGGAAAAAGTGGTCCTATTTGCAGACGACCTACTCATACTCCTTGGGGATGTACAGAACTCCTTAAAACAAACTATGGGTAAAATTAGCAAATTCGGCGAATTCTCTGGGTTAAAGATTAATTGGGGAAAATCTACCCTACTCCCAATTGACCCTCTAGATAGTCTACTACCTCAAGAAGCTAGTCGACTGCAGGTAGTATCTCAGATGAAGTATCTTGGTGTAACTATTACGAGAGATCCCAAAGCATATATAGCAAATAATTTGTCCCCACTGTTAGCAAGGTTTAAAGAGAAAACTAGGATCTGGAGGAGGTTCCCACTATCCTCGATGGGCCGCTGTAACCTAATCAAAATGATTTTTCTGCCACAAGCCCTGTACATCCTAGCTAATTCCCCAGTTTGGATGTACAAAAAATGGTTCTCTGGGTTTGATACTATATTTAGAGAACTGATATGGAAGGGTAAAGCGGCGCGTATTAGTCTAAAAATCCTCCAACTTCCGACTAATGAAGGGGGAGCGGCAATTCCACACTTGTTTAGATACTTTTTAGCATCTCAACTACAATACATGAGGAATGTTGGGGCGGGGGGAAATCTTCTCCAGATACTCCTAAAAAGACAAACCGTTGAAATCGTCGAGGCAGGTACGGTGGTACGGGGAATCCCCACCCTGGATCTAATGAACAAGGTATGGATAGCGGCCAAGGAAATACTGGGGCACAGAGGCTACACGGAACACTCACCATTATGGGAAAATAATAATCTAAGCGAGGTACAAAAAATAGGACCGATTAGGGAGTGGGAACGAAGAGGTATAAAATATCTACATCAGCTTTATACTAATGGGCAATTAAAAACGTTTCAAGAGCTCAGGGAGGAGTTTATAATACCAAGGAAATCTGTCTTCCGATATCTCCAACTTAGGCATGCACTCGCAGTACAGTTCGAGGATTCACCACTAGAATGGTGTAATATATCGACATTAGTGAGATTAACGAAAACAGAGTCAACCAAAGGGCTCACATCAGGGATATACTCGATTCTACACAAAGACGCCAGGGGTTGCCAGTACACCTCTGTCTTTAGAGATAAATGGGCAAGGGATGGGGGCAACATTACAAGTACCGAATGGGATAGGATTCTTGAGCTGGCACCATGGGTCTCCCTCTCTCCACCTCAAAGGATGTCGCACCTGTTTCTTTTATATAGAGCTTACTTTACCCCTAAAAAACTATTTAGCTTTGGATGTAGAATTGACTCCTCTTGCCCTAGATGTGGAAGGACAGAAGGAGATATGATACACATGTTTTGGAGATGCCCCAAGTTACATCGCTACTGGATGGAGGTAGTGGAAATAATCTCTCAAGTTTTTGAAGTCTCTATCGAGACAGAACCCAAGATCTGCATACTAGGTTGGGTAGATGGAAAGGGAAGACCCAAAGATACCAATGTGGCAATTTTGAGATGCCTATTCCAGGCGCGCAAACTTATAGCCCAGAGATGGCAGTCGCCCACCCCTCCATCTAGTGGCGAATGGGAGCAAGGTGTGAATACTATGATATTAAAGGAAAAAACACTTTACACAAGACAGGGATGCACTAGGAAATTTGAAAAGATGTGGAAAATTTGGTGTGAAAAGAAGAATAGAGACACATTATAAACTTTCAAACAAGGACAGATGAACCAAAGAGACACGTGGGAAGGTAGATGTGTGAACGATCGATACGATAGTGAATGAATGTGGAGAACATACTAACCAGATGGGAATATAGGGGAAGAGAGAGGGAGCGTGCTCCCACAGGCACTAACCGTATCCTCCTTTTTTCTACCAAACTGTGTTCGCTTTTCCTTTTTACTCTCCTCCTTGTTTGTACCATTGGAGAACGATTGGTTTTGCCATTTTCTCTTTTAAATGAAAATGTTTAGATGTAAAAATGTGATGTTTTTGTTGTAAAATTGGAAAATGATTAATAAAAAATATAAAGTTAAAAAAAGAGATATTGTCAGCAGTGCCAAAAATATTGGTCCTGGTAGTAGGCAGGTCCATGTGGTGTGGTTAGTGCGACAGACAGAGGCATGGCGGCAGTAAGTCCTACAGGCAGCAGGCAGTGCAAGTAGGGCCTCGTTCAGGACAGAAGGGGGACAGGGGTAGAGGCTTCTCCCACCCAAATCTCTTTGAAGCCTCCGAGCCTCCAGACCCTAATCTAGGATTGAGAAAACAAAAAAATTGTTTTCTTCATCCAGAAAAACATTTCTGGAGCCCCTCACATATGTGAGACCCCTGTGTTGAATCCCACTAGTCCAGTAGCAGGGTACAAGATCAGTCCAAGAGGCAGGCAAATATCATGGTCAAACAGTCCAAGGTCAGTTCCAGATCAGGCAGAGGTAGGTACAGAATCGTTAGGCAGAAGCATGGTCGTATAACAAGCCAGGGTCAGTTCCAGATCAGGCAGAGGTAGGTACAGAATCGGCAGGCAGAAGCATGGTCGTATAACAAGCCAGGGTCATTTACAGAGCAGGCAGTGGCATAAGGGGTGTGACGGTGTGTAAAGGGAGGAACTAAAAATTTACTGAAGAATGGTAACGGCGAAAACAGTCACCTATGCAGAGGCCTGGTTGGGAAGGACATTCTGCACAATAGTAACATGTGTCTCTTCTGACTCCTGCTCTGGTACACACCTTACATCTTTTTTGACGTCTTTGTCCTGTTGGTTTGGGAGGGATCTTATCAGGAAAGTGGCGCTCGGAGAGTCGACTAACAACATCTGATCTGATATTTACTGGTGGGCCGTTTGGGAATATAAGGGCGGTGAAAACTTCCTCCTGGTAGCCAAAGAAGCGTTTGGGGTTTTGGGTGGATTTGCGGTAAAGTACAAATGTATTGTATAAGGCCAATTGAAAAAGATAGATGGCAACTTTTTTGTACCAGTAGCATGTCCTTTTTATGGCAAGGTACGGTTGCATCATTTGATCGTTATAGTCGACTCCCCCCATGCACAAATTGTAGTCGTAGATGCATTTTGGTTTGTTTATGGGGCCACTCCTTCTGGGGATCTCCACGAACGTATCGTTGTGGATAGAAGACAACATGTATACATCCCTTCTGTCCCTCCACTTCACTGCCAGAATCTCCTTATTCCGCAAACTTGCCGCTTCTCCTTTTCTCAAAGTCTTGTTCACAAGACTTTGAGGAAAGCCCTTCCGATTTTTCTTTACAGTGCCACATGCTGGCGTCTTCATCCGGTGGAGGTTGTGGAACAGGGGCAGGGATGTGTAGAAGTTATCTACATACAGGTGGTATCCTTTATCCAGTAGGGGGTAGGCAAGGTCCCAAACAACTTTCCCGCCGCATCCTAAGTAATCCGGGCAATTAGGGGGCTGCAGCTGGGTGTCCTTCCCTTCGTACACTATAAATGAATATGTGTACCCTGTGGCTCGTTCACACAATTTGTACAGCTTCACCCCGTAGCGGGCCCTTTTGCTGGGGATATATTGCTTAATTTTAAGCCTGCCGCAAAATTTTATGAGGGACTCATCCACACATATATGTTGGTCCGGGGTAAAAAGCTGGGAGAATGCTTGGGAAAATGTATTTATAAGTGGCCGAATTTTGTAAAGTCTGTCGTATTTTGGGTCATTTCGGGGAGGGCACTGGGAATTGTCACTGAAATGTAGGAACCTCATTATCATTTGATACCTGGATCTGGACATTACAGCGGAGTAGAGCGGCATGTGGTGGAGGGGGTTGGTTGACCAATAGGTACGCACTTGATTTTTTTTGTCGAGTCCCATATTGAGTGTGAGGCCTAAAAAAAGCTTGAACTCCTCCACCGTTAGGTCTCTCCATTCATAGGGACGGGCATAATATGAAGTTGGGTTTTTCAAAATAAATTGTTGGGCATAAAGATTACACTGGGCCACGATTGATCCTAACAAATCCTCCGTAAAAATTAAATGAAAAAAATCGATTGGGCTAAAATTCTCCGTGTCCACCTGGACTCCTGGCTGGGCAGTGAAAGGGGGAATGTTGGCTTCTCCTGAATTAGGAGGAAGCCACAAAGGGTACTGAAGGGCATAGGGAAGGCTGGATCGGGTCCTAACCCTTTGGGGCTGAGGTGACACCCCACTGGTACTTGGACTTTGCACTGCGGTGCTGGTAGATGGCACTGCGGTGCTGGTAGATGGCACTGCGGTGCTGGTAGATGGCACTGCGGTGCTGGTAGGTGGCACTGCGGTGCTGGTAGATGGCAAAGCACTGCTGGTGGATGCCACTGCCTCACTAGAACGCCTTCGTTTGGCGGGCTGAGCAACTTCATCCTCTGAGTAGTCACTCAGTGTTTCGCTACTGAGGACTGGATCATAATTCGGGTCAGATTCGAAACCGGAATTGGAAATGGAATCCGACATAGAGAGCTCCCCGTAGCTCTCGTCGGGCGTGGAAAGAATTTGGTATGCCTCCTCGGCGGAATAAGATCTTTTAGACATTTTTGCAGCGCAGATGTGATCTCATGAGGCGGCACAGGTGGGCACAGATAGGCACTAATGAGGTGGCACAGGTGGGCACAGATTTGTACTAATGAGGCGGCACAGGTGGGCACTGATAGGCACTGATGAGTCGGCACAGATGTGCACTGATTGATTGCACAGATGTGTACTGAGTACTGATTGCACAGATGGACACTGTTGAGGTGGCACAGATGGGCACAGTTGAGGTGGCACAGATGGGCACAGTTGAGGTGGCACAGATGGGCACAGTTGAGGTGGCACAGATGAGCACTGATCGATGTGGCACAGATGGGCACTGATCGATGTGGCACAGATGGGCACTGATGAGGCGGCACAGATGGGCACTGATTGGTACAGATGGGCACTGATGAGGTGGCACTGATGTGGTGGCACCGATGGGCACTGATGAGGTGGCACAGATGAAGTGGCACAGATGCGCACTGATCTCAAGCTGCAGGCGGGCACAGGCGGGCACAGGCATGCACAGATGCACACAGCTGGGCACAGATTGCACTAGCTGTGTGTACCAATAGGGACTGTGGGCACTTTTTGGGCACTTTTTGTTTTTTTATTTAGGGATTTCACTCACTGACACGTTATGGCACTGAGATGGCTTCTCTCTCCTCACTTGCTGTCTCGGTGTGAGGAGAGAGAAAGCCAGCAATGAGAGATGATCACATTGATGTTTACATTTGAGATCATCTCTCATTGGAGGAGGCGATCGCGCTGTAAACGGCCGCTGTGATTGGCCGTTTACAGCGATCTGTGATTGGCTGTGTCCAGGGGACACGGCCAACACAGATTTTCCCCGCTGCGCGCTCACGAGAGTGCGCGGGGAGCCAGGGAAGGGGACGACGTCAATAGACGTAGTCCCGGCATATGAGATCCGCGCTGAAGCCGTCAATCGGCTATAGCGCGGATCTCAGCTGGTTAAGAAAATATCCCCAAGAAATAAACTGCCTTACTCTATAGATAAACAGTTCAATCAGCACTAGTAAAACTGAGCATGGCTAAATTAGCAATAGTAAAGTAATGTGATTCTGGCAGAGGCATAACCCACTTTCCTGACGCCTTCATGGCAGCACACACTGGATTGTGACTCCGCCTACACAATCTGACAGGATTGGTCTAGCTATAAAAGTTGAAGAGAGATCCCCCCCACTATTCACTTTTTTATCCTCACCTGACGAGACTGGATGGACATCGCAAGCCTCTTACCACATCGCCCCAGCAGGTTCAAGCCTCTCCTGTTTGGAAGTCCCTCCTGTACAGTCTCTAAAGGAGCTTCTATGGAGGGAACCCCGTTCTGGTGGTCTCGGGCATCTGCAAACAGAATATCTGGCATTGAGTAAGCTTTAAATAAGCTTCTAAACATTGCAGTGATCCCCTGCTTTAATTACTGCTTTAATGACTATTCAAATATTGCACAATCATTACCTTTTTTTCCCTTTTCATTCCTGGGATCTGTAGTCCCACAAACATGTTTTCATGGCCGCCACATCTCTCTCTGCATTGCGCATGCACAGAGGGAGGAGATCTAGCCGTTCAGAGCCTTTTGCCCTATTCCAGGATGGCGCTGACGCGATCGCGGAGCTTCTGCGCATGCGCAAGAGCGTAATTTCCACCACAACGGTGACAGCGTTTTTAAAAAACAGCAGAATGTCTGTCAGTGATTCTGGGTCACTGCTTACAGACAAACACTGTATGTTTCGCCCTCAGTTTCCAGGTAAGTGTACCAGTCCTATCCTCTTATGTATACTGGGGGTTTTAGTACTGTCTGCTCTAGTTTCTAAATCTGTAAATATCCTTTCCAGGGCTCTTTTTTCTTCCTGCCTGCTTCTATCTACACAGCTCATGGAGACCACTGCCCAAGCAGACCACCCTCATCCAATAAGGATGTCCGCTGTTATTGGTAAGTATTGAAGAGGGGAAAAAAAGAGAGCACAACTACTAACATGGCACCTTCTGGCAGCCCTTCCAGGTCAAGGTCAGGACGTAAAGGCCAGTCAAGCCATGCCTCAAGCAGAAGATCCAACAGAAGCTGATCCACATCTCATCATAGGCATTCACACCATAGCCATTTATGCTATGGTCACTCACGCTACAACCGCTTGAGAAATAGCAGAGCACATCATAGAAGATCACCGTCATCACACCATGAGCGAATTCACCACACCTGACCTGCAGCAAATGCCTGCTGGGTATGTGGCGCCCTTGCCTTGCCAGATAAATTAGCATGCTGCACATTATTCAATGAGGCCACCAGAGATAAGGAATCGGATGCCAGAGAGGTGACCGAGCTGATTCGTGAATCTGTGTGGGAATCCATAATGGAGACAACAACACCTATGCCTGACAGACCAACTCCAAGCACATAATCTGCTGCTACCCCTCGCGCAGTAGAACCAGAATCCCCTTTCGAGAATGAGGAGCCAGAAGTGCCAGCTGGTTTTGACTTCTCTCTGGTAGAACCCTTGGCGAAATAAGTCAAGGAGGCCATAGGTTGGGAGGAATCTGAGGAAACACCTCAGAAAGCCCGGAAATATTTTCCAAATATAAAAAGGGATCCAGAAACCTTCCCCTTTATTGAGGAGCTTGAAGACCTCATTAAAGATGAATGGGAAAGATCCGAAAAGAGGTCCAGCCTTAATAATAGGCTAGCAAATATGCATCCCTTGAAAGAGCCTAGGGTTAACCCCTTAATTAATGCTCCTATTGTCGATGCTTCCTTAATGAGCTTGGCAAGACTATACTCTACCCATCGAGGACGCAGTCTCCTTCCGGGACGTTTTAGATCGGAAAATTGATCTAGAACTAAAGAAACCTGTAGACCGGCAGTCACCACGGCGGCAGTTGGTAGAGCCATCTCAGGTGGGGCTTCTAATATCGAAAGATCTCTTCAGGAAGGAGCAGACCAAAAGAAAATAATTACTTCTCTGCAAGAACTGAAGTTGGCAGGCGATATTGTCACAGAAGCCTCAGTGGATATTATCAGATGCTCGGCCCAGGCAATGTTAGCCTCGGTGATGGCAAGAAGAGCTTTGTGGCTAAAGCCTTGGATAGCCGACGCTGCATCAAAAACAAATTGGTGCAAAATTCCCTATGACGGCTCTAATCTCTTCGACTCCAAGTTAGATGCAGCCATTTCCAAGGTTACTGGGGGGCAAGTCGGGCCTCATTCCCTCTGACAGGAGACCCAAAACACCAAGGGGTCCTGCCTACAAACGCAACCTTCCCGAAAGAAACAGGGAAGCCAAGACCTACAGATCAGGTAAAGAGTTTAAGCGGAACTGGAGGAACACACAGTCATCTTTCCTGAAAATGCGAAAAGCCAAGACCACACCATCTGGCGAACAGCAGAAGCCTTTTTGAGGATACGCCCACCAATCCTCCAAAGGTGGGTGCCAGACTCAAGAGATTCTCACAAATATGGACGAATCACATCAAAGACCCCTGGGCCATTTCTACAATCAAGTTTGGTCACAAGTGGAGGTTCTTAAACAGAATTCCCAGAAACCACTTTTACCCAACCAGACTCCCGTCTTCTCCAGTCAAGAGAAAAATCCTACTAAAATATATAAAATATAAATATATAACAGAGTTAAAACAAAAGGAGACTATCCTGGAGGTTCTGTTATGTCAAAGGAGCAGAGGATTCTACTCCCCCCCCCCTTTTTTCTCGTAAAGAAGAAACAGGGGATTTACGACCAGTACTGAACTTAAAGAGACTCAACAAAAACATCAAGTTAGTCCTTCAAGATTGAAAGCCTCCAGTCCATACTATTAGCAGTAAATCTAAATTATTGGATGCTGTCCGTAGATTTGTCGGACGCCTATCTACACATCCCACTACATCCTGCCTTTCAAAAATGTCTCTGCTTTTCAATTAACCACTATCACTTCCAGTTCCAGTGCCTACTATTCAGCATCTCGTTGGCTCCCAGGACCTTCACCAAAGTTCTTCTACCCATCATTGCATATCTCAGAGAGAGGGGTCTAAAAATACACCATTATCTGGACGACATACTGCTTCTAGCAGAAAGTCGCCAGACCTCGATCCAGCACTGGGAGATCTTACTGACAACACTGCAAGATTTTGGTTGGCTAGTCAACTGGCAGAAGAGCAAACTGCAGCCTACACAGAAGATGGTATCCCTAGGGGCGGAATTGGACCCCATTCTAAACAGAGTACAGCTTCCTCAGGAGAAGGTTATGCCTCTAATTCAAAAAGTACAGAGGCTCATCTCAGCAACATACTTACCAGCCAGAATTTGTATGAGCATGTCTGCAAATCTACCCATGATCCAGTGGTCCCAGTGGCACACGAGAGTGTTGCAGATTTTTTTGCTAAAGCAGTGGATCGGAGCATCAATGCTTCAGACAATCTACATCCACAGATACGTGAAACAATCAATGTGGTGGTGGACATGTTTCAGCAACCTCAAGGATGTACAAATCTATAGTCCCTCCACAGCCAGAAGTTATTACTTCGGATGCCAGTCAGAAGGGGTGGGGAGCCCATTACCAAAACCAAGCAGCCCAAGGACAGTGGCAGTTTGAAGCTCACTGTATCTTATCAAATATACTGGAACTCAGAGCAGCCTTTCAGGCGTTTATGGCCTTTGCTCCATACTTGACAGGGAAGAGCGTTTTGGTTCAAATGGACAACAGAGTTGCAGTGGCATATATTCAGAGGCAAGGAGGTACGACGAGTCGCACACTAATGGGAGAAGTTCATCCCATCCTGGACTGGGCACAAGTACATCTGGTAGACCTGAGGGCAGTGTATGTCCCCGCAGCACAGAACTTGCTGCCCGACTATCTAAACAGGGAAATTCTCTCAAACAATGAGTGGTCATTGAGCCTGCAGGCCTTTTCTCTCCTTTCAGAGAGCTACATTCCCATCGGCCGAGGGAATAGACTGCCTGATCCACCCGTGGAATTTCAAGCTGGGATACATTTTTCCACCAATTCCCTTAAGTGCAAGATTCCTTTCCAGGCTACGGAAATCATCAGCCACGGTGATAGCAGTAATTCCTTTTTGGCCCAGGAGGCCTTGGTTCACAACTCTACCACAGCTCAACCTGCAACAACCACTGCCTCTCCCGATAAAATCAGACCTCCTATCCCAGGGTCAATTCCTGCATCCAGCACCCGAGAATTTACACTTGACAGCATGGAATTTGAGAGGACTCGGCAGCTAGAGCAGGGATGCACACAAGAAGTAATTTCAACTTTTCTACAGGCCAGAAAAAACACCACTAACAAAACATACTCACAAGTTTGGAGTAGGTTTTGTTCGCTGGCCCAACAAAGGAACTGGAACCTAATATCACCAGAACCTCCGCAAGTTCTAGAGTTCCTTCAATTGGGTATTAATAAAAGACTGAGTTCAAGTACCCTTAAAGTTTACGTTTCCGCCCTATTGGCTGAAACGGGCACAAGATGGGCATTACATCCCCTTGTAATCCAGTTCATGAAGGCCTGTCTAAAAATCAGACCTCCAAAAAAAACATTCCCAGCATGGGATCTCTCAATAGTACTTGACGCACTCTCAAACCCTCCTTTTTTCCCGGATGAATCAACCACTCTGTGGAACCTGTCCTTGAAGTTAATCTTCCTTATTTTTATTACATCTGCAAGAAGAGTTTCTGAACTAAAAGCATTATTGATAACGGAACCATATCTAACCCTCTATCCCGATAGAGTGGTACTGAGACCCTCGGACCATTTCATCCCCAAAGTATCATCCTCCTTTCATAACAATCAGGATATCAGCCTTCCATCTTTCACTAACATCTAAGGCAAACCCCATGCATTGAATGTGAAAGCAGCCATTACCAACTATCTGGAAGCTACATCCTCCTTCAGGAAGTCGGATACTCTCCTCATAATTCCTCATGGGCTTAGGAAGGGTCATCCAGTAACCTCTCGAACAATTGCATCCTGGCTGGTTACCTCTATTAAGAAGGCATACTCCATCCGTCAACTGGCAATTCCGGAGGGCATTAGGGCGCACTCAACCAGGGCAGTGGCAACTTCATGGGCAGCATACTGCAGAGTTTCACCAGAAACAATTTGTAAAGCAGCGACCTGGTCATCTAGACGTCCGTTCATTTCTCACTAGAAGATAGACTCTACTCTTCTAACAATGGCAGACTTTGGCAGATCCATTATTAAAGCCAATTCTACAGCTCTTTAAGAAATAAAACATAATTTTTTTTGCACCCACCCGACTGGCAAGTTATTTCCCAGTGTGTGCTGCCATGAAGGCGTCAGGAAAACAGAAAATTATATACTCACCTTTCCGTAATTTTCCTTTCCTGACGCATCTTCATGGCAGCACACAGAAACCCACCCATTATTAGATGATATATACAGAGAATAGTGGGGGAGATATCTCTTCAACTTTTATAGCTAGACCAATCCTGTCAGGTTGTGAAGGCGGAGTCACAACCCAGTGTGTGCTGCCATGAAGATGCGTCAGGAAAGGAAAATTACGGAAAGGTGGAGTATACAATTTTCCGTTTTTACCATGCTTATTTCAAAAGACCACTGACGACAAGCAAAAGATTCTTAAAGTTGAACAAGATGTTGGAAGTGACTCCTAGTGGTCAATGATGCGTTACAACCACCAGCATACACATGCTCTAGGTGTTGTTGAAGGGGGAGAGAGTTCCCTTCCACCAGCCGTTCATTACATAAAGAAAAAACAGCGCTTTGCAGTCATATAACCACATAGAAAAAGGGTAATGAATTTGCGATTTATGTCAAAATGTATGAATGGCAATGGGTGGCAGTGGAACAGTTGAAAGTTAAAAAATGCCCACAAGAGGTAAAGTGCCTTACTTTATAGATAAACATGTAAATAATACGCAACAATTACAGGCAGCATTTAAAAAGTGAGGTATAGTAAAGTCTACATTTATACCTTAGTTCATTGGTGTTCAGTGGGAGTTGGGCCCCCTAGTTGTTGGTGTTCAGTGGGAAATTTGCCCCTTAATTATTTGGTGTTCAGTGGGAGAAATCACCCTATGATTCATTGGTGTTCAGTTAAAAACTTGCCTCTTGATTTATTTGTATTCAGTGGGAAAAATGTATTAATTAATTAATTCATTGGTGTTTAGTGAGAATTGACACTTAATTCATTGATGTTCAGTGGGAGTGTTTACTAAAGTGCCAAGCAAAACACAATGTGTTTTAGGGTGTGATTCTAAGTATGCCCATGTTGTGTAAGTCAAACAACAAAAACTTCCAGCGCTAAAAGAACAGTCATATAAAAATCATTTTCTTGACAATATCAGGGATAGAGTAACTTCAGAACCCCAGGCAGCTGTTAACTTTGGGAGCAAAGTTCATACAGAATATATACAAAAAACAGCACTCAATGGGATCGAGATAAAAGTAAATTTAATAAAAAACACACAATCCGATGAAGGGAATTAAACGAACACAGTTCAATCCAGTACTGTTCACTTCATCACAGGAATAAGGTAAAACAATAAATGAAAAATTGTGCACAATACCGCCTCAGGTTCTGATAACAAAGGGTTAACCAAGGTGTTTGGAAAATCTCACCCCGGTCTGCAAGTGGGGAACTCCATGCTTCACACAGTGTGGACCAGATGGTATTAGGAGAAAGCCACTCTCACCGAAACAGCTGCTGAATCTGCTACTGAAAGCAGGGAGATGTTCCGTATACACGCCTGCACAGCAATGCCCCGTCAGCTGGCGTCAATCAGGCATCCTGGACAGCGATCCGTTATGGCGGAAGAGAACCCCCAAGGACCCGGCAGGGAAGAGGATCCGCTGGTCAGAAACACAGCGGGCGGTACGCACGCTTAGTGGGTTGGTATGGTGACCGTGACTGACATGTTTCGCGTGCCTGCGCTTTGTCAAAGTCACGGGGGCCATTGTTGGAACAAAATGGCGGAACGAGCGCCAAAAGGGGAAGAGGGAGGATCTATGACTGCTAAAAAGTGTTAACCCCTTGTTTACACTTCCGTTGCGGTATACACATGGACCCTGTGAGATATTACTAACAAACAACAATATTAAGAGAAATACATAGATACAAAGAAAAAAAACACAAGAGGAAAAAACAAATCAAAAAATTAAAAAGATTTTTGGAAAAAAAATGTATACTTCTAAGTATCAATCTCGCCAATAATGATAAACTGTAAAAAATATGTATATACTACATTATGTTGGTTGTATTAAAAATTGTTGGAAACTATATATACACACCCCTATGTGCCTATATATAGATATATATATATATATATATATATATATATATATATATATATATATATATATATACCCAGGAGCAAAATTAGCCCCCATCGCAGTCCCTTTTTACTGTAAGTAAAAGCAAATCTAAAAATGTTAAATAATTGTGATGAAGACAGAAATCTATACTCAAGGACAAAAAAGCTGATTGATTAGAATTCATCTCGTCATTTTTACTCAGGAAGAACTGCACAGCCGCAATACCTATCTCATGAGGCATTGAGGTGTACAGTGACGATACGTCTAATGAGGCCCACAAATAATCATCCTGCCAGGAATACTCTTTTAAAATGTCGATGACATGGCTAGAATCCTTAATATATGATGGTAGTTGGTTGTAGCCAGTGGTCTATATACATTGATAGGCCACTGATGAAACTATTAGTGCTGGCGACAATTGGTCTACCCGGGGGATCCATAAGTGATTTATGCACCTTTTGGGAGATTGTAAAAGTAAGGAGTACTACAAACCTTGGGTAGCAAAAAACTTTTCTCTTTCATATTCAAAACACCATCCCTAAAGGCTGTCTCGACAAGGTTAATCAACTCTTGTTGGAAACAAGGCAGAGGGTCAGAAGAAAGTTTCAGATACGTATTTACATCCGCCAATAGGCGATGTGCCTCGCGGAGATAATCCTGTCTGTTTTGAATAACTAAACTACCCCCCTTATCTGCCTGTTTCACAACAATCTCTCTATTATTTGTAAGATTTTTGAGGGCTTGCCACTCGTCGGCACTTAAATTGCAAGAATTGCTCTTAGTTGGGGCATCACACAGCTCCATAAGATCTTTGTATACAGCTTTGTAAAACATTTCGATGTGTGGGCCCTTGCAGTTCATGGGATTGAATATAGACGGAGGTTTAAAACCAGTGTGTTTGACCTCTGGCTCCTGAAAGGGATATTGAGTCTCAATTAGACATGTGCACAACAAAAAATTTTGTTTATTTTCGTTTAGTTTTTTTTTCGTTTCCGAAAAAAATGTGTTTTTTTTTTTTTTTCGTTTTGTTTTTTCGTTTCCGTTGATTCGTAACGATTCGTACATTCGTAAGTCGTCGGTGTTCGTATTCGTAACGATTCGTACATTCGTAAGAGTTATTTTTTCGTTGATTAGTTTTTTTGTTAGTTTAATTTTCGGACGCATTCGTATTTATTCGTACATTCGTAACATTCGTAGATTCGGAATCGGAGCATAATTCATAATTTTATGTAATGTGTATGCTATTATTACATTTTAATAATTTACGAATCGAAAAAAAAGTTACGAATCGGAAAAAAAGTTACGAATGTACGAATTTTTTTGTTCAATCCATTCGAAGCACGTTTAGCAGCACCATTGTAAGGGACACGGAAAATTACCAATTCAACAAAAAAAAAAAAGTTACGAATGTACGAATTTTTTCGTTCGTTTTCGTTTTTCGGATTTTCTTCATTAGTACATTCGTTGTTTCTAATTAGTTTTTTTCGGATTTTCGTTGTTTTTTGGATTCGTTCAATTCGAATGATTCGTTAATCAGATTCGTACGATTCGAACGATTCGTTATTCGGATTCGAACGATTCGTTCATTCGTACGAAAACGAACAAACGAAAATAACGAAAAAAAACGAAAAACAAAATAAAACGAAACGAATTGCACATGTCTAATAGGCAAGCAATTCACATTCTAGGTGAGCAATGCACATTCTAGGTAAACAATGCACATTTTAGGAAAGCAATGCACATTCTAGGCAAGCAATGTACATTCTAGGTGACCAATGCACATTCTAGGCGAGCAATGCACATTCTGGGCAAGCAATGCACATTCTAGGCGAGCAATGTACCTTCTAGGCAAGCAATGCACATTCTAGGCAAGCAATGGCCATTCTAGGCAAGCAATGAACATTCTAGGCAAGCAATGTACATTATAGGCGAGCAATGCACATTCTAGGCAAGCAACACACATTCTAGGTGAGCAATGCACATTCTAGGCAAGCAATGGCCATTCTAGGCGAGCAATGTACATTCTAGGAGAGCAATGCACATTCTAGGCAAGCAATGTACATTTTAGGCAAGCAATGTACATTCTAGGCAAGCAATACACATTCTAGGCAAGCAATGTACATTCTAGGCAAGCAATACACATTCTAGGCGAGCATCTTACCTTCTAGGCAAGCAATACACATTCTATGTGAGCAATGCAAATTCTAGGCAAGTAATACACATTCTATGTGAGTAATGCACATTCTAGGCAAGCAATGCACATTCTATGTGAGCAATGCACATTCTAGGAGAGCAATGCATATTCTAGGCGAGCAATGTACATTGTAGGTGAACAATGCACATTCTGGGCAAGCAATGCACATTCTAGGCAAGCAATGCACATTCTAGGAGAGCAACGTACATTATAGGCAAGCAATTCACATTCTAGGTGAGCAATGTACAGTCTAGGCGAGCAATGCACATTCTAGGCAAGCAATACACATTCTAGGCGAGCAATACACATTCTAGGCGAGCAATGTACATTCTAGGCTAGCAATTCACATTCTAGGCAAGCAATGTACATTCTAGGCAAGCAATACACATTCTAGGCAAGCAATACACATTCTAACCAAGCAATAGTCATTCTATGTGAGCAATGCACATTCTAGGCAAGTAATGCACATTCTAGGCAAGTAATACACATTCTATGTGAGCAATGCACATTCTAGGCGAGCAATGCACATTCTAGACGAGCAACCCCCAATCTAGGCAAGCAATGCACATTCTAGGCAAGCAATGCACATTCTAGGCAAGCAATGCACATTCTAGGTGAACAATGCACATTCTTGGCAAGCAATGCATATTCTAGACGAGCAATGCACATTCTAGGCAAGCAATGCACGTTCTGGGCATACAATGCACATTCTAGGCAAGCAATGCACATTCTAGGAGAGCAACGTACATTATAGGCAATAGACATGTGCACAACAAAAAATTTTGTTTATTTTCGTTTAGTTTTTTTCGTTTCCGTTGATTCGTAACGATTCGTAAATCGTCGGTGTTCGTATTTGTAACGATTCATACATTCGTAAGTCGTCGGTGTTCGTATTCGTAACGATTCGTACATTCGTAAGAGTTATTTTTTCGTTGATTCGTTTTTTTGTTCGTTTAATTTTCGGACGCATTCGTATTTATTCGTACATTCGTAGATTCGTAATCGGAGCATAATTCATAATTTTATGTAATGTGTATGCTATTATTACATTTTAATAATTTACGAATCGAAAAAAAAAAAAGTTACGAATCGAAAAAAAAAAGTTACGAATCGAAAAAAAGTTACGAATGTACGAATTTTTTTGTTCAATAGAGACACGGAAAATTACAAATCGAAAAAAAAAAAAAAAAAAAAGTTACGAATCGAAAAAAAAAGTTGCGAATCGGAAAAAAAGTTACGAATGTACGATTTTTTTTGTTCAATCCATTCGAAGCACGTTTAGCAGCACCATTGTAAGGGACACGGAAAATTACCAATTCAACAAAAAAAAAAAGTTGCGAATGTACGAATTTTTTCATTCGTTTTCGTTTTTCGGATTTTCTTCATTAGTACATTCGTTGTTTCTAATTATTTTTTTTCGGATTCGTTCAATTCGAATGATTCGTTAATCGGATTCGTACGATTCGAACGATTCGTTCATTCGTACGAAAACGAACGAACGAAAATAACGAAAAAAATAAAAAAAAATAAAAAAAACGAATTGCACATGTCTAATAGGCAAGCAATTCACATTCTAGGTGAACAATGCACATTCTAGGTAAACAATGCACATTTTAGGCAAGCAATGTACATTCTAGGTGACCAATGCACATTCTAGGCGAGCAATGCACATTCTGGGCAAGCAATGCACATTCTAGGCAAGCAATGCACATTCTAGGAGAGCAACGTACATTATAGGCAAGCAATTCACATTCTAGGCGAGCAATGCACATTCTAGGCAAGCAATACACATTCTAGGCGAGCAATACACATTCTAGGCGAGCAATGTACATTCTAGGCTAGCAATTCACATTCTAGGCAAGCAATGTACATTCTAGGCAAGCAATACACATTCTAGGCAAGCAATACACATTCTAACCAAGCAATAGTCATTCTATGTGAGCAATGCACATTCTAGGCAAGTAATGCACATTCTAGGCAAGTAATACACATTCTATGTGAGCAATGCACATTCTAGGCGAGCAATGCACATTCTAGACGAGCAACCCCCAATCTAGGCAAGCAATGCACATTCTAGGCAAGCAATGCACATTCTAGGCAAGCAATGCACATTCTAGGTGAACAATGCACATTCTTGGCAAGCAATGCATATTCTAGACGAGCAATGCACATTCTAGGCAAGCAATGCACGTTCTGGGCATACAATGCACATTCTAGGCAAGCAATGCACATTCTAGGAGAGCAACGTACATTATAGGCAATAGACATGTGCACAACAAAAAATTTTGTTTATTTTCGTTTAGTTTTTTTCGTTTCCGTTGATTCGTAACGATTCGTAAATCGTCGGTGTTCGTATTCGTAACGATTCATACATTCGTAAGTCGTCGGTGTTCGTATTCGTAACGATTCGTACATTCGTAAGAGTTATTTTTTTGTTGATTCGTTTTTTTTTCGTTCGTTTAATTTTCGGACGCATTCGTATTTATTCGTACATTCGTAGATTCGTAATCGGAGCATAATTCATAATTTTATGTAATGTGTATGCTATTATTACATTTTAATAATTTACGAATCGAAAAAAAAAAAAGTTACGAATCGAAAAAAAAAGTTACGATTCGAAAAAAAGTTACGAATGTACGAATTTTTTTGTTCAATAGAGACACGGAAAATTACAAATCGAAAAAAAAAATAAAAAAGTTACGAATCGAAAAAAAAAGTTGCGAATCGGAAAAAAAGTTACGAATGTACGATTTTTTTGTTCAATCCATTCGAAGCACGTTTAGCAGCACCATTGTAAGGGACACGGAAAATTACCAATTCAACAAAAAAAAAAGTTGCGAATGTACGAATTTTTTCATTCGTTTTCGTTTTTCGGATTTTCTTCATTAGTACATTCGTTGTTTCTAATTATTTTTTTTCGGATTTTCGTTGTTTTTCGGATTCGTTCAATTCGAATGATTCGTTAATCGGATTCGTACGATTCGAACGATTCGTTCATTCGTACGAAAACGAACGAACGAAAATAACGAAAAAAAAACGAAAAAAATAAAAAAAAACGAATTGCACATGTCTAATAGGCAAGCAATTCACATTCTAGGTGAACAATGCACATTCTAGGTAAACAATGCACATTTTAGGCAAGCAATGTACATTCTAGGTGACCAATGCACATTCTAGGCGAGCAATGCACATTCTGGGCAAGCAATGCACATTCTAGGCGAGCATCTTACCATCTAGGCAAGCAATACACATTCTATGTGAGCAATGCAAATTCTAGGCAAGTAATGCACATTCTAGGCAAGTAATACACATTCTATGTGAGCAATGCACATTCTAGGCAAGCAATGCACATTCTATGTGAGCAATGCGCATTCTAGGAGAGCAATACATATTCTAGACAAGCAATGCACATTCTAGGCGAGCAATGCACATTCTAGGCAAGCAATGCACATTCTAGGTGAACAATGACCATTCTAGGCGAGCAATGCACATTCTAGGCTAGCATCTTACCTTCTAGGCAAGCAATACACATTCTATGTGAGCAATGCAAATTCTAGGCAAGTAATGCACATTCTAGGCAAGTAATACACATTCTATGTGAGCAATGCACATTCTAGGCAAGCAATGCACATTCTATGTGAGCAATGCACATTCTAGGAGAGCAATGCATATTCTAGACAAGCAATGCACATTCTAGACAAGCAATGCACATTCTAGGCAAGCAATCCCCATTCTAGGCAAGCAATGCACATTCTAGGTGAACAATGAACATTCTAGGCGAGCAATGCACATTCTAGGCAAGCAATGCACATTCTAGGTGAACAATGCACATTCTAGGCATGCAATGTATATTCTAGGCAAGCAATGTACATTCTAGGCAAGCAATGCACATTCTAGGTGAACAATGCACATTCTAGGCGAGCAATAAAGTTACGAATGTACGAATTTTTTTGTTCAATCCATTTGAAGCTCGTTTAGCAGCACCATTGTAAGGGACACGGAAAATTACCAATTTAACAAAAAAAAAAGTTACGAATGTACAAATTTTTTCGTTCGTTTTCATTTTTAGTACATTTGTTGCTTCTAATTATTTTTATTCGGATTTTCGTTATTTTTCGGATTCGTTCGATTCGAATGATTCATTAATCGGATTCGTACGATTCGAACGATTCGTTCATTCGTACGAAAATGAACGAACGAAAATAACGAAAAAAAACGAAAAACGAAAAAAAACGAAACGAATTGCACATGTCTAGTCTCAATTTCAATATTGCTTTCAGCCCATAGGTCCTCAAGAACTTTTAGCACATCCTGTTCATAACAAGAACTAACATCACTCTATAGAACTTCTGTTTTCGGATGGTTTGACAAACTCAATTTCGCATAATGTCTCTTGAGAGTCAATAGGCGAATACATTTGTTGAGATCCTTAAACAGGCCGAATTTATTCGGACCTGTCAAAGGAGAAAAACTGAGACCTTTCTTTAATAAACAAGATTCTGCCACTGTTAAATTATATGTGGATAGATTAAATATTTTTATGGTTCTATCACCTACATCATGTCTATCCTTTCTTTTTTGTTCAACCTTGGGCTGTCTCCCTCCTCTTCTACCTTATCTAGTTTTGTTTTTTCTTTCTGTTGTGACGCTCCCCTTGGAGTTTTGGGCAAAAAAGTCTCATCAACTGGTAATATGTGGCTATCTGTTGGGTACGACGAGGATGGGACCAAAGTTGAAACATTATTCCTCGGCCGAGCACCCTCTTTCATATAAGTGTCTAAATCTCTGGATAGAGGACTATATCTATTCGATAATGCCACTAAAGGACCAATAAATAAAAGATTTGCCTCAGCAGACCTATTGATAGAATTGGGGGGAGGTGACATAACCACCAATGTTGGTTCCCGTGTACTTATAGATGCCAAAGTAACCGGTGGCACCAAAGACCTGTGTGGTAGATTGAACGGGGTCACCATGGTAACCGTGAGTCTGTTTTTTTGTTTGGTTGTTTATTCTGTTTATTATTCCTCTTTCTGTCTCCATTGTTTTTCTTATTATTGTGTCTACCTCCACCTTTGTTGGCCTGATCAGTATGTACATATTTTCTAGCCTGATCACCAAACAAAGGATGGGGGGGCACTACCTTTTTTATGTTCTAATGTGTCATGTTTATTTGGTATATCTGGCGGTGAGCATTTCCACTCAAAAACACAACCGGATTTATAATCCAATACATCTCTCTCAAGCTTCTTGGTTTTATTGGCAATCATAACATCCTCATCTTTTTTTACATTATTATCCTGGACTTCCAACCATTTTGAGAATAAACAGGAGGAACTGAAGGCTTCAATGTTCTGTTGTCTCTCTACAACTTGCTGTTCCACCGACCTAAGTTTTCTTTCTCTTTGTTGTACTAGAATTTTGATCCACTTGGTGGTGCAAAATTCAGAGATCATTTGCCACTCCTTGGTGAGATCAAGAAAGCTACACTGCTTCTTAATGCAAAGACCCCTAGGAGTAATACCAAGCTCTAGATATTTATGCAAAAAGGCCAAGTCCCACCATTGGGCATTCTCATATTGTTTAGCATCTTGTAGCTTGAGAAAAGCCTTTCTCATTTTTATCTCAAATGCCTCTGTGTGAGGTAGCCCATTATTAACTGCATTAGGCCCATCTTGAGTAATATTATTGAAGTTTGACACACTAAAAAGATCAATATTATTAAAAATTGTTTCCAACCTATTAGACCTATCCATGATAAAACAAAAGGGGGGGGGAGCAAAAAAAGTGAGACTAGACTAAGCTCACTCTAGGAAAAAACATATATGTACCACATGGGACCCATGCATATAACCAAAATATCAATACATAAAATATCCTTTAAAATTCCAATGTATAATTGTTTTGACCAATTCCAATATTGTATACAATAATATGTGCATATCCAGATATGACAATGTGGCTGTAAATAAGCTGCTGAAAATACTCCAATAGAACATATATCAAACAAAAACTTCCAGCGCTAAAAGAACAGTCATATAAAAATCATTTTCTTGACAATATCAGGGATAGAGTAACTTCAGAACCCCAGGCAGCTGTTAACTTTTGGAGCAAAGCTCATACAGAAGATATACGAAAAACAGCACTCAGTGGGATCGAGATAAAAGTTCATTTAATAAAAAACACACAATCCGATGAAGGGAATTAAAAGAACACAGTTCAATACAATACTGTTCACTGATAACAAAGGGTTAACCGAGGTGTTTGGAAAATCTCACACCGGTCTGCAAGTGGGGAACTCCATGCTTCACACAGCGTGGACCAGATGGTATTAGGAGAAAGCCACTCTTACCGATACAGCTGCTGAATCTGCTACTGAAAGCAGGGAGATGTTCCGTATACACGCCGCACAGCAACAAGAGTTAATTAACCTTGTTGAGGCAGCCTTTAGGTATGGTGTTTTGAATACGGAAGAGAAGTTTTTTGCTACCCAAGGTTTGTAGTACTCCCTACTTTTACCATCTCCCAAAGGTGCATAAATCACTTATGGATCCCCCAGGTAGACCAATTGTCGCCAGCACTAATAGTTTCAGCAGTGGCCTATCAATGTATATAGACCACTGGCTACAACCAATGGTTACCCAACTACCATCATATATTAAGGATTCTAGCCATGTCATCGACATTTCAAAAGAGTATTCCTGGCAGGATGATTATTTGTGGGCCTCATTAGATATATATCATCACTGTACACCTCAATACCTCATGAGGTAGGTATTGCAGCTGTGCAGTTCTTCCTGAGTAAAAATGACGAGATGAATTCTAATCAATCAGCTTTTTTGTCCTCGAGTATAGATTTATGTCTTCGTCACAATTATTTTACATTTTTAGATTGCTTTTACTTACAGCAAAAAGGGACTGCGATGGGGGCTAATTTTGCTCCTGGGTATGCAAATTTAACAATGGGGTATTGGGAAAGTCAAAAGATATGGGTTGACAACCCTTTTTCTCAATATATCGTCTTTTATGGACGATATATTGATGATATTTTATTAATTCGGAGTGGTGACAGAGATCTTTTTTCCTCTTTTGTGATATATTGTAATGACAACAGGTTTGGTCTTTCCTTTACTCATGAAAATAGCCAGAAGTAACTGGTGTTTCTGGATCTGGTTTTATCTCAGAGTGATATCATCATCACCAGTAATCACAATAAGCCCACATCAGGCAACTCATATCTCCATTATGACAGTTGCCACCACCCGATATGGAAAAATAATATCCCCAATGGTCAATTTCATAGATTGCGCAGAAAGTGCACCAAATTAGACGAATATAGGACACAGGGACACATGATGGAGAAAAAGTTCGAGGAAAAAGGGTATTCTAAGGAATTAATAACAAATGCCTTCCTCGCCAATGAGGCACCATCTTCCAGGGAATCTAAGAGTAACCCTCTGGAAATGGCCCATTCGGCAAGGTTTGTAGCAACCTTTAACATAAAGTTTAGAGCAATTTCTAGAATTATATATAAACATTATGCTATCCTAAAACTTGACCATGTTCTGGCACCGGTGCTTCCCCCTAAGCCACAAGTGACTTTTAGGCATTCCCGTACAGTTAAAAATATTATTGCCCCCAGCAAAATGTCAAAACCTAAAATTGAACCAAGTTCTGCCAGCAGCACATTTTTATGACAGGCCTGGTATTTTTCAATGCTGCAGGAGAGGTTGCCTCACGTGTCAATCTATTCCACACGGATGCTCTGAGATAATTACAAAAAAAAAGGTGAGCATTTTAATATCAAGCAGATTATCACTTGCTCGACCGAGTTTGTGGTATATGTTTTACGGTGCCCATGCGGCATGCTCTATGTAGGACGCACATTACGCACTTTGTGTATTAGGATGGGTGAACACCGTAGATTGACAAAGAAAGGTTGTGTCAAACACAGTGTTCTGCGTCGTTGTTGTCAGGTACACAACAAAGATTTTAGTCTCATAGAGGTACGTGCAATAGAGGCCATACCTAGGGATACTCTCACTGACAACGAAAGGTTTTCCCTTCTCTGCTGAAGGGAAACCTTTTGGATATATCAAAATAAACTGGTATGAAAATCGTTCGCCCTCCTACTATTCCACACCACCACTGCGCACAAAGAAAAATTAGTTAAAACACCTATGTGTATAAAAATAAACTAAGCAGCTACTTAAATAGATAAATAATGTAAAGTGATATTAAATGAATAAAACAGCAGTGCTAATAATCACAGTGTCTGTGAATAAACTAAATATTTAACCTGTGTAAACAATACTGAAAAATAATCACCCTGTATAAACAGTGCTAAAAAAACAACAACACAATTAATCACCTATATACATAAAGTGAAAAATTAAAGTGAAGTGTGATTATATATTTTTTGCAGGTGTGCAAAAAAGGAAAACAAATCCAAACAAAAGTCCATAAACTGTTACTTATAGTGATAATGTTTCAAAAAGGGACAGAAAAGTGAATGAAAAATCCTGAAGCAAATAAAGTTTTCAAGTGTCTTTAAACAAAGTTCTTGAAGTGACTTGAAAAAAATATCTTCCACCACACCACCTGTGTTCAGTGCTACCGCACCCTAAGGAAACGCACTCACCAGCAGTATATGCCTTGCACTCTCATGCTCGGCCAACTCGCTTAATAGCTCCACATGGGTCACAGATGGATCCAGACAGAATGTCAGATAATTTTTAGGATATATCGTCTAGGTTCCCTCTCACCTGAAGGAATAAACAAGGAAATCGATGTCCTTAGTATCATGTAACGTAGTGCAATCTACAATCTTTCGACTAATAGACACTATCTATATTTTTTTAATCTATTTTAACACATATTTTTTAAACAATTATTATATAGGTATCCAACAATTTTTAATACAACCAACATAATGTAGTATATACATATTTTTTACAGTTTACCATTATTGGCGAGATTGATACTTAGAAGTATACATTTTTTTTCCAAAAATCTTTTTCATTTTTTGATTAGTTTTTTTCCTCTTGTGGTTTTTTTCATTGTATCTATGTATTTCTCTTAATATTGTTGTTTGTTAGTAATATCTCACAGGGTCCATGTGTATACCGCAACGGAAGTGTAAACAAGGGGTTAACACTTTTTAGCAGTCATAGATCCTCCCTCTTCCCCTTTTGGCGCTCGTTCAGCCTTTAAATTTTGTTCCAACAATGGCCCTGTGACTTTGACAAAGCGCAGGCGCGCAAAACATGTCAGTCACGGTCGCCGTACCAACCCACTAAGCGTGCATACCGCCCCGCTGTGTTTCTGACCAGTGGATCCTCTTCCATTCCGGGTCCTTGGGGGTTCTCTTCCACCACAACGGATCGCTGTCCAGGATGCCTGATTGACGCCAGCTGACGGGGCATTGCTGTGCGGCGTGTATACGGAACATCTCCCTGCTTTCAGTAGCAGATTCAGCAGCTGTATCGTGAGAGTGTCTTTCTCCTAATACCATCTGGTCCACACTGTGTGAAGCATGGAGTTCCCCACTTGCAGACCGGTGTGAGATTTTCCAAACACCTTGGTTAACCCTTTGTTATCAGGACCTGAGGCGGTATTGTGCACAATTTTTAATTTATTGTTTTAACTTATTCCTGTGATGAAGTGAACAGTATTGGATTGAACTGTGTTCTTTTAATTCCCTTCATCGGATTGTGTGTTTTTTATTAAATGAACTTTTATCTCAATCCCATTGAGCGTTGTTTTTCGTGTATACCATGTTGTGTAAGAAATATATTTTTGCTTGACAGCTGTGTGTCTTCATTTTCCAAATGCCATGCCTCTGATAAAATATGTTGGAAGGTTTACGGTGTCCTGGTGACCTCAGAAAATGCAATATGTAGTCAGGAAATTAGGTGCATTACTTATGGTCCTTGAATGCAGAAGGTGGTCCTTGGATTTTAGGTCCCTTTATCTACCAGAAAAAAAAACACACACCTGTTGCATCCCCATACTCAGGAGGAGTAGCAGAATGTGTTTTTGGGTGTAATTGTAAGTATGTACATGGAGTTTGTGAGAAATAACTTGTTAAAAAGATGACTTTGGGGGAAAAAAACAAATTTTTTGGCGAAAAATTACAACTTCCAAACACTCACTATGCCTCTTTCAAAATACCTTGGATTGTCTACTTTTCAAACAGGGATCATTTTGGGGGTGTTTGTATTGTTCTGACATTTTAGAGTCTCAAGAAATGAGATAGGCAGTCAGTATATCAAGGTTGATAAATTTCACACACACACACTGTATACTATAATTTGCAGACTCTATAACGTTCACACAGACTAAAAATATATACACTCTTTTTTGCATTTTTTTACCAAAGAAAAGTAGAAGAATAAATGTTGCCCTAATTTATGAAGAAAGGGTAATTATTTGAAATAACTTAAACATTTAAAAAACGAAGGTACATTTTCCTTTACATAGTAAAAAAGTTTAAAAAAAACTGATTAAATGCCACCAAAGGAACGCTCTATCTGTCTCAAAAAATGTATTTCGGTACACCATTTTGTACATGTTACCTTTTCCTTTCTGCAATGGTACTGTTTGCTCAAAATTTAAAAAAATCGATAAAAACTTTTTGAAAAGAAAATTATTTAGATAAGAGTGTTGCATGACTGAGTAATTGACATTCAATTTATGAAAGTGCTGAAAACTGGGGGGTTCTTAGTCAACCACCCTAATCCTAAACACCCCACCAAGCAGATGGGGATTCCACTAAGAGCTTATGAACATCTGCTCCAAACAGTTACTGTCACCCCATGTATCCAAATGGACCTTACGTCCTTTCAATATCTTAATTCACAGACAGTGGGGAAGTAAATTTATACTTACCTATGGATACAGGTCTTCCATCAAAAACACCCTCTTACAGTTATTACAGTTGACGCAAAAATGTGGCAATATTTACAACAGCCAGGACCAAATAAAGGTGGTCTCTTAGGGTTTTATAAGTATCTCCAATATCATTTTTTAGTAAATCAGCCCATATGGTGAGTTGGGAGAAAGACTTTGGTAAAACTTTCTCTGATGAGGAATGGCAACATGAATTGGCCAACAATATTAGTGTGACCCATTGTGTGAATCATTGGAATAACGCCCTTAAGATAAGTGCTAACCAGGAAGAGAAAATCTCCTAACACGATGTGCACTTTCTAAACAGTATATAAATCTGAAGACGGCAGATATACATGTAAAACTTGTGTAGGGAAATGTGTTTAATCCCTGTGTACAGGGCCATCTTTAATATTGATTGGACCCTGGGCAAACATTTCCTTGTCCCCCCCCCCCCCCCCCCCATGCAATTTCGTTCTCCACCTGCTCTGAGACAGAAAAAATAGCAGTTTACTGAATCAGATCAGGCAGCAATTGCGATTGGTTGCCAGACTTTAAGTGTATCATTACTGCTCACTGACTGACTGCTACAGGTTATAGCACACATTATTGCTCACTGATTATTTGATAGAGCTTACAGCACATGATTTCTGCTTGTTGATTGGTTGCTAGAGATTTCTGTACATCAATACTGCTCACTGATTGGTTGCTAGAGGTTACTAGACATCCTTACCACTCACTAATTGATTGCTAGAGGTTACTGCACATTATTACTGCTCACTGATTGGTTGCTAGGTTACTGCATATCCTTACTGCTCAATAATTGGTTCCTAAAGGTTGCAGCACATCATCTCCTCACTGCCTGCACACCATGGAGTGGGGAGATGTGGAGGCCCATCAATAGACAGAAAACTCCTAGGACTCCTTGGATCGGTGGCAATGCTGGGGGAGGGGGTGATCAGTGGCAATGCTGGGGGGTTGATGGGATTAGTTAGGAGACAATATACTGTGGCAAATTCTGAATCATGTAGTAGTGATGAGCTGAACACCCTCCAGTTCGGTTCGCAACAGAACATGCAAAAAATTTGTGTGAACACCGTTAAAGTCTATGGGATGTGAACATGAAAAATCAATAGTGCTCACAAGTTATTGCCATAAAAAGTGTTTGGGGACCCGGGTCCTGCCTTAGTGTACATGTATCAATGCAAAAAAAGTTTTAAAAACTAACGTTTTTTCGGGAGCAGTGATTTTAATAATGCTTAAAGTGAAACAATTAAAATTAAATATTCCTTTAAATATCGTGCCTAGGGGGTCCCCTTAGTCTGCCTGTAAAGTAGTGCATCTTTCCCATGTTTATAACAGTACCACAGCAAAATGACATTTCTAAAGGAAAAAATGTAATTTAAACTGCTCGTGGCTGTAACCCCGGGAATATAGATAAACATCATTGAAAAAAAAATGTCATGGATGTCCCCCCCAAAATCAATACCCGGCCCTTCATGTCTGGTATGGATATTAAGGGGAAGGGGAATGCCGCACCAATTCTTTTTTATTAAATGCATAGGGGTCCCCCAGGCCCCCAAGCACTATATACTCTGAACTGCAGTATATATACACTATAAGGCCTGCCCTATATACTCTGCAGAAAAATTGGGCCTTAGGTGTTGGTGGTGCCAGAACACTGTAACCTCTCAAAGTTAGGGCTCTTTCACACGGGGCGGATCAGTGCAGATCCGCCCCGTGGATAGCCGCTTGCTCAGCGGGTTTTGCCATAGCGATCTCCGCTGAGCAGGAAGATGACAGGTCCGTCCGAGCGCCGCTATCAGGACCTGTCAGAGCGCCGCTCTCCCCTATGGGAGATCGGGTGACGACGGACCGTAGAGTCCGTCGTCACCCGATCCGCTCTGCAGACGGATGAAAAAATGGGGTTTTCCTCCGTCTGCAGAAACGGAGCATGGCGGGCACGGACGAGAGCGGGTGTCAGCGGATGCTCATCCGCTGACACCCGCTATCCCATAGGGATACCTGTATGTCCGTTTTGCATCCGAAAACGGAAGGCTGCAAAACGGACATACGGTCCGTCCGTGTGAAAGAGCCCTTACTCTTGTTGGGCGCAGGAACAGGCCCTGCTGTTAAATTTTATATCAAAAATTGCAATTTTATTGCCCTGTTAAACAGAGGCAGAAAAATGGGGCCTTTGGCTTTGGTGGCGCAGAACACTGTAACCCCTCACAGTCAATCTTGTTGGGCACAGGCCCTGCTGTGAAATATTATATCAAAAACTGTAATTACATGCCCCTGTTAAAATTGGGCCTTGGGCGGGGGTGCTCTAAACCAAAAATATTGTTGGAAGCTAGCATCATCAAGATTAAGAAGGAATAGGATAGTCAGCATAGGCAATCTTGAAGGGATCCCAGATCCATAGCAAATTCAATCAGTTACATCAGCATCAAGTGCTTGATAGCTGCTGATCCAATACATTTTTGTGAATGTGAGCCTATCAACGGAGTCTAGACAGGCGCCCTCTTTGATCCGTTAAAACCTCCAGCAGCACTGAATGTGCGTTCAGAAAGAACACTGGATGCAGGACAGGCCAGTAGCTTGATTGCATATTGAGCAAGTTCTGGCCAGTGGTCCATCCTCAAGACCCAGTAACCCAGTGGATGCTCTGTTGGAAAGGTCTCCAAGTCTACTCTTGCCCCTAGATATTCCTGCACCATATAATGCAGACGTTGACGATGGTTGCTTGAACCGATCAGACCTTGGTGCTGAGGACTGAAATTTTTTTAAAGGCATTGGTCAGCCAGCCACCTTCTCTACCGCTCTTCCTCTGACTGAACGAAGCCTCAGCAAATATGTTGTCCAGCACTAGGAAATGGTAACCTCCCAGGGTCTGGAAATGGGTTGCACAAACCTTTCTTCAAGGCCTCCTGAAGATGTTTCATCCTCTGCTCCCTCTGCAAAGGCAGGAGGAGTTATGCAACTTTACCCTTGTAAAGTGGATCAAGAAGAGTTGCCAGCCAGTAATGATCCTTCTCCTTGATATCACGAATCCTAGGGTACTTTTGCAAGCTTTGCAGAATCAGGGAGGCCATGCAGTGTAAGTTTGCAGAGGCATTCAATTTTGAGTCCTCTGGGTCACTAAGGATCACATTATCCGTAACTACCTCCTCCCAGCCACATACAACTCCTTGGGTTTCTGGGGACTGAAAACCATCCCTTGAAGACTGCTGCTGAGTGTTATCCTCTACATCCATGCTGACACAATCCTCCTCCTCTTCTTCCTGTGTGTTTGGTGGGCCCACAGGAATGCTATCTGGATAAAGGGGGCCTTGAGAGGAAAGGAAGTCTTACTCCCGCTGTTCTGCCTCAAGTGCTCTGTCCATGATTCCACAAAGCGTGTGTTCCAGCAGGAAGACTAGAGGGACAGTGTCACTGATGCATGCATTGTCACTGCTCACCTTCCTTGTAGCCTCTTCAAATGGTGACAGGACAGTGCAAAAAAGAAACCCCTGACCCTGTCCTGGTGCCATACTCACACAGGTACTCATTGATGTCCCTCCTGCTGTGTGTGCAGCTGCTGCAGCATTGCCAACGTTGAGTTCCACTTGGAGGGCATGTCACAAATAAGGCAGTTGGTGGGCGGGTTGCATTACCTTTGAATGTCAGCCAACAGAGCTCTGGCATTGTATTACCGGCGGAAATGACCACAGACTTTTCAGGCCTGCCTCAGGAGATCTTGTAAGCCTGGGTACCTGGTCAAGAACCACTGAACCACCAAATTTAGGACGTGTGCCAAACATGGAACATGGATCATGTGTCCCTGTTGGAGGGCGGAAAGAAGGTGCCATTGTCGCATACAACCATTTCTGGCTGAAGCTGGCATGGCATCAACCACCTCTGAGACTGCCCCTGCAGAGCTGACAGAATCTCTGCCCCAGTGTGGCCCCTGTCCCCTAGGCAGACCAACTCAAGCACTACATGGCATCTTTTAGCCTGACTGCTTGCGTAGCCCCTTGAACATGTATGGAGCACTGCTGATTCAGAGGACAAATCTGCAGAAGAGGTCATAGAGGAAGAAGAAGGGGAAGGGGTGGAGAAAAGAGCTGTGGCAGAATCACCACTAGCATTTTAGAGGCATGGTGGAAGAACAAGCTCCAACAACACTGATCCCTGTCCTGCATTCTTCCCAGCTGCCAGCAGAGTTACCCAGTGTGCCGTGAAGGAAAGGTAACGTCCCTGCCCATGCCTGCTGGACTATGTATGTTAAGGAGGCCTAGTGTGCATCAACACAGCCAATACCCCTGAGAGAAGCTTGTACAGATAGACATGAAATATGTATGCATTCAAACAAAGATAGGTTTTATTGGGGCGATATGCCCAGAAGCAACAAAATAAATGAATATACAAATTTGCATAGAGTCAAAGTATACATGGAAACAGCATATGACCGTATACATGTACATATAATGCAGTAATTGCAAAATAACTTGCGATGTGACAGTGGTCTTTAGGAAAATGCCGACATGTTTCGGACGGAGGTCCTTTTTCAAAGGCAGTTAAAGATCCTGTGATTTCACAATTATACTGTATGGAACAGAGTAAAACCATTAGTATACATATTGTGCTATTATCACCACAAGAGCCTGTCATTTACCGCTAGGTGGTCGTATTACTCACTTGCAAAGCGTTAGGGGGTCCCCAGCCAAAGTGGGGTGCCAAAGTATGGTCTTGAAGTAGTCACAAAGTATAGATGATCTATGCTGGTTAAAAGCAAAGGACTGCTGGGCACTCGAATGGCTGCAAGATCTCAAGCCAGGCGCCGGGGAGGTGCCATGGCTGCGTGTACCTTGGCCAAAGTAGGTAGAAGGCTAAAAGGGTATAGAGGGATATGAAGTAGTATTAAACTTCAGTAGGTGTCTAAATGTAAAAGGATCAATTTGAGTGGTGAAGTATAAGGAGTAGTTTACCTTGTTCTCAGAGGTCCTGTGTATAAGTACGTCAGAGCGCCGGCAGGGAAGTAGTGTGTCTATTCCTGCCATTGCTCTGGTTTAAATAAGGTATGTAAATGCTAACAGCTGTGTGTGCCGCCACGTGGGGTAGGCGTGCTCAGCTGGTGGCTAATAGGCAGGTCAAGGTAATGGGGAATAGCAGCACAAAGGCTGTGTGTATCCCCATAGAGATCCCTGAGGAGGCGGCGCTATGCGTCGTCCCGCACTGGAGGGGCGGGGCCGCGCATAGCGTCGCTACGTCACCGACGCGGGCAGAGTGTCCCCTCCCCGCCCGCTGGAGCGCAAGCGGAGGGCGCAAGAGAGAAATATGCGCCTCAAGGGGATAAAGCGTGCGCATGCGCGGAACGTGGTCCGCGCATGCGCGCTGTCTTACCCGCGCCGGGCAGCCAAGTATCAAGTCCATACAGGAATAGGCCAAATTTAATTGAAGTAGACTGGGTGATATTACCGTGCATTGGGTTTAGGCAACGGTGAGGTTTGAGCTGCAAGGCATAACGGTATATGCAAGTGAGTCCAGACACACGCAAACGGTTTGCACCCCCTGTCGGTAGATATTGAGTAGTGCAGTGTTATAACATATACATTGGCGACCAAACATAAAGGGGTTATAAACAAACAGATAAACATATGATTGTACAGCTTTGATAACAGTGTAATAGCCACAAAGTTAACAAGGTTAAAGATGGGAACATTATATGAATACTGTCATATAGAGCTGTAGTAATGGGTAATAGAGTAGGTGGCAAGATGAAACCCAGAAGTGGAGATTTGAATGGAGGCCCGTATTGGACTCTAAAGGGCTAAAGGTCAAGTTCGCATACCCCAGATTCAAACCCCTCAAGATAGGGCTTGAAATTGAAAGCCTCGTTGAGGCCAGGGGGGGATGTTGCATTGAGATGGAATATCCATCTAAGCTCACTTTGTAGCAGAGCTTTATTGTAGTCACCACCCCGACTGGGTGGGGGAATGTGGTCAAGTGCTTTAAACACTATTTGGGGGGTTGAATCTTGATGGACAAGTGCACAGTGTCGCCCTAGAGGTAGATCAGGGTCTTTTTGGTTAATGCTAAGGGTATGACGGTAAATACGTTTCCAAAAGGGTAATTTAGTCTTTCCAACATAAAAACATCCGCATTCGCATTCAAGTAAATAAACAATGCCGATCGAGCGGCAATTAACAAAATGTTGGGGAAAGAGTTGTTGTCCATTAGGTAGAATGTTTGATCTGTTAGATTTGGATAGGTATCTGCAATAATTGCAATTCCCACAGGGGAAAGTACCTTTTGACTGTTTGTGTGATTTGTGAACTGAGGTGTATTCACTAATTATTAACTTGTCACGGAGAGAAGGGGCTCGTCTGTAAGTGAGTAATGGATGTGTAGGGACAAAGGGGGACAGAGAGTGGTCTGTGGTTAATATGTGCCAATGTTTAGACAATATCTGAGTAATTGAGGAGTGTTGTTCACAGTAGTTGGTAATGATTCTCAAAGAAGTGTTGGTTTCCCTAGTTTTAGGAGGGAAGAGTAAGGAGGTACGTGTTTTTGATTTCGCTTTTTTGTATGCGATTTTGAGAACTGTATGTGGGTATCCACGTGCTTGGAGCCTATTGCGTAGGACAGAGGCTTCATATTCGAAAGAAGCCTCGGTCAAGCAGTTGCGGCGGGCACGAAGGTATTGGGCATATGGAATAGAATTTAGGAGGGGTTCAGGGTGAAAGCTAGAAGCAGCCAAAATGGTGTTTCCTGCAGTGGGTTTACGGTATAGGTTACTTTGAATATGTCCCTCCTGGTCTTTAATGAGAGTGAGGTCTAGAAAGCAGATAGATGTAGGGCTATAAGTCATGGTAAATTTGAGGTTAAGTTGATTGGAAGTATTGAGATAAGTTAGAAAGTCTTGTAAGGTTTGAGTAGGTCCCTGCCATACAATAAAAATGTCGTCGATATATCGACGAAAGGTCACAACATGTTTGGTATACATGGTGGCAGATGGGTCTGCAAAGAGTAGGCGTTCCCACTCCCCCAAGTACAGATTGGCGTAAGCCGGTGCGCAACAAGTGCCCATGGCTACGCCCTGTACTTGGAGGTAGTGGGAACCATCGAAGGAGAAAAAATTGTGATTTAGAATGAAATTAAGAGCATTGACAATGAATGTAGAGAGATTGATGGGGTATAAAGAAGTGGTAGAAAGTATATGTTGAATGGCCGAGAGTCCCAGGGGATGGGGGATCGAGCTGTATAATGCCTCGACGTTGATCGCGACTAAAAGGGTGTCAGGACCGACCTCGAGGGAAGACAGCCCTTGTAAAAGGTGTGTGGTGTCACGTATGTAGGATGGTAATTGTGTTACCAATGGTTGAAGCAATTTGTCAATGTATCGGCTGAGATTGTCTGTAAGAGAGCCTCTGCCAGAGACTATAGGCCTGCCTGGTGGTCTAGGCAGGTTTTTATGCACCTTGGGAAGTGCGTAGAAAGTAGCTGTGCGTGGGAATTTGGTCCTGACGTATTCAGTAGTATGTTTGTCAAGTACCCCTTGGGTAAAAGCGGAGTCTATGAGTGTGTATAGTTGTTGTTGAGCTAAAGAAATAAAGGATATGGGGATCTTTTTGTACCATTCTTGTTTTGCAGGATATCCTGGCACATTTGGACATAGTCAGATCTGTCGAGAATAACTATATTTCCGCCTTTATCGGCGGGTTTTATAATGATCAAGGGGTTGGTTTTGAGATTTTGCAGAGCGAGGTGTTGATTGTATGAAAGATTTTTTACCTTGGAACGGTTAGGGTGAATTTTTAAATTGCGGATTTCCCGTGTCACTGCTTGTAGGAAGAGTGCTGCTCGTGGGTTAGTGCTCGGGGGTGGAAAGAAACTAGATTTCTTTTTAATGGTGATTTTTTGGGTTGGAAGGGATTGGGTGGGGGGATCTTCCTCAGCATATGCTAAGATAGTGTCCAAATCCAAAGTGTCTATTAAATTGGAGTTGTCACTTTCCTCCAAAAGCTCGGTCAGCTGTTGGAGAGCGGTGGTCTCCGATGCAGTGTGTAAAAGGGAATCTGAAAAAGGATTGGGGGTGTAGATGCTATGTAATAGTAGCTTGCGAACAAATAAGTGAATGTCTTTGATGACAGTGAATTTGTCTAGGTGAGATACCGGACAAAAAGTGAGTCCCTTTTCCAGGACAGTAATTTCGTGATTGGTGAGTGTGTAGGTAGATAAATTCATAATATTACATGAGGGGGTGTTTACCTTGGTGTTCTCTTGGGTTTGTAAGCGTTGTTGTGTTGGATTTTTTGTGATGCTCGCATCAAGTCTAAAAAATCTGGGTGTTGGGAAGAAGAAGGTAAGGAATGTGATCTAGAGGTCTTCGAGATTGAGGGAGTGGCCGACGGGTGTCTGGCCGGTGAGTCGTCGGCCAGTCCCTCAAAATCGGAGACCTCTTCACTAGATAGGTTGGGCGTGCGGCCTCTTTTGGGGTTACGTGGGCCCCGTGTGGAGTTAGGTCTAGATGGTGCGTGTGAAGCTGTGGTGTTTCTGCCAGCAGTGGACTTAGGAGGCAGTGGTTTGGAAGCGAAGCGTGCCGGGGCCGGTGGGCGTGCTGCACGGTTGGCTTCATTCCATTTGTATGCACGTTCCTCATGAAATGCCTTTTTATCACGGAAGAATTTTTTGTCCTTCTGTGATAAGGTATCATGATTGAATTTTTCAAAGCGTGTTTTTAGCTGAAGGTCTAAAGTTTTATAAAGTGGGTGATCCAAAAATTGGGTCAATTGAGTATTAATTGATGCAAGTTTAGCATCAAGAAGAGACATTTGTGTCTCATATATTCTTGAATCAATAATTTCATTAGGTCAATTGAACACTGTTTGAGGACATTCTCCCAGGCCTGCTTGAAATCCGGGCGAATGTCCTGAAACGTGGGAAAAATTTGTACCCTAAGACCAAAAGGGTTGATACCGTGAGCAATATAGTCCTTAAAAGATTTAATGTGCCAAAAAAGGGAGGCTTTTTTTTGGACAGTATGTGTGAGGTTAAGAAAAACAAATTTGAGTTGCGATTCAATATATTCATTGGACTCAAAGTGTTGTAAGGTATTGGTCATGCGGGTCTCCCATTCATCTCCGAGAAAAATTGCCATGATGGTTGGAGAGGGGGACAGAGGGGGGTGTTTTGGACAGACTCAAGTTATTAGTAATATATAGATGCAAAGAAATAAAGTCAATAATGACATTCAAGAAACATAACCATGGGTACAAGTTAGGTATGCATATAAGTCAAAGGTAGCTTTGCCATCAATTACTTGCCCGGGTAGGGGATTTGTATGGGGTAACCATAAATGAATAATAGAAAAATGATTGGGCAAGTAGTTGGTGGAAAATAGTCTATCGCTTCTCTAGTTTTAGAAAATGTATGTTAACCACTTGCCGACCGGTGCACGACGATATACGTCGACAGAATGGCACGTACAGGCAGGAGGGCGTATATATACGTCCCTCCTTTAGCCTGTCCGTGCCATCGGGAGCGCGCCGGGAGCGGCGCGCTCCCGCGCCGGTCGGGACCCCCGTGAGTCCGGCCGCGGTCCCCGCGGACTCGATCGCCGCGGGGACTCCCGCGATCGTCTCACGGAGCGGCTGAACGGGGAGATGCCGAGATAAACAGCATCTCCCAGTTCTGCCTAGCAACTAGTGACGCCGATCTCTGCTCCCTGTGATTGGAGCAGAGATCAGCATTCACTAGCTGACAGCCACGCCCCCCCACAGTAAAAAAAACACCCCTAGGCCTACTTAACCCCTACACTGCCACCTTGTGGTTAACTCCTAAACTGCCAGTGTCATTTATACAGAAATCAATGCATTTAAATGCATTAATTGCTGTAAAAATGACAATGGTCCCAAAAATGTGTCAAAAATGTCCGATGTGTCCGCCATAATGTCGCAGTCACAAAAAAAATCGCAGATCTCCGCCATTAATAATAAAAAAAAAATTATTAATAAAAATGCTATAAAACTATCCCCTATCTTGTAAACGCTATAACTTCTGCGCAAACCGATCAATAATCGCTTATTGCGATTTTTTTTACCAAAAATATGTAGAAGAATACGTATCGGCCTAAACTGAGGAAAAAAAAATGTTTTTTTTATATATTTTTGGGGGATATTTATTATAGCAAAAAATAAAAAATAATGCATTTTTTTCAAAATTGTCGCTCTATTTTTGTTTATAGCGCAAAAAATAAAAACCGCAGGGGCGATCAAATACCACCAAAAGAAAGCTCTATTTGTGGGAAAAAAAGGACGTCAATTTTGTTTGGGAGCCACGTCGCACGACCGCGCAATTGTCAGTTAAAGCGACGCAGTGCCGAATCGCAAAAAGGGGCCTGGTCCTTTGGCTGCAAATTGGTCCGGTCTGAAAGTGGTTAAGGAGGCCTAGTGTGCATCAACACAGCCAATACCCCTGAGAGAAGCTTGTACAGATAGACATGAAATATGTATGCATTCAAACAAAGATAGGTTTTATTGGGGCGATATGCTCAGAAGCAACAAAATAAATGAATATACAAATTTGCATAGAGTCAAAGTATACATGGAAACAGCATATGACCATATACATGTACATATAATGCAGTAATTGCAAAATAACTTGCGATGTGACAGTGGTCTTTAGGAAAATGCCGACATGTTTCGGACGGAGGTCCTTTTTCAAAGGCAGTTAAAGATCCTGTGATTTCACAATTATACTGTATGGAACAGAGTAAAACCATTAGTATACATATTGTGCTATTATCACCACAAGAGCCTGTCATTTACCGCTAGGTGGCCGTATTACTCACTTGCAAAGCGTTAGGGGGGTCCCAGCCAAAGTGGGGTGCCAAAATATGGTCTTGAAGTAGTCACAAAGTATAGATGATCTATGCTGGTTAAAAGCAAAGGACTGCTGGGCACTCGAATGGCTGCAAGATCTCAAGCCAGGCGCCGGGGAGGTGCCATGGCTGCGTGTACCTTGGCCAAAGTAGGTAGAAGGCTAAAAGGGTATAGAGGGATATGAAGTAGTATTAAACTTCAGTGGGTGTCTAAATGTAAAAGGATCAATTTGAGTGGTGAAGTATAAGGAGTAGTTTACCTTGTTCTCAGAGGTCCTGTGTATAAGTACGTCAGAGCGCCGGCAGGGAAGTAGTGTGTCTATTCCTGCCATCCTGCCATCTGGGAACAAGGTAAACTACTCCTTATACTGGTTTGGCCAAGCTAGCATTTAGACGCTGAGCATGTGGATGGCTGAGACTGAATTTATTTTTACAGTTCAGCAACTGGGGTAGGGAAATTTGCCTGCTAAAAATTAATTGGTGGTGTACTGCTAGCAGATTGGCTGCAAGTACTTGGGACACCTATTGCTATACCTTCATTCCTCTCAGTGCATTTTTTTGAGAGGACTGGAGGTATAGTAGGGTTGGAGATCCCAGATGAGGAGCAAGGAGGACTTTGCCTTTTTCTATGATGTGGGTCTTTCAAGTGCTGTTGCCAATGGACTGCATGGCAGGTCGTCATATGTCTGGTCAAGCATGTGGTGCCCAAGCGACTGCTGTTCTGGCCACGCTTGATCCGCTTCTGACATAGGTTGCAAACAGCAACGGTGCAATCTGCTGCACATGTGTCCAAAAAGGCCCACACCAAGGAACTTTTAAAAGTCAGCAGGGAGTCAGCAGTGCCCAGCATCTGCGGAGCGCTGCGGTGGGATGCAATAGGGTGGCTGCCCTTAAGCTGCCCCCTAGAGGACATCCTGCCTCGTTGGAGTTGTGCTGCCTCCTCCTCCTCTCAGACACCCAAGTACAGTCAGTGACCTCATCATCCCCTCCCTCCTCATCGCTGGAGCAAACTTGGCAGTATCCTGCAGCTGGGGGAACATGACTGCCAGCTTCTTGTCCTTCTTGGGCACCCCTTCTCTCTAGGCTCACATTACTCCTTTCCTCAACCTGTAACCCAACATTCCTATATTTTCTTCTCAGCAGCACCCACAGGACTTCTAGTGTGTTAGTGGCATCACACAGAGCTCCTATATTTTCTTTGCAGAAGCACCCATAGGACTTCTAGTGTGTTAGTGGCATCACACAGAGCTCCTATATTTTCTTCTCAGCAGCACCCACAGGACTTCTAGTGTGTTAGTGGCATCACACAGAGCTCCTATATTTTCTTTGCAGAAGCACCCATAGGACTTCTAGTGTGTTAGTGGCATCACACAGAGCTCCTATATTTTCTTCTCAGCAGCACCCACAGGACTTCTAGTGTGTTAGTGGCATCACACAGAGCTCCTATATTTTCTTTGCAGAAGCACCCATAGGACTTCTAGTGTGTTAGTGGCATCACACAGAGCTCCTATATTTTCTTCTCAGCAGCACCCACAGGACTACCGACTACAATGGCTGGAAGACCGCCAAGGGGAGGCAGAGCGTGCAGAGGCAAGAACACAGGGCAGGCAGGCTCTGTTTCTAGTGGACGTGGCCGTGGACGTGGTCGTGCATCGTCATCAGCACGTGGCCATGGGACACGCGCGTCTTTGTTTTCGGCAGCTGGACATGTGGAGCTGCATCATGCTGAAGGCTTGGTAGAATGGATGACCAAGCCCTCCTCATCCTCCTCATCCTCTCTCACCCAGGCTCAGGGTACTGGCAGAGCAGCTGCCAACGCGTACTCAATGGCATCATCAGCCACCCCTTCCCTAGACGCACCATGTCCTCCTGAGGAGTCCCCCGAACTCTTTGAGCACAGTGTTGGGTACATGCTCCAGGAGGATGCCCAACGATTCAAAGGCTCGGATGATGATATCCAGCTTGAGGAAGTCAGTAGTGTGCGCGCAGAGAGAGGGGATGCTGAAGGATAGCAATCTGGCAGTACTGTTCCACCAGCTGCAGCTTACTGCCAGGTTTGCTCTAGTGGTGAAGAGGGAGGGGATGATGAGGTCACTGACTCCACGTGGGTGCCTGAAGGGAGAGAGGATGAGGAGGAGGACGAGGAGGAGGATGCGGCGTCACATGTCCAACGAGGCAGGATGCCCCCTGGAGGCCAGCTAGAGGCCAGCACAGCAACTGTACAACACCGCAGAGCTCCGCCTGTGCAGGGTGCTGCCTCTGCATGTTATCAGAAAAGTTCTTTGGTGTGGGCCTTTTTTGAGACGAGTGCATCAGATCGCACCACTGCTATTTGCAATATTTGTCTCAAGCATATCTCGCGTGGCCAAAACATCAGCCGCTTGGGCACCACAAGCATGAGCAGACATGTCGACCTGCCATGCAGCTCATTGGCAAGCACACATAAAAGACCCACACCAAAGAACAAAGCGGACCTCTCCTTGCTCCTCATCAGCTGGGATCTCCATCCCCACTATATCTTCAGTCCTCTCTGAAAGCTGCTCTGAGAGGACTGAAGGTGTAGAATTAGGTGTGTCACAACCAAGTACTTGCAGTACACCGACGTCCGATTGTAGCAGGCAAATTTCCCTGCCCCAGCTGCTGGACCGTCGAAAGAAGTACACTCCCAGCCATCCACATGCCCAGCGGTTGAATGCTAGCTTGGCTAAATTGCTAGCACTTCAACTGCTGCCTTTTCAGTTGGTAGACTCGGCCCCCTTCCGTGAGTTTGTTCAATGTGCGGTTCCTCAGTGGCAGGTTCCCAAACGCCACTTTTTCTCACGGAAGGCGATTCCGTCTCTCTACCGGCATGTGGAAGGCAATGTCCATGCCTCGCTGGACAGGGCGGTCAGCGGTAAGGTGCATATTACCGCTGACTCATGGTCCAGCAGGCATGGACAGGGACGTTACCTTTCTTTCACGGCCCATTGGGTCACTCTATTGGCAGCTGGGAGGGATGCAGGACAAGGTGCAGTAGTGTTGGAGGTTGTTCCGCCACCACGCCTCCAAAATGCTACTACTGCTACTGGTTGTGACACACCTCTCTCCTCCACCCCCTCCTCTTCTTCTTCCTCCAGTGCTCTGTCCTCGGAACCAGCGGTGCTCCGTAGGCGTACAAGGGGCTACGCAAGTACGCAGGCAAAAAGATGCCATGCCGTGCTTGCGCTGGTGTGTTTGGGGGACAGGAGCCACACTGGGCCAGAGGTTCTGGCAGCTCTGCAGGGGCAGGCCGAGAGGTGGTTGACGCCACGCCAGCTTAAGCCAGGAATGGTCGTTTCTGACAATGGCACAAACCTCCTCTCCGCCCTGCGACAGGGGCAGCTCACCCATGTGCCCTGTATGGCTCACGTCCTCAACCTGGTGGTGCAGCGTTTCTTGGGCAGGTTCCCAGGCTTACAGGATGTCCTGAGGCAGGCCAGGAAAGTCTGTGTGCATTTCCGCCGATCTTATAATGCCAGTGCTCGTCTGACTGAGCTGCAAAAGGAGCTGAACCTGCCCAAGAACCGCCTAATATGTGACATGCCCACCAGGTGGAACTCAACGTTGGCCATGCTTCAGCGACTGCACATGCAGCAGAGGGCCATCAATGAGTACCTTTGCGACTACGGCACCAGGACAGGGTCAGGGGAGCTTGGTTTTTTTTTCCCACGTCAGTGGAGCATGATCAGGGATGCATGCACTGTCCTCTCACCATTTGAGGAGGCCACGAGGATGGTGAGCAGTGACAGTGCATGCATCAGTGACACTGTACCTCTTGTCCACCTGTTGGAGCATACGCTGCGTGGGATAATGGACAGGACACTTGAGGCAGAACAGAGGCAGGAAGAGGAGGACTTCCTTGCCTCTCAAGGCCCCCTTTATCCAGACAGTGTTCCTTCTCTCCCACCCATCACACAGGAAGAGGAGGAGGAGGAGGAGGAGGAGGAGGATTGTGTGAGCATGGAGGTGGAGCCTGGCACTCAGCATCAGCAGCAGCAGTCTTTCAGGGATGATGTACAGTCCCAACAAACCAGTGGACTTGTACGTGGCTGGGAGGAGGTGGCTGGTGATCATGTCATCCTCAGTGACCCAGAAGACTCCGGACCGAATGCCTCAGCTAACCTACGCTGCATGGCCTCCCTGATCCTGCAAAGCCTGCGGAAGGATCCTCGTGTTCTTCGGATCAAGGAGAGGGACCATTACTGGCTGGCCACTCTCCTTGATCCACGGTACAAGGGTAAGGTTGCGGACCTTATCTTGCCGTAGCAGAGGGAGCAGAGGATGAGACATCTCAGGGAGGCCTTGCAGAAAGGTCTGTGCAACGCGTTCCCAGAAACTGGGAGGTTACAAACTCCTGGTCCTGGACGACGAGTTGCTGAGGCTTCGGTCAGTAGCAGAAGGAGCGGTGGGGAAGGTGGACGTCTGACCGATGCATTCAGACAATTTTTTAGTCCGCAGCCCCAAGGTATGATCGGTTCCAGCAACCATCGCCAGCGTCTGATATACATGGTGCAGGAATACCTTGGGGCAAGGTCAGACTTGGACACCTTTCCCACCGAAAATCCACTGGCTTACTGGGTCCTGAGGATGGATCACTGGCCAGAGCTTGCACAGTATGCAATTGAGCTACTGGCCTGTCCTGCCTCCAGCGTTCTTTCCGAACGCACATTCAGTGCTGCTGGAGGATTTGTCACCGATCATAGGGTGCGCCTGTCCACCGACTCGGTTGATCGACTGACCTTCATCAAAATGAATCAGTCTTGGATCACCACCAGCTACCAGGCACCTGAAGCGGATATAACGGAATAATTTATAATGTCACATCCCTTCAAGACTGCCTATGCTGATGCTGAGTGACTGTCCTGTTATGTTCACTGACTATCCTCTTCCTCCTCCTCAATGATCCATGCCACCACACCAGTGCCTAAGGCACAATTTTTCAGCCCCTGTATAACAGGGGCGTGTACTTACAATTTTTTAAAAAAATGCTTCGCAACACGTGTGACTGCTGTGCTCCAAGTACAGTATCTGTGAGGGGTTGCAGTGTTGTGGCACCAGCACCAATGCCTAAGGCACAATTTGCAGCCCCTGTTTAACAGGGGCGTGTACTTACAATTTTTTTAAAAATGCTTCGCAACACGTGTGACTGCTGTGCTCCAAGTACAGTATCTGTGAGGGGTTGCAGTGTTGTGGCACCAGCACCAATGCCTAAGGCACAATTTGCAGCCCCTGTTTAACAGGGGCGTGTAATTACAATTTTTTTAAAAAAATGCTTCGCAACACGTGTGACTGCTGTGCTCAAAGTACAGTATCTGTGAGGGGTTGCAGTGTTGTGGCACCAGCACCAGTGCCTAAGGCACAATTTTTCAGCCCCTGTTGGGGTGTGTAATTACAATTTTTAGGCAATGCTTTGCAACAGGTCTCATTGCTGTGCTAAGAGTACAGTGTCTGTGAGGGGTTGCAGTGTTGTGGCACCAGCACCAATGCCTAAGGCACAATTTTTCAGCCCCTGTTTAACAGGGGTGTGTAATTACAATTTTTTAAAAAGATGCTTCGCAACAGGTGTGACTGCTGTGCTCCAAGTACAGTATCTGTGAGGGGTTGCAGTGTTGTGGCACCAGTGCCTAAGGCACAATTTTTCAGCCCCTGTTGGGGCGTGTAATTACAATTTTTACTCAAACCAATAAAACAGCGCTGGCAAACAAAAATTGTGACAAAATAATAAATGATCCCACAAAATTGACAAACATCAATAATGTGTGTGAAGTGGTTACATGTCTGACACAAACCAATCCCATAAAAAATAAACTAGCATCAAATAATATGTGTGATAAATTATTACATAAGTGACATGATTGAATAATAACCATAAAATTATTTCATAGATACCAAAATTGAATAAGTGATAAACCACAACCTAAATGTGGTAAGAAAATATATAAATAAAAATGAATGTGAGTAAGTCCAGTTATTGTCCCAAAAAAACAAGAACCAAAATAAATGTACATATGAGCTCCTTCTTGGAATAGACTCACCGGGCTAGCAGACAGACAGAGCAGCAAAGCAGAGGGCAGATATGCAGACAAACTGTGGTTCGGCAAGTAGGCACAAAAGCAGAGCTGAATAAACAAGCCAGTGGGATGAGAGGATCCAGGGAGCGATGCATGCACACAAGGCACAGTGATGTTCTTGGAGATATTGTACCGATAATAGAAGAGAGCAAATTTTAAAGTGTTGTAGAAGGATTTTTAAAATGCGCGCTCTGCGCTACTTACAGGATGCATAAAGGAAGGCAAACTTCTCAGATACTTCCGCGGTTGCAGCTGGTTTAGCGTGCGCTCCACGGGAACAGGAAGTGGCGTCAGTGGTTAGATCCTTGGCCGGAAATTACGTCGACGCGTTTCGCCCCTCCTCCAGGGCGTCATCAAAAGACATCACTTCCGGCCAAAGGGATGTGATATTTATACTAGATGGAGAGCAGAAAACCCCTCCTTTTAACAGGTGTAGCTAGATGGAGAGCAGAAAACCCCTCCTTTTAACAGGTGGAGCTAAACGCCAAAACATGATCAGAGGGGATAAGATCACTTATTGTCCTGCATGATCATCATATGAGTTTGCATAAAGCCTTTAATAAGCTGGCGATAAAAAAAGGGGGGTAAACCCCGACAATTACAATGTACAGTAAAAACAAATAACACATAGTGTATACAATATATAATATGCCGTAAATAAGCAAAATTGTTAAAAAATATATATATAAAATGTAATTAGAATTACATATATATATAAGAACATAATCCCAGGATTAGGAATTTGAACTTGCAGTATAATATATTATCCCTTAAAAACTTATTTTAAAATGAAAATTGAAATTAAAGTAATTGATTTGTCCCAAAAGTTTGGAAATCCCTCTCCCGGACATTAACTGAAAAAATAATTAAAAATAAATAATATAAAAAAAAAATATAAAAAAAATAAAATAAAATAAAATAAAATTAAAATAAAATAAAATTAAAAATAAAAAATAAAATAAAAATGAAATGAAAATAAAAATAAAATTAAATTAAAAAAATATAAAAATAAAAATAAAAATAAAATTAAAATAAAAAAATAGAAATAGAAATGAAAATAAAATTAAAATGAAAAAGAAAGTAAAAAATAATAATAAGAAAAATAAATAATAAATAAAATATAAAAAAAAATATATAAATAAAAAAAAAAAAAAAAAAAAAAAATAAAATATAAATAAAAAAATATTAAAATATAAAAAAAATATATAAAAAATAAAATAAAAAACAAAACAAAACTGAAATGCCCAGAAATAGGGAGGGACCAAACTACCAGTTGGACAAAAAGCAATTTAAATCCAAATCAATATTGATACCCAAAGGACTTAAAGTCCGCAGTCTATGGATCCATTGTGTCTCGTTCTTGGAAATTGAACGTTTTAGGTTAGAACCTCTCCAGTGCTGTTCCACCTTGTCAATTCCACAGAACGTCAAGACACTAGGATCTCGATCATGGAACATTCAGAAATGGTTGGAGAGGCTGTGGTGTTTGTATCCTTTCCTAATTCTGTTAACATGCTCCCTCAACCTCACCCCCAGTGGTCTAGTGGTTCTCCCCACATATTGGAGCCCACAGGGGCAGGCAAGCAAATATGTCACGTGCGTGGTCCCACACGTGATAAACTTTTTGATCTCATAAGACTTTCCAGTAGAAAAAGAGCTAAACTGCATGATTTTTCTTTTCCTGAATTTTGATGTTCTACACATCATGCATCTCCCACAGCTGTAAAAACCTGTCTGGTCCAAAAAGGTGAACAATTTTTTTGGGGGGTTCACAACATTATGTGCCAATTGCAGTCTCAGGGTGGGAGGCTTGGTGTAAATAAAATTAGGCCGACTGGGTAATACCGATTTTAGCTCTTTGTCTTCCATTAAAAGAGGCCAGTGTTTTTTTATAATTTTCTCAAATTCCTTATACTGGCGATTATATCCAGTTAAAAAAGCTGTGCCAAAATCTTGTTGCTTTTTAGGTTTCTTCCTAAATAAATCATCTCTATTCATTTCTCCAATATCCTCTTTAATCCGCTTGAGATCTTCCAGATTGTATCCTTTATCTTGAAACCGCTCTAGAATCAGGTTCGCATGTTAACAGAATTAGGAAAGGATACAAACACCACAGCCTCTCCAACCATTTCAGAATGTTCCATGATCGAGATCCTAGTGTCTTGACGTTCTGTGGAATTGACAAGGTGGAACAGCACTGGAGAGGTTCTAACCTAAAACGTTCAATTTCCCAGAACGAGACACAATGGATCCATAGACTGCGGACTTTAAGTCCTTTGGGAATCAATATTGATTTGGATTTAAATTGCTTTTTGTCCAACTGGTAGTTTGGTCCCTCCCTATTTCTGGGCATTTCAGTTTTGTTTTGTTTTTTATTTTTTTATTTTTTTTATTTTATATATTTTTTTATTTTTTTATTTTTTATTTATATATATATATATTTTTTTTTTATTTATATTTTTTTTTTATATTTTATTTATTATTTATTTTTCTTATTATTATTTTTTACTTTCTTTTTCATTTTAATTTTATTTTCATTTCTATTTCTATTTTTATTTTAATTTTATTTTTATTTTTATTTTTATATTTTTTTAATTTAATTTTATTTTTATTTTCATTTCATTTTTATTTTAGTTTTTATTTTTAATTTAATTTTATTTTAATTTTATTTTATTTTATTTAATTTTTTTTATATATTTTTTTTATATTATTTATTTTTAATTGTTTTTTCAGTTAATGTCCGGGAGAGGGATTTCCAAACTTTTGGGACAAATCAATTACTTTAATTTCAATTTTCATTTTAAAATAAGTTTTTAAGGGATAATATATTATACTGCAAGTTCAAATTCCTAATCCTGGGATTATGTTCTTATATATATATGTAATTCTAATTACATTTTATATATATATTTTTTAACAATTTTGCTTATTTACAGCATATTATATATTGTATACACTATGTGTTATTTGTTTTTACTGTACATTGTAATTGTCGGGGTTTACCCCCCTTTTTTATCGCCAGCTTATTAAAGGCTTTATGCAAACTCATATGATGATCATGCAGGACAATAAGTGATCTTATCCCCTCTGATCATGTTTTGGCGTTTAGCTCCACCTGTTAAAAGGAGGGGTTTTCTGCTCTCCATCTAGCTACACCTGTTAAAAGGAGGGGTTTTCTGCTCTCCATCTAGTATAAATATCACATCCCTTTGGCCGGAAGTGATGTCTTTTGATGACGCCCTGGAGGAGGGGCGAAACGCGTCGACGTAATTTCCGGCCAAGGATCTAACCACTGACGCCACTTCCTGTTCCCGTGGAGCGCACGCTAAACCAGCTGCAACCGCGGAAGTATCTGAGAAGTTTGCCTTCCTTTATGCATCCTGTAAGTAGCGCAGAGCGCGCATTTTAAAAATCCTTCTACAACACTTTAAAATTTGCTCTCTTCTATTATCGGTACAATATCTCCAAGAACATCACTGTGCCTTGTGTGCATGCATCGCTCCCTGGATCCTCTCATCCCACTGGCTTGTTTATTCAGCTCTGCTTTTGTGCCTACTTGCCGAACCACAGTTTGTCTGCATATCTGCCCTCTGCTTTGCTGCTCTGTCTGTCTGCTAGCCCGGTGAGTCTATTCCAAGAAGGAGCTCATATGTACATTTATTTTGGTTCTTGGTTTTTTGGGACAATAACTGGACTTACTCACATTCATTTTTATTTATATATTTTCTTACCACATTTAGGTTGTGGTTTATCACTTATTCAATTTTGGTATCTATGAAATAATTTTATGGTTATTATTCAATCATGTCACTTATGTAATAATTTATCACACATATTATTTGATGCTAGTTTATTTTTTATGGGATTGGTTTGTGTCAGACATGTAACCACTTCACACACATTATTGATGTTTGTCATTTTTGTGGGATCATTTATTATTTTGTCACAATTTTTGTTTGCCAGCGCTGTTTTATTGGTTTGAGCATTTTTTGAAGGTTATAGCACTTTCTTATCAGCAGCTGCACATTTTTTGTGTTTTCTTTTTCTCGTTCAATATTGCACACGTCTATTCCAGCGCCGTTTCTTTGTTTATAAATTACAATTTTTAGGCAATGCTTTGCAACAGGTCTCATTGCTGTGCTAAGAGTACAGTATCTGTGAGGGGTTGCAGTGTTGTGGCACCAGCACCAATGCCTAAGGCACAATTTTTCAGCCCCTGTTTAACAGGGGCGTGTAATTACAAATCTTGATCTAATAGTTCACAGCAGGGCCCATTCCTCCGCCCACCAAGAGTAACTATGAGGGCCTACAGTCTTGTGGCAACACCGTCCACCACCACCACCACGACCAAAGGCCCAATTTTTCTGCCCTGTTCAACAGGTGCATGCAATTACAAATCTTGATCTAATAACTCACAGCAGGGCCCATTCCTGCGCCCACCAAGAGTAACTGTGAGGGCTTACAGTCTTGTGGCAACACCGTCCACCACCACCACCACCACCAAAGGCCCAATTTTTCTGCCCGGTTCAACAGGTGCATGCAAGTACAAATCTTGATCTATTAACTCACAGCAGGGCCCATTCCTGTGCCCACCAGTCTTGTGGCTACACCAACATCTAATAGGGCAAATTTCTGCAGAGTATATACGGCAGGCCCCTACTTTCAAACATCCAACTTACAAACGACTCCTACTTGCAAACGGAAAGAGAAAACAGGAAGTGAGAGGAAATCTACCCCTAGGAAGGGAAACTCTATCCTGTTAGATTTAATTTGGGAAAAAGGTATCTCCTCTCTACTGATGCTTTATCACCAATCCTTGTTTCAATTCAAACCCCACTTTTCCAAAAACATTTGTCATTGGGACGGAAAGTGAGGTGACATGTTCTGAACAGATGTGCAAAGACAGCAAATGTTACAGGGGTGATAACCCCTCCCTATGTTCTCCAAAAAGCTTAAAAATAGATTTTTTTGGGATGGAGCTACACTTCATAATGTACCTGTTCAGATTCTACTTAAGAACAAACCTACAGTCCGTGTCTTGTTTGCACCACCTATATACTGCTGTTCAGAGTATATAGGGTTGTAGGTATAGGGTTTTATTTTGGGTGCGGGGTCCCCCTTAATATCCATACAAGACCCAAAGGGGCTGGGGTGGGGGGGGGGTGATGGGGTTGCCATGCCATTTTTCTCAAGGATTTTCAGCCATATGGCGGCCAGGACAAGACATGACATTAAAGCCGCAAGTGGTTTTAAATGGCTTCTTTTTTTCCTTTACAAATGTCATTTTGTGCAAGGACAGTTCTAAACACGGGAAACACATGCCACTTCACAGGCATACTTTAGACACCCCCCACTGCATCAAGTTGGTCTGCATGGCTGTCGTCCCAGAAGGAAGCCTCTTCTAAATATGCACAAGAAAGCCCGCAAGTTTGCTGAAGACAAGCAGACTAAGGACATGGACCATGTTCTGTGGTCTGATGAGACCAAGATAAACGTATTTGGTTCAGATGGTGTTAAGCGTGTATGGCGGCAACCAGGTGAGGAGTACAAAGACAAGTTTGTCTTGCCTACAGTCAAACATGGTGGTGGGAGTGTCATGGTCTGGGGCTACATGAGTACTGACGGCACTGGGGAGCTATAGTTCATTGGGGAAACCATGAATGCCAACATGTACTGTGACATACTGAAGCAGAGCATGATCCCCTCCCTTCAGAGCCTGGGCCACAGGGCAGTATTCCAACATGATAATGACCCCAAACACCTCCAAGGCGACCACTGCCTTGCTAAAGAAGCTGAGGGTAAAGGTGATGGACTGGCCAAACGTGTCTCCAGATCTAAACCCTGTGGAGCATCCTCAAACAGAAGGTGGATGAGCGTAAGGTCTCTATCATCCACCAGCCCTGTGATGTCCTCATGGAGGAGTGGAAGAGGACTCCAGTGGCAACCTGTGAAGCTCTGGTGAACTCCATGCCCAAGAGGGTTAAGGCAGTGCTGGAAAATAATGGTGGCCACACAAAATATTGGACATTTTCACTTAAGGGTGTACTCACTTTTGTTGCCAGTGGTTTAATGGCTGTGTGTTGAGTTATTTTGAGGGGACAGCACATTTACACTGTTATACAAGCTGTAAACTTACTACTTTACATTGTATTATTTATATATATATATATATATATATATATATATATATATATATATATACACACTAGACTGACTGTGTATATATATATATATATATATATATATATATATATATATACATACACAATCTCAAATACACTGCCACTAACTGAATAACCTGCCTACTTAATCTAACTCAAGCTATCTCTCTGTCCATGCCAACAACACTACACACAGCAGCTATGTAAGTAGCCTTATATAGTGTGGGGCATGGACAATTATGGCTCTCTCAGCAGAGTGCGCTGTGATTGGCCAAAGCATGCAGGTCAGGTGCATGCTTTGGCCAATCATCAAAAAGCAATGCACTGCAATCTTACTTACTTTCGACTCGAACCGCAGGCTCATCCCTAATGTAGAGCAAAGTTGGAAATCTTTGGCAAGTATATAGTGGGGGATTCTACACTGACCACCAATGTAATGGGGAATTTACAAAGACCACTAATGTGAGGGGAGGATTTACACTAACCACCAATGTGAGGGTAAATTTGCACTGACCACCATGTAACAGGGGGATTTTAGACCACCCACCATTATAAAGAGTAATTTCTACACTGACACCAATGTAATAAAAGCATTTACACCAACCTCCAGTGTAAGGGGGAATTTACACTGACAACTATTGTCGAGGAGATTTGTACTGATTACCAATGTAAGGTGGCACTTCTATTTCGACCACCAATGATAGGGGGATGTACACTGACCACCAATGTTAAGGGGGATTTACACTGAACACCAGTGTAAGGGCAGTTCTGCACTTACCACCAATGTAAGGGGAAATGTATCACCGTGTATCGAGCAAGTGTAGGGGAGGGGCCAGGACGGTACGAAAGGCAGTCTATCTGCCTAGGAGGAAGCATACACTATTCCAAAACCAGCTGCTGTAATATTTCATGCCATACACAGAGTGATGCACTTTTTTTTTCACTTTATGCATCATTAAAATGACTGCTCCCGAAAAAACGTTAGTTTTTAAAAGTTCTTTTTGCATTGATATATGTCCCCTGGGGCAGGACCCGGGTCCCCAAACCTGTTTTATGACATTAACATGCATATTGGCCGTTGTAATTAGCACTTTTGATTTCGAACGTTCGCGTCCATTATAACGTATAGGGTTCGAAAATTCGCGCAAACTTTCGGTCGGTTCGAAGGTTCTGGTGCGAACCGAACCCCGAACCCGGGGGTGTTCGGCTCATCCCTAATATATATATATATAAATACACTGCCGGAAATGTATTAGAAACAGTACAACACGAATGCACTGTAGATATAGGCTACACTGGATGCAGAGTATATAATAGATATATATGCACACACTAGACTGTGTATATATAATACACTGCCTGCGCTGACTGAAAATAGAGTAAACAATGAATATAAAGTCTATGCTAAATGCGGAGTATACAGTATCTCACAAAAGTGAGTACACGCCTCACATTTTTGTAAATATTTTATTATATCTTTTCATATGACAACACAGAAGAAATTACACTTTGCTACAATGTAAAGTAGTGAGTGTACAGCTCGTATAACAGTGTACATTTTCTGTCCCCTCAAAATAACTCAACACACAGCCATTAATGTCTAAACCACTGGCAACAAAGGTGAGTACACCCCTAAGTGAAAATGTCCAAATTGGGCCCAATTAGCCATTTTCTCTCCCCGATGTCATGTGACTTGTTAGTGTTACAGGGTTTTAGGTGTGAATGGGGAGCAGGTGTGTTAAATTTGGTGTTATCGCTCTCACTCTCTCATACTGGTCACTGGAAGTTCAACATGGCACCTCATGGCAAAGAACTCTCTGAGGATCTGAAAAAAATAATTGTTGCTATACATAAAGATGGCCTAGGCTATAAGAAGATTGCCAAGACCCTGAAACTGAGCTGCAGCATGGTGGCCAAGACCATACAGCGGTTTAACAGGACAGGTTCCACTCTGAACAGGCCTCGTCATGGTCGACCAAAGAAGTTGAGTGCAGGTGCTCAGCGTCTTATCCAGAGGTTGTCTTTGGGAAATAGACGAATGAGTGCTGCCAGCATTGCTGCAGAGGTTGAAGGGGTGGAGGGGTCAGCCTATCAGTGCTCAACCATACGCCACCCACTGCATCAAGTTGGTCTGCATGGCTGTCGTCCCAGAAGGAAGCCTCTTCTAAATATGCACAAGAAAGCCCGCAAGTTTGCTGAAGACAAGCAGACTAAGGACATGGACCATGTTCTGTGGTCTGATGAGACCAAGATAAACGTATTTGGTTCAGATGGTGTTAAGCGTGTATTGCGGCAACCAGGTGAGGAGTACAAAGACAAGTTTGTCTTGCCTACAGTCAAACATGGTGGTGGGAGTGTCATGGTCTGGGGCTACATGAGTACTGACGGCACTGGGGAGCTATAGTTCATTGGGGAAACCATGAATGCCAACATGTACTGTGACATACTGAAGCAGAGCATGATCCCCTCCCTTCAGAGACTGGGCCACAGGGCAGTATTCCAACATGATAATGACCCCAAACACCTCCAAGGCGACCACTGCCTTGCTAAAGAAGCTGAGGGTAAAGGTGATGGACTGGCCAAACGTGTCTCCAGATCTAAACCCTGTGGAGCATCCTCAAACAGAAGGTGGATGAGCGTAAGGTCTCTATCATCCACCAGCCCTGTGATGTCGTCATGGAGGAGTGGAAGAGGACTCCAGTGGCAACCTGTGAAGCTCTGGTGAACTCCATGCCCAAGAGGGTTAAGGCAGTGCTGGAAAATAATGGTGGCCACACAAAATATTGGACATTTTCACTTAAGGGTGTACTCACTTTTGTTGCCAGTGGTTTAGACATTAATGGCTGTGTGTTGAGTTATTTTGAGGGGACAGCACATTTACACTGTTATACAAGCTGTAAACTTACTACTTTACATTGTATTATATATATATATATATATATATACACACACACTAGACTGACTGTGTATGTATATATATATATATATATATATATATATAGACAATCTCAAATACACTGCCACTAACTGAATAACCTGCCTACTTAATCTACCTCAAGCTATCTCTCTGTCCACGCCAACAACACTACACACAGCAGCTATGTAAGTAGCCTTATATAGTGTGGGGCATGGACAATTATGGCTCTCTCAGCAGAGTGCGCTGTGATTGGCCAAAGCATGCAGGTCAGGTGCATGCTTTGGCCAATCATCAAAAAGCAATGCACTGCGATCTTACTTACTTTCGACTCGAACCGCAGGCTCATCCCTAATGTAGAGCAAAGTTGGAAATCTTTGGCAAGTATATAGTGGGGGATTCTACACTGACCACCAATGTAATGGGGAATTTACAAAGACCACTAATGTGAGGGGAGGATTTACACTAACCACCAATGTGAGGGTAAATTTGCACTGACCACCATGTAACAGGGGGATTTTAGACCACCCACCATTATAAAGAGTAATTTCTACACTGACACCAATGTAATAAAAGCATTTACACCAACCTCCAGTGTAAGGGGGAATTTACACTGACAACTATTGTCGAGGAGATTTGTACTGATTACCAATGTAAGGTGGCACTTCTATTTCGACCACCAATGATAGGGGGATGTACACTGACCACCAATGTTAAGGGGGATTTACACTGACCACCAGTGTAAGGGCAGTTCTGCACTTACCACCAATGTAAGGGGAAATGTATCACCGTGTATCGAGCAAATGTAGGGGAGGGGCCAGGACGGTACGAAAGGCAGTCTATCTGCCTAGGAGGAAGCATACACCATTCCAAAACCAGCTGCTGTAATATTTCATGCCATACACAGAGTGATGCACTGACGCACCTGGTACATGGAAGTACCCCATTGATGGATTGTTCTTATTTGTTTAATAAAACGTTTAAAGCGATATCACACTATCGAGGCTTTTTATTTCCCATTATTCCCAAGATACTGCGTGGGAAGCCCAGGATCCTGTCACCATTATAGAACCTAGGGGTGGTTCACAAGCGTGTATTGACTGAGCTTAATTGCTAAGTCACACGCTCCAAGGTGAGCATTCAATACCTAGGGGGTGACTGGAATAAGAGCACAAATGCATGATCTGCAACACCTGTCAATCATTTCTGGACGCATGGATTTATAAGCATGTCAGCAGTGCTATTACTGGATACCACGGATATGCACTTTTTTTCAACAGGACTGTCACAGCATTGTATATAAAAAGACTTGTTTTTTGCACAATAGCACTTTTTGCTATTTAAAGTGGGACTAGTGTTGTTCCCTATATACCACCGGACACTTATATCTGTGTTACAAAGCACTTGAATGCACATGAGCACTTTATTAATGTTTTAATTGACATATTTATTGTTTTATTTTTGTCATATCACATCTATGTCACTTGTGTCACTTAAGTCACATTAACACTACATGTGTTTGTTTTCATTTTCAGCACACATTTATTGTGTAATATTCTAAAGCGCAGCGTATAATTTACTTGTAGCGGTGACACCTTTCTACGGTGTCCGCAATTGTAAATTTTGTTATTTTTGTTTCTCATAACAGTAAAGGGGTTCTGAGAGTTAATTGGATAAGGAAGCTTTGGCATCAGTTTGACTGGGCTGTGTTAAGGTTCTGCCTGATCATGTGTGTGGTGAGGTACACATGACAGGCTCAGAACCAGACCTGGTTGGACGTTTGGGGACCGGCATTCCTCTGAGCCAATCAGTGGGTGCGTTTGGACCCGCTGAGGAGTCTGGGGAAGGGTACTTAAGATGCTGGAGTCACGTGTTCGGGGTTCGTTATGCCAGAGCTGTCTGTTCCTCGATTTGGGCCGTGGTAGCCCCGCGAGGGGTCCCGATCAGGGGAGTGTGTGCCGCCCCGCAACCTGTTTAGTTTGACAGGCCCCACAGACCCACTTGGTCTGGGGCAAGGATCCATCTGTTCCCGAGTCTCGGAAACCGGCTGGTCCGAGGTGCAGTAACTGAGGGAGGATTCAAGGCATCCGGGTGCGCTCTCAACTTGGAGGGGCCCCGCAGCTCGTGTAAGCGACCGGGGGAGGACACTTCGGAGGAAGACCAACAAGCTGGCATCCTGAAAAGGGTCTGGTTGATGGGTTGTCAAGGACACTAAAGAATCCACGCTTCCCCAATACTGTCATGGAGACGGATAATGTTCCAGGTACTGAGGAAAGGTTCCTGTTTTGTTTGAGTGCCACTTTGATTCAAGGTTATAGACTGTGCAAATTTCGTAATTTAAGTGCTGACTGCCATAATCTCTGGCTAGAGATTTGTTCAGCTTGGAAGCGCCCAGCTGCGAGTGGCTACTCCCTGGGTTGGCAAATAGAGACTTTCGTATACTTAGTAGTTGAAGGTGCCTGAGTTTTCTTCATCCTTGCCCTCTGTTCCCACATGTGACTGTGTCTGTTGGATGTTACCTCTGCAAATAAAAACCTTTCAAAAGGACTTTTATGGTGTCAGCGTGCAAAGTCGTTGGGTAATAACTCTGGAAACCCCTAGACCTGGAGGAAAAAGCAAAGATGAGGTAACCGGTAAGCCCAAAAGTCAAGGCCGCTACATATTATTTAAGGGGAAATGTACACAGATCACCAATGTAATGAAGAATTTACACTGACAACCAATGTTGGCGGTCGGCCTGTTGCTTGTCAAAGACCTCTTTGAACTCAAGGTAGACTATCGGGCACTGGTACTAGGGCCGAGCAGGAAGCTGGGGCTGGTGAGGAGCAGTTTTGGGCACAGTATTGAGAAGGGAAGGAGACCTCTTTCGTTCGCCAATTGATCAGGGGTTCGTGTGCTTGTAACCAGGGGAGCCCCAAGATGATGGGAAACATAGGGGATGGAATGATTTCCAAGCGGAGGAGTTCCTTATGGCCGGAATCGGTGGTGACAGAGATGGGGCTGGTTTTGTAGGTGATTAAGCCGGAGCACGGAAGGGATCCATCGGCTAGATGCACCTGAAGGCACTGCTTCTTGGGGACAAGGGGGAGATGAAGCCTGGAGGCGAGAGAGGAATCCAAGAAGCAGCTGCAGGCCCTGGAATCAACTATGGCTGGGAGGCGGACCACCTTTCCCGTTAGCTGTAGAGAAATAAAGAGGACAATATAAGTTTGGGAGAGACCGGAAACTTGTTGATTAAGGTTAAGGTTAGAGAAGGACTTACTGGGCCTTATGGGGCAGGTGTGAAAGAAGGGCCCGGAACCTCCGCAATAAAGACACAAGTTGGCCTGTCGCCTACGTAGACGCTCTTCTGGGGTCAAAGGGGCACGGAACAGGCCTAGCTGCATGGGTTCGGTTCTGGGAGTGACCACAGATGGTGCATGGAAGGAGGACTGGGCAGGGCTAGGTTTGGACAACATCCAGTTGGGACGAGGCGTCTGGAAGCGTTCAGCGCGGCGTTCCCGCATGCGCTGGTCAATCTTGGTGACCGCTTGGATGAGATCTTCCAGGGAATTCGGGATGTCAATCCGGGCAAGCTCGTCCTTGAGGGAGTCAGATAGTCCTTGGCGGAATTGGTATTTAAGGGCTGGCTCATTCCAGACGGTGTCGGCTGACCATTTCCGGAATTCCACGGTGTAATCTTCAACCGGCCTCCGGCCCTGGGAGAGGTTATGTAGAGTGGTCTCAGCCGTGGCCCCCTTCTGGGGGTCGTCATAAAGTTGGCCCATACTTTCAAAGAATGTGTCCACTGAGTTCAGCACTGGGTTCCTTTGCTCCATCAAGCTAAGGGCCCATGCCTGGGGTTCCTCGGCCAAGAGGGAGATAATGAACCCTACTTTCACTACCTCAGAGGAGAAAGTCCTGGGTTGAAGGGCCAGATACAGGGAGCAGGCATTCTTGAAAGCCCTAAATGTCTTGCGGTCACCAGAGAACCGCTCAGGTATGGCAACTCTGGGTTCGGGAGAAGCCACAACAACTGTGGGGTTAGTAGGTGCTGCGGACGAGGGGACCCCACTGATGGTGGCAGAGTTGACAGCTGCGGGGTTGGATGGCCCAGTCAGTTGCTGTAGGCGGCTGTCGATTTGGGTATACCCCACTTGTAGCTTTTGGACAGCCTCAGTGAGTGCTGCCATCTGCTGGCACAGGATCTCCAGGGGCGAACACGCTCTGTCGGTCTCAGGCATGGCTGGTCTGTACTATCAGAGACGTACTCACCGAGATCGAGATGCCGAGAGCGGTTCACCCTTGCGACCCAGCGCAGTCTGCCCCCTGGAGATGGGACAGGGAGCAAATGGCACCAGGAGGCACAGGTCACCTCCGTTAGGTAGGCGGAACTGGAGTGGAGGCAGGAGGAGGTGATGACCTGGCCTGAGCAGGCCGGCAGATGGCAGGAAGAGGAGGCAGGAGCCCAAACACCCGGCTGGGGGTCTAACCCTGGAGGTAGCTCAGAAGTCCGTGCAGGCCGTGCGGCAACCCAACGAGAACCTGGGTTTCCCGGGGAGCGGGAACAGGAGCAGCAGGGAGGTAACCAGAACCAGCTGAGGGTCTAGTACAAGTCACTGAGCAGGGAGATACTGAGCACAGTCCTGGTTGCAGGCAAAGGGCCAAAACACAGGAGACAGCAGCAGAGTCCGTGGAACAGGCCAGGGGGTCAAACACAGGAGAGAGGTAGCAAGGTCCATTGAGCAGGCCAGGGGGTCAAACACAGGAGAGAGGCAGCAAGTCCGTTGAGCAGGCCAGGGGGTCAAACACAGGAGAGAGGTAGCAACATCAGGCAATCCGGGTCAATACTGGGAGGCAGATCAGGTAAACTTTCAAGGACACAGGGACACACAGGCACTAAGCTGGAAAGACAGTTCAGCAAAGTGCCTGTGCGTCTGTCAGCTTTTTATAGGCACCAGGGGACGCTAACTGGGCGCCATTGCACACAGGCATGCGCTAGTGCGGACCGCCGAGCCGTGAGTGTGCATGCGCCGGAGCGCCCGCGCATGCGCACTGGAGAGCAGGCCGTCCGTCCTGCGCTGCTCTCCTGACAACAGTGTGCACATAAAGCTACAATTGCTGGTGTTCTGCTGATCCTATCCGCAGGCAGCTGTAGCAATTACAGTCGGTGTATTGTGCCATCTGCACAGTGTGCGCCTAAAGCTACCCCAATTGCTGGTGTTCTGCTGATCCTATCCGCAGGCAGCTGTAGCAATTACAGTCGGTGTATTTTGCCATCTGCTGATCCTATACACAGGCAGCTGTAGCAATTACAGTCGGTGTATTTTGCCATCTGCAGATCCTATCCACTGATCCTATCCGCAGGGAGCTGTAGCAATTACAATCGGTGTATTGTTACATCTGCACAGTGTGCGCCTAAAGCTACCCCAATTACTGGTGTTCTGCTGATCCTATCTGCAGGCAGCTGTAGCAATTACAGTCTGTGTATTGTGCCATCTGCACAGTGTACACATAAAGCCACCCCAATTGCTGGTGTTCTACTGATCCTATACCAAAGGCAGGCAGCTGCAGTAATTACAGTCGGTGTATTGTGTCATCTGCACAATGTGCACATAAAGCTACCCCAATTGCTGGTGTTCTTCTGATCCTATAACACAAGCAGGCAGCTGCAGTAATTACAGTCAGTGTACTGTGTCATCTGCACAGTGTGCACTTAAAGTTACCCCAATTGCTGGTGTTTTTCTGATCCTATCCGCAGGCAGCTGTAGCAATCACAGTTGGAGTATTGTGCCATCTGCACAGTGTGCGCCTAAAGCTACCCCAATTGCTGGTGTTCTGCTGATCCATTTCGCAGGCAGCTGTAGCAATTACAGTCGGTGTATTGTGTCATCTTCACAGTGTGCACAAAAATTTACCCCAGTTGCTGGTGTTTTGCTGATGCTATCCGCAGGTAGCTGTAGCAATTACAGTCGGTGTATTATGCCATCTGCAGATCCTATCCGCTGATCCTATCCGCAGGCAGCTGTAGCAATTACAATCAGTGTATTGTTACATTTGCACAGTGTGCGCCTAAAGCTTCCCCAATTACTGGTGTTCTGCTGATCCTATCCGCAGGCAGCTGTAGCAATTACAGTCGGTGTATTGTGCCATCTGCACAGTGTGCACATAAAGCTACCCTAATTGCTGGTGTTCTTTTTCCGATTCTATAACACAAGCAGGCAGCTGCAGTAATTACAGTCTGTGTATTGTGTCATCTGCACAGTGTGCGCCTAAAGCTACCCCAATTGCTGGTGTTCTGCTGATCCTATACCGCAGGCAGCTGCAGTAATTACAGTTGGTGTACTGTGTACTCTGCACTATGTGCACATAAAGATACCCCAATTGATTGGTGTTCTCATACTAATAATACTACAGACAGGCAGTTGATTCTGCTAGCTGCAGTATATCAGTATATACGTTCCAGCTTTGTGCAGCTACATCTCTCTGCAGGCCATTAGTATGTCTGGAAGGCCAACAAGGAGAGGCAGACAGTCACAAGCCAATAAAAGAGGGCAAGCAGGCTCTGTGTCTAGAGGCAACAGTGCTGGTTGTGGACACGGTGCATCCTCATCAGCACATGGCCATGGGATACGCTTGTCCTTTTTTTCGGCAGCTGGACGTGTTGAGCCGCAACATGCCGAAGACTTGGTAGAGTAGATGACCAAGCTGTCCTCATCCTCCTCATCCTCTCTCACCCAGGTTCAGGGTACTGGCAAAGCAGCTGCCAAAGCGGCCTCTTCCCTCGGCTTAATGGCATCAGTCACTCCTTCCCTAGCCCCACCATGTCCTCCGGAGGAGTCCCCCGAACTGTTTGAGCACAGTGTTTGGTACATGCTCCATGAGAATGCCCAGTGTTTTGAAGGCTCTGATGATGATACCCAGCTAGAGGAAGGCAGTAACGTGAGCCCAGAGAGAGGGGATGCCCAAGAAGAACAGCAATCTGGCAGTCATAATCCCCCAGCTGCATCATACTGCCAGGTTTGCTCCAGTGATGAGGAGGGAGGGGTTGATGAGGTCACTGACTTCACGTGGGTGCCTGAGAGGAGGAGGAGGAGGAGGCACATCTCCAAGGAGGCAGGATGCCCTCCAGGGGCCAGCTTAAGGGCAACACCCCGACTGCATCACACCGCACATCTCCACATGTGCAGCGTGCTGCCTCTGCGCGTTATTCCAAAAGTTCTTTGGTGTGGGCCTTTTTTGAGACGAGTGCATCAGATCGCGTCGCTGCTATTTGCAACATATGTCTCAAGCGTATCTCGCGTGGCCAAAACATCAGCCGCTTGGGCACCACATGCTTGACCAGACATATGTCGACCTGCCATGCAGTTCGTTGGCAAGCGTACCTAAAAGACCCACACCAAAGAACAAAGCAGACCTCTCGTTGCTCCTCATCAGCTGGGATCTCCAACCTCACTATACCGTCAGTCCTCTCTGAAACCTGCACTGAGAGGAATGAAGGTGTAGAATTAGGTGTGTCACAGCCAAGTACTTGCAGGCAATCTGCTATCGGTACACTGACGTCCAATTGTATCAGGCAAATTTCCCTGCCCCAGCTGCTGCACCGTCGAAAGAAGTTCACTCCCAGCCATCCACATGCCCAGCGGTTGAATGCTAGCTTGGCTAAATTGCTAGCACTTCAACTGCTGCCTTTTCAGTTGGTAGACTCTGCCCCCTTCCGTGAGATTGTGGAATGTGTGGTTCCTCAGTGGCAGGTTCCCAAACGACACTTTTTCTCACGGAAGGCGATTCCGGCTCTCTACCGGCATGTGAAAGGCAATGTCTTGGCCTCACTGGACAGGGCGGTAAGGTGAATATTACCGCTGACTCATGGTCCAGCAGGTATGGACAGGGACGTTACCTATCGTTCACAGCGCATTGGGTGACTTCTGGCAGCTGGGAAGGATGCAGGACAAGGTGCAGTAGTGTTGGAGGTTGTTCCGCCACCACGCCTCCAAAATGCTACTACTGGTGATTCTGTCCACACTGGGGCAGAGATATTGTCAGCTCTGCAGAGGCTGGCTGAGAGGTGGTTGACGCCACGCCAGCTTAAGCCAGGAATGGTGGTTTGCGACAATGGCACCAACCTCCTCTCCGCCTTCCGACAGGGACAACTGACCCATGTGCCCTGTGTGGCTCACGTCCTTAACTTGGTGGTGCAGCGGTTCTTGGACAGGTACCCGGGCTTACAGGATGTCCTGAGGCAGGCCAGGAAAGTCTGTGTGCATTTCCCGCCAGTCATATAATGCCAGTGCTTGGCTGGCTGACCTCCAAAAGGAATTTAACCTGCCCAAGAACCGCTGTCAGAGAAGGCCTTTGACCACCCATACTCGCCATGCTATTGCGCGCATGTGTGGTGGACTGGCGCTCCGACGCACGCACGTGCGCGGCCCGATGGTGCTGTGCTCACGTGTACGCAATAGCACACGTGTGCGCGCAGTCGCTCGCGAGTGTGTGCAGTAGCACACAGATGCGCAATGGCGCACACGCTATGGCGTGGCTATTTCAGACAGCTCTGGCATCCAAACGGGTTGCTGGTTTGTCGTCAGCTTCCTGTCTGTACCCTGCTTCCTGTTCCTGCCATGTCTGATTGCCTGTTGTGACCCGGACCGTTCCTTGACTTCGCTGCTGCTCTCCTTGATCTAACCCTCGGCCTGCTTAACGGACTTGCTCGATCTGCCTACATGTGTTTGACCCTCGGCCTGCTCAACGGACTTGCTCTTACGGGTTTGACCCCTGGCCTGCTTCACGGATTTGCTTAGTAGTATTCACGGACTTGACCTCTGGCTAGTTTCACGGATTTGCTTACTGTCTTCTGTGCCTGATCCCTTGCTGTGTTTCCGGACTGTCCATTAAACCTTGCATCGGACCCTCAGCCAGTTCCTGAACCTCAGCTCAACTCCTGTACTGATCTACAGATCCCTTCAGGAACAACACCTGCTGGTGGCCCATGCCTCTGCGTGCCACCCGCTCCCTATATCACCTCCGGGGGACGGGGTGCGCGTGTTCGCAAGGGTGAACCGCTCTTGGCATCTCGGCCTCGGTAAGTACTTCCCATGACAACCACCAAATCTGTGACATGCCCACCAGGAGGAACTCAACGTTGGCCATGCTGCAGTGGCTGCACACGCAGCAGAGGGCCATCAATGAGTACCTGTGCGACTACGGCACCAGGACAGGGTCAGGGGAGCTTGTTTTTTCCCCATGCCAGTGGGCCATGATCAGCGATGCATGCACTGTCCTATCACTATTTGAGGAGGCCGCGAGGATGGTGAGCAGTGACAGTGCATGCATCAGTGACACTGTCCCTCTTGTCCACCTGTTGGAGCACACACTGCGTGGAATAATGGACAGGGCAATTGAGGCAGAACAGAGGCAGGAAGAGGAGGGCTTCCTTACCTCTCAAGGTCCCCTTTATCCAGACAGTGTCCCTGCTGGCCTGCCGATCACACAGGAAGAGGAGGAGGTGGAGGAGGATTGTGTCAGCATGGAGGTGGAGCCTGGCACTCAGCATCAGCAGCAGTCTTTTAGTGATCATTTACAGTCCCAAGAAACCTGTGGACTTGTACATGGCTGGGAGGAGGTGGCTGTGGATCATGTCGTCCTTAGTGACCCAGAGGACTCTGGACCAAATGCCTCAGCTAACCTACGCTGCATGGCCTCCCTGATCCTGCAAAGCCTGCGGAAGGATCCTCGTATTCGTCAGATTAAGGAGAGGGATCATTACTGGCTGGCAACCCTCCTTGATCCACGTTACAAGGGTAAGGTTGTGGACCTTATCTTGCCATCGCAGAGGGAGCAGAGGATGAAACATCTTCGGGAGGCCTTGCAGAAAGGTCTGTGCAATGCGTTCCCAGAAACTGGGAGGTTACAAATTCCTGGTCCTGGACAACGTGTTGCTGAGGCTTCAGTCAGTCACAGAAGGAGCGGTGGAGAAGGTGGCCGTCTGATGCCGTCTGATGCCGTCCGCTGATGCGCTCAGACAATTTTTTAGTCCGCAGCCCCAAGGTATGAACGGTTCCAGCAACCATCGCCAGCGTCTGATTTACATGGTGCAGGAATACCTAGGGGCAAGATCAGACTTGGACACCTTTCCCACCGAAAATCCTCTGGGTTACTGGGTCTTGAGGATGGATCACTGGCCAGAGCTTGCACAGTATGCAATTGAGCTACTGGCCTGTCCTGCACCCAGCGTTCTTTTGGAACGTACATTCAGTGCTGCTGGAGGCTTTGTAACCGATCACAGGGTGTGCCTGTCCACCGACTTGGTTGATCGACTGACCTTCATAAAAATGAATCAGACTTGGATCACCACCAGCTACCAAGCACCTGATGCTGATGTAACCAAATCATTTTTTTTGAAATGTCAGATCCCTTCAAGACTGCCTATGCTGATGCTGAGTGACTATCTTGTTATGCTCAGTGACTATCCTCTTCCTCCTCAATGATCATGCTGATAGTTTGTAAGAACATTTTTGGTTCTGGGCGTCGCCACCAGTGCCTAAGGCCTAATTTTTTAGCCTCTGTTTAACAGGGGTGTGTAATTAAAATTTTTGATGCAATACTTTGCAGCAGGGCTCATTCCTGCGCTCCAACTAGAGTATCTGTGAGGGGTTGCAGTGTTGTGGCACCAGCACCAGTGCCTAAGGCCCAATTTTTCAGCCCCTGTTTAATAGGGGCGTGTAATTACAATTTTTGATGCAATATTTTGCAGGAGGGTTTGTTGCTGCGCTCAACTACAATATTTGTAAGTGGTTGCAATCTTGTGACACCAGCACCAGTGCCTAAGGCCCAATTTTTAAGCCCCTGTTTAACAGGGGCGTGTAATTACAATTTTTGATGCAATATTTTGCAGGAGGGCTCATTCCTGCACTCCATCTAGAGTATCTGTGAGGGGTTGCAGTGTTGTGGCACCAGCACCAGTGCCTAAAGCCCAATTTCTCTGCCCCTGTTCAACAGGTACATATAATTACAATTCTTGATCTAATATTTCACAGCAGGGCCTGTTCCAGCGCCCACCAAGAGTAACTGTGAGGACTTACGGTGTTATGGCACCAGCACCACCACCACCAAAGGCCCAATTTTTCTACCACTGTTCAACAATGGCATGTAATTACAATTCTTGATATAATAGTTCACAGCAGGGCGTTCCAGCGCCCACCAAGAGTCACTTTGAGGGCTTACAGTGTTGTGGCAACACCAACACCTTAGGCCCAAATTTCTGCAGAGCATATAGGGCAGGCTCTTGATTAGTATCACAGTGACAGATCCTCCACCATACAAAAAGGGTACTCTTACCAGATGTGTAGGACCATATAATTGTCAAAAACGCATGAACCCACTACTGGGGTGAAGGTGAGACACCGATCCAACCAAAGCGTAACCAGGGGATGTATGCTGACCAAGGCATCGGAGGTTTCTTTGCAGGGTGAAGATGCAACTCCAAACCAGATATTCCACCAAGGAAATGTTCATGCAGACACAATGTCAAGAAAAAAAGGGGAAGCGATCTCAGTGCAGACTGTTATGATCGTATTTATTTAAAAAAATTTAAAACTGGATGGCCAGTATGAACAGTGAAAGACTGAGCATAAATGAGGCATGCAAGCCTCTCAACTTAGCAGCATAAAGTTGCACAGCAACAAACAATATAAAAACAGCGGTATTGTGCCGCTGTGTACAATGCGATGGAGCGCGGGTGACTGGCATGTGCAATAGCTCCTACCCCGTACGCACGTTACGTTCAAAGGACTTCGTCAGCGGTGGGTGGAGCTGTCTGGTCACCTTTTTTTTATATATTCTTTTTTTTTCGCGTTTTATAAAATTATACATACTTTATTCATTTACATTCATAAAAAATCATACCCTTAATTCTTCCTTATCCCCCCCTCCCCCCTATAGGGAAAAATAAGTAAATAAATAAAAAGGACTGGCCTACCCCCTCTCGCTCACTTCCTTCTGTTTCCCCACGCACTCTCATTCTTCCCACATCCTTAAATATTTCTCAGTTTTCCTGAACTCTCCCCATTGCTTCCATATATTATGATATTTCTCCTCTGTATCCTCTGTCTTGTGTATCGACTCTTCTACTGTTCGTACCCACTCCACCCTCTTGATCCACTCTTTCATTGAAGGGGCACTCAGGGTTTTCCATAGACAGGGGATCAAGGCCTTCGCTGTGTTCAATAGATGGGGCATTAGGGTAGCCCTATATTGTCTCACTCCCATTTCTGTGTCATGGAACAGACATACCCATGGTTGTTTTTTAACCCTTTCTCCTGTTATAGTATAAATTGCTTCCAATACTTGGTTCCAATAGTGCCTTATTTTGGGGCACTCCCACCATGAATGTGTGAATGTCCCGACCACTGGACAGCCTCGCCAACAAGTTGGAGAATTATCTCCACTGTAGGCATTGGCTCTCTGTGGGGTTACATACCACCTTGCTAAGAGCTTGTATGACATTTCGACTGTTTGTGTATCTTTTGCTACCGAATGGCCAAGCCTTATTATCTTGTTTCTATGTTCATCACTACTTAACGGGCCTATTTCTCTTTCCCACTTTTCTAAATATGATGGATATTCGTGGTTCGCCTCTCGCAACAATATTTTATATATTTTTGCTATCCTTTTTTCTAGACTTTGCGATGACTCTATTAGTTTCTCTAGGGGTCTGAGTTGTCTCTTTCCTCGTAATGACTGTGGTAGATTCTGTACAAAGTGCTGTAGCTGAGTGTATCTCCATTTATCTAGTGCTTTCTGTCCCCATTCACGAGTGATTTATTTATATGTGAATAATCTATTTCCTTCCATCACGTCCTGCAGTCTTAGGTTGTCCTTCTTAGCCCACCTACTAAAATATATGTGCTCGTCCTTCCCAGGTGGGAAGAAATTTGTGTCCAGAAGCGGGATTAGGGGTGAATTGTGATCCCATTTGTGTCTCCTATTTATTACATCCCAAACCTTTAGTGAGTTTTTTGTGAGTCTATTTGTGTTTGGACCTAAATCTCGATATTGTGATAGTATCCATAATATTTTTCCTAAATTTGTTCTGCTTAGCCTTATTTCTAAATCAACCCAGGTTACCCACGTTATGTCCAAAGGACTTCGTCAGCGGTGGGTGGAGCTGTCTGGTCACCTTGCGTGGTAAATATAGCAGCCCAGGTGACACACCCGCAGTGTGATTGGTGCGAGAGATGCCATTGCCGGAAGTCCTAGCACCAGACATTCTCTCATGACACATAACCAGAGCTTTGCTAATGGGGACACCAATAGGCAGATATTAAAAGTAAAAACTAGATAAAATAATCATATAATAAATAGTAGATTATAATATATGTATACAAACCATACATGTCAGTATGTAGCTACCAACAAGGGAGCAACATAAAGAAAAATATAAATCTTTTGTATGTGAAAAAATATATTATAATAAGCCAATTAACCACTAGGCGCCCACGCTATAGCCGAAAGACGGCTGCAGCGCGGACGCTCCCTGCCGGGAGGACGTCCCTGGACATCCTCCTGTTTACTTCCCTAATGCGCGCTCCTGAGAGCACGCATCGGGGAAGTTCTGTGCTGGCCGTGTCCGTCGGACACAGCCAGTCACAGATCGCTGTAAACGGCCAATCACATCGGCCGTTTACAGCGAGATCGGGCTGTCCAATGAGAGATGATCTCATATGTTTGCATATGCAAACATATGAGATCATCTGTCAGCGCCGCTCTGCCTCCTCACACAGACAGCATGTGAGGAGGGAGAGAGGAACGGCGCCGGTGCGCTGTAAGTAAAAAAAAAAAAATAAAGTGATCTGTCCTCGCTGCCATCTGTCACCAGTACCACCTGTCCCAGCTGCCACCTGTCATCAGTACCACCTGTCCCAGCTGCCACCTGTCATCAGTACCACCTGTCCCAGCTGCCACCTGTCATCAGTACCACCTGTCCCAGCTGCCACCTGTCATCAGTACCACCTGTCCCCAGTACCACCTGTCCCCTGTACCACCTGTCCCCAGAGTGCCATCCGTGCCACCTGTCCCCAGTACCACCTGTCCCCAGTGCCATCCGTGCCATCTGCCAGTGCCACCTGTCCCCAGTTCCATCTGTCATCAGTGCCACGTCAGTGCCATCTGTCATCAGTGCCATATCAGTGCCATGTGTCATCAGTGCCACGTGTCATCAGTGCCACGTCAGTGCCATCTGTCATCAGTGCCACCTGTCAGTGTCACGTGCCATCTGTTATCAGTGGCACGTGTCATCAATGCCACCTATCAGTGCCATCTGTCATCAGTGTCACGTGTCATCAGTGCCATCTGTCATCAGTGCCACGTATTAGTGCCATCTCTCATCAGTGCCACATATTAGTGCCACATGATATCAGTGCCACGTATAAGTGCCATCTGTCAGCAGTGCCACATATTAGTGCCATCTGTCAGTGTCACGTGTCATCAGTGGCCCGTATTAGTGCCATCTGTCATCAGTGTCACGTGTCATCAGTGCCCCGTATTAGTGCCATCTGTCATCAGTGCCACATCAGTGTCACGTGTCATCAGTGCCACCTGTCATCAGTGCCACGTCAGTGTCACGTGTCATTGTCCTGGTGCTCCAGGGCCTATGAAAGTGTACTAGGTAGTCAACAATTTAGATGTGTAATTTATGCTCCTAGAACACGTGACTATATTTTACATAGTTTACATGTTTATATGATTTTTGTGGCACATAGAATTTGAGAATACACCTATTTTTGAATCTTCCTTTGCAGGATTTTGACTGAAGGGGGGGGGGGGGGTTTCCTTTGGTTTTCTTTTCACAGAATTGTGGTATTGTGTTTTTTTCCCCTACAGAAATTGTGGCTGGGCCATACAAAAAACGGAAAATTGTATCATACTTACCGTAATTTTCCTTTCCTGGTGCCTATCCATGGCAGCATACCTACCTGTGATAGAGCTCCGCCTCGACTCCTCCCTCAGGACTAGTGAATAGCATAAATTAAAGGCACCGTCCCTCCCCCAACATTCTCTGTAATATAGCATACCGAGGGTGGGAGCGTATGCTGCCATGGATAGGCACCAGGAAAGGAAAATTACGGTAAGTATGATACAATTTTCCGTTTTCCTGGTGCCTCCATGGCAGCATACCTGTGATAAATAACTAGCTGACAAGGGTGGGATAATGCTTGTTAAATGTTTAATCAGAAAAGGACATTGCAGCCTGGACTGCCCTCCTTCCGAACTCAACAGTAGTGAGAGCTCCTGGATCGATATGGTAGTGCCTGAGAAAGGTATGGCGAGAAGACCAGGTGGCGGCCCTGCAAACCGTCTCCAATGAAACATTAGCCCTTGCTGCCCAGGAAGCTGAGACTGCCCTTGTGGAATGAGCATTCACTCGGGAAGGAGGATCCATATTCTTCACCCTGTAGGCCTTCTGAATCAGCTTTACGACCCAAGATGCCAGAGTTCTGATGGAAGCTTCTTTCCCCCTGTATTTACCGAAAGGTACCACAAAAAGTCTCTCGGAGTCCCTGAAGGGACTGGTGGCTTCGAGGTAAGCCCTGAGCACTCTGGAGATGTCTAGCTCGTGACAAGACTCTGAATCCGTATTTGTGAATACTGGTAGTGCCCAAGGTTCTGCCATATGGCTTGTGGTAGTGACTTTAGGCGTGAAGCCCCTAAGGGGACGGAGTTCCACTCTGTCTGGGAAAAAGGAGATATGGTCGTCCCCTATCCCTAACGAATGTAGTTCTGAAACTCTTCGGCCAGATGTGATGGCTAGCAGGAAGGCAGTTTTCAGTGATAGGTTCCAGATTGCCACTTGTTCTACTGGAGCAAATGGATGGCTAGATAGGACCTCCAGGACTAGGGACAGATCCCACTTAGGGAACGGCCGCCCGGCAGGAGGGCGGATCTTTAGCATCCCCCTGAGGAAGGTGACCACCAGAGGATCCTCTGCCCATCTTTTATTTGTGGCTGCGGAAATAGCTGCTACCTGCACTTTGAGAGAACTCAGACCGAGCCCCAGGTCGAGACCTGACTGAAGGAAACCCAAAATATTGGGTGTGGAGGGAAGGATTGGGTCAAAGCCTTTATCCGTGGCGAAAGACAAGAATTTGTTCCAGATTCTTGAGTAGATAGCGTTGGTCGCCGGCTTTCTGGCCCTCAGTAGTGTTGAAATAACCCCTGGGGAACACCCTAAGGCTTCAAACCTTCGCCTCTCAACTTCCAGATTCGAAGATCTAGTTTCTGTGGGTTCGGATGAACCAGGTTGCCTTGCGACAGAAGATGAGGGAAAGGGGGGATCCTGATTGGAGGACTCACGCTGAGGCGCATGGCCAGAGGAAACCAGGGTCTCTTCGGCCAATACGGGAGTACCGCCAACACTTGCACTGATTCCCTGAGGACCCTCAGGAGGAACCTGAATATTAGTGGCCGGGGAGGGAAGGCATATGCTGTCGTGAACCTCCAGGGGCACGTCAGGGCATCCACTGCCTCGGCTTGCGTGTGTGGCAGGCGGGAGAAAAATCTGTCCAGCTTTGCATTCTCCGGGGTGGCAAATAGATCCACCTGAGGGGGATCCCACAGGTTGGAGATCTGAAGGAAGACCTGGGGATGGAGCGCCCACTCGTTGATGTCCTGGAAGTTTCTTGATAACGAGTCTGCTTCCGTGTTTAGTCTGCCCGGGAGATACATCGCTTTGAGATCCAGGAGGTTCTTCTCCGCCCAGAGCATGATCGGCTCTACCTCCCTGAGGAGCGATCTGCTGCGCGTGCCTCCCTGCCTCTGCAGATATGAGACAGCCGCCCTGTTGTCCAGGCGTAGGAGTATCCTCCGCCCTCTGACTTGAGATGTCAGAGTAGTCAGTGCCAAGAAGGCTGCCCTCATCTCCAAGATGTTGGATACCACTCCCCGGGTAGAACATGACCATCTCCCTTGAATCCTGGTTTCCCCGCAGTGGGCCCCCCAGCCTTGCCCGCTCGCGTCGGATGTGACCGTGGTCCAAGAGAGAGAGCCCAGATGGTGAGGCTTGGAGAGGTTCTCCGGGATTGTCCACCAGCGCAGACTCCTGCGCATTACTCCCGTCAGCAGGATTGTCTGTGAGAGACGCTGTCTCTTCCACTGAGCCAAAAAACCTGTTTGAAAGTATCTCAGGTGCCAATGGGTCCAAGGCGTCAGGGGAATGCAAGAGGACATTGTGCCAATAAGACTCAGACATTGTGATGCCGTCAGATACTGGCTCTGGATGGTCTTGCGCATCCTGCGGATGATGATCCTTGCCTTCGAAGGAGGTAACGACACTGTCCCTTCCTGAGTGTTGAACATCGCACCTAGGTAGACCATCTGTCGAGTTGGTGTTAATTGACTCTTGTCCATATTTATAAGCCATCCCAGTCTTCTTAGGGACTGTAGAAGGATCTCCCGGTGATGTACCAATTGCTCCGGACTGCTGGCTAGTAGGAGGATATCGTCCAGGTAGTGGTATATCCTCAGGCCCTTCTCCCGAAGGGGGGCCAGAGCGGATATCAATATTTTGGTGAACACTCTGGGGGAGGTGCACAGCCCAAAGGGTAGGGCTTGAAACTGTAGGTGGGTTTGGCCCACTGCAAACCTCAGATACTTCTGGAATGCAGGAAGAATTGGGACATGCAGGTAGGCATCCTGCAGGTCGACCGAGATCATCCAATCCATCGGTTGGACTACTTGGATAATTGTTTGCAGGGACTCCATCTTGAAGCTCTCGGTGCTGATGTACAGATTGAGCTTCTTCAGGTCTATCACTGGCCTCCAACCACCTGTCTTTTTGGGTACTAGGAACAGGGTAGAGTAGAAGCCTGTGAAGCGCTCTGACAAGGGAACCGGTACAGCCGCCTCCTGAAGCTGGAGGGATGTTATAAACTGTACTAGGGCCTGCGCTTTTGACGGTGAGGCCGGAATCTCGGTTCTCTTGAAGGATATGGGAGGTGGAGTGTGAGAGAACTTCCAAAAGTGTCCCCACTGGATTGTTGATAAAACCCAGGGGTCTTGGCAATGGGTAGTCCAGACTGGGACAAAGGACTTTAGTCTGGCTCCTACCGGTGGTCTCTGGAGTAGCCCGGCGTCAAAAGGACTGCTTCTGCTCCTGAGGGGTCCTAGGGGCTTTGTTTTTTCTGCTCAAAAAGGAAGCTTGGGTGCCTCTCCAGGGCCTTCTGTTGTCTCTGAAGTACCTTGACTGTCTAAAGTCCCTGGCGTTTGACTGGCGGAACCTGGACGGACCTCCTCTGGGTCCTCGCACCCTTTTGTCCTGGGGGAGCATACCAGATTTCCCCCCTGTCACCCTGGAGATAGCCTTCTCCAATTTGTCTCCAAATAGCGCTTTGCCATCGAATGGGATCTTACACCAATTTTGCTTGGAGGCGAGATCAGCCGTCCAGGGCTTCAGCCATAAGGCTCTCTTTGCCATCACAGAATGGAGCATAGACCGGGCCGAGCATCTGATGGTGTCAATGGCTGCTTCCCCGACAAAGTCTGCCGACAGTCTAAGTTCCTCCAAGGCTTTTATTATGTCTTCCCTAGGGACCTCCTGTCGTAGGGCCGTCTCGATGTTGTCTGTCCAGGCTCTGATGGCATTTGACACAGAAGTGAGGGCAATGGCCGGTTTACAGGCGGCTCCTGCGGCCAAGTAGCTCCTCTTAAGCTCCAGATCGATCCGCCTATCTAGAGGATCTTTAAAGGAAGCGGAATCCTCCATTGGGAGGGTGACATTCTTCGCTAAACGTACCACGGCCGCGTCTACTACCGGCATGGAGTTCAGCGACTGCGTTTCCGCCTCTGGTAGAGGATAAAGTTTATTGAGCCGGCCCACGGAGAGCTTCTTGTCGGTCCTTAACCATTCATTTTGGATGACTTCCGTGATCTCCCCCATCAGAGGGAAGAGAATCTGTCTCCTTTTGAGGAATGGGAAGTAACTCCTGGACTTTTGAGGTGGTTCCTCCGCCTCCTCCCAGGTGATCGCGGTCTTGACCGCTTGGATGAATGGTGGGACCAGGGCATAGCTGAATCCAGACGGCTCTGATTCCTCTGAAGAGTCCCCTGAGGGGTCTTCAGGTGGTAATTTCTCGGCCAGCCGTGACGGCGGCGGGGGGGTACTGACTGCCGAAGGACCTGGGACTTCGTGATCTGTCTCCCCTGCCTGTGTCCGTGGGACTGGCTGAACGGGGACCAGGGCTGCTAGCTCGGAGAATGAGTCCCTCATTGTCCGCTTAAGCAGATCCACGACCTGCTGACTCTCGAGCTCGCGGTTGGCCGCGTAGTCCCTGATGCAGTCCTTACAGACCAGTTTGCCCGGTAGTGGCGTAGCCCCACATGTCCAGCACTTCTTCTTTGCGCCACTTCTAGGGGAAGGCGACCGGTCTCGTCTTCTGGATCTTGACCTCTCTGATTCGTGGCGTGAGGACCGGGACCCATGATGAGAGGAACGGGACCTGCGGTCTGGGCTGTCATCATTGTCGCTGCGTCTTGACGACTTCTTGGTGCTTTTGGAGTGGGCAGGGCTACGATGCAAAGAATCTGTTAGATTCATGCAGTGCACTTTTTTTTTTTTTTTTTTTTATACTCACGTACAGTTGGTCTCATACCTATTGGACGTAGGAGGATCTTTGTTACGAGATGAATAACTCATAGCGCGGTTGGGCAGAGGGATCAGCTGCGGAAATATAGTAAGATAGGGGAAGAGAGAGAGAGAAAAGGACTATGTAGATTTAAGCGTATACATAAGTACCTATATGTAACATATACTTGCATAAGCTTATGCGCATACACGCGTGCCCCTCCCGCCCCCCTTCCCCCCCATCTTTCTCTTTTTTTTTTTTTTTTTACAAAGACTTCCCGTGTATACACCGCACACAAAAGTATATTCTTTTATATTATTTCAAAATCTGCCTAATCATCACGACTTTTTTTTTTTTTTTAAAAGGTTCGCTTGGGGAACACCTACCGGGAGACGGTCAGCAAAGAGGCTCGCAGGGCACAGCTGAAACAGCACTGACAGCCATGACCCTGCTGCTAGCCTTTTAATACAAAAGGAGGTGGATGGGCTAATCCCAAACCACCTCCTACCTGAAAAAAAAGTAGTAAGGGCAAAACTGGAATTTTTTCCAGAAACCAAGATGGCCGCCGGGCGGTCAGGCCGCCGGGCGGTCAGGCCGCTGCGCACGCGCACGCGCATGCGCAGTAGCTAACGGCGCCGTGGGCTCTATGCGGAGCCCTCGCCAGTCGGCGTCCCCACACTACCCCGGAACGCGCATGCGCCCATCAGGCGGCGAGGACGCCGACCACGGGGGGACCCGACAGCCGAATGTAAGGACCACTAACGAGCGCTCCTGCGGCCCCCCCATGACAGAGTCTTTGAGGACATTCCTGCAAGAAAAGGGGGACAAGAAAGCAAATTACAAGGCAAATCTATATGGAGGGAAGAGAGAGGGGGAAGGGGAGAAGAGAGAGAGAGAGAGAAAGAGAAGGGAAAAAGAGAAGAGAGGGGAAAGAGAGAGAAAAAAAAAAAAAAGTAACCGGCCTGAGACTGTGCATCAACCAGGGAGGGAGCTGATCCATCTGCGACTCGCTGCGATTCATCCTAGAAAGTGGCAGACTGCGTTCCTGTGAGGAAACTCTGCAAAAAAGACCCCACAGATCCACAGAGGGGTTCCCAGTCTTATCAGTGCATTGAGCGGACCCAAGAACAGGGACTTCGCACGGGAAAGGCTAAACCCGGCGGACGCTGCCGAAGGCAGAGGTATGGACATCTGCTACTCTTCACCAGCGCAAGAGGTATGAGGAAAAAAAGGAGAATGTTGGGGGAGGGACGGTGCCTTTAATTTATGCTATTCACTAGTCCTGAGGGAGGAGTCGAGGCGGAGCTCTATCACAGGTAGGTATGCTGCCATGGAGGCACCAGGAAAAGTTTTTTTCCACAGGATTATAGACACACATGCATATTTCCTTTGAAGCATTTTCTTTGAAGTTTTCCTTTGCAGGATTGGGTTTGCATGATTGTGAAGTCTTATCCTTTTTTTCACAGAATAGGGAGTCTGTCACAGGAGTTTTCTTGTAGAAATTTGCCTACAGGATTGTATCAAATTATTTCACCCTTTCACATAGGAGTGTCTAGCACTGCACGGTAATCTAGAGGCACAATAGTATTTGTCATTATATATATTTTATTTTTCAATAATATTTTTCAATAATATTTTTCATCCTACCTTACACACCATAGGATTGGCCGAACCTTCAAAGGGACCTGTAGTTGATAGTAGCGGTATAAAATAAGCCCTTTATACCTAGTGTCTAAAGGATATAAAAGAACTTTTGATTGGCGCAACTCTCCTAATCATCATAATCACAATCAGTAATTGAACAACTAGTCCTCTTATTTTCCAGAGTGCAGCCTTCATAAACGAATATTAACATAGGAGTTGGCGCCGGTACCCCCTTTCTGCATTTTTTAATATTATAAATGTGCCATAATACCCCCATTGAAATAATGGATAATGCACCCGCGACCATCTTACAAAGCAACAATAATAAATGCATAAAAATACATGTATATAAAAAAGGCAGAAATGGCTAATTTATCCAATATAAATAAAAAGGCAAAAATTACTGATTTATTTATCTGATATAAAGCACACTATCAAGGCTTTTTATTTCCCATTATTCCCAAGATACTGCGTGGGAAGCCCAGGATCCTGTCACCATTATAGAACCTAGGGGTGGTTCACAAGCGTGTATTGACTGAGCGTAATTGCTAAGTCACACGCTCCAAGGTGAGCATTCAATACCTAGGGGGTCACTGGAATAAGAGCACAAATGCATGATCTGCAACACCTGTCAATCATTTCTAGATGCATGGATTTATAAGCATGTCAGCAGTGCTATTACTGGATACCACGCATATGCACTTTTTTTCAACAGGACTGTAACAGCATTGTTTATAAAAAGACTTGTTTTTTGCACAATAGCACTTTTTGCTATTTAAAGTGGGACTAGTGTTGTTCCCTATATACCACCGGACACTTATATCTGTGTTACAAAGCACTTGGATGCACATGAGCACTTTATTAATGTTTTAATTGACATATTTATTGTTTGATTTTTGTCATATCACATCTATGTCACTTGTGTCACTTACGTCACATTAACACTACATGTGTTTGTTTTAATTTTCAGCACACATTTATTGTGTAATATTCTAAAGCGCAGCGTATAATTTACTTGTAGCGGTGGCACCTTTCTAAGGTGTCCGCTATTGTAAATTTAGTTATTTTTGTTTCTCAGAACAGTAAAGGGGTTCTGAGAGTTAATTGGATAGGGAAGCTTTGGCATCAGTTTGACTGGGCTGTGTTAAGGTTCTGCCTGATCATGTGTGTGGTGAGTAGGGATGAGCCGAACACCCCCGGGTTCGGTTCGCACCAGAACCTTCGAACCGACCGAAAGTTCGCGCGAATTTTCGAACCCTATACGTTATAATGGACGCGAACGTTCGAAATCAAAAGTGCTAATTACAACGGCCAATATGCATGTTAATGTCATAAAACAGGTTTGGGGACCCGGGTCCTGCCCCAGGGGACATATATCAATGCAAAAAGAACTTTTAAAAACTAACGTTTTTTCGGGAGCAGTCATTTTAATGATGCATAAAGTGAAAAAAAAAAAAGTGAAATTTTCCTTTAAATATGGTACCTGGGGGGGTGTCTAAAGTATGCCTGTGAAGTGGCATGTGTTTCCCGTGTTTAGAACTGTCCTTGCACAAAATGACATTTGTAAAGGAAAAAAAGAAGCCATTTAAAACCACTTGCGGCTTTAGGTTTGTTCTTAAGTAGAATCTGAACAGGTACATTATGAAGTGTAGCTCCATCCCAAAAAAATCTATTTTTAAGCTTTTTGGAGAACATAGGGAGGGGTTATCACCCCTGTAACATTTGCTGTCTTTGCACATCTGTTCAGAACATGTCACCTAACTTTCCGTCCCAATGACAAATGTTTTTGGAAAAAGTGGGGTTTTAATTGAAACAAGGATTGGTGATAAAGTATCAGTAGAGAGGAGATACCTTTTTCCCAAATTAAATCTAACAGGATAGAATTTCCCTTCCTAGGGGTAGATTTCCTCTCACTTCCTGTTTTCTCTTTCCATTTGCAAGTAGGAGTCGTTTGTAAGTTGGATGTTTGAAAGTAGGGGCCTGCCGTATATACTCTGCAGAAATTTGCCCTATTAGATGTTGGTGTAGCCACAAGACTGGTGGGCACAGGAATGGGCCCTGCTGTGAGTTAATAGATCAAGATTTGTAATTGCATGCACCTGTTGAACAGGGCAGAAAAATTGGGGGTGGTGGTGGTGGTGGTGGACGGTTTTGCCACAAGACTGTAAGCTCTCACAGTTACTCTTGGTGGGCGCAGGAATGGGCCCTGCTGTGAGTTATTAGATCAAGATTTGTAATTGCAAGCACCTGATGAACAGGGCAGAAAAATTGGGCCTTTGGCGGTGGTGGTGGACGGTGTTGCCACAAGACTGTAGGCCCTCATAGTTACTCTTGGTGGGCGCAGGAATGGGCCCTGCTGTGAGTTATTAGATCAAGATTTGTAATTGCAAGCACCTGATGAACAGGGCAGAAAAATTGGGCCTTTGGCGGTGGTGGTGAACGGTGTTGCCACAAGACTGCAGGCCCTCATAGTTACTCTTGGTGGGCGCAGGAATGGGCCCTGCTGTGAACTATTAGATCAAGATTTGTAATTACCCGCCCCTGTTAAACAGGGGCTGAAAAATTGTGCCTTAGGCACTGGTGCTGGTGCCACAACACTGCAACACGGCCCTCACAGAGACTGTACTTGGAGCACAGCAGTCACACGTGTTACGAAGCATTTTTTTAAAAAATTGTAAGTACCCGCCCCTGTTAAACAGGGGCTGAAAAATTGTGCCTTAGGCACTGGTGCTGGTGCCACAACACTGCAACACGGCCCTCACAGAGACTGTACTTGGAGCACAGCAGTCACACGTGTTGCGAAGCATTTTTTTAAAAAATTGTAAGTACACGCCCCTGTTAAACAGGGGCTGAAAAATTGTGCCTTAGGCACTGGTGCTGGTGCCACAACACTGCAACCCGGCCCTCACAGATACTGTACTTGGAGCACAGCAGTCACACGTGTTGCGAAGCATTTTTTTAAAAAATTCTAAGTACCCGCCCCTGTTAAACAGGGGCTGAAAAATTGTGCCTTAGGCACTGGTGCTGGTGCCACAACACTGCAACACGGCCCTCACAGAGACTGTACTTGGAGCACAGCAGTCACACGTGTTGCGAAGCATTTTTTTAAAAAATTGTAAGTACCCGCCCCTGTTAAACAGGGGCTGAAAAATTGTGCCTTAGGCACTGGTGCTGGTGCCACAACACTGCAACACGGCCCTCACAGAGACTGTACTTGGAGCACAGCAGTCACACGTGTTGCAAAGCATTTTTTTAAAAAATTGTAAGTACACGCCCCTGTTAAACAGGGGCTGAAAAATTGTGCCTTAGGCACTGGTGCTGGTGCCACAACACTGCAACCCGGCCCTCACAGATACTGTACTTGGAGCACAGCAGTCACACGTGTTGCGAAGCATTTTTTTAAAAAATTGTAAGTACCCGCCCCTGTTAAACAGGGGCTGAAAAATTGTGCCTTAGGCACTGGTGCTGGTGCCACAACACTGCAACACGGCCCTCACAGAGACTGTACTTGGAGCACAGCAGTCACACGTGTTGCGAAGCATTTTTTTAAAAAATTGTAAGTACACGCCCCTGTTAAACAGGGGCTGAAAAATTGTGCCTTAGGCACTGGTGTGGTGGCATGGATCATTGAGGAGGAGGAAGAGGATAGTCAGTGAACATAAGAGGACAGTCACTCAGCATCAGCATAGGCAGTCTTGAAGGGATGTGACATTAAAAATTATTCGGTTATATCCGCCTCAGGTGCCTGGTAGCTGGTGGTGATCCAAGACTGATTCATTTTGATGAATGTCAGTCGATCAACCGAGGCGGTGGACAGGCGCACCCTATGATCAGTCACAAATCCTCCAGCAGCACTGAATGTGCGTTCGGAAAGAACGCTGGAGGCAGGACAGGCCAGTAGCTCAATTGCATACTGTGCAAGCTCTGGCCAGTGATCCATCCTCAGGACCCAGTAAGCCAGAGGATTTTCGGTGGGAAAGGTGTCCAAGTCTGACCTTGCCCCAAGGTATTCCTGCACCATGTATATCAGACGCTGGCGATGGTTGCTGGAACCGATCATACCTTGGGGCTGCGGACTAAAAAATTGTCTGAACGCATCGGTCAGACGTCCACCTTCCCCACCGCTCCTTCTGCCACTGACCGAAGCCTCAGCAACTCGTCGCCCAGGACCAGGAGTTTGTAGCCTCCCAGTTTCTGGGAACGCGTTGCACAGACCTTTCTGCAAGGCCTCCCTGAGATGTCTCATCCTCTGCTCCCTCTGCGACGGCAAGATAAGGTCCGCAACCTTACCCTTGTACCGCGGATCAAGGAGAGTGGCCAGCCAGTAATGGTCCCTCTCCTTGATCCGAAGAACACGAGGATCCTTCCGCAGGCTTTGCAGGATCAGGGAGGCCATGCAGCGTAGGTTAGCTGAGGCATTCGGTCCGGAGTCTTCTGGGTCACTGAGGATGACATGATCGCCAGCCACCTCCTCCCAGCCACGTACAAGTCCACTGGTTTGTTGGGACTGTACATCATCCCTAAAAGACTGCTGCTGCTGATGCTGAGTGCCAGGCTCCACCTCCATGCTCACACAATCCTCCTCCTCCTCCTCATCCTCTTCCTGTGTGATGGGTGGGACAGAAGGAACACTGTCCGGATAAAGGGGGCCTTGAGAGGCAAGGAAGTCCTCCTCTTCCTGCCTCTGTTCTGCCTCAAGTGCCCTGTCCATTATCCCACGCAGCGTATGCTCCAACAGGTGGACAAGAGGGACAGTGTCACTGATGCATGCACTGTCACTGCTCACCATCCTCGTGGCCTCCTCAAATGGTGAGAGGACAGTGCATGCATCCCTGATCATGCTCCACTGACGTGGGAAAAAAAACCAAGCTCCCCTGACCCTGTCCTGGTGCCGTAGTCGCAAAGGTACTCATTGATGGCCCTCTGCTGCGTGTGCAGTCGCTGCAGCATGGCCAACGTTGAGTTCCACCTGGTGGGCATGTCAGATATTAGGCGGTTCTTGGGCAGGTTCAGCTCCTTTTGCAGCTCAGTCAGCCGAGCACTGGCATTATAAGATCGGCGGAAATGCACACAGACTTTCCTGGCCTGCCTCAGGACATCCTGTAAGCCTGGGAACCTGCCCAAGAACCGCTGCACCACCAGGTTGAGGACGTGAGCCATGCAGGGCACATGGGTGAGCTGCCCCTGTCGCAGGGCGGAGAGGAGGTTGGTGCCATTGTCAGAAACGACCATTCCTGGCTTAAGCTGACGTGGCGTCAACCACCTCTCGGCCTGCCCCTGCAGAGCTGCCAGAACCTCTGGCCCAGTGTGGCTCCTGTCCCCCAAACACACCAGCGCAAGCACGGCATGGCATCTTTTTGCCTGCGTACTTGCGTAGCCCCTTGTACGCCTACGGAGCACCGCTGGTTCCAAGGACAGAGCACTGGAGGAAGAAGAAGAGGAGGGGGTGGAGGAGAGAGGTGTGTCACAACCAGTAGCAGTAGTCGCGTTTTGGAGGCGTGGTGGCGGAACAACCTCCAACACTACTGCACCTTGTCCTGCATCCCTCCCAGCTGCCAATAGAGTGACCCAATGGGCCGTGAAAGAAAGGTACCTTCCCTGTCCATGCCTGCTGGACCATGAGTCAGCGGTAATATGCACCTTACCGCTGACCGCCCTGTCCAGCGAGGCATGGACATTGCCCTCCACATGCCGGTAGAGAGACGGAATCGCCTTCCGCGAGAAAAAGTGGCGTTTGGGAACCTGCCACTGAGGAACCGCACATTGAACAAACTCACGGAAGGGGGCCGAGTCTACCAACTGAAAAGGCAGCAGTTGAAGTGCTAGCAATTTAGCCAGGCTAGCATTCAACCGCTGGGCATGTGGATGGCTGGGAGTGTACTTCTTTCTACGGTCCAGCAGCTGGGGCAGGGAAATTTGCCTGCTGCAATCGGACGTCGGTGTACTGCAAGTACTTGGTTGTGACACACCTAATTCTACACCTTCAGTCCTCTCAGAGCAGCTTTCAGAGAGGACTGAAGGTGTAGTGGGGATGGAGATCCCAGCTGAGGAGGAGCAAGGAGAGGTCCGCTTAGTTCTTTGGTGTGGGTCTTTTATGTGTGCCTGCCAACGAGCTGCATGGCAGGTCGCCATATGTCTGGTCATGCTTGTGGTGCCCAAGCGGCTGATGTTTTGGCCACGCGAGATACGCTTGAGACAAATATTGCAAATAGCAGTGGTGCGATCTGCTGCACTCGTCTCAAAAAAGGCCCACACCAAAGAACTTTTCTGATAACGTGCAGAGGCAGCGCCCTGCACAGGCGGAGCTCTGCGGTGTTGTACAGTTGCTGTGCTGGCCTCTACCTGGCCTCCAGGGGGCATCCTGCCTCGTTGGACATGTGACGCCGCATCCTCCTCCTCCTCGTCCTCCTCCTCATCCTCTCTCCCTTCAGGCACCCACGTGGAGTCAGTGACCTCATCATCCCCTCCCTCTTCACCACTAGAGCAAACCTGGCAGTAAGCTGCAGCTGGTGGAACAGTACTGCCAGATTCCTCAAGCTGGGTATCATCATCCGAGCCTTCGAATCGTTGGGCATCCTCCTGGAGCATGTACCCAACACTGTGCTCAAAGAGTTCGGGGGACTCCTCAGGAGGACATGGTGGGTCTAGGGAAGGGGTGGCTGATGATGCTCTGTCAGTACCCTGAGCCTGGGTGAGAGAGGATGAGGAGGATGAGGAGGGCTTGGTCATCCATTCTACCAAGCCTTCAGCATGATGCGGCTCCACATGTCCAGCTGCCGAAAACAAAGACGCGCGTGTCCCATGGCCACGTGCTGATGACGATGCACGACCACGTCCACGTCCACGGCCACGTCCACTAGAAACAGAGCCTGCCTGCCCTGTGTTCTTGGCTCTGCATGCTCTGCCTCCCCTTGGTGGTCTTCCAGCCATTGTAGTCGGTAGTCCTGTGGGTGCTGCTGAGAAGAATATATAGGAGCTCTGTGTGATGCCACTAACACACTAGAAGTCCTGTGGGTGCTGCTGAGAAGAAAAATATAGGAGCTCTGTGTGATGCCACTAACACACTAGAAGTCCTATGGGTGCTTCTGCAAAGAAAATAGAGGAGCTCTGTGTGATGCCACTAACACACTAGAAGTCCTGTGGGTGCTTATGCAAAGAAAATAGAGGAGCTCTGTGTGATGCCACTAACACACTAGAAGTCCTGTGGGTGCTTCTGCAAAGAAAATAGAGGAGCTCTGTGTGATGCCACTAACACACTAGAAGTCCTGTGGGTGCTTATGCAAAGAAAATAGAGGAGCTCTGTGTGATGCCACTAACACACTAGAAGTCCTGTGGGTGCTTCTGCAAAGAAAATAGAGGAGCTCTGTGTGATGCCACTAACACACTAGAAGTCCTGTGGGTGCTGCTGAGAAGAAAATATAGGAGCTCTGTGTGATGCCACTAACACACTAGAAGTCCTATGGGTGCTTCTGCAAAGAAAATAGAGGAGCTCTGTGTGATGCCACTAACACACTAGAAGTCCTGTGGGTGCTTCTGCAAAGAAAATAGAGGAGCTCTGTGTGATGCCACTAACACACTAGAAGTCCTATGGGTGCTTCTGCAAAGAAAATAGAGGAGCTCTGTGTGATGCCACTAACACACTAGAAGTCCTGTGGGTGCTGCTGAGAAGAAAATATAGGAGCTCTGTGTGATGCCACTAACACACTAGAAGTCCTATGGGTGCTTCTGCAAAGAAAATAGAGGAGCTCTGTGTGATGCCACTAACACACTAGAAGTCCTGTGGGTGCTTCTGCAAAGAAAATAGAGGAGCTCTGTGTGATGCCACTAACACACTAGAAGTCCTGTGGGTGCTGCTGAGAAGAAAATATAGGAGCTCTGTGTGATGCCACTAACACACTAGAAGTCCTATGGGTGCTTCTGCAAAGAAAATAGAGGAGCTCTGTGTGATGCCACTAACACACTAGAAGTCCTGTGGGTGCTTCTGCAAAGAAAATAGAGGAGCTCTGTGTGATGCCACTAACACACTAGAAGTCCTGTGGGTGCTTATGCAAAGAAAATAGAGGAACTCTGTGTGATGCCACTAACACACTAGAAGTCCTGGGTGCTTATGCAAAGAAAATAGAGGAGCTCTGTGTGATGCCACTAACACACTAGAAGTCCTTTGGGTGCTTCTGCAAAGAAAATAGAGGAGCTCTGTGTGTGATGCCACTAACACACTAGAAGTCCTGTGGGTGCTGCTGAGAAGAAAATAGAGGAGCTCTGTGCGATGGGACTAACACACTTCAAGTCCTATAGGTGCTTCTGAGAAGAAAATGTAGGTCTGTGTGTAATGGGACTAACACACTTCAAGTCCTATAGGTGCTTCTGGAAGAAAATGTAGGTCTGTGTGTAATGGGACTAACACACTTCAAGTCCTATAGGTGCTTCTGGGAACAAAATATATGATCTCTGTGTGATGGGACTAACACACTTCAAGTCCTATAGGTGCTTCTGAGAACAAAATATATGATCTCTGTGTGATGGGACTAACACACTTCAAGTCCTATAGGTGCTTCTGGGAAGAAAATGTAGGTCTGTGTGTAATGGGACTAACACACTTCAAGTCCTATAGGTGCTTCTGGGAAGGAAATAAAGGTCTGTGTGATGGGACTAACATACTTCAAGTCCTATAGGTGCTTCTGGGAACAAAATATATGATCTCTGTGTGATGGGACTAACACACTTCAAGTCCTATAGGTGCTTCTGGGAAGAAAATGTAGGTCTGTGTGTAATGGGACTAACACACTTCAAGTCCTATAGGTGCTTCTGGGAAGGAAATAAAGGTCTGTGTGATGGGACTAACACACTTCAAGTCCTATAGGTGCTTCTGGGAAGAAAATGTAGGTCTGTGTGTAATGGGACTAACACACTTCAAGTCCTATAGGTGCTTCTGGGAACAAAATATATGATCTCTGTGTGATGGGACTAACACACTTCAAGTCCTATAGGTGCTTCTGGGAAGAAAATGTAGGTCTGTGTGTAATGGGACTAACGCACTTCAAGTCCTATAGGTGCTTCTGGGAACAAAATATATGATCTCTGTGTGATGGGACTAACACACTTCAAGTCCTATAGGTGCTTCTGGGAAGAAAATGTAGGTCTGTGTGTAATGGGACTAACACACTTCAAGTCCTATAGGTGCTTCTGGGAACAAAATATATGATCTCTGTGTGATGGGACTAACACACTTCAAGTCCTATAGGTGCTTCTGGGAAGAAAATGTAGGTCTGTGTGTAATGGGACTAACACACTTCAAGTCCTATAGGTGCTTCTGGGAAGAAAATGTAGGTCTGTGTGTAATGGGACTAACACACTTCAAGTCCTATAGGTGCTTCTGGGAAGGAAATAAAGGTCTGTGTGATGGGACTAACATACTTCAAGTCCTATAGGTGCTTCTGGGAACAAAATATATGATCTCTGTGTGATGGGACTAACACACTTCAAGTCCTATAGGTGCTTCTGGGAAGAAAATGTAGGTCTGTGTGTAATGGGACTAACACACTTCAAGTCCTATAGGTGCTTCTGGGAAGGAAATAAAGGTCTGTGTGATGGGACTAACACACTTCAAGTCCTATAGGTGCTTCTGGGAAGAAAATGTAGGTCTGTGTGTAATGGGACTAACACACTTCAAGTCCTATAGGTGCTTCTGGGAACAAAATATATGATCTCTGTGTGATGGGACTAACACACTTCAAGTCCTATAGGTGCTTCTGGGAAGAAAATGTAGGTCTGTGTGTAATGGGACTAACGCACTTCAAGTCCTATAGGTGCTTCTGGGAACAAAATATATGATCTCTGTGTGATGGGACTAACACACTTCAAGTCCTATAGGTGCTTCTGGGAAGAAAATGTAGGTCTGTGTGTAATGGGACTAACACACTTCAAGTCCTATAGGTGCTTCTGGGAACAAAATATATGATCTCTGTGTGATGGGACTAACACACTTCAAGTCCTATAGGTGCTTCTGGGAAGAAAATGTAGGTCTGTGTGTAATGGGACTAACACACTTCAAGTCCTATAGGTGCTTCTGGGAAGAAAATGTAGGTCTGTGTGTAATGGGACTAACACACTTCAAGTCCTATAGGTGCTTCTGGGAACAAAATATATGATCTCTGTGTGATGGGACTAACACACTTCAAGTCCTATAGGTGCTTCTGGGAAGAAAATGTAGGTCTGTGTGATGGGACTAACACACTTCAAGTCCTATAGGTGCTTCTGGGAACAAAATATAGGAGCTCTGCCTGCCTGCCACGAACACACTACAAGTCCTATAGGTGCTTCTGGGAACAAAATATAGGAGCTCTGCCTGCCTGCCACGAACACACTACAAGTCCTATAGGTGCTTCTGGGAAGAAAATGTAGGTCTGTGTGTAATGGGACTAACACACTTCAAGTCCTATAGGTGCTTCTGGGAACAAAATATATGATCTCTGTGTGATGGGACTAACACACTTCAAGTCCTATAGGTGCTTCTGGGAAGAAAATGTAGGTCTGTGTGTAATGGGACTAACACACTTCAAGTCCTATAGGTGCTTCTGGGAACAAAATATAGGAGCTCTGCCTGCCTGCCACGAACACACTACAAGTTCTATAGGTGCTTCTGGGAACAAAATATAGGAGCTCTGCCTGCCTGCCACGAACACACTACAAGTCCTATAGGTGCTTCTGGGAAGAAAATGTAGGTCTGTGTGTAATGGGACTAACACACTTCAAGTCCTATAGGTGCTTCTGGGAACAAAATATATGATCTCTGTGTGATGGGACTAACACACTTCAAGTCCTATAGGTGCTTCTGGGAAGAAAATGTAGGTCTGTGTGTAATGGGACTAACACACTTCAAGTCCTATAGGTGCTTCTGGGAACAAAATATATGATCTCTGTGTGATGGGACTAACACACTTCAAGTCCTATAGGTGCTTCTGGGAAGAAAATGTAGGTCTGTGTGTAATGGGACTAACACACTTCAAGTCCTATAGGTGCTTCTGGGAACAAAATATATGATCTCTGTGTGATGGGACTAACACACTTCAAGTCCTATAGGTGCTTCTGGGAAGAAAATGTAGGTCTGTGTGATGGGACTAACACACTTCAAGTCCTATAGGTGCTTCTGGGAACAAAATATAGGAGCTCTGCCTGCCTGCCACGAACACACTACAAGTCCTATAGGTGCTTCTGGGAACAAAATATAGGAGCTCTGCCTGCCTGCCACGAACACACTACAAGTCCTATAGGTGCTTCTGGGAACAAAATATAGGAGCTCTGCCTGCCTGCCACGAACACACTACAAGTCCTATAGGTGCTTCTGGGAACAAAATATAGGAGCTCTGCCTGCCTGCCACGAACACACTACAAGTCCTATAGGTGCTTCTGGTAACAAAATATAGGAGCTCTGCCTGCCTGCCACGAACACACTACAAGTCCTATAGGTGCTTCTGGTAACAAAATATAGGAGCTCTGCCTGCCTGCCACTAACACACTACAAGTCCTATAGGTGCTTCTGGGAACAAAATATAGGAGCTCTGCCTGCCTGCCACGAACACACTACAAGTCCTATAGGTGCTTCTGGGAACAAAATATAGGAGCTCTGCCTGCCTGCCACGAACACACTACAAGCCCCTCTTTCTTAATCAATCTTTGTAACTGAATCTATCTAACTCAATCTCTGTAAGTAAATCTCTCTAACTAACTAAATGCAGCAGAGTGTCACAGATCTAGCCTGCTCAATCTGCGCCGGAACAGCATGTGACCGGCGCAGACGGCGTGGCGGCCTTTTTATAGGGGGGGGGGCGTGTACTACAGCCCCTGAGCTGTAATTGGCTACAGGCGTCCTGCCTGTAGCCAATTATGGCTCTTTGAAATTCCGGGGCTGTGATTGGCCAAGCATGCGGGGTCACAGTGCATGCTTGGCCAATCATCAGCCAGCAATGCACTGCGCCGGCCGCGCCGGCCGCAATGCATTGCGGGGCCGCGCGCATCACACGAACGTGATGCGAGCGGCCAAAATAGTTCTGGGCTCGCCGAGCGAGCGAACGCCCGGTGCTCGATGCGAACGTGGGTTCGCATCGAGCACCGGGCCCATCCCTAGTGGTGAGGTACACATGACAGGCTCAGAACCAGACCTCTACAACACTAGGGGCTAAGACATCCCTTAAAGTTGGTGCCTTTTTGTAGATAAATCTGGGACGTGGAGGTAATACCTTTCCTAAAATTCTATCTTTCTTAAGAATATCCCAGTGTTTCATTACTATCTTCTCAAATTTTTTATGCTGGATGCTGTAGTCGAGAATTATTCTGAACATAGACCCAACTTTCTGTGTTTTTTTTTTGCTGAGAGTCTAACAAGTAGTTCAATCCATATTTCCAATGTTATGGATCTCGCTGGTGATAGTGTTCTTTTGATACCCTTTCTGAAAAAATCGCTCAGCCAATATATCTGACTGAGCGAAAAAAAAATCAGCTTTAAAGGGAAAAGTTCCATCGAAGACGTATGAACTGTCCCCTTGGTATGTTGCATAACCAGGACTAGTGGTGGCAACTATTCAACGGTATTAGGTATGTGTACTTAAGCGCTAGAGTGGGTATTCAAAGACAGAACGGCAACAATGTTTTAAGATAGCCAAATGATGATGCTGCAACCCATATATTAGTGTTCTCACACGTGGAAGAAATGATTTTAAGTATGAACCCATTTCTATCTGTGGTCTTAAAATAATTTTTGGTTTTGAAAGATGAACCATCCTTGAAAATTTCTAAGTCAAGGAATGTTATGCGAGCAGCATCAGCATTCCAGGACAGTTTAATGTTTTTGGTGTTCCCATTAAGTTTAGACAAACAATTGGAGACTGGTCATATTGCCTTCCCATATGATGATAAGATCATCTATATACCTATAATATTGTTTCAATTCTGGTGGCCTATTATGGAAGATGGTCTCCTCCTCCCATAATGCCATAAATAGGTTTGCTACGCTCGGAACGAGGCGAGCGCCCATGGCAACCCTAAGAATTTGTAAGAAATATTTGTGGTCGTACCAGAAATAATTCTTAGTTAAACAAAACTCAAGATCCTCCAAAAGAAAATTCTTATGAATGATGGATAAATTGGATCCATCAAGGGCCCATTTGACCGACTGGATGGCATCCTGATGGCCAATGATAGTATACAAGGAACCCACGTCTGCTGTCACAAGTATACTATTGTCACTAGCAGGCGTGGATTCAATTACTTGGATGGCATGTTTTGTGTCTTTTAGAAACGCAGTGGTGGTGATGACCAACGGTTTGAGGAAGAAATCTATGTATTGGCCCAACCGAGCGGTGACAGAATCGATCCTATTGACAATGGGTCTTCCCGGGGGCCTTTGTGCATCTTTGTGCACTTTAGGTAGAAAATATATTATTGGCCTTCTACATGCACTAGGATCTAAATATAGAGATTCCTTCCTGTTGAGAACACCACTGATCTTTCCGGATTGTACAAAAATTTGTAACTCACTTTTGCATGTGAAAACTGGATCACTTCCCAAAATCTGGTAAGTGATACGGTCAGATAATAATCTGTCCATTTCTTCTTTATAGAAGGATTTGTTGATAACGACAAGGCCACCGCCTTTATCCGCCGGACGGACCACAACATTTTTATTCTTCTCTAGGGTCACTATGCCCAATTTAAGAAAATGAGGATCTCTCACCTTCTTAATTTTCATCGACTCCAGATCACTGGAGACCATGTTCTTAAAGACCTCTATGTGTCTGTGGTCGTTTTTAGGTGGATTAAAGACAGACTTGTTGGCCAAATTAGAGTGTGTACCATGGGTGACTCCCTCACGGGTACCTAAACTGACAGATGTACCATGAGTAGCCCCCTCACCAGTACCTAAACTAACAGATGCCAGAAAAGATTATCCGGGTTTAGAAATATCAGATAAATAAATCAGTAATTTTTGCCTTTTTATTTATATTGGATAAATTAGCCATTTCTGCCTTTTTTATATACATGTATTTTTATGCATTTATTATTGTTGCTTTGTAAGATGGTCGTGGGTGCATTATTCATTATTTCAATGGGTGTATTGTGGCACATTTATTATATTAATTGGCTTATTATAATATATTTTTTCACATACAAAAGATTTATATTTTTCTTTATGTTGCTCCCTTGTTGGTAGCTACATACTGACATGTATGGTTTGCATACATATATTATAAATCTACTATTTATTATGTGATTATTTTATCTAGTTTTTACTTTTAATATCTGCCTATTGGTGTCCCCATTAGCAAAGCTGTGGTTATGTGTCATGAGAGAATGTCTGGTGCTTGGACTTCCGGCAACGGCATCTCTCGCACCAATCAGACTGTGGGTGTGTCACCTGGGCTGCTATATTTACCACGCGAGGTGACCAGACAGCTCCACCCACCGCTGACGAAGTCCTTTGGATATAATGTGCGTACGGGGTAGGAGCTATTGCACATGCCAGTCACCCGCGCTCCATCGCATTGTACACAGCGGCACAATACCGCTGTTTTTATATTGTTTGTTGCTGTGCAACTTTGTGCTGCTAAGTTGAGAGGCTTGCACGCCTCATTTATGCTCAGTCTTTCACTGTTCATACTGGCCATCTAGTTTTACATTTTTTTAAATAAATACGATCATAACAGTCTGCACTGAGATCGCTTCCCCTTTTTTTCTTGACATTGTGTCTGCATGAACATATCCTTGGTGGAATATCTGGATTGGAGTTGCATCTTCACCCTGCAAAGAAACCTCCGGTGCCTTGGTCAGCATACATTCCCTGGTTACCCTTTGGTTGGATCGGTGTCTCACCTTCACCCCAGTAGTGGGTTCATGCGTTTTTGACCATTATATGGTCCTACACATCTGGTAAGAGTACCCTTTTTGTATGGTGGAGGATCTGTCACTGTGATACTAATCAAGAATCTACAGTCACTGGGTGTTCTCATCCACATCACTTTACAAATTTATTTGGTATATGAACTTTTTATATATATATATATATTTTTGCGCTGCACTTATCTTCTTTTTACACATTATTACTAAGGATTTGTAATTTACCTTATGGTGTTCAGCTTGCATTTTGTTTTTGTTTCTTTTTGTGGTGTGCGCTGATTGTTTTATTCATTACATATAGGGCAGGCCCCTACTTTCAAACATCCAACTTACAAACGTCTCCTACTTGCAAACTGAAGGAGACAACAGGAAGTGAGATGAAATCTACCCCTAGGAAGGGACATTCTCTCCTGTAAGATTTGATATGGGAAAAACGTGTCTCCTCTCAACTGATGCTTTATCCCAATCCTTGTTTCACTAAAAAAAACAAATTTTCAAAAAACATTTGTCATTGGGACAGAAAGTGAGCTGAAATCTTCTGAAGAGGTGCACAGACAGCAAAAAAAATGTTACAGGGCTTCCAAAAAGCTTAAAAACATTTTTTTTGACTGGAGCTACACTTTAAAAATGTACCAGTTCAAAATTACAAACAGATTCTACTTAACAACAAACCTACACAGTCCCTGTCTTGTTTGCACTGCCTCTATACTGTTGTTCAGAGTATATAGGGCCTGGGGGCCCCACTTTATTTTGCATTGATACATGTCGCCTGGGGCAGGACCCGGGTCTCCAAACCCTTTTTAGGGCAATAACTTGCATATTAGCCTTTAAAATGAGCACTTTTGATTTCGAACGTTCGAGTCCCATAGACTTTAACGGGGTTCTAAAGTTTGCACGAATTTTCGGTCCATTCGCAGGTTCTGGTGTGAACAAAACCGGGGGGTGTTCGGCTCATCCCTACTCACCACCAATTTAAAGGGGGCTTCTACATGGACCACCAATGTAAGGGAGGATTTGAAAATTGACCACAAATGCAAGGTTGGATTTGTTTACCGATTACCAATATAAAGAGGAGTTTCTACACTGGCAAAAAAAAGTAATGTGGATTTACACTGACCACTAATGTAATAGGAGCATTCACAGTAACCACCAATGTAAGGAGGGATTTACACTCACTATCAATCTAAGGGGGACCTTCACACTAGCCACTAGTGTGAATGAAAGGATTGTACACCAAGCCCCAATGTAATGAGAAGATTTACACTTACCACCAATGTAACTGAGACATTTAGACTGTGTTCACATTTGTGTGTGTCAGGAACACATGCAGAATCGCTTTCCTGACACCACAGAAACGTACTGCTCTTTAGCAGATACACAGCAGTGCCATTAATTGTTAATGACACCCTTATGCGTCTGCTGAGGTGTGCATATTAACATGCACCAAATTCACAGTGCTGCGGCACCATGTTATTTTGAAAAAAGGGTTCCACCTCCAATTTGCTCATGTTTGCAGAACAGGCTGATGTTAAGCTTAATGACCACAGATGTAGGCAGGACTTTCAAGCTTGACCCTTTACTTCCCCAGTGGGCAGCATTCAACAGAGGTGATGGTGGATATGGCCTCAGGAGGGCATGATATACATATGAATGCCGCCTTTATTTACATATCAATGCCGTCGGTCCGTGGCTATTTACATATTAACGCTGCCGCTATTTACATATCAATGCAGGCTATTTACATGTAAACACAGAATCTGAAGGTAAGTCACCTGTACACAGCGATAGGGCAGCTTAATACTGAGATATTGTCCCGCAGCATGGGTCTAAAACTTCAAAGGACAAGGGAATTTAAACTGGAATAGTTGTGAAGTATGAGGCAGCTACTTTGGGCCCCACAACAATGACAAGGCCCAGGGCAGCTGCCCCTTTTGCCTTGCCTGTGTATCATCTGAGGCTGTTCACTGCATTGAGTATATGTAAGCGTTTACATTCACTTTAACTGCTTCCAGACCACCCCACGTACATTTACTTTGGTGGGGTGGCCCTGCTGCACAAAATCACATACCTGTACGTGATTTAGTGCACGTGGTCTAGGGGGCATGCCGCAGTGGGTCCGGCAGTCTTAATGGCCGCTGCGACCCACTGATCATTCACAGGAGAGACGGATCAGCCGTCTGCCTGTGTAAACAAGGCAAACGGCGGATATGTCAGGAAGGGAAAGGGAGATATTGTGATTCAGCTAAGCTGAATCATGGATCTCTCTTTCCCTTCAGCGTGACACTGCCCCACACAGTTAGAGGGCACTTTCCTAAGGAACATTTAACTCTTTGATCGCCCCTGGTGTCAACCCCTTCCCTGCCAGTGCCATTTATACAGTAATCAGTGCATTTTTTTAGCACGGATCACTCTATTGTCACTGGTCCCCAAAAAGTGTCAGCTTTGTCCGCTGCAATGTCGCAGTCACTCTAAAGATCGCAGATTGCTGCCATTACCAGTAAAAGAATAAATAAAAGTCTCTTAAACTATCCCGTAGTTTGTAGACGCTATAACTTTTGTGCAAACCAATTAATATACGCTTATTGGGATTTTTTTTTACCAAACATATGTAGAAGAAAATTGATGAAGAAATTATTTTTTTTTGGGATATGTATTATAGCAGAAAGTAAAAAAATATATATATATATATTTTTTTTTTACAAAATTGTCATCTTTTTTTGTTTGTAGCACAAAAAATAAAAAGCGCAGAGGCAATCAAATACCACCAAAAGAAAGCTCTATTTATGGGGGAAAAAAGGACATCAATTTTATTTGGGTACAGCTTTGCGCAACCGCTCAATTGCCAGTTAAAGCGACGCAGTGCCGTATCACAAAAAATGGCCTGGTCAGGAAGTGGGTAAAACCTTCCGGAGCCAAAATGGTTAACTATGTATAGATTATCAAAATGTTATTCTTATGCCTCCCCCTTATGTTGGCGGCAATGCAGCTTGACTGGTAATTTAATGCATATATTGAGGGACTGTAGGTCCCTACGTAGTTTTTGCAATACGGTGTTCTCCCTAATATCCCAAACTATGGGAATTTTTGTTTCCCTGTCTCCTCATTTAGAATTATTGGGCCTAATGATAGACCAATTCCCTGTACAATATAGAACCCTAATTTTGCATATTCTTATAGCTGCAAGAATTACTATAACTAATGCATGCACCTACCTCACTGAGGTGATTCGTAGAGTCACCCATTACTTATATTAAACATTCTTAGCAATTAGTAGTCATGGTCTTAAATCCTTTTATTCTAAATGTGCTCATTGGGATTCCCTTAAAAAGATATCTGATTTATGACAATTCTAACAATATTTATGGTCTGCTTATTGTTTGTCTTCAGTGATTTACTGGTGCTAGTTCTATTTCTTGGTCTTTTTCTTGAATGATACTGTACATATTTTGTAGTATTGTACTCTAGTTCTATTTTTTTTTTTTTTTACTATGTTGTATTTTCTTAATCAATAAAAATATTTGAAAGAAAGTGCTGAAAACAGAAAAATGGCCTGGGCAGGAAGGGGGATTAGCATGCCAGTCATCAAGTGGTTTATTTATTGGTGTTCATTTAGAGAAATGTCCCTTAATATTTTAGTATTCAGTGGAATAAATGCTCCTAGTTAAACATATTTTTAAAAAGCATCTTCAGTCTTGTTTTAAAAAAAAATAAAAATTCAGCAGCTACAAATACTGTAGCTGCTGACTTTTTATAAAAATACACTTTCCATCTCTGTCTTCACCAAGGCTGGTTCTTTGCCTGTCTTTGGGGCCCTGGTGCTGTCATCTTGACTTTGAGAAGCCTGCTGTGTTTCACAGCCAGCTCCCCACTGCGCATGTGCAAAACCCACTGTGCTTTCTCAATGATCCCACAGTCTCGTGGGATCTGTGACGTGTCCGAGAAGGTTAAGGGTGGAAGAGGGGGGGGGGGATTTCCACCCTGCTTGTCCTAGCTCAGAAATAAGTACCTGCTACCTTAATTCATTGGTGACGCGCTCCTTAACCACTTACCAACTGGGCCATAGCCGAATGACTGCTACAGGGCGGTCGGATAATTCTGGGAAGGTGTACCATAACGTCCTCCCAGAATCACCCTGGGGTGCGCATCCGGGAATGTCCATGACCGTCAGGTCCGCATCATGGATCACGGTAAAGGGCCAATGACAGCGGCCCTTTACCACGTGATCGCTCTGTCCAATGATGGAGCGATTAGTTGTCAACAAGCCGGCGCATGCCCGGTTCAGCTCTTCCCCTCTCTGTACTGATCAGTACAGTGTGTGAGGAGAGGGTAGAGATCGAGTGCAGCAGCGCTGTGGGCTGGATCTGAAGTGCCCACAGCGCTGATCTGTGCCAATTCCTGCCACATTCATCCATATGGATCATCCATCTGCATCCATGGCTCATCCAACCCCAGCCTTGGCTCATCCATCCCCATCCCTTGCTCATCCATCCCCATCCATGGCTCATTCATGCTCATCCATCCCCATCCATGGCTCATCCATTCCCACCCATTGCTCATCCATCCCCATCCATGGCTCATCCATCCCCATCCATGGCTCATTTATGCCTCATTCATTCTCATCCATGCCTCATCCATACCACATCAGCGATCATCCGTGCCACATCAGTGATCATCCATGCCACATCCATGCCACATCAGTGATCATCCGTGCCACATCAGTACTCATCCATGCCACATCAGTTCTCATCCGTGCCACATCCATGCTACATCAGTGCTCATCCGTGTCACATCAGTTCTAATCCGTGCCACATCCATGCCACATCCATGCCACATCAGTGCTCATCCCAGCCACATCCATGTCACATCAGTTCTCATCCATGCCACATCATTGCTCATCCATGCCACATCAGTGCTCATCCATGCCACATCAGTTCTCATCTGTGCCACATCCATGCCACATCAGTGCTCATCCGTACCACATCCATGCCACTACAGTGCCCATCAGTGCCATTACAGTGCCTCACAAAAGTTTAATAGGTAATCAAATTAGATTTGAAATGTATGCCCTTAGAACACCTGCTGGTGCTCCATGCATGTTGGGTCTCTGTATGTGGCCAGGCTGTGTAAGTCTCACACATGTGGTATCGCTATACTTGGGACGAGTAACAGAATGGATTTTGGGGTGTAATTTTTGCTATGTACATGCTATGTGTTAGAAATATTGTAGAAATTTACAACTTTGTGTACATTTTTTTTTTTAAATGCATTTTCATTTTCGTTTCACATTTTCCAATAACTTGTGGAAAAAAATGCTATGTTCAAAAGACTAGTGAATACACAAAGGTAAAGGTATTGGCGCAACAAAACATCATACATGAAATATTTCAACATACCGTAAATAAAGGTGTAAATGAACCATGTGCAAATAAAATAGCAAACTGATGAAGTCCAAAGTGACAATCCCAACACCATAAAACATATATAATCTTCTGGTTTGATGTGTCTATGCTTCACGATGAGTGCTCATGAGGTAGATGACAACTCACCAGAGGTGTTTGACCACATTTTACGGTAGGTCAAAATACACTTTAATTGAATGAACTACATAGATCCTGGATAAACAACTCTCCACTGTGGGTCCCCCTCCGACAAAGGCTGAGGATGTGGGAACAGACTTCACCAGGGACACAAAGAAGAGCTCTTATGGTGTAGTACGCAGGGGCGGACTGACCCATTGGTGATTCAGTCGCCGTACGAGGGCCCGGAGCCATTAGGGGCCCGTGCCCGGCCCAACGAGAGGCCCCTTGAAGTGGCTGTAATAATATCGCTAACGGCGAGCTGCTCCCCGCTGGCCCCTCCTTCCCTCCCGTCCATGATGGACGGGAGGGAAGGAGGGGCCGGCGGGAAGCAGCGTGCCATTAGCGGTATTATCGCAGGTGCTTCACTCATCCGATGCCTGTAATAATACCACTAATGGCGCGCTGCTCTCCGCGGGCCCCTCCTCTCTTCTCGTTTGTCCTAGACTCCTAGGTGATACAGTGCAATGCTTGCACTGTATCACATAGGAGTCTAGGATGGACGAGAAGAGAAGAGGGGCCGGCGGGGAGCAGCGCGCCGTTAGCGGTATTATTACAGGCATCGGGTTAGTGAAATTTTTTTTACTGGAGGGTCGCCATCGGAGGGAGGGGGCAGTACAGATGTATGGGGCCCGGGCCACACTTCTGCTCTCCCCCCTCCCCACACTGTCCCCCCTGTATGCTCTCCCCCCACAGTGTCCCCCCTGTATGCTCTTCCCCCACACTGTCCCCCCTGTATGCTCTCCCCCCACAGTATCCCCCCTGTATGCTCTCCCCCCACACTGTCCCCCCTGTATGCTCTCCCCCCACACTGTCCCCCCTGTATGCTGTCCCCCCTGTATGCTCTCCCCTCACACTGTCCCTCCTGTATGATGTCCCCCCTGTATGCTCTGCCCCCACACTGCCCCCTGTATGCTTTTCCCCCCACACTGCCCCCCCTGTATGCTCTCCCCCCACACTGCCCCCCTGTATGCTCTCCCCCCACACTGTCTTCCCCCCTGTATGCTCTCCCCTCCCACTGTCCCCCCTGTATGCTCTCCCCCCACACTGTCCCCCCGTATGCTCTCCCCCCACAGTGTCCCCCTGTGTGCTCTCCCCCCACACTGCCCCCCCTGTGTGCTCTCCCCCCCACACTGCCCCCCTGTATGCTCTCCCCCCCAGTGTTTCCCTGTGTGCTCCCCCCAGTGTTCCTGTGTGTTTCCCTCCCCTAGTGTTCCCCTGTGTGCTCCACCTCAGTGTTCCCCTGTGTGCTCCCCCCCAGTGTTTCCCTGTGTGTTTCCCCCCAGTGTTCCCCTGTGTGCTCCCCCCAATGTTCCCCTGTGTGCTCCCCCCCAGTGTTCCCCTGTGTGCTCCCCCCCAGTGTTCCCCTGTGTGCTCCCCCCCCAGTGTTCCCCTGTGTGTTTCCCCCCCAGTGTTCCCCTGTGTGCTCCCCCCTAGTGTTCCCCCTGTGTGCTCCCCTCCAGTGTTCCCCTGTGTGTTTCCCCCCAGTGTTCCCCTGTGTGCTCCCCCCAGTGTTCCCCTGTGTTCGCTCCCCCCAGTGCCCCCTCCAGTGTCCCCCTGTGTGCGCCCCCCTCCAGTGTCCCCCTGTGTGCTCTCCACCCCCACAGTGTCCCCCGTGTGCTTTCCCTCTCCCCGGTGTCCCCCTGTGCCCTCTCCCCCTCCCAGGGTCTCCCTGCGAGTTTTCCCCCTCCCCAGTGTCCCCCTGTGCCCTCTCTCCCTCCCAGGGTCTCCCTGTGCGCTCTCCCCCCCCCACAGTGTCCCCCTGTGTGCTCTTGCCCCCCCACAGTGTCCCCCTGTGTGCTCTCCCCCCCCCCACAGTGTCCCCCTGTGTGCTCCCCCCCAGTGTCCCCCTGTGTGCTCTCCCCCCCCCCCAGTGTCCCCCTGTGTGCTCTCCCTCCCACAGTGTCCCCCTGTGTGCTCCCCCTCACAGTGTCCCCCTGTGTTCTCCCCCATGTCCCCCTGTGTGCTCGCCCCCACAGTGTCCCCCTGTATGCTCCCCCCCACAGTGTACCCCTGTGTGCTCCCCCCCACAGTGTCCCCCTGTGTGCTCCCCCCCACAGTGTCCCCCTGTATGCTCCCCCCCACAGTGTCCCCCTGTATGCTCCCCCCACAGTGTCCCCCTGTGTGCTCCCCCCCACAGTGTCCCCCTGTATGCTCCCCCCCCACAGTGTCCCCATGTTGCTCCCCCCACAGTGTCCCCCTGTATGCTCCCCCCCCACAGTGTCCCCCTGTGTGCTCTCCCCCCCCACAGTGTCCCCCTGTGTGCTCCCCATCCCCCACAGTGTCCCCCTGTGTGCCCCCCCACAGTGTCCCCCTGTGTGTCCCCCCCACAGTGTCCCCCTGTGTGCCTCCCCCACAGTGTCCCCCTGTGGGCCTTCCCCCTCCCAGTGTCCCCCTGTGCCATCCCCTCTCCCAGGGTCTCCCTGTGTGCTCCCCCAGTGCCCCCGTGTGCCCTCTCCCTCCCACAGTGTCCCCCTGTGTGCCCTCTCCCTCCCCCAGTGTCCCCCTGTGCACTCTCCCCCCTCCACAGTGTCACCCTATGTGCTCCCCCCAGTGTCTCCCTGTGCAGGTGTGGCTTGGGACGCAGGGGGCCCCATGATCTTCTATTGCCCGAGGGCCCCATCAGTTGTCAGCCCGCCCCTGGTAGTACGTTTTATTAGAATGGTAAAAAATTATATCAAAAGTTGCTTGCACACCGCCGTGAGGCTGATATACTCATCCGCAGATGCTGTAGACACCTTAGTGCCGGGATTGGCACAGTCACATGTGAGTGCAACTTTTGATTTCATTTTTACCATTTTAATAAAACTGGCTAGGCTCTGAGGAAGAAGGTATCCCTTTGAATTCCCTAATGGTGAGGTATTTATTCCTGCTTTCCATGCAAATTGTGACACTCAAGGTGTTGTATATTTGATGTCATGCAAATTTAAAGCCTTTTATATTGGAAAAACTGCCAGACAGTTCCGTTCTAGAATCAAGGACCATATCTATTACTCTAATGCCCCGTACACACGGTCGGATTCTCCGTCGGAAAATGTCCTATCGGACAATGTTGTCGGAAATTCCGACCGTGTGTAGGCTCCATCGGACTTTTTCCGTCGGATTTTCCGACGGACAAAGTTTTATCTCTTGCTCTCAAATTTTCCGACAACAAAGTCCTATTGGACTTTTTCCGATCGCGTGTAGCGAATTCCGACGGACAAAGTGCCACGCATGCTCAGATCACATTACAAGACCAAAGCTATTGGCTACTAGCCTCTACGTAGTCCCGTCGTAGGCAACAAACGTCACCACGTTCAGAATGATCGGATTTTCCGACAACTTTGTCCGACCGTGTGTATGCAACACCAGTGTCGGACAAAATCCGTGGGAAAAAATCTGATGGATTTTGTGGTCGGATTTTCCGACCGTGTGTACGGGGCATAAGAATGGTAAAATGGTCACTGCAGTCAGTAGACACCTTGACTTGACATAAATTTAATGTGTCACTAGTTTCATTCATCACCTTAGCTGTGGTCCCTAAAGACCCACGAGGTGGTAAATGGGACAAACAAATTCTCTGCAAGGAGACAGTCTGGATAGAACGCCTAAATGCAATTCATGCCCCTGGGATCAATGAGGCTCAGACTTTCTATAATTTAGGGCCCCCTATGAATAGATGTGTTTGTTTATAGAGCTGCGTTGATTTGTTTTTTATGAGTTTTGTTTTCCTGCTTTGCTTTGTATTCTCCCAGGCCCGCCCATTTTCTTAGCCCCCTAATTGATAAAAAAAATCTGTCAATTGTTCTTGATATTTTATACTAATATCCTATCCTCAATAATCTGACTGCATCCAGGGGACTCATTTCAATGTCTTCTGGCTAGCCGTCAGTTTTATCTATGTTGAATACCAAAATGATTATGGTTAAACTGTGTTTTATGAATACTTATTTCTTTGTTACTTTCAGCTATTTACTCTGTTATTTGTGAGCTGTCTATTTGTTTCCTTTCCCCTTGCGTCTTGTTGGCGGAATGGAGACTTTTGCAGTGCTATGTGGCGGCCCAGCGTCACGTCCTCGCACCTTGTGTGCGGGGCGTGACGCAGGGAGGATCAGTTGGAGGTGGTTCCTCCTCCTGGTCCTTGTGGGTCACTCCCGGCGTTCTCCTTCCCCTTCATTTTTACTATGCAGGCGTGGCTTTGGTTTTGAGTGCATGCGCAGTGACTACGGCGGCTGGTTTGGATGACATCACATCGGCGCCTCCGGCCTGTTGACTACGAGCGGGACGTGCATATATAAGTACGATATTTCAGTGCCTTCTCCATATACCATGATCACCATCTCTATGGAGGTTGTGTGTGATGTGGGGTCCTGTCCACGGAGGTATGTACTATAGGTAATATCTGGGACATGCAACCGCTATGTCTGCCAGATTACCCCCCCCCCTTTTTCTTAATTATATTTTTCTCTAAACAATTTATTTTAATTTCTGTTATAGGTCCTATTATCTAAAAACATTTCTGAGGAATCATCAGTGCTTGGCATAGGCTTCCTTGCAATTGAATAGCACATGGGATTATAGACACCGAGTCTCCCACTTTACCTGGCATTCATCGCAATACCTAGTGATACTTTCTACTACTACAATTTCCCCTGGTCTACTCTCTGCTTTCAGCATCTATACTCGCCATTTCGTATTAGCCTGGTGAGCTCTATTATTACTGGTTTTACTTATTTAGTTTATTTTATTATTTTTTAAGTTAATAAGGATCTTTTTATAGTAACGCTTGCCAATTACGACACTCTATTATAGGATATCCATATTTTTGTTATCTTTTACCCGTCGTCAGGATTAACTAGCTTTGCTACCACTCCACCGTACGGCTTGCATTACCTCCGTATTTGCTACACCGTGTTGTTTCTAAAATCGTATGCGTTCAATTATTCCACAATACTAAGTAAGTTTATATCTTTGCTTTATGAATATTAATCAAATTAGATATACCTGGGAGGTCGGCCCCCTCAAGGGCCCTAAAAAACCCTCATATTATACTTACTTATCTTGGGCGCCAACAGATGTATGATTAATTACATCAAGGTTGCAGGTATTGGGCCTGTACCTCTATCTATTTTTTCCCACATATGTTATTATAGTATGCACGCCCCCATAGTATTTTGGTTTGTTGCTTTTCTGCCCACACCAGAGCCGTCTGGTTACTGGCCATCCTGGTTACAGATATTACAGCTCACTTCTATGTATATTTACAGTATCTCACAAAAGTGAGTACACCCCTCACATTTTTGTAAATATTTTATTATATCTTTTCATGTGACAACACTGAAGAAATGACAATTTGCTACAATGTAAAGGAGTGTACAGCTTGTATAACGGTGTAAATTTGCTGTCCCCTCAAAATAACTGAACACACAGCCATTAATGTCTAAACCGCTGGCAACAAAAGTGAGTACACCTCTACGTGAAAATGTGCAATTTGGGCCCAATTAGCCAATTTCCCTCCCTGGTGTCATGTGACCCATTAGTGTTACAAGGTCTCAGGTGTGAATGGGGAGCAGGTGTGTTAAATTTGGTGTTATCCCTCTCACTCTCTCATACTGGTCACTGGAAGTTCAACATGGCACCTCATGGCAAAAAACTCTCTGAAAAAAGAATTGTTGCTCTACATAAAGATGTGAAAAATAAAGATAAGTGCAGCGCATCTAAAAAATTCAAAAATAATATACAATAATAATTGAATATCATAAAATTATGATATGAATGTGAAACACAATACACATAATGGAAAATAATCAAATATAGTGACAAAAGTTCATGTCTCGTGAGTCCAAGATGAAACAGTGAGAGTGAATAACTGATTGTAGATAAAACACCCTGGTGACTGTAAATAATCAAAATAAATTCTTAGGTGATATCCTCAACCGAAGGTAAATGGAGACACATACGCCTAGATTCAGTGGAGGGTGAAGTGTCTGGTTCCAAGGGAAGCTGACTCCAATCAGGGAAAACGACCAATCAACTGGACAGATCTCCGGCAGACGATCTCCTCGTGTGATGGACAGCCCAATGTTTAAGCAATGTAGATCCAGGCAAAAAAGATCTCCCAGCATAAAACAAATGAAAAAGAAGGGGGGGACACTCTAAGTGTAGACTGTTGGTATACGATTTATTTAAAACTGAAGTTAAAATACAACCTTGGTAAAAAAGGTAAATGGTTGTGTCTGCAAATGACATGCGTTATGCAGTTAACTAAAAGGCAATGCTGTGGGTACACTCAATATGCACAACTGCAACAAACAAAGCCTTATGAACATATGCATAAAAAACACAGCTCAAAGCTGCAACTGGGGAACAATTGCTGTTTAAAAAGTCCCGCACTGCAGCAATATAAAGAGAATTGCGGAACGAAGCCGCTGGAGATAATGATAGACAGCGAGTGACTGATAGACTCCTCCCCCGTACGCACGTTACGTCCTCCTGGACTTCGTCAGCGGTGGGTGGAGTCATCTGTCACTACGCCTCTCCATTAATAGCAGCCAGCGCGGTCTATGGGTGGAGACTGTTAATCAGATAGAGCCAATACAGCCGGCGAAGCCTAGCTGCATGGTGACTCCTCTCCTACTAATTAGACAACACTTCCCTCCTGGGGACATAAAGCTGACTCTGCTTTCAATACTAAATAAAATAAAAAATTGAAAATTAAAATATTATGACCACATAGAGATACACTTATGCGTGTCATACAGTCAATTAACCGTATAAATATTTTAAACATATACAGGCACCAATATGATGCTAATTGAATTATTTTTGTTGTGTAAAAAACAACAAATTAAAATAAATCAATGTCACTCGCTCCTATCATCATCTCCGAATGCATACATAACATATACATAACCAATTAAAGAATATATAAATAAACATGACCAAAATTAATTATTTAGTAATAAGAATAGAATTAATTATTACTATGAAGAGTATGTGTTGGTTATTCATAGTAAAAAACAACATATAATAAAATAAAATAAAATAAAATCGACAAGTCAGTATTGGTCACTTATCTGATATGAAGCAATTCAAGTCAAATTCTACGTTTAACCCCTTTGGCACCAAAACTTGCATCTCGTGAATCCAAAAAGATTCACGGCGACTTAATTGCCTCAAACATAAAGATGGCCTAGGCTATAAGAAGATTGCCAAGACCCTTAAACTGAGCTGCAGCAAGGTGGCCAAGACCATACAGCGGTTTAACAGGACAGGTTCCACTCAGAACAGACCATACGCTGCACACTGCATCAAATTGGTCTGCATGACTTTCATCACAGAAGGTAGCCTCTTCTAAAGATGATGCACAAGAAAGCCTGCAAACAGTTTGCTGAAGACAAGCAGACTAAGTACATGGATTACTGGAACCATGTCCTGTGGTCTGATGAGACCAAGATAAACGTATTTGGTTCAGATGGTGTCAAGCGTATGTGGTGGCAACCAGGTGAAGAGTACAAAGCCAAGTGTGTCTTGCCTATAGTCAAGCATGGTGGTGAGAGTGTCATGGTCTGGGGCTGCATGAGTGCTGCTGGCCCTGGGGAGCTACAGTTCATTGAGGGAACCATGAATGTCAACATGTACTGTGGCAAATTGAAGCAAAGCATGATCCCCTCCCTTCAGAGACTGGGCTGCAGGGCAGTATTCCAACATGATAACGACCCCAAACACACCTCCAAGACAACCACTGCCTTGCTAAAGAAGCTGAAGGTAAATGTGATGGACTAGCCAAGCATGTCTCTCAGACCTAAACCCTATTGAGCATCTGTGAGGCATCCTCAAACGGAAGGTGGAGCAGCGTAAGGTCTCTAACATTCACCAGCTCCGTGATGTCATCATGGAGGAGTGGAAGAGGACTCCAGTGGCAACCTGTGAAGCTCTGGTGAACTCCATGCCCAAGAGGGTTAAGGCAGTGCTGGAAAATAATAGTGGTCACACAAAATATTGACACTTTGGACATTTTCATATAGGGGTGTACTCACTTTTGTTGCCAGACGTTTAGACATTAATGGCGTGCTGGGTTATTTTGAGGGGACAGCAAACTTACACTGTTATACAAGCTGTAACTACTTTACATTGTAACAAAGTGTAATTTCTTCAGTGTTGTCACATGAAAAGATATAATAAAAAAAATTACAAAAATGTGAGGGGTGTACTCACTTTTGTGAGATACAGTATGTTATTGATATTTTGATGACTCTGTAATGTTATACTCATATATGTTCTTTTCTTCCATCTATTTGATAGTTAATGTATATACTCCTGAGGAAGCAGTATGAGCGTGCAACATGTAGAGCAGAGCAATTTACTCTTAACATCATTACACCGCATATCTGTCTTTTAACCATATTCCTGGACATATACACCTTACGGAATGATCTTTATTCATCCCTTTGTCTCCTTGTAGTTACACTTGGTTCTGTACCGTAGCGGTATTGTATATTATGTATTGCATTTTCAATGTGGATTTTTAGATTATGCATCTTTTATGCAATATATTAAAATAAAATTATATTTTTTGTATTAAATATTTGTTGACTGTGCCTAAAAAGTCCAAGTCCCATTTTTCTCTTGATATTTCAAATTTATAGGACGTGGCACTTTATACTGCTGCTGTATCTACAGGACCACTCTGTGGCTTGATACAGATAATTATTTCAACAGTTTGCTATAGGGTGGGGACAGGGTGTATACTGAGGAGTGCAGGGTTCTATGGGGTGGGGGCAGGGTGTATAGTGAGGGGTACAGTGTTCTATGGGGTGGGGGCAAGGTGTATAGTGAGGGATACAGTTTTCTATGAGGTGTGGGCAGGGTGTATAGTGAGAGGTACAGGGTTCTATGGGGTAGGGCAAGGTGTCTATGATGTGGGGCAGGGTGTATAGTGAGGGGTGCAGGGTTCTATGGGGTGCGGGCATGGTTAACAGTGAGGGGTACAGTTTTCTATGAGGTGTGGGCAGGGTGTATAGTGAGGGGTTCAGGTTTCTATGGGGTGGAGGCAGGGTGTATAGTAAGAGGTACAGTGTTCTGTGGGGTGGGGGCATGGTGAACAGCGAGGGGTACAGATTTCTATGAGGTGTGGCAAGGTATATTGTGAGCGGTGCAGGGTTCTATGGGGTGGGGACGAGTGTATAGTGAGGGGTGCAGCGTTCTATGGGGTAGGGTCATGGTGAACAGTGAGGGGTATGGTTTTCTATGAGAAGGGGACAGGGTGTATAGTGAGGGGTGCAGGGTTCTATGGGGTGGGGGCATGGTGAACAGTGAGAGGTACAGTGTTCTATGAGGTGTGGGAAGCGTGTATAGTGAGGGGTGCAGGGTTCTATGGGGTGGGGACGGGTGTATAGTGAGGGGTGCAGAGTTCTATGGGGTGGGGCCATGGTGAACAGTAAGGGGTACAGTTTAATTGAGGGTGGGGGCAGGGTGTATAGTGAGGGGTGCAGTGTGCTATGGGGTGGGGGAATGGTGAACAGTGAGGGGTACCGTTTTCTATGAGGTGTGGGCAGGGTTTATAGTAAGGGGTGCAGGGTTCTATGGGGTGGTGGCAGGGTGTAAAGTGAGGGGTACAGTTTTCTATGAGGTGTGGGCAGGGTGTATAGTGAGCGGTGCAGGGTTCTATGGGGTGGATACAGGTGTATAGTGAGGGGTGCAGCTTTCTATGGGGTAGGGTCATGGTGAACAGTGAGGGGTACAGTTTTCTATGAGAAGGGGACAGGGTGTATAGTGAGGGGTGCAGGGTTCTATGGGGTGGGGGAATGGTGAACAGTGAGCGGCACAGTGTTCTATGAGGTGTGGGCAGGGTGTATAGTGAGGGGTGAAGGTTTCTATAGGGTGGGGACGGGTGTATAGTGAGGGGTGCAGTATTCTATGGGGTGGGGACGGGTGTATAGTGAGGGGTGCAGAGTTCTATGGGGTGGGGGCATGGTGAACAGTGAGGGATACAGTTTTCTTTAGGATGGGGGCAGGGTGTATAGTCAGGGGAGTAGCGTTCTATGGGGTAGGGGCAGGGTGTATAGTGAGGGGTGCAGGGTTCTATGGGGTGGGGCAAGGTGTATAGTGAGGGGTGCAGTGTGCTATGGGGTGGGGGCATGGTGAACAGTGAGGGGTAAAGTTTTCTATGAGGTGTGGGCAGGGTGTATAGTGAGGGATGCAGGGTTCTATGGAGTGGGGGCAGGGTGTATAGTGAGGGGTGCAGTGTTCTGTGGGGTAGGGGCATGGTGAGCAGTGAGGGGTATGGTGAACACAGTGAGGAGTACAGTTTTATATGAGGTGTGGGCAGGGTGTATAGTGAGGGATGCAGGGTTCTATGGGGTGGGGGCAGGGTGTATAGTGAGGGGTGCAGTGATCTATGGGGTAGGTACATGGTGAACAGTGAGGGGTACGGTTTTCTATGAGGTGTGGGTAGGGTGTATAGTGAGGGGTGCAGGGTTCTATGAGGTGGGGGCAGGGTGTATAGTGAGGAGTATAGTGTTCTATAGCGTGGGGGCATGTTGAACAGTAAGAGGTACAGTGTTCTATGAGGTGTGGGTAGGGTGTATAGTGAGGGGTGCAGGGTTCTATAGGGTGGGGGCATGGTGAACAGTGAGGGGTATAGTTTTCTATAAGGTGGGGGCAGGGTGTATAGTCAGGGGTGTAGCGTTCTATGGGGTGGGGGCAGGGTGTATAGTCAGGGGTGCAGTATTCTATGGGGTGCGATGCACATGGGGGCGATTAGGGTTTGCCCAGGCACACCTGCCACACCCTGTGCGCATGCCTATGCTGGTAAGTAGTGTCCATTGCACAGGAAGTCACATTCCGTTCTAAAGTGCTGAGCCTTCAGATGGAAGTTCACAGAGGATTGCAAATTCTTCCTAAAGGAGAACAATATCTGCTACAAGTGCTTCTCATCAACATCTCACTTTGCCAAGGATTGTAAGGTCAATGTGAAATGCACAGCATGTGACAGCTCAGATCAAAGCACAGCTTTACACCCAGGGCCAACCCCATGGACATTACAATGCACCGACAGCACAAGTGAACACGGAGGGGAGGAGGAACACACTGCTACAACTACACCAGAGATCACTTCACAATCAGTGTTGGTCATCTTACTTTAAAAAAGTAATTAGTTAAGTTACAAATTACTTCTCCCAAAAAGTAATTGCGTTAGTAACTCAGTTACTATATTGGAAAAATAATTAGTTACGCAGCAAAGTAACTGACTTTTTTTTAAATATTCTATACATGTAACTAAGGGGCGGGTCTAGTATTACTGTAACCAAGGGGCGCATTTATTATTATTGTTATATATCGTGTAACCAAGGGGCTGCTCTATTATTACTCTAACCAAGGGGCAGATCTGTTATAGCGTGTAAGCAAGGGGCGGGTCTATTATTATTATATCGTGTAAGGGGCGGATGGCTACAGAAGAGGGCAAATGTTAAATTAATGGGCAGAGCTCGATATATAACAATAATAATAAATGCGCCCCTTGGTTACAGTAATACTAGACCCGCCCCTTACTTACACGATAGAGGCCCCTTGCAGAGTAGCACAAGCATCAGGAGCGTGCGGCATCGCCTCGTACAATTACATGTTAACTGCACCTGCGCGGTGTAGAGTTCACTCAGAGCTGTTTAGGTTCGCCAATTTTCGGAAGCTCCGTAGTCCTTCGTACTGCGCAAGCCCTGCGCCTGCGCAGTACAGGGGGTCCTTATCCCGCGGGGGAACTTTTTTGGCAGGACACCGGAATTACACTACTGCCATCTAGTGGCGGTAGATGTAATTGGGGTAACTAAGCCAAAGTTACCTCGTTACCCTCTAAAGTAACTGCGTTAGGTAACTCAGTTTATTTTAACTCAGTTACTTACATCACTGTTCACAATGCACATAGATCTGCAAAGGAATCATAGGTGACAGGTCCTGCTCTAAAGTCTGTCTAGTCAGAGTGTATCCAGCAGGCCAAAGAAACAAAGCCATTAATCTTAAAGTGGTGTTTCCCCCAAAATGTCAACTTTATTTAGATATGCATTAAATCTGCTAATAAAAAATAATTGGATAAAAAAAACATTTCACTTACCTATTTCTCCCTGTTGCTAGGTGGTCCCACGAAATCTGCCTCTTCCATAGCCCGGGCTAAAAACGTCACTTCCCTTTGCGGCCTGGCTCGCTAAGGCTCCTGGGAGATGTGTCTCACCATTTCCCAGGAGTCTTTGAGCAGTGTCGAGGGCTAGAATCACGTTACCAAACCGGAATTGTGTATTATCTCTGTTGCCATCACATCGGGGCGGGACTTTCGACGACGCCGCCCGTTGTGATGGCAACCGAAGCTGTGAACAGCTCTCCGCTATTAGTCTACTGCGCATGTGCGAGATCTGCGATACAACGCCCATTGCATGATGGGATATCGAAGGCAGCGATTCCCGGAAGAGAATGCCTGTGGGCTTCACATGCCCACAGGCAAGATGAAACCCCTGGATGGGGATTTTATAACTCAATATTTTAATGAGAAAAATCAATGATCAAAGCGGCAAAAACGGAAGAGGTGAGTAATGCTTTTAAACCTGTATGAGATTTTAAATGTCAGAGGCAGAGGAACCCCACTTTAATGCAGAACCTTATGATCAAAGTAACAAGTCTTTAGCCAGCTCAACCTTCTTTGACATATTCGGCATTAAAGGCTCCAACATTCCCAACTCTTTAAGAACTTGTGCCAAAATAGTCGAGATGGCATGGAGGAGAGCATCTGCCTACCTAGTCAAGCCTATTGTTGGACAAACATGTCTGTCCTTACTATCTCTCATTAACCACTTCAATACAGGGCGCCTTCCTGCCCAGGACAATTTTGAGCTTTCAGCGCTGACGCAATTTGAATGACAATTGCGCGGTCATGCTACACTGTACCCAAACTTGTGTCATTTGCGTGTTGCCGTAAATATTTCTAATTTATCGAAATAAGAAAGGGTTCCGCCTTTGCCCAAGATAATCAATATACAGCGGACCAGAATCCCCATTTTTAAGCGGAATGTTAGATTTGTTATTACATCCATACAACTGTTATGCGGCGTACATACGGTCAGAATTTTCGATGGAAACAGTCAGATGGGAGCTTTTCATCGGATTTTCCGACCGTGTGTATGCCCAACGGTCTTTTTCTGTCGGAATTTTCCGATCGGACTTTGAATTGAGAACCTGTTCTCAATTTTTCCGACGGATTTTCCGATCTGGGGTATGGAAATTCCAACACACCAAAAATCACGCATGCTCAGAATCCACTACGAGACGGAACCGCTCGGTCTGGTAAAACTAGCGTTTGTAATGGAGCTAGCAGATTCTTCACACTGGAATTTTTTTAATTGTTCAATGCGCCGCTCATTCTCTTCTTTATAATGCTAGAAGAATGAAGTTGTTTTGCTGCTCATATTCACACAGAGTTTTTACAAACGTATTTCTTTATTATTTATAGGTCTCTCCAGAATAATACTTATATTAGAATTTAAGCCATAAAATAAAATATTGCATAAAATATATATAATTTTTTTAAGTGTTTTTTTTTCTTTAATAAGAATATTTGTATTATTGTATTATTTTCTTGTGCTCTCCTTTTTATTTTTTGTTACATTTCCACAACACCATTATTATGTATTATTTGTAAACCTGTTTGTTGTTGGTGTCCCTTGTTAATTTTGACATTGTATTTTTGAAATGTACCTGCCTACTCACCCAAAATAAATAGATTTGCTATTTGTAGAAAAACACATAGGCAAGTATTTTCTGAAACCAAAAAATAAATTTCCTGACGCCAACATGGCAGCATACTAGTGATAGAGCTCCGCCTCTTGACCACTCCCTCAGGACCAGTGAATAGCATAAATATAAGGCCTAGTTAGGCCCCACCCCATTCTTCTTTTTTTCCTCATACCTCAACGCATCAGTGAAGAGTAAGCAGTACTATGTCCCCCCCTCTGCCTCTGTGCAGCATCCGGCTGGGTTCAAGCCTCTCCCAGTGCGAAGTCCCAGCGCTCAGGCTGCTAACATGCGCTAAACAGCCTGGGAATCCCTTCTGTGGGTCTTATTGGGGCCCCTGCAGTGTTTCCTCTTTAGGAACGAAATCTGCTTTTAAAATTGATAACTGCAGCACTTGTGGAATATGGGGGGCCAGCTATGCTTTATCTCTCTCTTAGCCCCTTATGTCTCCTTCATGTCCTTCATTACCTTTCCCATTCCCTGCTGTCCTCTGCAGGTGTTGCATGTGTGTGTATAGGTATGTATTTATGTATATGTGATATGGGTGTGTGTGTATATGTGTATATACACGTTTAAAAAAAAATAAAAAAATTGTATGTGGATATGTGGGGGTGTATGTAAATACATGTATGCATTGTAGGGGATCAGAGGGGTGAAAGGCCAGTTCAGTAAAATAAAAATGGCTTTATTCAGCAAAACAAACAGAAGAAAAAGACAGGCTTGTCTTGTCACACAGGTGCAGAGATAGGACAGGTTCAGTCTCTTTAACCAACAGGCTGATATATAGACAAAGTACATGGCTCTAGTCTGAGATACAGTTTTTTATGTTTTTACTCACCCTAGCAAATGAATCCTTAAACTGAATGCTGCTGTGTGTCTCTCTCTCTCCAAACACACAACTCCTCTGACATATTCAGCTCAGCTGACAGTAAGCAGGGCTGAAGGCTGTGTGTGTGGGTATGTTTGTATATGTGTACATATGTAAGTATATGTAGATAAATAAAAAAAAAAAAAAAAAGGAAAGTGAAATCCTTTCTCCTATATCTACACTTTTCAGCTATCCTCACCTCAGCTGGCCGTCCCATTTCTCCACAGATAAAGAGTCAGTTACCGCTCATATAAAGACCCTCAACAACTAGGGTGGGGACCACCATATTGGTAAGTTTTCAGGAAAAAGAGTGCCCTCTCATGCGGATTGGCTTTGATTTGCTTCAGCCCCGCGTGCCCACGCTCTCAAGATGGCCGGGCCAAGGCAAGGCGGACGTTCTTCAGAGGAGCATAGCCCGGATGGCGCTCCCACTCAGGAGAAGAGCTCCAAGAAAGACGTCTTTGCTCCTCTTTCCCAGAGCCAGCGCCCCAGCAAGATTCCTGCAGGGCCTGTGGCGCAGTTTCTATGCCCAGAAGGCTGGTGAGTAGACACTGCCTGGAGAAGTATGCAGCTAACAGGTAATGCCAAATGTCTTTATAATTGATAAGATTGGCACAAGATTCTGCCGGGTTGGCGTTGCACAGACACATTTGGGTGCCCCAAGGAGAGTAGTAATGTAATGCACAGAGCGATCTAGTGGGTGTGGCCAAATTGCCCTTGCTGACATCATCACCTTTCAGTGAGGCCAAACAGCCACCTACAACAGCAACAGTTTTGTATATGACTATCTCGGTTACTTGGGGAGCCACAGCCAGGTCTGGGTAATATGTCCGGGTCTCAGGTGGACTGAAACCCTGATGCATGATTCAAAATCCGAACTGTCTGGGTGAATCCTGGACAGGTGGCACAGGTGTCGGGTGCCCATGAATCTACTTTGCAGAGGCTGCCTGCTGGCTAAGTGGGTGACAATTTTGTCTAGTAGCACTGGGGTTGCTGGTTCAATTCCCCAACATGCTAATACTTGTTTTGATGTTTATTGATGTTTATTTCTTCTCCCTGTGTGGGTTTCTCAACACAATCCAAAGTCATGCTCTGCATCTACTATGCCTTACAACCCACTCTATGTGGAGGGATGCTGACAACTCATGGCTCTGGAGGTTCTCATTGGACTGAAGGGGGCCTGGGTCATTGTTACATTTATTACAGATGCAGCAGTCTGCTATTCAAAATATGGAGGCTGACCAGGAAGTCCCTCCTAGTTGCTTGTATAGCCACTGAAAGAGCACCCTGGCACTTTGGCGGCTAGGGAGGCCATATGGTTGAGACCCTGGGCTGCGTATTGCTCCCTAGAAACAAAAGTGGGGAAGAATGAAGGGGGTTTGAGAAAAATGCCCGTATAAACAGGATCTTGAAACTGTATACTCTGAACAAGCTAATGGTCAACCTGCTCCTACATACTGTAGCATCTGCAGATGCCGGCAGACCAGCAATAACCAGCCCATGTGCTGGGTGAGTCTAATGGGAATGGTTTTATAATTATCAACCAGCTGCTGCACCTGCAGGACTCTGAGGTGAGTGTCAGGGTCTGCATCCCTTTAGATATGTTTTCCTATTGGAAGCGTCTTGCCAAAAATTAGATTTTTGTGACAGTGGATGCCGAGGGTCTGGCTTGTGTCTTGGTGCAGACTTCTGGGGGGATAAGTGAGACAGTCACACAGGTGCATGCCCAGACTCTTAAGGTAAGACCTAGAAGGCACGCTTCACTGGTTTCTGGACGGCATGTTGAATGAAGGTATCAGACACTCATGGTCACTTCGGGAGATTCCTCACTGCTCCTCTCTTCCACGAAGCTGCCAAGTCCACCACAACAGCGGGTGGACTGCTACATTGCTTACAGACACCTCAGACTCAAGAGGGTTTGCACGTTTTCTACCCAATCCTGTTTGGGGTTCGCAGGAGATGTTGGTTAGTGTCCAGTTGCAGATCGGAACAGGTTGAACCCTGTGGGGCCCTCTTTGAGTTCTTTAAGACGGAGTCCATTAAACAGTATGACCACATGGCTGGAGGCTGTTGCTGGATCGTCAGGATGCCTATCCTATCCTCACACCTTAGAGAGAAAGCAAAGCCAACTTTCTCCATCCCAATGGTTGGTGTACCCGGGGGTGCTCTGCTAGTTCCTCTGTTTTATTTCAATCAGAGGAAGTGGTGATAGTCAGGAATAGATTTCTGAGGATGAATTTGTTTGATGGCTTCTCAGTGCCTCAGTCATCTGGGCACAACGTCATTATGCATATAGATGATTCCTGGGGTGCATGGGCACCTGCACAAATTTTATCTAGAATTCTTAGTGCGAGGGAGGAAACAGGATAGAACACAGTTAATAAGTGTTACTCAATATGAGTAGCGCTCAGCGGTGATGGAAAGACCTTGAGGATGTCTCGGTCCGTTAGGACCTTTTAGACTGGAGAATTGCTACAAATCATGTCTGCAAGACAGCCGGGTAGATGCATTGCGAGGGACTTTCGGTCAAGGCAATTGGAGCTTCCTAGCCAAGGAGGATAATCTTGAATGCACTGGGGGTTCTGTATAGCGCCGCCTTCTGTCACATGGACAGTGTAAAGGGGGTGGAGCCAATGGTGGTGAAAAAAGTAGGTTTTGCCTAGGGTGTCAAAAACCCTTGCACCACCCCTGGGTCTACATCCAAGGTCTTCTCTCAGCTGGCCCACAGGTGGGGCCTACCACAGACAGACCTCCTCAGGCCTCCTCCAAGGCGCAAGGGGCAGATACTCTGGTCTCTCCCTGGGTCTGCAATCTAACCTATATATTTTCCCCAACATTTCCCGTAAATGAGATTTCCCTTGAGGCTGTCAAGGGAGAACATAGTTGTCATAGCCAGTTCTCCATATTGACCAGGAGGCCATAGGTTTTCCCTGGCCATTCATTTCAGGATACAGAAGACATTTCCCCTCTATAACATGCGCAGACTGGGGCTGCAAGCAGGGGCACTAAAGGGGGAGGATGGGCAACTCCGGTTGCTCCAGTTTCACTCCAGAGTGATCTCTACTTTTGTTGTGTGTGAGAAGACATTCTACTTACAACATCTAGGTCTAATTCTGGAACAAGTTTGCTTTTTTTCTTGGTAGGGCGAGACATTGATCCTACTGCCCTTCCAGTGTCAGCTCTTGTATTCTTCCTCCAGGCCTTAGCCTATCCTCACATAGCTCACGAGTGTGGGCTATATTGGCAATAACACATTTGAAAGGACCAAGAATCCTTCAGTTTGCACAACTTTTGAGGGCAGTCGTGAGGAGACGGTCACCAAGGAAGAAAAGATCTATTGCAGTTGCTGGATCTCGTATCCGTTTATCCATTTAGCCATCACTTACAAAGCAGTATCAATCGCAAGAACTTTAAGCAGAAGGTTATCAGAGATTCAAGCTCTTGGAGCTTCAAAGTAAAAAAAATAAAGAAAGAAAATAAAGAAAAAATTATATATAATATATACCTTTCTTTCCAGAAAGAATAGAGTTGGATCTTGTAGATCATTCTGCATCAAACGTAGTAACAGACTGCTGTTTTACAGACAGCTGGACATTGCCTAACTTTCCAGAACATCACACAGGAAAGTCACACGCACTGTTCGTTTTTAGAACTTTAAAGGAGTATCTCCACAATTGTCCCTTTCAGGTCATCTAAATAAACCTTTTGTCATTCCAGTTGGGAATCATCAAGGGAAAGAGGTTACTGCCTGGATCCTAGCAGGCTTGGTTGTGTATAGGATAGAGGTCACGAGCTTTCGTCAGCGGCACCAGAGCGGTTAAAGCCTCATAGGCAACACATTCAAGAGAATCTATGGTGTCCATCTGTACAGGGGTACACGGTCGCTCCAACATTCCTACTCAAACTTGACTGAATAGACCCGGGGGCCTTGTCATCAGGGGACTTTGTAGGAAGGACTATTCAGTCCTCTGTCTCATCCTAATTAGAAGATTGGTTTGAGAAGTAGATCCCACCCTGTCAGCTAGTTATTTATCACTAGTATGCTGCCATGTTGGCGTCAGGAAAATGGAAATTTGTATCAAATACTTACCATAATTTTCCTTTCCTGACGCCAAACCATGGCAGCATATGGTCCCACCCTTATACGTTTCGGTATGTAGCTAATTACAGAGAATGGGGTGGGGCCTAACTAGGCCTTATATTTATGCTATTCACTGGTCCTGAGGGAGTGGTCAAGAGGCGGAGCTCTATCACTAGTGTGCTGCCATGGTTTGGCGTCAGGAAAGGAAAGTTACGGTAAGTATTTGATACAATTTTCCATTTTATTTCACATCAGAATAACAAAATAAAGATAAAGGCAACGCTGGAGAAATTGCTTCAATTTGTGCAGCCTTTGGCCCCCAAGGCAGACATCAAAAAAATTGGTAGCTTGAGAAGTCCATAGAAAAAGGAGGACAATGTGGTCCAGGAGTCCCAGAGAACCGGAGCAGCAGCAGATGGCATATATACTCAGTCTGTGGTCCTACAACAGGCTGTGGGTTCTTTGAGACCTGAAGGCAGGGGATCACTTCCTGGTCTTTCGTGCAGCCTTCCCTGCAGCCTTCCCTGGAGGCTGTGGCTCTGGAGGTGGCATTGTGGCAGGAGGAGGAGGAGGAGGATGGGGGAGAGAACATAGATGTTCGTTGTCACACATTTCCCCACTCAACCCCTTGTGGATAGTAGAAAAAATTATTTGTTCACATTTTTGTCATTGGCCCTCCTCCATCTGTTGCAAATTTGAGGCTATATAGATGCCATAGGCCTCTGTAGCATCTAGGGGGGATCTGAGGGACTCATTAGCCTCCCTGATGAGGGCCAGTGCTGCCTCCTCTGCTTTCGTGCCCTTCCTCTGTCTTTTGTAGGTAAGGATGAGGGTAGGCACCTGGGATTGCGTATTACTGGGCCATGCCACCTTCTGGGTGACACTTCCCCCTGCCTTCTCCTGTGTGCCACTAGACAGAGCCTTGTCCTGGCTGAGGTCATCCTGTGTATGAAAAAGGGACATAGTTTTAGTTTTTTGTTCATCAAACACACACAATTTTCAGCTCATGACTGTTACAAATTTAATGTTATTAAATAGAAAATACTATCATTGTGAGCCCAGCATTTTTCCTTCCTGTCCTAATCTTTTTTGGCCACTTCTGTCTATAAATATGTGAAACACTTTTTGTTACTTCATTCATTTATTAGCAATAATAACATCTAGTTACCAACAATCTTTTTTTTGCACAGATAAATTATGTATAAAAAAACTATACCTGGCTCCATCTGGGCTCCTCAATCTCCTCCTGTATGGAAGGCCCAGGTTGGTCCACAGATGCCTCAGCTTGGGTTGAGGGAAGGCTGGATGGAGGGCTGGTTGGAAGGCTGGAGGGAAGGTGTGCCGGAAGAGTAGAAAGGGATTCCCTGCCCTCCATCTGGTCATCTATAAACCTCATCCTGCTGTAGTACCACAGACTGGGTACATACAACTTATCTGCTGCTACTCCGGACCTCAGGGACATCTGGACCTTCTTGTACTCCCTCTTATAGGTGCTTCTCAAGCTACCAATTTTTACCTCAACAAATTTGATGTCTGCATCGGGGACCCGGGTCTTCACAAATTAAAGTAATTTCTCCAGCGTTGCCCTTCTAGCTGGTTTATTATGGTACAAGGGGTTTTTCACCTCCCACAGATTTTTCATCTCATGGTATTTATCAATGAATTCCCCAAGGAATTCTGGGTCCTTAAATGGCAGCATTATGTCTGCAAGGCCAAACAAAATACAAAAATAAACATCTCAGGATAATCTTTCAACACAATATAGACATCAATCTAGATTCAGTATAGGCCGCACATGACTCCAAAAAGTTTAAAATCTTACCTTCGTTGTAACGTTCGTCAACGTTCTTCGTGGCGTCCGTTCCTCCTTCCTGTGCACACAGAACGTAGTTATGACACACACGTGTTTGAAGCTTTATATACACTGCGCATGCGTGAATCTCTGCCCGCGTCGCCCGCCCCTGATGTTCTTTCTAGAATATTCGCCGCCCAGTCTCTTTCGTTGCAGTGGGAGCGGAACATGGCAGAGACACAGCAGGTGCATAAGAGCAGTAACGAGGAGGAGGATAGCCCGGAGCCTGAAACGTCACGATCGAGGAGGAGATTTAAGGCCTCAAATATGGCCTTTGTGGAGATGTTGGAGATGGTAGACATCTTGAGGAGCAACGACTATGACGGGAATTATGGTCCGTACTCCAACCCAAATATGAGAAAGGCCAAGATCATGAATAAAATTGTAAAGAGTGTGTACAGTCATTTTGGGGTACGACGAACCAAGGATCAACTGAGGAAACGATGGTCGGACCTCAAATTAAGGGAGCACGATCAGTACAGGAAGATCAAGAAAGTTCTTCGAAAAAGTAAGAATATTATGTCATGTGTACCTATTATTATTAATATTGCATGTTGCGCCATGTGTTTTCCCCTAATAAGGTCTTGTACACTCCAAAATGGCTACTTTCATGGCCATACGCAGTAATCGTTCATTGTAAACCTCGTTCGTTATCCAAAATACGATGTTTTCACAGATAAATGATTAAATACTTTTGTGGCTTCAATTTTTAACATTTATCCAAAAGAGTTTTTAGGACATTGTTGAATAGGTGTGTTTGAACCTAGAAGGAATATCAATCTTCATTCAGTGTAATGTATGTAGAGGACACTCTGCAGCTGTTAACACATCTGGACTCAGGTGCACTAGTGTGGGACACCAGAACAAACATTTTAGGGTCTCAAACACAGGTACTCCAGTGGATTCTTTGGGATGTCTCCAGGTGGGAAAATTTTCCAAAAAAGGTAAGTATTCCAGCCTGAGGAATTAAGGGAATAAATCATGTGTTCAGCTTGGAATTCTGCCCAAACAGACAATTGTCCCCCACTTCCAAGCAATGTTTATCATTCATAATTGTTGGCTCAAATATCTGTGTGCTAAGTATACCTTTTGTTTTATTCTCATAGGGGAGCAAAGAATCGGGAAATATCATGTCCCCAGGGACCGCCCATCTCCTGAACAAAGGGAACCAAGGTCACCACCAGATGAGGATGTGGAGGAAGAAGAAGTGGTTGAGATTGAGACCACAACAGGTGAGTGTCTGACACCCCAGATTCAGGTAATAAGACATGTATGCCTGCCTATTTATAATACATGGTGTGTTTTTTATTTTTAGGTGAAGTACAGGTTGTGGAAGAACAGTCACAGTCAGATCATTTCAGCAGTGACAGTGCCCAAAGGCTAATCCAGGACATCATGTGGTGTAGTCAGGATTTAGAAATGATTCGCAAAAAAACTAGGGATATTGAAGTTAAACTTAAAAACATGATTGATGTCTTTGGAAGAATATAATTTTTTCCAAAATGTCCAACTTTTTTTTTTGCTATTTAAAATTGTACAACATTTTAAAAAGCCTAATTTTAAAGATGCACACAGTATGTCAACATGTGCTATCTGCCATCAGGGGATATCAATGTACGCGTTTTGTGCCTGCAACCCCTTCCTCAAAACTCAAGTCGGTGAGAGGAAGGGGTTGCACCCCCAAAACACATACATTGATCCCCCATGATGGGAGATAGCACATGTTGACATTATGCATGGGATCAGGATGTAAATCCCCAGTTTGCCGCAAAATTTGTGTGCATCTTCAAAATTAGACTTTTACAGGGGTGACTGTACCCCATCTGATGAAGGCAAGATCCACACATTTTGGACAATGTAATGTGTGATCTTGGCTTAAAAAGTTTTTCTATGTAGAACTTTGTTATGCTCCAGAGTTGTGTATTTTATGTTTGGAAACATGGCTGTTTATGTAACGTAACCCCAATTTTTTGGTGGTGAAAATGCAAAACTTGTTATTTTTTATAAAAAAAACAAAACAACATGTGAATGTGTACGGAGTAAAAAAAATATTTTTTGCTCAACAATGTGTGCCTTCTTCTTTCAATGATCAATACCATTTTTTTGTGTTGAAATTGGTGTTTACAGTGACAATGGGTGTTTAGATAATAATGTGCAAACCACTTGGCACTACAAGTGCACTAGGAGACCCAAAAAAGAAACACAAGCAGGAAATTCAAAGCAAGATTTTTAAAGATAAAAAAAGGTAAAATTTATTCAAACACTGCTGGCAAAGCAATGGCCCCCCTCCCCGAAAAATAGTCGGAATAATTTTCCCGCACTTCACGGGCGCTTTGGGGGGCAAGCCAGGACGGGCCGCTTCCAGGGACATCAGAGATTGCAGTCCAGCGTCAGGTCCAAGTGTAACCACATAATTGGTCCTTTTGAAAAAGTTGTGCAAAATGCAACACGCTACCACTATGGTATTCAGTTTGTATTCTGCCATATTAATGGCCGTTTGGAACAGGCGGAACCGGCTGGCCAGAATACCAAACGCGTTCTCCACCGGTAATTAAATACCCTCTTCTCCAGGGTGAGGGTCCTCTGGGGGAATGGTCTCATCAAATGGTTAGCCAAACCAAACGCCTCGTCTGCCACGAACACAAACGGGAGTCCCTCGACATTCTCCTCCGGGGGTGGCAATCCCAAGCCACCACTCTCGAGACGTCGGTAGAACTCGGTCCGGCAAAAGACTCCTCCATCCGGCCATTCCTCCCCACGTCCACATATAGGAACTCATAGGTCGCCGAAACCACCGCCATCAACACGATACTATTGAACTCCTTATAGTTAAAATAGTATGACCCCGAATGGGGTGGTGGGACGATGTGGATGTGCTTCCCATCGATTGCCCCTCCGCAGTTCGGGAAATCCCACCGCTGGGCAAACTGGGAGGCCACAGTCTGCCATTCCTGTGGCGTGGAAGGAAACTGTGGAGTCAAACAAGAAAAATATGATTAGTACATTTGATAATAAACATTACAAGCAGATTCTACACAAACATTGTTGGCAAACATCAGTATAACATTTCTTGTAGTATTTAAAGGCTAAAATATAAGGTCCACTTATCAGATTCCTCCCCCCCTCTGATGGCCCCTTGTAAATATTTTAGGGGGGAGGTATGTTTTGGACAGGTAACCACCCTCTCCACTACGTAATGGAGTAACAATGTAATGTGTGATAGTTTGGCCAGCCCCTCCTTAATTACACTATTGGCAGCCCACAGGACAGGTATGAAGAAGCGGCCTAAAAAAAAAGGAAAATGGAAGCACATTTTTTGATTCTGCAATTACCTATCAAAATAATAATAGGAGAAGAAAAATGAAAACAGTAGCATTTTAAAGTATTGAGGCAGGCCCTTGCACTACATGCTTTGAAAAATTCATTCATAAATATGACCACTAAAGAGGTAGGTATAGTGTGTATTGGGTTTGGCAAAGTCAGCAGATTGGTATCAGCTGACTGAGCAGTTGGGGGAGGGGGGGTTCCAAAAAGATTTGGGGCACCACAAAACAAAGCCTCAGGCACTCTGCATTAATTTAAGAACAACTATAACATTTGTACACATTTTAGGGGGTGTTTAGGGTAAAGCATTACAATGGAGCTGACAAAATACATTGTTAAGTGACTAGACTATAGGTATATATGGGCCCCAGATAGCATGCTGGGGGGGTTAGTGAAGGCAAATATGCATGAAGGACAAAAAAGGAACATACAAAAATCCAACATGCATGAGGACAAAGGGGCACAGCATATTACAGCATATTGCAGCATATTGCAGCATATTACAACATATTGAAATCCTGGTAATTAGGGAACGAGGAAAGAAATACAATACATTAGCAAACAGTCAATACATAGAATGTGATGTTAAAAAATACAACTTACCCTCATATAGTCCTTTCACAGGACCTGGATGATGGCAGAACAGGTCTCTGGAATTATGATTCCCAGAGCCTGGGGGGAGATGCCTGTCGAGAACTTGAGGTCCTGAAGGCTTCTCCCTGTCGCCAAGTACCTCAACGTGGCAACCATCCTCTGCTCCGCAGTGATGGCTTGCCGCATGCAGGTATCCTGCCTGGTAATATAAGGGGACAGCAAAGCCAACAGACGGTGAAAAATGGGGTCCGTCAACCTGAGATAATTCCTGAAATCATCAGGGTTATTCTCACGGATCTCACGAAGCAGAGGCATGTGCGAGAATTGGTCACGCTGGAGCAACCAATTCTTGGTCCATGAACTCCTCCTCACCCTGTTCATGGACCGGGCTTGTGTCAAAGTAAGAACCCCAACACCAAGCCCCCGCACAGCACGAACTCTACGACGAGTACGTACACGTAACATCGCTTCTAAACGGTCGGCTGGTCAGAACGGACTAAAGAAAGCACTGATAAACAGCAAGGCCTGAAAGAACGAAATGCAAATCAAGCAACGAGCGGACAATAAGCACTGAGAATCAAAGTGAACTATATATAAATATATGGAAGAACGAAAAAAAGGGTTTTCCCCTAGGTTGGTGGACTTTCAATTGGCACTACTATGCTTTCCCAGAAGAAAAAATATAAATTCATAGATATATAAAGTAACAGAGTTTATTGAAAAGGTATTGAGAATAAAATATATATATTGGATACAAATAAAACAGCATCAATTATAAATGTATTCTATTCGTAAACAGAAAATGCAGCGCTGGATAGTGGAAAACTGTGAATTACCAGTTAGCGTGACCCAAATTGGTGAGGATGATAATGGTTCAAACAAAGTACATAACCAGTTAATATGAATAACCCAAAATAATTAGTGAAATAAAAATTCAAACAAAGTTCGTAACCAATGAAAAATACCCCCCGGATGGGGGAAGTGAATAAATAAATACTCAAACAAAGTTCATATGTGAAAAAATTCAAAAAAGTCCAGAGTGATTAGAAAAATGAGCGAATGAATTCATAAAAGTTCCTGTGAAATCAATCCAAAATGTAGATGTTGGTAGTAGTGCAACCCATCACCACAGAGATAAAACAGAAGGGGGGAAGGCTTACCAGAAAGCCAGCGACCGCCCTTATTCAGGGGGGTCAAACTGAGCTTAAGATGAACAGCCTTGGTGCTGTTGGGGATATCCCACGTCCGAATCGATATCCGACGGCAACGGATCTCCTCCCGAATGGTGGCTATTCGCCGGAAATCCTCGTGCGTCACTGGCAGTGTAACGACCAGATGGATCAAGTGGATGATATAGATGGAAAACAAAAGGGGACTCGAATAGTGTAGACGTTTCCAGTGGGTTTATTGAATTAGCCACAATAACATAACAAAAAATCGAAAAAACCTTGCAAGGTAATGGCGGCTCCGTTCGGTCTATGGGACAATACTCGCGCATGCGCAGTACGATCGTACGTAACGAACCCTACGGCGTTTCGTCACAACTGACGTCATCAGGGGTACGTACGAACGCAAGCGCACGCGCCTTATATAGCAATCAGCGTTTGTCAAAACGCTGCGCTATTGGAGGTCACCATAGATACAAGGGAGCAAACAATAACAGGAAGTACTCGCCGGCGGGGGTCTGATACTCCCCCAGCGGTAGAAATTAACACATATGTACACCACTAGATGGCCTCCAGATTTATCTGGTTAGATTAGAGCCATCTTGTGGTAAAACAATGGCAGTACCTCAATGTTTACCAAAGGCTACTGAATATAACATACATAGGCTAAACATATATATGTAATAAGAATAAATATAACAATTAAGAAGTTACATACATTCCAATTGAAGCAATACTTTCATAAATGCTTTGTTTAAAGGAAGAAAGTCCGGAGAAATAAGTTTGTAAACTTAAATACAATAAAGTTAAAAATTAAAAATTAAAAATTAAAAAATACCCTACAGAGATGATCAAAAAACCATCTGCACATTACTGCTACCCATACGGCCTCTTGGGCATTTTAATAGCTCTAGTATTAAGCAGTAAATGCTCAATCCCTTACAGTGTTCAAATCAGTGGAGTGAAAAGCTGTTAGGTGGATAGGGAGTATGACAATAAGAATATATATCAACCCACTATCACCTCGTCGCCTGTCCTTTTGAAAGAGATGAACTGGTGGGGTATTGGCATGTGTAAAATGAACAATAATTTGTTACCACGATTAAAAATTAAAAATTAAAAATTAAATAATGATCTTGTATGGACATATATATGATACTGCAAAAAATATTTGAGATTTGACAAAATATGCATATAAACATTAACAGGTAAGCATCGGCGCGACATTGGATGTTTTCCCTTTTTCTTCTCTTTCCCCCTGTTTCGGACAATAAGGGCAAAGTATACGTTTCTCTTCCGCAGATCAAATATGGTACAGTTTAATATAGAAGACTTCTGCCTTTCCCTATTCCCATATATTTGTATCAATACAACCAAAACAAAAATATTATTCTATTGAGACTATATCTTTTTCCTCTGGTTTCTATTCTGTGCAGGCGTTTTTTCATTGTGAGACAGCCCAGCACGTAAGCCGCCCGCCCACTGGGCAGTGCGGCGTCTGGAGGGGAGAGCGAATGGTCGCTCCTCCCCCCTATGGCCTCTTTACCTCGGACATGCGCGGCCCACGGAGAGAGCTATACCGCCATCTTGCTCCTCTTTTGGGGCATGCGCACTCCGTTTTTGAGGCCTTACGTGCCGGCGGGAGGAGTGGGCGGGGCCACAGCACACAGCGCGGCCACGATTGGCCGCGTCGGGCTGTGACCGCGCGTACACCGCTCGGGAGGCCAACGCATCCCTAATCCTCTCACACCCCCCCAGCAGCCACCTGTTCTCTATGCTGGCTGATTGGAGGGGTGTGTTACATGTGTATAAAAATACAGAGCTCTCAGTCATATAGTGCAACAACCATCACTCGGACGGCATTAGCAGCTAATCGTGCGGTCGGCGTATTACTTCTCACTGGCAAGGTATGCCCTCTATATGAACTTTATACCAAGACTATTTAATATATACTTACAATAGTATACTTTCATGGACTTTTGTCCAGCATAGGCTCAACTTTAGGAACTATGTTGGATTATACACACTTTACTAACGTGTTTGTAAAACATTGAAAAAAGACATTAATATGTTTTTTGTTGCACATATTGGAACATGATAAATTAGTATACATTGGGGCTTGTTACTCCATATTACCTTGTGGCTGCTGTTTACGGCACCATCACATAGATATGGATTCTTTAATTTTATTGCTATGAACAAAAAAACCCCCGTGTATTATACAATAGATATACGTTTGATAGTATATCAAATAATAACGAGAATTCATAACAATAATATATAAACAAAAAATTCTCCAACATGTATGCTCCTTTAATTTAACACTAATATGACATACATTAGATCAATATATCATACTTATTAAATACAATACTGGGTAATTATGTGTTCCTCTGGACTCTTTACCATGTAGACGATACTATTGCGTCACAAGGTTAACCCTATATAAACGTCACCTCCAAGCTACAACACAGGCTACCTATCATATATGACGTGAGTGATTTTCATACCCTGTACAATATCCAATATACAATTTCTTGTTTAATTTAAACATAAGCTTAAACTATAATAATCTTTATTATTATTTTTTTTTTTTTATTTATTTTTTTTTTAATTTTACCTTCTCTTTCCAGGGGATTTTTGGATTAACCTGCTGACCTCAGCAGTCCCACATTCTGTTTGAACGCTCTTGCCCTTCTATGGCCCTTTGGGTCTCAGTAATGAGCCCATTGTGACATACTAGCTCTGTTTTTCCCTTTGTTTCTTGGCCTTCTGGCTCCCTCTGTTCACCCGCATCCAGACTACATCTCTCTTTTTTAGGATTAACCTTTGGGTGATCACAGGAAAGAAATAAACGTGAATCCTACCTAACATCCTATGCTGCGCCTATGCGATACACTGGTTTTAAATACGGTGGAACATCCACACCACCAAAAGCATCAAGATACAGTGGTGTGAAAAAGTGTTTGCCCCCTTCCTCATTTCCTGTTCCTTTGCATGTTTGTCACACTTAAGTGTTTCGGAACATCAAACCAATTTAAACAATAGTCAAGGACAACACAAGTAAACACAAAATGCAATTTGTAAATGAAGGTGTTTATTATTAAAGGTGAAAAAAAATCCAAACCATGGCCCTGTGTGAAAAAGTGATTGCCCCCTAAACCTAATAACTGGTTGGGCCACCCTTAGCAGCAACAACTGCAACCAAGCGTTTGCGATAACGTGCAATGAGGCTTTTACAGCGTCCTGGAGGAATTTTGGCCCACTCATCTTTGCAGAATTGTCCTAATTCAGTTACATTAGAGGGTTTTCGAGCATGAACGGCCTTTTTAAGGTCATACCACAACATCTCAATAGGATTCAGGTCAGGACTTTGGCTAGGCCACTCCAAAGTCTTCATTTTGTTTTTCTTCAGCCATTCGGTGGTGGACTTGCTGGTGTGTTTAGGATCATTGTCCTGCTGCAGAACCCAAGTTCGTTTCAGCTTGAGTACACGAACAGATGGTCGGACATTCTCCTTCAGGATCTCTTGGTAGACAGCAGAATTCATAGTTCCTTTTATCACGGCAAGTCTTCCAGGTCCTGAAGCAGCAAAACAGCCCCAGACCATCACACTACCACCACCATATTTTACTGTTGGTATAATGTTCTTTTTCTGAAATGCAGTGTTCCTTCTACGCCAGATATACTTGGACACACACCTTCCAAAGAGTTCCACTTTTGTCTCATCGGTCCACAGAATGTTGTCCCAAAAGTCTTGGGGATCATCAAGATGTGTTGTGGAGAAATTGAGACGAGCTTTGATGTTCTTTTTGCTCAGCAGTGGTTTTCTCCTTGGAACTCTGCCATGCAGGCCATTTTTGCCCAGTCTTTTCCTGATGGAGGCATGAACGCTGACCTTAACTGAGGCAAGTGAGGCCTGCAGTTCCTTGGACGTTGTTGTGGGGTCTTTTGTGACCTCTTGGATGAGTAGTCGCTGCGCTCTTGGGGTAATTTTGGGCGGCCGGCCACTCCTGGGAAGGTTCACCACTGTTCCATGTCTTCGCCATTTGTGGATAATGGCTCTCACTGTGGTTCGCTGGATTCCCAAAGCTTTGGAAATGGCTTTATAACCCTTTCCAGACTGATAGATCTCAATTACTTTCTTTCTCAATTGTTCCTGAATTTCTTTGGGTCTCGGCATGATGTGTAGCTTTTAAGGATCTTCTGGTGGACCTTACTGTGTCAAGCAGCTCCTATTTAAGTGATGCCTTGATTGTGAACAGGTGTGGCAATAATCAGGCCTGGGTGTGGCTAGAGAAATTGAACTCAGGTGTGGACAACCACAGTTATAGTATGTTTTAACAAGGGGGGCAATCACTTTTTCACACAGGGCCACGATGGTTTGGATTTTTTTTCACCTTTAATAATAAACACCTTCATTTACAAATTGCATTTTGTGTTTACTTGTGTTGTCCTTGACTATTGTTTAAATTGGTTTGATGTTCCGAAACACTTAAGTGTGACAAACATGCAAAGGAACAGGAAATGAGGAAGGGGGCAAACACTTTTTCACACCACTGTATATGTAAGTTTACATTATGATTTTCTCTGTTTATTGTACATTTTTCGGATGCTTTCTTTTGACATTACTGTTTTCCTATGTATACAAAAGAAGCTGCCTGCCTATCACCAAATGTTCCCCTCTATTTTCTGTGCTGTGTATAAAAAATCTTCTTGTGACACATGCTCTGAATTTCTGCCCCCTTGTGCTGACTTCCTAAACAACCTCTCTCATATATGTACCGTACAATGCTAAAATCATATAAATGTTTTTTGCATTTAGAAATAAACTTTATTCGACATTACGACCACTGAAGAAGGAGGACAACTTCCCACTCCGAAACGCGACTGGTCAGATGTCATGTAATAGAATACATTTATAATTGATGCTGTTTTATTTGTATCCAATATATATATTTTATTCTCAATACCTTTTCAATAAACTCTGTTACTTTATATATCTATGAATTTATATTTTTTCTTCTGGGAAAGCATAGTAGTGCCAATTGAAAGTCCACCAACCTAGGGGAAAACCCTTTTTTTTGTTCTTCCATGTTTATAGGATGTGGCACACACTTTCTAATTCTCCCAACCCTTGACAAATGAATTGACCAAACTCCACTTTTTCTCCCATATATAAATATATAGGCCGCAAAGACAAACAAATGCGAACTGACTACACGCACTGATAAGCAAATACGCACCGACAAGCACAAACTGTAGAGCAGGAACGATCTGAAGCACAAGTCTGAAAAACACGAATCGCCTATAGCGAAACTCCTACTAACACGCGATAAACACGAGATCAGCAGAAGGAGCCCAACGGGTGCCGGACATGGTGCTGAACTTTCCTTTTTATGGTCTCGTCGTACGTGGTGGACGTCACCGCGTTCTTGGTGGTCAGAATTTGGTGTGATCGTGTGTAGGCAACACAGCTTGAGCGGAATTCCGTCGGAATTCCGTCGGAAAAACCGTCACATTTTTTTCCGACGAGAATTCCGATCGTGTGTAAGCGGCATTAGAATTATTCTCTACTCGAAAACTTCCATATTTGAGTATTGAGTCGCCTGTCCTGCATTTTGGTATGTCAGCCAGTACTGGAAGATAACGAGGAAGTTCTCTTCTCTTTTTTTTTCCTTTTTTTTTTTTTCCTTTTCCATATACCTCTTTCAGTGGACCATTTAATCTACTAAAACCCTCGTAAAAAATAAAACTGGGTAAAAACAAAAGAAATACAAATAAACATAAAAAAATAGTATGACAGGAAGAACGAGGGGGAGCGAACATAAAACATCAAAAGTGCAACTAAATACCTCCACAACTAAACAATACATGTCTAAAGTGGCAAGTCTTAAGAATCCAAAAACAGGACAGCAATCAAACGTTCAACAGGAAAATGTATAGATAAAAAAGTAATCCTGCGCTTGCCCAAGGAGAAGCTGGGTGATGCAGCGCACACTGGGGGAAATATCTGAACCCAAGGAGAATGAGAGTAGGAAAGTAGTGGCGCGCAAACAGTTAAACTAAACTAAAAACAGATAAATAGATCAGGAGAATGAATCCAGATAAAATAAATAGGCAAGGCAAAGCAGTGCCTAGATCAAGTGCATGGTAAAGGGTATAAAATATACCAGTGGTTAAAAGCTAAAATCACAAAGTTGCAGAGAAAAGCATAATATATAAGTATATAAAATATTAATGCTGTGACATAAAAGGTGCCTGTGATCAATTTCACATAAAAGAAACAAAGATAAATGTGGTGAAAAAAATCTGGGTGAATCCAGTCAAAAACGAATAAAATATGATGTGCATGCGATTAAGTATAAAATTTCCAAAGTGAATCGCAGTGAAAAAATATATAAAAGGTGCTGATAAAAATATCTATCCAGTGACTGAGGTGAAACGTATAAATATATAAAACAGTTAAAAATGAAATCGCATAAAATAAAATCGCATAAAAATAAACAAAACACAGGATAAAATCGCAGAAATTCAATAAATGTCCATAAAAGATGTGAAATAAAGTTCATTCCATAAGTGCAGTATAGGTGATTCCGTAGGTGTGATTTAAAACTGTGCGATTATTTGGCTGTGAATATCTTATGTGGTTGTTGGCGATTCCATGCGATCCTAGTGGGGGGAAGTATAGATGGCCCCTTACCTTACAGCTGTAAGGTTACAGCATGTGAGAAAAACGAGGTCTTTAAGGTTCTTGGTAACCTTCCTCCTTTCAGTATCTGATGGGTATCCCAGGTCCTGGTCGTGCTTTACCAGTGTATCCAGTAATGGGGTGGGGGGGGCTCACATCAGTATATGTAACGGAAAGGAAGGAGCCTCATAGTGTAGTAAGTTTATAAAAAACAGTATTTTTATTCATCCGAGTAAAATAAACAATTGTGGGTAAAAAGGGGGTACTCACATTTGAGTAGAGAGCAAACAAACACAGTATAAACGAGCGTCGAGCTCGATAACATCACAGAGCGTCACTTCCGGTGATTGTGCTAGGCTGGGGTCCCGACGCGTATTCGTCACCGATCACGTGACTTCTTCAGGGGTGCCTAGTGTCTGAAGGAACTGTCTTTAAATAGCCAATGTAATTGGGCTATCGCGGCCATTTTGTTGAAGCCCGATCGCCGGAAATGGTAATACTGCCGCCGCCGGAAGTTAGACGGCGGCCATATTGGAAATACAAGACGGCGCTGATAGGCTGGAACAGCCTGGTGTCAGCAAGGGATGTCCCAGAGATATGTGGCAATGTGCCAAAACGCTTGGTGGTTAATTGAACATAGTTATGTGACGTAAATACATAATAGAAGGGCAGTGATGGCTACAGGGGATTGGAATAAAAAAACTGTTGGAGATAAGCCGTCATTTTAAACGGCATAAGATACAGAGTAAAAAATATAAAATAAATGACGGGCCGGAGGTGTGTTTGAACATGACCGTTTGGCAGTGTATAAAAACATGTATTAAAACATGTATTTAAAAAAGGGAGGCTAATTAAAAACGGCCGCAGGGGTATAAATATGGGATTAGAATATAAAAAATAAATAAAATACCGAAAATGACGGATACCGGAAATGACAAAACAAGCAGGCAAGATACTATACCAATTATTTTGGACTATAGTGTACAATATAGAGAAATGGAAAAAATCATCAAAAGAAATTGGAACATTCTACAAGCAGATGTACGTTTAAAAGAAATTTTACCTCTTTACCCCAAGTTTGTATACAAAAGAGCACCTACAATCAGGGACAAATTAGTGAAAAATATACCAGACCCCCCCAGTAGGGGATTCACTTTTTTCACAGGCAAAGGATTCTATCCATGCAAAAAATGTTATGCCTGCACAAGAACAAAGAAGCCTAACGAAAAAAAGAAAGATTTTATATCAACCAGCACTGGCAACACCCACAAGATTAATGAATTTATTGGCTGTAACACAGTAGGGGCAGTGTATGTTTTGGAATGTACTTGTGGGTTACAATACGTAGGCCGTACTAAGAGACCGCTTAGAGTACGCATAAAAGAGCATGTCAAAAATATCCAAAAAGGTTTTGACAAACACAACGTATCAAGACATTTCGCCACCCACCATAGAAAAGACCCTACTCATATGAAATTTTGGGGGATAGAACCCTATGTAAAACACTGGAGAGGGGGCCATAAGGTTAGAACTATAAGTCAGCTGGAATCAAAGTGGATCTTCACGCTCGATACTTTAGCGCCACATGGCTTAAATATCGAATTTGACCTTAATTGTTTTATCAGCGATTTTTAGTATCCCTATATAATTTTTTCATCTTTTTTCCATTGGTTTTAATACCTATTTTATTGGATTCCATAGTCTTTTAGTCCTTAATAAGAAATTGGTTCCTCATTCCTGGATCTCACGCGCCACCCCTGGTTTTACACTTCTATATATATAATATTTTTCTACCACCCCTACATGGGCTGTCTGTTTCTTACTTCTCTCTATTATTACATTTTGCCTCTCTATTTTCACTGTTTTTATCCAATAATTGTTATTTATATGTAAAAACGTCATTTCCGGTATTTTATTTATTTTTTATATTCTAATCCCATATTTATACCCCTGCGGCCGTTTTTAATTAGCCTCCCTTTTTTAAATACATGTTTTAATACATGTTTTTATACACTGCCAAACGGTCATGTTCAAACACACCTCCGGCCCGTCATTTATTTTATATTTTTTACTCTGTATCTTAAAATGACGGCTTATCTCCAACAGTTTTTTTATTCCAATCCCCTGTAGCCATCACTGCCCTTCTATTATGTATTTACGTCACATAACTATGTTCAATTAACCACCAAGCGTTTTGGCACATTGCCACATATCTCTGGGACATCCCTTGCTGACACCAGGCTGTTCCAGCCTATCAGCGCCGTCTTGTATTTCCAATATGGCCGCCGTCTAACTTCCGGCGGCGGCAGTATTACCATTTCCGGCGATCGGGCTTCAACAAAATGGCCGCGATAGCCCAATTACATTGGCTATTTAAAGACAGTTCCTTCAGACACTAGGCACCCCTGAAGAAGTCACGTGATCGGTGACGAATACGCGTCGGGACCCCAGCCTAGCACAATCACCGGAAGTGACGCTCTGTGATGTTATCGAGCTCGACGCTCATTTATACTGTGTTTGTTTGCTCTCTACTCTAATGTGAGTACCCCCTTTTTACCCACAATTGTTTATTTTACTCGGATGAATAAAAATACTGTTTTTTATAAACTTACTACACTATGAGGCTCCTTCCTTTCCGTTACATATACTGATGTGAGCCCCCCCCCACCCCATTACTGGATACACTGGTAAAGCACGACCAGGACCTGGGATACCCATCAGATACTGAAAGGAGGAAGGTTACCAAGAACCTTAAAGACCTCGTTTTTCTCACATGCTGTAACCTTACAACTGTAAGGTAAGGGGCCATCTATACTTCCCCCCACTAGGATCGCATGGAATCGCCAACAACCACATAAGATATTCACAGCCAAATAATCGCACAGTTTTAAATCACACCTACGGAATCACCTATACTGCACTTATGGAATGAACTTTATTTCACATCTTTTATGGACATTTATTGAATTTCTGCGATTTTATCCTGTGTTTTGTTTATTTTTATGCGATTTTATTTTATGCGATTTCATTTTTAACTGTTTTATATATTTATACGTTTCACCTCAGTCACTGGATAGATATTTTTATCAGCACCTTTTATATATTTTTTCACTGCGATTCACTTTGGAAATTTTATACTTAATCGCATGCACATCATATTTTATTCGTTTTTGACTGGATTCACCCAGATTTTTTTCACCACATTTATCTTTGTTTCTTTTATGTGAAATTGATCACAGGCACCTTTTATGTCACAGCATTAATATTTTATATACTTATATATTATGCTTTTCTCTGCAACTTTGTGATTTTAGCTTTTAACCACTGGTATATTTTATACCCTTTACCATGCACTTGATCTAGGCACTGCTTTGCCTTGCCTATTTATTTTATCTGGATTCATTCTCCTGATCTATTTATCTGTTTTTAGTTTAGTTTAACTGTTTGCGCGCCACTACTTTCCTACTCTCATTCTCCTTGGGTTCAGATATTTCCCCCAGTGTGCGCTGCATCACCCAGCTTCTCCTTGGGCAAGCGCAGGATTACTTTTTTATCTATACATTTGCATCTATTCAAAACCCAATCTTGCTGCTGCCATGGATGTATTTTCATTTTTAGATAAAAGACAGGTGAATTTAGAGGAAGTGTTTAATACCTCTGCACCCACCAATAAAGTTAGTGACCTAGAGAGCCTTATGCGCAAACTAGGCCACAACATGGAAAAGAAAGTAAGTCTCTGGTGGGACATTACAACTTTTGAGCAATACCTCAAGGATAGTATTGTTCCGAGAAGACTCAGATGGGATATTATCCCCAATGATGGTCTAACAGACCAAGAATCAATAGATGATTGGTTCAAATTTTTCAACGGTAAAGGTTTAGAGTTACTCATGTTCCTACTAGAAAGAAAGAGGAAAAAACAAAAAATGATAGACGAAATAATAACTGAGGTGAAAGAAGAATTGGAAGTTTATAAAGATACAGCAGAATTTACAGCATTGACCGCTCAACTAAATAGAGACCTCACAAAGAAAGATAAAGAGGTACAACAAAGAAAGAGCAAAAAGTATAATTGAGACATCAATGATTTTAAATCGGATAGAGCGTTTAAATGGCAGAGCCAATTAAGCAACATAGACCCGATCTCATCCTACTCCACCCCAGAAAAAACAGTGAGAGTACAGCCGGAATATACTAACACAGAAACAAGGTATGAAACATACAATAGACCACAAGAAAGATATGACCAAGTTAGACAAGATACCCAGAGATATGATGAAAGACAACCCAACTATAACCAACATACACCACATAGAAATGAAGGTAGACCACCATATGGCAACGACAGAAGACCACAAAACCAAAACAGAACTCCACAGAATGGATGGAAAAAGCCATTCTGGAAGAATAATAAGAAGAATAATGGACATAACAATGGAGCTAGACAACAACAAGATTATAGAGATAACAGACCCCACCAATACAATCAAAGAGACAACAGAGACCAAGGATATGACTATAGAGACCGGCAATATGAAAACCCTGCTCCAAGAGTTCGAAGTCCAGATAGACAACGCGATAGAAAAGATGGAGGACAGCAACCCCATCCACCTCCAGGTTCATATAGAACCTATGAGAGAAGCCCTATTCCCACCCACAATTATTATGCCCCCCTGGATCGAAGACCTAATGAAGACAGAACAGATAGACATCGACAATCAGATATGGATTACGAGAGGTCTTTTTTAGAGAGGGGCCGGGAGAACAACCAACCCAGGAGGAACGAAGATGTGAGATATCCAAGAAGATCACCGGAAAGACGAGAGGCTGCAGAGGAGGGAAGAGAATTAAAAAGAAAAAGAGAGTAAAAGGTGAAGGGATTTTTAACCTTAGTGGACACGCATTATCGCATGAAGAAATTGGAGTGCTAGATAAAGGACTAAAATATGCTCCAACTAAAAATATGGATAAATTCCAAACATATATAGGTATTCAAAAATATATAAGAAAATTGAACATTAAGAAATATATTTTAAACAACCCCATCGTACCGAGAACAACACAACAAGATCAAGAAATCCAGCACAGCACTTTAAGAAATAAATCTACTTTTAACCCAGTGGTAAAAGATAACAGACACATTGAAGTGTTTAAAAGAGTAGTACTCGATGAATTAAAAAACCTGAAGATAAAGAAATGCCAAGAACCGAAACATATCAGAAGTGGGATCCTGAAATTAACCAAAAGAAAAGATTTGGTCATCCGACCAGCTGATAAAGGAGGAGGCATCGTTGTCCTGACAAAGGAACAGTACAACAAAAGTGTGAATACTCTGCTAGAAGATACAGAAACATACACGCGCCTATTGGGGAACCCAGTATTCAAATGCAGAAAAGCATTGGAACAGATTGTCCATTTAGGCCTAAAGAAGGACATTTTAAATAAGAAAGAAGCAAAATACTTGATTCCTGAATCCTGCAGGACCCCCATTATTTACATATTGCCAAAAATCCATAAGGATAAAGTTAACCCACCATCAAGACCAATTGTTAATGGAATAGACTCATTGACAGCCAGAATTGGAGAATACATTGATCATTTCCTCCAGCCAGCAGTACAGGACACCATGGCATACCTTCGTGATACCAAACAAATTTTACAGATCTTGGATAGAATACCAATAAATGACGGCCCTTGGTGGCTAGCCACAGCAGACGTCTCGTCCCTTTATACAATTATTTTGCATCACCAAGCTTGTGAAGCAATAAAATGGGGACTTAGGAAGCATACAAAATTACCATGTATACAAAGAAAATTTTTAGTAAAGAGTTTGGATTTCTGCTTGAAAAACAGTTATTTCTGGTTTAACAAAAACTACTATCATCAAAACACAGGAGTAGCCATGGGGGCAAAATTTGCCCCCAGTGTAGCAGGATTATTTATGGCAAAATGGGAAGACGAGGAAGTATTTACCAACAGGCCTGAGGAGTTACACATCTATAGAAGATACATAGATGATGTATTTATTCTATGGAAAGGTGACCGTACCAACCTCACCAACTTCCTAGAAAAACTCAATAGAAACGATAGAAATATAACACTGTCATGGGACATTAGTGATAAGAATATAACCTTCCTAGACTTGGACATCGAACAAGTGAACGGCCAACTTCATTCAAAAACACACTTCAAAGATGTAGACCGTAACAGTTACCTCCCAATGGATACTTGCCATCACAAAAATTGGATCTTCAATATCCCGAAGGGACAACTTATGCGGTTACGCCGCAACTGCACACAAATAGAACATTTTTTGAATCAAGCTCAGAATATAAAATCAAGATTTACTGAAAAAGGCTACTGCGATAAGATGATCAACAAGAATATAGCGGAAGTAATGGGAATGGACCGTACTGATCTAATTAAAGATAAACCAAACAAAACAAGCAGGCAAGATACTATACCAATTATTTTGGACTATAGTGTACAATATAGAGAAATGGAAAAAATCATCAAAAGAAATTGGAACATTCTACAAGCAGATGTACGTTTAAAAGAAATTTTACCTCTTTACCCCAAGTTTGTATACAAAAGAGCACCTACAATCAGGGACAAATTAGTGAAAAATATACCAGACCCCCCCAGTAGGGGATTCACTTTTTTCACAGGCAAAGGATTCTATCCATGCAAAAAATGTTATGCCTGCACGAGAACAAAGAAGCCTAACGAAAAAAAGAAAGATTTTATATCAACCAGCACTGGCAACACCCACAAGATTAATGAATTTATTGGCTGTAACACAGTAGGGGCAGTGTATGTTTTGGAATGTACTTGTGGGTAACAATACGTAGGCCGTACTAAGAGACCGCTTAGAGTACGCATAAAAGAGCATGTCAAAAATATCCAAAAAGGTTTTGACAAACACAACGTATCAAGACATTTCGCCACCCACCATAGAAAAGACCCTACTCATATGAAATTTTGGGGGATAGAACCCTATGTAAAACACTGGAGAGGGGGCCATAAGGTTAGAACTATAAGTCAGCTGGAATCAAAGTGGATCTTCACGCTCGATACTTTAGCGCCACATGGCTTAAATATCGAATTTGACCTTAATTGTTTTATCAGCGATTTTTAGTATCCCTATATAATTTTTTCATCTTTTTTCCATTGGTTTTAATACCTATTTTATTGGATTCCATAGTCTTTTAGTCCTTAATAAGAAATTGGTTCCTCATTCCTGGATCTCACGCGCCACCCCTGGTTTTACACTTCTATATATATAATATTTTTCTACCACCCCTACATGGGCTGTCTGTTTCTTACTTCTCTCTATTATTACATTTTGCCTCTCTATTTTCACTGTTTTTATCCAATGATTGTTATTTATATGTAAAAACGTCATTTCCGGTATTTTATTTATTTTTTATATTCTAATCCCATATTTATACCCCTGCGGCCGTTTTTAATTAGCCTCCCTTTTTTAAATACATGTTTTAATACATGTTTTTATACACTGCCAAACGGTCATGTTCAAACACACCTCCGGCCCGTCATTTATTTTATATTTTTTACTCTGTATCTTATGCCGTTTAAAATGACGGCTTATCTCCAACAGTTTTTTTATTCCAATCCCCTGTAGCCATCACTGCCCTTCTATTATGTATTTACGTCACATAACTATGTTCAATTAACCACCAAGCGTTTTGGCACATTGCCACATATCACTGGGACATCCCTTGCTGACACCAGGCTGTTCCAGCCTATCAGCGCCGTCTTGTATTTCCAATATGGCCGCCGTCTAACTTCCTGCGGCGGCAGTATTACCATTTCCGGCGATCGGGCTTCAACAAAATGGCCGCGATAGCCCAATTACATTGGCTATTTAAAGACAGTTCCTTCAGACACTAGGCACCCCTGAAGAAGTCACGTGATCGGTGACGAATACGCGTCGGGACCCCAGCCTAGCACAATCACCGGAAGTGACGCTCTGTGATGTTATCGAGCTCGACGCTCGTTTATACTGTGTTTGTTTGCTCTCTACTCAAATGCGAGTACCCCCTTTTTACCCACAATTGTTTATTTTACTCGGATGAATAAAAATACTGTTTTTTATAAACTTACTACACTATGAGGCTCCTTCCTTTCCGTTACATATACTGATGTGAGCCCCCCCCCCACCCCATTACTGGATACACTGGTAAAGCACGACCAGGACCTGGGATACCCATCAGATACTGAAAGGAGGAAGGTTACCAAGAACCTTAAAGACCTCGTTTTTCTCACATGCTGTAACCTTACAGCTGTAAGGTAAGGGGCCATCTATACTTCCCCCCACTAGGATCGCATGGAATCGCCAACAACCACATAAGATATTCACAGCCAAATAATCGCACAGTTTTAAATCACACCTACGGAATCACCTATACTGCACTTATGGAATGAACTTTATTTCACATCTTTTATGGACATTTATTGAATTTCTGCGATTTTATCCTGTGTTTTGTTTATTTTTATGCGATTTTATTTTATGCGATTTCATTTTTAACTGTTTTATATATTTATACGTTTCACCTCAGTCACTGGATAGATATTTTTATCAGCACCTTTTATATATTTTTTCACTGCGATTCACTTTGGAAATTTTATACTTAATCGCATGCACATCATATTTTATTCGTTTTTGACTGGATTCACCCAGATTTTTTTCACCACATTTATCTTTGTTTCTTTTATGTGAAATTGATCACAGGCACCTTTTATGTCACAGCATTAATATTTTATATACTTATATATTATGCTTTTCTCTGCAACTTTGTGATTTTAGCTTTTAACCACTGGTATGTTCAACAGGAAAAAGTAGAAGCAATGAGGAAAAATAAAGGTCTAATCTAAAGAAAAAATAAGCAGCGGAAGTGAAATGGAGAGGGGAGCAGCTGGAGGGAAAGCCGCAGTAGACCAAACCCCAACCAAAGCTGAGATGTCTGAAATGTTTTTAAGACTGGAAAGCGTCATAAAAACAGAAATATCTTCGTTACGTACTGACATGGGCCATCTGCTGAAAAAAGTGGAGGAGATAGAAGAAAGAACTGATAATCAACCTCATAAAATACAAAAATTAAATGCAAACGTTAAAGCAATGCAATTAGAACAGAGGAAAATATTATTTAAATTGGAAGATCAAGAAAATCACAATCGCAGACAAAATCTGTGGATTCGAGCAGTACAGGAAGAGAGAGGAGAGGATCTGAGAAAAATTATGAGTACAATCTTTAACCCCCTCTTAAATAAAGGTGTCGAAGAAGTCCTTAGGATTGAAAGAGTTCATCGGTTAAGAAAGCCCATAAATGTCGCAGAAGACAAGCCAAGGGATATTATCATTAGATTTCAATTTTACGAAGACAAAGCCGCTATATGGGCGAAACTGAGAGCTGGGCCCCCAATAAGATATGGGGGGCGGAGGGGTGGAGGGTTTAGGGTTTGTGTTGAAAGTACCAGAGGTCTCCTTTTGCTCCCGGGGCCCACCACGGTCCCCCGTTCTAGGGGGAGCGGAGGAGGGAGGCGGGGGCACGGTTGGAGTCTCACCCCAAGGCTGGAGAGTCTCAGGTGGGAGGGGGTAGAACATCCACAGGGGAGTCTCGGGCCAGAAATTGGCCAGGGGGTGGTAGGGATGGGGGAGGGGGGCTGGCATGGGGGGGGTGGAAGGGGGGGAACCGAGTAGGGCTAAGTTCTATTCACTTAAAAAAAAGGTAAAAAAAAGGTGAACAGAAGTGTAAAATGTGGAATGGGCGTTATCAGTGGAAAAAGGGAAAAGAATCAGGAATCTCCCAATGAATGAAATAAATATATTAACATACAACGTTAGAGGTCTAAACTCCACCACAAAGAGATATAACATTTTGGAATAACTCAGGCAATATAAAGCAGGAATAGTGCTTTTACAGGAGACTCATATTGCCCAGGAAACAAAAATAAAACTGTACTCCAGGGACTTCCCGACTTGGTATATTATGGGGACTCACCTATCAAAAGGGCTAAAGGAGTGGCAATAGGCTTTGCAAAAACAGTTAGATTTACTTTAGTAGATAGGATGATAGACCCCGAAGGCAGATACCTTTTTTTGAAAGGCAGACTGGGAGAAAAGATAATTACACTAGCCAATATCTATAGCCCGAACAAAAACCCCATTAATTATTTATTTTAAGCAGATTTTAGGAAGACTTACAGAGTTTAAAGCAGGAGATTTTATCCTAGCGGGAGATTTAAATTTCTGCATGGATCCTATGGTGGACAGTATGTCCCGGGTACAGGGGACAAGTAAAGCAATTAAAAAAATTATAAAACAGAAAATGCACCAGCATCAATTGATTGATGCATGGAGGATGCAGCATCCAAAGATACGAGATTATACATTCTTCTCCCCTGTACATGGGACGTACTCGAGATTAGATTACATATTGGTGGACCACAGGTTATTAGAGCAAGTAAAAGCAACAAATATAGAAATATCGTCGATATCAGACCATTCCCGGGAGTAATGAGGTTGGGGATGCCAGGCATCTTAAGACAACCGTACACATGGCGGTTAAATGAAGCCCTTCTTCATGATGAGAAGATAGCATAAATAGTATATAAAGAAATAGAACAATATATATATATATATATATATATATATATATATATATATATATATATATATAATATAATCAACGACACTGGGGAAATTTCAGGTGCCACATTGTGGGAGGCAGAGGCGGCTCTCTAATTAGGCAAATTAGGCGGTCGCCTAAGGCCTCGCACTCGCAGGGGCCTCGCTGCCTTCTAATTTGCCTGTGCTCAATCACTGATTCTCTCTCTCCACCCTCTTTATCTCGCCCTCTTTTCTCTCCCCCTCGACTCTCTCTCTCTCTCACCACCCCTCTCTCTCTCCCTCACACCCCTCACTTTCTCACCTCCCTCCTCTGTGTCACCCCTGGTCTCTCTCTCTCTCACCACCCCTCTCTCTCCCTCATCCCCCTCTCTTTCTCACCTCCCCCTCTGTGTCACCCCTGGTCTCTCTCTCACCACCCCTCTCTCACCTCACTCCTCTCTCTCACCTCTACTCACCCCTTCCCACCGCTCACTCCCTCTCTCCCTCCTCTCTCTCTCTTCCCCTCCCCTCTCACTATCTTCCTCCCTCTCTCTATCTCCTTCCCTCTCTCCCCCTCTCTATCTCCCTCCCTTTCTCTCTCCCTCTCTCTTTCCCTCCCTCCCTGTCTCTCTCTCCCCCCTCTCTCTCCCCCTACCCCCCTACCCCTCTCTCCCCCTACCCCTCTCTCCTCTCTCCTATCTCTACCCTCTTTCACTGCACTTTGCTGGGATCCTCCACTCTTCGTCCTCCCAAGGCATGGGAAATTCTTAGAGGGGTGGGTTGCCACCTTGCTGGGTCCCAGAGGAGGGTGCCCTGGAAGTGGTGCTAATGAACTGTGTGCTTGTATTTTTTTCCTATTACGGGCCTGAGTGGGGCCTCATGTGTCAGTTTCGCCTAAGGCCTCACAAAGCCTAGAGCCGCCTCTGGTGGGAGGCACACAAAGCCTACATAAGGGGCATTCTTATTGCTATTGCGGCCGGGGAAAAAAGAGAAAGGGAAAGAAAAGGGAAAATTCTGATAGAGGACATCCAGAAATTAGAACAAGATCATAAACAACGTAAGGGACAACACCAGGGCATACTCCATCAACGAGTGGGTAAAAGAGACGAACTTAGAGATATTGTGGATCAAGAGACAAACAAAATATTTCACAGAGTTTCAAAAGAAAGATATATGGGGGGGGGGGGGGGATAAAGTGGGAAAGCATTTGGCAAATATGTTGAAAAAAAAAAAAAAGAAACCAACTACATTGAAAAAATTCTAAATAAAAAAAATGAGAAATGGTATTTAAAACCAAAGAGATGGCAAACAAATTCAGGAGCTACTATAGGGCGTTATATTCTGTAAACCAGAGGGAGAAACAGGAAACAGGGAAAGATGAGAAGATCAGGGAATTCTTGAACAACGCTAGACTAGCCCAGATATCAGCTAGTGACAGGATTTTATTAGATAGGCCAATAACCAAAGAAGAAATCCTCAAAGCACTAAAGGATTCAGACTCAGGGAAAAGTCCTGGACCTGATGGGTTCACGACTTTATACCTTAAAAAATTTAAAGAGATTCTAATCCCCAGGCTATGTAAGTACAGTGGGGATCAAAAGTTTGGGCACCCCAGGTAAAAATGTGTATTAATGTGCATAACGAAGCCAAGGAAAGATGGAAAAATCTCCAAATGGCATCAAATTACAGATTAGACATTCTTATGAAATGTCAAAAAAAGTTAGATTTTATTTCCATCATTTACACTTTCAAAATTACAGAAAACAAAAAAATGGCGTCTGCAAAAGTTTGGGCACCCTGCAGAGTTAATATCTTGTACTGCCCCCTTTGGCAAGTATCACAGCTTGTAAACGCTTTTTGTAGCCAGCCAAGAGTCTTTCAATTCTTGTTTGAGGTATCTTTGCCCATTCTTCCTTACAAAAGTGTTCCAGTTCTTTGAGATTTCTGGGCTGTCTGTCACGCACTGCTCTTTAAGGTCTATCCATAGATTTTCAATAATGTTGAGGTTAGGAGATTGTGAAGGCCATGACAAAATCTTCAGTTTATGCCTCTTGATGTAATCCCCCGTGGATTTTGAGGTGTGTTTAGGATCATTATCCATTTGTAGAAGCCATCCTCTCTTTAACTTCAGCTTTTTCACAGATGGCATCAAGTTACCATCCAAAATTTGCTGAAATTTTATTGAATCCATTTTTCCTTCTACTCGTGAAATGTTCCCTGTGCCACTGGCTGCAATACAACCCCAAAGCATGATTGATCCACCCCCATGCTTAACAGTTGGACAGAGGTTCTTTTCATTAAATTCTGTGCCCTTTCTTCTCCAAACGTACCTTTGCTCATTCCGGCCAAAAAGTTCTATTTTAACCTCATCGGTCCACAGAACTTGTTTCCAAAATGCCTCAGGCTTGTCTATATGTTCATTTGCAAAGTTAAAACGCTGATTTTTGTGGTGAGGACGTAGAAGAGGTTTTCTTCTGATGACTCTTCCATGAAGACCATATTTGTACAAGTATCTATTTATAGTGGAATAGTGTACCACAACTCCAGTGTCTGCCAGATCTTTCTGGAGGGATCGTGCAGTCAAACGTGGGTTTTGAATTGCTTTTCCCTGCAAGCTGTTCAGTTTCAGTTTTCTAAACAACTGCTTAGAAGAACCCATGGTGCTGATTGTTGGGGCAAGGTCAGATAAGTCTGTCCATTTAAAACCTTTGAGATTGACATCACCTGGTCTTCCCAGACGATGATTGAGAACAATCCATGACACTGGCAGGTCTCAGCTTTGCAAAGGGGGAAGTGCATGCTACAAAATCTGCAGGGTGCCCAAACTTTTGCAGACGCCATTTTTTTGTTTTCTGTAATTTTGAAAGTGTAAATGATGGAAATAAAATCTAACTTTTTTTGACATATTATAAGAATGTCTAATCTGTAATTTGATGCCATTTGGAGATTTTTCCATCTTTCCTTGGCTTCATTATGCACATTAATACACATTTTTACCTGGGGTGCCCAAACTTTCGATCCCCACTGTATATGAATACGAAATTCGAAATGGGAAAAGAGGCCCTAGCTGCATCAATCACGGTTATTTTAAAAGAAGGGAAAGATAGTACGCTCTGTGCAAACTACAGACCAATAGCACTCCTGAATTCGGACGCTAAGCTCTATGCCAAGGTGTTGGCAACAAGGATTAAAGAATGGATGACCGACCTGGTACATCCAGACAAGGTCGGATTTATCCCAGGAAGGGAAGGGAGGGACAACGGTGAGAGAACACTGCTCTTGCTCCAGGCTATTAAAACTTGTGGGACCCCAGGACTACTCCTGTCGATTGATGCTGAGAAAGCATTCGACAGGGTAGACTGGGGTCTCATGATAAAAACGTTGGAATCAATGGGCAAAGGACCAAGAATGATGAAATGGATCCAAGTTTTATACAACCGTCCTCCTGCGTGTGTGAAAGTCAACGATATGATGTCCCTCCCGTTCGAGATGGAAAATGGAACGAGGCAGGGATGGCTGTTGTCAACGCTCCTGTTTGTTTTGACACTAGAATCTTTACTAAATTCGCAAAAATCCCGATATCAAGGGCGTCAGGATAGGAGGAGAGTAACATAAGCTGGCAGCGTTTGCCGATGATGTTTTTTTTTTTTTATCTCGGAACCAAGGATTTCAATGCCAATCCTCTTGAAGACCCTTAAACAGTATGGAGATATTTCAAACTTCAAAATCAACATGAGTAAATCAGAAATTATGAATATTAACATAAATAGACAAGTTGAAGAAAATTTGAAAAGGGCATTTGATTTCCCATGGAAGAATAGCTTACAATATCTAGGTATTAGATTAGCCAATTCCCTAAGGAAAATCTATTTAATAAACTACATCCCCTTGCTAGATGAGATCAAGAAGGAGACAAAAAAAATATTAACTCGACCCCTTGGTTAGGACGTGTCAATGCAGTAAAGATGATTATAATCCCAAAGATTTTATATAAGATCCAGATGCTTCCAATACCACTCTGCATTTTTTAAGACGGTAAAATCGATTTCAGGGAAATGTATAGGGCAAAATAAAAAAACGAGAATTGCATCTGCTGTATTAGAAAGGGGGAAAAAACAGGGGGGACTCCTTGCCCCGGACATAAAAAAATATTACAATACAGTAATACTCTCACGAGTGGTTGAATGGGCTAAGGAAGATAATGAAAAAAGATGGGTGAATATAGAAAATATAACGAGTAGTACACAATTAGGTAGGGTAATTTGGAACCCTTCACAGTTCAGTGTATTGGGGGTGAATACACATATTATAACATTTAACGTATTTAAAATTTGTGACAAGACACATAAACAAAACAACTGGACACATAATTCTCCTTTGATTTTTTTTTTTAAATAATGATTATTTCCCACCAGGTAAAAAGCGGGAAATTGGATTAACCACTTCCCGACCGCCCCATGTAGATATACGTCGGCAGAATGGCACGTACAGGCAGAATCACGTACCTGTACGTGCCATTCTTCAGGCGGTTGGGGGGTCCGATCGGACCCCCCTCCGCCGGCGGGGGACGGTCGGGATCGTGTCAGGAGCGATCCGGGACGAGGGGACGGCCAGTGGTTTCTGGCCACCCCCTCGCGATCGCTCCTGGCCAATGAAAAGCTTCCCCTTCCTGTCTATTGTATAGACAGGAAGGCGGAAGTGATGTCACGCTCGGTGCGCCGGTCTATGTGACCGGAGACGCCGAGCGGCGAACATGTAAAGGTTAGTGCACAACAGTACACTGACACCAGTACAGTTAGGCACATATTCCACCCCCCTGTCACCCCCTGATCACCCCCCAGATCACCCCCCCCCCCCCCCCCCCAGTCACAGTGTCACTAATTGCAGTGATCATTTTTTTACTGATCACTGCATTTAGTGTCAGTGTGACTGTAATAACTGTCAGGGCAGTTAGTTTTAGGTCCAAGGTAGCCCCCTACCCCCCCCCTAATAAAGGTTTAACCCCTTGATTGCCCCCCAGGTAACCCTTTCACCCCCTTTTGCCAGTGTCACTAAGCGATCGTTTTTCTGATCGCTGTATTAGTGTCACTGCTGTAGCTAGGTAACCATTTTTTTTTTTTAGGTAACCGCCATGTTTATATAGGTTCATAAATAGTTTTATAGGTCAGGTACCCCCATATTACAACCTAAATAAAGGTTTTAACCCCTTGATTGCCCCTAGAGTTAACCCTTTCACCAGTGATCACTGTATAACTGTCACTGGTGACGCTGGTTAGCCAGTTAGTTATTTCGTTATTTAGGTTCCCCGTCAGGTTTTTATATAGCGTCAGGTACCCCCATATATTACCTAATAAAGGTTTTAACCCCCTGATTGCCCCTAGTTAACCCTTTCACCCCCTTTTGCCAGTGTCACTAAGCGATCGTTTTTCTGATCGCTGCATTAGTGTCGCTAGGTAACCATTTTTTTTTTTTAGGTAACCGCCATGTTTATATAGGTTCATAAATAGGTTTATAGGTCAGGTACCCCCATATTACAACCTAAATAAAGGTTTTAACCCCCTGATTGCCCCTAGAGTTAACCCTTTCACCAGTGATCACTGTATAACTGTCACTGGTGACGCTGGTTAGCCAGTTAGTTATTTCGTTATTTAGGTTCCCCGTCAGGTTTTTTATATAGCGTCAGGTACCCCCATATATTACCTAATAAAGGTTTAACCCCCTGATTGCCCCTAGTTAACCCTTTCACCCCCTTTTGCCAGTGTCACTAAGCGATCGTTTTTCTGATCGCTGCATTAGTGTCGCTAGGTAACCAGTTTTTTTTTGTATTACTGTTACGGGTGACGCTGGTTAGTTAGCTTGTTTTTTATACTGTCAGGGCACCCGCCATTTATTACCCAATAACGGTTTAACCCCCTGATCGCCCGGCGGGTGATATCAATTAGGTTTTAGGGTCAAATAAGGTCTGCGTCGCCCCAGGTTAGTGCCAGTACCGCAAACACCCACGCAAAAAGCATACACCTCCCTTAGTGGCACAGTATCTGAACAGATCAATATCTGATCTGATCAGATCTATACTAGCGTCCCAGCAGTTTAGGGTTCCAAAAAAAAACGCATTGTTAGCGGGATCAGCCCAGATACCTGCTAGCACCTGCGTTTTCCCCCTCCGCCCAGCCCAGCCCACCCAAGTGCAGTATCGATCGATCACTGTCACTTACAAAACACTAAGCACACATAACTGCAGCGTTCGCAGAGTCAGGCCTGATCCCTGCGATCGCTAACAGTTTTTTTGTGGTAGCGTTTTGATTCAGTCGCTTCAGTCAGGAGCTTTTTTACCTGTGAATCTCAAAAAAATAAAAAAAAATAAAATAGTTGTCGTTTTATTGTTCTCTCTCTCACTCTATTCTCTCTCTATTGTTGCTCTTTTTTTACTCCATTCTATTCTGCAATGTTTTATTATGTTTTATCATGTTTTATCATGCTTGCTTTTCAGGTATGTAATTTTGTTTACTGTGTTTTAGTGTTAAGCATTTTTTTGTTTTCAGGTGCGCCATTCAGTTGCAACGCGGATTTATTTATCTTGACAGCAACAGCGTTTGCTCCCACGATACATAAAGACGCGACTCCAACACTGTAGGAGGTGATTTCACCACCACAGTTAAAAAAAAGAGCATATATGCCGAAGCATGGGGGCAGCAGGGGGGGGGGGGAGGAGCGATTGGCTCCTAATGCCACGTACATACGGTCGAAATTCCGACCGTGTGTACACGGCATAACTTTTGCGGGAGGATGCCCCCATGCATCGGCATATATAAATGGTGCATGTATGCCCATCATTAGAAGTGGGTGGATGAAGGGAGGTATTCTAATGGTGGGCATACCCACCAATCAATCTCTTTTTTTTCGTTCAGCCAAGAGGCTGCATGAAAAAAAAAAGATTACAATATATGTCCAGTATGTTGCTGGACTTTGAATGGTTATACCAGAATGATGCCTGCAGGTTTAGGTATCATCTTGGTATCATTCTTTTCAGCCAGTGATCGGCTTTCATGTAAAAGCAATTCTAGCGGGTAATTAGCCTCTAGACTGCTTTTACAAGCAGTGGGAGGGAATGTCCCCCCTCCCGGATATAAACCGCGCCATTGGGAAATTGGGAAAGCATTTTATCACACCAATCTTGGTGTGGTCAGATGCTTTGAGGGCAGAGGAAAGATCTAGGGTCTAATAGACCCCAATTTTTTCAAAAAAAGAGTACCTGTCACTGCCTATTGCTATCATAGGGGATATTTACATTCCCTGAGATAACAATAAAAATCATAACAAAGAAAAAAAATGGAAGGAACAGTTTAAAAATAAAATAAAAAAGCTAAATAAATAAAAAAAAAACCAAAAAAAAAAAAAAAAGCACCCCTGCCCCCCCTTCTCTTGCGCAAAGGCGTACACAAGCGTTGGTCTGGCGTCATATGTAAACAGCAATTGCACCATGCATGTGAGGTATCACCGCGAAGGTCAGATCGAGGGCAGTAATTTTAGCAGTAGACCTCCTCCGTGAATCTAATGTGGTATCATGTAAAGGCTTTTAAAGGCTTTTAAAAATGTATGTAGTTTGTCGCCACTGCGTGTTTGTGCGCAATTTTAAAGCATGTCGTGTTTGGTATCCATGTACTCGGCCTAAGATCATATTTTTTATTTCATCAAAAATTTGAGCAATATAGTGTGTTTTAGTGCATTAAAATAAAAAAAAGTGTATTTTTTCCACAAAAAATGCGTTTGAAAAATCGCTGCGCAAATACTGTGTGGAAAAAAAAAATGCAACACCCACCATTTTAATCTGTAGGGCCTTTGCTTTAACATTATATATAGTGTTTGGGGGTTCAACGTAATTTTCTTGCAAAAAAAAAATATGATTTCATGTAAACAAAAAGTGTCAGAAAGGGCTTTGTCTACAAGTGGTTAGAAGAGTGGGTGACGTGTGACATAGGCTTCTAAATGTTGTGCATAAAATGCCAGGACAGTTCAAACCCCCCCCAAATGACCCCATTTTGGAAAGTAGACACCCCAAGCTATTTGATGAGAGCAATGTTGAGCCCATTAAATATTTTTTTTTTTTGTCCCAAGAGATTGAATAATGAAAAAAAAAATATATATATATTTTTTTTACAAAAAGTTGTCACTAAATGATATATTGCTCAAACATGTCATGGGCATATGTAGAAATACACCCCAAAATACATTCTGTTGCTTCTCCTGAGTACGGGGATACCACATGTGTGGGACTTTTTGGGAGCCTAGCTGCGTACGGAACCCCAAAAACCAATCACCGCCTTCAGGCTTTCTAAGGGTGTAATTTTTTTATTTCACTTCTCACTGCCAATCACAGTTTCGGAGGCCATGGAATGCCCAGATGGCATAAAACCCCCCAAAATGACCCCATTTTGGAAAGTAGACACCCCAAGCTATTTGCTGAGAGGTATTGTGAGTATTTTGCAGATGTCGCTTTTTGTCACAAAGTTTTGAAAATTGAAAAAAAAAGAAAAAAAAATTTATTTTTTCTTTACTTTCTTCATTTTCAAAAACAAATGAGAGCTGTAAAATACTCACCATGCCTCTCAACAAATAGCTTGGGGTGTCTACTTTCCAAAATGGGGTCATTTGGGGGGGTTTTGTGCTATTTTGGCATTTTATGGCCTTCGAAACTGTGATAGGTAGTGAGGAGTGAAATCAAAAATTTGCACCCTTAGAAATCCTGAAGGCGGTGCTTGGGTTTCGGGGCCCCGTACGCGGCTAGGCTCCCAAAAAGTCCCACACATGTGGTATCCCCATACTCAGGAGAAGCAGCAAAATGTATTTTGGGGTGCAATTCCACATATAACTATGGCATGTGTGAGCAATATATCATTTAGTGACAACTTTTTGAAAAAAAAAAAAAATCTTTTTTATTTTTGTCTTTATTCAATCACTTGGGACTAAAAAAAAAAATATTCAATGGGCTCAACATGCCTCTCAGCAAATAGCTTGGGGTGTCTACTTTCCAAAATGGGGTCATTTGGGGGGGTTTTGTACTTCTCTGCCATTTTAGCACCTCAAGAAATGAAATAGGCAGTCATAAATTAAAAGCGGTGTAAATTCCAGAAAATGTACTCTAGTTTGTAGACGCTATAACTTTTGCGCAAACCAATAAATATACGCTTATTGGCATTTTTTTTACTAAAGACATGTGGCTGAATACATTTTGGCCCAAATGTTTGACTAAAATTGAGTTTATTAGATTTTTTTTATAACAAAAAGTAGAAAATCTCTTTTTTTTTCAAAATTTTCGCTCTTTTTCCGTTTATATCGCAAAAAATAAAAATCACAGAGGCAATCAAATACCATCAAAAGAAAGCTCTATTTGTGGGAAGAAAAGGACGCAAATTTCGTTTGGTTACAAAATTGCATGACCGCGCAATTACCAGTTAAAGTAGTGCAGTGCGAAATTGAAAAAAAGACCTCTGGTCCTTTGGCTGCCAAATGGTCCGGGGCTGAAGTGGTTAAGAAAGACACTGCACAACTGAAAGATATATTGAGGAAGGGAGGTTTAAGCACATATCAGGATTTAAGATTGGACACAGAATTAATGATGTTAGATGAATGGCGGTACCTGCAGCTAAAACACTTCGTAGAGAAATTACCCCTCCCATTGAGGGAACCAGAGGAACTTAGGCCTTTGGAGAAGCTATGTGAGAGGGGGAAATTACGCAAGAATATAGCCGGGATATATAAAATCCTAAACGAAGTGAATGAAGCGGAGGTCCCGCCATACATCAAAAAATGGGAGCAGGAATTAGGGACACAAAGAAATAAACACATTATTGAAAAATAATTTAAATTAACACATAACTCTGCTATAGATACTAGGACAGCTGAGATGAACTTTAAATGTCTCGCAAGGTGGTACGCTACCCCGGAAAAAATAAGTAAATTTCAATTAGGGAAATCCCTGGACTGTTGGAGAGGCTGCAAGGTACTAGGTACAATGGCCTACTTATGGTGGGACTGTCCCCTAATTAAACAATACAGGAAAGAGGTCTTACAATTAATAAAGGAAATTACTAACAAAGAAATTCCAGAAGATCCCTGGATATGCCTTTTCCACGGAGTAGAGACCTCGGCTAAGCAATATAGAGAGTCTGTTGTTTCCACCATGATAAATGTAGCAAAAAGCCTTATACCAAAAAAATGGCAGGAATTAGAAAGCCCAAAAATGCGAGATTGGATACTTGGCATTAATAACAGATACAATCTTGATAGTCTAGACCTACCCAGATCTAGAGATAGGGAAGAAGTAAGAGGGAGAGACCGGAAAGATAAATGGGACAGTTGGAGGGCGTTTAAAAAGACGTGGAGATAAGTAGAAATAACGATTCAACAATAGAGGAGGATAAGGATGGAAATAAGTGATAAGAAATAGGGATATGAACGGAAGAAGGTGCCCATGGAGGGGGGTGAAAGGGAAAATGTTTTGTATTTTTGTATTTTTAATAAGATATACAGGGGGTCCCCGGGTTACAAACAAGATAGGGACTGTAGGTTTGTTCTTAAATTGAATCTGTTTGTAAGTCGGAACAGTTACATTTTTTAGGTGTAGCTCCAGCCAAAAAAATCGATTTTTACGTTTTTTAGATAACATAGAGAAGGGTTATCACCCCTGTAACATTTGTTTTGCTGTCTGTGCCCCTGTTCAGAAGATTTCACCTCACCCTCTGTCCCAATAACAATTGGATTTTGAAAATTTTGGGGTTGTTAGGGAAGCATGGGCTGGTGATAAAGCATCAGTGGAGGTACCTTTTTCCCTAATTAACTCTTACAGGAGTGAATTTCCCTTCCTAGGGGTGGATTTCCTCTCACTTCCTGTTGTCTCCCTCCGTTTGTAAGTAGGAGTTGTTTGTAAGTCAGATGTTTGTAAGTAGGGGACCCCCTGCATATATAAGAAACACAAACAGATGATTCTTATTAAGAATTAAAAAAAAAATGCAATCAGATCACTGATCGCAGATCTAAAATTCCAACACCAGATGTAGCGGTTCATCACCTGCACTTGAAACCAGGACTTAATCACTTGCTTACTGGGCACTTAAACCCCATTCTTGCCCAAACCAATTTTCAGCTTTCAGCACTCTCTTTGAATGACAATTGCGCAGTCATGTAACACTGTACCCAAATTATTTTTTCCCCACAAATAGAGCTTTCTTTTGGTGGTATTTGATCACCTCTGGGTTTTTTATTTTTTGTTAAAAAAAATGAAAAAAGACCGAAAAATTTGAAAGTAAAGAAAAAAACTGTTTTATATTTTGTTATATAATTTAGCAAACAGGTATTTTTTCTCCTTCATTGATGTACGCTGATGAGGCTGCATTGATGGCCATTAATATGCGCCACTGATGGGTACTGATGGGCACTGATAGGTAGCACTGGTGGGCAGATGAGGCGGCACTGAGAGGTGGCACGGATGGGTGGCACAGATAGGTGGCACTGATGGGCACTGATGGGCAGCACTGAAGGGTATTGATAGGTGGCACTGATAGCTGGCACTGATGGGTGGCACTAATGGGTGGTACTGATGGGCACTAATGGGTGGCCGTAATGGGCACTGGTAGGTGACACGGATAGGCAGCACTGCTAGATGGCACTAATGAGGCACTGATTGGCACCACTGGTGGTCATTGATAGGTGGCACTGATATTCACTGGTGGACACTGATTGATGGCACTGTGGGCACTGGCAGGCAGTACTGGTTGGCACAGATGAGGCGGCTGTGCCTCTTCCTCTTCGGGACCGATGTCCCTTCAACAGAAGCCGGTGATCGGCTTTTTTTTTTCTCCTCATGCTGACACTGAGCTTCATTTTTAGTTCAAAGGTTTGCATTTCCTGGATAGTTCTGAAATTCCCTTTAAGAACTAAAACATGGAGGTCTTCCATGGTGTGGTCAGGTTGTGAGAAATAATGTCACACAGGTGTGCAGAAACAAAAAATCTTCTTTATGTTCCTTGATGGTATGTCTGTGCAAATTCATCCTCGCTTGCAACTTCTATCCTGTTTTACTAGAAAGCTTGGAGATACGGGACTGTCAAAGGTACAGACTAATAAATTCAGCAAAATACTATTATATAAAAAAAAGATTTATTAGAAAAAAGTTTTAGATTAAAAAACAAAAGAAAGGGGAAGGGATTTAGTGCAGATTACAGTATTTCCTATACTCATAGGTCTATACACACAACCTATAATATACAGACAGGAAAATGCTACAATCGAATACACAAGAAAATTTTGTCCGAATTTTTCAACATGTTTCGCCGGTGTGGTTTCTTCAGGAAAGGGACGTATAGCATTTATTTTAGATAAAAGAAGTATATTTCACTCTAGATGTATATATGAAAGAGAGAAAGAAAAACACAAAATTAGTATAATATATTTAACAACATATTTTGAAAACACGTGACCATACAGCTCACACAACAGGTAAATGGTTCCTTATTAAGACCCCCATTGATACAAAGTCCCCCTACCTCCAAAAATGGAGGACATGAGAGTCAACAAGTTCCAGTCAAAAAAACTCCCTAAGGCAGCTCATCAAATTCACATCCAAAGATGGTCCACACAAAGCCAGATAGCACGTAGAGATTAAATTAAATTAAAGTGATAAAAGTTTATCCTCAGATACATGTGGAAAAACTGCAGTAATATCAAACATTTATAAAAATATAAATTTTACTATATATGATAAAGACAGGGTTACAGTTCAAAGCAGGTCAAAAAGACATGAACTACACCTACCTCATAGCTGAAATAAAACTCTAAAAATTCAGGGAGCTCGGATGGACGTTATAGGAAGACATGTCTACATACAAACAGTGTCCATAGTAAACAGATAGCGAGGTGTAGAAGACAAATTTAATATTCAGTAGTATACAGAACATCAATTATAGTTCCATAATGAATCCATCATCCTATATGAAAAAATTTGTCAAACTTAAAGAGCGACTTTCTCACCTTGAATTGCCACCATGAATAGTGTATGGAAAAGTCCTATAAGTTTCCATAGAAAACTGGCCAAACGGCCACACTAAACAGCGAACCAATGCATGCCAGTCAACAGGGTGGATTTAAGGATTAAGGTCCTATACCTAGTAAAAGGTGAATTAAAGTAGATAAGAGTTGGTATTAAGGTTCTATACAAAGATATAGGTTTGGGTTTATGGTAAATAGGGATGAGCTTCGAGTTCGAGTCAAACTCATGTTCGACTCGAACATTGCCTGTTCGCCTGTTCACCGAACAGCGAACAATTTGGGGTGTTCGTAGCAAATTTGAAAAGCCGCAAGCACCCTGTAAAAGTCTATGGGAGAAATCTAAAGTGCTAATTTTAAAAGCCTATATGCAAGTTATTGTCATAAAAAGTGTTTGGGGACCTGGGTCCTGCCCCAGGGGACATGTATCAATGCAAAAAAAGTTTTTAAAAACGGTCGTTTTTTTCAGGAGCAGTGATTTTAATAATGCTTAAAGTGAAACAATAAAAGTGTATTATTCCTTTAAATTTCGTACCTGGGGGGGTGTATAGTATGCATGTAAAGGGGCGCATGCTTCCCGTGATCATGGATCACGGTAAACGGCCGCTTATCGCAGCCGTTTACCACGTGATCGCTCCGTCAAATGACGGAGTGATCACATGTAAGCAAACTGGCGTCATTTGATGACGCCGGTTCCTCTCTCCTCCTCTCTCTGTACCGATCGGTACAGTGTGAGAGGAGAGGGGGAGGGATCAGTGGCAGCATCCAGGCTCAGCCATTCCTACATACCCTGCAATACACAGCAATAGCCTGCAGTGTATTGCTGGGTATTGCAGAGTATGGAGTGATGGCTGAGCATGGATGGATGAATACCCAGCAGTACCCAACAATATTCTGCAATACCCTGCAATACTCTGCAATACCCTGCAATACCCTGCAATACTCTGCAATACCCAGCCATACTCTGCCATACCCAGCCATACTCTGCCATGCTCTGCCATACTCTTCAATACTCTGCGATACTCTGCCATACTCTGCGATACCCTGCAATATCCTGCAATACCCTGCGATACCCTGCAATATTCTGCAATACTCTGCAATACCCAGCAATATCCTGCAATACTCTGCAATACCCAGCAATACTCTGCAATACCCAGCAATACTCTGCAATATTCTGCGATATTCTGTGATACCCTGCAATACTCTGCAATGCCCAGCAATACCCAACAATACTCTGCCATACTCTGCCATACTCTGCGATACCCTGCGATATTCTGCGATACCCTGCAATACTCTGCAATACCCAACAATACTCTGCAATACTCTGCCATACCCTGCGATATCCTGCGATACCCTGCAATACTCTGCAATACCCAGCAATACTCTGCAATACCCAGCAATACTCTGCAATATTCTGCGATATTCTGTGATACCCTGCAATACTCTGCAATGCCCAGCAATACCCTGCAATACTCAACAATACTCTGCCATACTCTGCCATACTCTGCGATACCCTGCGATATTCTGCGATACCCTGCAATACTCTGCAATACCCAACAATACCCAGCAATACTCTGCAATACCCAGCAATACCCAGCAATACTCTGAAATATTCTGCGATATTCTGTGATACCCTACAATACTCTGCAATGCCCAGCAATACCCTGCAATACCCAACAATACTCTGCCATACTCTGCCATACTCTGCGATACCCTGCGATATTCTGCGATACCCTGCAATACCCAGCAATACTCTGCAATACTCTGCCATACCCTGCGATATCCTGCGATACCCTGCGATATCCTGCGATACCCTGCGATATTCTGCGATACCCTGCGATACTCGCTACGATCGAAGCCAGGATTGTTTTTTTTTATTTCAGGCTTTCCAGCCTAGAGGTGAGATGTGGGGTATTATTGACCCCCCACCAGATCTCACTGTAAAGAGGACCTGTCATGCCATATTCCTATTACAAGGGATGTTTACATTCCTTGTAATAGGAATGAAAGTGATCAAAAAAATTTTTGGGGGAAAAAAAAGTGTCAAACTAAAATAAATAAAGTAAAATGAACAATACATTTTTTTTTTTTTTAAAGCGCCCCTGTCCCCGTGTGCTCGCATGCAGAAGCGAACGCATACGTAAGTCCCACCCACATATGAAAACGGTGTTCAAACCACACATGTGAGGTATCGCTGCGAACGTTGGAGTGAGAACAATAATTTTGGCCCTAGACCTCCTCTGTAACTCAAAACATGTAACCAGTAAAAAAAGTTAAAGCGCCGCCTATGTGGATTTTTAAGTAGCGAAGTTTGGCGCCATTCCACGAGCGTCTGCAATTTTGAAGGGTGACATATTAGGTATCTATTTACTCGGCGTAACTTCATCTTTCACATTATGCAAAAACATTGGGCTAAATTGACAGTTTTGTTTTTTGTAAAGCACGAAACATTTTTTTCCAAAAAAACGCGTTTGAAAAATTGCTGCGCAAGTACCGTGCTAGATAAAAAGTTGCAAGGACCGCCATTGTATTCTCTAGGGTTTTTGCTAAAAAAACATATATAATGTTTTGGGGTTCTATGTAATTTTCTAGCGAATAAATTATGATTTTTACATGTAGGAGAGAAATGTCAGAATTGTCCTGGGTGCTCCAGAACGCCTGATGGTGCTCCCTGCATGTTGGGCCTCTGTATGTGGCCACGATGTGTAAAAGTCTTACGCATGTGGTATCGCCGTACTCAGGAGTAATAGTAGAATGTGTTTTGGGGTGTAATTTGTGGTATGCATATGCTGTGTGTGAGAAATAACCTGCTAATATGACAATTTTGTGAAAAGAAAAAAAAAATCTTGATTTTGCAAAGAATTGTGGGAAAAAATGACAACTTCAAAAAACTCACTATGCCTCTTTCTAAATACCTTGGAATGTCTTCTTTCCAAGAAGGGGTCATTTGGGGGGTATTTGTACTTTTCTGGCATGTTAGGGTCTCAAGAAATGAGATTGAGGCTGTCAGTACTTCAGGTGTGATAAATTTTCAGATATTGGCACCATAGCTTGTAGACTCTATAACTTTCACAAAGACCAAATAATATACCCCAATTTGTACTTATTTTTACCAAAGATATGTAGCAGTATAAATTTTGGCAAAAATTTATCAAGAAAAATTACAAATTTGCTAAATTTTATAAGAGAAACAAAGAAAAATTCATTTTTTTTACAGAATTTTCAGTCTTTTTTCTTTTATAGCGCAAAAAAAAAGAAACGGTGAATAAATACCACCAAAAGAAAGCTCTATTTGTGTGAAAAAAAGGACAAAAATTTCAGAACAATAATTGAAAATCATTGATAAAAATAAAAGGATGTGACAGGACGTGCTGCGCTGGACCCCGGAGAAGAGACCACCCATCGCTGGATAGCAAGAGTGGATTACCACCGCTGGAATCTTTTTTTTCTTTTTTTTCTTTTTAATAAAGGACTTTTCCCAACGATTTTTTACACTTTCTTTGTGGAATGGTAGGGGTACTTTTGTACCCCCTTACCATTTCAAAAAGGGGGGGCCGGGATCTGGGGGTCCCCTTGTTAAAGGGGGCTTCCAGATTCTGATAAACCCCCCGCCTGCAGACCCCCACAACCACCGGCCAGGGTTGTGGGGAAGAGACCCTTCTCCTCATCAACATGGGGACATGGTGCTTTGAGGGGTCACAGACCCCCAAAGCATCCTCCCAATGTTAAGGGCATGTGGCCTGGCACGGTTCAGGAGGGGGGGCGCCCTCTCGTCCCCCCTCTTTTCCTGTGGCCTGCCAGGTTGCGTGCTCAGATAAGGGTCTAGTATGGATTTTGAGGGGGACCCCCACGCCATTTTTTTTTATTTGGCGTGGAGTTCCCCTTAAAATCCATGCAAGACCTGAAGGGTCTGGTATGGATATTTAGGGGGAACCCCACGTCATTTTTTTTTTAATTTGACCCGGGGGTTCCCCTTAATATCCATACCAGACCTGAAGGGCCTGGTAATTGAATTTGGGGGGAACCCCATGCTTTTTTTTTTTTTTAATCAATGATTTTCAATGACTGTTCTCTGTATTACGGGAGCCGGCAATTCATTATAGCCACCAGTGATTTTAACCACTTCCCGACCGCCTAACGCCGATATACGTCGGCAAAATGGCACGGGCAGGCAAAATCACGTACCTGTACGTGATCGTGCATGTGCCTGCCTGTGGGTCGCGCGCGCGCGCCGCCAGCGGCGCGCTCGCGACCCGGTCGGGAGCTCCGTGACCCCGGCCGCGGGACCAGCGGACCCGATCGCCGCTGGTGTCCCGCGATCGGGTTACGGAGCTGAAGAACGGGGAGAGGTTTGTGTAAACAAACCTCTCCCCGCGCTTCCTACACTGACTGTCAGTGATCGGCTGTTCCCTGTCATCCGGAACGCCGATCAATGACGTCAGACGTACAGCCACGCCCCCTACTGTAAAAAAAAACACAACACGTCACACTGACTCCTCCCCGCCCCCTAGTGGTTAACTCTTTCACTACAACTGTCATTTACATAGGAATCAGTGCTATTTAAATAGCACTGATTTCTGTATAAATGACAAATGTCCCAAAAATGTGTCAAAAATGTCCGATGTGTCCGCCATAATGTCACAGTCACAATAAAAATCGCTGATCGCCGCCATTACTAGTAAAAAAAAAAATATTAATAAAAATGCTATAAAACTATCCCCTATTTTGTAAACGCTATAACTTTTGAGCAAACCAATCAATAATCGCTAATTGCGATTTTTTTTACCAAAAATATGTAGAAGAATACGTATCGGCCTAAACTGAGGAAAAAAAATGTTTTTTTTTTTATATATTTTTTTGGGGATATTTATTATAGCAAAAAGCAAAAAATATTGCATTGTTTTCAAAATTGTCGCTCTACTTTTGTTTATAGCGCAAAAAATAAAAACCGCAGGGGCGATCAAATACCACCAAAAGAAAGCTCTATTTGTGAGAAAAAAAGGACGCCAATTTTGTTTTGGAGCCACGTCGCACGACCGCGCAATTGTCAGTTAAAGCGATGCAGTGCCGAATCGCAAAAAGGGGCCTGGTCCTTTGGCTGCCAATTGGTCCGGGGCTGAAGTGGTTAAATAGCTTTTTTTCCTGCAAAAATGACACTTTGTGCAGGGACAGTTCTAAGCACGGGAAAAATGCGCCCCTTTACATGCATACTATACACCCCCCCCCCCCCCCCCCCAGGTACGAAATTTAAAGGAATATTACACTTTTATTGTTTCACTTTAAGCATTATTAAAATCACTGCTCCTGGCCGTTTTTTAAAACTTTTTTTGCATTGATACATGTCCCCTGGGGCAGGACCCGGGTCCCCAAACACTGTTTATGACAATAACTTTATAAATGTAGGAATTCGGAATAAACCAGGCAACTATCCAAATCCCAACCTGTGCGCCTAAAGCCCCATACACACGCTCGGACAATCCGCGGACCAGGTCAGTCGGACTTTGTCCGACGTACTTTGTCCGATGTTGGCGTTGCGTACACACGGTCGGACTACGTTGTCGGAATATCCGGTCCGGAAGAACGTCGTGACGTAAGTCGTCGTCCACGAGATTACAAAAGTGAAGTTCAGCACCACGTCAGGCACCCGTTGGGCTCCTTCTGCTGATCCCGTGTTTATCGAGAGTTAGTGGAAGTTTGGTGACTTAAGATTCGCGCTTCTCAGTTTTCTGACTCAGATCGTTACTGCTCTTCAGTTTGTGCTTGTCGTGCGTATCTGTTTCTTAGTGCGTGTAGTCAGTTCGCATTTGTTGGTCATTGCGGCCTATATCTTGATATAGGACGCTTTGATTTGCACTGCTTATTGTCTGCTCGTTGCTGGTATTCACTTCGTTCTTTCAGGCCTTGCTGTTTATCGGTGCTTTCTGTTTGTCCGTTCTGACCAGCCGACCTTTTGTGACCTTCTGAGCGATGTTTCCCATGCGTACTCGTCGCCGAGTTCGTGCTGTACGCGGAATTGGTGTCGGGCTTTTAGCTTTGAGCCAAGACCCGTCCATGAACAGAGTGACGAGGAGTATGTGGACCAAGAATTGGTTGCTTCAGCGTGACCAGTTCTCGCACATGCCTTTGCTTCGTGAGATCCGGGAGAATAATCCTGATGATTTCAGGAACTTTCTCAGGATGACGGACCCCGATTTTCACCGTCTTTTGGCTTTGCTGACCCCCTTTATCAGCCGGCAGGATACCTGCATGAGACAAGCCATTACTCCGGAGCAGAGGCTTGTTGCCACGTTGAGGTACTTGGCGACAGGGAGAAGTCTTCAGGATTTGAAGTTCTCTTCAGGTATCTCTCCCCAGGCCCTGGGAATCATTATTCCAGAGACCTGTTCTGCCATCATTCAGGTCCTGCAGGAGGACTATATTAAGGTAACATTTATACTTTACTATTCCCTTCTATGTATGCTCTGTTTGCTAATGACTTGTATTTTTGACCTCCTTCCCTAATTACCATGATTGCAATATGTTCTAATATGCTGTGCCCCTTTTCTCCTTCATGCATTTTTCCCTTCACTTACCTCACCAGCATGCTCTTCTGCCCCAATAGACACCTATGGCCTAGTCACTTAAGCAATGTCTTTTGTCTGCTGCATAGTATTGTTTGCCCCAAAACACCCCCTAAAATATGGACAAATGTTTGCTGTGTGGTTTACTTCATGTAGAGCCCCCTTTTTTTGTTCTTTTGGTGGGGGGGGGGGGCAAACTCATTAGGAACCCCCTCCCCCAACTGCTCTGTCAGATGGTACCAATCCTTTATCTGCTGGCTTTCCCAAGGTCCATACACACTATATACCTACCTCTTTATAGTGCGCATCTTTAGGGATGAATTCAGCAAAGCATGTAGTGCAAGGGACTGCCTCCATACATTCCATTTCCTATTTTTTTGTCTTCTTTCCCTCCTATTAGCTTGCTTGGTAATTTAATAATGTCACACTGTGCCTGCCTTTTTTGGGGGTGGGGGGGGGGGTTGAAATGTTATTTGATATTTCCTGTGGCCTGCCAATAGTGTTAAGTACAGAGGGTCTGGCCAAACTAGCCCACATTATTGAGCCATTTGCCAATCAATGAAGTGCAGAGGGTTAGCTGTCCACCACCCCCCCCCCCCCCCAAAACCCCTAGTTATTGCCAATGGCCCATCAGAAGTGGGGGGATTGATGGGGGGGTGAGTAATCTGTGAAGGGGAGCCTCTACTTTTCTGTGCAAATACTTTCCAGCCTCCAATTTTATACAATGCTCTTGTTCCAAGATGTTGATTGTCTAATCTGCTTGCAATGTTTAGGTGCAAAGTGACTAATTTTTTTTTCTTGTTTCACTCCACAGTTCCCTTCCACGCCACAGGAATGGCAGACTGTGGCCTCCCACTTTGCCAGCCGTTGGGACTTTCCTAACTGCGGAGGGGCAATTGATGGGAAACACGTCCGCATCGTCCCACCGCCCAACTCGGGGTCCTACTATTATAATTATAAAGGGTTTAATAGTGTAGTGATGTTGGCGGTGGTGTCGGCAACATACGAGTTTATGTATGTGGACGTGGGGATGAACGGCCGGATATCGGATGGTGGGGCCATTACGCACACGGAGTTCTACTGGCGTCTCCAAAGTGGCAGTCTGTGCTTGCCACCTCCAGAGGAGAATGCCGAAGGACTCCCCTTCGTCTTTGTCGCAGATGAAGCGTTTGCGTTGACTCCCCATGTGATGAGGCCGTTCCCGATGAGGACCCTCACCCCGGACCAGAGGGTCTTCAACTACAGGCTGTCCAGAGCCAGAAGAGTTGTGGAGAACGCTTTTGGCATCCTGGCCAGCCGCTTCCGCCTGTTCCTGACGGCATTTAACTTGGCGGAATACAAACTGAACCACATAGTTCTTGCCTGTTGCATATTGCACAACTTCCTCAAAAGACATAACAGGAACTATGTGGTGCCCGTTGGCCCAGATGTGGAGGGCCCTCCAAATGCCGAACTCACAGCCCTTCGAGTGGCACGTCCAGGCTTGCCCCCTCTAAATGCCCGTGTGGTCCGGGACCAATATATGCAGTACTTTGTGGGTAGGGGGGCCATTGCTCTGCCTGACGATGTGTGAGAGGCATTTTTTAATAAATCTGATATTTTAACCAACCTATGATTTCATGTCATTTCAGTCTTCTTTTTAGCTTATTTTACTTTGACATTTTTTCCCTTTGCCTTCGACAGTGGGAATGCACTTTCTGGGCAAAAGGAGGTAACAGTCTCTTCTTCCCAAAAAGATTATTCTCATGTTGTGTGTTTGCTACCTAATCTTTGGTCTAGAGAAGGTTTGTACTGCATAACTGACACCCAAAATACTCCTTTTCATCACCAGGTCTGACATGTGTGTATTCTCCAAAATGCTGTGCTCCGTGTTTTCGTACAAAGCACTGTGGGTGTCATTTACATAAGTCAAATCCGCTATGCTCTACAAGTGCATTGAAAAAGTTCCCCGGGAAAGAAAATTGGAGTGCAAAGTGGATTTGCCTTTAGTAAATAACACCCATTGCCCCCCATATCCTTTTCATTTTACATACATAATGCATTGTGTTTTTTAAATAAGGAAGCCACACATTTAGAAAAATAAAAGTTTACTAGGAAAACATTCCCAAGTGCGTTTACAATCTTCACGCCAAAACTGACAACATCTTGGTTATTTACAACATTGTTTACAAACATTCCGCAATTGGTAAAACCAGGCATGGAGCAAAACAGAACCTAGGAACTTGGAAAGTTCAACTTTGTAAAGTGAAGACAAGATCAGACATGACTATATGTTCAAAGTGTGTTTGATCTTGCCTTCATCACATGGGGGGGTCACCCCCGAAAAGTGGAAATTTGGAACATGCACACAATTTGGGACTGAAAATGGTCATTAGATGGTAAAACACATGCCTAGAAGCTTCAAAAGTGCCATTTTCCATCATGGGGATGAATGGACGTTTTTTGGGGTGCAACCCCTTCACCACAACCACTTTCGAAGTTCGTAAAGTGTTTGCACCCCCAAAAAAACGTTGCCATTCATCCACCATGGTGGGAGCTAGCACATGTGGACACAATGTGTGCATGTTCCAAATTTCAGACAGTTTTTAAGTTGCAAATGTGTTCTGAAGCTGGCACAAATGTGTGTTAATTACTTGGTGCGTTTTCATATTTTTCCTAAAATATCAATGATGTTCTTCAATTTTTGTTGAACATCATTGATGTTTTGCTTTATGTAATCTAGATCTCTATTGCAGACCATTATCTCTCCGATGAGTACGTGGGCACTCTCTGTGGTAAAGTGCGATTTTTCTTCCACAACATCCACGTCACCTAAAAACCACAAACAAACAAAAATGGGGTGTTGGAAATGAGGCAGCCATACATGGATTAGCTTACCAGTAGCTGTGTTCTCCCACACTCACCTGTTGTGGTGACAATTTCTCCAAGTTCGATGATCTCTCCTTCCTCCTCCTCCTCCTCCTCTGCTTCTGCTCTTTCCCCTTTTTTGGTAGGTGTTGGTTTGGGGGTTTCCTCAGACGGCCCAAGTTTTCGCTCCCCTATGAGAATGTCCAAAAGGAAGATTTAGCAACACAAGCTATTGAGGGCAGAAATAGGAAATGACAAACATTGCTTGAAAGTGACGGACACTATTTTAGTTTGGCCAGTTACAAATGTCAACTACATGAATGAAGTCACTTTGTAAAGGTGCTAAACTGACTAGCTTTTTGGTAGAAGTTTGTGTGATGGAGACCCCCCTCTAGTATCCACTGGAGCACATGTGTGGAAAAGCATAATAAAAAGGGGGTTTGGGTGTCCCAGCACTAGTGCTCTAGAGTCCAGATGGGTAAACAGCTACTGAGTGACCTCTCCTTTACATTGAATAAATTGGCTTTACATTCTTGATGACATTTCTAGTGAGAACAAACTTCCTTTCCCCAAAAAAACACCAAACATCGTATTATAAGTGGCCGAACGATCGAGGTTGCGTACGATCGAATGCACACACACACGACCATGACAGTGGCAGAAAGATCGAGGCTGAGTACGATCGAATGCACAGACGAACCTGAAAGTGGCCATTTTGGAATGTACAACTTGGTAAAAATCAAAACACAATGGAGCAGTATGCAAGCAAGAAATCAAACACAAAACACAACTACTTACTTTTTTGAAGAATTCTCTTGATCTTTCTGTACTGATCGGCCTCCCTCAGTTTCAGGTCTGACCAGCGTTTCCTGAGTTGCTCCTTGGATCGTTGTACCCCAAAATTATTGTACAGCCTTCTCACAACTTTAGACATGATCTTGGCCTTGCGGACATTGGGGTTGAGGTAAGGCCCATACTTCCCATCATAGTCGCTCCTCTTTAATATGTCCACCATCTCCAACATTTCTCCAAATGACATATTGGAGGCCTTGAATTTCAGGTTCCGGGATCGGGACGTTTCTGCCTCCGGACTTTCCTCGTCCTCCTCCTCGTTGGTGGGATATTTGTGGCGCACCTGCTGTGTCCCCGCCATGTGCTCTCCCCACTACGCCGTAAAGAGAAGGGGTGGGGAATAGACGAGAAAGATCGTCAGGGGCGGGCGGAGTTTGAAGCATGCGCAGTGTATATAAAACGTCACACGCCTGTGTCGTAGCCACGATCTGGGAGACGAGGGGAGAGAAAACTCACACGAGACGATCGCTACAAACGAAGGTACAATTTGACGTTGGTACATAACTAGCCTAGACTGATTTGAACTTGAGGCTTCTTTATGGAGAAGATTAGGAGAGTTTAGCCTGACATAATTTATAGGGTTTGGTGTGTTGTTGTGTCTTGCAGAGATTGATATGAAGGGATTCAACGACATGAGTTTTCTCCCCCTCTTCATTGCCAAATACAGGGATTTTCCCATATTGTGGCAGGGTATACACCCACATTACACCAACAAACCAAAGAGGCACGCAGCCCTGGAGGAACTTGTGGAATTTGTCAAGCCAAGGTTCCCCACGGCAACTGTTGATGATATTAGAAAGAAAATTGGCAGCCTGAGGAGTGCGTATATCAGGGAGAGGAAGAAGGTCGTGAAGTCTGAGGAAACTGCAACTTCAGCAGATGAGGTCTATGTCCCCAAGCTCTGGTACTATCAGAGTCTCCATTTTCTGAAGGACCAGGCTGATGTCACGGAGCCAACCTCAACTCCTCCTTCCACGCTTCCTTGCGCACAGCCCACCCCTGATGAGGCTTCCGAGGAGCAACCTGGGCCTTCCAGTCTGGAAGAGGTGGAGGAGCCCAGCTTGTTCCAGGTATAGTAGTTTTGTTACCATTTATGGGAATAATGAATGATGTTCACTTAATTCAGGATCGCCAATTGCTTAGTTCCTAACGTGTTTGACATATCAACAGACAGTGGTGTGGGAGACATTTGGGGCCAGAATCTAAACTGCTGGGCTGAGAATTGTATGGTTTTCTATTTGTAAACATTTTGCACCAGTCACTAGATGAGAATTGTGTGTGTTTGATGAACAAATAACTGAAACTATGTCCCTTTTTCCTACACAGGAAGACCTCAGCCAGGAGGTGGCTGTGGAAGGTGGCAGTCAGGAGGAGGCAGGGGTTAGTGGCAGCCACCAGCTGGGTAGTGGCAGCCAAGAGGGGGCTAGGCCTCGGAGCCTGACTGACACCCAAACCCCTCCCCTCCGCCCTCCGTACAAAAGGGCGAGAAGGGGGGGTTATGCGGCACAGTCAGCGCTCCGGATGATCAGAGAGGCTTCAGACTCCCTACATGCCACACCCGCCGACGAGGAGACCTTTGGCTCGGTGGTTGTCACAAAAATGATGGGTATGGAGGTGGGGCAACGCAACATGTGTGAGGGGCTCATCCTCCATGTCCTAAATAAGGGTAGGGCTGGGGAGATGACCCCACTCACACATGTTTGCCATAGTTACCATGCTCCGCCTCCTCCTCCTCCTCCTCCTCCTTCTGCCACCCCACCAGCACGACAGCCACAGCGTGGAAGGAAGCGTGGAAGGAAGACCTGAGAGTGACGACCTGCAATCAGTCTGGTGTGAGAGAAGATGGAGCCTCTTGTAGTACCAGAGCCTGGGGACCTAGATGGCATCTGCTGCAGTTCCGGATACTTTGGACTTCACGACCAGATTGCACTCCCCTTAATATACGTACTCCTCAGGCCCCCAATTTTCTACGCTTGGACAATGATGGTTGCCGTGGGGGGCCAAGACTTTGCAAATTCCCCAAGTTTCACCATGGCTGCGTTCCTCTTTGGTTTGTTGGTGTGACCTAAATAAAGGTTTTTTTGATTTGAAATAATCATTGACTATTGTGTTTAACTTTGCTACAATGACAGTTTTTCTTTGAGTAGGCTGGTACATTTCACTAATCCTAAAGTAGAATTAACAAGGGGCAACAACAACAAACAACCTCCTAGTAAATTTAAGCAAGAAATACAAATGTAAATAATGTGTTTTTGGTAATTTGAGACACACAACCCCCCTCCAAAAAAAAAAAAAAAAAACATACAAATATGTATTCCCCAAAAAAAAAAAAAAAAAAGACAAATCATGGTAAAAAAATAACAAAGATTCTTTTCCGTTCAGAGTAAAAATAAACATGTAGTGTATAAATGCTGCAAAGTAATAAAGAAGTAAGTTTGTGAGAAGTGCGGGTGAATAGGAGCAGCTAAAAGATGTCATTCTTGTTGCATTGTAAAGAAAAAGAGAATGCGCTGCATTAAAGACATTTTAACATTGCAGCGTGACGAATGTGCTGTGTCGATTAGGAAAGGTAGTTTTACCTGACCGAGCGCTTCCGTCACAGAATTTCTTCTGAGCATGCGTAGCACTTTGTCCGTCGGACAAGCGTACACACGCTCGGATTTGGTGTGATCGGACCGGGTTGACGGGAAATCTTTCCAGCAGGAGATAAGACTTTGTCCGACGGACAAACCGACGAACACTGTCCGATGGTGCATACACACGGTCTGATTTTTCAACAACCTTGTCCGATCGGACCAAATTGATGAAAAAGTCCGACCGTGTGTATGGGCCTTTAGAAAATAATGGTACTAAAACTAAAGCTGCTACTTAAATAAAAGATATATGAAGAGAAATCAAACCGTGGTCCGGGATGGACTGCAGCCTGAAAGGTAGCGCTCTAATAAATAAAATCTATACTAAATATAACAATGACAATCAAACTAAACAAACAATAATCCCACGTGATGAGTGAATAAATCACAGTGACCCTAATGGGGAAAATATTTCACAAAAAAAATATCGAATAGTGACTTCAAAAATTAATTTGCAAAAATATGTGAACATAAATGTGCCACAGTGTTCATTAGTGTTTATAAAAATTGAAACATGAAAAATAAAGTGAAAAAAGATGAAAAAAAAAAAAAAAGATGAACGGTGCTCCTTTAACAAAGCAATGTGTCTTCACAAAATAATTTTCAATCAATCTTCCACCACACCGTTGTGCTCAAATGTGTCCACTCCCATAGGAAACTCACTCATCAGATGTTGTTACCCACACTCTCGTGTAAGGCAAACAAGCGTATAAAATCTCCAACAGTCGATCAGTGATTCTCCAGTATTTTCCACTTAGTGCAATCAAAGTCTTGATGCAGGTAGGGAGCAGAAGCCAGCAGAGGCAACAAGCTGCAGAGGGTGAGCGCTGCGCCTGGAGTCTTGCTAAAGGGGGCAGGGCGCGCATATCACATTCTACCTCGTGGCCGGGTGAGTGAGATAGCGAGATAACAAGGGGCGGGGGCGTGCATGTGACTTTATTTTTCATGTTTCAATTTTTATGAACACTAATGAACACTGTGGCACATTTATGTTCACATATTTTTGCAAATTAATTTTTGAAGTCACTATTCGATATTTTTTTTGTGAAATATTTTCCCCATTAGGGTCACTGTGATTTATTCACTCATCACGTGGGATTATTGTTTGTTTAGTTTGAATGTCATTGTTATATTTAGTATAGATTTTATTTATTAGAGCGCTACCTTACAGGCTGCAGTCCATCCCGGACCACGGTTTGATTTCTCTTCATATGACAATAACTTGCATATTAGCCTTTAAAATTAGCACTTTTGATTTTGAACGTTCGAGTCCCATAGACTTTAATAGTGTTCTAAAGTTCACACGAACTTTAGGTCTGTTCGCAGGTTCTGGTGCGAACCGAACAGGGGGGTGTTCGGCTCATTCCCTAATGGTAAAATAACCTAATGCTTTTTACCTCTAGATGGTTGTCCAAGCATCTCCCGAGCTCCCAAGTACTCCCAGCCTGACCTAGATCAGACTGGGTTTAAATATCCCTCCCCGTGGTGCCAAAACACGGCGTGTGACGTCACGCCGTGCTGAGGCAACGTGGACGATATTGCAGAAGCCAGCGAAACTCAGACTGACATCCAAGGACTGGAAGTAACCAAGACTTCCAGTGTGCTGACGGAATCTGCACAGGAAATACTTTCCGTGCAGACACTGCCTAGAGTGCTAGGGTGGATTGGCAGTTTGGCAAGAATGCAAAAATTAAGTCTGCACACTGTTTTTGGAAAGCTGGGTTACAAAGCGGACCTCCAAGGCGGGCGTGCAGCGGGGTCAGTATACCCACACCAACGTGGATAAAACAAATACTCCGCTGCATACCCTTGGGCGTCCGTATGGGCATCTAAGACAAGTGGACCAAATATAGTAGTGTGAGATTCATGAGCAAGAGAAAAAATAAATAAATAAAAAATAAGGGGGGGAGCGAAATAATTCAAAAAGTGAACCTGAATGCCAATATTCTATGTGAGCTGCATGAAGGCCACCAATATTCATTACAGAATAATAGAATGCTTATTGTACAAAAATAATGACATGTAAATGAATTAACATTCATTGTTTAACCTCCACTGATGGAAGAATAAAGCAACCACACTCAAGGCATCCCTAATGAGAAAAACCTGGCACATATAGACACTGCACCCCGAGTCCAGGGAGAAGAAATTCCCATCAAAACCCGGGAGTGACATGGGGACCCCCACAGGAGAATAGGTGGGTAATCCATAAGGAATAAATATAAAATCAACCATGCATACGCATCACAAAAAGGGCTTATAGCTGACCCCCTTATTCAAACCCGGGTGTCGGGTCGCTTGCAATGAGTAGATCCACCTTGTCTCTAGTTGTAGCAGTTTTTTATCAAGATCCCCACCTCGTCCCTGTTGCAGTAAGTGTTCTAGGCTAAAAAAAAACAATAAATTTAAGGTTGAAGTTATAACACAACCCTACATGGCCACTTATTGGAGTCTCCATTTTGCGTTTCGAAATCAAAGATACATGGTCCCTTATTCTGCAGTAAAGGGGACGTTTTGTCTTGCCCACATAGAAAGCTCCACAGGAGCATTTCATTATGTAGACTCATCCAACTGACTGGCAGTTTGTCCCATGTTTGGGAGTCCATACGTTTCCATCAGGAAATACAATGTCTTTACCTTCTAGTATATAGCGACAGAAATTGCACTTCCCACACCTATAAGTGCCTGATGTCACATTTTTGCTAGAGCCTATATTCACATAGTGGCTAGACACCAAGGTGTCACGCAGTGAGCGTGACCTCTTGTATGTAATTTCAGGATAAGGTTTAATATGTCTTGAAATTCTTTGGTCTGTTGCTAAAAGATACCAAAATTTCTTATAGATGTTGCGTACTTTGGTATGTTGCCGTTTAAATTTAGTTATAATGCTTGTGGAGCTTGATGACTTGTCGCCTTGGCTTGTATAGAAGAAGCTGTCTACTCAAGCCAACCACTTGGGTGTATGCCTTTCTCAGACAGGTCTTGCTATAGCCCCTCACCAAGAGGCGATCACGCAACATGTTTGCCTCTCTGGAAGTCATCCTGGTGTGTACAATTGCGTTTAATACGCAGAAATTGGCTGTATGGAATGCTTTCAATGAATTTATCTGGGTGCGAACTACTGGCATGTAGCATGTTGTTACCTGCCGAAGACTTTCTTTACAAAGTGGAACACAGGGTTCCCTTGTCATCTACAAAAATGTCCACATCCAGAAAGGTGATCCTTGCCTGATCAAAGCTGTAAGTAAATTTTTAATTGTACTGATTGATTTGTAAACTTTCCAAAAATCTCAACAGGTCCTCCTTTGACCCCGCCCACACCAAAAGGACATTGTCTATATAACGATTCCAAGATATTATATGACTGATGTCTGTCACCCTTGATTCATCTGAAAAGAGGTCTCATTCCCACCCCCCAGGTACAGGTTTGCGTAAGAGGGGGCGCATTTTGCCCCTCATAGCAACACCCTGTACCTGGAGGTAGTGGGAACCCTTGAACACAAAAATGTTGTGTGTCAGTATAAAACTAAGCATTTCTAGAACAAACTCATTGTACTTCCAGGAATCAATGTCTCCTTCACTTAAAAAATCACGCACTACCTCCACCCCCTTCTTGTGGGGTATTGAATTGTATAGGACCTCTATGTCAATTGCGACTAACCAGGCATTTTGTGGTATTTGTAAGCCATCTGTAATCTTTAGTAATTCGATGGTGTCCTTCACATAAGAAAACAAACATTTCACGTGCAGATACAGGTATTCATCTATTAACTGGCTAGCCTTTTCAGTTAATGAGCCACAACCCAAAATTATTGGATGACCTGGAGGGCATACTAGGCTCTTGTGCACCTTAGGGAGTGCATAAAACGTTGGAGTGGTATAAGTAGTCATGTTCAAAAATTCGAAAGTTTTTAAATCTATAATGCCCTCTAGTCGTGCCTTTACTATAATTTCCCTATATTTATGCATGTAGTAATTAACATGGGACGCTGGGACTGATCTATACCATGTTTTGTTCAGAATGATATCATAACACATTCTCTCATACTGGTCTACATCTAGTATCACCAGATTTTCACCTTTATCCGATGGCTTGATTATAATATTTTTATTAGACCTTAGGTTACTTAATGCCTCTCTGAGGTCATTGGATAAATTGGATTCTGGTCCACTTTGCCAGTTAGTCGACTCTATCTCTTTGGTAACATGTATCACAAATGCCCATATATAAAATCCTTTGCTACATCTTTTGCATTGGATGAGGTACATTACTGGAGGTACAGCTGTATGAGCCTGTGATCTTGAAGGTCCCATTTGTGTGTGTGACACTTTCAATATGATTTGGTTTCACAGTTTGCATCGTTTTTTATTGTAGGGTTTGCTTCCATTATTTGTGACTTCATAATCAGAAGGAAGTTTCCTCCTGATAAGTTTATGTCTAAGGTTGGGTGGTTGTATGAAAGCCAGTACAGGGGGTCCCTGGGTTACAAACAAGATAGGGACTGTAGGTTTGTTCTTAAGTTGAATCTGTTTGTAAGTCGGAACAGGTACATTTTTTAAGTGTAGCACCAGACAAAAAAATCTATTTTTAAGTTTTTTAGATAACATAGAGAAGGGTTATCACCCCTGTAACATTTGTTTTGCTGTCTGTGCCTCTGTTCAGAAGATTTCACCTCACCTACTGTCCCAATGACAATTGGATTTTGAACATTTTGGGTTGTTAGGAAAGCATGGACTGGTGATAAAGCATCAGTGGAGACACCTTTTTCCCATATTAACTCTTATGCCCCATACACACGGTCGGATTTTCCGATGGAAAATGTCCTATTGGACAATGTTGTCGGAAATTCCGACCGTGTGTAGGCTCCATCGGACATTTTCCATCGGATTTTCCGACGGACAAAGTTTTATCTCCTGCTCTCAATTTTTCGGACAACAAAGTCCGATCACACAAATTCCGATCGTGTGTAGCCTAGTCCGACGGACAAAGTGCCACGCATGCTCCGAAGAAATTCTGTGACGGAAGCGCTCGGTCAGGTAAAACTACTGTTCCTAATCGACACAGCACATTCGTCACGCTGCAATGTTAAAATGTGTTTAATGCAGCGCATTCTCTTTTTCTTTACAATGCAAGAAGAATGACGTTTTTTAGCTGCTAGCCAATAAATCATGAAAAAGAATAAAGAAAGAAGTTTGTGAGAAGTCAGTGTGAATAGACACTGACTTTTCACAAACTTCTTTCTTTATTCTTTTTCATGATTTATTGGCTAGATGTTTGTTATTCGTCAGATCTTAAGAATGTTTTTGATATTTTTTGGAGGATTTGTCATTTCTAGTGTTTTTTTTTTTTTAATTCAGATTTCCTTTATTAGTAATTTTTTTTTTGGGGGGGGGGGGGGGGGGGTTGTGTGTTTCAACTTATCCAAACACCATTATTATCATTTGTATTTGTAGCCTAAATTCACTCGGAGGTTGTTTGTTGTTGGTGCCCCTTGTTAATTGGACTTTATGATTTGTGAAATGTACCTGCCTACTCACAAATAAACTGTCATTGTTGAAAAGTAAAACACATAGGCAAGGATTTCTTGAAATAAAAAATACCTTTATTTAGGTCTCAGCAACAAACGAAAGAGGAACGCAGCGATGGAGAAACTTGGGAAATTTGCAAAGCCTTGGACCCCCACGGCAAACATCATTTTTTTATGTTCAAAAATTGGGGGCCTGAGGAGTACGTATCTTAATAAGGGAGTGCAATCTGGTCCTGAAGTCCAAAACATCCGGAACTGCAGCAGATGCCATCTATGTCCCCAGGCTGTGGTCATGAGAGAGGCTCCATCTTCTCTCAGACCAGACTGAATCCAGGTCGTCACACTCTGGTCTTCCTTACACGCTTCCTTCCACGCTGTGGCTGTGGTGCTGGAGGTGTGGCAGAAGGAGGAGGAGGCGGAGCATGGTGACTCTCGCAAACATGTGTTGCTGGTGTCATCTCCCCAGCCACCCCCTTATTTAGTACCTTGAGGATGACCTCCTCACACATGCTGCGTTGCCCCGCCTCCATATCCTTGAGTTTAGTGGCAACCAAGGAGCCAAACGCCTCCTCGTAGGTGGGTGTGGCATGTAGTGCCGCTGAAGCCTCCCTTATCAGCCGGAGCGCTGACTCACCCACCTCCCCCCCCCCTTTCTCGCCCTTTTGTAGGGAAGGCAGAGGGGAGGGACTTGGGATACAGTCAGGCTCCTAGGCCTACCCACCTCTTGGCTGCCACTAACCCCTGCCTCCTCCTGACTGCCACATTCCACAGCCACATCCTGGCTGAGGTCTTCCTGTGTATGAAAAAGGGACATAGTTTGAGTTATTTGTTCATCAAACACACACAATTTTCATCTATTGACTGTTGCAAAATGTTTACAAATAGAAAACCATACAATTCTCAGCCCAGCAGTTTAGATTTTTGCCCAAAATGTCTCCAACACTACTGTCTGTTGATATGTCAAACACTTTAGTAAATAAGCAATTGGGGATCCTGAATTAAGTGAACATCATTCATTTTTCCAAAAAATGGGTACAAAAATACTATACCTGGCTCAAGCTGGGCTCCTCCACCTCTTCCTGACTGGAAGGCCCAGGTTGCTCCTCGGAAGCCTCATCAGGGGTGGCATGCGTGGAAGGACGCGTGGAAGGAAGAGTCGAGAGTGACTCCCTGACATCAGCCTGGTCTTTGAGAAAATGGAGCCTGTCGTAGTACCAGAGCCTGGGGACATAGACCTGATCTGCTCCAGCTCCAGATGCTTGGGACTTCAGGACCTTATTGCGCTCCCTTCAATACGTACTCCTCAGGCTGCCAATTTTTGTTCTTAACTTCTCAACGGTTGCCGTGGGGATCACCGGCAATACAAATTCCAGAAGTTTCTTCATCGCTGCGTACCTCTTTGGTTTGTTGCTGTATTGCGGGTGTTTCGCCTGCCACAAAAGGGTCAATTCACGATATTTATCAATGAAGAGGGGGAGAAAGCTGACGTCATTGAAGCCATCCATATTCTCTGCAAGACACAACACCACACAAAACACTAAATAATGTCAGGCTAAACTCTCCTAATCTTCTCCATAAATAAGCCTCAAGGTCTAAGCAGTCTAGGCTAGTGATGTACCAAGTTCAAATTGTACCTTCGTTATAGCGAACGTCTCGTGCGTCAGCTCTCTCTCCCCTCGGCTCACAGATCGTCGCTACGACACACGCGTGTGACGTTTTATATACAGTGCGCATGCGTGAAACTCTGCCCGCCCCTGACGATCTTTCTCGTCTATTCCCTACCCCTTCTCTTTACGGTGCAGTGGGGAGAGCACATGGCGGGGACACAGCAGGTGCGCCCTAAATATTACAGCAACGAGGAGGAGGACGAGGAAAGGCCGGAGGCAGAAACGTCCAGATCCCGGAGGCTTAAATTTAAGGCCTCCAATATGTCTTTTGGAGAAATGTTGGAGATGGTGGACATATTGAAGAGGAGCGACTATGATGGGAAGTATGGGCCTTACCTCAACCCAAATGTCAGAAAGGCCAAGATCATGTCTAAAGTTGTGAGGAGGCTGCACAATAGATTTGGGGTACAACGATCCAAGGAACAACTGAGGAAACGCTGGTCAGACCTGAAACTGAGGGAGCCCGATTAGTACAGAAAGATCAAGCGAGTTCTTCAAAAAAGTAAGTAGTTGTCGTGTGTTGTGTTTTTTTTTTTTCTTGCTTGCATACTGCTCCATGTGGTTGTTTTTTTTCTATGTTGTACATTTGAAAATGGCCACTTTCATGTTCGTGTGTCCATTCGATCGTAATCAACCTCGATCGTTCGGCCACTTATATTACGATGTTTGGTGAAGTTTTTAGTGAAAGGAAGTTTGTCAATAGAGATGTCATCAAGAATGTAAAGCAAATTTCTTCAATGTAAAAGAGAGGTCACTCAGTAGCTGTTTACCCATCTGGACTCTAGAGCACTAATGCTGGGACACCCAAACACCCTTTTCATTATGTTGTTCCACACATGTGCTCCAGTGGATACTATAGGGGTGTCTCCATCTGACAAACTTCAACCAAAAAGATAGTAAGTTTTGCACCTTTACAAAGTGACTACATTAATGTTGTCCTTTGAACCTGGCCACAAACAACTATTGTCCGTCACTTCCAAGCAATGTTTGACATTTCCTATTTCTGCCCTCAATAGATTGGTGTGCTAAGTATTCCTTTTGTACATTCTCATAGGGGAGCGAAGACTCGGGACGTCTGAGGACACCAGGAAACCCACACCTCCCAAAGAAGGGGAAATACCAACACCAGAAGCAGAGGAGGAGGAGGAAGGAGAGATAATAGAACTTGGAGAACTTGTCACCACAACAGGTGAGTGTGGGAGAACACAGCTACTGGTAAGCTAATCAATGTATGCCTGCCTTTTTTACAATAGCCATTTTTTTTTGTTTGTGTGTTTTTTTAGGTGATGTGGATGTTGTGGAAGAAGAATCGCACTTTACCACTGAAAGTGCACACGTACTCATCGGGGAGATTATGGTGTGCAATCGAGATCTAGATGATATCAAGAAAAACATCAATGATGTTCAACAAAAAATGAAGAACATCATTGATGTTTTAGCAAAAATCTGAAAACGCACATTAACATTCATTTGTGGCTGTTTCTCACTAAAATTTTACCTTTTAAAAATGTGCCAAATTTTGAAGATGCACACAGTGTGTCAACATGTGCTAGCTCCCATCATGGTGGATGAATGACAACGTTTTGGGGGTGCAACCACTTTACTAACTACTAAAGTGGGTGAGGCGAAGGGGTTGCACCCCAAAAAACACGTCCATTGCTCCCCATGATGGGAGATTGCACATTTGAACATTCTAGCCAGGTGTTTTATTAGCATCAAATGCCCATTTTGAGCCCCAAATTGTGTGCATGTTCTAAATTTCACATTTCCAGGGGTGACACCCCATGTGATGAAGGCACGATCAAACACACTTTGAACATATAGTCATGTCTGATCTTGTCTTCACTTTTGAAAGTTGAACTTTTCAAGTTCCTATGTTCAGTCTGTTATGTTTTGCTACATGCCTGGTTTTACAAAATGCGCAATGTTAGTAAACAATGTTCTAAAGACCAAAGATCTTTTCAGTTTCCAAAAGCATTTTTGAAAGGCACTTGTGAATGTGTTGTAAGTAAAATTTTTACATCTAAAAAATGTGTGGCTTCCTTATTTAAAAACACAAAAGCATTATTTATGGCAAAAGTAAATGATTTTGGTGACAATGGGTGTTATTTACTAAAGGCTATTCCAGTTTGCACTGCAAGTGTATTTTCCAGGGCACTTTTACAGTGCACTTGTAGTGCATAGTGGATTTATCTTTTGTAAATGACACCCACAGTGCTTTGTAATAAAACACGTAGCACACCATTTTCTGGAATACACACATTTCTGTCATGGTGATGAAAAGGAGTATTTTGGGTGTCAGTTATGCACTACAAACCTTATCTAGACAAAATATTAGGTATCACACACACAACATGAGAAGATTCTTTTTGGGAAGAAGAGACTGTAACCTCCTCTCGCCCAGAAAATGCGTTCCCACTGTTGAAGATAGCCCAAAATGTAAACTACAAATAAGCTAGAACACACCTACAAGAAACACAAGCAGTAAATGACAAGAAATCCTAGGTCTGGTTAAAAAATATATTTATTAAAAAATGCCTCTTACACATCGTCAGGCAGAGCAATGGCCCCCCTACCCACAAAGTAGTCCATATATCTCTCACGGACCTTGCAGGTATTTAGAGGGGGCAAGCCAGGACGTGCAGCTTGAAAGGCTGTGAGGTCGGCATTGGAAGGCCCGTCCACATCAGGGCCAACGGGCACAACATAGTTGCTGCTATGTCTTTTGAGGAAGTTGTTCAATATGCAGCAGGAAAGAACTATGTGGTTGAGTTTATATTCCGCCAAGTTCATAGCCGTCAAAAAGAGGCGGAAGCGGCTGGCCAGGATCCCAAAGGTGTTCTCCACCACTCTGCGGGCTCTGGACAGCCTGTAATTGAAGACCCTCTGGTCTGGGGTGAGTGTCCTCATCGGGAAGGGCCTCATCAGATGGGTTGTCAGCGCAAACGCTTCATCCGCGACAAAGACGAAGGGGAGTCCTTCAGCATTCTCCTCTGGAGGTGGCAAGCACAGACTGCCACTCTGGAGATGCCAGTAGAACTCCGTGTGCGCAATGGCACCACCATCCGAGATCCTGCCATTCATCCCCACGTCCACATACAAAAACTCGTATGTCGCCGACACCACCGCCAACATCACTACACTATTAAACCCCTTGTAATTATAATAGTATGACCCTGAGTTGGGGGGTGGGACGATGCGGACGTGTTTCCCATCAATTGCACCTCCGCAGTTAGGAAAGTCCCAACAGCTGGCAAAGTGGGAGGCCACAGTCTGCCATTCCTGTGGCGTGGAAGGAAACTGTGGAGTCAAACAAGAAAAAAAAAATAGTCACTTTGCACATAAACATTGCAAGCAGATTAGACACTAACATCTTGGAACAAGATCAGACTTAAATTGTAACCTTGAAAGTATTTGCACCCCAAAGTATAAGGTCCCCTTAGCATATTACTCACCCCCCATCAATCCCCCCACTTCTGATGGGCCATTGACAATAACTAGGGGTTTGGGGGGGGATTGGACAGGTAACCCTCTCCACTTCATTGATAGCCAAATGGCTCAATAATGTGTGCTAGTTTGGCCAGACCCTCCTTACTTAACTCTATTGGCAGCCCACAGGAAAGATAAAAGAAGCTTCCTAATCCCCCCCCCAAAAAAAAACAAAAAAATGGAAAGTATTGAGCCAGCCCTTTGCACTACATGCTTTGCTGAATTCATCCCTAAATATGACCACTATAAAGAGGTAGGTATATAGTGTGTATTGAGCTTGGCAAAGCCAGCAGATAGAGGATTGGTAGCATCTGACAGAGCAGTTGGGGGAGGGGGGTTCCTAATGAGTTTGGCACCCCAAAAAAATAAACAAATAAATTCAAAGGGACTCTGCATGAAGTCAAACACACAGCAAACATTTGTGCATATTTTAGGGGGTGTTTGGGGGAAAACAATACTATGCAGCAGACAAAATACATTGCTTAAGTGACTAGGCCATAGGTGTCTATTGGGCCAGAAGAGCATGCTGGGGAGGTAAGTGAAGGGAATAATGCATGAAGGACAAAAGGGGCACAGCATATTAGAGCATATTGCAATCATGGTAATTAGGGAAGGAGGTCAAAAATACAAGATGTAGAATTCGCTGCAGTATACAACTAGTTAGCAGGTCTATTAACCACCTGAGACCCAGGCCAATTCTGATATTTCTCTCCTACATGTAAAATTCCAAATTTTTTTGCTAGAAAATTACATAGAACCCCCAAACATTATATATGTTTTTTTAGCAAAGACCCTAAAAAATACAATGGCGGTCGTTGCAACTTTTTATCTCGCACGGTATTTGCGCAGCAATTTTTCGAACGCGTTTTTTTCAGAAAAAAAACAGTTTCCTGCTTTAAAAAAAAACAAAACAGTAAAGTTAGCCCAATTTTTTTGCATAATGTGAAAGATGAAGATACGCCGAGTAAATAGATACCCAACATGTCACGCTTCAAAAAAGCATGCGCTTGTGGAATGGCGCCAAACTTTGGTATTTAAAAATCCCCATAGTCGACGCTTTAACATTTTTTACTGGTTACATATTTTGAGTTACAGAGGAGGTCTAGGGCTAGAATTATTGCTCTCGCTCTAACGTTCGCGGCGATACCTCACATGTGTGGTTTGAACACCGTTTTCATATGTGGGCGGGACTTACGTATGCGTTCGCTTCTGCGTACGAGCTCGCGGGGACAGGGCGCTTTAAATTTTTTTTTTTTTCTTTTTATTGTTCATTTTACTTTATTTTTTTAGTTCAACAACTTTAAAAAAAAAAAAAATATTTGATTACTTTTATTCCTATTACAAGGAATGTAAACATCCCTTGTAATAGGAATATTACATGATCGGACCTATTTACAGTGAGATATGGGGTCAATAAGACCCCACATCTCACCTCTAGGCTGGAAAGCCTAAAATCAAAAAAAAAAAAAAAAAAACGATCACCGCTTCCCAGCGGAGGCGGCGCCGTTTTTTGAATGCAGAGGCCGGGCGTGACGTCATAACATCGCGCCCGGCCTCCGAACGATCATAGAGACTCTCTACGATCATCATCCGGTGCCGGCGGATCCCGAGTCCGACTCACCGATGGAAGCGGTGAGTCGGTAGAAGCACCGGAGGGCGGCGGGAGGGGGGGGGCGTCCCCTCCCGCCGCCCGTAAGAACGATCAAGCGGCGGAACAGCCGCTATGATCGTTCTTATGGTGCAGGGAATCGCCGGCTGAAACCGGCAATATCTGAATGATGTCTGTAGCTACAGGCATCATTCAGATATACCCCTGAGACCAAAAAGACGTCATATGACGTATACTGGGTCTCAGGTGGTTAAACCCTGCTAGGCACACTGATATAAAGTTAGTTATGAAAGTACACACACTTCTGCTAGTAAAACACTATCTTATTTATTTCCCAAGAATCAGGAATGCTAACATAAAGTATTAAAAGACATTACAATATCACAAAGCTTACAATCAAATCATATAATACAAGAATATCAAAGATACTTATCACAGGGCCCTCCTTGTAGCCTCGAAAAATGGCCGCCAGACCATGAGGTGACCAGAGACATCTTCTCATGTCAGGGATTCCCAGCAAACAGAGAGAAGAGCTCTCTGCAAATTCCTTTTACCAAGCTCACTCATTCAAACCCCCCCCCCCCTTTGCCTTCATCCAATGAACACCAGCATAGTTAAGTGCCCCATTCACGAGAAGACCTTCACTTTAATTAAGTTGCCTTCAAACAAATTAACACTAGCTCGTTAATACGAAAGAGGAGGTGCTATTGATGGGAAATTAAGTTATAAGGAAATTGACCAATCAGGGAAGAGATACGCCCGGAGGGAGGAGAGGGCTAACCAATCAGGGTGGTCCTGTGCAAGTCAATGAGAGATGGCACTTTATTAGCAGGACACACACAATGATAGGCAGATGAACACTGACCATGGGCCCCGGAATCATAAGATAGGTAATTTATCAGATCATCTCCCAGCACTTACAGGTATACCTGCTTCTTTCAATTAATGTTCGTTTGCTATAAATATTTTCTATGTAATCTTGTATTTTAACATAACATTTACACCCTTGCTTAAAACTATAAATTGTATTTTCTGTGTATTACCTAGACCTGTTAAACGTTACTCTAATAAATGGTATTATGTTTCAAGCTTCCAAATCTTCTCAATAGAACTCTCATTTAACCCATATCATATTTTGTGATTAATAAATCAGAAATAGAGATACTATAGGTTAACAGTTGGCGACCATGAAGGCCTAGTACAGGACTGGAAGTTTTAAATATAATTGGTGTATTAGAGATTAAGGTTAGAAGGCTGAATTTAGTTGAGTCAGTTAAATCCAGACCTATCTAGGGGAAAATATAGGTAAATGTTTTTTTGGTTTTTTTTGTGTTTTTGGTTTTTATTAAGTGGGTATTAAATTAACTCTAAAGCCCCATACACACGCTCGGACAATCCGCGGACCAGGTCGGTCGGACTTTGTCCGACGTACTTTGTCCGATGTTGGCGTTGCGTACACACGGTCGGACTACGTTGTCGGAATATCCGGTCCGGAAGAACGTCGTGACGTAAGTCGTCGTCCACGAGATTACAAAAGGGAAGTTCAGCACCACGTCAGGCACCCGTTGGGCTCCTTCTGCTGATCCCGTGTTTATCGAGAGTTAGTGGAAGTTTGGTGACTTAAGATTCGCGCTTCTCAGTTTTCTGACTCAGATCGTTACTGCTCTTCAGTTTGTGCTTGTCGTGCGTATCTGTTTCTTAGTGCGTGTAGTCAGTTCGCATTTGTTGGTCATTGCGGCCTATATCTTGATATAGGACGCTTTGATTTGCACTGCTTATTGTCTGCTCGTTGCTGGTATTCACTTCGTTCTTTCAGGCCTTGCTGTTTATCGGTGCTTTCTGTTTGTCCGTTCTGACCAGCCGACCTTTTGTGACCTTCTGAGCGATGTTTCCCGTGCGTACTCGTCGCCGAGTTCGTGCTGTACGCGGAATTGGTGTCGGGCTTTTAGCTTTGACCCAAGACCCGTCCATGAACAGAGTGATGAGGAGTATGTGGACCAAGAATTGGTTGCTTCAGCGTGACCAGTTCTCGCACATGCCTTTGCTTCGTGAGATCCGGGAGAATAATCCTGATGATTTCAGGAACTTTCTCAGGATGACGGACCCCGATTTTCACCGTCTTTTGGCTTTGCTGACCCCCTTTATCAGCCGGCAGGATACCTGCATGAGACAAGCCATTACTCCGGAGCAGAGGCTTGTTGCCACGTTGAGGTACTTGGCGACAGGGAGAAGTCTTCAGGATTTGAAGTTCTCTTCAGGTATCTCTCCCCAGGCCCTGGGAATCATTATTCCAGAGACCTGTTCTGCCATCATTCAGGTCCTGCAGGAGGACTATATTAAGGTAACATTTCTACTTTACTATTCCCTTCTATGTATGCTCTGTTTGCTAATGACTTGTATTTTTGACCTCCTTCCCTAATTACCATGATTGCAATATGTTCTAATATGCTGTGCCCCTTTTCTCCTTCATGCATTTTTCCCTTCACTTACCTCACCAGCATGCTCTTCTGCCCCAATAGACACCTATGGCCTACTCACTTAAGCAATGTCTTTTGTCTGCTGCATAGTATTGTTTGCCCCAAAACACCCCCTAAAATATGCACAAATGTTTGCTGTGTGGTTTACTTCATGTAGAGCCCCCTTTTTTTGTTCTTTTGGTGGGGGGGGGGGGCAAACTCATTAGGAACCCCCTCCCCCAACTGCTCTGTCAGATGGTACCAATCCTTTATCTGCTGGCTTTCCCAAGGTCCATACACACTATATACCTACCTCTTTATAGTGCGCATCTTTAGGGATGAATTCAGCAAAGCATGTAGTGCAAGGGACTGCCTCCATACATTCCATTTCCTATTTTTTTGTCTTCTTTACCTCCTATTAGCTTGCTTGGTAATTTAATAATGTCACACTGTGCCTGCCTTTTTTGGGGGGGGGGGGGGGTTGAAATGTTATTTGATCTTTCCTGTGGCCTGCCAATAGTGTTAAGTACAGAGGGTCTGGCCAAACTAGCCCACATTATTGAGCCATTTGCCAATCAATGAAGTGCAGAGGGTTAGCTGTCCACCCCCCCCCCCCCAAAACCCCTAGTTATTGCCAATGGCCCATCAGAAGTGGGGGGATTGATGGGGGGGTGAGTAATCTGTGAAGTGGAGCCTCTACTTTTCTGTGCAAATACTTTCCAGCCTCCAATTTTAGACAATGCTCTTGTTCCAAGATGTTGATTGTCTAATCTGCTTGCAATGTTTAGGTGCAAAGTGACTAATTTTTTTTTCTTGTTTCACTCCACAGTTCCCTTCCACGCCACAGGAATGGCAGACTGTGGCCTCCCACTTTGCCAGCCGTTGGGACTTTCCTAACTGCGGAGGGGCAATTGATGGGAAACACGTCCGCATCGTCCCACCGCCCAACTCGGGGTCCTACTATTATAATTATAAAGGGTTTAATAGTGTAGTGATGTTGGCGGTGGTGTCGGCAACATACGAGTTTATGTATGTGGACGTGGGGATGAACGGCCGGATATCGGATGGTGGGGCCATTACGCACACGGAGTTCTACTGGCGTCTCCAAAGTGGCAGTCTGTGCTTGCCACCTCCAGAGGAGAATGCCGAAGGACTCCCCTTCGTCTTTGTCGCAGATGAAGCGTTTGCGTTGACTCCCCATGTGATGAGGCCGTTCCCGATGAGGACCCTCACCCCGGACCAGAGGGTCTTCAACTACAGGCTGTCCAGAGCCAGAAGAGTTGTGGAGAACGCTTTTGGCATCCTGGCCAGCCGCTTCCGCCTGTTCCTGACGGCATTTAACTTGGCGGAATACAAACTGAACCACATAGTTCTTGCCTGTTGCATATTGCACAACTTCCTCAAAAGACATAACAGGAACTATGTGGTGCCCGTTGGCCCAGATGTGGAGGGCCCTCCAAATGCCGAACTCACAGCCCTTCGAGTGGCACGTCCAGGCTTGCCCCCTCTAAATGCCCGTGTGGTCCGGGACCAATATATGCAGTACTTTGTGGGTAGGGGGGCCATTGCTCTGCCTGACGATGTGTGAGAGGCATTTTTTAATAAATCTGATATTTTAACCAACCTATGATTTCATGTCATTTCAGTCTTCTTTTTAGCTTATTTTACTTTGACATTTTTTCCCTTTGCCTTCGACAGTGGGAATGCACTTTCTGGGCAAAAGGAGGTAACAGTCTCTTCTTCCCAAAAAGATTATTCTCATGTTGTGTGTTTGCTACCTAATCTTTGGTCTAGAGAAGGTTTGTACTGCATAACTGACACCCAAAATACTCCTTTTCATCACCAGGTCTGACATGTGTGTATTCTCCAAAATGCTGTGCTCCGTGTTTTCGTACAAAGCACTGTGGGTGTCATTTACATAAGTCAAATCCGCTATGCTCTACAAGTGCATTGAAAAAGTTCCCCGGGAAAGAAAATTGGAGTGCAAAGTGGATTTGCCTTTAGTAAATAACACCCATTGCCCCCCATATCCTTTTCATTTTACATACATAATGCATTGTGTTTTTTAAATAAGGAAGCCACACATTTAGAAAAATAAAAGTTTACTAGGAAAACATTCCCAAGTGCGTTTACAATCTTCACGCCAAAACTGACAACATCTTGGTTATTTACAACATTGTTTACAAACATTCCGCAATTGGTAAAACCAGGCATGGAGCAAAACAGAACCTAGGAACTTGGAAAGTTCAACTTTGTAAAGTGAAGCCAAGATCAGACATGACTATATGTTCAAAGTGTGTTTGATCTTGCCTTCATCACATGGGGGGGTCACCCCCGAAAAGTGGAAATTTGGAACATGCACACAATTTGGGTCTGAAAATGGTCATTAGATGGGAAAACACATGCCTAGAAGCTTCAAAAGTGCCATTTTCCATCATGGGGATGAATGGACGTTTTTTGGGGGTGCAACCCCTTCACCACAACCACTTTCGTAGTTCGTAAAGTGTTTGCACCCCCAAAAAAACGTTGCCATTCATCCACCATGGTGGGAGCTAGCACATGTGGACACAATGTGTGCATGTTCCAAATTTCAGACAGTTTTTAAGTTGCAAATGTGTGCAGAAGCAGGCACAAATGTGTGTTAATTACTTGGTGCGTTTTCATATTTTTCCTAAAACATCAATGATGTTCTTCAATTTTTGTTGAACATCATTGATGTTTTGCTTTATGTAATCTAGATCTCGATTGCAGACCATTATCTCTCCGATGAGTACGTGGGCACTCTCTGTGGTAAAGTGCGATTTTTCTTCCACAACATCCACGTCACCTAAAAACCACAAACAAACAAAAATGGGGTGTTGGAAATGAGGCAGCCATACATGGATTAGCTTACCAGTAGCTGTGTTCTCCCACACTCACCTGTTGTGGTGACAATTTCTCCAAGTTCGATGATCTCTCCTTCCTCCTCCTCCTCCTCTGCTTCTGCTCTTTCCCCTTTTTTGGGAGGTGTTGGTTTGGGGGTTTCCTCAGACGGCCCAAGTTTTCGCTCCCCTATGAGAATGTCCAAAAGGAAGATTTAGCAACACAAACTATTGAGGGCAGAAATAGGAAATGACAAACATTGCTTGAAAGTGACGGACACTATTTTAGTTTGGCCAGTTACAAATGTCAACTACATGAATGTAGTCACTTTGTAAAGGTGCTAAACTGACTAGCTTTTTGGTAGAAGTTTGTGTGATGGAGACCCCCCTCTAGTATCCACTGGAGCACATGTGTGGAAAAGGCTAATAAAAAGGGGGTTTGGGTGTCCCAGCACTAGTGCTCTCGAGTCCAGATGGGTAAACAGCTACTGGGTGACCTCTCCTTTACATTGAATAAATTGGCTTTACATTCTGGATGACATTTCTAGGGAGAACAAACTTCCTTTCCCCCAAAAAAACACCAAACATCGTATTATAAGTGGCCGCACGATCGAGGTTGCGTACGATCGAATGGACACACACACGACCATGACAGTGGCAGAAAGATCGAGGCTGAGTACGATCGAATGCACAGACGAACATGAAAGTGGCCATTTTGGAATGTACAACTTTGTAAAAATCAAACCACATGGAGCAGTATGCAAGCAAGAAATCAAACACAAAACACAACTACTTACTTTTTTGAAGAATTCTCTTGATCTTTCTGTACTGATCGGCCTCCCTCAGTTTCAGGTCTGACCAGCGTTTCCTCAGTTGCTCCTTGGATCGTTGTACCCCAAAATGATTGTACAGCCTCCTCACAACTTTAGACATGATCTTGGCCTTGCGGACATTGGGGTTGAGGTAAGGCCCATACTTCCCATCATAGTCGCTCCTCTTTAATATGTCCACCATCTCCAACATTTCTCCAAATGACATATTGGAGGCCTTGAATTTCAGGCTCCGGGATCGGGACGTTTCTGCCTCCGGCCTTTCCTCGTCCTCCTCCTCGTTGGGGGGATATTTGGGGCGCACCTGCTGTGTCCCCGCCATGTGCTCTCCCCACTGCGCCGTAAAGAGAAGGGGTGGGGAATAGACGAGAAAGATCGTCAGGGGCGGGCGGAGTTTGACGCATGCGCACTGTATATAAAACGTCACACGCCTGTGTCGTAGCCACGATCTGGGAGACGAGGGGAGAGAAAGCTCACGCACGAGACGATCGCTACAAACGAAGGTACAATTTGACGTTGGTACATAACTAGCCTAGACTGATTAGAACTTGAGGCTTCTTTATGGAGAAGATTAGGAGAGTTTAGGCTGACATTATTTATATTGTTTTGTGTGGCGTTGTGTCTTGCAGAGGTGATGGAGGCGTTCTACAACGTGAGCTTTCTCCCACACTTCATTGATAAATACCGGCAATTCCCCTCTTATGGCAGGCAAAACACAGGGATTATAGCAACAGACCAAAGAGGTACGCAGCCCTGCTGAAACTGGTGGCATTTGTAAAGCCTACCCTGCCCATGGCAACCGTCGCAAACTTAAAAGTGAAGATAAACAACATGAAGACTACCTATTTCCGGGAGCGCAATAAGGTCCTGAAGTCACAAGCATCTGGAGCTGCAGCAGCTGATGTCCATGTCCCCACGCTCTGGTACTATGACAGGCTCCACTTTCTCAAAGACCAGGCTACTGTCAGGAAGTCACTCTCGACTCTTCCTTGCACGCGTCCTTCCACGCACGCCACCCTGATGAGGCTTCCGAGGACCAACCTGGGCCTTCCAGTCAGGAATATGTGCAGGTGCCCAGCTTGTTCCAGGTATAGTAGTTTTGGAACCAGTTTGTTGAATAATGAATGATGTTCAGTTAATTCAGGATCCCCAATTGCTTATTTCCTAACGTGATTGACATATCAACAGACAGTGGTGTGGGAGACATTTTTGGGAAGAATCTAAACTGCAGGGCTGAGAATTGTATGGTTTTGTATTTGAAAACATTATGCAACAGTCACTAGATGAGAATTGTGTGTGTTTGATGAACAAATAACTGAAACTATGTCCCTTTTTCATACACAGGAAGACCTCAGCCAGGAGGTGGCTGTGGAAGGTGGCAGTCAGGAGGAGGCAGGGGGTAGTGGCAGCCAAGAGGGGGGGTAGGCGTAGGAGCCTGACTGTCTCCCAAGTCTCTCCCCTCCGCCTTCCCTACAGAAGGGCGAAAAACATGGGGGAGGTGGGAGAGTCAGCGCTCCAGCTGATAAAAGATGCCTCAGCCTCCCTCTATGCCACACCCACCTACGAGGAGGCCTTTGCCTCCTTGGTTACAAGTAAATTTACGGGTATGGAGGCGGGGCAACGCAGCATGTGTGAGGAGGTCATCCTCAAAATACTAAATGAGGGGATGGCTGGGGAGATGACTCCCCTCACACATGTTTGCGAGAGTGACCTTGCTCCGCCTCCTCCTCCTCCTTCTGCCACCCCACCAGCACCAGCACCACGGCGTGGAAGGAAGCGTACAAGGAAGACAAGAGAGTGACAACCTGGACTCAGTCTGGTCTGAGAGAAGATGGAGCCTCTCGTAGTACCAGAGCCTGGGGACCTAGATGGCATCTGCTGCAGTTCCGGATGTTTTGGACTTCAGGACCAGATTGCGCTCCCTTATTATTTAGATAGGTAGTCTTCATGCCCCCAATTGTTTAAGTCTGTAAAATGATGGTTGCCATGGGTGTCCAAGGCTTTGCAAATTCCCCAAGTTTCACCATGGCTGCGTTCCTCTTTGGTCTGTTGCTGAGACCTAAATAAAGGTTTTTTTGCTTTGAAATAATCATTGACTATTGTGTTTTACTTTTCTACAATGACAGTTTTTCTTTGAGTAGGCAGGTACATTTCACTAATCCTAGAATTAACAAGGGGCACCAACAACCAACAAACTCCTAGTAAATGTAAGCAAGAAATACAAATGTTAATAATGTGGTTTTGCTAAGTTGAGACATACAAACCCCCTCCAAAAAAAAAAAAAACCTCCTTCAAATATGTATTCCCCCCAAAAAAAAAAAATCTGTGTAAAAAAATAAGAAAGATTGTATTACGATCTGAGTAAAAATAAACATGTAGTGTATAAATGCTGCAAAGTAATAAAGAAGTAAGTTTGTGAGAAGTGCGGGTGAATAGGAGCAGCTAAAAGATGTCATTCTTGTTGCATTGTAAAGAAAAAGAGAATGCGCTGCATTAAAGACATTTTAACATTGCAGCGTGACGAATGTGCTGTGTCGATTAGGAAAGGTAGTTTTACCTGACCGAGCGCTTCCGTCACAGAATTTCTTCTGAGCATGCGTAGCACTTTGTCCGTCGGACAAGCGTACACACGCTCGGATTTGGTGTGATCGGACCGGGTTGACGGGAAATCTTTCCAGCAGGAGATAAGACTTTGTCCGACGGACAAACCGACGAACACTGTCCGATGGTGCATACACACGGTCTGATTTTTCAACAACCTTGTCCGATCGGACCAAATTGATGAAAAAGTCCGACCGTGTGTATGGGGCTTAAGGAGAGAATATACACCACAGGTTATTTTAATTTTTATTTTATTTTATTTTTTTTTTGGTTGTTGTATTTGACTTAATCTTTTTAAGTTGTTCAATATTTTTTTTTTTTTATGAATTTTTTTATTTATTATTTTGTTGCATTAATATCCCAATATTTTGAAAAATTATACTTTGGAAGTACCATTTACATAGCCGGTAGATGTAGTGCGGAGGAAGTATAGAGCGGGAATATTATTGTTTTGATTTTTTTTTTTATTTTTTTTTATGGTTGTTTTGTTGGCAAGAGGACACTGAAAGAGTGGTCCCTGATTTTGTGAAAAGAAAAAAAAAAAGGGGAAACATAGTTTTTTTTGCAAATTTATTGTTTTTTTTTCCCCCTCTATTTGTTTTACTTTTTTTTGGTTATACATTTTTTTTGGTCACTGGTTTAGTTTTATGCTGTATTTCAAAAACGTGCAGGTTTTTAGAAATAGGTGCATTAGTTGGCTTGTTATTTCACTTGTATGACCACTAAAGGAATAATATTGCTTTAGGGACATTTAAACTAACTTACAAAAGAATCTGTCTTTCTGTTAGTTGTGTTTTCCTGTTTTTTTTTTTTGTTGTTGTTGTTTGTGTTTGTTTTTTTTATTAACTGTGAGAATTTACGTGCAGTAATATTCTCATTGTTGTCTGTTAAAGTACAAAACTGTGCAAGTTTTGCTACTGAAGCTAATATCTGAGGAATATTATTATTAGTGTAAAATAAGGTGCACTGACCATTAGACCTGGCAAGAGTTTTTTGTTTGTTGTTTTTTTTTGTGAATTGAGTGGTACAAATACTGGTGTAAACACGGCTGTGTTTGCCTTCCTGTTGTCAGCCTAGAGGGCTATTCACACTAAGTGATCCTTGGGGGCTTACTGAACACACTCTATCTCAAAGCTATTGTTTCTATTGTACTCTTGGTCTATTGTATTACAGGTGTAGCTGCAAAGGGCTGGTAAGTATAATTAGGGTTTCACCACTAAGATAAAAAGATTGTTTGATTGAGAGCGGAAAATATTGTTTTATTTTTACTGTTTTTTCTGCATTTTTATTTCATTTGAGTTTGGTTATTGTAGTTGCTTCCCTCCCTCTATACGGTAATCTCAAATTGACTTTATAGTACAGAGGGACATTTAACTTCAGCTAGCTTACAAATTGTGCATATTATCGGTTGGTAATGGCTGCCATGTCCTGTCTAGAAAGATTTGTAGCAACTTATACTCTTAAACAGAAGAGCAATGAATTTGCCTGTGATGCCAAGTTAAAAGCGTCTCCTTGGATGTATGTCCAGAAGCTATTTGAGGAACAGGCTAAAACAACCAAAAAGAATAAACTCAAAGGTTTCGCCTTAGCAGGCATGTATGCGGCTTGCATGGCTATGAATGCTAAAATACAGAAATTGGAAGATATAGTCTATAATAAAAATATTACAATTTCCGAGAAGGAAGAAGTGAATACAGTTTTACAGAACCAGGTACAAACATTAACTACCCTTAATCAAATAGTTAATGCCTCACAGGAGGAAAATGTTAAAAATTGCAAATTGGCCCAAAAAGAAGTGGTGCAGTATAAAAGCATGCTAACTAAAGTTGAGACTGACCTGGACCACATAACTACTGCATACAAAGTAGTCCAGAATCAGTTACATGAACCTAAGAAAGGAACATTTATAGATCACACACAATGCACGCAAACAGAGTCACAGTTGCTACAAACAATTTCAATCCTTAAAGGACAGGCAGCTGTGGCCAGCAGATGCGAACATGGGAATGCTACGGCGCCTATGTGCGCCTATGAAATTGGGGACACAGAGGAATATGAAGAGTATTGGGGAGAGGAAGACATGGGTCCCAATTCTACGTTTCCTGTGGCGATGGGAGAAATCGCAGAGCCACAGGAACATCAAGAAGGCGCCATTGTCGCAGACAAACCAGACATTGGGGACCAGCTAGCCACAGATGAGGAACATGACAAGTTCCCCATCGTGGGTAGGACCCACATTGCCTCCTCTGCTGAAGGAAATCAAACATTTTTGGGGTTTGATAGCAAAGAAAATGAGGTGATGTCCAATGTATACCCAATTCAACCTGTAAAAACCCTGATGAGTGTGGCTGATTTCATTGGCAAAATTAAAACTAATGAACACATTACTTCACATGCAACTAAGGAAGGCAAAGGGAGCTACAAAGTAACCGTGGCAGAATTGCAAAAAGTCATAAACCCCTCAGCTATAGGTTTGATGGTGGCCTATCAAATTAAACAAAGTAATGAGGAAAACCCTTTAGTTTATGCCAATAGATTGTGGGCACCATATAACACTAACAATGGTAAAACCACTAGAGAGGACATGGAATATAAGAACCTATTGATACACAATGCCCATCCAGCTATTCGAATAAAATGTGAGCATTTGATAGATCCACAAAAACACAGCTATGAGGAGGTGATTGGATTAATACATAGATCATTCCATGCCATCCAAGCATATAAACAGCACAGGCTTAAGGAAAGAGAAGAGAAACAGCTATTTAGGAAGGTGGCTGCATTACAATGCAGGACTACCACCGTAGAAGGCCCCCATGCCCCAGGAGAATCCAATCCTCCATACAACCCTAACTGGGACAAAAGTTTACAAGTGAGGGGGAGGGGATATAGGGGGAAGTCAGCATATAGAGGCAGAGGCAGAGGAAGAGAAAACTCTCATAGCCACCCATCAGAGGGCAAGCATGTCAGTGAGACACAAAGAGCTCCTACTTATGCAGAGTTAAGACAGCAATTACAGGCCTTTCAAGTAGGCCCTGGAAAGGAAGTACAGGTGGCTTCCCAGCCACAGGCTGACCGCCTTCAATGGTGACAACTACAAGGCCCCAAAATTTTAGCACCTATTTCTCTGGATAGGTGTGGGCGCCCTGTAGTGTCAGCATTGATTAGGGGCCATCAATGTACTGCTCCTCTAGACACAGGGGCAGCCATATCGATTATGCATGACAAAAATCCCTTAAACTCAACAATATCTTCAGGAAAGCCGTTGAATCTCCAGAGCTTTGCTGGACATAATGTTGAGTCTGCCTTGTCCAAGCCACTGACAATCCAAATTGGGGAGTTATCCCTAAATCAACCATTTGCATTAATGTGTATGCCAAATGAAACCAGCCTGCTGGGTTCAGACTTCTTAATTCTCAATGGATGTATGTTGCATCTGACCAACCTTTTACTATTGCAAGGGGTGCCAACTGATCAGGTTAGCACCATAGTGATACCTGATTCTCACACAATTGCAGCCATCAAACGCAATGATTCAAAATATGACATACTGGAGATCATTACAGATCACCCAGAATATCACCTTCTGCAGCCTGTGATAGAAAGACATCAGGGATCCTTTGCAACACACAAACATGACTGTGGAAAGGTAAATACTGTAATACACATCAGTGGGCCAGACCCAGTTCCGCAAAAACAATACCCCTTTCCAAAGGAAGCAATCAGCTATGTACGGGAAACCATAGAGTCACTGCTTGAACAAAAGGTCATTAGACCATGTGTATCCACAACAAATGCGCCAATATGGCCGATTCGCAAAACTACTGACAATACGTGGAGATTAAGAATCGATTACCGCAAATTGAACAGTGTTACAAACAATTGCGCCTCCACAGTTGCATCTGTCCCGGATGTCTTGAGCATGTTGAATCCCAAACACAAATATTTCACAGTGCTGGATATATCAAACGGTTTTTGGTCATTACCCTTGTCAGAAGAATGTCAATACAAATTTGCATTTACGTTTTTGGGAAAACAGTATACTTTCAATTCTGTCCCTCAAGGATTTCATAACTCTCCTACGTTATTTCATGCAACCATGAGAGATATTTTAACAGATTTTTCTTCTCCAAAGAATCTATTCCAGTACGTTGATGATTTGTTGCTAGCCACATGCGACAAAGAAGAGCATTTGTGGCTATTGGATGAACTTCTACGGATCCTAGGAAAGGCAGGACTGAAGTGTAATCCCATTAAGGCACAATTGTTGAAGGAATCTGTGTCTTTTCTGGGGATTACAGTGACAGCAAACGGACGTAAGATTGCAACAGAAAAGGTAAAAGCCATTCTACAATTACCTCTGCCAGGGAGCATCCCTACTCTGAAATCTTTTCTAGGATTGGTAAATTATTCACGGGCTTTCGTCCCTGATTTTGCCAAAAAGTCTGCACCACTGTATGATTTGTTGAAAAAGGATACCCAATGGCAATGGACTGAGCAACACACCAATGCAGTGCAGGAGCTTAAAGAAGCTTTAGTGCAAGCGCAAGCGCCAGCATTAGCCAACCCAGAGTACCAACTGCCCTTTCACATAGAGACTGCCATATCAGAGACAGCCATGTCAGCTGTTCTGTCACAGGAAATCCATAGGCAACAGAGACCCATTTCATATGCGTCTAAACTACTATCTCCTGTGGAAATGAAGTACTCTCTATGTGAAAAACACCTCCTAGTTACGTTTTGGGCAGTGAAATACTTCACATACATCATAGGACTTAACCCAGTAATCCTGCACACAACTCACACGCCCACTAAATTTTTACTCACAGACCGAGTGAAAGATGGCAATGTATCCAATGCCAGATTGGCCCATTGGTCTCTGTTGCTTCAAGACCGAGACATTAAAGTCCAACACACAAATAATCCTTCCACTAGAGCCCATGGCCTCCTTTACCAGGGAATACCACATGAATGTGATATCACCCCACAATCATCTGCACAACAATTCTTTAGACCTTTGTCAGCAACTGAAACAGTCCCTGAAAACGCAGGCCAAATTTTCACAGATGGATCATGTTTTTATGTGGAGGGTTCCCCACATGCAGGATTTGGAATATACTTTATGAATCCACAAGCAAAGACCCAAACATCAATCTTTCGGTCATGTCAAGTCAAATCAGCACAATTTGCTGAGATGGCTGCAATTGCTCATGCACTAGAACTGATGAAAGGGGACCAAGAAATTGTTTTATACTCAGATTCTGTGTGGGTCTGTAATGCTCTTACAGAATTTCTGCCCTTCTGGCACACCCACCAGTACATGTCCTCAGATGGGTCTCCACTTAAACATGCATCCCTGTTGAAATATATTGTATCATTGGTGCAAAAGTTGCCACTCAAACCATGGGTGTGCAAAGTAAAAGGTCATTCAGGTACTGCCCCATACTGGGAACAAAATGAGGTGGCGGATTGCTTGGCCAAACAAGGAGCACAGGGAGGGGAGATCTGGGAGATTCCATCGAATCTACCAGACCCAGTCGTGTGCCCCATTGTTTGTGCCCTCACAAAAACCTGCATAGAAGCTCCGGATATTTCGGACATACAAAGGCAGGATGACAACATTAAGGAAATCAAAAACTGCAACATGAGACTGGGGAACTCTCAGAGGGGAATACGTTGGCAAAGTACATGAAACACCTCACATTATCAGAAGATAAAAAGGTATTGTTGCATCATGGAGATGAAGTAACTTGGGTGGTTCCTGAAAAATACCAAAGTGAAATGATTTACTTAGTGCACGACCTGCCTACTGGGGATCATCAAGGGTCAGAGAAAACAGGTGAGCGGCTCAAGAACATAGGTTGGTGGCCTTCCATGATGACAGATGTGAAGCAGTATTGTGACAATTGTATTGTCTGTGCACAGGTTAACCCTGCACCAAGGAAGATCAATGCCCCTTTACGAATACGACTGAAAGAAGGGCCATGGAATGCCTTACAAATGGATTACATGGGACCCTTGCCAGTCACTTCTAGAAACAACAGATTCATTTTGGTAGTCACAGATCTGTTTTCGAAATGGGTAGAGATATTCCCAACCAAAAGTAACACTGCACAAATTACGGCTAAGATATTGGTGGAACAGGTGTTCAGTAGATGGGGGCTCCCAGCATCAATAGAGTCAGATCAGGGGACCCATTTTACTGGAAAGGTGGTAAAAACATGTCTAGAGATGTTAGGGGTGGAGCAAAAATGTCACATTCCATATCACCCAGAATCTTCAGGTCAGGTTGAAAGAGTCAATCGGCAGATTAAGACAATGCTAAAAAAAAATTGTCCACATCAATGGTAAGAACTGGGATAATCTGTTGCCATTACTGGCCATGGCCATCCGAGCAACCCCCTCATATGCTACCCGATTGACACCCTTTGAAGTGCTGACAGGTAGACAGATGAGACTCCCTGAACATCTCTGGCTAGAGATGCATACCCCTACCATAGACAGACTGTCAATGGACCAATACCTCCTTAAACTTCAAAAAGCGGTAAAAGAGATCCATGTATTTGCAGCCGCACAAATGGGTAAAAGTCAAAAGAAGGCCAAGGCGTATTTTGACAAAGGGGTTCGAGAATGCACTTGGGCCATAGGAGACCGAGTTATGTTCTTGGAACTACGTCCCCTGAATAACAGTCTAAGTCAAAAATGGAGAGGCCCATTCTCCATTATTGATAAATTAAGTCCTTCTGTATATAAAATCAGAATAGAGGAGGGCAAAAAAGACACAAGATAAATGGGTTCATGCGAACCAACTGAAACAGTTCCATGGCGCCAAAGAAATCAACTAAAATGTGCCGCTTTCTTTCCTTTTAGAGCCATGAAGTCGATGTGGATTGTTATCCTGCTCCATCTGATCAGACCTACCAAGGGAGAGGAGACTGAACCACTCATCAGCGTGATCGTTGACAAGAATCCGGTCTACTGCCTAGAGGGGGAATCCGTTTTATTGCCTGTGGCCATTGTAGGGACTGTGGGGAAGCAAGTATATTGGTGGAGTCCCATTGATAACCTAGTCTGGGTTAACAGCGGTGCTGGGAATATCACTGACTACCGGGATAGAGTCGTGAGTTTTCAAAACGGATCCTTGTTAATTCAAGAAACACGGTTGAGTGATGCCGGAGAGTGGAAATATTCTTTTGTTATCTCCATCCCCTTGTCCAGCAACACACAGCCATCCACTCTTCAGTACATCCCAGGAAAAGTTACCTTGCATGTGTCTCCAAAGACTAACACCCCTGCTCCTGCAACTTTGCCCAAAAACACAACTGCAATCCCCTACTACGAACCAACATCTTTGGAATGCCCATCACTGCAAGAGGGACCACCTAGTGGCCTAACGGCAACATCAATCCCTGGAATATTGTTCAATAACGTTAAGTTCATTCATGTACCTGTGGTACTTAATTTGTCCCAGTGGAACATGGCCGAATTCGGCTCAAATGTTTCTCTGTTTAACTCCTCCTTGCTGGTAGATTTGATTGCCTCCCATGCAAGCCGAACTCAGGACCCATTTGCAGAACCAAACCTCGCTCTCCACAGGGGCATTTTCAGATCCAGAAAGTTAAAGGGCTTGGACAGCATACGTGGGTCCATCCCAGGACTTTTTGGATCTGGCATGTCAATTTGGAACCGAGCCGATTTGTCAGCAATTCGCAGGCACATCGGGAATTTTGAACAGAAAGAGGGTCGGCAAGTGCTGAAACCAGTTCTGCAGGGTGTTGAGGGGCTTGCAGAGGAGGAAAGGTTTACGGTTTATAACATGAAAGACATTGCCCAGTTGTTTGAAAAGACACAACAGAAAATAAACGAAATCATAAATATAAACAATCAGAAAGCTAGAGAGGATGGTATGGGCAAAGAGGTAATATGCACTGCGTATGGGAATTTTGTTTTAACCAAGGTCACTAATATCATCCGAGATATTCAAGCAGGTAAAATCCCGGATATATTAAGGGACACAGACCTTACCCGATGGTATTGTACTCACACTATTATTAGTGGTGGAATGAATGTACATTCTGGAGACAAGTGCAAACCTTTGCCGGTTTCCACAATTCGAAATATAGGGATAGTAACACCACACCCAAATAGAGGGCCATTTGCTTGCAAGAAGAGCCCGTCACTGTGCGCCTACCGTGACCTAATATACGTGTCCTTCACTATGTCACTGCCAGTGTTCCATCCACAAGATGACTACTTTAACAAGATGGCGTCCATACACTCCCTCGGGTACCTCGAAAATGACGTCTACAAGGAAAGGTTGCACCTCCCCGAAATGCTCATTCAAGTTCAAGGGCGATGGGAAGCACCAAACACTGCCTGCTGCACTGTCAAAGACAATAGGTACTTATGCCGTTGTAATGTGTTTGAAATTGACACTCTAGTCTGTGGTCTAAGCAATGACCCGGATCCCACAGCCAAAGTAGCAAGGGACCCCCAACTGGAAAGTCCACACCAACCCCCTCAAGAAACCAGTCCAAGGGAGATGAAAGCTAACTGCCCAGTGAAGTTGTCAAAATGGAGAACACCAAGCACAAAAGTCACCTACCACATGGATGGACTGTACTGTGTCGTTACCAATCACCAGACATTTCTCTATGGGGGTCAGTCGTGTCCAATACCCTATCCAAATTTTTGCTTCATTCCACATGAGTACACTATTATTGGGGAAACTGTAGTAACCCCCATACCAGTGTTAACAGAAGACTATATCATTGAGAGTCCCCCTGATGTCCCAGATCCTATAACCTACATACCCCATTTTGATATAAAAATTGATACTCTGTCAGTAAACCTTCACAATCTGCTTGCAAGGAAGGATACCCATATAATTCAAATTAGTAATGATATGGAGAAAACAGGGAAAAGGTTGAATGAACTTTTACATGATGGGGATTTCAGCTTAGTCACCACTAGGACCTGGGTGGAAATGGGAATAAAAGGTCTTCTCATATTGCAGTGTGGGGTACTGATATTTATGACGGGCATGGTGATATATCTTGGCCGACTTCTAAGATGGCAGAGGGAGAAACTGAACTCACTAATAGGGATTAGACATAAACAATTACTCACTTAAATGTGGCCTCGTTTCATCTGTCTCAACTTGCCACAAGGGGTCATCTGTTGCATTATGAGGGGTTTATGAGTAATCTCCATTAGCAACTGGGAATATGTGTATATAGATGTATATATATGATTTTAGCTTGTAGTATTTTTTCTGTTAAGGGTTAAACTTGGCTGGAGGACTTTGTCTGTGGGAATATCTAATCCAATTAACAGTTCCTTTTGTGTCTAGGTATGTTAAGTGTGTGTTGGGGAGATGCCCTGTTTTCTACCTAATTTAATATTCAAAGGCCCAGGAAAAGATATCTGTGTGTAGTCAGTACGGCACCGAATTCATTAGCTAATAAAGGCTTTTGTACTCTTCCGTGCTAATCAACTATTTATCCATCTCAAAGGGTGTGATATGCTTAGCATATTTCTTTTGACTTGTTCAGGAAGGGATACTACAACCCAGCTATGATTGCGCATAGTTAAGTGCCCCATTCACGAGAAGACCTTCTCTTTAATTAAGTTGCCTTCAAACTAATTAACACTAGCTCGTTAATACGAAAGAGGAGGTGCTATTGATGGGAAATTAAGTTATAAGGAAATTGACCAATCGGGGAAGAGATACGCCCGGAGGGAGGAGAGGGCTAACCAATCAGGGTGGTCCTGTGCAAGTCAATGAGAGATGGCACTTTATTAGCAGGACACACACAATGATAGGCAGATGAACACTGACCGTGGGCCCCGGAATCATAAGATAGGTAATTTATCAGATCATCTCCCAGCACTTACAGGTATACCTGCTTCTTTAATTAATGTTCGTTTGCTATAAATATTTTCTATGTAATCTTGTATTTTAACCTAACATTTACTCCCTTGCTTAAAACTATAAATTGTATTTTCTGTGTATTACCTAGACCTGTTAAACGTTACTCTAATAAATGGTATTATGTTTCAAGCTTCCAAATCTTCTCAATAGAACTCTCATTTAACCCATATCATATTTTGTGATTAATAAATCAGAAATAGAGATATTATAGGTTAACACCAAGTACCTCAACGTGGCAACAAGCCTCTGCTCCGGAGTGATGGCTTGTCTCATGCAGGTATCCTGCCGGCTGATAAAAGGGGTCAGCAAAGCCAAAAGACGGTGAAAAACGGGGTCCGTTATCCGGAGAAATCATCAGGATTATTCTTCCGGACCTCACGAAGCAAAGGCATGTGCGAGAATTGGTCACGCTGAAGCAACCAATTCTTGGTCCACATACTCCTCCTCGCTCTGTTCATGGACGGGTCTTGGGTCAAAGCTAAAAGCCCGACACCAAGTCCCTGTACAGCACGAACTCGGCGACGAGTACGTACAGGAAACATCGCTCACAAACGGTCGGCTGGTCAGAACGGACAAACAGAAAGCACCGATAAACAGCAAGGCCTGAAAGAACGAAATGAATACCAGAAACGAGCAGACAATAAGCAGTAAAAATCAAAGCGTCCTATATCAAGATATAGGCCGCAATGACCAACAAATGCGAACTGACTACACGCACTAATAAACAGATACGCACGACAAGCACAAACTGAAGAGCAGTAACGATCTGAGTCAGAAAACTGAGAAGCGCGAATCGTAAGTCCCCAAACTTCTACTAACACGCGATAAACACGGAATCAGCAGAAGGAGCCCAACGGATGCCGGACGTGGTGCTGAACTTCCCTTTTCTAGTCTCGTGGAAGACCGCTTACGTCACGGCGTTCTTGAAGACCGGAAATTCCGACAACGTTGTCCGACCGTGTGTACGCAACACCAGCATCGGACAAATTCCGACGGAACTAGTCATTGGAAAATCCGAGCGTGTGTACGGGGCATTACAGGAGTGAATTTCCCTTCCTAGAGGTGGATTTCCTCGCACTTTCTGTTGTCTCCCTCCGTTTGTAAGTAGGAGTCGTTTGTAAGTCAGATGTTTGTAAGTAGGGAACCCCTTGTATTGGGGGGTTGTTGGAATATTTCTTTCAAAGTTTCATCCTCTGTTATGATGGGTTGCAAATCTTTGATTATCTTTTTTATCCCTTCTAGTGCTGGATTGTATGTGGTGACTAGAAGTACACAGTTATTTTTTTTTTCTCTTTGTACTTGAGGAGATTTTCTCTTCAGGCTGTGTTTATGCTGTTGTTGATGATTTTGTCTTTGTGTGAATGAGTTCACTCCCCTCCTTTACATATATAGTCTCCTTTGTGTTTGGGTGTAACATTGGACCATATCGTTTTATTTATGATTTTTTACAGACATTGGTGCACTCGCCCCTGATGATGTGGTAGGAAACCATGAAACGGGCGTTGGGCCAATTTTGATGCACCATTTTCTGTTTCAATATTTTTTTATTAAAGTTTTCACAAAAGAGAATACAAAAATGTTTACAAAGCACATTTACATTTTAGATGGTTTTATGTCATCCACTCCTAAGTTACCCCACCATGTTGCTTTTCAAGCAATTCTTTATAATGGACAATTGTCCTATACCTTAATATGTCATCTCCATGCTGATATGATTGTTTTTATGAATATCTGGTTAATAATATGTAATTGTTATGCTTATTTACCATGCATGTACTAATTTTGCTATGTCATTTTAAATTTTTTTTTATTTATTGACTAAAACATGTCTTCTTACATTGACTCATCTTTTAGCCATGCTAGACCTACCTCATTTAAAGTCCCAACCCCTCTTTTTCTTGCATATAGATAGGGATGGAGATGTGTGATCCCACACACCTCATTTAACCGATTCTAGAGCGCCCGCCGTTGATTGACGGAGGTAGAATAGCTCCCCTGCACAAATCGCTGTAGCTGTACGATGGTCGCTTTAAGGTGATTAGGGTGCGCGCCACGTCACTGAGGAGCTCGTGCCCGGCAGCCGCGATGTCCGCTGGCGCACTCATGATCGTTCCTGACAGAGCAGGAATGGGGATGTGTGTGTGTGTAAACACACACATCCACGTCCTGTAAGGGGAGAGAAGACAGATCATGTGTTCTTGGTGTATAGTAACACCGATCAGTCTCCTTCCCTAGTCAGTCCCTTCAACCCTACAGTTAGAACACACACATGGAACACAGTTAACCCCTTGATCACCCCCTAGTGTTAACCCCATTCCCTACCAATGACATTTATATAGTAATCAGTGGCTATTTAAAGCACTAAAAGCGCTGCATAAATGTCAGTGGTCCCAAAATAATTTTAAAAGTGTCCAATCTGTCTGCCGCAATGTCGCAGCCCTGATAAAAAAGTTGCAGATCGCCGCCATTACTAGTAAAAAAAATGAAATAATAAAAATGCCATTAATCTATCCCCTATTTTGTAGACGCTATAACTTTTGTGCAAACCAATCAATATACACTTATTGCAATTTTTTTACCAAAAATATGTAGAAGAATATATATTGGCCTAAACTGAGGAAGACATTTTTTATTTTTATTTGGGATATTTATTATAGCAAAAAGTAAAAAATATTGTGTCGCTCTTTTTTTGTTTATAGTGCAAAAATAAAAACCGCAGAGGTGATCAAATACCACCAAAAGATAGCTCTATTTGTGGGGAAAAAAAGGACATAAATTTGGGGTATAATGTTGCACGACCATGCAATCATCAGTTAAAGGGACGCAGTGCCGTATCGCAAAAAATGGCCCGGTCAGGAAGGGTCGCAAATCGTTCCAGGGCTGAAGTGGTTAAAGTCCCAAACCCCTTTTTTTGGTTTTGTCTTTGTAACCTTTCTTATGGAACGAGTCTGCTAGGGTTCTGAGATGTTTTTTTCTGTTTTCTGGGTCTCAGCATATTCGCATCTGATGGCCTGGCTGTGTATGATGGCCCGTTTTGTGTGTTGGGGTAAAAACTGGAACTGTGGAGATAGTTGCATTTGCCAGTCAGTTTCCTGTATATCGAAGTGTGAAGCTTGTCATCCCTGATGTATACTGTGGTGTCTAGGAAAATGACATGTGTGTTAGAATAATCAATTTTTAGTTTGATAGATGGGTGAAAAGTGTTGGTCAACAAGTAAAACGGTTTTACATTTTATTCACCTTCTGTCTATATGATGAAGATATCATCGATATAGCAATAATATCTGTATGGTTTTGCTGTATGCTGTTCAGGAATTTGTCCTCCAGGTCAGCCATAAATGAGTCTACATATTAAGCTGCCATTTTACTACTCATAGCAGTACCCATACACTGGAGGTAGATGTCGTTGTTGAAAGTGAAGTAGTGTGTAATAATGAATTTGATGAGCTGTGTAACATCCTCAGCAGTGTATTATGTGAAAAGTGTCCTCCGCACTACTATATTGGTGAACTAGGAATGTATATAAATAAAATAGTATTTATAAATAAATATGAAGGTGTAATAATCACACAGTGTAAACAATGAATAATCAATAAAAATTATAAATCAATGTGCTAAAGTTAAATAGATAAATATATCTTAACCACTTGCCGACCGGCGCGCGACGATATACGTCGGCAGAATGGCACGTACAGGCAGGAGGGCGTATATATAAGTCCCTCCTTAATGCCTGTCCTTGCCATCGGGAGCGCGCCGGTCGGGACCCCCGTGAGTCCGGTCGCGGTCCCCGCGGACTCGATCGCCGCAGGGACCCCCGCGATCGTCTCACGGGAAGGCTGAACGGGGAGATGCCGAGATAAACAGCATCTCCCCGTTCTGCCTAGCAACTAGTGACGCCGATCTCTGCTGCCTGTGATTGGAGCAGAGATCAGCATTCACTAGCTGACAGCCACCCCCCCCACAGTAAGAAACACACCCCTAGGCATACTTAACCCTTACACTGCCCCCTTGTGGTTAACCCCTTCACTGCCAGTGTCATTTATACAGGAATCAATGCATTTAAATAGCATTGATTGCTGTATAAATGACAATGGTCCCAAAAATGTGTCAAAAATGTCCGATGTGTTTGCCATAATGTCGCAGTCACAAAAAAAAACGCAGATCGCCGCCATTACTAATAAAAAAAAATTATTAATAAAAATGCTATAAAACTATCCCCTATCTTGTAAACGCTATAACTTCTGCGCAAACCGATCAATAATCGCTTATTGCGATTTTTTTTTACCAAAAATATGTAGAAGAATACGTATCGGCCTAAACTGAGGGAAAAAAAAAGTTTTTTTATATATTTTTAGGGGATATTTATTATAGCAAAAAGTAAAAAATAATGCATTTTTTTTTCAAAATTGTCGCTCTATTTTTGTTTATAGCGCAAAAAATAAAAACCGCAGGGGCAATCAAATACCAACAAAAGAAAGCTCTATTTGTGGGAAAAAAAGGACGTAAATGTTGTCTGGGAGCCACGTCGCATGACCGCGCAATTGTCAGTTAAAGCGACGCAGTGCCGAATCGCAAAAAGGAGCCTGGTCCTTTGGCTGCAAATTGGTCCGGTCTGAAAGTGGTTAAAATAAACACCAGCAGCAAAATCTAGTAGTGTGCACAACCCACAAAATAGATAAATAAAGTAAAAGTGATTTTGCGCATAAGGTAAAAGCATACACTTATATGTGATATCAATAAATGAAGATTGTATGAAAATTCAAAACGTAATAATCCACGTGATAAAAAACAATGTGTGGGGTTAAAAACTTAGTGTCCCACGTGATAGATACAATATATATTAAATTAAATAAATTAAATAAAATTGAATATATATAAAAAACACGTGTTAATAAAAAGTGACACAATCTAAAATCCGTGCCAAAATGGATATTATTAATTGAGTCCTTAACGGTATATTGAACAGTCTCTGTTATGTATATAAGTTCAATCTTGTATAAAACGCTCTTCTAATACTTGTTCCTGAGGGGTAGGAGGTAAAAAGCAAATAAAATCCTAAAGTGTGCTCCCAGAACTCTCACCTCAGATCTTCTTTGTACACTGCATATATATCCACACTCCTGAGCTGGATTTTCTCCTCTGTTTATCCTCCATGCTTCTAAGTATCTCCTTGTGGTGAGATGTACCTTTAAATTGTCAGGAACTGGCCATCTAAAACCGGTGGTAGAACTCACCAAAAAAGAGGGGGGTGAAGGAAAAAAGAGCTTCCATAGTGTAGTATGTAAATATAATTTAAATGTTTATTAAATAAAATAAGATTGCTCCCTTACAAAATAGTAAAAAATACAAGCAAAGAACAATTGCGATCAAACGCCAGTCTCACTGCACTTCCGGTATTGCACTGTGGATTTCCACTTCCGGACCACTCCCTGCACGTTACGTCGCACGTGACTTCTTCAGGGGAACCTGATTGGTCGTGGTGGGGATGTTTATATACGCTTACAAACCGGAAATAGTTTGGCGGCCATTTTGTTGTAGTATTAAACAAACAATTGCGGCCATTTTCTAATGGTCCCGCGTGTTCGACAATAGCGGCCATTTTCTGGAGTATTATAGCAGACCTCCGGCTACGGAAATAGTAGAGCTAGTGTTTATCACTGTATATACCGGACGATCGCGGTATGATTATAGTATCATTGATGAGCATACTGCAGGGCAGAAAAAAATGATAAAAAATATAATCATGACCAGATCCAACGGATATAATCACTAAGTTTAAAACAAAACTGGGTTTAATGTCCTGTTTGTATATCCGACAATAATAGCAAGCAAGCTTTTACCAAAGCTCCATTTTCTGGTGGCCCATATTCTGGTATAGTCAGCCGCCATTTTTCATTGGTTTGTTAGATCCTATATTACGACGCTCAAGATGTGCCTCAGCACAAATACATTCCGTGCTGACAGTCGCAACCACATTTAGTTGTTAGGCTCTGGTCATCAGACCGGAACTGCCACCTCCGATCTATTTGGGAGACACATAGATGTCATTATGTCAATGCTGTTCCTGACACACCAACTCCAACATGTCCGATGGTGATCAGGGCACATTACCGACATCTTTGAATAGCTTCTGAGTATATATTCATCATAAATAGATAAAAAGTGTTTGTTTTCCATCTAATATCACTGCTGGCAACGGCAGATGTTTCCTCCCTATATACGATAGTACCGCACCATGAAGCCTGTACTGCCATAAAATGGCTTCTGAGAGCACATAGCACTTTAATATGCAAACAAGGGAAATTTTTAATTAAATGTTTAGATTTTTGCCTCAAATGTAGTTATTTCTGGCATAACCAATCCTATTATAGACAAGCTATAGGAATCGCGATGGGAGCAAAATTTGCTCCTAGCGTCGCAAATGCATTTATGGCCTACTGGGAGGAAGATGCTGTGTATGAAGATATGCCGGCAGAACTAACGTTGTATAAAAGATACATCGATGATGTATTAATAGTATGGAATGGAAGCTATTAAGCTTGGAGAGTTTTCTGAATAACTTGAATATTAATGAGAAGAATATAAATCTAGTATGGAAGATTGATAACAAAGCGGTTGATTTCCTGGACCTTAATATATCTATAGAAGGAGATAAGATTGTCACTAAACCTTTTTTTTAAAATGTGGATGCCAACAGCTATCTGTTGATGAAAAGTTGTCATTTCAAACCCTGGCTTTTTAACATCCCTAAAGGACAGCTTGTATGTATTAGAAGAAATTGCACTAAGGAAGAAGATTTTAAAATTCAAGCAAAACTAATTGGTACAAGAATTAGGGAAAAGGGATATGAAGAATCCTGGATTAACAAACAAATCACTCAAGTCCAAGAGATGGATATAAATACCATGCTTCAAGATAAACCCAAGAATAAATCATTCCAACAGACTGAAGCACCGTGTCTAATATTGGATTACAATATACAACACAAAGAAGTGGCAAAAATAATTAAGAGACATTGGCATGTGCTTAAAAGCGACAAAGATCTGAAATCTATCCTACCTACAACACCCAATATCATCTACAGAAGAGCTCCCACTGTGAGAGATCTGGTTGTTAAGTCAGTTGTTGAACCACCAGCAAAAAAGGGATTTACATTTTTTGCTAGTAAGGGGTTTTACCCATGCAAAAATTGCTATGCGTGCCGTAAAGCACGCAAATTCCAAAGCAAAAGGACAGACTTTATTGCTACCACCACTGGGCAGACCTATACCATTAAAGATTTTATTGGCTGCCATACGGAAGTTGTGGTATGTGTTGCAATGTAGCTGCAATTTGCAATATGTGGGTAGAACGAAAAGAGAACTAAAGGTTAGAATAAAAGAACACGTTCAAAATATCATTAATGGCTTCCCTAAGCATAGTGTATCTAGGCACTTCAATAGAATACACAACAGGGATCCAACACAATTACAGTTTTGGGGCATAGAAAGGTATAACCCATCATGGAGGGGCAGCCACAAAATCAGGACTATTAGTCAAAAGGAATCCATGTGGATACATAGGATGCGAACTTTGGTACCCTAAGGGTTAAATGTCGAATTTGACTTGAATTGTTTTTAAGCAACTTTTAAAAAACCTATGTATTAGATTTTATTGATGCCAATCACTGCATTTCCGGTATGCAGCCCCCGTTTTTATTTCCTCTCTCTATCTATTCTACATATTTACAAGCCTGTGATAGGACTCTTTTAACACGTTTTTTTTAGTTTTTTAAGACTAGGTATATATATTCAACATTTATATTAGATAAAGATTATCAGTCCTCTCAGATTTTTATCTATTTGGGGTATTAGATATTTTATATACACAGACATATTTATATGTGTGTATACATGTTTTAAATAGCCAAATTCGTTGTTAGGATTGGAGGGTTATATTATTTAGCCATGGTCCTTTATTTCCGTTTCCTAACTCCAATTTTAATTTTATTTTAATGAAGCAATTATCTATAAGCCTTTTAAATAAATGTATTGGTATATAGGCTTATACATTTAGGTGTTTATGTTTTTAACTTTTATATTGGATACTGGCATATATGTCTCTAAATGCTCTGATCGCTAGCGAGACATGTATGGGTACCATACAATTGTATATTTGCAAGTTCTCCCTCTTATTTAAATTTACATTTTTAACTTATTTCAAGGTCTCTTTTCATCATAGATATTAGATGGAAAACAAACACTTTTTATCTATTTATGATGAATATATACTCAGAAGCTATTCAAAGATGTCGGTAATGTGCCCTGATCACCATCGGACATGTTGGAGTTGGTGTGTCAGGAACAGCATTGACATACTGACATCTATGTGTCTCCCAAATAGATCCGAGGTGGCAGTTCCGGTCTGATGACCAGAGCCTAACAACTCTAACTCTAAATGTGGTTGCGACTGTCAGCACGGAATGTCTTTGTGCTGAGGCACATCTTGAGCATCGTAATATAGGATCTAACAAACCAATGAAAAATAGCGTCTGACAATACCAGAATATAGGCCATCAGAAAATGGCGCTTTGGTAAAAGCTTGCTTGCTATTATTGTCGGATATACAAACAGGACATTAAACCCAGTTTTGTTTTAAACTTAGTGATTATATCCGTTGGATCTGGTCATGATTATATTTTTTATCATTGTTTCTGCCCTGCAGTATGCTCATCAATGATACTATAATCATACCGCGATCGTCCGGTATATACAGTGGTAAACACTAGCTCTACTATTTCCGTAGCCGGAGGTCTGCTATAATACTCCAGAAAATGGCCACTATTGTCGAACACGCGGGACCATTAGAAAATGGCCGCGATTGTTTGTTTAATACTACAACAAAATGGCCGCCAAACTATTTCCGGTTTGTAAGCGTATATAAACATCCCCACCACGACCAATCAGGTTCCCCTGAAGAAGTCACGTGCGATGTAACGCGTAGGGAGTGGTCCGGAAGTCCGTGCAATACTGGAAGTGCAGTGAGACTGGCGTTTGATCGCCATTGTTCTTTGCTTGTATTTTTTACTATTTTGTAAGGGAGCAATCTTATTTTATTTAATAAACATTTAAATTATATTTACATACTACACTATGGAAGCCCTTTTTTCCTTCACCCCCCCTCTTTTTTGGTGAGTTCTACCACCGGTAGATGGCCAGGTCCTGACAATTTAAAGGTACATTTCACCACAAGGACATACTTAGAAGCGTGGAGGATAAACAGGGGAGAAAATCCAGCTCAGGAGTGTGGATATATATGCAGTGTACAAAGAAGATCTGAGGTGAGAGTTCTGGGAGCACACTTTAGGATTTTATTTACTTTTTACCTCGTACCCCTCAGGAACAAGTATTAGAAGAGCGTTTTATACAAGATTGAACTTCTATACATAAAAGAGACTGTTCAATATACCGTTAAGGACTCAATTAATAATATCCATTTTGGCACGAATTTTAGATTGTGTCACTTTTTATTAACACGTGTTTTTTATATATATTCAATTTAATTTAATTTATTTAATATATATTGCATCTATCACGTGGGACACTACGTTTTTAACCCCACACATTGTTTTATATCACGTGGATTATTACGTTTTGAATATTCATACAATCTTCATTTATTGATATCACATATAAGTGTATGCTTTTACCTTATGCGCAAAATCACTTTTACTTTATCCTCAGCAGTGTATTTGTGGTTTGGTGAGCATGATAAGAATCTGTGACATGCAGCCAACCCATCCCTGTGAGGGATGTTACTGTACAGAGATTCTACATCTATAGTGACTAGAGATGGGCCCTAATGGTGTTCGTTTGTTTATATGTTTGTTTATAGAACAAACAAACATATCCAACGGCTAAAGAAGCAATCAATCTTCTCACCAGAACAAAGGAGATACTGCCTGTAGCAAACCTTAGACTTTACAAGATTATATCTAACAGCCAGGAACTTATAAATGCCTTTAACTCTGAGGACTATGCCACTAGTCTAAAAAAAAATTATATTTAGGTACAGATAAGCCTTCTGTACAGCGAAGTCTGGGTTTTTTGTGGTACATCAAACAAGACACATTCACCTTCCAAGTGTCAACTTGTGAAAAACCCTTCACAAATGAGAAGTACTACAAGTACCCAGGGTGTAAGAAAGAGCATTGCCTTTTATTTCAAATAGATCAAACAGTTCAGATTTTGCAAGTGGTCTATTGCTCTGATCATCTAAGATATCATATGCCTTTAGAGGCTTTTCTGGTTTATTCTTGTGGTATATGTTCACCAAGCATATTTTAGCACAGGACTTATCACAGTGGTCTTCTCCACAAATTTCAGTGCAGGATGAAGAAAGGGAATTAGGCACTTGATCTGTATTCTCCCCGCCATGCGTTGACCTGGGAGGAGAGTTAGCAGGTTGTGCAAAGCTGGGCTCAAGCAGACGGAGGGCTTGCACATGTTCTTCAGAGCCACACTATGCACTCGATGGGCACATTACAGTCCTTTGCAAAATGTTCAGTAGAAGCACAACACCTGAAACATACCCCAAATGTGTTACGCTCTTCAAGAGGCCTTTTCCTAAAGCCGATACATTTTTGAGGGAGTGCGGCTTTTTGTGAATGGGACACTCTCGGTTAGGGGTTTCAATCTTCCTACTCTGTTTGCGGCCACAACTGTTCTAGGAGTGGGAAGGATGTCAGTCTTTTTCACAGATACTGGGCCTCTACATTTCCTATAGTTGCCCCGAAGACTGGTACTCTTAGGAAAGGGTGAGAAGAGACTGCACTCACCATAGGAAAAAACTTGGATCATTCTTGGTCTCTAAAATTTTCCTGATGAATTTGCAGAAGAAAGAGAATAGAGGGAAGCAAGCCTTGTTCTCTTATTTGTATGATGACCCTAGGGCAGGCCATTTTTCTTGCAAACCATATGGGAACTTGGAGACGATTGGGTGTACCCCTCTGGCAGTGTCCAGGTAACTGAGTCTGGGTAGTTTAGGGTCTGCCTTGGCTAGCTGAAGCGCAAGGAGAAGGTCACTCAGTCCTGGAACTTCTTGTTGTCCTTACCAGATATCTTTGGGAAAGCATTTTCTATAGCTTCTGGACTAAAAATGGAAAATAGGTATATCGCGCTGACACCAAAAAACTTTCAAACAGCAGCCAGCACAGCAATAAACAAGTCCAAATCAAACTAGAAATAAAAAATATGTGTAGCGCTTAAAAATTCTGTACAGCTACAAAATCATGTGTATGTAAAAAAACAATATAAACCAGTGTGAATGAACACAGAATTGTATATTAAACCCTTAATGAGTCCATGTAGTGTCCTATGAAAAGTTGAAAGTTGAAAAGTCCATAAAGGAATAGGGATGAAAAGAGATAAACTGGATAAAAAGAAGAAAAAACGTGTTCCTCGTGACATCAATGTTCAGTGAGTATACAATACAACCACCACCGGTTGTGAGAAGGCTTACCGGAGTGAAGGGACTTAAATGGGCATACGCTCAATGAGTCAACAAGGCTTTTAGTGTAAACACCAATACATGGGACATCCGCACCTGTACTTCTGACCAAAGTGGAAGATGATCCCTCCTTCCAATGGATGGCTCAGATAAGCAATTCACAGATGTAACCAGCAAGATGAGCAGAGTCTCTCATGTAGTCAAGCAGTATGACCAAAAAATAAAAAAATACTCCACATAGTGTAAACCCATTAACATAATATGAAATTTAATAAAATTGGGAACACTCACATTTGAATAGATGAACAAGTGCTTGCAATAGACAGTATAGGCAACCCAATGGCATCAGCAGGGCTCAGGCTGACGCATTTTGTCTAAAGGAGCCATCGGTATGAGCCCTGCTGGTGCCATTGTGTTCCCTATACTGTCTATTGCAAGCACTTGTTCATCTATTCAAATGTGAGTGTTCCCGATTTTATAGCTTCTTGACTGCCATAACTTTGCCCTAGTCAATTCCATGCAGCTGTGAGGCCTGCTGTAGGATTGTTCATGAAAACTGATCCTAATGGCTTAACACGTGCAGCAGATAGAGGACCAAGCCATCTGATCAGCAGATCCAATTCTTCAGCAGCTGTAATGCCAAGATCACGGATTGAAGTTCTGAAGGCACATTGACTTCTGTTGTTCTGCAGGTTGGTCATCAAAACTTGTGAGATCAGTCTTTCTGAGCTCTCTGCAAATTATGTACCTCACAAACTTTGCTGTCTCAATTGTCTCTGCCTTTACGTTGTTGGCTGAATGGTGATGATTGCACTACCTTTGACATTGTTGTTAAAGGACACAGGAAAATATGGTGAAGCAGATGCATTCAGATGAGTTGATTGCTTGAAGTCAGTTGTTCCAATGACATGTTGATTTAAGGTTGTACTGATGACCAGAGATTGATGACTTGCAGCTTGCTTTGATGCTCTGTGACGTATGAAGAAAGGTTAGGTAAGCACACAGGAATGGCACTGGAGTGATTTTCATGCAAGAAGTTGAACCTCTTTAACTTGATGCTGTGAAGAAGTCTCTATGTTGTCAAGAGCATTGGAAACGATGGAGTGTACACTGCAGTCACTTAGAACATAGTCTTTAATGCATTTGAGAGGATCTTCCATATCTGTTATGTTTAGGTTGATTCTGTCTTTCTCACTTGCACCTTCGGCTGCACTGATAGCTTGCTTTAGGACCCTTAGCTTTGCCATAACTGCATCATGTTTACATTGTTCGTTTTAGATTTAAATTGCTGCTCTCTGAGCTTCCAACTCTACTCTTTGACGTGCTGTCTGATTTTCCAACTCTGCTCCCTTTTCTGCATATGTGACCTGCACCTTGCTGGCTTCCGCGAGGGCATTAATAAGTCGCTCACTGAGTGTTGAATATCTTGAACTATGGGGTTTAGAGGACTTCTTAGAATGTCTGGTGGAAATGGATCTGTGAGATGCAGTGTCCTGTAGCAGCTCCATATTTGCTTCTGCCTTTAATTTGGTTTGCTGGAACTGTCTCTTTCTAGATTAAGAACCTGGAAGCTCTTTAATTCCTCTAGTGAATCTTCTGTGTTCATACTTTGTAAAACATTAATGAACTTATTGCTGGTAATCTGATAAAGCTCATATGAGGCAGAAAGTTGTTTAATGGCACCCTCTAGTGGCAGTAGTTCATGTTCAACAGATAGTGTATTAGAATGAGTAACAACCTTTTCCCATAATTTCAGGCTATTTGTCAGTTCAGTTCTTAAAGCTTTATATTTTTCCATTACTTTTAAAGTTGGTTTGACTGAGCATTTGGGTAAGTCAGCTGGCTTAGGGTCTTGTGCTGGGGCTGCTGTGTGTTCACATTCAGAGCCTTTGTAACTCATGCTGACACAGGCAGATAATGACTAAGTGATAAGCAGGCAGGATCTGTGTGCTGTATTATGAAACCATGTAGCCTGGACTCAGGTTATGAGCCTTACAGGGTAACCTTAGAAGAAAACCTGTTAGAGTCTGCAAAAGACTTGAGACTGGGGAAGAGGTTCACCTTCCAGCAGGACAACGACCCTAAACATACAGCCAGAGCTATAATGGAATGATTTAGATTTAGAAAGCATATTTGTGTTAGAATGGCTCATTCAAAGTCCAGACCTAAATCCAAATGAGAATCTGTGGCAAGACTTGAAAATTGCTGTTCACAGATGCTCTCCATCCAATCTGACAGAGCTTGAGCTATTTTGCAAAGAAGAATGGGCAAAAATGTCACTCTCTAGATGTGCAAAGCTGGTAGACATACCCAAAAATAATTTTAGCTGTAATTGCAGCGAAAGGTGGTTCTACAAAGTATTAACTCAGGGCGGGCTGAATACAAATGCACGCCACACTTTTCAGATATTCATTTGTAAAAAAAATTGAAAAAAAAATGTATCATTTTCCTTCCACTTCACAATTATGTTGTCAGATGTTTATACTGAAATACTAACACAGTATTATATTTATGGAATTATGCAAAAAATCTGTGGTTAAGGAGATTTTCAAATTTTTCCACAAATCAAACAATAATTCAAGTTCATGTATGCATGCTAGTTTGAAGACAAGAACGAATACAGTGATGTGCTAAAATATATATATATTTATTAACTAAAATTCAGTGTAAAATAATATCAGATAAATTTGGTGATAATACAAAAAAATATATACATTTTAAATATCAAATACAGTGGTGTGAAAAAGTGTTTGCCCCCTTCCTCATTTCCTGTTCCTTTGCATGTTTGTCACACTTAAGTGTTTCGGAACATCAAACCAATTTAAACAATAGTCAAGGACAACACAAGTAAACACAAAATGCAATTTGTAAATGAAGGTGTTTATTATTAAAGGTGAAAAAAAATCCAAACCATCATGGCCCTGTGTGAAAAAGTGATTGCCCCCCTTGTTAAAACATACTATAACTGTGGTTGTCCACACCTGAGTTCAATTTCTCTAGCCACACCCAGGCCTGATTATTGCCACACCTGTTCACAATCAAGGCATCACTTAAATAGGAGCTGCTTGACACAGTAAGGTCCACCAGAAGATCCTTAAAAGCTACACATCATGCCGAGACCCAAAGAAATTCAGGAACAATTGAGAAAGAAAGTAATTGAGATCTATCAGTCTGGAAAGGGTTATAAAGCCATTTCCAAAGCTTTGGGAATCCAGCGAACCACAGTGAGAGCCATTATCCACAAATGGCGAAGACATGGAACAGTGGTGAACCTTCCCAGGAGTGGCCGCCCGCCCAAAATTACCCCAAGAGCGCAGCGACGACTCATCCAAGAGGTCACAAAAGACCCCACAACAACGTCCAAGGAACTGCAGGCCTCACTTGCCTCAGTTAAGGTCAGCGTTCATGCCTCCACCATCAGGAAAAGACTGGGCAAAAATGGCCTGCATGGCAGAGTTCCAAGGAGAAAACCACTGCTGAGCAAAAAGAACATCAAAGCTTGTCTCAATTTCTCCACAACACATCTTGATGATCCCCAAGACTTTTGGGACAACATTCTGTGGACCGATGAGACAAAAGTGGAACTCTTTGGAAGGTGTGTGTCCAAGTATATCTGGCGTAGAAGGAACACTGCATTTCAGAAAAAGAACATTATACCAACAGTAAAATATGGTGGTGGTAGTGTGATGGTCTGGGGCTGTTTTGCTGCTTCAGGACCTGGAAGACTTGCCGTGATAAAAGGAACTATGAATTCTGCTGTCTACCAAGAGATCCTGAAGGAGAATGTCCGACCATCTGTTCGTGTACTCAAGCTGAAACGAACTTGGGTTCTGCAGCAGGACAATGATCCTAAACACACCAGCAAGTCCACCACCGAATGGCTGAAGAAAAACAAAATGAAGACTTTGGAGTGGCCTAGCCAAAGTCCTGACCTGAATCCTATTGAGATGTTGTGGTATGACCTTAAAAAGGCCGTTCATGCTCGAAAACCCTCTAATGTAACTGAATTAGGACAATTCTGCAAAGATGAGTGGGCCAAAATTCCTCCAGGACGCTGTAAAAGCCTCATTGCACGTTATCGCAAACGCTTGGTTGCAGTTGTTGCTGCTAAGGGTGGCCCAACCAGTTATTAGGTTTAGGGGGCAATCACTTTTTCACACAGGGCCTGGTTTGGATTTTTTTTCACCTTTAATAATAAACACCTTCATTTACAAATTGCATTTTGTGTTTACTTGTGTTGTCCTTGACTATTGTTTAAATTGGTTTGATGTTCCGAAACACTTAAGTGTGACAAACATGCAAAGGAACAGGAAATGAGGAAGGGGGCAAATACTTTTTCACACCACTGTATATAGGTGATACAGATGATGAGACATTTTACCACAAGCTCTTGTTACAAAATGCCATGTTTGAATACTTTGTCTTAGTAAACTTAGACTTAGTAACACTTAGTAAATAGCTTTCTGTGTCTCTACGGACTTAGATGTTGACTTTAACACATGTGATTTTTTCTCAAAACAATAAGACCTTCAAGCTTACACTTTAAAAATGCACAGACAAAATGTTTTCCTGTCGCATCATGGCAGCATACACATATGGGTTGTGGCTCCGCCTCCGCAACCTGATAGGACCGTGTAGCTATTAAACCTTGAGAGGGCCCCCGCCCCAGTATTCTCCTTTTTTTCCTCACCTGACAAGATCGTACCTCTTACCGCTATCGCCCCAGCCAGGTTCAAGCCTCTCCTGGGTGGAAGTCCTACCTGTACAGCCTCTAAACGAGCTTAACGGAGGAACCCCACTCTGATGGTCTCAGGGGTATGTAAAAACACTCTCATTCAAACAAACCTTAAACAGGTTTACTGTGCAGCGGCCTCCGATCTATCTCCTACAAGCACTGTGGCTGCTCCTGGGTTCTGCACTGTATCCCCCTTCTTACATGCGCTGTCTTATATGCAATATTATGTCTGTCTTAGTGCAAAACAATATTATGGCAAGAGCCTGTCACAAATCCCTGGGCCCGCTGGGCTCTATGGTACCTTCATCCCGCCGCCTGCTCAGCTCGCCGAGCGTCTCAGCGCTTCCGCGCATGCGCGGGCGGCTAGTACACTCGCCCATAGCCTTTTGCCAGCCTCCAAAATGGCGCAGGGATGCGCGTAGCGCTTCTGCGCATGTGCGAGAATGACGTCACCGCGTCGTGGCGGCGGCGGCAGATTTAAATGTGGTTCAGAATCGCCTTTCCCTGTGGCTGCTTTGCACAGGAGAGCATTTTTTTTGACTGTCTCCCTCCAGCTGCACCCCATTATCATTTGACTCTGCATTAAAGGTTAGTGCTCTCCCTTCCCTCTTACTATTGCACCCTCTCTACCTGCCTTTACACACTGGCTTCCCTATATCAACAGATCACCCTTCATGGAGGCCGCTGCCCCAGCAGACCATCGCCAGCCTATTAGGTAAGAGGGGAAGACTGGTAAGTAAGAAGAGGAAAAAGAGAGCCTGTCACTAACGCTGTCTAAACTGAACAGCCCTACCAGGTCATCCAGGTCATCACGACGCTCAAGAAGGAGTCGCTCAGGCCATAGACAAAGCCGCTCGGATCGCGGCAGAAGCCGCTCAAGACGCAGAGAAAGTGGATCAAGTCGCAGAAGGAGCCGATCAAGATCCTACTCTCGCCATGGTCATTCCTACCATAGGAGGACTCCTACACGCAGGCACCCCTCACACGCACAGAGTCTGCGTCCATCTGGGAACTCCTGCTGGATCTGTGGCGCAATAGCGCTTCCAGAAAAGCTGGCCTGTCGCACATGCTTCAACGAAGCAACCAGGGACAGAAATTCCGGAGTCGAGTGAACCAGCTAAAGAGTCGCCCCTCCAAATCGCAGGGCTTGAAACGAGCAGATCTATGCAAGGCACCTTGTCCTCCGCTCCCTCTCCACCAAAAGTGACAGATCCCCTGTTGGATAACGATGACATTGAGATGTCCACTGGCTTTGATTTTACATTGGTCGAACCCTTTATTAAATCAGTAAAGGAAGCAATCGATTGGGTGGAGGAAAAAGAAACCCCTCAAAAGGTGAGGAGATACTTCCCAAACCTCAAGAAAGACCCAGAAACCTTCCCGTTCATTGATGAGCTGGAGGACCTAATTAAAGAAGAATGGCAAAAGCCAGAGAAAAAAGCCAGCCTCAGCAATAGACTGGCAAAGCTCTACCCTCTCAAAGAGCCTAACGTTAACCCCCTGATGTCCCCACCAGTGGTGGACTCCTCTTTGATGCGTCTGGCTAGGCACGTAACCCTCCCAATCGAGGATGCGGTTACGTTTAAAGACGTGCTGGACAGAAAGATCGACCTCGATCTTAAAAAATCCTACCTCTCCGCAGGGGGCGCATGTCGGCCCACAGTAGCACTAGCGGCTGTCGGAAGAACCATCTCCAGCTGGTCCTCTAATGCAGAGAAACTGGTAGCGGAGGGAGTAGAGCAAGAGAAGGTAATCTCCGCCCTCCAGGAGCTCTCCCTCGCAGGCGACTTTGTCGCAGAGGCCTCGGTAGACATAATAAAGTCCACATCAAGAGCAATGCTAAGCTCAGTGATGGCCAGAAGGGCACTTTGGTTGAAACCATGGTCGGCAGATCTAGCCTCAAAAACCAACTGGTGCAAAATCCCCTTTGACGGGGCAAACCTTTTCGGGGAAAAATTAGATTCGGCCATTTCAAAAGTAACCGGCGGAAAATCGGGCCTGATCCCTTCGGACAGGAGGCCTAAACAGCAAAGGCCACCAGCCTTCAGACGAAACCTCCCTGACAAGTATAGGAGGCTAGATCCTATAGACCTTGGAGAGAATATAGGAGGAACTGGAAAAAACCCCAGTCATCCTTCCTCAAACTCCAAAAACCTAAGACCCCTACCACGGGAGATCAGAAACCTTTTTGAAGGTGTGTCCGCCCAACCAGCTATAGTGGGAGCCAGGCTCATGAAGTTCAAGCAGGTATGGGCGGAAATAATAAAGGATTCGTGGACAGTAGCCACTGTTCAGTTAGGCCACAGGTGGAGGTTCCAGAAACGACCAAGAGACCGGTTTTGCATAACAAAACTACCAACATCTCGAGAGAAAAAATTACTATTGACCGAGTACGTCCAAACCCTCGAACAGAAACAGGCCATAGTAAAAGTTCCTCTACCACAGAGGGGGAAAGGGGTCTATTCACCCCTATTCCTGGTAAAAAAGAAGACAGGAGAACTTCGCCCCGTCCTGGATTTGAAAAACCTAAACCGGTCAATCCGAGTCGAAACATTCAGGATGGAGAGTCTACAGTCAATCCTTCAGGCCATAAATATCGGAGATTGGATGCTCTCCATCGACTTGCAGGATGCGTACCTTCACATCCCAATTCATACTTAATTTCAAAAGTTCAAAAGGTCTCCCTCCTTCAACATCAGACGATCCTTGTCTCCACCCTGCAAAAATTCAGGAGGTTGATAAACTGGGGGAAAAGCAACCTAAATCCCACCCAAAGGATGATCTTTCTAGGGGCCGAGTTAGATACCCGCCTCAACACGGTAGAGCTCCCGGGGGAAAAGATCCCCATCCTAATTCAGAAAGTAAAAAGGATACTTCGGGCCACCTCGGTGCCCGCCAGAGAGTGCCTCAGTGTTCTGGGGACATTGTCAGCGACTATTCCAATGGTCCGCTTGGCCCAATGGAACACAAGACCTCTCCAAATATCCTTTCTGGAACAATGGAATGGCGTGTCAATGACTCAGACAATCGTGATTCGGGAAGAAGTAAAGCAATCACTCTGGTGGTGGATAGGGATGGGCCCGGTGCTCGATTCGAACCCACGTTCGCATCGAGCACCGGGCGTTCGCTCGCTCGGCGAGCCCAGAACTATTTGGGCCGTTCGCATCACATTCGTGTGATGCGACCAGCCCCGCAATGCATTGCGGCCGGCGCAGTGCATTGCTGGCTGATGATTGGCCAAGCATGCACTGTGACCCTGCATGCTTGGCCAATCACAGCGCCGGAAACTCGGAGAGCAATAATTGGCTACAGGCAGGACGCCTGTAGCCAATTAAAGCTCAGGGGCTTTAGTACACGCCCCACCATTTAAAAGGCCGCCACGCCGGCGGCGCCGGTCACATGAGTTCCGGCTTTAGGAGAGATCAGTCTGCTGATTCTGTCTTTGCTTGATTCATTGCTACAGAAAGATTTGCTCTTCTTTGCTAAACCATTGGCTATTTCTTTGCTAAACCATTGCTACCTAAGTCATTGATCGTTCATTGCTGCTGATTGCACAGTTAGTGTGTTATTAGCTGCTGCTGGGGATTAGTCTGGTGCGTGCTTACTGTTAGTACAGTATTGCAGTAGTACCAACCGCAGTGCTGTTAGCACAGCATTGCACCCCAACAGCACCCATAGGACTTCTAGTGTGTTAGTGGCAGCAAACAGAGCTCCTATATTTTCTTCTCAGCAGCACCCACAGGACTTCTAGTGTGTTAGTGGCATCACACAGAGCTCCTATATTTTCTTCCCAGAAGCACCCACAGGACTTCTAGTGCGTTAGTGGCATCACACAGAGCTCCTATATTTTCTTCCCAGAAGCACCCATAGGACTTCTAGTGCGTTAGTGGCATCACACAGAGCTCCTATATTTTCTTCCCAGAAGCACCCATAGGACTTCTAGTGTGTTAGTGGCATCACACAGAGCTCCTATATTTTCTTCCCAGAAGCACCCATAGGACTTCTAGTGTTTTAGTGGCATCACACAGAGCTCCTATATTTTCTTCACAGCAGCACCCATATGACTTCTAGTGTGTTAGTGGCATCACACAGAGCTCCTATATTTTCTTCCCAGAAGCACCAATAGGACTTCTAGTGTGTTAGTGGCATCACACAGAGCTCCTATATTTTCTTCTCAGCAGCACCCATATGACTTCTAGTGTGTTAGTGGCATCACACAGAGCTCCTATATTTTCTTCCCAGAAGCACCCATAGGACTTCTAGTGTGTTAGTGGCATCACACAGAGCTCCTATATTTTCTTCCCAGAAGCACCCATAGGACTTCTAGTGTGTTAGTGGCATCACACAGAGCTCCTATATTTTCTTCCCAGAAGCACCCATAGGACTTCTAGTGTGTTAGTGGCATCACACAGAGCTCCTATATTTTCTTCTCAGCAGCACCCATAGGACTTCTAGTGTGTTAGTGGCATCACACAGAGCTCCTATATTTTCTTCTCAGCAGCACCCACAGGACTTCTAGTGTGTTAGTGGCATCACACAGAGCTCCTATATTTTCTTCCCAGAAGCACCCATAGGACTTCTAGTGCGTTAGTGGCATCACACAGAGCTCCTATATTTTCTTCCCAGAAGCACCCATAGGACTTCTAGTGTGTTAGTGGCATCACACAGAGCTCCTATATATTTTCTTCCCAGAAGCACCCATAGGACTTCTAGTGTGTTAGTGGCATCACACAGAGCTCCTATATTTTCTTCCCAGAAGCACCCATAGGACTTCTAGTGTGTTAGTGGCATCACACAGAGCTCCTATATTTTCTTCTCAGCAGCACCCATAGGACTTCTAGTGTGTTAGTGGCATCACACAGAGCTCCTATATTTTCTTCCCAGAAGCACCCATAGGACTTCTAGTGTGTTAGTGGCATCACACAGAGCTCCTATATTTTCTTCCCAGAAGCACCCATAGGACTTCTAGTGTGTTAGTGGCATCACACAGAGCTCCTATATTTTCTTCCCAGAAGCACCCACAGGACTTCTAGTGTGTTAGTGGCATCACACAGAGCTCCTATATTTTCTTCTCAGCAGCACCCATAGGACTTCTAGTGTGTTAGTGGCATCACACAGAGCTCCTATATTTTCTTCCCAGAAGCACCCATAGAACTTCTAATGTGTTAGTGGCATCACACAGAGCTCCTATTTTTTATTCCCAGAAGCACCCATAGGACTTCTAGTGTGTTAGTGGCATCACACAGAGCTCCTATATTTTCTTCCCAGAAGCACCCATAGGACTTCTATTGTGTTAGTGGCATCACACAGAGCTCCTATATTTTCTTCACAGAAGCACCCATAGGACTTCTAGTGTGTTAGTGGCATCACACAGAGCTCCTATATTTTCTTCCCAGAAGCACCCATAGGACTTCTAGTGTGTTAGTGGCATCACACAGAGCTCCTATATTTTCTTCTCAGCAGCACCCACAGGACTTCTAGTGTGTTAGTGGCATCACACAGAGCTCCTATATTTTCTTCCCAGAAGCACCCATAGGACTTCTAGTGTGTTAGTGGCATCACACAGAGCTCCTATATTTTCTTCCCAGAAGCACCCATAGGACTTCTAGTGTGTTAGTGGCATCACACAGAGCTCCTATATTTTCTTCCCCAGAAGCACCCATAGGACTTCTAGTGTGTTAGTGGCATCACACAGAGCTCCTATATTTTCTTCTCAGCATAACCCATAGGACTTCTAGTGTGTTAGTGGCAGCTAACAGAGCCCCTATATTATCTTGTCAGCAGCACACATAGTACCTATAGTGTGTTAGTGTCAGCACCCATAGGACCTACAGTGTGTTGTGAGCACACTCTATTTTTTATACTATATACACTACCGACTACAATGGCTGGAAGACCGCCAAGGAGAGGCAGAGCGTGCAGAGGCAAGAACACAGGGCAGGCAGGCTCTGTTTCTAGAGACAACAGTACTGGCCGTGGACGTGGTCGTGCATCGTTATCAGCACGTGGCCATGGGACACGCTTGTCTTTGTTTTCGGCAGCTGGACATGTGGAGCCGCATCATGCTGAAGGCTTGGTAGAATGGATGACCAAGCCCTCCTCATCCTCCTCATCCTCTCTCACCCAGGCTCAGGGTACTGGCAGAGCAGCTGCCAACGCGTACTCAATGGCATCATCAGCCACCCCTTCCCTAGACCCACCATGTCCTCCTGAGGAGTCCCCCGAACTCTTTGAGCACAGTGTTGGGTACATGCTCCAGGAGGATGCCCAACGATTCGAAGGCTCGGATGATGATACCCAGCTTGAGGAAGTCAGTAGTGTGCGCGCAGAGAGAGGGGACGCTGAAGGACAGCAATCTGGCAGTACTGTTCCACCAGCTGCAGCTTACTGCCAGGTTTGCTCTAGTGGTGAAGAGGGAGGGGATGATGAGGTCACTGACTCCACGTGGGTGCCTGAAGGGAGAGAGGAGGAGGAGGATGCGGCGTCACATGTCCAACGAGGCAGGATGCCCCCTGGAGGCCAGCTAGAGGCCAGCACAGCAACTGTACCACACCGCAGAGCTCCGCCTGTGCAGGGCGCTGCCTCTGCATGTTATCACAAAAGTTCTTTGGTGTGGGCCTTTTTTGAGACGAGTGCATCAGATCGCACCACTGCTATTTGCAATATTTGTCTCAAGCGTATCTCGCGTGGCCAAAACATCAGCCGCTTGGGCACCACAAGCATGAGCAGACATGTCGACCTGCCATGCAGCTCATTGGCAAGCACACATAAAAGACCCACACCAAACAACAAAGCGGACCTCTCCTTGCTCCTCATCAGCTGGGATCTCCATCCCCACTATATCTTCAGTCCTCTCTGAAAGCTGCTCTGAGAGGACTGAAGGTGTAGAATTAGGTGTTTCACAACCAAGTACTTGCAGTACACCAACGTCCGATTGTAGCAGGCAAATTTCCATGCCCCAGCTGCTGGACCGTCGAAAGAAGTATACTCCCAGCCATCCACATGCCCAGCGGTTGAATGCTAGCTTGGCTAAATTGCTAGCACTTCAACTGCTGCCTTTTCAGTTGGTAGACTCGGCCCCCTTCCGTGAGTTTGTTCAATGTGCGGTTCCTCAGTGGCAGGTTCCCAAACGCCACTTTTTCTCACGGAAGGCGATTCCGTCTCTCTACCGGCATGTGGAAGGCAATGTCCATGCCTCGCTGGACAGGGCGGTCAGCGGTAAGGTGCATATTACCGCTGACTCATGGTCCAGCAGGCATGGACAGGGACGTTATCTTTCTTTCACGGCCCATTGGGTCACTCTATTGGCAGCTGGGAGGGATGCAGGACAAGGTGCAGTAGTGTTGGAGGTTGTTCCGCCACCACGCCTCCAAAATGCTACTACTGGTTGTGACACACCTCTCTCCTCCACCCCCTCCTCTTCTTCTTCCTCCAGTGCTCTGTCCTCGGAACCAGCGGTGCTCCGTAGGCGTACAAGGGGCTACGCGAGTACGCAGGCAAAAATAAGCCATGCCGTGCTTGCGCTGGTGTGTTTGGGGGACAGGAGCCACACTGGGCCAGAGGTTCTGGCAGCTCTGCAGGGGCAGGCCGAGAGGTGGTTGACGCCACGCCAGCTTAAGCCAGGAATGGTCGTTTCTGACAATGGCACCAACCTCCTCTCCGACAGGGGCAGCTCACCCATGTGCCCTGTATGGCTCACGTCCTCAACCTGGTGGTGCAGCGGTTCTTGGGCAGGTTCCCAGGCTTACAGGATGTCCTGAGGCAGGCCAGGAAAGTCTGTGTGCATTTTCGCCGATCTTATAATGCCAGTGCTCGGCTGACTGAGCTGCAAAAGGAGCTGAACCTGCCCAAGGACCGCCTAATATGTGACATGCCCACCAGGTGGAACTCAACGTTGGCCATGCTGCAGCGACTGCACACGCAGCAGAGGGCCATCAATGAGTACCTTTGCGACTACGGCACCAGGACAGGGTCAGGGGAGCTTGGCTTTTTTTCCCCACGCCAGTGGAGCATGATCAGGGATGCATGCACTGTCCTCTCACCATTTGAGGAGGCCACGAGGATGGTGAGCAGTGACAGTGCATGCATCAGTGACACTGTACCTCTTGTCCACCTGTTGGAGCATACGCTGCGTGGGATAATGGACAGGGCACTTGAGGCAGAACAGAGGCAGGAAGAGGAGGACTTCCTTGCCTCTCAAGGCCCCCTTTATCCAGACAGTGTTCCTTCTGTCCCACCCATCACACAGGAAAAGGATGAGGAGGAGGAGGAGGACGAGGATTGTGTGAGCATGGAGGTGGAGCCTGGCACTCAGCATCAGCAGCAGCAGTCTTTTAGGGATGATGTACAGTCCCAACAAACCAGTGGACTTGTACGTGGCTGGGAGGAGGTGGCTGGCGATCATGTCATCCTCAGTGACCCAGAAGACTCCGGACCGAATGCCTCAGCTAACCTACGCTGCATGGCCTCCCTGATCCTGCAAAGCCTGCGGAAGGATCCTCGTGTTCTTCGGATCAAGGAGAGGGACCATTACTGGCTGGCCACTCTCCTTGATCCACGGTACAAGGGTAAGGTTGCGGACCTTATCTTGCCGTCGCAGAGAGGCAGAGAATGAGACATCTCAGGGAGGCCTTGCAGAAAGGTCTGTGCAACGCGTTCCCAGAAACTGGGAGGTTACAAACTCCTGGTCCTGGACGACGAGTTGCTGAGGCTTCGGTCAGTAGCAGAAGGAGCGGTGGGGAAGGTGGACGTCTGACCGATGCGTTCAGACAATTTTTTAGTCCGCAGCCCCAAGGTATGATCGGTTCCAGCAACCATCGCCAGCGTCTGATATACATGGTGCAGGAATACCTAGGGGCAAGGTCAGACTTGGACACCTTTCCCACCGAAAATCCTCTGGCTTACTGGGTCCTGAGGATGGATCACTGGCCAGAGCTTGCACAGTATGCAATTGAGCTACTGGCCTGTCCTGCATCCAGCGTTCTTTCCGAACGCACATTCAGTGCTGCTGGAGGATTTGTGACCGATCATAGGGTGCGCCTGTCCACCAACTCGGTTGATCGACTGACCTTCATAAAAATGAATCAGTCTTGGATCACCACCAGCTACCAGGCACCTGAAGCGGATATAACGGAATAATTTATAATGTCACATCCCTTCAAGACTGCCTATGCTGATGCTGAGTGACTGTCCTGTTATGTTCACTGACTATCCTCTTCCTCCTCCTCAATGATCCATGCCACCACACCAGTGCCTAAGGCACAATTTTCAGCCCCTGTATAACAGGGGCGTGTACTTACAATTTTTTTTAAAAATGCTTCGCAACAGGTGTGACTGCTGTGCTCCAAGTACAGTATCTGTGAGGGGTTGCAGTGTTGTGGCACCAGCACCAGCGCCTAAGGCACAATTTTTCAGCCCCTGTTGGGGCGTGTAATTACAATTTTTAGGCAATGCTTTGCAACAGGTCTCATTGCTGTGCTCAGAGTACAGTATCTGTGAGGGGTTGCAGTGTTGTGGCACCAGCACCAGTGCCTAAGGCACAATTTTTCAGCCCCTGTATAACAGGGGCGTGTAATTACAATTTTTTAAAAAGATGCTTCGCAACAGGTGTGACTGCTGTGCTCCAAATACAGTATCTGTGAGGGGTTGCAGTGTTGTGGCACCAGCACCAGTGCCTAAGGCACAATTTTTCAGCCCCTGTTGGGGCGTGTAATTACAATTTTTAGGCAATGCTTTGCAACAGGTCTCATTGCTGTGCTCAGAGTACAGTATCTGTGAGGGGTTGCAGTGTTGTGGCACCAGCACCAGTGCCTAAGGCACAATTTTTCAGCCCCTGTATAACAGGGGCGTGTAATTACAATTTTATAAAAAGATGCTTCGCAACAGGTGTGACTGCTGTGCTCCAAGTACAGTATCTGTGAGGGGTTGCAGTGTTGTGGCACCAGCACCAGACCCTAAGGCACAATTTTTCAGCCCCTGTTGGGGCGTGTAATTACAATTTTTAGGCAATGCTTTGCAACAGGTCTCATTGCTGTGCTCAGAGTACAGTATCTGTGAGGGGTTGCAGTGTTGTAGCACCAGCACCAGTGCCTAAGGCACAATTTTTCAGCCCCTGTATAACAGGGGCGTGTAATTACAATTTTTTAAAAAGATGCTTTGCAACAGGTGTGACTGCTGTGCTCCAAGTACAGTATCTGTGAGGGGTTGCAGTGTTGTGGCACCAGCACCAGTGCCTAAGGCACAATTTTTCAGCCCCTATTGGGGCGTGTAATTACAATTTTTAGGCAATGCTTTGCAACAGGTCTCATTGCTGTGCTCAGAGTACAGTATCTGTGAGGGGTTGCAGTGTTGTGGCACCAGTGCCTAAGGCACAATTTTTCAGCCCCTGTTTAACAGGGGCGTGTAATTACAAATCTTGATCTAATAGTTCACAGCAGGGCCCATTCCTGCGCCCACCAAGAGTAACTATGAGGGCCTACAGTCTTGTGGCAACACCGTCCACCACCACCACCGCCAAAGGCCCAATTTTTCTGCCCTGTTCAACAGGTGCATGCAATTACAAATCTTGATCTAATAACTCACAGCAGGGCCCATTCCTGCACCCACCAAGAGTAACTGTGAGGGCCTACAGTCTTGTGGCAACACCGTCCACCACCACCACCGCCAAAGGCCCAATTTTTCTGCCCTGTTCAACAGGTGCATGCAATTACAAATCTTGATCTAATAACTCACAGCAGGGCCCATTCCTGCACCCACCAAGAGTAACTGTGAGGGCCTACAGTCTTGTGGCAACACCGTCCACCACCACCACGGCCAAAGGCCCAATTTTTCTGCCCTGTTCAACAGGTGCATGCAATTACAAATCTTGATCTAATAACTCACAGCAGGGCCCATTCCTGCACCCACCAAGAGTAACTGTGAGGGCTTACAGTCTTGTGGCAACACCATCCACCACCACCACCACCACCACCACCAAAGGCCCAATTTTTCTGCCCTGTTCAACAGGTGCATGCAATTACAAATCTTGATCTAATAACTCACAGCAGGGCCCATTCCTGCACCCACCAAGAGTAACTGTGAGGGCTTACAGTCTTGTGGCAACACCGTCCACCACCACCACCACCAGCACCAAAGGCCCAATTTTTCTGCCCGGTTCAACAGGTGCATGCAAGTACAAATCTTGATCTATTAACTCACAGCAGTGCCCATTCCTGTGCCCACCAGTCTTGTGGCTACACCAACATCTAATAGGGCAAATTTCTGCAGAGTATATACGGCAGGCCCCTACTTTCAAACATCCAACTTATAAACGACTCCTACTTGCAAACGGAAAGAGAAAACAGGAAGGGAGAGGAAATCTACCCCTAGGAAGGGAAATTCGATCCTGTTAGATTTAATTTGGGAAAAAGGTATCTCCTCTCTACTGATGCTTTATCACCAATCCTTGTTTCAATTAAAACCCCACTTTTCCAAAAACATTTGTCATTGGGACGAAAAGTGAGGTGAAATGTTCTGAACAGATGTGCAAAGACAGCAAATGTTACAGGGGTGATAACCCCTCCCTATGTTCTCCAATAAGCTTAAAAATAGATTTTTTTTGGGATGGAGCTACACTTCATAATGTACCTGTTCAGATTCTACTTAAGAACAAACCTACAGTCCGTGTCTTGTTTGCACCACCTATATACTGCTGTTCAGAGTATATAGGGTTGTAGGTATAGGGTTTTATTTTGGGTGCGGGGTCCCCCTTAATATCCATACAAGACCCAAAGTGACTGGGGTGGAGGGGGGGGGGTGATGGGGTAGCCATGCCATTTTTCTCAAGGATTTTCAGCCATATGGCGGCCAGGACAAGACATGACATTAAAGCCGCAAGTGGTTTTAAATGGCTTCTTTTTTTCCTTTACAAATGTCATTTTGTGCAAGGACAGTTCTAAACACGGGAAACACATGCCACTTCACAGGCATACTTTAGACACCCCCCAGGTACCATATTTAAAGGAAAATTTCACTTTTTTTTTTTCACTTTATGCATCATTAAAATGACTGCTCCCGAAAAAACGTTAGTTTTTAAAAGTTCTTTTTGCATTGATATATGTCCCCTGGGGCAGGACCCGGGTTCCCAAACCTGTTTTATGACATTAACATGCATATTGGCCGTTGTAATTAGCAATTTTGATTTTGAACGTTCGCGTCCATTATAACGAATAGGGTTCGAAAATTCGCGCAAACTTTCGGTCCGTTCAAAGGTTCTGGTGCGAACCGAACCCGGGGGTGTTCGGCTCATCCCTAGTGGTGGACCAGGTCGCACAATCTAAAAAGGAGCAAGAGCATAGTCCTTCTTTCTCAAGAGGAGGGGGGGGATATTGCGCTGTATATGATTATATAAGTGGAGCTGCTAGCATTCCCGAAAGATTGTCGGTGGGTCAAGAATGGGTTGTGGATAAATGCAGCGCTTAAGAGGAAGTTTAGTACCTAGAGGAGAGGTACTATATGAGTGAGATCAAATGAGATGTCTTAATGATGGTGGTATGCAAGGAGAAGGGAAGAGGATTTTTTAGCCAGGTGTGGCGTGATACCAGCCACTATCTACCTTAGATATAAATGAATATAAAACCATAAAACCTCATGACATGAGCAATGTAAAGACTTATTATATAATGAAATTTAAAAGTTATACTAAACAAATGCAGAAAAAAAACAACTAAAAACACATGTGATTTGTAATTAGTGAAAGAAGTCCTTGATTTGTTTAAGTGATAAATAAATTGTGACAGATATATATAAAATAAGTAAAAGTGACAATATGGGCTCAACAGTGGTTGAGACAGTTGGTGCTGGGTGAGAAACCTATACACTGAAGTGTATGGTAGTGAAGTCCATAAGGATGGTTGGTGGTCAAGTGAATGGCACAATTTCCAGCAGGTGACTCTGTTCAATGTGTTTCGTGGGGTGATACTTGACTGATGGCTCTTAAGCCTAATGGAATAAGGCTTACCAAATAAAGTGGACTTGAAGGGGCATATGCCTCACAAGTCGCAAACGCTTATCATTAAAGGGTTGGCATATCTCTGCTCCACACAATGGCTCCAAGGTTCCTACAGGTACTGCATGGGTCAGTGGTCACAGGGAGATGTGTATCGGATGGAAACGTGGGTATCAACAATCCATGTAGACAACCGTATTATGATATCATGGAAGGAAAAAGCTTACATAGCGTAATAACGTTTAAGAAGGTTTTTAATAGTGTATAAACAGATTAAAAACACTCACATTTAGGAGAATTAAAACAGGCCTGTTTGTAAAATAAAGATGGCGTGGTGCTGTCGCTCTGGTCCACCCGACGCGTTTCGTCCGCATAGACGTCGTCTGGGGTATGGACCACAAGAACCAGCAGCACGCTTATAAAGGGAATGTGACCCCAAAGTGAAAAAATCCTGTATGTGGACCGGAAGTGACGTCACTTCCGGTCTGACGGAATTGTCATTAATTTATTTTTTATAATAGGTTGATTTATAATGGTAATAAGTCCCGATATGAATCAGTTTAAAATGAATCTGAAAATCCCCATATTTGGGCTTTAAAAAGGATGGCAATAGTAACAAGTGTTTAAAACATATGTTAAGTGTACTCCGGAAGGAAATGACAGCGTCACTGCCGCTCCGTCCACGTGACCGCCTGTTAGCCAGGCCTCACTGTGGATGTACTGGGGCGGCAGTGTGTTGACGCTCTATTGTGTGTGCCAGGCCTCGTTTTGACATGGGGCGGCGTGACGTGGTGACGTCATATCCCGGAAGGTGAGGCGGAACCAAGCCTCATTTTGAGTCAGGGATGGTTTAGTGTTGTGATCTGTATCAGCGTCACATGGTGCGCTGTTAGGCATATTCTGCTGACACTAGAGGCGGGGACAAGGGTCTCGGAGCCCATAGTTACGGTTAAATGCTATATTAAAATTATATGTAATAGCAGATGTTAGATAATTTTGTGACAAATATATACATTTCATTTGAACCGATGTTAACACTGTGGGGTGACAGCGCTATTCACATCATTTGTTATATACATATAAATGGGGTTGTTATATACATTGTACAATATGCATATGAAATTATTGTACATATTATACTGTATGGGGCATTTAAAAGATCGTTATAAATTAAATAAATTATATGAAGGTGTAAATCATTAAAAGCATAAAATATTTTATATAATCATACAATAAATTAAATGCAATAATATTCATATAAATTACGTAGAAAAAAATTTATAAGGATGAAAAATTAATAAAAAAATTAATAAAAATCATTTATGTGATAAAAGGCACGTAAAACAGATTATATCTGGATGTTAGTTATTAATGTGGTAAAAAACAGAAAGTAATTAATAATTAATTGATATAAAATGTAAAAAGCTCCATAAATGTAAATGAATATAGATAAAATGGTTGGTGACGTGCCCTAAAAACATATATATAAATGCCCGCAGTTGATATAGTGTTAAATTGTTACGATTATTGGTTATTAAAAATATGGGTATATGGACGAAAATGGAGTTAAGAAAAAGGGGAGTTAAAAATGGTAATGTGACATAAATGGTGTATCATGCTTTGTTAATAAATGCATTAATATCTCAGTCTATGTTCATCCCTAATGGCGAATAGGACTGCAATTGGTATATCCAAAAAGTTTCTAGTTGTGAAACTCCTCTGGTTTTTGCTCCTCCCCTCCAAGGTGCTGTAAATTTATCTATAATTGTGAATTGAGTACCACTGGGGTCTCTGTTATGGACTTGGCGGTAATGCCTGGGTACCGTATGTTTGATACTTCCCCTTTTTATTTTGGAAATATGCTCTGAAACCCTTGTGGTAAAGGACCGTATGGTACGGCCAACATACTGTTTAGAACATGGACAGGTTATTAGATATACTACGTGTGTGGTGGCACATGTACAAAACTGTTTGATTGGGTATTTTATTTTGGTGACCGGAGATTCGAAATCTTTAGTTGCACTCCTTCCTTTCACGTTGTATTGACAAACTATACATCTCTTGCACGGGTAATATCCTACAAGGTTGTGAAAAAGGGATGGTCGTGTAGGAGGATTAATAATTGTGGGGGCTATTTGACTTTTTAGTGAGGGAGCCCCTTTATATATCACTCTGGCATTTTCTTGTAAAAAGGGGCCTAGAACTTTGTCGTTCTTTAGGATGTTCCAATGTTTGGCCTTAATTGATTTCACTTGTTTGTGTTGGACAGAGTATCCAGTTAAGAAGGACCATTTAAATTTGTCATCAGGGGCGGCTCGAGTTTTGTCTGCTAGAAGGGATGTTCTATCCGTTTCCACTGCACTTCTTAGATCTTGATCTACCTCTTCCATGTTATACCCCTTTTCCCTGAATCTCTCACGTAGGGTATTGGCTTGTGACTTGAAAGTGTCTAGATCAGTGCAATTTCTCCGTAAGCGAAGGAACTGGCTTTTTGGAACAGATCTGAGCCAGTTCCTGTGATGGCAACTGTCGATGGGGATGAATCCATTCCGATCTGTAGTTTTAAAATGGGTGCTAAATTTAAAAATGCCTTCGGATAATTGAATTTCCAAGTCTAAAGAATGAATTTGGTTCCGGCTCGATTCATGTGTGAGTATGATGCCGCGATCGTTGTTGTTCAGAAACGAAAAAAAGTTGTCTAATGATTCCTGGGACCCTTTCCATAGGAGGAGGATGTCATCAATGTATCTTGCCCATAGTTTTAGTTCTGGTCTAACGGTGGCATAGATGACATCCTCCTCCCACTTGGCCATGAAGATGTTCGCCAGGCTGGGGGCAAATTTGGCCCCCATGGCAACTCCCTTTTCCTGTGAGTAGAATTGCCCGTTGAACCAAAAATAGTTGTGATTGGTTGCAAAAGTAAGAAGTTCCATAATAAAATTAGTTTGTCTCCTAATTAGTGTTGGTTCCCGTTTTAAAAAGGTTTTCACTGCTTCAAGTCCATGTGAGTGCGCAATGCAAGTATATAAAGATGCTACGTCTGCAGTGGCCATGATGAAATCTTCTTCTATGGGTACTGCTGAGAGTTTGTTAATTGCATGTTTGGTATCCTTCAGGTATGAGGGGATTTTCTGGACGATGGGTTGCAAAAAATGGTCGACGTATTTACCAATTCTTGAGGTGACTGAATCGATGCCACTAATGATTGGGCGTCCTGGAGGTGCTGTGGCATTTTTGTGGATCTTAGGAAGGTAATAAATAGTGGGTATCCGGGTTGCTAGTGGAATTAAAAAATCTTTTTCTTTGCGGTTTAAAATAAAGGAGTCATAACCTTTAGTGACCAGTTCTGTGAGCTCTTTTTTATATTTTGATGTTGGGTTGGAGGATAACTCTTTGTATGTATTTCCATCACTAAGGATTTAATACATTTCGTCCATATAGGAGGATTTGTCCAGAAGGACTATTCCACCGCCCTTATCAGCCGGACGGATGACTAAGTCACACAAGGATCTGACTCCTGTGCTGAGTAGGGAATTTTGGTGTATGCGTTTTGGAGGAAGTTTAGCTAAATCCTTAAGTACCAGGTCTCTGAAGATATTCAGAGCTGGGGCCACTTGGGTTGGAGGATTGAACAATGAGGGGTTTGAAAGGTCTGAATGAACGGTCCCTGACATCGCTGCCCTTGCTTGGTTTCTGGTGGGATTTGAGATAATGTATCTTTGAATGTTGATCTTCCGTATGAATTTATGGACATCTATGAATGTTCCAAATTTGTTTAATTTCTGAGGGGGGGGCGAATTTGAGGCCCTCATCTAATACTGCCTTTTCATATTTAGTTAGTACTACCTTACTTAGATTGAAGACCCCTTGGCATGTTATGTCCTTTTGCGCTTTCCGTCTCTGTATCCGCCTCCCTCCTCTACATCCTCTCTTATGTCTGGTCCCCTTTTTCTGTTTGGGGGGTCCCCGTGAAAATCCTGAGTGGGGAAATGATTTATTTGACTATAACCATAAGTAGCTTGATTGTATTCGGCATTGGGATGTGGGTAAATGTTATCATCATAGTTATCACGTAGAGGTAAGTACCGATTGTGAACTGGAATGGGTGGGTAGTTTGGATATGTAGAATTTGTGTGGTTAGGAGGATGATCGTAGTACCGAGCGGGTGAACCTCTGTTGATAGTCCTCGTAATCATACCGATAATTATTCTGAGTTGGGTAACTGCCCCTACGTCCCCTCTGGCCCCTTCTGTTGGAATTGTTGTTGTTCCCTCTCCCTCTCTGTGGGGTGCGCACACTCTGGGCTTGTCCTTTATGAACGTAGTTACCTTGTGTGTTGCTTACCGGGGGGGTTTCCTTGGGGGCGGGGGGGGGGGGTGGTTCGTTGGTGACTAATCTGTCTCCATTGCTGGTGGTAGCAGTATTAGTTTCCATCACCTCTGGTCCAGATGACTTTTGCCAGTTAAAGACTCTGCAGGATTTATAGTCGTTTATGTCTCTTGTGTACTTTTTATGTTTTTTGGCTTTTTGATCCCTATCTTCTTTAATAAGATGGGCTTGTAGATTGGAAGAGAGGGTGTTATATTCTACTGTATTCTTATATATCAGTAAATTATCTTTAATCTCTTTAATCTCTTGGTCTAAAATAGTGAGGCGGCTTTGCTTCCTTGTTTTGAGAAAATTGAGGAATTCAATGCCTGCCTCATTGAAATATTTATACCAGGTTTCTAGATCTGGGTCACCCTGTTGAGGGGAGACATCCCATCTGAGGCTACGTGGGACCATGTGTTCCCTAGTATATTGTTCCAAAAAGGCAAGATCCCATTGAAGGTGCAGTTCCGAGACCATAATATTTCTAAGTCTCATAAAGAGTCCACTGAGGTGGGTGTCATTGTTTGTTATGACGAACACCCCTTCTGTGTTGACTGTGCGTGTAGCTCTGTACTCAAATACATCCATGATGGGCTACAATAATACTGCGGCAATATCTTATCAAAATGCAAATGGTAAAGGAGGGGGGGGCTAGCATTCCCGAAAGATTGTCGGTGGGTCAAGAATGTGTTGTGGATAAATGCAGCGCTTAAGAGGAAGTTTAGTACCTAGAGGAGAGGTACTATATGAGTGAGATCAAATGAGATTTCTTAATGATGGTGGTATGCAAGGAGAAGGGAAGAGGATTATTTTCTCTTAAGCGCTGCATTTATCCACAACCCATTCTTGACCCACCGACAATCTTTCGGGAATGCTAGCAGCTCCACTTATATAATCATATACAGCGCAATATCCCCCCCCCCCCCTCCTTTACCATTTGCATTTTGATAAGATATTGCTGCAGTATTATTGTAGCCCATCATGGATGTATTCGAGTACAGAGCTACACGCACAGTCAACACAGAAGGGGTGTTCGTCATAACAAACAATGACACCCCCCTCAGTGGACTCTTTATGAGACTTAGAAATATTATGGTCTCGGAACTGCACCTTCAATGGGATCTTGCCTTTTTGGAACAATATACTAGGGAACACATGGTCCCACGTAGCCTCAGATGGGATGTCTCCCCTCAACAGGGTGACCCAGATCTAGAAACCTGGTATAAATATTTCAATGAGGCAGGCATTGAATTCCTCAATTTTCTCAAAACAAGGAAGCAAAGCCGCCTCACTATTTTAGACCAAGAGATTAAAGAGATTAAAGATAATTTACTGATATATAAGAATACAGTAGAATATAACACCCTCTCTTCCAATCTACAAGCCCATCTTATTAAAGAAGATAGGGATCAAAAAGCCAAAAAACATAAAAAGTACACAATGGAGACAGATTAGTCACCAACGAACCACCCCCCCCCCCGCCCCCAAGGAAACCCCCTCCGGTAAGCAACACACAAGGTAACTACGTTCATAAAGGACAAGCCCAGAGTGTGCGCACCCCACAGAGAGGGAGAGGGAACAACAACAATTCCAACAGAAGGGGCCAGAGGGGACGTAGGGGCAGTTACCCAACTCAGAATAATTATCGGTATGATTACGAGGACTATCAACAGAGAGGTTCACCCGCTCGGTACTACGATCATCCTCCTAACCACACAAATTCTACATATCCAAACTACCCACCCATTCCAGTTCACAATCGGTACTTACCTCTACGTGATAACTATGATGATAACATTTACCCACATCCCAATGCCGAATACAATCAAGCTACTTATGGTTATAGTCAAATAAATCATTTCCCCACTCAGGATTTTCACGGGGACCCCCCAAACAGAAAAAGGGGACCAGACATAAGAGAGGATGTAGAGGAGGGAGGCGGATACAGAGACGGAAAGCGCAAAAGGACATAACATGCCAAGGGGTCTTCGATCTAAGTAAGGTAGTACTAACTAAATATGAAAAGGCAGTATTAGATAAGGGCCTCAAATTCGCCCCCCCCCCCTCAGAAATTAAACAAATTTGGAACATTCATAGATGTCCATAAATTCATACGGAAGATCAACATTCAAAGATACATTATCTCAAATCCCACCAGAAACCAAGCAAGGGCAGCGATGTCAGGGACCGTTCATTCAGACCTTTCAAACCCCTCATTGTTCAATCCTCCAACCCAAGTGGCCCCAGCTCTGAATATCTTCAGAGACCTGGTACTTAAGGATTTAGCTAAACTTCCTCCAAAACGCATACACCAAAATTCCCTACTCAGCACAGGAGTCAGATCCTTGTGTGACAACAAGGACTTAGTGATCCGTCCGGCTGATAAGGGCAGTGGAATAGTCCTTCTGGACAAATCCTCCTATATGGACGAAATGTATAAAATCCTTAGTGATGGAAATACATACAAAGAGTTATCCTCCAACCCAACATCAAAATATAAAAAAGAGCTCACAGAACTGGTCACTAAAGGTTATGACTCCTTTATTTTAAACCGCAAAGAAAAAGATTTTTTAATTCCACTAGCACCCCGGATACCCACTATTTATTACCTTCCTAAGATCCACAAAAATGCCACAGCACCTCCAGGACGCCCAATCATTAGTGGCATCGATTCAGTCACCTCAAGAATTGGTAAATACGTCGACCATTTTTTGCAACCCATCGCCTAGAAAATCCCCTCATACCTGAAGGATACCAAACATGCAATTAACAAACTCTCAGCAGTACCCATAGAAGAAGATTTCATCATGGCCACTGCAGACGTAGCATCTTTATATACTTGCATTGCGCACTCGCATGGACTTGAAGCAGTGAAAACCTTTTTAAAACGGGAACCAACACTAATTAGGAGACAAACTAATTTTATTATGGAACTTCTTACTTTTGCAACCAATCACAACTATTTTTGGTTCAACGGGCAATTCTACTCACAGGAAAAGGGAGTTGCCATGGGGGTCAAATTTGCCCCCAGCCTGGCGAACATCTTCATGGCCAAGTGGGAGGAGGATGTCATCTATGCCACCGTTAGACCAGAACTAAAACTATGGGCAAGATACATTGATGACATCCTCCTCCTATGGAAAGGGTCCCAGGAATCATTAGACAACTTTTTTTCGTTTCTGAACAACAACGATCGCGGCATCATACTCACACATGAATCGAGCCGGAACCAAATTCATTTTTTAGACTTGGAAATTCAATTATCCGAAGGCATTTTTAAATTTAGCACCCATTTTAAAACTACAGATCGGAATGGATTCATCCCCATCGACAGTTGCCATCACAGGAACTGGCTCAGATCCGTTCCAAAAAGCCAGTTCCTTCGCTTACGGAGAAATTGCACTGATCTAGACACTTTCAAGTCACAAGCCAATACCCTACGTGAGAGATTCAGGGAAAAGGGGTATAACATGGAAGAGGTAGATCAAGACCTAAGAAGTGCAGTGGAAACGGATAGAACATCCCTTCTAGCAGACAAAACTCGAGCCGCCCCTGATGACAAATTTAAATGGTCCTTCTTAACTGGATACTCTGTCCAACACAAACAAGTGAAATCAATTATGGCCAAACATTGGAACATCCTAAAGAACGACAAAGTTCTAGGCCCCTTTTTACCAGAAAATGCCAGAGTGATATATAAAGGGGCTCCCTCACTAAAAAGTCAAATAGCCCCCACAATTATTAATCCTCCTACACAACCATCCTTTTTTCATAACCTTGTAGGATATTACCCGTGCAAGAGATGTATAGTTTGTCAACAACGTGAAAGGAAGGAGTGCAACTAAAGATTTCGAATCTTCGGTCACCAAAATAAAATACCCAATCAAACAGTTTTGTACATGTGCCACCACACACGTAGTAGATCTAATAACCTGTCCATGTTCTAAACAGTATGTTGGCCGTACCATACGGTCCTTTACCACAAGAGTTTCCGAGCATATTTCCAAAATAAAAAGGGGAAGTATCAAACATACGGTACCCAGGCATTACCGCCAAGTCCATAACAGAGACCCCAGTGGTACTCAATTCACAATTATAGATAAATTTACAGCACCTTGGAGGGGAGGAGCCAAAACCAGAGGAGTTTCACAACTAGAAACTTTTTGGATATACCAATTGCAGTCCTATTCGCCATTAGGGATGAACATAGACTGGGATATTAATGCATTTATTAAGAAAGCATGATACACCATTTATGTCACATTACCATTTTTAACTCCCCTTTTTCTTAACTCCATTTTCGTCCATATACACATATTTTTAATAACCAATAATCGTAACAATTTAACACTATATCAACTGCAGGCATTTATATATATGTTTTTAGGGCACGTCACCAACCATTTTATCTATATTCATTTATATTTATGGAGCTTTTTACATTTTATATCAATTAATTATTAATTACTTTCTGGTTTTTACCACATTAATAACTAACATCCAGATATAATCAGTTTTACGTGCCTTTTATCACATAAATGATTTTTATTAATTTTTTATTAATTTTTCATCCTTATAAAAAAATTTCTACGTAATTTATATGAATATTATTGCATTTAATTTTTTGTATGATTATATAAAATATTTTATGCTTTTAATGATTTACACCTTCATATAATTTATTTAATTTATAACGATCTTTTAAATGCCCCATACAGTATAATATGTACAATAATTTCATATGCATATTGTACAATGTATATAACAACCCCATTTATATGTATATAACAAATGATGTGAATAGCGGTGTCACCCCACAGTGTTAACATCGGTTCAAATGAAATGTATATATTTGTCACAAAATTATCTAACATCTGCTATTACATATAATTTTAATATAGCATTTAACCGTAACTATGGGCTCCGAGACCCTTGTCCCCACCTCTAGTGTCAGCAGAATAGGCCTAACAGCACACCATGTGACGCTGATGCAGATCACAACACTAAACCATCCCTGACTCAAAATGAGGCTTGGTTCCGCCTCACCTTCCGGGATATGACGTCACCACGTCACGCCGCCCCCATGTCAAAACGAGGCCTGGCACACACAATAGAGCGTCAACACACTGCCGCCCCAGTACATCCACAGTGAGGCCTGGCTAACAGGCGGTCACGTGGACGGAGCGGCAGTGACGCTGTCATTTCCTTCCGGAGTACACTTAACATATGTTTTAAACACTTGTTACTATTGCCATCCTTTTTAAAGCCCAAATATGGGGATTTTCAGATTCATTTTAAACTGATTCATATCGGGACTTATTACCATTATAAATCAACCTATTGTGACGTCACTTCCGGTCCACATACACGATGTTTTCACTTTGGGGTCACATTCCCTTTATAAGCGTGCTGCTGGTTCTTGTGGTCCATACCCCAGACGACGTCTATGCGGACGAAACACGTCGGATGGACCAGAGCGACAGCACCATGCCATCTTTATTTTACAAACAGGCCTGTTTTAATTCTCCTAAATGTGAGTGTTTTTAATCTGTTTATACACTATTAAAAACCTTCTTAAACGTTATTACGCTATGTAAGCTTTTTCCTTCCATGATATCATAATACGGTTGTCTACATGGATTGTTGATACCCACGTTTCCATCCGATACACATCTCCCTGTGACCACTGACCCATGCAGTACCTGTAGGAACCTTGGAGCCATTGTGTGGAGCAGAGATATGCCAACCCTTTAATGATAAGCGTTTGCGACTTGTAAGGCATATGCCCCTTCAAGTCCACTTCATTTGGTAAGCCTTATTCCATTAGGCTTAAGAGCCATCAGTCAAGTATCACCCCACGAAACACATTGAACAGAGTCACCTGCTGGAAATTGTGCCATTCACTTGACCACCAACCATCCTTATGGACTTCACTACCATACACTTCAGTGTATAGGTTTCTCACCCAGCACCACCTGTCTCAACCACTGTTGAGCCCATATTGTCACTTTTACTTATTTTATATATATCTGTCACAATTTATTTATCACTTAAACAAATCAAGGACTTCTTTCACTAATTACAAATCACATGTGTTTTTAGTTGTTTTTTTTTTTTTTTTTTTTTTTTTTAAGAGGTCGCATGGACATTTTATTATATACTTTTCAATCAGTTTTTATTGAATTTCATAACATACAGTAAAGATGCAAATTACACATTGTATGCCGTTAAAATAAATTAACTCAGAAAAGCACTTAAATAATGTCAACTCAATTATCAATGAAGTGTTACAGAACAAGAATTACTGTTATTAAAATGCTACAAAACGCAATACATTCAATATAGAAATATAAGATCAATATAGTAACATAAGATCAAATAGAAGTATATGTCCTCTAGACACCCCCATGGGGACTACACTGTGTCTAAGAGGAGAACGTTGCCACAATAATAGAACTTATCCAGGAACCTGTGTCCATACTCTAGAACCCAGAGGCAAAAGTGTATATCAATCTGTTAGATATGAGTGTTACAAAAAGTTAGTAATAGTCGACCATTGTTCCCATGATGCCCACTTGGTTTTTTCCTTGGGTAATTTACCCTCACTGGATGCCATCATTAATTCATAACTATAATGTAGGTTTACGGTATCTAAGAGGTGAGTGATAGAGGGAGTTGTATCTGACTTCCATAATCTGGTTATAGTTAACCTAGCTGCCAATAGGATATGTGTCGTCACATGACGAAATGAAAAGGGTATGTCTTCAATGGATAAATTCAGGATAGCTAGACCCGGAGACATTGGTATATCTATCTGGGATATATCTTTTAAGAGAAGAAAAACGGTTTTCCAGTATTCCTGTATGAGGGTACATTCCCAAAATATGTGGAATATGCTTCCTATGTTGGAATTACATCTCCAGCACTTATTAGATAATGTGGGATAGAATGTTGCCAAGCGAGAAGGCGTCAAATACCATCTAGGGGACAATTTTTGTGTGAGTTCCCACAACGCAGAGCTTTTCGTGGATTTGTATACACTTCGTGAAGCTTGTTCCCATTGTGATTCTGTATAAGTCGTTGCTAGATCATTTTCCCAGTGTGTATGTGGTGTGGATTTAGTAAATACACGCTTTTGGTTCAGGGTGTTGTATACAAGTGAAATACCCTTCTGTTTAGGAAATTCAAAGTGCAGGTATTTCCATATTACTGAAGAAACTGTATATAAGAGAGGTTTGATTTTGTTAAGGCATTTCAGAGGTTTGGAATATGCAATAAAGTCTGATTCAGGCAAGTGAAATTCATTTTGGAGGGTTGAAAAGGATTTTGGGTTTGAGTCATGAAATAGTTGATTTATGAATGAGATTTTTCGGTTAGACCAATGGGATGTAGATAATTCAGGTGAGATGTGGTTTAAGACTTCTATAGGTATCGGTATCTGTGTAGTAGTGGGTTCTTGATGGATAGTTTGGGTTAGAATTTTCCATGCTCTGACCGTGGCTATCATGGTAGGGGGAATCGCTTTTGGTATTTTAGCGTCTAATGGAGTGCTCAACAACCAATTTTTTAAACTAGGACGAAATAGTAAGGAAAGTTCTATATTGCACCAGTTTTTATTCGGATCTTGCTGAAACCACTCAGTTGCTTGAGCTATGATCGCTGCAGTGTGATAATCTGTAAAATCTATTGAACCTGATCCTCCCGCTAATTTGTGTATCCTAAGTATAGAATGAGCGCATCTAGGTTTTGTACCGTGCCAAATACATCGGTTGAGTATCGTTTGAAGTGACTTAAAGTAATATTTAGGAATAGGAATAGGAATGGTCCTAAACAGGTATAAAATTTGAGGTAAATGCATCATCTTGAACGCCGCCAATCTGCCAGACCATGACAGTTCCATTTTAGCTAATTTCTGAGATTCAGTACGTAATTTATCTAAGAGAGGCTTGAAGTTTGATGAAAAGAGGAGTTTAGTGGTTCTAGTGAGTTGAATACCTAGGTAAGAAATGCTGTGTTCAGACCATGTGAAGGGGTATTGGGCTTGTAATAGTAATTTAGTGGTGGAATTCAATTTGAGATCTAGTATTTGTGATTTGGTGACATTTAGCTTGTAAAATGATATTCGTCCAAACCAATCTAAAACGTCTCGGGCTGCTGCTAAGGAGGAGGTAGGATTTGATAATATTAAAATCACATCATCAGCAAAAAGACTAATCTTATGAGTAGTGTTGCCAACAGTTATGCCTGAGATGTTCGAGTTCGTGCGTATGTGCTCAGCTAAAGGTTCTATAGTTAGATCAAAAATTAAGGGCGACAATGGGCAACCCTGACGGGTACCGTTCGAAATTTGGAATGGATGAGATATCATATTAGCCGAAAAAACTTGAGCAGCTGGGCAAGTATATAGTGCCATGATAGCATTATAAATATTGTCTTTAAACCCAAATTTCATGAGAACTTTCTGTAGATAGGTCCAGTGCACCCGATCAAATGCCTTCTCTGCATCTAAAGAAAGAAGCAGAGAAGGTGTTCCACTGGAATTTACGCAATGGATTAAGTCAATCATGCGACGCGTCGCGTCGGATGCTTGCCTCCCTTTAATAAATCCTGTTTGGTCTTTGTGAATCAGGTCTGGCATAATCTTCATTAAGCGTCTAGCAATAGTTTTGGCGTATATTTTTAAATCAAGGTTAAGTAAGGAGATTGGCCGGAAGTTTTGTGGGGCAGTCGGATCTTTTTCAGGTTTTGGGAGAGTGATAATTAATGCGTTTAGCGATTCTACAGGGAATTTGGAAGAATATGCAGCTTGGTTAAGAAATTTCAGCAAGTGTGGAATCAAATAGGTAGAGAATTGTTTGAAGTATTCCCCTGTAAGGCCATCCGGGCCTGGTGTTTTGTTACAAGGCAGTGATGAGATGGTAGCTAGAAGTTCTGGTGCTGAAAAAGGAGCATTTAAATAAGACAATTGTGTTTCTGTCAGAGTCGGTAAATTTATCTTATGGAGAAAGTCATCAATTTCCTCTGGGGATGGTTGGTGGGTTGTAGGGTCATTCTTGAGATTATATAGGTCACTATAGTAATCGCTAAAAGCATTCGCAATGTCTTGTGGATTAGATAGCTTCACTTTCGAGTGTGGGTGGAATAAGAAGGGAATTTTAGATTTAACTCTAGCCCCTTTGATACGTTGTGCTAATCTTTTTCCTGCCTTATTGGATGTGGAATAAGAGATGGCTTTGAATTTGCGTTGCATATGTTCGTATGTATGGAGAAGAAGCAGCCTGAGTTCCTGTCTAAGCGACATTAATTGTGCTAGTGTAGTGGGACATGCAGATGACTTATGGTCTGCCTCCAAATGAGCAATTTGGGAAGTAAGGGAGTCTATTTGTTGTGTTCTTTTTTTTTTGTGAATGGAGCCCAGTTTTATAAGAACACCTCTCATTACCGCTTTATGCGCGTTCCACACCACGGCAGGATCCCCCACTGAATCAGCGTTTAATTCAAAATATTCTTTCAAATGAGTGGCAATTTCTTTGGAGTATGTAGCATGTTGTAATATGAAATTATTGGCTCTCCAGAGAAAAGAGTTCCGTTGAGGAGACGTATCATCAATAATTATCGAAATTGGGTTGTGGTCTGACCATGTCATGGTGTGGATAACAGAGGTAGTCACCTTTTGTAATAACAATTTATCAACAACAAACATGTCAATTCTGGAATACGACTTGTGTTGCGGGGAGAAATAAGTATAATCCCTCTCTGATCCATGGTGGCATCTCCAGACATCGTAAAGATCAGACGATGTCAGGATTTGCCCCAGGGGAGAGGGTCTTCTCTTATCCGCTGAAGTAGTGTCCATATAAATATCTGCAACCATATTAAAGTCTCCGCATACAAGGAGATATCCTTGTTGTAACTCTTTAATTTTGGTCAAAGTCTTTTTGACAAAATTTGCCTGTCTAGAATTGGGAGCATACAAGTTGAGTAAGGTATATTTAGTTCCATTAATCATACAGATTAAAATAAGAAAACGACCATTGGGGTCACCTATTTCTTTTATGAGGTGGAAGTCAGTGTCTTTCTTGATCGCTACAAGCACTCCTCTCTTCTTGGAAGAGAAATTAGAATAGAAAATATGGGGAAATTTGTTACTGCGACATAAAGTGGCTGAAAGTGGGGTCAAGTGTGTCTCTTGGACACATAAGATATCACTATCAAGCTTTTCAGCAGTATGCCACAAAGATTGTCTCTTTGCTGGGTGGTTGAGACCCTTGGCGTTCAAGGATACTATCGTGAATGGCATATTTCCTGTTGTGGCTAAGTGATGGATCGTGGGAGACTATAACACTTACAGTTTGCAGATATTTCTTGGTGTATACAGTAAATTCAGTTCCTTTCGGCTTATCAGGATACCTGGGTTCCGTAACTAGATGTATTTCTATAAAACCTGGAATGAAATTACAATTATATATAACAGCTATTTAAAAATATAGCAAAAGATATGAAAACAGGATGCGGCAGATTTGTGTCAAGCACAAAAAAAAAAAGCAAAGAGTCAGCTTTTACTGCTGCAGTGTGGAACAGTTAATACCAAAGGCAAGTGAGATCAAACAAAATTCCTGGAGGGGACGCTATAAACGTAGTTAGCGGACCGCTCAGGAGCCAGATACTTCCATAGGTTGATGATTCCGGGATCTTTGATTGTAGTGATATGTTGAAGGACGTTTTGGAAGAAGCGAAGTTTCATCTTTGTGGTATTCCGGGATTATTCCCCATTCTTTCAAAAGTTTCAAACCCTTGTGTAGGTCATTTATTATATGAGTGGATCCGTTTTTGGAGACAATTAGTGTGGCCGGGTAGCGCCATTTGTATAGAATCTTATGGTTTTGCATTCCTTTAGTTATGGGGTTCAAATCTCTACGTAGTTGAAGCGTATATCTTGATAAATCAGGAAATATTTGAACACCCTCAAACGGACGTGGTAGAGGGCCTTTCAATCTGGCTTCTGACATCATTTTTTCTTTAATATGGAAAAAATGGATCCTCATAAGTATATCTCTAGGCACTGATGCAGCCAGGTGTGAAGGTTTTGCAATTCTGTGTATTCTGTCAATTATAATGTCACGTGGCGTAACTTCAGGTAGAATAGTGCGTATAAGTTCTTTGGCGTATTTGGGTAATTCTGGAGTTGTTATATTTTCGGGGACCCCCCTTAACTTGACATTGTTTCGTCTAGAGCGGTCTTCCAAATTTGCTAATTTGCCCCTTATCCACTCTTGTTCATCTTTTACCTCATCAATAGAATCAATGATGTCATTGACTGTGGAGGAGCATTCCATCATACCTTTCTCAATAGTGGATACTCTGTTATCTATTAGACTGACATCTGTAGTGAGTTTAGTAAATAGAGTGGATAAATCAGTCACAAGAGAGGAATGCAGTGATATTAACATCTCTTTCAGTGTAGTGTCAATAACAGGCTGACCGCAGGTTGGGAAGGATGCCATTGAGGAATGTAAGGCCTGGTTAGATTGTAGTGGAATAAAAGCCTGGGGCTCAATTTCTGAGTGAGGTGGCCGCTGTGCTAGAGCATCCATTCTCATTTTTGCCTTAACTGGGCTGTTCATTAAGGGATCCCCCTCTGTGTCATTGTCATGGGAGCTAGACATCTCTCTGTTTGGTGAGTCACCAGAAATGTTATTAGGGATTTCTGTATGTTTAGTCTGAGGCGCTGCTATGCCTTCAGCTCCATTTTGATTCTGACTGACCAGCGCTTCAGGAGGGTACAGGAGTGTGGTGAGCTTTTGGGGCTTGTGGTCCCCAGTTCTCTTACGGGACATTGTTGTGGGTCACTACCGGACTAATGTGGGGAAGTTTTTGTACAAAAATACCGGCTCCAGCGGTCCCTAATCGTTCCGGTTCGTCTCCCTCACAGCAGAGCTCAGCACTAAGCGTCCATCTCTCTTGCCGGCTCTTAGTTGTTTTTTTTCTGCATTTGTTTAGTATAACTTTTAAATTTCATTATATAATAAGTCTTTACATTGCTCATGTCATGAGGTTTTATGGTTTTTTATTCATTTATATCTAAGGTAGATAGTGGCTGGTATCACGCCACACCTGGCTAAAAAATCCTCTTCCCTTCTCCTTGCATACCACCATCATTAAGACATCTCATTTGATCTCACTCATATAGTACCTCTCCTCTAGGTACTAAACTTCCTCTTAAGCGCTTCATTTATCCACAACCCCTTCTTTCTCAAGAAGTGGTCACCTCGGATGCCAACATGGAGGGCTGGGGAGCACACTACGGTCATCATGCAGTCCAAGGCCGCTGGCCATTCAGAACGCACAATATAGTGTCCAATATATTGGAGATGAGAGTGGCGTTCAAAGCCCTAATAGCCTTCAGTTCCTTCCTGAGGGGGAAAGAAGTCCTGCTGAGGATGGACAATCGTGTAGCAGTTGCCTACATCAACAAGCAGGGCGGCACCAGGAGTTGCTCGATGCTGCGGGAAGTCTGTCCAGTCTTCTAATGGGCCCAACTATCCCTATCGGGGTTGAGAGCAGCATATGTACCAGGAGCCCAGAACCAAGTGGCTGACACCTTGAGCCGAGAGTTCACATCCAACACGAATGGGCTTTAAGCCAACAAGCCTTCTCCCTGATAACCAAGACATGGGGGGTACCGGACATAGACCTGGCAGCATCCCCAGCCAACACGAAGTGCCAGAGGTACCTGGAGAGAGTCCGCTTTCCATCAGCAGAAGGCACGGACTGTCTACAACACAGCTGGGACTTCCACCTAGGCTACATCTTTCCACCAATTCCAATTATTCCGAGGCTTCTACTCAGACTCAAAAATTCAGGATCCACGGTGATAACAGTCCTCCGTTTCTCCTAGTCATACCATATGGTGCCAGGAAAGGCCAAGCAGCAACCTCCCGCACTATTGCAGCTTGGCTGGTAAAGGTCATCAAAAGAGCCTACTCGTCTAACCAAGCGCAAGTACCTGAGGGCTTAAGGGCACATTCCACAAGGGCAGTGGCGACCTCCTGGGCAGCCTTCTGTAAGGTCTCTTCAGAAACAATCTGTAAAGCAGCCACTTGGTCTTCACAAAAAAAAAAACACCTTTATGTCACACTACAAAGTGGACGCCGCCAGGCTGTCCACGGCAGAATTTGGAAGGGCAATCATACAGTACAATACCTCAATTCCTTGTAAATAAACCTTTTTTTGCTCAGACCCACCCAGTTTGCGAGTTATTTCCCATATGTGTATGCTGCCATGATGCGACAGGAAAACGGAAAATTGTATACTCACCTTCCCTAATTTTCCTTTCCTGTTGCATCACATGGCAGCATACAAATGCCCACCCGCTGAGGTGAGGTGAGGTATCTAGATACTGAGAATACTAGGGCGGGGGCCCTCTCAAGGTTTAATAGCTACGCGGTCCTATCAGGTTGCGGAGGCGGAGCAACAGGAAAGGAAAATTACGGAAGGTGAGTATACAATTTTCCGTTATACTATGCACAGAAATTGATAATTTAATCAAGACTTATTTACGGTAAAAATAATTCTCTGATGAATTTTGTTTAAACTTATATCATAACAAAACCATTAATGAGGCTATTAAAGTCAGTTATTTGTTGAGATATACAACAATGTGTATTTCTCTATATTTGAGAAAGAATCATTTCATACTGCAGTTAGAAACAAAACAATTTCAAATATGCTACAAAGTTTAAATGGTTTTAGTAATGTTTATGTTAAATAATTCAGCTATCAATAGATAAAATAGAAAATAATACTTTACCAGTGGTGGTTTAAGAAACTTTTGTTTTGAGAAGTATCAACTGGGTGTCCAAATGACTTCTCCCCCACGCCTACATTCTTCCGTACTGTCTTTCTCCTGCTCTCGCTCTCTTTCTGTCTCCAACTCTCAACATCTTTTCCCCTTTCCAAGATTCTGTCAACTTCCCCTCACTGTCACGTGTAACCCTCTATATCCCCCTAAAATGTGGGTGTGGAAATGTCTTTAACGTCATAGGAGATGTCAAAACACATGTAATTTCCTGGACAATCCTTATAGGGAAATTGTAGTTTCCTTTATTCACAGTGGCCAATGGGGGCAGTATTGTATAGAAAATGTACTTTTTTTAATTCCTGAATAACCTTTTGACTTAGGCTTAAAGAAAGACTATGAATTAGACTGAAATGTCACTTATGTGTCAAACCACTCCAGACCTGGTGGCGACTCATAAGATCTGTTACTTTAAGAAAATATACCCACACTAATTACCTTCCCTTTAAATTCTTTAAGTTAGGTAATGTGGAACTTAAAAACCTCATGTGTTATTTTAGGAGAATTTTACTCTTATAACTCTATAACTTTTCATAAGATTACAAACATGCTATGTCATATTTATATATAGAAAATATATCCATGATTAATATTCAACAATAATTAATGAATATATATATATATATATATATATATATATATATATATAATATATATAAATGTATATATATATATATATATATATATATATATATATATATATATATATATATATATATATATATATATATATATATATATATATATATATAATATAAATGCACAGACCAAAATATGTGATATTGTTCAATTAAGTAAGCATATACTTACCCTATTATAATGTAATAACAAGATAAGGAGACTTTATGGCTAATTTGTATATTTGCAGTAAATAATACAATATGTTTCATATGGTCATTTGTGAATAAGCCCTATCTTGTTTCTCAATCGTGAAATAAAAATTAGGTCTATAAGCTCATGGTTACCTTATCCTGTTTAATTTACTAAGTGTCCAGACCCTTAATTTACGATCTAGGCTTATAAGCAAGGAGCCTATCAGACTCCTATTTACCTGACCGATGAGACCCCTTGCGGTGGTCTCCCTTACGTGTCCGACTCGCGGCCCCTGGTAGAGAGGACAGGTGGCACGGGAGTACGGAGTGGTATGAGAGCCTGGTAAAAAGGATCCTGATGCTAGAAGGTAGGTGATTTTTAGACAGTGGGTTGGTAAACAGGAATACAGGCAACGGGTGCTGAGCAGGAGCAGAGCAGACAAGTCCGAGTACAGGCCGGGTTTAGCAACGGGCGGGCAACAAGTTACAGAGGAGCAAGTCAAAGCAGGCCGGGGTCAGGTGCAGGCAGAAGTCAAGGGAACCTGAGAAGCCAGCCGAGTCATCAGGAGATCAGTAAAGCAGATACGGGTACAGGAACAAGGACACAGGGAGCTGATGATCAGGCAGCACTGAACAGAATGTGCTGCAGACCTAAATAGGCCGATTGGTGCCAAACATTGTGCACGTGTGTGCGCCAACCTGCACACCCACACGCGCCTGAACACCGGCACGCACACCAGCGCCCATAGGAGCATTCAGAACAGTGCCCACAGGGGCTAGCGCACACAGGCCCGAACGCCAACAGGAACATGCACATCAGTGCCCACAGGAACATGCGTGCCAGCGCGCACTGGCGCCCACCAGAGCGGCCAGCACATCGTCTAATCAGGTAACCTTTCTGACAGTGCCCCCTCCTCAAGGGCAGACTCCGGATGCCCAGTTGAGCCAATTTGAAGGCATGTGAGTTCTTGAATGCTTGTAAAAGGTCTCTGGCATGTAGGTTACTCTCAGGCTCCCATGAGTTGTCTTTGGAGCCATACCCTCTCCATTTAATGAGGTACTGAGTTTGATTGCGTCTCCTCCTGCAATCCAGAATTGCTTCCACTTTGAATTCCTCCTCATTGTTGACTACAACAGGCTTGGGTGGGCCGGTACTGTGGCCAGCAAAGGAATTTGGAGTAACGGGTTTCAGGAGAGTCACGTGAAATACCGGGTGAACCTTCAGGGAATCAGGAAGGTCAAGTTCGTAGGTGACATCATTAATTTTCCTTTTCACTGAGAAGGGACCCAAGAACTTAGGGACCAGTTTCTTAGAAGGACAAGCCAATTTTAGATTGGAAGTAGACAACCACAGAAATTTTGTGCAAACTTTAGAACCCCGTTAAAGTCTATGGGACTCAAACTTTCTAAATCAAAAGTGCTAATTTTAAAGGCTAATATGCAAGTTATTTTTCTAAAAAGGGTTTGGGGACCCGGGTCCTGCCCCAGGGGACATGTATTAATGCAAAAAAAGTTTTAAAAACGTCTGTTTTCTTCGGGAGCACTGATTTTAACCACTTCAATACCAGACACTTAGACACCTTCCCGCCCAGGCCAATTTTCAGCTTTCAGCGATGTCGCAATTTGAATGACAATTGCGCGGTCATGCTACACTGTACCCAAACAAATTTTTTATCATTTTGTTCCAACAAATAGAGCTTTCTTTTGGTGGTATTTGATCACCTCTGCGATTTTTATTTTTTGCGCAACAAACAAAAAAAGACCGAAAATTTTGCAAAAAAACAAGTTTTTCTTTGTCACTGTTAATTTTTTTTGTAAATAAGTGCGTTTTCTTCTTCAATGACGGGCACTGATAAGGCGGCACTAATGGGCACTGATAAGGCGGCACTGATGGGCACCGATGAGGTGGCACCAATTAGGGGGCACCGATGAGGTGGCACTGATGATGGGCACTTATAGGCGGCACTGATAGGTGGCACTGATGGGCATTGATAGGTGGCACTGGTATGCGGCACTGATGGGCACTCAGGTGGCACTGATGGGCACTCATAGGCGGCACTGACGGGTACTTATGGGTGGCACTGATGCACACATATAGGTGGCACTGATAGGTGGCATGGATGGGCACTGATAGGTGGCATGCATGGGCACTGATAGGTGGCATGGATGGGCACTGATAGGTGGGCATGGGTGGGCACGGATGGGCACTGATAGGTGGCACTGATGAGTGGCACTGATAACACTTATGGGTGGCATTGCTGGGAATCCTTTTTTTTTTACTTTTTTTTTAATTAAATATGATGTGCCAATCAGTGCCCATCTGTGGGCACTGATTGGCATATTTTTGATTTTTTTTTTTAACATGTGGATGGCCATGGGGGATGTACCTGGCCATCCACATGCTGGGGGCTTCCCTGGTGGTCCTGGGGGCTTCCCTGGTGGTCCTGGGGGCTTCCCTAGTGGTCCAGTGTGGGCATCTGAGGGGGGGCTGCGCTGATAAACAATCAGCGCAGACCCCCCCTGTCAGGAGAGCCGCCGATCGGCTCCCCTCTACTCGCGTCTGTCAGACGCGAGTGAGGAAAAGCCGATCAACGGCTCTTCCTGTGTACATCGTGATCAGCCGTGATTGGACACGGATGATCACGTGGTAAAGAGCCTCCGCCGGAGGCTCTTTACCGAGATCAGTGTAGCGGTGTGTCAGACTGACACACCGCTCCACCGATCGCCGCGATGCGCGCCCCCACGGGCGCGCGGCGGCTGTTATCCTGAAGGACGTCATATGACGCCCAGTCAGGATAACGAAGCCACTTCCCGGACGTCAATTTACTATTGACCGGGCGGGAAGTGGTTAATGATGCTTAAAGTGAAATAAAAAGTCAAATATTCCTTTAAATATCGTACCTGGGGGGTGTCTATAGTATGCCTGTAAAGTGGTGCATGTTTCCTGTGCTTAGAACAGTCCCTGCACAAAATGACATTTTTAAAGGAATAAAAGTCATTTAAAACTGCTTGCGGCTTTAATGTAATGTCTGGTCCCAGGAATATGGATGAAAATCAGTGAGACAAACAGCATGGGTACCATGCCATTACCAGGCCCTTTGGGTCTTGTATGGATATTAAGGGGAACCCCACACCCAAATAAAAAAAAAGGAAAGGCGTGGGGCCCCCAGGCCCTATATACTCTGAACAGCAGTATACAGGCGGTGCAAACAAGACAGGGACTGTGTAGGTTCGTTGTTAAGTAGAATCTGTAATTTTGAACTGGTATTTTTTTAAAGTGTAGCTCCAGTCAAAAAATCAATTTTTAAGCTTTTTGGAAAACATAGGGAAGGGTCATCACCCCTGTAACATTTTTTTTTTATGCTGTCTGTGCACCTCTTCAGAAGATTTCACCTCACTTTCTGTCCCAAGGACAAATGTTTTTTGAAAATTTGGGTTTTTTAGTGAAACAAGGATTGGTGAAAAAGCGAGACACGTTTTTCCCAACTCTTATGCCCCGTACACACGGTTGGATATTCCGATGGAAAAAGTCTGATCGGATTATGTTGTCGGAAAATCCGATTGTGTGTGGGCTCTAGCGGGCTTTTTCCGTCAAGAGCAGGATGTAAAAAAAACGAAATTGGATCAGACTTTTTCTGATCGTGTGTAGAGAATTCCAACACACAAAGTGCCACGCATGCTCAGAAGAAATTTGGAGACGAAAGCTATTGGCTACTGGCCTCTACGTAGTCCCGTCGTATGTTTTGTACGTCACCTCATACGTAACGATCGGATTTTCCGACAACTTTGTCCGACCGTGTGTGTGCAACACAAGTTTCGGACAAAATTAGTGGGAAAAAATCTGACGGATTTTGTGGTCGGAATGTCCGACCGTGTGTAAGACATAACAGGAGAGAATTTCCCTTCCTAGGGGTAGATTTCATCTCACTTCCTGTTGTCTCCTTCCATTTGCAAGTAAGAGACATTTGTAAGTTGGATGTTTCAAAGTAGGGGCCTGCCCTATATGCTTTGCAGAAATTTGGGCCTAAGGTGTTGGTGTTACCACAACACTGTAAGCCCTCAAAGTGACTCTTGGTGGGCGCTGGAACGCCCTGCTGTGAACTATTATATCAAGAATTGTAATTACATGCCATTGTTGAACAGTGGTAGAAAAATTGGGCCTTTGGTGGTGGTGGTGGTGGTGCTGGTGCCACAACACTGTAAGTCCTCACAGTTACTCTTGCTGGGCGCTGGAACGGGCCCTGCTGTGAAATATTATATCAAGAATTGTAACTGCATGTCCCTGTAGAACAGTTGCTTAAAAATTGGGCCTTTGGTGGTGGTGGTGGTGGTGGTGGTGCTGGTGCCACAACACTGCAACACCTCACAGAAACTCTAGTTAGAGCGCAGGAATGAGCCCTGCTGCAAAGTATTGCATCAAAAATTGTAATTACATGCCCCTGTTAAACAGGGGCTTAAAAATTGGGCCTTAGGCACTGGTGCTGGTGCCACAAAACTGCAACCACTCACAAATATTGTAGTTGAGCGCAGCAACGAACCCTCCTGCAAAATATTCCATCAAAAATTGTAATTACACGCCCCTGTTAAACAGGGGCTGAAAAATTGGGCCTTAGGCACTGGTGCTGGTGCCACAACACTGCAACCCCTAACAGATACTCTAGCTGGAGCACAGGAATGAGCCCTGCTGCAAAGTATTGCATCAAAAATTTTAATTACACGCCCCTGTTAAACAGGGGCTTAAAAATTGGGCCTTAGGCACTGGTGCTGGTGTCACAACACTGCAACCACTCACAAATATTGTAGTTGAGCGCAGCAACAAACATTCCTGCAAAATATTGCATCAAAATTGTAATTACATGCCCCTGTTGAACAGGGGCTGAAAAATTGGGCCTTAGCCAAAAAAATAATTCTTACAAGCTATCAGCATGATCATTGAGGAGGAAGAGGATAGTCACTCAGCACAACAGAATAGTCACTCAGCATCCGCATAGGCAGTCTTCAAAGGATCTGACATTTCAAAAAAAATTATTTGGTTACATCAGCATCAGGTGCTTGGTAGCTGGTGGTGATCCAAGACTGATTCATTTTTATGAAGGCCAGTCGCTCAACCAAGTCGGTGGACAGGCGCACCCTGTGATCGGTTACCATGCCTCCAGCAGCACTGAATGTGCGTTCCGAAAGAATGCTGGATCCAGGACAGGCCAGTAGCTCAATTGCATACTGTGCTAGCTCTGGCCAGTGATCCATCCTCAAGACCCAGTAACCCAGAGGATTTTCGGTGGGAAGGGTGTCCAAGTCTGATCTTGCCCCTAGGTATTCCTGCACCATGTAAATCAGACGCTGGCGATGGTTGCTGGAACCGATCATACCTAGGGGCTGCGGACTAAAAAATTGTCTGAACGCATCGGTCAGACGGCCACCTTCTCCACCACTCCTTCTGTGACTAACCGAAGCCTCAGCAACACTTTGTCCAGGACCAGGAATTTGTAGCCTCCCAGTCTCTGGGAACGCGTTGCACAGACCTTTCTGCAAGGCCTCCCGAAGATGTTTTATCCTCTTCTCCAGGGCCGGACTGGGAATAAAAACCAGCCCTGGAAAAAATTTCATACCAGCCCCATAGCTTTACTATACCAGCCCAACACGATTATGTCATTTTCTTAGGGAAAACCATGCATTTTAAAGCACATTTGAAAAGTGTGTTATATATAGTGTAGCAGAGCGTCCCAGAGAGAGCCAGGAGAAGTCTTGTTCGGGGTTTATACATCTCCCAGGCTCCTCTCATACACATTCAGAGGTCTCTGATACATGATCCAGTTCGGATCTTAGTCCTCCTCTCCAGGCTAATTTAAGCTCACCTGAGCAAACAGCCTTTGCTCTCTGCCTGGGACACACAAACATGGATGGTTTGTGAGGAGCTAAAAGGTTGGTAAAACGCTTTAAAAACCCTTTACAGAAACTGACAAGCGGTAGGCTTGCTCAGCCTGATAGTTAGGGACAGTGTATGGTATAGTTAGAGCCGAGACACGGCTAGGACTTTTGTTTTTTGTTATTTCTGTTTTGATGTGTTTTCTGGAAGACTGTGCAGCACCTGTGTATGGACTTGTATTTACATCCAATAAACCCAGCACTGTTTTCACTACCTCAAGTAGATTTGGTATCTGTGCCTAAATAAACAGCTCATCCCAGGGAGCTTTATACCTGCTACCTGTCTCCCAGGGTACAATAGATAGAAACAGATATGAAAGCGCATAGCAAACACTACATTTTTACCACTTTTAACTGGAATTTGTTTATATATATATATATATATTTATATATATATATATATATATATATATATATATATATGCAAAATCCAGTTAAAAGTGGTAAAAGTGCAGCAATCATCAAGGGGGACCCTAGGGACTCTGATCACCAGAGACCCCCCCCCCTCCCCCCACACACACACACATTCCCAGATACCCCCCACAGAAAGAGTACACTAAGGTAAGGGGTGGCTGATTTAAGAGGGAAACCTTTATATCAGTGCCCCCTTTCATTATTGTATTCACTCCCCCCTTACATCACTGACCCCCCTCAGACTGGCTGATGCTGACCAAGTGCTGTGCAAGAGAGCAATGCATCAATGCAGCCTCACCAGTGCACATCAAATACAGCCCCACCAGTGCCCACCTGTGCAATGCCCACCAGATGCAGCCCACACCTGCAATGCCCACCAGATGCATCCCACCAGTGCAATGCCCACCAGATGCAGCCCAACAAATGCATCCCACCAGCTCCAGCCCACCAGATGCAGCCCACCTGTGCAATGCCCACCAAATACAGCCCACCTGTGAAATGCCCACCAGATGCAGCCCGCCAGTGCAATGCCCACCAGATGCAGCCCACAAGATGCAGCCCACAAGATGCAGCCCACCAGTGCAATACCCACCAGATGCAGCCCGCCAGTGCAGTACCCACCAGATGCAGCCCACCAGTGCAGTACCCACCAGATGCAGAAAACCTGTGCAATGCCCACCAGATGCAGCCCACCAGATGCAGCACACCAGTGCAATACCCACCAGTGCAATACCCACCAGATGCAGCCCTCCAAATGGAGCCCACCAGATGCAGCTCACCAGTGCAATACTCACTAGATGCAGCCCGCCAGTGCAATGCCCACCAGATGCAGCCCTCCAAATGCAGCCCACCAGTGCAATACCCACCAGATGCAGCCCACCAGTGCAATGCCCACCAGATGCAGCCCGCCAGTGCAATGCCCACCAGATGCAGCCTGCCAGTGCAATGCCCACCAGATGCAGCCCGCCAGTGCAATGCCCACCAGATGCAGCCCGCCAGTGCAATGCCCACCAGATGCAGCCCACCTGTGCAATGCCCACCAGATGCAACCCACCAGTGCAATACCCACCAGATGCAGCCCGCCAGTGCAATGTCCACCAGATGCAGCCCACCAGTGCAATGTCCACCAGATGCAGCCCACCAGTGCAATACCCATCAGATGTAGCCCACCAGATGCAGCCCACCTGTGCAATGCCCTCCAGATGCAGCCCACCAGATGCAGCCCACCTGTGCAATGCCCTCCAGATGCAGCCCACCAGTGCAATTCCCACCAGATGCAGCCCTCCAAATGCAGCCCACCAGTGCAATACCCACCAGATGCAGCCCACCAGTGCAATGCCCACCAGTGCAATGCCCACCGGATGCAGCCCGCCAGTGCAATGCCCACCAGATGCAGCCCACCTGTGCAATGCCCTCCAGATGCAGCCCACCAGTGCAATGCCCACCAGATGCAGCCCTCCAAATGCAGCCCACCAGTGCAATACCCACCAGATGCCGCCCACCAGTGCAATGCCCACCAGATGCAGCCCACCAGTGCAATACCCACCAGATGCAGCCCGCCAGTGCAATGTCCACCAGATGCAGCCCACCAGTGCAATACCCATCAGATGTAGCCCACCAGATGCAGCCCACCTGTGCAATGCCCCCCAGATGCAGCCCACCAGATGCAATACCCATCAGATGCAGCCCACCAGATGCAGCCCACCTGTGCAATGCCCTCCAGATGCAGCCCACCAGATGCAGCCCACCTGTGCAATGCCCTCCAGATGCAGCCCACCAGTGCAATGCCTACCAGATGCAGCCCTCCAAATGCAGCCCACCAGTGCAATACCCACCAGATGCAGCCCACCAGTGCAATGCCCACCAGATGCAGCCCACGCCCACCAGATGCAGCCCGCCAGTGCAATGCCCACCAGATGCAGTCCACCAAATGCAGCCCACCTGTGCAATGCCCACCAGTGCAATACCCATCAGATGTAGCCCACCAGATGCAGCCCACCAGTACAATGCCCTCCAGATGCAGCCCGCCAGTGCAATGCCCACCTGTGCAATTCCCACCAGATGCAGCCCAGCAGCCCAAATTTGCAGTACCCACCAAATGCTGCCTATCAGTGCAGTGCCCGCCCCTTACCTGGATCATGATCTCAGGTGTCATGAAGCTTGTATTTCAATTGTCCGCCCGGGCGGCCGCTGTAAGGAAGTCCCGCCTCCTGTGACACACTGATTCAATGCAGCATTGGATCAGTGTTCCGTCAATCAGAGAAGCCGGTGTAGGAGGCGGAACTTCCGTACAGCGCCGCCGAACAGCTCAGCCTCAGACCAGCTCCATGACACAACAGGAGTCGGCAGATCGCCACTGCCCGCTGTGTGCCACACATGGGGAGGAGGGAGGGGAGGACAGCATGGAAGCTTCGGTTCCCATGCGCAGGGCTGCCACGCCGGAGTAGCTCAAAGCGGCCCCAGGGCAGGCGGCCTGCCAGGAAATTTCCCGGTATCCCGGTAGCCCAGTCCGGCCCTGCTCTTCTCCCTCTGCAATGGCAAGATAAGGTCCTCAACCTTACCCTTGTAACGTGGATCACGGAGGGTTGCCAGCCAGTAATGATCCCTCTCCTTGATCCGACGAGTACGAGGATCTTTCCGCAGGCTTTGCAGGATCAGGGAGGCCATGCAGCGTAGGTTAGCTGAGGCATTCGGTCCAGAGTCCTCTGGGTCACTAAGGACGACATGATCCACAGCCACCTCCTCCCAGCCACGTACAAGTCCATGGGTTTCTTGGGACTGTAAATGATCCCTAAAAGACGGCTGCTGATGCTGAGTGCCAGGGTCCACCTCCATGCTGACACAATCCTCCTCCTCCTCGTCCTGTTCCTGTGTGATTGGCGGGCCAGCAGGAACACTGTCTGGATAAAGGGGACCTTGAGAGGTAAGGAAGTCCTTCTCTTCCTGCCTCTGTTCTGCCTCAAGTGCCCTGTCCATTATTCCACGCAGAGTGTGCTCCAACAGGTGGACAAGAGGGACAGTGTCACTGATGCATGCACTGTCACTGCTCACCATCCTCATGGCCTCCTCAAATGGTGACAGGACAGTGCATGCATCCCTGATCATGGTCTACTGGCGTGGGGAAAAAAAACAAGCTCCCCTGACCCTGTCCTGGTGCCATAGTCACACAGGTACTCATTGGTGGCCCTCTGCTGCATGTGCAGCCGCTGCATCATGGCCAACGTTGAGTTCCACCTGGTGGGCATGTCACAGATTAGGTGGTTCTTTGGCAGGTTAAAATCCTTTTGTAGGTCAGCCAGCCGAGCACTGGCATTATATGACCGACGGAAATGCACACAGACTTTCCTGGCCTGCCTCAGGACATCCTGTAAGCCCAGGTACCCGCCCAAGAATCGCTGCACCACCAAGTTAAGGACGTGGCCACACAGGGCACATGGGTCAGTTGTCCCTGTCAGAGGGCGGAGAGGAGGTTGGTGCCATTGTCACAAACCACCATTCATGGCTTAAGCTGGCATGGCATCAACCACCTCTCAGCCTGTCCCTACAGAGCTGACAGCGCAAGCACCGCATGGCATCTTTTTGCCTGCGTACTTGCGTAGCCCCTTGAACGCCTACGGAGCACTGCTGGTTCCAAGGACAAAGCACAGGAAGAGGCCATGGGGGAAGAAGAAAAGGAGGGGGTGGAGGAGAGATGTGTGTCAGAATCACCAGTAGTAGCATTTTGGAGGCGTGGTGGCGGAACAACCTCTAACACTACTGCACCTTGTCCTGCATCCTTCCCAGCTGCCAGAAGAGTCACCCAATGCGCCATGAAAGATAGGTAACGTCCCTGTCCATGCCTGCTGACTGCCCTGTCCAGCGAGGCCAAGACATTGCCTTCCACATGCCAGTAGAGAGCCGGAATCACCTTTCGTGAGAAAAAGTGGCGTTTGGGAACCTGCCACTGAGGAACCGCACATTCCACAAACTCACGGAAGGGGGCAGAGTCTACCAACTGAAAAGGCAGCAGTTGAAGTGCTAACAATTTAGCCAAGCTAGCATTCAACCTCTGGGCATGTGGATGGCTGGGAGTGTACTTCTTTCGGCGGTGCAGCGGCTGGGGCAGGGAAATTTGCCCGGTACAATCGGATGTCGGTGTACCGATAGCAGATTGCCCGCAAGTAATTGGCTGTGACACACAGAGCGGACTGAAGGTATAGTGGGGTTGGAGATCCCAGCTAATGAGGAGCAAGGAGAGGTCCGCTTTGTTCTTTGGTGTGGTTCTTTTAGGTACGCTTGCCAACGAACTGCATGGCAGGTCGACATATGTCTGGTCAAGCATGTGGTGCCCAAGCGGCTGATGTTTTGGCCATGCGAGATACGCTTGAGACATATGTTGCAAATAGCAGCGGTGCGATCTGATGCACTCTTCTCAAAAATGGGCCCACACCAAATAACTTTTGTAATAACGCGCAGCGCCCTGCACATGCGGAGCTCTGCGGTGTGATGCAGTCGATGTGCTGCCCTTAAGCTGGCCTCTGAAGGGCATCCTGCTTTGTTGGAGATGTGTCTCCTCCTCCTCTCTCCTATCAGGCACCCACGTGGAGTCAGTGGCCTCATCATCCCCTCCCTCCTCATCACTGGAGCAAACCTGGCAGTATGCTGCAGCTGGGGGAACACGATTGCCAGATTGTTGTCCTTCTTGGGCATCCCTTCTCTCTGGGCTCACGCTACTGCCTTCCTCTAGCTGGGTATCATCATCAGAGCCTTCTAAACGCTGGGCATCCTCATGGAGCATGTACCCAACACTGTGCTCAAACAGTTCGGGGGACTCCTCAGGAGGACATGGTGGGGCTAGGGAAGGAGTGACTGATGCCATTGAGCCGAGGGAAGAGGCCACGTTGGCAGCTGCTTTGCCAGTACCCTGAGCCTGGGTGAGAGGACGGCTTGGTCATCCACTCTACCAAGTCTTCGGCATGGTGTGGCTCAACACGTCAGCTGCCAAAAAAAAGAACAAGCGTGTCCCATGGCCACATGCTGATGAGGATGCACTGTGTCCACGACCAGCACTGTTGCCTCTAGACACAGAGCCTGCTTGCCCTCTTTTATTGGCTTGTGACTGTCTGCCTCTCCTTGTTGGCCTTCCAGACATACTAATGGCCTGCAGGGAGATGTAGCTGCACAAAGCTGGGACATATATACTGATATACTGCAGCTAGCAGAATCAACTGCTTTATGTGCACACTGCGCAGATGGCACAATACACTGACTGTAATTACTACAGCTGCCTGCGGTATAGGATCAGAAGAACACCAGCAATTGGGGTAGCTTTAGGTGCACACTTTGCAGATGGCACAATACACCGACTGTAATTGCTACAGCTGCCTGCGGATAGGATCAGAAGAACACCAGCAATTGGGGTAGCTTTAGGTGCACACTGTGCAGATGGCACAATACACTGACTGTAATTGCTACAGCTGCCTGGGGATAGGATCAGCAGAACACCAGCAATTTGGGTAGCTTTAGGTGCACACTGTGCAGAGTACAGTACACCAACTGTAATTACTGCAGCTGCCTGTGGTATAGGATCAGTAGAACACCAGCAATTGGGGTAGCTTTAGGTGCACACTGTGCACAGTACACAGTACACCAACTGTAATTACTGCAGCTGCCTGTGGTATAGGATCAGTAGAACACCAGCAATTGGGGTAGCTTTAGGTGCACACTGTGCACAGTACACAGTACACCAACTGTAATTACTGCAGCTGCCTGTGGTATAGGATCAGAAGAACACCAGCAATTGGGGTAGCTTTATGTGCACACTGTGCAGAGTACACAGTACACCAACTGTAATTACTGCAGCTGCCTGCCTGTGGTATAGGATCAGAAGAACACCAGCAATTGGGGTAGCTTTAAGTGCACACTGTGCAGAGTATACAGTACACCAACTGTAATTACTGCAGCTGCCTGTGGTATAGGATCAGAAGCACACCAGCAATTGGGGAAGCTTTAGGTGCACACTGTGCAGAGTACACAGTACACCAACTGTAACTACTGCAGCTGCCTGCGGTATAGGTTCAGAAGAACATGAGCAATTGGGGTAGCTTTATGTGCACACTGTGCAGAGTACACAGTACACCAACTGTAATTACTGCAGTTGCCTGCCTGTGGTATAGGATCAGAAGAACACGAGCAATTGGGGTAGCTTTAGGTGCACACTGTGCAGATGGCACAATACACCGACTGTAATTGCTACAGCTGCCTGCGGATAGGATCAGCAGAACACCAGCAATTGGGGTAGCTTTAGGTGCACACTGTGCAGATGGCAAAATACACCGACTGTAATTGCTACAGCTGCCTGCGAATAGGATCAGCAGAACACCAGCAATTGGGGTAGCTTTAGGTGCACACTGTGCAGATGGCACAATACACTGACTGTAATTTTTTTTACAGCTGCCTGCGGATAGGATCGGCAGAACACCAGCAATTTGGGTAGCTTTAGGTGCACACTGCGCAGATGGCACAATACACCGTCTGTGTCAGGAAAGGGTCCGTCCGCTGGTAAAATCCATCATTTGGCGTGCAGTGCTGAGGTCCACCAGCAGGTGTCTCCTGGCAGTTTGTACCTGTCAGGAGAGACTTTCTGTCACGTACTTAGTGGCGAGTCCGGATTGCAGTAGGAGACCTCTCTTACGTCCCAGACTTGCGGCCCCTGATAGTGGAGACAGGGGGCGCAGGAGTCGAAGGAAGCACGAGTGTCTGGCAGGATCAACAGCTACAGGTGGGTCAGGTGATGGAGAGGAGGCTGTGTTAGGGTCAGCAGGCCTTGACAGGAGAAGACAGGAACCAGCGGACAGCAGACAACAGGAACCAGCATGCAACAGGTCACAGGAACTGGCAGGTAAGTGGTCACCGGAACCGGAAGGCAGCAGGTGACAGGAACCAGCAGACAGCAGGTGACAGGAACCAGCAAGCAACAGGTCACAGGAACCAGCAGACAGCAGGTGACAGGAACCAGCAAGCAACAGGTCACAGGAACCAGCAGACAACAGGTCACAGGGACTGGCAGGTAAGTGGTCACAGGAACCAGCAGGCAGCAGGTGACACCGGGACAGGTACACAGAATGGTCAGACAAGCCGGGTTTGGTAACTGTGGAGCACAATGCGGATAAGCTAGAGGGATGAACAGGTGGATGGTCGTGGACACGCCAAGGTCGGGGGCAGGCAGACAGCAGAGCAGGTTGAGGAACAGGCCGGGTCACAAACACAGAGACAAAGAGGTTCAGGAAGGACATGCGGAACGCTGTAGATCAGGCAGCAAGAACTGTGTGGAGATGTCCAGTTTAAATAGCCCGCCTGGCGCCAATGACCGTGCGCGCGCCCGTGCGCACACCCGCACGTGCACGTGCACCCGCTCGCACCGGCGAGGAACTACTAGGACCAGCAGAGCTTTCCTTACATTGTCCCCCCCTAAGGGGCAGCCTCCGGATGCCCAACTGGGCCAGTTTTTCAGGGTGTGCCCTCTTGAAAGCCTGGATCAGGTGTTTGGCGTGCAAGTTAACTTCAGGTTCCCATGAGTTTTCCTCCGCACCGTACCCTTTCTATTTGATGAGGTATTGTACCTGATTATTTCTCTTCCTGCAATCCACTATTGCCTCCACCTCAAATTCTTCTTCCCCATTGACCATTATGGGAGCTGGGGGATCTGTAGCCCGTCCTGGAAAAGGGTTGGAGACAGCAGGTTTTAGGAGAGATACATGAAAAACTGGGTGTACCCGGAGTGACTCTGGCAATTCTAGTTCGTATGCCACCTCATTGATCCTTCGCCTGACTGCGAAAGGTCCCAAGAATATGGGGCCTAGCTTCCTTGAGGGACAAGCGAGTCGGAGATTGATTGTGGACAGCCACACTTTGTCTTCGGGCTCCAGGACCAGTTGCCCCCGTCTTCCCCTGTCGAAGACCTCCTTGTTGAGATTTTGTGCCGTGGTCATAGTTTCCTGTAACAGCTTGTTATTAGCGATTAGTGATGTTAGCTGGGACCCCATGGAGTCTGACAATTCCCTTAATGAAGGCTTGAGCCATCTCTGGTGCAGAAGGTGTTCCCTTCATGGGGATGAAGTGGGCCATCTTGGATAGCCGATCCACAACCACGAAGATGGCCGTATGGCCTTCTGAGGGAGGAAGTTCAACGATGAAATCCATGGTAATTAATTTCCAAGGTCTTTCGGGGGCAGGTAAAGGTTTGAGCAGTCCCCAGGCCCTGGTCTTGCTACTTTAGTTGCGAGTGCAGGTGGTACAAGATTCTACATACTTTTTGCAGTCCTTCGCAAGTTGTGGCCACCAGAATGTGCGTTGCACCAGGTCTGTGGTTTTGGAAATGCCAAAGTGTCCATCCAATACATGGTCATGGCAGAGCTCGAGTATTGTAACCCGGAGGTTTTCCGGAATGAAAATCTTGCCGTTAGACCAGAATAGGCCATCTTTAGCTGACAACCCTGTCTCAACAGGTGGGGGGTTTTCACTGGAAGCCCGCTTGATCCGACTTAATAAGTCGTCTTGCAATAGGAGGAAGTTCTCTGCAGCTAGGATGGTGTCGGGTGAAGTAGGCTCCTTAGGGTCAGTAAACATCCGGGACAAGGCATCGGGCTTGGTGTTTTTAGAACCTGGCCTATAGGTAACGTGGAAAGCAAACCTAGAAAAGAACAGCGCCCACCTGGCCTGGCGTGGTTTTAACCTCCTTGCAGCTTTTAGATACTCCAGGTTCTTGTGGTCGGTGTATATTATTATTGGATGAGCCGCTCCTTCCAGGAGGTAACGCCACTCCTCCAACGCTGCCTTTATTGCCAGTAATTCCCGGTCACCCACATCATAATTTCGCTCAGGAGGCGTTAATTTGCGGGAAAAGAACCCAACGGGGAACAAGAGGGCCTTGGGGCCTTGTCTTTGAGAAAGTATCGCCCCGACAGCGACTTCAGACGCGTCAACTTCCAAGACGAACGGGAGGGCCGGATCGGGGTGTTTCAACACGGAGGTGGAAGTGAAGAGTTTCTTGAGGGAATCAAAGGCGGTCTGGGCTTCGGGAGTCCACTGAAAACGAACCCCCTGTCTGTAGTTGCGTGATCGGGGAAATGATGGCTGAGAAGCACTTAATAAATTTCCGGTAAAAGTTTGAAAAACCCACAAACCGCTGCACTCCTTTTTTATCCACCGGGGCAGGCCATTCAAGGATAGCGGAGATTTTCTGGGGATCCATCTTGATACCTTCAACAGATATGATGAGCCCCAGAAACTGTATGCTCTGTTGTTCAAACTCGCATTTTTCGGGTTTTGCATACAGGCCATGTTGCCGCAGCCGCCCCAGCACACACTTGACGTGTTGGCGGTGGCTGTCAATGGAAGAGGAGAAGATCAGAATATCATCTAGATAGATGATGACAAACAAGTCCAGGTAGTCCCGAAAAATGTCGTTTATAAAGTGTTGGAAGGTGGCGGGGGCATTGACGAGCCCGAAGGGCATCACTAGATATTCGAAATGTCCGAATCGGGTACGGAAGGCGGTCTTCCATTCATCGCCTTCCCTAATGCGGATCAAATTATAGGCCCTGCGGAGGTCTAACTTGGTAAAAACAACAGCTGCCCCCAGCCTCTGGAAAAGTTCTGGCACTAAAGGAAGAGGATAATGGTTTTTAATGGTCACCTTATTGAGCTTGCTGTAGTCGATACATGGCCGAAGGGTATGGTCTTTTGTTTCTACAAAGAAAATGCCAGCTCCGGCCGGGGACGTAGAGGAGCGGATGAAGCCCTTCCTAAGGTTGTCACAATGTACTCTTTGAGTGCAGTTAGTTCCAGCTCGGACAGAGGGAAGATTCTTCCAAAGGGTACTTTGGCCCCGGGGAGGAGCTCAATGGGGCAATCATAAACCCGATGAGGAGGAAGGGTCTCGGCCCCCTTTTTACTGAAAACGTCCATGAAGGAGTGGTAGGCCTCGGGGACCAGTTGGCGGGTTTCGGTATCCAAACACATTAAGGCGGTAGGCTGAGTAGAAGTCCTTGGAAGGCAGTGTTGGGAGCAATAGGGAGATGGAAAGGTAATCTCTTTGGTAATCCAGTCAATGCAGGGATTATGGGCGTGGAGCCAGGGCATGCCCAAAATAACCGGAAACAGGGGGGAAGAGATGATGTCAAGGCACAGAAGTTCCTGATGGAGGTTAGTTATTCTGGCAGAGATAGGCAGGGTTTCCTGGGTAACGGGCCCAGACCGGATGGCCGAGCCATCAGCAAGATGTATCAGCAGTCCTTGGGTCTTTGGGCGTAGAGGAATGCAATGGGTTGCTGCAAAGGCCGAGTCCATGAAGCAGCTGCAGGCTCCCGAATCAATGATAGCGGGAACCGGGATGTTCGTTCCGGGGAGCTGCAATATAATGGAAAGGGCAAGGTGAGAAGAGGTATCGGTGACAGCAAGGATCTGATCAACATGAGGAGGACGCCACTTACGGATCTTAGCAGGACAGGATCTCACATAGTGTCCCGGCTCCCGGCAGCACAGGCACAGATTGTTCAGGCGACGTCTTTGTCGTTCCTCAGGGGTGAGTGTAGGGCGAAGCATGCCCAGCTGCGTAGGTTCCGGCCTTTCTGCGGTGGATGTAGATCGAGTCAGAGATGGGGCACTGGAGAAGCTGGGTACCTTGGGCAGCATCCAGGTGGGATGTGTCGGGACGGAGGCCCTCTCAGACCGCCGTTCACGTAGGCGCCTGTCAATCTGTACCGCCTGATTAATGAGTTCCTCTAGGGTCTGAGGAACCCCTACTCTGGCAAGTTCATCCTTGAGGGGGTCAGATAGCCCCAACCGGAACTGGTAGCGGAGGGCCGCGTCGTTCCAGTTGGTGTCAGTACTCCACCTTCTGAATTCGGCAACATAGTCCTCTGCGGGCCTGCGCCCCTGTTGTAGTGCATGAAGAGCGGCCTCTGCCGTTGCGGAGAGCTGCGGGTCCTCATAGATTCGGGCCATTGCATCAAAGAAAGTGTTTAGATGGGTAAGTTCAGCAGCCTTCTGTTAAAGAAGGTGGTGGGCCCAGAGCTGGGGCTCGCTCTGGAGCAGGGAAATCACAAAGCCTACTTTAGTGGCTTCCAGGGAGAATGTCCGCGGCTGGAGAGCAAAGTAGAGCTCACAGGCGTTACGAAAAGTCCTGAACTTGCTACGCTCACCGGAGAATCTCTCAGGTGCGGGTACTCGAGGTTCCGGAGGTAGCATCGCGACTGCTGGTGGGGTAGGCAGGTTGGCAGAGGCAGCTGGCGGTCCTTGAGCTAAGACATGTTCCTCTAGGCGTGTGTAGCCTTCCTGGAGACTCTTGACTGCTTGGGACAGGCCTGCTAGGTGCAGGCAAAGTTCTTCCATGGGAGAGGCTCCCTGCCCGGACTCGGTCATGGCTGCCTGATACTGTCACGTACCTAGTGGCGAGTCCGGATTGCAGTAGGAGACCTCTCTTATGTCCCAGACTTGCGGCCCCTGATAGTGGAGACAGGGGGCGTAGGAGTCGAAGGAAGCACGAGTGTCTGGCAGGATCAACAGCTACAGGTGGGTCAGGTGATGGAGAGGAGGCTGTGTTAGGGTCAGCAGGCCTTGACAGGAGAAGACAGGAACCAGCGGACAGCAGAAAAAAGGAACCAGCAAGCAACAGGTCACAGGAACTGGCAGGTAAGTGGTCACAGGAACCAGCAGGCAGCAGGTGACAGGAACCAGCAGACAGCAGGTGACAGGAACCAGCAAGCAACAGGTCACAGGAACCAGCAGGCAGCAGGTGACAGGAACCAGCAGACAGCAGGTGACAGGAACCAGCAAGCAACAGGTCACAGGAACCAGCAGACAACAGGTCACAGGGACTGGCAGGTAAGTGGTCACAGGAACCAGCAGGCAGCAGGTGACACCAGGACAGGTACACAGAATGGTCAGACAAGCCGGGTTTGGTAACTGTGGAGCACAATGCGGATAAGCCAGAGGGATGAGCAGGTGGATGGTTGTGGACACGCCAAGGTCGGGGGCAGGCAGACAGCAGAGCAGGTTGAGGAACAGGCCGGGTCACAAACACAGAGTCAGAGAGGTTCAGGAAGGACATGCGGAACGCTGTAGATCAGGCAGCAAGAACTGTGTGGAGATGTCCAGTTTAAATAGCCCGCCTGGCGCCAATGACCGTGCGCGCGCCCGTGCGCGCACCCGCACGTGCCCGCGCACCTGTTCGCACACCCGCTCGCACCGGCGAGGAACTACTAGGACCAGCAGAGCTTTCCTTACACTTTCCCTGCTGGTGTTATATCATCATTGGGCCGCAGTACTGGCGTCTACCAGCGGATGGATCATGGCAGTATGGAGCAGGCAACACTTCCTGCGCTCAGGTGTTACTTGAGGACAATTACTGCACTCTTATTAATACCTGGCAAGCCCACACATGCTTGCCTTGGTATCATCCTTGTGCCCTGACCTGCTAGCCTGTAACCTGAACCAGAACCCGAGCCTGTACTTGATACTGTACCCGATCCTGATTCCGAGCCTACCCTGATCCTGTCCCTCCTGTTCCCTTTATCCTTGCCTGTAGTCTGATCCCATTCACCTTCCCCCATCGGCTGATTTCCTGTGTATGACCCTGGCCTGGCTTATGTTTGTGTTTCTGGAACTGCCCTTTGTTTATCTGATGATCCTCTGTGTATGACCCTGGCCTGGCTTACGTTCTTGATTACGGTATTCCCCATCTACTGTATATAGTTATTTATAGGTCACTGTTTGGTGTATTGTCACTGTTTGGTGTATTGTCACTGTTTGGTATTGGAGGTGTTTGTGTACTTATATATCACTATCTTAATAAACATTTATATTTCACGTTACATGCGTTTTGGTTCTCTCCTTGCAGTCCACACAGTCTGGTCTTACCTGGTACATGACAGACTGTAATTGCTACAGCTGCCTGCGGATAGGATCAGCAGAACACCAGCAATATGGGTAGCTTTAGGTGCACACTGCGCAGATGGCACAATACACCGACTGTAATTGCTACAGCTGCCTGCAGATAGGATCAGCAGAACACCAGCAATTGATACATTGCACAGACCAAAGGTACTCAAAGTGCCGTCTTCCATTCGTCCCCTTTTCGGATACGGATTAAATTGTAAGCTCCGTGGAGGTCTAACTTTGTGAAAATTGTTGCGGTTCCCAGCCTTTGGAAAAGTTCAGGTACTAGTGGTAATGGGTATCTGTTTTCAATGATAATCTTGTTCAACTCCTGGTAGTCGCTGCAGGGACGTAAGGAATGGTCCTTTTTTTCTATAAAGAAAATGCCCGCACCAGCTGGGGAGGTGGAAGGACGAATGAACCTCTTCTTCAGGTTTTCATCTATGTAGTCCTTCAAGGTGCCCAAATCCTACTCAGTCAACGGGAAGATTCTTCCAAAGGGGACCTCTGTCTCGGGTAAGAATTCTATCGGGCAGTCATAAGGCCTCTGTGGTGGGAGAGTCTCTGCTCCCTTCTTGCTAAATGCATCCAGAAAGTCCTGATAAGGTTCGGGAATAGACTAGTGTAACTCAGTGTCTGAATCCAAACAGAGAAGTTCAGACGTCTTTACGGAAGTTTCATGTAGACCGTGCTGCCGGCAGTATTCAGAGAGGAATTGGATTTCCACCGTGGCCCAGTTAATACTGGGATTGTGGGCCTGCAACCAGGGCATTCCCAGGATGATTGGGAAGAGAGGAGAGGAGATGGCATCCAAGCATAGGAGTTCTTGATGATGGGGGCCTATAACGGCCAGCAAGAGAACGGTCTAATGAGTGACCGGACCGGAACTGAGGGTGGAGCCATCCGCCAGGTGTACTGCTGGGCCATGGGCCTTGGGTTGGAGAGGAATGCCATGGTTGGTAGCGAAGACTAGGTTAATGAAGCAGTTACATGCTCCGGAGTCAATGATGACTGATACTGGGATATTCCTTCCGGGAAGCTGCAACATGATAATAAGAGCCAGGTGAGTACCGGATTTAGGCAAGACAGGTGCACACAGAGAAGGGAAAGTCAGGCACTTACGCGTCTTGTTGGGGCAGGCCCTCACATTATGTCCAGGTTCTCTGCAGTACAAACACAAGTTGTGGGCACGTCTGCCCAACTTTTCTTCTGGACTAAGGGAAGGACGGAGCAGACCGAGCTGGGTTCCGGAACTTCTGAGACCAGAGCAGAAGAGGCAGGAGGAAACTGACTGGAGGGACTGGGAAGCATCCAGATGGGACAAGAGTGACTGGTAGACCTCTCAGAATGTCTCTCTCTTAGGCGGCGGTCAATTTGGATGGAAAGGTTGATGAGTTCATCCAGGGACTGAGGTATTCCGACACGTACCAACTCATCTTTAAGGGGGTCGGATAACCCCATCTGAAATTGGTGATGCAGGGCAGCGTCATTCCACTCTATGTCAGAGCTCCAGCATGTACAGTATCTCACAAAAGTGAGTACACCCCTCACATTTTTGTAAATATTTTATCTTTTCATGTGACAACACTGAAGAAATTACACTGTCAGAGAGGTTACCTGACTGGTCGTGGTGCTGGCCGTGCTGGTGTGCGCGGGTGTGCGCTGGCGAGCGCGCTCCTGTGCGCGCTAATGTGTGCAATCCCTGTGGCACTGTACTTGTGCTGACGTTCGGACGTGCGCGGGTGTGTGTGTGCGCTAATGTGCACGCCGGTGCGCGCACGTGCGTGGCATTTGGCGCCAATCGGCCTATTTAGGTCTTCTGCATACTCTGCTCCTTGCTGCCTGATTATCAGCTCCCCCGTGCCCTTGTTCCTGTTGCCTGTAATCTGCGATCCTCTGTATCTGATCTCCTGACGACCCGGCTTGCCTCTCGGATATCCCTGACTTCTGCCTGCACCTGACATCGGCCTGTTTGACCTTGCTTCTGCCTGCTCCTGCTGTACCGTTGTTGCCTGCCTGTACCTTGACCTGCCTGCTCAGCTCCTGCTTCGCACCTGACTGCCTGTGTTCCAGCCTACTCACCTGCTGCTTGGAGATCATCCTGCTTCTGGCTCCTGGATCATCCACACCAGGCTCTCGTACCACTCCGCACTCCCGTGCCTCCTGTCTATTCTACCAGGGGCCGCGAGTCGGACCGTAAGGGAGACCACCCTCTGCCCAAGCGGACTCGCTGGTCTGGTAAGTGGAAGCCTGACAGACACTTTCCTACAGTGTAAAGTAGTGAGTGTACAGCTTGTATAACAGTGTAAATTTGCTGTCCCCTCAAAATAACTGTAGTGAGAAACTTGAAAAAAATAAAAAACTCACCCATAAATTTCCCAAACCTATTATCTCAGTGCTTCTATAATGAACTTTTAAATTGATAATTTTATAAGGGGTGGAACAATGGGGGATTTGCCTTTCTCCTACTTCACCCAGTCCACCCTATTTACCATGTATTCCTCTTAAAAATAAAAAAGTAAAAAATCTGCGCTTAGTAGGCCTCAATCAAAGCAGATGAACACTGTAACCCAGATACCGGGCACAAAAAGCGTAAGGAAGGAAAGAAAGTGCAGCGCTCAAACCTTAGATACTTAAAAATCAGATAATTGCTCAATTAAAAGTGCAATCAAATAAAAAAAATAAGTGTATCATCCTTAAGATTATACCATGAGAAGTGGGTGAAATTAGGTGCTCAGTGAAAAAAATGAATTAACTGATGCAAATACAAATAATATACAAACACAATCAATAAAAGTATATAGTGTCCATGTAAGTGTCCATAAACGTATATAACGTAAACGTGATCAAAAACATAAATTATATCAAAAAATTGAATGGATGTGCAAGCGTGTGTAGAAAAAAACTGTGATGAATTATCACTAACAGTTTGACCATGCAGATCCCATCACCTCTATACAACAATGAAAAGTGGAGGCTTATCGAATCCCCAGTGACCCCCTTTTTAGGGGAGGTCTAATAATGCGAAAGCGGGTCACAATCAGGTCACAGATGCATCCAAGGATTTCCAGGTGCCGATCTCCCAAGGGTCCTCCAAATGTTTCAGGAATTTCTTATTAGGAATCTCCTATTAGCAGGAACTACTCAATGGTTCACAGCAGATGTCCTCAACGTATCACCAAAAAAGAAAAATTGCTCCACATCGTGTAATACAAAAAATAGCAGGGGTTTTATTTATGCTTGAACAAGCAATAAGATCAACTACATGTAGTAAAAACGAACTCAGCAATGTTTAAAACAGCAAACTTCCAGCAAAGGGAAAAAAACCTTGATGAGGGTTTTGAATTCTGATCGCGCATGCGCAAATGGTGTGGGCGTGGTTACCCGACGATCGTTTCGTCAAGGGTGTGACGTCATCAGGGGTACACCCACACCCTTGTGCTTTGTAATTATATAGTCCCTTGACAAGGAGAGGAGCGGAACGCCCAATCAGAGGCTATGTAAACATGACCCGGAACATATCCATTACTTAACCAGGAGGTCAGATTACTAAAAGAACGGCCTTTTTATTAAAAATAGCCAGACAGGCTAAGAGCCTCCACTATTCCACTTAACACTAAGCCCTAATAATTAATAAAAAGGCTTAAAAAGTGATTACAATGAAAAGGGAGGAAATGGATAAATTAAAATTAACAACCCCCAAGTTTCGGCGAGAGATCGCCATCTAGTGGCTGTAAAACCTAACTACAATTCAGATGTTCAAAATAGTAGGAACATCCAGAGCGGCTAAAACACAAAAGAAATATATATATATGTTCTACATCTACAATGCTGCTACCCATCATTGCCAATGGACTACCCTCAATGTGCTAACGCACAATCCTCACATTTATGGAGGAAAACAGGTTCTTAATGGTAGATACAGAACAATTGACATAAAAAACATACTAGAAAATTCCAAAAAATTATAAATATAAATAAAAATTATATATACTCTAAATTAAAGAGCAAATAAAAAATAAAATAATAATAATAAATAATCCTCCACTTAAATTGACTCAAACTAAAATAATTAGTATATATATTAAAAAGGTATATTAAAAAATATGTAAATAAAAAATATGTAAATAAATCACATACCTAATACCCCTATATACGTTTATGGACACTTACATGGACACTATATACTTTTATTGATTGTGTTTGTATATTATTTGTATTTGCATCAGTTAATTATTTTTTTTCACTGAGCACCTAATTTCACCCACTTCTCATGGTATAATCTTAAGGATGATACACTTATTTTTTTATTTGATTGCACTTTTAATTGAGCAATTATCTGATTTTTAGGTATCTAAGGTTTGAGCGCTGCACTTTCTTTCCTTCCCTGTATTCCTCTTACCCAAAACTTCAAATCTTATCTTAACCTATATCCCTCGTCCCCTATTACCTCAAATGAAAATTAAAAAAATTTAAAAAGAGAGAGAATAAAAAAAAAACAAGGAAAGCAACCCCCCTCAGTCTGACACACCACATCTCCCATCTGGGTAAAGAGCCTCTTACAGAGACTCTTTACCACGTGATCAGCTGTGTCCAATCACAGCTGATCACAGTGTAAACAGGAACATTTATTGGCTTTTCCTTCACTCGCGTCTGACAGACACGAGTAGAGGAGAGCCGATCAGCTGCTCTCCTAACAGCGGGGGTCTGTGCTGATTGATCATGAGTGCAGCCCCCCCCCCCCAGGATGCCCACTCAGGACAACCAGGGATGCCACCCATGGCCACCAGGGATGCTGACCATGGATGCCCACCCAGGGCCACCAGGGATGCCACCCAGGACCACCAGGTATTAAATCAGTACCCAGCAGAAAAGCCTGTCAGTGCCTTATCATCAGTGATGCCTATCCGAGCCATCTATCAGTGCCACCCATCAGCGCCCATCAGTGCCGCCTATCAGTACCCCATCATCAGCGCCCATCAGTGCCACCTCACCAGTGCCTGTCAGTGCTGCCTTATTAGTGCCCGGCAGTCCAGCCTCATCAGCGCCCATCAGTCTTTTTCTTATTTGTTTAGCAAAAAAAAAAACAGTAGTGATCAAATACCACCAAAAGAAAGCCCTATTTGTGGCCGCGCAAATGTCATTCAAAGTGAGACAGCGCTGAAAGCTGAAAATTGGTCTGGGCAGGAAGGGGGGAAAGTGCCCAGTATTGAAGTGGTTAAGTCTCTAATCTGATACCCTTTCCCTGTACTAGTGGAAACAAATTATTTTCGCTTTTAAAATATTTGTCTTAGCATGGCGACATGCCAAAAATCTTAAAATTTTAAAAAGTAAACCACCCACAGTGAATAAAAAGGGTATTGAAAATATTGAACACAAGAAAAGGGTGGTAATTCGCCCTGCTGACAAGGGGGGAGGGTTGGTGATTATGAGCAAACAATATGATCAGGAAGAAATGGAAAGGTAATTATTAGATTCTGATACGTATCAATTGCTGAATACAAATCCCATTTTTGATTTTAAAAATAAGTTAGTTAAATTAATTAACAAAGGTGAAAGGAGAGATCTATTCACTAAGATAGAGGCGTTATACCTTTATTCTGTGGCTTGTAGGACTCTGATCATTTATTTTCTACCTACATTTCTACCAATGTATTGGAGCCCACAGCCGCACTCCAACATATATATCACACCAGTAGTAGCACAGGTAATTAAGTCTCTTACTCTTTCCCTGTACTAGTGGAAACAAATAATTTTCTCTTTTTAATATTTGTCTTAGCATGGCGACATGCCAAACATTTACCACAGGCATGAAAACAGGTCAAAAAATCTGAGTGCTTTTCTTATGTTTAGGTGGATCTATAACTTCAGGGGCCAATCTATCTTTTAACATAGGGGGCTCTTCTATAAATAGATCCTGGGTATACTGGCAGAAGAGGCACTAATATTCTATCCTTCCTTAAAATACTCCAATGATTTTTTATAATTTTTTCTACTTGTCTAAACTGTACATTGTAGTCCAAAACTACTTAGTACTCAAAACTAAGCATTTCACGTCTGTGACCATCCTGTAACAGTAGTTGTCTGTCCATATCTAACACTCTTTAATTGTCTTTTAAAATAGATACAGGGTCATAACCTTTTCCATTAAATATATTGGCTAAAACCTCTGGTTTGAAGAGATAATCAGATTTTTTGGTAAACTGTCCCTTGGGGATGTTACTGAGCCAGATGTGACGATGGCAGCTATCCAAGGGCAGGTAAGAGTTCTTATCAGTAGGTTTAAAATCATTTCTGGTAAAAAAACGATCCTGATCCCTAAATATTTCTAAATCTAGAAACACTATCTGTTCAGTACTAATCGTCCAAGATAATTAAATATTTTTGGAATTTCCATTCATATTCGTCATGAAACTATCAAAGGACAGTCGGTCCCCTTTCCAAATGATCAGTAGGTCATCTATATACCTCTTGTAATATATAAGTTCCTCTGGACGTTCAACCAGTACCTCTTCTGCTTCCCAGTATGCCATGAAGAGGTTAGCCACACTAGGTGCGAACCTAGCCCCAGGCTACGCCTCCGGTTTGTAAATAAAAATTGTCCCTATACCAAAAATAATTATGATCATATAGACCAGAGCAAACAACAGACTACTTGCAGTTCAGCAGACAGATAGCGTGTGTAGTGGGCACACTTTCACAAGTGTGCGCTATATGTGGAAATTTCGTTTTTTCCCTCAGAACAGTAATGGGGTTCTGATGGTTAATTGTGCAGGTTAACTTTGGCATCAGTTTGGCTGGGCTGTACTAGGGTTCTGCCTGGTCATGGGTACAGTGAGGCACACACGACAGGCCTAGAACCAGGCCTGGTTGGACGTCTTGGGTATCAGTCTTCCCCGGAGCCAATCAGTTGGTGCGCCTGGCCCCGGTGTGTAGTCTGGGGAAGGGTACTTAAGGTGCGGAAGTCACGTGTTCGGGGTGCGGCCGCAGTCCTGTTTCCTGGTTCTGGACCGGGGTAGCCCCGCGAGGGTTCCCGGGCCTAGGAGCGTTTGCCATCCCGCAACATGGTCAGTTTGACTAGCCTGACAGACCCGCATGGTCTGGGGCAAGGATCCGTCTGTTCCCGAGTCTCGGAGCCAGTTAGACCGAGGCCCAGTAACTGAATGGGGATTCAAGGCGTCCCGGTGTGCTCTCATTATTGGAGGGGCACCACAGCTCGTGTAAGTGACCGGGGGAGGACTCTTCGGAGGAGGGCCAACAAGCTGGTATCTCAAAAGGAGCCTTGTTGCTGAGTTGTATGGACACTAAAGAATCCACACTTCCACAGTGCTGCCAAGGAGACAGAGAAAGTTCCAGGTACTGTGAGAAAGGTTCCTATTCACCTTCGGTTGCAAGTTCATTCTGTGTCAGAGACTTTTAACAAGTTTCCGGATCATATTGTCAGCTGCCATACCTCTGGCTAGAGGTTTGTCTGTCATTGAAGTACCCAGATGCGAGTGGCTACTCTCTGGGTTTGATTTAAGACATTTGTGGATGTCAGCAGTTCAAGGTGCCTGAGTTTCTTCACCCTTGCCCTCTATTCCTATCTGAGACTGTGTTTTGTTTAATGTTACCACTTCAAGAATAAAACCTTCAAAAGGACTTTTATTGTGTCAGCATCCAAAGTTGTTGGGTACTACAAGAAAAAAGGGAAGACACAGTAGGCGATGGTATGGTTGCTGCTCACCCCTAGAGGATAAAAAAAACTCGCACTTTTATATATATATTCTACTGTTCTGTTTTGTTTTACTTTCCCATTTTTGGGACCCATGTTTCATATCCACTATGTCAATTTTGTGACATCTTTAATAAAAATGTATATTTAGATAACCTCCTGTATCATATCTATTATTCAACTCCCTTTAAACTGCTGCCAAAAAACCCCACACACCCTTTTTGGGGGGATTTTTTCCTTTTTTAAGTTGTTGGGTACTAACCCTGGGAACCCCTGGACATTCATCGACAAGCCAAGCGGAGGTAACCGGTAAGCCCAAAAGTCAAGGCCGCCCCTCTGAGGGTTATGGCCGCTACACGTGGTTCAGTCCAGGTAAAAGGCAGGTTGAGTTCAGGGAATAGTCCAATAGCCAATCCAATGACAGTCTAGGCAAAAGGCAGGCTGAGTTCAGGGAATAATCTAATATATGATCCAGGTCATAGACAGGGAAATCCAACAGCAAAGCAGGGCAGACAAACAAGAGGCTTGATCAGGAACAATGCCGGTAACTCTGTCTCTATCACAAGCAAGGGATAGAGTGTTCAGTTTGCTTACATCAGATGACTGAACAGATCAATCACCTTGCAGGTGAACACAGTCAGAGGGAATGCAACAGCCAACACCCAGATGCTGAAATGAGGAGCAGGAGCACTAAGTGATCCTGACATTAACTCCCAGTTCCCTCAATCTCCTCCTCACACTGGATTGGTGTGTGAGGAGGAGAACCAGGTAACAGACAGTTACAATGGTTTGTGAACAATTATGACCGGCTGTGATTGGACACAACTAGCCGCGAGAATAGACAGATATGATGCCCGCCCAGAGGGAGATGTTAAAAGCAGTGGTTAAAAAGTATAAAAAAAACCTTGCATACAGGTTGATAAAGAGTACTATGGAAGGAATATGAATGTTAAATTCATGGTAGTGATGCGATAGATCATAGATGACCAGGGTGTTTTCTACCAAATTAATACATAAAACAAAGATAAATGATCTGAAGCTTGCACAGTGACATACCTCCATCCCTAAATATACATACAAACTCAGTGATGGGACTTTCAACGAGGCAGTTCACTTTGTGAAATACAAACTGAGTAAAAATAGTAATTTATTACACATTCCACGATTAACACAAGTACATTAAATCAATTTCCAGATATAGTACAAACATATACAGAGCTGACATAGAGACATTAATATATGATAAAACAATTCATATTGTAATGGTATTGGTAAAATTTCATAGAAAAATAGATGATTGGCCTATAATATGGCAAATATATCTTGGCATCTCTGGGACTCCTTGCATCATAGATTCTTGTCCACTCAGCAGGAGTTTGATGCAGAAAGATATCTATAAATGTAGGTTTATGTTAGATGAGAAAATCTCATATATATATATATATATATATATATATATATATATATATATATATATATATATATATATATATATATATATGTATATGTATAAAGGCTGGTCTTCGGCTTTCTGGGTTATCACGTCACTTCCGGCCACATTTTCTGAGCGGCGGTCGGCCGCAGGATTCATCCCTGGGCAGCATTCATTCCCCCCCCTATCATCCCTGGGTTGCTCCAGCTTGTAGGGGTGTCCTGCCTTGGGTGCAGCCTTTCCCCACGGTTCCATCTGGCCAGCGCCGCGCGCCCGCTTCTCCCGGCGCCATGCCGAGGGGGAGCGGGGGGTGCGCATGTCCCTCATCTTCCTCTCCCCTCAGCTGGCTGGCCGGCGTGCAGCCCGCCCACTTTTCCCGGCGCTCATGCCTGGGGGAGCTGGGGGGGCGTCCGGACATCCATCCCACTTATCGTCCACAGCTCCTGGTCAGCACAGCCCGCCCGCTTTTCCCGGCGCTCATGCCGGGGGGAGCGAGGGGGGGCGTCTCGAGGCACATGTCTGCTTGGTGGGGGGGTACTCGGCCGCCCGCCCGCCTACTCCTCTCCCCACACATGTCCAGGCAGGAGGGAGCTGCCGGAGGGTATTCGGCCACCGCTGGCTCTTCTCTCCCTGCTGTTCAGACTACACTGGGGGATCGCTCCTGTTTCTCCCGGTGCAGATGGGGGGAGGGGTGTCCTGCCATCAATTCCTCTCTCCCCATATAGGTCAGTTTCCATGGTGGGGGGGGGATGGGATGGGCGGCCACCCGCCCGTCACTCCTCTCTTCCACAAACTGACATATCTGCAGCAGTCACGTGCGCTCATACGGGGGAGGGAGGGTCCGTTCCGTCCTTCCATCCACCCTCCCCTCAGCTCCATCTGAACATCCTGTCAGACCGCCCGCGTCTCCAGGGCTCCGTCTGGCCATGGGGCTCCCCGCCCGTGAACCCCGGCCGGGGGTGTTATCTGCCCATCCATCACCTTTCACTGGGCAAATCCCACATGGTCAGGGGTCCCCCTTTTTCATCCATGTGTTTCCTGCCAGCGCTGGGGGTGATCCCCCGCCCGCTTCTCCCGGCGCTCATGCGAGGGGGGTCTTCCGTTTCGTCCACCCACCCACTGGCCACTCACCCGCCAGTTCACCTCCCTGGAACCCATGCCGTTCATCATGGAGGGGACGCCTGCATTTCCCGGTTCTTATTGGGGGGGTGGCGCTCACCCGACTGCACACCTCCCGTACCCACGTGGGGGGGGATCCCCGCACGCCTCCTGGGCATCATCAGGTTCAGTTACAAGTGTTAATCACGGCGTTCGGCCCCAGGATTTTTGTCATAGCGTTTCGGCTCCAGGGTTTGTCATAGCGTTTCTGTCTATGCGTTTCAGTCTCAGCGTTTTTCAGTCACATCGTTTGGCTCCAGGTTTATGTCACAGCCAGCTTTCTGTCATATCGTTTCTGCCCCAGCATTTCTGTCATATCGTTTCTGCCCCAGCATTTCTGTCATATCGTTTCTGCCCCAGCATTTCTGTTATATCGTTTCTGCCCCAGCATTTCTGTCATATCGTTTCAGCCCCAGCATTTCTGTCATATCGTTTCTGCCCCAGCATTTCTGTCATATCGTTTCGGCCCCAGCATTTCTGTCATATCGTTTCGGCCCCAGCATTTCTGTCATATCGTTTCGGCCCCAGCATTTCTGTCATTGCGTTCTGCCCCTGCATTTCTGTCATTGCGTTCTGCCCTTGCATTTCTGTCATTGCGTTCCGCCCCTGCATTTCTGTCATTGCGTTCCGCCCCTGCATTTCTGTCATTTCGTTCCGCCCCTGCATTTCTGTCATTTCGTTTCTGTCCCTGGATTTCTGTCATTGCGTTTCTGCCCCTGGATTTCTGTCATTGCGTTTCTGCCCCTGGATTTCTGTCATTGCGTTTCTGCCCCTGGATTTCTGGCATTGCGTTTCTGCCCCTGCATTTCTGTCATTGCGTTTCTGCCCCTGGATTTCTGTCATTGCGTTCCGCTCCTGGATTTCTGTCATTGCGTTCCGTCCCTGCATTTCTGTCATTGCGTTCCGCTCCTGGATTCCTGTCACTGTGTTTCTGCTCCTGGATTTCTGTCGTTGCGTTCTGCTCCTGGATTTCTGTCGTTACGTTTTGCTCCTGGATTTCTGTCATTGCGTTTCTGCTCCTGGATTTCTGTCGTTGCGTTTCTGCTACTGGATTTCTGTCGTTGCGTTTCTGCTCCTGGATTTCTGTCATTGCGTTTCTGACCCTGGATTCATGTCATTGCGTTTCTGCCCCTGGATTCATGTCATTGCGTTTCTGCCCCTGGATTCATGTCATTGCGGTCCTGCCCCTGGATTCATGTCATTGAGGTCCTGCCTCAACATTCAGCTTCAGCGTTCGGTCATAGCGTTTGCTGTCATCATGTTTCTGCCTCAGCAGTTCTGTCATAGCGTTTGCTGTCATCACGTTTCTGCCTCAGCAGTTCTGTCATCACGTTTCTGCCTCAGCATTTCTGTCATCACGTTTCTGCCTCAGCATTTCTGTCATCACGTTTCTGCCTCACCAGTTCCGTCATTTTGTTTCCGTCATTTTGTTTCCGTCATTTCGTTTCCGTCATTTCGTTTCCGTCATTTCGTTTCCGTCATTTCGTTTCCGTCATTTCGTTTCCGCCCTTGCATTTCTGCCCCAGCATTCCAGTCATTGTGTTTCAGCCTCAGTGTTTCTCAGAGGGGCGTTGTTGTTCACCCATGGCATACTCCGGTAGCTGTCTTGTTCGTTGGTTGTCATGTCTCATCGTATCTGTGTTCATGTTGTACCTGGGTCAGTTAGTTAGGGCTTACGTCAGGATCTGTCACGTCTACAAATCCATACGGGCTGAGGTTTCGTTTGTTAATTGATTGTTGTCCACAATCTTATCGCCCACATACCATACGTCATACGATTCATGTTCATTCACCACACTCATACGACTACCCACCACGGTCCGTGGGTACACCAGCCCTGAGTTTTCAGTCAATTACCTGTCTCTGCACTGCAGGTTACTCGGGCTCACTTACCACTCACACGAGGGTGGGGGGGTTCTGTCGTTAGGGTCATCACGCGCAGTAGTCTTGACATTTCTGCTCATGTTCTCATTCTTAGGTACGCACAGAGGGGCGGGCGTTGTTGTTCTCATGTCTGGTTGTCTGTCATTTCTCTAGTTTGTGTTCTCAGGTTGGGGCCGTCTTGGCATCCATACCTCCTTCCTCCTTCCTTTGTCCTTTTTTTGCCCTCACCCTCTCACTTCCCCATAGGATTTTGATCGTCCCGGCCATCATTCGCAAGGGTTCCTCGGGCCAGGCCTTGCTCCCTTCCCTCATGTATCCTCCCATTCGCAAGCAAGTTATTCTCATGTCTAAGTTGTCTCGGGCATCAGGCCCAATCCAATCTTGCACGGGACGTTCTGTTGGTTCTGGGTAGCTTTGCAGGTTCCATAGGGGGTTCCTTTCTCATCACCAAATCAGGAGTCGGTGGGTTTCTCCTGTCACCGCGGATACTTACTGTTGCCTTACCTTCCCTTCTTCACCTAAATTTGTATCTTTTTGCCCTCTTCTCAGGCATACCGACCAGCTAGGCCAAGGAGGAGCCTGAGAGGGCTATTTAAGCCTCCTCCTCCGTCAGGGCCAGGGTCGTCGGCTTTCTGGGTTCCCACCCACCCGTTTCCCCCAGCCTTTCATACATACTCGTAGTACTTCTATTCTTCCATTCTTACAGTCTTACATTCAGGGTATGCCCTCTTCTCAGGCATACCGACCAGCTAGGCCAAGGCACACCTCAGGCCTTGGTTCTTAGGAATATCGCATTTCCCGCTTGAAGACTCTGACTACAAATATATAAAAGGGGTATAATAAATTGTTCCCCTCAAAAAGGAGGGGGGAGAGAAAATTTCAAAAGGATGGTCTTGTTACTTACATGTCAGCTCAAGGGGTGGACCCAGCATCTAAAAAGGGGAATGAAGGGCGCCAGGACAATTTCTATCCTCGGGCTGTGGTGGGAATGAACCACCCCCGGGCCAGGGGGGGGGGGGGGGCAGCCAAGGGGCAAACCAGAACATCAAAGTACAATTCCATGGAGTGTGAAGACACATATAGACCAGACTGATCTAAAAGAGATATAGTGCATACAGAGAATAATATGTGTATATCATTTTAAATAAAATATATTTATTGGTGTCAGGTGATGTGTCCAAAAGGATCTCCAAGGTAGAAAAAAAGGTTATGGGAAAAGCACCTGTGTGACCAAAAGGTGAAATCAGGAAGGGATCTTGTGAATAGGTGAGCAAATTGAAAAAGGAACAAGAAAAGGCACAAGCCATGAATCAAGTACCAGAACAGAATAAAATAATAAAATAATATAATAACTAAAAAAAGTGGAAGGAGTATAAGTGCAGTGAGGATGGAAGTGTGCCCCTCAGAATTTACCTGTAGTGATTACGTGTTCTTGGAAGTAATCCCGGTATTCCCACCAAGTAGGGAAAGGACATACAAAATTAGGTCTTGGCTGACCTCAGCTTTTTACCCCAGTGGCCACAGGCATGTCCCTGCCACCACCATGCAGTGCCATGCAGATGCCAAAACGAAGGGAGGGGGGGCGGTGAAAGGCGATCCCACATCCGGCACATCCGGCAGAAACAGGTCACACCAATCCGCCCTCCAGCATGGAATTGAAAAATCGCCCTGGCAACGCAACGCCAACAGACACCACGTGTCGTGCGTGTAGGCATGGTGCACACACCTGACCCACACCCCGGATGTAAAACAGAGGCGGAGATAAGGAGGAGGTGTCAAGCTGCACATGGCAGCCCGGGGACACACAAGTCCAGCAAACCCCCCCCCCCCCCCCCCCTGCCTGGGCTACATAATAAACATAGCAACATAGAATATTAAAAAGTATGAAAAAGGAAACTTGCATATGTTAATAAAGAATACTATGGTAGGATTAAATGATAGCATGGAAGGAATATGAATGTTAAATTCATGGTAGTAATACATAAAACAAAGATAAATGATCTGAAGCATGCATAGTGACTTACCTCCATCCCTAAATATACATATGAACAGTGCAATGGTCATGGAACTTTCAATGAGGCTGGTCCCTTAGTAAGATACAAATTGAGTAAAAATAGTAATTTATTACACATTCCATGATTAACACAAGTACATTAAATCAATTTCAAGATATAGTACATACATACAGTATATAGAAAGAGCTGACATAGAGAAATTCATATACAGTATGGTAAAACAATTCATGTTGTAATGGTATTGGTAATATTTCATTGAAAAATACATGATTGGTCCATAATATGGAAAATATATCTTGGCATCTCTGGCACTCTACGTATTTTGTGCATCCTTGTCCACTCATCAGGAGTTTGATGCAGAAAGATATCTACAGTGGTGTGAAAAAGTGTTTGCCCCCTTCCTCATTTCCTGTTCCTTTGCATGTTTGTCACACTTAAGTGTTTCGGAACATCAAACCAATTTAAACAATAGTCAAGGACAACACAAGTAAACACAAAATGCAATTTGTAAATAAAGGTGTTTATTATTAAAGGTGAAAAAAAATCCAAACCATCATGGCCCTGTGTGAAAAAGTGATTGCCCCCTAAACCTAATAACTGGTTTTCCACCCTTGGCAGCAACAACTGCAACCAAGCGTTTGCGATAACGTGCAATGAGGCTTTTACAGCGTCCTGGAGGAATTTTGGCCCACTCATCTTTGCAGAATTGTCCTAATTCAGTTACATTAGAGGGTTTTCGAGCATGAACGGCCTTTTTAAGGTCATACCACAACATCTCAATAGGATTCAGGTCAGGACTTTGGCTAGGCCACTCCAAACTCTTCATTTCGTTTTTCTTCAGCCATTCGGTGGTGGACTTGCTGGTGTGTTTAGGATCATTGTCCTGCTGCAGAACCCAAGTTCGTTTCAGCTTGAGTACACGAACAGATGGTCGGACATTCTCCTTCAGGATCTCTTGGTAGACAGCAGAATTCATAGTTCCTTTTATCACGGCAAGTCTTCCAGGTCCTGAAGCAGCAAAACAGCCCCAGACCATCACACTACCACCACCATATTTTACTGTTGGTATAATGTTATTTTTCTGAAATGCAGTGTTCCTTCTACGCCAGATATACTTGGACACACACCTTCCAAAGAGTTCCACTTTTGTCTCATCGGTCCACAGAATGTTGTCCCAAAAGTCTTGGGGATCATTAAGATGTGTTGTGGAGAAATTGAGACGAGCTTTGATGTTCTTTTTGCTCAGCAGTGGTTTTCTCCTTGGAACTCTGCCATGCAGGCCATTTTTGCCCAGTCTTTTCCTGATGGTGGAGGCATGAACGCTGACCTTAACTGAGGCAAGTGAGGCCTGCAGTTCCTTGGACGTTGTTGTGGGGTCTTTTGTGACCTCTTGGATGAGTCGTCGCTGCGCTCTTGGGGTAATTTTGGGCGGCCGGCCACTCCTGGGAAGGTTCACCACTGTTCCATGTCTTCGCCATTTGTGGATAATGGCTCTCACTGTGGTTCGCTGGATTCCCAAAGCTTTGGAAATGGCTTTATAACCCTTTCCAGACTGATAGATCTCAATTAATTTCTTTCTCAATTGTTCCTGAATTTCTTTGGATCTCGGCATGATGTGTAGCTTTTAAGGATCTTCTGGTGGACCTTACTGTGTCAAGCAGCTCCTATTTAAGTGATGCCTTGATTGTGAACAGGTGTGGCAATAATCAGGTCTGGGTGTGGCTAGAGAAATTGAACTCAGGTGTGGACAACCACAGTTATAGTATGTTTTAACAAGGGGGGCAATCACTTTTTCACACAGGGCCATGATGGTTTGGATTTTTTTTCACCTTTAATAATAAACACCTTCATTTACAAATTGCATTTTGTGTTTACTTGTGTTGTCCTTGACTATTGTTTAAATTGGTTTGATGTTCCGAAACACTTAAGTGTGACAAACATGCAAAGGAACAGGAAATGAGGAAGGGGGCAAACACTTTTTCACACCACTGTATAAATGTATGTAGCGGGGACACTTTCACCAGTGTCCGCTATATGTGGAAATTTAGATTTTTCCCTCAGAACAGTAATGGGGTTCTGAGGGTTAATTGTGCAGGTTAACTTTGGCATCAGTTTGGCTGGGCTGTACTAGGGTTCTGCCTGGTCATGGGTACAGTAAGGTACACATGACAGGACTAGAACCAGGCCTGGTTGGACGTCTTGGGTATCAGTCTTCCCCGGAGCCAATCAGTGGGTGCGCCTGGCCCCGCTGTGTAGTCTGGGGAAGGGTACTTAAGGTGCTGAAGTCACATGTTCGGGGTTCGGCCGCAGTCCTGTTCCTGGTTCTGGACCAGGGTCCCGGGCCTGGGAGCGCTTGCCATCCCGCAACATGGTCAGTTTGACTAGCCCAACAGATCTGCATGGTCCGGGGCAAGGATCCATCTGTTCCCGAGTCTCGGAGCTGCTTAGCCTGAGGCCCAGTAACTGAAAGAGGATTCAAGGCGTCCCAGTGTGCTCTCATCATTGGAGGGGCACCACAGCTCGCATAGGTGACCGGGGGAGGACTCTTCGGAGGAGGGCCAACAAACTGGCATCTCAAGAGGAGCCTGGTTGTTGAGTTGTATGGACACTGATGAATCCACATTTCCACTGTACTGCCAAGGAGACAGAGAAAGTTCCAGGTACTGGGGAAAGGTTCCTATTCACCTTCGGTTGCAAGCTCATTCTGTGTCAGAGACTTTCGACAAGTTTCCGGATCACATTGCCAGCTGCCATACCTCTTGCTAGAGGTTTGTCTGGCATTGAAGTACCCAGCTGCGAGTGGATACTCTCTGAGTTTGATAAAAAGACATTTGCGGATTTCAGCAGTTCAAGGCCTGAGTTTTTTCACCCTTACCCTCTATTCCTACCTAAGACTGTGTTTTGTTGGATGTTACTACTGCAAGAATAAAAACCTTCAAAAGGACTTTTATTGTGTCAGCATCCGAAGTTGTTGACATTCATCGGCAAGCCAATCGGAGGTTACCGGTAAGCCCAAAAGTCAAGGCCGCCCCATCGAGGGTTATGGCCGCTACATGTAGGTTTATGTTACATGAGAAAATCTCATATATACAGTGCCTTGCAAAAGTATTCACCCGCTTGGCATTTTCCGTGTTTTGTTGCCTCACAACCTGGAATTAACATGGATTGTTTGAGGATTTGCATCATTTAATTTACAGTACATGCCCACAACTTTGAAGATGTTTTTCTTTTTTTATTATTGTGAAGTAAGCAACAAATAGGACAAAATAACTGAAAAAGTCAATGTGCATAACTATTCACCCCCTAAAATCAATACTTTATAGAGCCACCTTTTGCGGCTATCACAGCTCCAAGTTGCTTTGGATAAGTCTCTACGAGCTTGCCACATCTTACCACTGGGATTTCTGCCCATTCCTCTTTGCAAAACTGCTCCAGCTCCTTCAAGTTGGATGGTTTGCGCTTGTGAACAGCAATATTTAAGTCTGACCACAGATTTTCTATTGGATTGAGGTCTGGGCTTTGACTTGGTCATTCCAACACATTTACAAGTTTCCCCTTAAACCACTCAAGTGTTGCTTTAGCAGTGTGTTTGGGGGTCATTGTCCTGCTGGAAGGTGAACTTCCATCCTAGCCTCAAATCACACACAGAGTGGTACAGGTTTTGCTCCAGAATATCCCTGTATTTAGCACCATCCATCTTTCCCTCAACTCTGACCAGTTTCCCAGTCCTGACTGCTGAAAAACATCCCCACAGCATGATGCTGCCACCACCATGTTTCACTGGGATGGTGTTCTTTGGGTGATGTGATGTGATGGGTTTATGCCAGACATAGCATTTTCTTTGATGGCCAAAAAGTTAAGTTTTAGTCTCATCAGACCAGAGCACCTTCCTCCATACATTTTGTGAGTATCCCACATTCCTTTTCGCAAACTCAAATCGTCCCATTTTGTTTTTTGCTGAAAGTAATGACTTTCTTCTGGCCACTCTGCCATACTCTAGGGAGTGTACGGCTTATTGTCGTCCTATGTACAGATACTCCAGTCTCTGCTGTGTAACTCTGCAGCTCCTAAATGGTTACCTTAGTTCTCTCTCCTGCCTCTCTGATTAATGCCCTCTTTGTCCATGAGTTTTGGTGTGCGGCTGTCTCTTGGCAGGTTTGCTGTTGTGCCCTGTTCTTTCCATTTGGTTATGGTAGATTTGATGGTGCTCCTAGGGATCATCAAAGATTTGGATTTTTTTTTTTTATAACCTAACCCTGACTTGTACTTCTCAACAACATTGTCCCTTACTTGTTTGGAGAGTTCCTTGGTCTTTATGGCAGTTTAGTTAGTGGTACCTCTTGCTTAGGTGTTACAGCCTCTGGGGCCTTTCAAAAAGGTGTGTATATGTAATGACAGATCCTGTGACACTTAGATTGCACACAGGTGGACATCATTTCACACATTATGTGACTTCTGAAGGTAATTGGTTGCACCAGAGCTTTTTATGGGCTTCATAACAAAGGGGGTGAATAAATACGCACATGCCAATTATCAGTTTTTTTATTTCTGAAAAATAGTTTTATGTATATATTTTTCAAATTTTACTTCATCAATTTAGACTATTGTGTTCTGATCCATCACATATAATTCAGATTAAAAAAAGATTGAACTAAAGGCTGTAATGTAACATAAAAGGGAAAAAGCCAAGGGAGTGAATACTTTTGCAAGGCACTGTATGTATAAGAGGGGTATAACAAATTGTTCCCCACAAAAAGGAGGGGGGAGAGAAAATTTCAAAAGGATGGCCTTGTTACTTACATGTCAGCTCAAGGGGTGGACCCAGCATCTAAAAGGGGAATGAAAGGCGCTGTAAGAGAAGTCTGGTTAGCAGACGCGCATTGGCACGCAGGCACGGGCGCATCAGTGTGTGCCCAAAGAATAACATGTACTGGCGCATGCGTGATCAGGCACACGCACACATACTGGCACCAGTTAGCCTATTTAAACGGAGCAATGACACATGCACATTGCTGAGTGGTCTTTCAGCTTGTTCCTGTTTACCTGTACTCCGATTTGTTCCAGTTTCCTGTGTTTGACCCGGCTTCACCTGTACCCTCCCTTGGACTTCTGCCTGCCTACCTGTGACCCCGGCTTGTGTTTGACCCTGCTCCATGCTTCTGTACCTTGCTGCCCGACTGTGTACCGAACCTGGCCTGTATCCTGTCTTAGCCTCTGCCTCATGTTTCAACCACAGTTCCTGTTCTCAGCGCCTTTCCGGTGATCTGCAGCCATCGGGTTCCTGCCAAGGCCTAGCCGGTGCCACCTGCTACATCGGCCCTCGTGCCACTCTGTGTCCTTCACTCCCTGTCATCTCTACCAGGGGCGTTGGACAGGAGGTGCAAGAGAAGCCCTCTCTACAGCCTGATCTCCACCAGGTACGTGACAGTACCACCCAGCCAAATGTCGGAGACTGAGAGAGGGGCTTCGCCTCTGGAGTCGCTATGCCTGTAACTTGCCTCTATTACCCAGGCAGTCAGCACCCTGCAAGAAAGCTACCTACAGCTGGAAAGTCGCATCCAGACCACTGCCTCTACCTCAGCGACTCCTGCACCTGCTACAGCACCTGGCTACCCCACGTCCGAACAGACCGTTTTTGCATCTACAAGTGCTATGCGGCCACCAGAACCCTGAGTTCCTGCACCATAGCGATTTTCAGGTGATCGGCACAAGTTCCTGTGCATTTAAAAACTCTTGTGAACTTTACTTTGCCCTGCAGCCAAGAACTTTCTCACTTGAAACCACCAAGGTGGTATCACGTACCTTACAGCGGAGTCCGGATGCTGGGGATGGCCTCGTGCACGGTTCCGGTCCAAACACCCCTGGTGGTGGGAACAGGGAGTGCTGGGGCACGAAAGGGTGCAAGTGCCTGCGGCTGGTAGACTGGTGCTTGGAAGTACTGGTTCCTCTGAAGAGCTGGTGTTCACGTTGGTATCCAAGGCTGTGTGCAGCAACAGCCGAACAGATGGATGTAGGCACCGCGAGGTCAAGACAGGAAACAGGTCGGCAACTGGCTGGCAAGCAAGGTACAAGGCAGAGGGCAAGTTCGTGGTCAAAAAGCAGGCAAGTAGGTCGGCAACTGGCTGGCAAACAGGGTACAAGGCAGAAGGCAAGTTCGTGGTCAAGGCAGGCAATAGGTTGGCAACAGGCAGGTGATAAGGTACCGAATCAGAGAGCAGAGCCGTAGTCCAGGGATCCAAGCTGAGGTCAAACCAAAGGAAGCAATCAGTAAGCGGGGTCAATCCAGGAAGGGTAACAGGAAAACCAGGTGAATCAGGACCAAGGTAGGCAGGAACTTCAGGCAGGTATTCAGGAGATAAGACTGAAGACGATCCAGCACTGACACCATGTGAAGGCCCTGTTTATATAGGGCGCCTTGTGCTGGGATTGGTGGAGGTACGGGTCCGTGCGTGATTACGCGCACACGTTCGTGCTGACGTGGAAGTGCGTGCCCTCGTTCGTATTGACAAACGAGGGCGCGCACAGGTCAGCGTTGGTACGTGGGTACGCCCGCACGTTCGGTTTCGTTGAGAAGGCTGCGCATGGGTATTGGCGCTTGCCGAACGGAGATTAACCCCTACTAGACGAGGACGGGCATGGAACGCGTGAGTTCTCTGACATTGCCCCCTCCTTAGGGGCAGCCTCCGGATGCCTCTTTGAAACGAACCCTGGGAGCGGGAACGATGAAACGCCTGTATAAGTCTCTGGGCATGAAGATTCGTTCTTGGTTCCCAGGAATTTTCTTCTGGGCCAAAACCTTTCCATTTAATTAAATATTGGTCCTCACCTTGCCGTTTTCTGTGATCCAGGATAGCTTCAATTTCAAATTCCTCTTCCCCATTCACTCGGATAGCCTCTGGAGGTCCCACTTCACGATCTGAAAAAGGAATTTGGAACATCAGGTTTAAGTAGGGAGACATGAAACACCGGATGTATCCTGAATGAGGCAGGGAGTTCAAGTTCATAGGCCACTGGGTTGACCTTTCTCTTGACAGGGAAAGGGCCCAAGTATCTAGGTCCCAATTTCTTGGAGGGGCATGCTAGTTTTAAGTTTGTAGTAGATAGCCACACACGATCTCCTACCTCCAAGTTCAATTCTCCCCTTCTCTTCTTGTCGAAGTATTTTTTGTCATCCTCCTGTGCTTTAGCAATAGTTTCCCTGAGCATCTGGTTGTTGGAGGAAAGGAAATCCAGTCTATCTTGAACAGCCGGTACAGAAGATTCGGGCACAAGTGCGGGTAGAAAGGAGGGATGAAATCCGTAGTTGGAGAAAAACGGTGATTGGTTTGTGGTGGAGTGGATGGAATTGTTAAAAGCAAATTCTGCCAAGGGAAGCAATGAGGCCCAATCCTCTTGGGAAAACGAGGAGAAGCAACGTAGGTATTGTTCCAACGTTTGGTTGGTACGTTCGGTCTGCCCGTTGGTCTGTGGATGGTAAGCTGAAGAGAGACTACATTTAATACCTAGTGCCTTGCATAACGACCTCCAAAACTTGGACGTGAACTGCACTCCACGGTCAGAGACGATGTCACTGGGGATTCCATGAAGTCTGACAATTTCTTTAATGAAGATCCTGGCGGTTTCAATTGCTGAAGGTGTCCCTTTCATGGGAATGAAATGTGCCATCCGAGAAAAGCGGTCTACCACCACAAAAATAGAAGAGAACCCTTTAGAGGGGGGAAGCTCCACAATAAAATCCATGGCGATTTTGTCCCATGGTCTCTCGGGAATAGACAGTGGTTTTAGCAGGCCCCATGATTTATTTTTACTGCTTTTATTTCTGAGACAAATTAGACAAGAGTTAACATAATTCCTGCAGTCCCTGGCCAGATTTGGCCACCAAAAGTGTCTCTGGATTAGATCCATAGTCTTGTGGCCCCCAAAGTGACCCGCCAGAGGATAGTCATGGCAGGCCTGTAAGACGGTGCTGCGTAGGCTTTGAGGGATAAAAATTTTATTGTTGAGCCAAAAAAAACCATCCTTCTCCTGAAGGTTGATGCCCGGAGGTAATTGTGTTTCCACGGAAGCTTGGCGGAGCTGTGTCATGAAACTGGATTGGGTCAGGAGAAAATTCCCTGCTTGCAGGATAGTATCTGGTGGAGACGGGGTTTCAAGTTCTGTGAACATTCGGGATAAGGCATCGGGTTTAACGTTTTTAGATCCAGGGCGATAAGTAATATGAAAATTAAAACGGGAAAAGAAAAGAGCCCATCTGGCCTGTCGGGGTCTAAGGCGTCTGGCAGTTCTGAGGTATTCTAAATTTTTGTGATCTGTGAAGATCAGTATCGGATGTGCTGCCCCTTCCAGGAGATACCGCCATTCTTCCAGGGCCAGTTTTATTGCTAGGAGTTCTCGGTCACCTACGTCATAGTTCCTTTCTGATACACCTAGTTTCCTGGAAAAGAAAGCCACCGGGTGCATTAGAGACTTGGGTCCCTGGCGTTGAGACAGGATGGCTCCCACTGCACTCTCTGAAGCATCGACCTCCAGAGTGTAGGGTAATGCAGGGTCAGGGTGCTTCAGTACTGGAGCGGAGGTGAATGCCCTTTTTAATTGGTCAAAGGCGGTTTGGGCCGCTGAAGTCCACTGGAAGCGGCTTTGCTTCTTGGTGAGCTGAGTGATAGGTGCGATGATCTTGGAGAAGTTCCTGATGAATTTCCTATAAAAATTTGAGAACCCGACAAAACGTTGCACCCCCTTTTTGTCATTTGGAGGTGGCCAGGACATGATGGCAGAGACTTTCTGGGGATCCATGGCTACACCCCCAGTTGATATAACCAGGCCAAGGAAGTGAATGGTCTGGCGTTCGAATTCACATTTTTCGGCTTTTGCGTAAAGTCCATGTTGCCTTAATCTGCCCAGAACTTGCTTGACATGGTCACGATGAATTTCTAGAGAGGTGGAGAATATCAGGATATCGTCCAGGTAGACGATTACAAAGGAATCTAGAAAGTCTCTGAAAATATTATTAACAAAATGCTGAAAAGTGGCCGGGGCGTTGCATAGTCCGAATGGCATGACTAAATATTCGAAGTGGCCAAAACGTGTCCGGAATGCTGTCTTCCATTCGTCACCCTTGCGTATTCTGATCAGGTTATAGGCCCCACGTAGGTCCAATTTCGTAAATATTTTTGCTGAGCGGAGTCTCTGAAATAATTCCGGGACTAGTGGAAGCGGGTACCGATTCTTAATTGTCACTTTATTCAGGTCCCTGTAATCCACACATGGGCGGAGTGAGTGATCTCTTTTTTCCACAAAGAATATTCCGGCTCCCGCTGGGGAGGAGGAATGTCGGATGAATCCCTTTTTGAGGTTCTCATCGATGTACTCCTTGAGGACCAGGAGTTCAGGTTCGGACAGGGGAAAGATCCGCCCGAAAGGGATTTCGGCCCCAGGTAGTAACTCAATCGGGCAGTCGTAGACCCGATGGGGAGGAAGAGTGTCTGCTTTCTGTTTATCGAACACGTCCAGGAAGTTGTGGTACACTGGTGGCACCAACTCTTTGAATTCAGAGTCCGTTTTTAGGCACCCAATAACTGGTGGAATCTGGTGGAAGGTCTTGAGACAGTTCTGTAGACAGTAAGAGGACTGAAAGGTCACCTCACCGGTGACCCAGTTGACCTGGGGATTGTGGGCCTGAAGCCAAGGCATTCCTAGGATGACAGGAAACAAAGGTGAGGAGATGACATCCAGACGGAGTAGCTCCTGGTGACCTGGTGGGATGCTGGTGAACAGGGGTTGTGTCTCCAGGGTAATGGGCCCGGACTTGATATTTGACCCATCTGCTAGCCGTATGGAGAGTTGATGCTGCTTAGGTGTTAATGGGATGTTATGTTGTAGAGCGAAGGCATGATCCACAAAGCAGCTACATGCGCCAGAGTCAATTATAGCCTGGACTTGGAGTATTTCTCCTGGGAGCTGTAAGGAAATAGGAACAGCGATGTGAGCGGCTTTTATTAGAGACAAGGCGAAAGGCACACGGGATGATGAATTGAACTTACGGATCTTATTCGGGCATGTGTTGGCGTAGTGCCCAGCTTCCCCACAGTAGAGGCAGAGGTTGTTCTGGCGACGCCGCTGTTTCTCCTCGGGTGATAAGGGTGAGCGGAGTAAGCCGACTTGCATGGGCTCTGGTGCTCCTGGGTTGGCAGCAGGCACGTTGGAAACGGGAGTAGGAGGGTAGTTGGGACCCTTGGGTAACACCCATGTGGGGCGTGTCACGCTGGACCTCTCGGACCTCCGCTCTCTTAAACGACGGTCTATCTGGATAGACAGCTGAATCAAATCCTCCAAAGAACTAGGGATTCCCACTCGGGCTAGCTCATCCTTCAGAGCTTCGGAGAGGCCTATGCGGAACTGATAGAGGAGTGCGGCGTCGTTCCAAGAGGTGTCGGAACTCCACCGCCTAAAGTCTGTTACGTAGTCCTCTACTGGCCGGCGCCCTTGTTGGAGGGCATGGAGGCTGGCTTCTGCTGTTGTGGTGCGCTGAGGATCATCATACAGTTTGGCCATTTCATCCAAAAATGAGTCCAGGGTGTCCAGAAGAGGACTGGCTTGTTCCAACATACGGTGGGCCCAGGTCTGAGGCTCCCCTTGGAGTAGGGAGACTATGAACCCCACCTTAGTGCTCTCCAGGGAGAAGGTGCGAGGTTGTAGCAGGAAGTAGAGCCGACAGGCATTCCTGAAGGAGCGGAACTTACTGCGGTCCCCTGAAAACCGTTCCGGTGGGGGCACACGAGGTTCTGGGGGTGGCATCATTACTGTGGGTGCCGATGCAGAGGTTGCTGAGCCGGAAAACCGGGATGTCAGGGAGGCCTGATGAGTTGCAGAGCCCGGGGCCATGGATTCCACTCTCTGTTCTAGTTGATGATAGCCATCTCGCAGGCCCTGGACTGCTAGGGTAAGGGCCGACATCTGTTGGCACAAAGCTTCCAAAGGCGAGGCACCCCCTTCGGACTCCATTCTGGCTGGATCGTACTATCACGTACCTTACAGCGGAGTCCGGATGCTGGGGATGGCCTCGTGCACGGTTCCGGTCCAAACACCCCTGGTGGTGGGAACAGGGAGTGCTGGGGCACGAAAGGGTGCAAGTGCCTGCGGCTGGTAGACTGGTGCTTGGAAGTACTGGTTCCTCTGAAGAGCTGGTGTTCACGTTGGTATCCAAGGCTGTGTGCAGCAACAGCCGAACAGATGGATGTAGGCACCGCGAGGTCAAGACAGGAAACAGGTCGGCAACTGGCTGGCAAGCAAGGTACAAGGCAGAGGGCAAGTTCGTGGTCAAAAAGCAGGCAAGTAGGTCGGCAACTGGCTGGCAAACAGGGTACAAGGCAGAAGGCAAGTTCGTGGTCAAGGCAGGCAATAGGTTGGCAACAGGCAGGTGATAAGGTACCGAATCAGAGAGCAGAGCCGTAGTCCAGGGATCCAAGCTGAGGTCAAACCAAAGGAAGCAATCAGTAAGCGGGGTCAATCCAGGAAGGGTAACAGGAAAACCAGGTGAATCAGGACCAAGGTAGGCAGGAACTTCAGGCAGGTATTCAGGAGATAAGACTGAAGACGATCCAGCACTGACACCATGTGAAGGCCCTGTTTATATAGGGCGCCTTGTGCTGGGATTGGTGGAGGTACGGGTCCGTGCGTGATTACGCGCACACGTTCGTGCTGACGTGGAAGTGCGTGCCCTCGTTCGTATTGACAAACGAGGGCGCGCACAGGTCAGCGTTGGTACGTGGGTACGCCCGCACGTTCGGTTTCGTTGAGAAGGCTGCGCATGGGTATTGGCGCTTGCCGAACGGAGATTAACCCCTACTAGACGAGGACGGGCATGGAACGCGTGAGTTCTCTGACAGGTGGGTTTTACCATATCCCTGCTTCTCTGAGAATCACAGTCTTGGGCCCATTAGCTCCTGGAACAGAATAGTACAGTCTTGAACTCTCTTTCTTCATTTTTTGAAGCAATGGCTCAGCTCTATGATGACCCCCAGCGTACAACTACTGCAGAGTATACCCTCCATACCCTACGACAAGGTCATCGGCCCGCTGAGGACTATGTTGCAGAATTCCACCTGTGAGCCTCTGATACCGTCTGGAACGATGCAGCCTTACGGCATCAATTCCGCCTTGGCCTGTCTGAAGGGCTCAAAGACGAACTTGCTCGAGTGGGGGTTCCCAGTTCCCTTGATAGCCTCAGTCTTGCTATCCAGCTTGATCGTAGATTCAGAGAAAGGAGAACAGAGAAGGCTGGCATCACCACTATACCTATGGATCTGCAGTCAAGACCCATGCAACTAGGACTTTTGCGCTCTCCGCTCTCGAAGAAAAATTGCAAAGACGCCGGAAGGGCTTGTGTCTTTATTGTGGGGTAGCGGGACATTATCTCCAAAACTGCCCTGTGAGTCCCACAAAGACCAAGATCATTCCCTCTACCTACCTTGCTAACTCCTCTGCAGGGAAGGGATCTGCCCAAGTCGATTCCGGAGCTTGCAGCTGCTTCATGGACAAGGACTTTGCCTATCATAATCAAATCCCTTTGCAAGCAAAGACACACCAGTTATCCATCCATCTGGCCGATGGATCATGTCTCAGATCTGGGCCTATAACGCATGACTACTGGCTCTATTTGATACCGGTCCTTGGGAATATTTATGCCTGGACATTATCCCATCTCCTCTGTTTCCCATTATCCTGGGAATCCCCTGGTTGCAAGCCCACAAACCGCAGATAAACTGGGAATCAGGAGAAATCACTTTCTTATCCACCTACGGCCAGCATTCCTGCCTTCACCCCATTCCCATGAGACCTGCACCTCTTCTGGGTGTACATACTGACTCTCCTGTGTCACAGCTCATACCTGCAGCTTATCATGAATTCCTGGAGGTCTTTGATAAACAGAAGGCAGACATCCTACCTCCTCATCGCCCGTATAATTGCCCAATTTATATTTTGCCAGGAGCTGAAATTCCTTTTTGGGTGCATCTTTCCCCTCTCCAAACTGGAACTTAAAGTACTACGTCAGTACATTGATGTCCACATCCCCTGCGGGTGCTGGAATCTTTTTTGTAGAGGAAAAAGATCATACCCTGCACCCCTGCGTTGTATATCGGGAGTTAAATAAAGTCACCATCAAGAACAGATATCCTTTGCCCCTGGTTTCCGGAACTATTTCAATGTTTTAAAACATCTACTATGTTCACGAAGCTTGACTTACGAGGCACATATAACCTGGTACGGATCCGCAAAGGGGATGAATGAAAAATGGCCTTCCGCACTAGATTCGGACATTATGAGTATCTTGTTATGCCCTTCGGGTTGTGCAATGCTCCAGTGACGTTCCAGCATTTTGTCAACAACATTGTCAGAGACTTTCTTGACCTATTCCTGATAGTATACTTAGACGATATCCTTATCTTTTCTAATTCCATCTCAGCACACCGGCGAGAAGTGCGAATTTAAAAAATAAAATATCCAAATCTTGGGACTTAACATTTCCACTTCAGGCATCTCCATGGATCCCCAAAAAGTCAAATCCATCCTTGAATGGCCCACTCCTACAGACAGGAAGAGCACACAGAGGTTCATAAGATTTGCCAACTTTTATCGCAAGTTTATTAAAAATTTCTCTACCATTATCTCTCCCGTTACCCAGCTGATGAAACAAAAGACCCGTTTTCAGTGGACACCTGCAGCACAAGCAGCCTTTGATCAATTAAAGACTCGGTTTACCTCATACCCATTTTACAACACCCAGATCCTGCGTCACCATAGGTTTGAGGTGGATGCTTCGGACAATGCCGTGGGTGCCATCCTGTCAGCGCCAGGGAATGATATTGCTATTACATCCCATTGCCTTCTTTTCTAGGAAACTCAGCCCCGCAGAGAGAAATTACGATGTGGGAGACCGGGAATTATTAGTCATTAGGACAGCCCTAGAAGAATGGCTTTATTTGGGAGAAGCACACCTCATCTTGATCTTTACCAATCACAAGAATCTCGAATATCTCAGAACAGCCAAACTATTAAGACCTGGTGGGCACTGTTATTTTCCCATTTCTCTTTCCACATTACTTTCAGACCGGGTTCCAAGAATGGCAAGCCTGATATCGCGCATGTACCCTCTCTAACTATCTATCCCCTCTCTCTGATCACCAGCTTATTAGTTTCACTCTCTCCCTCTCCTCCACCTCCTCTCCCTCCAACCGCCTAAAAGCTACCCGTAGAAACCTACGTCATCTCAACCCTTCTCTTCTCTACTCTGCTATCGACAACCTCTATGACAAATTCTCACCCCTATCCTGCACCAACCTAGCCACTTCTGTCTACAACGCCTCACTTCTAGCCTCACTGGACTCACTGCCCCCTCTCACTACACACAGAATCAGGCCCTGACCCCTTCAACCTTGGCAAACAGATGATACTAGAAGTCTGAAAAAATGTAGTTGTGCTCATGAGCGCCTTTGGCGTAATGGCCCATACACACGGTCGGATTTTCCGATGACCAGTTCCGTCGGATCATGTCCGTCGAACTTTGTCCGATGTTGGTGTTGCGTACACACGGTCGGACAACGTTGACGGAATTTCCGGTCTTCAAGAACGTCGTGACGTAAGTCGTCTTCCACGAGACTAGAAAAGGGAAGTTCAGCACCACGGCCTGCACCCGTTGGGCTCCTTCTGCTGATCCCGTGTTTATCGCGAGTTAGTTGAAGTTTGGGGACTTACGATTCGCGCTTCTCAGTTTTGTGACTCAGATCGTTACTGTTCTTCAGTTTGTGCTTGTCGTGCGTATCTGTTTATTAGTGCGTGTAATCAGTTCGCATTTGTTGGTCATTGTGGCCTATATCTTGATATAGGACGCTTTGATTTTCACTGCTTATTGTCTGCTCGTTTCTGGTATTCATTTCGTTCTTTCAGGCCTTGCTGTTTATCGGTGCTTTCTGTTTGTCCGTTCTGACCAGCCGACCGTTTGTGAGCGATGTTTCCCGTACGTACTCGTCGCCGAGTTCGTGCTGTACGCGGAATTGGTGTCGGGCTTTTAGCTTTGAGCCAAGACCCGTCCATGAACAGAGTGACGAGGAGTATGTGGACCAAGAATTGGTTGCTTCAGCGTGATCAGTTCTCGCACATGCCTTTGCTTCGTGAGATCCGGGAGAATAATCCTGATGATTTCAGGAACTTTCTCCGGATGACGGACCCCGTTTTTCACCATCTTTTGGCTTTGCTGACCCCTTTTATCAGGATACCTGCATGAGACAAGCCATCACTCCGGAGCAGAGGCTTGTTGCCACGTTGAGGTACTTGGCGACAGGGAGAAGCCTTCAGAATCTGAAGTTCTCCTCAGGTATCTCTCCCCAGGCTCTGGGAATCATTATTCCAGAGACCTGTTCTGCCATCATCCAGGTCCTGCAGGAGGACTATATTAAGGTAACATTTCTCCTTTACTATTCCCTTCTATGTATGCTGTGTTTGCTAATGTCTTGTATTTTTGACCTCCTTCCCTAATTACCATGATTGCAATATGCTCTAATATGCTGTGCCCCTTTTCTCCTTCATGCATTTTTCCCTTCACTTACCTCCCCAGCATGCTCTTCTGGCCCAATAGACGCCTATGGCCTAGTCCCTTAAGCAATGTATTTTGTCTGCTGCATAGTATTGTTTTCCCCCAAACACCCCCTAAAATATGCATAAATGTTTGCTGTGTGTTTTACTTCATGCAGAGCCCCTATAGTTTCCCTTTTTTTGTGGGGGGGGGGGGTGCCAAACTCATTAGGAACCCCCTCCCCCTACTGCTCTGTCAGATGCTACCAATCCTCTATCTGCTGGCTTTCCCAAGGTCAATACACACTATATACCTACCTCTTTATAGTGGGCATCTTTAGGGATGAATTCAGCAAAGCATGTATTGCAAGGGGCTGGCTCCCTACTTTCCATTTCATAATTTTTTGTGTTCTTTCCCTCCTATTAGCTTGCTAGGTAAATGCAGAATGTCAAAATGTGCTTCCATATTTTTTTGGGGTGGGGGGTGGTATTTGGAATGTTCTTTTAGGTTTCCTTTGGGCTGCCAATAGTGTTTTGTTAAGGAGGGTCTGGCCAAACTAGCACACATTATTGAGCCATTTGGCAATCAATGAAGTGGAGAGGGTTACCTGTCCAAAGCCCCCCCCCCCCCAAACCCCTAGTTATTGTCAATGGCCCATCAGAAGTGGGGGGATTGATGGGGGGGTAATCTGCTAGGGGGACCCTCTACTTTTGGGTGCAAATACTTTCAAGCTTACAATTTAAAAGTCTGATCTTGTTGCAAGATGTTAGTGTCTAATCTGCTTGCAATGTTTATGTGCAAAGTGACTAATTCTTTTTTCTTGTTTCACTCCACAGTTCCCTTCCACGCCACAGGAATGGCAGATTGTGGCCTCCCACTTTGCCAGCCATTGGGACTTTCCTAACTGCGGAGGTGCAATTGATGGGAAACACGTCCGCATCGTCCCACCCCCCAACTCGGGGTCCTACTATTATAATTACAAGGGGTTTAATAGTGTAGTGATGTTGGCGGTGGTGTCGGCGACATACGAGTTTTTGTATGTGGACGTGGGGATGAACGACCGGATCTCAGGTGGTGGTGCCATTGCGCACACGGAGTTCTACTGGCGTCTCCAGAGTGGCAGTCTGTGCTTGCCACCTCCAGAGGAGAATGCTGAAGGACTCCCCTTCGTCTTTGTCGCAGATGAAGCGTTTGCGCTGACTCCCCATCTGATGAGGCCCTTCCCGATGAGGACCCTCACCCCAGACCAGAGGGTCTTCAATTACAGGCTGTCGAGAGCCCGCAGAGTAGTGGAGAACACCTTCGGGATCCTGGCCAGCCACTTCCGCCTGTTTTTGACGGCTATTATCTTGGCGGAATACAAAATCAACCATATAGTTCTTGCCTGCTGCATATTGCACAACTTTTTGAAAAGACACAACAGCAACTATGTGGACGGCCCTTCCAATGCCGACCTCACAGCCCTTCAAGCGGCACGTCCAGGCTTGCCCCCTCTAAATGCCCGCGAGGTCCGCGAGCATTATATGGACTACTTTGTGGGTAGGGGGGCCATTGCTCTGGCTGACGATGTGTGAGAGGCATTTTTTAATAAATATATTTTTTAAACCTACCTATGATTTCTTGTCATTTCCTGCTTGTGTTTCTTGTAGGTGTATTCTAGCTTATTTGTGTTGGATATTTTTGCCCTTTAGCTTCAACAGTGGGAATGCACTTTCTGGGCAAAAGGAGGTAACAGTCTCTTCTTCCCAAAAAGAATCTTCTCATGTTGTGTGTGTGATACCTAATCTTTTGTCTAGAGTAGGTTTGTAGTGCATAACTGACACCCAAAATACTCCTTTTCATCACCATGACAGAAATGTGTGCATTCACAAAAATGCTGTGCTACGTGTTTTCGCACAAACCACTGTGGGTATCATTTACATAAGCCAAATCCCCTATGCACTACAAGTGCACTGCAAAAGTGCCCTGGAAAATACACTTGCAGTGCAAACTGGAAAAGCCTTTAGTAAATAACACCCATTGCCCCCCAAATCATTTACTTTTGACATAAATAATGCTTTGGTGTTTTTAACCACTTCAATACCGCCCGCCGTCATATGACGCCCACAAGGTGGATCTACCATCCTGGGTGGGCGTCATATGACGTCCTCGGAATCCCGGCCGCCTGGGGGGCGCGCGCGCGCGCCCGCGGCATCGCTCGGGACCCGGTGCGAGTGCCCGGCGGCCGCGATGTCCGCCGGGCACCCGCGATTGCCCGTTAAAACAACGGGACCGGGCGGGAACGTGGAGCTGTGTGTGTAAACACACAGCTCCACGTCCTGTCAGTGCAGAGGAGACCGATCATGTGATCCCAGTACAGAGGATCACATGATCGGTCTCCTCCCCTTAAGTCCCCTCCCCCTACAGTTAGAATCACGTCTATTAGGGAACATATTAACCCCTGCAGCGCCCTCTAGTGTTAACCCATTCCCTGCCAGTCACATTTACACAGTAATCACTGCAATTTTATAGCAACGATCGCTGTGTAAATGTGAATGGTTCCAAAAATGTGTCAAAAGTGTCCGAAGTGTCCGCCGCAATGTCGCAGTCACGAAAAAAAAAAAATCGCAGATCCCCGCCATTACTAGTAAAAAAAAAAAAAAAAAAAAAATTCAATAAATCTATCCCCTATTTTGTAGACGCTATAACTTTTGCGCAAACCGATCAATATACGCTTATTGCGATTTTTTTTAACAAAAATATGTAGAAGAATACGTATCGGCCTAAACTGAGGAAAAAAATAGTTTTTTTTAAAAAAAATGGGATATTTATTATAGCAAAAAGTAAAAAATATTGTGTTTTTTTTCAAAATTGTCGCTCTTCTTTTGTTCATAGCGCAAAAAATAAAAACCGCAGGGGCGATCAAATACCACCAAAAGAAAGCTCTATTTGTGGGAAAAAAAGGACGTCAATTTTGTTTGGGTGTAACGTCGCACGACCGCGCAATTGTTAGTTAAAGCGACGCAGTGCCGAATCGCAAAAAGTGCTCTGGTAAGGAAGGGTGTTTAAAAGCCCTGTATTGAAGCGGTTAAAGAAGGAAGCCACACATTTTTTCGATTAAAAAAGTTTACTTACAACACATTCACAAGTGCCTTTCGTGGCAAAACTGACAAGATCTTGGTTCTTTCGAACATTGTTTACAAACATTACGCATTTGTTAAAACCAGGCATGGAGCAAAACAGAACAGACTGAACATAGGAACTTGCAAAGTTCAACTTTCTAAAGTGAAGACAAGATCAGACATGACTATATGTTGAAAGTGTGTTTGATCTTGCCTTCATCACATGGGGAGGCACCCCTTGAAAATGGAAATTTAGAACATTCACACAATTTGGGTCTCAAAATGGACATTAGATGGTAAAACACATGCCTAGAATGTTCAAAAGTGCAATTTCCCATCATGGGGATCAATGGACGTGTTTTGGGGGTGCAACCCCTTCACCACACCCACTTTAGTAGTTAGTAAAGTGGTTGCACCCCCAAAACGTTGTCATTCATCCACCATGATGGGAGCTAGCACATGTGGACACAATGTGTGCATGTTCCAAATTTGCCACAGTTCTTAAGTTGCAAATGTTGTCACAAACAGCCACAAATGTGTGTTAATTACTTGGTGCGTTTTCAGATTTTACCTAAAACATCAATGATGTTCTTCAATTTTTGTTGAACATCATTGATGTTTTTCTTTATCTCATCTAGATCTCGATTGCACACCATTATCTCCCCGATGAGTAAGTGTGCACTTTCAGTGGTAAAGTGCGATTCTTCTTCCACAACATCCATGTCACCTAAAAACAAAAAAAACAAAAAATGTCTCTTGGAAATGAGGCAGGCATACATTGATTAGCTTACCAGTAGCTGTGTTCTCCCACACTTACCTGTTGTGGTGACAAGTTCTCCAAGTTCGATGATCTCTCCTTCCTCCTCCTCCTCCTCTGCTTCTGGTCTTTCCCCTTCTTTGGGAGGTGTGGGTTTTCTGGTTTCCTCAGACGTCCCGAGTCTTCGCTCCCCTATGAGAATGTACAAAAGGAAGATTTAGCACAACAATCTATTGAGGGCAGAAATAGGAAATGTCAAACATTGCTTGAAAGTGAGGGACAATATTTTTGGTTGGCCAGTTTCAAATAACAACAACATGAATGTAGTCACTTTGTAAAGGTGCTAAACTTACTACCTTTTTGGTACACCCCTCTAGTATCCACTGGAGCACATGTGTGGAACAGCATAATAAAAAGGGCGTTTGGGTGTCCCAGCACTAGTGCTCTAGAGTCCAGATGGGTAAACAGCTACTGAGTGACCTCTCCTTTACATTGATTAAATTTGCTTTACATTCTTGATGACATCTCTATTGAGAACAAACTTCCTTTCCCTCAAAACTTCACCAAACCTTGTATTATAAGTGGCCGAACGATCGAGGTTGAGTACGATCGAATGGACACACACGAACATGACAGTGGCAGAAAGATCGAGGTTGAGTACGATCGAATGCACAGACGAACATGAAAGTGGCCATTTTCAAAGGTACAACATTGAAAAAATCCAAACACATGGAGCAGTATGCAAGCAAGAAATCAAACACAAAACACAACTACTTACTTTTTTGAATAACTCGCTTGATCTTTCTGTACTGATCGGGCTCCCTCAGTTTCAGGTCTGACCAGCGTTTCCTCAGTTGCTCCTTGGATCGTTGTACCCCAAAATTATTGTACAGCCTCCTCACAACTTTAGACATGATCTTGGCCTTTCGGACATTGGGGTTGAGGTAAGGCCCATACTTCCCATCATAGTCGCTCCTCTTTAACCACTTCCCGACCGGCCACTGCATATATACGTCAGCAGAATGGCTCGGGCAGGCAGAATCACGTACCTGTACGTGATCGTGCATGTGCCTGCCCGTGGGTCGCGCGCGCGCCGCTAGCGGCGTGCTCGCGACCCGGTCGGGGAGCTCCGTGACCCCGGCCGCGGGACCAGCGGACCCGATCGCCGCTGGTATCCCGCGATCGGGTTACGGAGCGGAAGAATGGGGAGAGGTCTATGTAAACAAACCTCTCCCCGCGCTTCCTACACTGACTGTCAGTGATCGGCGGTTCCCTGTCATCGGGAACGCCGATCAATGACGTCACATGTACAGCCACGCCCCCCTACTGTAAAAAAAAACACACACACGTCACACTGACTCCTCCCCGCCCCCTAGTGGTTAACCCCCTAACTACAACTGTCATTTACATAGGAATCAGTGCTATTTAAATAATAAAAAAAATAAATGACAAATGTCCCAAAAATGTGTCAAAAATGTCCGATGTGTCCGCCAAAATGTCGCAGTCACAATAAAAATCGCTGATCGCCGCCATTACTAATAAAAAAAAAATATTAATAAAAATGCTATAAAACTATCCCCTATTTTGTAAACGCTATAACTTTTGCGCAAACTAATCAATAATCGCTAATTGCGATTTTTTTTACCAAAAATATGTAGAAGAATACGTATAGGCCTAAACTGAGGAAAAAATATGTTTTTTTATATATTTTTTGGGGATATTTATTATAGCAAAGAGTAAAAAATATTGCATTTTTTTCAAAATTGTCGCTCTATTTTTGTTTATAGCGCAAAAAATAAAAACCGCAGGGGCGATCAAATACCACCAAAAGAAAGCTCTATTTGTGGGAAAAAAAGGACGCCAATTTTGTTTTGGAGCCACGTCGCATGACCGCGCAATTGTTAGTTAAAGCGACGCAGTGCCGAATTGCAAAAAGGGGCCTGGTCCTTTAGCTGCAAATTGGTCCGGGGCTGAAGTGGTTAATATGTCCACCATCTCCAACATTTCTCCAAATGACATATTGGAGGCCTTAAATTTCAGCCTCCGGGATCGGGACGTTTCTGCCTCCGGCCTTTCCTCGTCCTCCTCCTCGTTGCTGCAATATTTGGGGAGCACCTGCTGTGTCCCCGCCATGTGCTCGTAAAAAGAAGGGGTGGGGAATAGACGTGAAAGATCGTCAGGGGCGGGCGGAGTTTGACGCATGCGCACTGTATATAAAACGAACACGTGTCTCATCAGCTCCTGTCATTGACGAGGAACAGCGCCATCCAGCGGATTTCTCGGGGATCACACCCACATCCTTTTCCATCTAGATATAATCTTGGATCCGGTGCTATTGGATACTGTTTATACCACCATTGGCCCCAAGGAGGAACAGGAATCTATTCGTCCCTGGCTGACCCTATACGAGGAGATCTGAGTTGGCGCCAGTTCTGATGGTTTAAAGTTATCCCGATTACATCATATGGGCTTATTTGAGCTTGCCCTCTGGTAAGCGCACTTTATTTACGGTGGCAGATCACGGTGTTCCTGGTTTTTCACAGTCACTGGATTTTTGAGTTTCACCTTGTCACTTATATGAACACTGGTTTATTTCATATTACCGGACTTTTGTGCATAGTTTTTTTTGGTTAAACCCCCCCTGTTTTTTTGGATTTGTATCAATTTCAAACCACATAATATTTTTATTTTGAGTCACTAGCGCGGCTTTTTGTTATGTACCGTATATACTCGAATATAAGCCGAGATTTTCAGCCCATTTTTTAGGGCTGAAAGTCCCCCCTCGGCTTATATTCGAGTCACTGCCATCTGCCTACATGAACAGCTTGTCATGCAGACAGACGGCAGTTTTAAAAAGCCGCGCCGCCTCCTCCCGCCCGTCCGTGATAGGCGGACACTAATTTTCCCAGCAGTACAGTGTTCCGCCTATCACGGATGCCCTGTCATTCTCATCTCATGGACGAGGATGAGAGGGCGTCCGTGATAGGCGGAACACTGCACACTGACTGCTGGGAAAACAGCGTTCCTCCTATCACGGACGAGGACGAGGAGGAGGCGCGGCTTTTTAATTTTACAATGGCGCCGTACACAGAGCGGGGACAGAGCGGGGACAGAGCGGCGGGAGAGCGGAGACCGGGGACCAGGGACCGAAGACCGATGGCAGAGGGCACAGGACGGATGGCACAGGACCCGCAGATCGGCACAGGTAGGCTGCAATGGGGACACGGGGGGGTCTGTACAGGGGACACACAGCTGCAGATGGGCATTTTTCCACTTACAGTAGCTGCTGCATTTTGTACCCTCGGCTTATACACGGGTCAATGCAGTTTTCCCATTTTTTGTGGAGAATTAGGGGCCTCGGCTTATACTCGGGACGGCCTATAGTCGAGTATATACGGTATATTATGTTTTGTGTTAATAAAAATATTTAGAAGTAAATTATTAGCATTTAGGTCACATTTTGTTCAGGTACCGAGATAATCCGCCATAATAATATAGCAATATAATAAATACATAGAAATGTACACACACATATAAGTGTTGGAAATGTATACATATACATAAATGTTCCTACATAGTAAATAGTAAATATTTTTGATACGGCATTCTTCCAGGTGACCCCGAAAAGAGACTACAGATGGGCATCCAGAAGTTGCCCATTGGGGGGAGGGGGGCAATGTAAGAGAAGTCAGGTTAACCACTATAGACCCGCGCTATAGCCAAATGACGGCTACAGCACGGATCTAATGTGCAGGGACTATGTCTATTGATGTCGTCCCGCGCGGCGCGCTCTGTGATCCGCGAGTCTGTGAGACTCGCTGGATCACAGATCCGAGTAAGGGGTTGATCCCGACCCCTTACCACGTGATCAGCTGTCAGCCAATGACAGCTGATCGTGTGATATTAACCGAGCCGGTAATCGGCTTTTTTTCCTGCTCGCGCTGACAGCGCGAGGAGAAAAAAAAAGCCGATCACCGGCGGCAGTGAGAGGGACATCAGTCCCTCTCACTGCAATATGCCCAGGGTGCCCACATTTGCAAATAAAAGTGCCCCCAGTGCCATCTGTCAGTGCCCACAGTGCCATCTGTCAGTGCCCACAGTGTCATCTGTCAGTGCCCACAGTGCCAGTGCTGCACATCAGTGTCACCTACCAGTGCTCATCAGTGTCCCCTACCAGTGCTCATCAGTGTCCCCTACCAGTGCCCAGTGCCACCTATCAGTGCCCATCAGTGCCACCTATCAGTGCCCATTAGTGCCATCTATCAGTGACACCTATCAGTGCCATCTATCAGTGCCCATCAGTGCCCATCCGTGCCACCCATCCGTGCCCATCAGTGCCATCTTTGCTGTGCCCATCAGTACCGACTTATCTGTCCCCACCAGTGCAGCCTATCAGTGCCCACCAGTGCAGCCTATCAGTGCCCACCAGTGCCGCCTCATCAGCGCATATCAATGAAGCAGAAAAATTACCTGTTTGCTAAATTTTATAACAATTAAACATGATTTTATTTTTATTTTTAATTTTCCATCTTTTTTTTTTTGTTTAGCAAAAAATAAAAACCCCAGGTGTGATTAAATACCACCAAAAGAAAGCTCTATTTGTGGGGAAAAAATTGTAAAAATTTCATTTGGGTACAGTGTTGTATGACCGCGCAATTGTCATTCCAAGTGCGTCAGCGCCGAAAGCTGAAAATTGGTCTGGTCACGAGGGGGGGGGGGGGGGGGGGTTTAAGTGCAAAATAATCTGGTGGTTAACAGACGCATATTAGCGCGCAGGTGCATCAGTGTGTGCCCAAAGAATAACATGTACTGGCACATGCGTGAGCAGGCACACGCACACATACTGGCACCAGTTAGCCTATTTAAATGGAGCAATGACACATGCACATTGCTGAGTGGTCTTTCAGCCTGTTCCTGTTTACCTGTACTCTGATTTGTTCCAGTTTCCTGTGTTTGACCCGGCTTCACCTGTACCCTTCTTTGGACTTCCGCCTGCCTACCTGTGACCCCGAGTTGTGTTTGACCCTGCTCCTGCTTTATGCTTCTGTACCTTGTTGCCCGACTGTGTAACGACCCTGGCCTGTATCCTGTCTTAGCTTCTGCTCTGCCCGGCTATTGATGACCCCCTGGCTTATGTTTCCACTATGCTTCCGCCTGCTGATCCAGCGACACAGAGTTCCTGTTCTCAGTGCCTTTCCGATGATCTGCAGCCATTGGGTTCCTGCCAAGGCCCAGCCGTTGCCACCTGCTACATCGGCCCTCGTGCCCCTCTGTGTCCTTCACTCCCTGTCATCTCTACCAGTGGGGTTGGACAGGAGGTGCAAGAGAAGCCCTCTCTACAGCTTGATCTCCACCAGGTACGTGACAGGCGCCAAGACAACTGCCTATCCCGGGGCTGTGGCGGGAATGAACCGCCCGGGCCAAAGGGGGGGCAGCCAAGGGGCAAACCAGGACATCAAAGTGCAATTCCATGGAGTGTGAAGACACATATAGACCAGACTGATCTAAAAAGTATATAGTGTATATTAGAGCATAATGTGTATATCATTTTATATAAAATATTTTTATTGGTGTCAGATGATGTGTCCAAAAGGATCTCCAAGGTAGAAAAAAGGTTATGGAAAAAGCACCTGTGTGACCAAAAGGTGAAATCAGGAAGGGATTGTGTTAATAGGTGAGCAAATTGAAAAAGGAACAAGAAAAGGCACAAGCCATGAGCCAAGTACCAGAACAGAATAAAATAATATAATACCTTGTAGCGCTGACGTCTTTGCCTATTGATGTGGTTATGTATATTGCAATGTTAAGTCTGTGGACATTAATGTGGTTCTGCACTTAGAGCCATCTAGTGACCAAAAACGGGTAATGCACTTGTGTGTTATCTCTGAACAAACCTAAAGACTCTTACAGGAAGTGACTGTGTTTTGATTTGGAAGGATGACCTTTTCTACCCAGGAGTCTGTGTGACCTACCCATGAACACTCTCTTATAAAGTGCATGCTGGGTAGGGTATAAAAATAACCGGAGCGGCCATATTAGGTCTCTTGGTATCACGTCACCTGCCTTTGCGGATCTGTGAGGAGGTGCCATGGACAGAAGCAGCAGACAGTCATTACGGAGCGCTGACCTGGTGGGTTGAGAGGTGATCTGACGGAACCTGAGAGACGGTGACCGGTTTGCCAAGGCTCAAAGTTACTCATCGGCGCATCAGTGATGGGATCCATTCAGCGGAGCGACACAGAGCATCTGGCCCAGCTGATACAGAAGCAAGCTACAGCTACCGGAGCAAAGTCATCACCCAGAGCTCCGATCCAGTTGGTGAGCGGGTTACGGCCCACCGTTTTTTTAATTTGTTACAGGCCCCACTGGAATATGCTGTTCCATGGAGGAGTAACAGAGCAACTGACACTGAGCAGGCTTGGGGCCTACTTCACTTTAGTGCCCAAGCGTTGTATATAAGTTCTTGGAGTTACACCGGGAGCACCCTGAGCTAACTCTTTTCACATGTTGGATTACAAATATCAGAGGAGTCACTTTTAGCTAGCGAAGGAAGAAGATACGGGAGAAAGTACTTTCAGTGAGGTCTCATGTTTAACTTTTAAAGTAGGGGGAGCTCCCAGGTTTATTTACACAAATATACCTTTCACATTGTATCTGTTTGTTGATATATATATTGTGCTGACATCCTACGTTGGGATGACAGTGCAATCTCTGTAACCACCTGTTTAAATATTTTGCAGTAAAAATATTTCTGGTTAAGTATTCAGTTGTGTGGCGTGCTGTTTTCCCCACCAGGTGGAGCCAGTGGATCCTGAGGGTAATATACAGATACTTTGTTTTATATTGTACTGTATTGCATTGCACCACAGCTGTGCCAAGTGGATCGAGTTAAAGCGGTTCTACACCCATTTCATTTAGTAAATCTCTTTGCCTTCCAAATCAGGCAAAGAGTACTAAATGAAATGTTTTTTTTTTTTTTTTTTTTTACTTACCTTGTAATTGAAGACTTCCGGTCTTCTCCCTCTGCGGCGGCGGGCGGGGTCTTGCGTCGATCGTCGTCACGCCGCACTGTCTCCTGGGATCTGGTGTCATTGATCCCAGGAGCCAGTGCGGGCATCTTCCGAAATCTCGCGAGATTTCGGCCACATCTTCCGAAATCTCCCGAGATTTCGGCCGCATCTGCCGAAATCTCGTGAGATCTCGGCAGATGAGCCGTTACTGCGCACGCGCGAGTAACGGCAGTGCATGGTGGGCCATCTAAAGTCCCTGTGGGTGTTTCACATGCCCACAGGCAAGATGGCCCCCAGCACTAAAGAAGAAGACGAGGAACTTCATCGGACGAAAACCGGCGGCGATCGAGATGGAAGATGGAACAGGTGAGTCCCCTAATAAAGGTAAGCACACTTTATATTACATCCTTAAAAAAAAAAATTTTTTTCAGAGTGCAGAACCGCTTTAAGTTAGTGGGGTTTCTCAGAAGAGTGCAGGCCCAATACAAACTAGCAGCTCCTTCGGGGGTTAGTGCTACACCTAAAAAAAGTGGAAGAAGTGCAGTGACGATGGGAGTGGCCCCTCAGAATTTACCTGTAGAGATTACGTGTTCTTGGAAGTAATCCTGGTATTCCCAACAAGTAGGCAAAGGACATACAAAATGAGGTCCTGGTTGACCTCAGCTTTTTACCCCAGTGAATACCTGCTCCTCATCTCTGCCTCTGTTTTACATCCAGGCTGTGGGTGGGGGGAGTCAGTGCCATGCCTACACGCCCGATCCGTGGCATCTGTTGGCATCTCGTTGCCAGGGTGTGGAATCGTCTTTCACCGCCCCCCTCCCTTTGTTTTGGCTTCTGCTAAATGGACAAGGATCCCCAAAATGCATAGAGTCCCAGAGATGGCAAGATATATTTGCCATATTATAGACCAATCATTTATTTTTCTATGACATTTTACCAATACAATATGAATAGTTTTATGATATATAAATTTCTCTATGTCAGCTCTTTCTGTGTATTTTTGTAATATATCTGGAAATTGATTTAATCTACTTGTTTTAATTATGGAATTTTGTAATAAATTACTATTTATTCAATTTGTATTTCACTAAGTGACCTGTCTCATTTAAAGTCCCATGACCATTGCACTGTGTTCGTAATTACATTGTATATTTATTATAATCATCTCATTCCCAGATAACTGAAAAGAGAAAATACATTTGTTTTAGGAATGCATATTTTGAAAGGCTGTTTGCTTCCTTATTTCCTGATGACCTTTAACAAAATAAAACTAAAACAATACACATCTGTTTATAGCCCCTCTCCTTTATTTACCATTACATACATGTTCTTTCTTAACTTTGATTACTTTTTTTTGATTGTAAATCATATTTGAAAGGCTGCATAAAACCTTTGTCTCAATATGATTATCTTTTTCACCCTACAAGGGGATATCAATGATTGGCTCTCTAGTTGCATGTGTTTGTTCATAGAGAAATGTGCTATGATAAGAGCAATTTATAATCCTGCTATACATATGGTAAAATATCTCCTAAACTATATTGTGTAGCTGCCACTTGCAGACTTCATGCCAGGCTTTTCCAGTGACTCATTATCATTGCTTGATTCCCTTAGACAAGATACATTGCTAAATACTGAAGCCAAGAGATAAATGACTTACCATTATTTTCACAATTTCAGTGAATTAGAGCTGATAATACAATTTCATTGAGCAATGTGCCATTGAATGTACTAGTTACAATCAGTATATGGTTAAAAAGTTAACTTTACAGTGTTTATTTAATCATTATTTTATCTCACAATAAACAAGAAATGGAATTTAAAATTATATTGTGTAGTCCTGACTAAACAAGAAAGAAAGAAAGAAAGAAAGAAAGAAAGAAAAAAAAAGAAAGAAAGAAATTATGTCACAAGCTTCCGCAACACCTTTTGTATGAGCAGTGGTGGGCCGGAAATGCCATGGACACAGCTGGTTGTCACGGCACTGACGGCCTACTTCCATGAACAGCAGGTGGCAAGCAAGCTGGCAAGCAGGCAGGTGTAGGATATCGGGTGGTCAGGCAGGAAAAAGTCATTATTAGCCGGGCAGCAGAGGTGCAGATTTGTGAACCAAAGCCAGGCCAGGATCAGTACTGAGGTAGCAGAAAAGGTGCAAAAACAGCAGATCACTACCCGGAGTCAACAACAGGATATCAAGAATAGGGATGGGCCAAATAACCCCCTGTCCGGTTCCCACCAGAACTTTTGAACATCACGAATGTTCGGAACCGAATAACGAACCCCACTGAAGTCTATGGGACCTGAACTGGAAAAATCAAAAGTGCCCATTTAGAAGGCGTATATGCAAGTAATTGGGCTTACAATGGTTATGGGGACCAGGTACTGCCCTAGGGGACATGTATCAATGGAAAAAAAGTTTGTAAAAAATGTTATTATTAAATGAGTAGTGATTTATTGATGCTTAACCACTTCTTTTTTTTTTTCTCTCTTTTTTGCCACCCAAAGGGGCAGGCGGCACCAGACCTCCGCCTTGGATTTCAATTTTATTAATAAGGGTAATAAATTCTCTTTAAGATACAAATTTATGTCCCTGGTGATCCAAATCCCGAGATATTTCAATTTCTCGACAATCTTCAAGTTTACATTTTCGGGTATTGAATTACTGGGAATTGGATCTATCGGAAGGAGAGCTGACTTGTCCCAGTTAATGACCAGTCCAGAAATTATTCCGAACTCACCTACCATTTTTATTGCTACTTTTAATGAGGTTTGGACATCTCCCAGGTAGAACAAAACATCGTCAGCGAATAGCGCTATCTTCTCCTCATGCTGTCCCCTTCTGAATCCTCTTATATCGCCATTAGCTCTTGTAGCAATAGCCAATGGCTCTATTGCGAGGGCGAAGAGTAGGGGAGACAGGGGGCAACCCTGTCTCGTCCCTCTCTCTAGTTGAAATAAGTCAGAGTACTCGTTATTAATTTTTATTTTGGCTCTAGGGTTGGTGTAGAGCAATTTCACCCAGTTAACAAAGTTGAGCCCAAAGCCGAATTTTCCCAATACTCTAAAAAGGTAGGCCCAATCAAGGCTATCAAACGCCTTAGCGGCGTCCAAAGCCATGATGGCCCTAGGGCCATTACCGTCCACTGGAATCTGCATATTCAAGTAAGTTCTCCGTATATTTATGCTTGTTGACCTTGCCGGAATAAAGCCAGACTGATCAGGGTGAACAAGCTTGTGGATACAACTATTTAGACGAGCCGCTAGCACTTTAGCCAGGATTTTTACATCCGTACATAATAGAGATATCGGCCGATATGAGGAGGGATCGGTTGGGTCTTTTCCCTCTTTCGGAATTACAACGATTGTAGCTTCCGACATTGATGCGGGCAAGGTTCCAGTACGCAATTCCTGCCTCAGAGTCACAAGCAATTGTGGCAGCAGAATCCCACCATATTTTTTATATATTTCAATTGGAAGCCCATCCGGACCCGGAGACTTTAAATTTGGCATCCCAGCAACAGCACCAGATAGCTCCTCAAGTGTAATTGGAGCCTCCATCATCTGTTGCTCTAGTAGTGACAAGGTTGGAATAGTTATATTGTCCAAAAAAGAAGCCATTTTCCCATTCTCGGCACCCCTCTGGAATTTATATAGGGAGCTGTAATACTGGGTAAATATTTTCATTATGTCTATAACGTCCGTGGAGAGCTCTCCTTGTAGGGTCCTCACTGCCAGGACCGTTGAAGGAGACATATTTGTCTTGACCAGTAAAGATAGCATATGGCCCACTCTCTCCCCTTCTCCAAAATTTGACTGTCTCTGAAATATACGTTTATCCTCAATATTTCTCATACTAATGGTTTTATAAAGTTGCTGTTTTTCTAGCCATTTTCCTGTGTTTCTGGGGTTGGGTTGCTAATATACTGTTGTTCCGCCAATGTTGCTGATTTTTTTGCTTCCCTCTCCTCCTGTCTCGTCTTGCTCTTGATTCTTGCTATTTGTTGTATAAGAAGGCCTCTGAGATAGGCTTTGAGGGAGTCCCAAACCACCCCCATCGGTGCGGTACCTACGTTCATGTCTACAAACTCCTTTAATGCCTGCATTAATTCCTCTGGTTTATCAATCAGCTCCAGCCAAGCTGGATCTATTTTCCATTCCCTAAAACAGGATTTTTTCCCTATATTTAGGATCAGCCTGAGGGGAGAATGATCTGACATCCCCCTCGGGCCATATTCTATCCCGTCTATCAAAGAAAGGGCCCCAGCATTAACTAGGGCCATGTCAATTCTAGACAGGGTGGAAAAAGAACTTGAAAAACAAGAGTATTGTCTCTAAAAGGGATATCGTGTACGCCATGCATCAGTTGATCCTGTTTCTTGCATGAACCGGGTTAATCTACTCTCTTCTCCAGAACCAGCTCGGTTTGGTGGCGGGAATCTATCGAGAAACCTATCCAGGACCTCGTTGTAATCCCCCATAGCTATAATTGGAATCCCATCCTTGTCCATTGTAAATGCTATAAGTTCATAAAGAATCTCCAGTTTAAATGGGGGTGGGACATAGATATTTGCTAAAACATATGGCTTGTTTTCTATTGAGCAATGTAGGAATATATATATCGACCCATTGTATCTATTTGGCTTTTATAGCAAGAAAAGAGAACTCCCCTACTTATAAGGACACACACTCCTCTTGAGTATGATGAGTGTACCAAGTGAAATTCAGTTTGGAATTTCCGGCCCCGGAGCAGTGGGATTGTCTCATTGGTCAGGTGTGTCTCCTGGAGACATAATACTCCAGGCCCCTTGTCATCCAATACTGACAACACCAAGGCTCTTTTAACCGGATCTCCATAACCCCGGACGTTCCAAGAAATTACATTAAGCTTTTTAGCCTGCATTTAAATTTATATAGGTATAATCTATTCAGCAAGAAAATCTGAGTATAAGTCTCCTGGTAGGCAACCAATGTAAATGGCAGAGACAGTCTTGTGATACCCGGGAGCTCTTGGATAATAATAACGGTAATGAGTAACAGGTTCGGGAGGAAATAATTTGAAATAAATAGATATAAAATAATAAAAAAAAAAAAAAAAAGGGAAGCAAAAAAGAGAATAGAGAGAGCGAGAAAAATAAAACAGGATAAAAAAAAATAAAAAATAAAAATAAAAAGCGGGCGGTGAAGGAACCTAAAAAAGAAAAGACAACACATTGCACTATTAGCTGGTTCCCCCCCTCACCACCTTTGGTAATAAATCCCATATGTATGTTCATATTTTCCTCCCCTCTCGTGTATTGCAAGGTGAATCTTTAATAACACACAAATAATCCGAACAGTGTAAATAGCATTAAAAAAGCACCAAGAAGAGGACCTGGGTCCTAGTAGCGATCTCTTCCCTCTTCCCATTTGATATTTACCCCAACGTGAATAACTCAACCTACTCTCTCCTTTCAATAAGTGTTTCTTTAGTGGGTTAAACCTTACGTTAAATAACATCTAAACTTGTATTGTTATAAACAACCTGACCTACCCTCCCTCCCAACTCCCCTCCCCCTCTGGTTCCCGCCCTCCCCACCCCCCTGTCCATCAGACTTAGCAACCTTGCTAAGCAGATTGAATTTAACTCCTTTTACAAAAAATAAAAAAATAAAGAGGAAGGGCCGCAAGGTTCACAAGAATGCGCCGAAATTCACTGCGGTATTGGTTTACCGGATTAGTTTAATGTGTTTATTCCGAACTTGAGCACAAAACACAAAGAACAAAGAAGAGGAAAAAATACTAACAACCCTCCTCTATTTAATATTGGCTCTGTAAAATTGACTATCCAACCGTGAATTATAAAGACGTAGATAGAATATGCGTGTCTATATATTTAACTATTTTAAGTCTCGGTTTTATCTAAAAAAAAAAAATAAGTCCACTTTTCCCTCTTTCTCCCAGTCAGGAACTTGTGTTTGTTCAGGCTTCTGGGTAGAGATCAGGGATTGTTTATTCTTTTCCAGCTCCTGAAACTCAGATAGCATACAGGTGTCGAATAGTGTCCCAGAATTAAATACAGATATCTTATAGTGCTCTGTAATGGTTTCCTATGGTCTATAACGGTAACCAGCAATGCAATGGTCCTTAACGCAATACCTGGGCTTCAGCACTGATTGCAAATAAGCTGAGACCTATTTTAGATTTTCCACTCTGTATCAGTCCCCAACAGCGTGTCATACAGTCTCTTGGTACCAAAAGTTTAAGTTGCATATTACATGTGGCAAAAAAAAAAAAAAAAAAAAAAAAAAAAAAAAAAAAAAAAAAAAAAAAAAAAAAAAAAAAAAAAAAAAAAAAAAAAAAAAAAAAAAAAAAAAAAAAAAAAAAAAAAAAAAAAAAAAAAAAAAAAAAAAAAAAAAAAAAAAAAAAAAAAAAAAAAAAAAAAAAAAAAAAAAAAAAAAAAAATAAAAAAAAAAAAAAAAAAAAAAAAAAAAAAAAAAAAAAAAAAAAAAAAAAAAAAAAAAAAAAAAAAAAAAAAAAAAAAAAAAAAAAAAAAAAAAAAAAAAAAAAAAAAAAAAAAAATAAAAAAAAAAAAAAAAAAAAAAAAAAAAAAAAAAAAAAAAAAAAAAAAAAAAAAAAAAAAAAAAAAAAAAAAAAAAAAAAAAAAAAAAAAAAAAAAAAAAAAAAAAAAAAAAAAAAAAAAAAAAAAAAAAAAAAAAAAAAAAAAAAAAAAAAAAAAAAAAAAAAAAAAAAAAAAAAAAAAAAAAAAAAAAAAAAAAAAAAAAAAAAAAAAAAAAATAAAAAAAAAAAAAAAAAAAAAAAAAAAAAAAAAAAAAAAAAAAAAAAAAAAAAAAAAAAAAACGTTCATGGGGGAAAAAAATAAAAAAAAAAAAAAAAAAAAAAAAAAAAAAAAAAAAAAAAAAAAAAAAAAAAAAAAAAAAAAAAAAAAAAAAAAAAAAAAAAAAAAAAAAAAAAAAAAAAAAAAAAAAAAAAAAAAAAAAAAAAGGCTTTATAATGCAGGATAATAAGCACATGCGCATGCAGCCCTATCCTGGCACTTTTTGCAAAAAAAAAAAAAAAAAAAAGGAGGTAGGTCACAATGATGCTATCTATGGGTAATGCAAAGATGTGCAAATATGAAGCTTTTTTTTATTTTTCCTCTCTCCTTCTCCCTTCCTCTCCCCTTAAGCAGTGCCAAGCATCAGTGGGGGCGAATTGCATCCACCAAAACAGCTTATGTAGCAAGCAATGAATGCCAGAGGGTTAAATTGCATACACATATAAGTGTCCCTGGACCAGGAAAAGGGCTTTATAGCCCAAAGTGTACAGTGCACTCAGGGCTATTCCTGAGACTTTTGCAGTGCAGATATTGTTCATAAGACCCTTTAGCACTGTATTAATGTAGTTGTTAATAAGGTATGAGGTACATAGAACAAATATGCCCCAGGGTCAGCTTTAGCCTCTGTGGGGGGTAATAGAACGTACCTCAGTCCTGTAGTGTCCTCTAGTACCATACCTTTGCCTCCAACAGGAGGCTCTACAGAGATACTGGTTTTCTCTGTACCTTCATGTGAGCATATAGCTCACACTGCTTGCCTCTCGGTATCCTGTGGTGTCGCTATGCAGCGTCGGCCGGTCAGGTGGCTTGTTCTCCTGTTCACACGAGATGAACCAGGTTCCCTCTGGTTGGTCCGTCTTGCGGTGACTCACACAGCCGCTCTCTACTGCCCAGGAACCGCTCAGTGATCGGGCGCTGCTTCCCCTCGTGCACCCCCGCTGTCCCAGGATTAGCCTGCCGAGACCGTCAGAGCACAATGCAGGTGAGATCCAGTATAAGCTCCAGCAGCAGTGCGTGCATCTCAGGAACAATGCAAGCAGGTTAGGAGTTTTAACAGGCAGGGTAGAGGAGAGCCCACATGCGTCCTCATTCTCTCACTCTCACTCCATACTCCATCCTCTCTCACATCTCCGGATCTCCGGTCACGCCCCCTTCTTTCATGCTTAACCACTTCAGCTCCGGAAGGTTTTGCCCCCTTAATGACAAGGCCATTTTTTTGCGATACGGCACTGCGTCAGTTTTACTAACAATTGTGCGGTCATGCGATGTGGTACCCAGACAAAATTTGACGTCCTTTTTTTCCCACGAAGAGATCTTTCTTTTGGTGGTATTTGATCACCTCTGCGGTTTTTATTTTTTTGCGCTATAAACAAAACAAGAGCGACAATTTTGAAAATAAAACAATATTTGTTTAACACCATAATCCTAGAGATACCCTTTATGAAAGCAAGAAATGGCCTTGCTGTCAAAAATTTGCTGTCAAACCTACACCAAAAAAAATCCTCCAGATGAAATCAACACCCACAGCACTAGGCAGCTAGGCTAGAAGTCCTGCAGAGATTCCACATCCCAAAAACACTTAATCAGCGACATCGGCATCAGAGGTTTCATAGATACTGGTATTTCAGGACTGATTCATTTTGATAAATGTCAGACAGTCTACGGAGTCTGTGGACAGAAGCATTCTATTATCAGTAACAAAGCCTCCAGGAGCACTGAATGCCCATTCGGAAAGCACGCTGGATGCAGGGCAGCCCAGCAGCTCAATTGCATACTGGGAAAGTTCTGGCCAGTGGTCTATTCTCATGACCCAGTAAGCCAGTGGATCGTCGACTGGAAAGCTCTCCATCTCCGTTTTCACCCCTAGACAATTGTCCATCATGTGATGCAGACACTGCCAATAGGATGTGGAAGCTGACAGCTCTGAGCAGCTCGAACTAAAAATATTGTGAAATGCATCACTTAGGCAGCCGCCTTCTCCACTGCTCCTCTCTTGACCAACAGAAGCCTAAAAACTAGGTTTTCCATGACACTAACCTACCAGAAAAGCGTTAGATAAACTCCTCTTTAAGGTATCCTTAAGAGATTTCATCTTCTGCCCTCTCTGTGGGGATGGGATGCAACTTTTCCCTTTGGTCAAGGAGGGTTGCCAACCAATAGTGATCCTTCTCCTTTATACCACATATTCTTGGGTCCTTTTGCAGGTTTTTTAAGCATGAGGGAGCCCATGCTACGCAAATTTGCGGAGGCATGAGAAGCAGACTCCTCGGGGTCACTGAGGATTACAGTATCTGAAACTGCCTTTTCACAGCCACGTACTACTCCCAAGGGTTCTGGGGATGGAAAACCATCTCTTACTGTTTGACGTATGTCTTCCTCTGCTTCAATGTCTCCAAAACTGCCATAATCCTCCTCCTCTTCCTCGTTCTGTGTCATAGGAACAATGGTGTCCGCACAAAGTATGCCTTGAGAGGAAAGGAAGTCCTTCTCTTCCACCCGCTGCTCTGTCTTGAGTGCCCTGTCCATAATGCCATGCAGAATCGGCTCCAGCAGGAACACTACAGGGATTGTGTCACTGATGCATGCATTGTCACGGCTCACCATCTTTGTGGCCTCTTCAAATGGTGACAGTACAGTGCATGCATCCTTTATCAGCAGCCATTGATGTGGGAAAAAAAGCCAAGCCGGCCTGAGCTTGTCGTTGTGCCATACTCACACAGATACTCGTTGACTGCCCTCTGCTACATGTGCAGCCTCTGCAGCATTGCCGAAGTCGAGTTCCATCTGGTGCGCATGTCACAAATCAGGCAGTTTACGGGCAGGTGGAATTCCTGCTGAATTTCAGCCAACCAAGCACTGGCTTTGCAAGATCAACTGAAATGGCTACAGACTCTTCTGGCCTGCTTAATAGATCTTCCAACCCTGGGTACCTATTTAAGAAACGCTGCACCACCAAATTGAGGACATGTGCAAGGCATGGCACATGGGTCAACTTTCCCTATCTAAGGGCAGACAAAAGGTTTGTGCCATTATCGCACACCACCATTCCTGGCTCCAGCTGGCGTGGTGTGACCCACCTCTAGGCCTGTCCCTGCAGAGCTGCAAGAACCTCTGCTCCGGCATGGTTCCTGTACCTAGATACACCAGCTGAAGCACTGCATTGCACCTTTTAGCCTCACTCATTGAATAGCCCCTTGAACGCTTAGAGGGTACTTGTGGTTCAAAGGACAATTCAGCAGAGGAGGGCATGGAGGAGGAGGGGGTAGAGCTGCCAAATCTCACATCATCACCACTAGCTGTATGGAGACATGGCAGCACAACCGTCCTGCATCCTTCCAAGTTGCAAACAGAGTTATCCAGTGTGCTGGGAACAAAATAAATCGTCCTTGACCATGCTTGCTGGACCACGTGTCAGCAGTAACTTGGACTTTGCGGCTGACTGTCTTTCCCAACGATGCTATAACATTGCCGCCCACGTGATGGTACAGAGCTGGAATGGCCTTACGTGAAAAGAAATAGCGACTGGGAACCTGCCATTGTGGTACAGCACATTCTGCAAATTCACGGAAGGGGCAGAAGTTGTAGAGCCAGTAGCTTTGACAAGCTTGCATTTAGACGCTGGGCATGTGGGTGGCAGTGGCTGTATATTTTTTCGCTGCAGCAGATGGGGCGGAGAAATTTACCGGCTATAGTCTACCGCTGGTGGTGTGCTACTGGTAGATGTGCTGCAAGGACCTGGGACACCCTGCGCTATACCATCATCCCTGTCAGTGGAGGCTGCTGAGAGGTCATGAGGTATAATGGCAGACTGAGGTGAGTAAGGAGGAGGAACATAATTGCGCCCCTTTTGTGCGGCTTTCAGGTGCTCTTGCCAAAGGGATAAGTGGTGGGAGGTTAAACGCCTTGTCAAGCACGTGGTAACCAAATGGCTGGTGTTTTTGCCACACTTGATGTGCTTGAGACAAAGTTTGCAAATTGCAACAGTGCGATTGGCTGTACATGTGCTAAAAAAGGCCCAGACAGCTGAGCTGTGGGAAGTAGGTCGGGAGATAACAGCTCCACAATGTGATGGAATAGGGTGGCTGCTCTTCCATGATGTATGCCTCGTTGGGGTTGTGCCTCACCCTTACATTCCTCCTCTGATCTATCCGGCACCCAACTCGCATCAGTGACCTCATCATCATCTCCCCATCCTCATTACCACTGGAGACAACTTGGCAATACCATGCAGCTGGGGGAACATGACTGCCAATTTGTATACCAGTGTTCTCCTTTCTCTGTAGGCTCATGTTCCTGCCTTCCTCAACCTCAGAACCAACATCTGAATCAAGTAATGGCTGTGCATTGTCAAGAGCAATAAAAAGGTGTAGCAAACACCGCGCTAATAGGTGCAAAAAATATTAATATGCCCCAACAAAGCAATTATTAGGGCTAGAAATATAAATTGAAGTATACATAAGTAGCAGCAGCAAAAAAAATGTGGATACACACATAAACAAGATAAAACAGTAAATAAAGCCGCGCTAATTGAACAAATAGGTACTTGGTGACCTATACCTTAGTGTAAAAAGTCCTCAAGCAACAATGTGATAAATGCAGAGGCAAAAATGACAAATTGTATATCAAACAATAAGTACGCACAAAAATAGTACCTAAACAGTAAAGTCCAGTGACATAAAGGAAAAGTGAAAAAATGGTAAAGAAATGAAAAAAATTATAATAATGAGTGAAAAAAATAGTTCATAAAGGTGACACTGTGAACTCAAACTTCTGGTGACAGTAAAGAACGAAAACACCGTGGTCCACCACCAGTATAAAGTTGCGCTTACCAGAAGCAAGCTTTAAACACGCCTGTAGTGTGTTATACACCGGGACAGAAATGGACCTTCAGACATCAGCACCAATCTGGATCTCCTCGAACAGGTGAAACCAGGGGTAGAAGTTCCAATGTTGTTTACCACTTGGATCAATCAGGAATGGACACACTCTCCAAACAAAAGCATCGATCCCAGATCGTTCAACAGCCCATATGGAATATAGGAAGAAAAGGGGATGCTCCCATAGTGTGATACCAAAAATTAAGTTTATTTAAAAGAAAAAACAATCCTACTTACATCAAAAGAGAAGTATATGAGCAGGACAAATAAAATCGCCGGCCGGCTTGCAATACACCCGCTCACAACGCGGAACGCGATGACGTCAGTGCGTCAGCCTCCCTACGTCCGTTTCGACCAATCGTCGTCTTCTGGGGAACCATATGGAATATAGGAAGAAAAGGGGATGCTCCCATAGTGTGATACCAAAAATTAAGTTTATTTAAAAGAAAAAACAATCCTACTTACATCAAAAGAGAAGTATATGAGCAGGACAAATAAAATAAAATCCATGCCCACCTATCAGTGCCCATCCATGCCACCTATCCGTGCCACCCATAAGTACCCATCAGTGCCGCCTATGAGTGCCCATCAGTGCCACCTATGTGTGCCCATCAGTGCTGCATACCAGTGCCACCTATCAGTGCCCATCAGTGCCGCCTATCGGTGCCCATCATCAGTGGCCGTCAGTGCCACCTCATCAGTACCACCTCATTGGTGCCACCTCATCGGTGCCCATCAGTGCCCGTCAGTGCAGCCATATCAGTGCCCATCATTGAAAAAGAAAACGTACTTATTTACAAAAAAATTTAACAGAAACAAAGAAAAATGTTTTTTTTTTCAAAAGTTTCGGTCTTTTTTTATTTGTTGCGCAAAAAAAAAAATCGCAGAGGTGATCAAATACCACCAATATAAAGCTCTATTTGTGGGAACAAAATGATAACATCTCTGTTTGGGTACAGTGTTGTATGACCGTGCAATTGTTATTCAAATTGCCTCGTATTGAAGTGGTTAATGGGGATCGTTATTCGGGTCCAAACTTTTGTGGTGTTCGGAAGTTCTGGGGTGAACCAAACAGGGGTCCGTTCAGCCCATCCCTAGTCCTGAGCTATTCTTAGTTCTTATGATCTGTAAAGATCAGAATAGGATGTATTGCAACCCCATGTGAGAATTGTTTCTCAGGATGTATTGCAGCTTTCAGTAAATACAGCGAGGACCGATTTAATGGCCAGTAGCTCGTGATCCCCAACATCATAAGTTCTCTCAGTTTCTTGAGAAAAAGGCTACAGGATGCATTAGCGATTTTGTTCCTGATCTCTGTGACAAAATTTCTCCCACAGCATTCTCAGAAGCATCAACTTTAAGGAGCTGGGTGTCGCAGGTTTGGGGCAGAGGTAAAAAGGATTTACAGCTTATCAACAGTCCATTGGAACCGGGTATGTGACTTTGTGAGTTATGTGATGGGACAAATAATAGAAGAAAAATCCCTAAATTAATTTCCTATAGAAATTAGCGAAACCCACAAATGTTTGCACACCATTCTTATCTGCCCGAAGCAGGTCAATCCAGAATGGCATTAACTTTTTGAGGATATGTGGAAATTCCCTATGTAAATATCAAAAGAGCCCATGAGGGTAGCAATTAAACAAGCTCTCTTCCAGACCCGTAAGCTCCTTCTCCTGCTCTGGAAATGACCCGCTCTCCTTCCCACCGAATGTGGATGACCCACATGGGCAATACCCTTATATATTTGAGAAATATGTATACCAACATAGAGGATGCTTGGGCAGTGGCGCAACTAGAACCCTCAGGGCCCCGATGCAAGAAACCATGAAGGGCCCCCCCCCCCCCCCCGACCTCCGGACAAAGCTCTTTACTCCGGGCCCGATGTTTGAACACCAGGGACCGGTCACAAGTGGGTGGCTGCATATAAACCGATTTCTTAATTTTGATATAAAAAAACACAGACACACACACACACACACAATATATATATATATATATATATATATATATATATATATATATATATATATATATATATATATATATATATATATATATATATATAGATGCACATATAAACCAGGGACAGCTGGTGCTCAAAATTTTTAGGGGGGGCGCAAGCAAACAAAAAAAAAAAAAATCTGAAATAAAAACATCAATTACAGCCACTGTACCATCAAATGTCGCCACTGTGCCCATCAAATGCTGCCATTGTGCCAATCAATTGCAGCCACTGTGCCCATCAATTGCAGCCACTGTGCCCATCAATTGCAGCCACTGTACCATCAAATGTCGCCACTGTGCCCATCAATTGCAGCCACTGTACCATCAAACGCCACCACTGTAGCATCAAGTTTCGCCACTGTGCCCATCAAATGCTGCCACTGTGCCCATCAAACTCTGCTGCTGTGCCATCAAATGCCGCCACTGTGCCATCAAATGCCACCACTGTGCCCATCAAATGCTGCCACTGTGAATCCCCACCGCCCGCTCGCACACCCACACACATATGCATGCACCCCCCACACACACACACATGCATGCCCCCCCCCCCACACACACACACACACATGCATGCACCCCCACACACACACACATGCATGCACCCCCCCCACACACACACACATGCATGCACCCCCCCCCCCACACATGCATGCACCCCCCCCCACACACACATGCATGCACCCCCCACACACACACATGCATGCACCCCCCACACACACATGCATGCCCCCCCACACACACACATGCATGCACCCCCCCCCCCCCACACACACACACACACACACATGTATGCACCCCCCCACACCCCCCCCGCCACACACACACACGCATGCACCCCCCCACACATGCATGCACCCCCCCCCCCCACACATGCACCCCCCCCACACACACACACATGCATGCACCCCCCCCCACACATGCATGCACCCCCCCCACACATGCATGCACCCCCCCCCCACACCACACACACACACACACATGCATGCACCCCCCCCCCACACACACACATGCATGCACCCCCCCGCCCCCCACACACACACACACACACACACATGCAAGCACCCCCCCCACACACACACACATGCATGCACCCCCCCCCACACACACACACACATATAAAGACACATACAGATACAGTAGTCTTATAAAAAAAAGTCAGACATACCTTCTTCCTGCCTCAAGGCCCCCCTGCAGCAAGGGGCCCGGTCGCCATGGCGATCTTGGCGACCCCTATAATTTCGCCACTGTGCTTGGGAAAGTTTGATAGGTTGTGGGCATTGTGGCTGGATACCCCTGGGCTTGGCCTGCGGGAACTTGTTCAGATGCGATTGCTGCAATGCCCTGCTAGAACACCATAACCTCTGATAGACATAGCTGATCTAAAATTGGAGGCTGAGTACGATTTTGATGTTTGCCAAGTTTATTATTCATCAATGGTTGTGACATTTATATACTTCTGCTGCTCTTGTGTTTTCTTATCTGGAATACCCCTTTTCTCTATGTTCTGAAGGCTGTTGATATGTGTCTGGTTGTGGTGCAATGTGAACTAATGCCACCTGTTTGTACCTGTTCACTTAAAGTTCAATAAAGAACCTGTTTGATATATAAAAAAAAAAAAAAAAGTTTGGTAAAACACTTTGGCGTCCCTGAACTTCTCAAAAGGTTTGGGAACCAGAGGAAGGGGATAACTGTACTTGACAGGGATTTTATTTAATTCTCTATAGTCCACACTACTGAAGAGTATGATCCTTATTCTCTACAAAGATGCCCGCCCAGGCAGGTGATGTGGATGGTCAGATGAAACATTTCTCCAGAATTTCAGAGATATACTGATGAAGGGCATTCAGTTCAAGTTCAGAAAGTGGGAAAATCCCCCCAAACCGGATCTTAGCTCCTGATAGCAGTTCTGTTGGACAATCGTAGGGGTGTGGAGGCAGGATGTCAGTTTTTTTTTTTTTAATCACAGACATTAAGGAAGTTGTGGTAACATGCTGGAACAACCTGCCGCACATCAGGTTCAGGATGGACACATATGAGTGGAGAATCAGGAACAACAGCAGGCAACTGACAGGATCACTGACATCCAATCTGAGAAATTCTCAATGTGCTTGGTCAGAAGACACGGGGAAAAAAACAATCTTGAGATTTACTGGCCCAGACTTGAGATTAGTCGCTGTACGAGCGAGGGCTGAGTAACGGAGTTCGTACGGCGGGATTTTCAAAATACAGGGAACTTTACTGGACTGTTCCTACGAAGCACGAGTTTGTGCACAGTGTTCATACTGCTACAATAGTAAACTTCTTGCGCAGTGGAATCATACTCCTGACTACTGGATCCAGATTGAGTGAGGTCTTATCTGCATTGATGGGTAGAGGTAGAGGAAAGTGGCCAAAAAAACGAAGAATGGTGAGAGTGTCTTTGACATATTCAAAATCAACTGTGACACCTTGCTTCTGCTTTTCCTCCCCATCCTATTTCCCCTGTTTTGCTTTGCTGTGGAGATATATGACTCTGTGCTTGATTGCTCCCTGATCATCCCTATATTCAAAATCCACACTCCGTGTCTCAGCAAAATCCACCAGGCTAGCCTTTAATCTTCACTAAAGGGATTTACATTTTTGATCAATTTCCTCTGGACTGTATTTTTAATTACCCTGTTTTATATTTCGGGACTGCCTGCTTGTTTAGTACCTTGCTAAAATACCACAAAACACCTAATTGTTGCCATATGATCATCAATATTGAATTAATAGTTATTAGCCACTTGGACCAAGGAATAACTAATTTACCCAGAGGATTGGTGTGTTTTTTCCTGTATAATTTACTAATGAAGACTCTTTGATGATTATCTGGTGCATATGAGTGTGTGTTTGTGAGAATGTGGTGCATGCGCAGCTGCGTCCCCCTATTTTAACATGACAACGTTGTCTTTTTTAATATATCTGTGAGGTACATTATTGGTATACTCTGTCTCATGAAACTCTGTGTTTTTTCTACTCAATTAATTAATTAATCTCAGTGTCCTAACTGTCCCTCTTGGGAGAACTTTCTTTTCTCAGTTTTGACTTATGCGATTTCAGGGTCACTAGGACTGCATTTCTGGTGGGATACACCCAGAATTGAATGATTAATTATAATTTTTTCAATTTATTAATTAGTATATTTTATATGTTTGATCCAGGCATTCAATTTATTTTTTTCTTGAGATTAGTCCCATCCGTCGAATGTACAGTGAGTCCCTGCTTCCTGATTTCTAACGGAATGCCATGTTCTTTGGTAAAGTTAATGTCCATAAAGCAACTGCAGGTGCCAGAATCAAAGATAGCTTGCTTCTGACCACCTGCAATGAGATGGGCAAAGCAACATGAGCCAGATTATTTCTTGAAGTACATCCAGCCATAAACGAGAGGAAGGTGGCCTACTAGGCTTCACAGGGCAAGTCTCTATATTATGACCAACCTCTCTACAGTAGAAGCATAGGTTGGCCAATCTGCGGCGAAGCTTCTCTTCTGCAGAAAGTGCATGGCCAGACGTGTATGGACATGGTGTAGATTGAGCAGCAGATAGAGGACCTCCAGATAACTTCCTAGATGACCAAAGACCACCAGCCCTTTCAGCTTATCGATCTCATAACCTCAGATTCAACTAAATGGCTTTCAGCTTATCGATCTCATAACCTCAGATTCAACTAAATGGCTAACTGTATCAGTCCTTCCAGATGTCACATTTAGCCCTAATGCAGGTGGTCAACTATAGCTGTTTTCTGTGTTCTTCACCTATAGCAGCCCACTTTTCCATAAGGCAAGCAGGCCTACGGGTACTCGGTTGCCCGCAGGACTTTTATACAATGCTATAGTGCCTGGCTACCACACCAGGGCAAATGCGTGAACTGAGCAAAGGAAAGGAGGTACTTGCAGTTGGCAGACAGGCAAGGTTCAGAATAGTCAGGGTCAAAATCCAAAGTCAAAAGGCAGGCAGAATTCAAATAATAGTCAGATATCCGATCCAAGATCGTCAAGGAGGGAATCCAATCTAGAGAAGAACGGCAGACAAACAGGGAGCCTGGATCCCACATGCTATCACAAGCATGAGACTGCAGGCTTGGCTAGCTTAAATCAAGTTTGGTCTCCACCCAGAAATTGACTGACCAATCACCTTGCAGGTGGACAGGCAGAGAAGGGAAATGCATCATAGCCAAAACCAGGATGCTGAAACCAGCAGCTATGATGGAGCAGGAGCGCACATGCTTCTGACCAGGGCCACCTTTAAGGCAGGGCAAAAGGGGCAGCTGCCCTGGGCTCTGTCATTGTTGTGGGGCCCAAAGCAGCTGCCTCATACTTGCCAACTACCCTGGTTTAAATGCCCTTGTCCCTTGAAGTTTTAGTCCTGTGCTGTGTCCCGATATCTCAGTGTGAAGTGCTTCTTCTAATGCTGCCCAGCTCTGTCCTATTGTTGTGTACAGATGACTCACCTGCAGACTCTGTTTTTACATGTAAATACCGACATTCATATGTAAATAGTGACTGCATTCAAATGTAAATAGTGGTGTCCGACAGCATTGATATGTAAATAAAGGCGGCATTCATATGTATATCATGCCCCCCCCCCCCCCCCCCCCCCCCGAGGTCATATCCACCATCACCTATACTAAATGCTGCCCACTGGGGAGATAAAGGGGCATGCTTGAAAATCATGCCTGCAACTGTGATCATTAAGCCCAATATCAGCCTGTTCTGCAAAGATAAGCAAATCGGTGGGGGGAGGGTAGTGTGGGGTGTGCAGAGGTAGGCAGAGAAGGAATTACAGTTTGGGGTGCACAGGTGAGCAAGAAGGGGATGTGTAGAGGTAAGGAAGGTGGGCACAGAGATAAAAAGAAATGTGTAATTACTGCGCTGTCCTGGTGTCACTCTAATGCCGCGTACACACGATTGGAATTCCGGCCAGAAAAAGACAGATGAGAGCTTTTCATCGGAAAATGCGACCGTGTGTAGGCTCCATCGGAATTTTGCTGGCCGAATTTCCGACAGCAAAGAATTGAGAGCATGTTCTCAATTTTTCAGACGGAAAAAGGTTTCTATCGTCTGTAGCAATCCTGACGCGCAAAATTCCCACGCATGCTCGGAAACAATTCGACGCATGCTCGGAAGCATTGAACTCGGCTCGTTGTAGTGTTGTACGTCACTGCGTTCTTGACGGTCAGAATTTGGTGTGACCGTGTGTAGGCAAGACAGTTTGAGCGGAATTCCGTCGGGAAAACCGTCAGAGCTTTTTCCGGCGAGAATTCCGATCGTGTGTACATGGCATTAGAGTGCTGACAGCCATAAAAGACGTGTAACTGCTGCAACTAAAAATGTGAGACAGACACAATAAACAGAATAGAAAAAAGATTAGCTGTGCTGAATAAATGATGTGAACCAAAATGACGACTGGTGAAGTAATTTCTTTTTTTTTTTTTTGTTTACAAAAGTTTTATTTGGAAGTTCAATTGTATACAAACAGGTACAGCCAAAGAACAAATAAATTGACATAGAAAAAACAATGATTTTACAGTGGAATGAAAATAAAAGTACAAAACATGTGAGAACCATGAGGCATCATGGAAATAGGGAGTATTGAACATTATGTATTACCATGATGATATCAAATAGTCCCATTTGACAATATATGCTAGATTGATGAGTAAAGATAAACATCAAAAATAAAAGGAGCTATACCATGTATGAGTTTAAGGTAAATTGCAGTATGACCATTTTTTGTCATAAATATGCATTGAGTCATGTAAAGTATGGAAAATCCTTTCTGATAATCTAACAGTCTCCATTCTAGATAGTACTTGAGACCATGGAAGGCTATCAAACTTCCAATTAAAGGCGATCATCCATTGGATGGAACTGCATTAAGAATGAAAGAGTCTCATATATGGGGGGGGGGGGGGGTATTGGGTATATTTGCGTATAAAAGGCAGTTTTAGGGGGTGGGCACAATCTTTTGTTTGGAAGAACTTTCTATTCTGTCGATTGCTCTATTCCAAATGTTCTCGAGGTGTTGACAGCTCCAGAATAGGTGGAGGATTGTACCCAGTGTTTGACATCCCCTATAGCAGTAGGGGGAAATTGAGGGATAAAATGTGTTGAGTTAGGAGGGGGTTAAATACCCCCTTGAGAACACTTTTGTGGGGGTTTCCCTAAATGCTATAGCCTTATTGCTTTTACGGAGGTTATCTGACATATCAAGCCAGTCCTCAGCTGAGAGAGAGCGATCAAGATCGGATTCCCAGTGGAGCATTGGTCCAGACTTGTCTGGTGTATTTAGCCCATTAAGATAATTGTATATTTTTGATATAAGGCCTTTGTCATCTGCAGAGGAAATACAGATCTTCTCAAATAAAGTGGTGTGTGGATATGGAGAGGGTGGGAAGTGATTGGCAAAAAAGTTTTTGATTTGGTAGTAGTTTTGTGATTCTGAAGAGGGAATATCCCATATTGCCTGTAGTAACATAAATGGGGTAAAATCCCCATTCGTCAGTAATGAATTTAAGGAGGTCAAACCCTTATTAATCCAATAAGAGAACTGAGCTGTGTTGTTATATGCTAATACAAATCTGGGGTCTCCTAGGAAAGAGGTAAGGATGGAAAAGTCGGGAGACAATCTAAATGGGCCACATATCTTAAGCCAAAGTTGGTAGTAATGTGCAACTATGTTATTAAGCTTAATGAGTTTGTTATAGGGATTCAGTTTGTTCTAAAGAATACCTTGTAGATTCAATGGAGTAATTGAATGAGTTTCAAATCTCTTTCAGGGGATACTTTGCGTTGGAGAGAACCACTGGGAGATTTGCATTAGTCTAGCTGAGAGGAAATACAACCAGATGTTGGGAAGGCCCAATCCGCCCAGGGATTGAGATCTGTGCATATGTACATAACTACATCTGGGTTTCTTCCCGGCCCAGATGAATTTATTGATTTCTCTCTGAAGGGAAGTCAGTTTGGATTTTGACATATTCACTGGGAGTGCTCGAAAGTAATACAAGAGTTTTGGAAGAATAGTCATTTTAATAGCGCATATTCTACTAAGGAAAGAGATGTGGAAATTAGACCAGGTATTAAGGAGGGAGGTGATATGGGAAAAAAGGGTAAGGTAGTTAGTTTTGTATAGTGCTTTGTGGGAGGATGTCACTAGTATACCTAGATGTCTGAACGATTGAGGACACCACACAAATGGGAAATTACCTGAGAGATGGTCCTGTTCTTGTTGGGGGTAATTGATCGGCAGGGCAGAGCATTTGTTTAAATTTATTTTTAGGCCAGAAATGTCATGGAAAACATTAAGTTCTTTGAGGAGAGAGGGGATGGAGATTAAGGGGTCAGAAATAAATATAAGGGCATCATCAGCGTATAAACTGATTTTGAATGTATCATCTCCTTTAGTGTGACCTTTGATGTCTATGTTATTCCTAATTCTTTGAGCTAATGGTTCAATTGCTAAGGCGAATAATAAGGGGGATAAGGGACAGCCTTGTCTTGTTCCTCTGCTAAGAGGAAAGAATTCTGAGTTATGTCCCGGGATTCTAATTCTTGTCTGAGGTGAGTGATATAGTGCATTAAAGCCATGTAAGAAATTGCCCGAGATACCGTATTTTGGTAAAAGTTGGTTGAGGTAGGCCCAGTTAACACTATCGAAAGCCTTATGAATATCTAAACTCAAAAGGCACAATTTACGAGAGTGCAAATTGGCGTCCTGAATAATATTAGTAACAAGTCTAATATTATCCACAATCTGACGACCTGGGATGAAGCCTGTTTGGTCAATATGGATTAAATTGGTGATAACTGAGGCCAGTCTGTCAGCAAGCAATCTCCCAAAAATTTTTAGGTCATTATTGAGGACTGAAATTGGGCGAAAATTCTGTCGGAGGGAGTGGTCCTTATCTGGCTTTGGGATTAAAGATAAATTAGCTAGGAGCATTTCTTCAGGAAATTGATTACTCGTGAGGACAGTTAAAAATTTTAGTCAAATGTGGGGTAAGAAGAGGGGCATATTTTTTGTAATATGCAGAGGAGAAACCGTCTGGACCTGGGGCTGTAGAGGATTTAAGAGATTTTATAATTGTAAGTATCTCAGAGTCAGTGCAGGGGGCATTAAGGGCCTCAGTTTGATGGGCATCGAGGGAGGGTAATAGGGTTTCATTCAAACAGTTTTTCGAGGTTTGTTTCGGTTGGGATTGGGGTCCGGAGAGGAGATCCTTATAAAAAGCAGAGAATATACTCAAAACCTCTGTTGGATGTGTGACAAGTAGGGATGGGCCCGGTGCTCGATTCGAACCCACGTTCGAATCGAGCACCGGGCGTTCGCCCGCTCGGCGAGCCCAGAACTATTTGGGCCGTTTGCATCACATTCGTGTGATGCGAGCGGCCCGCAATGCATTGCGGCTGGCGCGCTGTGCATTGCTGGCTGATGATTGGCCAAGCATGCACTGTGACCCCGCATGCTTGACCAATCACAGTGCCGGCAGCGAGGAGAGCAATAATTGGCTACAGGCAGGACGCCTGTAGCCAATTAAAGCTCAGGGGCTTTAGTACACGCCCCACTCTATAAAAGGCCGCCACGCCGTCGGCCCAGGGCACATGTGTTCCGGCTTTTAGAAGAGTGAATAGGCAGTCTGCTGATTGATTTCTTCATTGCTAAACCATTGCTGATTCATTCAATACTGATCATTGCTGCTGATTGCACTGCTGAGTGTGACATTATCTGCTGCTGGGGATTAGGCTGGTGTGTGCGTGCTGTTAGTACAGCAATTGCAGTAGCACCCATTGCAGTGCTGTTAGAACAGCATTGCACCCCAACTTTCTGTCCCAACCTTCTGTCCCATCCCAGGCAGGCAGGCAGGGATTTATAGGAGCCATATTGTGTTTGTGTCAGCACACATAGGACCTATAGTGTGTTTGTGTCAGCACACATAGGACCTATAGTGTGTTATGAGCACACATAGGAGCTATATTTTTTTGTCAGCACACATAGGAGCTATAGTGTGTTTGTGTCAGCACACATGGGACCTATAGTGTGTTTGTGTCAGCACACATAGGATCTATAGTGTGTTGTGAGCACACATAGGAGCTACATGTTTGTGTCAGCAGCACACATAGGCCCTATAGTGTGTTTGTGTCAGCACACATAGGACCTATAGTGTGTTGTGAGCACACATAGGAGCTATATTTTTTTGTCAGCACACATAGGAGCTATAGTGTGTTTGTGTCAGCACACATAGGACCTATAGTGTGTTTGTGTCAGCACACATAGGACCTATAGTGTGTTGTGAGCACACATAGGAGCTATAGTGTGTTTGTGTCAGCACACATAGGAGCTATAGTGTGTTGTCAGCACACATAGGAGCTATAGTGTGTTTGTGTCAGCACACATAGGAGCTATAGTGTGTTGTCAGCACACATAGGAGCTATAGTGTGTTGTCAGCACACATAGGAGCTATAGTGTGTTTGTGTCAGCACACATAGGAGCTATAGTGTGTTGTCAGCACACATAGGAGCTATAGTGTGTTGTCAGCACACATAGGAGCTATAGTGTGTTGTCAGCACACATAGGAGCTATAGTGTGTTGTCAGCACACATAGGAGCTATAGTGTGTTGTCAGCACACATAGGAGCTATAGTGTGTTGTCAGCACACATAGGAGCTATAGTGTGTTGTCAGCACACATAGGAGCTATAGTGTGTTGTCAGCACACATAGGAGCTATAGTGTGTTGTCAGCACACATAGGAGCTATAGTGTGTTGTCAGCACACATAGGAGCTATAGTGTGTTGTCAGCACACATAGGAGCTATAGTGTGTTTGTGTCAGCACACATAGGAGCTATAGTGTGTTGTCAGCACACATAGGAGCTATAGTGTGTTGTCAGCACACATAGGAGCTATAGTGTGTTGTCAGCACACATAGGAGCTATAGTGTGTTGTCAGCACACATAGGAGCTCTAGTGTGTTGTCAGCACACATAGGAGCTATAGTGTGTTTGTGTAAGCACACATAGGAGCTATAGTGTGTTGTCAGCACACATAGGAGCTATAGTGTGTTGTCAGCACACATAGGAGCTATAGTGTGTTGTCAGCACACATAGGAGCTATAGTGTGTTGTCAGCACACATAGGAGCTATAGTGTGTTTGTGTCAGCACACATAGGAGCTATAGTGTGTTGTCAGCACACATAGGAGCTATAGTGTGTTGTCAGCACACATAGGAGCTATAGTGTGTTGTCAGCACACATAGGAGCTATAGTGTGTTGTCAGCACACATAGGAGCTATAGTGTGTTGTCAGCACACATAGGAGCTATAGTGTGTTGTCAGCACACAAAGGAGCTATAGTGTGTTTGTGTCAGCACACATAGGAGCTATAGTGTGTTTGTGTCAGCACACATAGGAGCTATAGTGTGTTTGTGTCAGCACACATAGGAGCTATAGTGTGTTGTGAGCACACATAGGAGCTATATTTTTTTGTCAGCACACATAGGAGCTATAGTGTGTTGTCAGCACACATAGGAGCTCTAGTGTGTTGTCAGCACACATAGGAGCTATAGTGTGTTTGTGTAAGCACATATAGGAGCTATAGTGTGTTGTCAGCACACATATGAGCTATAGTGTGTTGTCAGCACACATAGGAGCTATAGTGTGTTGTCAGCACACATAGGAGCTATATTTTTTTGTCAGCACACATAGGAGCTATAGTGTGTTGTGAGCACACATAGGAGCTATATTTTTTTGTCAGCACACATAGGAGCTATAGTGTGTTGTCAGCACACATAGGAGCTCTAGTGTGTTGTCAGCACACATAGGAGCTATAGTGTGTTTGTGTCAGCACACATAGGAGCTATAGTGTGTTGTCAGCACACATAGGAGCTATAGTGTGTTGTCAGCACACATAGGAGCTATAGTGTGTTGTCAGCACACATAGGAGCTATATTTTTTTGTCAGCACACATAGGAGCTATAGTGTGTTGTGAGCACACATAGGAGCTATATTTTTTTGTCAGCACACATAGGAGCTATAGTGTGTTGTCAGCACACATAGGAGCTCTAGTGTGTTGTCAGCACACATAGGAGCTATAGTGTGTTTGTGTAAGCACATATAGGAGCTATAGTGTGTTGTCAGCACACATATGAGCTATAGTGTGTTGTCAGCACACATAGGAGCTATAGTGTGTTGTCAGCACACATAGGAGCTATATTTTTTTGTCAGCACACATAGGAGCTATAGTGTGTTGTCAGCACACATAGGAGCTCTAGTGTGTTGTCAGCACACATAGGAGCTATAGTGTGTTTGTGTAAGCACATATAGGAGCTATAGTGTGTTGTCAGCACACATATGAGCTATAGTGTGTTGTCAGCACACATAGGAGCTATAGTGTGTTTGTGTAAGCACATATAGGAGCTATAGTGTGTTGTCAGCACACATATGAGCTATAGTGTGTTGTCAGCACACATAGGAGCTATAGTGTGTTGTCAGCACACATAGGAGCTATATTTTTTTGTCAGCACACATAGGAGCTATATTGTGTTCTCAGCACACATAGGAGCTATAGTGTGTTTGTGTCAGCACACATAGGAGCTAGTGTGTGTGTGTGTGTGTGTGTGTGTCAGCACACATAGGAGCTAGTGTGTGTGTGTGTGTGTCAGCCCAGTTCTTGTCATCTACGGCAGCCTCTATCTGCCATAGGGCCCTGTTGCTGTCATCTAAGGCATCCATCTGCAGGAGTTAGTGTGTGTGCTGTGTGACTCCAGCACAATATACACTACAATGCCTGGAAGACCGCCAAGGAGAGGCAGACAGTCCCAAGGCAAGAACACAGGGCAAGCAGGCTCTGTTTCTAGAGACAACAGTGCTGGTCGTGGACGTGGTCGTGCATCGTCATCAGCACGTGGCCATGGGACACGCTTGTCTTTGTTTTCGGCAGCTGGACATGTTGAGCCGCATCATGCCGAAGGCTTGGTAGAATGGATGACCAAGCCCTCCTCATCCTCCTCATCCTCTCTCGCCCAGGCTCAGGGTACTGGCAGAGCAGCTGCCAACGCATACTCAATGGCATCATCAGGCACCCCTTCCCTAGACCCACCATGTCCTCCTGAGGAGTCCCCCGAACTGTTTGAGCACAGTGTTGGGTACATGCTCCAGGAGGATGCCCAACGATTTGAAGGCTCAGATGATGATACCCAGCTTGAGGAAGGCAGTAGTGTGCGCGCAGAGAGAGGGGATGCTGAAGGACAGCAATCTGGCAGTCATGTTCCACCAGCTGCAGCTTACTGCCAGGTTTGCTCTAGTCGTGAAGAGGGAGGGGATGATGAGGTCACTGACTCCACGTGGGTGCCTGAAGGGAGAGAGGAGGAGGAGGAGGATGCGGCGGCACATGTCCAACGAGGCAGGATGCCCTCCGGAGGCCAGCTAGAGGCCAGCACACCAACTGAATCACACCGCAGAGCTCCGCCTGTGCTAGGCGCTGCCTCTGCACGTTATCACAAAAGTTCTTTGGTGTGGGCCTTTTTTGAGACGAGTACATCAGATCGCACCACTGCTATTTGCAATATGTGTCTCAAGCGTATCTCGCGTGGCCAAAACATCAGCCGCTTGGGCACCACAAGCATTACCAGACATATGTCGACCTGCCATGCAGCTCGTTGGCAAGCGCACATTAAAGACCCACACCAAAGAACAAAGCGGACCTCTCCTTGCTCTTCATCAGCTGGGATCTCCAACCCCACTATATCTTCAGTCCTCTCTGAAAGCTGCTCTGAGAGGACTGAAGGTGTAGAATTAGGTGTGTCACAACCAAGTACTTGCAGTACACCGACGTCCGATTGTACCAGGCAAATTTCCCTGCCCCAGCTGCTGGACCGTCGAAAGAAGTTTACTCCCAGCCATCCACATGCCCAGCGGTTGAATGCTAGCTTGGCTAAATTGCTAGCACTTCAACTGCTGCCTTTTCAGTTGGTAGACTCGGCCCCCTTCCGTGAGTTTGTTCAATGTGCGGTTCCTCAGTGGCAGGTTCCCAAACGCCACTTTTTCTCACGGAAGGCGATTCCGGCTCTCTACCGGCATGTGAAAGGCAATGTCCATGCCTCGCTGGACAGGGCAGTCAGCGGTAAGGTGCATATTACCGCTGACTCATGTATCCAGCAGGCATGGACAGGGACGTTATCTGTCTTTCACGGCCCATTGGGTCACTCTTTTGGCAGCTGGGACGGATGCAGGGCAAGGTGCAGTAGTGTTGGAGGTTGTTCCGCCACCACGCCTCCAAAATGCTACTACTGGTTGTGACACACCTCTCTCCTCCACCCCCTCTTCTAATTCTTCCTCCATGGCCTCTTCGAGTGCTCTGTCCTCGGAACCAGCGGTGTTCCGTAGGGGTACAAGGGGCTACGCGAGTACGCAGGCAAAAATATGCCATGCCGTGCTTGCGCTGGTGTGTTTGGGGGACAGGAGCCACACTGGGGCAGAGGTTCTGGCAGCTCTGCAGGGGCAGGCCGAGAGGTGGTTGACGCCACGCCAGCTTAAGCCAGGAATGGTGGTTTCTGACCATGGCACCAACCTCCTCTCCGCCCTGCGACAGGGGCAGCTCACCCATGTGCCCTGTATGGCTCACGTCCTCAACCTGGTGGTGCAGCGGTTCTTGGGCAGGTACCTGTAGTACGTTATATCTAATATATATGTGTATATATATATATATATATATATATATATATATATATATATATATATTAGATATATGTAGTGTTTTTTATGTAGTTCATATAAGCATTTTTATTTAGGCATTCTAAGACAAGTTTATTCTAGGCAGGCCACTTTGGTAGCTGTTAATCTAATTGCGCATATTAAAAGAGGGTTTGTTGATCAAAGGAGAAATGGCCAGACCAGACTTACTCCACATATCAAAGGAGAACAGATAATGATTATCTTAATCTAATCAGTATTCACACATATCAAAGGGGAATATGCAAGAATGTAGATTGGGGCAGCTTTATGACTACAGCTGTTCACAGCTTGGGGTTATCTGCTGCCCTGTACCTCCCTTTAATGTTTTGATAACTTTTGACACCTCCTCTATAGAGAAAGGTGCTTCCATCTCAGCTCTGAGAGTCCGTCAGTGTTGGTAAATGCAAATTATCCAGAAATTCTCCTACTTTAGTGGGGTTAGAATTTTTATCTGCTTTATATAAATCAGCATAAAATTCCTGGAAAGCCTTCATTATTCGTTGTGGATTCAGGGTAAAGGTGCCATCCTTTTGTTTAATTTTGGGTAGGGCGTGAGAACGAAACCTGGGGGACAATTTGTGTGCAAGCATGGGACCAATTCTATCTTTTGTCTGATAAAACTTGGCCCCAGTCCACCTAATAGATTTATCAGCTTTCGCTGTGAGAGCCAAATTTAGAGCCACTCGAGCAGCATCTAGAGTAGAACTAGAAACTTTGGAGGGATCACTTTTATGTAATTTGCTCAGAGAAATAAAGTCTCCCTATTCTTTCTATGTCTCTCATCCTCTCTTTTTTACGTCTTGCTGCAATTTGAATTAGTTTACCCCTAATGGTCACCTTATGTGCAGCCCATAGAGTCTCTGCCGAAACATCTTCCACATCGTTAAGGCGAAAGTATTCCTGCAGAGCCTCCTGTATTTCCGATACCATACCGGGATCTCTTAAAATAGACTGATTGAGAGTCCAATGAGAGGCTTGTTGTCCATGATTATCTTTACCCAAAACCAATAGAACCATGGAATGATCTGACCAGGATACTTCTAAAATAGATGATGAAATAGCTAATGGAATGTGGTGCATTGAGAGCAGGATATGATCTATACTGGAATAAGATAAATGTGGGTTTGAGAAGTGTGTAAAATCTTGTGCAGTTGGATTTAGTTCCCTCCAAATGTCTGTTAGTCTCGATTGAAAGATCAATCGTGCAATTTGTAAACTAGATTTCCTAGGACTAATTGATTGAGCTTTAAGTGGTTTAGATTTATCTAGACTAGTATCAAATGCTATATTAGAGTCACCCCCCATAATAATGACACCTTCCATAAATGGGTCAAGGATGTTGAACATCTGTCGGAAGAACTGTAACTGTCCTCTATTAGGAGCATAGTAAGAAATAAATGTATATATTTTATCCTCAATCATACCTTTAACTAGTAGGAACCTTCCCTCTGGGTCTCTGTGTTCCATTTTAAAGTGAAATTTGCAGTGTTTGGAAAATAGAATCGCCACCCCCTTTGTTTTGTTTTCCGCATTTGCCAAATAAAATGTGGGAAAGTGTGCATGTAAAAACGGAAATTGCTGAGGAAAATTAGTCTCCTGAAGGAGGGCCACATCAATGCGACGAATACGATAGACTTGAGAGGCCTTCCTTCTTTTGACTGGGGAATTTAACCCCTGAGTGTTATGAGATATTATGCGTAAGGGAGAACAAGTAGAATTATTATTAGCCATGGAGCAAAAGGGAGAGAGCGATGACCAACCTATATCCACTTCCCTCAGTACATAAAGGAGTAACTAAATACATAATAGGATCATCCCCTATTATAAGGGTCAATATATCCGAGAACATCCTGAAGCAACATCTCATTGACAGGCAGGCTAGGAGAAAAAGGAAGATAGAAAGGAAAGAGAAGAAGAAAAAACGAAAAAAAATAAAATATCAGCAGTTTGCTTAATACCATAAGGCCATAACCCGGCCCGGAATGAAGTGAGGGGGAAGACTCCCTCCCCTCATTCATAACAAAAATAATTGCATAGCCCATACAGAGGGCTATATCCCCACCACACAGAGCAGAAAAAAACTGCCTGAGTAGTAGGTGGGAGCGCAATGCATCAGCTCCAGCCAGTGACAGCACATAAAAGAAAAAAACCCCTAGAACATTCAAATGTGCAGAAATCGCGGTAACTTCTTTTATTATAGCATTCTAAAAGAACAAACTGGGGTAAACAAAGTAAATAGGAGTGAGGCCAAACTGACAAGGTTATTAAGTATCAGGTGCACTCTTGGTATAGAAACATTGTGCAGACCTCTAAACTAAACTCCATCAACTGTCATGTGTGATAAGAAAAAGTCAGTTCAACTTCAAGATTGAAGATCAAACAACATTTTCTGCCTAAGTAACAAGGCAAAGAAAAGAAGATTTAAATACAGGTGTGTTATACGTCCCCACATCAGGGAGGGGAGTTATCCTTGACTTTCTTGTGTTTAGCCTTGTTCCATAGTTGAGAGGTTGGGCTTAGTGGAGATTGGCGTTTAGCAGATCCCTGCTGTGCGGTAGATGTATCCATCTCCGAATCGTGGGTAATGATCTTCAGAACCAGTAACAGGCGCTCTCCCTCTGGAAAACTGCGGAATGTCTGTTGTTTACCGTTACAAGTAAATTTCAGAGCGAATGGAAAGGCCCAGCGATATTTACTGTCCTTCTTGGTGAGGGCTGTCAAAAGGGTTTCAAGGATCGTCTTTTTTGAATGGTGTTTGGGGAAATGTCAGCAAAAATTTGTATGACTTTCCCTTGGTACTGTATCTGGTCCTGTTGGCGGGAACGTTTCATTACTACTTCTTTTATTGAGTAAAAGTGCGGTTTTACTATAATATCCCTCGGAGATCCATCTTTCCTGGGAGGGCCTAGGGATCTGTATGCCCTATCCAACTCCAATTTATGTACCGGGACCGAAGGTATCAGGGATTTGATAACTTCTTGAATTGCAGTCTGTACGTCAGAAACAGTTTCTGGTATCCCTCTAATCCGAAAATTGTCCCTCCTCAGACGATTCTCAAGTTCGTCGATCCGAGTCTGGGCTGTGTCAAGCTGTTCTTGCATAAAATGCAACTGGTCAGAATGTTGGTTTGCCCTAGAAATGGTAACATCCAACTTGTGTTCTATATGATCAATCCTGGTTCCCAGATTTTGGAAATCTGCCCTGATTTCCCCTGTGATCCTTTCAGCATTCAGGGTTAAACCTTTATCCAACAATTCAGAAAGTTTAAAAAACAGGTCAGGAACATTGAAGGGAACATCAAGAGCCTGTGCTGCTTGTGTAGAAGCAAAGTCTGGGTGAGTAAGGGATACTGTGTTTTCAGGCAATGAAGTGTTGATAGAGGTAGCTGCACTCTGTAACTGAGGTACATATGTGAGGATCGCAGGGAGAATCGCCTGGCTGCTGTGGAGATTTTAGCTGCAGTCTGTGCACCTGTCTGAGGTAATGCAGCCATTTAAGATATGTCCCACTTTTCAAAAAGCTCAAACTCAGGACCCGGGGTTCCTCTGGAATGTCTTCCCGGCATATGAAGAAGCCCTGTGATATCTGCTGCCTTCTCCTGTTATTTAGGGAAATCCTGTCAGCCTCTTCCCGCTGCTTATTAAAGCTGTATGGCTAGCGCTCTGTGGAGCTCCAGGCTTACACAGCCATCCCGGGAGCCTCCACGCATGCACCCTCATAATTACAATTTTTTAAGCAATGCTTCGCAACAGGTCTGACTGCTGTGCTCCAAGTACAGTATCTGTGAGGGGTTGCAGTGTTGTGGCACCAGCACCAGTGCCTAAGGCACAATTTTTCAGCCCCTGTTTAACAGGGGCATGTAATTACAAATCTTAATCTAATAGTTCACAGCAGGGCCCATTCCTGCGCCCACCAAGAGTAACTGTGAGGGCTTACAGTCTTGTGGCAACACCGTCCACCACCACCACCAAAGGCCCAATTTTTCTGCCCTGTTCAACAGGTGCATGCAATTACAAATCTTGATCTAATAACTCACAGCAGGGCCCATTCCTGCGCCCACCAAGAGTAACTGTGAGGGCTTACAGTCTTGTGGCAACACCGTCCACCACCACCACCAAAGGCCCAATTTGTCTGCCCTGTTCAACAGGTGCATGCAATTACAAATCTTGATCTAATAACTCACAGCAGGGCCCATTCCTGCGCCCACCAAGAGTAACTGTGAGGGCTTACAGTCTTGTGGCAACACCGTCCACCACCACCACCAAAGGCCTAATTTTTCTGCCCTGTTCAACAGGTGCATGCAATTACAAATCTTGATCTAATAACTCACAGCAGGGCCCATCCTGCGCCCACCAAGAGTAACTCACAGCAGGGCCCATTCCTGCGCCCACCAAGAGTAACTGGAGGGCTTACAGTCTTGTGGCAACACCGTCCACCACCACCACCAAAGGCCCAATTTGTCTGCCCTGTTCAACAGGTGCATGCAATTACAAATCTTGATCTAATAACTCACAGCAGGGCCCATTCCTGCGCCCACCAAGAGTAACTGTGAGGGCTTACAGTCTTGTGGCAACACCGTCCACCACCACCACCAAAGGCCCAATTTGTCTGCCCTGTTCAACAGGTGCATGCAATTACAAATCTTGATCTAATAATTCACAGCAGGGCCAATTCCTGTGCCCACCAAGAGTAACTGTGAGGGCTTACAGTCTTGTGGCTACACCAACATCTAATGGGGCAAATTTCTGCAGAGTATATACGGCAGGAATACCCCTAGTTTCAAACATCCAACTTACAAACGACTCCTACTTGCAAACGGAAGGAGAAAACAGGAAGTGAGAGGAAATCTACCCCTAGGAAGGGAAATTCTATCCTGTTAGATTTAATTTGGGAAAAAGGTATCTCCTCTCTACTGATGCTTTATCACCAATCCTTGTTTCAATTAAAACCCCACTTTTCCAAAAACATTTGTCATTGGGACGGAAAGTGAGGTGAAATGTTCTGAACAGATGTGCAAAGACAGCAAATGTTACAGGGGTGATAACCCCTCCCTATGTTCTCCAAAAAGCTTAAAAATAGATTTTTTTGGGATGGAGCTACACTTCATAATGTACCTGTTCAGATTCTACTTAAGAACAAACCTACAGTCCCTCTCTTGTTTGCACCGCCTATATACTGCTGTTCAGAGTATATAGGGTTGTAGGTATAGGGTTTTATTTTGGGTGCGGGGTCCCCCTTAATATCCATACAAGACCCAAAGGGGCTGGGGTGGGGGGGGGTGATGGGGATTTGCGCAAACTTTCGGTCCGTTCGAAGGTTCTGGTGCGAACCGAACCCGAGGGTGTTCGGCTCATCCCTAGTGACAAGGTTACCTGTCTGGTTTCTAATTTTATAAGTGTGAGGGGGTTTATGTTCTTGGTTTAATTTCTTGGCGAACATAGCAGAGGGGGAGTTACCAAGAAGTAGAAATTTTGCTTTTGAGAATCTAAGAGATTTTTCCGTGTTTGCTGACAAAATAAGGTCCAGGGCTTAGCGCTTTTCTTGGATTTGGATAGTAATCTCTTGGGTGGGGTTTTGTTGTATTTTATTGTGTAGGTGGTTTAGGTCCTTTGTTAGTCTATTGATGTCTGCAAGTCTTTCTTTGTTTCTTTTAGCAGCAAGACTTAGTGTCCTCTAAGAACCGCTTTGTGAGCAACCCATAGAGTTGAAGAGGAAGTATCTTCATTTACATTTTCTCTAAAATAATTTTCAATATGTGTAGAGATAGACTGAAAGATAACTGGGTCTGTGAGTAATGAGTCATTTAGACGCCAGTTGAATGGGGAGGGAGTAAGACCTATATGAGATGTTTCAAAAGAAGTGATTTCGTGGTCTGACCAAGGGCAGGGAAAAATATTGGCCTTAGTAGAGTTGGCCACCAGTATAGGGGTACAAAATATGTAGTCCAGTCTGGTGTAAACGTCATGTGGATATGAGTAGTGTGTGTAGGCTCTTATGCCTACATTATGTGCCCTCCAAGTGTCAATAAGTTGAAGTTTGTTGAGAGAACGATTAAGGTTCTTAGGGAAGTCCTTGGCGGATGGGACTACTTTAATTCTATCTAGAGCAGGGTGTGCGGTTAAGTTAAAATCGCCTCCTAACATTATATGAAGAGAGCTATATCTGTCTAGTGTATCAAAAAATTTAGAGAAGAATGATGATTGTGAGTCATTAGGGGCGTAGACTGACGCTATTGTGACTTTGCGTCTGTTAATAATGAGAATAAAGCGATCAGTGTCTCTGTAAATGTTCTGGATATCTAAAATAATGGAGTTACGAAAAAATACAGCAACACCGCAGGATTTGTTGTCAAAAGTGGTATAATAAAATTGGTTGTAAGTTCTATTAAAGTAGTTTGGGTGGTTGGAGGAGGAAAAGTGAGTCTCCTGCATCATTATGATATCTGCCCCAATTCTTTTATAATATTGGAAAGCTTTTTTCATTTTGTGTGGGGAGCTGAAGCACTGCACATTGTGCGAGATTACCTTAAGACCCATTGGAACAATGCCCCTTCGAAGAGGGCTACTGTTGGATTCAATATGCTGGGATCCATACATTGACAGTGTCCCAGAGAACAGGATGCCCTCCCCCGGGTGGAATGTAGCAAGTCATACCTCCTATTTTCATTAGACTAAAAGCTCCACTCTATGACAGCTATTCTGCATGATAATGCCGGCTCTGGTCTGTCTATGAGGATCAAAGGTGAACCTAACTGAAAGAGATAATGGAGGTGGGGCATCAGAGATCAAACCACAAGATTAGACAACAGTCGGATCAAGTGCAATTCATGGACAGACACTGCCCCCCCAGAGACCACTTGTGGCAGGACGATCAGAATCAGTGCAGCAGAAATAGTATACACCCCTTAGAAACTGATTCGTCAACAAGGAAAAGATGGGCGGGCAATGGGATGCGGCATGAATGAGATGTGTTTGACAAAAGGGAATTTCACACACACAACTGCCTCTTTTTCTATCCAGAGTGTCAAGCCATGAGGACGTGCTAAGTATATCATTGTATTGTGTTTTTAGTGTATGCTATGTCATTTTATAACCCCTTTTAATACATGTTAGCCTTCTTATTTCCTTGGGAAATAAATGAGATTTGATTATTCTTAAGCCGTGTGTTTGGTTTCATAGCTAACGTTGTATTATTGTGATATTAACAGTAGCATGCGCTCATAGTTTTATCAGACTAACTAATCTACAGGAACTAGATAAATTAATACATACACCAGGGGTGCCCAACCAGTGGCCCGGGGGCCACATGTGGCCCGCGGAGCCCTCTGATGTGGCCCGCGACCTCCTGCTCTGGGATAGAATAGAAAGAATACTGTTATTAAAGGTCAGTTTATTACTAAAATCACAGTGTATATATGGGCATATCTTTTCTGCAGTGGTTACTGGGCTGCTTTCAAACTGATCCGCAGGTGCAGAGCAGTTTACCTACGGGTTACCTGCACTGAGCTATAGACTTCTATTATTACCTGCAAGTTTGGTGAGCTTTCTGAAAGTGCACCAAACCTGCAGAATATAATATAAGTCTATTGCAAACTGCAGGAAAGCCAAAGGTACACTGTGTTGCACACGTGGTGCGTCAGTGTGAAAGCAGCCTTGGACCCTTTTCACACGGTCAGTCCGACAGTCCGACCAATTGGACCCTCCATTCACCTCTAAGTAGTGGCAGACATAAACCGACTTGTGTTCTACCTCCAATGCGATCCGCTAAAAAGTATTGTGGGCTGTGTCCGTGTCCGCTCTGCAAATGCAGAGTGGACACGGACATGCCATCCACCCGCTCCGCTCATTGTGGCCCGCGACCGATTACCAAGTCGCTTAAGTGGCCCTCGCTCTTCAAAAGGTTGGGCACCCCTGACATACACAGATAATATATAGTAAGTAGTAGTATATCGCTTTCTACAATTATTAGTGCATATGACATTTGGCACCCCAGATAGGACATGTAGAATATAGTTTTTTTCTGCACAGGATTCACAAACCCTAAGGCATTTTTGTTTTGAGTCCCGTTAAGCACAAATCCTCAAAGACATCCAGAACAGAAAATTGCCTCTAGTGTGGACAAGATTGGCGCTGGCTCGTGAATTCTGAAACCATGCTTGGATGGTCATGAAAATTCTGTGAAAGATCTCATCAGTGAAACGGACGCGTAGAACCTGGTGAGAGCTGTGGCTGATATATGTATGTACGTTAAATGTTTTGTGCGTTAGGCCTGTAACCAGTCAACGAGACTGGCGAGTTAGGGATTGATCACCCTTGGTTATATGATATAACCTGTAGATTGACAGGATAAACCACACAGCACTGAGGAAAAAGTGGGAATATATATTTTTATTTAAATTTTTTTATATATTTTTATTTTTAAGTTTTTATATATTTTATTTTTATTTTTTTAATTTAGTTTATATTTAGTTTTCCCCACGTGAGTGTGAAATAGCTCTCTGTTCCAATAGGAGTTCAATGTGGCCTGCAATTTAAGAGAGGAGAGCATTAAGAGTGTGTTCTCTGGAAGAAATTCGTAGTTAAACGGATTTTGTATTTTTTTTTTCTTCTGTTTGTGGGACTACAGGTGAAAAACTAGACTTTGAACAGCTTTTTATCTGAGTCTCTGTGTTTGTTTGTTTATCTGTTTGTTCATCTATGTGTATTGTCTAAGCAACTGTTCAGTGTAGCTAATTGCAGATTAGCATGTCCTTGGATGGATATCCTTGAAGAGTTTCTTGAAAAAAATGTTTGTATTCAATTCAATAGTGTAGGACAGAATGCGTTAACACACTATTCAACGATTTGTTGAAACAATGCAATACTCATAATGATGCCATAAAGTTTAAAAAATCTTCAAAAAAGGGCAAGAGGATAGCGAATTCGGTATGCATGTTGCTGAGAATGAAAGAAATTTCTGAACAGAAAGAGTTGGAGTGGTATAAAGATAGAACAGAATTAATAGGACAGATAGAAAATGTGAGTAAAGATATTTCAGCTATAGCTGCGAATGCGGACGCAAATGTTTGTGAGTGTGATGACATGAGGTATGAGATTGAACAATTGGTGACTGATAATGGTTTGTTGGAACAGGGATTGGATGAATGGAAGGAATCATGTATGTTGAGAGAACAATTTATCGCATCGTTAGAAAATAAAGAGGCTGGGAATGAAAATGCGATAGAAAAACTTAAGACAGAGTTACAGGAATGTAAAATTCAGCTAGCCCAAAAAGATAATACCATTGTGTCTTTGAGAGCACGGGCAATGGAGAACGTGCACAGCCATTGCTGTGCTAACAAGGATACACATTCCATTGTGACACAGGAGCAAAGAGAAAGGATGCCGATCAAACAGCAACCAGTATGTTCGGCTGACAATCCTGAAGATTCCCCAAATGAAAGTTCTTCTCTCTTCACTCCTGTGCTAGAAAAGACTGGGCAAGGATTAGGAATCATAAAAAGGGAGGGTAGCACCCAAACCACAACACTCTCCATACAAGATCGCACAAATCTGTGCCAGATTTTGGGAAAGTTTGGTAAATGTGTCAGGAACCTTTTGGCAGCGCACTGGGCGGTTCTTGCCACAGAGCATGCTGTGGGGTTTGATAAAATCATTCTGCAGACACCCCATTCTCCAATTAAAATACTTTTGGAATGTACCCTCAGTGGAGTATCCTCCCAAAGGGTAGCCAGATGGCTAGTGGATTTAACACCCATGAATCTGGCTGTGACCCACAATGCCACCTACACTCTCCCACAATTGATGCAATATGAGGGGGAGCAGCATGACTGTGGGAAGTACATCGGACCAGAACACAGGAGGTATTCAGGTTAGCATCAGTAATGGAGACCTTAAAATCTGGGTGGATGGATCAAGGTACTGGGATGAATGAAGTTTTCACACAGGGTATGCCCTGTGGTGCCCCCAGACCAATGAGAAAATCATGACCAAATGCCCTCAAAGCTTTTCTGCCCAAAGAGCTGAACTGGAGGCAGTGAGAGAGGCCATCACGCATTTCAGTTCAGGTCCCATAACCATATTCTCTGACAGCGCCTATGTAACAAGGTCTCCGACTGAATACATGCCTTTGTGGCAGTCAAGGGGCTTCAGTGATGCCTCTGGGAAGGACTTGGTGCATAGTGCTGTGCTAAGAGATATATGGGAAAGAGCAAGTGTGGAACCTCAGAGAGTGGTTATCATTAAGGTGAGAGCACATCAAAGAGGTGGAGAGGAGGTTACTGTGGGCAACAACAAGGCAGATGAGCTGGCAAAGGAGGCAGCCCTGATAGGGGTCAAATGGACACCCTATGATACTGAAGGGAGGCAGGCCTGGGAGGAACATAATTCTGAGGAGCGGGAGGTGAAAGCAGGTTCACATGAACTCCTGCCGGTGCTAAGGATACCTACCCCATGTTTAGCAGTTGAAAAAAATAAGGATGAGGCCTTGAGCTCAATCAAAAAGCAGCTTAGAACAAAAGTGGCAGATGCTCCCCAAAATTATGTATTAGACGACGATCTAGTGTTAAAAGAAACTTCAGAAGGACGAAGGTTTGTAGTGCCCTCCCAGCATCAAAAAGATTTAGCCCTTGAAAATCACAGGTTAACAGGCCACATGGGTGTTCAGGGTACCTTGAAATTTGTGCAAGCTAGATACTGGTGGGGGACAATGGGGAACACAATCTCACAGGTAGTGCAGGAATGTTTAATATGTGCACAAATAAACCCTAGGCCAAAAGGGACAGAAGCCAGTATTAGCAAGGGTACCAGTAGCCAATGGACCCTGGGAAAACCTACAGATTGGTCCGTTACAAAGTGCCCCTGGAGGATACAGATATCTACTCGTAGTGGTGGATGTCTTTTCAAAATGGGTAGAAGCTCTGCCCCTAAGAAAGGACTCTGCTACTGCCATGGCTAGAGCTTTGTGGACCGAAGTCTTTTCAAGGTGGGGGTTCCCCAAAGTCCTGGAGTCTGATAGGGGGACTCACTTTACTGGCAGGGTCATGAAAAATATTTGTGAGCTGCTGGGAGTAGAACAGAGATTCCATGTACCATACCATCCACAATCGGCGGGGATGGTTGAGAGGATGAATCGAACACTGAAAGAGAGGCTTAAAAAGATGGTACTGCAATCAGGAAAGAACTGGCTGATTGGCGGCACAGTGGTGTAGTGGTTAGAACTCTCACCTAGCAGTAAGAAGGGTCGCTGGTTCAAATCCCAACGACGACCCCAACGATCCCAATGACGACACTACCTGCCTGGAGTTTGCATGTTCTCCCTGTGCCTGCGGGGGTTTCCTCTGGGTACTCCGGTTTCCTCCCACAATCCAAAGACATGCAGGTAGGTTAATTGGCTTCTGTCCATAAAATTGGCCCTAGTATATGAATGGGGACCTTGAATTGTGGGCTCCTTGAGGGTAGGGACCGATGTGAGTGTGCAATGTACAGGGATAGGGACAATTGTAGACACTAACTCAGGTTGAACTGGATGGACTCATGTCTTTTTTTCAACCTTACTAACTATGAAACTACTATGAAACTATCTGCCTTCAATCCTGATGGCCGTACAAGGATCTACAGCGAAAGGTACATCATTAACCCCATATGAGTTAATGACGGGGAGAATGATGAACCTCAGCCATCCAGCAGACCCAATACTTAGTACCCCCTTGAGAGAGAGTGCTGAAAGGGACCGACTTCTGGTCCAGCTGCGAGAACAGGTACAGGGGTATTTGCAATTTGCTGCAAGTAACATGGCACCTAAAGAGAAGGAGCAGCCTGAAAGGCCTCCCGTTAGCTTGAAGATTGGAGACAGGGTTATGGTAAAGAACTTTGTTTCCAAGTCTTCATGGGACGCAAACTGGACTGGACCGTTCACAGTCACTATGACCCTTAGTGATCAGGTGATCAAAGTAAAGCGGCTCATGGATAACAAGGGTGCAAAAGGCATGAAAAAAAGGGAGATAGAGAAATGGGTTCATGCTGATCAATGTAAAAGGTATTGCTGATAAGAATTGATTCCGCTCTTGTTCTTGTTTTCCAGAGTCCTAGTGTCCTATTTCAATCTATCCAAACCTTGAGAAGCAAGGGATGTAGGATATGGGGGTTTTGGTGAAGAATTGAAAGAAGGGAAGTATGTTTTTATGTGTGGCATATATTGGCATGACCAAAGTAATAGGGTGCATAGACCCAGGAGGCTGACACTTAGGCATAGTAAGGTGTCTGTTGGCCAAACTAGGGAGCTCCAGATGACACATCAACGGGGTGAAAATGTCCTTGTGGGGGCAGTATCTCGGTCCTATCAGTCCTACAGAGAAGCTCTTGGTTACTGGACATGTGGGACACCAGAAATGGATATGGGGGAGATACGCCTGGTTGATGTCTCACCGGAGAGGTTAAAACCCTGCATAGGTGATGCCAGTGGCTACACACAGGAACATACTCCGTTAGAGAAAGGGGAACCACTACAAATAGATCTAAGCTCGTCACAAACGCTGGCTACCAGGGTACAGTATGCTTTTACCACATGGCACTTCAATGTCTCGCAATGGTTGGTAAAATCCTATTACCCTATATGTGCTTAATATACACTGAATCAAGTATGGTCAGTATATCAGTGGCTTGCTCCCAGAGATGGGCGGACACAGAATGAGGTCCATGCAGGATGCTTATTTCTGAGGAGTAACCGAAAGAGGAGGGATGTATTCAGCACTATATTAGGGGGAATAGGAGCTGGGATGGGTGTTGTTAATGGAGTGGACATCGATCTCCTGAAGAACAAACTCTCAGCCATAGCTTCAGACAGTAAGCAGGGCTTTGTTGCTCAGAGAGAGATTAATGACATTCTTGATAATATTCAACAACATCACATAAATACCCAGGTAAAAGTAGCTCAAGATTTTATACGCCATTTTAAGAGGTTGGTGGATAGTGTGGTGATACAGGGCAAAAATATGTCGTGGGCTCTGGCATGCACGCAGGGACAGGCGGAACTATCAACCAACATCAAGCTGATTGTACAGTCCCTGTATGGGGGGAGGTGGCCTTATGAGTTAGCATCACAGCTCAGTAAGATTTTACCAAAGCACATCTTACACTAATCCAAGTTGGTGGTCGAATGCCTGGATCGGATGTACGAATTTGGATTATGAGAGATGTTACGCTTCCTCGTTGATCCCATATACAGAAGTGCAGACTGAATCTGTGTATTCAGTGATATCAATGGGCTTACTGACTGGGGATTCTACTTTGTTGCATCTGAGGCTAAATTACCCACATGTGATCAGAGAGGATGGGAGCTGGAGGCAGGTTGATATTTCCCTCTGTCGGAGGCATGACCATGACGTCCTTTGTATGCCAGGTCAATACACGGTGGTGAATGAGAAATGTTGGGAGGATGCATCACTCTGTGTGCTGGATGGGGAGAACATTGCCGGGAAGGGAACACCGGTGTATTATTTGGGACATGGGAGAGTTTGTTTTTTTGTCCTAAAGGATACTAATGTAACATTAGTCATGGAAATAGGATGTTCTGTTAACCTGACAATAGCAAGAGGAGCATGGTGTACCTTTGGCGGTGTCTCTGAAATCCAGACACAGGAATGGAATTATGTGATACCGCATATTGCCAATCTGTCTGTGGATGTCAACCAGAACCTCCCTGTTAATCTCTCAGATTAACCTGAACCTTGGTAGGGGAAGGAAGATACAGGAGTGGTTAGCAGATTGGGATAGAGATGAGAGCCTTATGAAAATGCTGAAGCAAGAGAGAGCTAATGCTAATATAGCCATATACCATAATCAGAATGAAATAAGGGAGGTAGTGCATCAATTAGAAAATGATGTGGGTCTTGGTGGGAGGTAATATTTGGACATTCCAGTAAGGCCAACAGCATTTTGAATTATTTGATACATCCCGTTGTGGTATTACTCATTATTGCTGCAGTTTCATCATTGGTTCAAATTGGTATGTGTTGTTGGACTAGACATTTATATAGGAAGGTCTCGCATCTATCTATGCAAGTGGAGGGACGAATTGACGGTAAGGTCTCTTCATCTACGGTAGAGGCTTTGCTGCCAGCTCAGATCCCTGGAATACCACTGACGTGCCGGAATTGCGGTAGGGAAGGCCATTGTGAACGAACCTGCCTAATCCCGACCCGTATTTACAGCAAAGAGTTATATGAGGTTGGGAGCGGGATACGCAATTTGAGGGGTCCTATGTATATATGTATATATTATGGTAGTGGGTCGATTTACGTTATGGTGTAGTGTGATAAAGGTGTATTTTAGGCTAGTAACATGGGCGAAAAGGCCCTCCTCGAGACTCTGTGTTGGAAAGCTGGTTGATATGTTACCCTGAATGTGTGCTGGTGAATGGTGAGTGAATGGGCACCCCTTGCCTGTACTGCATCCCGTCCTGAAGATACCGGAAAGGGGAAGATACCAAAGATACAGAAGGGTGACATGGAAGCTGTCGCTGAAGAATGATGGTGGTGTGTCACTCAGTGGCAAAGCGGCACATGTTGGGAAGCACAACACGGTAAGACCATTATGGACTGTTCCATAGGAGCTGTTGCTGCGCATGTTGAAAACCACAACACGTTAAAAAAGTTAAGGACTGTTCTATGGGTACTGGTTTGAAAACGCATGTAAGGGAGAAAACTGTTATGGAGCTGTGTCTGAAGAAGGGTGTTATGCGCCTTCAATATGCTTGGATCCATACATTGACAGTGTCCCGGAGAACAGGATGCCCTCCCCTGGGTGAAATGTAGCCAGTCATACCTCCTATTTTCATTAGACTAAAAGCTCCACTCTATGACAGCTATTCTGCATGATGATCAAAGGCGAACCTAACTGAAAGAGATAATGAAGGTGGAGCATCAGAGATCAAACCACAAGATTAGACAACAGTCGGATCAAGTGCAATTCATGGACAGACACTGCCCCCCAGAGACCACTTGTGGCAGGACGATCAGAATCAGTGCAGCAGAAATAGTATACACCCCTTAGAAACTGATTCGTTCACAAGGAAAAGATAGGCGGGCAATGGGATGCGGCATGAATGAGATGTGTTTGACAAAAGGGAATTTCACACACACAACTGCCTCTTTTTCCATCCAGAGTGTCAAGCCATGAGGGCGTGCTAAGTATATAATTGTATTGTGTTTTTACTGTATGCTATGTCATTTTATAACCCCTTTTAATACATGTTATCTTTCTTATTTCCTTGGGAAATAAATGAGATTTGATTATTCTTAAGCCGTGTGTTTGGTTTCATAGCTAACGTTGTATTATTGTGATATTAACAGTAGCACGCGCTCATAGTTTTAACAGAGTAACTAATCTACAGGGACTAGACAAAGTAATACATACACAGATAATATATAGTAAGTAGTAGTATATCGCTTTCTACAATTATTATCGCATACGACAGCTACCATATCTGACTGACCTGGGTCTGTGGGAAGAAAGTTATCACGAAGCAATATGTCCATGATGATGTATGACGTTTTTTCCTCGTCCAACCGTGTGAGTGTGAGAGACTGAATCACATGTAATGGCAAAAAGTTAGAATATCATAAATGTTCGACATCTTACAATAAGCTATAATAGCAAAACCACTGAGAAACTTGCATCGCTGTATAGAGGTGTATTGACTTCCATGTTTTATCAAAGGTATAATTTTAGCCAAAAAGGCAACATTGAGATACCAACAGAATATATAAAAAATTGTCATTGGGACAAGAAAAATCTTGTCAATTGAAAAAATATATTTAACCATAGGACTAACAGGTCCTATTTCTATACATCTGGCCAAGTGTAGTACCCACACAATGTCTGGGAGTGCAGTCAGCCACATACACAGGATGGGGGTCAATCCAGCGACGACGGATGTTACAGGTAAAAAAGGTTAAAAGAAAGAAAAAAGGGTAAAAAAAAAGATTTCCTCCTTTCTTCCCCTTTCACGTTAAAGCTGTGTGCAATGGTGTTCCTGGGGGTAGATATGCAATCTACAAACCATATATTAAATCTAGCAAGATCTCAACATTAATTCTGGAGTAGCCCGAGATCTAACCTGATCTAAATAACTATGAGGTCCTGAAATGTAAAGGAACAGGATAGCAGGCAGCATCATTATTCATAACATTCCATACCCGGTACTCTAATCATCTGACTGTTGCGTACCATCCCCAATCCCACAATCCACCTGTAAACAGTGTGGACTGTCGGAGGGGATATTTGCCCCAGGGGGGGGACATAATAGAAAAAACAAAAAGGGGGCAGATCTGTAGATGGGTTTGGTAAAGTTCGTTACCAGGGGTCCCTTATGGGGGAGTAACCAGTGTGAGAGGGAACTTCAAAAAATTTATTGTAGCTGCAACTATTGTCTTGTGCAAAAATGCCTGGTGTTTTCAGTACCTAGGACTTAAAGTGGAGTCCCACCCACTTTTACAACTCTTCAGCATTCCTCACCAAAGTGTGCACTGTAAACAAATTGGATATATATTTTTTTTTTTATCAGCACCTACTGTATATCTGCTGTATTAATTTCACTTCCTCCTCCCTGGCCGCGGCCCATCGCATCATGTCCTGTTTGCAATGCCTCCTGGGAAGGGGCAGAAACTTCCTCTGACACTGTTGTTGCTATGGAAACCTGACATGAAACCTATTGCACTGCTTGTGCTGCACTGAGCATGTGCGAGATCTGCAAGGATGAGATCCAGGAAGGAATACAGTCTGGCTTCATATGCCCACACTTAAGATGGCCACGGCCTGCTGTAAGTTTATAAAATAACAAACTACTGCTATAAACTAACAAAATGGACCTTAGTTTACAGACTAAGTTTACTAGAATACATTAGGCTTGTGTATTATAGGGGTATTTTTATTTAACGGCTTCCCGACCGCCTAACGCCGATGTACGTCGGCAGATGTACGTCGGCAGAATGGCGTCGGCAGAAAGTCCCACGCTCCGTGACCACGGCCGTGGGACCAGCGGACCCGATCGCCGCTGGTGTCCCACAATCGGGTCACAGAGCTGAAGAACGGGGAGAGGTCTGTGTAAACAAACCTCTCCCCACGCTTCCTACTCTGCCTGTCATTGATCGGCTGTTCCCTGTCATCGGGAAAGCCGATCAATGACGTCAGACGTCAGCCCCGCCCCCTAATGTTAAAAAAACACACGTCACAGCCCATAACCCCTCCCCTCCCCCTAGTGGTTAACTATTTCACTGCCAGTGTCATTTATACAGGAATCAATGCATTTAAATAGCATTGATTGCTGTATAAATGACTATGGTCCCAAAAATGTGTCAAAAATGTCCGATGTGTCCGCCATAATGTCGCAGTCACAATAAAAATCGCTGATCGCCGCCATTACTAGTAAAAAAAAAATCTTAATAAAAATGCTATAAAACTATCCCCTATTTTGTAAACACTATAACTTTTGCGCAAACCAATCAATAATCGCTAATTGCGTTTTTTTTACCAAAAATATGTAGAAGAATACGTATCAGCCTAAACTGAGGAAAAAAAATGTTTTTTTATATATTTTTTGGGAATATTTATTATAGCAAAAAGCAAAAAATATTGCATTTTTTTCAAAATTGACGCTCTATTGTTGTTTATAGCGCAAAAAATAAAAACCGCAGGGGCAATCAAATACCACCAAAAGAAAGTTCTATTTGTGGGAAAAAAAGGACACCAATTTTGTTTGGGAGCCACGTCGCATGACCACGCAATTGTCAGTTAAAGCGACGCAGTGCCAAATCGCAAAAAGGGGCCTGGTCCTTTGGCTGCCGATTGGTCCGGGGCTGAAGTGGTTAAAAAGTATAATTTCGGTCGGAACACCGCTTTAAGTGGGCAGTCCAGAAAAAAAAGGGCGAAAGGAGCAGAAAAAGAAAACAAAAACAAAAAAAAAAAAGTCTTTCTTTTCCCTTTTGTACAACTTGGAAAAATTGGGGTTAAGTGCTGAAGTGGTCGGACATTTCCCCAAATTGTATGAGAACAAGGGGAGAGATGGTGGTCAATTAGACAGTCAGAGTGCAAGGTCTTGAAATGATTGTCGTAGGCGCCTCTGATTGCTGCTGTTGCGACGAGTAGATGGCGTGGACCATATCGGTGAGGGTCTAGGTGTGGACGGAAGACGATTGGGAGGTTCAGGATCCAGCAAGACCAGTTTAAGCAGTAATTCTTTGCCTTCAATCACATTATAAACTGTGTAGAGCCATTGTGAGGGACTGTGAGCTTAAAGGGGAAGCCCCATCTATATTTATATCTTGCATTTTGAAGAATGCTGGTTACATCTTTCATCCTACATCTCCTGTCCAGTGTGGCTGGAGAGATGTCAGGGAAAATCTGTAATCTTTTGCCATCAAGATCTATACTTCTTAGTATATACTATATTTCTTTAACCAGAAAGTCTTTCATACACATGATAATGTCCCTGGGGGGTTTATCTGGTGTTGGCTTGGGGCGCAACGCCCTGTGAATCCTATCACAAGTGAAGGCTGACAAGGGTTTGTCAGGGAGGAGGTTGTGAAATACTTTTTCAATAGCTGGCATTAACTCTGTAACCGTCTCAGGTATACCGCGCATTCTGATATTATGGCGGCGGTTTCTGTTGTCGAGATCTTCGACTTGGGTCTGCATAAATGCAAAACTGTCAGCCAAGGTCTCATAGTCTTTCCGCAGGACATTATGTGCCAGGGAGAGTTCATCATGTGTTGTTTCCAGCACATCAGTACGACTGCCAATACATGCAATTTCTTGTGAAAGGGCTATGGTGGATTTATGCACCTCATGCGCTATCTTCTCCACCAACTTTTCAAATATGTTAGTCAGGCTGGCATCCAAGTCCGCTTTAGACAGGGGAGACATGTACTCACTGCGTTCCTGAGAAGAGCTGAGGTTCAGTGTGGCTTTCCCAGCTTCCGCGTGGGGTCCAAGGCCGGTGCCATTTTGAGACATTCTGCGCTGTCTGTCTCTGCTGTCCAAAAGAAAGTTAGTAAGATTGTGTTGCGGGCGGCTAGAGCGCCGTTTTTTTCCCCCCAGGCATGCACAAGATGTCCCCACAGGGGTGATGGGTGTTTCGGCCGATATTGGAGTAGTGTGGCCCTGGGGATCTTGCCTGCTTTCTCCGGGTCTGGCGGAGCTGTGATCACATGCTTCCACCCAGAATCGCGCCACACATGCGCCCCTGGTGAAGTAATTTCAATGCATAAGCCACCACTGAGAGATGATCTCTCTAAGTGGCTCAATACAGGATCAAATAATGAAACCAAAACGATAAGTGTAAAAAAATATAATGAAATAAAAAACGACAGAAATCCTCCAAGTGTCCAATCAGGTCCGAAGTGTCACTATATGAATGTTCCACAAGGTTGTATGATTCAAAGCAATGGAATACAGGCCAACTGCATTCACAAAGCATCCCTGGCTGGGGCCTCCATCCAGAAGCTAGGAGGCCCCAGCCAGGAATGCTTTGTAAATGCAGTTGGCCTGTATTCCAGATTAAGAATACATATGACGAAATGGCGTAGGGAGGAGCGGCGTGCTGACTTCACCACATACCAGGCTTGTCCCGGAAGCAACGGGCAGCGATCGAGAGCCGGCCCGCTCGAATATTATCTGAGGCGCTTTTACATACACAGCATTTTGACACCCTGAACGGACCATCTGGGAATCTCCTGTTATCCATATACAGAGACCCCGGGCTAGGGAAAAAGACACAGGCATTTGTGATCTCCCTAATAAGAGATCTAGCAAGCTGGTAAGCGGCAGTATTATCGGTGGTGGAGGATCTTTCCTATCATACCCTGTCACAACTTCTTGGGTGTCATGGCATTATGTCACTAATTAATAGAGGGTTAAAGAAACCATCATTTGAACTATTGCTTTGAATCATACAACCTTGTGGAACATTCATATTGGGACACTTCGGACCTGATTGGACACTTGGAGGGTTTCTGTAGTTTTTTTATTTCATTTTTTTATAGTTTATCGTTTTGGTTTCATTATTTGATTCTGTATTGAGCCACTTGGAGAGATCATCTCTCAGTGGTGGGTTATGCATTGAAATTACTTCACCAGTCATCATTTTGGGTGCAAAGATGAGCAGAGGAGGCTGGTAGAGTTAAAGGTGGAGGATTGGCATGGAGAGGATGGGGGAGGTTTGGGATGCAGAGGTTAGCATGGGTTTTAGGATGCAAAGGTGTACTCACAGGGTGAATAAAGATGTAGGTAGTGTGTAGGGCAGCCCATTCATTTCAATGGGCTGCTCTATGCGCTAGAAATGCGGAAGAAAGTCCCTAACCCATTTTCAAAATCACACGGTTCCACCAGCACATGTAAGCAGATGCGTGAGGGTGTCATTAACAATTAAATGGCACTGCTGTGTATCTGCTAAAGGGCAGCACATTTCTGTGGTGTCAGGAAAGCAATTTTGCATGTATTCCTGACACACAAATGTGAACACAGGCTAAATGTCTCAGTTACATTGGTGGTCAGTGTAAATCTTCTCATTACATTGGGGCTTGGTGTAGAATCCTTTCATTCACCCTAGTGGCCAGTGTGAATGTTCCTCTTACATTGGTGGTCAGTGGAAATCTCTCCTTACATTGGTGGTTACTGTGAATGCTCCTATTACATTAGTGGTCCGTGTAAACCCCCTATTACATTGGTGCAGGAGTCCTTATGGAGAGAGAGCCACCATAACCTGCTAGAAACCATAGAAAATGTTTTAGTAATCCCTGGGTGCCCAGCCGTCTTAGCGCCATGTGCTTCTGAAAGCACTTTAAGCCTAAGGTGGAGGGGAACAAACAGCTTTCCGGGGAGTTGATTGGGCAGAACACAAGACTGAGGCTGGGTTCACACCATTGCTAATTGGATGAGATTTTGCAGGCTCTCTATGGAGCCGGTTTAAATATCTCTGCAGCAGGTCCTGTGCATCTTTTGGTCCGTTTCAGGTCCGAATTCAGCCCAAAATTTGGGCGGAAATCGTACCTGAAAAGGTGAACCAGGACTCACTGGACCCCTGCTATGAGCCTCATGCGGTTCATATGTGAACCCAGTCTTAGCCTTTAAAATAGAGTCCAAAGTCTTATTCTTTTTGAAATAAAACGTTAGTCCAAAAGGTCAGAGGAAATGGCTCCTATTACTTATTGCAATTACCTATTGCTGGGGGTAAAACATTGTGAAACTTAGAGGAAATATCCAAACAGGGCCCAAGGCTTAGAGACAGCGGGTAAGTTTAGCCTCTAGAAGGAAAAGATTCAGACTGTGACAATTGGCTGGAGAGGTGGTCTGTAGAGGATTCAATAAACTTGTTGGTGTCTTTTATTACAACAGAGTCATATAAAGGCAAATGGTTATGCAAACTGGAGTAACACTTGGAAACATTTTCTTTTTTCTACATATGTACCTGTAAATTCCATTTCTTGGAGTACATCACAGGACACAGAGCAGGCTATAATCATGACTATGTGGGTTATATGCCACCTATAGGTGAATGGACACTGGCAGATCAATCAAACAGGAAGTCCTCCCCTATATAACCCCTTCTACACAGGAAGTACTTCAGTTTTGTAGCAAGTAATGAAATTCCAAAAAGAGGGAAGGGACCTTTGTGTCCCGTGATGTACTCTAATGCCACGTACACACGACCGGACTTTGACAGCAAAGGTCCGACGGAATGAATCCATCGGACAATTCGATCATGTGTGGGCTCCATCGGACCTTTGTTGTCCAAAAATCTGAGGGACTTTAGAAACAGAACATGTTTAAAATATTTCCGTCGGAACTCCGCCGGACCCAGTTACTATCGAGAAATCCGTTCTTGTGTATGCTAGTCCGACGGACAAAAGCCGACGATAGGGCAGCTATTGGCTACTGGCTATGAACTTCCTTATTCTAGTCCGGTCGTACATCATCACGTTCAAATCCGTCGGACTGTGGTGTGATTGTGTGTGGCCAAGTCCGTTCATTCAGAAAGTCAGTCGGAACTCCGTCGAAAGTCCGTCGTGAAGACCCTCGGACCTAGTCTGGTCGTGTGTACGCGGTGTGTACGCGGCATAAGAAATGGATTTTACAGGTAAGTATGTAGAAAAAAATCCAATTTTCTTTATCGTACATCACCGGAGACAGAGCAGGTTATAATCTCGACTGTAGGATGTCCCAAATCAATAAAATCTGAGGGGAGGGACACACCACAATAATCGCCACCATCAATCAAAAAGGACCTACTCCACCTTTTTGTAAGATGCTGCTGCCAAAGCCAGTATCCTCCATGGCTCTAACATTTACCTGGTAAAACCTAGTGAGTGTATACACCGAAAACCATGTAGCTGCCTTGCAAACCTGAGCCACTGACACCTGATGGTGGATAGCCAAAAAGGCCCCCCCCACTCCTGGTAGAGTGCACTCTCACCAGGGTGGGACCTTACCCATGAAACTGTTAAATATAATGTACTTGATCAATTTTAAACCTCTTTCCCTACATCTTTTTCTCCTCCACTACTCCTTTGTCAGGTCCCAAGACAAGGGATACCTGTACAACCATTAGAAAATATAGAATTAATTGTGGGATTGTTTTTTTCACAAACAATATTTTGATTCCAAAATCTCCCCGGGGATTACGCATCCTAAAGTGCTGTTCTTTTTTGGATACTGACCTCAGGGCAGAGTGGGAGCAAATCTCTGAATTTTGTACCCAAAAGTGGATAAAACTTCTGATTACCCAGAGAGATAGAAGATACTTAGCCTTTAAAAATCTGATTAAAAGTACCATTTTGCAATTGTCTTCTTTGGTCCCACAGAGAGAGGGAGAGTGGTACAAACTTCTTAAACAAAGAAAAAAGAGCATCTTTTATTAAAGAGGAGGTCCACCCGATTTTTTTTTTAACTCTTTATTACTCTAGCGTCTTTATTGGTCCCCGTTGTGTCCTGGGAACTGTGTGTTTCCCAAGACACAACGGGAACCCTCGGATATGGGCGGGCATCCTCGGATAGGGTGGCGGGGCAGCTAGTCCCGGAAGTGGGTGCAGATACCTGTATTATACAGGTATCTGCACCCCCCTCCCCCCTGAAAGGTGCCAATTGTGGCACCGGAGGGGGGGAGGAATCCGATAAGCGGAAGTTCCACTTTAGGGTGGAGCTCCGCTTTAAGGTCCAAATTAGGTAAACTTCATAGAGACTTTGACAAATATAATTTCAATAGAGTGTTCAACTGGAAAAAGAAAAAAACAAACATACACCATATTCCTCCTCTTTGGGCTTGTAACTATTTTACAAGCCTTCAGACACCATATTACCTGCTAGGCCTATACGACTAGACCATCACTTGAAACCCACCAATATAACTTATGCCATTCCTAAAGGCTTAAATAAGCCACATTCTCACAGTTCTACACCCCCCTATCTAAACAAAAAGAGAACACACCTTAAAAAAAAAAAGATAAGAATGGTCCCAATAAACAGGAGGCTACTCATAAGTCTTCTGAACCTGCCAAGGTTCCCACTTCTAATACTAGCCTCATTACCAGACCTAACAGAGATCAATGTACATCTATTTCTGTCAACACAATGTCAGTACAAACCACCACCCCAGCACAGACTAACATTGCTACCTCCATAATAAGTAGTACTCTTATGACTAGTAATGATTTGTCATCAGCACCCTCTACCTCCTCCACCACACCATCTAATTGTGTTCTTCTGTTGGCATCGTCAGATACCCTGGCGAACAATGATCAACCACAAACTATGATAATAACTCATACTGACACACCCACTCATTCTATTACTGCTCCTGATACATCTTTTTTTATGGACTCCCCCAATCCAGCCCCAACAAAAGAAAGCACGACGAAGAGGCAGGAGAGGGGGTAGAGCCAAACATTCCACGTCCAAACAAAATCCTGAGACTTAAAAATGTATAATCTATCTTCCACGACATTTACTGATGATGAACTTTCCTTGTTCAAACGTGGCTTAAATTTTGCCCCCACTGTTGCTCCAAACTCTTTTGCCATCTTCAAAGATCTAAACAAATTAATTTGAAACCTTACTTTAAAGAGACATTTTAGTTTACAGGCTGCTAAAAAAACAACACAAATCATAATCATAACTATCACAAATCATAATCCTGCTCTGGAGACAGATACTGAACTCAACACCTCTGCAGAGACTCGAGCCCTGATGGAATTATGGGACAATAACGATGACGCTAAAATTATTTTTCAAACCCAACTGGCATACACCTCGCCCATCAGACATACCTTCTTTAAGCCTAAATCGGTGTTCAACCCCACACATAACAAAGGACTTTATATAGAATCCCATTTATCAGGTAGTTTATTCAGAATTGCTTAACATGTACAAACACCCAAATCCAAAATCCTCACATTTTCGATCCAACCTCAGTCGCTCGGAACTTCAAACATTGAAAACTTTAAGTAATAATAAACATATCAACATTAAAATGGCCAACAAAGGCAGGGGGGTAGTTGTTTAGGATAGAGCCACATAATTGAAAGAAGCCCCTCGTCTCCTCTCTGAGCAGAACACCTGGGTTCATTGAGGAGTCTAAAACGCTGATTACTACGGCATTATCAGAAGGAGTACTCTCTCCAAATCCGAAGCATCCTTTTTCATAGAGAATTTTTCAAATGTACCTTATTTTTACCAACTCCCAATGTTACAGAAGAGCCTTGACAACCCCCCAGGATGTCCCATAGTGGCTTTGATGGAAAATATTACTACAAGCATGTCCAAAAGAGGAAGCAGTAGAAGCTTCAAAGTGCGTTACCGCCCACTCGAACGTCAGCCCGCCAATACGCCCTCCATAATGGTGTCACATCCGGCCTGGCGCCATCTTGCATTCCAGAATGGTTACAGCAGTGATTGGCCACTTCCTGCTACCATCTGGTGACACAGCCACTGCTCGATGCTGCCACAATACCGTGATGTCCCTGAGAGGCTCTGAGACTGAATGCTACTATGATTTGTGCCTGTATTATTTATCTATTTCGTGACTTGCCATTTGTCTTTACCTTTTATTAAACTGCTGATTTTAATACTGCACTTAGTCAGGCACCCCCCGGTACTCTCTTCTGTTACACAGAGTTGTTTGCTTCGCTCTAAGGGTGCTGCCGCCAGGTGCTGTTTGATCATTTCCCACCCATTAGACTTTTACAGTGGACTTATGTATTATATCATGACGTTTGAAATCATATTCTTGTTATACATCCCTCTAGTGCCACTATACACTTTATATTGTTGAATGATTAACTGGTGGATCCAATGCAAAATAGTTGACTTGGATGCTGCCTGTCCTTCCTGGGCCCATCTGGCAGCACAACCCAGGATTCCTGTGCTGACAAACTCAAGTAAATCTTGACCGCCCAAACTTTATCCAGAGTATGCAGCAATCTTTCCCCTGCCAACTGTGGACTAGGAAAAACAGAAAGGCAAGACACTGTCCTGATTAAAGTGAAAACTAGAAACCAAATTGCAAGACCAGGAACGGCTCCTTACAGGAAAGAGAAGCCAGTTATGAAAATCCTCCTGCCAAAGTGATAGTAACCAAAGAAGTCACCTTCTGTGTCAAGAGACCAACTGAGACTCTCAAATTGGTATAAATGGTGGCTTCTGTAGGAACAGCCAAGACCAAGTTCAAGTCCCAAGGACACAAGGGTGGCCTGATTGGTGGGACTGTCCGCATTAAACCCTGCAGGAAGTACGAATCAGGAAGTGAAAGTCTCTGGAAAAAATAGATAGAGCCAAATAAGATTTCAAGGTCCTGTAATGAAGCTCCCTGAAGCCTGCTTTCTAGTGCTCAACAATGCCAAGGCTACAGGACCCAAGACCCCTGATGTTTCCAGATCTGGGCTTCAATAGCCAAGCCTTCATTCCTAGCAATCGTAAGTAGGATACACTATTGGGCCCAAGACAATAAGTCTGGCCAGACCTGAAGTGTCCAAAGAGCGTCCCCTGCTCAATTCACTATGTCTGTGTACCAAGCACAGCTGGGCCACCTCCCGGATTCTGCGCAAAAGACGGGGTAAAAGTTGAATCGGGGAGAAGGCATAGATTAGGGAGAACTGGTCCCCTAGGTGTTACCAGTGCACCTACCCCTTTAAATTCGTTATTTCTTTACAGGAAAACAGAGGTTATCAAAATAAACATAAATGGAAGATACAGCATGTCATTTATATATTGTGTCCCATTTTTTTCATGTTACATACATGCTACAACCCTTCCATATTCTACCTCTGTAGTCCTGTTATTTTTTCCTATTTCCCCAACAATTTCCCTCAGAAGGTTCCACCTTCTTTCCTACTATACTAGGGCCCCCAAACCCACCCACATACCCCCCCCCCCAAAAAAAAAACCCAACACCCCCCCCTCTCTATGGCCCACGCTCAAACCTAGAACGGTGTGCTCATCTCCCTTTTTTCTCTTTTTTTTCTTCTCTCTCCCCCCCCCTTTTCCTCCCTCCTTTTTCTATCCTGATTTTCTTTGCGTTTACCACACCCTTCTCGTTCCTTTTCCTTTCTTTAATTTTTTTAATTTTTTATGTTACTATTCTTATCTAGGTTAATCCCTTAATTCCTCCCCGATCAGTCTCTTTCCTTCCACTGTTTGCAAGAACTTCTCCCAGGGGGCCCATGTTTGAGATATTTGTTCTTTTCTGTTCATTGACATAGGAATCAAATTTTCCATAATCCCTATATCTCTCACTTTATTAACCCACATGGATATCTGGGAAGCTCTTAAGGTTCTTCCAGCATAGAGTTATGCAACTTTTGGCAGCATTCACCATATGACTTAGTAATGAATTTTTATATCTCACCATTGGAATTTGTGAAGATTGCAGGAGGAATTATCATTATTATTGGGCATGTCCAAAAGATATGTGCTACGGTGCCTCTCTCTTGACAGCCCCTCCAGCACCTATCCGATGTCGTCTGGGAAAATGTATTCATTAACCACTTCAGCCCCGGACCAATTGTCAGCCTAAGGACCGGAGGTCTTTTTTCAATTTCGCACTGCACTGCTTTAACTGGTAATTGCGCGGTCATGCAATGTTGTAACCAAACGAAATGTGCGTCCTTTTCTTCCCACAAATAGAGCTTTCTTTTGATGGTATTTTATTGCCTCTGTGATTTTTATTTTTTGCGCTATAGACGGAAAAAGACCGCAAATTTTGAAAAAAAAATATATTTTCTACTTTTTGTTATAAGAAAAATCCAATAAACTCAATTTTAGTCAAACATTTGGGCCAAAATGTATTCAGCCACATGTCTTTAGTAAAAAAAATGCCAATAAGCGTATATTTATTGGTTTGCGCAAAAGTTATAGCGTCTACAAACTAGAGTACATTTTCTGGAATTTACACCGCTTTTAATTTATGACTGCCTATCTCATTTCTTGAGGTGCTAAAATGGCAGGGAAGTACAAACCCCCCCCCCCCAAATGACCCCATTTTGGAAAGTATACACCCCAAGCTATTTGCTGAGAGGCATGTTGAGCCCATTGAATATTTTTTTTTTTAGTCCCAAGTGATTGAAGACAAAAAAAAAAAAAGTTGTCACTAAATGATATATTGCTCACACATGCCATGGTTATATGTGGAGATGCACCCCAAAATACATTTTGCTGCTTCTCCCGAGTATGGGGATACCACATGTGTGGGACTTTTTGGGAGCCTAGCCGTGCACGGGGCCCCGAAACCCAATCAACGCCTTCAGGGTTTCTAAGGGTGCAAATTTTTGATTTCACTCCTCACTACCTATCACAGTTTCGAAGGCCATAAAATGCCAAAATAGCACAAAACCCCCCCAAATGAACCCATTTTGGAAAGTAGACACCCCAAGCTATTTGCTGAGAGGCATGTTGAGTACATGGAATATTTTATATTTTGCCACAAGTTGCGGGAATATTACAAACTTTTTTTTTTTGCCCAAAGTTGTCACTAAATGATATATTGCCCACACATGCCATGGGCATATGTGGAATTACATCCCAAAACACATTCTGCTGCTTCTCCTGAGTACGGGGATACCACATGTGTGGGACTTTTTGGGAGCCTATCCGCATACGGGACCCCGAAAACCAAGCACCGCTTTCAGGATTTCTAAGGGCATACATTTTTGATTTCACTCCTCACTACCTATCACTACCTATCACAGTTTTGAAGACCATAAAATGCCAAGATGGCACAAAACCCCCCCAAATGACCCCATTTTGGAAAGTAGACACCCCAAGCTATTTGCTGAGAGGCATGTTGAGCCCGTTGAATATTTTTTTTTTTAGTACCAAGTGATTGAATAAAGACAAAAAAAATAAATAAAAAAAATGTATTCAAAAAGTTGTCACTAAATGATATATTGCTCACACATGCCATGGTTATATGTGGAATTGCACCCCAAAATACATTTTGCTGCTTCTCCTGAGTATGGGGATACCACATGTGTGGGACTTTTTGGGAGCCTAGCCGCGTACGTGGCCCCGAAACCCAAGCACCGCCTTCAGGATTTCTAAGGGTGCAAATTTTTGATTTCACTCCTCACTACCTATCACAGTTTCGAAGGCCATAAAATGCCAAAATAGCACAAACCCCCCCCCCCCCCCCCAAATGACCCCATTTTGGAAAGTAGACACCCCAAGCTATTTGTTGAGAGGCATGGTGAGTATTTTACAGCTCTCATGTGTTTTTGAAAATGAAGAAAGTAAAGAAAAAAAATTTTTTTTTTTCTTTTTTCAAATTTCAAAACTTTGTGACAAAAAGCGAGATCTGCAAAATATTCACCATACCTCTCAGCAAATAGCTTGGGGTGTCTACTTTCCAAAATGGGGTCATTTGGGGGTGGTTTGTGCCATCTGGGCATTCCATGGCCTCCGAAACTGTGATTGGCAGTGAGGAGTGAAATAAAAAAATTACACCCTTAGAAAGCCTGAAGGCGGTGCTTGGATTTTGGGGTCCCGTACGCGGCTAGGCTCCCAAAAAGTCCCACACATGTGGTATCCCCGTACTCAGGAGAAGCAACAGAATGTATTTTGGGGTGTATTTCCACATATGCCCATGGCATGTTTGAGCAATATATCATTTAGTGACAACTTTTTGTAAAAAAAAAAAATATTATTTTATTTTTTTTCATTATTCAATCTCTTGGGACCAAAAAAAAAAAAATATTTAATGGGCTCAACATTGCTCTAAGCAAATAGCTTGGGGTGTCTACTTTCCAAAATGGGGTCATTTGGGGGGGTTTGAACTGTCCTGGCATTTTATGCACAACATTTAGAAGCTTATGTCACACATCACCCACTCTTCTAACCACTTGAAGATAAAGCCCTTTCTGACACTTTTTGTTTACATGAAAACATATTTTTTTTTGCAAGAAAATTACGTTGAACCCCCAAACACTATATATATTGTTAAAGCAAAGGCCCTACAGATTAAAATGGTGGGTGTTGCATTTTTTTTTCCACACAGTATTTGCGCAGCGATTTTACAAACGCATTTTTTGTGGAAAAAATACACTTTTTTTTATTTTAATGCACTTAAACACACTATATTGCTCAAATTTTTGATGAAATAAAAAATATGATCTTAGGCCGAGTACATGGATACCAAACACGACATGCTTTAAAATTGAGCACAAACACGCAGTGGCGACAAACTACATACATTTTTAAAAGCCTTTAAAAGCCTTTACAGGTTACCACATTAGATTCACGGAGGAGGTCTACTGCTAAAATTACTGCCCTCGATCTGACCTTCGCGGTGATACCTCACATGCATGGTGCAATTGCTGTTTACATATGACGCCAGACCAACGCTTGTGTTCGCCTTTGCGCAAGAGAAGGGGGGGCAGGGGTGCTTTTTTTTTTTTTTTTTTTTTTTTTTTTTTTTAGTTTTTCTTTTTATTTAGCTTTTTTATTTTATTTTTAAACTGTTCCTTCCATTTTTTTTTCTTAGTTATCATTTTTATTGTTATCGCAGGGAATGTAAATATCCCCTATGATAGCAATAGGCAGTGACAGGTACTCTTTTTTTGAAAAAATTGGGGTCTATTGGACCCTAGATCTTTCCTCTGCCCTCAAAGCATCTGACCACACCAAGATCGGTGTGATAAAATGCTTTCCCAATTTCCCAATGGCGCGGTGGGTATGCCCACCATTAGAATACCTCCCTTCATCCACCCACTTCTAATGATGGGCATACATGCACCATTTATATATGCCGAAGCATGGGGGCATCCTCCCGCAAAAAAGTTATGCCACGTACACATGGTCGGACTTTTCCACGGGCAAGCCTCCGTCGGAATTTCGACCGTATGTACGTGGCATTAGGAGCAAAATCGCTCCTCCGCCCTCTGCTGCCCCCATGCTTCGGCATATATGCTCTTTTTTTTAACTGTGGTGGTGAAATCACCTCCTACAGCGTTGGAGTTGCGGCTTTATGTATCGTGGGAGCAAACGCTGTTGCTGTCAAGATAAATAAATCCGCGCTGCAACTGAATGGCGCACCTGAAAACAAAAAAATGGTTAACAATAAAACATACCTGAAAAGCAAGCATGATAAAACATAATAAAAGAGAGAAAGAGAGAGAAAGAGAGAGAGAAAGAGAGAGAGAGAAAGAGAGAGAGAAAGAGAGAGAAAGAGAGATCTCGGTCGGGTCTCAAAATGCGATGGCATTCTTGAGACCCTGTAACTATAATTTTAACTAACGGTCGGGTCTCAAAATGCGATGGTATTCTTTCTTGAGACCCTGTGAAAGTGTATCCTAGCCTGTGAAATGCTGTACCCTATGCTAATACCTCACTAGTGAGTGGTAGCGTTCAAAACATTCACCAATGCAGAGACCAGGATTGTCAGGACAGCGTGGACAATAATAACAGGTGTCACGCCTACATCCGCGCTTGGTACAGACACGACATCTTTTTGGGGGGGCTCGTTGGGTAGGGGTACTCGGGAGGGCATAAGGAAAATGCCTCTCATACAGCCGGCTAACTGCATTTGGTAGGGAATGGTGAGGTGCAGAACCGTCTGGAAACAGAAGGTCTGTGAGAACCTCTTCCTGGAATTCAAGGAAGGGTAACCTCCCGCCTGAAGCTCCGTATAGCACATGAGCATTCAGAAAAGCCAATTGGAACAAATAAATAGACACTTTTTTGTACCAGCGTCTAGCCTTACGGACAACTAGGTACGGCGCCAACAACTGGTCATTGAGGTCCACCCCTCCCATATTAAGATTATACTCGTGGACACAGAGGGGTTTCGTCACAACACCAGCCGCCGTACGAATTTGGACTGTCGTGTCTGCATGAAGGGAGGTAAGAACGAAAATATTCCTATTATCCCTCCACTTCACAGCGAGCAAATTATTACACTTCAAGCAGGCTCTCTCCCCCAGCCTAAGAGGGGAATCTACAAGCCGCTGGGGAAAGCCCCGGCGATTAGGTCGCACGGTGCCACATGCTCCAATCTGCTGATCAAACAAATGACTAAACAGTGGCACGCTCGTGTAATAATTGTCCACGTACAAGTGGTACCCCTTTCCGAATAAGGGTGACACCAAGTTCCACACTATCTTGCCAGCGCTCCCTATGTAATCTGGACAGTTCTCCGGCTCTACGTAACTATCTTTTCCCTCATAAACCGAAAAGCTCCACGTATAGCCTGTTGCCCTTTCACAGAGCTTGCAGAGCTTGACGCCGTATCTGGCACGCTTGCTGGGAAGGAACTGTTTGAAAGACAAGCGGCCAGAAAACTTAATCAGGGACTCGTCAACGCAGACAACTTGATTGGGAGTAAACAAGGCTGCAAAACGTTGGTTGAAGTGGTTTATGAGGGGCCGAATTTTGTAGAGCCGATCAAATTAAAGGGTCTCCACGAGGACGACAGAGTTCATTGTCACTGAAGTGCATGAACCGCAAGATCTGTTCGTATCGTGCCCTGGACATGGAGCGAGAGAACACGGCATATGGTGGAGTGCGAGGGTGGACCAATAAGTCCTCAGAGTCGGAAATTTATGCATGCCCATGTTGAGGGAAAGGCCCAGAAAGGACTTAAATTCGGAAACCGTAATTGGTTTCCAATCTCTGGCAAGGGAAGGCAACTGGGGATTAGCGGCGATGTATTGACCAGCATATAAATTACTTTGGTCCACAATAGATCTATAGAGATCTTCCGTGAAAAACAGCGATAAAAAATCGGATGGCTTAAAATCAGCTGTTTCCACCTGAATACCGGGTTGGCCAGTGAATGGGGAAGTACGGGTCCTGCAGAAGTGGTGGGCACCCAATTTAGGATTGGCGAATTCTGCAGGAAGGACACTATGTGATCGACGGGCCTGCCTTTGTCTTCTTCTTGGTGGCAGCGGGACACTACTTGTGCTTGCCACCTCGCCAGCTTGAACTGCACTCATGGGACTCGCCACCAAGTGTTACTGCAGTGCTGGTTTGACTACGTCCAGGGTGTACTAGGCCGCTGGTGCTTGCCAGTTCACCAGAAGGAATAGCGGCACTAGTACTTCTCTGCTCCATACGAGAGACCTGCGGTTCCTGCACCTCAACAACAGCAGAAGATCGGGATCGGGTACGCCTGACCTTAGCAGGGACCTCACCTCCATCGCCAGAGCTATCTGTCATGGTGCCGCTGTCGTCTACTGGATCGTATTCTGAGCCTGATTCTGACAGATGAGTGACCTCCTCTTCACTATCTGACATACTCAGAAACAAGTAGGCCTGTTCACTAGTGTACTTGCGATTTGCCATTTTGGGCTCTAAATTTAGTAGTACACTAGTGAGATTCACAGGTAAAAAAGCTCCTAGGCTGCTGGCGACTGAATCAAAACGCTACCAAAAAAACTGTTAGCGATCGCAGGGATCAGGCCTGTCTCTGCGAACGCTGCAGTTATGTGTGCTTAGTGTTTTGTAAGTGACAGTGATCGATCGATACTGCACTTGGGTGGGCTGGGCTGGGCTGGGCGGAGGGGAAAAACACAGGTGCTAGCAGGTATCTGGGCTGATCCCGCTAACAATGCGTTTTTTGGAACCCTAAACTGCTGGGACGCTAGTATAGATCTGATCAGATATTGATCTGTTCAGATACTATACCACTAAGGGAGGTGTATGCTTTGCGCGTGGGTGTTTGTGGTACTGGCACTAACCTGGGGCGACGCAGACCTTATTTGACCCTAAAACCTAATTGATATCACCCGCCGGGCGATCAGGGGGTTAAACCGTTATTGGGTAATAAATGGCGGGTGCCCTGACAGTATAAAAAACAAACTAACTAACCAGCGTCACCCGTAACAGTAATACGGTGATCACTGGTGAAAGGGTTAACTAGGGGCAATCAGGGGGTTAAAACCTTTATTAGGTAATATATGGGGGTACCTGACGCTATATAAAAACCTGACGGAGAACCTAAATAACTAAATAACTAACTGGCTAACCAGCGTCACCAGTGACACTTATACGGTGATCACTGGTGAAAGAGTTAACTCTAGGGGCAATCAAGGGGTTAAAACCTTTATTTAGGTTGTAATATGGGGGTACCTGACCTATAAACCTATATAAACCTGGTTGTTACCTAAAAAAAAAAAACTGGCTACCTAGCGACACCAGTGACACTAATGCAGCGATCAGAAAAACGATCGCTTAGTGACACTGGCAAAAGGGGGTGAAAGGGTTACCTAGGGGGCAATCAAGGGGTTAAACCTTTATTGGGGGGGGGGGGTAGGGGGCTACCTTAGACCTAAAGGGGCCTAAAACTAACTGCCCTGACAGTTATTTCAGTCACAACTGACACTAAATGCAGTGATCAGTAAATAAATGATCACTGCAATCAGTTACACTGTGACTGGGGGGGCAGGGGGTGATCTGGGGGGTGATCTGGGGGTGACAGGGGGGTGGATTGTGTGCCTAAGTGTCCTGGTGTCAGTGTACTGTTGTGCACTTACTTGGTGTGTCTTCTCCGCTCGGCGTCCCGGTCAGAAAGACCGACACGAGGAGCGTGACGTCAGTTCCCGTTGCCTGTGTTTACAATTACACAGGCAACGGAGAATCTGATTCGCCAGGAGCGATCGCGAGGGGGTGGCCAGAAACCACTGGCCATCCCCTCTTCCCGGATCGCTCCTGTTGCGATCCCGACCGTCCCCGCCGGCAGAGGGGGGTCCGATCGGACCCCCCAACCGCCTGAAGAATGGCACGTACAGGTACGTGGTTTTGCCTGTACGTGCCATTCTGTTGACGTATATGTACATGGGGCGGTCGGGAAGTGGTTAATGAGGGGGTATAATACCACCGCGTTAGTAATTTATAGTTCAGTTCCTGAATCTTGGTGCATCTAGATGAGTTTAAGGTTAAGTATATTATTTTCTGTTGTTCTATTGTAAAAATTTGTTCCAGATCTCTTTCCCATTTTCCCAGACTTAACATCCTAAAGTGCTTCGGAGGGGCAGTCAACAAGGCATAAATCTTCGAAATACCGTGGGAGAAAGGCCCCTTCCCCTCACAATAACTCTTAAATTTTGTCCTTGGGCGACCATAGCTTTCTTGTGGTCCCAAGGTTTCCAAAAAATTTCTGATCTGCCGTGCCTGCCAAAGGGGTAGTTGAATCTGACCATCTAATTTCGTAAGTGATTCTATTGTTGACCATTTATTTAGGATGATGAAATGCGAGGCTTGAAAGATACCCTTTCCTTTTAATTTTTTGAATGCTCCTGTTTCCAAGCCCGGTACAAAATCCGGATTCCCCAAAATAGGAAACAAAAGGGGATTTCAAGGAAGAAAAATTGGGGTTCTGGATAAACTTACAACCCGTCCGAAGTGTAGGTCCTATCAGGGGGTGCGTTTTTAATGCAGGGGGCATAGCTGCGTGGCACCAAATTACTCTATTAAGTGGGATTATGCTAAACTGTTGCTCTATAGTGATCCATAGTTTACTCCCTTAATGTCGGCACCCGTCTATTATCCTACCCAATTGAGACGCTTGATAATATTTGTGTAGGTCCGGCGCAGCCATGCCTCCTGCAACCTTCGGTAGGGTCAGCAATTTTCTTTTTATCCTAGGGCGCCTACTTGCCCATATAAATTTTGTGAAAACACTTCTAATTTGACTAAAGCACGCCATGGGAACAGATACAGGCAGTGCCTGGAAAAGATACAGGAATTTTGGTACAATACTAATTTTCAATATGTTACTTCTCCCAAACCAGGAATGCCTGGCTTTGCTCCAATTTTCCAGCAAGACTGTCACTTCTTTGATTAAGGGTGGGTAGTTCAGGCCAAATATATCTGTAAGCTTCAGTGGAATATATATCCCTAGATATTTTAATGCTTTTGATGTCCATCTAAGCTTAAAGTTTTCTAAGCTATTTTGTAAGGGGCGCTCCAGGGACACCCCCATCGCCTCCGACTTACTATAATTTATCTTAAAATTCAACAGAACTCCATAATTTTCCACCTCCTTTAGAAGGTTAGGTAATGATATCTGTGGATTCGTAACTGAAAAGAGTAAGTCGTCCGCATAAGCGGAGACTTTACCCATACAAATACCGCTAATATCAGGGTTCCGTCGAATCTTATTTAACAGAGGCTCCAAAATCAACGCAAATAATAGAGGCGATAGGGGGCATCCCTGGTATGTCCCGTTTGATATAGGAAAATATTCTTAGTATACTCCATTGGCCTTTACCAAGGATTGTGGTGTAGAATATATACCCGCTATCCATTGTAGCATTCTATCTCCCAAACCCATATGTTTTAGCACTCCCCTCATAAAGGTCCAATTGACCCTGTCAAAGGCCTTTTCGGCCTCTGTATTCACGAAGATACTTGGCATCCCTTTTTGATTTACATAATGAACCAGATTTAAAACTTTAATAGTACTGTCTCTAGCTTCTCGTGTGGGGACAAACCCCACTTGGTCCATATGTACTAGCTGTAGCAGATGGGGTTGTAAACGGGATGCAAGTATCTTCGTGAATATTTTCATATCAACATTTAGTAGTGATATCGGACGATAACTGCTGCACACTGACTGATCCTTCCCTTCTTTAGGCATCACTACTATATGAGCCCTCAGAGCCTCCACTGATGGGGATGATGTTTGTCCCCATGTATTAAAGGTTTTGGTCAGATATGGACTTAGGACTGAAGAAAAGCTTTTAAGGTATTGTGCGGAGAACCCATCTGGGCCTGGTGCCGTCCTGCTTTTCATCGTTCTTATTGCTAATACCACTTCCTCTGATGTAATTGGCATCTCCAACTCCAGACGTGTTGGAGATGGCAATCTAGCTAACTTTGAGGAGGTCAGGTATTCTTCCATTAACGAGGGGGGTACAGGAGAGGTTGGTAGATTGTATAATGCGCTGTAGAATTCTCTGAATTCCCTTACAATATCTTTAGGCATAAAAAAATTTTGACCTCCTTTTGTTTTAATAAAGGGTATATATGACCGGCTTTGTTCTTTTAATTTTTTAGGTAAGACTCTCCCGCATTTGTCTCCTGACTCAGATATTACTCTCCTCCCTTGTTGTAGGATTGCTCTTGCTTTATACCGGAGAAGATCTGATAATTGTCTTCTCACGTCTGCTAATTCAATTCCTAATTCCTTTTCTACGGTCTTCTTATGTTTTTTCTCTATTTGCTGTATCCCCTCCCGTAACCCCCTCATCCGCTCCTCTCTAGCCCTCTTCACTCAGGTACCATGTTTCATTAAGACTCCTCTAATTACCGCCTTATGGGCTTCCCACACTATCCCTATGTCCGTCTCCCCATCGTCATTTATTTGGAAGTATGAATTGATTTATTTTTTTAAATCCTCTCGAATCTCGGGGCACTCCAACAGGCTTTCATTTAGTCGCCACCTCCAATCCATTTTTTGAGTTACCCCCAACAAATTTATCCTCATTGTGATTGGTGCGTGATCTGACCAAGTAATATTTCTGATTTGAGTGTCTTGAGCCTTGGAGAGAATCTGTTGTGTTATTAAAAACAAGTCAATTCGCGAGTACAACTGATGTGGGTTGGAATAATATGTAAAATCCTTCTCCTCTGCATGAAAAGCCCTCCAGACATCTACTAGTTAAAATTCTCCCAACTTATTAATTATATTTTTCCTTGTAACGGTCGATACTGAGGAGGTCCCCTTTGATGTATCTAATTTAGGATCAAGGGGGATATTAAAGTCCCCCCCCCCCATTATCAGGTTTCCCTCCTTGAAATCCATTAGTTTAGTTAATGCCTTTTTGAAGAAGCTATCTTGATGTGTATTAGGGGCATATATGGTAGCCAAGGTCATCTTAACTGTTCCTATCAAGCCCTTGAGAAAGATATATCTTCCTCCAGCATACTGGCATTTATCCACCAATGACCAGGCAATTCGCTTGGAAATTAAAATGGTTACTCCCTTTGTTTTAGCTTCTCGATTAAAGGCATGATAAACGTTGGGGAAATTCCTATTTTGGAGATAGGGAAAAACACCTGCTTTCAGATGTGTTTCTCGCACCATGCCCACATCTGTTTTTAAGTGCTTAAGATCATTCGGTAACATTTTCCATTTTTCTGGTGTGTTTAGCCCTCTAGCGTTCATTGAGGTCACACGCACCCCGTCCATTCTCAACTAAGCCCGGGGGGGGGGCACCCAGGGAGAATAGAGGAGAGGGAGAGAGGGGAGAGGGAGAGAGGGAGAGAGGGAGAGAGGGGGAGAGGGAGAGAGGGAGAGAGGGAGAGAGGGAGAGAGAGGGAGAGAGGGAGAGAGGGAGAGAGGGAGAGAGGGAGAGAGGGAGAGAGGGAGAGAGGGGAGAGGGAGAGAGGGAGAGAGGGAGGAGGGAGAGAGGGAGAGAGGGAGAGAGGAGAGAGAGGGAGAGAGGGAGAGAGAGAAAAAAACCACCAGGGGGAATTCCTAATCTAAGTTTCCCAGCACCTACCTATGGGTACTTTAGTTTCCCGTAGGTGATGGATATGGGGGGTGACTAGATAAGGCCTGAGTATGCGGAGCACCGATCCCTCTCCCTCCATCCCTTCTCAGTGTTTTTTTTTTTTTTTTCACCCAGTGTTTTAACCTCTTTATATCTTTTCCCCTTTTCTCCTCTTTCCTCCCTCTCTTTCCTTCCTCCCTCTCTCTATCTTCTTCCACCTGTTTCTCATTTCCCTCTCTCTCTTCCCTTACCTTCCCTACCTTCCTTCTGCTATATCACATTATTCCACGTTGTATCACATTATATCGCATCATGACCCAATCCTCCACCCTTTACCGCTTCCTCCATTACCGCTCCTCGTCCCCCCCCCCCCCTCCCATCCCGCTCTACCCTTCCCCGCCTCACATCTCCTTTAATACCACATTACCTATTTACTCCCAATGGAGTATGAAAGATACCACCATACAAGTAGATGAGAAAAAATAAGGACAAAAAATAATTCTAAATAAGCCAAATTAACCACTTCAGCCCCGGACCATTTGGCAGCCAAAGGACCAGAGGTCTTTTTTCAATTTCGCACTGCACTACTTTAACTGGTAATTGCGCGGTCATGCAATTTTGTAACCAAACTAAATTTGCGTCCTTTTCTTCCCACAAATAGAGCTTTCTTTTGATGGTATTTGATTGCCTCTGTGATTTTTTTATTTTTTGCGATATAAACGGAAAAAGAGCGAAAATTTTGAAAAAAAAAAAAGAGAGATTTTCTACTTTTTGTTATAAAAAAAATCTAATAAACTCAATTTTAGTCAAACATTTGGGCCAAAATGTATTCAGCCACATGTCTTTAGTAAAAAAAATGCCAATAAGCGTATATTTATTGGTTTGCGCAAAAGTTATAGCGTCTACAAACTAGAGTACATTTTCTGGAATTTACACCGCTTTTAATTTATGACTGCCTATTTCATTTCTTGAGGTGCTAAAATGGCAGGGAAGTACAAAACCCCCCCAAATGACCCCATTTTGGAAAGTAGACACCCCAAGCTATTTGCTGAGAGGCATGTTGAGCCCATTGAATATTTTTTTTTTTAGTCCCAAGTGATTGAATAAAGACAAAAATAAAAAAGATTTTTTTTTTTTTCAAAAAGTTGTCACTAAATGATATATTGCTCACACATGCCATAGTTATATGTGGAATTGCACCCCAAAATACATTTTGCTGCTTCTCCTGAGTATGGGGATACCACATGTGTGGGACTTTTTCGGAGCCTAGCCGCGTACGGGGCCCCGAAACCCAAGCACCGCCTTCAGGATTTCTAAGGGTGCAAATTTTTGATTTCACTCCTCACTACCTATCACCGTTTCGAAGGCCATAAAATGCCAAAATAGCACAAAACCCCCCCAAATGACCCCATTTTGGAAATTAGACACCCCAAGCTATTTGTTGAGAGGCATGGTGAGTATTTTACAGCTCTCATTTGTTTTTGAAAATGAAGAAAGTAAAAAAAAAAAATTTTTTTTTTTTTTTTTTCAATTTTCAAAACTTTGTGACAAAAAGCGAGATCTGCAAAATACTCACAATACCTCTCAGCAAATAGCTTGGGGTGTCTACTTTCCAAAATGGGGTCATTTTGGGGGGTTTTATGCCATCTGGGCATTCCATGGCCTCCGAAACTGTGATTGGCAGTGAGAAGTGAAATAAAAAAATTACACCCTTAGAAAGCCTGAAGGCGGTGATTGGTTTTTGGGGTTCCGTACGCAGCTAGGCTCCCAAAAAGTCCCACACATGTGGTATCCCCGTACTCAGGAGAAGCAACAGAATGTATTTTGGGGTGTATTTCCACATATGCCCATGACATGTTTGAGCAATATATCATTTAGTGACAACTTTTTGTAAAAAAAATATATTTTTTTTTTTTCATTATTCAATCTCTTGGGACAAAAAAAAAAAAATATTTAATGGGCTCAACATTGCTCTCATCAAATAGCTTGGGGTGTCTACTTTCCAAAATGGGGTCATTTGGGGGGGGGTTTGAACTGTCCTGGCATTTTATGCACAACATTTAGAAGCCTATGTCACACGTCACCCACTCTTCTAACCACTTGAAGATAAAGCCCTTTCTGACACTTTTTGTTTACATGAAAACATATTTTTTTTTTGCAAGAAAATTACGTTGAACCCCCAAACACTATATATAATGTTAAAGCAAAGGCCCTACAGATTAAAATGGTGGGTGTTGCATTTTTTTTTTCCACACAGTATTTGCGCAGCGATTTTTCAAACGCATTTTTTGTGGAAAAAATACACTTTTTTTTTATTTTAATGCACTAAAACACACTATATTGCTCAAATTTTTGATGAAATAAAAAATATGATCTTAGGCCGAGTACATGGATACCAAACACGACATGCTTTAAAATTGCGCACAAACACGCAGTGGCGACAAACTACATACATTTTTAAAAGCCTTTAAAAGCCTTTACACGATACCACATTAGATTCACGGAGGAGGTCTACTGCTAAAATTACTGCCCTCGATCTGACCTTCGCGGTGATACCTCACATGCATGGTGCAATTGCTGTTTACATATGACGCCAGACCAACGCTTGTGTACGCCTTTGCGCAAGAGAAGGGGGGGCAGGGGTTCTTTTTTTTTTTTTTTTTTTTGTTTTTTTTTTTATTTATTTAGCTTTTTTATTTTATTTTTAAACTGTTCCTTCCATTTTTTTTCTTTGTTATGATTTTTATTGTTATCTCAGGGAATGTAAATATCCCCTATGATAGCAATAGGCAGTGACAGGTACTCTTTTTTTGAAAAAATTGGGGTCTATTAGACCCTAGATCTTTCCTCTGCCCTCAAAGCATCTGACCACACCAAGATTGGTGTGATAAAATGCTTTCCCAATTTCCCAATGGCGCGGTTTATATCCGGGAGGGGGGACATTCCCTCCCACTGCTTGTAAAAGCAGTCTAGAGGCTAATTACCCGCTAGAATTGCTTTTACATGAAAGCCGATCACTGGCTGAAAAGAATGATACCAAGATGATACCTAAACCTGCAGGCATCATTCTGGTATAACCATTCAAAGTCCAGCAACATACTGGACATATATTGTAATCTTTTTTTTTTTCATGCAGCCTCTTGGCTGAACGAAAAAAAAAGAGATTGATTGGTGGGTGTGCCCACCATTAGAATACCTCCCTTCATCCACCCACTTCTAATGATGGGCATACATGCACCATTTATATATGCCGATGCATGGGGGCATCCTCCCGCAAAAGTTATGCCGTGTACACACGGTCGGAATTTCGACCGTATGTACGTGGCATTAGGAGCCAATCGCTCCTCCCCCCCCCTGCTGCCCCCATGCTTCGGCATATATGCTCTTTTTTTTAACTGTGGTGGTGAAATCACCTCCTACAGCGTTGGAGTCGCGGCTTTATGTATCGTGGGAGCAAACGCTGTTGCTGTCAAGATAAATAAATCCGCGTTGCAACTGAATGGCGCACCTGAAAACAAAAAAATGCTTAACACTAAAACACAGTAAACAAAATTACATACCTGAAAAGCAAGCATGATAAAACATAATAAAACATAATAAAACATTGCAGAATAGAATGGAGTAAAAAAAGAGCAACAATAGAGAGAGAGAGAGAGAACAATAAAACGACAACTATTTTATTTTTTTTTATTTTTTTGAGATTCACAGGTAAAAAAGCTCCTGACTGAAGCGACTGAATCAAAACGCTACCACAAAAAAAATGTTAGCGATCGCAGGGATCAGGCCTGACTCTGCGAACGCTGCAGTTATGTGTGCTTAGTGTTTTGTAAGTGACAGTGATCGATCGATACTGCACTTGGGTGGGCTGGGCTGGGCGGAGGGGGAAAACGCAGGTGCTAGCAGGTATCTGGGCTGATCCCGCTAACAATGCGTTTTTTTTGGAACCCTAAACTGCTGGGACGCTAGTATAGATCTGATCAGATCAGATATTGATCTGTTCAGATACTGTGCCACTAAGGGAGGTGTATGCTTTGCGCGTGGGTGTTTGCAGTACTGGCACTAACCTGGGGCGACGCAGACCTTATTAGACCCTAAAACCTAATTGATATCACCCGCCGGGCGATCAGGGGGTTAAACCGTTATTGGGTAATAAATGGCGGGTGCCCTGACAGTATAAAAAACAAGCTAACTAACCAGCGTCACCCGTAACAGTAATACAAAAAAAAACTGGTTACCTAGCGACACTAATGCAGCGATCAGAAAAACGATCGCTTAGTGACACTGGCAAAAGGGGGGTGAAAGGGTTAACTAGGGGCAATCAGGGGGTTAAAACCTTTATTAGGTAATATATGGGGGTACCTGACGCTATATAAAAACCTGACGGGGAACCTAAATAACGAAATAACTAACTGGCTAACCAGCGTCACCAGTGACATTTATACAGTGATCACTGGTGAAAGGGTTAACTCTAGGGGCAATCAGGGGGTTAAAACCTTTATTTAGGTTGTAATATGGGGGTACCTGACCTATAAACCTATTTATGAACCTATATAAACATGGCGGTTAAAAAAAAAAAAAAAAATGGTTACCTAGCGACACTAATGCAGCGATCAGAAAACCGATCGCTTAGTGACACTGGCAAAAGGGGATGAAGGGGTTAACTAGGGGCAATCAGGGGGTTAAACCTTTATTAGGGGGGGTAGGGGGCTACCTTGGACCTAAAACTAACTGCCCTGACAGTTATTACAGTCACACTGACACTAAATGCAGTGATCAGTAAATAAATGATCACTGCAATTAGTGACACTGTGACTGGGGGGGGAGGGGGTGATCTGGGGGGTGATCAGGGGGTGACAGGGGGGTGGAATATGTGCCTAACTGTACTGGTGTCAGTGTACTGTTGTGCACTAACCTTTACATGTTCACCGCTCGGCGTCTCCGGTCACATAGACCGGCGCACCGAGCGTGACATCACTTCCGCCTTCCTGTCTATACAATAGACAGGAAGGGGAAGCTTTTCATTGGCCAGGAGCGATCGCGAGGGGGTGGCCAGAAACCACTGGCCGTCCCCTCGTCCCGGATCGCTCCTGACACGATCCCGACCGTCCCCGCCGGCGGAGGGGGGTCCGATCGGACCCCCCAACCGCCGGAAGAATGTCACGTACAGGTACGTGATTCTGCCTGTACGTGCCATTCTGCCGACGTATATATACATGGGGCGGTCGGGAAGTGGTTAATACAAAGAAGCAAGGGAATATCCCCCTTATAACCTACTATGTTACATTGTTACATATAGTCTTATATTATCAACTACGTGTTCCCCTCCTACCCACTCCCCTGCCCCCTTCTGCCCTTCCTTATTATTGGGGCAGGGTCTGGAGATACACTAGAGTGTAAGGGAGGAACTGTATTTATTTTCCATAGATCTCCTAGTGTCCCACATGCTCATTTTTCCCTATTTCTTATATATATTGTGACATTGGGGGATGTCTAGCTCAGTGGTAGATGCCTTTTCAGTAAGTTCACAGCGAACAAGAACTTCAGTTTAAGGGCATGGTAGCCCACTTTTATTAAAAAGGAACAAAATAAAGGAAAGTTCATACACTTGAATGCCCACACCGGGGTTCTTCTCCCAAAAACAATAACGAATGAAAAATGCTAAGCCACCTGGCTCTCTTCAGAAGTATTGCCACTCAGGCTTTACACTTCAGCCCTCTTGGCCATATAACAGGGTTCCCGTACAACTACTGTACCTCTTTTCAGCTTCCTTGCTGCTCAGGCCTTCCACTTCAGGCTCTCATATGTTTCCTTAGAGGCACACAGCTTCAACGCACACAGCGTCTCTCTAGAAAGCAGCCCCTCACTGCTCTGATCCTCAGATTTGGGTCTTTTGGCTTTCACTAGTGCACACCTGCACTCTCTGGGTGGAGCCCAGAACCCTAATCCTGACTCTGCTATAAGCCCAGGATCCACCTGCTCAATCAACCAGCCAGACTCCTGGCTGTTCCCAAAACCCGGTCCCAGGATTGGAGATTCCGTCCCAGCCACAACGCTATGGAATCTCCAGGCTCCAAGTCCCCAACTGGATTTTACAAACTTTGGAGGAAACTGATAAAACAGATTCCTCCACATTAAATACCCCTGGAGCCCCTCAACCTGCATATTTGAGAACCCTGGGCGACATTTACTAGGACAGGGAACTGTACTGTCACAATATATATATATATATATATATATATATATATATATATATATATATATATATATATATATATATAACCCCACTTTCTTCCCTCTTCCCCCCAACCCACCCCCTGACCCCTTACCCTTCCCCCACCCTGTATCACCCCTCTAACAATCCCCCGTTCTTGTACCCTGTTTGTGTTTCTATTAATATCTACCCCCTCGTAGCCGAATGATGGCTTTGGCGAGGATCTCAATTCCCGGGAGGACGTCATATGACGGCCTCCCCTTTCCTCGCTCCCCGTGCGCGCTCACGAGCGTGCATCGGGGAAATTCTGTGTTGGCCGTGTCCCTTGGACACAGCCAATCACAGATGGCTGTAAATGGACAATCACAGTGGCCATTTACAGCGTGATCGCCATGGCCAATGAGCGATGATCTCAAATGTAAACATATGAGATCATCTCTCATTGCCGGCTCTCTCTCCTCACACAGAGACAGCGTGTGAGGAGAGAGGATCTGAGCAATCTGTGATACTGTGAGTTCACACACACAAAACAGTGCCAAAACAGTGCCCCATCAGTACATTGCCCTATCAGTACAGTGCCCCGCCTGTGCCAATCGGTGCCCACCTGTGCCAATCGGTGATCACTGTCCATCTGCACATCTTCACAATCAGTGCACATCTGTGCCACCTCATCAGTGCCCACCTGTGCCACCTCATCAGTGCCCACCTGTGCCAATCAGTGCCCATCTGTGCTGCCTCATCAGTGCACATCTGTGCCACCTCATCAGTGCCCATCTGTGCTGCCCCATCAGTGCCGCCCCATCAGTGCACATCCGTGCCACCTCATCAGTGCCCACCTGTGCCGCCCCATCTGTGCTGCCTCATCAGTGCCCAGCTGTGCCGCCTCATCAGTGCCCAGCTGTTCCGCCTCATCAGTGCCCACCTGTGCCACCTCATCAGTGCCCACCTCATCAGTGCACATTTGTTCCACCTTATCAGTGCCCACCTGTGCCACCTCATCAGTGCACATCTGTGCTCATCAGTGCTGCCTCATCAGTGCCCATCAGTGCAGGCTTAGTACACAACTGTGTAGTCGCACCAACAACCATGTCCAAAAGAGGCTTTTCCGCCGAGGAGGCGTTCCAAATTCTTTCCCAGGCCGAAGAGAGCAACGGGGAGCTCTCGACTCCGATTCTCAGTCGGACATAAATTACAAGCCAGTCCTCAGTAGTGGAACACTGAGTGACTCAGAGGATGAAGATATTCGGCCCGCCAAACGAAGGCGTTCTGGTGAGGAAGCAGTGCCATCCACCAGCACCACAGTGCCTCGGCAAGAAAGGCCAAGGACCCATGCCAGCCTTCCCTATGCCCTTCAAAACCCCTTGTGGCTTCCTCCTAATTCAGGAGAAGCCAACATTCCCCCTTTCACTGCCCAGCCAGGAGTCCAGGTGGACACAGAGAATTTTTCCCCAATAAATTTTTTTGACTTAATTTAAGTGCAACCTTTATGCCCAGCAATTTATTTTAAATAATCCAACGTCCTACTATGCCCGTCCCTATGAGTGGAGAGACCTAACGGTGGAGGAGTTGAAGGTTTTTTTAGGCCTCACATTTAATATGGGACTCACCAAAAAATTGACAGTTACTTACCGATAACTGTTTTTCTAGGATATCTTCCAGGACGGCATAACCTGAGAGATGACTGGTCCACCTGACAGGAAACACAATCAACACCAAGGTTAAAAGGCCCCTCCCTCCCCCCTGCACCTCAGTTCTCCCAAAGTAATAGGTTATCCGGGTGACAGAGAGAAACTCTTCCCGTAGTACTTACATTAAAACATGGGTGGGAAGTAGGCCTGCCGTCCTGGAAGATATCCTAGAAAAACAGTTATCGGTAAGTAACTGTCAATTTTCTCTAGTCATCTTCCAGGACGGCATAACCTGAGAGGATATACAAGAAGTTCAAGGCCTACCTCATGGCGGGACCACCGCTTGTAGCACCTTCCTTCCAAATGTCAGATCCTGAGGCGACAGCAGTTCCACTCTATAGTGCTTCAGAAAGGTATCCTGCTTCGCCCAAGTGGCTGTGCGACAGACCTGTTCTATTGAGGCCCCAGCTCTCTCTGCCCAAGAGGCTGCCAAGGATCTCGTTGAGTGAGCTTTAAGATCCACTGGTACTGGGGAACCTGTCTGTTCATAGGCCAATGCTATTGTCTGCCTAATCCATCTAGCCACCGTAGATTTAGATGCCTGCCCTCCCTTTCTGGGGCCACCAAATAAAATGAAGAAAAGAGGTGATTAGACTTCCTGTACTCCTTCACCCTATCCAGATATGTCAACAGACATTACCTAACATCTAATAAATAAAATTTCCTCTCCTTCTCATTTTTTGGATTATCACAGAAGGAAGGCAAAATGATCTCCTGCGATCTATTAAACTTAGATGCGACCTTGGGAAGATACAGTGGATCCTGTCTCAGAACTAGGGATGAGCCGAACACCCCGGGTTCGGTTCGCACCAGAACCTTCGAACGGACCGAAAGTTCGCGCGAATTTTCGAACCCTATTCGTTATAATGGACGTTCGAAATCAAAATTGCTAATTACAACGGCCAATATGCATGTTAATGTCATAAAACAGGTTTGGGGACCCGGGTCCTGCCCCAGGGGACATATATCAATGCAAAAAGAACTTTTAAAAACTAACGTTTTTTCGGGAGCAGTCATTTTAATGATGCATAAAGTGAAAAAAAAAAAAGTGAAATTTTCCTTTAAATATGGTACCTGGGGGGTGTCTAAAGTATGCCTGTGAAGTGGCATGTGTTTCCCGTGTTTAGAACTGTCCTTGCACAAAATGACATTTGTAAAGGAAAAAAAGAAGCCATTTAAAACCACTTGCGGCTTTAATGTCATGTCTTGTCCTGGCCGCCATATGGCTGAAAATCCTTGAGAAAAATGGCATGGCTACCCCATCAACCCCCCCCCCCCCACCCCAGCCCCTTTGGGTCTTGTATGGATATTAAGGGGGACCCCGCACCCAAAATAAAACCCTATACCTACAACCCTATATACTCTGAACAGCAGTATATAGGTGGTGCAAACAAGACACGGACTGTAGGTTTGTTCTTAAGTAGAATCTGAACAGGTACATTATGAAGTGTAGCTCCATCCCAAAAAAAATCTATTTTTAAGCTTTTTGGAGAACATAGGGAGGGGTTATCACCCCTGTAACATTTGCTGTCTTTGCACATCTGTTCAGAACATGTCACCTCACTTTCCGTCCCAATGACAAATGTTTTTGGAAAAGTGGGGTTTTAATTGAAACAAGGATTGGTGATAAAGCATCAGTAGAGAGGAGATACCTTTTTCCCAAATTAAATCTAACATGATAGAATTTCCCTTCCTAGGGGTAGATTTCCTCTCACTTCCTGTTTTCTCTTTCCGTTTGCAAGTAGGAGTCGTTTGTAAGTTGGATGTTTGAAAGTAGGGGCCTGCCGTATATACTCTGCAGAAATTTGCCCTATTAGATGTTGGTGTAGCCACAAGACTGGTGGGCACAGGAATGGGCCCTGCTGTGAGTTAATAGATCAAGATTTGTACTTGCATGCACCTGTTGAACCGGGCAGAAAAAATGGGCCTTTGGTGGTGGTGGACGGTGTTGCCACAAGACTGTAAGCCCTCACAGTTACTCTTGGTGGGCGCAGGAATGGGCCCTGCTGTGAGTTATTAGATCAAGATTTGTAATTGCATGCACCTGTTGAACAGGGCAGAAAAATAGGGCCTTTGGCGGTGGTGGTGGTGGTGGACGGTGTTGCCACAAGACTGTAGGCCCTCATAGTTACTCTTGGTGGGCGCAGGAATGGGCCTTGCTGTGAACTATTAGATCAAGATTTGTAATTACACGCCCCTGTTAAACAGGGGCTGAAAAATTGTGCCTTAGGCATTGGTGCTGGTGCCACAACACTGCAACCCCTCACAGATACTGTACTCTTAGCACAGCAATGAGACCTGTTGCAAAGCATTGCCTAAAAATTGTAATTACACGCCCCAACAGGGGCTGAAAAATTGTGCCTTAGGCACTGGTGCCACAACACTGCAACCCCTCACAGATACTGTACTTGGAGCACAGCAGTCACACGTGTTGCGAAGCATTTTTTAAAAAAATTGTAAGTACACGCCCCTGTTATACAGGGGCTGAAAAATTTGTGCCTTAGGCACTGGTGTGGTGGCATGGATCATTGAGGAGGAGGAAGAGGATAGTCAGTGAACATAACAGGACAGTCACTCAGCATCAGCATAGGCAGTCTTGAAGGGATGTGACATTATAAATTATTCCGTTATATCCGCTTCAGGTGCCTGGTAGCTGGTGGTGATCCAAGACTGATTCATTTTTATGAAGGTCAGTCGATCAACCGAGTCAGTGGACAGGCGCACCCTATGATCGGTGACAAATCCTCCAGCAGCACTGAATGTGCGTTCGGAAAGAACGCTGGAGGCAGGACAGGCCAGTAGCTCAATTGCATACTGTGCAAGCTCTGGCCAGTGATCCATCCTCAGGACCCAGTAAGCCAGAGGATTTTCGGTGGGAAAGGTGTCCAAGTCTGACCTTGCCCCTAGGTATTCCTGCACCATGTATATCAGACGCTGGCGATGGTTGCTGGAACCGATCATACCTTGGGGCTGCGGACTAAAAAATTGTCTGAACGCATCGGTCAGACGTCCACCTTCCCCACCGCTCCTTCTGCTACTGACCGAAGCCTCAGCAACTCGTCGTCCAGGACCAGGAGTTTGTAACCTCCCAGTTTCTGGGAACGCGTTGCACAGACCTTTCTGCAAGGCCTCCCTGAGATGTCTCATCCTCTGCCTCTCTGCGACGGCAAGATAAGGTCCGCAACCTTACCCTTGTACCGTGGATCAAGGAGAGTGGCCAGCCAGTAATGGCCCCTCTCCTTGATCCGAAGAACACGAGGATCCTTCCGCAGGCTTTGCAGGATCAGGGAGGCCATGCAGCGTAGGTTAGCTGAGGCATTCGGTCCGGAGTCTTCTGGGTCACTGAGGATGACATGATCGCCAGCCACCTCCTCCCAGCCACGTACAAGTCCACTGGTTTGTTGGGACTGTACATCATCCCTAAAAGACTGCTGCTGCTGAGTGCCAGGCTCCACCTCCATGCTCACACAATCCTCCTCCTCCTCGTCCTCCTCATCCTCTTCCTGTGTGATGGGTGGGACAGAAGGAACACTGTCCGGATAAAGGGGGCCTTGAGAGGCAAGGAAGTCCTCCTCTTCCTGCCTCTGTTCTGCCTCAAGTGCCCTGTCCATTATCCCACGCAGCGTATGCTCCAACAGGTGGACAAGAGGTACAGTGTCACTGATGCATGCACTGTCACTGCTCACCATCCTCGTGGCCTCCTCAAATGGTGAGAGGACAGTGCATGCATCCCTGATCATGCTCCACTGGCGTGGGGAAAAAAAGCCAAGCTCCCCTGACCCTGTCCTGGTGCCGTAGTCGCAAAGGTACTCATTGATGGCCCTCTGCTGCGTGTGCAGTCGCTGCAGCATGGCCAACGTTGAGTTCCACCTGGTGGGCATGTCACATATTAGGCGGTTCTTGGGCAGGTTCAGCTCCTTTTGCAGCTCAGTCAGCCGAGCACTGGCATTATAAGATCGGCGGAAATGCACACAGACTTTCCTGGCCTGCCTCAGGACATCCTGTAAGCCTGGGAACCTGCCCAAGAACCGCTGCACCACCAGGTTGAGGACGTGAGCCATACAGGGCACATGGGTGAGCTGCCCCTGTCGCAGGGCGGAGAGGAGGTTGGTGCCATTGTCAGAAACGACCATTCCTGGCTTAAGCTGGCGTGGCGTCAACCACCTCTCGGCCTGCCCCTGCAGAGCTGCCAGAACCTCTGGCCCAGTGTGGCTCCTGTCCCCCAAATACACCAGCGCAAGCACGGCATGGCATCTTTTTGCCTGCGTACTTGCGTAGCCCCTTGTACGCCTACGGAGCACCGCTGGTTCCGAGGACAGAGCACTGGAGGAAGAAGAAGAGGAGGGGGTGGAGGAGAGAGGTGTGTCACAACCAGTAGCAGTAGTAGCATTTTGGAGGCGTGGTGGCGGAACAACCTCCAACACTACTGCACCTTGTCCTGCATCCCTCCCAGCTGCCAATAGAGTGACCCAATGGGCCGTGAAAGAAAGATAACGTCCCTGTCCATGCCTGCTGGACCATGAGTCAGCGGTAATATGCACCTTACCGCTGACCGCCCTGTCCAGCGAGGCATGGACATTGCCTTCCACATGCCGGTAGAGAGACGGAATCGCCTTCTGTGAGAAAAAGTGGCGTTTGGGAACCTGCCACTGAGGAACCGCACATTGAACAAACTCACGGAAGGGGGCCGAGTCTACCAACTGAAAAGGCAGCAGTTGAAGTGCTAGCAATTTAGCCAAGCTAGCAGTCAACCGCTGGGCATGTGGATGGCTGGGAGTGTACTTCTGTTAGGTACCTGGTAGTGCTGAGCCTGACTTGGTGGTTGGAGACCTCTCTTACAACTCTGGTTCAGGGCCTGCTGGATTGGGAACAGAGTAGCCGTGAACACAGCGGGTAGGAGTGTCCGTATGGATGCAGGTGGCCGATGCTGGGTAGATGCAGGTCTTTGGCCGGATGGTAGGTCTGCAGATGAAGGTTCGGCAGAAGACCAGGAGGCAGGAGGTAGACCGGCAGCAGGAGCAGCAACAGACGGCAGAAGTAGCAGACAGCAGCGGCAGTAGATCAGCAGAGGACGGCAGCAGCGAAGGACCTGTGCAGGGACACTGGAAGCAGGGATGGTCAGGCGAGCCGGGTCACAACGGGTAAGGCAGACAGGTAGAGACGGCAGGCAGAGGGATGGTCAGGAGGCAAGCCAGGGGTTCAGCAACAGTAACACAGTCCAAAGCAGGGTCAAACAAGCCGGGGTCAAGGAACGGAGAAGGCAGCAGAGTCAGGCAGGCCGGGTCACAGGTAGGATACTCAGACAGGTTCAGGTTGGGGACACAGGTGGGAGCTGAGACGGACAGCGCCGCATGCAGGCAGCTGTCCCCTTTAAATAGGGCCACTGGCGCCAAAGCGGCGCCGATTGCGCACGTGCACGCGCACCCACTATTCGCGCACGGGAGCGCGCGCACATGTCCGGCGGGCGCGTGCACGCGCCCGCGGCGCGCGCCGACGCGTGCGCTGGCGCTCAGAGGGGCCAGGGCTGCCCAGGTGCCCGCGCACCCTCCGGCTAGGGTACCCAGGGCGGCTAGAGCCCTGACATTGCCCCCTCACAAGGGGCAACCTCCGGGTGCCCATTAGGCGTTGTCTTTCTGGATGGGAAGAAAGGAAGGTACGGATTAGTCTCTTGGCATGAAGGTTACATTCTGGCTCCCATGAATTACTCTCGGCCCCATACCCCTTCCACTTAATCAGGAACTGCCTCTCCCCCCTACGTCTCTTGCAATCAAGGATGGCCTCCACCTCGTATTCTTCATTGCCTTGGACCAGGACAGGTCCGGGCGGGTTTGTACCCCTATCTGGGAAGGGATCGGGCACAGCGGGTTTTAGGAGGGAGACATGGAAGACTGGGTGGACTCTCATAGAGTCGGGCAGGGACAGCTCATAGGAAACCTCATTGATCCTCCTCTTCACAGGGAAAGGTCCTAAGAACTTGGGAGCAAGCTTCTTAGAGGGACAAGCAAGTCTAAGGTTAGTTGTAGCTAGCCATACCTGGTCGCCCACCTGCAAGTTCAACTCTCCCCTTCTCTTCCGATCAAAGAACTTCTTACTGTCCTCCTGTGCCTTGGTGATCGCTTCCTGAAGTATCCTGTTGTTGCGGCTGAGGAACGAAGCTGTATCCTGGACTGCCGGGACTGAAGATTCTGGGAGAAAGTCAGGGAGAAAAGACAAGTGAAAACCGTAATTGGCAAAAAATGGGGATTGTCCCGTGGCAGAATGGCTGGCATTATTATAGGAGAACTCTGCTAGGGGTAATAGGGACACCCAATCGTCCTGCACAAAGGACGTGAAGCACCTTATGTATTGCTCCAAAGTCTGGTTGGTGCGTTCCGTCTGCCCATTAGTTTGGGGGTGATATGCAGAGGAAAGGGCCAGCTCAATCTTAAGGATCTCAAAAAGGGCCCTCCAGAAACGGGACGTGAACTGGACCCCCCTATCCGAGACTATATTGGCCGGGACCCCGTGTAGCCTGACTATCTCTTTAATGAAAAGGTGGGCAGTCTCTGTGGCAGATGGTGTTCCCCTCAAAGGCAGAAAGTGGGCCATTTTGGACAGCCGGTCCACCACTACAAAGATGGCAGAGCACCCCTCAGAGCAAGGAAGCTCGACTATAAAGTCCATTGTCAACATTCGCCAAGGTCGATCAGGTGCAGGAAGAGGCTTCAAAAGTCCCCAAGTTCGGTTCCTTGATGTCTTGCTGCGGTTACAAACAGGGCAGGAGTCAACATAAGACTTGCAGAATTCCTTCAGCTTGGGCCACCAAAAGGTGCGTTGCACCAGCTCCACAGTTTTGCGGCTCCCGAAGTGTCCTGCCAGCGGGTGGTCGTGTAGTAGGGTCAGGACCTTCACTCTTACAGATTCGGGGACGAAGACTTGACTCCCCCTCCAGAGAAGTCCATCACTGGAAGTTAGGGTGACCCCATGGGGTCCCTGGGAACTGGCGGATGCCTCCCAGATTTGTGATAGCAGGTCTGGCTGTAAAAGTAGAAAGTTTCCGGTAGATAGGATGGTGTCTGGGGTGGTGGAGTCCTTGGGACTGTCGAACATCCGAGAGAGGGCGTCAGGTTTAACATTCTTGGAACCGGGACGATACGTGATGTGAAAGCAGAACCTTGAGAAAAACAGAGCCCAGCGGGCCTGTCGGGGTTTGAGTCGCTTGGCAGTTCGTAAGTACTCAAGGTTCTTGTGGTCTGTGTAGATGAGTACTGGATGATTAGCTCCCTCCAAGAGGTACCTCCATTCCTCTAGTGCTGACTTGATAGCCAAGAGTTCCCGGTCCCCGACATCATAATTCCTCTCGGCTGGAGAAAGTTTCCGGGAGGCGTCCTTATTGCCCTGTCGTTGTGACACAACTGCCCCAACTGCCACTTCCGATGCATCGACTTCTAAGATGTAAGGGAGGGCAGGGTCGGGATGACTGAGGATGGGGGCGGAGGTAAACAGTCTTTTAAGCTGGTCGAAGGCCCCTTGAGCCTCCGGGCCCCAGTGGAAGCGTGTGCCCTGCTTGGTCAGCTGGGTGATGGGGGTGATGATAGCAGAGAACCCCTTAATAAATTTCCTGTAGAAATTTGCAAATCCAACGAACCGTTGGATTCCTTTCCTGTCTACAGGTGCTGGCCAGTCAAGGACGGCGGACACCTTTTAAGGGTCCATTCTAATGCCTGCCGGGGAGATTTCAAGTCCCAAGAACTGGATCTCCTGCTGCTCAAATTCGCACTTCTCGGCCTTTGCATACAGGCCGTGCCGTCGGAGTCGAAGGAGTACCTTGCCCACATGCCCTCGATGTTGTTCTAGGGTTTGAGAGAAAATCAAGATGTCGTCCAGATAGACGATCACAAAAATGTCCAAAAAGTCTCTGAGTACATCGTTGATGAAATGCTGGAAAGTGGCCGGGGCATTACAGAGCCCGAAGGGCATGACCAGGTACTCGTAGTGGCCGAAGCGGGTCCGGAAGGCCGTCTTCCACTCATCCTCGGCCCGAATGTGGACCAGATTGTATGCACCCCTTAGGTCCAACTTGGTGAAAATTGTTGCCGATCTTAGCTTTTGAAAGAGCTCGGGGATTAAGGGCAGAGGGTACCGATTCTTGACCGTAACCTTATTGAGCTCCCGGTAGTCCACACAGGGCCTCAAGGACTGATCTTTTTTGGTGACGAAGAATATGCCTGCGCCAGCAGGAGAAGTGGAATGGCGGATGAACCCCTTCTTTAAGTTTTCGGAAATGTAGGTCTTCAAGGCCTTCTGTTCCTTCTCGGAGAGAGGGAATATGCAACCGAAGGGGATTTCAGCCCCAGGGAGGAGCTCGATGGGGCAGTCATAGGGACGGTGGGGCGGAAGGGAGTCTGCCCCCCGCTTGCTGAAAACGTCCAGGAAATCATGGTAAGGTTGGGGTACAGACTGGCACAGATCTTGGTCAGCGTCTAGGCAAAGCAAGGTAGGAGGTGTCCTGGGGGTTGTAGGTAGGCAGTGTTCCTGGCAGTAATGAGATTGAAATTCTACCTCCCCGGTGGACCAATGGATCAGCGGGTTGTGGGCCTGGAGCCATGGCATACCCAGGATGACTGGGAACAGAGGAGAGGAGATCACGTCCATGGTTAGAAGCTCCTGATGTTGAGGGAAAATTGTAGCGGGTAAAGGCAGAGTCTCTTGAGACACCTGGCCAGACTTAATACGGGACCCATCCGCTAGGAACACAGAAAGTCCTTGGGTTTTTTTTCTGGAGAGGCAGAGCGTGAGTGTTGGTGAAGGTGGCATCCACGAAACAGCTGCACGCCCCGGAGTCAATGATGGCGCTGGTGAGTATTGTCCTTCCCTGGCACTGCAATGACAGAGGAAAGGTAAGGTGAATAGTACTGGCTGGGCAGGGTGCAGAGAGAGGAGAAACGGATGACAAGCACTTACGTGTCTTGACAGGGCAACCATTCACGAAATGCCCGGAGCCCCCACAGTACAGGCACAGGTTCAACTGGCGACGTCGGGCCCGTTCCTCGGGCGTCAAGGGGGCACGTAGGAGACCAATCTGCATCGGTTCGGAGCCATCCGGAGCAGGTCCCATGGGAGGTGTAGAGGGAGCAGGTAGGTAACGGGTAGCAGGAACAGGAGCCCTTGCGACCATCCAAGCTGGGCGATTGGGTAATGCAGATCGTTCAGCTCGGCGCTCTCGCAGGCGACGGTCCAACTGAATTGTCAGAGTGACGAGGTCCTCAAGATCCTCAGGAACTCCTACACGGGCCAGTTCATCTTTCAACCCCTCCGAGAGGCCCATGCGGAACTGGTGTCTGAGGGCCGCATTATTCCATTGGGTATCCGCGCTCCAACGCCTGAAGTCTGTGATATAGTCCTCGGCCGTCCTGCGGCCCTGCTGGAGCGCGGATAGGGCGGATTCAGCTGTAGCCGTGCGTTGAGGGTCATCGTACAGCTGTGCCATTGCCTGGAAGAAGGCGGCTAAGGACTGGGTCATGACACTGTTGGCTCCCAGAAGACGGTGGGCCCAGGACTGGGGTTCTCCTTGTAGAAGGGACACCACGAATCCCACCTTGGTGACCTCCAGGGAGAAGGTCCGGGGTTGCAGGGCAAAGTATAGCTGGCAGGCATCTCGGAAGGCCTGAAACTTGGACCGGTCGCCTGAGAACCTTTCTGGGACAGGTACTCTAGGCTCGGGAGGAAGCAACACCACTGTCGGTTGGGAGGCAGGTTGCACTGGTGGTGGAGGAGGTGCAGCAGCCATGGGGCTGGCAAGTTGTTGAACTTGGCCTTCCAGCTTGGTATATCCCTCCTGCAGGGATTTCACTGCCTGTGTAAGGGCTGCCAGGTGAGAGCAAAACTCCCGCATGGTAGAGGCTCCTTCCGCAGGCTCAGTCATATTGGCTGTCCGTACTGTTAGGTACCTGGTAGTGCTGAGCCTGACTTGGTGGTTGGAGACCTCTCTTACAACTCTGGTTCAGGGCCTGCTGGATTGGGAACAGCGTAGCTGTGAACACAGCGGGTAGGAGTGTCCGTATGGATGCAGGTGGCCGATGCTGGGTAGATGCAGGTCTTTGGCCGGATGGTAGGTCTGCAGATGAAGGTTCGGCAGAAGACCAGGAGGCAGGAGGTAGATCGGCAGCAGGAGCAGCAACAGACGGCAGAAGTAGCAGACAGCACCGGCAGTAGATCAGCAGAGGACGGCAGCAGCGAAGGACCTGTGCAGGGACACTGGAAGCAGGGATGGTCAGGCGAGCCGGGTCACAACGGGTAAGGCAGACAGGTAGAGACGGCAGGCAGAGGGATGGTCAGGAGGCAAGCCAGGGGTTCAGCAACAGTAACACAGTCCAAAGCAGGGTCAAACAAGCCGTGGGTCAAGGAACGGAGAAGGCAGCAGAGTCAGGCAGGCCGGGTCACAGGTAGGATACTCAGACAGGTTCAGGTTGGGGACACAGGTGGGAGCTGAGACGGACAGCACCGCATGCAGGCAGCTGTCCCCTTTAAATAGGGCCACTGGCGCCAAAGCGGCGCCGATTGCGCACGTGCACGGGGGCGCGCGCGCCCGCTATTCGCGCACGGGAGCGCGCGCACATGTCCGGCGGGCGCTCAGAGGGGCCAGGGCTGCCCAGGTGCCCGCGCACCATCCGGCTAGGGTGCCCAGGGCGGCTAGAGCCCTGACAACTTCTTTCGACGGTCCAGCAGCTGGGGCAGGGAAATTTGCCTGCTACAATCGGACGTCGGTGTACTGCAAGTACTTGGTTGTGACACACCTAATTCTACACCTTCAGTCCTCTCAGAGCAGCTTTCAGAGAGGACTGAAGATGTAGTGGGGATGGAGATCCCAGCTGATGAGGAGCAAGGAGAGGTCCGCTTTGTTCTTTGGTGTGGGTCTTTTATGTGTGCTTGCCAACGAGCTGCATGGCAGGTCGACATATGTCTGCTCATGCTTGTGGTGCCCAAGCGGCTGATGTTTTGGCCACGCGAGATACGCTTGAGACAAATATTGCAAATAGCAGTGGTGCGATCTGATGCACTCGTCTCAAAAAAGGCCCACACCAAAGAACTTTTCTGATAACGTGCAGAGGCAGCGCCCTGCACAGGCGGAGCTCTGCGGTGTGGTACAGTTGCTGTGCTGGCCTCTAGCTGGCCTCCAGGGGGCATTATGCCTCGTTGGACATGTGACGCCGCATCCTCCTCCTCCTCCTCCTCCTCATCCTCTCTCCCTTCAGGCACCCACGTGGAGTCAGTGACCTCATCATCCCCTCCCTCTTCACCACTAGAGCAAACCTGGCAGTAAGCTGCAGCTGGTGGAACAGTACTGCCAGATTGCTGTCCTTCAGCATCCCCTCTCTCTGCGCGCACACTACTGACTTCCTCAAGCTGGGTATCATCATCCGAGCCTTCGAATCGTTGGGCATCCTCCTGGAGCATGTACCCAACACTGTGCTCAAAGAGTTCGGGGGACTCCTCAGGAGGACATGGTGGGTCTAGGGAAGGGGTGGCTGATGATGCCATTGAGTACGCGTTGGCAGCTGCTCTGCCAGTACCCTGAGCCTGGGTGAGAGAGGATGAGGAGGATGAGGAGGGCATGGTCATTCATTCTACCAAGCCTTCAGCATGATGCGGCTCCACATGTCCAGCTGCCGAAAACAAAGACAAGCGTGTCCCATGGCCACGTGCTGATGACGATGCACGACCACGTCCACGGCCAGCACTGTTGTCTCTAGAAACAGAGCCGGCCTGCCCTGTGTTCTTGCCTCTGCACGCTCTGCCTCTCCTTGGCGGTCTTCCAGCCATTGTAGTCGGTAGTGTATATAGTATAAAAAATAGAGCTCCTATGTGTGCTCACAACACACTGTAGGTCCTATGGGTGCTGACACTAACACACTATAGGTACTATGTGTGCTGCTGACAAGAAAATATAGGAGCTCTGTTTGCTGCCACTAACACACTAGAAGTCCTATGGGTGCTTCTGCGAAGAAAATATAGGAGCTCTGTGTGATGCCACTAACACACTAGAAGTCCTGTGGGTGCTGCTGAGAAGAAAATATAGGAGCTCTGTGTGATGCCACTAACACACTAGAAGTCCTATGGGTGCTTCTGCGAAGAAAATATAGGAGCTCTGTGTGATGCCACTAACACACTAGAAGTCCTGTGGGTGCTGCTGAGAAGAAAATATAGGAGCTCTGTGTGATGCCACTAACACACTAGAAGTCCTATGGGTGCTTCTGGGAAGAAAATATAGGAGCTCTGTGTGATGCCACTAACACACTAGAAGTCCTGTGGGTGCTGCTGAGAAGAAAATATAGGAGCTCTGTGTGATGCCACTAACACACTAGAAGTCCTATGGGTGCTTCTGGGAAGAAAATATAGGAGCTCTGTGTGATGCCACTAACACACTAGAAGTCCTGTGGGTGCTTCTGGGAAGAAAATATGGGAGCTCTGTGTGATGCCACTAACACACTAGAAGTCCTATGGGTGCTTCTGGGAAGAAAATATGGGAGCTCTGTGTGATGCCACTAACACACTAGAAGTCCTATGGGTGCTTCTGGGAAGAAAATATGGGAGCTCTGTGTGATGCCACTAACACACTAGAAGTCCTATGGGTGCTTCTGGGAAGAAAATATGGGAGCTCTGTGTGATGCCACTAACACACTAGAAGTCTATGGGTGCTTCTGGGAAGAAAATATGGGAGCTCTGTGTGATGCCACTAAGACACAATTGAAGTCCTATGGGTGCTTCTGGGAAGAAAATATAGGAGCTATGTTTGCTGCCACTAACACACTAGAAGTCCTATGGGTGCTTTTGGGGTGCAATGCTGTGCTAACAGCACTGCGGTTGGTACTACTGAAATACTGTACTAACAGTAAAACACGCACCAGACTAATCCCCAGCAGCAGCTAATAACACACTAACCAGCAGCAATGGATGATCAATGACAGGTAGCAATGATTTAGCAAATAAATAGCCAATGGTTTAGCAAAGAAGAGCAAATCTTTCTGTAGCAATGAATCAAGCAAAGACACAGAATCAGCCTGATCTCTCCTAAAGCCGGAACTCATGTGACCGGCGCCGACGGCGTGGCGGCCTTTTAAATGGTGGGGCGTGTACTAAAGCCCCTGAGCTTTAATTGGCTACAGGCGTCCTGCCTGTAGCCAATTATTGCTCTCCGAGTTTCCGGCGCTGTGATTGGCCAAGCATTCGGGGTCACAGTGCATGCTTGGCCAATCATCAGCCAGCAATGCACTGCGCCGGCCGCAATGCATTGCGGGGCCGCTCGCATCACACGAATGTGATGCGAACGGCCCAAATAGTTCTGGGCTCGCCGAGCGAGCGAACGCCCGGTGCTCGATGCGAACGTGGGTTCGCATCGAGCACCGGGCCCATCCCTACTCAGAACCACTCTATCTTCTAAAACCAACAAAAAAAGGCTCCTTAACTGACAGGGCCTGTAGGTCGCTCACCCTTCTGGCCGTGGTTATGGCCAGTAAGAAGGCTAACTTCAACGTCAAAAACTTAACTGAAATTTCCTGTGCTGGTTCGAAGGGCGCTTTCGTCAGTGCCTCCAAGACCAATGTTAAGTTCCATGGCGGAAAACATTCACCCTAACAGGGGTCACCCTTTCCCTTGCCAGAATTAATCTCTTAATCAGGGGCTCTAGTGCGACCCTCTGATCCATAAATACAGATAGTGCTGCTATCTGTACTCTCAGGGTATTTGTGGAGATCCCCTGATCCACCCCTGCTTGTAGGAATTCCAGTACCACCGGTACTGAAAGGATAGACACCTCCTTATTCTGGCACCACTGTGAGAAACGATTCCAAACTTTAGAATAGATTCTCCTGGTGACCAGCTTCCTGCTGCCCAATAGGGTCTCAATTACCCTATCCGAGCAACCTTTACCTCTGAGGATCTCCTCCTCAAGTACCATGCCGTCAGACAGAAGAACCCCGGGTCTGGGTGGAGGACTGGTCCTTGTATAAGAAGATCCCGTCTGGCTGGAAGACAGAGCGGAGGAGAGATTGACCACTCTTTGAGCGTGGCAAACCAGGTCCTCTTTGGCCACCATGGGGCTATCAGAATCAGTCCACAGTCTGATCGGGCCAGCTTTTGTAGCACTCGTGGTATCAACACTAGTGGGGGAAAAGCGTATGCAAGATAGAAGTCCCAGTCCTGAGACAGAGCATCCACTCCCTGAGACCCCCCTCCTCTGTTGAGGGAGAAGAAGTGATCCACTTTTTTGTTTCCTCTGTGGGCAAAGAGATCTATGTCTGGGCACCCAAACTTCTGACTTATTTGCAGAAAGACCTCCTGATTCAGTTCCCATTCCCCCTGGAGGATGGGTTTCCGACTTAGAAAATCTGCCACCACATTGGCGGTTCCTCTTATGTGAACCGCCGATATGGATTGAAGATTTTCTTCGGCCCAATTTAAAATGTTCAGGGTTAGATTCAGAAGCTTCCTGGATCTGGTGCCCCCCTGGCGGTTTAGGTAAGAGACTGTCGTCACATTGTCCGACAGAACCTGAACCTCTAACCCCTGAATCCTGTCTCCGAAGGCTCTTAATGCCTGGCCCACTGCCAGAAGTTCCCTGTGGTTGGAGGAGGCCCCCGCCTGTGAAGGAGTCCAGGCCCCTTGTGCCTGAGCTTCCCCCAGGTGAGCTCCCCAACCCCAAGCACTTGCGTCAGTGGTTACTATTGTGGGGTTCCACTGATCCCAGGGTAATCCCAAACTGAGCCTGTCCTGATTCAACCACCAATCTAGGGAGGCCTCTACTTTTGCTTGGATAGACACCTTCCCGTCCAGTGACTCCTTCCTTTTGTCCCAGGAGGACAGTAGGAAGAACTGCAGCTCCCTTGAATGGAGCTGAGCCCAGGGAACCGCTGGAATACATGAGATAACACCCTCATGATCTGCCTGCGAGAGCACTCCCTGGCTTCCTTTAAAGAAAAGATCGCTGTAATCACTTTCAACCGTTTCTCCTCTGGAAGAAACAGTTTCTGAGCCTCTGTATCCACCAGGTATCCCAGAAACATTTTTATTTGGGATGGTGCCAGAGAAGATTTCTCTCTGTTCACTATCCAACCCAAGGTCTCCAGGGTAGAGATCACTCTGTCTACATCTACTTCTACCTGTTCTTGAGACTGTCCATATACCAGTAGATCGTCTAGATAAGGTATAAGGGACACCCCCTGAAGGTGTAGATAAGCTACTACCTCCGCCAGGACTTTTGTGAAGATCCTTCGGCTTGCTGTCAGTCCGAAGGGGAGAGCTCAGAATTGCCAATGTTGGATTCCTCTGTCCGTAAGGACTGCGAACCTTAGCAGGGACTGGTGTTCCTTGCAATCGGAATGTGGAGATAAGCATCCCTCAGATCTATCGTGGCTAGAAACGCATCTTTTAATAGATGCCTGCGCACCGTATAGATACTCTCCATCCGGAAGGTCTTTTGTCTCAAAAACCTGTTCAGTTTCCTGAGATTTAATATCAGGCGAAATTTCCCTGACGGTTTTTGGACGACAAAAACATGGGAGTAAAATCCCTGGTAGTACTCTTTCGGTGGAACGGGAATGATCACCTCCTGAAACGCCAGTCCCTGCACGCTGTCCACCAGTCCTGCGGCCCTTGAAGGTTCCCTGGGAAGACGGGTCAGAAATTTTTTTTGAGGGGGAGTGGAGAGAAATTCCAGACGATATCCCTCTGTCAAGATCTGTAATATGTAGGGGCTTCCGGAGATCTTGTTCCACTGAGGGACAAAGTGAGCCAATCTCCCCTCTACCCTGACGCTGGCGTCACTTGGACTGCTTGGTGGCATCTTTAGGACCGGAAAAGAGCAGGCTACCTTTTTGCGTGCTCTTTCCCTTCCCCCACCTTCTATTTGCGTCTTTTTTACCCTTAAAACTTCCTTGATTAGAGGGGGGACGAAAAAACTTCCTGCTCCTCTCTCTCTTAGCTTTGACTGGAAACTTTTTCCCCTTTTCTGCTGACCTTGACAGGACCTGATCCAGGCCTGGTCCAAATAGTTGTGAGCCCTCAAAGGGTAACCCGCATAGTCGAGATATAGACATATGATCTCCTTCCCATGACTTGACCCAGACAGCCCTTCTTGCCGAGTTAAGGAGGGCAGCAGACTTGGCCGTGTTCCTAACGGATTCTACTGCCGCATCTGCTAGATATGCCACAGCCTTACCTATTAACTCTAGAGACTCAGAGACTTCTTTAGAGTTACTCTCTCTAGAAACATGGTTGGAAAGTCTACCTAACCATGCATCGACGTTCCTAGCCACGCAAGCTGATGCCAAGGCAGGAGACATGGCTGCTGCATTTGCATCCCACGCTCTTCTCAAGAGCGTTTCGGCCCTTCTGTCCATTTGGTCCTTCAGGTTACCTGAGTCCTCGAAAGACAAATCAGACTTCTTTGAGACCTGTGACAGGGCTGCGTCCAACTTGGGGGTTTTGAAAAACTTCTGTTCCTCTTCCTTCCCAAAAGGAAACCTCCTCTTCCACGTCTTAAGCCTCAGAACCTTTCTTTCTGGGTCTTTCCACTCTCTCAGTATCACCTCCTTTAGGGCCTGATGGACTGGGAATACCCTGGATTGAGGTTTACCCAATCCCCTGTACATTTTATCCCTGGTAGAAGCCTGAACCGGAGGTTCCGGGATATCCTCAGAGACATAAATTACCCTGAGTAACTGCCCCATATCCTCTAAGGGAAAGAGGTGGCTACTAGCTCTAGGATCTTCACTATCCTGGCTATCAGCGTCTGAATTTTCCCCCTCTTCTAGAGAGTCTTCCTCTGACTCCTCCAAGTCCTCCAAACCTGAGGTAACAGAGGATGGGTTTTTCTGTGAGGTTTTATGGCCCCTGTCTGAAAAACCCTCCTGAGAGGAAATATCGTCTCTAGAGGACAGGCCTGCTTTGTCATCCGTCCTCTGAACTTCCCTAGGTGCTATGGCTGTCTTAAGAGATTGTAGTGTAGAAAGCATCTCAGATTGTACTACCAGGAAATCCTTTATAACCTGTGAGGTTTCCTTACTCGACAGCTTATGAATGCACCTAAAACAAAAAGGTTTAGAATGGTCTGGTGGGAGCTTGTCATTACAGTTCCCACACCTTTTTGTTCTGGGGGAGGGGGATTTTTACCCCTAGCCTTGTGAACCCCTTGAGCAGAGCCGCTAAGTTCTAAAGGAGACAGAAGAGAGACATGACACCCTTAAAATACTTTCTCACTCTCCTGTGCCTTCCCCTCCCCCTCATGGTGTAAGTAAGACCCCTCTTACCCCACCACTCCCAAACAGAAGAGGACTCACCACCTGTAGCCTCTTCTTGTGTTAAGGGTGTGACTATGTCCTCCTCTCTTTCCATCCTGTTCCTTGCTGGGTCCGTCCAGGAGGCGACCGGGAGGAAGAAGAGTGACAGTCGCGAGGCCTCTGCCTGCCTCTCCAGAGTCTTTGAGAAACTGCTCCTCAGACGCCGGTGCTCGGCGCCATTTTGTTGAGGGCCCGCTGCCCAAAGGATGGGATTTGGCTCCACCCGGAACGCTTACTCCTTAGCCAGGAGTATTACAGCATTCAGAGAGATGGAAACCTTCCCAAAAGAACCCTGCCCAGCACCACTGGACACCCTGGGCTCTCACCAACTCATTCAGCAGCTTGAGCTCCAGTCTCAGACTCTGGTCCCTTCAACACCCCTGTACCTGACTGGGTGGAAGAACAATGGCATGAGGTATGTGCTCACAGGAGCTCCGGAATACCCCTCTGTACCCGGGAGGCTCCTTGCCGGGGAGTAACATCTGCCCTGGCCGTTGGGGGGCCCCCTGGGAAGGGACTGAACCCTGGCTGGATCCGCCACCCTCCCCGGCTTTGGAATCCAGCCCCCAGAGGGGGGACCATCCGCTACTAGCTTCAGGTCTATAGACAAAAATAACAAACGTTTCGCTGCCGGGAAACACAATCAAGAACTGAGGTGCAGGGGGGGAGGGAGGGGCCTTTTAACCTTGGTGTTGATTGTGTTTCCTGTCAGGTGGACCAGTCATCTCTCAGGTTATGCCGTCCTGAAAGATGACTAGAGAAAAAACACTTTGATGTCCTATTGGTCAACCCAGCCCCTCCAACACATGCCAATCTTCTCCAAGGTAATATCCCAAAACAGATACCTCATAATAATGAGGTTTCTTCATTTCAATGACAATACCCAGTGCCCTCCCCGAAATGACCCAAATTATGACAGGCTTTTCCAAATTCGGCCACTTCTAAATTATTTTTCTTAAGTATTCCCCCAGCTGTTTACCCCGGACCAACACATGTGTGGATGAGTCCCTTATTAAATTTAGTGGCAAGCTTAAAATCAAAAATGTATTCCCAGCAAAAGGGCCCGCTATGGGGTGAAGGTATACAAATTATGCAACCAAGTCACAGGGTACATGTATGCCTTCAAAGTGTACAAAGGGAAGGACACCCAGCTGCAGCCCCCTAAATGCCCGGACTACTTGGGATCAAGCGGGAAAATTGTTTGGGACCTCATATACCACCTACTGGAGAAAGGCTACTTTTTATATGTAGACAACTTCTACACATCTCTGTCCCTGTTCCACAACCTTCACCGGATGAAGACACCAGCATGTGGCACCGTAAAAAAAAAAAAAAAAAAACGGAAGGGCTTTCCTCAAAGTCTTGTCAATAAAAAATTGATAAAAAGGAGAAATGGCAAGTCTGCGAAACAAGGAGATTTTGGCAGTAAAGTGGAGGGACAAAAGGGATGTCTACATGTTGTCTTCAATCCACACAGGGGTCTCACATGTGAGGGGCTCCAGAATTGTTTTTCTGGATGAAGAAAACAATTTTTGTTTTCTCAATCCTAGATTAGGGTCTGGAGACTCGGAGGCTTCAAAGAGATTTGGGTAAGAGAAGCCTCTACCCCTGTCCCCATTCTGTCCTGAACGAGGCCCTACTTCTGCCTGTGGGACTTCCTGCCGTCATGCCTCTGCCTGTCGCACTGACCACACCACATGTTCCTGCCTACTACCAGGACCAATATTTTTGGCACTGCTGACAATATCTCTGCCTGCACTGACCCTGGACTTTATATGGACAGTATCCCTGCCTGGGCAATTGTGTTCGCCGTTGCTGACCAAGTCCCTGCCTGCTGCCTAGACCAGTGCTATCCTCCTGTGTACAACTGCGCTACTACAACCACAGGTAATCTCTTGTTTACGCTTTGCTCAGCATAATGTATTTTGGGGTGTAATTCTTGGTATGTGTATGCTATGTGTCCCTGGAACACCTGATGGTGTTCCTTGCATTTTGGATCTCTGTATGTGGCCAGACTGTGTAGAAGTCTCATACGTGTGGTATCGCCATACTCAGGAGGAGTAGCAGAATGTATTTTGGGGTGTCATTTTTGCTATCTAAATGCCATGTGTTGGAGATATCTTATAAACGGACAACTTTTTGTAAAAAAAAATGTGTTTTCATTTTTTTTCCCAGATTTTCCAAATACTTCTGGAAACAAATGAACCTTTCAAAAGACTCATTATGCCTCATAGATTATACGTTGGGGTGTTAGCTTTCCAAAATGGGGTAATTTTGTGGATGTGTCTATTGTCCTGGTGCTCCAGGGCCTTCAAAAGTGTAATAGGTGGTTGAGAAATGTGATGTGTAATTTATGCTCCTAGAACACCTGATGGCGCTCCCTGCATGTTGGGCCACTGTATGTGGCCAGGCAGTGAAAAAGTCCCACACATGTGGTATCCCTATACTCAGGAGTAGCAGAATGTATTTTGGGGTGTCATTTGTGGTATATATATATATGCCATGTGAGAGAAATAAGCTATTACAATGAAAATTTTGTGAAAAAAAAAAAAATCTTAATTTTGCAAAGAATTGTGGGAAAAAAAAATTACAACTTCAAATAACTCACCATGCCTCTTACTAAATACCTTGAAATGTCTACTTTCTATTTGGGGAGCATTTGTACTTTCCTGGCTTGTTAGAGTCTCAAGAAATGAGATAGGCCACCAGTACATCAGATGTGATAATTTATCTTATGATTTGCACCATAGCTTGTAGACTCTAAAACTTTCGCACAGACCAAAAAATTTCCACAAATTTTGGGTTATTATTACCAAAGATATGTAGCAGTATAAATTGTGGCCAAAATTTATGAAGAAAAATTATTAATTTGCAAAATGTTATCACAGAAATTAAGAAATATTCATTTTTTTCAAAATTTTCGGTCTTTTTTCATTTATAGCGCAAAAAATAAAAAACCCAGAGGTGATCAAATACCACCAAAAGAAAGCTCTATTTGTATGAAAAAAAAGGACAAAAAAGTAATTTGGGTACAGTGTTGCATGACTGAGTAATTGTCATTCAAAGTGTGAGAGCACCGAAAACTGAAAATTGGTCTGGATAGGAGGGGGGTTTAAGTGCCCAGTAAGCAAGTGGTTAAGCACACAAGTGCTTTTTTTTTTTTTTACCGATGCTATTCCTTTACACTAGCTTTTGGTTTTTACAAATGCAGCAATTCAGAAATTGGATGAAAGGTTTAGCACTGGGAAACACTTTATGAAAGATAAAAAGTGCATTTTATATACAACTATATAGATCAGACCAAAATGAGGGGCAAATGCAGAGGAAAGGGATTTTGTTTCCGAATGTGGGACAGTCCCTTGAAATCAGGGGCAGTTGGGAGCTATGCCTTATGCCACGTACACACGATCGGAATTCTCGTCGGAAAAAGCTCTGACGGTTTTCCCGATGGAATTCCGCTCAAACTGTCTTGCCTACACACGGTCACGCCAAATTCTGACCGTTAAGAATGCAGTGACATACAACACTACAACGAGCCGAGTTCAATGCGTCCGAGCATGCGTCAAATTGTTTCTGAGCGTGCGTATGAATTTTGCAGAATTGCTACAGACGATCGGAATTTCCAATAGAAACCTTTTTCCGTCTGAAAAATTGAGAACATGCTCTCAATTCTTTGCTGTCGGAAATTCCGCCAGCAAAATTCCGATGGAGCCTACACACGGTCGCATTTTCCGATGAAAAGCTCTCATCTGTCTTCTTGTGGCCGGAATTCCGATCGTGTGTACGCGGCATTACACTGTTTACAATATAAACAGCTTCCATTGCCAATGTAAAAACATTTACATATAGTTTTTAAAACAAGGACCAAAACTTTGCCACGGTCCTTCAACTAACACTGTGCTTCAAAAACAGCCATGTAACGAGCTACCATTTCCTGCCACTCTCCCAGTGTCACGCGCAAACAACATCCGTCAAATAACGCACCTCAGCCATTTCCCGCTTTGCTCTGTTCAAACCAGAGCACAGTTCTTGAAACCCTGTCTGGGCGGGGACCGCTGTCGTCACGCAGGCGCCATGTTTAGCAGCCCCATTGAAAAGAATGGCAAACTTCAGTATGCTGTCAGGTTGAGGGGGCGTGGTCGGCTGCTATCTGCTTGGGAGGCAGCTGCATCCGTAATGTCTTTGCTATCGGAAGGCGGGCCGTTCGCCCAGGCAATGAGGCGTGAAATATGGGAGGGAAGGGGAGGAGGTGTGTGGAGTGCGGCCGACACACAGCTCGCAGCCTCATAACACGCAGCTAAAAAGCATCGATGTGGTGGAATAATCTGGAGCCGCAAGTACATGTAAACATGACCCCGCCCACAGTGTGTGCACGAGACGCTCCCAGTGCGAGTCTCGCCGTCTTCTAATTCTTACTGCGTGTGAGCCGAGCTCACTGTGACCCCCGCCATCTCCTCACAGCTTAACTCTGCGCGTCCCGGGAGGGAGGAAACACCTGTACGTTATGTCATTTTACAGACTGGAGGTCACCGAATCCCTCACTGGGCGTGGAATTGAGAGGCGCTGTGTGCTGTTGGTGGGGGAGACGGTGACCACACGAAGCATGTTCATTTCTACATGTACAGCCCGTTAGGTGGCAATGGCACCTACTGGAATGTTCTTTAAAAAAAAAAATCACCTCGGCCAATCCGCTTCCAGTACAGCGTAAACCCGGTTGCTGTGGGTTACTGCAAAAGAATGGCTGTCTGCGGTGTTCTCCTGTAGTGATAAGCTGGAGGGGTGATGCAAGACAACAGTGATGTGTAATAACAGGAAGCCTCTAAGCAGGCAGATATTCATAGAGCTCAGCCATACTGTACAGTACAGGGTAGATGTCTACAAGGCATACGGGCGTTTTAGTTGCTACTGTCAACTGCAATGCCTAACACTTGCAGGTGAGGAACACATGAGCTCTCAACTCAAAGAAACGAGTTGCACTTTAGCATTTTTAACGTCACACCCTCCCCCCCACTTCAGAAGCTGTGCGATGCAGTGAAATAAAAAAAAAAAAAAAAAGTCTCTGGGACTTTTTGTTTTTCTTGTGTTTTATGTGGGTAGGGAAGCCCATTGAAATGAATAGGGTGTCTACGTGCTAAACAGATATGAACAGAGCCTTAGAGTACTGTCCCCCATCGGATAGTGTCTGCCCTATACTGCGCTTGCGCAGTACGGCGGACAAAGGAGATGCCGAAAGTCTCCGAAGATGAACAGCTGATCGTCCACTCTACACGGCGCCTGTGCACTACATTCTGCCCCGAGTTCAGGTTCAAGCCCCACCATCCAAGTGCACATAGAGTTAGAATAAAAATATGCCGAGCGCAGCGAGGGGCCCGGTTACAAAGTGCTTACATCGGCAGTGTCTGACAAAATGTACAATTAAGTGCGCAGGCACCGTGTAGAGCTGCTAATCAGCTGTTCATCTTCGGAGACTTTCGGCATCTTTCTCCTCCGTACTGCGCAAGCGCAGTATAGGGCGGACACTATCTGATGGGGGGACCTTTCTTGTCAGAACACCGGCTTCATACTGCTGCCCTGTGGTTTGGCCACAGCGCACGTGTATCTGAGGTTTTTGCACAGTATACTTTCTATTAGGTTGCACATTTTTGGCACGTTCTATAAAGATGCAGCAAAAGTACTGGATGCTGCATCTTTGCACTTTCAGCAAACACACAACCTAATAGAAAGTGTATGGGACCAAGGCAAAAGCCATGGCCAAGCTGCAGCACAGCAGTGTGAAGGCCAGCCCTTGTACAATCACTTTCAGATCTACCAACTACTAATTGAATGGTTTAGATTTGACTGCATGTTATCTAGCGTTGGTAAAACAAAATGTGCTTGCATAAACAGATTGAACGGTCAGATTGTAATGTATGTGCTGGGTTTTAAACTGACCATACACTTTAAAATCTGATTTTACACTCTTCTTTCACTCCATGACCAACTATGTAATATAAGGCTTTTCACATTAATAGAGAAGTATGGCCATACTTCTCTTCTGGGTCACAGAAATACGCTTTTACTTGTGCTCTCCTGTGACCCAGGATCAGCTGACAGCGAGCTAAAGGCTGCTGTTGACTGATGTCACAGAGCAGCTCCAGGCTCTGGAAAGATCCCAACCATATTGTTGGAATCCACCTGGTTGACAACCGGGATCTGCCTCTCGGTGCACAGCTGACAGCCAAAGCCAGCTGTGCCCACCCTCTCCAGCTTGGTACTTCAGTGAGTGCTGGAGGGGCAGAAAGCAGCGACTGACAGTCACTGCTGTCTGCTTTGGGAAGTCTGAGAACCCAGTGATCAGCAGTTATATGATCAATCGGTTCTTGTTTAATGGTATTGAGATGATGTTGGACAGCTGCAGCATTGAGTTGAGTAGATTTAAAAAATAAAAATTATGTAACCCAAACTTCTCCTTTAATCGATTGCTTACCGTATACAGTAAATATACAGCGGCAAAGCGGCTCTCCTGGGCAGGATCACGTACCTGCACTTTCAGATCTGGGTCGTGCGCTCTTGTGTCCCACTCTTGCTGTGATTGGACACAGTGGGACACAATCAGCAGGTCCGGCGTACGCGATGTATGCCAGGACCCACTGATCATTCGGGAGACAGGCAGATCGCTGTTCTGTGAGAACGGAAGGCTGTGATCCAAAGTCGCTGATCGCCGCCATTACTAGTGAAAAAAAAAAAAATTCCATAAATCTATCCTATTGTTTGTAGATGCTATAACTTTTACGCAAACCAATCAATGTACGCTTGTTGGGATTTTCTTTTACCAAAAACATGTACCAGAATACATTTTGGCCTAAACTGATGAAGAAATTCGATATATATATATTTTTTTTTTTTTTTTATTGGATATGTTTTATAACAGAAAGTAAGAAATTATTTTTTTTCAAAATTGTCAGTCTTTTTTTGCTTGTAGCACAAAAAAAAAAAACTTCACAGGTGATCAAATACCACCTAAAGAAAGCTCTATTTGTGGGAAAAAATGGACACCAATTTTATTTGGGTACAACATCGCACGACCATGCAAATGTCAGTTATGGTAACGCATTGCCATATTGCAAAAAATGGCCCAGTCATGAAGCGGGGTAAACCTTCCAGAGGGCAAGTAGTTAAATACAAATTGAATGGGATGTTACTATTTATTTTTATATTAGATTTTCGTTGCATTACAATAGGATTGTACAGTCACATTGTGGTAGTAATGTTGTGCTATATTCCGGAGCAGCCAATCAGAAGTCGCCATTCAGCCCCCTGTAAGGGGATTCCGTCTGACAGCTATAGGCTTCTGTATGTGATCATGTTAACACTACGCTGTCATGAATAGTATAGTAAATGTCCGATGTTTGTGGGCAGTGAAGTACCATGCTGGCAATTGTAGGATAAGTTCGCTGTCAGCCCCTAGCCCGCTGTACACTGTATTGGAGCCGAGTCCAGGCTGACTTCCTTTGCACTTGCAAGGGGCGTAGATGGAGCGGCCCCTCCCCCTCGCCAACCCAAATCCATCTCTTCTGTTCACAAACCTCTTTTTTGACGCAGGAGAAATCCAGATCCGAAGTACGTCACTAATCATTGTGAGCCCCTAAACTGCAGCTTGTTGGCGGCTGTGTATGTGAAAAAAATCTAGGAGGGAGGTGGGGGAGGAATAGTTCTAGAAGGACAAGATAGAGGAAGGGGGAGCCAAAGTGAAAGGTGCATATTGATGATCGCACAAAGTGTCAGAAGATGGACGATCGCCGAGGATGGGGAGGGTTGGCCCAATAGGGCACTGCTAAAAAAGTCTGGAAGAGGGAGGTGGGGGGACATTGCGAAATCTACCTGATCTGGGTCCCAGGGCCAGCAGAAGCAAAGGACCCCCTCCATGTGAAGGGACTTCCATGGGTTACACCCCCTCCCTACCTGGAGATCAGAGGAGAGAAAACCACCCCACAGCCCTCCAGCATGAGCCTGCCATAGGATTGAGTGCAAAGTAAAGCCTCCCAGCACCCACCCCCTTCAGATGAACCCAGGCGGCATACATTGCAGGACTATGGAGTGAGCGATCTGCAGCCATTGCCCCCCGGAAGTTGTGTGTGTGCGGAGGACACAGAAGCACTTAGTTGGTGTGCGATGAGCCGCTGCTGGACTTTGTGGACGAGGCTGGTGGTGCTGTGCTTGTCGTGGGATCCTCCCCTCCTTCTCTCCTAACCTGAGCTCATTCCACTCTGAGGACACCCGACAAGCGGCAAGGTAAAGGCAGCCCCGGCTGTGCCATGGGGGGGGGGGGGGGGTGCAGCGCAGGCATTGCGCATGTTGGGCAGTCATGTTAAAAGAGTAAGAGGGAGGGGAAGAGCCAGAAACAACAACTTTTCCTTCAACCTGCCATCGGCCCTAAAATGTGCCTTTTACTAATGACTGCGGCACCGGGCCATTCCGATCGGTCAGCTTCCAGGGCGGCTGCCGATGCCCCTTGGTTGGCACGTTGCAAGGGGGGTGGAGGCATTGGTCCATGTTGTTGATAGTCTCCCAGGCATGTGCAGCCTTTCTGGTGAGGATTAGCTATCTCTGATCGTAGAGGGGGGGTATAGTGGGCGATCGGGCTAGAGTGTGGGGATGGAGTTGTCACATAGGATTGAGAGGAAACGTAATGCTATGCCAGAGATCGCATTGTGGATGGGGCGAGATGTACCGTCATGTCACTGAGTGCAATGGAAATGTACTGCTGCTTCTGTGCTGCACGTTGAAGGAGAGGTCTGTAGGGGGCGTGGCTGTTGTTTACCTTCTGAAACTCACGGTTCCCATCGGACGCCTCTGGGGGCGTTTTGTACAAGATGATCAGCGGATTTCTGTAGAAACATTTCTGCTCCCCACTCACAAGGCACAACATGCGATTACAGCCTATTCTCCACCAGCAGCCACTTCCTGCACTACAGGCCCCATCTACACAGCCTGTTTACAGGGGAGAGGGAGGTTTTTTTTTTTTTTTTGTGGTAGATGCTGGTTTATATGTTATTTGATGGTGGGGGTTGACCAGAACTGAAGGCGCCGTGCATAGTAACCAATCAGTGTCTAGCTGCAGTTAAGCTTTGAAATAGAAAGCTAGAAGCTGGTTGTCATGAACAGGTACTCCAGATTCTGGCTGCTCCGGTCTTAGAAGAAAAAAATGGACGAAATTTACTATTTTTTTTATCCTAAATAAATAAAAATACCCCGTACAGGTTTTGATCTGGAATCAGTCGTTTTTAACTGCATCAGTAATCCCGATTTGCGATCAGTAGTTGTGAACTAGTGTCAGTAGTGATCTGCCATAAATAGTCTTGGTTTGACATCAGTAGTAGGATTTCTTCTACCCGATAATTACACGTGTTTTGGGATGAAGTGACTTGTGAGTTTGGACTATTAAAACATGCTTGGAAGAGTAGCTATTGTTGGCCTTGAATTATTTATCAGTGTGAAGTCTGCAGTATTGATGCTCTATAAGAGGATTTGAAAACAGCTGTCAGGCAGGTGGTCCATAGCTGCAAGCTGACTTCCCATGGGTCTTCTGTTATCTGATTTATCCAGCACCTACATCCATACACATGGTCCTAGGACCATTTTAAGGCTGCTCTTTGTTTGATAACAATCCCCAATTTGCACGCTTGCAAATCGTGGCACCCCCACCCCTCTTGGATATCGTATGATTGCACTTTCTTGGCCTTCACACAGTGCAATACGAAGCCAACTGTAGCTGGAGTAGTGGAGGATCTGTGCTAGCATTGGTGGAGGACACACAAATCAGCCATTGGCTAGAAGGGGGAAGGTGTGTTAAGGGGAAGCGTTTATTACTCCAGATTCTTGTACACAGTTGTCAAGCACTCTATAAGGAAGAACAATTGAATTAAGGCATGTTAAATGACATAGTTATTGTGACAAATTGGATTTGGCTGTCAGTAGACACACATTTACACTTTGTATTGCAGTCATTGCACAACTGTTTATAAACTGGCAGTGCTTTCAACTGCTTAAGTCAGAAATTCAGGTTCTTGGGAAAATGGGTCGAGTTTGTGATCATTTTATTGTTTTGTGATTAGTTATTTTTATAATTGGTTTTATTATTGCTTTGCTTGTAATCAGTGGCTTCAAGCTCAGCACGAACCTAAATCTAACATCATCAGCAAACTAAAAAGATCATCATCATCATTATTAATAATAATATTATTATTATTATTATTATTATCACAATTAGACTTAAAGTGTAGCTTCACCCTGATAGGTATGTCTGTGCGCAAACATCTGTCACTTCAGGGGCACAAGAGAGATGCTTGTTTTTCACTGTGTATGACTCATATGAATGGATCCTTATACAGCAAGACAATGATGATTATGTGAAGTAACCTTCATACAGAAGAATAAAAACTGCTTCTGCTTGATTGCTACGGCTTACTACATTTGCTTTTTGCACATTGATGGTGAATAATCCTGAATTTTGAGACCATGTTAATGATTTAGTTGGGGGCCAGGTTGTGGTTGGCTTTGTAAGTTATTGTTAGTATCTTGAATGTAATTCATTGGTTGAGTGGCAGCGGTGCGCTGGCAGGACGTCAGGAAAAGTCCTTCCAGCAGCTTCTTTGGAGCGGTGAAGGAGCGTTGAACTCACCGCTCCTCCAGCGCTGCTCCCCATGGAAATCAATGGGGCAGCGCTGTAATACCACCGGCAAAATGCCGCTATTGCATCGTTTTACGGGGGGTTTTAACCCTTACTCGGCCGCCAGCAGGGGGTAAAAGCGCCCCGCTAGCAGCCGAAATGCGCTGCAAATCCGATGGTAAACCGCCGCTAAAAATAGCGGCGTTTTACCGCCGACGCTATGGGCGGTGCGGTGTGAAAGGGGTCTTGTAGCTAAAGAAAAAATGTGTGTGTGGTGTGTGTTTTTTTTTTTTTTTTTTTTTTTTTTTAAGGTTTCCTTTGCCATCTGTGTGCCAGTGGGGGTTATTTACTAAAGGCAAATCAACTTTGCACTACAAACAGCATTTTAGCTTGCACATGTTTGGTTAATAAAATCAGCATTCCCCTCATATCAAATCTTCCCCTCAGATCTACAGCGACTGTACTTCCAAGTGCACTTGTAGTGCAGAGTGGATTTGCCTTTAGTAAATAAACCTCATTGTGTACATTCTCTTAGGCCCCTGTCACACTTGTGCGACTTCAAAGTCACATGATTTTACCGCAATTTCAAGGAATGCCTGTGTAAGTGGCATCAAAATCAGACCAAAGTAGTGCAGGGACTACTTTGAAGTGGGAACGACTTGAAGTCGTACTAATATGAATGGCTGTCATTGGAGATCATGGGGAACGACTTGTCATGCTACTTTGCAGTCCCAAATTGTGGGATAAGTCGTATAAGTGTGAAAGGAGCCTAAAAGAGAATGTCTAAGGCCCCTTTCACATTTATACGACTTGTCCCACAATTTGGGACTGCAAAGTAGCATGACAAGTCGTTCCCCATGATTTCCAATGACAGCAATTCATATTAGTATGACTTCAAGTCGTTCCCACTTCAAAGTAGTCCCTGCACTACTTTGGTCCGATTTTGATGCCACTTACACAGGCATTCCTTGAAATCGCAGCAAAATCGTGCGACTTTGAAGTCGCACAAGTGTGAAAGGGGCCTTTTGTTCCCTTTGTCATCTGTGTGCCAGTGGGGGGGGGGGGGTCATTTACTAAAGGCAAATCCACTTTGCACTGCAAGTGCACCGAAAGTGCACTTGGAAGTAAAGTTGCTGTAGATCTGAGGGGGACATGCAAGGAAAATAAAAAACAGCATTTTAGCTTGCACATGATTGGATGATAAAATTAGCAGAGCTTCTACTCATTTCAGATCTACCCCTTAGAGTTAGAGAGACTGCACTTTCAGTTCAAAGTAGATTTGCCTTTCGTAAATAACCCCCACTATGTCGCAGCACCCAAAGTGTCCGTGTCCCTTCTTCCTCAGTGCCCTCCCTCCCAGGTCACTGCATCTGTCACGCTGACAGGTGCATGGCCAAGAACTTTGGTACTGAGGTGGGCAAAGCCTGATGATGAACGGAGAGACTAGTTCCCCATCTCCCTACTCTTGCTTCACCCCTCACGTCAGTGGGTGGATCTGTAGCTACTATTTAGTCTTATTAGGCTTTCGAATCTGCTTACTGCCATGCGCTATCAATCGTAGGCAAGGCGGACCAGATGGGGAACTAATCTGAGTTTCCCTTCAAGCTCCTCCCACCCAACAGGTGCAGCAGGCAATTTGAGTTCTGGGGCCCAGTTGCCTGTGAGGTCCACCTTGCCAGTGATTAACAGTGGATGGCAGTGGGCGGATTCCAAAGCTGCTATTGGACTCTAATCTGCCCAATGTCATCTCAATCACAGGCAAAGTGGACCTGTTGGGGAAACTAGTCTGAATTTCCCATCAGGCTCTGCCTATCCTGCAACTCGTATTCATGCCTGCTGCACTTGTTGGGTGGTTAGAGCCTGACAGGCCATGCGTTTTCACTGAACCTCAAGTGTAAACGAGGCCTAGCAGCTACACAAACAGCAGTAAAAATGTGAAAGGGTTTAACCCCACTTGCCATTACCCATTACCTGCTCTGTTTAATGTTCTTGTACAGAGCGGTCCCTTACCTCCTCTTTAGCAGTTCTCCACCGGCGATGTCCTCTTAGTCTCTTTTCTAAGTGTTTCAATAGCAAGATGTGTGCTATAGAGGCACCCCTGTAGACATGCTCCTGAGCCAGGCTGTGTGTGTCCATAGAGAAGCATGGCACGGCTTGGCCATGCCCCCCTGCTCCCTCTTCACAGGATTTGACTGACAGCAGCAGGGGCCAATAGCTCCCACTGCTGCCTGTGTGTCCTGTGAAAAGAGGAACAGAGAGCAGTGCTTCTGCAAACTTGAGGGAGGACCCGGGTAAGTGTTTGGTGGGGGGGAACAAGCAGTGGGACATTTTTTACTTTTTTTTACTTTAATGCAGGGAATGCAGTAAGGCAAAAAATGTCTTCACTTTAGAACCACTTTAGTTTGCTGTGCATGCGCGAGGCCCCGCTCCTCTCTCCTATTTGCCGAGGGAGGAGGAGGAGGGAGCCCCGCGGTGATGTTACTGCCGCATCCGCTGTGCACTTCCGGAAATGGGAAAGGATACCTGTCAAAGACAGGTATCCTGTCCCCCCTCCCCCCGAAAGGTGCCAATTGTGACACCGGAAGGGGGGAGGAATCCGATGAGCGGAAGTTCCACTTTAGGGTGGAGCTCCGCTTTAAGTTCCACAGTGAGTATAACAAGCATGCTATGCTGCATATACAGACAGATTTTACTATTGTGGGTTTAGTAACACTTTTTAACTTCTAAAAAAGTTATTGCTTATGTCATGCAAGAGTGCCAGTTAGCAACCTTTCATTCACAGAAAAGTAATTGGTGCATTCAATGCCAAGATGGGATTTTTATATTTTAAAAGCTTTTCTGTTAGGGCCTTGCTATTGACTTCTGATTTCATTCGTAGTCCCAATATATTGCGTTTGAGAATGGAGCTGCAGTGTAGCCTGTGATTTGGTATAGTTGTGAAATTATGGGAGGAGCACCCACAAACTGACCTGTGTAGATTACCTGGCTTTCTTCAGCAATGGCTATACAACGGGAAATGTTTCTGAATTGCCCAAAGTAACAAGTCATCTCTTTAATTTTTACTTTGAAAAGTAAACCTGTAGTAAGGATAAAATATAGAAGGAAAGTTGCTGCCAAAGAGCATGTGCCTGTATTCCACAGAACTCTGCTAGGGATCCAGTATTGCTGACGCCCTCTCAATGGGGCTAATTCACTAAAGGCAAATGAGCTGTTTACTTAGAAAGGGAATTTACACTTTGATAAGTAATTGTAGTAAAAATTCACTTTGCAAATACCGATAACATGCAAGGAAAACAAAAATCAAAAATAGTATTTTTGCTTGCACATAATTGGTTAATGAAAGTTAACAGACCTTCTCAACATTTACTAAACTTTGGGGAAAATTCCCTTGAAAAGTGACCAGCCTAGTTTAACCAGTTCCCAACCGTGCTATAGCCAAAAGACGGCTACAGCTCGGTCATCCAGTTCTGGAAGGGCATTCATGGATGTCCTCCCAGAACCACACCCTCCGCACTCAGTCATCACTGTGTCTTTCAAACTCGGCTGATCACAGATCATTGTAAAGGGCCGAATACATTACAAAAACGTGCTGTTTTTTGGCAGTCCTCCTGTGATAGCGCGTGAGGAGAGAAGAGCCAGTAACCAGCAATTCTGATTGGACATTTACACTGATATCAGGGCACTGATCTTCAGTGCTCTGATTATTGGTGCAGCCTATCGGTGCACATCAGTGAAGGAGAAAAATTATTTATTTGCAAAATTTTACGACATGAACTTTTAGTTTTTTTTTTCAAAATTTTCAATATTCAGTGATTGAACACATGCCACCAAAAGAAAGCTCTATCTGTCTCAAATGTCATTACGACGCAAATTTTCATTCAAAGTGCGACAACACTGAAATGGACCTTGTGGATGGAACGTCTTGATTCCCCCTCACTTCTACTCCTTATGAGTCCTTGAAAGTCATGCCTAGCCATTTCTCAGGGTCAGACATTGCATTATGGCACATTACACATAGATATAGATTTCCAGAGAACGCTACTTTAATTTTATATATTTTTTTTCTTTTGTTTCTCTATTACCCTGATTTCCCCCTAGCACGTTGAAAATGTGGCCTCGATGGTAAACATTTTACTTAATTTTGTTCTGCAATTACTGAAGGATGGCATGTTATAAATGATACCTCTCACACTGTACATCTACAGCTATAAGACTTCAAGTAGAATTACCGGTATAAGCAAAGATTTTCTTTTTCCAATTTGGATAAAGCAAGGGATGGTAGTAAACCCTGTCAGATTTATTTTTGCCATCTGTACCCCTTTTGCGGTCATTTCCCTTCACTTCCTTTCCCATAGCCAAACAGGAAGTATGAGAAAATCCCTGCAAATTAAGGTTTTTCCTTGGGGACCCCCAGGTCACCAGAACTAGTGTCCCTATAGTGGCTGCAGGTTGTATGGATATTTTTAAGACTCTTAGATGTACATCTTAACCACTTCAGCCCGGACCAATTGGCAGCCAAAGGACCAGGCCCCTTTTTGCAATTCGGCACTACGTTGCTTTAACTGACAATTGCGCGGTCGTGCGACGTGGCTCCCAAACAAAATTGGCGTCCTTTTTTTCCCACAAATAGAGCTTTCTTTTGGTGGTATTTGATCGCCCCTGCGGTTTTTATTTTTTGTGCTATAAACAAAAATAGAGGGACAATTTTGAAAACAATGCAATATTTTTTGCTTTTTGCTATAATAAATATTAGAGGTCGACCGATATGGGTTTTTCTCTGGCCGATGCCGATATTTAGAAATCACGGCGGCCGATGGCCGATATATGATGCCGATTTTTTTATTTTTTTTTTGGGGCGATTTTTATTTATTTATTTATTTTTTTTCCCCTCCATCTCAAAAAATCTAAAATTTCACACTGAGGCGTTTTTCAGGTGCTTTTGGGCTAAAAATAGCGCCTGTAAAGTGCCTGCAAAATGGCTCCCCTGCAGTCTCAGTGTGAAAGCCCGAGTGCTTTCACACTGAGGAGATGCGCTGGCAGGATGTTAAAAAAAAAAAGTCCTATGGAGCGGTGTACACCACTACTCCTGCCCATTGAAATTAATGGGCACTGCTGTTAAAGCGCCTGCAAAGCGATTCGGCAGCGTCGCCAGATGGGTGCATTTAACCACTTCCTCGGACGCTAGCTGGGTTATAATCGCCCCACTAGCAGCCGAATAGCACCGCTAAAATGACAGTAAAGCACCACTAAAACTAGCAGCGTTTTACCGTCAATGCCTGCCCGCTCCAGTGTGAAAGCAGCTTTAATTAATAAGTGATTCAGAAAAATTCTTACATTTTATTAAACAAAACAAAACCTCCAATCAGTTCACTTATATGTATAATTATATATTATATTATATATATGTTAAATATATATTAAATACACAAAAACAGGTAATCAAAACTTTGACGAAAAAAATGGGCTAACTTTGCTGTTTTTTATTTAATCATTAGTGTATTTTTTCCCAAAAAATTGCGTTTGAATGACCGCTGCGCAAATACCGTGTGACATAAAATATTGCAACAACCGCTATTTTATTCCCTAGGGTCTCTGCTAAAAAAATATATATAATTTTTGGGGGTTCTAAGTGATTTTCTAGCAGAAAATACAGGATTTTTACTTGTAAGCAACAAGTGTCAGAAAAGATTTAGGCTTTAAATGGTTAAACTGGTAACTTCTCCACACAGTTCATTGAAAAGAAACATTGTATCATTTTCTCACACTTGGCAGTCTGCCCAGACAAGTCACAAGACGCTTCAGGGAAAACTTCAGGCAACTTCCATTAACTTCTATCAGAAGTCATTTGCAAGTCCCGCTGAAGTTTTAAAACCGGCCTTTTTTAGCAGCAGAATCGGCCGATGCCGATTAATTAAAAAACAGCAAATATCGGCCGATATATCGGTCGACCTCTAATAAATATCCCCAAAAAATATATAAAAAAAATATTTTTTTTCCTCAGTTTAGGCCGATACGTATTCTTCTACATATTTTTGGTTAAAAAAATCGCAATTAGCGATTATTGATTGGTTTGCGCAAAAGTTTTAGCGTTTACAAAATAGGGGATAGTTTTATAGCATTTTTATTAATATTTTTTTTTTTTTTTTTTTACTAGTAATGGCGGCGATTTTTATTGTGACTGCGACATTATGGCGGACATTTTTGACACATTTTTGGGACCATTGTCATTTATACAGCAATCAATGCTATTTAACCACTTGCCTACTGTGCACTTAAACACCCTTCCTGCCCAGACCAATTTTCAGCTTTCAGCGCTCGCGCACTTTCAGTGACAATTGCGCGGTCATGCAATGCTGTAACCAAATGAATTTTTTATCATTTTGTTCGCACAAATAGAGCTTTAGTTTGGTGGTATTTATTCGCGACTCCGTTTTTTATTTTTTGCGATATAAGCGAAAACATAGCGGAAATTTTGAAAAAAAACAATATTTTCTCCTTTCTTTTTTAAAAGAAATCCAATAAAATCAAATTTTGCCATAAATTTAAGCCAAAATGTATTCTGCTACATGTTTTTTGTAAAAAAAATTCCGTTAAGTGTATAATAATTGGTTCGCGTGATCACGGACATATGTACGCAAATGATCATGTAAAAGGGGTGTGCAGGTGATCACGGACATATGTGTGCAGATAATCATTGGCACATGTGATTTTAGTGGGACATATGTGAGGGACATGTGTTTTTATTATTTAGGGACATGTGTGTTTTGGGGACATGTGTGTTTTGGGGACATGTGTGTTTTGGGGACATGTGTGTTTTGGGGACATGTGTGTTTTGGGGACATGTGTGTTTTGGGGACATGTGTGTTTTACTGTGGGGACATGTGTGTCTTACTGTGGGGACATGTGTGTTTTACTGTGGGGACGTGTGTTTTACTATGGGGGACCCTAGACTGGTGATCAGTGAGTAAAAAAACATCTCATACTCACTGATCACCAGCCGGCTGCAGCGATCCGCTCTCCTCTCCTCACCGACGACTTCCGTGTGAGGAGAGGAGGGCCGATTGCCTAGCAACCGGCTGTTTGTTTACATCACATGACAGCCGTGATTCGTCACGGCCATCATGTGATCAGGAGGGCCAATCACCGTGCCCTCCTGCCGATTCGAGATGCGCCGTGTCCGGGTGACACGGCCGCATCGGGATCGCGCCGCTGCGCGGGATCCCTCTACTTCTGAAGGACGTTCCTGAACGTCCTATCAGAAGTAGACGGCTCCCACCCGGCCGTATATCTACATTGGCCGGGTGGGAAGTGGTTAAATGCATTGATTCCTGTATAAATGACAGTTGTAGTGAAAGAGTTAACCACTAGGGGGAGGGGAGGGGTTATGGGCTGTGACGTGTGTGTTTTTTTTACATTAGGGGGCGGAGCTGATGTCTGACGTCATTGATTGGCTTTCCCGATGACCGGGAACAGCCAATCAATGACAGGCAGAGTAGAAAGCGCGGGGAGAGGTTTGTTTACACATACCTCTCCCCGTTCTTCAGCTCCGTGACCCAATCGCGGGACACCAGCGGCGATCGGGTCCGCTGGTCCCGCAGCTCCCGACCGCGCCGGCGGCGGCGCGCGACCCACGGGCAGGCATTTAAAGGGTCACGTACAGGTATGTGATTTTGCCTGCCCGTGCCATTCTGCTGACGTATATATGCAGTGGGCGGTCGGGAAGCGGTTAAAGGACACAACATACAGGGATATGGCAAATAATTATAGACACTGATAACACATGCACCTACACAGGTTGAACTGGATGGACTATTGTCTTTTCTCTTACGTTCACCGACTGACACAGCTCTTCTCTTAGACCATTGGGTTGTTATACCACCTTCAGGAGAAGACTAGGCATTACATGTTAACGTGATAATAAAACTAGAACTTTCTAGTTCCACCCAAGGGGCGGTCCCTAAGGTAACAACCCCACAGCATGCTACTGCAGCCTCAGTTTTATTTTGCCTAGTGAAGGATAAAGACCTAGGAACCCTGATGGGCCCATCGGTCTGTCTGTTTTTGCAGAAGCTTGGTTTTTGCTCAAGATGATAGATCCTGTGATCTGCTATCAACAGCCGGCTGGGTGACAGGCTGGATACCCTTATCCTTGTAGTCTCCCCAGTCCGGCCATCGAGCGTGTGCAGGTCGCAGCTACGGCTCGGCAGGCCACGACGCAACCTCAGCTCCAGAGGTGGTCGTGAGCTTTTATGCTCCAGGGCATACATATGACCGGGCTACTGATGTCTGCGTCACAGTATGCCAGACCAGCAGCTACCCTGTACTGATCAGTGAGTAGTTCTGCAATGGAATGTCTCCCAGCTCTTCAGGACTGGTAAGTACAGCTCTCCCTGCCTCGGTGGGGCTGAGCAGCTGGGCATTCCCTGGGAGGTCGATTCGGGGGTCCCTCACCTCCCTCTCTTCTCTCCCTGTCCCTATCCTTCCTCTTTCCTCTTTCCCCTTTCCCTGTGGGGGATGCTGCATGGGCTGCTGAGCGGTGTGTGTGCCATAGACAGGGGCTCCCCAGGGGGCTCTCACCTCGGGTGGGGACTGCGCTGGGTAGCTGTGCCCTGGTTGTCTGTAGGTCTCTCCCCTGGGTGTCTGGTGGCTGTGTCTGCTGATTGCTGTAGCGCTGTTTACCGCCATTTCTCTGCCTGTTGTTTCACTGTCCTTCTTTGCATACAATGTTCGGCGGCCATTTTTGGTGTGACCAGGGAGCAGCATGCTCTGTCTCCATTTTACTGTAGTACGGTGGCCATTTTCCCTGTGATTGTGTCCTTTTATACTGGACGCTCAGCGGCCATTTTCTTGAAGCCGGAACACGTTTTTGGTCAGTGTCAGTGCCATTCAGAGCAGCTCTGCACAGCGCGGTGTGGTCTCCTATGCATCTGGGAGCTGACACAGGATACAGGCACTATTAGCTGGACGGCGCAGAACCAGTCAGGGTGGTGAGTCCTGCAGGAAAGAGCCCCCTCAGCCAGCAGCAGTTAGGAGGGTGGGACCATCACTGTCCTAAGTCCCCAACAGGTGGCAGACAGGGTAGGGTCAGCTTGGCTTCAGAAACTGGTGTTTCTTCCCCCGAAATCCAGGCAATTGCAACTGGTTCACCTGCAGACAGTGCAGTGCCTCTGGACGCCTTGAAGATTCAGGAGCCAGCAGATCCCTCTGCTGATGTAGCAGTCCCTTTTGGGTCCCATAAGCCAGCCCATTCACCTAGGGTGTTCCCGTATCTGACTTATTTTGATGAGTTCATTTAGAAGGAATGGGGGCGACCGCAGCGGACCTTTTCGGTCCCCAAATACATGGCGGTGTGTTACCCCTTTGAGGAGAGCCTTCTCAAAAACGGTCGGCTCCTCCGGTCGTGGACCCCCCAGTTTCCGGGTTAAACAAAGTAACCACAATCCCGGTAGAGGGGACTCCTGCCTTTTTAAGGATCCCACAGACAGGAAGGCCGAGGCAGTAGCTCGTTCCTTGTTTACGGCTGTGGGGTCAGCAATGCGACCAGTACTGGCATCCGCACTTGTGTCTCAGACACTCACTGAGTGGGCAAAACTTTTGCACCGCGAATTGGGAGAGCAACAGGCTTCTCCTGTCTGCGTGGAACTAGCAGACCAATTAGTGCAAGGCCTTAAGTACATTTGTGACGCTGCCCTGGATACTCTCCCTCTGTTATCCAGGGCTTTAGTGTCAGCAGTGGTGCTGAGGTGCCTGATTTGGCTAAAATGCTGGTCTGCTGACCAGGCATCTATAAAAGCCCTGACGGATCTTCCCTTCCTTGGCGACCAGCTCTTTGGAGCCTCATTAGATGACATTATTGAAAATGCCACAGGTGGTAAGAGTACACTACTCCCACTGGCCAGGAAGGCTAAGGAGCCACGCCGTAGGCAAGGGCCCTCATTTTCCGCTCACAACCGGCTTTTTCGTCCGCCCGGGGCTTCGGCTAAGCATCCCCAGCCCGACAGCACGACCTCTGAAGGACAAAAGCGTCCCTGGAACCGCAAGCCTAACAAGCCTGCGAGCAAAAGCGCTACCGCATGAAGGTTTGCCCCTGCCTGCAACGCGGGTGGGAGGTCGCCTTTGGGAGTTGCAGCCCGGTGGGTCTCTCGGCTGTCTGACCAATGGGTCTGCGTTCTGATTTCCTCAGGCTACAAGATAGAGTTCCTCTCTTGGCCGCAAAACAGATTCTTCCCTCCAGCATACCCGTACTCCCGGCTTGCCGGGAGGCCCTATTGGGGGCGGCAAGGGACCCGCTGAGTCGCGGGGTGATAGTACCTGTCCTAGAATCAGAACGTTTCCAGGGGTTCTACTCAAACCTGTTTGTAGTCCCCAAAAAGGAAGGGGTATGTCCAATCTTGGACCTAAAAGCCCTCAATTACTTTGTAAAAGTACAGAGGTTCAGAATGGAATCAGTTCGCTCAGTAGTCGCTGCACTCCATCAAGGGGACCCCCTGGCGTCTTTGGACATCCAGGATGCGTACCTGCACATACCCATATGCCTTCGGCATCAGAGGTTTCTGCGGTTTGCAGTTGGGGAAACACACTACCAGTTTGGCTTTCCCCTTTGGTTTGGCATCAGCCCCCCGAGTCTTTACCAAGGTATTGGCTCCTGTTTTGGCGTTGCTGCGACAATGTGGGATCGCGATCGTGGGTTACCTAGACGATCTCCTCCTGAGAGCATCTTCCGCCTCAGAGTTAGAGGAGGATGTGGTGATCACCATGCAGATCCTGCAGGAATTTGGGTGGCTGTTGAACCTAAAAAAGTCGGTGATTGTACCGACTCAGCGTTTGGAGTACCTTGGCTTACTGCTGGACTCCATAGAAGCAAGAGTGTTTCTCCCTTCAGACAAGCTGCAGACTTTCAGAGCCACGGTAAAACTGCTGATGAACCACAAGTGGTCGTCGCTACGCTTCTGCATGCAAGTCCTGGGACTCACAGTGGCCTCCTTCGAGGCAGTACCGTATGCCCAGTTTCACACCAGAGTCTTGCAGAAGGAGATCTTGACAAAGTGGGACAAATCTCCGTTGTCTCTGGATTGGCAGATTCAGGTGAGCCAGTTAGTCAGGGATTCCCTGCTCTGGTGACTGAGGTCCCCGGCACTTTGGTCCGGGAAGTCGTTCCTACCTCTGAAATGGACGGTGATCACAACGGACGCCAGCCAAACCGGCTGGGGTGGAGTAATGGGAGTTCAGTCGACCCAGGGCCTCTGGTCGGTGGAGGAATCCAAGTTGCCGATCAATCTGCTCGAGCTGAGAGCAATCCAGGCTATGCCTCTTCACATGGTTTATAAGACTTCAAGAGCGTCCGATCAGGATCCAGTCAGACAACGCCATGGCGGTGGCATACGTCAATCACCAAGGAGGAACAAGAAGCTCAGCCGCCGCACGGGAGGTCGCTCACATCCTTCAGTGGGCAGAGCGACATGTACCGGCCCTGTCGGCTATTTACATCCCGGGAGTGGCGAACTGGCAGGCGGACTATTTAAGTCGCCAGATGCTGGACCCAGGAGAATGGGAGTTGCATCCGGAGGTGTTCAGGCTACTGTGCCTGTGATGGGGCACACCAGACGTGGATCTTTTGGCCTCCTGTCTCAATCGAAAGGTGCAGAGATTCGTGTCCAGGACAAGAGATCCTTGGGCAGATGCGTCAGACGGTGGCTCCGTGGGATCAGTACCAGCTGATCTAGGCCTTTCCTTCGCTGAAACTGTTACCACGTCTGCTCCGCAGAGTGGAGGCCGGGGGGATTCCAGTAATACTGATTGCCCCAGATTGGCCCCAGCATCCCTGGTACGTAGACCTAGTGCGCCTGGTGGCGGACGCCCCATGGCGACTGCCGTTACGAGAGGACCTTTTTGTCTCAAGGTCCAAACCTCCATCCTGCTTTACCATTGCTGGTTTTAACGGCATGGCTATTGAGAGCCAGGTGTTGAGGAACCAGGGTCTTTCAGACTCAGTGATTCCAACTATGTTGAGAGCACGGAAATCTTCTTCTCGGAAGATATATCATCGTACCTGGAAGGCCTACATCTCCATGTGTGAGGAGAAAGGTTGGCGTCTGTGCGCCTTTTCTATATCCAGGATCATGTTTCTACAGCAAGGAGTAGACCAGAAACTGGCTTTAAGCACCATTTAAGGGACACATATCAGCTTTGGCTTTTGAATCTGGTGTTATCGGCACTTCAAAAACCGTCATTTGAAGAGATCATGGAGATCCCTCTGTTGACTCTTTCCTAGAAAGTGGTCTTTTTAGTGGCCATTACTCCGGCTAGGAGGGTTTTGGAGCTGGCGGCCTTGTCTTGCAAGTCGCCCTATCTGGTTATCCAGGATAACTTGCTTTTCTGCCGAAGGTGGTTTTCGCGTTCCACATCAATGAAGACATTGTGTTACCATCTTTGTGTCCTAAACCGACACATCCTAAAGAGGTTGCCCTCCATTCCCTGGACGTGGTTCGGGCTCTGGTGTATTTGTCTGCTACTAGTCCTTTTCGGAAGTCAGACTCCTTGTTTGTTTTGGTGGCTGGTCCGAAAAAAGGCATGGCGGTCTCGTCGGCCACCATTTCCAGGTGGATCAGACAGATTGTAGTACAGGCCTACGCCTTGAAGGGGCAGGTGCACCCCTTTCCGGTCACGGCCCACTCCACAAGAGCAATCGGAAAGTTTTGGGCCTTCCGACATCAAGCGTCTGTCGCTCAAGTGTGTAAAGCGGCGACTTGGTCCTCTGTTCACACCTTTACAAAATTCTACAAGGTAGATGTCAGTGCATCGGCTGATGCCTGTTTTGGCAGCAAAGTTTTTTGCAGGCGGCCGTATAATTGCAATTACACTTACATTTTTTCCTGTTTTTTTTTGTTAAAAACACAGTACCTTAAGTAAATACACTGTTGCATTTGTTACCGCAGTTCTGAGGCGGTTTGAAGGTAGTGACTCCCAGTTGAGGAGCACTCTGTTTTTTTTTTGGTTTTTTTTGTGGGTAACAGTGTTTTGGTTCCCACACGCTGTTGTTTTTTGTGGGTAAAGTTATACTAGTTCCCACATGCCATGGTGGGTGAAGTTTTTATGCTGGTTTCCCACCCCTCGTTTTGGCACTGCTTGGGGACGTCCCAATGGTCTAAGAGAGGAGCTGTGTCAGTCGGTGAACGTAAGAGAAAATAGGATTTTTTGTACTCGCCGTAAAATCCTTTTCTCTGTAGTTCACCGACTGACACAGCACCCGCCCCTCCTATTTTTGTCTACGTTATACTGCTTGTTGACGTACTGAGGCTGCAGTAGCATGCTGTGGGGTTGTTACCTAAGGGACCGCCCCTTGGGCGGAACTAGAAAGTTCTAATTTTATTATCACATGTTAACATGTAATGCCTAGTCTTCTCCTGAAGGTGGCATAACAACCCAATGGTCTAAGAGAGGAGCTGTGTCAGTCGGTGAACTACAGAGAAAAGGATTTTACAGCGAGTACAAAAAATCCTATTTTTTTCATCCTTGCCCACTATGTAACATTTCCCCGTTATTACTTTTCTGGGGACAACCCAAAATTTTAGGATTTTCCTTCACTGAATTATAACGGCAAACAGGACAAATTGAGAGGATGAAACTTCCTAAGGCTTCATGTACATGGGACGTTGTTCAACCTCTCCTGAACGATTTAACTTGACAGCTAGAAACTGGCATCTAAAAACGTCCATTTAGCCGCGTTTGCATCTAGATGCGTTTGGAAAAAAAAAATATAATTTTTTTTCCAAATAGCCAAAAATGAAAAATGCCTGTAAACGAAACGCGGCTAAACGTGACTAAATGTGTTTAGCATTTGAAATGCCTCTAAACACCGCTTCTGAACGCATTTTTTTTGGGTTCCAAAAAAAGCCTCTAAACACAACTGCATAGAAACAACTATAATCGAACCTGTGTAAATGTACTGATAAGATAACATAGAGGAGAGTTCTGGAGCAGTTTGGTAAAAATGCCTAACAGCTCCTAAAGGTCAGTTTACCAGCAGCAGTGTACATAAGGCCTAATGGGGGCACTGACAGGTGTTCTAATCTATCTCTGCTCTATCCAAAACAAAAAAAAAAATGTTTTGCCTTTAGTTATACTTTAACCACTTAAGCCCCGGACCATTTGGCTGCCTAGAGACCAGAGGACTTTTTACAATTTGGCACTGCGCTGCTTTAACTGGTAATTGCGCGGTCATGCAATGCTGTACATAAACAAAATTTGCGACCTTTTGTTCACACAAATAGAGCTTTATTTTAATGGTATTTGATTGCCTCTGCGATTTTTATTTATTTTTTTGCGATACTTTTAGGCCAAAATGTATTTAGCCACGTCTTTGGTAAAAATGACAATAAGCGTATATTTATTGGTTTGCGCAAAAGTTATAGCGTCTACAAACTAGGGTACATTTTCTGGAATTTAAATTTGCTTTTAGTTTGATCTCATTTCTTGAGGTGCTAAAATGGCAGGGCAGTACAACCCCCCTCCCCCCCCAAATGACCCCATTTTGGAGAGTAGACACCCCAAGGAAATTGATGAGAGGCATGTTGAGCCCATTGAATATTACATTTTTATTTTTTGTCCCAAGTGATTGAATAATGACAAAGAAAAACATTTTTTTTATTTAACAAAAAGTTTTCACTAAATTATATATTGCTCACACATGCAATGGTTATATGTGGAATTGCACCCCAAAATTAATTTTGCTGCTTCTCCTGAGTATGGGGATACCACATGTGTGGGAATTTTTTGGGAGCCTAGCCGCGTACGGGGCCCCGAAAACCAAGCACCACTTCCGGATTTCTAAGGAGCCTACATTTTTGATTTCACTCCTCACTACCTATCGCAGTTTCGAAGACCATAAAATGCCAAGATAGCACAAAACCCCCCCAAATGACCCCATTTTGGAAAGTAGACACCCCAAGCTATTTGCTGAGAGGCATGGTGAGTATTTTGCAGCTCTCATTTGTTTTTGAAAATGAAGAAAGAAAATAATTTTTTTTTTCAATTTTCAAAACTTTGTGACAAAAAGCGAGGTCTGCAAAAAGACCTCAGATATCATATTTACACTAAAATGCAATAAAAATAAATAAATTAAATTGTCATAAAATTTTTTTTTTAAATTTGCCCTTTTAAGAGACATGGACGTAAGTGACATTTTGACATCGCTTCCGCTCTACAATGGTATGGAGAGGGGTGGGGTCCATCTTCCCCTCACTCGTCTCCATACCTAACACCGAGAAGGATCCGATCGCAGGGCACCAGAGAGTGGCAGGAGCCCTCTCCCAATAAAAGTGGTCTTGCGGCAAATCCGCCGCAGAGACCACTATTATTGGAAACCGGACCGCCGGCCGAAGAAGAAACCGGGGTTAATACAGCTAGATGCTACCATAACGATATTCCTCTTCAAAGTTAGGACGTATATTGGCGTGCGATGGTCCGGAAGTGGTTAACTGAAGGGCCTGGTATGAGGGGGGATCCTGCGCTATTTTTATTTTTCATGATTTTAATTTTTTTCAGCTGTTAGCGGGGAACTCCACTGATAGCTGATGACTCATCGGTTGGTAAGCACGTGGCGGCCGCCCGCTCCTTAACAACCATGACAGTTATTGGTCGCTAAGGAGCGGGCGGCCGCAGGCATCATCAACAACCAGCACACATTCCTTCAATACTGCATGCCTCGACCACTACTTAATTACCCCATGCATTTAATTATTTACGGGGGCGTGGTCGGCATGGCGGACTGAGTGGACGTGTTCCCTGTGAGCTCCTGGAGTGCCATTCAGAAAACTATTCGTATCTCAAGACTGCGTTCACCGCTGAGTCTCTGAATGCCTTCCAAAATTCCTGGCAGTCAAAAGAGGAGTAAGAAATTGAAATTCCCAAACATTCCGGAAGAAATCAGCCCAGTCTCCTGCTCTCTGAGACCCCCTGTGTGCCATAGCAATATGGCGTCGCAAACGGACCAAGAGGTGGACCTCACAGCGGCATCCCCCAGACTACCAGAGACCGGCTATTACCTCCTGCCAATCGGCTATCACTGCCTGCCAGACCACCTTGGCATCCAAGATAGAAGAGGTTCAGCTGGATGTGGGGATAATAAGACAGGACCTGGACAAGATTTGGTCCAGAGTGTCAGAGGCTGAGCGTCGCGTGGGAGCGGTGGAGGATACTGTCAGACCATGCTGCTTCTATCCACACACTCCAGACGAAAGTTAGAGCCCTAGAATACACAGCGGAGGACGCCGAGAACCGTAGCCGGTGGGGCTCCCAGAGGGAGTGGAAGGTGGCTCACCAGCCCTGTTCACGGAAGACCTGCTGCGCTTCCTGCTGCCCTCCGCTCAGCTATCCCCCTACTTCGCTGTCGAGAGGGCCCACCGTGTCCCGCCCAGGCCTGGGTAGGAGGGGGCCCCACCCCGCACCGCCATCCTTCGACTACCTAATTTCGTGATCGAGATGAACTGCTTAGAGCCTCTCCTGCAGCGGAAGAGTTACCCTTCCGGAACGTCAAGCTACTAATGTTCCTTGACTACACCATGGAGACCCAGAGGCAACGCCGTTCCTTTGATGCGGTCAAGGCTGGCCTGCAACGAAGAGGTATCAAATACAGCATCTTGTTCCCTGCGAAGCTCCGAGTATTGGACGGCGAGGCGATTCGCTTCTTCACTAGCCCCAAAGATGCATCTGCCTGGTTAGAAGCTTTACCTCCGTAAAAATGTAAAATAAATTCCCCATGGGGTTTTTAGGCAGCAATAAAGAACGATTTGTTGATGAAACCAAGATAATTTTATTTTATCCAAAAGACACAAATGTAATTGATTTAAAAATTCGAGCTCTGGTTTACATATTATGTATATTGTATACATCAATATGGGTATGAATACTATACAATTATATTAAAGTTTGATTCCAAAAGATCATTTGATGAAAATCACCCCACTACCCCAATGCATTTCGACCGTTTAGGATTCATGGTCTTCAGGGGGGGGGGGGGGGGGGAGACAAAGAAAAAGGGGCAACTTTATCACATTTCTGCAAAATATCAAAAGAGGAAAACATTAGACATTTTATAAAATTGTTTTACTTTCTATAATTTATTGTACAATATTTCGCATGTAATATTTACCCTTCCACCACACTGTTAAGCTCAGACCAGAGACTTTGCTAAAAACAGCGAATTTTGCTCCCTGAGAGTAGTCGTGGGCATCACGGCTGAAACGTGAAGATTGATGATTCATGATATGGGAGTGAAAAAGCTGACTGAAAGAATATGGCTGTGCTGCTGTGATGTGTGTATGGTGAAAGCATGTTGTTTGTTTGTCATTTAACAATATCAAAGTGAAAAGCAAAGGGGGGGGGGGGAGTGTTGCAATGAAGTGGAAAAACAAAAGTGAGTGACAAATAAAATTAAAATGAATAAAATTGCTGTGTGCAAAAAGAGGAAAAAAAGGAAAAATAGAGGGAAGAAAAATACTACACTAAAATTAGTGATATTTGTTACCTGTGAGTCTTCTTGTTAAATTTATTGGGCTTCAAAGATTACCCATTAGGGATGAGCCGAACCAGAACCTTCGAACGGACCGAAAGTTTGTGCGAATTTTCAAACCCTATTCGTTACAATGGACGCAAACTTTCAAAATCAAAAGTGCTAATTATAACGGCCAATATGCATGTTAATGTCATAAAACAGGTTTGGGGACCCGGGTCCTGCCCCAGGGGACATATATCAATGCAAAAAGAACTTTTAAAAACTGAAGTTTTTTCGGGAGCTGTCATTTTAATGATGCATAAAGTGAAAAAACAAAGTGAAATATTCCTTTAAATTTTGGTACCTGGGGGGGGTGTCTAAAATATGCCTGTGAAGTGGCATGCGTTTCCCGTGTTTAGAACTGTCCCTGCACAAAATTACAATTGTAAAGGAAAAAAAGAAGCCATTTAAAACCGCTTGCGGCTTTAATGTCTTGTCCTGGCAATATGGCTGAAAATCCTTGAGAAAAATGGCATGGCTGCCCCTTTTTGTCTTGTATAGATATTAAGGGGAACCCTGCACCCAAAATAAAACCCTATACCTACAACCCTATATACTCTGAACAGCAGTATACAGGCGGTGCAAACAAGACAGGGACTGTAGGTTTGTTCTTAAATAGAATCTGAACAGGTACATTTTTAAGTGTAGCTCCATCCAAAAAAAAAATCTATTTTTAAGCTTTTTGGAGAACATAGGGAGGGGTTATCACCCCTGTAACATTTGTTTTGCTGTCTGTGCACCTGTTCAGAACATTTCACCTCACTTTCCATCCCAATGACAAATGTTTTTGGAAAAGTGGGTTTTTTATTTAAACAAGGATTGGTGATAAAGCATCAGTAGAGAGGAGATACCTTTTTCCCAAATTAAATGTAACAGGATAGATTTTCCCTCCCTAGGGGTAGATTTCCTCTCGCTTCCTGTTTTCTCCTTCCGTTTGCAAATAGGAGTCGTTTCTAAGTTGGATGTTTCAAAGTAGGGGCCTGCCCCATTAGATGTTGGTGTAGCCACAACACTGTAAGCCCTCAGTTACTCTTGGTGGGCACAGGAATTGGCCCTGCTGTGAATTATTAGATCAAGATTTGTAATTGCATGCCCCTGTTAAACAGGGGCAGAAAAATTGGGCCATTGGTGGTGGTGGTGGACGGTGTTGCCACAAGACTGTAAGCCCTCACAGTTACTCTTGGTGGGCGCAGGAATGGGCCCTGCTGTGAACTATTAGATCAAGATTTGTAATTACATGCCCCTGTTAAACAGGGGCTGAAAAATTGGGCCTTAGCCACTGGTGCTGGTGCTACAACACTGCAACCCCTCACAGATACTGTACTTGGAGCACAGCAGTCAGACCTGTTGCAAAGCATGGCTTAAAAAATTGTAATTACACGCCCCTGTTAAACAGGGGCTGAAAAATTGGGCCTTAGCCACTGGTGTGGTGGCACCCAGAAACAAAAATGTTCTTCCAAGCTATCATCAGGATCATTGAGGAGGAAGAGGATAGTCAGTGAACATAACAGGACAGTCACTCAGCATCAGCATAGGCGGTCTTGAAGGGATGTGACATTATAAATTATTCAGTTATATCCGCTTCAGTTGCCTGGTAGCTGGTGGTGATCCAAGACTGATTCATCTTTATGAAGGTCAGTCAATCAACCGAGTCGGTGGACAGGCGCACCCTGTGATCGGTGACAAAGCCTCCAGCAGCACTGAATGTGCGTTCGGAAAGAACGCTGGATGCAGGACAGGCCAGTAGCTCAATTGCATACTGTGCAAGCTCTGGCCAGTGATGCATCCTCAAAGACCCAGTAAGCCAGAGGATTTTCGGTGGGAAAGGTGTCCAAGTCTGACCTTGCCCCTAGGTATTCCTGCACCATGTATATCAGACGCTGGCGATGGTTGCTGGAACCGATCATACCTTGGGGCTGCGGACTAAAAAATTGTCTGAACGCATCGGTCAGACGTCCACCTTCCCCACCGCTCCTTCTGCTACTGACCGAAGCCTCAGCAACTCGTCGTCCAGGACCAGGAGTTTGTAACCTCCCAGTCTCTGGGAACGCATTCCACAGACCTTTCTGCAAGGCCTCCCTGAGATGTCTCATCCTCTGCTCCCTCTGCGACGGCAAGATAAGGTCCGCAACCTTACCCTTGTACCGTGGATCAAGGAGAGTGGCCAGCTAGTAATGGTCCCTCTCCTTGATCTGAAGAATACGAGGATCCTTCCGCAGGCTTTGCAGGATCAGGGAGGCCATGCAACATAGGTTAGCTGAGGCATTCGGTCCGGAGTCTTCTGGGTCACTGAGGACGACATGATCGCCAGCCACCTCCTCCCAGCCACGTACAAGTCCACTGGTTTGTTGGGACTGTAAATCAATCCTAAAATACTGCTGCTGATGCTGAGTGCCAGGCTCCACCTCCATGCTCATACAATCCTCCTCTTCCTCCTCCTCCTCATCCTCTTCCTGTGTGATGGGTGGGGGAGAAGGAACACTGTCTGGATAAAGGGGGCCTTGAGAGGCAAGGAAGTCCTCCTCTTCCTGCCTCTGTTCTGCCTCAAGTGCCCTGTCTATTATCCCACGCAGCGTATGCTCCAACAGGTGGACAAGAGGTACAGTGTCACTGATGCATGCACTGTCACTGCTCACCATCCTCGTGGCCTCCTCAAATGGTGACAGGACAGTGCATGCATCCCTGATCATGCTCCACTGGCGTGGGGAAAAAAAAAATCCAAGCTCCCCTGACCCTGTCCTGGTGCCGTAGTTGCACAGGTACTCATTGTTGGCCCTCTGCTGCGTGTGCAGTCGCTGCAGTATGGCCAACGTTGAGTTCCACCTGGTGGGCATGTCGCATATAAGGCGGTTCTTGGGCAGGTTCAACTCATTTTGCAGCGTCCTGCCTGTAGCCAATTATTGCTCTCCTCGCTGCCGGCGCTGTGATTGGCCAAGCATGCGGGGGTCACAGTGCATGCTTGGCCAATCATCAGCCAGCAATGCACTGCGACTGGCGCAATGCATTGCGGGCCGCTCACATCACACAAATGTGATGCGAACGGCCCAAATAGTTCTGGGCTCGCCGAGCGGGCGAACGCCCGGTGCTCGATTCGAACGTGGGTTCGAATCGAACACCGGGCCCATCCCTATTACCCATTAAGGTATGTGGTGGTATCCTGCTTTGGAGCAGTCACAGGGAAACTGCAATATATAGTCATAAGAGTTTTTAAGACCAGCTATGTTGGCCAGTATTGGCCCCTACTCTTGTAAGAAAAAGGAAGAATATCTGCTGCCAAGATGGTCCATACCTGTCTGTTATAGTCCGTCAGTGTTGCGCCTTCCAGGGATCAACTGAGTGATCCTGGTGTCTGCGTGTTAATTTGTATCCTACTTACTGTGAGTTGATTCAGGTGTGTTTTCTCCACCCACCAATCTTCCCCCCTCAGGGGAGAACACCTGAGCCGTCTCAGCGGCACTTCCGTCATCCTCTCGGTGTTCCGGAAGGTGCACTGTGCCCCGAAACTATCGTCGCCTCCGACGCAAGGCCCGTGACATCACATTAACCACGCACGCGCAAGAAGAGCCCTCTGACGTCACCCGGGAGGACTCGCCGCGCATGCGCACCATGCGCGGTGTGGTGTCTGGCGGTGATCACGGAATGCCGCCGGCAAGAGGACTGCTCCACACAGTGGAGATTGGTATAACTGTGGGGGCTTGGAGGCAGGGAGACAAATGAATGGATTCTCCCCCATCTCCCCTTGATGGGAAGCACGTGATACCTCGGGCTGCATTTACCTTAGGGGACGGCAGTGAGACCCATGAGCTCCCAAGGGAGAAAAAAATGGTTAATAAAAAAGACTGAAAATAGAATATAAACACAAAAATAGTCATATTGGATATTTAAGCAATAGTATAACCATTTGATGGATTTGTTAATAGTTATGTGTGTCTCCATACTATTGGTTCTTTATTATTACTTGTAAAATTTAGGAACGGCCAAAGGAAAAAGGAAAAGAGAAACGTCGTATACATGGGAATGATGTTTCCCAAATCCAGGAGATACTATCCAAATAGATTATAGCAGTAAATATTGCTTTTATGTGGTTAAAAATGACATGGGCACCAGAAACAATGGAGCTGCAAGTGACTTTATTGTGGATTGGCCAGAGATTCAGCGTCCCTTGTTTTGGGCAACATTCTTAATAGTCAATGTGAAATATTAACCGCGAAAGGAATGGGGAAAGATTTTACTATTAAATTTGCCCTATAACCAGAAATGGGTATATATGGACAATAACATATTGATTTTATTTTTTACCATATTAATTTTAATGTAATTACGTAAAAGTTAAACATCTAACTGCTCATTAGTTACTATCTGGCCTTGCCCATTTGTCCTCAGCTCTTAGGCCCCTTTCACACTGGGGCGTTTTTCAGGCCGCATTCACTCCAGTGTGAAAGCCGGCGGGCTTTCACACTGGAGCGGTGCGCTAGCAGGACGGCAAAAAAAAGTCCTGCTAGCAGCATCTTTGGAGCGGTATAGGAGCGGTGTATTCACCGCTCCTATACCCCTCCTTCCCATTGATTTGAATGGGAAACCGCGGTAAAACCGCGGCAATAGCGCCGCAAAGCTCTGCGGGGGGTCTTTAACACTTTTTCGCCCGCTCGCGCGGGGGGGGGTAAAACCGCACCGCGAGCGGCCGAATACCGCGGGCAAAACGACGGTAAAGCAGCGCTAAATATAGCGCTGCTTTACCGTCGCCGCGGCTCCCCGCCCCAGTGTGAAAGGGGCCTTATATTTTAGCTGGTTTTGCCCGGGGTATATCCTTTCAAAAAAGGTGCAAAGGAAATTGATTCATTTAAGCCTGGATATTGGGTGGCGTGGAGAGTGTATATATGTATATATGTATATATGTATATATATGTATATATATATATATATATATATATATATATATATATATATATATATATATATATATTATATATATATATATATATATATCCACTTTTGCTCAATTTGTAGCAGTACCTTATTTCAATCACTGCCTCGATCGGGAATATGTACCCGATCGAGAGCGGTGAATGAAATTTTTGGCATTTTATAGTTGTGATATGTGACGGCAGGTCTACCAAGGGGGGGATAGATGTTCACTATCTGTATACTATAGGCATGTTTGGAAGACCTACACCAGAATCTCAGTTTTGCTTTTCCTACATAGTATGCGCCACATTCACAGGTCATTAAATATACGACCCCGCTGGTATGGCAGTTTACAAAATGTTTTGGTCGAAAAATGTGTCCATTGGGTAGGGTGAATACTTTGTCTTTGCGTATTAATGAGCAATGGGCACAACTGCCACAGGGGAAGGTGCCGAGTGCTATAAAATGTTTTTGTTGGACTTTGTGTATTCACTCCTGACCAATCTGTCTCTTAGGGATGTAGCCCGTTTGTATGTAATTGAGGGAAATGGAGATACAAAATGCTTCACCAGCTCATCGTAGCTTAGGATGGGCCAATGCCTTTTAATGATCTAGCTGATTTCTTTATGTTGTGAGGAAAATCGCATTATAATGTGGTTTGCCTCATCTTTCTCCTTTTTTGACAGGGTCAATTTTGTGTAATAAGGAGTCCTTGGTTTGTCTAATCGTACGATTGTAAGCCCTATGTAAACAACTACGACTATAGCCTCGGTCAAGTAGGCGATTTTGGAGATTACTAGCTTCCGTTTTTTGAATGACATTTCATCCGAGCAATTTCTCCTCAAACGGAGATATTGTCCGTATGGTATAGAATTTATTAAATGGAGGGGGTGGAAACTGTCCGCATGTAGCAGGGTATTCCCTGCAGTATTTTTTCTATATAGAGTGCTTGTTAAATTGCCTGACAGATCTGCCTCAACTTTTACATCCAAGAATGTTACTGTTTTAGCGTCATAGTTGATAGTGAACTTCAAATTTAAATTGTGTTAATATTTAATGGATCAAAAAACTCTAAAAGTGACACCTCTGAACCTCCCCAGACGACGAAGATGTCATCGATGTACCTGAGCCAGATACAAATCTGGCTCAGGTACCCGGCGAGACCCTCGTCGCTGGGGAGTGACTTCTCCCACTCCCCCCAGGTACAGATTGGCGTAGGATGGGCCACATCTTTACCTCTGTAAGAATACAGCGTGACCTACCCTTGAATGGCTGGATGTGGCTCTGTGTTTGGCCCACGCCTCCTTCTGGGCCCGGGTGAGCATTACTGCATTTCTGATAGACATACCTACATCCACGTCCTGGCCCTTTTACACTGTTGCTGTTGTTCCAAAGACGTGAATGTTGAGCAAATTTCACCCTGAACTTGTCCAGCGCTGCCTGTGCCCCCGGGACTTTGGTCTCTCACTACAACGAACGGTTCTACTTTTTTTTTTTTTTTTATAATTTTTTTAATTTTCTTCCTTTATTGACAATGCTCCTATTTGAACCTCGATTTGTTCTCTGGTTCTAAGATGTGGATCATCTCTTCTGAATGTTACCTGTTTTATGTGCAACAAACTATAAGTATGTGCCCCTGCTCAGACAGGTGAATATCAGTTCTACTTCTCCGGTTTATGTTACTCCACTGGCTCTAGGATGGGACTTCCTATGTGCACACACACACATAGACCCCCTGTCGCTGGTGATGTGGTACCGTCCTACTACAGATACACAACCCCAACTTAATAGTTTATAGTCCTTGGACTGTGGGTTTTTTGGGACTTAAGTGTTCCTCTCTGTTCCGAAGGGCACGGGGTGGAGGAGGGTTGGCACCGGCTTGTTTTACCTCAGTTGTCGAGTTATTGTTGATCTTGCATTGCGAATACTTACTAATGTCTATCACAGTTGTACAAATAATAATGTTTATGGCTGCGTTGTGACCCGAGACCTAAATGTGCTCGTGGCTCTGCGCAGATGTCCTCTAAAGCACTGGCTCTGGGAGGCATTGCTCTTGAGATTCCGATATTTTATTGCTATACCTGTACTATGGCGAAGTGTCTAGTGGTGTCATGGAATGTGCGGGGACTCAACTCTGCCGTTAAGCGCTCCTTAGTACTGAACTACCTAAAAAAAACTTCGCCCACAGGTCTGTATCCTTCAGGAGATGCACCTTATGGGTTCCCGTATACTTAGCCTTAAGCAAGCTTGGGTAGGTGCTCATTACCATGCACCCTACTCCAACTATGCCAGGGGGGTCAGTGTACTGGTACACAGAACTTTACCCTTTCAGCTCCTGGATGTTAAGGTACGTGCTTCTACATGCTTTGATCTCAGAGATGCCTTTTGGTGTTGGTGGGTATCTCCCTCCCCCCCTGCCGATTAAAGTTGTGCCCCATGAGTTGATGAAACAGGTCACGTGTTATAATGTCGAGTGATTTATTTACCAGGGACTTTAATATGGCTCCTTCTAGAGAGCTGGACAGGCTGCACGCCACTGGTCCCCAACAACAGGACCTCACCCACTGGGCCTCCACCTTCCACATGACAGATTTTTGGCGCCACTTCTATCCCTCTGACAGGGAATATACTTACCAGACCCTGTCCCACATTGACCTGGTTTTTGCCTCCCCCGCCTTGCTGCGGAGGGTGGTCTCTGCTGAGATTCTCTCACGAGGCATCTCGATCATGCTCCGGTATCTGTCACAATTAGGCTCTCTCATGTGGAGGGTGCAAGGATGTGGAGGTTGTCCAAATATTGGATTATGGACCCAGACATACAGGAGGAGATACCAGAGGCCTTGTGTACCTTCTGGATCAATAATGCAGATTCTACTGGACCTCTGATAATATGGGACACCTTTAAATCATGGCTTAGAGGAGAATACATGGCCCGCATAGCCGTGAAGAAAAGGCAATCTGCGCAGTCTCTGAGGCAATTGGAAGAATAGGCGAGGTTGAGGGAGGCGGAATATGGGCGATGTCCTGTGCAGGAGCTCTATGTGCCCTGGCAGGACACCTTGAGAGATTTATCCTTACTTAGAGTGGAACTTACTAAGAAGTCGATGCTTGACAGCGCTCAGAGGGTATTTGAATTTGGGGACAAGAACGGGAGGCTGCTGGCGTGGCTGGCCAGAGGCCAACACAACACTACCCACATTGGTAGGCTAAGAGACTTGGATGTCCGTCTGTTGACGACTCCAGCCGACATCCGTGCAAGATTTATTGATTTCTACCAGACCCTGTACTCCTAGGGCGAACTTTGACTTTGAACTCTAAATTGCTCCACTACCTAGATCAAGTCTCGCTCCCCTCCTTAGAAGCGGGGAAGTGCGAGGAGCTGGGTAAGGACATCTCCCTTGAGGAAGTGCAGGAGGCTCTGGGGTCCATGCAGACGGGGAAGGCCCCTGGCCCTGATGGAATTCCTTTAGAATTCTATTTGGTTTACCAGGAATTTTTAGCCCCTAAACTCACCTCATTACTGCAGCAGTCCTCCAACCTGGACTCTCTGCCGGAATCGTTGTCTGTGGCGATCGTGGTGTTAGTGCCTAAACCCGGTAAAGACCATGAAGAGTGTGCCTCCTACCGGCCTATCTCCCTAATTAATGCAGATGCTAAGCTACTAGCGAAAATATTAGCTATTAGGCTCGGTAAGGTAATAGAGGACCTCATTCATGCCGGGCAAGGGCACGAATATCAATATTCGCCGCCTGTTCCTAAACCTGGCCACCTCCCATGACAATGCAGGAACGAGAGTCATAGCCTCTCTGGACGCAGAGAAGGCTTTTGACTCCGTCGAATGGGAATACTTATGTGCGGTATTGAAGAAATTTGGGATGGGACCCAAATTCTTGCACTGGCTAGGCTTATTATACAAGACCCCTAAGGCAAGGATTTGGGTAAATGATACTCTCAGATTTTTTTTTCTCCTCCAGAGGGGGACCCGGCAACGCTGCCCTCGTTCCCCCAGTTTGTTTGCGTTGGCCTTAGAGCCCTTGGCAGTCCTGGTGCGGGGGTCAAGCAGTATAGTGGGGCTCCGGTTGGCCCTCTGGAGGAGAAAATATCGCTGTATGCAGCTGACACCCTGCTGTATCTACAAGATGCAGGTCCCTCGCTGCAGGCTGCTCTGAAGGCCTTTGACGAATTCGGACGATTCTCTGGAATTCGTATTAATTGGACCAAGTCAGTCTCATTCCCATTAGATACACAGGCGAGAAATTCTGCGTCTCAGACCGCGCTGCGTTGGGTGACAGAATTCACGCACTTGGGTATCAGAGTGGCATGAGATCCCCAGTCTTTCCGACGCCTTAACCTTCAGCCCATAGTTACCCGCCTTAAAGACCATTGCTCTCGGACTAATCTACCTCTTAACCTCCAAGGACGAATTAATATCTTGAAGATGATTTATCTTCCCAAATTTAACTACATCTTCAGGAATTGCCCTGTATGGATACCCCAGTCCTTTTCAGGGGCCTGGACAGTTGCATTGGCTCCTTCTTGTGGCAGGGCTCCTCCCCACGGATGGCCAGGTCGACTCTCCAGCTCCCTGTTGACTGTGGTGGATTGGCCCTACCTAACTTGCTGATGTACTACTGGGCGGCCATGTTGGTCACGGTCAGGTGGTGGTTTGTACAATCCAGGGCCAATACTGCAGTCTGTTTAGAGGCAGCAATAGTGGGCTCTCTGAGAGCTGGGCAACCTGGTGTATAGAGGGGCCTTGGTATATCCTAGCCTCCCAACTCCCACTAAGGTTACCCTGAAGGTATGGTGTCTGGCTAGGAGGAGATTTCTCTCCCCAAACAGGTGGCCCCCCTTTTGCCCACTGAGGGGGAATGCAGCATTCCCACATTTTCGGACAATCCCCGACCCTCAAGTCTGGGCCCGATATGGCATCAAGCTGCTGAGGGACATTATGTCAGCTGGATCCCTCCTGTCTTTTCGAGATATTGCCGCCAGGTATGGCCTCCTGTCATGGATGCTGTTCTGCTACCATCAGCTGAGCCATGCATTCCGAGAACAGTTCCCAACGCCACCCGGCCTCAAAGCGGATGTAGTTGAGGACCTACTGGCACAAAAATCACTAAGCAAACCCCTCTGAGCGCTGTATTTCACCCTTATTCGGAAAGATTCACCTAAAATGGATGCATTGTGGGATAAATGGAGGGCGAGATCCCTAACTTGGATAGGGAAACATGGGAGGAATGCTTTGAGGACAGCTCTAAGCTAGTGATCTCCTCCTAGAGATGAGTTAATACAAACTAAGTTCTCACACAGGATATACTTCACGCCTCATAGACTGCATAGAATATACCCACAGAGGTCCCCGAATTGCCTGCACTGCCAGTCTCCTGACAGCACCTGTATCCACATGTTTTGGGACTGCCCCAGGCTCTCCCGATACTGGTCTGCTGTAGTGGAATTCATTAATGTTCGCCTCCAGTTGGAGATGCCCTCTAACACCTGAGCTGGCTCTGTTGGTCATACAGGATGATGACCAATGGGCTAGATACACTAAATTGTTGCTTTATTTATTACTCTTCTATGCCAAAAAAGAAATTCTATTAAAATGGACTTCCCGCTTACCTCCCACAGTGAGGTCATGGGAAAACTCCATCAATGCCATCCTACCCATGTACAAATTGACTTGCATGAGCAGAGGATGCCCCCAGAAATACGTGAAGGTATCAACCCCTTTTTAGATGTTCATTCATGGAGACCTAATCCCTGCTCTATACAATAGGTACTAAGCTAGGTAATGTGGTGGTTGCCCATCCCCTCCCCCCCCCCTCTTCACCACCCTCCTTTCCTCCCATCCTCATTATGCATGCCTAACCTGCTCCAGTGGACTGAATGCTCTAATGTCACGTTGTTCATTACTTGATGCTTACAGACTGTGTACTATTTATGTATGTACCCACTTACGGTATTCAAATATATAACGTGTAATGTACCATTTTATCTCAAATAAAGACCAACCTTGTTGTTAAAAAAATATATATTATTTATTTCCTTCTGTGAATGAAGTTTAAAGTGTTACTAAACCTAAAAATGTTTTTTACCTCAAGGCATTGTTTGCATTAAGGTGAAGAAAGAAAAAATTTCCCCGTTCGCCCCCTTCCCTGTGTGAAGGGGAAGAGAGGGGAGAATAGATCAGCGCTGTGTAAGGCTGCATCTATTCTCCCGTTTTGTCCTCTTCACACAGCATTTAATGAGCAGCAGGAGTCATTGGCTTTTGCTGCTGTCAATCAAATGCAGTGAAGAGGAAGTGGGGGGCGGGCCTAAGTCCTGCTGTAAGGTCTATGGAGCTCGGCTCCATAGATGCACAGGTCAGGGGCACGCTGACCGCGCTTCTCCCCATATCAAGCAGCTGGCTATGGTGGACATAAGAAGAGGAGGAGCCAAGATCGCTGCGGGGACCCCAGAAGAGGTGGATCAGTACCACTCTGTGCAAAACCACTGTACAGAGCAAGTAAGTATAATATGTTTGTTATTTTAATAAAAAGAAATATGACTTTAGTAACATTTTGGATCAATTAACTTTTTATTAAACAAAAAGCAAATGAACATACAAAACAGTAGTACATTGTTACATTGTTTTCGGTTAGGTAGCGACTGTACCTGTATAGACCTGTTAGTGGGAGACATGTAAATAGTAGACCACAGGTCCTTAATTAGAGATATATTTGTGCCATCATGTTCCAGGTACAGTGTATTACCAATCTCAGTGCAAATTATACATGGAAAGAGAGAATAGAGATAGTCAAAGTAGGTAAAGTGGGAGAAGAAAGGAAAGGAGGGAGGGGAGGGGGTAATGCGGTCCCGCCATCAGCTCAAGGCGGATCTTCATGTTTGTGCCATTCCATCCAGGTTTTATCGTGTGCTTCAAGTCTGTCCTGTAGTCTGGCTGTCATTTTTTCCATTAATTCTATGTCTTTGATTCTGGTGTATAAGTCTGGGCGGGAGGGTGGAGTCTGTCTCTTCCAATGGAGAGCAATCAAGCACCGGGCGGCCGTCAGTAATTAAGTAATTTTTTGATGTGTTTGGGGATTTGTGGGGGAAGTAGTCCTAGTAAGAATGATTTTGGTGATTTGGGTATCTGTGTGCCCGCCAGGTTTGAAAGTAGTTGTTGTGTTTCCCCCCAGAAGGGTGTGATTTTGGGACATGTCCAATAGATGTGATATAGGGTGCCCTTTTCCACTAGTCAGCGCCAACACCTGTCCGAGCTGGAGGGATATATAATGCGCAGTTTATCTGGTGTCATGTACCAGAAGTAGAGGACTTTGTACGAGTTCTCTTTGTAAAGTGTGCAATAGGAGCTTTTCGCTGCTTGCGACCAAATCATTTGCCAAGTGGCTTCTGGTATTTCTTCTCCTAAAGCTTTCTCCCATCGGAGCATATATGCATGTTTCCCTTGGATGGGGAACGATTAGTCATTTAGTATGCTGTATATATCTTATATGATACCTCTACGTGCTGATCCCTCCAGGATGATACTCTCGAATGGGGTGGGCGCCGAAAATTGGAGGGTGGGGGCGAAGGACTGGGCATAGTGTATGATTTGTAGGTACCCATAGAAAACCTGGCGGGGCAAGTCAAATTTTTTCTGGAGTTCGTCAAAGGTGTGCAGTCTGCGTGTGCAGGGATTAACTAGGTGGCCAAAATGAAATAGGTTTCGTGTAGCCCAGGGCGAGGACATCTGATGCGTGAGACCTGCAGGCATTCTCGGATTATATAGAAAGGAGGTCAAGAGAGATCTCTCGGAACTCAGATTATGCGTTCGGTCAAGCCTACGCCACAACTTTTTAAGATGTATCATGGGGCCTAGGAGCCGAGTTTTTCCCACCTCCACGTCCACGTTCCAGAGCTTGCTATTGGGGTGAATGGGGGCAAGCCATCATTTTTAGATTTCGGTCCATCTATTATAAGACTTTTGGGTGAACCAGGAGGTCAAGGTTCGCAGTTGGGCAGCTTTATAGTATCTGATTAAGTCGGGGAACGCTAGGCCTCCAGCTGTGTGGGCCGCTGTACTTCCATACAAACTTGAGTAAGTCGGCTTGGAGTTTTCTGAGGTCTGTGTGGGGAATTGGTACGGGTAGTGTTTTGAAAAAGGTATAGGAGTTTAGGGAGGATGTTCATCTTAATAGACGCCACCCTCCCCAAAAGAGAAATGTGATGGACCTTCCACTTCTGCAAGAGATCCCTAATGGACCGGTACAAGGGCGGGAAGTTGACTCGGTATAGGGTAGCGTAAGATTGGGTAATCTGGACTCCTAGGTATTTCAGAGCTACTGTCCTCCAATTGTAGGGGAAGCAGCTCTGTAGGTGCTGTACTTCCGCAGTTGAAATATTAATAGGGAGGGCTTCTGATTTGGCCGCGTTTATTTTGTAGCCGGACAGAGACCTATAGAAATCCAATTCGGCATGTAGATTGGGGAGTGAAGTTCTGGGTTGGGTCAATGTGAGTATGATGTCGTCCGCAAAAAGTGCTATTTTAAATTCTCCTTCTCGAACCGGGACACCTCGAACATATGGGTTTCTGCGAATGGACGCCGCCAGGGGCTCAACACACAGCGCAAAAAGTAGCGGTGAGAGTGGGCACCCCTGGCGAGTTCCATTCGCTATTGGAAAGGCGGAGGACATAGCAAAGGGGGTCTAACCTGGGATGTTGGGTTAACATATAAATGTTGGATGGCCCGAAAAAAGGGTCCCTCAAACCCCATATGTTTTAACGTGGCGAACAGGAAGGGCCAGCCAAGGCGATCAAACGCCTTTTCAGCATCCAGTCCAAGCAACAGGGTTTCCAGGCCCTCCCTGTTCGCCACATCTATTAAATCAATTATTTTGTCTCGTGGTGTCCCCGGCTTGGCGCATGGGGACAAACCCCACCTGGTCCTTGTGAACCAGTGAGGGAAGTATCAGGTTCAATCGGATCGATACGAGTTTGGTGAAGATTTTTAAATCTGTGTTCAGTAACGCTATTGGCCTGTAGCTGGCACATAGTGAGGGGTCCTTGTAGGGTTTGGGGATCAAGGTGAGGTACGACCTCTGCATGTCTTTGGGGATGGGAGTTTGCTGGAGAAAGGAATTATATAATTTGCACATATGTGGAAGTAGGGTAGGGAGGAATGTTTTATAGTATTCATAAGGAAGACCATCTGGACCAGGGGACTTATGTGTAGGTAAGGTCTTGATGGTGGCCGAGATCTCTTCTTCCGTTATGGACATGTTAAGGGTTAGTAGGTCTGGGGCCTGTAGTTTTGGGATACCGCTCTTTGTTCCAGATAGGTGTGTAAGCGGTCCTTCAGGACGGGGGAGAGTGGTGCATGAGGGATTTCTGGGTCGCTATATAGGGCTGTATAGAACTTTTCAAAAGTTTTAGCTATATCCTGGGGATGAGAAAGGAGATTGCCCGTGCCGTCTTTAATCTGATGTGGTGTGGATGTATGGGAGCGTTCAGATAGTAGAGAGTGGGCCTTGTTACCCTTGTCATAATACGCTTGCTTCATTCTGATGAGTGCCTTCTCTACCTGTCCTAAAGCAATGTCGCGGAGTATCGTTCGTAGGCAGACAATTTTTTTCAAGAGGGGCAGGGTGGGTGAGGATTGTAGACTGATTTCTAAGGTCCGTAGGTCCCTCTCAGCCTGCTTCTTAGTGGCTACTGCATTTTTTTTAAGGGCCGATGAGATCGCCATGCATCGCCCCCTAAGGAACGCTTTGTGCGCCTCCCAGAGGGTGGGAAGGGGTATATCAGGGGTGTTGTTTTCCTGGAAATATTGCTGGAGGGAGGTTTCTAGTTCTGCTCTGGAAGGGAGGTGCTGAAGGAGAAAGCTATTTAGCTGTTAGGATTAAGTTCGCCTGCTGGTGGCACTATCCTGCTCTGGGCTGTTTGCTGCAGTTCCAGTGTCCACCAGCAGGTGTCACCCAGGAACCAGCAGGCTGGTGTAATCAGGCCAATTAATGTTCAGCTGCCCCAAAAAATTTGACAAAGTCTGGTCCCATTGGGTCGATGCACATGGTTGTTGAGTAAGAATATGTTGATTGTCTATCATTTATGTTATCAGACTTCTTAGACGCAAGTGACAATGTTGTTCTGGCTGTTGATTCCCCCTCCCCCTCCCTGCCAACCCCCCCCCCCCCCCCATGCCCTTCTCCCCCTCCCCCCTGTCCCTACTCTCCTCTTTTCCCTCCTGCTTAGAAGATGCTTGGAACAACGATTCTGTAACTGTGCCTTATATCCCATTGCTGGAAACTACTGTGATCTTGCACTAATCTGCATTGCTTAAGAATGTATAGACCTTGCTGACCGTATGCATCGTTGGTCAATGTGAACTGTGTCATTGTTAACTGTTATAATTTTTTTCAATAAAAAAACCTTTCTGTTAAAAAAATGTTCAGCTGCCTGGGGGCTACTAAAGGCTTCTCCTTCCTTCTCCCGGCGCGTCACGATTCTGGTCCCTTCCTTGCCAGGCCTAGATTGATCCAGTCTGTACCTTGCTTCTGTTCGAGTACCCTGTTGAGATCCCCCTTCCTTGCAACCTTGCATTCCCTTATCCTTGTCCTTTTAGATGGTTTTTGTATATAGTTAGTAGTTAGGTTCCTTTTGTTATTTGTCTTTTGGGGTTTGTTTATGTTCACATTTACTGTGTGCTGTGTTAATGGTTTGCTGTGTTTTCACTATAAATAAATATCACTTTAATATATATATCCTTTGTTTGGTCTCAGTTCCCTGGTGTAGCTACGTGTCTGGTCTCCCTAGCCGCTGATCCTGACATAATCGTGACGCCCACCAACGACCAGATCAGCTACACTTGGGAACTGGGAGCCAGTTGCTTTTGAATTTTTTTGCTTTTCCTTTCACAATGCTGAGAGTACAGGTTATTTGCCGTGTGCAACTTGCAATAGAGGATAAGAATTTGTGTCATAAACTTTGGCAGGATCTTACTGAGGAAGAGCTGCTTGAAGGGATTTTGACTGCACATGCCTTAGCCGTTGAGGGTAGATTTTCACTTCATGAAGTACAACCTTTCATTCAAGTCTGTTCTGAGCTACTATTTCAGGTTACCTCTCAGGGCCATGATATTTTTACTCCTCCATTCACTTTGTACCAGGCTGGATTTTTGGGCTGGTTGCTAAAACATTGTGCAGGTTTGTTTCTCCAGCAGTATTCAGCCTATCCACAACAGGTGATGTTGGAATGTATTGTTGCTGTGCACCGTTTAATTGAGCAATGTGAGCAAGGGAGAGACAAAATAACTTTAGTTCAACTTTTACTACAAGCTTGGTCAGAGATCATATACCCAGTGCAAGATGAGTCACATAAGTACCCTGCCACCAGTAAGCACACTTCCCCTGTATGCATTCCATTGAAAACTTCCCCTGCAGTGCCGTTACCCATAGCAACATCTCAGGCCCCTTCCTGCATTTCTAATACTCTTCCCTCTATTCTTCCTAGTACTGTTACTACCTTCCTATCAGCAGTACAGTCTGGTCACCACAAGGCAACTACATGCAGGACTCCAATATCTAAGCCAAAGAAAAATAAACAAAACTTGTCTCCTGCTCTTATACCTGTGCCACTATCCATGTTACCTGCTGATCCTGTTCTCACTGATCCAGTGCCTGATGCGATCCAGTCCTCCTCCATGCAGACGGCTGCTGATGCGATCCAGTCCTCCATGCAGATGGCTGCTGATGCGATCCAGTCCTCCTCCATGCAGATGGCTGCTGATGCGATCCAGTCCTTCTTCATGCAGACGGCTGCTGATGCGATCCAGTCCTCCTCCATGCAGATGGCTGCTGATGCGATCCAGTCCTCCTCCATGCAGATGGCTGCTGATGCGATCCAGTCTTCCTCCATGCAGATGGCTGCTGATGCGATCCAGTCCTCCTCCATGCAGATGGCTGCTGATGCGATCCAGTCCTCCTCCATGCAGACGGCTGCTGATGCGATCCAGTCCTCCTTCATGCAGACGGCTGCTGATGCGATCCAGTCTTCCTCCATGCAGATGGCTGCTGATGCGATCCAGTCCTCCTCCATGCAGATGGCTGCTGATGCGATCCAGTCCTCCTCCATGCAGACGGCTGCTGATGCGATCCAGTCCTCCTCCATGCAGACGGCTGCTGATGCGATCCAGTCCTCCTCCATGCAGACAGCTGCTGATGCGATCCAGTCCTCCTCCATGCAGACGGCTGCTGATGCGATCCAGTCCTCCTCCATGCAGACGGCTGCTGATGCGATCCAATCCTCCTTCATGCAGACGGCTGCTGATGCGATCCAGTCCTCCTCCATGCAGACGGCTGCTGATGCGATCCAGTCCTCCTCCATGCAGACGGCTGCTGATGATGTCCAGTCCTCCTCCATGCAGACGGCTGCTGATGATGTCCAGTCCTCCTCCATGCAGACGGCTGCTGATGATGTCCAGTCCTCCTCCATGCAGACGGCTGCTGATGATGTCCAGTCCTCCTCCATGCAGACGGCTGCTGATGATGTCCAGTCCTCCTCCATGCAGACGGCTGCTGATGATGTCCAGTCCTCCTCCATGCAGACGGCTGCTGATGATGTCCAGTCCTCCTCCATGCAGACGGCTGCTGATGATGTCCAGTCCTCCTCCATGCAGACGGCTGCTGATGATGTCCAGTCCTCCTCCATGCAGACGGCTGCTGATGATGTCCAGTCCTCCTCCATGCAGACGGCTGCTGATGATGTCCAGTCCTCCTCCATGCAGACGGCTGCTGATGATGTCCAGTCCTCCTCCATGCAGACGGCTGCTGATGATGTCCAGTCCTCCTCCATGCAGACGGCTGCTGATGATGTCCAGTCCTCCTCCATGCAGACGGCTGCTGATGATGTCCAGTCCTCCTCCATGCAGACGGCTGCTGATGATGTCCAGTCCTCCTCCATGCAGACGGCTGCTGATGATGTCCAGTCCTCCTCCATGCAGACGGCTGCTGATGATGTCCAGTCCTCCTCCATGCAGACGGCTGCTGATGATGTCCAGTCCTCCTCGCAGACGGCTGCTGATGATGTCCAGTCCTCCTCCATGCAGACGGCTGCTGATGATGTCCAGTCCTCCTCCATGCAGACGGCTGCTGATGATGTCCAGTCCTCCTCCATGCAGACGGCTGCTGATGATGTCCAGTCCTCCTCCATGCAGACGGCTGCTGATGATGTCCAGTCCTCCTCCATGCAGACGGCTGCTGATGATGTCCAGTCCTCCTCCATGCAGACGGCTGCTGATGATGTCCAGTCCTCCTCCATGCAGACGGCTGCTGATGATGTCCAGTCCTCCTCCATGCAGACGGCTGCTGATGATGTCCAGTCCTCCTCCATGCAGACGACTGCTGATGGGGTCCATGCCTCCTCCATGTTGCCGCCTGCTGATGGGGTCCATGCCTCCTCCATGTTGCCGCCTGCTGATGGGGTCCATGCCTCCTCCATGTTGCCGCCTGCTGATGGGGTCCATGCCTCCTCCATGTTGCCGCCTGCTGATGGGGTCCATGACTCCTCCATGCTGATGTCCCCTGCAGATGGAGTCCATTCCTGTTCCATGCTGCCGTCTGTTGCCAAGCTTGCCACGGTGGGTTCCCGGGCTGCCGCTGCCCAACTTGACTATGCTGGTTCCCAGGCTGCTACCCAGTCTGATGTGCCCGCTGCCCAGCCTGTTGATCTGGTGCCTGACGCCCCTCTGGACTATGCTGGTCCCGGGGCTGACGCCCCTCTGGACTATGCCGGTCCCGGGGCTGACGCCCCTCTGGACTATGCCGGTCCCGGGGCTGACGCCCCTCTGGACTATGCCGGTCCCGGGGCTGACGCCCCTCTGGACTATGCCGGTCCCGGGGCTGACGCCCCTCTGGACTATGCCGTTCCCGGGGCTGACGCCCCTCTGGACTATGCCGTTCCCGGGGCTGACGCCCGTCTGGACTATGCCGTTCCCGGGGCTGACGCCCGTCTGGACTATGCCGTTCCCGGGGCTGACGCCCGTCTGGACTATGCCGTTCCCGGGGCTGACGCCCGTCTGGACTATGCCGTTCCCGGGGCTGACGCCCGTCTGGACTATGCCGTTCCCGGGGCTGACGCCCGTCTGGACTATGCCGTTCCCGGGGCTGACGCCCGTCTGGACTATGCCGTTCCCGGGGCTGACGCCCGTCTGGACTATGCCGTTCCCGGGGCTGACGCCCGTCTGGACTATGCCGTTCCCGGGGCTGACGCCCGTCTGGACTATGCCGTTCCCGGGGCTGACGCCCGTCTGGACTATGCCGTTCCCGGGGCTGACGCCCGTCTGGACTATGCCGGTCCCGGGGCTGACGCCCGTCTGGACTATGCCGTTCCCGGGGCTGACGCCCGTCTGGACTATGCCGGTCCCGGGGCTGACGCCCGTCTGGACTATGCCGGTCCCGGGGCTGACGCCCGTCTGGACTATGCCGGTCCCGGGGCTGACGCCCGTCTGGACTATGCCGTTCCCGGGGCTGACGCCCGTCTGGACTATGCCGGTCCCGGGGCTGACGCCCGTCTGGACTATGCCGGTCCCGGGGCTGACGCCCGTCTGGACTATGCCGGTCCCGGGGCTGACGCCCGTCTGGACTATGCCGGTCCCGGGGCTGACGCCCCTCTGGACTATGCCAAATCCCTACTTACTGTTATGCTGGACTGACTGGGTTAAACTCCCACTTACTTATGTGTCTGAGGCTCCTAAAAATCCAGTGTTAAGTGGCCTAAAGGGGTTGTCTGGGTGGGTCAAGATCCCTAAATTTGCTCATCCTGAGTTCTTTTTGCAGTCAGAGGAGCCTGTTGTGCCAAGGCCAGGAAGACCAGATCTCCACTTTGACCTTGAGAGCCACATCTGCTGTTACAGCCCCGGTAGTAGAGGTCCCATGGGAAAGGACTGTGTTCCATTTGAGCTTTGTCCTGACCCAGGAGTCATCTCTGCGATCCCTGGTGCATTTGGGGACCTGAGTGGGGTAACCTATGCACTGGGCAGACCCGAGGGACAGGTACCGTGCAGAGTGGCCACTAGCAACAGAGGGAGAGAAGGTCCGGTCGTGAAGGAATGCCCTGGTATCAGGGTACCTGCACGGACCAGGGACTTTGGCATTGGGCGCTTGGGTGTCCTTTGGTGTCCCAGAATTGGGACACAGGCTGCTTTTGAGAATAAGCCTTTGGTGTTGCGCCTCCTTGGGGATCTGACCAGCAGAAAACCCAGCCAGTATTGGGACCCCGGCGGCGGGGTTCTCGCCAGGCCTTCAGACATGGTCAGTGGAGAGCTCAGTCAGCTTGCAGACCCTGGTGGTGGGGCCCCATGGAGCGTCCAGAGGCCACTCCTTAAGGGGGGGAATCTGTTAGGATTAAGTTCGCCTGCTGGTGGCACTATCCTGCTCTGGGCTGTTTGCTGCAGTTCCAGTGTCCACCAGCAGGTGTCACCCAGGAACCAGCAGGCTGGTGTAATCAGGCCAATTAATGTTCAGCTGCCTGGGGGCTACTTAAGGCTTTTCCTCCCTTACCCCGGCGCGTCACGATTCTGGTCCCTTCCTTGCCAGGCCTAGCTTGATCCAGTCTGTACCTTGCTGCCTTGCTTCTGTTCGAGTACCCTGTTGAGATCCCCCTTCCTTGCAACCTTGCATTCACTTATCCTTGTCCTTTTTAGATGGTTTTTGTATATAGTTAGTAGTTAGGTTCCTTTGTTGTTTGTATTTTGGGGTTTGTTTATGTTCACATTTACTGTGTGCTGTGTTTAATGGTTTGCTGTGTTTCACTATAAATAAATATCACTTTAATATATATATCCTTTGTTTGGTCTCAGTTCCCTGGTGTAGCTACGTGTCTGGTCTCCCTAGCCACTGATCCTGACATTAGCTGCCAGTGGCATGGTTTGCGTAAGGGTATGCCTAGATCTAAAGTCATGACCACTGGGGCGTGGTCAGACCAGGAAATCGGTAGAATCTGAACGGTCTTTATGGCCCGAAGTGTGGTGTTTATGAAGAAGTAATCGATGCGGGAATGCATCTTATGGGGGGCTGAAAAGAACATATATTGCCTATCGCCAGGATGTAAAGTGCGCCAAGAGTCGAAAAGCGCGTATCGCCTAGTGGCGCTGTGGAACAGTTTCGATTCCCTGGAGGCACGCGGTTGAGGGCCCATGGGGCTCAGTCCATGGCGGTCCAACACCACTGAGTGTGATAGATTAAAGTCCCCCCCGATTACCAGGTATTCGTTTGTTGTTTTAAATATTTTGGCAAATATCTTGGATATGAAGTTTATTTGGTTGGTGTTGGGGGCATATACAGTACAGAAGGTGACCGCTTGCGATTGCCATTGACCTCGCAGAATTATGTAGTGTCCCTTGGGGTCTATATATGACTGGGAGCATACAAAGGGGGCGCCTTGTCTAAACAAGATTACCACCCCTGCCCTTTTACAGGGGGTTAAATGCCTGGTAGATCTGTGTAAATTGTCTGGACGCGAAGGAGTCCCCTTTATTAAAGTGCGTTTCCTGGATCATAGCTACTTCTGCCCCAGAATGCCTGAGTTCCCTAGAGCCTAATGCCTTTTTTTATTCGAATTTAGCCCATGGACATTGAGGGTAACGATTTTAGCCATTGTCGTGTGTGTGTGTGTGTGTGTGTGTGTGTGTGTGTGTGTGTGTGTGTGTGTGTGTGTGTGTGTGTGTGTGTGTGTGTGTGTGTGTGTGTGTGTGTGTGTGTGTGTGTGTGTGTGTGTGTGTGTGTGTGTGTGTGTGTGTGTGTGTGTGTGTGTGTGTGTGTGTGTGTGTGTGTGTGTGTGTGTGTGGTCTCGTTGGTACTTGACTGGTCCAGCTGGGGAAACCTTCCAATGTCCATGATAGACGGATGAGCGCTCCGTATTCTGAGCCAGTCATCCGAGGGGAGAAGGAGAAGGAGAGAAGGGGGTGGGACGAGAGAGGGAGAAAAGAGAGAAACACTGGTTAAAAGTGTACTTCCACATACATAACATAAGGTTAAACAATGCAATAGGGCCCCGGGTGACGGCTGTCGCCCGGGGCTCAATAAGTTCCAGTAGGTCCTCCCGGTTTGGCCCCAAAGGGGGGGTTCACACCAGGAGGACATGGTGAACCTCAAAAGTTTGAGAACAAACACTGAAATAGGCTAACGGTGGAACTTTTGGTGTTGTGTTTCCACAGGGGGACTAGTGACCGGGGGGGGGGGGGTGGTAACTACTCTCGGGTCTCCATCTGAGGGCCCAAGTTAAAAACAGGAAATCTATTAGGCTGGGGGCCTAGGGGGGTTCAAATTAGGCTGATGGGTGGGTTCAAAATATCAGGCGGGTCTCCATTCAGCTAATGTACCAACCTACAGAGAGAAAAAGACACAGGGGCAATAGCGATATAATAAAAAAGGAAAAAGAGAAAAAGAACTGTGTCAAAGGGCAAAAACTGACATCCGTCATCCGTGCTTAGGTTTGGGGTGTCCGCGGGGGGAGTCCTGCCCCCGTGGGCATCTTGCTGGTGGGATTTTTGCCAGACTGTTGGGGGTGGCGGCGGCGGGGCTATCAAGTCCCACTCCTGGAGTCGGGGGATGGGGATTTCCATGGCATCGCAGAAGTTATCCAAGTCCTCAGGATATCGCATCACTGCCGATCTCCCCTGCTGTCGGGCTGTTAGGCTGAAAGGAAAGCCCCAACGGTAGCTGATGTCCTTTTCTTGCAGCGTGATCAGCAAGGGTTGTAGTAGCCTTCGTTTCTGGAGGGTGATCCAGGATAAGTCAGGATACAACTGTATCTGGGTGTCATACGGGCATATGGGTGTGTACGGGCAGCTCGCATGATGTCTTCTTTTAGGGGGTAGGAGTTGACCCGGCAGATAACGTTGCGGGGTCTGGAGGCCGGTCCCTTGGGTCGGAGAGCTCTGTGGGCCTGATCCATCTCGATGGGTCGGTCAGGGGGTTCACCCAGGAGGTTGTTAAAAAGGGTTTGCAGGGTTCCCTGGAGATCTTCTGGGCCGTCGGTCTCGGGCAGGCCTCTGACAGGCCTCTGACACGGACGTTGTTCCTGCGCCCCCTGTTGTCCAAGTCCTCTACGTGACGCTGCATGTCTCTGAGCATTAATCTATGGTCGGCACCCTGTAGCTGAGTGCGGTGTAGCCCGATCTTGGTCTCCAGTATTTCTTCCTCCACCATTTCCACCCTATCTGAAAGGTGTTTAAGATTAGCATGTAGGATTTGAATTTCGCTACGGCAGGCTGACTTGACTTCCTCAATTAGTACTTTAAAGTCCTCCTTTGTCGGCATGGCCTGGAAATATGTTTGCCAGGGGGGAGGGTTTTGCATGTGATAGGGGTCTGATCCCCATGGCTGCTGTGTTGGCTGCGGTGAGGAGGAGTCCCTATGCGGGTGCGGGGGTGGTGCCGCCTGCGGTGGTACCCAAGGAGGCTCTTGGGGGTACTGGGGCTCCTTTCTTCCGTGCTGTGGTGGGTGCATGTTTCTGTCCCCTGACTCACTTGGGCTGGCTGGCACTGGGGAGCTGGCTGCCTGTGCGTATGTGGCTGCATGTCCTTCGCCTCTGCCCTGCAATCTGGGGGTGTTGGAGCGTGACTCCCTTTGCGGCTGTGGGGGAGCAGGGCTGTGACTATAGTAGGCCTGTTGAGGCCTGCCGGCCCCATGCAGTTCTGTCTGGCCTGGGCCTGGGGGGCATGCTTGATGTGGCGTGGAGAGGGGGGGGGAAGTCCTCGGACTGGAGGGAGACTGGTGAGTCCGGGCTCTCCGCTGTGAGGCCCGGGTCTGAGAGTGTGCGGAGGAGGCGCGGAAAGGCCTCTGAGCACTGCGTGGATGCCGCGGCGCTCGGGCCTAGTCGGGCGCTCTGCAGGGCGGATGCGGGCCTTTCCTGGGCTGTGTGGGGCGGGGGGAGACTCACCGCCTCGTCAGGTGTGTATCGCTGGCCATCGTTCCACTCTGGGTCCGGCGGGCTTGTGTGCTCTGGGGAGTGCGGGTCTGGATGCTGCTCCGGCCTCGTGGTGGAAGTAGAGGAGGAAGGGGCTGGCGCCATCTTGTCGCCTCCGCTCCCGGATGCCGTTGGCGGCATTAAAAAAGCTTCTAAGGGACGCTGAAGAGCCGGGAGGCGGCTGTGATGATCCCCTGGGTTTGGAGGATCGTGTCCTGCGGCTTCCACCCATTAACTGGCGGTTAATCCCCCCTTTTTTGGCCGTCTGTGCTGCGGGCTTGTGGAGAGCTGTGGGCTTAAGCGTCCATCCGAGGCAGCTTCCGGTCACGCCCCCGACTTTAGTAACATTTTAACGCCGGTTCATGCGGTATTTGCTGAGCATTTTCAGTAATTTGCGGTTCATTTCAGGATCGCATGCAGTATTTGCGGAAAATGTGTCTAGACACCTACAGTACATACCGAATGTGATCTGGTTCTCTCAATGGAGCCCATAGCCAGCTAAGTTTACATGGCTTTATCCACACTTGCACTATTGCGGCGTACACACGGTCGGAATTTCCGATGGAAACAGTCCGATGGGAGCTTTTCATCGGATTTTACGACCGTGTGTATGCCCAACGGTCTTTTTCTGTTGGAATTTCCGACGGACTTTGAATTGAGAACCTGTTCTCAATTTTTCCGACGGAAAACCTTTCTATCGGATTTTCCGATCGTGTGTATGCAATTCCGACACGCAAAATTCCGACGCATGCTCGGAAACAATTCGACGCATGCTCGGAAGCATTAAACTTCCCTTTTATAGTGCTGTCGAACGTGTATTATGCCGCTGTGTTATTGACCGTCGGAATTTGGTGTGACCGTGTGTAGGCAACACAGCTTGAGCGGAATTCCGTCGGAAAAACCGTCAGTTTTTTCCGACGAGAATTCCGATCGTGTGTATGCGGCATTAGCATAGCTAAACACCAGAAGATGTCTTCTTTAGAGACCTAAGATTAAAAAGTTTCCTCCCAATGCTAGAGAATAAGTTTTTAATGTTTTTTGTAGTTGATTCTCGTAACTTATTACTCGTTTATGCATTTTTCCAGTTCAGGGGATTTACTAAAACATTTATTGTGAAAATGGCTTAATGTAGCTTAACGTGTAATAAAGTGCTTAAACCTCCATCAATTTTGCACAGCCTAAGATCTCAACTTCCCAAACCTATCCAAGAAGTTTTATGTGATTCGGAGTTCCACAAGGCAAATTAAGGACATTAAGCTTGTTTTTTGGGGAGCAATAGAAGACTCAATCCATGCCAACATATTCTGAAAATTTCAGCTCATTTGGTTAATCACACCAAAAGTTATTCACATTAAGCTATATTTTACAATGCTAAAACATTTAATGTGAAAATGGCTTAATGTTGCTTAACGTGTAATAAAGTGCCTAAACCTCAATCGATTGCCCTTTAACTTTGCACAGCCTAAGATCTCAACTTCCCAAACCTATCCAATAAGTTTCATGCGATTCGGTGTCCCACAAGGCAAACTAGGGACATTAAGCTTGTTTTTTGGGGAGCTTAACGTACAAAAAAGACCTTAAATGTTAACCAATTTCCTCCAAACTTCACACAATAGAAGACTTTATCCATGCCAACATATTCTGAAAATTTCAGCTCATTTAGTAAATCACACCAAAAGTTATTCACATTAAGCTAAATTTTACAATGCTAAAACGTTTAATGGAAAGAGCTTAACGTACCAAAATGTGCCTTAACCTCAATCAATTGTCTTGAAACTTTAAATTATAAAATTGATTTCGCGCTCGTGCAAAAAATGAATAAATAAAACACAGTCTTAATCAATAAATAAATACACGTTACAATCATACACCATGTGCTATAAATATGTAAAACCGTGTAAAAAAGAGTAATATGAGTGTTATAAAAAGTGAATAAAAAATCAAATAAAAAATCACACTACCAAAAAGTGCCAAATGTATTGGTGCCACAAAGTGAAATATTAAAACGCAGTCCAACTGGGCTCTAGATGAGTGAGTTAAAACTCTAAAAATTGGACAGTGGGTGACAACGTCCAGAAGGTGACTAGTGCTGTTCGTTGGTACCGGGCCGTTCTTCAGAATGTATAAAGAACGCAATATATCGTATCCAGACGTTAATGGTGCAGTGATTGAAAATTAAACTGCGGTGGATGTGTGGAAATGAGATCCTTAAACGTGCTCTCTAGACTCTCACCTGAAAGCACGCATTCAAAAGCGTGTGTAGAAGATGCCTTATCTTGTCTTTGCTCCTCGGATCAAGTAGTTCCACCGATATCCACCACTAGAGGCTGTATGGTCTTGGCTCTCTCCTTTTATGGTCTCCTATTCCCTGGATCACTCTGAGTAGCCCACAGATCTATATATAGGCATGGGCTCTCTAGCCCAGTGAGCCCATTAACAAGTGGGGGATAAAAGATGGAGCCCAATAGTGAAGTATGTCTTCAACAAATATTTTAATGAAAAGATAAAGGATTCTTACATAAAAACGAAAAGAATACTAGCAGCTGACAGCAGATAGATGCTAGTCTCACAGTACTTCCGGTATCTGGTCCGGGAGTGGCCGGACCAGATACCGGAAGTACTGTGAGACTAGCATCTATCTGCTGTCAGCTGCTAGTATTCTTTTCGTTTTTATGTAAGAATCCTTTATCTTTTCATTAAAATATTTGTTGAAGACATACTTCACTATTGGGCTCCATCTTTTATCCCCCACTTGTTAATGGGCTCACTGGGCTAGAGAGCCCATGCCTATATATAGATCTGTGGGCTACTCAGAGTGATCCAGGGAATAGGAGACCATAAAGGAGAGAGCCAAGACCATACAGCCTCTAGTGGTGGATATCGGTGGAACTACTTGATCCGAGGAGCAAAGACAAGATAAGGCATCTTCTACACACGCTTTTGAATGCGTGCTTTCAGGTGAGAGTCTAGAGAGCACTTTTAAGGATCTCATTTCCACACATCCACCGCAGTTTAATTTTCAATCACTGCACCATTAACGTCTGGATACGATATATTGCGTTCTTTATACATTCTGAAGAACGGCCCGGTACCAACGAACAGCACTAGTCACCTTCTGGACGTTGTCACCCACTGTCCAATTTTTAGAGTTTTAACTCGCTCATCTAGAGCCCAGTTGGACTGTGTTTTAATATTTCACTTTGTGGCACCAATACATTTGGCACTTTTTGGTAGTGTGATTTTTTATTTGATTTTTTATTCACTTTTTATAACACTCATATTACTCTTTTTTTACACGGTTTTACATATTTATAGCACATGGTGTATGATTGTAACGTGTATTTATTTATTGATTAAGACTGTGTTTTATTTATTCATTTTTTGCACATGAGCGCGAAATCAATTTTATAATTTACTTTTATGGGATTGTGTTGCACTGTCAGATTTTGCAGCTCTTTTAGGAATTTTTTCCACATTTGTCACGTTTTATTGTTTTATTCACTGTTATTTGATATATTTAGTGTTTTATGCATTATTGAGTGTGTGCATACAATCTAGTTTATTAACAGCGCGAAGGTCACCCCACACATTTTTTCCTGTCTTGAAACTTTGCACAGCCTAAGTTCTCAACCCCACCCAAGAAGTTTAATGTGATTCGGTGTCCCACAAGGCAAACTAGGGACATTAAGCTTGATTTTTGGTGAGCTTAATGTGGCTTAACGTACAAAAAAGACCTTAAATGTTAACTAATTTCCCCCTAACTTTACACAATAGAAGACTCTATCCATGCCAACATATTCAGAAAATTTCAGCTCATTTGGTTAATCACACCAAAAGTTATTCACATTAAGCTATATTTTACAATGCTAAAACATTTAATTTGAAAATGGCTTAATGTAGCTTAAAGTGGTGTTGCCACAAAAAAATGTGCTTAAAAATCATAAAAAATAAAAATAAAATAATAATTGGAAAAAATGTTTTTTTTACTTACCTCTAAATGCCTGTTGCTAGGGGGTCCCTCCATAGTCTGCAACCTTCAGCGCCCGGGCACTGACATCACTTCCCCTCGGCACCGCACAGTCATCTGGGACCTGTCACGTGTCCCAGATGACTGAGTGTCGTATCACGGTGCTAGGGGGGCATCGTTCACCCGCATCGCTGGACCCTGGGACAGGTAAGTGTCCGATTATTAAGTCAGCAGATGCAGTGTTTGTAGCTGCTGACTTTTCAAAAAAAAATTTTAGTGGGCCCTCTTTAACATGTAATAAAGTGCCTAAACCACAATCGATTGCCCTGAAACTTTGCACAGCCTAAGATCTCAACTTCCCAAACGTATCCAAGAAGTTTCATGCAATTCGGTGTCCTACAAGGCAAACTAGGGACATTAAGCTTGATTTTTGGGGCGCTTAATGTGGCTTAACGTACTATATTTGCCGGTGTATAAGGCAATGGGGCGTATAAGACGACCCCCTAAACTTACAGTTCTTTAAGCATTTTTTTCCTGTACTTACCGTATAAGACGACCCCCCTTCCGAGGCTTCATTTTTCTTCCTTCGAGCTGGAGCTGGAGCTGGTGCCATATCCTTCTTCCTGCTTTTGCTGGAGCCAATCACGGCGAGCGATGTATTCTATTAATGAATACAAAGCCTGCTTGGATTGGCAGAGGCTGTGACATCATCAGCCCGCGCCTCTCTGACTCTCAAAGCCAATCCGAGCAGGCTACAAAGTAGCCTGCTCGGATTGGCAGAGGCTGTTACTCCAATCCGAGCGGCTCTGTATTCATTTGAATACATCGCTCACCAGGATTGGCTCAGCAGTATATACTGTATGTAGCCGAAGCTACATACAGTATTACCAAACACCCAGCCGGCATCCGAGGGGCTGACCCGGCGTATAAGACCCCTGCTTTTTGCCCAGTTTTTTTAAGTGTAAAAGGTTGTCTTATACACCGGAAAATACGGTACAAAAAAGACTTTAAATGTTAACCAATTTCCACCAAACTTTACACAATGGAAGACTATATCCATGCCAGCATATTCAGAAAATTTCAGCTCATTTGGTTAATCGCACCAAAAGTTATTCACGCTATATTTTACAATGCTAAAACATTTAATGTGAAAAGGGCTTAATGTAGCTTAACGTGTAATAAAGTGCCTAAACCTCAATCAATTGCCCTGAAACTTTGCACAGCCTAAGATCTAAACTTCCCAAACCCATCAGAGAAGTTTCATGCGATTCGGTGTTCCACAAGGCAAACTAGGGACATTAACCAATTGTCAGCCTAAGGACCAGAGGTCTTTTTTCAATTTCGCACTGCACTGCTTTAACTGGTAATTGCGCGGTCATGCAATGTTGTAACCAAACGAAATTTGCGTCCTTTTCTTCCCACAAATAGAGCTTTCTTTTGATGGTATTTGATTGCCTCTGTGATTTTTATTTTTTGCGCTATAAACGGAAAAAGACCGCAAATTTTGAAAAAAAAAAGAAGATATTTTCTACTTTTTGTTATACGAAAAATCTAATAAACTCAATTTTAGTCAAACATTTGGGCCAAAATGTATTCACTAAAGATGTCACTAAATTTATATATTGCTCACACATGCCATGGTTATATGTGGAATTGCACCCCAAAATACATTTTGCTGCTTCTCCTGAGTATGGGGATACCACATGTGTGGGACTTTTTGGGAGCCTAGCCGCGTACGGGGCCCCGAAACCCAAGCACCGCCTTCAGGATTTCTAAGAGTGCAAATTTTTGATTTCACTCCTCACTACCTATCACAGTTTCAAAGGCCATAAAATGCCAAAATCGCACAACCCCCCCCCCCCCCAAATGACCCCATTTTGGAAAGTAGACACCCCAAGCTATTTGCTGAGAGGCATGTTGAGTCCATGGAATATTTTATATTTTGCCACAAGTTGCGGGAATATTACAAACATTTTTTTTTTGCCCAAAGTTGCCACTAAATTCTATATTGCCCACACATGCCATGGGCATATGTGGAATTACACCCCATAATACATTCTACTGCTTCTCCTGAGTACGGGGATACCACATGTGTGGGACTTTTTGGGAGCCTATCCGCATACAGGACCCCGAAAACCAAGCACCGCCTTCAAGATTTCTAAGGGCATAAATTTTTGATTTCACTCCTCACTACCTATCACTACCTATCACAGTTTTGAAGGCCATAAAATGCCAAGGTGGCACAAAACCCCTCCAAATGCCCATTTTGGAAAGTAGACACCCCAACCTATTTGCTGAGAGGCATGTTGAGCCCATTGAATATTTTTTTTTTTTTGTCCCAAGTGATTGAATAAAGACAAAAAAAAAAAAGGTTTTACAAAAAGTTGTCGCTAAATGATATATTGCTCACACATGCCATGGTTATATGTGGAATTGCACCCCAAAATAAATTTTCCTGCTTCTCCTGAGTATGGGGATACCACATGTGTGGGACTTTTTGGCAGCCTGGCCGTGTACGGCCCCCCCGAAAACCAATCACCGCCTTCAGGATTTCTAAGGGTGCAAATTTTTGATTTCACTCCTCACTACCTATCACAGTTTCGAAGGCCATAAAATGCCAAAATAGCACAAAACCCCCCCCCAAATGACCCCGTTTTGGAAAGTAGACACCCCAAGCTATTTGATGAGAGGCATGGTGAGTATTTTACAGCTCTCATTTGTTTTTGAAAATGAAGAAAGTAAAGAAAAACATTTTTTTTTTCAATTTTCAAAACTTTGTGACAAAAAGCAAGATCTGCAAAATACTCACCATACCTCTCAGCAAATAGCTTGGGGTGTCTACTTTCCAAAATGGGGTCATTTGGGGGGGGGGGGGTTGTGCCATCTGGGCATTCCATGGCCTCCGAAACTGTGATTGGCAGTGAGGAGTGAAATAAAAATATTACACCCTTAGAAAGCCTGAAGTTGGTGCTTGGTTTTTGGGGTCCCGTACGCAGTTAGGCTCCCAAAAAGTCCCACATATGTGGTATCCCCGTACTCATGAGAAGCAACAGAATGTATTTTGGGGTGTATTTCCACATATGCCCATGACATGTTTGAGCAATATATCATTTAGTGATTTCATTATTCAATCTCTTGGGACAAAAAAAAAAATATTTCATGGGCTCAACATTGCTCTCAGCAAATAGCTTGGGGTGTCTACTTTCCAAAATGGGGTCATGTGGGGGGGGGGGGGGGTTGAACTGTCCTGGCATTTTATGCACAACATTTAGAAGCTTATGTCACACATCACCCACTCTTCTAACCACTTGAAGACAAAGCCCTTTCTGACACTTTTTTTGTTTACATGAAAACACATTTTTTTTTTGCAAGAAAATTACGTTGAACCCCCAAACACTATATATATATATTGTTAAATATATATATATATATATATATATATATATATATAATTGTTAAAGCAAAGGCCCTACAGATTAAAATGGTGGGTGTTGCATTTTTTTTTTTTCACACAGTATTTGCGCAGCGATTTTTCAAACGCATTTTTTGTGGAAAAAAATACACTTTTTTTATTTTAATGCACTAAAACACACTATATTGCTCAGATTTTTAATGAAATAAAAAATATATGATCTTAGGCCGAGTACATGGATACCAAACACGACATGCTTTAAAATTGAGCACAAACACGCAGTGGTGACAAACTACATACATTTTTAAAAGCCTTTAAAGGTTACCACATTAGATTCACAGAGGAGGTCTACTGCTAAAATTACTGCCCTCGATCTGACCTTCGCGGTGATACCTCACATGCATGGTGCAATTGCTGTTTACATATGACGCCATTCCAACGCTTGTGTTCGCCTTTGTGCAAGAGAAGGCGGGGCAGGTGTGCTTTTTTTTTTTTTTTTTTTTAATTTAGCTTTTTTATTTTATTTTTAAACTGTTCCTTCCATTTTTTTTTCTTAGTTATCATTTTTATTGTTATCGCAGGGAATGTAAATATCCCCTATGATAGCAATAGGCAGTGACGGGTACTCTTTTTTTTTTTGAAAAAATTGGGGTCTATTAGACCCTAGATCTTTTCTCTGCCCTCAAAGCATCTGACCACACCAAGATCGGTGTGATAAAACGCTTTCCCAATTTCCCAATGGCGCGGTTTATATCCGGGAGGGGGGACATTCCCTCCCACTGCTTGTAAAAGCAGTCCAGAGGCTAATTACCCGCTAGAATTGCTTTTACATTAAAGCCGATCACTGGCTGAAAAGAATGATACCAAGATGATACCTAAACCTGCAGGCATCATTCTGGTATAACCATTCAAAGTCCAGCAACATACTGGATATATATTGTTATCTTTTTTTTTTCATGCAGCCTCTTTGTTGAACGAAAAAAAAGAGATTGATTGGTGGGTATGCCCACCATTAGAATACCTCCCTTCATCTACCCACTTCTAATGATGGGCATACATGCACCATTTATATATGCCGAAGCATGGGGGCATCCTCCCGCAAAAAAGTTATGCCACGTACACATGGTCGGACTTTTCCACGGGCAAGCCTCCATCGGAATTTCGACCGTATGTACGTGACATTAGGAGCAAATCGCTCCTCCGCCCCTGCTGCCCCCATGCTTCGGCATATATGCTCCTTTTTTTTTAACTGTAGTGGTGAAATCACCTCCTACAGCGTTGGAGTCGCGGCTTTATGTATCGTGGGAGCAAACGCTGTTGCTGTCAAGATAAATAAATCCGCACTGCAACTGAATGGCGTACCTGCTAAGCAAATTATGGTTAACATTAAAACAAAGTAACATTACAGTATAACAGTAAGACCTTACCATACCATACCTGCAAAGCAAATACCAAAAAAAAACATAGTAAAAAATAAAACATTTTTTTTTTAACGCAACCGATGCCTAAAATATATATATGCCGAAGCATGGGGGCATCCTCCCGCAAAAAGGTTATGCCACGTACACATGGTCGGACTTTTCCACGGGCATGCCTCCGTCGGAATCTCGACCGTATGTACGTGGCATTAGGAGCAAGTCGCTCCTCCGCCCCTGCTGCCCCCATGCTTCGGCATATATGCTGCTTTTTTTTTTTTTTTTTTTTAATTTATATTTTATTAACACCAGTTACGGGCAAACATAAAAATGAGTCAACAAAAACCGAAGCAGTACAGAATATGCATATTATTACAATCCATTTCTTAGTCTCTACCGTCTACTTATTCGTTCTGTGTCTATTTATTCAGATTTCTTTCAAGCGTATCTGGGGAGTTTTCATATAATCTAACTTCTTATATTCTCTCCTGTTTTCCCTTCTTATCTGCTCCCTTTAATACTACCCGTCTCCCTTTTCTCTTTTTCAATAGTTTCCCAAATAATAAAACTAAAATATAACTAAGTAAAGGGAAAAAAAAAAAGAAACAGAACAAACAACAAAAAAAAAATAAAAAAAGAGGGGGGGGGAAAGCAGAAGAGGGGGGGGAAGCAGAAGGGGGGGGGGGGGGGGGGGGAAGGCCTCGCTGGCTCTGGGCAGTCAGGGCGTTCTCCATATCTATATCTACTTAGTTTCTATTTCCTAAAAGAGTCAAGCCCTCTGCTGATACTACAAATTGTTTCCATAGTTTCCAGATTGTCTGGTAGTTTTCTTGTGGTTGTTTTGATTCTAACCTTGTTTCTTCCATTTTACCTATCTCTTCCACTTTATGTAGCCAGTCTACCGCTGTTGGAGGGTTCTGTTTTTTCCAATAAAGTGGCACGCAGGCCTTCGCGGCATTAACCAAATGTCTGACTATCGAGTTTTCGTAATTTTTAACTGGAATATTTGATACGTGTAAAAGGAAGAAAGCCGGTTCTTTAGTTATCCTGTAGTCTGTGAATTTTTGTGTTACTTCCCAGACTATGTTCCAGAAACTAGTTAATTTGGAGCATGACCAAAATAGGTGTAGTAAGGTCCCTCTTTCCTCCAAGCACCGCCAGCAGCGGTCTGTGGATTCAGGGTAATATTTCTTTAAAAGATAGGGTGTGAGATACCATCTTGACATAATTTTATAATTGGACTCCTGCATCTTCGTGGAGACTGATGATTTTAAAGAGAGTCTTACTATTTGTTGTATTTCCTCTGTTGTGAATTTCCGTTGAAGATCCTGTTCCCATTTGTCTATAAATGACAAATGAGGCATTGCCATTGGACGGTTCAGCAATGAGTACATCTTAGAGAGTACTCGTGTTATACCCCCTTCTTTGGAACAGTATTTCTCCAACTTTGTCAGGGATCGCCTATAGCATCTGGGGTCTAATAGCGTGTCCAGGAAATGTCGCAACTGAAATGCCGGCCAGAATGGCAGTGCATACGGTCCTGACTCCTCTTTCAGTTCTTCTATAGAGGGCCACCTATTTTCTCTTATAAAGTGGGAAACCCCAGTTTTATCGCCCATTCGTAGAGCCCTAAATGTAGCAAAATCCAAGCCTGGGCGAAAACTAGGGTTTCCCAGGATCGGAAACAGTGGAGAGTCTTGTGAAGTGAGGGAGAATTGCTTGCTAGCCTGAGAGCCTATATATAATGTCGTCCCTATTATAGGATGGTTTTTCAGTTTTGTTTCAAGCTGGTCATAGCACCATAGGGTCCCTGGTAGTAATACCTGTGTCTGGGCTTGTTCCACCTGGACCCATAGTTTTAACTTACTGTGGCGGCACCAATCCACAATCCTGGCCAAATGGACAGCTTGTTGGTATTTCCGCACGTCTGGGAGAGCCAGGCCCCCATATTGTTTTGGTAAAGTGAGTACCTTCGATGAAAGGCGTATTCTCTTATGTGCCCAAACAAACTTAACAAAAAGTGTATTGACTTGCTTAAGGTATCCCGACGGTATTCTAATTGGGAGGGCTTGGAATAAATAAAGGATTTTGGGTAGTACAGTCATCTTTAGTAAATTCTTCCAAACCATGAATGTAGGCCCCTCTTCCATGAGTCCAGAAGTGTACGGATTTCCAATAACAATGGCGGGAAATTAAGTTCGAACACCCGAGATAGGTTCAATGGGATATGTGTGCCTAGATATTTTATAGCTTTTGTCGTCCATTTAAAGTTAAAATTCGCTTTAAATCTAGATAATGTCTTATCGGGTATCCCACATCCTATTGCCTCTGATTTTTCCCAGTTTATCTTCATATTGGAAAATGCTCCGTATATTTCGAACTCTCGTAGGAGATTGGGAAGAGAGATCACGGGGTTTATCAGAGAGAAAAGTAAATCATCTGCATAAGTAGAGATTTTGTATTGTTTACCTCCCGTGATCAAACCCTGTATATCAGGGTTTAAGCGAATTCTGTTCAAAAAGGGTTCCAATGATAGTGCAAATAAAACCGGGGAAAGTGGGCATCCCTGTCTTGTCCCATTTGATATAGAGAAGGGATTAGACAGAACTCCATTAATTTTGACCTGAGCTGTGGGTTGAGAGTATACTTTAGTTATCCAATTAATCATTATTTCCCCAAAGCCTAGTTGTCTAAGAACTGTGAACATATATTCCCAATTTACCCGGTCAAATGCCTTTTCCGCATCTGTACTAAGGAAGATACTAGGTGTCTTAGTAGAGTTGGCTATGTGGACCAGGTTAAGAACTTTCGTCGTGTTATCTCTGGCTTCTCTTGAGGGGATGAAACCCACCTGATCCAAATGAGCTAAGCTCGGTAGATGTTCCGCTATACGGGTTGCTAAAATTTTTGTAAATAATTTAAGATCTACATTTAGTAGCGAAATTGGCCTATAACTGCCACACAAGGTCGGTTCTTTCCCTTCTTTCAAGATTACCGAAATATGTGCCTTCAGAGTATCTCTAGTTAAATTAATGTCCTTACCCAGTCCATTAAACAGATCTACCATATATGACCCCAGAATAGGTAACAACGTTCGGTAATATTGAATAGTAAAACCGTCTGGTCCTGGTGCTTTGCCTAACTTCATTGAGCTTATTGCCCGTTTTAACTCTCCCAGGTTTATTGGAGCATCTAGTTCTGCCTTAATTTCCGGCGTGATCCCTGCTAACCTGGAGGAGTGAACATATTCATCCATTTGTGTCTGTGCTTTCCTCTCAGTCGGTAAATTATATAAAGATGCGTAAAAGTCTCGGAAGGTTTCCGAGATTTGCTTCGGTAGGGTCACTTTTTGAGCCTTTGAGTTCAAAATCTGTGGTATGTATGACCGGAGGCGATCCTCTCTTACTGATCTAGCTAATGTTTTCCCACATTTATCTCCGTATTCATAATCGATCTTCCTACCTCTCTGTAGCGCTGCTTTTGCTCTTTGTCACAATAGGTCATTTATTTGGGTTCGTATTAAAATAAGTTCCTGTTCTAAACTGGGGGAGGGTATATGTTTATGTCGCGACTCCATTGTATGAAGCTTGGTCAGCAGTAATTTTAATTGCTTCTCCCTCTCTTTTTTAAATCTGGACCCGTACTTAATCAGAATGCCTCTTATAACGGTTTTATGTGCTTCCCATACCATATCTAATGAGCTATCTGGAGTTTGATTTATTTCAAAATATGACGTTAATTCTTTCTCGATCTCCGCTACTACCTCTGGATTTTGAAGGAGGCTTTCATTCAATTTCCACGTGCCTAATGTTTGCGTGGTATTATGTGATAAAGCATATGTCAGTAAAATCGGGGCATGGTCTGACCATGTTACCGATCCAATAGAGGTTTTTTGTACCGCATGTAGTTGAGCATGAGGGATCAGAAAATAGTCGATTCTCGAATAAGTCTTATGCGGTAGCGAGTAGAAGGAATAATCTCTTTCTCCTGAGTGTTGGAGTCTCCATACATCAATTAATTGAGCTTTATGTATGGATTGTGTGATTCGCTTGTAAGAGCTTATCGGGACCGAAGATGAGCCTGACGATGTATAAATTTTAGCGTTTAGTGGTATGTTGAAATCTCCACCCAATATTAGTTGCCCCTCAGTAAAATCTAGTAATTTGTTCAAAGTCTGACGAATAAAAGTATCCTGATTTTCATTGGGTCCGTAAATTGTTGCCAGCGTCACGCTCACCCCCCCCAGGGTTCCTCTCACAAACAAAAAACGCCCCCCCTCATCTAACAAAGTTAAATTGCATGTCCACGGGATTTTACCTGAGATTAGAATGGATACCCCTTTGGTTTTGGCTATCTTATTAGTGGAGTGGTAAATTACTGGGTAGAGTCTATTTTTAAGTACCGGAAGTTTATTGTCTCTAAAATGGGTCTCTTGTAGAAAAGCAATATCAATACCAGCTGTTTTTAAGTCATTTAATAGTATCTTTCTTTTCTCCGGTATATTTAGTCCCTTAGCGTTCAAGGACAGCACCTTTACACTGCCCATTGCCAACGAAGAACCAGAAATAGGGAAACAAGGGAATTAAAATAAAAAAAAAAAGAGGAAGAAAAAAAAAAAAAAAAGAAAGAAAAAACCCCTAAAAGGGGGAAGTTTTCAGGTCGGGCCCAAACCGCGATCCCAGGGTCCCCCCTAATCTAAATTGGATTAAGACTAATCCCTATATACACACATGTCCCCCTCCACCTCCTAGGGGGTATGTGTGTCAACCTATTTGAGGGAGTGGCTAGATCCGGTTCGTCATAACCTCCTGTATCCTCTTCCATCCGCCCAGCCTCCCAAATCATATGGCATGCCCCTCTCCTGCAACTACTCTCCCCCCCATCCTCCCCCCCCACCCTCTTGACAGGGGCGGGGGGGGGGGGAAGGGGAGGAAACAAGAGCAAAAGAGAGGGGGGGGGGAGACCAAAGGGGAGAGAAGAAAAAGGGGAATTTTATGTTTCCCCTCCTCTCCTCTACCCCCATCTCCCCCTGATTTGTGACAGCGGGGGGATAATCCCATCCCCCTTTCTCCCTCCATCCCCCCCTCTCCACCGCCCCCCCTAGTACATATAGTTATAAGAGGAGAAAATAAGGCAAATGCGGCGCTCAAATAATCACACAAATGTCCCTGATATTCACAAAAAACAGCACAAGAGACAAAAAACCTGTGTGCAGTATTGTGAGGCAGGAATTTTTTTGGTGGGTATCCCCTAAACAAAGGGGGAGGGGGGGAAGGGGAGTGCCAGTAGGGATTTATCCACTGGTATGTGCGATTACATCCCTGAAGGATAGTGTTGTAGTAGTGAAAACAAAAGTAAGGAAAAACAATAATCAATCAAAAACAGTGTTAGCCCCTAGGTTGGAAGAGGCGTATATTCAATGCCCTTCTATGGTGAGAAAGAGTAAGCTTCTATACAGCCTGCGTACTTTTCCAAAACTGCGGTAAGAGGAGTTCACTTCCTAAAAATCGCATCAAAGATTATGATGCGATTTTACATCAATCAAGATGCCAAAAATTGTAGTATTAGCCCTAGGATAGGAACACTGTGTTTAACGTTTGACATATGTTTAGTTAAACATCACGACAAATGGTTACAGCAGATGAGGTGTTTTCCTTATAGATGTCTCAAACACTCTAAAACGTGAAAAATATAATATATCGTGATAATGGTCATAGATAAAACAAACAGCCGGTGATCAATAATGACATGTTGTTGAAGGTAAAAAACAAATAAATTAAATGAACATGTATAAAAAGTTTGTTCCCAAGATATGATTTTCGGCTGGTATAATATAGCTTTGTTCACAAGAGTCCTCAGAGGGGTGCAGTATACCACTGGGGATGCTCTGGGTTTTGCGATCAGCTTAATGGATAATATATGTAAATGAAGCAAAAGACGGATACCCTTACCGGAGCTGGTGGACTCACGGACCTTTCGGTGGTGAGTCAATAGGGCTTGGACCGGATACACCGGATAGAAGGTGGATGTATTGTAGTCCGTCAAATCAGCCAAAATTTTGCTCGAGGTAAGTAGGTCCACTTACCCACCTCAAAGTGGAATGCTGAACTGCGTTCCTGTGGGGGTCCTCATCCACGGTAGTTCAAGCAAGGAGGAGAAAAAAAGGAGGCAACTCCTCATAGTGTAAATACCAACATTAAATTGGTGTTTATTGTTAAAAAAGTTATTTTAAAAACAATTTTCTTTGCGCAAGAATAAAAAGATCGTGGCTTAGGTAGACATCCAACCCATAATAAGAGGAGGCCTGTACCCTCGAATCTCCTCTCTCCTCTCCTCTCTCTACCAAACGTGAGTTTCCTTTTATTACCTTCCATTTCATACTTGTACCCTTCTTCTCTCTTTTCCTCTCCCCTCTCATCTCTCGGTCCCTTCTCTGTTAATCTTAAATTAGAGAGTTTTGTCTCATATTCAGGCAGCTTACCCCCAAAAAACAAAAAAAAACAAAACAGGAACACCATTTGTTCTGGTGCCATAATCTGTACCTAACACTTGTGGCACATAATGCATAATATAACAGAGAAAATATAACAATAATGTTAGAGGTCTCTCTTTTTACCATCTCTTGAGACCTATATGCTGCTTGCCCCTTAAGGTTCCCATTATTAATATATCATTATATCACATCCTATATATATCCTATATATCACTTCATATATCATTTATATGTATATCACTCTACACTCTACACTCCTGCCTAGCAAACAAAAAGAGAAGGAGGGGGGGGGGGAGAAAAAAAAAAAAAAAAGGAAAAAAAAAAAAAGAAAAGGCACTCTATCGTGAGAAGAAAAAAAATATTTTTTTTAAAAAGTGACCGTTGATTCATAAGGGTCCACCAATATATGTGGATCATGTGCTCATACATGTGATACTCCTAGTGCAATTTTATCCGCCGCGATCAGCCCAGTTCAATAATCGCCGGTCGCAGTCGTAAACGTGATTTTTAGGTGTTACTTATCAAAAGGAAAAAAAAAAAAAAACGGGACTTTTGTTCCGTGGGTGTTTTCTACCGTGCTTACTGGCTGCCCAGCGTAGATCTTCTGAGTCTAACACACCCGAGAGAAAAAAAAAAAAAGTGCCCCATACACTTTATTGACCCCCCCGTCCCCCCCCCCCCCCCCGTTCATGGGGGTGGCTTCACCTCCCCTCCTAAATAATCCATAATAACCCTTCCCACCCTGTACAAAAATTCCTACCCTCCCCCCCCCTATCTCCCCCCAAAAAAAAAAAAAAAAAAAAAAAAAAGTGAGATTGTAGTGGCGTGTTCTGTGACCTCCATCTCCCTCCCTCCCTCTCTTCTCCCCCTCCCCGCGTATTGGAACGTAAAGAGTATAGAGTATGTACGTATGTGATATGACCTTTGCTCTGGTTAGCAGTTGTTCCCCATATTACCTTGTTAGACCTTCTCCTATAAAATGTGCTCCCTTCTGCCTTCAGTGTTCTACCCCCTCTAAAAGAAATTCATATCCCTCTCTTCATTATACAGTAAGGAGGGGAAAAAAAAAAAAAAAAGAGGCAAAGGGAGGCCTGAAAAAGGGAAAAAAAAAAGAGAAAATCCAAAATTCCCTCCTCCTCTAGCCTCGGCTACAAAAACAGGGGCTCACCACTTCCCATCCAGACATCTATACCCCTGCATCAGTCTATATCTATATCAGACACATCACCCATCGTATCCCCCATGAATACAGGCATGATCACAATGGCATAATATTCATAATTCATAGTTAATCAGGCTGGTGTATCTCTCCAAAGACATCATCATCGTAGCGTTCATACAGCGTTTGTACAGTGTCTCCTTTATATCAGCCCTCTTATTCATCACCCCAATTCTCACAAAAAAAAAAAAAAAAAACGAAAAGGAGGGAGACACAAAAAAATAAGTAATAAAAAAAAATAAGAGAAAGCCCCCCAGCGGGGGAGATGATATAAGTGGCCTCCCGATCCCTCTCTTGTTATGGTGTGGTCCAGTGGAAAGTCTCAGAACTCTTACAGTTCTTATGTTTTCAACCCTTTTGTAGCTTAATAAGTCCTGATTTCACTCTTGTCCTCCTAGGTTATGCGAGATACCTCTGCCTGCTAGATGGAGGGAGCAGTATGTCAAGTATAGAGGAGTCTCACCCTCTCTCTTTATCCTCTATTTCGTTCTATGAATCGTGTCAGGGTTTCTATTTCCCTTGTCTCAAGATGGAATGGGTACTCCCCCTCTCAATGACCCTTTTCAGTCATACCGTCCTGCTGTCTACTTACTTACTTCACTCCATACAATAGACACATAATAGGAGAGAGGGGAGAGGGATCCCAAGAGAAAAAAAAAAAAAAAGGTGGAGTGGAGAGCTTCCCCCCAAAAGTAAAAAAAAAATGGAGGGGAAAATACAAAAGCACTAGACAGGCCTGAGTTATGTAAGTTATTTCATGTATTTTCCCATTTTTAATTTATTTGTTAAACTCACGTAGGCTTGATTGGAGACTGTTCTCTGACTCTCCCTTCATTTCTCTGTCGGCGTCGATGAGGGCTCCTTCCTGATGTTACTGTCCCCAGACGGCCCTCTGTCCGTGTTATTGGCTGCAGCCAGTTTGGGACTTGTATTGGTTCTGCTGCCATAAAGAGAAAATAGTCAGGTAAGTCTTTTGGCGTGCGGAGTACAAATGAACTCTGGTCTTTTCTAAAGGTCACAGACAGAGGGAACCCCCATCGATATGTTGCTCCCTGACGGCGAGCTATATCCAGCACTGGACGTAGCAGCCCCCGTCTGTATAATGTTGCTCTGGAGATATCCGGGAAGAACTTTCAATGCTGCCCCATTGAATTCCACTGTTCCCGCTTCCCACGCACTCCTCATGATCCTCTCTTTCTGGTTGTAGTGATGTATCCGGCATATTATGTCCCGCGGGCCTTCCGGGTCGCTCTGCCGGGGTCCCAGTGCTCTATGTATCCGGTCCAGCTCTATATCCACCGGAGGTGTCTCCTTCAGTAATATCTTAAAGATCTCTGCCCCTATGTTCGCAAGATCCTCCGGTGCTGCCGTCTCCGGTAATCCCCGTATACGCAGATTCTGGCGGCGGCTTCTGTCTTCCATTTCTTCTGTATGAAGCTGTAACTCTGCCATTGCCTGCGTACTCGAGTCCTGCCACGACTCCAATGCAGCGATACGTTGCTGTAGTTGATCAACAGAGCTTTCCCCCGTTGCTAATCTGGATGACAGGCTCTGCACGTCTTGCCGGACCTCGCTGAGGTCTCTCCGGTGTTCCTCCTCTACCCGTCTGATCAGTGCTTCTATGTCAGCTTTCGTTGGTAGTGAGAGAAGCAACGCTCTCAGATCTGGGTCTATGGCCACAGTTTGTGTCTGTTGAACTACCCCCGGAGGCTGCACGGGATCTGTCTTTAGGGCCGGCTTAATTGGGTCAGCTTGCACTGCTGACGAGGTCAGTGGAGTTCCTGATTCTAGTGTCTCTCTCCTTGAGCTACGTGTATCTGACATCTCGCAGGCTGGGGAGGATATCCGAGGGCTTGTAAGGTAACTCGTAAGATAGCTATCTATCTTCTCACTGTCTTTAATATTCTTGGTCGTCTTCAGACCGCTTCCTTTGGCAAGTCTCCTCCTTGTATTTGCTCTTTTTTTTTAACTGTGGTGGTGAAATCACCTCCTACAGCGTTGGAGTCGTGGCTTTATGTATCGTGGGAGCAAACGCTGTTGCTGTCAAGATACATAAATCCGCGCTGCAACTGAATGGCGCACCTGAAAACAAAAAAATGGTTAATAATAAAACACAGTAAACAAAATTGCATACCTGAAAAGCAAGCATGATAAAACATAATAAAACATTGCAGAATAGAATGGAGTAAAAAAGAGCACCAATAGAGAGAGAGAACAATAAAACGACAACTATTTTTTTTTTAGTTTTTATATATTTTTTGGTTTTTTTTTTTTTTTGTACTTTTATTTTTTATTTTTACACTTTTTTTTTTAAACTAAAACTATAATTTTAACTGTAACGGTCGGGTCTCAAAATGCGATGGCATTCTTGAGACCTTGTGAAAGTGTATCCTAGCCTGTGAAATGCTGTACCCTACGCTAATACCTCACTAGTGAGTGGTAGCGTTCAAAACATTCACCAATGCAGAGACCAGGATTGTCAGGACAGCGTGGACAATAACAGGTGTCACGCCTACATCCGCGCTTGCTACAGACACAACCTCTTTCTTGGGGGGCTCGTTGGGTAGGGGTACTCAGGAGGACATAAGAATAATGCCTCTCATGCAGCCGGCTTACTGCATTTGGTAGGGGATGTTGAGGGGCAGAACCGCCTGGATACAGGAGTTCTGTGACAACCTCTCCCTGGAATTCAAGGAAGCGTAAAGTCCCGCCTGAAGCTCCGTATAGCACATGAGCATTCAGCAAAGCCAATTGGAACAAATAGACACTTTTTTGTACCAGCGTCTAGCCTTACGGGCAACTAGGTACGGCGCCAACAACTGGTCGTTGAGGTCCACCCCTCCCATATTAAGGTTATACTCGTGGGGTTTCGTCACAACACCAGCCGCCGTACGAATTTGGACTGTCGTGTCTGCATGAAGGGAGGTAAGAACGAAAACATTCTTATTATCCCTCCACTTCACAGCGAGCAAATTATTACACTTGAAGCAGGCTCTCTCCCCCAGCCTAAGATGGGAATCTACAAGCTGCTGGGGAAAGCCCTGGCGATTAGGTCGCACGGTGCCACATGCTCCAATCTGCTGATCAAACAAGTGACTAAACAGTGGCACGCTTGTGTAATAATTGTCCACGTACAAGTGGTACCCCTTTCCGAATAAGGGTGACACCAAGTTCCACACTATCTTGCCAGCGCTCCCTATGTAATCTGGACAGTTCTCCGGCTCTACGTAACTATCTTTTCCCTCATAAACCGAAAAGCTCCACGTATAGCCTGTTGCCCTGTCACAGAGCTTGTAGAGCTTGACCCCGTATCTGGCACGCTTGCTGGGAAGGTACTGTTTGAAAGACAAGCGGCCAGAAAACGTAATCGGGGACTCGTCAATGCAGACAACTTGATTGGGAGTAAACAAGGTTGCAAAACATTGGTTGAAGTGGTTTATGAGGGGCCGAATTTTGTAGAGCCGATCGTATTCAGGGTCTTCACGAGGACGACAAAGTTCATTGTCACTGAAGTGCATGAACTGCAAGATCTGTTCGTATCATGCCCTGGACATGGAGCAAGAGAACACGGGCATTTGGTGGTGCGGTGAGGTGGACCAATAAGACCTCAGAGTCGGGAATTTATGTATGCCCATTGTAGTGATCTAATATATAGTTCTTCGATGGTTTGTAGTTATTAATAATTATTGTCCCCGCAGCAAACCCAATGCTCCAGAGAGAAGCACTTTATTGACTTCTAAAACAGAACAGTCTTACAGATGATAAAAAATCCAACAGAGTTCATATGACAAGGAATATCTTCCCTAGACTTGTGCCTTCATGATCACAGAACCTTCTCTGAGGTCATTCTAGACTGGAAGCCAGCCTGGATGTCTTCTCAAATAATGGTCTGACACTGGGGGGGGGGGGGGGGTCAACCAAATGTTTACCATGAATACCCCCCTCAAGTCTAATTACCATCAGTAAATACTCCCTTTGAAATGTTCATCTAGGTTAAAAGGCCATTCCTCACACACACACAACTTGCATAAGATTTACACATCAAAGGGTAACGGATGACATTGTCAACTGATATCTGGCCTGGTCACTAATACTGTGTGTGGAATACATATATCCAATACATAAAATCCCACATAAACCGGCCAACACATTACAACACCCATGTTGAGGGAAAGGCCCAGAAAGCACTTAAATTCGGAAACCGTAATTGGTTTCCAATCTCTGGCAAGGGAAGGCAACTGGGGATTAGCGGCGATGTATTGACCAGCGTATATATTACTTTGGTCCACAATAGATCTATAGAGATCTTCTGTGAAAAACAGCGAATAAAAATCGGATGGCTTAAAATCAGCTGTTTCCACCTGAATACCCGATTGGACAGTGAATGGGGGAAGTACAGGTTCTGCAGAAGTGGTGGGCACCCAATCAGGATTGGCAAATTCTGCAGGAAGGGCACTATGTGATCGACGGGCCTGCCTTTGTTTTCTTCTTGGTGGCAGCGGGACACTACTTGTGTTTTGCCACCTCGCCAGCTTGAACTGCACTTATGGGACTCGCCATGTCACCACGTGATACTGCAGTGCTGGATGTACGTCCAGGGTGTACTAGGCCGCTGGTGCTTGCCAGTTCACCAGAAGGAATAGCGGCGCTAGTTCTTCTCTGCTCCAATACGAGAGACCTGCGGTTCCTGCACCTCAACAACAGCAGGGGATCGGGTACGCCTGACCTTAGCAGGGACCACACCTCTGTCGCCAGAGCTATCTGTCATGGAGCCGCTGTCGTCTACTGGATCGTATTCTGAGCCTGAAACATATTTTGAAAATTGCAGCTCAGTTAGTAAATCACACCAATAGTTATTCACATTAAGTTATATTTCACAATGCTAAAACGTTTAATGTAAAGAATAGAAGACTGGGAACCTGGTCCCAGACCAGGTCACCACAAAGGACTTGTGGGCAATGTTGGACTATCACGGTACGGTAAGACAGTAAAATATAAATGAGTAGCGAATATATAATAAAAAATGTAAATAAAATCATTTTATTAATACAGAAATAATAATTGATTACAAGTAAAAACATAGCATGATTTCATATATGTCGCCAGAACAGTTAACCCCGGATTGGGGGGAGTCACAGTGGGACAATTCATCACAAAAAAACAATTCGACTAGTTTCGCGGACAGTAGCCGCTTCATCAGGAAAGTATCTGTGAAATGATTAACAAGCAATCAAAGAACAATATACAGTAAATGATATTGATATATCATGACATTTGAACTAAATAAATGGTGCATAAGGGGGAGGGAAAAAAGTGTGGGGGTCTCCCGCAGCGACTCGGGGGAGCTACAAAGCATGATGGACCCATCTCTAAAGGGGTAAATTGACATAATGATAGGTAGATGTGGTATGGACCTTCAAGGGTATACAAATGTGAACCAGTGAAAAGTGATGGAATGGTGGATGATCAAGTGAACAGTGTGAAACCTAAAAAAGTGGGATTGGGATAATTAACAAAACCTTGAAGAAAGTTTAAGAAAGTGAACAGTGAGATACAAGCAGTGAGTGAATTGAAAAACCACTAGGATGAAAAAAATATATAATATGAAGGGGATTAGGATAGTAAAGAAGCAAAACAATAAGAAAAAAACAAAAGTGGGGGGGGAGGGGGGAACAAGGGAGTGGAAAAGGGAAGGGGGAGGGGGGGAACAAAAGAATAGGGGGGGGGGGAAGGTAGAGTGATAAGTGTACAGTGACCAATGAGAAAAGGGGGGGTGGAAACAGATAAGAAGTGAAGAATGAAAGTTAAAAGAGTTGAAGTGAATGGAGAAGGTAGAAGGAAAAGAACAGGGAGGCGTTGTCAAGAAAAGAAGTGTGAAGAGGGGAAGGGGAAAGACAGTGAGAAGAGGGAGGGGGGTGGATTGAGGGACACGGTGCAGGAAAGAAAAGATAAAGTGAGAGGAAGGAAGAGGGAATGAAGTGAGGAGAAGGTGAAATTGAATGTAGGTGAAGGAACCACAATACCTGAAAATTGGATGGATAAAGTTTAGGGATACCGGGATGAGTGGTGCGACTGAGGGAGGAACTATCAGCCTGCACCCACAGTATGCCCTGTTGTAACCAGATGGCAAGTGGTGGAGGCATGGATGAACCAGTCCACCTGTGCCATAGACACCTATAGGGGGAGAAGGGAACAAAGCCATAAGGTTAGGAGAGCCTGTAAACAGTGACCTGAGAAGACAGGTGCTGCAGCAAGGTTGGATAGATTGATAAATTCCCTGGGTGACTTACTTGGTACTGCCTACAACATGCAGTCCCGTATATCCAGGGTCCAGAGCATGGGGGAGCAGGCAAACTGCCTGCTATTTGTAGCTCCCAACCCTGCAGCGTGGTACCGCTCGGACCAATGCCGGCGTCTGACGCCACAGGGTCAGGGTTCCCGCATTGCACGCGCACGCACGAGATCACCTCGCGTGCATGGGTCGCGCGCACGTATGCGCGGGCACGTCGCGCGCACGCATGCGCACTAGCCCTATAGCCGGGTCGGGTCCAACCTCCCCACCCAGGAGCCCACCGGGCCGCCGCAGGAAGGCACACCATCGGCCTGCCATGCAATAGAGTACATAGTCAGGGACCACAAAAAGGGGGAAAACTTTCTTCAAGGTTTTGTTAACCACTTCAGCCCCGGACCAATTGGCAGCCAAAGGACCAGGCCCCTTTTTGCAATTCGGCACTGCGTCGCTTTAACTAACAATTGCGCGGTCATGCGACGTGGCTCCAAAACAAAATTGGCGTCCTTTTTTTCCCACAAATAGAGCTTTCTTTTGGTGGTATTTGATCGCCCCTGCGGTTTTTATTTTTTGCGCTATAAACAAAAATAGAGCGACAATTTTGAAAAAAATGCAATATTTTTTACTTTTTGCTATAATAAATATCCCCAAAAAATATATAAAAAAACATTTTTTTTCCTCAGTTTAGGCCGATACGTATTCTTCTACATATTTTTGGTAAAAAAAATCGCAATTAGCGATTATTGATTAGTTTGCGCAAAAGTTATAGCGTTTACAAAATAGGGGATAGTTTTATAGCATTTTTTATTAATATTTTTTTTTTATTAGTAATGGCGGCGATCAGCGATTTTTTTATTGTGACTGCGACATTTTGGCGGACACATCGGACATTTTTGACACATTTTTGGGACATTTGTCATTTATACAGAAATCAGTGCTATTTAAATAGCACTGATTCCTATGTAAATGACAGTTGTAGTTAGGGGGTTAACCACAAGGGGGCGGGGAGGAGTCAGTGTGACGTGATGTGTTGTTTACTGTAGGGGGGCGTGGCTGTACGTCTGACGTCATTGATCGGCGTTCCCGATGACAGGGAACCGCCGATCACTGACAGTCAGTGTAGGAAGCGCGGGGAGAGGTTTGTTTACATAGACCTCTCCCCGTTCTTCCGCTCCGTAACCCGATCGCGGGATACCAGCGGCGATCGGGTCCGCTGGTCCCGCGGCCGGGGTCACGGAGCTCCCGACCGGGTCGCGAGCGCGCCGCTAGCGGCGCGCGCGCGACCCACGGGCAGGCACATGCACGATCACGTACAGGTACGTGATTCTGCCTGCCCGTGCCATTCTGCTGACGTATATATGCAGTGGCCGGTCGGGAAGCGGTTAATTATCCCAATCCCACTTTTTTAGGTTTCACACTTTTCACTGGTTCACATTTGCATACCCTTGAAGGTCCATTCCACATCTACCTATCATTATGTCAATTTACTCCTTTAGAATTGGGTCCATCATGCTTTGTAGCTCCCCCGAGTCGCCGCGGGAGACCCCCACTCTGGTGGCTTTGCGATCGGAGTCTGTCGGGGCATGGGTAAGCAGTTTTGCTCTTTTTTCCCTCCCCCCTTATGCACCATTTATTTAGTTCAAATGTCATGATATATCAATATCATTTACTGTATATTGTTCTTTGATTGCTTGTTAATCATTTCACAGATACTTTCCTGATGAAGCGGCTACTGTCCGCGAAACTAGTCGAATTGTTTTCTGTGATGAATTGTCCCACTGTGACTCCCCCCAATCCGGGGTTAACTGTTCTGGCGACATATATGAAATCATGCTATGTTTTTACTTGTAATCAATTATTATTTCTGTATTAATAAAATTATTTTATTTACATTTTTTATTATATATTCGCTACTCATTTATATTTTACCGTCTTACCGTACCGTGATAGTCCAACATTGCCCACAAGTCCTTTGTGGTGACCTGGTCGGGGACCAGGTTCCCACTCTTCTATTCCAAAGATTCCTGGATGATGGTACAAGTTTACTTTATTTTTCATGTATATACTCAATCATAGAGACCACACACATTTTCGTTTAATGTAAAGAGCTTAATGTACCATAATGTGCCTTAACCTCAATCAATTGTCTTAAAACTTTGCACAGCATAAGTTCTCAACTTCTCAACCCCATCCAAGAAGTTTCATGCGATTCGGTGTCCCACAAGGCAAACTAGGGACATTAAGCTTGATTTTTGGGGAGCTTAATGTGGCTTAACATACAAAAAAGACCTTAAATGTTAACTAATTTTCCCCAAACTTTACACAATAGAAGACTCTATCCATGCCAACATATTCTGAAAATTTCAGCTCATTTGGTTAATCACACCAAAAGTTATTCACATTAAGCTATATTTTACAATGCTAAAACATTTAATGTGAAAATGGCTTAATGTAGCTTAACGTGTAATAAAGTGCCTAAACCGCAATCGATTGCCCTTAAACTTTGCACAGCCTAAGATCTCAACTTCCCAAACCTATCCAATAAGTTTAATGTGATTCGGTGTCCCACAAGGCAAACTAGGGACATTAAGCTTGTTTTTTGGGGAGCTTAACGTACAAAAAAGACCTTAAATGTTAACCAATTTCCTCCAAACTTCACACAATAGAATACTCTATCCATGCCAACTGTAACCTGGGGGACAGGTAGCAGGTACAAAGCTCCCTGGGATGAGCTGTTATTTAGGCACAGATACCAAATCCACTAGTTGTAGTGAAAACAGTGCTGTGTTTATTTGTGTTAAATACAAGTCCATACATAGGTGCTGCACAGTCTTCCAGCAAACATATCAGAACAGAAATAACAAAACAAAAAGTCCTAGCCGTGTCTCGGCTCTAACTATACCATACACAGGCCCTCACTACCAGGCTGAGCAAGCCTACCGCTTGTCAGTTTCTGTATAGAGTTTTTACCAACCTTTAGCTCCTCACAAACCATCAATGTCTGTGTGTCCCAGGCAGAGAGCAAAGGCTGTTTGCTCAGGTGAGCTTAAATTAGCCTGGGGAAGAGGACTAAGATCCGAACTGGATCTTGTATCGGAGACCTCTGAATGTGTATGAGAGGAGCCTGGGAGACGTATAAATCCCGAACAAGACTTCTCCTGGCTCTCTCTGGGATGCTCTGCTACATATCCTCCCCCCTTGTTTCAACCCCAGGGTTGGAACACCCGTGGCCCAACAGGAGTGAACACGGGACAGGGCATCTACATTCCCCATCTCGACACCTGGCCTGTGTTTTACGGTGAAGGAGTAATCCTGTAGAGCCAAAAACCACCGGTTCACCCGTCTATTAGTCTCCTTCTTTTGGGCCATCCATTTCAGGGGAGCATGGTCAGTTATTAAGTCAAACTGGCACCCTAACAAATAGTACCTGAGCGCGTCCACGGCCCACTTTATGGCTAAACATTCCTTTTCAATGACTGCATACTTTTTCTCATGGTTATTGAGCTTTCTGCTTAGGTACACGACAGGGTGTTCTTCCCCATTGTATATCTGTGATAGTACTGCCCCGATACCAACATCAGACACATCCGTCTGAACCAAAAACTCTCTGGAGACAGAGCCTTCTTCAGGACCTGGAAAGACTCCTCTGCTACTGGGGACCATTTCACCATTACTGAGTCTTTCCCTTTCGTAAGGTCTGTCAGAGGGGCAGCTATAGTTGCAAAATTTGGGATAAATCTTCTATAATACCCTGCAATACCAAGAAAGGCCCTGACCTGCTTCTTGTTTGCAGGGCGTGGCCACTCCTGGATGGCTGCTATTTTATTCACTTGAGGTTTTATGACACCACGGCCAATAGTGTATCCCAAATACTTGGCTTCCTCTAGACCAATGGCACATTTTTTTGGATTTGCCGTAAAACCTTCTTTGAAGAGGGAATCAAGAACAGCCTGGACACGAGGCAAGTGAGACTCCCAGTCAGTGCTATGTACCACTATGTCATCTAGATAGGCTGCTGCATATCGTCGGTGGGGTTTTAGTGTCCTGTCCATGGCCCTCTGAAATGTCGCGGGGGCATTTTGCAACCCAAAAGGCATTTTTTTATATTGAAAGGAACCCTCTGGGGTCACAAATGCAGTCTTCTCTTTGGCGCTACCAGTCAGGGGTATTTGCCAATACCCTTTTGTCAAGTCCAAAGTGGTAAGATAGCGAGCCTTGCCAAGTCGGTCTATAAGTTCGTCTACTCTGGGCATTGGGTATGTGTCAAACTTTGTCACTGCATTAAGCTTCCTGAAGTCGTTACAGAACCTCCAAGTGCCATCCGGTTTTGGGACTAACACGATGGGGCTAGACCAGTCACTATTGGATTCCTCAATTACATCTAGCTCCAACATTTTTTTAACTTCATTGCTGATGTCCTTTCTCCTCGCTTCAGGAATTCGGTACGGTTTGAGCTTGAAACGTACCCCCGGTTCAGTAACAATATCATGCTGAACTGCTGAAGTCGTGCCAGGTAACTCTGAAAACTTCTCCCTATTCCTTATCAGGAATTCTCTAGTGTCCTGTTTTTGGGAATATGAGAGGGTATCTGGAATCGTGACCTCAGGGATGAGAGGGGACTCAGTACCCATAGGCGTTACTGGGAGAGGCCTCGCAGTTAACGCCATTCTATCCTTCCAGGGTTTTAACAGGTTTATATGGTAAACCTGTTCGGGCTTCCTTTTTCCTGGTTGATAAACCTTGTAGTTGACCTCCCCAACTCTCTCAATTACTTCAAAGGGACCCTGCCACTTTGCCAGGAACTTGCTCTCAACAGTGGGAACTAACACCAGGACCCTGTCAACAGGTGAGAAAACACGAAGTTGGGCCCCCCTGTTGTATATTCTCTGTTGGGCTGCCTGGGCCTGCAGTAAGTGTTCTGTTACCATTGGCATGATTGCTGCAATCCTCTCCTGCATTTGAGCAATATGCTCAATGACACTTTTATGGGGGGTGTCTGTTCTCCCTCCCAAGTTTCTTTGGCTATGTCTAAGAGTCCCCGAGGGTGTCTCCCATAAAGCAACTTAAATGGGGAGTACCCCGTAGAGGACTGTGGAACCTCCCTGATGGCAAACATCAAGTATGGTATCAGGAAGTCCCAGTTTTTCCCATCCTTGTCAACAACCTTTTTTAACATGCTCTTTAAGGTCTTATTGAACCGTTCCACCAAGCCATCCGTTTGAGGATGATACACTGAGGTTCGCAACTGCGTCACCTTAAATAACTTGCAGAGCTCCCTAGTTATTCGCGACATAAACGGGGTGCCCTGGTCTGTAAGGATTTCTTTTGGGATGCCAACCCGACTGAACACCATAAACAGTTCTTTGGCAATGTTTTTAGCAGATGCGGCACGTAAGGGAACTGCTTCAGGGTAACGGGTAGCATAATCCATGATTACAAGGATATGCTGATGACCCCGGGCAGACTTGGGAAGTGGGCCCACAAGGTCCATGGCAATCCTCCTTAAAGGGCACTTCAATGATAGGCAAGGGTACTAAAGGACTTCGGAAGTGGGATAGTGGGGCTGACATCTGACACACAGGACAGGATTGGCAATAATTCTTAATATCTTTCTGTATCCCGAGCCAGTAAAACTTGCGCAACACCCTTTCAGTCGTTTTTTCAACCCCTAAATGGCCTCCTAGCAAGTGTCCATGGGCAAGTTCTAACACCACCCGTCTGTATGGCTTAGGGACCACCAACTGTTCAACCACTTCATCATTCATTTTACATACACGATATAGTAAATCCTCATTGCTGCTGAAATAAGGAAAACAGGGCCTGTCCCCGGGTTCGACAGTTACATCATTAATCACTATTACATTTTCCCAGGCCCTGGAAAGGGTATGGTCTTTTCTCTGCTCAATACCAAAATTTTCCTTATGCACATTAAGGTCAGCAAACTCTAACATAGGCTCGGAGTCAGCAGACGGCTGTCCGGCTCTACTGGTAGTGGGGACTTCCTCAGGGTCCTCCCGCTCTCCTGACATAACCGATAGAGGAAAACCCGGGGAGCCCTGAGAAGAGTCTTCTGAACCCACATTGTCAGTAGTGGCCAGGAATTCTGGCTCTGCGACTGAGTCAGGTACTGCGACCGAGTTGGGATGATCCCACAGTTCCCAAAACTTAGGGAAGTCCCTACCAATGATGGCCTCATGCACCAAGTGGGGAACAAGTCCAACCAGATGGGTCACCGTACCTAAACCAGTTTTAAACTGAACAGTGGTTACAGGATACTCCCGGGTATTCCCATGTATACAGATCACAGCAATATTTTTAGCATGATAATTCACAGGTTCAATCATTTCAGCTGTAACCAAAGTCAATAGACTTCCAGAGTCCAGCAAGGCTGTAATAGGCTTATCATTCACAGTCATTTGGCACATTGGTTTTCTCATATTTGGCGTTGCAGTGCATGAAACCGCTGCAAACATAGACTGCCTTCTAATAGATAAATCACACTGCATTGGTTCATCTGTTAATGGACAATTTGCCGCAACATGTCCCATTTCTTGGCAACGAAAACACCTGACGTTTCCCCAGTTTGGTTTGCTGACAGGCACTGGCTTCCCTTGTTTGGGACGCCAAGCTTCAGTCCTGGCACCAAAAATCCTCCCCCCTATTTCCTTGCTATGCTTACCACCCACTTCCCTTGGAACAGTCTTACCGGTTGCCTGGGGAGACCGTGGCTTTGGGTGGAAAGTCCGTGCGGCTGTAGGGGTGGTGACCAGGTTCTTTGCAGCAAAATACCTTTTAACAAGTTACACCAGGTGGTTCGCCGAATTGGGGTCTCCTTGACTCACCCACTCCTGCAGGGGAATTGGTAGTGACCTCAGAAACTGGTCCATGACCACACGCTCCACTATTTGTGGCCCAGACAGGGACTCCGGCTGTAGCCATTTCCTCACCAGGTGAATTAGGTCGAACATCTGCGATCTTGGGGGCTTCTCGTCTTGGAAGGACCAGCTGTGGACCCGCTGTGCTCGAACTGCCAAAGTGACACCAAGTCGTGCCAGTATTTCCTGTTTGACCTTTTCATAGTCCTGCTTTTGCTGACTCCAAATCATAGTAGGCCTTCTGCGATTCCCAAGTAAGCAAAGGGGCGACCAGTCCTGCCCACTGGGTTTTAGGCCAACTTTCCCTCTCAGCGGTCCGTTCAAACGTTAGCAGAAAGGCCTCTGGATCATCATCTGTAGTCATCTTAGACAGAAAGCGAGCCACATGGATGGCTGAAGGCTTGTCTCCAACATTATCAACTTTAGCAGGTGACCACTGTGCTATTGTCTCCACAACCTCAGACAAGGTTTTCCTATCTGCTTTTGCATCAGTGGCTAGCTGTTCAAACAGCCTCTGCGATTGCTCCTGTGCGATAGCATTAGCTTACTGTTGTGCAGCATTAGCTTGCTGTTGTGCAGCGTGGAGTGCAGCATTTGTTTTCTGCTGTGCAGCGTTTGCTTGCTGTTGTACAGCATTTGCTTGCTGCAGTGCAGCGTTTGTTTGCTGTTGTGCAGCATTGGATATCATCAATTGTTTTAGGATTTCCTCCATGTTTAATCACTCTAGGTACTGGCCCTTTAAGTAGTAACTTACTACAGCTGCCCGCTGAACTCCACCATATGTAACCTGGGGGACAGGTAGCCGGTACAAAGCTCCCTGGGATGAGCTGTTATTTAGGCACAGATACCAAATCCACTAGTTGTAGTGAAAACAGTGCTGGGTTTATTGGTGTCCATACATAGGTGCTGCACAGTCTTCCAGCAAACATATCAGAACAGAAATAACAAAACCAAAAAGTCCTAGCCGTGTCTCGGCTCTAACTATACCATACACAGGCCCTCACTACCAGGCTGAGCAAGCCTACCGCTTGTCAGTTTCTGTATAGAGTTTTATAAAGTGTTTTACCAACCTTTAGCTCCTCACAAACCATCAATGTCTGTGTGTCCCGGGCAGAGAGCAAAGGCTGTTTGCTCAGGTGAGCTTAAATTAGCCTGGGGAAGAGGACTAAGATCTGAACTGGATCTTGTATCAGAGACCTCTGAATGTGTATGAGAGGAGCCTGGGAGACGTATAAATGCCGAACAAGACTTCTCCTGGCTCTCTTTGGGACGCTCTGCTACATAACATATTCTGAAAATTGCAGCTCATTTAGTAAATCACACCAATAGTTATTCACATTAAGCTATATTTTACAATACTAAAACGTTTAATGTAAAGAGCTTAACGTACCATAATGTGCCTTATCCTCAATCAATTGTCTTGAAACTTTAAACAGCCTAAGTTCTCAACTTCCCAAACCTATTCAAGAATTCCAGATCATTTGGTAAATCACCCCAAAAGTTATTCACATGTAACCATTTTTTTACAATCCTTAACCAGTTGCAGACTTTGGGCGCACTAGACATGCCCAAAAACATGTCATTACTGTACACAGGCCATGTCTAGTACATCCTTCTGCTCTGCTGCTGGGACTCTTCACTGTCTCAGTACCCAACAATTCAGCAGGAACTGTATAAAAATAGAAGCAGGCTGGCAATGTTTATCAACAACCATATCACAGAAAGTTACATTGAAACATTGTATCAATTGGAACTTTCTGTGTTTTGCATTCACAGATCAAAGGGATGAACTTCGATTTGAAGGTGAAGAGAGTTAAAGCAACCTTGACATGTAAATAAAACATTTTTTTTTTCTAATTAAATGTTCCTCTGTTGAACTCCTTATTAACCCTTTAGTTTTCTTTAATCAGTACTGATTAACTCTATATTCTCCTTCTCTATTTTATTTTTATGTATTACAGGATTTATATAGCGCCAACAGTTTACGCAGCGCTTTACAATATAAAAAGGGAGACAATACAGTTATAATACAATAAAATACAAGAGAATTAAGGGGGCCCTGCTCAGAAGAGCTTACAATCTAATAGGGTGGGGGAGGTGATACAAAAGGTTGTAACTGTGGGGAATGAGCTGATGGAAGTGGTAGAAGATTAGTTGGAGACATGATGGGCTTCCCTGAAGAGATGAGTTTTCAGGGATCGCCTGAAGGTAGCTAGAGTAGGGGATAGCCGGACAGGTTGAGGCAGCGAGTTCCAGAGGATGGGAGAGGCTCTGGAGAAATCCTGGAGACGAGCATGGGAGGAGGAAACAAGAGAGCTTGACAGGAAGAGATCTTGAGAAGAGCGGAGAGGACGGTTTGGGATATGTTTGGAGACAAGATTGGCGATGTAGCTCGGGGCAGAGTTGTGGATGGCTTTGTAAGTTGTGGTTTAGTATTTTGAATTTAATTCGCTGGGTGACTGGGAGCCAGTGTAGGTATTGGAGGAGAGGGTTGGCAGACACTGAACAGTTGGTAAGGTAGATAAGTCTGGCAGCAGCATTCATGATAGACTGAAGAGGGTAGAGCAGGGGTCTCAAACTGGTGGCCCTCCAGGTGTTGCAGAACTACAAGTCCCATCATACCTCTGCCTGTGGGAGTCATGCTTGTAACTGTCAGCATTGCAATGCCTCATGGGACTTGTAGTTTCGCAACAGCTGGAGGGCCTCCAGTTTGAGACCCCTGGGGTAGAGCTTATGGAGAGGCAGGCCAATGAGAAGGGAGTTGCAATAGTCAAGGCGAGAGATAACAAGGGAGTGAATGAGGAGCTTGGTGGTGTCATTTGTTAAAAAGGGGCGAATTTTAGAGATGTTACGGAGGTGAAGTCTACAAACTTTTGACAACGATTGGACTTGAGGCTGAAATGACAAGTCCGAGTCTAGGATTACACCGAGTACCCTGGCGTGAGGGGAGGGACTGATGGTTGCATTGTTGATTTTGATGGAAAAGTCATGGAGGGGGGCACGGGCGGGGGGGAATATTAATAGCTCAGTTTTAGAGAGATTTAATTTAAGGAAGTGGTGCGACATCCATGCTGAGATGTCAGTTAGTAAGTTAGTAATGCTAGAGGAGACTGAAGGAGTGAGGTGAGGAGTAGACAGATAGATTTGGGTGTCATCGGCGTATAAGTGGTATTGGAAGCCGTGGGCGGTTATCAAGTGACCAAGGGAGGAGGTGTAGATGTAGAAGAGAAGGGGTCCAAGAACAGAGCCTTGGGGGACCCCCACAGAAAGGGGCAACGGAGAGGAGGAGACAGAGTTGTAGGTGACACTGAAGGAGCGCTGTGATAGGCAGAGAACCAGGATAGAGCAGAATCTTGGAGGCCAAGGGAGTGTAGTTTATTGAGAAGGAGCGGGTGGTCAACAGTATCCAAAGGCTGCAGAGAGGTCAAGTAGTAGCAGTTCTCTATTGAATTGTAATTTTCCTAGTGATTTTTTCTTTTCTATTTTATTAACTAACAGTTAAACTTTTTTTCTGTTTGACACCTTTTTACATATATATATATATACCGAAAGAAAGAAAATAAATGCCTTTTGTTTAATTTTTTTACACTTAATTGTCTAAGGATTGCAAAAAAAATTATTGTTGCAGGACAATATTCACAAAAAGAAAGCCTTGTTTGTCCTTAAAAAAAAAAAAAAAAAAAAAGAATGCATGTACTACGTTGTTATCTTAAGTCAGGGGTTAGGCAAGCTCAGCACTCCAGCTGTGTTGAAACTACAAATCCCATCATGCCTCTAGGAGTCATGCCTGTGATTGTCAGGTTCTTGCAATGTCATTGCTGGATCTAGATGGGACTCAGGGTAGTGTTGACTCAGGGTAGTGTTAGGGGGGCTGCTGCACACAGAAGGCTTTTTATCTTAATGCATAGAATGCATTAAGATTAAATAAACCTTCTGTCTTTAAAATCCCTTTAAACGCTTCAGCCCCGGAAGATTTTACCCCCTTCTTGACCAGAGCACTTTTTACAATTTGGCACTGCATCGCTTTAACTGACAAATGCGCGGTCGTGCGATGTTGTACCCAAACAAAATTTGCATCCTTTTTTTCCCACAAATAGAGATTTATTTTGGTGGTATTTTATCACCTCTGCGGTTTTTATTTTTTGCAAAAAAATGCGTGACAATTTTGAAAAAAAAGCTATATTTTTTTTACTTTTTTCTATAATAAATATCCTCCAAAAATATATAAAATTTTTTTAGTTTAGGCCGATACGTATTCTTCTACATATTTTTGTAAAAAAAATCACAATAAGCGTTTATTGATTGGTTTGCGCAAAAGTTATAGCGTCTACAAAATAGGGGATAGTTTTATGGCATTTTTATTAATAATTTTTTTTTTTACTAGTAATGTAGAAGCGATTTTTATCGTGACTGCGACATTAAGGCGGACACATCGGACAATTTTGACACATTTTTGGGACCATTGGCATTAATACAGCGATCAGTGCTAAAAAATTGCATTGATTACTGTAAAAATGTCACTGGCGGAAAGGGGTTAAGTGTATCCTAGGGGCGTGTTTCTAACTGTCTGAGGGCGTGGCTGTGTGTGACACCACACTGATCGCTGCTCCAGATGACAGGGAGCAGACGATCAGTGTGCTGTCATTGGACAGAACGGGGAGATGCTGTTTACATCGGCATCTCCCCGTTCTTGAGCTCCATGACACGATCGCGGGTATCCCCGCACTGATCGAGTCCGCGGGCACTGTCATGGAGCTTGCGGCACGCGCGTGGGCATGGCGGTAAAATCAAAGTAACGTTACTTTGCCCAGCCGTGCCATTCTGCCGACGTATATGTGTCGACATTGGTCGTCAAGTGGTTAAGCCATTTTCACATTAAATGTTTTAGCATTGTAAAATATAGCTTAATGTGAATAACATTTGGTGTGATTAACCAAATGAGCTGACATTTTTAGAATATGTTGGCATGTATAGAGTCTTCTATTGTGTGAAGTTTGGGGGAAATTGGTTAACATTTAAAGTGGGGTTGCTGTCAAAAAAAAAAAAGGGGCTTAAAAATCATAAAAAAATAAAAAATAAATAAATGGAAAAAAAAACATTTTTTACTCACCTCCAAATGCCTGTTGCTATGGGGTCCCTCGTTGTCTGCCACCTTCAGTGCCCGGGCTAAACGTCACTTCCCCCTCGGCGCTGCACAGTCATCTGGGACCTGTCACGTGTCCCGGATGACTGAGCGTCAAATCACGGCGCACGGGGGGGGGGGGGGGCTAGTTCCCCCGCATCGCTGGACCCTGGGACAGGTAAGTGTCCGATTTTTAAAAGTCAGCAGCTGCAGTATTTGTAAAATTTTAATTTTTTTTCCCCTGGACGGAGCTCCTCTTCAAGGTCTTTTTTGTACGTTAAGCTCCCCAAAAAAACATTCTTAATGTCCCTAGTTTGCCTTGTGGAACACTGAATTGCATGAAACTTCTTGGATAGGTTTGGGAAGTTTAGACCGTAGGCTGTGCAAAGTTTCAGGGCAATTAATTGAGGTTTAGGCACTTTATTACACATTAAGCTACATTAAGCCATTTTCACATTAAATGTTTTAGCATTGTAAAATATAGCTTAACGTGAATAACTTTTGGTGTGATTAACCAAATGAGCTGAAAATTTCCGAATATGTTGGCATGGATAGAGTATTCTGTTGTGTGAAGTTTGGGGGAAATTGGTTAACATTTATGGTCTTTTTTGTACGTTAAGCCACATTAAGCTCCCCAAAAATCAAGCTTAATGTCCCTAGTTTGCCTTGTGGAACACTGAATTGCATGAAACTTCTTGGATAGGTTAGGTTGAGATCTTAGGCTGTGCAAAGTTTCAGAGCAATTGGTTGAGGTTTAGGCACTTTATTACACGTTAAGCTACATTAAGTCATTTTCACATTAAATGTTTTAGTATGTCCCCAGTTCAGGCACATTCTTCCTGAGGATTGGTGATCAAAACTGAACCACGTACTCAGGAGGTGGCCGAACCACAGTTTTGTAAAATGGTAGAATTAGTTTTATCTCTTGAGTAAATACCCCCCTAATGACCAGGCCATTTTTATGCGAATGTTCTTTTTTTCCTACAAATAGAGCTTGGTGGTATTTGATTACCTCTGCGTTTTTTTTATTTTTTGCGCTATAAGCAAAAGAAGACTGACAATTTAAAAAAAAAAAAAAAAAAAAAGATTTTTTCCTTTTTTTTCAATAATAAATATCCCCCCCCCAAAAAATGTAAAGAAACACATTTCTTCATTAGTTTAGGCCAATATGTATTCTACATATTTTTGGTAAAAAAAATCCCAATAAGTGTATATTGATTGGTTTGCGCAAAAGTTATAGCGTCTACAAAATAGGGGGTAGATTTATGGCATTTGCATTATAATGCTTTTTTTTTTTTTTTTACTAGTCATGGCGGTGATCAGCTTTTTTTTTTTTTTATTTAGCGGGACTGTGACATTGCGGTGGCGGATCGGACACTTTTTTATTTTTTTTATTTTTTGGGACCAGTGACATTGATACAGCGATCAGTGCTATAAAAATGCACGGATTACTGTGTAAATGACACTGGCAGGGAAGAGGTTAATAGATTGGGGAAAAACTGCGCTAATCAATGAAAACAAAGTAAAAGCTGCCAACAAACAAAACAAACAAAGTCAAAGTAACGTGCAAATCCAAAAATTGTAGCGCTATTACATGTGCAAGAGTGTATGAGTGACACAGCACTCCAAAAATAAATAAACTATATAGCAAATGTGGTGCTAGGAAATGACTCCAATAAAAATATATAGTGTGAATCAAGTTCGTATAGTGATGACATCAAACAGTAAGTCCTTCTGGTCGACTCAATGTAAAAACAAACTGGAAACGTAAGCTTGACTGATGTTGCTATAAGGCGTGGGTACTCTTACCGGAAACGTTGGATGTGGGTACCATACGGCATCCACATCAGACAGGCTTAGAGATGGAACGTCTTGCATCTAGGGGACACCACCACGGGCTGGAACTCGAACGATTTCCGGGACCAGGCACTGGATCAGTCAGCAAAGGTTAAGTGTACTCAGCATTCGATCATCCGATGGTCACAAGAAGGATGATGGAGACCGGGAAATGGAATAAAAAATGGAGACCACTCCTCTGCTGCGTCTTCCAGCAATGTCTTCTCTCTACTTCCTCCCGACTCACATCCAACGTTTCCGGTAAGAGTACCCACGCCTTATAGCAACATCAGTCAAGCTTACGTTTCCAGTTTGTTTTTACATTGAGTCGACCAGAAGGACTTACTGTTTGATGTCATCACTATACGAACTTGATTCACACTATATATTTTTATTGGAGTCATTTCCTAGCACCACATTTGCTATATAGTTTATTTATTTTTGGAGTGCTGTGTCACTCATACACTCTTGCACATGTAATAGCGCTACAATTTTTGGATTTGCAGGGAAGAGGTTAACACTAGGGAGCGATCAAGGGGTTAAATGTGTTCCCTGGGAGGTGTTTCTTTCTAACTGGGGGGGGGGGGGGGGGGGGGGGTGGACTGACGAGGAATACAGAGAGATTGCTGTTCCTAATCACTAGAAACAGACGATCACTCTGTACTCCCCAACAGAACGGGATTTGTTTGTTTACATTGACAGATCCCTGTTCTGGCTCTCTGTGGAGCGATCGTATGTGGTTGGTAGACATCGGGGCCACCTGCCACGCGCATCAGCTCTGACACCACAGGTCCACTGTATATATTGCACGAAGCGACGTAAACCTACGGCGATTAACGCAATAAAGCCGACCTGCTGCAGTATAACTGTGCGGCTGGTCGGCAAGTGGTTAATTAATGCTAGTAATTTGTTAAACTTGCTTGCTCCAGCTTGGCATTGCATGCTATTGCTGAGTCTATGATCTAGCCAGACCCCCAGATCCTTTTCCATCCTTGATTCCCCCAGTGGATTTACCCCTAACAAACATCTTGCATTCATATTTTTAGATCCCAAGTGCTTTACAGTTTTCGATATTAAACCTCATTGGCCATTTAGCTGCCCACCCTTCTATTTTAACCACTTTAAGACCACTTTTGCACCCCCCTAGGGAACACTTAACCCTTTGATCACCCCTAGGGTTAACCCCTTCCCTGTCAGTGCCATTTATACAGTGATCAGTCCATTTTTATAGTACTGATCACTGTTTTGGTGTCACTGGTCACCAAAAAGTGTCACTTAGGGTCAGATTTGTCCGCTGCAATGTCGCAGTCCCTTTAAAAATCGCTGATCCCCTGCCATTACTAGTAAGAACAATAAAGAAATAAAAAGTCCCTAAATCTTTCCCCTATTTTTAGACGCTATAACTTTTGCGCAAACCAATCAATATACGCTTATTGCAATTTTTAAAGAAAAAAAAAGAAAAAATTACCTGGTCATTAAGGGGGTAAATCCTTCCCAGGCTGAAGTGGTTAATTAGGTATTCTTGTAAAGCTGCTACAGTGCCTTGAAAAAGTATTCACACCCCTTGAAATTTTCCACATTTTGTCATGTTGCAACCAAAAATGTAAATGTATTTTATGTGATAGCGTTTTGCTTTTAGGCCAAAAAGTTCAATTTTGGTCTTATCTGACCAGAGCACATTCTTCCACATGTTTGTTGTGCCCCCCACATGGCTTCTCGCAAACTGCAAATGGGACGTCTTATGGCTTTCTTTCAATAATTGCTTTCTTCTTGCCACTTGTCTTGCCAGATTTGTGGAGTGCACAACTAATAGTTGTCCTGTGGACAGATTCTCCCAGCTGAGCTGTGGATCTCTGCAGCTCCTCCAGAGTTACCATTGGCCTCTTGGCTGCTTCTCTGATTAATGCTCTTCTTGCCGGCCTGTCAGTTTAGGTAGACGGTCATGTCTTGGTAGGTTTGCAGTTGTGCCATACTCTTTCCATTTTTGGACAATGAATTGAACAGTGCTTTGTGAGATGTTCAAAGCATCAGATATTTTTTTATAACCTAATCCTGCTGTAAGCTCCATTCACACCAATGCGTTTTGTCATGCTTTTTGCCTTTTGCAGAAATGCAGGACATTTTTTAACATGGGTTCCTATGGAACATGTTCACATCAATGCATTTTTGTGCCTCCACGTTTTTGACATTAAAGCGGGACTGTACCTGAGAATTTTTTTTTTAAAAGCCAGCAGCTACAAATATTGCAGCTGCTGACTTTTAAAAAATGGACACTTACCTGTCACAGGTTCCAGCGATGTCAGCAGCAGAGGCCGATCAATCGATCGGCTCTCTGCTGCTGCCGGCGCCATTCTCGGTGAGGGAATCAGGCAGTGTTGCCTTAGCGGTTTCACTTCCCGGTTCCCTACTGCGCATGCGCGAGTCGCGCAGTGCAATGAGAATCGTCAGCGCTGTCTGCCGGGACACGTGTGTGTGTGTGTCCCGGCATACAGCGTGCCGGGACAGGAAGCTGCGTAAACTCCCGTGGGAGTTTATGCCCGGAAGATCACCGAGTTTTTGTTTTGATCATGTGATCAGCTGTCATTGGCTGACAGCTGATCACATGGAAAAAAAAAAACGATCACCGAGTTTTTGTTTTGATCATGTGATCAGCTGACTTTGCTGATTGGCTGACAGAATCAGCTGATTGGCTGACAGTTGATCACACGGTAAGGGGCCGGGACCGGCCCCTTACTCGGATCGCTGATCACCCGAGTCTCAGCAACTCGGTGATCACAGCGCCCTCCGCGCGTGCCCTGTAGGGCGCGCACAGGGGAGGCCGTCATATGACAGCCTCCCAGGAATTCAGATCCACGCTGTGGCCGTTATTCGGCCATAGCGCGGATGTCAAGTGGTTAAGCTTCTCCACAACATGACAGGGCAGCACAGTGGTGTAGTGGGTAGCTCTCATCTAGCAGTAAAAAGGGTTGCTGGTTCGAATCCCAACCACGACACTACCTGCCTGGAGTTTGCACGTTCTCCCTGTGCCTGCGTGGGTTTCCCCACACACGTCCAAAGACATGCTGATAGGTTAATTGGCTTCTGTCCAAAAAAATTGGCCCTAGTATATGAATGTGAGTTGGGGACCTTGGATTGTGGGCTCCTTGAGGGTAGGGACCGATGTGAGTGTGCGATGTATGTGTGGAGCACTGCGTAAATTGACGGTGCTATATGGGTACCTTGAATAAAAATAATAGATGAGCATCTTTAATGAGACACATTGTATAGGGATAGAATATAATTTGAACTCCTACCATGAAACATGAGTAGTTGCCATCATCCCTGAAAGTAGCAAATTCAGAAAAAAACTCTAGAAAATGGGATTTTCAAGGCAACAAATACTGTTTTTGAAAATGTATATAAATGTATTAATACATTGGACAACAATTCTAGACATTTCAAACATAGATCATGCAAAAGTGAAAATTGTTTAAAAACAAACGTTGTAGATGATACAGGTAGACATGATGATACTGAATCCAACGCGTTTTAATAAGCCATATTTTAGCAATCTTCATCAGGGAATAGTATCATTGTCTATAGGGTATATCAAAAAACAGCATTTATTAAGGCAGTATTAATATATGTTCTCCCACATAGTAACCCAAATTGATTGGGGTTACATGTAGGAGTCCACAGTAACCCTCCCATAGCAGACCAAAAAATCATAATTTATAAATACTTACATCAACAACATAGTAAATGTGGTATTTGCATTCCCATGGGTATCAGCCCTTCACCTTAATCAAAGGATCTGTTCTAGGAGGGGTCCCCAACAGACTCTACAGGACGGCCCAGATGAAAATATCCAAGTAGATATTGGCATTTCTAAAGGATTTTAGACACTAAACAAAATAGTGTATTGTTAAAGAATAACCAAAGGAAGGCCAAAGAAGGGGGAAGAGGACAAAACCTCAAATGTCTTACTCACCGTAGTATCTTAAAGAGGAGGTCCACCTAAAATTTTTTTTTTAAAAGTCAGCAGCTACAAATACGCTGCTGACTTTTAATAAATAGACACTTACCTGTTCCAGCGATGTCGGCAGAAGATGGCGAGCAATCGCTCATCTCTTGGCTGCCCCCGCCACCATCCTCTGTCAGGGAATCAGGAAGTGAAGCTTGCGGCTTCACTGCCCGGTTCCCTACTGCTCATGCGCGAGTCACGCTGCGCTTCTTTATTGGTCCCCGTTGTGTTTTGGGAACTGTGTTTCCCAAGACACAACGGGGCATCTTCGGATATGGGCGGGTCAGCTTCGGCTAGCTAGTCCCGGAAGTGGGTGCAGATACCTGTATTATACAGGTATCTGCACCCCCTTCCCCCCTGAAAGGTCCCAATTGTGGCACCGGAGGGGGGGGGGGGAATCCGATAAGCGGAAGTTCCACTTTAGGGTGGAGCTCCGCTTTAAGTAAAATCCCCCAAGAACCTGGTGTAGTAACAGTACCCCCAGATCGCACGATGCCCCATTATAGATTTTACCTCCTTCAGCCAGCTGCTGAGGAGGGGGAATGACGGCAAATGCCGTCCTCGGCGTCCTCATTATAGCGTGTTCCGGGTTCCATCCCGCCCAATTGCGTAATCCCGATGACGCGGCACGCAATAGCGCGCCGCGTCATCAAGAGCCGCCGTGCCTTAAGACATCCTATGTCTCCGCGCGTCTTGTTGCTGGGGCAACAAGGATAAACAGTGGCGGTGCCTCACCCGTGTGATCTCGATGACGCAGCACGCTGTAACGCACCACGTCATCAGGTGCACAACGCACATTGGACACAGTGTGTCTTCACATCCAGAGCGCAAAGCGCACTGGACACCACGCATCTACACATCAGTGATGGCACCTTCACATGTGATCCAGATGACGCAGCACGCATCAGCGCGCTGTGTCATCACAAACGCGATGTGTATTGGATACTAAGTGTCCACACATCCCGTTGCCACAGTGGTAGGGACGCTGGCAAGTCCCACCCTATTCTGATAACCTGGTACCACAGCAACAGCATAGGAAGATAGAAAATAATGCACAAGTACAGGGCTCAAAATTTCAAGTCCTGAGCTACTAGCCAGGCCTCAAGGGTTACTCGCCACCAGTTGCCCCGCCCAACCCCTACCCTGCCCCCAAACACGCCCTCATAAATGATCTCATGATTTATGCAGAATTAAGTTGTAAAAATAAATATTAACAACAACTTTGTCCACCAATGCAGCCAGCCTGTGCCCCCCCCCCCAGTGCAGACTGTGTCCCCCCCAGTGCAGCCTGTGTCTCCAGTGTGTCCCCCCAGTGCAGCATGTGACCCCCCCAGTACAGCATGTGACCCCCCCCAGTACAGCATGTGACCCCCCCCAGTGCAGCATGTGACCCCCCCAGTGCAGCATGTGACCCCCCCAGTGCAGCATGTGACCCCCCAGTGCAGCATGTGCACCCCAGTCCAGCATGTGTCCCCCCCCCAGTGCCGCATGTGTCCCCCTGTGCCGCATGTGTCCCCCTGTGCCGCATGTGTCCCCAGTGTCCCCCCCCAGTGCAGCAGGTGTCCCCCCCAGTGCAGCAGGTGTCCCCCCCCAGTGCAGCAGGTGTCCCCCCCCAGTGCAGTAGGTGTCCCCCCCCAGTGCAGTAGGTGTCCCCCCCAGTGCAGTAGGTGTCCCCCCCAGTGCAGTAGGTGTCCCCCCCCAGTGCAGTAGGTGTCCCCCCCCCAGTGCAGTAGGTGTCCCCCCCCCCCAGTGCAGTAGGTGTCCCCCCCCCCCGTGCAGCATGTGTCCCCCTGTGCCGCATGTGTCCCCCCCCCCCCAGTGCAGCAGGTGTCCCCCCCCCCCAGTGCAGCAGGTGTCCCCCCCCCCCCAGCAGGTGTCCCCCCCCCCCCCAGTGCAGCAGGTGTCCCCCCCCCCGTGCAGCAGGTGTCCCCCCCCCCTTGCAGCAGGTGTCCCCCCCCCAGTGCCCCCCCCCCGTGCAGCAGGTGTCCCCCCCCCCCCTTGCAGCAGGTGTCCCCCCCCCAGTGCAGCAGGTGTCCCCCCCCCCCCCAGTGCAGCAGGTGTCCCCCCCCCCCCCCCCAGTGCAGCAGGTGTCCCCCCCCCCAGTGCAGCAGGTGTCCCCCCCCCCCCCCCCCCCCCCAGTGCAGGTGTCCCCCCCCCCCCCAGTGCAGCAGGTGTGTCCCCCCCCCCCCAGTGCAGCAGGTGTCCCCCCCCCCCCAGTGCAGCAGGTGTCCCCCCCCCCAGTGCAGCAGGTGTCCCCCCCCCAGTGCAGCAGGTGTCCCCCCCCCCCCAGTGCAGCAGGTGTCCCCCCCCCCAGTGCAGCAGGTGTCCCCCCCCCAGTGCAGCAGGTGTCCCCCCCCCAGTGCAGCAGGTGTCCCCCCCCAGTGCAGCAGGTGTCCCCCCCCCCCCCCCAGTGCAGCAGGTGTGCCCCCCCCCCCCCCAGTACAGCAGGTGCCCCCCCCCCCCTCAGTGCAGTAGGTGTCCCCTATGCAGCCTACCTGTGCAGGGAAGGAGAGCCACAGCCGCCTGTTTAATTAGAGTGCCAGGGGAACATAACAGCTTTTGTTTGAATAGCTGTGTGTTGCGCGCCGTCGTATACAGCCCCTCCCCCTTGTCCGAGTCCTTTTGATAGACAGATCACCTGTCCAATCCTGGGTCAGGTGATCTGTCTGTCTATCAAAGTTCCCCCGGACAAGGGGGAGGGGCTGTATACGACGGCGCACGGCGGGGAACACAGCTATTCAAACAAAAGCTGTTATGTTCCCCTGCCTCTCTAATCAGACAGGCGGCGGCGGCGGCTCTCCTCCCCTCCGATCCTACACTCGCGAGACCTCAAAATCCACTCGCAAAATGCGAGCAGGCGAGTGGATTTTTTGAGGTCTGCACAAGTATATATATGTAGAGCCAGCCCCAAGATATATCCATCATGGGTCAAATCTACCTCCTTTCCCACTGATTCCCCATCCGGATGATTCCCCAGATTAGGAAAACAGAAAGAAGGGAAAATTATACTGTGCATAATAAACGGGAGGAAACCTTTTTAAAAGGCCAAATTGGTAGAGGCCACCGCTGAAGTACATAATTATCAGCGGCGCCCCACAATAGGCCATAGAGAACTCAAACCACTGGCACATTTCTCTCCAAACACAGTGGGAGATTCCACTCATAGGAGAGTAAGACAGCCCCCTAAGACTCAGAGTCATGGAGGCTCTTTTTGTGCCAGGTAGAGTGTGGGAAATCCCACTATTAGCGGACAGAAACCTAACAAAATAGATTTTCTCGTGCTGATACCATCATGGTGAAGGCAGATCCACTTGACATACAATATACAATCCATAAACATTATAAGAAAAAACCCTTTGTGTAAATCTCTTCCATAAAACATTTTAAACATTCCCCCAAGCCAAGTCCCCCAACATGAGTGTCACAGGACAGGGAAGAGACTAGGGAGGAAGATGCATAGATATCAGTGAGATTGATAAAGGAGAGGAAGAAAAAGTCTCATTTCCAGAAACCCATCCATAGGATGACAGCTAGCGACTAACATGCCTATCCAAAAGATTACGGATATCAATCCGTTTTTCCGGAACTATAGCCCTCCAAGGAAGGTCTAAAACTTTCTATTTCGTTCAAGCCTGGTGAAGTTGTGGCCTTCAGGTGTCTAATCCAGCGCATTTCACGCTGGAGTAGCACCTTATTCCAGTCTCCACCCCTTATTGGGATGTGCAGTCTATCCAGAATAGTAAAGTTTACTTTTTGTAATCGATAATTATGTTTTTTAGCAATATGTCTGCCCAACGGTAAGTATAAGTTACAAGTTTGCATATCATGCATATGACGCTCCACCCTCTTTCCCAGTTTTTGTCGGGTTTTGCCCACGTAGAAGGCTCCACACTGACACTGCATGAGGTAGACCACCCCTTGTGTTTTACATGAGGCATAATGCCTCAAGGAGAAAGTCTCCCCATTAGGCAGTGTCAGTGTGGTCCTCTGGCCAATCACATGGCATTGGGAGCACATACCACAAGGAAAGGTACCGAAGGTTTTGCACGGGTCCTTTCTTGCATTTCCTTTGTATTCACTCTGTGTGAACATATTCCCTATTGATCCCGCTTTCTTATAAGTAATCAATGGTGTGGAGGTAACAAGACCACCCACCACAGGGTCCTCTGTTAGGATCGACCAGTGTTTGGTTATGATTTACCTTATGATCTGATGTTCATTAGAAAATTTCATAATAATACGAGTGTTGTTATCTTCACTTTTCTTCTTAGGTTTAAAGATCAGATCCTTTCTTGTGGTATTTTTCACACGATTAAATGCTTTTTTAAGTGACGTTTTCGTGTACCCCCCAACAGCCTTGTTGTCAATTCATCACATTCTAGTTGAAAATCCTTGTCCTTCGTACAGTTCCTCCTAATACGGAGGAATTAGCTGAATGGAATCGATTTTTTTAAGGGAATCCGAGTGGAAACTGTCTGCATGAAGCAGAGTATTTCCAGCTGTTTGTTTACGGAACAATTTACTGCCTAAACCTCCATTTGGTGCTTTTTGGATACATATATCGAGAAAATTAATTTCTCTTAAAATTAAGGGACAATTGTAGACACGCACCCACACTTACTCGGGTTGAGGTTGAACTGGATGGTCTGGTGTCTTTATTCAACCTTACTAACTATGTAACTATGACCTGTCTGGTGTGTTCTTTGGCTTTCATGATGCTGTTTGTTCACTAATGGCCCGTACACACGATCCGAATATCGTACGACCGATCGTACGACCGTTTTTTGGTTAACAATCGCAAGTAGAAATTGAATAGCCAATAAAGTCACGAAAATTCTCGTACAATCGGAAAAAAAATCGGAAGAGATGTCATGTGTTGTAATGTATTTGTATTGTATTTTCGGACGACAACTATACTGACTAAACGAAAATCGTACGATCTGGAATCGTACGAGAAAAATTTGCGCGCATGTCCGATCGAATAATATCGGACGAACGGTCGCGATCGGCTGTCGGAAGTAGTGTACACACGATCCGAAAATCGTACAATCCTCCCTCGGACGATCGTTTTCGTCCGATATTCGGTTTGTGTGTACGGGCCATAAGGTTCCCTAACAAACCTCTGAGGGCTTCACAGAACAGCTGTATTTATAGTGAGATTAAATTACACACAGGTGGACTCTATTAACTAATTAAGTGACTTCTGAAAGCAATTGGTTCCACTAGATTTTAGTTAGGGGTATCAGAGTAAAGGGGGCTGAATACAAATGCACGCCACACTTTTCAGATATTTATGTTTAAAAAATTTTGAAAACCATTTCACGTTTTCCTTTCACTTCACAATTATGTGCCACTTTGTGTTGGTCTATCACATAAAATCCCAATAAAATACATTTGTTTTTGATTGTAGCATGACAAAATGTGTAAAAATTTCAACAGGTATGAATATTCTTTTCAAGGCACTATATATCCTGTTTTGAAGTTATTGCCCTGCTTGGCTTTCTATCATCAGCAAACACTGAGATTAAACTACTTATTCCAACCTCCGCGTTTTACAGATGAACAAAGTAAACACAATTGATCCCAGGACCGAACCCTGGGGTACCCTGCTTACAACTCCAAACCATTCAGAAAATCTGCCATTATTCACCACCCTCTGGACCCATACCTGCAAACAGTTTTTTATATACCATGTCATCAATGCCTAAGGACATTACTTTGTAAATTAAAGTGGAATTCCACCCATTTAAAAGTCAGCAGCTACAAAAAGTGTAGCTGCTGACTTTTAATAAACAGACACTCACCTGTCCCATGGTCCAGCGATGTGGCAGCCTGAAGCATTGCTTTTATCCCCTCCTCTCTGCAGTGCCGGCATTGCAAGTGTGGGCGCATGGCCATGGCTTCATAGATAGGCACGCGCTGTGCGTTATGAATAGCCGGGCAACCTTCTGGGACCTGTGACGTGTCCCAGAAGATTGCAGGGAGGGGGGAGAGGTGAACTTCCTTCCGGCGCCGCAGCACCAGGAGAGGAAGTGGGAGCAGGGTACCTGTGAAAACTAGGTACCCGCTCCCACTAAAAAAATGACATGCCAAATGTGGCCTGTCAGGGGGTCACGGGTACTTAAAGCGGAAGTTCCATTTTTGGGTGGAACTCCGCTTTAAGTGTTCATGGGGTATTGCATCAAATGTCTTAGCGAAATCCAGATAAGCTGCATCCACAGGCCTTCCTCTATCCAAATTACAACTTGCCACCTCATAGAATTGTAAAAGTTTGGTCTGGCAAAAACGGTTCTTAATAAATCGATGTGGGTTACTACTAGTAATACTATTTTCATCATGTATGGGGGTGAAATGGTTCTTACAGGAAAAATTGAGAATAGCATATAAATTCTGCTACCTGTATTTCTGGATCTGTTGATCGCTTTAACATTTTCAGTGAATGTAGCCTGTGCTTAGACATTTTTAAAATCATTTGTGCAGTTTGAAATGCATCTAATCATGAAAGGTTTACTTTAAATAAGGAGTCGACCGATATCGTTTTTTCAGCTGCCTTTCAGATCAATTTTCGATGTCAGGTGCTGATATTCTGTACATCACCGTCACCTGCCACCCAGATGCAGCGTGTCACTTGCCACTGTCACCTGCCACCCATATGCATCTTGTCACTGTCACTGGCCACCCATATGCAGCATGTCACCTACCACCATATGCAGCTTGTCACTACTTCTAGCAGCCTCTTCCCAGCGACGTTAGAGTGGGTAAACTTCCACATGGGGGCGATGAAAGATGACATAACTATTTTTCTGCTCACCCGTGGTTCTGTCAGAGATTGGGAGCAGAGAACAGCGGTGATGCGAGGCGGGCAGTGTCATCTCTCTGCTGCCCACGGCACCACTGACAGAGATTGGCAGAAACTGCAGCGAGCATCGCGTGGGGACAGGGGGAGGAGGGCTGACCAATATTGGTAATATCGGTAAGTTTCTGACCAATACCGATAATTCGGTATTTGGCCACGCCGATAATCCATCGACCACTTTAAAATGTTTTTTAACCCACAACAGTAAAATCAGTCTGTATGTGCAGTAAAGCATGCTTGTTATACTCACTGTGGAACCTAAGAGCCCTTTCACACTGGGGCGATTTCTAAGCGCTACAGTGCTAAAAATAGCGCATGCAAAGCGCTCTGAAACAGCCGCTGCTGTGTCTCCAGTGTGAAAGCCCTCGGGCTTTCACACTGGAGCAGTGCGTTTGCAGGATGTTAAAAAAAAAAAAAACTCCTGCAAGCAGCATCTTTGGAGCGGTGAAGGAGCGGTGTATACACATTCAATGGGGCAGCGCGGCTATACAGCTTTGCGGGTGGTTTTAAACCTTTTTCGGCCACTAGCGGGGGTTAAAACTGCCCCGATAGCCTAAAACGACAGTAAAGCGGCGCTAAAAATAGCGCTGTTTTACCGCCGGCGCACACACCGCCCTAGTGTGAAAGGGGCCTTAGGGGGTTAATCGTCTGCATTGTGTAAAAATACTTTTTGAGCCTGTCTTCTCTGAACCTCCCCTTTCCACAGTCCCCAATCCATCTCCTGATAGAACAGAGCCTTGGAGGCAAGCTGTGCATACTCAGTTTGGTGTGTATTGCTAGAGAGTTGTTTTGTTTTTTCTTGGGAGGATGCATGTGATCAGCACAGGGCCAATCAGCACTGTCCAGACAGAGGGTCAGGGGTCCTACAGCCTCATAGGACAAACAGGGGAGAGTGATAACTCCTCCTACAAGCTTTAAGCAGACACTGATAGAAGTCACAAGACTTCTGGAACTGCTGATGAGAAAAGGTATTTAGCAGTTTATATTTACTAAAATTGCATTTCCATGTTCTGTGTACTTTGAGAGACCAGATATAGTGTGTTACTAGGTTTAGTAACACTTTTTAAGTCTTTCCAAGAAAACACAAACAAAAAGTTTTTTTACAGAATCATAGCCTCTCTGGTTACTTTTATGTGTCTTTCTTAGAATGGCTTATGTTTGGAAGAAATCCAGACAATCTACTGCCACCCACTTACACTATAACTATTACCATCATAGTGTTGTGAAGTTGTACAATAAAAAGTTCAAGGCTTACATAAGAATATTGTGCACTTCAAGTGAAGGAGTGCAAAATACAGCATATCTTGATTTTTGTTCAATGATAAAATCTGAGTGTTTGACGGAGTGTTTGCTATTACATAATCAGTACTCGGAAAGCCAGTTCCTGGAAATAGTAGGACACAGTGATTTACCAGAACCTTAATATGGTTTGCAGGCAACCCACATGCAGCAAGTTTTTAGACATTCAGTCTAGGTTCACACCTATGCGGTTAATGCGGTTCTCAGGCGCATTTGGGTTTTTAAACATGCATTTTTTGCATGCAGTTTTCATGCGTTCTTTTTTTTTTCTTAAACACCCTGTATATATATTTTTGCTAAGGAGCCGGTCAGGAAGCTAGCCGCCGCATCCTTCGCTGAGAGCCAAGAACTCATCGATTGCCGTTTCCCGCTGACAGCTGAATGTAAAGAAAAAGGGTAAAAAAGAACGGAGTGCCCCCCCCCCCCCAATTGTTACCAGATCCTTCGGGTCTGGTATGGACCTGGACGGGAGCCGCATGCCAAAATGTAAAAAAAAAACGGTGTGGGGTCCTCCGCCAAAACCATACCAGACCCCTAGGCTCCATTCACACTTGTACGACCCCAAAGTTGCACCGATTTTCGGGTGCAACACTGATGCAACATTGGATGGGTGCATCTTGGATACGACTTTGACTTTGACCAGTGATAATGGACAACTGCTGCACGCAAGTTGCATTGTATAACATTTGGGTACAACTTTCATGCAACTTCTGAGGGTTAACATTGAAGTCTATGGCCCTCAAGTTGCTTGAAAATCGGACCAAAGTAGTGCATGGACTACTTTTAAGTTGCTGCAAGTCACGCATATATGAATAGTTATCATTGGAAAACTTGGGGAGCGACTTGTCATGCAACTTTTTTTTTTTAACAGAGGAGTTTATTAGACAAATCAGCATTACAGTACAAAGCAATATAGTAAGTACAGTGGCATACAAAGTATAGACAGGAGAAACCACCTTCATCCGGCAGTCACTCTTTAGTTAATGATCCAGCAGTACCGGTGTCATAAGCATCAGCTACACACAATCATAAGAGCATGTCATCGTTAGTAAACCTCACATACATTATGAGGATACATGGAACCCGTGGGGGGGGGGGGTGTCAGGGTGGTAGTGGATAGGGGGGGAGGAAATAGGGTGACTAGGTAGGAGAGGGGTAAGTGCAGCCGGTGTGGTCCGAGTGATAATTAGGGGGAGGGGGGGTCAAGGTTGTCAGGGGCATCTATCCAGGAGGACCATATTTTGTCAAACTTCCCTGGGCATTGTCTGCTTTCATAGGTCCGCTTATACAGGGTAAGTACCAAGGTCACTGATCGCTTCCACGAGGCAAGGGTAGGGGGGTCTTCTAATTTCCATCTCAACAAAATCTCCCGTCTGGCATAGTATAAAGAGAAGGTAATACACAATTTACAATACCTGTCCCCCTCTATGTCTTCCAAGTGGCTTAATAGTAAAGTTTGAGGATCAACCTGTAGATTCGACCCGGTCACATCATTAAGCGTAGAGACCACTGCCGCCCAGTAAGGCTGGAGTTTGGGACAGGACCAGACCATGTGCCAGAAGGTACCCACTTCTTGTTTACATCTCTGACAGGTAGGGTCTCTTTGAGGGTAAATGCGCGCCAGCCTCTGTGGGGTGAAGTAAGCCCTGTGCAGGAATTTTAAACTGTATAAACCTGTCTTTTGCGGCAATCATGGAAGGAATGTATGAAACTAGACACTCCTCCCACTCCTCTTCGCCCAGGGATGGAATATCCATCCTCCATTTTTCCCAGGATTTAGTTAGTTTGGTATCATGTTCTACTGTGAGGTAAAGATATAGGGTCGAAAGAGGTCTCCCCATTACTCTGGAGGTCAGTAGGCGTTCGATGGAGTCCGATTCCAAGGTCAGGGGGGCAGGAAATTGCGCCTCAAAGGCATGCTTCAGCTGCCAGTATCTGAACTGAAAAGAGAGCGGAAGTGCGTATGTTCGTCTCAGTTCCTGGAAAGTCATAAGCCTACCGTCCTGAACTATGTGTTTTAAGGTGATGACTCCTTTTTTTGCCCACAGCGAAGGGTCTGGAATAGTGTTCAAGTGGGAGAGCATAGGATTACCCCATAGGGGCATATGTGGGGAGATGTGATTTGGCTTCCCATAAATCTTCCTTGCCTCCTGCCAGACCCTCACCGTGGTTCGCATCAGACATGTCATGGATGGGCTAGTCCTAAGTCCACGAAATGGGAGGTTACTGAGAGCCGCAAAAGAGCCAAGAATGGCCGCCTCCAGAGTGACCGCCGGGTTTTGTCTGGGCTGGGAAAACCACCACCGGACTGTGACCAGGACCGCCGCCCAATAGTAAAGCTGAAAGTTCGGGAGTGCCAGACCTCCCCCGATAATGGGAGGTATAGTATTTGCCTGGCCACCCTGGGGGGCTTCCCAGCCCAGACAAAGGATATCAGCAGACTCTCCAACCTCTGGAAGAAAGTCCTGGAGATGTGTGTGGGGGTGTTACGGAAAAAGTACAGGTACTTGGGGAGGTAGATCATTTTTAGCAGGTTGACTCTGCCCACTGGTGTCAAGGGGAGGGAACGCCATGCCGCACATCTGGCCACTAGTTGTGTCATGAGAGGCTGTAGATTGTCGTCCATATAGTTCTGGACTTTAGTGCTAATTTTAATCCCCAAGTATGTAAAGCTTTCTACCCATTTAAGCTGCGGATGGGGCACTCGCGGGGGCGAGGAGTGGAGTGGGAAGAGGGCCGATTTTGTCCCAGTTGATACGGATCCCTGAGTATCGACCAAACCGGTTAATCTGGTCCAGTGCAGTTTGTAAAGAAGATGACGCATCTGCTAAATAAAGCAGAGCGTCATCTGCATATAGAGACAGCTTTTCCTCAACTGGTCCTACCTGTAGTCCCTTGATCCTAGGGTCTGCTCTCAGCAATATAGCCAGGGGCTCCATCGCAAGGGCGAATAAGGCCGGAGAGAGGGGGCATCCCTGTCTCGTGCCCCAGGCTAACCCAAATATCTCCGAGAGGCAGCCGTTGGTGCGAATTCTAGCTGAAGGACTGTGATACAACATGCGGAGCCAGTTTGTAAAACCCGGACCAAACCCGAATCGCGAGAGCACCTCCCATAGGTAACCCCACTCGACGGAGTCAAAAGCCTTCTCTGCGTCGAGTGAGGCCACCACCCCCAACGTTCCCTCGTCCGCTCTGTCTATGTGTGTGAGAAGGTGTCGGATATTAATGTCCGTGCCTCTACCCGGCATAAAGCCTGTTTGATCGCTGTGGACAAGGGCAGTGATAACCAAGTTCAGTCTAATGGCCAGGATTTTAGCTAATATTTTCACATCCACATTTAGGAGGGATATGGGGTGGTACGATGAACATAGAGTGGAGTCTTTTCCCGGCTTGGGGATTACGCTCATAGTGTCAGGAAGTTTCTCGGTGCGCCTCGACACAGAGAATAAATTGTGGAGTCTGTCAGCGAGCTCTGTAGCATATTGCTTATAGAATTCCACAGGAATTCCGTCTGGCCCTGGTGTCTTCCCCACTTGCATGGATTTGAGCACCTGGAGAATCTCCAAGACCGTGATAGGGGCATCCAGTTTGTTACGGTAGGTTTCCGTGAGGGTTGGTATGTCAATGTCAGCTAAGTATGTCGTCAGGTCTTCCGTACTGTAGTCTGCCCTAGAGGTGTAAAGGGACTAAAGGTGTAAAGGGAAATTCCACAAAGCAGTGATTAATCCCATCTGGGGTATGAGTCAGCTGTCCTAGGGGGTCCCTGATATGTGAGATGCTCATCCCTCCTGCCTGTTCTCTGGAGAGCCAGGCCAGCAATCTCCCCGACCTCTCCCCCTGCTCAAAGATCCTTTGGGACTGTGCTAGCATTTTCTTTTGGGTGAGGGAGGTACGGAGGTAGATAACCTCCTTAGTCAGGAGCTGCAGTTGCGAATAGTGTTGAGGATCACGGGTGCGAACAAAAAGTGCCTCTGCGTGGACCGCCTCCCCCTCAGCCCTAGTCAGATCTGCTCTGCGTTCCCTGCGTATTCTGGCAATGATGGTCTGGTAGTGTCCCCTCGTCGTGGCCTTAGAAGCATCCCACACAACCGTGGCCTCTGCCGAGCCTGCGTTAGCCGCCCAGTATCCGTTCAATTCAGTCCTGAATTGAGCATCCATGGCCGTGTCTGAAATCCAAAATCTGGATAGCCTCCATAACCTGACAGCTGGGCCCAGGGAAAGGTCCAGCGCCAGGAGCAGGGGTGCATGGTCTGAAATTCCCCTTGGCAGTATTCGTATGTCCGTGACCCTTGGGGGAACTGGGCTCCCCGCAAAAACCAAGTCTATGCCAGAGAACGTTTTATGGGAAGCAGAGTGACATGTAAATGCCCGTGATCGGGGGTGTCTCCACCTCCAGACATCTGTCAGGCCGTAAGTGTCTGCCCAGTCAGCCAGCCCAGGGCAGTGGTGTCCCCCCGGCGTCAATCTGTCCATGTCAGGGTCAGGAACTAAATTAAAATCTCCCAGGATGAGAATATTGTCAGAGGCAAAGTCGGCCATCTTGCTAGTGATTTGATTCAGCACCAGCAAGGAGGCCGGCGGGGGTAGATATAAACCCACAATGGTCCAGGTCATTGAGTGGATTGAAGCGTGAATGATGACATACCTACCGTCTGGGTCCAGGGCCAGATCCAGGAGCCGAAAGGGAAGGGACTTCAACATCAGGACACTGACACCCCTGGCGAAACTGGAATGGGTGGAGTGATAATGGTAACCCACCCAGGGTTTTTTAAGGGAAAGGATCCTGCTCCCGATGAGGTGTGTTTCCTGGAGCATACATGTATGCGGGTTATAAGTTTTAAGAAATTGGAACACCAGAGAACGTTTAACCGGGGAGTTCAACCCCCTGGTATTCCATGAGATAAGGGTAGACATGGGCTCTAGGGGCAATGGAGGGGTCAGGATCATTATGTAACTCGGCTCCTGGAGTGGACCTCCGAACGCGAGACAGACGCTTCTGAAAACAATGCAATGCTGAGATATCAAGTGTTTTAGTGTACAAATAAAACAAAACCAAACTAAGAACATTTGTAAAAACCCAATAACTAAAATGAAAAGAAAAAAAAAAAACACTGTCCCCGTCAGGGGAAACCTCCCCACCCCACCCAACCCCCTTAAACTGAGGAGGGCATACATCCCAAACCGTGTCCGCTCGCTGGCTGCAACAGGGGCTCTTGTAATCGTGAGACATCCGCCAGCTCATTGAAGGAGGCTGCAAGGGACACAGGATTAAGAGGAGAAAGAAAACCTGGAGTGTGTCCCCTCAGTGAAATCGATCCAATAGAAAGTTGGTAAACATAATGTGGGCCCCTATGCGCCAGGAGGGGGCAAAACGGGCGCAGAGGAGCGGCGTTTCACAACATTCTCCTGACTATGTCTGATGTCAGGGGTACTAACTTAAATCCCCACAACAGGGGAGTCTACTTCCGCTGTCGGAGCCGTACACACCGTGGGTGCAAACAGGGCACAACAGGTGCAACAAAAGGTGTGTGCCTCTCTAGGGGTGTTAAAGAAGCGAGTCGACTCACCGTCCTGGACTCTTAGACGGGCCGGGAAAAGAATGCTGTACCGGATGTTAGGTGCCCTCAAAACCGCTTTGACATGGTCGAAGGATTTCCTGAGCTTTTGAGTCTCCACCGAATAGTCAGGGAAGATCATCAACTTGGCATTCTGGTATCGGAGATCCCCGACAGTTCTAGAGGCATGGAGAATTTCGTCTCTGTCCCTGAAGTTGAGGAGGCGGAGAATGAAAGTTCTCGGGGGGGATCCAGGAGGTCCCAGTTTAGGCGGTATGCAGTGTGCCCTCTCCACCGCGTAGTGGGGTGATAGGCGAGCATCAGGGAGGAGGTCATGCAGCATACCTTCCACAAAGCTTGTGGGGTTGTTTCCCTCTGCTCCTTCTGGCAGGCCGACAATGCGGAGATTATTGTGCCGATTCCTGTTTTCGGCATCTTCGGCTCTATACTCCAGGGCCTTTACTTTGGTTTGAAGGGTGCGGAGTGCTGCTCTGTGTTCTGACACTGTATCTTCATTATTGCTCACCCTTTGCTCGGTCTCGGTGACTCTGGACCTGAGTTTGTCTATGTCTTGGCGGATGAGACCCATATCCAACTGCACGGCCTCTATCTTCGCCGTTAGCGTAGTTTGGCAAGTGGCGATGGCTGCCATGACTTCCGCCAGCCAGGGAGGTCTGGACTCGGGCGGGTCCATGGGGCCCGTCTGTGAGGCTCTGTGAGCGTTCCGGTGGTACGGACCTCCACTTGGGGGGCTGTGGGGGTCTGGGGCGGTCCGGCTGTGACGGAAAAGTCAGTCGCTTACCCCCTTTGCTAAATTTTGCGCCCGAGTTCCGGCGCCTCATTCAGGTGCTTGGGGCCCCCACTGCTAACCCCCTGGATTGTAGGCAGTGTAGGGAGTGGGGCCGGGAGGGTGCCTAGGAGAGTCTCTAGGGTCAATTGGGCCCCCCCAGACAGTCTATCCCCCTTACCAGCAGTCCCTGAAGTGCGCAGAAGGAGGTTCTGGATGTCCAGGGGCTGTCAGGAAAAGCCGCTCCCGTCGTGGCCTTTGCGGGTGAGAAGGCCTGGATATATACTGGGGCCACCCTCCGGCTCGCTGTCCATATCCTGGGGGCTGCAGAGGACCTCACAGACAGGGGTCAGATGGGCAGGAAAGGCTGTGGCTGCGGCTGCGGCCTATGAGCACATGGAGGCCGGGACGTGTCCCAGGTGGATCTTGGGGACTGTCCTTTCCAGCTGCGTGCGGCCTGCGGGCTGTGGAAGGCAGCAGTTGTATACTGGGGGTGCTAAGTGCCTCTGGACGCCCGGAGGCCGTCAGGAAAAGCCGCGGCTGCGGCCTAGGCCCGGATGGAGGTCGGGATGGAGGCAGGGATGGCTCCAGGGGGGAGTCGGCGCCCACCGGGGGCCGGACTGTTCTTGTGCTGTGCCTGGCCTGCGGGCTGTGGGGGAGTCCGGTAGGAGAGGCCGCGGCTTCGGCCTAGGCGCCCGTCTGGTTCCTCCGTCCGGTCCGGGCCGTCAGGAAAGTCCGCGGCTGCGGCCTAGTTGCGGCCGGAGGACGGGACGGAGGCCGGAATGGATGGAAGATGCCTCTGCCTGCGGGCTGCGGAGGGACTGTAGGTGCGGGAGGCGCCGGATGCCTCCGTCCGGAGGCCGTTAGGAAAGGCCGCGGCTTCGGCCTATGTACTCGAGGGGGGGCCGGGGAGCGTCCAGGGGTAATGGACCGGCCTTTCACCTAACTCCCTCTCCCTGAGGCTGTCTGTAGTCTCCCCTCTCCTGAGGGGCTAAATCCAGGGTGAGGATTAAATTGTGGATCCGGATGGATGGAGAAAGAGAGCGGAGCTCACCAAAAATGCTGCCGCTCACAGTGCCATCTTAGCCACGCCCCCCCCCCTTGTCATGCAACTTTGATGTTCAAAGTTGTAACAAGTGTGAATGGAGCCTTACCTAAGCATGCAGGTCAGGAAAGGGAGGGGACGAGCGAGCGCTGGACCTCCTCCCGAACCATACCAGGCCACTCTGCCCACCCCAAAGCACCTTGTTCTTGGGTCCCCCCATGTAAATGAGTATGGGATACATTGTACGCCTACTCATTTGCCGAAAAAAGTCTCAAAAAGCTGCTGTGGGTGATATCACTCCGCCGGAGCCGGAACCAGAACTTTATTGTCATTATTGACAAATGTGAGTAGACTGGTGTTAATTCGTTTGCACGCTGATCTAGGAAAAATAGAATCCCTCCTTGAAACAGCCCCCTGGGCCCCTGTGAATGAACTCATGGGGCCCAGGCAATATGACTTGGACCACTCGGGACCTGGAGGAACGGGGGAAGCATTTAAGTTCCTGCAACTGCATCAAGTGGATCAGTGTCAGTGATAGGATAGTACAGCTGGCTCTCCTGCTCGACAGGTGCCCAGATCCCCCCTGTGCCTTGATGGGGGCGGGCCCAGTACAGGAGGGCTGGCTGTACTGCCTTATCAGTGGCCCTGTGCTTTTCTGGTAAGCAGCCTAATCAGAGGTGTATCGTGCAGTTGTAATTCACTTTCTTCTGGATTTGATGCACTTGACAAGCTCTACAAACATGTTTTATGGACTTTATGCAATACTATTAACAAATGTGTTTTAAATAAATGAGTTTCACCAGCTTGTTTGGCATTCTTTGTATTTACTAGGATCAATATACCAGCTGCTGCAAAGGATTTCCTGAATCCCATTATTCAGTATGCACAGGGAGGGGGCAGGCTTTGACGCTAACGCTTCGTAATTAGTTTTATGTTCTCCTGTATATGGAGTCCCATTACTTGGGCTGCTAAATGTGCCAATAAGTATGGGAGCCCCATTTTCCCCATTTTTATCACTATTTATTTATTCATTTATTTAATATCTATATTTTTACACGAGTTGTTTTATTCATGTAGAACACTCATTAATTCCTATTAGACAGCGCTGTTACTCCAATGCATATATAAAGGTCTCAGGGACCATTATAGCGGCTGCTTTCAGACAGGCGGCACCACCAGGAGCCTCTCTACAAGGCCTTCACTATGGAACTTGGCCAAAGTACTTATTGCCTTTAAAAAAAAAAAAAAAAAAACTCCCATTGCAAAAAACATAACTCTACCATTAGAAGACGCCGTCTTTTAGGGATGTTCTCGATCAAAGAATTGACTCGGATCTGAAGAAAGCTTATCAAGCAGGTGGGGGAGCCTGCAAGCCGGCAGTGGCTCTGACCTCTGTCTCCAGGGCAGCAAGAACTTGGACCTTTCGTCCAGGGCTTTAATTATTTGGTCAGGCCCCATGTTCTGCCTGATAGCCAATTCAATGTTTTGACATTGAATTGGCCATCAGGCAGGACTAATAATAATAATTATAGCCCTGGACGAATTGAAGCTAGGCATAGATTTTATAGCTGAAGCAGCCATTGACCCCTTTTGAGATGCTCCGCTAGGGCCATGTTATACTCTAGTACCTAAAGACGGGTAGTATGGCTGAAATCATGGCTGGCAGACCCCTCCAAGAAAACTTTATTTTGTATACCCTATGATGGTAAAGCCCTGTTTGGTGATAAGCTGGACAATTTTCCCCTCCTGTTTTTGTTCTAAGGAATTAGGCCACCCTTTCCTCCTGTGACTGCAGTGGAGTCACAGGAGGAAGGGGTGGCCTAATTCCTCAGAACAAAAACAGGAGGAAAAAATTTGAAACAAGGGTTGCGTCACAACAAAAAACCAGGGCGGCCAGAACATACCACCCTGGGAGAAAATACAGAAGAGGTTGAAAAGGTTTAAAGACACCTTTTTGAAAATGGGAAAGCAGAAGGCAACAACCTCCTCTCATGAGAATCTTTTTGACTCCTTTCCCACCCAAGCCGGTCCGGTGGGTGCCTGCCTCCGCGCATTCTCACAGGTTTGGGTGGATGTCTGTTTCAGATCAGTGGGTGGTCTCCACAATCCAGCAGGGCCATTTCTGGAGGTTCATGCACCATCCACCCCAGTCTACCTCCTGCCCATCAGAATTCTGAGAGCAGAGGACAAGGCAGAGATACTACTACAGTAAGTCCAGACAATAGTTCAACAGCAAGCAGGTATTCCAGTTTCGGCACCGGAGAGGTTCTTAGGCTTTTATTCCCCAGTGTTTCTGGTATGCAAAAGGTCGGGCAGTTGGAGGCCGGTACTAGACCTGAAAAGATTAAACGGATTCATCCAGTTAGAGCATTTCAAGATGGAATCACTCATCACAGTCATCCTGACCTTTTCAACTGAGAGATTGGATGGTCTCCATTGACCTTCAAGATGCCTACTTACACATATTGATCCATTGAGTCTTCCAGCCTTTCCTAAGATTCCACCTGCAGTTTCAATGTCCTACCCTTCAGCATATCAACAGCTCCCAGAATGTTTTTGAAAAGTTCTGGTGGCAATTTTAGCCCCCCCCCCCCCCCCCCCCTCTGGCTTATCTAGACAGCCTAATCCTATCTCAGGAGAAGGAAACTCTGGAGACCCACTTGCAGAAAGTCATGGCCACTCTGGTCACATTCAGGTGACTGATAAATTACACCAAAAGCCAGCTCATTCCTACACAGAAAATTATAAATCCGGGGGACATGTTCGAAACCCAGAGAATATTGGTATCGCTCCCACCGGAAAAATTCCAATGATCATAGGAAAAGTGAGGAGAGCACTAGTGAGCAGATTCATGTCAGCATCAGAATGCCTCAGTCTCCTGGGATCCTTCTCTTCCTGCATTCTGATGGTGAAATGGGCCTGCTGTCACCTGGGAGTTTTTCAACTGAGTTTCCTATCCCGATGGAGAAGGAAATCTCTGTCAGACAGTTTTGAGAACACTAGAAATGAAGTCCAGTCTGTGGTGGTTGATGAGACCACCAAACCTTCTAAATCACTGCCACCTTGGCCCCACCTTTTTGGATCACTCTTAATTCGATGCAAGTCAGTTGGGTTGGAGCACCCACTACAAGGATCAGATGATTCAAGGGAGATGGCAACTCTACACAGAAAACGTAGTTTCCAACATTCTGGAACTGAGAGCGATCTTGATGGCCATATCCCACCTGGCGCCTCTTCTCAGAGGGAAATCTCTCCTGTTACAAATGGACAACAGAGCTGCAGTGGCATATGTCTAGAACCAGGGTGGAACTCGCATCAGGTCATTATGCAATGAGGTACCCCCAATCTTAGCCTGGGCAGAGAAGAACTTGACCAATCTCAGGGCCATATATATATATATATATATATATATATATATATATATATTTATTTATTTCAGCTTTCCAGAATCAACTAGCGGTTCTTCTGTCCAGAGATTTCACCAATTGCAATGAGTAGTCTCTGGACCAGGGAGTATTCCAGTGGATCTGTCAGCAGTGGGGTGCCCCTCAGATATATCTCTATGCATCCCTGCTAAACGCCAAAACACCCCAGTTCTTCACGAGGTATGCTTCCCAGGATACCACAGGAGTGGATGCTCTAGCCCAGCCTTGGATATTCAAGAGGAGAAAGTTACCATCCAAGCAATAATTGCCTAATAGCCAAAAAGACCTGGGTTCACACTCCTGACTCAGCTATCTCTTTCCAAGCCCATAGTTCTTCCAAGAGTACACAACCTCCTGACTCAGGGGAACTTCATCCATCCCCACCTGGAAATCTTGGATTTGACTCTGAGGGTGTGAAAATTGAACAGAAAAGGCTGGAGAAATTGGGCTGCTGCAACAGGTTTGTCACGGTCTCTGCCCCTCCTTGTCCCTTAGGCCCCTTTCACACTGGGGCGGTGAGCCGCGGTGACGGTAAAGCAGCGCTATATTTAGCGCTGCTTTACCGTCGTTTTTACTGCGGTTTTCGGCCGCTCGCGGTGCGGTTTTTTACCCCCCGCGAGCGGCCGAAAAAGGGTTAAACACCCCCCGCAGAGCGCCGCCGTAGCGGCGCTTTGCGGCGGTATTGCCGCGGTTTTACTGCGGTCTCCCATTCTTTTCAATGGGAAGGAGCGGTATAGGAGCGGTGAACACACCGCTCCTATCCCGCTCCAAAGATGCTGCTAGCAGGACTTTTTTTTTGTCATCCTGCTAGCGCACCGCTCCAGTGTGAAAGCCCGCCGGCTTTCACACTGGAGTTAAAGGGGCCGGATTTTTTCATGCGGTGAACAGGCGCTATTTTTAGCGCTGCACCGCATGAAAAACGCCCCGGTGTGAAAGGGGCCTTACACACCAGAGAGCTGTCCCCTGCTGGGATCGTTTGGGGTGTGGTTGTATTCCATTGTTTGTGTCTGCCTTTGAAGAAACATATATTATAGGATAGATGTCCATGTGGAGGGAGGAGGAACTCCTCCAGCAGCCCCTGCTGATGAGCTTGAATACACTTGACCTGTGTGGCTATTGTCATTGGAAAGTATAACCTGCCCTGTTTCCAAGGGTGTGAGGGAAGTGTGTCTGAGGGATTTTGTTCTGTTGAAACATGTGCTGGAAGAAAGGCAGTTGTGTGTTTTTTGTCAGTCCTGCAGCCTCCAACCAGGGAGTGGATTACCCTTGACTGTGTGCTATTTTGAGAGTGGATTACCCTTGACTGTGTGCCATTTTGAGAGTGGATTGCCCTTGGCTGTGTGCCATTCTGAGCTTGGATTAACCCCTGTGATCACTTAAGATGTGAGTAGAGCAAACTTTTTCTTAGGTATCCAAGACTTAGCACGGACTACACCTACTCGCCAGAACTGTTACTTCCTTTGTTTGGCCAGCCTGGCACAAATTACCCTTGATCAACACAGACTCTGCTACCCCACTGTGCATTTATACTGTATTCAGGACTCTTGCTTTGCCCGGCTGTGATAGCTGCTACCTGGCTGTGTGTTAACCCTACTACTGTTAAATAAAAAGCTTTCTGGGTGCTCCTACTCTCCGCGTCTGTCTGTTACACCTACATCTCCATTACAAGGGTAATTCAGACACTGCTTCAAGCCAGAAAATCATCCACCAACAATACCTACTATAGGATTTGACAAAAGTTTTCAGAGGTCGTGTATACTAACCATTTTGACCTGGTAAAACCAGGGGTTCGTGACATTCTCCTGCATAAAAAAGAAGGGTCTAGATCTTGGGTTAGGTCTTGGCACCCTTAAAGTGCAAGTCTCAGCCTTATCGGCCTTGGTGGATAACAGGTGGGCTTTAAATCCCTTGATAGAATGTTTTTAGAAAGCAGTTTTAAGATTAACCTCCCTGGCAGTAATCCCGAGTCTGGCTCTGGGTGGAACTTCAGTACCATAAGCGGTAACCCCGAGCCAGACTCAGGATCGCATTGTAGGATACTGGGGAAGTTACTTACCTTGTCCCCTGGATCCTGCAATGTCTCCCCGCTGTGTCAGCGAGCTGTCTGCTCGCTTGATTCACACAGTGCCGAGTGCCGCTGAGCTCCGTTCCCTGCGACGTTACGACGCACGGGAGCGGAGATCGGCGCCAAATTCAAAAAAGTAAAAACACACAATGCACATACAGTAATCTTACAGATTACAGTAATGTATAAAAAAAAAATACACATCCCCTTTGTCCCTAGTGGTCTGCCAGTGCCCTGCGTGTAGTTTTATATTATAAATAAAAAAAAATTTCTGCCTGGAATTTGGAGATTGTCCATAGCAACCAAAAAGTGTCCCTTTTATGTCAAAAGTGGTTTTAGACCAGCTAGAAAACAGTGATAATAAATTAGAATCACAATTCGTCATCAAACACTAAATCTAATGACAGCGACAATTCTGCAACTGAGCACATTTCAGTGTTTTTGATTTGATTACATTATTGAATGAATAATATTCAGTGTCTTCCAAAGCCCACTTGACAACCTGCAATGCATGATTTTGTTTAATATTAGTATAAAGCAAATTTACGTCCACACTCGCCAAAATTTGGACGTCATCAACTTCTAAAGTGTCAATCAAAGAAATCAAATCTTTGCTATCTTTTAACCGCTTCAGCACCGGGCCATTTTACACCCTTCCTTACCAGAGCACTTTTTGCGATTCGGATCTGCGTCGCTTTAACAATTGCGCGGTCGTGCGACGTTACACCCAAACAAAATTTACGTCCTTTTTTCCCCACACTCTGATCACTTCTGCGTTTTTTATTTTTTGCGCCATAAACAAAAGAAAAGCGACAATTTTGAAAAAAAAACACTATTTTTTACTTTTTTGCTATAATAAATATCCCATTTTTTTTAAAAAAAACTTTTTTTCCCCTCAGTTTAGGCCGATACGTATTCTTCTACATATTTTTGGTAAAAAAAATCGCAATAAGCGTATATAGATCGGTTTGCGCAAAAGTTATAGCGTCTACAAAATAGGGGATAGATTTATTGCATTTTTTATTTTTTTTACTAGTAATGGCGGCGATCTGCGATTTTTATTTTTTTCATGACTGCGACATTGCGGCGGACACTTCTGACACTTTTGACACATTTTTGGGACCATTCACATTTACACAGCGATCGTTGCTATAAAATTGCAGTGATTACTGTGTAAATGTGACTGGCAGGGAAGGGGTTAACACTAGGGGGCGCTGCAGGGGTTAATATGTTCCCTAATGTAATGATTCTAACTGTGGGGGGAGGGGACTCACAAGGGGAGGAGACCGATCGGTGTTCCGTACTGGGAACACATGATCGGTCTCCTCGCCACTAACAGGACGTGGAGCTGTGTGTTTACACACACAGCTCCACGGTCCCGCACGGTCCCGTTGTTTTAACTGGCAATCGCGGGTGCCCGGCGGACATCACGGCCGCCGGGCACACGCACCGGGTCCCGAGCGACGGGAATGGGAGGACTTCATATGACGCCCACCCAGGATGGGAGATCCACCTTGTGGGCGTCATATGTACATGGGCGGGTATTGAAGTGGTTAAATATGCTGGGCATTTCTGCACCAAGGGCTGCAAAAAGTGGTCCAGATATTCACCCAACCTAGCGAATAGCGAGTCAACCCTGCTTACTATGGGTCTCCCCGGGGGTCTACAGGGGTCTGGTACTTCCGGTATTGAGAGCCAGTGACGCTGCTTCCTGTTTCTGTGGAACGCACGCCATCTTTGTGCCATTTAACAGTGGTATTGCAGCTTGTGGTAACGATACTACACATGATATATTCTCTCATTTTTCGGCATTCTAATCCCTTGGAGGCTTCGTTAGTGATTGGAGTATCCATCTAAAAACCAGCAAGAATATATAACGTGCTTTTTGACCCTAGGACTGCAAAGCAGTGGGTCTAATACTTCTGGTGAGTGGGGTTCTTGGAGGGGATTGTCGTTTGAAGAATCCTGCTTATTTTCTTCAATCAATTGCTTCATATTTTTATTATAAATATATATTATATTGACTTTTTATAGTTATTTATTATATTATAATTTATGATTTTGTGTTTCAAACTTTATCATACCCGGGATGTCAACTAGACTCTGGTTTGGACAGATTTAAGTGAGTTATTCCCAAGAATTGCAGGCCTACAATATAAAATGCCAAATTTCCATGCAAAATAATTGTACCGCTTTTGGTACAAAATTCCTGACATAATCATACCGCCAGGGAGGTTAAGACCCCCCAAGGAGGAACCTTTACCCAAAGTGGGATCTCTCGTTGGTACTGAATGCTCTTACAGCCCCTCCATTTATACCAATTAAGGATTGTGTTCTAGAAGATATTACACTAAAGGCTGCTTTCCTAGTAGCAATCACCTCAGGCCGCAGAGTTTTGGAGATCCAAGCACATGGAACAGAAAAGGTAAGGCTGAGGCTTCAAATAATATACATTGCTGCCTTGCAAAAGTATTTTTCCAGCAACTAACCCCCCCCCCCCCCCCCCCCCCTGACATTTTTTTTATGTTTTGTTGCCTCACAACCTGGAATTAACATGGACTGTTTGAGGATTTGCATCATTTAATTTACAGAACATGCCAACTTTGCTTCACAATAAAAAAAAAAAAAAAACCTCTTCAAACAACAAATAGGACAACATGACTGAAAAAGTCAATGTGCATAACTCTTCACCCCCCTAAAATCAATACTTTGTAGAGCCACTGTTTGTGGCTATCGCATCTCCAAGTCGCTTTGGATAAGTCTCTATGAGCTTGCCACATCTTACCACTGGGATTTTTGCAAAACTGCTCCAGCTCCTTCAAGTTGGATGGTTTGCGCTTGTGAACAGCAATCATTAAGTCTGACCACAGATTTTCTTTTGGATTGAAGTCTGGGCTTTGACGAGGCCATTCCATCACATTTATATGTTTCCCCTTAAACCACTGAAGTGTTGCTTTAGCAGTGTGTTTGGGGTCATTGTCCTGCTGGAAGGTGAACCTCTGTCCTAGCCTCAAATCACACACAGAGTGGTACAGGTTTTTGCTCAAGAATATCCCTATATTTAGCACCATCCATCTTTCCCTCAACTCTGACCAGTTTCCCAGTCCCGACTGCTGAAAAACATCCCCATAGCATGATGCTGCCACCACCATGTTTCACTGTGGGGATGGTGTTCTTTGGGTGATGTGATGTGTTGGGTTTGTGCCAGACATAGCGTTTTCTTTGATGGCCAAAAAGTAAAATTTTAGTCTCACCAGAGCACCTTCCTCCATACATTTTGTGAGTCTCCCACATGCCTTTTTGCAAACTCAAAACGTGCCATTTTGTTTTTTGCTGAAAGTAATGGCTTTCTTCTGGCCACTCTGCCATAAAGCCCAACTCTATGGAGCGTACGGTTTATTGTCGTCCTACGTACAGATACACCATTCTCTGCTGTGGAACTCTGCAGCTCCTCCGGGGTTACCTTAGGTCTCTGTGCTGCCTCTCTGATTAATGCCCTCCTTGCCCGGTCAGTGAGTTTTGGTGTGCATCTATCTCTTGGCAGGTTTGCTGTTATGTCATGTTCTTTCCATTTGGTTATGATAGATTTGATGGTGCTCCTAGGGATCAGCAAAGATTTGGATATTTTTTTTTTTTTTTTTTATAACCTAACCCTGACTTGTAATTCTCAACAACATTGTCCCTTACTTGTTTGGAGAGTTCCTTGGTCTTCATGGCAGTGTGTGCTTAGTGGTGCCTCTTTCTTAGGTGTTGCAGCCTCTGGGGCCTTTCAAAAGGGTGTGTGTGTGTGTGTGTATGTGTATATATATATATGTAAATGTAATGACAGATCATGTGACACTTAGATTGCACACAGGTGGACATCATTTCACTAATTATGTGACTTCTGAAGGTAATTGGTTGCATCAGAGCTTTTTATGGGCTTCATAACAAAGGGGGTGAATACATACACACATGCCAATTATTATAATTTTTTTTATTTCTGAAAAAGTTTTATGTATATATTTTTCTAATTTTACTTCACCAACTTAGACTATGTTCTGATCTATTACATATCATTCAGATTAAAAAAAACATTGAACTGTAATGTAACAAAATAGGTAAAAAGCCAAGGGGGTGAATACTTTTGCAAGGCACAGTACAACTGGATTAAAGTAAGACTTTAGGGCATGCCTTGCAGGGCACCCGCGATTGCCCAGTAACAGAGCAGGACCATGGATCTGTGTGTCTAAATGCACAGATCCACGTCCTGTCAGGTGAGAGGAGACAGATGGCGTGTTCCTCGTACAGAGGAACACCGATCAGTCTCCTCCCCTTGTGAGTCCCCTCCCCCTACAGTTAGAATCACTCCCTAGGTAACATAATTAACCCCTTGATCACCCCCTAGTGTTAACTAACCCCTTCATTGCCAGTCACATTTATACAGCAATCAATGCACTTTTATAGCATGGATCGCTGTATAAATGTGGTCCCAAAAATGTGTAAAAATTGTCTGATACGTCCGCCACAATATTGCAGTCACGATAAAAATCGCAGATCACCGCCAATACTAGTAAAAAATAAATAATAAAAATGCCATAAATCTATCCCCTATTTTGTAGACGCTATAACTTTAGCACAAACCAATCAATATACGCTGCTTGCGTTTTTTTTTTTTTTTTTTTTGGGATATTTGTTATAGCAAAAAGTTAAAAATACTCTTCTTTTGTTTTATAGCGCAAGAAATAAAAACTGCAAAGGTGATCAAATACCACTAAAAGAAAGCTCTATTTGTGGGAAAAAATTATAAAAATTTCATTTGGGTACAATGTTGCCACAAAGCACCTTTAGTGTTGCATGACCGCGCAATTGTCATTTTATAATAAAACTACATTTCCCATCATGCTTCAGGAATTGGAGAGAATGTGGGAGGGTACACTAGGCCTATACATGTTAAATGTGAACAGGCCCACTTTAACATAAATCACACTCCACATTCTGCAGCCAGCCATACTACTCAGTAACACACAGCAGGATAGGTAGGTTACAGTCTTAAGGCATGTTTGTGCTCTCCCCGTCCAGCCACAACAGAAGATAAACATATTGCCCCTACTTGCTTTATGTAATCATTACTGAACTGTAGACATGGGCCCATAATTATATATTTTACACACTATACTCTGCTGTAATAAAGTATTCAATATATTCCTCCTTCTGTAGCATTGATCTCTTTCTAACAGCAATCTGTGCCGGTATGGTGTATGAGACCATCTTTAGCTGCACCCCAGAAAGAGAGAGCTGGGCCATGTTGTTTTACATCAGCATGTGACACGTGGAAATGTCGGCATGAGAGAAAAATAAAAAAAGTGCAGCGCTAACTTACTAATCAATGACACAATAAACTTCAATATTACCACAGTACCGGTCTCTGTGATATGTAACATCACATATAATACACATCACAACAAAAATAAGGCCTAAAAAATGACTGCAAACTTTGAAGGGATGGTGGAAACCCCTCCTACAGATATTTGGTAGTGGACGGTGTCAGTAAAGCAGTGGACAGTGTCCACTGCTCATCAGTGCTGCCTCATCAGTTCAGCTTATAAGTGCTCATTAGTTCAGCCTCATCAGTGCGGCCTCATCAGTTCCCACCAGTGCAGCTTATCAGTGCCCATTAGTGCGGTCTCATCAGTTCCCACCAGTTCAGCTTATCAGTGCCCATCATTGCAGCTTATTAGTGACCACCATTGCAGCTTATCGGTGCAGAATGGGGATCAATAACAGATCTCGGGCTGTGACAGGTGTATGTGAAAACACAGATCGCTGTAACCTCCTGCCTCCTGGACCAGCATGTGATAGCACAGAGCGCACTGTTCCAATGTTGGTATTGAACCCCACTTTGCACAGAGAGATGTCGGGTGGCGGGGGCGGTGCTGGCATGGAGGAGGGAGGACACCACCTACATGGGCGGCTGTGAGACCCCCTCCGCCCACTACAGCAAGCAAGGCGGAAATAGAAATCCCTGCTCGCTTTACAGAACTACTTGTGGGAAGTGACCAGACTGCTGACTGAGGATACAGGAGGAATAGCAGCAAGCGGTCTTACAAACAGTATATTGCAGGACAGGAACGTTTTTTTCAGATAAGCAGGCTATTGTAGAGGAACTACAGAGCTCAGAAGGATGGCATAGTTGGTGAAGGTAGATCAGAAAAAAGTACATGAAAAAAAGTTTTTCCTGGAGTTCTGCTGTAAGTCCTGCTAGATCACTTCATGCTGGCCCCTTTTGCAGGTATAGCTGTGTAACTATTAAAAGTAATAATAATTCAGTAATATACTGTCTTACCCTGCTCTGCACATGCTCAGTTGCTCTTCATTTTTGATATTGTGCCAAAAATCAGAGCCACTAGAGGCTGATCTGCTAACAGCCTAAAGATTTACTGCTGCTCATGGGCGCCAGGCTTTAGCAAAATGGCATGCTCCAGCAAGGGGAAATAGGAGCAATGTTGTACACACTAATTTTGGTAGCATAATTATTCATGTGTAATTTATATTCCTTGCTAAACAACATTATTTCTTATCAAGTTTTTTTATGGGTAAAATTCCACTTTTAAATAGTGTTTCATATACTGTGTGGTGTTCAGCTTCATAGTAAACTTTTTATTTTTTATTTTTTTAAACATCTGGTTTACAACTTTTTAAAAACATCTCCACATGGGGTGTGTGTGTGTGTGTGTGTGTGTGTATGTATGTATGTATGTATATATATATATATATATATATATATGTATATATGTATGTGGTACCCCACCAGTGTATTGGTCCAGGATTCTTAACCAGGCAGGTTGAGGGGCTCCAGGGTATTTGCTTGTTTGAGGGGAAACTGGCTTTTCAGTTTCCTCATTATTTAGTAAAATCCACTTTGGGAACTGGAGCCCAGGGATTTCTTGGAGACCCGGGTGGGATGAAATCCCTAGTCCTGGGTCCGGGATTTGAGACTCACCGGCACACTGATTGTTTTGGTGTGTGTGGGCCTGATAGTAGAGTCAATACCATGGTTCTGGGCTCCACCATCCCGAGGAGTCCAGGCTTGCAAGAGAGTGCAGGTATGCACTGAAATAGCCAGAGAGTGCAGGTTGCACTGTGTAAGCCAGAGACCTGAGTCGGAGCTCTCCTGACTACTGTCAGCAACCTCAATGTGGGAGCCTGAGCAGTGGTGCATCTGCTGCTGAAGAGAGCCAGGTGGCTTGGTATTTTTGCAATTCTGCATGTGTAAGCCAGGAGGCTGAATATCCTTTTGTTTGTTGCTGGCAGTGAAAAACTCTCTGCGAGGGAAACTACTTCTGTTTTCATTTCTGGATCTTTGTTTTTCTTTAACCACTTGCTTACTGAGCACTTAAACCCCCTTCCTGCCCAGACCAATTTTCAGCTTTTGGTGCTCACACTTTGAATGACAATTACCCATGCAACACTGTACCCAAATAAATTTTTTGTCCGTTTTTTTTACCCACAAATAGAGCTTTCTTTTGGTGGTATTTGATCACCTCCTGGGTTTTTTATTTTTTGCGCTATAAATGAAAAAAGACCGAAAATTTTGAAAAAAAAATAACACATTTTTCTTTGCTTCTGTGATACAATTTAGCAAATTTATTAATTTTTATTCATACATTTTGGCCACAATTTATACTGATACATATCTTTGGTAAAAATAACCCAAATTAGTGGATATTATTTGGTCTTTGTGAAAGTTAGAGAGTCTACAAGCTGTGGTGCAAATCATCCAAAATTGATCACACCTGATGTACTGGTGGCCTATCATTTCGGCCCCTTTCACACTGGGGCGGTGCGGGGCGGCGACGGTAAAGCAGCGCTATATTTAGCGCTGCTTTACCTTCGTTTTACCCGCGGTATGCGGCCGCTAGCGGGGTGGTTTTAACCCCCGCTAGCGGCCGCAAAAGGGTTAAAAACCTCCGCAAACCGCCGCTGCAGCGGCGGTTTGCGGGCGGTATCCCCGCGGTTTCCCATTGATTTCAATGGGAACGAGCGGTATAGGAGCGGTAAATACACCGCTCCTACACCGCTCCAAAGATGCAGCTAGCAGGACTTTTTTTTACCGTCCTGCTAGCGCACCGCTCCAGTGTGAAAGCCCGCCGGCTTTCACACTGGAGTGAATGGGGCCGGTTTTTTCAGGCGGTGTACAGGCGCTATTTTTAGCGCTGTACCGCCTGAAAACCGCCCCAGTGTGAAAGGGGCCTTCTTGTGACCCGAACAAGCCAGGAAAATAGAGTAGACATTCCAAGTTATTTAGTATGAGGCATGGTGAGGTTTTTGATGTTGTAATTTTTTCCCACAATTCTTTGCAAAATTAAGATTTTTTCTTTTTTTTCCACAAAATTGTCATTGTAATAGGTTATTTCTCTCACATGACATGTGTATACCACAAATGACACCCCAAAAAACATTCTGCTACTCCTCCTGAGTATTACGATACCACATGTGTGTGACTTTTTCACAGCCTGGCCACTTAGAGAGGCCCAACATGCAGGGAGTGCCATCACATCTTCTAGGAGCATAAATTACACATCTAACTTGTTGACTACCTATTACACTTTTGAAGGCCCTGGAGCACCAGGACAATGACACGTGACACTGACGTGGCACTGATGACACTAATACGGGGCACTGATGACACGTGACACTGATGTGGCACTGATGACAAATGCCACTAATACGGGGCACTGATGACGCGTGACACTGATGACAGATGGCACTAATATGTGGCACTGATGACAGATGGCACTTATACGTGGCACAGATGACACTAATACGTGGCACTGATGACAGATGGCACTAATACGTGGCACTGATGACAGATGGCACTAATACGTGGCACTGATGATATGTGACCCTGATGACAGATGGCACTGATACGTGGCATTGATGACACGTTATACTGATAACAGATGGCACGTGACACTGATATGGCACTTGTGACGGAACGTCCCTACACTCTGCTTGAGGGCTTCCGTCAGTATACCGCTTCTTAAGTCCTGGAACATGAGTCCAATGGATCTGGTTCTAGGAACCCCCAAAAACTAGACAACATCAGTCTTGGAGTACATCAGGAATGAACTTTTTATTTGAGATGCCACACAAATATATACAGCCGGATGACTAAAACCTAACCTAATTAGCATGAGCTAATTATCTAATCATTGACCCAGACTAGTTGACAGAGAGAAGACTTTTCAGGGTAAGGCCGGCTTCACACTGGGGCGGTGCGGGCGGCGACGGTAAAGCAGCGCTATATTTAGCGCTGCTTTACCATCGTTTTACCCGCGGTATGCGGCCGCTAGCGGGGTGGTTTTAACCCCCGCTAGCGGCCGAAAAAGGGTTAAAAACCTCTGCAAAGCGCCGCTGCAGCAGCGCTTTGCCGGCGGTATCCCCGCGGTGTCCCATTGATTTCAATGGGTAGGAGCGGTGAATACACCGCTCCTTCACCGCTCCAAAGATGCAGCTAGCAGGACTTTTTTTACCGTCCTGCTAGCGCACCGCTCCAGTGTGAAAGCCCTCAGGGCTTTCACACTGGAGACACAGCAACAGCTGTTTCGGGTCGGTTTGCAGGCGCTATTTTTAGCGCAATAGCGCCTGCAAACCGCCCCAGTGTGAAAGCAGCCTAAGACTTTTCGGATCTTAGCTATTGAATAGTCATTCAGTGAGCTATTACCATAAACATCAACACAGGGTTAATTAGCACAAACAACAATTTGTGGAATACTCTTACAAGCCAGACTATACTCATTTACACAACAGACAGGTGGCTGGAGTTCATGACATTAGCATCTGACAGCTTGTGTCCCAACAGTGTCATTCAGTCTATTGCTAATATGGAAAATACATATACAGAGTCTGTGTCTTAGGGGGCCAGCATGGACCTGAATCCAAGAAACACCAGCTCAGGGGTCCCCAGGCATGCAGCTCAAAGAGCACCGTTCCCCCAAATGCCAGGGCCCATAATCGCAAGGCAAGAGGCTCGCATTCAGTCCCCTCCAACAGCCTCTGTCCCGGCTAGGTCTGTCACAGCACTGATGACATGTGGCACTGATGACAGATGGCACTTATACATGGCACTGGGGACAGGTGGCAGTGGGGACAGATGGCACTTTATTTCGTTTTTTTAATTTATTTTTTCTACTTATGGCCGCTACAGCCGTTCATCTCTCCCTCTCTGTGTGAGGAGGGAGAGTGGCGCTGAGAGATGATCTCATATGTTTGTCATTGGACACGCCGATCGCACTGTAAACGGCCGCTGTGATTGGCCGTTCACAGCGATCTGTGACTGGTTGTATCCAAGGGACACGGCCAGCACAGAACTTCCCGATGCGCGCTCTCAGGAGTGCGCATTACGGAAGTAAACAGGAGGACGTCCAGGGACGCCCTCCCGGCAGGGAGCGTCCGCGCTGTAGCCGTCTTTGGGCTATAGTGCGGGCACAAAGTGGTTAATAAAAGTGGGCCAAAAAGCCCTGAAAAGGAATCATCTGTGTGCCTTGAAAAAGTATTCATACCCCTTGAAATTTTCAACTTTTTGTCATATTACGACCAAAAACATACATTTAAAAAAAAAAAATTGAATTGTGATTTTGTGTGATAGACCAACACAGAGTGGCCTGTAAAAAAATATATAATTGGTTTTCTTTTTTTCTTTTTTTTTTTTAATAAATAAATATCTGAAAAGTGTGGTTTGCATTTCTTTTCAGCCCCCTTTACTCTGATACCCCTAACTAAAATCTAGTGGAACCAATTGCCTTCAGAAGGTGCCTAATTAGAACCCACCTGTGTGTAATTTAATCTCTGTATTAATACAGTTGTTCTTTAAAGCTTTCAGAGGTTTGTTAGTGAACTTTAGTGAAAAACAGCATTATGAAGGCCAAGGAACACACCAGACAGGTCAGAGATAAAGTTGTGGAGAATTTTAAATCAGGGTTAGGTTATAAAAAAAATATCCTAAACTTTAAACATCTCACTGAGCACTGTTCAATTCATTATCTGAAAAATGGAAATATTATAGCACAAACCTGTGGTTGAACTAGATGGACTTGTGTCTTTTTTCAACCTAACTATGTAAACCTAGCAAGAGGTCCATGGTAACTCTGCAAAAGCTGCAGAGATCCACAGCTCAGGTGAGAGAATCTGTCCACAGGACAACTATTATTCGTACGCTCCACAAATCTGGCCTTTATTGAACAGTGGCAAGAAGAAAGCCATTGTTGAAAGAAAGCCAAAAGAAATTCCTATTTGAAGTTTGCGAGGAGCCATGTAGGGGCACAGCAAACATGTGAAAGAAGGTGCTCTGGTCAGATGAGACCAAAATGTTACTTTTTGGCCTAAAAGCAAAACGCTATGTGTGGTGGAAAACTAACACCGTACTTAATCCTGGACACACCATCTTCAACAAGATGGTGGCAGCATCATGTTGTGGGGATACTTTTCTTCAGCATGGACAGGGAAGCTGGTCAGCATTGATGGGAAGATGGATGGAACCAAATACAGGGCAATCTAAGGCCACTTTCACACTGAGACTCTTTACAGGAATTTTTTGTGCTAAAAATAGCGCCTGTAAACTGCCTGTTCTGTAGCTCCAGTGTGAAAGCCAGAGTGCTTGCAGGAGGGGGAAAAAAGTCCTACAAGCAGCTTCTTTGGGGCGGTGGGGGAGCGGTGTATAAACTGCTCCTCTACCGCCCCTGCCTATTGAAATGAATGGGCGCCGCTTTCAAATCGCTTTTGAAAGCAGCGCTAAGAAGATGCTTTTGACCCCTTCTGGGGCTAACGGACCCGCCGCTCTGCAAAAGACTTGAGACTAGGGTGGAGGTTCACCTTCCAGTAGCACAATGACCTGAAACATACAGACAGAGCTACAATGAAATGGTTTAGATCTAAGAATATTCGTTAGAATGGCCCAGTCCAGACATAAATCCAGTTGAAAATCTGTGGCAAAACTTGAAAATTGCTGTTCAGACACTCTCCATCCAATCTGACAGAGCTTGAGCTATTTTGCAAAGAAGAATGGGCAAAACTTTTACTTTCTAGATGTGCAAAGCTGGTAGAGATATAACCAAAAAGATTTGCAGCTGTAATTGCAGCGAAAGGTGGTTCTACAAAGTATTGATTCAGGGGGGCTGAATACAAAATCACGCCACACTTTTCAGATATTTATCTATCTGCAAAAAAAGTTGTAAACCATTTATCATTTTCCTTCCACTTCACAATTATTTGCCACTTTTTTGTGTTGGTCTATCACATACAACCAAAAACGTAAATGTATTTTATTGGGATTTTAACATGACAAAATGTGGAATTTTTCAAGGCACTGTATATACACACACTCAGTTATGTTAACGTACTTCAATTTTTTTTCTTTTTACTGTTCATGTGACGGTTACTGGCATTAGAATGATTAGATGTGTTATGTAGGTGTTTCCACAAGTCTATGTATTTCTGAGTGGGTGCTGTGTTCTTGAATTAATGTTCTATATTTGTATTTGAAAAAGTAAGTAGGAGTAAAGTGGCGCTATTTTGCTTTTTTTGTAGTGTATGGGACAGATTCTCCCTAGCTGAGTTCTGACCACTTCCTCTTTCCCCTTGTCTTGCAGTATTACTAGGCTTCTGTATTTGATGATCTGCTCACATATTACTCTTTTTTGTGAAACATTTAACCTCCCTGACTTCTAGCGTAACTTCCCCTGTTTCTTCTTTTGTGCCTGTACGCCTATACATCCTCAGGGCTTTATGATAGAATATGTCTAAAAATAGTCAATATTCAGCTACCCTTATTATATACATTAGCACACAAAAGGAGATCATGACTGGTTTCTATGAACTACAAAGATATTCTTTATAGTGTTTCTCAACTCCAGTCCTCAAGGTGCCCAAACAGGTCATATTTTCAGGATTCCCCTCAGCTGAAACAGCTGTGGTAATTACCAAGACACCTTTCACACTGAGACATTTTTTAAGGCGCTTTTGGGCTAAAAACAGCACCTGTAAGGCTGGTTTCACACTGGAGCGGTGGGGGCGCTGGCGGTAAAGCGGCGCTATATTTAGCGCCGCTTTACTGGCGTTTTAGCGGCGCATTGCGGCCGCTCGCGGGGTGTTTTTACCCCCCGCGAGCGGCCGAAAAAGGGTCAATACCGCCCGCAAACCGCCGCTATAGCGGCGTTTTGCGGGCGGGTTCGGCGCGCTCCCCCATTGTTTTCAATGGGACGGGCGCTATAGGAGCGGTAAATATACCGCTCCTATAGCGAGCCAAAGATGCGGCTTGCAGGACATTTTTGAGCGTCCTGCAAGCGCACCGCTTCAGTGTGAAAGCCCTCGGGCTTTCACACTGAAGGAACAGCAACAGCTGTTTCGGGTCGGTTTGCAGGCGCTATTCTTAGCGCAATAGCGCTTGCAAACCGCCCCAGTGTGAAAGGGGCCTAAAACCCCTTACAAATGGCTCCCCTGCAGTCTCAGTGTGAAAACCGGAGGGCTTTCACACTGAGGCGATACGCTGGCAGGACGTTTAAAAGAAAAAAAAAAAAAAACTCCTACAAGCAGCATCTTAGGAGCGGCGAAAGAGCGGTGTATAAACCGCGCCTACCCATTGAGCTAAATGGCCACTGCAAACCATTGGCACAGCGCCTGTGCAGCGGCGCTTTGCGGGTCGTTTTAACCCTTTTTCGGCCACTAGCGGGGGTTAAAATCACCCCGCTATCGGCCGAAAACCCCTGCAAAAACAACGGCACTGACGCCCAGTGTGAAAGGGGCCCAAGGCAGTGAAACTGATCAGTTCACCTGTGCAAAATAATGGTAAGCCTGAAACCATGATCAGTTGGGGCGCCTTGAGGACTGGAGTTGAGAAATACTGCTCTATATCATGAACTTTAGATATGATTTTTAATACATAGTTAGTTTGGCGGCACAGTGGTGTAGTGGTTAGCACTCTCACCTAGCAGTAAGAAGGGTCGCTGGTTCAAATCCCAACCACGACACTACCTGCCTGGAGTTTGCATGTTCTCCCTGTGCCTGCGTGGGTTTCCTCCGGGTACTCAGGTTTCCTCCCACAATCCAAAGACATGCAGGTAGGTTAATTGGCTACCGTCCAAAAAAAAAAAAAATAAAAAATAAAAAAATTGGCCCTAGTATATGAATGGGGACCTTGGATTGTGGGCTCCTTGAGGGTAGGGACTGATGTGAGTGTGCAATGTACAGGGATAGGGACAATTGTAGACACTGACTTAGGTTGAACTGGATGGACTGATGTCTTTATTCAACCTTTCTAACTATGAAACCATAGGGGGTTGCTGCCATTTACATCATGCTTTGCATATTTTAACTGCTTGAAGACTGCAAACTGTCAAATGACGAAGGGACGGTGCGGCTCTCGTTCTGGAAGGAAGCCATATGACATCACCCCAAAATGGCCGTGCCCACAGGGGCACACAGCGTGGCGATCTTGGCAGTGCCGTGTTGCTGGGAGACAGCACGACCCCCGATCGCTGTAAAGAGCCAATCACACGGCTCTTTAACCAAGTGATCGGCTGTGTCCAATCACAGCCGGCCACATTTAAACACAGAAGTGCTGGTGATTGGCTCTCATCGCCTCACACTGACAGTGTGTGGCGAGGAGAGCCAATCAGCAGCATCTCCTTGCAGGGAACACCTGGACATGTAATATTACAGTAAAGCCCTCCCAGTGCCACCAGTCAGTGCCCATTAGTGATGCCAGTCACTGCCGCCTATCTGAGACGCATATCAGTGCCCATAAGTGCCACCTCATCAGTTCAGCCTCATCAGCACCCATCAGTGAAGGAGAAAAATTACTTATTTACATAATTTACTGATAGAAACTAAGAAAAATGTATTTATTTTTTTCAATATTTTTGGTCTTTTGTTTATTTTTAATTTTTTTTGTAAAAAATGAAAAAACCCAGCAGTGATTAAATACCACCAAAAGAAAGCTATATTTGTGTGAAGGAAAAAAAAAGATTCATATGGGTACAGTGTTGCATGACTGCAATTGTTATTCAAAGTGGGACAGAGCTGAAATTGGTCTGAGCAGGAAGGGGGTGAAAGTGCCCTGTAGGCAAGTGATTAAAGGGGTTGTAAAGGTTTGTGTTTTTTCACCTTAATGCATCCTATGCATTAAGGTGAAAAAACACTTGGCAATGACGACCCCCCAGCCCCCCGTTTACTTACCTGAGCTAGTTCACCTGCTGTGCACGTCCACCGGCGTCCTCTTCTCCAGGGAGTCTGGCCGTTGATTGGATAGATAGGAGCGAATGATAGCAGCGCAGCCATTGGCTCGCGCTGCTGTCAATCGCATCCAATGATGCGCCCCACCATCCTTGTGTCTATGGATGCGTGTATGACAGGGAGCGCACCCGCAAGCTAATCCCCTCGGGATAGAGCTTCCCAGAGGGAGGTTGGCTATTGCAGGGAGAAGCTGAGACAGCCACCTAGGGACCCCAGAACAGGAGGATGGGGGCGACTCTGTGCAAAATGAACTGCACAGTGGAGGTAAGTATAACATGTTTGTTTAAAAAAAAAAAAAAAACGAACCCATACAACCCCTAAAGAATACATGGCACACTCTGGATGAGGTGGAGAGGAGGTACAGTGACCACCGCAACAAACTGCACCTCCTCCAATCAGAATTAATATTTATTCTGAAACATGTTGATGCAAGATAAGGGCACACTTCTGTTCAGTTTGTGTCTACTGAAACGAAATGTTGAAATTTGCTGTATACTGTATATGCCTGTGCTCACCATTTATTACATAGTAGGTGAGGTTGAAAAAAGACACAAGTCCATCAAGTCCAACCTATGTGTGTGATTATATGTCAGTATTACATTGTATATCCCCGTATGTTGCGGTCGTTCAGGTGCTTATCTAATAGTTTTTTGAAACTATCGAGTCTCCTCGCTGAGACCACCACATGTGGAAGGGAATTCCACATCCTTGCTGCTCTTGCAGTAAAGAACCCTCTACGTAATTTAAGGTTAAACCTCTTTTCTTCTAATTTTGATGAGTGGCCACGTGTCTTGTTAAACTCCCTTCTGCAAAAAAGTTTTTTCTCTTTCGTTCATTGACGGACAGAGCTCCAGTAATCTTGACTGTAGGGTTATTACGCCACCTTCAGGAGAGGACTAGGCAGAACATGTAATGCAGGTGAAAAACAACAGAACCTTACACTTCCGCCCAGGGGACGGTCCCTCTAGTAATAACCCCTTAGCCTGCTTCCTGCAGCTCAGTTTTTTTCTGCCTAGTGAAGGAGAAGGACCTAGGCTCCCATCGGTCCTGGGATTTTTTCTGAATTTTTTGCCTTTTGCACAAGATTTTAAGATCCTGTGATCTGCTATCAACAGCCGGCTGGGTGACAGGCTGGATAATATAGATCCTTGTAGTCTCCCCAGCCTGGCCATCGAACGTGTGCAGACCCTAGCTACGCGATGGGTTGGCCACGAGATGCCCGTCAGGCTCCAGGGGGGGCGGTGAGCGCAACGCTCCGGGGCACACATGACTGGACTACCGATGTCTTTGTAACTGTACTGCTCGGGTGTGGGTCTGTGATGGGATGTCCCCAGCTCGTCCGGATGGCAAGTACAGCTCTTCCTGCCTTGGCGGGTTTGAGCAGCTGGGCATTCCCTGGGAGGTCCATTAGGGGATCCCTCTCCTCCCTCTCTTCTCTCCCTGTCCCTATTCCCCCCCCTGTGGGGGATTCTGCATGACTGGGCTACTGAGCGGTGTGTGATCCTAGATTGAGGGCTGCGCTGGTTGTCTGTGTCCCTGGGTTGTCTGTGGTCTCTCTGCTGGTGTCTGTGGGCTCTGCATGTGCTGCCGCCATAGCGCTGTCTGCCGCCATTATCTGTTCATTCACTGTGTACAGTTACTTGTCGGCCATTTTCTGTGAGTCTCTGTGGAAAGCATGGTCGGCGGCCATTTTCCCGAAGTTCAGTGGCCATTTTCCCTGTGATTGTCCCTTATACAGGGCGACCAGAGGCCATTTTGTTGTAGTCTCAGCGCGGTTTTTATTCTCATCGCTGGTCCCTGTAACTCAGAACAGCACAATTTTTTTGCTCTGGACACCTGGGAGCTGACACTGGACACAAGCACCTGTAACAGCACGGCGCAGCACTCGGTCGGGGTGGTGAGTCCTGCGGGGGGGGGGCCCTCAGTCTGCATCAGCTAGGAGGGTGGGATTGAGCACCTGTCCTAAGTCCACAAGGGTGGCAGACATGGTTACATAGGTTGAAAAAAGACACAAGTCCATCCAGTTCAACCACAAATGGGTGGGTCAGCATGGCTTCAGAAACTGGTGTTTCTTCCCCAGAACTCCCTGCAATTGAAACCGGCTCGTCTGCAAACAGCGCAGTGCCTTTGTCGGTGGTCCTTGAAACATTCATTGCCAGGGTGGAGGCGGTGTGCGGGTGCAAAGGTGGTAAAAAGCAGCCCCTGCCCCCCCTGTCTTCCGGGGAGAGTTCTGACTCAGACTCGGGCCCTGCAGTGACTGGCGGCTCCTGCTCTGATGTGTCAGAGGACGCTGACCAGGACTGATTGGACAGTGAAGATGAGTCCCCGTCCACATAAGACAAATCACTAGTTGGAGCACTTATCACAGCTGTGCGTGATACCCTGAAAATTCAGGATACTTCAGGATCCTCTGCTGAAGTAGCGGCCCCTTTTGGGTCCTGTAAGCCAGCCCGTACACCTAAGGTGTTTCCGTATCTGACTTATTTCGATAAGTTCATATACAAGAAATGGGGAACCCCGCAATGGACCTTCTCGTCCCAAAAAGAATGGCCGTGCGTTACCCCTTTGAGGAGAGCCTTCTTAAAAACCTGGTCGGCTTCTCCGGTCATGGACCCCCCAGTATCCAGGTTAAATAAAGTAACCTCGATCCCAGTAGAGGGGACTCCTGCATTTAAGGACCCTACCGACAGGAAGGTCGAGGCAGTGGTCCGTTCCTTGTTTACGATAGCGGGGTCAGTGATACAACAAGTACTGGCCACAGCTTTAGTGTCGCAGACACTTACTGAGTGGGCAAAACTTTTGCACCGCGAGTTGGAGAAGCAGCAGGCCTCTCCTGTCTGCGTGGAACTGGAAGACCAGTTAGTGCACGGCCTTAAGTACATCTGTGATGCTTCCCTTGCTCTCCAGGGCATCAGTGTCAGCAGTGGTGCTGCGGCGACTGATTTGACTGAAATGCTGGAATGCGGACCAGGCATCTAAAAAAGCCTTGACGGATCTACCCTTTCTTGGTGAGCGGCTTTTTGGAGCCTCGTTGGATGACATTAAGAATGTCACAGGTGGGAAGAGCACCTTGCTCCCACAGTCCAGGAAGGGTAAGGAGCCCTCCTTTTCCGCTCAAAAGAGACTTTTTTGTCCACCCGGGACTTTGGCAAAATGCTCCCAGTCCGACAGGGCAAATACTGAGGGACAGAAGCGTCCCTGGACTCACAAGCCAGCGAGCAAGAGGGCTACCGCATGAAGGTTTGCCCCCGCCCATCACCCGGGTGGGGGGTCGCCTTCGGGAGTTTGCAGCCCGGTCGGCCTCTCGGCTGTCCGACCAATGGGTCTGCGAACTGATTTCATCGGGCTACAAGAGTTCCTCTCTTGGCCACCAAACAGATTCTTCCCCTCCAGCATACCCTTACTCCCGGCTCACCAGGAGGCCCTGTTGGGGGCAGTAAGGGACCTGCTAAGCCGAGGGGTGATAGTGCCTGTTCCAGAAACGGAAAGGTTTCAGGGGTTCTACTCCAATCTGTTTGTAGTCCCCAAAAAAGGAGGGGTACGTCCAATCTTGGACCTGAAAGCCCTCAATTGCTTTGTAAAAGTACAGAGGTTCAGAATGGAATCAGTTCGCTCAGTAGTCGCTGCACTCCATCAGGGGGACTCCCTTGCATCTTTGGACATCCAGGACGTGTACCTGCACATAGCCATATGCCTCAGGCATCAGAGGTTTCTGTGATTTGCAGTAGGGGAAGACCACTACCAGTTTGTGGCTCTCCCTTTTGGCTTGGCTTCAGCACCCCGAGTCTTTACCAAGGTATTGGCTCCAATTTTGGCGTTGTTGCGACAACGCGGGATAGCAATCATGGGTTACCTAGACGATCTCCTCCTGAGAGCAGCTTCCGCCTCAGAATTAAAGGAGGATGTGGAGATCACCATGCAAACCCTACAGGAATTTGGGTGGCTGTTGAACCTCAAAAAGTCGGTGCTTGTGCCGACTCAGCGCCTGGAGTATCTAGGCTTACTGCTGGACTCCGTGGAAGCGAGAGTGTTTCTCCCTTCAGACAAACTGCAGACTCTCAGAGCCGCGGTGAAGCTGTTGATGAACCGCAGGTGGTCGTCGCTGCACTTCTGCATGCGAGTCCTGGGTCTCATGGTGGCCTCCTTCGATGCTGTACGGTACACAAGTTCACACCAGAGTCTTGCAGAAGGAGATTTTGACAAAATGGGACAAATCTCCGTTATCCCTGGATCATCAGATTTGGGTGAGCCAGTTAGTCAGGGACTCCCTGCTCTGGTGGCTAAGATCTCCGGCACTTCGGTCCGGGAAGTCGTTCCTACCTCAGTGATCACAACAGACGCCAGTACTGGGAGTACAGTCGACCCAGGACCTCTGGTCGGTCGAGAAATCCAAGTTGCCAATCAATGTGCTCGAGCTCCGAGCTATCAGGCTATGCCTCTCCACATGGTCAATGAGACTAAGAGGGTGTCCGATCAGGATCCAGTCAGACAACGCTACGGCAGTGGCATATGTTAACCATCAAGGAGGAACAAGAAGCTCGGCTGCAGCACGGGAGGTCGCTCGCATCCTTCGGTGGGCAGAGCGGCATGTACCGGCTCTGTTGGCCATATATATCCCGGGAGTAGAAAACTGGCAGGCGGACTATTTAAGTCGCCAGATGCTGGACCCAGGAGAGTGGTCATTGCATCCGGAGGTATTCAGGCTTCTGCCTGCGGTGGGGCATACCAGATGTGGACCTCCTGGCCTCTCGGCTCAACTGGAAGGTGCAGAGGTTCGTATCCAGGACAAGAGATCCTTGGGCAGACGTGTTGGTGGCTCCATGGGATCAGTACCGACTGATCTACGCCTTTCCTCCGCTAAAACTGTTACCACGTCTGCTCCGCAGAGTGGAGGCCGAGGGGATTTAAGTGATGCTGATTGCCCCAGATTGGCCTCGGCAGCCTTGGTACGCCGACTTGGTACGCCTGGTAGTGGATGCTCCCTTGTAGTTACCGATGCAAGACCTTCTGACTCAAGGTCCGATTCTCCATCCTGCTTTACCGTCGCTGGTTTTAACGGCGTGGCTGTTGAAAGCCAGGTGCTAAGGAATCGAGGCCTGTCTGACTCTGTGATTTCAACTATGTTGAGGGCACGGAAATCTTCTTCTCGGAAGATATACCATCGTATGTGAAAGGCTTTTATCTCCATGTGTGATGCGATGGAGTGGTGTCCGTGCACCTACTCTGTTTCTAGGATGCTGCTGGTCCTACAGCGGGGAGTAGACCAGAAACTGGCTTTAAGCACCCTCAAGGGACAGATATCCGCTTTGGCAGTCTTTTTCCAACGACCCCTGGCGTCTCACTCTCTAGTGAGCACCTTTTGTACAAGGGGTCCGGCATGTAGTCCCTCCGGTGCATCCACCCTTGCCTCCGTGGGATCTGAACCTGGTGCTATCGGCGCTTCAGAAACCGCCGTTTGAGAACATCAGGGAAATTCCCTTGTTGACTCTTTCCCAGAAAGTGGTCTTCCTAGTGGCCATTACATCGGCCAGGAGGGTTTCGGAGCTGGCAGCCTTGTCTTGCAAGTCATCATATCTTGTTATCCACAAGGATAAGGTGGTGTTGCATCCGCAACCTTCTTTTCTACCAAAGGTGGTTTCGGATTTCACCTCAATGAAGACATTCCCTGGATGTGGTCCGGGCTCTAAGGGTATATCTTTCTGCCACGGCTCCCTTCCAGGAGTCACTGTTCATTTCGGTAGCTGGTCTGGAAAAAGGGATGGCGGCACCATTTCCAGGTGGATCAGACAGATTGTGGTCCAGGCTTATGCCTTGAAGGGGCAGGAGCCCCCCTTTCCTGTCACGGCCCATTCCATCAGGGCAATTGGGACCTCTTGGGCTTTTCGACATTAAGCGTCAGTCGCTCAAGTGTGTAAGGCGGCGACTTGGTCGTCCGTTTGCACTTTTACAAAGTTCTACAAAATAGATGTAAGCGCATCTTATGATGCCTGCTTTGGCCGCAAAGTTTTGAAGGCGGCCGTGTAATGTTTCAATTTTTACACTCTTTCATCTGTTAAGAGAAAGTTACCTTTTTTATTGTTAATGCACTCTGATGCATACGTTGACCGAAAGGTCTGATGCATACGTTGACCGCAAGTTCTGATGCGGTTGGTTCAGATGGTGACTCATCTGTTAGGGAGCACCTCTGGTTGTGGGTGAAGTTATGTTGCTGTTCCCACCCCTTGTTATGACACTGCTTGGGGACGTCCCTACGGTCAAGCGTACTGGAGCTGTGTCCATCAATGAACGAAAGAGAAAATAGGATTTTTGTACTTTTCTCTGAAGTTCATTGATGGACACAGCACCCTCCCCTCCTATTGATTTACGTTATACTGCTTGTTAACATACTGAGCTGCAGGAAGCAGGCTGAGGGGTTATTACCAGAGGGACCGCCCCCTGGGTGGAACTGTAAAGTTCTGTTGTTTTTCACATGTATTACATGTTCTGCCTAGTCCTCTCCTGAAGGTGGCGTAATAAACCTACGGTCAAAATTACTGGAGCTGTGTCCATCAATGAACTTCAGAGAAAAGGATTTTACAGTGAGTCTAAAAATGCTATTATTTCTATTGTGGGGTCACCAGTACGGTATTAATAAATTTTAAATCATATCCCCTCTCGAGCATCTCTTCTCCAGAGAGAATAAGTTCAATGCTCGCAACCTTTCCTCATAACTAATATCCTCCAGACCCTGTATTAGCTTAGTTTCCCTACTTTGTACTCACTCCATTTCCAGTACATCCTTCCTGAGAACTAGTGCCCCAAACTGGACAGCATACTCTAGGTGCGGCCGGACCAGAGTCTTGTAGAGCGGGAGAATTATCGTTTTATCTCTGGAGTTGATCCCCTTTATAATGTATGCCAATATTATGTTTGCTTTGTTAGGCTAAGCAATGGCAAGCTGCTGCTATCATATACTAGGACCCCCAGGTCCTTTTCCATCCTAGATTCCCCCAGATGTTCTCCCCCCAGTGTATAGATTGCATTCATTTTTTTTTTCCCACCCAAATGCATTATTTTAGATTTTTCTACATTAAACCTCATTTGCCATGTAGTTGCCCACCCCATTAATTTGTTCAGATCTTTTTGCAAGGTTTCCACATCCTGCGGATAAGTTATTGCCCTGCTTAGCTTAGTATCGTCCACAAATACAGAGATTGAACTGTTTACCCCATCCTCCAAGTCGTTTATGAACAAAATAAATAGGATTGGTCCCAGAACAGAAACCTGGGGGGGACCCCACTACCCACCCCTGACCATTCCAAGTACTCCCCATTTATCACCACCCTCTGAACTCGCCCTTGTAGCCAGTTTTCAATCCATGTACTCACCCTATGGTCAATGCCATCGGACCTTATTTTGTAAAGTAAACATTTATGGGGAACTGTGTCAAATTCTTTTGCAAAATCCAGATACACCACGTCTACGGGCCTTCCTTTTGATGGCAACTCACCTCCTCCATAGAAGGTTAATAGATTGGTTAGGCAAGAACTATTCTTCATGAATCCATGCTGATTACTGCTAATGATACCGTTCTCATTACTAAAATCTTGTATATAGTCCCTTATCATCCCCTCCAAGAGCTTGCATACTATTAATGTTAGGCTAACTGGTCTGTAATTCCCAGGGATGTATTTTGGGTCCTTTTTAAATATTGGTGCTACATTGAAGTGAACAGCAGATTGCACCAGAGATCAGAGAAACCTCAAGCTTCTTCTCTTAGGTGCGGCTATTACCCGTGTAGAAAGACGCATTACCTGCAAATTATCTGCCCTGGGCACAGTCTGCACGCAGGGCAGATCATTTGCAGGTAATGGCTGCATAAACAATTACATGCAAACGCCTGCGAATAGCTGCAGGCTCTGTCAGGCTCCTATTGCTTCCAGTGGGGCTTTTTTCCTGCACCCATTTGCATGGATCCCTACTGAGTCTCCCGTGGGTAATCACAAACGCCCCAATTCACAAGTGTGAATGAGGTCTTAAATAGAAAAGAGTAATGCTGCAAATAAATTTTATAGCTGTGATTATTTTTACAAATTGCTAATGCTGATTAACAGTGACTTGTAGCTAACGATTTCATTGCTATAATTGCTGCTAATTTGTCACTGCTACAGGTTAAACATCATTAGGTGTTACATCATTAGGTTGGTGTACTCTGCTACCAGTCATTTTCTTTCAGCGATTTGTAGCAAAGTCATAGAGAATAATGTAGAGGGATGGTCGCAGGCATAAAACACTGAAACTCAATTTCTTAGCGACTGAGTTACAAATTATTGTACAATTAACAGAGTTACTGATCCTATAGAAAATTATTTTTTAGCAATAAAACACTTAGAGGATCACTACAAATATATTGTCAATTTGACAGGGCCTTTTCTGCTCTTGGCATTGTTGCCAGAGTTTTAAGACCTTTAGTTCCTTAGTGAACTTTAATGAGCATCACCTGTTTTCATTTATACCCTCATTACCCTCATTTACACATAAACACACCATTCTAGGCACGATAATGGTGCATTATACAAGGCACACGCAAGGGTCTTCTCTATTTATTTATTTTTTTAGAAAGCAGAGAAATATAGATCAGCAGGAATAACTGTGATGAGCAGTTACTTTGTGCTTTTAGTGTCATAGAGTGCCTAGGGAACCACCAAACGGAAGGTATCGCAACTCTTAAGCCCCATACACACGGTCGGACTTTTTCATGGATTCTGTCCGATCGGACAATGTTGTCGAAAAATCAGACCGTGTGTATGCACCATCGGACAGTGTTCGTCGGTTTGTCCGACGGACAAAGTCTTATCTCCTGCTGGAAAGATTTGCCGTCAACACGGTCCGATCACACCAAGTCCGATCGTGTGTATCGAATTCCTGACGGACAAAGTGCCACGCATGCTCAGATCACATTACAAGACCAAAGCTATTGGCTACTAGCCTCTACGTAGTCCCGTCGTAGGCAACAAACGTCACCACGTTCAGAATGATCGGATTTTTCGACAACTTTGTCCGACCGTGTGTACGCAACACCAACATCGGACAAAGTACGACGGACATGATCCGACGGACCTGGTCCTCGGATTGTCCGACCGTGTGTATGGGGCTTTAGGGGATAACCATACAGGGCTTATGGCCCCACTCCTGGCACCACGTCATCCTGGGCTAGAGGAAATTCACATGGCATGGGGCAGCTAGCAGCTACAGTGGATATAAAAAGTCTACACACCCCTGGTAAAATGTCAGGTTTCTGTCATGTAAACCGCAAAAGCCATGGTCGGCAGAGAGCTTTCAAAGCTTCAGAAGGATCTCATTGTTAAAAGGTATCAGTCAGAAGAAGGGTACAAAAGTATTTCCAAGGCATTAGATATACCATGGAACACAGTGAAGGCAGTCATCATCAAGTGGAGAAAATATGGCACAACAGCAGTGATATTGCTAAGAACTGGATGTCCCTCCAACATTGACAAAAAGATGAGAAGAAAACTGGTCAGGGAGGCTGCCAAGAAGCCTACAGCAACATTAAAGGAGATGCAGGAATATCTGGCAAGTACTGGCTGTGTGGTACATGTGACAACCTCCTGTATTCTTCATATGTCTGAGCTATGGGTCAGAGTGGCAAGACGGAAGCCTTTTCTTATGAAGAAAAACATCCAAACCTGGCTACATTTTGCAAAAACACATCTGAAGTCTCCCAAAAGCATGTGGAAAATGTGTTCTGGTCTGATGAAACCAAGGTTGGACTATTTGGCCATAATTCCAAAAGATATGTTTGGCGCAATAACAACACTGCACATCGCCCTTTTTTGTCCTATAATATTGGATGTGGCACAACAATTACTGCAGAATTTTTGCCGTCCTAAACATATCTGCACATCGCCAAAAGAACATCATACCGACCGTGAAGCATGGTGGTGGCAGCATCATGCTTTGGGGCTGTTTTTATTCAGCTGGAACAGGAGCCTTAGTCAAATAGAGGGAATTATGAACAGTTGCAAATACCAGTCAATATTGACACAAAACCTTCAGGCTTCTGCTAGAAAGCTGAACATGAAAAGGAACTTCATCTTTCAGCATTCATGCATTGCATGAATCTATCTATTGTCACCGCTGCCGCCCCCTATTCAGGTGTCCGGCCCCTTGTCGGGCACCGGGCAACTGAATTGCAGCGGGGGGGTGTTTTTGGAAGCGCCCTATTAGAGCTTGGGGCACAGTGGCAGCGTTTGGAGCACAGTGGCAGCACTTGGGGCAGAGTGACAGCACTTGGGGCAGAGTGACAGCGCTTGGGGCAGAGTGGCAGCGTTTGGAGCACAGTGGCAGCACTTGGGGCACAGAGGCAGCATTTGATGGGCACAGTGGCAGCATTTAATGGGCACAGTGGCAGCGTTTGATGGCACAGTGAGGCTGTTTGTTTGCGCCCCCCCCCAAAAATTTTGAGCACCAGCCGCCACTGCTCTGCAATACATTTTAATAGAAACAAATAATTTTTTTTTTTTTTAACGAATTTTCAATCTTTTTTTGATTTATAGCACAAAAAATAAAAAAAACAGCAGTGATTAAATACCACCAAAAGAAAGCTTGATTTGTGTGAAAAAAAAAAAAAGTAATTGTCATTCAAAGTGTGAGAGCACCGGAAATTGGTCTGGTTAGGAAGGGGGTTTAAGTGCCCAGTGGGTAAGTGGTTAACTGAGTTGTACAGTTTATAGGTCACATTAAAGGTGGAAAAAGTTCTGAAATGATTTATCTTTGTCTCATATTTATTTTTTATTTTATTTTTTTACATCACAGAAACCTGACATTTTAACAGGGGTGTGTAGACTTTTTATATCCACGCTATGTCAGAACAAGGAAGTCAAAAGACCCTGCTGCAGAGCTGTCTGCACATTATCTGAGAGCTCCAACTCCATAACCTCAAATGCTGCCCCCTTCCATTTGTTCTCCTGGGATTCGATGACATGACCCTGTAGCTGACCACAGTTTTCCCTGTGTACCATTTTCAGAGAAAAAAAACGGATATCTTCTAGCATCTCTTAAAAACCTTACTCTCAACAAAGTGTCGTCCACCCAAAAAAATTCTTTTGACAGACTCAATAGTGTTCTGCCAGTTTAAAACTTTGTATAACACTTGGGTGTGGTATTGATAAGATGTCTGTGATTGAGTTCCTAAATTAGAATACATAAGGTGGCCATTAAAGTGGTTGTAAACCCTTACAAACCACTTTGACCTACAGGTAAGCCTAGATTAAGGCTTACCTGTAGGTCCAAGAAATATCTCCTAAACCTACACGGTTTAGGAGATATTTGCCAAAAGACAGGCACCGCTGTCTATCGCGCGCCGCTGTCAACGATGATATGCCACGAGTGGCGGCTCCCGTGCGTATGCGGGGGAGTGACGTCATCGCGGCTTCGTCGAATGACAGCGCCCGTAGCAGCGAGACCCACCAAGAAGATGGAGACTCCATACACAAGGGGACAGCGGTGACTTCGATGGCTCCTGTGTCAGGTAAGTGACACATAATGGACTACTATGCGATGCAGGGAAACAAAGAGGAAGTAAACCCATTAGGGTTTACTTCCTCTTTAAGAAATGTTCACACGCTTTCTGTTGGATGTATTTTTTATTTTTATTTCATGGAAAGTTCCACAGAAGGCCCCTGTAGTATGCAAAGACGAGTACAAATAAAGGCAGGCAATAAGGGGCCAAATTATAGGCATAACATATAGGAAATTTTGGCAGAGAGCTCTTGCTGTTGGAGTATCCAAAGTATATGTTAGAAGCCAGGGTTTAAAGTGATTGTAAAGTCTTTTTTAAAACAAAAACAAAAAAACAAACATGTTATACTTGCCTCCTCTGTTGCAGTGGTTTTACACAGAGCAGTCTAGATCCTCCTCTTCTCGGGTCCCTCTTCACTGCTCCTGGCCCCTCCCTCCTGTTGACTGCCCCCAGAACAAGCAGCTTGTTGCAGATGGGGGCTCAGGTAAGTAATTACAGGGGGTGCTTGGAAGTTGTTGTTTTTTTTTTTTTTTTATCTTGGTGCATTGAGATAAAAAAAAAAAAAAAAAAAACTTCTGCCTTTACAACTCCTTTAATGTAAACTATCATTACTAAAATATCACTTCTGAGTGGACCGATCCTTAAAGCCGATTCCTTTGGCTCCTTTATACATTCATTGCCTCGATGAGACCTAAAACTTGGACATGTGCTGTATGCAAATCTTGACTTAAAGCTGAACTTGAGGACTATGGCATTTTCCTCTTTCTCACAATTCAAAGTGCCTGTCAGTACCTTTTTATATGGAGGTGTGTTATTTGAATTTGGGGAAGCAGGGATGCATTCCCTAGATCTTTGCTTCAGCAGAAAGTTAAGATTTTCTTGAAGCAGGCATCCAGATTTTGGATTCCCAAGTGAATCTAGAGGAGCTCTTGGAAAGAAACAAAGGTATGAGCAAGCTCCTTGAGATGTATTTTGGCAGACACATAACATACAGGCTGCAGTTAATATCCTGGAAAGCTGTCTGGTGCAATGATGTAAGAGGTAAATGCATCACAAACGAGCAGGGAAAATTCTATATATTTTTATAGATGGAGTTCTTATTTAAAGTATTACTTGACCTCTCTGCCAGATTTTTGTTGGTTGACCGTAAATAAAAATCAACTTTTATAAAATAAAGTCTTGTTTACAGTGCCTTTTTAAAGTATTCATACCTCTTGAAATGTTCCACATTTTGTCATGTTACAACCGTGAATCTATTTTATTGGGATTTTATGTGATGGACCAACACAAAGTGGCACATAATTGTGAAGTGAAAGGAAAATGATAAATGGTTTTCAAACTTTTTTTACACATAAATATCAGAAAAGTTGGCGTGCATTAGTTACATGGTAGGTGAGGTTGAAAAAAGACACAACAAGTCCAACCCATGTGCGTGATTATATGCAGGGCCGTACTTACTATTGGGCTTAACTGGGCTCAAGCCCATGGGCCCGCCCCTTTTTTACCGTATTTTTCACTCCATAAGACGCCCCCCCAAAAATGTTAGAAAGTGCCCGTGCATCTTATGGAGCGAATATTGAGCAGGAGTCGCCGCCGCCGCTCGTTCCGTGCACACACACGGGACACACCACTTGGTCCGCCCTCACTCACTCACTCCAGCTAACCAGAAGCCGGCCCCGCCCAAGGCAATGCCGCGTCGCTCCCAATCGCGGCACCGCTAGCCGGGGTGACACGAGAGTCTGCTGTTAGTGTTACCAATCACAGCCATCCACCCCATGACGTTTCTGGAGACACCTTCCTTTTTAGCTGCTGCGAGCCAATGGGGGCAGAGTGAGGCAGGGCCAACTGCCAGAATGAGTGGGATGGGCAGTGAGATGGAGAAGCGGCGTGTATGTTTATAATGCTGAAATATACGGTATGTATATTATTGGAGTGTTTTAAATGAATAATTGCGCTAATATTTACCTACTAATATTGCACAGTGTACCACCAAATAAAGTGATTATATAATTATGAACATATAGTGAACCATACAAAATATAAGAAATGTATAAAAATTTGTAACGGTAAAAGAATATCACATTCCACTGTGTACAAACCAAAGTCTCTGCCAATAAATTCACATATGTGGGACTAGATAATCAAGCCTTAATGAGTCTTCTGAGTAACAGATGGTTCATTCAGAGATTTCACTGCTGATACCCATGGATGAATTTCCAACTTTCAGCAGGCTTCCATAACATGAAAAACATGGAACAAACAAGACCATTGCGCAGATATTATAACAAAGTGATCCCTATTTAGTTAGGGTGAACCTCACTCATGCTTTCCCGCAGGATGGATCGCATATGAAATGATCAGTTGCATACAGCATAACGCCGGGATCTCCTCATACGCTGACAGTGCACACAAAACACTGCTGGTAACGCCAGACTTCTCCTCCGAACTAGTTTAATCACCAGACAGGTGATTTTTTCAAGGGTGATCATGTGACAGATCCTGATCCATACTTGTAGTGTGCATGTCGGTTGCCATAGTGACCAGGGAGTTCAATGCATCACCATACCATCCTATGCGTTCTGCACTTCATTTCAAAAGCAACATAATATACATAGTTTCATTTTATTACACTTAAAATCCTGACAATATGACAAATGTTAAATGTTTAAAAAGAATGTAGCTTAAACCTACAATGATTAGCTTGACGTAGATTGTATAATACACATTTAACCAGGGAACTCCCTTCGGTGGTGAAAGTTAAAATTACAACCAAAAAAACCTCTACTCCAGAATAGACGAGGGAAATATGCGTTTACAATATTGGGGTAGAAAAAATAAAAATATTAAAAAATATATATTAAACATCCGATATAAAGCAGTTTAAATCAAAATCTATGTTTAAACCCATAGGCATGAGAGTACACATTTCAAAAATCTGATTATTTTTTTACTTAATTCTCTCACCCTGTTGCTACCCTGCCAATGTGGTTTATATTTTTCAATAGCCCAAAATTTGAGCAACGCTGGGTTATTATCATAACATAAAGCAAAGTGGCATGACACGCTGTGCTTTGGGAAACCTTTTTTGATATTTTGTATGTGTTCCCGAATGCGTTTCCACATTGGGCGTTTCGTTCTTCCCACATACTGTAATGCGCACTGGCATTGTAATGCATACACCACCCCCTCAGTTCTGCATGACACGAAATCTTTAATTATATAGTATTTATTATTACTGGTAGATTAAAAATGTATGCATTGTTGACCGTTTTGCTTGGTATTTTTACATGCATAGCATTTGTTGAAGCCCTTTCCTTGGAAAAAAAGTATATTCCTGTGATTTTTTTTTTTTTGGGGGGGGGTCCAGGACATTTTTTGCTATTATATCTCTCAACGTGGGTGCCCTCCTATAAACAAATTGTGTTTTTTCTGGCAAAATACTCCGTAGTTGTTGGTCAGCTAGGAGGAGTGACCAGTGCTTCTTAAATATTCGTTCAATCTGTCGATGCTGGATATTATAATCCATGATCATTGGAATCTCTTGATACTGCATTTTGTTTCTTTTGTTTATTTTCAATTAGTACATCCATTGAGAGATCTGAAACCTCCTTAATTTTTTCTTCTATGAAGTACTCATTGTACCCCCTTTGGACAAACTTTTTTTCTAACAATATTTGCCTGTTCCAAAAAGGTGCTTTTTTTTCTGTGCAGTTTCTTCTTAAGCGTATCAGTTGCCCTTTTGGAATATTTATCCGCCAAGGATCAAAATGACAGCTATCCACAGGTATATATGAATATATATGTATATATATAGTATATCCAGATCCAAAAAATGTATAGATGTATTACTAATTTCATAGGTCAGCTTGATGTTTTTTTGATTATTATTCAATTTATTTAGGAATTCTATCAAAATGTCTTTATCCCCATTCCATAATATTATACAGTCATCTATAAAATCTTCGGTACATTATTAATTGCGGGGGAGTGTTTAGATATACTGCCTCTTCCTTCCATTCGGCCATAAATATGTTAGCTACGCTGGGAGCGTACTTAGCTCCCATTCCAATGCCGTTCAGCTGCCTATAAATTTATGAGTTATACCAAAATTAATTGTCCTGTAAACCAAATGCCAAACACCTTTTTAAAAGAAACCTTTTTTTGTTTTGAGATCATGTTACTATACTTATTCATGGCCCATCTTGATTCTTGTATAGCCTCCTCATGGCCTATATTTGTATACAATGATGACACGTCTGCTGTAATTAGCAGGTATTTTTGATCTGGCTTGATTTCAACTTTATTTAATTCCTGGATTAAATGCTTAGTATTTGTATGCCATTTTATTATTGGACATCCAGGTGGTTTCTTCTGATCTTTATGAAGCTTTGGTACTGTATAAATGATTGGCATCCTGCAAGTATCTGGTACAAGATATTGTTCCTCCTTGATGGTAAGTATATTCTTATTGCTTCCTCTTTGTATTAACTCCTGTAATTCACTTTTGTAATCTCTAGTGGGATTCCCTCTCAATTTTATATAGGTATTCACATCATTCAATTGTTCTTGAAGTTCATTATTGTAATATTCTTTTGATAGAACCACAATAGCACCTCCTTTATCAGCCGGTCCTACTACCACATTTTTGTTTTTCTTCTAATATTTTTATTCCATTTCTGATGTCTTGCGGATCCTTCATTATTTTTATTTTTCGTTTATCTACCTCTTGTGTCACCATTTTATTAAACACTTCTATATGTTGATTTGTGAACTGGGGGGTTGAATAAAGATTTATTTCTTAATTGACTGTGCATAATTCTCCCAGGGGTGACAATTCTTCCCTTATTTCCTACACTAGCTACAGTTGTTTTGTTCAACATATACTTTTTAATATTCAGTCCTCTTGTATATTTTTGAATATCCACATACAGATTCAATTGATCAAGGTTCCATTTTTTTCACATGATCACCCTTGGAAAAAAAAAGTGTCTGGTGATGAAACTAGTTGGGAGAAGTCTGTGACGTTACCAGAAGTGTTTTGTGTGCACTAACAGCGTATGAGTAGATCCCAGCGTTACGCTGTATGCAACTGATCATTTCATATGCGATCTATCCTGCGGGAAAGCGTGAGTGAGGTTCACCCAGTGGCGGCTCGTCCATAGGGGGCGCCCGGGCGCCCCCCCCCCCCCCCCGCCCCCCCCCGCCCCCGGCCCCCGCCCCCCCCCCCCCATGCAGTAACAAAAAAAAAAAAATGTTACGTTACGTTTTTATGTGCACTGTATCCTGGCGCCGGGCACAGTGCGGTATGGGAAACGCCACGTCAATGCAATCACAAGATTGCAGACGAGGCGCTCCATTTGGCCAAAAAAAAGATGCTCTGTGGCGCTCCCGAACGCGCCACAGCTTCCGGCGCGATGGACTGGCCGGGCGAGTGCATAGACTTGCACTATGAGTGAGATGTGCGGCGCTTCCGCCACCTTTGAGGAACAGGTAAGGCTCCATTTGCTCTCTCTCTCTCCATGTGCTACTATAATGGCTTTTTTTATTTTTGTCATATCCCCCCTGGCCAAAAAAAAAAAAAACGTGGTGTATCCTCGGCGGCCCCCCTCAACAATGTAACAGATATTGTTACTGATGTGTATTGCTACAGATTGTTACAGATGTGTGTATTTTCTCACGACGGCACCCCCCCCCCCCCCCACCCTCAACAAGATGTGTATTACTGTGTATTACTGTTGTTATTCTCGGCAGCATCCCCCCCCCCCCCCCCCCGCTCAACAAGATGTGTATTACTGTGTATTCGGTGGAGAGTCTCACTGCTTTTGCTGCAGCAGGAGTGATTCTTCATATCAATAATGGAAAGTAAAAACACAAGGGTTTATACAGCAGCAAGAGATTTGCTTCCCCCTTGGAGTGCTGCTCAAGTGTCAAGTCACCTGTTTGCCCGATCCACACCACCATCCCTGCAGACTATTGCCTCTGCTTAGTCCTGTTATCCAGAGTGCCCTTCTTCTTATCAACAAGATGATGAATAATGTGTATTGTAGGCTGCACAGTCTACAGTTCCTTAAGGGAGTCTCACTGCTTTTGCTGCAGCAGGAGTGTTCTCTTTCCTCTTTTAACATTACCCATTACTGTATTACTGTATATAAAATAACATAAGAAAAGCCAGCTCCTGGCAAAAAGTTTTTTTTTTTTTTTTTTTTAAATAGAACGTTTAAAGCTATGTCATTTTTTCTCTTTTTTGCTGTCTTTGACTAAAAGTGTGTGTATTCTCGGCGGCACCAGCCCCCCCCCCCCCCCCCCCCCTCAGCAAGAATATGTAAAAATGTGTGTATTCTCGGCGGCACCAGCCCCCCCCCCCCCCCTCAACAAGAATATGTAAAAGTGTGTGTATTCTCGGTGGCCCCCCCACCCCCCCTCAACAAGAAGATGTAACAGTGTGTATAATCTTGGCAGCACCCCCCTCTACATGTAAATTACATAGAAGTTAATAAAGAAATGTGTTTGCCGCTGTCTGTGGTCTTCTGGTCATGCACTGCTTCTTCCCTAAGGCCCCTTTCACACTGGGGCGGGAGTCGTGGCGATGGTAAAGCAGCGCTATATTTAGCGCTGCTTTACCGTCGTTTTAGCCACGGTATTCGGCCGCTCGCTGGGCGGTTTTACCCCCGCGATCGGCCGAAAAAGGGTTAAAATCCCCCGCAAAGCGCCGCCGTAGCGGCACTTTGCGGCAGTATTACCGCAGTATCCAGCGGTGTCCCATTGAAATCAATGGGTAGGAGCGGTATAGGAGGGGTGAATACACCGCTCCTATACCGCTCCAAAGATGCTGCTAGCAGGACTTTTTTTTTACCGTCCTGCTAGCGCACCGCTCCATGTGAAAGCCCACCGGCTTTCACATTGGAGTGAAAGGGGCAGGATTTTTTCAGGCGGTGAACAGGCGCTATTTTTTGCGCTGTATCGCCTGAAAAACGCCCCAGTGTGAAAGGGGCCCAAAGCTGCTGTGAGGTGAACAATGACTAGCTGCTTCTTACAATAATGTGTGTATATTTACGCTGTCATAGAATGTAGTGTAAATTTAACCTGACTATGCTATGATGCTGGGGCTATATACTCTGTCCTGTGATGCTGGGGCTATATACTCTGTCCTGTGATGCTGGGGCTATATACTCTGTCCTGTGATGCTGGGGCTGTATACTCTGTCCTGTGATGCTGGGGCTGTATACTCAGTGCTGTGATGCTGAGCTGTATACTCCTGACACTATGAGTGGAAGCAAGTGGAATACAGGGGACGGAGTGGGTGGATTCTATAAGGGGTGTGGCTTTTGAGAAGTGGGATGGGCCAAACGTGGAGGGGGCGGTGTCTTGCGCCCCCCCAGCCTAAAACTTCACCAGCCGCCACTGGGTTCACCCTAACTAAATAGGGATCACTTTGTTATAATATCTGCACAATTGTCTTGTTTGTTCCTTGTTTTTCATGTTATGGAAGCCTGCTGAAAGTTGGAAATTCATCCATGGGTATCAGCAGGGTATCTCTGAATAAACCATCTGTTACTCAGAAGACTCATTAAGGCTTGATTATCTAGTCCCACATATGTGAATTTACTGGCAGAGACTTTGGTTTGTACACAGTGGAATGTGATATTCTTTTACTTGTGGCAAAAGTTTGCTTTGTTACCATTACACAGAAGAAATTTTATATATTTCTTATATTTTATATGGTTCACTATATGTTCATAATTATTCACTTTATTTGGTGGTACACTGTGCAATATTAGTAGGTTAATATTAGCGCAATTATTCATTTAAAACATTTTTTTTTTTGTGTATCAGTTCACATATAATTGCAGCTATATTATTTAGTTATCTTTTAATATTTATTTCTCACATGTTAATATTCACATCAGCGCTTTAGTATATTTTAACATATATTATGGGACCATTTATGTGGAGATCATGCTAGGTGCTTAGATAGATGGGATGAGACATGGCTAACTACACTGCTTCTCACCTTCTTTTCTTACTATTTAGTCTGTACGAATGGAGGGGGGTGGTTTGTCCTGGGGGGGTATCGCTGGGTCAGGTGAGAGGGCCGATTGGCCATTATCTACTAATGTCCAAACAGTCTCTGGCCGTCTCCTGTACCATGTCCCCAGTCTCTGACCATCTCCTGTACCATGTCCCCAGTCTCTGACCATCTCCTGTATAAAAATATTTTTTAAAAACAATCATTTTCGGTATCGGTCAGTTTCGGTATAGGTTTCGGTTTTCGGCCTAGTGTATTTTTCATTTTCGGTATTGGTTTCGGCACCAAAAAAACCCATTCGGTGCACCCCTATTGAAATCATATCCCCTCTCAAGCGTCTCTTCTCCAGAGAGAATAAGTTTAGTGCTCGCAACCTTTCCTCATAACTAATATCCTCCAGACCCTTTATTAGCTTAGTTGCCCTTCTTTGTACATTTCCAGCACATCCTTCCTGAGGACTGGTGCCCATAACTGGACAGCATACTCCAGGTGCGGCCGGACCAGAGTCTTGGAGAGCTGCAGAATTATCGTTTTATTTCTGGAGTTGATCCCCTTTTTTTAATGCATGCCAATATTCTGTTTGCTTTGTTAGCAGCAGCTTGGCATTGCATGCCATTGCTGGGCCTATCCTCTACTAGGACTCCCAGATCCTTTTCCATCCTAGATTCCCACAGAGGTTCTCCCCCCAGTGTATAGATTGCATTCATATTTTTATTATTTACCCAAATGCATTGTTTTACATTTTTCTACATTGAACCTCATTTGCCATATAGTTGCCCACCCCATTAATTTGTTCAGATCTTTTTGCAAGGTTTCCACATCCTGTGAAGAAGTTATGCCCTGCTTAGCTTAGTATCGTCCACAAATACAGAGATTGAACTGATTACCCTATCCTCCAGGACAAATTAAATAGGATTGGCTCCAGCAAAGAACCCTGGGGCACCCCACTACCCACCCCTGACCATTCCGAGTACTCCCCATTTATCACCACCCTCTGAACTTGCCCTTGTAGCCAGTTTTCAATACATGTATTCACCCTATGGTCCATGCCAACGGACATTATTTTGTACAGTGAACATTTATGGGGAACTGTGTCAAATGCTTTTGCAAAATCCAGATATACCACGTCTACGGGCCTTCCTTTATCTAGATGGCAACTCGCCTCCTCATAGAAGGTTAATAGATTAGTTTGGCAAGAATGATTCTTCATGAATCCATGCTGATTACTGCTAATGATACCGTTCTTATTACTAAAATCTTGTATATAATCCCTTATCATCCCCTCCAAGAGTTTACATACTATTGATGCTAGGCTAACTGGTCTGTAATTCCCAGGGATGTATTTTGGGTCCTTTTTAAATATTGGTGCTACATTGGCTTTTCTCTAATCAGCTGGTACCATTCCAATCAGTAGACTGTCAGTAAAAATTAGGAACAATGGTCTGGCAATTACTTGACTGAGCTCCCTAAGTACTCTCGGGTGCAAGCCATCTGGTCCCGGTGATTTATTAATGTTAAATTTCCTAAGTCAAATTTTAAATCTGTCCTCTGTTAACCATGGAGGTGCTTCCTGTGATGTGTCATGAGGATAAACGCTGCAGTTTTGATGTCCTTCATTATTTATGGGGCCCTCCCTTTTTTACTGTTTACATACTTAAAGGATTTCTTGGGGGTTTTTTTTGCTCTCCTCCGCTATGTGTCTTTCATGTTCTATCTTAGCTGCCCTTATTGCACCCTTACATTTCTTGTTGCATTCTTTATAAAGTCTGAATGCTGATGATGATCCCTCAACCTTATATTTTTTTGAAGGCCTTCTTCTTTGCTTTTTATATGCATTTTTACATCGGAGTTAAGCCATCCAGGACTTTTGTTCGCTCTTTTAATTTTTTTTTACCCAATGGGATGCATTGGCTAATGCCCTTATTTAATATGCTCTTAAAGGGGTTGTAAAGGTTCGTGTTTTTTTTTTTTTTTCTAAATGGGTTCCTTTAAGCTAGTGCATTGTTGGTTCACTTACCTTTTCCTTCGATTTCCCTTCTAAATGTTTGCTTTTTTTCTTTGTCTGAATTTCTCACTTCCTGTTTCTTCTCAGTAAACTTCACACCATCATCCGAGTGGTGTTTAGTCAGCCAGAACAGCTTACTGAGGAGGAACAGGAAGTGAGAAATTCAGACAAAGAAAACAAAGAAAAAACATTTAGAAGGGAAATCGAAGGAAAAGGTAAGTGAACCAACAATGCACTAGCTTAAAGGAACCTATTTAGAAAATAAAAAAACAAACCTTTACAACCCCTTTAAAGCAAACCCATCTCTCCTACGTGTTCTTTGTTCCTAAGATTTTATCCCAATTTATGCCTTCTAGCAAGGCTCGTAGTTTAGGGAAGTTGGCCCTTTTGAAATTCAGTGTCTTTGTATTCCCCTTATGTTTCCTATTTGTGTGATCTTATACTGAAGCCAGTTGACCTGTGATCGCTGTTACCTAAATTTCCCCGTATTTCCACATCCGTGATCAGGTCTGTATTGTAGGTAATCAGTAGATCCAAGTATTGTAGGAATCCAAATAAACCGCCACTATCTAGATGCCTTCCACTGCGCTCAACTACAATTAGTTAAACTATCTACAGCTGCCACTTTAAAAAGGAAAATTGTCGAGTGATTTTTTTTTTTTTAACGAGAAAATCGTCGAGTGAATTTACATTCAAATCTTTCAAGAAAAAAACTTAAAGTAAACAGTGGTGCTAAAATTGTGTTATGATATCTATGCAAACAATGACGTGCAAAAATATATGAAAATAAAACTAAAATCTATATAATAAATAAACACCACTAAGTGCTCAGTGTTAATGTAAACCATACAAAATAAAATAAATCATACACACAAAAATGAATTAAATTAATGTGATCTTTTCACAGCAGGTTGGCGTGGCAATGGGGGCAAAGAATGCCCCCAGCCTCGCCAACCTGTTTATGGCCGAGTGGGAGAACAGACGAATTTTCAGTAGGAAGATACCTCAATTGAGGTTTTATCAAAGATTCATAGATTACCTCCTATTCATTTGGGAGGGATCTAGGGAATCTGTTGATGCATTTTTAAAGGACCTAAACCAGAACAACAATAACATCAGGTTGGATTACCAAATAAGTGAAGAATCTGTCAATTTCCTGGATGTAACAATAATAAAAAACAGTTCAAACTAATTAAGCACCAAAGTGTATTTCAAAACCACGGACCACAACAGTTACTTGTCCATCAGGAGTGGTCATCACCCTGTATGGATAAGGAACATACCGAAAGGTCAGTTTTTGCGGGTGCGACGAAACTGTACTGAGATAGATGATTATCATACACAGGCCAATGTCCTAAAGGATAAATTTATTCAGAAAGGATAATATTTTAGATGGAATCATTAATGAAGTAGCATGTATACCTAGAATACAGTGTCTAGAATACAGTGTCTAAAGAAAAAAGAGAACCAGATAGCACATACCCAACATCAAGTGGGGATTGTTTCCAATTTCCACTGTCAGTACAGGGAAGTAGAAAATATATACAAAAAACACTGGCATATACTCTGCAGGGACAGACACCTTGGAGGTTTTTTGCCACAACAGCCTAAATTTATTTATAAAAAGGCACCCAGTTTTGGTGATCAGGTGGTAAAAAAGATTTTAGATCCCCCCGGTGAGAACACTATGAAAATAAACCTGAAAGGGTTTTATTGTTGCAGGAAATGCATCTGCTGTCGGACAGTTAAGGTGCGAAATAGGGGAATAACAGATATAACAAACAATGATAATGAAACATTCCCCATCAGGGAATTTATCACTTGCAACTCTTCTTTTGTTGTATATTTAATGTGGTGCCCTTGTGGATTATTTTATATTGGAGGGACTAAAAGGCTATTACGAGTGCGTATAGCTGAACACCTTGCCAATATAAAAAAGGGGTTCAGATACCACAGTGTATCATTACACTTTAGGGAAAAACATCAACAGGACCCCACTTTACTGCAATTTGTGGGGATAGATATAGTACAACAATCATGGAGGGGCTCTAATCGTGTAAGAGACCTCTCCCAGAGGGAAACCAAATGGATTTTTCTTTTTAAATGTCTTTTTCCGAGAGGATTAAACATTGAGTTAGACCTCAATTGTTTCATCAATAATTACTGAGGAATCTTTTAAGAATTTTTTAAGAAATTTTTTATTCATTTATACTATAATCCACCTATAAATAGGGGATTAAGTATTTGGAAAATTAGGAATTTTTAATAAGAATTATACCCATGTAGTTTATATTCAAGCCGTTCACAATGTAGGTTCGTATAATATGCATTATTAAAGTATACCATGATATATGTGTGTGGAAACATACACACACATGTTCAATTATGTATATGTTTAGAAGTATTTTATCATTTTAGAGATATATACTTTTTAATATATACACTTTTTAGTATATCATTTTTAACATATATATATATGATTTATTAATGAGAACCCACTCATAAGAAATACATATATAGCCAGCATACTGTTTTTATATTTGAAATCTGATTTAGTTAATATGTATTATAGTGTTTAATAATCTGGAGTAATCTAAGAACTGCATACATTGAACCAGCGTGGAGAGTAATAGAACCAAAGAAATATAGGTGTCTAACTGATTTTTATTAATATGATCTATGCTGGTTTGCACTGAGTAATGTATTGCAGCGAAAATAATGAATGCTCCGGCTGATAAACGATTATAAATGCTCCGCTGTATAAGTAATTATAATAGCAATGTGAGTAGATAGACATGAGATGTAAGATACGCTTTTGTAATAAAGTAATAGATAATGTTTGAAAGGTGTAGGATATGCACACATCATGCGAGCGGGGACACAAGGTGTGCGCAAGCGCGAGATGTATAGTACGCATGCGCGGATCGAAATAGACACGCATGCGCAGTAATTACAATTCGGGAACCAGAGGGGAGGGTATAAAAGGTTGATTGTCGCGCCGCTTAGCCAACCCCATGATTTAAGTCGAGTTGATGACGAAACATGTCGGGGGCGTGGCTAAGCGGCAATCATTACTATTGAAAGTATAGCGCTGGGAGCCAAAGGAGGAGCGGGACCGTTTGAAGTGGACACCAGGACATTAAAGGAAAGGGTGAGAGATATACAGATCCTGTGTGCTACACCTCGAGTCCGCCGTGACCATATCAACAAACAGTGTGGTTTTAAAGTGGAGCGTGCAGTGTGGAGTGATACTATCATTGCTGGCTTTGATTTGGGAAAATGTGAGTGGATTCTTTGGAGTTTTACGTGTGATTTGAAATAAAAGTTTTAATTGATTTACACTATTGGAAGTACTTTTTTCATTTACATGAGGAGTTACCCTGCTGCACGATTGATGTTGGGAAAGTTCAACTAACCCCCTCCCTTGGTGGGATCTTTATGCGCAGCAGCCTATCACGAGAGTGTGGGCATATATATGTGGTGAGTGCGTTTCTTTTGGGGAGAGGAGACCCATATCACAGCGGTGTGGTGGAAGGACTAAGAAGATTTGAATTAATTGAAGCACGTTAATAATTATTTGTGGACTATACACTAATTTTTATTTGTCATTTTTTCAATATCATTTGGTTTGCGGCAATCAGAAAAGCCGCCATCACTGTAATTGATCACATTAATTTAATTCATTTTTGTGTGTATGATTTATTTTATTTTGTATGGTTTACATTAACACTGAGCACTTAGTGGTGTTTATCTATTATATAGATTTTAGTTTTATTTTCATATATTTTTGCACGTCATTGTTTGCATAGATATCATGACACAATTTTAGCGCCACTATTTACTATAAGTTTTTTTCTTGAAAGATTTGAATGTAAATTCACTCGACAATCAGTAGATCCAGTAAGGCTTTATTTCTAGTTGGTGCGTCTACCATCTGACCCATAAAATTTGTCCTCCAAGACATTTAGGAACTGGCGAGGTTTAGATGAATGCAGGGTTCCCTCCGCCCAGTCTATGTCTGGATAGTTAAAATCCCCCATTATGATAACACTTCCCATCCTTGCTGCTAATCCAAATTGTGATAGATCTGTCTCCCCTTCCTCTCTCAGGTTAGGGGGCCTATAGCATACTTACAGTATTTTCCCCTTAGCTTCATCCCTTTGGAGCTCTACCCATAAGGATTCCAACTCCTCCCTAGCTCCCTTTAGTGATGTCATCTCTCACATTCACTTGTACATTATACTTGATATATAGGCATACCCCTCCCCCTTTTTTTACCCTCTCTATCCTTGCGATAAAGGGTATACCTTTGAATATTTGCCAGCCAATCATGAGAGCTGTTGAACCAGGTCTCTGAAATTCCCACAAAATCCATATCCTCCTCGTACAACAGTATCTATAGTTCACCCATCTTGTCTGCCAGGCTCCTGGCATTGGTGAAAATGCCACGTAGTTTAGACCGGTCGAATATTATCCTCTTATTGGGTGTTCCGAGATTGCAACTGGGACTTGCTTACCTTGGGTTTATGTGCTTTGGTCAACCTACCACTAATGCCTACAATATTACCCTCTATAATATGTTCCGCGCTGACTATCTCTACCTCTGGAACCCCCCCCCCCCCCCATCGCCTAATTTAAAAACCCCTCTAACTTTAACTTTATTCTCAGCTGATCTGCACCCTCCTCATTTGTATTCAGCTCCCTTTTACTCTAATACCCCTAACTAAAATCCAGATGAATCAATTGCCTTCAGAAATCGCCTAATTAGTAAATAGAGTCCACCTGTGTGTAATTTAATCTCAGTATAAATACAGCTGTTCTGTGAAGCCCTCAGAAGTTTCCTAGAGAACCTTGGTGAACAATCATGAAGGCCAAGGAACACACCAGACGGGTCAGGGATAACGTTGTGGAGAAGTTTAAAGCAGGGTTAGGTTATAAAAAAAAATATCCCAGGCTTTAAACATCTTACAGAGCACTGTTCAAATCATCATCTGAAAATGGAAAGCGTATGGCACAAATGCAAGCCTACAAAGACATGGACGTCTACCTAAACTGACAAGCCGGGAAAGGACAGCATTAATCGGAAAAGCAGGCCCATGGTAACTCTGGAGCAGCTGCAGAGATCCACAGCTCAGGTGGGAGAAAAACTACAGTACAACTATTAGTCATGCACTTCACAAATTTGGCCTTTATGGAAGAGTGGCAAGAAGAAAGCCATTGTTGAAAGAGAGCCATAAGAAGACCCATTTGCAGTTTGCAAGAAGCCATCTGGGGGAGGGGAGGCACAGCAAACATGTGGAAGAAGGCGCTCTGGTCAGATGAGACCAAAATTTAACTTTTTGGCCTAAAAGCAAAACGCTATGTGTGACAGAAAACAAACTCTACACATCACCCTGAACACACCATCCCCATTGTAAAACATGGTGATGGCAGCATCATGTTGTGGGGATGCTTTTCTTCAGCAGGGATGGGGAAGCTGGTCAGAGTTGATGGGAAGATGGATGAAGCCAAATACAGGGCAATCTTAGAAGAAAACCTGTTAGTCTGCAAAAGACTTGAGACTGGGGCGGAGGTTTACCTTTTAGCAGGACAACGATTCTAAAACATACAGCCAGAGCTACAATGGAATGGTTTCGATCAAAGCATATTCATGTGTTAGAATGGCCCAGTCAAAGTCCAGATCTAAATACAATTTGAGAATCTATGGCAAGACTTGAAAATTGCTGTTCACAGACTCGCTCCATTCAATCTGACAGAACTTGAGCTATTTTGCAAAGAAGAAAGGGGCAACATTTTCACTCCTAGATGTGCAAAGCTGGTAGAGACATACCCAAAAAACTTGCGGCTGTAGTGGCAGGGAAAGGTGGTTCTACAAAGTATTGACACAGGGGGCCTGAATACAAACGCATGCCACACTTTTCAGATATTTATTTGTAAAAAAAAAAAAAAACATTTTATAATTTTCCTTTCGCTTCACAATTACAGTGAGGGGGAAAAGTATTTGATCCCCCACTGATTTTGTACATTTGCCCACTGACAAAGAAATGATCAGTCTATAATTTTAATGGTGGGTTTATTTTAACAGTGAGAGGCAGAATAACAACAAAAATATCCAGAAAAACACATTTCAGAAAAGTTATAAATTGAAATAGCATTTTAATGATTGAAATAAGTATTTCATCCTCAATCAGCAAGATTTCTGGCTCCCAGGTGTCTTCTATACAGGTAAGAAGCTGAGATTAGGAGCACTCTTTTAAATGAGTGCTCCTAATCTCAGCTTGTTACCTGGTATAAAAGACATCTGTCCACAGAACCAATCAATCAATTAGATTCCAATCTCTCCACCATGGCTATGACCAAAGAGCTGTCCAAGGATGTCAGGGACAAGATTGTAGATCTACACAAGGCTGGAATGGGCTGGAAAGGCAATCGCCAAACAGCTTGATGAGCGGGAGACAACAGTTGGTGCGATTATTCGCAAATGGAAGAAACACAAAATAACTGTCAATCTCCCTCGGTCTGGGGCTCCATGCAAGATCCCACCTCATGGAGTTTTAATGATCATGAGAACGCTGAGGAATCAGCCCAGAAGTACACTGGAGAATCTTGTCAATGATCTCAAGGCAGCTGGGACCATAGTCACCAAGAAAATAATTGGTAACACTACACCGTGAAGGACTGAAGTCCTGCAGTGCCCGCAAGGTCCTCCTGCTCAAGAAAGCACATGTACAGGCCCGTCCTGAAGTTTGCTAATGAACATCTGAATGATTCAGAGGCGAACTGGGTGAAAGTGTTGTGGTCGGATGAGACCAAAATCAAGCTCTTTGGCATTAACTAAACTCGCCGTATTTTGGAGGAGAAGGAATGCTGCCTATGACCCCAAGAACACCATCCCCACCGTCAAACATGGAGTTGTAAACATTATGCTTTGGGGGTGTTTTTCTGCTAAGGGGGCAGGACAACTTCACTGCATCAAAGGGACGATGGATGGTGCCATGTACCGTCAAATCTTGGGTGAGAACCTCCTTCCCTCAGCCAGGGCATTGGAAATGGGTCATGGATGGGTCAGCATGACAATGACCCAAAACACAAGGCCAAGACAGCAAAGGAGTGACTCAAGAAGAAGCACATTTAAGGTCCTGAAGTGGCCTAGCCAGTCTCCAGACCTTAATCCCATAGAAACTATGTGGAGGGAGCTGAATGTTCGAGTTGTGTGTCAGCCTCAAAACCTTAATGGCTTGGAGAGGATCTGCAAAGAGGAGTGGGACAAAGTCCCTCCTGAGATATGTGGCCTGGTGGCCAACTACAAGAAACGTCTGACCTCCTGTGATTGCCAACAAGGATTTTGCCACTAAGCCATGTTTTGCGAAGGTCAAATGCATATTTCAATCATTAAAATGCGAATCAATTTATAACTTTTTTTTATTCGTTTTTCTGGATATGTTTGTTATTCTGCCTCTCACTGTTAAAATAAACCTACCATTAAAATTCTAGACTGATCATTCCTTGTTAGTGGGCAAACGTACAAAATTAGCATCGGATCAAATTCCCTTTTCCCTCACTATATGTGCCACTTTTGTGTTGGTCTATCACATAAAATACATTGACATTTTTGGTTGTAACATGACAAAATGTGGAAATTTCAAGGGGTGTGAATACTTTTTCAAGGCACTGTATTCACTTTGCCCAAATGTACAAGCATTCATATTGCCATGGGGGGCTATTTACAGTTATCTTGAAGGGCCTGTTCACATACAGTCTGATTAATGGCATTTTCCCCACATTAAAATTCCAGTCAACGCTAGTGCACATAGAAAACAATTGTTTTCTATGTGCCCCATTTGCACTGCAGTGCATTGAGCTGCGATAAATTGCAGACATGCAGAATGTTATCACAACATACTGTGCTGCTGTGTGGTGACATGAATGCAGTGTCACTTTGTGCACTTCAAATAAAGTTGACCAAAAAAAGCGAATGAAAAAGGAACATAAATGTGCTTCATACCATTCGCTCGTCACAGCTCTCTGCAGCCAAAACTGACAACTGCCCGCACACTAAACCACTACTGTTTAGTGTGGGAGCAGTGTGAACGGCCAAGGTGTTCACCTAGACACAACTGTTTGTAATTTTCCAATTTCTCAGTAGACAAGTAAAATGTGAACGTTTCCTATTGGGTACAATACATCCAAACAAAGAAACCCAACAGACAGCGAATACTGTTTTTATAGGCTTGATTTTTTTTATTTTTATTTTTTTTGCTACGTTGGTAGCAGCACCCTGAAAATTTTACCTTTTTTTTTCTTCTGGGATTTCTCCTGAAATATTGCAGTGAACTTTCTGCTATGTGAGGGTGCATAGGCACTCCTGTGTCTGCAGCCTCTTTACGCTGTACAGTGGGGCAACAAAGTATTTAGTCAGCCACCAATTGTGCAAGTTCTCCCACTTAAAAAGATGAGATAGGCCTGTAATTGTCATCATAGGTATACCTCAACTGTGAGAGACAAAATGTGGAAACAAATCCAGACAATCACATTGTCTGTCTGATTTGGAAAGAATTTATTTTCAAAGTATGGTGGAAAATAAGTATTTTTCAATATCAAACGTTCATCTCAATACTTTGTTATATATCCTTTTGTTGGCAATGACAGAGGTCAAACGTTTTCTGTAAGTCTTCACAAGGTTGTCACACACTGTTGCTCGTATGTTGGCCCATTCCTCCATGCAGATCTCCTCTAGAGAAGTGATGTTTTAGGGCTGTCGCTGGGCAACACGGACTTTCAACTCCCTCCAAAGGTTTTCTATGGGGTTGAGATTGGGAGACTGGCTAGGCCACTCCAGGACCTTGAAATGCTTCTTACGAAGCCACTCCTTCGTTACCCGGGCGGTGTGTTTGGGATCATTTGTCATGCTGATAGACCCAGCCATGTTTCATCTTCAATGCCCTTGCTGGTGGGAGGAGGTTTGCACTCAAAATCTCATGATACATGGCCCCATTTATTCTTAAATGTACACGGATCAGTCCTCCTGTTCCCTTTGCAGAGAAACAGCCCCAAAGCATGATGTTGCCTCCCCCATGCTTCACAGTAGGTATGGTGTTCTTTGGTTGCAACTCAGCATTCTCTCTCCTCCAAACACGACAAGTTGTGTTTCTACCAAACAGTTCTACTTTGGTTTCATCTGACCATATGACATTCTCCTAATCCTCTTCTGGATCATTCAAATGCTCTCTAGCAAACCTCAGATGGGCCCGGACATGTATTGGCTTAAGCAGGGGGACACGTCTGGCACTGCAGGATCTGAGTCCCTGGTGGCGTAGTGTATTACTGATGGTAGCTAGGGATGAGCCGAACACCCCCCGGTTCGGTGCGCACTAGAACATGCGAACGGACCGAAAGTTCGCATGAACGTTAGAACCCTAAGATAAAGGTATAGTATTCCCGCGCTGGTATGGAGAAATAGACGTGGAAATGTGTGAGGTGCAGCGAAAACCGAGAGGGTCAAACAATACCCACAAGGGAAAATGGAAAAAATAAATAGATGGTGTCACGCTCCTAAACTGGTGTCAGTACAGAAATCACATAAAATCGCTGTTGTGAAGAATCAGCGGAAGGCTAAAAGTATGCAAATTAAAGTGACTGTGTGCAACAATGGCTAAAACATCAGTATAAACAAACAAAACACAGTGACTGAAATATAACTGTGGTGCATCAATAAATTATTGTGCAAATGATGAGCATAAATATATAAAGGGACTATTGTGCATAAATCGCTGAATCGCTAAAAGCAGCTACAGACCAGCAAAATAAAATAGTGATATGGTGGTGAACAGTGGCTCAGGTTATGACAACAACCATGAGGTAGGTATGTAATAAATAAAGGGAATGGTAACAGCAAATACAGGTGATAGTGAATAAAAATTATTAAAATAATAAAATCAGCACTTAAATCGTCAAAAGCAATACATATAGCAGTTCATATATCATATAGCTTTATGTGCAGCATAGTGCAGGTGGGCGCAGATGTGTTCCGGTCCGGGAATCACAGTGATGCAAAGTGCCAGGTGTGGGTAAAATGGTGATGATTTGACTTGCACAGGGTGATGAAAGTGCTGTGATTCTTTGGTGCTAGCAACACCCGTGGGTGTCCTAACTTCTTACCTTGCAGCATGTATGCAGATACCAGGGAGGTGGTCTCTCAGGGGGATGGTACTCCCGGGGTCTCCTATCCGGTGTTCCTCTGTTTTCCAGGGTGTATGGAGCCTAAGAGTTGGCGACGATCCGTTGCACCCCTATTTTTAAGTGTAGCTCCAGCCAAAAAATCTATTTTTAAGCTTTTTGGAGAACATAGGGAAGGGTTATCACCCCTGTAACATTTGTTTTGCTGTCTGTGCACCTGTTCAAAACATTTCACCTCACTTTCCGTCCCAATGACAAATGTTTTTGGAAAAGTGTTTTTTTTTATTGAAACAAGGATTTGTGATAAAGCATCAGTAGAGAGGAGATACCTTTTTCCCATATTAAATCTAACAGCATAGAATTTCCCTTCCTAGTGTGAGATTTCCTCTCACTTCCTGTTGTCTCCTTCCGTTTGCAAGTAGGAGTCCTTTGTAAGTTGGATGTTTGAAAGTAGGGGCCTGCCGTACTCTTCAGAAATTTGACCCCCTATAGATGTTGGTGTTGCCACAACACGGTAAGCCCTCACAGTTACTCTTGGTGGGCGCTGGAAAGCCCTGCTGTGAACTATTATATTGGGAATTGTAATTACATGCCATTGTTGAACAGTGGTAGGAAAAATTTGGCCTTTGGTGGTGCTGGTGCTACAACACTGTAAGCCCTCACAGTTACTCTTGGTGGGCGCAGGAATGGGCCCTGCTGTAAATTATTAGATCAATAATTGTAATTGCATGCCCTTGTTAAACACAGGCTGAAAAATTGGGCCTTAGCCACTGGTGCCGGTGCCACAACACTGCAACCCCTCACAGATACTGTGCTTGGAGCACAGCAATGAGACCTGTTGCAAAGCATTGCAGAAAAAATTGTAATTACACGGCCATGTTAAACAGGGGCTGAAAAATTGGGCCTTAGCCACTGGTGGTGGCACCCAGAAACAAAAATGTTCTTCCAAGCTATCATCAGGATCATTGAGGAGGAAGAGGATAGTCAGTCAACATAACAGGACAGTCACTCAGCATCAGCATAGGCAGTCTTGAAGGGATGTGACATTTCAAAATAAATTGTTCTGTTAAATCAGCTTCAGGTGCCTGGTAGCTGGTGGTGATCCAAGACTGATTCATCTTTATGAAGGTCAGTCGATCAACCGAGTCGGTGGACAGGCGCACCCTGTGATCGGTGACAAAGCTTCCAGCAGCACTGAATGTGCGTTTCGAAAGAACGCTGGATGCAGGACAGGCCAGTAGCTCAATTGCATACTGTGCAAGCTCTGGCCAGTGATCCATCCTCAAGACCCAGTAATCCAGAGGATTTTCGGTGGCAAAGGTGTCCAAGTCTGACCTTGCCCCTAGTTATTCCTGCACCATGTATATCAGACGCTGGCGATGGTTGCTGGAACCGATCATACCTTGGGGCTGCGGACTTAAAAATTGTCTTAACGCATCGGTCAGGTGACCACCTTCTCCACCGCTCCTTCTGCTACTGACCGAAGCCTCAGCAACTCGTTGTCCAGGACCAGGAGTTTGTAACCTCCCAGTCTCTGGAAACACGTTGTACAGACCTTTTCTGCAAGGCCTCCCGGAGATGTCTCATCCTCTGCGATGGCAAGATAAGGTCCGCAAACTTACCCTTGTACCGTGGATCAAGGAGAGTGGCCAGCCAGTGATGGTCCCTCTCCTTGATATGAAGAATACAAGGATCCTTCCGCAGGCTTTGCAGGATCAGGGAGGCCATGCAACGTAGGTTAGCTGAGGCATTCGGTCCGGAGTCTTCTGGACAACATGATCTGCAGCCACCTCCTCCCAGCCACGTACAAGTCCACCGGTTCCTTGGGACTGTAAATCATCCCTAAAAGACTGCTGCTGCTGATGCTGAGTGCCAGGCTCCACCTCCATGCTGACACAATCCTCCTCCTCCTCCCCCCCTCCTCCCTCCTTCCTCCTTCCTCCTCCTCCTCCTCCTCCTCCTCCTGTGTCATGGGTGGAAGAGAAGGAACACTGTCTGGATAAAGGGGGCCTTGAGAAGCAAGGAAGTCCTCCTCTTCCGGTCTCTGTTCTGCCTCAAGTGCCCTGTCCATTATTCCATGCAGCGTATGCTCCAACAGGTGGACAAGAGGTACAGTGTCACTGATGCATGCACTGTCACTGCTCACCATCCTCGTGGCCTCCTCAAATGGTGACAGGACAGTGCATGCATCCCTGATCATGCTCCACTGGCGTGGTGAAAAAAATCTGAGCTCCCCTGACCCTGTCCCGGTGCCGTAGTCGCACAGGTACTCATTGATGGCCCTCTGCTGCGTGTGCAGTCGCTGCAGCATGGCCAACGTTGAGTTCCACCTGGTGGGCATGTCACATATAAGGCAGTTCTTGGGCAGGTTCAACTCCTTTTGCAGCTCAGCCAGCCGAGCACTGGCATTATATGATCGGCGGAAATGCACACAGACTTTCCTGGCCTGCCTCAGGACATCCTGTAAGCCTGGGTACCTGCCCAAGGACCGCTGCACCACCAGGTTAAGTACGTGAGCCATACAGGGCATATGGATCAGTTGTCCCTGTCGCAGGGTGGAGAGGAGGTTGGTGCCATTGTCGCAAACCACCATTCCTGGCTTAAGCTGGCGTGGCGTCAACCACCTCTCGGCCTGCCCCTGCAAAGCTGACAGAACCTCTGCCCCAGTGTGGCTCCTGTCCCCCAAACACACCAGCGCAAGCACGGCATGGCATCTTTTTGCCTGCGTACTTGCTTAGCCCCTTGAACGCCTACGTAGCACCGCTGGTTCCGAGGACAAAGGATAGGAAGAGGCCATGGAGGAAGAAGAAGAGGAGGGGGTGGAGGAGAGAGGTGTGTCACAACCAATAGTAGCATTTTGGAGGCGTGGTGGCGGAACAACCTCCAACACTACTGCACCTTGTCCTGCATCCTTGCCAGCTGCCAAAAGAGTGACCCAATGGGCTGTGAAAGATAGGTAACGTCCCTGTCCATGCCTGCTGGGCCATGTGTCAGCGGTAATATGCACCTGACCGCCCTGTCCAGCGAGGCATGGACATTGCCTTCCACATGCCGGTAGAGAGCCGGAATCGAAATGTTGGTATTTCCACGCTACTATGGCAATGAACAAGTGATATGAGTGGATGGTTTGCAGCAACACCGAAAGGTCAAGCGGTGCCCAAAAGTATGTATGCGAAAAATCAATATATGGTGTTGCGCTCCCATAAATAAGTGAATAACTGAGATAAGTTGTCAGTAGTACATATCATCAATACAATAAATAAAAAGACATTTGAATGTGGAATAAATAAAGATAAAATACAGTGAAGTTATGGGTGACTGATGTGCATAAGATTGCTAAAATCAGATAAAAATGGTTCAAAGTGAGCAGCTAAATAAATGTGCAAAATATGCTGGAAAATCGCATAAATGTGCAAAATATGCTGGAAAATCGCATAAACCGTTAAGCAGCGTTTAAGGTGAAGTGAACAGAAGTGAGAGATGGAGATGAAGGTGTTAAGATCAACTTAAATTCATAAAATTGCAAGTGTAACATTCATAAACGCCTACAAACGCATATGGAATTTATAATCGCATAAAGTTCATAATCGCATAAAATTTCATAAAAACGCATAAAAGTCCATAAAAAACATAGGCGTGAGATGACAGTGAGGAAATAAAGAACGGTAATGATGCTAAACTATGGCTCTGCTGCGTTTCTTGCAGTAGCATGAGAGACTAAAGCAGTGCTAGTGAGGATGCTTCGTGCTCTGTGTTGGAGACCTTCGGTGATGATTGACACCTGTGGGTGTCCTAAATTACTATTACTATTATTACCTTACTGCTGCAAGGTAAGCAGCATTGAACAGGAGCCAGGGGATATGTGGCCACTTCAGGGGGGATGTGGGTCTGGTCACAAGCCTCTTCCTCTGTTTTGGTTCCTTCTTTAACAGTGTGGGCTGGATGCCTCTGGGAACTGGATGCCACTTCACTAGCAGATAGCGCTCAGCATGCAAAAGTCATGATGACCATAGAGGGAAAATAAAGGGCTATATAGTGTAGTAGTTTTGGAAACCATTGATTTATTTGCATTAAAAACAGATATACACTCACATTTATATGTAAACAGTCAATCCTGGTAGGAGACGAGCGGCGAACTCGCGCCTAAAAACGTCACTTCCGGTGTCCGTGTATCCTATGCATGTCGTCACCATCACGTGACTTCATCGGGGATAATTAATGGGCATCGGAAGTGTCTTTATATAGTCTATGTAATTAGATAGCAATCGGCCATTTTCCTGTAGTCAGGCTATATGATATGGGTGCAGCCGGAATCGCCTTCCATGAGAAAAAGTGGCGTTTAGGAACCTGCCACTGAGGAACCGCACATTGCACAAACTCACGGAAGGGGGCCGAGTCTACCAACTGAAAAGTCAGCAGTTGAAGTGTTCGCAATTTAGCCAAGCTAGCATTCAACCGCTGGGCATGTGGATGGCTGGGAGTGAACTTCTTTCGACGGTCCAGCAGCTGGGGCAGGGAATTTTGCCTGGTACAATCGGACGTCGGTGTACTGCTAGCAGAGTGCCCGCAAGTACTTGGCTGTGACACACCTAATTCGACACCTTCATTCCTGTCAGTGCAGCTTTCAGAGAGGACTGAAGGTATAGTGGGGTTGGAGATCCCAGCTGATGAGGAGCAAGGAGAGGTCCGCTTTGTTCTTTGGTGTGGGTCTTTAAGGTACGCCAATGAGCTGCATGGCAGGTCAACATATGTCTGGTCATGCTTGTGGTGCCCAAGCGGCTCATGTTTTGGCCACGCGAGATAAGCTTGAGACATATGTTGCAAATAGCAGCGATGCGATCTGATGCACGCGTCTCAAAAAAGGCCCACACCAAAGAACTTTTGTAATAACGTGCAGAGGCAGCGCCCTGCACAGGTGGAGCTCTGCGGTGTGATTCAGTTGGTTTGCTGCCCTTAAGCTGGCCCCCAAAGGGCATCCTGCCTCGTTGTAGATGTGCCTCCTCCTCCTCTCTCCGATCAGGCACCCATGTGGAGTCAGTGACCTCATCATCCCCTCCCTCTTCAACACTGGAGCAAACCTGGCAGTATGCTGCAGCTGGTGGAACATGACTGCCAGATTGCATCCCCTCTCTCTGCGCTCACGCTACTGCCTTCCTCTAGCTGGGTATCATCATCAGAGCCTTCAAAACGCTGGGCATCCTCTTGGAGCATGTAAACAACATTGTGGACAAAAAGTTCGGGGGACTCCTCAGGAGGACATGGTGGGTCTAGGGAAGGAGTGACTGATGACATTGAGACGAGGGAAGGGTACACGTTGGCAGCTGCTTTGCCAGTACCCTGAGCCTGGGTGAGGGAGGATGAGGAGGGCTTGGTCATCCACTCGACCAAGTCTTCGGCATGATGCGGCTCAACATGTCCAGCTGCCGAAAAGAAGGACAAGCGTGTCCCATGGCCACGTGCTGATGACGATGCACCCTGTCCACAACCAGCACTGTTGTCTCTGGACACAGAGCCTGCTTGCCCTCTTTTATTGGCTTGTGACTGTCTGCCTCTCCTTGTTGGCCTTCCAGACATTGTAATGGCCTGCAGGGAGATGGGAAAACCAGCAATTCGGTAGTGTATATTGTGCTGGAGGCACACAACACCCACTAACTCCTGCAGATGGCTGTATTAGATAACACCAGCAAATAAGGGCAGATACAGGTGAAGGTGTATACTGTGATATGCTGGAGTCACACAACACACACTAACTCCTGCAGATGGCTGTATTACTAGATAACACCAGCAAAGAAGGGCAGATACAGGTGCAGGTGTATACTGTGCTGGAGTCACACAACACACACTAACTCCTGCACATGGCTGTATTAATAGAGAAGCACTAAAAGGTAGATACAGGTGTATACTGCGCTGGAGGCACAGCACACACTATAAATCCTGCAGATGGCTGTATTTATAGAGAACACCACCACTAAAGGGTAGGTACAGGTGTATACTGCGCTGGAGGCACAGAACACACGCTAAGTCCTGCAAAAGCCTGGTAAAGAACACACTGTCCCTGCCTATCAAGCTCTTTCCCTGCACGCCGGAACACACTACACAAGGCCGCCGCACTGGCGGCCTTATATAGTGTGGGGCCTGTACTAAACCCCCTGAGCTATAATTGGCCACAGGCATTCTGCCTGTGGCCAATTATGGCTCTCCTCGCTGCCGGCGCTGTGATTGGCCAAGCATGCTGGGTCACAGTGCATGCTTGGCCAATCATCAGCCAGCAATGCACTGCCACTCGCGCAGTGCATTGTGGGCCTTTCGTATCACACAAATTTGATGCGAACGGCCCGCAAAGTTCTGGTTTCGACGAACGGCCGATGTTCTATTCGAACATGGGTTCGAATCAAACACCGGGCTCATCCCTAATGGTAGCCTTTGTTATGTTGGTCCCAGCTCTCGGCAGGTCATTCACTAGGTCCTCTCGTGTGGTTCTGGGATTTTTGCTCACAATTCTTGTGATCATTTTGACCCCACGGGGTGAGATCTTGTGTGGAGCACCAGATCGAGGGATATTATCAGTGGTCTTGTATGTCTTCCATTTTCTAGTTATTGCTCCCACAGTTGATTTCTTCACACCAAGCTGCTTGCCTATTGCAGATTCAGTTTTCCCAGCCTGGTGCAGGTCTACAATTTTGTTTCTGGTGTCCTTCAACAGCTCTTTGCTCTTCACCATAGTGGAGTTTGGAGTGTGTTTGAGGTTGTGGATAGGTGTATTTTTATACTAATAACAAGTTCAAACAGGTGCCATTAATACAGGTAATGAGTGGAGGACAGAGGAGCCTCTTAAAGAAGAAGATACAGGTCTGCGAAAGACAGAAATCTTGTTTGTAGGTGACCAAATACTTATTTTCCACCATAATTTGCAAATTCTTTCAAAAATCTGACAATGTGATTGGATTTGTTTCCACATTTTGTCTCTCATAGTTGAGGTATACCTATGATGACAATTACAGGCCTCTCATCTTTTTAAGTGGGAGAACTTGCACAATTGGTGGCTGACTAAATACTTTTTTGCCCCACTGTATCTGTATTGTGAATCTAAAGCTGGTCTTACACTGATTGAAATTTGGACTGTTCAGCAGAGACTGGCTGAATTGTGATCAGTGTGTGGCCTTCCCTGCTTCATAGAAGTAGATTTTATTTTTTTCAACTTTATTTTATGCAAATGCCAACATACAATATTACAAAACACCTACCAACACCCCTTATCTTAACTTAGCATTTTACCAACCCCACCCTCAAACCCAACCCCCCACAGCCCACCCTACCCTCTCTCGCACTTAAGGATCAGTCAAGAACTTTTATTTTTACTTGTATTGACCAATTTCTCCTTTTATCCATTCACAAATTACCTCCACGTCTGTTATTTCCAAAACCTCTTTCCTGAACTTTTTAATTACAGGGCAATCCCACCACAAATTTGCCTTACAGCCTCGCCAACATTCCAGGGATTTCCCGGTTGAAATTGTCTGGGATTGCGTACCACCTTGTTAGGCATTTGTAGTTAATCTCCACCGTCCTTATATTGATGGCGGAGCCATGTGTGAGTTTCAATATCTTTTCAATCGTGTGTTTCTTCCCGCGTGGCCCCAATTCTTTTTCCCATTTTTTAATGAATGGCGGTACCCCCATTTCCTCCGTTGCTATTAGTATTTATATATCCGGGATATTTTATTTCTTGAATTTTCCCTCGTACAAAGGCGCTCAAGTGGCCTTAAATCATCCCCAGATCTTAACAGTTGAGACAGTTTCTCGACAAAATGCCTCATCTGGAGGTACCGCCATTCATCAATCACCAATAAATCGGTGTCCAATTTTAAAGCCTGAAGTGTGTTGATTTTACCTATATTTATTATATCTCTCAATTGTGCATTTTCTTTTTTTTTTTTATCCAATTACTGCCTAGTGACCTTTTCCCTGGTGCAAAATAATAGTTTTCCTTTTCCTATTAACAGTGAATTATATTCCCATTTGTTTTGTTTGTGGATACTATCCCATATTTTAAGTGCATTACGTGTCATTTCGTGAGTGTCCTCTCCCAATACGATACTGATCGTGTGAGGAGATTGCGGTAACATCTTGTTACTGCTTGCAGTGTACACCAATCACACTGATTGCCCCCCAATAAAGAGGACCTGTCACCACCCATTAAAGTACCTGTCACAGTCCATCTGAGTACCTGTCACAGTCCATCTGAGTACCCGAGTACCTGTCACAGTCCATCTGAGTACCCGAGTATCTGTCACAGTCCATATGAGTACCTGAGTACCTATTTACAGCCCATGCCTCATAGAATATATGTTGGGGTGTTTGCTTTCCAAAATGGTGTAATTTTGTGGGTAATTCCATTGTCCTGGTGCTCAAGGACCTTTGAAAGTGTGATAGGTAGGAATGAAATGAGATGTGTAATTTATTCTCCTAGAACGCCTGAAGGTACTACTTCCATGTTGGGCCTCTGTATGTGGCCATGCTGTATAAAAGTCTCACACATGTGTTATCGCCATACTCGGGAAGAGTTGCAAAATGTATTTTGGGGTGTAATTTTTGCTATATACATGCTATGTGTTAGAAATATCTTATAAATTGACAACTTTGTGTAAAAAAAAATTTAAATTTAATACGTTTTTCATTTTTTTTTTTTTTTCCCCCCACATTTTCCAAAAACTTCCGGAAAAAAAATAACTGTTCAAAAGACTCATTATGCCTCATAGATTATACGTTGGGGTGTTGCTTTCCAAAATGGGGTCATTTTGTGGGCAATTCCATTGTCCTGGTGCTCCAGGACCTTCAAAAGTGTAATAGGTGGTTGAGAAATGAAATGTCTCATTTATGCTCGTAGAGAATGCCTGAAGGTGCTACTTCAATGTTGGTCCTCTGTATGTGGCCAGGCTAAATGTGTAAAAATCTCACACATGTGGTAGCGCCATACTCGGGAAGAGTAGCTGAATGTATTGTGGGGTGTAATTTGTTGTATGCATATGCTGTGTGTGAGAAATAACCTGATAATATGACAATTTTGTAAAAAAATAAAAAAAATAAAAATAAAAATAAAATCTTCATTTTGCAAAGAATTGTTAGAAAAAATTACAACTTAAAAAAACTCATCATGCTACTTACTTAATACCTTGGAATGTCTAGTTTCTAAAAAAAGGGGTAATTTGGGGGGTATTTGTAATTTCCTGAATTTTCAGTGATTGGCACCATAGTTTGTAGACTCTATAACTTTCACAAAGATAAAAAATATACACTAATTTGGGTTATTTTCACCAAAGATATGTAGCTTTATACATTTTGGCCAAAATGTATAAAGAAAAATTACTAATTAGCAAAATTTTATGACAGAAACAAAGAAACAGGCATTTTTTTCACAAAATTTACGGTCTTTTTTTATTTATAGCACACAACATAAAAAACCCACTAGTGATTAAATACCACCAAAAGAAAGCTCTAAACTGCAGTTTATTGGAGTCTGGGCATTTTTTTTTTAACCATAGCCAAAAAGGGGCCATAGCTGAAAGACGGCTACAGCGTGGTCGGCTTATTCTGGGAGGCATCCATGGAAGTTCTCCCAGAATGTTGCTCTTGCGCGCCCTGGGGCGCGCTCCCTCAAACATCCGTGACCGCCGGGTCCGGAAGACCCATCGCATCACAGATCACGGTAAATGGCCGCTTGTTGCGGCCGTTTACCACGTGATCGCTCTGTTAAATGATGCTGGTTCCTCCCTCCCCTCTCTGTACCGATCTGTACAGTGAGAGGGGAAGAGATCATTTTTAGAAGTGCTGTGGGCTGTATCTGCAGTGCCCACAGCGCTGCTCTGTGCCCATACTGTTCAATACTCTGCCATACCCTGCAATACTCGCCAATAAATTTTAACAGAACGTTTTTGTTTTCTAAACAAATTTTCAGTCTTTTTTGATTTATAGTGCAAAAAATAAAAAACCCAGCGGTGATTAAATACCACCAAAAGAAAGCTCTATTTGTATGAAAAAAAAATGGACAACAATTTCATATAAGTACAGTGTTGCATGAGTGAGTAATTGTCATTCAAAATGTGAGAGCACCGAAAGCTGAAAATTGGTCTGGTTAGGAAAGGGGTTTAAGTTCCCAGTGGTCAAGTGGTTAAAAGACCATAAACTCCACTCTGTTAGCCTATGTGTCCATGCACACATGGACATTTTTTAGCTTTAATGAGCCGTGGAGTTTATGGGCTTTTTTCTGAACACCAGAAATTTGCGTTCAAAGTGCAGTTTTTCACTGCCAAAAAAAATGCCAAATGCCGATAAACGGGTGTTAATTAGCGTTCGGCATTCTATTTTTTAAATGCAGTTTGGAATGCATTGTGGGATTTTTGGAGTGTCCATTTTTATAAAAAATGCCCATAAATGCTAACGCAAAAAAAAAAAACGCTCAAGAAACACGTGTACAAAACGCTGTTAAAAGCAAGTTTTTCAACCAGCGTTTTCTGCCAGCAATCTGGCGCCCAGAAAATGCTTTTTTGAGCTTCAGTGTGCATGAAGCCTATTTGTGTGAAAAAAAAGGATGCAAATTTCATACTGGTACAGTGTTGCATGACTGAGTTATTGTCATTCAAAGTGTGAGAGCGCTGAAAGCTGAAAATTGGTTTGGGCAGGAAGGGGGTGTAAATGCACTGTATTGAGGTGGTTAAAAGTCAGCAGCTTCTCAAAGTTTTGCTGCTGACTTTTAATAATCAGACACTCACCTGTCCCACGGTCCAGCGATGCGGCCGCCCCAAGCCTTGCTCCTCTCTCCCTCTTCTTTCCCTCCTCTCCGTGGCGCTATCATTGCAAGTGTGGGCACACAGCTGTGACAGCTTGCGGCTTCACAGCTGGGTGCACACTGCGCATGCACGAGTCGTGATGCGCTCTCCTAGTAGCCAGGCAATCTTCTGGGACCTGTGACGTGTCCTAGAGGATTGCAGAGGGAGGGGCCGCCTAGGGAGAGAGGAGGAGTTTCCTATGCGGCGAGTGGATGGAAGCAGGAAGTGAGACAGGAATTACCTGTCAAAACCAGGTACCCACTCCACCCGCAAAAAAATTGCATTCTAAGGGCTCTTTCACACGGGGCGGATCAGTGCAGATCCACCCCGTGGATGGCCGCTTGCTCAGCGGGGATCGCCGGAGCGATCTCCGCTGAGCAGGAAGATGACAGGTCCATCTCTGCACTCCGTGCAGGGACGGACCTGTCAGAGCGCCGCTCTCCCCTATGAGAGATCGGGTGACGACGGACCGTAGAGTCCGTCGTCATCCGATCCGCTCTGCTGACGGATGAAAAAATGGGGTTTTCCTCCGTCTGCAGAAACGGAGCATAGCGGGCACGGACGAGAGCGGGTGTCAGCGGATGCTCATCCGCTGACACCCGCTATCCCATAGGGATACATGTACCGTATTTATCGGCGTATAACACGCACTTTTTCCCCCTTAAAATCGGGGGAAAGTCGTGGGTGCGTGTTATACGCCGATCCCCCAAAAAAAATCAAACGGCGCCGAAAAATGGCGACCGCCGTCAAAAAAAAAAACGAGTGCCGCCGAAAACAAACGAGTGCCGCCGAAAACAAACGAGCGCCGCCGAAAAAGGCCGATCTGACTGTTCGGCGCCGCTCACAGTCAAGCCTCCCTGCTCTCGCTTTCGAAACAGCAGGGAGGCGGGACTGCGAGTGGAGCCGAACAGACGGCTCGTGCTTTTCCGGAGGTGCTCGGGCTTTAATGGCGGCCCCTGCTCGTTCTTCTCCAGCGGGAAATTTAAACATGCCACAGACGCTGACAAGCTGCAAGACACACTGGGCAAGGCTGCAATACACACTGGGCAAGGCTGCAATACACACTGGGCAAGGCTGCAATACACACTGGGCAAGGCTGCAAATCACACTGGGCAAGGCTGCAAATCGCACTGGGCAAGGCTGCAAATCACACTGGGCAAGGCTGCAAATCACACTGGGCAAGGCTGCAAATGGTGCTGGGCAAGCTGCAAATGACGCTTAAATGTAAGTTTTTTTTTTTTTTTTCCCCTAAACTTCCCTCCTAAAACTTTTTTTCCTTAAAATGCCCTCCTAAACTTGGGGTGCGTGTTATACGCCGGTGCGTGTTATACGCCGATAAATACGGTATGTCCATTTTTCATCTGAAAACGGATGGATGAAAAACGGACATACGGTCCGTCCGTGTGAAAGAGCCCTAAGGCCCCTTTCACACTGGGGCGGTGAGCCGCGGTGACGGTAAAGCAGCGCTATATTTAGCGCTGCTTTACCGTCGTTTTAACCGCGGTATTCGGCCGCTCGCGGTGCGGTTTTAACCCCCGCGAGCGGCGGAAAAGGGGTTAAACACCCCACGCAGAGCGCCGCCGTAGCGGCGCTTTGCGGCGGTATTACCGCGGTTTCACCGCGGTGTCCCATTCTATTCAATGGGAAGGAGCGGTATAGGAGCAGTGAACACACCGCTCCTATCCCGCTCCAAAGATGCTGCTAGCAGGACTTTTTTTGTCATTTTTTTTCATGCAGTGAACAGGCGCTATTTTTAGCGCTGCACCGCATGAAAAACGCCCCGGTGTGAAAGGGGCCTAAGTGTCGGTTCACACTACAGCAACTTGCAAGTTGCTGGACATAAGAAATGCCATAGAAGTAAATGAGAGCCGTCTTAATGTACACTAATGAAGTTGCTCCGACTTCAGAAAAGGTTCCTGTACTACTTCAAGGCAACTTCTAGGCAACTTGTACCCATAGATTTCAATGGAAGTTGCCTCTGATCTCGAACTATATTGAAGCGACTTTACAGGAAAAAGAAAATAATTTATCCAGGTACTTACCACGTTTACCCAGGCAACCCCCTTCCTCCCACATTGCTGATTATTCTGTGATTGGCCACAGCCAAAGTCACCTGCCCTGGAGGCAACTTTTAAGTTGCGCAAAGTCGCCTCCAAATCATTTTGCAAAGTCGCGCTGTAAGTTGGGTTGCCCCTGTGTGAACCGGCACTAAATGTGGCATGTAAGGGGGCGAGGAGTGCCTAAAGCGGAAGTTCCATTTATGGGTGGAACTCCGCTTTAATATGGATCATGGAACATGGATCAATTTTCAGATGAGAATATTCGTACGAATAATCTTTGTAAATGAAAGAATGTTTGAACTTTTTACTTGCTTTTAACATTCTGTTTTAACCACTTACCCACTGGGCACTTAAACCCCCTTCCTAACCAGACCAATTTTCAGCTTTCGGTGCTCTCACACTTTGAATGACAATTACTCAGTCATGCAACACTGTACCCAAATTTAATTTTGTGTCCTTTTTTTCACACAAATAGAGCTTTCTTTTGGTGGTATTTAATCACCGCTGTTTTTTTTTTAATTTTTGCGATATAAATCAAAAAATACAGAAAATTTGGTAAAAAAAAAATAAAAATTCTTTGTTTCTATTAAAATTTATTGGCAGAGTATTGCAGTGGTGGCAGAGCATTGCACAGTGGTGGCAGTGTATTGCTGTCACTGACCAGCGCTGTGGGCACTACACATCCAGCCCACAGCGCTGGTCCCATCTCCCCCCCTTTCCGCTTCTCCCCTCTCACTGTACCGATCGGTACAGAGAGAGGATGGAGGAACCGGCGTCATGACGTGGCGCCAGTTTGTGTACATGTGATTGCTCCATCATTTGACGGAGCGATCACGTGGTAAACGGCCGCTATCCGTGATGGTTACTGTGATCCACGAGTGCCCGCCCCAGGGGGCGCGCGGGAGCAAATTTCTGGGAAATTTCTGGGAGGACGTCCGTAAATTTACCTGTCGCTGTGGTTGAAAACGAACGTCGATTTGACCCCACTAACGATTAGAAAATCAAACAAACGTTCTTAAAATTACATTTTTTTTTTTATTTTTTTTTAAGGAAGACATTGTTTTTGTATGGCCAGCATATAATATATTACAGTTCTGTTTGAAAATCTGCAAAACAGTCTTTAACCACTTCCCGACCGCCCCATGTAGATATACGTCGGCAGAATGGCACGTACAGGCAGAATCACGTACCTGTACGTGCCATTCTTCAGGCGGTTGGGGGGTCCGATCGGACCCCCCTCCGCCGGCGGGGACGGTCGGGATCGTGTCAGGAGCGATCCGGGACGAGGGGACGGCCAGTGGTTTCTGGCCACCCCCTCGCGATCGCTCCTGGCCAATGAAAAGCTTCCCCTTCCTGTCTATTGTATAGACAGGAAGGCGGAAGTGATGTCACGCTCGGTGCGCCGGTCTATGTGACCGGAGACGCTGATTGCCCCTAGAGCGGCGAACATGTAAAGGTTAGTGCACAACAGTACACTGACACCAGTACAGTTAGGCACATATTCCACCCCCCTGTCACCCCCTGATCACCCCCCAGATCACCCCCTCCCCCCCCAGTCACAGTGTCACTAATTGCAGTGATCATTTTTTTACTGATCACTGCATTTAGTGTCAGTGTGACTGTAATAACTGTCAGGGCAGTTAGTTTTAGGTCCAAGGTAGCCCCCTACCCCCCCCTAATAAAGGTTTAACCCCTTGATTGCCCCCAAGGTAACCCTTTCACCCCCTTTTGCCAGTGTCACTAAGCGATCATTTTTCTGATCGCTGTATTAGTGTCACTGCTGTCGCTAGGTAACCATTTTTTTTTTTTAGGTAACCGCCATGTTTATATAGGTTCATAAATAGTTTTATAGGTCAGGTACCCCCATATTACAACCTAAATAAAGGTTTTAACCCCTTGATTGCCCCTAGAGTTAACCCTTTCACCAGTGATCACTGTATAACTGTCACTGGTGACACTGGTTAGCCAGTTAGTTATTTCGTTATTTAGGTTCCCCGTCAGGTTTTTATATAGCGTCAGGTACCCCCATATATTACCTAATAAAGGTTTTAACCCCCTGATTGCCCCTAGTTAACCCTTTCACCCCCTTTTGCCAGTGTCACTAAGCGATCGTTTTTCTGATCGCTGCATTAGTGTCGCTAGGTAACCATTTTTTTTTTTTTTTAGGTAACCGCCATGTTTATATAGGTTCATAAATAGGTTTATAGGTCAGGTACCCCCATATTACAACCTAAATAAAGGTTTTAACCCCCTGATTGCCCCTAGAGTTAACCCTTTCACCAGTGATCACTGTATAACTGTCACTGGTGACGCTGGTTAGCCAGTTAGTTATTTCGTTATTTAGGTTCCCCGTCAGGTTTTTATATAGCGTCAGGTACCCCCATATATTACCTAATAAAGGTTTTAACCCCCTGATTGCCCCTAGTTAACCCTTTCACCCCCTTTTGCCAGTGTCACTAAGCGATCGTTTTTCTGATCGCTGCATTAGTGTCGCTAGGTAACCATTTTTTTTTTTTTAGGTAACCGACATGTTTATATAGGTTCATAAATAGGTTTATAGGTCAGGTACCCCCATATTACAACCTAAATAAAGGTTTTAACCCCCTGATTGCCCCTAGAGTTAACCCTTTCACCAGTGATCACTGTATAACTGTCACTGGTGACGCTGGTTAGCCAGTTAGTTATTTCGTTATTTAGGTTCCCCGTCAGGTTTTTATATAGCGTCAGGTACCCCCATATATTACCTAATAAAGGTTTTAACCCCCTGATTGCCCCTAGTTAACCCTTTCACCCCCTTTTGCCAGTGTCACTAAGCGATCGTTTTTCTGATCGCTGCATTAGTGTCGCTAGGTAACCAGTTTTTTTTTGTATTACTGTTACGGGTGACGCTGGTTAGTTAGCTTGTTTTTTATACTGTCAGGGCACCCGCCATTTATTACCCAATAACGGTTTAACCCCCTGATCGCCCGGCGGGTGATATCAATTAGGTTTTAGGGTCAAATAAGGTCTGCGTCGCCCCAGGTTAGTGCCAGTACCGCAAACACCCACGCACAAAGCATACACCTCCCTTAGTGGCACAGTATCTGAACAGATCAATATCTGATCTGATCAGATCTATACTAGCGTCCCAGCAGTTTAGGGTTCCAAAAAAAACCGCATTGTTAGCGGGATCAGCCCAGATACCTGCTAGCACCTGCGTTTTCCCCCTCCGCCCAGCCCAGCCCAGCCCACCCAAGTGCAGTATCGATCGATCACTGTCACTTACAAAACACTAAGCACACATAACTGCAGCGTTCGCAGAGTCAGGCCTGATCCCTGCGATCGCTAACAGTTTTTTTGTGGTAGCGTTTTGATTCAGTCGCTTCAGTCAGGAGCTTTTTTACCTGTGAATCTCAAAAAAAAAAAAAAAAAAAAAAAAAATAGTTGTCGTTTTATTGTTCTCTCTCTCACTCTATTCTCTCTCTATTGTTGCTCTTTTTTTACTCCATTCTATTCTGCAATGTTTTATTATGTTTTATCATGTTTTATCATGCTTGCTTTTCAGGTATGTAATTTTGTTTACTGTGTTTTAGTGTTAAGCATTTTTTTGTTTTCAGGTGCGCCATTCAGTTGCAACGCGGATTTATTTATCTTGACAGCAACAGCGTTTGCTCCCACGATACATAAAGACGCGACTCCAACACTGTAGGAGGTGATTTCACCACCACAGTTAAAAAAAAGAGCATATATGCCGAAGCATGGGGGCAGCAGGGGGGGGGAGGAGCGATTGGCTCCTAATGCCACGTACATACGGTCGAAATTCCGACCGTGTGTACACGGCATAACTTTTGCGGGAGGATGCCCCCATGCATCGGCATATATAAATGGTGCATGTATGCCCATCATTAGAAGTGGGTGGATGAAGGGAGGTATTCTAATGGTGGGCATACCCACCAATCAATCTCTTTTTTTCGTTCAGCCAAGAGGCTGCATGAAAAAAAAAAGATTACAATATATGTCCAGTATGTTGCTGGACTTTGAATGGTTATACCAGAATGATGCCTGCAGGTTTAGGTATCATCTTGGTATCATTCTTTTCAGCCAGTGATCGGCTTTCATGTAAAAGCAATTCTAGCGGGTAATTAGCCTCTAGACTGCTTTTACAAGCAGTGGGAGGGAATGTCCCCCCTCCCGGATATAAACCGCGCCATTGGGAAATTGGGAAAGCATTTTATCACACCAATCTTGGTGTGGTCAGATGCTTTGAGGGCAGAGGAAAGATCTAGGGTCTAATAGACCCCAATTTTTTTCAAAAAAAGAGTACCTGTCACTGCCTATTGCTATCATAGGGGATATTTACATTCCCTGAGATAACAATAAAAATCATAACAAAGAAAAAAAATGGAAGGACCAGTTTTAAAAATAAAATAAAAAAGCTAAATAAATAAAAAAAAAAAAAAAAAAAAAAAAAAAAAAAAGCACCCCTGCCCCCCCTTCTCTTGCGCAAAGGCGTACACAAGCGTTGGTCTGGCGTCATATGTAAACAGCAATTGCACCATGCATGTGAGGTATCACCGCGAAGGTCAGATCGAGGGCAGTAATTTTAGCAGTAGACCTCCTCCGTGAATCTAATGTGGTATCATGTAAAGGCTTTTAAAGGCTTTTAAAAATGTATGTAGTTTGTCGCCACTGCGTGTTTGTGCGCAATTTTAAAGCATGTCGTGTTTGGTATCCATGTACTCGGCCTAAGATCATATTTTTTATTTCATCAAAAATTTGAGCAATATAGTGTGTTTTAGTGCATTAAAATAAAAAAAAGTGTATTTTTTCCACAAAAAATGCGTTTGAAAAATCGCTGCGCAAATACTGTGTGGAAAAAAAAAAAATGCAACACCCACCATTTTAATCTGTAGGGCCTTTGCTTTAACATTATATATAGTGTTTGGGGGTTCAACGTAATTTTCTTGCAAAAAAAAAATATGTTTTCATGTAAACAAAAAGTGTCAGAAAGGGCTTTGTCTACAAGTGGTTAGAAGAGTGGGTGACGTGTGACATAGGCTTCTAAATGTTGTGCATAAAATGCCAGGACAGTTCAAACCCCCCCCAAATGACCCCATTTTGGAAAGTAGACACCCCAAGCTATTTGATGAGAGCAATGTTGAGCCCATTAAATATTTTTTTTTTTTGTCCCAAGAGATTGAATAATGAAAAAAAAAAAAAATATATATATTTTTTTTACAAAAAGTTGTCACTAAATGATATATTGCTCAAACATGTCATGGGCATATGTAGAAATACACCCCAAAATACATTCTGTTGCTTCTCCTGAGTACGGGGATACCACATGTGTGGGACTTTTTGGGAGCCTAGCTGCGTACGGAACCCCAAAAACCAATCACCGCCTTCAGGCTTTCTAAGGGTGTAATTTTTTTATTTCACTTCTCACTGCCAATCACAGTTTCGGAGGCCATGGAATGCCCAGATGGCATAAAACCCCCCAAAATGACCCCATTTTGGAAAGTAGACACCCCAAGCTATTTGCTGAGAGGTATTGTGAGTATTTTGCAGATGTCGCTTTTTGTCACAAAGTTTTGAAAATTGAAAAAAGAAAAAAAAAAATTTTTTTTTTCTTTACTTTCTTCATTTTCAAAAACAAATGAGAGCTGTAAAATACTCACCATGCCTCTCAACAAATAGCTTGGGGTGTCTACTTTCCAAAATGGGGTCATTTGGGGGGGTTTTGTGCTATTTTGGCATTTTATGGCCTTCGAAACTGTGATAGGTAGTGAGGAGTGAAATCAAAAATTTGCACCCTTAGAAATCCTGAAGGCGGTGCTTGGGTTTCGGGGCCCCGTACGCGGCTAGGCTCCCAAAAAGTCCCACACATGTGGTATCCCCATACTCAGGAGAAGCAGCAAAATGTATTTTGGGGTGCAATTCCACATATAACTATGGCATGTGTGAGCAATATATCATTTAGTGACAACTTTTTGAAAAAAAAAAAAATCTTTTTTATTTTTGTCTTTATTCAATCACTTGGGACTAAAAAAAAAAATATTCAATGGGCTCAACATGCCTCTCAGCAAATAGCTTGGGGTGTCTACTTTCCAAAATGGGGTCATTTGGGGGGGTTTTGTACTTCTCTGCCATTTTAGCACCTCAAGAAATGAAATAGGCAGTCATAAATTAAAAGCGGTGTAAATTCCAGAAAATGTACTCTAGTTTGTAGACGCTATAACTTTTGCGCAAACCAATAAATATACGCTTATTGGCATTTTTTTTACTAAAGACATGTGGCTGAATACATTTTGGCCCAAATGTTTGACTAAAATTGAGTTTATTAGATTTTTTTTATAACAAAAAGTAGAAAATCTCTTTTTTTTTCAAAATTTTCGCTCTTTTTCCGTTTATATCGCAAAAAATAAAAATCACAGAGGCAATCAAATACCATCAAAAGAAAGCTCTATTTGTGGGAAGAAAAGGACGCAAATTTCGTTTGGTTACAAAATTGCATGACCGCGCAATTACCAGTTAAAGTAGTGCAGTGCGAAATTGAAAAAAGACCTCTGGTCCTTTGGCTGCCAAATGGTCCGGGGCTGAAGTGGTTAACTTTTTTTTTTCTTTAAAAAAAAGATCTCCAAGTCTGATGATATTTACCAGATTCAACCTCTAAAGCCCCATACACACGGTCGGATTTTCCGATGGATTCTGTCCTATCGGACAATGTTGTCGGAAATTTCGACCGTGTGTAGGCACCATCGGACATTTTCCATCGGATTGTCCGACGGACAAAGTTTTATCTCCTGCTCTAAAAATTTTCCGACAACAAAGTCCGATCACACCAATTCCGATCGTGTGTAGCGAATTCCGACGGACAAAGTGCCACGCATGCTCAGATCACATTACAAGACCAAAGCTATTGGCTACTAGCCTCTACGTAGTCCCGTCGTTCAGAATGATCGGATTTTCCGACAACTTTGTCCGACCATGTGTATGCAACACCAGTGTCGGACTAAATCCGTCGGAAAAAATCCGATGGATTTTGTGGTCGGATTTTCCGACCGTGTGTACGGGGCATAATAGTATATATAGTATATGTCTCCTAATAGTATATATCTCTACTAATAGTATATACAATATATCTCTTCTGTCTGTCATTTTCAGAGTGGATTAGAGATTTTGCTCTCTAATCATATAGTTGGTTATTTATATTTACCACTGCATATAGATATTTAAGAATAAATTGCCTTTTTTTTAAACTTTACATATTAACTAAATTATACACCACACTTTTTTTAAGCTTATTAACTGATTAATCAAAACAATAATCGGCCAACTAATCGATTATGAAAATAATCGTTTAGTTGCAGCCCTAGAGGTATTGTATTCTTTCGTTGCAGGGCATATGTGGTCTTGGTTGCCTGATTCTTTTATTTTTTTTTGTATAACTACTATACTAATTGCATGAAAATACGTTCGTCCAGTTATCTTACGAGAACAATTTTAATGCTTGTTCCTTTTGATATTTTTGCATGAACTGTTGTGATCGGCTCTTGAAAGCTGTGTACGAACGAATAGATGATCAGACGATCGCTCCAAGTGTTTTTTTTTTTTTTTTTTTTTAGATTTTCATTGTGTGTATTACATTTATAAGCTTGTGTTACTTAACTTTTTGTACAGATTCTCTTGGCAGCTTTTATGTATGGGTGGAGACATCTTGTAGAACTGGGCACAGTGCCAGTGGTGAAAAAAACAATCACTGGTCATTGTGATACTGTGCTTCAGCCACTGGGTAGTGCAGTTATTCTTTCAGCAATGTTTCGTAGTGCTTTTTTTTCCCCCAGTTATGGATGCCATTATCTTGGATGTACATTGAAAAAATCTTTTTTCTTTTTTTCCCAGTCCTATATTGATATTTTTTTTCACCCTAAATGTAAATTCTGTGTGCTTGTGTTTCTGGAATTTAGGAGATATGGACTTTTTTAAAAGGGGTTTGATATTTAACTGCAAATTCCCTGTTTGGATGACTCTTTATGGTAAAATAAGCTAACTTTTAAACAGCAGCTTAACCCCCTCCTTTCATTAACACTGCTGAATAATGGACTGAAGTCCAGAAAGAATGGCTTTTTTTTATTTTTTTATTTTTATTCTTTATTTAAAGATGTGACACAGATACAAACAATAAGATAACTTCACATTGCATATAAACATTGCACATAGACTGTGGTAAGTGCAACAAGCAATTCAACTATACAAAATAAATGCACGTAAGTGAAGGGAGCCATTCAGTCTGGCCCGCTCCACTAGTTGAAGTCTAATACAGGGAAAATATAAGCTTCTGTGTCCATCACTTTTTGTTTTTTAGTTAGCGGTGGGGATCCTAGACGGTGGATCCTAGCGTGTATTGTTGGAACTCTTCAGAGAAGCGAAAGAGATCCCAGTAGAAAGAATGTGGGCTCCTTGAGGGTTGGGACTGATGTGAGTGTGCAATGTACAGGGATAGGGACAATTGTAGACACTCAGGTTGAACTGGATGGACTGATGTCTTTATTCAACCTTACTAACTATGAAACTATAATGTCTTTTAAGAGACAAAAATGCTAATATAACTAATATATATATAATTAGCTGTATGAATATATCAATCCTTCGCACAGGCTCTCTGAATCTTCACTAATTATCCTATTACTATAGGATTATTTCCAAAAAGAATTTCATACATAGACCCAAAACATATTTTCAACTGGATTAAGAGTATTATCATAGAGCAGAAAATGTGCTGCTCACCAACCCAGTGCATTAGTATGTTGATGAACGTGGCCATAGCCAGTGCAGCTCCAGCCATACCCCCCTGACATGTTTTACCCCACTCACCTAGGCTTGGTCACCTGTTTCATTTGGATTACTGGATTAAGTATGGAGTATGTTTGTGAAACCCTACTTAAAGCGGAGTTCCGTGCCCTGCACAACATTTTTTTTTGTAGCTGCTGGCTTTCAATAATAGGACACTTACCTGTCCTGCAATCCAGCAATGTCTGCGCCACAGTTTCCATTGGCTCTCGGGTGCTGTCGCCACCATTCATAGTAAGGGAACACGGTAGTGAAGCCTTATAGCTCCTTAGCCGGTTTCCTACTGCGCATGCACGTGAAGTGCGATGCGCTCTCTTACTGGCCCAGCAGCAGGGGATGGAGGGGGGGGGGGGGTGAACTTCTGACATACCTCGTCGTGGTAAGGTCAGATGGAAGTAGGGACAGGATACCTGTCAAAAACAGGTACTTGCTCCCCCCTCCCCCTGAAAGGTGCCAAATGTGGCACCGGAGGGGGGGGGGAGACAGATAAGTGGAGCTTTCACTTTTGGGTGGAACTCCGCTTTAAGCGTCACATGCTGCCAGCAAAGTGCAAAGCAGGGACAGTTAAGTGCCTTGGACATAATGGGTGAGATTTACTAAAACTAGAGAACTCCGAATCTGGTGCATCTGTGCATGGTAGCTAATCGGCTTCTAACTTCAGCTTGTACAAAAACACTAAATCTGGGCGCTCCAGGTCCTCTCCATCAATGGCTTATGTAAGCATCATAATTGGTAGTACTTCCTCAGAACTGTGAGAGTCCTCTGTAAGAACAAATGAGCAAAAACTGAGTTATAAAAGCGTGACTTACCTCAACCACCGGAGGAAGTAAAAAGTAAAAAATATTACAACTCACTGGGCTAAATTAAATCATCATTTTATTGTATCAAAAACTTGCACATTTTGTAAGTTTAACTGCTTGCCGGCTGTCAATTGACGGCCAGGCGGCGCGGCTCTCGTGGCGGGAGAGCGTCATATGACATCCTCCCCTTCCCGGCCCACCAGGGGGCGCCGTGCCCGCCGTGTCACTGGGGACTCGATGCGCGTGCCTGGCAGCCGCGATGTCCACCGGGCACCCGCGATTGCCCGGTAACACAGCAGGACCGTGGAACTGTGTATGTAGACACAAAGATCCACAGTCCTGTCAGAGGAGAGGAGACCGATGGTGTGTTCTCAGTACAGAGAAACACAGATCGGTCTCCTCCCCTTGTGAATCACTCCCAGGGAACATATTAACCCCTTCAGCGCCCCCTAGTGTTAACCCCTTCCCTGCCAGTCACATTTATACAGTAATCAATGCATTTTTATAGCACTGATCGCTGTATAAATGTGAATGGTTCCAAAAATGTGTCAAAAGTGTCTGATATGTCCGCTGCAATATCGCAGTCATGATAAAAATCACAGATCGCCGCCATTACTAATAAAAAAATAAATAAAATAATAATAAAAATGCTATAAATCTATCCTCTATTTTGTAGGCGCTATAACTTTTGCGCAAACCAATCAATATACGCTTATTGCGTTTTTTTTGTTTTGTTTTTTACCAAAAATATGTAGAAGAATACATATCAGCCTAAACTGAGGAAAACATTTTGTTTTTAAAAAAAATTGGATATTTATTATAGCAAAAAGTAAAAAATGTATTTATTTATTTTTTTAAACTTGTCCCTCCTCTTTTTTGTTTATAGCGCAAAAAATAAAAACCGCAGAGGTGATAAAATACCACCAAAAAAAAGCTCTATTTGTGGGGACAAAATGATAAATTTCATCTGGGTACAGTGTTGTATGACCACGCAATTGTCATTCAAAGTGTGACAGCACTGAAAGCTGAAAAATGGCTTGGGCAGGAAGGGGGTGAAAATGCACTGTACTGAGGTGGTTAACCACGTAAGGACCGCCTCCTGTAGATTTACGTCAGCAGAATGGCACGGCTGGGCATAAGCACGTACCTGTACGTCCTCCTTTAAGTGCCCAGCCGTGGGTCGCGCGCGCGCCGCCGCCGGCGCGCTTGCTACTCGGTCCTGAGCTCCGTGACCGCGGGACCAGCGGACCCGATCGCCGCTGGTGTCCCGCGATCCGGTCACAGAGCTGAAGAACGGGGAGAGGTCTGTGTAAACAAACCTCTCCCCGTGCTTCCTACACTGCCTGTCACTGATCGACTGTTCCCTGTCATCGGGAAAGCCGATCAGTGACGTCAGACGTAAAGCCACGCCCCCTACTGTGTAAAAAAAAAACCCCACACACGTCATAGACTTAACCCCTCCCCGTCCCCTAGTGGTTAATTCCTTCACTGCCAGTGTCATTTACATACGAATCAGTTCATTTAAATAGCACTGATTTCTGTATAAATGACAATGGTCCCAAAAATGTGTCAAAAATGTCCGCCATAATGTCGCAGTCACAATAAAAATCGCTGATCTCCGCCATTACTAGTAAAAAAAAAATATTAATAAAAATGCTATAAAACTATCCCCAATTTTGTAAACGCTATAACTTTTGCGCAAACCAATCAATAATCACTAATTGCGATTTATTTTTATTTTTTTTTTACCAAAAATATGTAGAAGAATACGTATCGGCCTAAACTGAGGAAAAAAATATTTTTTGGGGATATTTATTTTAGCAAAAAGTTAAAAAATATTGCATTTCTTTCAAAATTGTCGCTCTATTTTTGTTTATAGCGCAAAAAATAAAAACCGCATAGGCGATCAAATACCATCAAAAGAAAGCTCTATTTGTGGGAAAAAAAGGACACCAATTTTGTTTGGGAGCCACGTCGCACGACCATGCAATTGTCAGTTAAAGCGAAGCAGTGCCGAATCGCAAAAAGGGGCCTGGTCCTTTGGCTGCAAATTGGTCCGGGGGTTAAGTGGTTAAAATGGTACCAAAACCATGCTATTACATCATACACACCTAAAACCATGCATCCACCTCACTCGCATAATATATGTTATAAATTGTACATACATATACAGTATCTCACGAAAGAGTACATCCTTCACATTTTTGTAAATATTTTATATAAATGCATGTGACAACATTGAAGAAATTATACTTTGCTACAATGTAAAGTAGTGAGTGTACAGCTTGTATAACAGTGTAAATTTGCTGTCCCCTCAAAATAACTCAACACACAGCCATTAATGTCTAAGTTGCTGGCAACAAAAGTGAGTACACCCCTAAGTGAAAATTTCCAAATTGGGCCCAAAGTGTCAATATTTTGTGTGACCACCATTATTTTCCATCACTGCCTTAACCCTCTTGGGCATGGAGTTCACCAGAGCTTCAAAGGTTGCCACTGGAGTCCTTTTCAACTCCTCTAACGACATCACAGAGCTGGTGGATGTTAGAGACCTTGCGCTCCTCCGCTTTCCGTTTGAGATGCCCCACATATGCTCAATAGGGTTTAGGTCTGGCGAAATGCTTGGCCAGTCCATCGCCTTTACCCTCAGCTTCTTTAGCAATGCAGTGGTCGTCTTGGGGGTGTGTCTGGGGTCGTTATCATATTGGAATACTGCCCTGCGGCCCAGTCTCCAAAGGGAGGGGGATCATGCTCTGCTTCAGTATGTCACAGTACATGTTGGCATTCATGGCTCTCTCAATGAACTGTAGCTCCCCAGTGCCGGAAGCACTCATGCAGCACCAAACCATGACACTCCCACCACCATGCTTGACTGCAGGCAAGACACACTTGCTTTTTGTACTTCTCACCCGGTTGCCGCCACACATGCTTGACTCCATCTGAACCAAATACGTTTATCTTGGTCTCATCAGACCACAGGACATGGTTCCAGTAATCCATGACCTTAGTTTGCGGAAAACAAGCGGACTGTTTGCAGGCTTTCTTGTGCATCATCTTTAGAAGAGGCTTCCTTCTGGGACGACAGCCATGCAGACCAATTTGATGCAGTGTGCAGTGTATGGTCAGAGCACTGACAGGCTGACCCCCACCCCTTCAACCTCTGCAGCAATGCTGGCAGCACTCATTCGTCTATTTCCCAAAGACAACCTCTGGATATGACGCTGAGCATGTGCACTCAACTTCTTTGGTCGACCATGGCGAGGCCTGTTCTGAGTGGAACCTGTCCTGTTAAACCACTGTATGGTCTTGGCCACCATGCTGCAGCTCACGTTCAGGGTCTTGCCAATCCTCATATAGCCTAGGCCATCTTTATATAGAGCAACAATTCTTTTTTTCAGATCCTCAGAGCATTTTTTGCCATAAGGTGCCATTTTGAACTTCCAGTGACCAGTATGATAGAGAGCGATAACCCCTAATTTAACACATCTGCCCCCCATTAACACCTGAGACTTTGTAACACTAACGAGTCACATGACACCAGGGGGGGGGGTGGCGGCTATGTTCACTTAGGGGTGTACTCACTTTTGTTGCCAGCGGTTTAGACATTAATGGCTGTGTGTTGAGCCATTTTGAGGGGACAGCAAATTTACACTGTTATACACAAGCTGTACACTCACTACTTTACATTCTAGCAAAGTGTAATTTCTTCAGTGTTGTCACATGAACAGATATTTATTAAATATTTACAAAAAATATGGAGGGGTGTACTCACCTTTGTGAGATACTGTAGCCATGACCCCCCCCTGCCCCTGCCCCAAAGCACCCCCCTTCCTGACATGCCGGGCTGCATGCTCGGATAAGGGTCTGGCGTGGGGGCTCCCCTTAAAATCCATACCGAAGGGTCTGATATGGTATTGTGGGGGGGGGGGGGGGGTGGGTGTAACCCTACGCTGTTTATTTTTTATTTTGGTGTTGGGCTCCCTTCAAGATCCTCAGAGCACAAGTCACATGCCAAAGTCCTAATCAGTTAACCACTTCAGCCCCCGGACCAATTGGCAGCCAAAGGACCAGGCCCCTTTTTGCGATTCGGCACTGCGTCGCTTTAACTGACAATTGCGCGGTCGTGCGACGTGGCTCCCAAACAAAATTGGCGTCCTTTTTTTCCCACAAATAGAGCTTCTTTGATCGCCCCTGCGGTTTTTATTTTTTGCGCTATAAACAAAAATAGAGCGACAATTTTGAAAAAAATGCAATATTTTTTACTTTTTGCTATAATAACTATCCCCAAAAAATATATAAAAAAACATTTTTTTTTCCTCAGTTTCGGCCGATACGTATTCTTCTACATATTTTTGGTTAAAAAAATCGCAATTAGCGATTATTGTGATTGGTTTGCGCAAAAGTTATAGCGTTTAAAAAATAGGGGATAGTTTTATAGCATTTTTATTAATATTTTTTTTTTTACTAGTAATGGCGGCGATCAGCGATTTTTATTGTGACTGCGACATTATGGCGGACACATCGGACATTTTTGACACATTTTTGGGACATTTGTCATTTATACAGAAATCAGTGCTATTTAAATAGCACTGATTCCTATGTAAATGACAGTTGCAGTGAAGGGGTTAACCACTAGGGGGCGGGGAGGAGTCAGTGTGACGTGTTGTGTTTATTTTACAGTAGGGGGCGTGGCTGTACGTCTGACGTCATTGATCCGCGTTCCCGATGACAGGGAACAGCCGATCACTGACAGTCAGTGTAGGAAGCGCGACCCACAGGCAGGCACATGCACGATCACGTACAGGTACGTGATTTTGCCTGCCCGTGCCATTTTGCCGACGTATATCGGCGTTAGGCGGTCGGGAAGCGGTTAAGATGATTATCCGACCTTGATCAGACTGATATTGAATGGTCTGAAAACTAACCAAAGTAGTGCAGAAACTTTTTCGGACCAGCTAAGTTAAGACGGCTCTCATAGGTAACCATTGATTTGTACACGTCATGCGACATATGCTCCCAAAGTAGGAGCGTATGTTGCACCAGTGTGAACCAGGCCAGATACGACATTGATGTGACTTTTTACACTCTGTGGCATTGAAGCCGTATCAATGTCTGACCAAGGTAATACAAGAACATTTTCTAATGTTGGACCGACTTGTGTAGTATCAGTTAAGACAGCTCTCATAGGGAAACCTTGAATTTCACATGTCTTCCGACTTGGGGTCTCACAAGTTGGATCATATGTCACATTAGTGTGAACCGAGCCTAAGTCAGGCTTTTTTAACTCAGTTTTTGTAACGTCAGCTTGTTCAATTAACCACTTTACGACCAGCGCAGGGCGATGTATGTCCCTTTTTTGAAGAGGGATACCTCGGTAATGGCAGCAGCTACTGCCACAACCGAGATATCCATCTCTTCAGGCGCCGGTCGTATTTACGATAATGGTGGTCTCCGCGGCGGATTCACCGCAAGATCACCGTTGGCGGCGGGAGAGGTGCCCCCACGCCCTCCAGCGCTTTCCGGAGCCGTCGGTAGCGGCGGAGGAAATCGGTTCCTTTGATCTGCTGGGTATGGAGACGAGTGAGGCTAAGATGGCCCCCACCTGTCTCTATACCATAGCATACCTCCTAAAGGAAAACATTTTCAGTGTCATTTTTTTAAATTATGTTTTTTTTTTTTATTTTGCATTTAAGTCCCAATATGAGATCTGAGGACTTTTTGACCCCAGATCTCATATTTAAGAGGACCTGTCATGCTTTTTTTTTTTTTCCTGTAGAATTTTTTAAACGTCGCCCATGGAGATTTTTGAGGGTAAAAGTTTGACGCCATTCCACGAGCGGGCACAATTTTGAAGCGTGACATATTGGGTATCAATTTACTTGGCGTAACATTATCTTTCACGATATATAAACTTTACTGTTGTCTTATTTTTTTATTCAAAAAAGTGCGCTTGTAAGACCGCTGCGCAAATACGGTGTGAAAAAAGTATTGCAACGACCGCCATTTTATTCTCTAGGGTGTTAGAAAAAAAACAATATATAATGTTTGGGGGTTCCAAGTCATTTTCTAGCAAAAAAAAATAAACAGTTTTAAACAAACATGTAAACCCCTAAAATCCAAAACGAGGCTGGTCTTAAAGTGATCACAGATTGACTTTTAGTACAGAAGCAAAGGTTTGTGTGTATTTGCCTAAACAGCACCTTGCATTTTGAGTCTTTCAGAGGGCATGAAGATTTGTGTCGTAAGTCTAAATACCTACTTTGCACTCTTGTTGCCAGATCAGTAGATTTAGTGTTAAGATGCTATTGTTGCTTGGGAATATCAATATGTGATCAAAGAGAGTCTGCTGGGCCCCTTGACAGTCACATGCTCTGCATGGGTTTAATAGTGAAAAAGCAATGCACCTCTCAGCCAAGTCTCTATTGGTAGCACAATTCCATTGGATCTTTTAAAAATATCCAAAGGCTCGTTGGCAGTTGCTGTGTTTGAAAAACATTTTTAATACAATCTTTTGGAGTCAGTTGGATCTTTCTACATATGCAGTATACCTTTTGGATATAGAACTTCTTGCACCCTAATCCGAAGTTAGACATTTCTGCTTTCCATGATTGTATTATTGATATTACATAAGAGTTGCCCTTGACCAGTGTGCAAAACTGATTTTCTTTCTCTCGCTATTCTAGCTGCCACTTTTGCATTGTAGACTATTTACGGGTGGCTAGTATATAGACATTGAGAAGCTGTCATTACAGTTTTTTTTTTTTTTTTTTTCTTCTTCTTCTTCTCTATTTCTCTGCTTTGTTTACATATGCTGTTCTAACAGACCAAAGCTGTGATTGACTTTACTTACTGGCACTATAGACTCCCCTACAGCAATACACTCTCTACAAGTCTCAGGGAAGGTTTGAAAGGACATGAAATCATAAATGCTAGGATTGTGTTACAGACCTTCCTGGTAAAAGGGATGGAAATAGCTGATATCTGTAATTGTCAGGAAACTTTACTGGCCTGAAAGGGAGCCGTGTAAATAGCCTGAATGTTTTCCTTTTGAACATTATTTTTTTTTCTTTAACAATGATGCTATTCTTTGTTAAGTAGCCAGTGTGCCGCTCCAGTGTGAAAGTAGCCTTAAAGAAAAAAATAACAGGTCTGTGAGAGCCAGAATTCTTACTGGTTGGTAGGTGACCAAAAACTTATGTCATGCAATAAAATGCAAATACATTGTGATTTTTCTGGATTTTTGTTTTAGATTCCGTCTCTCACAGTTTAAGAATACTTATAAAAATTACAGACCTCTACATGCTTTGTAAGTAGGGAAACCTGCAAAATTGGCAGTGTTTTAAATACTTGTTCTCCCCCACTAATATATATATATATATATATATATATATATATATATATATATATATATATATATATATATATATATATATATATATATATAGATATAGTGAAGCGCTTGAAAAAAGTCCAACATGAACCTAAAATGTATTGCTGGCACAGACTCAACTAGCAGAAACAAATGTAACCCACTTTTAAAAAGTCTGAAATAAGCCAAAGGGATGGGTCTTGAGGTATCAAATAAGTGAAGAGACCGCCACTGTCACCCAAACACACAGCCTCTTACCCATAGGTGGATGTTAACAAGCATGGATATAAATCACTGACCGCTCCTCAGCAGCACTGGGATGACTCTGTATCTCCTTCACAGTCTCAATACCCAGTTAAAGTGGTGGGACACCCTGAAAACAAAAACTTTTGTAACAATTTCAAATGAAAAAAAAAAAAAATATATATATTTTTTTTTTTTACTTACCAGAAATGGCTGTTGCTAGGCAGATTGTCCTAATCTGCCTCCTCCAGCTCCGCGGTGATCTTCTCTCCTTCCGTCTTCTATGGAATGGGGCGCAGTGTGTTATGGGAACTGTGTCCCACAACACATTGCGTTCCCTATTCACAAATCCCACTCGCGCATGCGCAGTAGGCCGCGCGAAGCCGTTTCCCTTACTGAGGATGGCGGCGCTGGATCCGGAACGCCGAGGGACATCTCGGCCTCCACGAACAGCATCGCGGGCGCCCTGGGAGGGTAAGTGTACTTATTAAAAGTCAGCAGCGACTTTTTTTTTAGCTGCTGACTTTTAAAATTATTTTTTTTTAAGCTGACACACCGCTTTAAGAGAAAAAAAAGACTCCTCATAGTGCAGACATCCAAATGTTAGTTTATTGATAAAAAGTTTTGCGCTCACATTTCAGCAGGTTAATAAAGACATTGTAGGAAACGTCCAGCATTTCCAACCCACAAAACGGGCGCCGCCGCGTTCCAGCATGCAAGTCCCATCACGCCTCTCCAACTCCTACGCGATTCGTCAGCTATGACGTCGTCAGGGGTGTGACTTGACATGTGCCATGCTCGAGATATATATATATATATATATATATAGGGACCGCTAATTAGTGGGCGGGCCTGTGTTCCAACAGAAAGCTATAGAAGATCTACTGAGTTCCAACGACAGGAAACAGGAAATACTTATGCTTTCCATTGACAGGAAGCATAAATACTTATAGTGAATCTTAAAGAGGAAGTAAACCCTGATGGGTTTACTTCCTCTTTGTTTTCCTGCAAAGGTAAAGCATAATGGACTACTATGCATTGCATAGTAGCCCATTATGTGTCACTTGCCTGACACAGGAGCCAGCAATGTTACTGATGTCCCCTCTTCTACGGAGCGTCCACCTTCCTTCCAGTTATGGCCGGAGCAGCGATAACGTCACTCCGGCGCATGCGCGCGGGAGCCGTAAGTGACGGCATGTTTGCCTTCACTTGCGGGGCGCCCAGTGCGCCTGATCATTGCGGAGTACGCCCCAGTGTTTACTCATTATTTTCTTAACAGAAAAATGTTGGTTAGAATAGGTAGTAAGGAGAGGAAACTTAAGAGTCATCCTGATCCCTAATCCTAGGGGCCAGCAGATCATCTCTGACCCTCTCATCAGCACTTTTAATAGCATCCTACAATTCTGATAGCGGATAGCTTTTCTCAAGGAATTTCAACTTGAGAGATGAGGCCTCCTGGAGAAAGTCCCTCCTATTGGTGCAATTTCTCTGGAGATTTAAGAATTGACTTTTGGGCACCGACCTCAACCAAGCTGCATGGTGACAGCTATTGGTGTTAATAAAGCCATTTCTGTCAGTTTCTTTAACCACTTGCCGACCAGCCGCCGCAGTTGTACTGCGGCAGAATGGAAGGGCTGGGCGAAACAACGTTATGTAATGTCGCTTCGCCCTGTGGCCATTAGGGGCGCGCGCCGCCTGCTCGCCCACGGAACCGATGTGAGTGCCCGATGGTTGTGATCGATAGGGGCACGCGGAGAACCGGGATTTGTTGTGTAAACACAGTTTCCGTTTTTCTGAGGGGAGAAGTGACAAATCGTCTGTTCATACAAAGTATGAACAGCGATCTGTCATCTCCCCTAGTCAGCCCCCCCCCTTCAGTTAGAACACACACTAGGTTACACAATTAACCCCTTCATCGCCCCCTAGTGTTAACCCCTTCCCTGCCAGTGACATTTTTACAGTAATCAGTGCATTTTTATGTCATGTGACTCGTTAGTGTTACAAGGTCTCAGGTGTGAATGGGGAGCAGGTGTGTTTAAATTTGGTGTTATCGCTCTCTCACTCTCATACTCATCACTGGAAGTTCAACATGGCACCTCATGGCAACAAACTCGCTGAGGATCTGAAAAAAAAGAATTGTTACTCTACATAAAGATGACCTAGGGCCCTATGCTATAAGGAGATTGCCAAGACCCTGAAACTGAGCTGCAGCACGGTGGCCATGACCATACAGCGGTTTAACAGGACAGGTTCAACTCAGAACAAGCCTCACCATGGATGACCAAAGAAGTTGAGTGAACATGATTAGCGTCATATCCAGAGGTTGTCTTTGGGAAATAGACGTATGGGTGCTGCCAGCATTGCTGCAGAGGTTGAAGGAGTGTGGGGTCAGCCTGTGAGTGCTCAGACCATAAACCGTACGTTGCATCAAATTGGTCTGCATGGCTTTCGTCCCAGAAGGAAGCCTCTTCTAAAGCAGATGCACAAGAAAGACTGCAAACAGTTTGTTGAAGACAAGCAGACTAAGGACATGGATTACTGGATTCATGTCCTGTTGTCTGATGAAACCAAGATAAACTTATTTGGTTCAGATGGTGTCAAGTGTGTGTGGCGGCAACCAGGTGAGAAGTACAAAGACAAGTGTGTCCTGCCTACAGTCAAGCATGGTGGTGGGAGTGTCATGTTCTGGGGCTGCATGAGTGCTGCTGGCACTGGGGAGCTACAGTTAATTGAAAGAACCATGAATGCCAACATGTACTGTGACATACTGAAGCAGAGCATGATCCCCTCCCATCGGAGACTGTGCCACAGGGCAGTATTCCAACGTAACGACCCCAAACACACCTCCAAAATGACCCCTGCCTTGCTAAAGAAGCTGCGGGTAAAGGTGATGGACTGGCCAAACATGTCTCCAGACCTAAACCCTATTGAGCATCTGTGGGGGATCCTCAAACGGAAGGTGGAGGAGCACAAGGTCTCTAACATCCACCAGCTCCGTGATGTCGTCATGGAGGAGTGGAAGAGGACTCCAGTGGCAACCCGTGAAGCTCTGATGAACTCCATGCCCACGATTAATGGCTGTGTTTTTAGTTATTTTGAGGGGACAGCAGATTTACACTGCTCTCACTAGTTTACATTGTAGCAAAGTGTAATTTCTTCAGTGTTGTCATATGAAAAGATATAATAAAATAGTTACAAAAATGTGAGGGGTGTACTCACTTTTGTGAGATACCGTGTGTGTATAAAAAAAAAAAAAATATATATATATATATATATATATATATGTGTGTGTGTGTATATGTGTGTGTGTGTGTGTATATATATGTGTATATATATATATATATATATAATATATATTTAGGGCTGTTACTGATTCAAATTTTTGTGTTTGATTAATAGATTTTTTTTTTTTTTATCGATTAATCAAATAATTTGGATTAATTATAACGCACATACAGATCCAACTACTTTTAGCTGATCTCCTTGCATTGCAACTCTGCATTAGTCAGTGGTAAATGTGATATACACTATATACAATCACCCGACACTAGTTCGTTTCCACAATCAATGACTTAACTTCACAGTTCACACAAATTAGTTTTAAATTCAAACTGTAGCACTGACGTAAGTAATTTTCTTATTTCCAAAGTAGCGTGACAATCCACCCACCACCGGTCTAACTAAACACTCTCACCTTATGGCATGGACCCCTTGCATTGTCAGCGCCGGTCCTGGGAGCTGCAGGCAGGAGTTTTTACGCGGACTAGGCCGAAGCCGCAACCTCGCCTAAAAACTCCTACCCGCAGCTCCTCAGGACCGGCGCGGTGTCGGCGACGGTCCTGGTGAAAAAATCGATTTGCTGAAAATTTGACTAGATTTGCCCCCCCCCCAGTTAGAAACACACCTCTAGGAACATATAACCCCTACACTGCCACCTAGTGGTTAACCCCTTCACTGCCAGTGTAATTTACACAGGAATCAGTGCATTTAAATAGCACTGATTGCGGTATAAATTACAATGGTCCCAAAAATGTGTCAAAAATGTCCGATGTGTCCGCCATAATGTCGCAGTCACAATAAAAATCGCTGATCGCCACCATTACTAGTAAAAAAAAATAATTATTAATAAAAATGCTATAAAACAATCCCCTATTTTGTAAACACTATAACTTCTGCACAAACCAATCAATAATCGCTTATTGCAATTTTTTTTTTTACCAAAAATATGTAGAAGAATACGTATCGGCCTAAACTGAGGAAAAAAATGTTTTTTTATATATTTTTGGGGGATATTTATTATAGCAAAAAGTAAAAAATAATGCGTTTTTTTTTTTTTTTCAAAATTGTCGCTCTTTTTTTTGTTTATAGCACAAAAAATAAAAGCCGCAGGGGCGATCAAATACCACCAAAAGAAAGCTCTATTTGTGGGGAAAAAAAGGACGTCAATTTTGTTTGGGAGCCACATCGCACGACCGCACAATTGTCAGTTAAAGCGACGCAGTGCAGAATCGCAAAAAGTGGTCTGGTCTTAAGCCAGCAAAATGGTCCGGTCTGAAAGTGGTTAAACTGCCTGGTTCATTTCATCAATTGCCTTCGCCTTGGTCAAACATTTCTAGACACTCTCTGTTGATTCATGGTTCCTTACTCGAGGTGAAGGCCATTTAATTCAGAAGATGCAAGCAGGCCACCTAGTGGTAATATTTTTTCCAGATGAGCAGGACCACGGCATAGATCAGTTTGCCATAGCGTTACAGATGCTCCTGGTTCGCACTGCTTGCCTGGATCCTCCCACTGTTTCAGTACACTGTTTCCAGATGAGCAGGACCACGGCATAGATCAGTTTGCCATAGCGTTACAGATGCTCCTGGTTCGCACTGCTTGCCTGGATCCTCCCACTGTTTCAGTACAACCTGTGTTGCATGCCATTCCTGCTGCTGCTCCAGTCTCTGTGCAGGCACCCACCTTGAATATTACCTCCTGTAAGGTATGTCTGGATCCGCTCCGCTTCTCCAGCGATTTGGGGGTGATCCAGTTCAATGCAGAGGGTTTCTCAACCAGGTTGGGACATACTTTGAGATGCAGCCCCAGGCGTTCCCCACGGACATAAGCAAAGAAGCTTCATTATTTGCTTTCTGATAGAGCCTTGGTCTATGAAAACCCTCTATGGAAGATGCAAAGACTCATTGTCCTAAATTACCCTGAGTTTATGGCTTCCTTTAATAGGGCATTTGACGTTACTGCACACTTCACTGCCAATTACGCCATTGAATTCCGTACTCTGGCAGCAGAGGTCACTTGGAACAATGAGCCCTCGTGGCTGCTTTTTCTCACGGTCTCTCGGATAACATCAAAGATGAGATAGCAGCCCGGGACATATACCTAAAGATCTGGAGAGGTTGATCACGTTTGCCATTCTCATTGACTCCAGACTCCAAGAGAGACCTTCCTTTAAGGAGCACTTGCGGAGGCCTCCTGTAAATTTGTCTCCAAGCTCAGCTGTCTCCCTTGCCTCCTGCTTCCGAGTCCCCCAGTGTAGTAGAACCCATGCAGTTGGGATTCACACGTCTCTCTGCAGAGGAGAGGGCCTTTAGCCAGAGGGAGAGGTTGTGCCTTTATTGTGACCAGGCAGGTCACTTTTTGAAGTCTTGTCCTTTCTGTCCAGGAAACGCTTGCACCTGAGGTCCTGTAGGGGACAGAAGGATAAGCCTCTAGTTCCGGTTACCCTTTCTAGGTCTGAGTTGTCCATCGATGCACAGTCTCTAATCGACTCTGGGGCTGCAGGCCTGTTCATAGATCATGCACTTGTCATGTCTAAGCACTCAATTCCACTGCAGCTTTGTGTTACTACACTTGCCATTAGGACTATTAATGGGAGACCTCTACAGCCTTCCCATGTGATTCATGAGACTGCCCTGTTGACCATGGCCGTAGGGGCTCTTCACCATGAGATAATCCAATTTCAAGTAATTTCCTCACCTCATTACCTGGTGGTTATTGGTTATCCTTGGTTACAGAGGCACAGCCCCTCTTTTGATTGGCTTCGTGCTGAGGTTCTTTCCTGGTTGCCACAATGCAGTAAAACATGTTTTCAGTGGCTAAGGTCTTGTGCACCTCTCCTCCTCCTTGCCAGAGGAGTACCGCAAATTTAGCGAGGTCTTTGGCCAAGGTCCAGCCAGTAGTTTGCCTCCACACCTGTCGTACGATTGCGCAATTGACCTTCAACCTGGTTCCATGCCCCCTCATGGCCAAGTTGTTTGTCTTGGAGGATAAAGCCATAGAGGACCATGCTGCCGATGCACTTTCTCGCGGGTTCATTCGCAAATCCTTCTGCTGGTGCTAGCTTCTTTGTGAAAAAGAAGAGTGGTGGACTGAGACCTTGAATCAATTTATAGGGGTTTAAATCGCATCACAATTAAGAATGCGTATCCGATTTTGTTGATTACGAATTTATTTGACCGTTTTAAGGTGCGAAGCTCGATCTGAGAGGGGCATACAATCTTGTGAGGATCAAGGAGGGCGACGAATGGAAAACTGCGTTTAATACCAGGACAGGACCGGACATTAGGAATACCTCCGTAATGTCATTTGTGCTGTACAATGCTCCTGCAGTTCTTCAGGAATTCATCAACGATGTCCTCCAAGATATGTTGCAGCAATGTGTGGTGGTTTTATCTTGACCATATTCTCATGTTTTCTAAATCCCCAGAGAGCCACCACACAGATGTCTCCCATGTGCTACAGAGGCTGAGAGATAATAAGCTGTATTGCAAGTTGGAAAAGTGCAAGTTCCATCATGAACAGGTTAAAATTCTGGGTTATGTTATTTCTACTGCTGGTTTTTTGATGGACCCAGAAACTATCTGCAGTTCTACAGTGGCCTCCGCTATAACATTTTTTGGGGTCTGCCAGGTATTATTGGAAATTAATTCGTAACTTCTCTTCTCTGGTCAAACTCCTGACTGATATGACCAGAAAGGACGGTAACCCACGGAATTGGTCTCCAGATTCCATTAAAGCCTTTGAGTCTCTCAAGGCTGCCTTTGTTTCAGCTCCTGTGCTGGCACATTCTGATCCCACGTTACCCTTCATTCTTGAGATTAATGCATCTAAAACTGGAGTAGGTGCCCTTCTGTCTCAACGTCCTACCTCTGAGAGCACTATGCGTCTTTGTGGCTACTTTTCTAAGAATGTGTCTCCTGCAGAATGAAATTACTAGATTGGCGACAGAGAATTGTTAGCTATCATTTTAGCCCTTAAAGAAGGCACCTTCTCAAAGGTACCACTGTGCCAGTCCTCATTTTGACTGACCATAAAAATTTCTCACATTCTTGTCTGAGGCAAAACGCTTATCTCCCAGAAGGACGTGATGGGCTTTTTTTCAGTCAAGCTTCAATTACATAGTCTCACTATTACCTGGTACTAAGAATGTAAGGGCTGACGCATTGTCCCAACAGTTTTCCTCCGCTTCCAAGATGGAGTCGATTCCTGCTCTTGTGATACCTCCCGATCATATTCTGGCCACTGTTTGTACTAGTCTTACTTCACCTGTGGATGGCAGAATTCTCGACGCTCAGATCCATTCTCCTCCTGTGAAACCTTGTAAATGCTGCTTTGTCCCTGAGAATCTCTGCACTGCTTTGCTTCCAGACTTACCATTGACCCAAGGCAGCTGGTCACCCAGGGAAGAATCAACTCATATGGGCTATTTGTCAACAATTCTGGTGGCCTAGTCTTTGCGCTGATTTAGCCGCCTTAATAGCCGCTTGTTCCATGTGTGCTCAGAGTGAGACACCACGACACCTTCCAGTGGGCCTCCTACAACCCATACTCAATGGAGAGAGGCCTTGGACCCACATGTTTTATTGTGGAGTTGCCTAACTCCCAGGGAAACGGTTATTATGGTGGTTGAACGGTTCTCGAAAATGTCACAAAGTTGCCCACATCCAAAGAACTGGCATCCACTTTTGCTCTGGAGATCTTTCGGTTACATGGGCTACCCAAGGTGTAGTCAGTTTGTCTCCAGGTTTTGGCAAGCCTTTTGTGCACAGTTGGGAATTCCGCTTTCCTTCTCCTTTGCGTATCACCTGCAGTCTAATGGGGCTGCAGAATGAGCCAACCAAGCCTTGGAGCAGTTTCTACATTGCTATATTTCTGACCACCATAACAACTGGTCAGACCTCTCACCTTGAGTGGAATTTGCTCACAATAGTGCCGTCAATACCACTTTCTGATTTGTCCTCGTTTATGGCGAATTATGGTCTCCAACCATCCATGTTGCCTGACTCATTTGTTCCTCAAAGAATTCTTGCATTAGAGGAGCATCACCGCGATCTTCGTTCTACTTGGCTACCGGTCCAAGAGTCCTTGCACTGTGCCAGTGATAGGTACAGACTCCATGCTGACCGCAGACTCCTACCTGTGTCTTTCTACCAGGTTGGGGAGAGGGTCTGGCTGTCCGTGTTCCCTCACTGAAACTGGCACCATGGTTTATTGGGAACTCCATATTCTCCCCAAGATCATACCAGTGGCTTACACATTAGACCTTCCTTCTAACATGCGTATTTCAAATGTATTCAATGTCTCCTTATTAAAACCTGTGGTGTGCTACCGTTTCACCACATCCTCGCTCGGGTTCAGATTGAGAACCATGAAGAGTATGAGATGCAATCGATCATTGACTCCCGTAGGTTCGGTGGGCGCATACAGTACCTGGTTCATTGGAAAGAGTATGGTCTGGGGGGAATGCTCTTTGGGCTCATCCTCAGACTTGCATGCTCCGGTCGTCCTCTGTGCTTTCCATAGACTTTTTTCCCTCAAGCCTGGTGGCCCTCTGAGGGGGAGGAGTCGTTGAGAAGGGGTACTGTCAGGGCTAGGCTCAGCCCTCCCTTCTCAGTGCTCGGGTTGCTCAGCTCATGGTTAATTGCCAGCAATCACTGTTCCACAGTGGCTCGCCTGGTGATCATTTCCTGCCCGTCAGCCAGCCCCTTCTGGCTATTTAAACTGCCTGGTTCATTTCTTCCATGCCTTCGCCTTGGTCAAACATATCTGCAGACTCTGTGTTCCTGTTGAAGACTTGCTTGGCTGATGTCCCTTCTGGGTCCTGATCCTGGCTGCTGCCTCTGACTACGCTGATCTCTGACTTCCTGATTTACTGGCTTGTTCTGACTACCCCCTTTTGGCTACCGTACCCTGGCTATGTTTTCACTATGTTTGTTTGCTGATTTGTACCATTTTGTACCATTATATTAAAAGGTGTGATTTTTACTGCATTTTCTGTCTCCGTCTGATTCATGGTTCCTGACACTCGGGCTGGGGTGCGGTTCTGGGGGAAGCCACTGTCTAGGGGAAGTGGTTTTGGATGGAAAAGCTTGCCCATCGACATCTTCGAGATTCCGGAGGCTCGTCTTGCTCTAGTTTCCTGGACAGCCAGATTACAGGGATACCAATCCGACAGTGGCCTAGCTGTGGCCTATATCAACCACCAAGGGGGCACCAGGAGTCAAGCAGCCCCGGAGGAGGTGAGCTACATTCTGACCATGGCAGAGAAACGTTCCATTTCTGCGATAGTATTTATTCCAGGGGTGAATAACTGGCAGGCGGACTTCTAAGTTGTTTCCAGGGGAGTGGTCTCTACATCCTGAGATATTTTTTCATCGATTTGCCAGTGATGGGGTACCCTGGACATAGACCTGTTGACATCCAGGTTTAACATCAAACTGGACAGGGATCTGCTCGTAATTGGGGCGGATGCTTTGGTGACTCATTGGGATGAATTCTCCCTGTTCTATGCTTTTCCTCTGGCCACGACTTCTGTGCAGGATCCAGGAAGAGGGAAAGCCAGTGATACTGGTAGCCCTGGCCTGGCTCAGAAAGTCTTGGTACGCTGAAATTGTAAAGGTGACGGTAGGAAAACCATGGACTTTTCCCCTCTGTCCGGACCTGCTCTCTTAAGGTATTCCATCCTGCATTACAGTCGCTAAATTTGACAGTTTAGCTATTGAAGCCTGGATTTTAAAGGACTGAGGGGTCTCTGGTCTGGTGGTTTCTAGGAATGCCAGGAAGCCAGTCTCTATGAACACCTACTACAGAGTTTGGAAGTCTTACATTTCCTGGCAGGGGCGTTGCTAGGTCTGCAAAAGATCTGGGGCTAGAGCCCATAGCAGCAGTCACCACCCTTTTTGCAGGCGGGAGGGGGGGGGGGGGGGGGGGCCCGGTGGTAAGCAATTTTTTCTGGCAAAGGCTGGTGTTGGCGTTTTCAATCATCATGGCACCATGGTTGATATGATGTCAGGGTGAACCAAGTGCATTGTTTCTATTGTTACATTGTAATATATAATGAAGTGGTTCAACTCGCCATAATGCAGAATCAGTGAGAGCCCTGGGTGTGTCACTTGCCACATCTCCTGCCACTAGATGCAGCTTTTTAACTTGCCACTGTCACCTGCCACTAGATGTGGATTGTCAATTGCCACATCACCTGCCACCATTTGCAGATTGCCATGTCACCTGCCACAATTTGCAGATTGACACTTGCCACGTCACCTGCCACCATTTGCAGATTGTCACTTGCCACATCACCTGCCATCATTTGCAGATTGTCACTTGCCACCATTTGCAGGTTGTCACTTGCCACATCACCTGCCACCCGATGCAGATTGTCACTTGCCACATCACCTGCCACCATTTGCAGACTATCACTTGCCAAGTCACCTGCCACTAGATGTGGGTTGTCACTTGCCAACTGATGTGGACTGACACTTTCCATGCCAGCCAGTGCCACCAAATGTGCATTGTCGCTGCATTGGTGGCAGGCTGGCAGCACTGGTCCATTTAGTGAGGGTAGGAGTCAGTAGGGCAGAGGACGGTGTCAGTAGGGCAGAGGACGGTGTCAGTAGGGCAGTGGTTGGAGGTAGGCAAGTTTACACGGACACAAATCCGTTTACATCTGCCGCTCCATCGAAGTGAATGTTTGGTCCGATTGGGTCCACCTGAAAAACACACAGGCGGACCCGATTGGACTGATCATATAAAAGGGGCCTAAGGCTGCTTTCACACTGATGCACTGTGGTTGACACACACTGTGTGTGCAGCGCAGTGTACTTGTGGCTTTCCTGCAGGCTTGTTGCCATAGAATTCTATGATATACTGCAGGTGTGATGGATGCTCTTTGTGAAAGCGCACCAAACCTGCAGGTATTAACAGAAGTCTATGGCTAAGTGTAGGCAACCCGCAGCTGCACCTGTGGATCAGTTTGAAAGCAGCCTAGTGTGGAAAAGACATGTCCATTGCCGTTTGATTTTATGAAAAACTGACCTCAATCTTCATGGCTGCTACTGTCCTTCAAGGCGGGTATGGCTGGCGGTGGCGGCTGCTGCTGTCCCCAGGGCAGGTAAGGCTGGCGGCTGCTGCTGTCTCCAGGGCGGTTATGGCTGGCGGCTGCTGTTGTCCCCAGGGCGGGTATGGCTGGCGGCTGCTGCTGTCCCCAGGGCGGGTATGGCTGGCGGCTGCTGCTGTCCCCAGGGCGGGTATGGCTGGCGGCTGCTGCTGTCCCCAGGGCGGGTATGGCTGGCGGCTGCTGCTGTCCCCAGGGCGGGTATGGCTGGTGGCTGCTGTACCCAGGGCGGGTATGGCTGGTGGCTGCTGCTGTACCCAGGGCGGGTATGGCTGGTGGCTGCTGCTGTACCCAGGGTGGGTATGGCTGGCGGCTGCTGCTGTACCCAGGGCGGGTATGGCTGGCGGTGGCTGCTACTGCTGTCCCCCAGGCGGGTATGGCTGGCGGTGGCTGCTACTGCTGTCCCCAGGCGGGTATGACTGGCGGCTGCTGCTGTCCCTCAGGCAGTTATACCCACCCTGGGGGACAGCAAGCCAGCCAGCTATACCCACATGTGACAGGGAAGTGGAACATGCCCCTGGAGCATGGGCCCAGCCGTATGCCATTATGTGCACAGGGGTCCCGCTGCTGCCTGCACACTACAAGTCCCAGCACGTTCAGAACTTATCCCTTCCACATGCTGGCTCCTGTCACTCCAGGGGGAATCCAGGGAAGTCTCAGTCCTCCTCCCTTTTAATAGAAGCCCCCAGCCCTGTCAGTTGCGACGGGGGCGTTGCCAACTCGTGGAGGGGTGTGGCCAACTCGCGGAGATCCATGGATAGGGAGGACAGGGGGTTGGGAGGCGGCGTCATTCTAAGCCAGAGAACAACCCCTTAGCAGATGACCCGCCTCCTCCACTCAGCAGCGTTCCCATGCCAATGTCCTATAACATACCGACCCCCTCATGCGAGCCCGCTACCCACACACAGCAGTGACATAAAACCAAATGTAACAGGGAGCTACACGGCCCCCCTGAAGCATGGGCGGGATCACCCTTTGTCCCGGCCAGCAATGTATGAATGCCGGGTCTCCACTGGTTGGATAACAGAGGGGCGGGTCTGGGTAGCAGTCCCGCCCATACCCGACATCACAATCTCGATTTGACAGGTGAAATCTTCCTTCCTGACTGCACAGTGTACATCCAGCCAGCTTGTCCACCAATCCCTGGCTGTACTGGATGATCACACTGCTGCAGGTCCTACTGAGCCAGAACCTCATAATCAACAAAATTTATGGGGGAAAATGCACCTGCAGGACAGAGACTCGGGGCTATCCGCTTCATATTCGGGGCTCCAGCCTCGATAGCCACCCCCTGGCGACGCCTATGTTTCCTGGTATGAGGCAAGAAAGTGGCATACCCGCAAATGGGTAATAAGGAGAATTCTCGCCTTTTTTACAATTGGGGGTACAAATGAAGCAGGCTTTGGGAATGATTAAGGGTCAGATTTCGGCTTCATCAATTTTCTTTGAAAGGTTGATTGCTTCTTATTTGTTGGTTTGGGCCTGTTTTGAAGGGCTGATTCGTATGGTTCTGCCAGTTAGGCCTCCCTTGTGCCCTTGGGATTTGAATCTGGTACTCGCTGTCTTACAGAAGCAACATTTTGAGCCCCATTGGCATATTCCTCTGGTTCTTTTGACAAGAAAATTGGTCTTTTTGGTTGCAGTGACCTTGGCTAGGAGGGTGCGGAGTTGGCGGCTCTTTCTTGTAACCATTTTAATCTTACACCAGGATAGAGTGGTGTTGGGCCCTCACCCCGGCTTTTTTGCCCAAGGCAGTTTCTAGCTTTCATTTGAATCAAGATATCACACTAACTTTTTTTTTCCAAATCCTTGTTCTGCACAGGGGCAGTTATTACATTCTCTCGATGTAGTATGGGCTGTCAGTCTATCTGAAGATGTCCGCTCAGATTCAGAAAACCAAATCTTTTTGCTGCCAAAAGGGCCCAGGAAAGGGCAGGCAACATCAAAATCAACTATTTCTTATTGGATCTGCCAGATCATTGTTTAGGCGTATGGTTTAAAGGGAAATACCCACCTTTTCGGGTAAAGGCACACTTTACCAGGAGGGTAAGTGCCTCATGGGCAGTTTGTCATCAAGCGTCTATGGCTCAGATTTGCAAGGCCACTACTTGGTATTCAGTGCATACGTTCACTAGGTTTTATCAGGTGGAGGTTAAAGCTCAACAGGATACTGCGTTTGGATACAGCATGCTGCAAACAGCGGTATAGATCCCTTTGTCTGATGGCGCTCTTCGTAATCATGGTCTACCTCCCCTCAAGGGCATTGCTTTGGGACTTCCTAGATAGTAGTTTATTATAGCCTGCTCTGTGTCCTGTGATGTACGATAAAGAAAATTAGATTTTTCCGCCATACTTGAATGTAAAATCCATTTCTTGGAGTACATCATGGGACACAGCGGTCCCTCCACTTATTTCTGGGATCTTCATTGCTTGCTACAAAACTGAGGTACTTCCAGTCTTTTTGGTTTGCCAGTGTCCATTCACCTATAGGTGGCGCATAACCCAGATCGTAATTATAGGCTGTTCTGTGTCCCGTGCTGTACTACAAGAAAAATCCAATTGTTTGTATCTTATGCTTCACATACTAGCACATTATTAAATACTTACCTTAGAACTAAGCCCCCGTAGCAGCGCCTGGTCACAGCTGAGGGGGCTGACATGTTCCCCCCGGCGTTTCTTCCGGCGAGGGCTCCGGTGCTGTGAGTGGCCGGAGCCACAATGATGTCACTCCTGTGAATGCGTGCGGGAGCCCTCAGTTCAGGCAAGAGGCTCTGAAGTTCCGACATGATACGCCAGATCTTCAGAGCGCATGCGCCGCTGACGTCAGCGGCTGCATGCAGGGTGAAATAGCTCCTAAATGTTGTACGTTTAGGAGATATTCATTTTACCTACAGGTAAGCCTTATTACAGGCTTACCTGTAGGTAAAATGACAATAGGTATTTGTATGCAAGTCGAAAGTTATTAGATTGTAAGCTCTTCTGAGCAGGGCCCCCTTAATCATCTTGTATTTTATTGTATTATAACTGTATTGTCTCCCTTTTTATATTGTAAAGCGATGCGTAAACTGTTGGCGCTATATAAAAAGGGAACAGGGATAACCGCAGCCTTGAGTGGCTTGTGCAGCAAAGGCCATTTAAGAAATTGGGGGAGATTCACAAGGAGTGGACTACAGCTGGTGTCAGTGCTTCAGGAGCCACCACACACAGATGTATCCAGGACATGGGCTACAGCTATCACATTCCTTGTGTCAAGCCACTCATGAACCAGAGACAATGTTAGAAGCGTCTTACCTGGGCTAAGGAGAAAAAGTACTGGATTGTTGCTCAGTGGTCCAAAGTGCATTTTGCATTTCATTTGGAAATCAAGGTCCCAGAGTCTGGAGGAACAGTGGAGAGGCACAGAATCCAAGTTGCATGAGGTCCAGTGTGAAATTTCCATAGCCAGTGATGATTTGGGGAGCCATGTCATCTGCTGGTGTTGGTCCACTATGTTTTATTGAGTCCAAAGTCAGCGAAGCCCTCTACCAGGAAATTTTAGAGCACTTCATGCTTCCCTCTGCTGAGCAGCTTTATAGAAAAGCTGTTTTTATATTCCAGCAGGACTTGGCACCTGCCCACTGCCTACTGTGCTTGATTGGCCAGCAAACTCACCTGACCTAAACCCCCATCTTGTCAAGAAGACGAGAGACACCAGACTCAACAATGCAGACAAGCTGAAGGCCACTATCAAAGCAACTTGGGCTTCCATAACACCTCAGCAGTGCCACCGGCTGATCGCCCCCATGCCATTAATTTAGTAATTCATGCAAAAGAAACCCTGACCAAGTATTGAGTGCATACTATACAGGCAGTCCCCAAGTTACGAACACCCAAGTTACGAAAGACTCTTACTTAGGAACGGGTCCTGGATACCTTTCGAGCACTTCCAAACACATCCCACACTGCCGTACTACGCCCCAGATAACATAACAAGCGCCCGGAACATCTTGCATCCATGCACAGTTGGCAGTTACACTTACGGTGCAGTGTTGCGACTTACGAACAACTTCGACTAATGAACAAACCTATAGTCCCTATTGTGTTCGTAACTCAGGGACTGCCTTTACTGGTACATGGACATACTTTTCAGTAAGCCAACATTTCTGTATTACAAATCTTTTATTTTTTTTTATTGGTCTTATGTAATCTAATTTTCTGAGGTACTGAATTTTTCATTTTCACTAGCTGTAAGCCATAATCATCAAAATGAAAAGAAAGAAATGGTTGAAATATTTCAATCTGTGTGTAATAAATCCTATATAATATGGGAGTTTCACCTTTTTGAATTTAATTACTGAAAATGTTTTTTTTTTTTTTTTTTTTGATATTCAAATTTTTTGAGATGCACATGTAGATTATCTGGTTCCCAGGTAGGAATCATCTACACCCCAGATGATTTCAATTCTCCTTGGCTTTGTAGTCTTATTCTAACAAAAAATTGATATTGAAGTGCTACACCACTAATATGGGGTCCATATACAACTTTATTCCAATAAAAGTCAGCAAGACAATCCATAAAGTATCCAACGCGTTTTGGGGGTTCAAAAACTACCCCCCCACCCACACTTTTATCAGGCCTTGTTAGCTGGTTTGGCTGCCATCTGACTCCTGAAACATGTTGGCTACTTTTTATTTTGTCCACCTAACTTGAAGGGGGGAATAAAGTTGTATCTGGACTTATTTGCAGTACAGTTTCCATTGTTGCATTAAACTCTTTACATATGCATAGTTCAGTGGATTATTATTTTTTAGGATATTCTTACAAATTTCAGTGATTTATCAGTTGCTCACATTTCTTTATCGTACTTAACGGGACACAGAGCCACAGTTATTACTGTCTGGGTTATATGGCACCTTTAGGTGATGGACACTGGCACACCCTAAACAGGAAGTTCAATTCCCCATATAACCCCTCCCCTTACCGGGAGCACCTCCAGTTTTTTCGCCAGTGTTTTAGGTGTTAGTCACGAGTAAAGATGTGCTGTGCTGAGCTCCACTGGAATATTCCTTACTGGGGCAAGCCATGCAACCTGATCCTTTAAAAGTGTCTTTTCCAGGCCGAATTGAATGGTACCCGGGCCTCGTGTCTGAAGAAACAAGGTTTTACCTGTTTTACCTGTAACGCTTCTCTTTTTAGATAGCTGGACCCCGGGATCCAGTACTTTTTTTTTTCAGCCATATTATTGGCGGGTGCTTTTTATAGGCCAAGGGCTGTGGATCCCCCGATAAAAAAGGGGCCCTAGTCCCCGAAGTTTCTTTAACGGATCCCATCGTGAAAGGTGAAGATTGGATCTGTTACCACAGAACCCTGCAGCTGGATAAGGTAAAGTAGATTCCTGAGGAATTTTTCGAATTCTTGTGGGTTTTCTCCTTTAAAGTAAATGTTGCTATGCCTATAGTCACCACAGGGGGCTGTCAAGAGCACGTACTTGTTCCATGCTCATCATTCTCGTTTCTGTGTCTCAGGCTACACGCTTCTCCAGCCCAAAGCTCCAGGTAAAGTCATGGGAAAGGGGGGTTTTCTTCTCCTGGGAATGTCCCCCCCCCACATGGATAACTTCCTTCAGGCAGGGGAAGCATGGCGCTAGACGGCAGTGTGCTGCGCCGCTTCTGCCGTCATTACAGCGGTCCCCCTTCGACAGCTCTCCTCCTCCCCCAGCCCTCCTCCATGCAGTTGGGCAGGATCGGAGCCCGCTCATGCGGGTAATCACTGTATTTTAAAATAGATGAGTGGGGGGGGTTGCACAGTGGGTGGTCGGAGGAAGGAGGGGGCAGGGCTTAGCGGTGGCGCGAATTGAGCGTCCACAACGCGGGCTGCATAGCTATAAAATGCACCCTTTTTCAGGTGCATACAGCTAGGGGGGACACAGAGCGGACAGGTGGCATGTGAGTGTGTGACACAGGCATTCCCAGGCACATTTACTTTAGGCATCAGGCTGAGCTTAATAGCGGCAGTTGCTGGATTAATCCTCAACAGTGGGTGCATTTTTTTGGTGATACCTCTGCATTGTGATCGCCACTATGACCATAAGAGGTGGTTCAAATGCTGCAAAGACCAAGGACACAAAGGGGTTGCCCTCAGGTCCTAAGGACCCTCCCTCTGTAACACCATCCAGTACTAAGGAGGCTGGTCAGAGTGAGCCATCAGGGTCATCAGGGGCTGCAATTGCTTCCGACACTTCAGCCCCTGTCTATATAACTGAGCAGGTTTTCTCCTCAGCTATGAGTGGCTTAGAGGAAAGATTAGTGGCTTTAATCACGTCTTCACAGAGTGGAAGAAAACACATTAGGTCCCCTTCTACCACCCAGGATCCCCAACCGGAGGAACTGTGGGAGGGGGAAAATGAGTCCCCCTGAGGGGACCGTGAACAGGTTGATGATTCCTCTTCCGAGGAGTCAAGTGGGGAAGGATCATCTTCAGCTTCACATGCTGGGAGGTTGCTGGTACATTTTTTTACTGAAATGGTCTGCCCCACATTTAAGCTACCCTTAACGGAGTTGGTTGAAGAGCCCACTTCTTGTTTGGGTTCACTAAAGCCTCCTCAAGCCTTGCATGCCTTTCCTGTCCATTCATTACTAGAAAAGCTTATGTATTCTGAGTGGGATCACCCAGATAATCACTTTTTCCCTACTAAAAAGTTTTCAACACTTTATCCTATGGAGGAAAAATTTACCAAGATGTGGAGTATACCAGCAATTGACGCTGCTATATCTTCTGTGAATAAAAATTTTACTTGTCTGGTTGACAATGCGCAAATGCTTAGGGATCCAACTGATAAAAAATTGGAAATCCTGTTAAATTTTTTTCCCTGGCAGGTTCAGTGGCTCAACCTGCAGTGGCGGCAATTGGGGTATGTCAGTCCTTGAGAGACCAGTTGAAACCAGGAACTAGCTGAGCTGCCAGCGGCTTTGTGCTTTGCAATTGACGCAATTAGAGATTCTATTCAAACATCTCACCTTACGCTTGGGTTGGTGCATAGACAAAAGATAGATTGCTGGGCCCTGGGGTGGCAATCAAAGCACCCAAATAGGAATGTGCCACAACCTATTAGTTATCAAAAAATATATAGAGAAAAGAGTGGACTTTATAGGCATGTATAAAAAATTACAAAAATGTATTGATGGTTCACAAACACATAAATGAAATAACACATTGACAATTTTAAATAGACAATATGGAAAACCGAAAATGGGGACTCAGAGATAACCTCCAAAAGGTACAAACTCCTGTGGAGTATTGTTAATAGGTTCAAAAAACTTCCACTGGAGTGTGGCCTAGCCCGATGGGGTATTCATTCGTCCCGCTGGTTTAAAAGATGCTTAATGCTCAACATGTTTCACGATTTACCTATCGCTTCTTCAGGAGTTTCTGTTCAATTAGAAAAGATTGTTTTAGACATATGATAACCAAAATAATTTTTTATATAAACAAGATAAACAAGAAAAAGCATCATTGTATATGCATTTATATGTGAACTTACTAGTGCATAGAGGATTCTCCGTTTCTTTCTGCCAGAGATGGTACCGCTTCAGCCTTACAGGAGAATTTACCTCCTGATGGTGGGGGAGGCGCAAGCCCGGAGGACCCCAACCAAAACAAACCCCCAAAGAAGGACAGGGAGCAAGAGATCTGAATTGCAGGTTAAATTTGGGGGTGCAGTCAGTAACTACAAGAAAAATATGCATAAAAAGGGGTCTCATTTTGGCTAAACTACAAAAGATACTGTATAGTGGGTTAATGCTTACAGCAGAAGATAAATGTACTTGCATACTGTGCGGTACAGTCTATATTTGTTTCTGGAAATGTTTTAGGCGTTTTTGACCAGGGGCCACTCATACGGACTATACGTAATCCACACTAAAGAAAAAAATACTTTCATTTAGCATGGTGTGGCTAACTATGAGTTGACTGTCTAGTGCTGCTCATTTAAAAGTTTGTATTATTATTATATTAGGGAGTCCCACTAAGCTATGCATAGACATCTCCATAAATATGCTAGTATTGCTAATCCTTGTCATGCTACTATATAAAGCTGAAAAGCCAGCCATAAGGACTGTTATTTAAAACGAGTCCTAAGATGTCCTGGCCCTGCATTGGGCCCCAAGTACACTATGAAGGCTAAAAACGGGTAGCCTAGGTATCGATACAACATTTAGGACTATATAACTTGTGCTTAATGATAGGATTAAGATTAGAATATAATAATAAGACCAGACTACATAAGCAAAAAGATTCAAGCCTAGCCTGCTGAATTTGAATCATTGCTAAAGTTGCTGACCAAGTACTTAGGTTGCTGGAAACTGTACCTTTAGAGCTGAAGTTTAGATGTAAGATAGCTGGTGATCCTTGATAAGCGGTTTGTGCAATTGCTGGGCACATCCGTCCCCCAAAGCACCTGTGGGGAGGATGATCCAGCTCACCGCATTTATACACCCCGTCCAAGTGACGTCGGCGCACGTCCGACATCCACTTGGACCAGCCAGGGGATCACCGCGCGTGCGCCGGCGGTGTGCGCGCATCGGACAAGTTCGTGACCCGCAACGCTGGAGACCAGCACCGCACTGACGTGATGGACGGCGCTGCCTAGGCAACGCCGTCCTAAAGCCACAAGCATTACAGCCCGCTCCCCCTCTACTTCCATAACATGAAAAGGGAGGCGGAGCAGGGTGCGAAAAACGAGCTGCTTAGGTGGCCGCATATAACACTGCATACTCTGTGGGGAACAAACATGGGCTAACCTGCGAGTAACTGCAGTGGCACCTGTATAACAAGGACGGGGAAAAAAAGAAGAATAAATATTCGATGCAAACAATAAAGTAAATATTACAAATGTTTTTTCAAAGGTATTGTTATTACTAACTCCTTAGTTACAATTCCTGATACTTTCTCATAAAAGTGCAGGTATACTGCAATCCTGCTAAATCAAAATACATGTATGTTGATACGGACATAACATACTATTCTGTTTTTTATATAACATTATTAGAACTCCAGGACTGCTTGAATTGATGGTAAAACACAGTGCTGTATTCGGGAAAACGCACAGGGTGAGAAATAGAACCTGACACAGCATGGACCCAAGGGTATACATTTTAGGTGATTCGACAGTTCCCCCAGAGATTCCTATAGTTCTTAGCCTTCAGCCTCATTATCTAGTAAAAAAGCTTTTGGCAGATGAGAAAAAACATAGCCCATCCAAGAGCCTAAGAGTTTGCATCAACAATGATTTAGGTATTCCCACATACGTTGCTAAGGGGCAAACGGGGGGCTACCTGTGTAAGGGTGAATCAGATGTGATTCTCCACAGGTCCTTCACAAGAAGGGCCGGTAGGATATCACCTCATTGATTCCTGGTGAGATCGTGGCCCCCAGCCTCTATCCAGTAAGTTTCTTTTTGAAGAATTCTTTTGTCCCAGTTACCCCCCGTGGGTCCTGGAGTATGACTTCAAGCACAAAGAATTTGATCATTGTAATATCGAATCTGTGATAGAGTCCTATGTGACGACTAACTGGGGTGAGCATTTTCACCCATTGAGAATAGAAGACGTGGTCGTAAATGCGTTTCTTTAGGGGACGGATAGTTTTCCCCACGTAATATGCCCCGCATTTGCAATTAATTAGGTATACCACTCCTGGTGTGTCACATGTGGCATTGAACCGAGGATGTGTATACTACTTGTATTCGTGGACGGTAGGAGCATTGTCCACATATGAACATGCTTGCTGTAAGTTTATCCCCTATAGAGGGGCTTTTACGGAAAACGATTTCCGGTGTGTTCCGTACATATTGGCACAGCACTGGGTCCCCCCTAAGAAGTGCCAATGCTTGGCCATACATGCACGGAGTTGCTGATGTTAAGCTGAATATCTGGTTATGTATTTCATGGTTTGCTGTTCAGAAGTCTAAAGATCTAAACTGGTTCCTGAAGATTCGCTCTTTTTGCATGGAATCAATTCGTGCAGTAGTCTCCATCCTACAAGGGGGAGAACTTCTGGCATCAATCGACATCAAGGATGCGTACCTGCATGTACCCATTTTCCCAGCTCACCATAAGTATCCGCGTTGTGAAGTAGAAAAACGTAATTTTCAGTTTGTAGCCTTGCCTTTTAAGTCTAGCTACTACACCTCGGGTGTTTACAAAACTTCTGGTCCTTCCCCTGGCCAAATTAAGGACTCAAGGTATAACAATAATAGCATACCTGGACGACCTGCTCTCAATAGGTCGGTAGTCCATTTGAATCAAAGTGTAGTCACCACAATCAACTACCTGGGATACCTGGGTTGGGTCATCAACCTAGAGAAATCTTCTTTAAAGCCAGTTAGAAGATAAGAGTACTTGCGTCTGGTCATAGAGAAGGTGACAAAGACAAAGATTAGCGCCATAAAGGAGCTGTTCCAAGGGGTCAGGGCAAAGAAAGGTCCTTCCATTTGCCTTTTGTATTAGGTTATTTGGGAAGATGGTGGCTTCATTCGAAGCAGTTCCCTATGCTCAGTTTCATTTGAGACTGCTGCAAAACAGTATCCTATCGGCCTGGAACAAAAAGATTCAGGCACTAGATTTTCCAATGCGTTTGTCGCCAAAAGTGCGCCAGAGCCTCAGTTGGTGGAGGATATCCGAGAATCTGCAGAAGGGGAAATCCTTCTTACTGGTTACCTGGAAGGTGATAACAACAGATGCCAGCCTTTCAGGTTGGGGAGCAGTCCTGGAAGAAGCATCTGTCCAAGGGAAATGGTCCAGAACCGAAAAGACCTTGCCCATCAACATTCTAGAGATTTGGGCAGCGTGTCTAGCCTTAAAGGCCTGGACATTCAGGTTGCAGAATTCTCCTGTCAGGATTCAATCCAACAATGCCACAGCAGTGGCTTATATCAATCACCAAGTGGGCACCCGAAGTCAGGCAGCCCAGGCAAAGGTAAACCATATCCTAACCTGGGCAGAAGAATATGTGCCGTGCATTTTGGCAATCTTCATGAGGATGTCGCCTTTGGGCGCAGTGTGCTGTAAGTATAGATCCTCAGGTCTGATTGCACCCTACTTTTGTTGTGTTCCCTCCCCTCAGGTGGCATTGCTCTGGGACATCCCAGACAGTAATTACTGTGGCTCTGTGTCCCGTGATATACAATAAAGAAATTGGATTTTTATAACCGCTTACCTGTAAAAATATTTCTTGGAGTACATCACGGGACACAGAGATCCCTCCCCTCTTTCTGGTTACACGTGTATTGCTTTGCTACAAAACTGAGGTACTCCTGGTAAGGGGAGGGGGTTCTATGGGGAATTGAACTTCCTGTTTAGGGTGTGCCAGTGTCCATCACCTGTAGGTGCCATATAACCCAGACAGTAATTACTGTGGCTCTGTGTCCCGTGATGTACTCCAAGAAAAGGATTTTACATATAAGCTGTTATAAAAATCATATTTTTTTCAACATCTGCTTTCATAGTCACAACTTTTGTGAATCTTTGTAGAACCATGTTATATTCAATAGATACTGCTAAATATAGCATGCTTAAAACGTTTCCAATCGCCTTGTTAACATAAGCGTAAGCCAAAACGACACATAGTTCAGATGATAAGTAGTGTCTTTTTAAACTTGTACTGACTGTTTACCCAGTTGCGTTTATGTAGCCTTTTTTCTGCTTTTGCTTCTTGGAAACTCGGATGTTAATCAAAGAGAAATGAGTGCCCACATTTTCCAGAGAAATTGCAGTTTCAGAGGTTTAAGTACTTTTATTGTAGTAGTACTGTTTAGCCTGCAGAAATAAATCACAAGTATTAAGTATTTCCTAGTCAGCCGGTTACACCCTTGTTGACATGTCTTCTTCTTAAAAATTCACACTGTAGTTTAAAATGGACATGTAGTCAATACTTTTCATTGAAATATGGTGTTAGATTACAGCCTTGTTCATTCCAAGATGAATCACAAATATTGGATTGATTTTTTTTTCCATTTGATTGTGTTGTACAATATTATGCAATAGGGACCTTCTGTAGATTAATACTTATGACCTAGTTTGGCCAAATAGTAGTTGGCAATAATACACATGCATGACTGTTTGTGAAAATAATTGATTCTGAATAGAAATAGGAAAAATAAATAAATAATAATTGCATGGTTCAATCATATTTCTACATTCAAGTATTACTCTGTTTGTGGGCTACAAACAAATTGGGGATCCTCTGGGGCTTGCACGTGTATGTAAAGTGTGTAAACCCTAGCTTCTTTATATTTTCTTCCTGTTGATATTTTTAGTATACTATTGAAAGCAATTTATTTTACCTGTTAGATAAATGCAAACAAAATACCCATTTACCATGTCAGGAATTCAGAACAGTCCTGTATCTTCAGTACACTGGTGCAAAATAAGGACAGAAAAAAAGAATTACTCCTGCGCTAGTGAAGGTATTGTTACTGTGAAGTTGTAGTACTATAACAATAAAACTGGAGAAAATTAATAATTATGTCCCGCTGCCTAGACTGACCAGGGGTGGTCTGGAGAAGACTGTGGGAGAAATGGATGGATGGCGCGTGATCAACGGCTTGCATCAAAATCATACAGTTTATTTATGTATAATGGAATATATATATATATATATATATATATATATATATATATATATATATATATATATATCCATATCCTCGAAACGCGTCTGACACTTCTGTGTAAACAAATAATCTGCCAAGTTTTCAACAAAGTGTAAATGCAGGAAGTTTAACCACTTAAAGTCTAAATCTTTCTTAAGGTAAAATCAATATTTTTTGATAGAAAATTACTTGGAACCCCCAAACATATATATAATATTTTAGCAGAGACCCTAGGGAATAAAATGGCAATTTCTGCAATATTTTATGTCGCACTGTATTTGCCCAGCGGTCTTTCAAATGCAATTTTTTGGGAAAAAATACACTTCAATGAATGAAAAAAAAAAAAAAAAAACGTAACAGTGAAGTTAGCCCAATTTTTTTTTTGTTTTAATGTGAAAGATGTTACGCCGCGATAATTGATTGAATCGGAATCTATCTTCTAAGCAAAAAAATTGTGATTATCACTTTAGCCAGAATCGTGCAGCTCTAATATATATTTTTGAATAAACTGTATGATTTTGATGCAAGCTGTTGATCACGCCCCTTCCATCCATTTCTCCCACACAATCTTCAGTACACTTCATTTGTTATCTCAGAAAGTGAACTTGCTGAGCTACGAATTTATATCTTCCACAGTACAGTTACCTTACCTCATCTTTACCGAAGATGGCGGCGGCAGCACCCGAGGGACGGTTCGGCCTCGGGTGCCGACATCACGGGCGCCCTGGACAAGTAAGTGTCCTTATTTTAAAAGTCAGCAGCTGCAGTGTTTGTAGCTGCTGACTTTAAAATAAACATTTTTTTTTGGCAGACCTCCGCTTTAAGATGTTTTTTTCTGTAGCCAGTAAACTCCCCAGCATGTTATCCTATGTGTCCATGCACACATAGGCTGTTATCAGCATTTTCTGGCTGGAAAAATACCCCCCAAAACTAGTGAATTTTGGGCATCATGTACACTGTACATTATAAAACTGCCAGTAGCGTTGGCTGTAGAAAGAGTTTTGCAGTAGCGTTTTTGTGCCTTTTTTATTTTTTTTTTAGCTTTTTTATTTTTAAAAACTATACTCTCTCAAAAGCTTATGATTTAAAAACGCTGATAACCGCCAAATAGCCGCATTGTTCAGTGTTTTTACGCTTTTATCAGTTAGCGCATTTTTACAGCTTAAAAACTTGAAAACACCCCTGCTAAAAACACTGATAACATGCTATGTGCCCATGCACACATAGGCTAACACATTTGGGAGTTGACTGGCTGCAGAAAAAAAAACACCTGAAGCTAAAAACTGCAGATGTAAAATATCCAGTGTGCATAAGGCTTTACGAGGAGTTTTTCAGTTGTAAGAACACTCTAATCAGACGATCGGACATTCCGACAACAAAATCCTGGATTTATTTCTGACGGATATTGGCCGAAACTTGTCTTGCATACATACGATCGCACAAATTTTGTCGGAAATCCTGAACGTCAAGAACACGGTGATGTACAACACGTACAACGAGCTGAGAATAATTAAGTTAAATAGCCAGTGCGGCTCTTCTGCTTGATTCTGAGCATGCATGGAATTTTGTGTGTCGGAATTGTGTACACACAAAGTTTTGTTTGTCGGAAATTCCGACAAAAGATTTCCAATGGAGCCTACACACGCTCGGAATTTCCGACAACAAGCTCACATTGAACATTTGTTGTTGGAAATTCCGACCGTGTGTAGGTGGCATAACGCTGATAAAAGCTTAAAAACGCTGGAAAATGTGGCTATTTTGCGTTCATCAGCATTTTGAGCCATTTGAGCTTTTGTGGGAGTATAGTTTTGCTAGAAAAAAAAAAAAACACTACTGCAAAAATGCTGCAAAATTCATTCTAAAGCTACAGCTTTCTACAGCTAATGCTACTGCCATTTTTATAACTTGCAGTGTGCATTAGACCTTACCCAAAAATAAGTTTTGTCATTGGATACATTTTAATGAAAAACAAGCAAATGTGTGCCTTTTCATTAACCAGTTAACCACTTCCCGCCCGGCCTATAGCAGAATGACGGCCGGGCAGTGGTTAAGTTATCCTGACTGGGCGTCATATGACGTCCAGCAGGATAGCGTGTCGCCACGCCCCAGCAGGGGCACACAGAGCGGCTTGTCAGTCTGACTCGCTGCATCTCCGATCATGGTCAGGAGCTTCTGACAGAGGCTCCTTACCACGTGATCAGCTGTGAACAATCACAGCTGATCATCGCGTGAACAAGGAAGTGCCGGTAATCGCCATTCCTTGGTTCGCGCTGACACGGAGAGCCGATCGGCAGCTCTCCCTGTCAGAGTGTTGATAATCGGCACATTGATTATTAGCACAGCCCCCATCAAATGTACCCATCAGCTGACAATGGGTGCCCAGCAGCTGCCAGTCAGTGCCCCATGATTAACTCTCATCGGTGCCCACGACAGTGCAAATCAGTGCCCACCATAGTGCCAATCAGTGTCCATCACAGTGCCAATCAGTGCCCAGCATTGACACCTGTCAGTACCTGCCCAATTAGTGCTGCCCATCAGTGCCATCTATTAGTGCCCATCAGTGCCACCTATCGGTGCCCATCAATTCTGCATATCAGTGCCATCTTATCAGTGCTGCCTCATCAGTGCCCACCAGTGAAGGATAAAACAGAATTCTATAACAGAAACAAAGTAAAACTTTTTTTTTTTCCTCAAAAATTTCAGTATATTTTTGTTTGTTTAGCAAGAAATAAAAACCCCAGAGGTGATCAAATACCACCAAAAGAAAGCTCTATTTTTTGGAAGAAAATGATAAAAATGTATTTAGTTTGGATACAGTGTTGCATGACCACGCAATTGTTATTCAAAGTGTGACAGCGCTGGAAGCTGAAAATTGTCCTGGGCAGGAAGGGGGGAAAGTGCTTGGTATTGAAGTGGTTAAGGACCGGGCCTATTTTTTAAACATGTTGTTTACACAGTAAAATATATATATATTTTTTGCTAGAAAATAAATTAGAACCCCCAAACATTATATATATTTTTTTCTAACACCCTAGAGAATAAAATGGCGGTCGTTGCAATGCTTTTTATCACACAGTATTTGCACAGCGGTCTTACAAGTGCACTTTTTTTGGAAATAATTCACTTTTCTAAATAAAAAAAATAAGACCAGAAGTAAAGCTAGCCCAATTTTTTTATATTGTGAAAAATGTTACTCTTAAACTTAAAAAAAAAAAAAATTGTCACTTTTATTCCTATTACAAGGAATGTTAAAGAGGAAGTAAGCCTCTTAAAAAAAAAAAAAAAAACACCCTGCAAGGCAAAGGCATAATGAGCTAGTATGCATAGCATACTAGCTCATTATGAATGACTTACCTGAAAACGAAGCCCCCGAAGCGGTCCTCATCCACGATCTTCTGCGTCGCCATCAAACTCGGAGTGACTTCTGGGTCTCGCCGTAGACAACGATGCCTTTTCTTTTCTAAATATGTCCTAAACCATGTAGGTTTAGGAGATATTTATTGGACCTACAGGTAAGCCTTAATCTAGGCTTACCTGTAGGTCAAAGTGGTTTGTAAGGGTTTACAACCACTTTAACATCCCTTGTAATAGAAAAAAGCATGGCAGGACCTTTTAAATATGAGATCTGGGGTCAAAAAGACCTTGGATCTCATACTTACACTAAAATGCAATAAAAAAAAAAAAAAAAAATGTCATTTGATAAAAAAAGTTCCTTTTAAGAGCCATGGACAGAAGTGGCGTTTTGACGTCGCTTTCGCCCTGCAATGGTATGGAGATGGGTGGGGGCCATCTTCCCCTCACTCATCTCCATACCTAACAGGGAGAAGGACGCGATCCCCTCCGCCGCTGCCGGCGGCTTTGGTGATCGCCGGAGAGCGGCGGGAGGGGAGGAGCCCTCTCCCACCACCGGTAAAAGTGATCTTGCTGCAGAAACCACTTTTATCTGAAAGTGGACCGCCCGCTGAAGAAGAGGTTACCGGGGTTATGGTAGCTAGCTGCTTCCATAACAATGAAGAAGAGGTTACCGGGGTTATGGTAGCTAGCTGCTTCCATAAGCATCGACAGGATGCTTACCTGTCGAGGGAGCCTGCGATGTCACCCCCCCAGGCCGATTTGTCCACCAACCCGGGTGCAGGCGCTGCCATTACAACTAAGTGAAGCCGGCAGTGCATCCTTCAGGCTTCACGGCCGGTTTCCTCCTGCGCATGCAAGAGTCAAACGGTGCTTCCTGAATGGCCACCTCGTCTTCTGGGACACACACAGGTCCCAGAAGGCAGTGAGAGAGAAAAGGAAAAAGGGATGTACTTCGCCGCGGCCCAGCTAGGACAGAAGTACACTTTGTACTTCTTAAAAGGTAGAGAAGAAAAAAGCTACTGATTCCTGTCGTTTATGCCACCAACAGCGCAATGCACGCACATTTTATTTCTTATACTACTCTGTAAAGACTGAGGCAACTGGTCTGCGACCCAGATGAGTGCAAGTTTGAACACACAGTGACTCACTACCATAGTGCTACGCAGCGGGCATTCCAGACTTGAATTGTCACACCTCGTATGTATGATATAGCGTGCTGAATGTGTCGTTTATGGTGTCTGCTTACATTGGCGATAGTCAGTAAACAAGTCCAAAAATACATTGCCACTGCTGCCTGAAGAAGAAGCCCTAAGTAAACTTGAAACATTGCTTCTTTCTGGTGATTGGGGGAACCTTTAGAATGGGGGGGATCTAAGGTGCTTACCTACATTCAAACCTTATTCCACCAAAGGGAAAGGCAATTGCTTCTTTCTGTCACATACAGTGCCTTGAAAAAGTATTCATACCCCTTGAAATTTTCCACATTTTGTCATGTTACAACCAAAAACATAAATCTATTTTATTGGGATTTTTGTGATAGACCAACACAAAGTGGCACATAATTGCGAAGTGGAAGGAAAGTGATAAATAGTTTTCAATTTTTTTTACAAATAAATAGCTAAAAAGTGTGGCGTGCATTTGTATTCAGCCCCATTTACTCTGATACCCCTAACTAAAATCTAGTGGAACAATTGCCTTCAGAAGTCACCTAATTAGTAAATAGAGTCCACCTGTGTATAATTTAATCTCAGTATAAATACAGCTGTTCTGTGAGGAAGAGGTTTGTTAGGCTCGATTCACATCTATGCATGTTGCTTTTGAGCGTTTCTGCAGTGCTTTTTGCAGTGCTTGCCGCTTTTTTACCGCGATTTTGTCGTTTTTTTTACACTCTGGTTGCTTAGCAACCAGCTATATACAGTGAAGAAAAAAAAACGCGGTACTTGCAGTTTGGATGCGGGTCCATTGATTTCGATTACATGCAAAACGCTGCATTTTGCATGGAAGAAAAGTCCCAGACCCTTTCCAAAAACGCAGAGGCACAAAAATGCATTGATGTGAACATGTTCCATAGGAACCTATGTTAAATTTCCCTGCATTTCTGCAAAATGCATCAAAAAACGCATTAGTGTGAATCAAGCCTTAGAGAACCTTCGTGAACAAACAGCATTATGAAGGCCAAGGAACACACCAGACAGGTCAGGGATAAAGTTGTGGGGAAGTTTAACCACTTCAATACCAGGCACTTGTGCACCTTCCCGCCCAGACCAATGTTTAGCTTTCAGAGCTCTCACACTTTGAATGCCACACTTTGAATTACTCAGTCATGCTACACTGTATCCAAACAAAATGTTTATCATTTTCTTCTCACAAATAGAGCTTTCTTTTGGTGCTATTTAATCACCACTGGTTTTTTTATTTTTTGCGATATAAGCGATATTTTGAAAAAAAAATGTTGTTGTTTCTAGTGTAATATTTTGCAAATAAGTAATTTTTCTTCATAAATTTGTACCAAAATGTATACTACTACATATCTTTGGTAAAATAACCCAAATTAGTTTATATTATTTGACCTTTGTGAAAGTTATAGAGTCTACAAACTATGGTGCCAATCACTGAAAATTGATCACATCTGATCACACCTGATGTACTGAAGGCTCATTTCTTGAGACACTAACAAGCCAGAAAAGTACAAATACCCCCCAAATGACCCCTTTTTGGAAAGTAGACAGTCCAAGGTATTTACTAAGAGGCATGGTGAGTTTTTTTTGAAGTTGTAATTTTTTCCCACAATTCTTGGGAAAATTAAGATATTTCTTTTTTTTTTTTTTTTACACAAACTGGTCATATTAACAGGTTATTTCTCTCACACAACATATGCATAATTGCAACTACACCCCAAAATGCATTCCTCTATTCCTCCTGAGTATTACGATACCACATGTGTGAGACTTTTACACAGCCTGGCCACATACAAAGGCCCAACATTGAAGTAGCACTTTCAGGCGTTCTACAAGCATAAATTGCACATATCCTCTCAACCACCTGTTACACTTTTGAAGGCCCTGGAGCACCAGGACAATGGAATTATCCACAAAATTACCCCATTTTGGAAAGCACACACCCCAACGTATAATCTATGAGGAATAATGAGCCTTTTAAATGGTTCATTTTTTTCCAGAAGGTTTTGGAAAATGTGGAAAAAAAAATGAAAATGCATTTTGTTTTTTTTTGCACAAAGTTGTCTCTTTTAAAAGATATTTATAACACCTAGCATGTACATAGCAAAAATGACACCCCAAAATACATTCTGCTACTCCTCCTGAGTATGGCGATACCACATGTTTGAGACTTTTACACAGCCTGGCCACATACAGAGGCCCAACATCCAAGTACCTCCAGGCATTCTAGCAGCATTAATTACACATATGATTTTCTGACTTCTGATCACATTTTTGAAGGCCCTTCATATTTCTAACACATAGCAGGTACATGCCAAATAACAAAAGATTACCTGTGGTTTTAGAAGTGCAGTGGTCCACAGAGGAGAGCATCGGTCCAAGCAGCAGGCAGGAATGAGGTCAGTGACGGCAAAAGCAATCATCCAGCAGCAGGTAGGAATACTGTCCATAGTTCGTACAGGCAGAGATACTGTCAGCACAGCCAGAGCACAGCCAAAGCACAGGTCCAGGTAGCAGGCAGAGGTGTCCCGGCAGAAATTCTGTCCAAAGTCAGTAGAGGCAGCAGGTAGATATATGGTCAACACAGCCAAAGTATTGGTGCAAACAGCAGGAAGAAACATGGTCCATAATGTCATGGGTCATTACAGGCAGCAATATGGTCAGCACAGCCAAAGTATTGGTCCAGGCAGCAGGAAGGACCATCAAGCTTAGGGCCAGGGGGACAGGGGTAGAGGCTTCTCCCACCCAAATCACTTTGAAGCCTCCGGGCAACTAGACCCTGTTCTGGGAGCACAGAAAACGAAAAACGTTTTTTCTCTACTCGGAACGCTATTCTGAAGCCCCTCACATATGTGAGACCCCTGTGTACTAAAGTAGATGGCCAAAAGATCAGTCCAAGTGGCAGGCAAAAACATAGTCGATTAACAGGCCAAGGTCGGTGCACGTGAAAGTCCGAAACATGGTTTAAATCGTCAGGCAGAGGCATCGTAAGTAAACAGGCTGAGGGTTGGTGCATGTTGAAGTCAGAAACGTGGTTTAAATTGGCAAGCAAAGACATTGTCAGTAAACAGGCCAGGGTCAGTTAATGAACATGGAAGGTAGTAACAGGCAAATGGGGAAATGGCAGTCTGTTAATAATAAGGGGAACTAATATTGGATGGATGTATGATAATTTTTGAAGCAATCTCCAATGCACAGGCCAGGTTGGGAGGGACATTGGGGACAATAATAGCTGGTATCTCTTCTTCCTCCTCCTCTGCTGCATACACGGCATTTCTTTTAGTGTCTTCTTCCAGATTCTGTGGGGGGAAGGCTATAGGGAAAGAGTTGCTCGTGAAGTCGACTGACACTATTGGAGCGAATGCTTCCTGGGGCGGGACCTTGTTGGTAAATGAGGGCAGTGATGATATCTTCAATATACTTGAGATAGGTGATTTGTTGATTTTGAGTTGCTTTTTGGTAGCAGACAAACCAAATAAAAAGGGCCATGTGAAACAGGTGAAACGCAACTTTCTTGTACCAATAACGGGACTTTCTGGTTGATAAATAGGGCTGTAGCATCTGATCGTTTAAATCCACCCCCTGCCATATACATATTGTAGTCGTGGACACATTCGGGCTTTACAATGGGGCCGCGTCTTCTTTGGATCTCCACCACGGTGTCATTGTGGATGGTAGAGAGGATGTGGACATCTTTCTTGTCCCTCCACTTCATGGCCAACACCTCGTTCCTCATGAATGCCGATTCTCAGTTTTTCAATTTTTTTGTCAACAGATTTTGTGGGAATCCCTTCCGTTTTTTTTTTTTTTTTTTTTTTTTTTTAAAGGTACCGCAGGCTGGGTTTTTTTTACTGTAAAGATGATGAAAAAAGGGGCAGACTGGTATAATAGTTGTCGACATATACATGGTATTCTTTTTCAAACAGGGGGTATGCCAGCTCCCAGACAATTTTAACACTGGTTCCAATATATGTGGGGCAATCACGGGGCTGGAGCTGGGGGTCTTTGCCTTCATAGATCCGGAATGTGAAGACGTATCCAGTGGCTCGGTCACATAATTTTATTTAATTTCAGCCCATACCTGGCTCTCTTGTTTGGTATATACTACTTGAAGTGCAGTCGGCCAGTGAAATGTATGAGGGACTCTTCCACACAAATTTTTTGGTCTGGGATGAAAACTTCTCTAAATCGCTGGGAAAAGGAATTTATTAGGGGGCGTATCTTGTACAATTTGTCATGGTTGGAGGTATAAGTGGCGGGCCTGTGTGGTGGTACCAATGGTGGTATGGTTGGTGGTGGTACCAATGGTGGTACAGGTGGTGGTGGCAGTACGGGTGGTGGGGGTACTGATGGCAGTACAGGTGGTGGTACCGATGGCGGTATAGGTGGTGATGGCGGTAAAGGTGGCGGTACAGGTGGTGGTGGTACCGATGGCGGCACTAGTGGCAATACTGGTAGGGGCCTGTGTGGCAGTATAGATGGTGTGCCTGATGGCGGTACCGATGGTGGTACTGGTAGCCTGTGTGTTGGTACTGATGGCAGTGGGCCAGTGACAGATGGGCTGATTGGCTGGGCTGTGTGACATGTGCTCTTTATTGGGGGGGGGGCGTGTTGTGCACAGTACAACAGTAAAAGACACTGATCTCACTTACTAATCCCTGCTCTCTCCTCACACAATCAGTGTGTGTGAGGAGAGAGCAGGGATCAGATAGTAACTGCTGCTTTGTTTACATTTGTCACTGGCTGTGATTGGACACAGCCAGTCACGTGGTAAACAGCCAATTTCATTGGCTGTTTACCCTGATCGGGGAAGCGCTGTGTCCAAGGGACACACGCCTTCCCTGATCCCCGCTCTGCGTGCCCCTGGCAGTGCGCACGGAGCTCGCTGCCGAGAATCCCGTTACCGGTGATCGGCTGACACAGCCGATCGCGTGGTAAACAGCCAATTACTTTGGCTGTTTACCGTGATCGGGGAAGCAATGTGTCCGAAGTTTGAGAGAAGTCATGTGGGGGACACAGCAAACATGTGGAAGAAGCTACTCTGGTCAGATGAGACCAAAATTTTACTTTTTGGCCTAAAAGCAAAACGCTATGTGTGGTGGAAAACTAACACTGCACATCACCATGAACACACCATTCCCACCATGAAACATGGTGGTGACAGCATCATGTTGTGGGGATGCTTTTCTTCAGCAGGGACAGGGAAGCTGGTCAGAGTTGATGGGAATATGGAGCAAAAGAAGAAAACCTGTTATGCGGCGTACACACGATCGGACATTCCGACAACAAAATCCATGGATTTTTTTCCGACGGATGTTGGCTCAAACTTCTCTTGCATATGCACGGTCACACAAAGTTGGTCAAAAATTTTGAACTTCAAGAACGCTGTGACGTACAACACGTACGACAAGCCGAGAAAAATTAAGTTCAATAGCTAGGGCTGCTCTTCTGCATGATTCCGAGCATGCGTGGCATTTTGTGCGTCGGAATTGTGTACACGATCGGAATTTCCGACAATTGATTTTGTTGTGGGAAAATTTGAGAAATTTTGTGTGACGTAAATTTCAATGGAAAATGTGTGATGGAGCCTACACATGGTCGGAATTTCCGACAAGGTCCTATCACACATTTTCCATCGGAAAATCCTATCGTGTGTACAGGGCATTAGTCTGCAAAAGACTTGAGACTGGGGCGGAGGTTCATCGTCCAGCAGGACAACGACCCTAAACATACAGCCAGAGCTACAATGGAATCGTTTAAATTGAAGCATATTCATGTGCTAGAATTGCCCAGTCACAGTCCAGACCTAAATCCAATTGAGAATCTGTGGGAAGAATTGAAAATTGCTGTTCAGACGCTCTCCATCCAATCTGACAAAGCTTGAGCTTGTTTGCAAAGAAGAATGGGCATTCTCCTAGATGTGCAAAGCTGGTGGAGATACCCAAAAAGACTTGCAGCTGTAATTGCAGCTAAAGATGGGTCTACACAAGGGGGGCGTGGTCAAGCTGGCGGCCTGAGCAGACGTGTGTGCTAGGAGCTCCGCTCCCGCCTGAGCCTTTAATCCAGCAATTGAAGCGTGATAACGGCGAAGGATACCTATAAAGGAAGGCAGCAGACCCTGGGTGACCACTGGGTATGAGACAGGGGAAATCCGGTCCGGGACGGAAGAACACCGCTACCCCGAGGGCCTCCCCGGCGCCACAACGGCTAGGCCACAACTCCGGCGCGCACATGGCGACTCAAATCCCGCCAACGGACCCGGCGGCGGTGGAGGAGGACCGCTTGCAAGCACTGATGCAAGCCATAGCAGGCTGTAAAACGGCCTTGACGGCCAAAATAGATGTGCTGCAAACAGATTTTGGACTTTTGAGGCGAAATATGGATAAAGTCTGTGACAGGATTGGAGAAGCGGAACGACGAGTTGGGGACACGGAGGACTGCATAAGGGACCACCGGGCTACACTCCATACCCTGCAGGTACGCGTGAAAGCCCTAGAATCACGTGCGGAAGACAGCGAGAACAGGAGCAGGAGAAACAATCTCCGGATGGTGGGACTACCTGAAGGGGCTGAGGGACAGGACACGGTGGTGTTCACTGAGCAGCTGTTAAGGAATCTTCTACCTGGGGCTGCTTTCTCCCCTCATTTCGATGTGGAACGGGCACACAGGATGCCTCCTGTGCATGGGCAACCTGGAGCCCCCCCGTACTTTTATCTTCCGGCTGTTAAATTTCAGGGACAGGGACCTGGTACTCCGTGAGGCAAGAAAAGTGGCGGAGCTGAGATTCGAGAACACCAAAATGATGCTGTTTCCCGATTATTCCTTGGATACCCAGAGGCTCCGGAGAACCTTTGATGGCTTTTAAGGCCCAGCTCCGTAACAAGGGGTTAAAGTACAGCATGCTGTTCCCCGCCCGCCTCCGGGTGGTGGATGGGGAAACGGCCCGGTACTTCACCTCGCCGGATGATGCCTCACATTGTCTGGACACTCTCCCCAGGGACCGGTAAAGTACTGCAGCTCTGTATTTCTCTTTTTATTATTTGACCCTCCACATGCTCCGTTTCTCCTCAATAACTGCTCTGCACCTCTCTTCACCCCTGCAGCATGAAGACTGCGCCATGATCCTGCCCTGAACCTCACCACCCCCCCTCCCTTGATGCTCCCTCATTTGCTCCGGACTTAAGTGCATAGTGTTATTAACTACTGTTGTGTAGCGGAAGATGTGGTGCCCCGGGCGCATACGCTGTGCCCTCTCCCCCCCTACTCTATCAGTTATATGGTGTCACTTTGTGGGGGAAGCCTGTGCCAAGCGCACTGGATTCTCATCTGTCTTCCCGCCACCACAGCCACTGCAGGGGAGTGGGGTGAGGGCTAACCCGTTCTGTGGCTGTGACAAGCTGCGGACAAGCAGGAGTGCTGGACTGAGGGCATATACCTACGGTATCCAGACTCACGCTACTGAGGAAGTGCAGCTTATTTGGCCCTCCTGAGGAACTGACAACAGACTTTCCACATGCTTTGGAACATTTGCTCCTGGTTCATCTATGGCCTTCTTGTTATGGAGACTTTATCCTGCTCCACAGAGACGGCTGCATATATGCATGTGTATACTCCTGTTGACTACCGAGAGGGTAGGGTACTCTAGGTGCCCCTCGCTTATTTCATATGGAGGAGACATGTGTTGATGTTGGTCCACATTACCTACTTACCGGTTTGCAACGTTCTAAGAAGCTCTCTGAATGAGAGCCCTTGGTCATCCCAAGTGAACTACAAGTGTATGCATATTACCCTTACATCCTGGTTGTTTCTACCCCCCTGAATTACAATGCTCAGGTTGGGAGCGGCTGCGCTGGGTCAGAATAGATTGCATTACTCAGCAGCAGCATCCCTGGGCCACTAGTTTTTTCTCCAAGTCCCCATAGGAGATAATCCTAGTTTTTTTTTCTTTTGGTTATGGGAATGGGCACTCCGAGTTCCCCAACGGCTGTGCGAAGTGGGGGGAGGGGAGTTTCAGGCAGCCAAGGTTTGTGGGCTGTAAGTTTTTTTGTTTTCCTATTTTTAATTTTTTTATTTTTGTGGTTGTGTACAGTGGCACTTTTAGGTGTCTCGAGCCTGTTATTCCTAACTATGATTATGTGACCTTTTCTTACAGATCAGAATTGCTATTTTTATGGAAGGGTTTGAATTCGCCTCCGGGTCTGTTTTGCTCCCTGTGTTTGGCTCCCCTGATGTTCCTACGACCGGCTACCCATTATGGCGCAGGTTAAATTAATGTCCTGGAACGTCCGGGGACTCTCTGGTTCATGCATATATTAAAAAGCACTCACCTCATATTTGCATACTACAGGAGACTCACTTGGTGGGTAGTAAAGTGCTGGGCTTAAAGAAACCATGGGTGGGATATTCCTACCATGCAACACACTCTTGCTATGCCAGGGGGTGAGTGTTTTAATACACAAGTCTCTTACATATGAGCTGCTGGAGGTGAAGATAGATCCGGAGGGGAGGTGTGTCTTACTGCATGTTGTTATTGACACGGTTGAAATGGTAATCCTAGGAATATACATACCACCACCGGCCACAGTGGCCCTCTTGAGACGTCTGACCCCCCTCCTCTCTGCTTACCCCACCGACAATGTGGTTAATGCGGGCGATTTTAATATGGTCCCTGACCCCTCTAAGGACAGGTTGTCTCACGGGACAGGTACGGACTCCCCCCCTAGCACAATGGGCATCCCTATATGGACTAATCGACATTTGGAGGTGGGGGCACCCCGAGGACAAAGTTTACACATGCCACTCTACATCCTATAGGGCCATGTCCCGCATTGATCTGATATACGTTAGCAGTGGTTTGCTCTCAAGAGTGCAATCAACTAACATATTACCCAGGGGTATATCAGATCATGCGCCTGTTCTGTGTAGCTTCAAAACTCAGACCCCCCCCCCCCTCAGACAGACTCTGGAGGTTGTCTAGATACTGGATAGCTGACCCACTCATTGAAACAGAGATCCCTGTGCATACGGTGGAGTTCTGCCGGACTAACACGGGCACTGCCTCTCTAGATATCGCCTGGGATGCCTTCTAGTCTCACACTCTGGGGTGCTACCAAACTTCTATCTCCCGAGCACGTAGGGACGCTGCCATTACCATAGAAGAAGCTGAGTCCAGGGCACTTGATCTAGAAACCAAATACGTTAGCACCCGCAGCCCAATTACTTGGCACAGACTCAGCGTATCTTCGAGCAGGGGGAAAAAAATGGGAGACTCCTGGCTTGGTTAGCCAAAGAGCAACAACCAATTACCTCTATTGCGCGGGTCAGAGATGTTGATGGGACAGTGATCACAGACCCTACTGACATTAGTGCCCGGTTCGCGATATACTATCGGGAGTTATACTCCTCAAGAGCCAACTACTCACCTGAGAAGCTGGTCTCCTTCCTTGACGGACTTGACTTCCCCACTCTTACTGACAGTGCCCGCGAACAATTGGACAGCACGATAACTCTATTAGAAGTTCAACAGGCGGTGGGAGAAATGCAGGTGGGAAAGACTCCTGGGGTGGACGGTATCCCCCTGGAGTTTTACAAACAGTATAGTGAACAGTTGGCGCCCAAACTGCATGAAACTCTGACTAAATCTCTTAAAGAACAGAAGCTACCCTCATCTATGGCGGATGCAGTGATTGTAGTTATACCCAAACCGGGTAAGGACCCCAAGTTGTGTGCCTCCTATAGGCCTATCTCCCTGCTTAATGCGGATGCCAATGTCCTTACAAAAATCTTGGCTAAGCGACTTAACCTGGTTATACAGACAGTGGTGCATGAGGATCAGACGGGGTTTATGCCGGGTAAGGGCACAGATATTAACCTGAGACGGTTATATACTGTCCTGGGATCTGGGGACTGTTTGAACCGTTCTGACGCAGTGGCCTCCCTGGATGCAGAAAAAGCATTTGACTCAGTAGAGTGGAGTTATCTCTGGGAGGTCCTACGTTGGTTCGGTATTGGCCCTAGGTTTATCTCATGGGTGCAGACTCTATATGAGGCTCCGAGGGCGCGGATACGTACCGGGTTGGTCCTGTCGCCCACATTTAATCTGCACAAGGGCACCAGGCAAGGGTGCCCACTGTCCCCGGCCCTCTTTGCCCTAGCAATTGAGCCAATGGCAATGCTCTTACGTTCTTCACCTGTAGTAAAAGGTATCTCTATCGACCCAATAGTGGAAAAAATCTCATTATATGCAGATGACACTCTTTTGTATCTTAGTGACACCACAAACTCATTGAAGGAAGCCCTCCGGCTCATCAATGTTTTTGGCTCATTCTCAGGTGTGCGGATTAACTGGGGGAAATCAGTCCAGTCCTGTTTGCCCTACATCCCTCAGAAGATAACTTACCTGTAGATACCCCTCTGCAGAGGGTCTCTCAGTTTAAGTATCTAGGGGTGATTATTCACAGGGAAATTGCTCAGTTTAGCCCCCTTAATCTTACCCCGGTGATGACTCGCCTAACTCGAAGATGTGCGGTGTGGAAATCCCTGCCCCTTACGCCAGTGGGAAGGGTTAACTTAATAAAAATGGCAGTGCTCCCTAAATTTGTCTACCTCTTCAGACAAACCCCTGTCCCGATCCCCCATTCATTCTTTGCTAAATTGGATGGTTTACTCATCTCATTTATCTGGAACGGCGGCACTCCAAGAATAGCTAAGACTACGTTACAATTACCGTTATCCCTGGGTGGGCTGGCAATGCCTTGTTTCCTAAAATACTACTGGGTGGCGGTACTGGTGACGGTCAAATGGTGGCTTGCTAAGGAACCCGCGAACCCTGCGGCTACGATAGAAGCGGCTCTGCTGGGCTCCTATTTGGAACTCAGACACTTGATCCACCGGGGGCCCAAATCTAATCCCTGTGTCACGGGGTCGATGCACACTACGCTTCGGGTCTGGGAGACGGTCAGGACTAAGGTTGAGCAACCGCACAGTTGGTCCCCACACACTCCTCTATGGGGTAATCCCAGACTTCCACAGTTTAGATCCGTTCCGGACCCACAGTTGTGGATTAGGTATGACATTACGACACTGGCTGACATTACCTCACCGACGGGGATCTATACGTTTGATTTGAAGAGAGATAAGGCAGTGCCCAACCACATGTTTTTCCGATATCTGCAACTCCGCCATGCATACCGATCACAATTCACACACCCAATTACACTAGCGACCAATGGGATTGAAAAAATATTGCTTAGAGGGGAAGACAAGAAAACATTATCGACACTCTACTATGAACTGGCTGGGTTGGATACATCTAAGGTGACTCAACTGTTTAATAAGTGGCAGGCGGACGTGCCTTCCCTGGCGGATGACGACTGGGAGGAGGGGATCCAGCAATACCTTCCTCTCATGGTCTCGGCGAGGGATAGGTTCATCCAACTTAAATTCATCCACAGGGTGTACTATACCCCCGGAAAGACTGGCCAGAATATACCCCTCATGTAGCCCGCTGTGCCCCAAATGCACCACTGAGGCACCTTTCTACATGTCACATGGTCCTGCCACCTTATTCAAGCTTTCTGGGAGGAAGTTCTAAAAGATATTAATATGATCAGTAAGTCAGGGCTCAAAATTTCAAGTCCTGAGCTACTAGCCAGGCCTCAAGGGTTACTCGCCACCGGTTGCCCCGCCCAACCCCTACCCTGCCCCGCCCCTAAACCCGCCCTCATAAATTATCTCATTAACTGACACTTTAATGTTTTATGCAATTAAGTTATAAAAATATTAACAACTTTATCCATGCCTGCCAATGCAGCCTGTGTCCCCCCCCCCCCCCCCCCATGTGCAGCATGTGTCCCCCCCCCCCCCCCCATGTGCAGCCTGTGTCCCCCCCCCCCCCCCCCCCCCCCCCCCCCCCCCCCATCCCCCCCCCCCCCCCCCCCCCCCAGCCCCCCCCCCCCCCCCCCCCATGTGCAGCCTGTGTCCCCCCCCCCCCCATGTGCAGCCTGTGTTCCCCCCCCCCATGTGCAGCCTGTGCCCCCCCCCCCCCCTGTGCCCCCCCCCCCCCATGTGCAGCCTGTGTTCCCCCCCCCTGTGTGCAGACTGTGTCCCCCCCTGTGTGCAGCCTGTGTGTGCCCCCTTGTGCAGCCTGTGTGTGCAGCCTGTGTGTCCCCCCCCTGTGTGTGCAGCCTGTGTGTCCCCCCCCTGTGTGTGCAGCCGGTGTGTCCCCCCCCTGTGTGTGCAGCCTGTGTGTCCCCCCCCTGTGTGTGCAGCCTGTGTGTCCCCCCCCTGTGTGTGCAGCCTGTGTGTCCCCCCCCGGTGTGTGCAGCCGCCCCCCCCCCCCCTCCCCCCCCCCCCCGGTGTGTGCAACCTGTGTGTCCGTCCCCCCCGGTGTGTGCAACCTGTGTGTCCGTCCCCCCCGGTGTGTGCAGCCTGTGTGTGTCCCCCCCCGGTGTGTGCAGCCTGTGTGTCCCCCCCCCCGGTGTGTGCAGCCTGTGTGTGCCCCCCCCCTGGTGTGTGCAGCCTGTGTGTCCCCCCCGGTGTGTGCAGCCTGTGTGTCCCCCCCCCCGGTGTGTGCAGCCTGTGTGTCCCCCCCCCGGTTGTGTGCAGCCTGTGTGTCCCCCCCCCCCGGTGTGTGCAGCCTGTGTGTCCCCCCCCCCGGTGTGTGCAGCCTGTGTGTCCCCCCCCCGGTGTGTGCAGCCTGTGTGTCCCCCCCCCCGGTGTGTGCAGCCTGTGTGTCCCCCCCCCCGGTGTGTGCAGCCTGTGTGTCCCCCCCCCCCGGTGTGTGCAGCCTGTGTGTCCCCCCCCAGGTGTGTGCAGCCTGTGTCCCCCCCCCCGGTGTGTGCAGCCTGTGTGTCCCCCCCCCCGATGTGTGCAGCCTGTGTGTCCCCCCCCCCGGTGTGTGCAGCCTGTGTGTCCCCCCCCCCGGTGTGTGCAGCCTGTGTGTCCCCCCCCCCGGTGTGTGCAGCCTGTGTGTCCCCCCCCCGTTGTGTGCAGCCTGTGTGCCCCCCCCCGTTGTGTGCAGCCTGTGTGTCCCCCCCCCCCGTTGTGTGCAGCCTGTGTGTTCCCCCCCCGTTGTGTGCAGCCTGTGTGTCCCCCCCCCATATGGTGCAGCCTGTGTGTCCCCCCCCCCATATGGTGCAGCCTGTGTGTCCCCCCCCCCCCCCCCCTGTGTGTCCCCCCCCCCCATATGGTGCAGCCTGTGTGTCCCCCCCCCCCATATGGTGCAGCCTGTGTGTCCCCCCCCCCCATATGGTGCAGCCTGTGTGTCCCCCCCCCATATGGTGCAGCCTTTGTGCCCCCCCATATGGTGCAGCCTGTCTGTCCCCCCCCATATGGTGCAGCCTGTGTGTCCACCCCCCATGGTGCTGCCTACCTGTGGAGAAGAGAGGAGAGCCGCCACTGGGAGATCACAGCAGGGAACATCACAGCTTTCGTTTCATAAGCTGTGTGTTCCCTCCCGCCGCGCGCCGTCACATAAGCCCCACCCCTTGTCCGGGGAACTTTGATACATGTCACCCCTCCTAGGATTGGACGGGTGATCTGTCTATCAAAGTCCCGGAAGTCCCGGAAATTCCAGGACAGGTAAGTGTCCTATTATTTAAAGTCAGCAGCTACAGTATTTGTAGCTGCTGACTTTTAGTTTTTTTGTGGGGGGGCCTCCTCTTTAACCACTTGCCGCCCGCCATATAGCAAAATGACGGCAGCAAAGTGGTTGCGATATCCTGACTGGACGTCATATGATGTCGCCAGGATATCAAGCCCCCGGGGGCGCGCATCACGGCGATCGTTTTTGCGTTGTGTCAGACTGACGCACCGCAACACCGATCTAGGTAAAGAGTCTCTGACGGAGACTCTTTACCACGTGATCAGCCCTGTCCAATCACGGCTGATCACAGTGTAAACAGGAAGAGCTGTTGATCGGCTTTTCCTCACTCGCGACAATCAATGCCCACAATGGTAAAAGTTTGAGAAACAATGTCCTAGGATAAATGTGAAAAAAAAACCTGGCTTGCCAATGGCTTTTTTGTTTGCCATGTTCAATTGCTCCCAACGGTGGCAATAAAAAAAAAAGTTTATAAGGATAACCACTGATCCTGTGTCCCTTTACGATAAAGGAAAACATTGTTTTTGCTTCCAGTTCAGCACACAGGAAGCTACAAGAACATTACCAACTTTTTTCTTTCTGTGTTTGCTGAGAATGTTCTTACCTGAAAAATGAAAAAACTAATGCAGCCACCATACCCAAGGACTGGCAAGCTGCAATATATTAAAGTGTTATTCTTAACCACTTCAATCTAGACAAATTTTCAGCTTTCAGAATGAAAATTGCGCGGTCATGCTACACTGTACCCAAACTAAATTTTTCGAATTGTGTTCCCACAAATAGAACTTTCTTTTGGTGGTATTTGATCACCTCTGGGATTTTTATTTTTTGCTAAACAAATAAAAAAAAAAAAAACATTTGGAAAAAAAAACTGATGGGGCTGCACTGACGGGCACTGATAAGGTGGCACTGATGGGCACCGATGAGGTGACTGATGAAGTGGCACTGATGGGCACTAATATGCGACACTGATATGCAGCACTGATGGGCACTGAAAGGCGGCACTGATGGGTACACATAGGCGGCACAGGTGGGCACTGATAGGTGGCACGGGTGGGCACTGATAGGTGGTATGGATAGGCACTGATGTACACTAATGGATGGTACTGATGGGCATCACTTCCGGTTTCACCGGATGTACACAAACCCTTAGTGGTTTGAAAAAAAGCATCAGATCATACCAATATTGGTATGATCTATAGCTTACAAGGGCAGAGGAGAGATCTGCCTATTGTTATCACAGGGGATATTTATTTTCCTTGTAATAACAATAAGGGGGATCGGCGAGTGAAAAGTGTGCCTACGTGTACTGGTGTTAGTGTAGTGTTGGTGCATCTCACAGTTAAATGTCCTCTCTCCTCTCTCTGGAACCGAAAAGAATTCCAGGAGAGGAGATGACATCACTCCCCCTGCCTGTGTTTATACTTACAGGCAGAGGAAGCATTTCATTCGCCAGAACCGATCAGCAGATCCAGGTCTTATTGGCTTCGACCTGAAGATTGATCGGTTCTGGAACAAATCCGATTGTCTCCGCGTGGGGTTTTCATCCAGCGGTGCCATTGTGCCACAGTAGATGTGTGTGAGCCGGTCGGGAACTGGTTAAAGCGCCCACATCCCCCCATGCTTGACTGGAAAGGCAAATGTACACATCTGTCCCAGCAACACAGCAATCGCACCACGCATGTGAGGTATCACTGTGAATGCCAAATCGAGGGCAGTCATTTTAGCACCAGATCTCCTGTCTTAACCACTTGACCACTGGGCAGTTAAACCCCCTTCCTAACCAGACCAATTTTCAGCTTTCGGTGCTCTCACACTTTGAATGACAATTACTCAGTCATGCAACACTGTACCCAAATGAATTTTGTGTCCTTTTTTTCACACAAATACAGCTTTCTTTTGGTGGTATTTAATTACCGCTGTTTTTTTTTGATTTTTTGCGCTATAAATCAAAAAATACTGAAAATTCGGTAAAAAATAAAAATAAAAAATTCTTTGTTTCTATTAAAAATTATTGGCAGAGTATTGGCAGAGGATTGCACAGTGGTGGCAGAGGATTGCACAGTGGTGGCAGAGGATTGCACAGTGGTGGCAGAGGATTGCAGGCACTGACCAGCGCTGTGGGCACTACACATCCAGCCCACAGCGCTGGTCCCGTCTCTCCCCCTTTCCGCTTCTCCCCTCTCACTGTACCGATCGGTACAGAGAGGGGAGGGAGGAACCGGCGTCATGACGTGACGCCGGTTTGTGTACATGTGATCGCTCCGTCATTTGACGGAGCGATCACGTGGTAAACAGCCGCTATCAGTCACGGATGTTCCCGAGTGCGGGAGCAAGTTTCACTTAGAACAAGCCGACCGCGCTGTAGCCGTCTTTCGACTATGGTGCGGTCGGCATGTGGTTAATCTAAATCGGTAACCTGTAAAGGCTTTTAAAGTGTCACCTATGGAAAATAAAATGTACATAGTTTGTCGCTGTTGCACGGGCGTGTGCAATTTTAAAGCGTGACCTGTTTGGTATCTATTTACTCAGCATAACATCATCTTTTATATTTTATCAAAACAATTGGGTAATATATTGTGTATGTTTTTTTTTTTTTAATGCATTGAAAAACCTCTGCGCAAATACCGTTTGACATAAAAAATTGCAACACCCACCATTTTTTCCTCTAGGACCTTTGCTTTAAAAAATCAATATGATAATTGGGGGTTCTAAGTAACTGTAAGTAAATAATACAGATTTTTACATGTAAACAAAAAGTGCTAGAGATAGCCGAGGGCACCTTCTCTATGCCTACTTTTTCTATTCATGACAGGGTTTCTGTATAAACGTGCCAGGTGACTATATACTTCTGTTTTCTTTTAGGTGTTTGTGGTACATAGTTAAATGCCGTGCCTAGTCCTGAATATGTTCCACATTGTGTACAAGCGCACACTGCCAAGGAACTTTCAAAGAAAGGGCTCGAGTAAGCACACTGTTACTTGTACAGTTAATCAATTCCTCCTTCTAGGAATGAGTTTAGCTCTGGGGCAGAGACAGTGAGAGAAGGAGGCTCACACGTCTGAGTAATTGCAGCAAATTCCTCTTATTAAAATTCCTGTGGGATGAAAACTAAACTACATGCCAGTTTTCGTTTGTTGTTAGATTGAAAGTGTATGTGTGTGTAATTGCATACATATGTATACTTTTTCACATACACACAAAGGCATTGTTTAAGGATGTTATATGGAAAAGAATTATGAGGAATCATCCTGAAGAGTACATAAACCTTTCATGGCTTTTTACAGTCCTTTGTGGCTGTATCACCCATTTCATCTGTCGGAGGGGGCACTTAAAGTGAACCTGTGGCCAGGTATTTAACATTTAAGCATTTACAGTACATATTTGTTACAAGAAATAATAAATCCTGAAAGGGGAGGGAACAGTGGTCAGCTGAGCTGCTAGGAGAAGCGGCCTAATGGCGTGCAGAGGAATGACAGCTTTATTGAAATGGCCACCACATGGTGTGAGGCAGTGGATTGCCTCACGCTATGCTTCACTTTGCTGGAAAAAAGTACTGTGAACCAACCCAGAGGCAGGCAATGCATTTTACCTTGTCTTGCAGTGAGACTGCACTGGAATGGCTGCCTAATGCAGTTCTACCACACCTGGTGTGAATCTACCCTTAAGACTGGGTAAACACCATTGCGAATTGGGTGCGGAAACAGCAGGTCAGGTGCTTTTGCACAAAAACGCTGTGCGTTTTTTGGTCCGTTTCAGGTCCGAATTTGGGCAGAAATCGGATCTGAAACAGTGAACCAGCACGCGCCGGATCTCTGCTGTGAGCCGCATGCGTGCTTCTGCTGTGAACTTTGAGGTCCCTTTCACACGGGCGCCTCTGCATGATGGACTCCGCTTGCTCAGCGGGGGATCTCCCAGCTGAACAGGAGGATGACAGGTCTGTCTCCGGTCACTGTGCAGAGCCCAGACTCGCTCTCCTCTTTGGGGAAGTTGAATGGAAACAGACTGCCTGTCTGTTTTAATCCAATCTGCCAGACGGATGGAAAATAGTACCTGGATTTATTGTATCGTATCAGATAGCGGCGCGTGGCTGGAGATTCACATTAAAGAAAATTTAATGTTGAAATATGTAGGCTTCACAGCAAACTTGCGGGCTTAAGCTGGCCGTAGATAGGTATTTTTTTTCCGTTCAGCCAGTGGGTTGTAGTAAAAAAAAAAAAAAAAAACGATTCCTCCATTTTTCTGTTTACCCAACAATTTTTTTTGCTAAATATACTGTATGTGTACATGCCATATACTGTAACACCTAGACATGGCACAATCAATATGATAAATCCAAGTGGAAAAGTATCTGTCATAAGCCATAAAAACACATAAAATTTATTTAGTTAACACGACAGCAAACAGTGGTAAATTGAAATACATATATACAGATTTTCGGATTCTGATTGTGTCCTGGTTCACACCTAAGGAGTTTGCTTTTGATCCATTTTTACAGTGCTTTTTGCGGCGCGTTTTTGAGTTTTTGCACGTGTTTTTGAATGTTTTTTTATTCTGTGTAATATGTATTTTTTTTTTTTTTTGGGCCAATTTGTTGTTTGGCAGATTACAAAACATGTCCAAACTCACTAAATGCTTTTCTGCAGGGTCTCTATTAAAGTCTATTGAACAAAAAGGCACCTGTTTTGCGTGTAAAAAAAGTCCCTGGTTCTTTCTAAAAATGGAGCGGCTGAAAAAAGCATAGATGTGAACAAGTCTCATAGGGAACCATGTTAAATAGACTGTAGTGCATCTCTGCAAAAAATTCAATTTAGTGGTTCAATAGCCTTCAATTTAGAAGCTGCAGAAAAGCATGTAGCGCGTTTTGATGAGTTTTGCAATTTTTACTCTGCCCAACAGCAAATTGCCCAAAAAAAAAAGCATCAAAAAACATTGCAAAATGTATGCGCAAAAATGCACCACAAAAAGCATTGCAGAAACAGATCAAAAGCAAACTGCATAGGTGTGAACCAGGCCTTAGGCTGCTTTCACACTGATCCGTTTTTTCTTCCACTTTTGCATTTAAAAAAAAAAAGCAAAACATGTGACCATGTAATCCTATGGAACTCTTCACACTGATCTGTTGCGGTTACGCTGCGTTTAGTAAAATCCTGCCTGTTGCATTTTTTGGTGCAGGTTTGTTGCAGTGAAAAAAAAAAAAAAAAATGCACCTTCCTATTGAAATGCACTGAAAATGCCACAAAAACACATCAAAATGCACCTGCGGTTTTGGCCTGTTTAAAATGCACCTTGAGCGCAGTAAAAGCATGGCAAAGACGCACCAATAACACGAAAAAAAAAAAAAGCAAAAAACGCATGCATTTGTACAGCTTTTTGCTGCAGACCCGTGTGAAAGTAGCCTTAGGGTCATCTGTATACCAGGCTTTGCAGTTCGAACATTTTGGTCAGGCGACATGTGATGTTAGTAATGAATGGGTTTCAACCTGTTCATGGTTGTATAATGTCCATATATAAAAAAAAAAAAAAAAAAAAAAAAAAAAAAAAAAAAAATAGTATTATACCTTATTGCCACAGTGACTGTTAAGTACACCTAGGCTATGCGGTTAGCATCCCATCTGAATGAATTGCATGCTATTAACAGTTACAGGACCGGTCAAAAGAGGCATGGTGCATTAAAGCGGTAGTGAACCAGTGTGTGTGTTTTATTTTTTTTGTTTTGTTTTGTTTATTTTTTTAAACACCCTGCAAGGTTAAGCCATAGTGTGCTAGTATGTGAAACTTACCTTAGAACAAATTCCTTCCAGCGGCGAGCTGTCACTGCTGACAAGGCTTCCATCTTCACCTGTTTTTCTTCCAGGGAAAGATACATGGGAACCGCCATTTGCGGCACAGGGCTCTGAAGGAACCACCCGGGTGGCCGTTCCTTCAGAGTGCATGCACCGTGACATAGCCTGCAGCATGTACAGTAAATGGCTTCTAAACTGCACGTTTAGAAGATATTTATAATACCTAAAGGTAAGCTATATTATAGGCTTACATACAGGTACAAATAATGAATGGGAGTTTACTCCCACTTTTAAACAATGACATTTTACACCGTAGGTTTAATTTCAAGTTGTATTATCAGTGTTAGTTTGTTAGTGTGTTTAATTCCCCAAAAAGAAAAGTGTTTGGCATTAAAGCAAATGTTTGCCTAGTGCCTTAGTAACACAAGAAATTACCAAATCACTTTATTATTTTGCATTTAAAACTACCCCCTACTTGCCATAGATAAACTCAGCCAAAGACTTAGCCCCCGTTCACACCTATGCGAATTAGATGCGGCTTACACCGCATCCAATTCGCAGGACATTTTAAAATACATTCAAATGAATGTATGTTGTTCACATATGTGCGTTGCATTCGCACTGCGCATTGCACAAAAAGTGTGCGTTTTCTGGGCATTGCGGTGCGAATTACAAGCACATTGTCCTCTAGGGGAACGCATCTGATTTGCAGATGCATTCTGTTCTGAACAAAAAATCTCTCCTTTTCTCACTAAACCTCCCCCTTCTCTCCCCCCTCTCCCTGCTCAGCTGATGCGCAGATAGAACGGAGCGGCACCGCTAAACAGCTACATTTTCTCTTCACAGAGAAAATGTAGCTGGAGTTCACACCGCACTGGTGTGAACCCGGGCTTAGGCAGCCCACACTCAGTGCAAATTTGGTTGCAGGAAAGAAATTCACACAATTCCCCCAGCAATACAGGCAGTGCTGATGGGGAATCTGCATTTGTCTCCTCTTGGTGGTTGTCCCGTGCCCACCCCAAGCCAACCCGTCCCCTCTCAACGCTGGGAGAAGACTAATTAATCGCTAGTTTTTATAGCAGCCGCTTGCGATAAATAATCACAAGTGAATCCGGCAGGCTGGTTGTACCCAAGTTGATTGATTGGTCATCTTGTTACATTCAGCCTGCCCGTTAATGATTCAAATCTTGGCCAGTTTTGGTTGAACCAGCCGAGATTCAAACCGTGTATGGTCGGCCTTCGTGACAATTATTACTGAATAGAGACTATTGTTTTCGAATAGGCAGTGAGATAGGAGAATTTAAAAGACGGCCCCATTACACACTGTACAAACACTGTCTTTACTGAGGAAAGTTTTAGGGCTCTTTCACACAGGCACTGAATTCTAAAGCAACCTTTAACATGCAATAATATACCTATAGCGTTAAGTGTTTTAAACATGTTGCAAAGGCGATTCAAGTCAGGCAATGCTCCTCAAACACCCTTTGAGATGTTATTTTTCTCTGACTTTGCAGCTTAAGGGGGCCTTGCATATTTGCAGACCTGTTGCTAAAGATTACGATTTTGTATGTCTTATGTGGTTGGCTTGAGTCTGAAAATAAAAACATTTAGTGATGATCTTGTGAGAATGCAAGATCAGCACTGGACAGCTCAGAAAATATCACTATTGTTCATTTGCATCTTTTTTTTTTTTTTGATGCACAAGGCTGTATGTACGATGGTGTATTTTTTTCTAGTCAGCCTAAAAAAGAATGCTAAATTTCCTCTGAAAGAAACCAAGCACAATCACTGTGTAGCACTGCTAAGTAGGGTATACATCCTGCAATAGGGAATGATCAGATATGATTGCCTTAATGTACTTTACTGAGTTACATTAAAGTTAACATATGTGGGGGTATTCAACATCAGTGCCAATTGGCTCTTAGCGGGTATCATTTAACTTTTTATATTAGTCCCTCCAGCAACATTTGAGGTACTCCTGAAAGAATAGGTAACTTTCTGATGATCGCTATTTGCATACCTAAATGTATACTTGCATATTCTTTGCTAGTAAGAAGTGGAAAACAGACAAGATACACTAGGCCATCTTCTCTCAAGCTTTTTGCTATGGGGGAACCCTTGAAAAAAAGTTTCAGGTCTTGGGGAACCCTGTGAAAATTATTATATTTACATCTAACGGTACATTTTCTTGATCAGTTAGTTGTAAAGATATTTTTTGGAAAAGAATAAAGATAGGGTTACAGATGTAAAATTTCCCGAAATTTTGAAGCCATGAGAAGTTTTTTTCTCTATTTTTGTTTTTTAATAAAAAATTAGAAATTTTCAGAAAAATTTAAAAACAAATTCATTGTAGAGTAGTTCTACAAACTGAAATTAATTTTGTTACACTGGAAACGTGAAACTCAGTGTATATAAAATAATATTTCTTCTCACAATACAGTGGTGTGAAAAAGTGTTTGCCCCCTTCCTCATTTCCTGTTCCTTTGCATGTTTGTCACACTTAAGTGTTTCAGAACATCAAACCAATTTAAACAATAGTCAAGGACAACACAAGTAAACACAAAATGCAATTTGTAAATGAAGGTGTTTATTATTAAAGGTGAAAAAAAATCCAAACCATCATGGCCCTGTGTGAAAAAGTGATTGCCCCCCTAGTTAAAACATACTATAACTGTGGTTGTCCACACCTGAGTTCAATTTCTCTAGCCACACCCAGGCCTGATTATTGCCACACCTGTTCACAATCAAGGCATCACTTAAATAGGAGCTGCTTGACACAGTAAGGTCCACCAGAAGATCCTTAAAAGCTACACATCATGCCGAGACCCAAAGAAATTCAGGAACAATTGAGAAAGAAAATAATTGAGATCTATCAGTCTGGAAAGGGTTATAAAGCCATTTCCAAAGCTTTGGGAATCCAGCGAACCACAGTGAGAGCCATTATCCACAAATGGCGAAGACATGGAACAGTGGTGAACCTTCCCAGGAGTGGCCGGCCGCCCAAAATTACCCCAAGAGCGCAGCGACGACTCATCCAAGAGGTCACAAAAGACCCCACAACAACGTCCAAGGAACTGCAGGCCTCACTTGCCTCAGTTAAGGTCAGCGTTCATGCCTCCACCATCAGGAAAAGACTGGGCAAAAATGGCCTGCATGGCAGAGTTCCAAGGAGAAAACCACTGCTGAGCAAAAAGAACATCAAAGCTCGTCTCAATTTCTCCACAACACATCTGGGTGATCCCCAAGACTTTTGGGACAACATTCTGTGGACCGATGAGACAAAAGTGGAACTCTTTGGAAGGTGTGTGTCCAAGTATATCTGGCGTAGAAGGAACACTGCATTTCAGAAAAAGAACATTATACCAACAGTAAAATATGGTGGTGGTAGTGTGATAGTCTGGGGCTGTTTTGCTGCTTCAGGACCTGGAAGACTTGCCGTGATAAAAGGAACTATGAATTCTGCTGTCTACCAAGAGATCCTGAAGGAGAATGTCCGACCATCTGTTCGTGTACTCAAGCTGAAACGAACTTGGGTTCTGCAGCAGGACAATGATCCTAAACACACCAGCAAGTCCACCACCGAATGGCTGAAGAAAAACAAAATGAAGACTTTGGAGTGGCCTAGCCAAAGTCCTGACCTGAATCCTATTGAGATGTTGTGGTATGACCTTTAAAAAGGCCGTTCATGCTCGAAAACCCTCTAATGTAACTGAATTAGGACAATTCTGCAAAGATGAGTGGGCCAAAATTCCTCCAGGACGCTGTAAAAGCCTCATTGCACGTTATCGCAAACGCTTGGTTGCAGTTGTTGCTGCTAAGGGTGGCCCAACCAGTTATTAGGTTTAGGGGGCAATCACTTTTTCACACAGGGCCATGATGGTTTGGATTTTTTTTCATCTTTAATAATAAACACCTTCATTTACAAATTGCATTTTGTGTTTACTTGTGTTGTCCTTGACTATTGTTTAAATTGGTTTGATGTTCCGAAACACTTAAGTGTGACAAACATGCAAAGGAACAGGAAATGAGGAAGGGGGCAAACACTTTTTCACACCACTGTATTTGCTAAGCAGAAATTGCACTGTGGAAATGTTTCCAAACTCCTAGATGTTGGTTTCACCATTTTTACTGAGCAGAGGAAAAGAAAAAGCAATTTACTGACCAGACTATAGGTATACATTATGTTGTGATGGCAGAGAATATTAATAAGAATTATTTAAAGATAAACTAATTTGTAAGACAAATGTACCCTCTTATCTGTTCGTTTCTGTCCTCTCAGGCCTTAATTATCATCTACTGTTTCCCAACAATCACCCAACTGTAGAAGGTGCAAAATGGAGCCCACAAGTAAACTAAACTGGAGCATTTCCCCTGCAGTGCCACCTAGTGACAGAAATGCTTATTTTTATTGTTTGAGAACTGCATGGAGAAGTACAGTGTTACTTGAATTGTATTCCAGGATTTGTTTGTCTTCATCTGAGAAAGCTTGCAATAATATAAGACTTTACATAAAGTCTCAAATCTTTCATTAAGATCTTCATGTTATATAGTTTAAATACCATGTCATAGATATAATATTTATCAGTGTAAAAGAACATCTACCACACTTTTTTAAATTTTTCCAGAAAAGCAAAAACTGAAAACAGCTTTTTAGAAAATGGGGGGGGGGGGGGGGGGGGTGGGGGGGGGGGGGGGGGGGGGGGGGGGAGTATTTTTTCCCTCCAGGCCTAACTATCTCTAGCTAGGGTGCACTTTCAACCTCCTGCCCAGTGGTAATTGAGGTATAACAAATCATAAAAATGGGTAAAAATATACCTAGACAGTAAAAACCTGAAACGACCCCTAAATTGGTGGTCAATGTAGGCAAGCGGTTAATCTGCCACTGCTATTTCCACAAGGAACCTCTAGCAACTTCTGAAGGGATCCCAGGTTTGGTGGAACCCTGGTTGAGAAAGGCAGCACTAGGCAGTGTTGGAGAAACGAATGCAGAGGGATGTCATGACTGGCTTGCCACGTAAGCTTTTTAGTCCCTAACCTTGGACCACAAGTACATTTTAAGGGCCAGTTCACACCACATGCAGTCCAGTGCGTTTTTTTTCTGCATCAAAAAGGCATGGAAGGTAGGTTATATGGTTTTCAATGGCATAGTTCACACCAGTGCGGTCAGTTCCAGGTCCAGAAAAAAAAGAACATGCTGTATTTTTTCTGCACTGGAAAGCTGTAAAATGCATCAAAAACGCACTGGCACGCGCCTAAATGCACTGCAACACACTTGTCCTTATTTAAGGTTAAGAAAAAAGAGGGCGGGGGGAAGCACTGAACTGCATCAAAAATGCACTTGAACGCATCAAAAAACGAGGATGCAGAAAAGCACCTGGAACGCATCCGGGCTGCGTTTCTATGGTGTGAACTGGCCCTAAGATATTTATATACACTATATATTTTAGAATAAAAATATAAAAGGCAATAGATCTTATTTAAGATGGTCATATTCTGGATTATTGTAGAATTACTGTATGCGATTCCTAGCTCTGGTCCCAGCACACTAACTTCTTTATTAAATTTGTATTAAACTAACACTGTTTTGATCAATAGAAAGTAAAACTGGGGCAGCTTTAGAGAAAAGAAATTGCTGAATATTTTACAGCAAGTCCTTAATAATTGATGCCTGTTTTTGTATGGTGTTGTGTAAATTCCTGGTTGAGAACCATGTGTGTCTGCTAAGTAGATGATGTCATCTTTTATTTTTCGGTAAATTATGAAAGGGTCAGTAAATTGAAAAGTAAAATTTTCACTTTAAAAGTAGATGTTGGAAAGAAACATATTTAGTGTAAAAAAGAATATCCCGTAACGCTCGGCATCAGAATAAACTTGTTTATTCACAATATACTTCTTCTATGATAATTGTAAAGTCCAATTTCAAATACGTTGTATACAGGACTTTGAGCATTAAATAGTATAGCATTTTTTATATATATACTTAGCTATTATGTCTTGTGATGTCACTATTGTCCTCAGCCCTTGCAGCCAAGTTGTTATGATTGGAGGAAGGCCCAACGTCATTTCCCCACCCCCTCGCATTTGGGGCTGTAGAATAAACTGCACTTCCCATGATTCATAGTATGTAGTCAGAGCTGTGGGTTGTGACAGGGCAGGTGCTTACTTATCCGACACTGCCTATATACCCATACAAATGCACAGATTTACAAGCTTGCAATACCTGCAAAGAGCTTGGGCAGATCAGGGGTGGGAAAAATCTCTGATCAAATGAATTTTCTCCTACACATAGGATCATGCTAACATGGTTATGTAAGCGCAGTTGATGCAAATACTACACAGTCTGGTTGATGGGACCAGTCACTGTGCAGTACATACAGCCGCCACAGGTTTCTGGTCTCCTGTGCAGGAAATGTGGCTGGAAAAGCCTCTGGAGGGAAACTTAATTATTTGATATTTCAGTAGTGCTGTAACTAACCTTGGAAAAATGGACACTGGATAAACAGGCATTATATATAATTCATTCATGCTAAAATTAATTATATTAATTGTACAGGGCAGAGACTGAGTATTTATACACTCTGGCTTATAGGCTAGTTCCTTTAAAGCGGAAGTAAACCCATCGATTTAACAGTCTAAAAAAAAAAAGGCATGCCGTGAATGCTAACGGCTTTGCTCTCAACCAAACAGTCAAACCATCCAATGGCTGGTGTCATAACGGATCACATGTGCAGCACTGTGGCAGTTGAAGATTAAACAGAGGCAAAGATGGCAGCTTCCTTGGCTGAAAACAATAGGGGGGTTTACTTCCACTTTAAGTGATTGGACACTCCCCAAGGGCACCTTTCTTATAACCCTACTCCATGATTCCTTCAGTTTTTTGCTAGTGTCCCAAGGTGAGAAATTACTCTTAAATTAACTACTTTATTATTTTATCTTTGGATCCTTCAGTCAACTCTTCATTTTCTGTCAATACTGCAAAAAGAAGCAGAGCATCGGATCGGTGCAACCCTGGTAAAACCTTGGGAGCTGTGCTTAGAGATCAGCTTTAGTCCTCATGCACGCTGGACGTTAAACTAACGTTATAAAAACGGCAGTAGCTTCGCAGTGAGTTTTTAACCACTTGCTTACTGGGCACTTAAACACGCTTCCTGCCCAGACCAATTTTCAGCTTTCGGTGCTCTCACACTTTGAATGACAATTACTCAGTCATGCAACACTGTACCCAAAATTAATTTTTTGTCTTTTTTTTCATACAAATAGAGCTTTCTTTTGGTGGTATTTAATTACCTCTGGGTTTTTTATTTTTTGCGCTATATAAATGAAAAAAGACCGAAAATTTTGAAAAAAAAACAAATTTTTCTTAGTTTATGTGATAAAATGTAGCAAAGTATTAATTTTCATATTTTACGCTAAGTTGTTCATTTATAAGATATTTCCAACACATAGTATGTACATAGCAAAAATTACACCTCAAAATACATTCTGCTACTCCTCCTGAGTATGGCGATACCAAATGTGTGAGACTTTTACACAGCCTGGCCACATACAGAGACCCAATATTGAAATAGCACCATCAGGCGTTCTACAAGCATAAATTACACATCTCATTTCTCAACCACCTATTACACTTTTGAAGGCCCTGGAGCACCAGGACAATGGAAACGCCCACAAAGTGACCCTATTTTGGAAAGCTAACACCCCAACGTATAATCTATGAGGCATAATGAGTCTTTTGAACGGTTCATTTTTTTTCAGAAGTTTTGGGAAAATGTGGAAAAAAATGAAAACGCATTTTTTTTTTACGCTAAGTTCATTTATAAGATATTTCCAACACATAGCATGTACATAGCAAAAATTACACCCCAAAATACATTCTGCCACTCCTCCTGAGTATGGCGATACTAAATGTGTGAGACTTCTACACAGCTTGGCCACATACAGAGGCCCAACATGCAAGGAACACCATCAGGTGTACCAGGGACACATACCAAGAATTACACCCCAAAATACATTCTGCTTAGCAAAGAGTAAACAAAAGATTACCTGTGGCTTTAGTAGCGCAGTTGTCCACAGGAGGATAGCACTGGTCCAGGCAGCAGGCAGGAACTTGGTCAGCAAAAGTGAACACAATTTTCCAGGCAACAGGCAGGAATACTGTCCATAGTCAATACAGGCAGCAGGCAGGGATACTGTCCATATACAGTCCAGGGTCAGTGCAGGCAGAGATTGTCAGCAGTGCCAAAATATTGGTCATGGTAGTAGGCAGGAACATGGTCCATCCACGTGGTGTGGTCAGTTCATGCGACAAGCAAAGGCATGATGGCATAGGTCCTACAGGCAGCAGGCAGAATAGGGCCTCGTTCAGGACAGAATAGGGACAGGGGTAGAGGCTTCTCCCACCCAAATCTCTTTGAAGCCTCCGAGCCTCCAGACCCTAATCTAGGAATGAGAAAACAAATGAAAGTTTTCTTCATCCAGAAAAACAATTCTGGAGCCCCTCACATATGTGAGACCCCTGTGTTATGAACCCCACTAGTCCACTGGCAGGGTACAAGATCAGTCCAAGAGGCAGGCAAGAGGCATGGTCAAACAGTCCAGGGTCAGTTCCAGATCAGGCAGAGGTATGTACAGAATCGGTAGGCAGAAGCATGGTCGAATAACAGTCCAGGGTCAGTTCCAGATCAGGCAGAGGTATAAACAGAATCAGTAGGCAGAAGCATGGTTGAATAACAGTCCAGGGTCAGTTACAGAGCAAGCAGAGGCATAAGGGGTGTGAAGGTAAATGGCAGGAAGTGAGGGCTATGTTTACCATACTTCACTAATAATTCAGTGAAGTATGGTAACAGCGGAAACAGTTAACTACGCAGAGGCCTGGTTGGGAAGGACATTCTGCACAATGATAAGTGGTGTCTCTTCTCAATCCTCGTTTGGAGCACACCCGGCATCTTTTCTGACATTTTTGGCCTGTTGGAGTGGGAGGGATTTTATCGGGAAAGTGGCGTTCAGAGAGTCTGCTTATGACATCGGATCGAATATTTTGTGGTGGGCCGTTCGGGAATATAAGGGCAGTGGTGATTTCCTCCTGGTAGCCAAGGAAGAGTCTGGGTCTTTCAGTGGAGTTGCGGTAGATAATATAGCTGTTGTATGTGGCCAAATTAAAGAAATAAATAGCAACTTTTTTATACCACTGGTATGTTCTTCTTATGGCAAGATACGGTTCGAGCATCTGGTCGTTGAAGTCGACACCCCCCATGAACATGTTGTATTCATGGATACACAGTGGTTTTTGTATTGGGCCAGTCCTGGTGATCTCAACAAATGTGTTGTTGTGGATCGACGAAAGCATGTACACATCCCGTCTGTCCCTCCACTTCACAGCCAGAATTTCCTCATTGCGTAAGCTCGCCGTCTCCCCTCTTCTCAGCTTCTTGTTGACGAGGCTTTGAGGAAAGCCCTTCCGGTTCGTTCTTACGGTGCCGCATGCTGGCGTGTTCTTCCTGTGAAAGTTTCGGAACAGGGGCAAACTTGTATAAAAGTTATCCACATAGAGATGGTAACCTTTCTCCAGGAGTGGGTTTATGAGTTGCCAAACGACTTTCCCACTCGATCCAATATATTCTGGGCAATTAGGGGGATGTAGCTGGGTGTCCTTCACTTCGTATACCATGAAGGAATATGTATAACCTGTGGCTCGGTCGCACAACTTATACATTTTCACTCCATAGCGGGCCCTTTTGGTGGGAATAAATTGTTTTAAGCCCAGCCTGCCAGAAAATTTGATCAGGGACTCATCCACACATACGTGTTGGTCTGGGGTAAACAACTGGGGGAAGATCTCAGAAAAAGAATTTATTAGCGGCCGAATTTTATAGAGCTTATCAAAATTTGGGTCATTTCGGGGAGGGCACTGGGTATTATCATTGAAGTGTAGGAATCTCAAAATCATGAGATATCGGGTCCTGGGCATTACATAAGAAAAGATGGGCATGTGGTAAATGTGGAGGGTTGACCAATAAGCACGGATTTCATTTTTATTGTTTAGTCCCATACAGAACGTGAGGCCCAAAAAAATTCTAAACTCCTCCACTGTCAGGGCTCTCCACTGGTAGGGACGGGCATAAGAGGATGTTGGGTTACTTGCAATAAATTGTTGTGCATATAGGTTGCACTGGGCCACAATCGATGCAAGCATGTCCTCGGTAAAAATGAAATTGAAGAAATCCATCGGGGAAAAATTTTCTGTGTCCACCTGGACTCCTGAATTAGGAGGAAGCCACAAGGGGTTCTGAAGGGCATAGGGAAGGCTAGCATGGGACCTAACCCTTTGGGGCCGAGGTGACACCCCACTGGAACTTGGCCTTTGCCGAGGTACTGCAGTGCTAGTGGATGGCACTGCTGTACTGGTGGATGGCACTGCCTCATCAGTACGCCTTCGTCTGGCGGGCGGACTCTCATCTTCCTCCTCTGAGGCTGTCATTGTCCCACTACTTAGGGCAGGCTCGTAGTCCATGTCAGACTCAGAACCTGCATAGGAGGAGAAATCCGAAGCGGAGAGCTCCCCGTTGCTCTCGTCGGCCGCAAGAATGCCGTAAGCCTCCTTGGCTGAATATAACCTTTGTGACATGCTGATCACAAATGGCACTGACAGGTGACACTGATGTGGCAGGTGACACTGATGTGGCCGGTGGCACTGACAGATGGCACTGATACGTGGCACTGACAGATGGCACTGATACGTGGCACTGATACGTGGCACTGACGACTGGTGGCACTGACAGATGACACTGAAACGTGGCACTGGTGGCAGGTGGCACTGACAGATTGCACTGATACGTGGCACTGGCAGATGGCACTGTCAGATGACTCTGGCAGATTGGGCTGGCAGATGGCACTGTATGGGTACTGATGGCACTGTAAAGTGTTTTTAACTCACTGTAGATAATGCTGGCACAGATCGCGCTCTCTCCCCTCACAGGCTGTCTCTGTTTGAGGAGAGAGAAAGCCGGCAATGAGAGATGATCTCTTATGTTTACATTTGAGATCATCTCTCATTGGCTGCTGAGATCGCGCTGTAAACGGCCGCTGTGATTGGCCGTTTACAGTGATTGGCCGTGTCCGACGGACATGGCCAACACAGATTTTCCCCGCTGCAGGCCCTCGAGGGCGCGTGGGGAGGAGGTAAACAGGAGGACGTCCATTCTGCATTAGTTTTATATATATGTATACTTTTTTTTTTTTTTCAATGGATCAAAAATGTGTTCTTTGAGGTTAGAGCGTTTTTACAACTGAAAACAGTTGAAAAACTCCTCTCAGAACCCACTAGTTTTGGGGGTTTTTTAAAGCCAGAAAAAGCCACAGCTAAAAACTGCTGATAACAGCCTATATGTGCATGGACACATAGGATAACTATATATATATATATATATATATATATATATATATATATATATATATATATATATATATATATTGTAACATGGGGGTGTTTAACTCAAGTGAAAAGATGCATTTTTTTAATGCAGTGAGTCCTCATCAGACAGGCGTATAGAGTTAAGGGCCTGGTAGCCCACGTTTATTGAAAAAGGAAAAACACAAAAGTCCATCCAGAAGTCCCACGAAGTCCCACGCAGGGGTTTAACTTCATTAAGCATTCATAAATGAAAAACATACCAAGCCACCTGGCTCTCTCTCTTGTCAGCAGTTCCTCTGCTTGCTCTCAACAGAGTTGATCCCTTCCAGTCCCCTGGACTCACTGGCTTCCTTAGTCTTCCCGACTCTCAAGGCTGTCCCTCCTTTCCCAGTCTCTGGGCAAAGAATACCCCTTACACAGGGATGACCCCTCCACAGGTCTGTCTTCATACAGCAGCAGCAAGCTGCTCACACTCCACCCTCCTCCACTCATTAGCCCCTCATTATATGGTCTGTGTGCAGCTGGGCACACACCTTGCTTGCCATCGTCAAGACCTGGACACAGTTTGAGATCCCATCCAGGACTAGCAAAACCTGGAGAAAACTGACAGAGCAGTTTTCTCCATTTAAATTCTATAGTCTGCAGATATGCAAACTCTGGATCTCCTTTACCTCCAATTTCAAAGGGACAGAGCTTCGCTCTGCCACATATCCCCCCCCCTTTGTTTCGATCCGGAGGGAGGAACACCAGCACCCGTCATGGTTGGGACACCTCTGTGCTGGCTGTCAGCCACGTAGGCCCAACCTTTTTTCCGGGTGCGCTTCCAGGCACGTCCCACCCTGGATCTTAACAGGGTCCTATATTTTCCCATCCTCAGCCTTCTTCTTGGGTCCCTGGGCTTAATCATTTTTTTGGGGGAAACTCTGCTTTCCCTGATCCTACCTTTAAACTCGCTGACATCAGCTTTAACCTTCAATATACACCAGTACAACCTCCTCACTTTGGCATGACCATGCAAGCTGCCACCCACATGGGCCAAATCTTGTCCCATCAGGTGAATTTCTCCACGTCCCCTTGCTGCATCTACTTGGGCTTTACAAAGACACTCCCATGCTTTTTTACGAGTGCACTTCCAAAAGCGATGTTTTCCCACTTCTCTTGGGCCTACACTAGTCCTTTTACCAATCTTGGTACCTTTTTGCACATGAGGTTGATTTCTGAATTTTACGGATCCAGTACCATTAAGGTTATAAAGTGCTCCCTCAATTTCCACTAGACCACCCCTTTGCTCTTTACTTAATTTAGAAGGAACCACATTTTTAAACACTGGTTTAATAAGTGGGGGCTCTTTTATTAGGGTGACACTGGTCCCTCTCTGTACTCCAAGTACGGGCACCCTCTTACTGTCCAAACTTAGCGTCACTTGTTTCCTCATGTACACTGCATGCTTATTTTTGTCAGTTTCATCACTAACATCCTCATATGACTGCAGCCTCATCCTAGTCTCCCTCTGAAGGACATACTGACTGTCTTGCGACTTTAAGCTTTTAAAGTCATGCGACACCTTGCTGAGCTTTGGGCCATTTTCCTGCAACCATTGTTTATCACGATCCTTCTCAGACCTTAGAAATTCTTCCCCAGAAATACCCTCCTGAACCTGTAGGGGGCCTAATTCTGCTGTATCTTTTACTTCTCCTGTGTCAATCATACCATTCCCTATCTCATTACAATTTTCAGGGTTTGCTACAACCAGATCAACTTGACCAAGATCTTCAGGTCTACCATTATTTTTGTGGTCACCCATGGTAACCAAACCCTTACAAATTGACAATGAGCTGCATTTTTCATCACGGTCAGAAATATCAATGCATTTGTCATATTTCATTTCACTCATGTTCGGCAGGGCAGTGTCTGGAGAGGAACTGCATCCAGTGGAGTGGTTGTCCACGGCAGCTTCACTATCCACCAACTCCACTGGCAGGAGACCCTCTGCCAACAACTGTCCTGACTCCTGACCATCCTCCCATAAAACATTTGGACCTGTGACTACAATCACTTCATTTATGGCTGTGCCATCTGGCACTTCCACCAACACATTTGGCTCGGCATTATCCATTATCACATCATTGGGCCCTTTGTGGATCACAGACATGACCTCTTCTGTGTGTTTGCCCTTACTTGGCGTTTCCATCTCATAAACACCATCATCTGCAGTAGCAAGTGCATCCTTGCATACAAGTTGCTCTGCAGGTCCTTCATCTGGCACTGCAGAAGTCATGTCTGCTCCACTTTTACCAACAGAGGCCTTTTCCAACAAAGCCAACAGGTTTTTTGTCCACCTGTCCCAGTCTGTTATCTCTGTGCTCCCAGAGGTACCACGCAGTACCGCTCCTACTGTACACGGAGACCCAGAGGGACAGAGTGGTTCAGCAACAGACACATTGCACATATCACTTTGGTTCAAATAAGATTTTGGCACTACATTTTTAACCATAGCAGACAGCAATACCACACCTTCACCACCTTGCTCTGGTGGCGCTTCATTAAACGCATTAGAGCTTTGATACCTGTCGTTGCTAGACTGCATTAACCCATTTCCACCATGAGTGTTTTCAAACATTTCAGTTTTAACATTTAACATCCTGTCATCACTATGTTCAGGTACCCTCTTATCCCTCAGAGCAGCACCAAAGTTGTCCCAGGCAACCTCCGGCTCCAAAACGCAGAGCTCCCTGGGGGTTTCTAGGGGCACCTCTATGGCCTTCTTCACAGTTGCTAGGGGAGATAGCACATCTTTAACCGCATTCACAGCAGGGTTATCTCTAGTGAGCTGCACTAGCCCATTAGCAACTGGACCATTCACTTTAGCCAACACAATATTAGCAGTTTTACCCATCATATTGTCACATTCAAGTTTACCACTTGCCTCCCCACTGGACAGGGCACTGCAGTGAGGCAAGTCCTTTTCCAAACAGACAGTGGATCTCCCATTTGGGGTCACTTCCACTCCAGTGTGCACAGTCACATATTCAGTCTCTTCTATGCATTTACCAGCACCAGTCTTTTTCAACATCAACCCAGCGGTTCCAGCCATTATTTCATTAAAGACAGTCTTACCCACCGCAGTAGTAGGGGTCACCATCTTCATTTGAGTACGTTGTCTCACAAACCAGTCCTCTGCTGCACTTTTACTGGCCCACTCTCCCTGGTGGCCACCGGATGAAATTACAGCAGGCATCTCCAACTGTTTAGCACCCCCTGCCGACACAACAGGAAAATCCTCGTTGCCAGGGGTGACTGCAAACATATTTGCACAGGAATCTGGGCCTGGAGATAACGACCTTTGCTCCTGGTAATTTTGAAATGCATACGCATCTTTAGGTGGATGCTTAGCTACATATGCCCTGTAGCTCCTCCTTTCCTTTGGCAATCTTTCTCCCGTTGCCATGGGAAACCGCACTCTCCCAGCAGAGCTTTGCTGATTCTCCCAAACTCTTTGATGCATTGTGGCTTTCAACTTGCCACCACTCTCTGCAGGCAATACTTTTCTCATATGGTCTGCAGACTTGACATCACCACCGTTGCTATGGGCAACCACATACCTCTCCAACTTCCGGTCAGGCTGTCGGTCCATGATGCGATGGAACTCTCCTCTAAAAAGGATTTCCTCTTTAAACTTGCGGTAGTCATCCTGGTCTCCGTCCATCAAATGGTAAACCGACCGGAACTCTATCCGTAATAAGGTTTGCAGCAGTTTTGGCCACCAGTCCCTAGGCCATTTTCTCTTTACAGCAACTTTTTCAAATCTTACAAGGAAGTCCCCAACCTCCTCTGTAGGCAGCATGGGTTGCATATAGTCAGAGGCCAAGATCTGAGCCCCTTGCACTGCGCCACACTCTTTGCGATTCTGCTTGAACCATTCATTCACTGTCTCACACATCACTGGCCCCTTTTGACTGGCCCTCCAAGGTGGAGACATCTTCTCAGGCCACGCTGAGCTCACTTCACCTTTAACTTGATTTAACATGAACTTCTTGTGTTTTGACTGCCTCATCCTTGCAGTCACATGCACAGCAGCTTGTTACACAGTTCACAGCATAGAAAAAAAAAAATAAAAATTCTCACAAGTGCACTACCTGCACACAATACAACACAGTCAATTGAACTCCTGCGCAATGCAGTTTGCCTGGCTGCCACACACAGCTAGCAGCAGTTCCTGAAATGACTCACCACTGGCGCAGAGACCGGATTTCACCGTCTGTATGCCCGCATTCGAACACCACTTGTAACATGGGGGTGTTTAACTCAAGTGAAAAGATGCATTTTTTTAATGCAGTGAGTCCTCATCAGACAGGCGTATAGAGTTAAGGGCCTGGTAGCCCACGTTTATTGAAAAAGGAAAAAAACACAAAAGTCCATCCAGAAGTCCCACGAAGTCCCACGCAGGGGTTTAACTTCATTAAGCATTCATAAATGAAAAACATACCAAGCCACCTGGCTCTCTCTCTTGTCAGCAGTTCCTCTGCTTGCTCTCAACAGAGTTGATCCCTTCCAGTCCCCTGGACTCACTGGCTTCCTTAGTCTTCCCGACTCTCAAGGCTGTCCCTCCTTTCCCAGTCTCTGGGCAAAGAATACCCCTTACACAGGGATGACCCCTCCACAGGTCTGTCTTCATACAGCAGCAGCAAGCTGCTCACACTCCACCCTCCTCCACTCATTAGCCCCTCATTATATGGTCTGTGTGCAGCTGGGCACACACCTTGCTTGCCATCGTCAAGACCTGGACACAGTTTGAGATCCCATCCAGGACTAGCAAAACCTGGAGAAAACTGACAGAGCAGTTTTCTCCATTTAAATTCTATAGTCTGCAGATATGCAAACTCTGGATCTCCTTTACCTCCAATTTCAAAGGGACAGAGCTTCGCTCTGCCACAATATATATATATATATATATATATATATATATATATATATATAAAAAAACGTCTGAAGCCAAAAACAGCTGCTGTACAAACGTCCAAAAACATCCATGAAGCCTTAAAGTAGTTCATTAGAAATGTTTCTGTCATTGGTAGTAATACGTCTGTATTGTACAGGAAGTACTACTAGCTGTTAAAATAAATAACTTCAACAATTATAGTGAAAAAAAATTCTGGGTAGATAAATGTGCCTGTTCCAGGAGTAGCAAGTACTAGCTGTAGTAAAAAGTTACATCTATAAATAAAGTTCAAGAACATTGTCACTGCGCTCGCTGCTTGAATAACATCAAGCTAGATGCTGTGAAATCAGTTTTTTTTTTTTTTCCGACTGATACTAGCCTTCATTTCTTTACTTTTAAGTTAAACATTTTAGATTCACTTTTTTTTTCACTTTTGCAAATAAATATTCTGTACAAGACAAAGGATCCCCAGAGCACTCTTTGTATAAAAGGACAGCACAACATTGGTGCCCTGTCTTGATGCTCACATTGCCCCACTGAAACCTTGGACACAGTGGTCCCTTAACTGCTTGCCGACCACCGGCAAGCAGCCCACCAGGGGAGCGAGCGCGCCTGCCGTGTCACTGGGGACTCGATGCGCATGCCCGGCAGCCGCGATGTCCGTTGGGCACCCGCGATTGCCCAGTAACACAGCAGGACCGTGGATCTGTGGGTATAAACCCACAGATCCACGGTCCTGTCAGAGGAGAGGAGACCGATGGTGTGTTCTCAGTACATTTCATTTCATTTACATTTAATTTCATTAACACCAAAGCAGCTGAAACTGATAAACAACCCCCTCTGCTACTTAACATACATACTGTCAACACACTTGACATACTACAGACCATATTTATCGGCGTATAACACGCACCCCAAGTTTAGGAGGGCATTTTAAAGGAAAAAAGTTTTAGGAGGGAAGTTTAAGGAAAAAAATACTTACTTTTAAATGCCTATCAATGCAGCCTTATCAGTGTGCATCTGCAGCCTTGTCCAACATTTGCAGCTTGCCCAGCCTCATTTGCAGCTTGCCCAGCCTCATTTGCAGCTTGCCCAGCGTCTATTTGCAGCTTGCCCAGCGTCTATTTGCAGCCTTGCCCAGTGCCGTTTGCAGCCTTGCCTACGTTTACATTTCCCACCGCCGAGACAGACCGAGCGAGCGCCGCCGAAAAAGACCGAGCCGACTGCTCGGCTCCGCACGCAGTCCCGCCTCCCTGCTGGGCGGGACTGTGAGCCGAGCCGAGTACACAGTACAGTCGGCTCTGTCTTTTTCGGCGGCGCTCTGTATTTTTGGCGTCTCTCTGTATTTTTTGGCGGCGCTCGCTATTTTTCGGGCAGCGCTCGCTATTTTGTTGGGTCACAGACAGTGGGGATTAGCGCACCCACAACTTCCCCCCGATTTTAAGGGGGAAAAAGTGCGTGTTATACACCGATAAATACGGTATATACTTTAATTGATATACTCTGATTAAAAAGTGTTCCTTTAACTTTTTTGAGCAGTGTGTGTGTGTGTATGTATATATATATATATATATATATATATATATATATATATATATATATATATATATATATATATATATATATATATATAATATACAGTATCTCACAAAGGTAAAAACACCCCTCACATTTTTGTAAATATTTGACTCTATCTTTTCACGTGACAACACTAAAGAAATGACACTTTTCTACAATGTAAAGTAGTGAGTGTACAGCTTGTATAACAGTGTAAATTTGCTGTCCCATCAAATTAACTCAACACACAGCCATTAAAGCGGTTCTGCACTCATCCTAGCAACTTGCTCTCTATCGCTTCAATACCATCTTGAATCAGCTAATTGCTGGTTCAATTGTGCATCTAGTAAGCCTACCTGTTATCCTGCCTTCATGTTTATTTTTCTCCCTGTGGGGGTGGGCTTGCTCTAAGCGGGGATCCGCGTCATTTCCTGTGTAATTCGCTGTGTCTCCTGGGATCTCATGTGATTAATCCCAGGAGACATTGCGGTGGTCATATGCGAAATCTCGCGTTATTTCAAGTTGTCACCTGTTGTCATGGCAACCGTTCCGATTACGCCGCTCGTAGCTGTGAAGCCACTGAGCATGCGCGGGAACGGGCAATGAATGCTGGCTCCTCACAACGAAGGGAAGGAGGAAGTGTTTGCTTGTGGGCTTCAAATGCCCACAAGCAAAATTACATCGGTCAAGAGAATTTTTTAAAAGAGATATTTCCTAATAAAAAAACGGATGGATAAATCGTGCAGCAGAAAAAGAAGTAAGCATATTCTAAGATTGATATCATTTACATTCATTGACCGGAAAAAAAAAAAAAAATGTTGTCAGTGCAGAACCGCTTTAATGTCTAAACCGCTGGCAGCAAAGTGAGTACACCCCTAAGTGAAAATATCCAAATTGGATACAAAGTGTCAATATTTTGTGTGTCCATCATTTTCCAGTACTGCCTTAACCCTCTTGGGCATGGAGTTCACCAGAGCTTCACAGGTTGCCAACTGGAGTCCTCTTCCACTCCCACTCCTCCATGACGACATCACAGAGCTGGTGGATGTTAGAGCTCTTGCGCTCCTCCACCCTCCATTTAAGGATGCCCCACAGGTGCTTAATAGGGTTTAGGTCTGGAGACATGCTTGGCCAGTCCATCACCTCTACCCTCTGCTTCTTCAGCAAGGCAGTGGTCGTCTTATTATCAAGTTGGAATACTGCACTGTGGCCCAGTCTCCGAAGGGAGGGGATCATGCTCTGTTTCAGTATGTCACAGTACATGTTGGCATTCATGGTTCCCTCAATGAACTGTAGCTCCCCAGTGCCAGCAGCACTCATGCAGCCCCAGGCCATGACACTCCCACCACCATGCTTGACTGTAGGCAAGACACACTTGTCTTTGTACTGCTCACCTGGTTGCCGCCACACATGCTTGACACCATCTGAACCAAATACGTTCATCTTGGTCTCATCAGATCACAGGACATGGTTCCAGTAATCCATGTCCTTAGTCTGCTTGTCTTTAGCAAACTGTTTGCAGGCTTTCTTGTGCATCATCTTTAGAAGAGGCTACCTTCTGGGATGACAGCCATGCAGACCAATTTGATGCAGTGTGCGGCGTATGGTCTGAGCACTGACAGGCTGACCCCCCCACCCATTTAACCTCTGCAGCAATGCTAGCAGCACGCATGCGTCTATTTCCCAAAGACAACCTCTGGATACGATGCTGAGCACTTGCACTCAGAACAGGCCTCGCCATGCTCGACCAATGAACCTGTCCTGTTAAACCGCTGTATGGTCTTGGCCACCGTGCTGCAGCTCAGTTTCAGGGTCTTGGCAATCTTCCTTATAGCCTAGGCTATCTTTTTGTAGAGAAACAATTATTTTTTTCAGATACTCAGAGTTCTTGGCCATGCGGTGCCATGTTGAACTTCCAGTAACCAGTATGAGAGAGTGAGAGTGATAACATCAAATTTAACACACCTGCTCCCCATTCACACCTGAGATCTTGTAACACTAACAAATCACATGACACTGGGGAGGGAAAATGGCAAATTGGGCCCAATTTTCACTTAGGGGGTGTACTCACTTTAGTTGCCAGCGGTTTAGATATTAATGGATGTGTGTTGAGTTATTTTGAGGGGACGGATTACACTGTTATACAAGCTGTACACTCACTACATTGTAGCAAAGTGTAATTTCTTCAGTGTTGTCACATGAAATGATATAATAAAATATTTACAAAAATGTGAGGGGTGTACTCACTTTTGTGAGATTGTGTGTGTGTGTGTGTGTGTATATATAATATTTATATACTATATATTTTATATTATATTATAGTAAAGCCTTGTATTGAGAGTAACTTGGTCTGAGAGTGTTTTTGCAAGACCAGCAATTTAAAAAAAATACAATATATACAAGTGGCGTCATGTCACAAAAGGGTATAAAAGAGAAGAGGGGTGCCTCTAAGTGTAGCAATATGGTTACATTTAGACCCCTTTCACACTGATAGCGCTCCGCTTTACCGTCTAAGCGGCACTATTCGGCCACTAGTGGGGCACTTTTAACCCCCGCTAGCGGCAGGAGAAAGGGTTAAAACGCGCCCAAAAAGCGCCGCTGCCAAAGCACTTTACAGGCGCCTTTGCAGCTCTGCCCATTGATTTCAATATCACCCCCCCCCCCTCCCCCGGTCCTGCTGACCTGGAGCATGGGGATTACCGGTTCTGACACATGGTATAGCTGCCTCAACGGTCCAGGGCTTAGAAATCCCCTTGGCTTGAAGGTGAACTTACACTTTAAATCATAATTTTTAAAGAGCAACTGTCAGCTCTGTTTTACAGTGGCTCCTCCTCTGACCGACAGTCTCATTCACTTTAATAGGCTTGTGATGAGTCAGTAACACAGCTAGGTGAGGGACCTGGCAGCAGCAGGTGAGTGAATGTCTGCTAACAGGCGCTGCCATGATGGATCTGAAATGACAGGTGCTCTTTAAATGTAAGGACTTATTCTTGCTGGTAGCTTTCACACTGGGGCGGTGAGCCGCGGTGACGGTAAAGCAGCGCTATATTTAGCGCTGCTTTACCGTCGTTTTCACCGCGGTTTTCGGCCGCTCGCGGTGCGGTTTTACCCCCCGCGAGCGGCCGAAAAAGGGTTAAACACCCCCCGCAGAGCGCCGCCGTAGCCGCGGTATTGCCGCGGTAACCGCGGTATTGCCGCGGTTTTACCGCGGTCTCCCATTGTAATCAATGGGAAGGAGCGGTATAGGAGCGGTGAACACACCGCTCCTATCCCGCTCCAAAGATGCTGCTAGCAGGACTTTTTTTGTCATCCTGCTAGCGCACCGCTCCAGTGTGAAAGCCCGCCGGCTTTCACACTGGAGTTAAAGGGGCCAGATTTTTTTCATGCGGTGAACAGGCGCTATTTTTAGCGCTGCACCGCATGAAAAACGCCCCAGTGTGAAAGGGGCCTTAGAATCTTTAATATTTGCAAACAAAATGAAGGTTTCCTCTTTAGGCCTCATGTACACTGCTGCTGGTAAACTGAGGTTTAGGAGCTGTTGGGCATTTTTTTCAACTGCTTCTGAACTCTCCTCTGTTATCTTATCAGTACATGTACACAGGGTAGTTTACAGTCATTTCTAGGCAGTTGAGTTTAGAGGCTTTTCAAGCGCCAAACGCTTCTAACTGTTTCATTTACAGGCGGTTTTTTGATTTTCTTTAAACGCAAACCTGGCAAAAACGTGGTATGTAACCGTGGCAAAACTGACATTTAAACGTGGGTTACTATCTGTCAAGTTAAATTGTTCAGGAGAGGTTGTAAAAACGTCCCGTGTACATGAAGCCTTAGAATAATAAGCTGACCGGTTAGTAAAACAGCGTTATCCGAACCGATTCAATCTTACAGTTTGTAGTGTACATAGATTTGCAAAACAATGGGAAAAAGGAATATTCCTGAACTTTGTTTTATCTCATGGTTAATGTGAAATTGTGTGAATGCTTTAATCCAATGCATGTTATCTCAGCTTTGCAGAGCTTGGATTTATTGAATGAGTTTACCAAAAATGAAATATTGCAGACTATACAGCCTCATGCTACATAACTAAATTATTAATATATCTTAAATAGAAAACTATCTTTAGATTTTTACTCCAAAAGCATTTTATTTAACCACTTGCCGCCCGCCCTATTGTAAAAGGACGTCGGCAAAGTGGTTGTAAAATCCTAACCGGACGTCATAGGACGTCCTCAGGATTTTGAGCCGATGCATGCCCCCGGGGGCGCGCATCGTGGCGATCGTTGTTGCGATCGTTGTTGCAGGGTGTCCAATCACGGCTGATCACAGTGGTAAATAGGAAGAGCCGGTGATCGGCTTTTCCTCACTCGCGTCTGTCAGACGCGAGTAGAGGAGAGCCGATCGGCTGCTCCTCTGACAGGGGGGTCTGTGCTGATCGATTATCAGCGCAGCCCCCTCCCCCGAGGATGCCCACACTGGACCACCAGGGATGCCACCAGACCACCAGGGATGCCCAGCACAAGGTATGCCACCCTAGACCACCAGGGATGACACACAGTGCCCACAATGGATGCCAATCAGTGCCCACAATGGGCATCATGGATTGGCATGCATTATTGTTTGGCACTGATAGACAGAATTGTTTTGTACTGATGGATGCCAATCAGTGCCCATCCGTGCCACCTATCAGTGCCCATCCGTGCCACCTATCAGTGCCCATCCGTGCCGCCTATCAGTGCCCATCCATGCTCATCCGTGCCGCCTATCCATTCCCATCCATGCCGCCTATCCATGCCAATCCGTGCCAGCTATTAGTGCCAATTTGTGCCACCTATCAGTGCCCATCAGTGCCGCCTATCAGTTCCACATATCAGTGCCCATCAATGCCACCTCAGTGCCACTTCATTGGTGCCACCTCATCGGTGCCCATCAGTGCCGCCTTATCAGTGCCCATCAGTGCAGCCCCATCAGTGCCCATCAGTGAAGGAGAAAACTTACTTATTTACAAAGTTTTGAAACTGAAAATTTTGAAAAAAATATGTTTTTTTTTTTGTTCCAGTCTTTTTTTATTTAGCAAAAAATAAAAACCACAGAGGTGATCAAATACCACCACAAGAAAGCTCTATTTGTGGGAAAAAAAATTATAAAAATTTAATTTGGGTACAGTGTAGCATGACCGCGCAATTGTCATTCAAAGTGCGACAGCGCTGAAAGCTGAAAATTGGTCTGGGCAGGAAGGTGTTTAAGTGCCGGTATTAAAGTGGTTAAATAAATTTGAAAAAATCCCAAAAAAATCAGATTTAAATCAAACAAATCCGATTTTAAATTAAAAAAAAATATATATATATATTTTTTTAAATTTATTTTTCATCCACCCTGCTTGTGACCACAATAAAAGTGATCAGATTTTTTTAAAGGGACAGTGTAAAAAAACTGAAATAAAATAAATAGGAAAAAAGCGCCCCTGTCCTCACATGCTTTGCACAGCAAAAAAAAAGCATACGTAAGTCGCGCCCGCAAATGTAAACCATGTTCTAATCATATGTGAGTTATCGCCACGATCGTCAGAGCAAAAGCAATAATTCTAGCACAAAAGACCTCCTCTGTAACTCTAAACTGGTAACCATTAAAAACTTTTAAAGCGTCGCCTATGGAGATTTTTAAGTACTGTAGTTTGTCGCCATTCCACGAGTGTGCACAATTTTAAATTGTAACATGTTTGGTATCTATTTACTTGGCGTAACATCATCTTTCACAATATACACAAAAAATTGGCTAACTTTACTGTTTAGTTTTTTTTTTCTTTCAGCGAAGTGTATTTTTTCAGAAAAAATTGCGTTTGAAAGACCGCTGCGCAAATACTGTGTGACATAAAATATTGCAACGACCGCCATTTTATTCTCCAGACTATTTACTAAAAGAATATATATAACTTATATATAAACAAGTTATATAACTATTTAACTTCTAAACAACAAATGTCAGAAATAGGCCTGGTCGATAAAGGGGTTGTAAAGGTAAAATAAAAAAAATAACAAACATGTCTAGTAGGTATTCTGTGCAATGGATTCGCACAGAGCGGCTGGGAACCTCCTCTTTTTGGCCCCTCCTCTCTGGCCAGTGCCCCCACGGGAAGCTTCATTAAAAGTGTCCAGTGCTTCAATAAAGTGCAGAATCTTCACACAGAAATCAGTCTTGTTTCAAAGTGGACACACCCCTGTCAACCCCCCACCATCCACTCTAATAACTCACCAGAGGCAATGACCAGATGGGTCTTATCTCACTCAAAACACAATACTCCACAGGACAGTAGCATGTATCTTTACCCTCTGCCAACTTTGTCTGTGAGCGAGCACTGCTGTACAGGATAACGTCACATCCAATAAGCGCCAACCTACACATTTCGTCAAAGTGACATTCACCCGCTGGGTTGAATGTAAAAAACTGTGCAAACACATGTTCGCATCCTAGAAAGTTTGTATCTCGAAGGTTCATATGTAGGGGTTTTACTGTAGTACTTTAATTCTAATGGCTTATATTACCTCCAGTCTATCAGCCTCCAGCTCTCTGGGTTAAGATGTGGATCTTCCCTGCTCAGTTCCCTTAAAGTGTTTGTAAACGTTTGAATTATTATTATTTTTTTTTTAAACAACTTGTCATACTTATCTGCTCTGTGCAATGGTTTTGAACAGAGTAGCCCTGATTCTCCTCCCTACCGGCACTTCTGGCTTCTTTTGCCTTCAAGGTGCCCTAATAACAAGCCACAAAGTATAGTATACAGTGCCCCTATAGCAAAGTAAAAAAACTTCCGCCTTTTAGGCCCCTTTCACACCGGGGCGTTTTTCATGCGGTGCAGCGCTAAAAATAGCGCCTGTTCACCGCCTGAAAAAATTCGGCCCCTTTAACTCCAGTGTGAAAGCCGGCGGGCTTTCACACTGGAGCGGTGCGCTAGCAGGATGACAAAAAAAGTCCTGCTAGCAGCATCTTTGGAGCGGTATAGGAGCGGTGTGTTCACCGCTCCTATACCGCTCCTTCCCATTGATTAGAATGGGACACCGCGGTAAAACCGCGGCAAAGCGCCGCTACGGCGGCGCTCTGCGGGGGGTGTTTAACCCTTTTTCGGCCGCTCGCGGGGGGTAAAACCGCACCGCGAGCGACCGAATACCGCGGTTAAACCGACGGTAAAGCAGCGCTAAATATAGCGCTGCTTTACCGTCACCGCGGCTCCCCGCCCCAGTGTGAAAGGGGCCTTAGAGTCACTTTAAAGAGGAAGTAAACCCTGATGGGTTTTACTTCCTCTTTTGCTCGCTGCTGCAGCCTGCAAATGAAAAGGATAATGGGCTAGTATGCATCGCATACTAGCCCATTATGTACCACTTACCTGCAAAAGAATCCAGCGATGTCCCCTGTGTGGGCAGCGTCCATCTTCTGGCCCTCTTCCTTCTGGGCTGCAGACTCCGGCTCTGTGCTTTGCCGGAGCCGCATGACGTCACTCCCGCGCATGCGCACCGGAGCCGCGATTAACGGCACAGGCTATTAAACGGCACTTAGTTTAGTTTCTTCCCCGCGCATGCGCCATTTGTAATTTTCGCAGGCTACAAGTGAAATATCTCCTAAACGGTGCAGGTTTTGGAGATATTTCCACTACCTATAGGTAAGCCTTATTCTAGGCTTACCTATAGGTAGAAGTCCAAAAAGTGGGGTTACAACCACTTTAATCACTTTATGACCAGCACACGACGATGTAGGTCTTATTTTTGAAGAGGGATATCTCGGTAACGGCAGCAGCTGCTGCCGCAACCGAGATATCCATCTCTTCAGGCGCCGGTCGTGTTTACGATAATGGTGGTCTCCACGGCGGATTCACTGCAAGATCACCGTTATCGGCGGCGGGAGAGGTGCCCCCACCCCTCCCACCACTATCCTGCGCCCTCCGCAGAGGCGATCGGGTCCTTTCCTGTGCTGGGTATGGAGACGAGTGAGGCTAAGATGGCCCCCACCCATCTCTATACCATAGCAGGGAGGAAGCAACGTCAAAACGCCACTTCCGCCCATACCTCTTAAAGGCACATTTTTTCAATGTCATTTTTTCAAATGACTATTTTTTTTTTTGCATTTAAGTCCAAATATGAGATCTGAGGACTTTTTGACCCCACATCTCATATTTAAGAGGACCTGTCATGCTTTTTTTTCTATTGCAAGGGATGTTTACATTCCTTGTAATAGGAATAAAAGTGACCCAATAAAAAAAAATAAAAAAAAATGTGTAAAAATAAATAAAATCAAGTAAAATAAATAAGAAAAAAAATAAATAATTTTTTTAACCTTCCTAGCGGTAATCCCGAGTCTGGCTCGGGTCCAGTTTTTTCTGCTGGGAGAGGTAACCCCGAGCCAGACTCGGGCTTGCGTGCAGGATACAGGGGGGAAGTTACTTACCTTTTCCCCTGGATCCTGCGATGTCTCCCCGCTGTGTGTGCGAGCCGTCCGCTCGCTCGATTCACACAGTGCCCGAGTGCCGCTGATCTCCGTTCCCTGCGACGTTACGACGCACGGGAGCGGAGATCGGCGCCAAATTTAAAAAAGTTTAAAAAAATAAAAAACACATACAGTACTGTAATCTTACAGATTACAGTACTGTATACAAAAAATACACACCCCCTTTGTCCCTAGTGGTCTGCCCAGTGCCATGCATGTCATTTTATATAATAAAAAAAAAAATTCTGCCTGGAAACTGGAGATTGTCCATAGCAACCAAAAAGTGTCCCTTTATGTCAAAAGTGGTTTTAGACCAGCTAGAAAACACAGATAAAAAATTTGAATCTCAATTTATCATCAAACAATAAATTTAATGACAGCGACTATTCTGCAACTGAGCAAATTTCAGTGTTTTTGATTTGATTACATTATTGAATCATTTTTATATATATTTTTATTATATTATAATTTATTATTTTGTGTTTCAAACTTTATCATACCCGGGATGTCTACTAGACTCTGGTTCAGACAGATTTAAGTGAGTTATTCATAAGAATTGCATGCCTACAATATAAAAAACGCCAAATTTCCATGCAAAATAATTGTACCGCTTTCAGCACAAAATTCCAGCCAGAATCATACCGCCAGGGAGGTTAAAGCGCCCGTCCCGATGAGCTTGCGTTCAGAAGCGAACGCATACGTGAGTAGCGCCCGCATATGAAAACGTGGTCAAAGCACACATGTGATGTATTACCGCCATCGGTAGAGTGAGAGCAATAATTCTAGCCCTAGACCTCCTCTGTAACGCAAAACATGCAACCTGTAGAATTTTTTACTGGAGATTTTTGAGGTTAAAAGTTTGACGCCATTCCACGAGCGCGACATTGATGCGTGACATGTTGGGTATTAATGTACTCGGCGTAACATTATCTTTCACTATATATAAAAAAATTGGACTAACTTTACCGTTGTCTTATTTTTTTTATTCAAAAAAGTGATTTTTTCCAAACAAAAGTGCGCTTGTAAGACCGCTGCGCAAATACGGTGTGAAAAAAAGTATTTTAACGACCGCTATTTTTTTCTCTAGGGTGTTAGAAAAAAAACAATATATAATGTTTGGGGGTTCTAAGTAATTTTCTAGCAATAAAACCTGTTTTAAACATGTAAACACCTAAAATCCAAAATGAGGCTGGTCTTAAAGTGGTTAAATCACGTTTTTATCCTGTCCAGGACTACATGTCCCATGAGGCATTGCTCCTCACACATTCACATTCACAAGTTCTCATTCACAAGGCACACTGTATGTGTGCTGCACTGTATTTTCTGATATATGCAAATAATGCATTCTGTTCACAGGTCAGCTAATTGGCTCACCAACCAATCGATTATGAAAATAATTGACCACTATTTTCATAATCAATATCACTAATCACTATTATAATCGATTATGTCGATTAGTTGTTTCAGCCCTATTTTAAATGTAAATTTGAAAGGTAAACTATTGGAGAGTAACATCTGCCTGTGGCCATCAATTAATAGGTCATGCTGGGAGTTATAGTTCCTCAGTAGCTGGCGTTGCAGAGGTTTCATTTGGTTATATTTATAGAGAAATCAGTATAACACCACTTTTGCCTGACCCTTTGTTCTGCCTTTACTTTTTCCATATGAAGTGTGGCCAGTGTATGACACAGTCATCACTCTTATGAAGGGAGAGTCATCCATTGGCAAGAGCCAAACAAAATAACCTCTGGCTAACAGCCCATAGCAGCAGCACTTAAGTCTTGGCAAGACATATTCTCTTTAACACTGACTTGCAGTGTTAATTTTGGCAGCAAATTTCAATTTAGTTTTAGTCTTAAGCCCCATACACACTATTAGATTTTCTGCAGTCTTCAGATTTTCCAAAACCATATAATATGAGGTCAAACCTTATTGCCGCGTACACACGGTCGGAATTTCCGATGGAAACAGTCCGATGGGAGCTTTTCATCTGATTTTCCGACCGTGTGTATGCCCACCGGTCTTTTTCTGTCGGCATTTCCGACGGACTTTGGATTGAGAGCCTGTTCTTAATTTTCCCGAAGGAAAACCTATCTATCGGATTTTCCGATCATGTGTATGCAATTCCGACACGCAAAATTCCGACGCATTCTCGGAAACAATTTGACGAATGCTCGGAAGCATTAAACTTCCCTTTTTATAGTGCCGTCGAACGTGTTGTATGTCGCGGTGTTATTGACCGTCGGAATTTGGTGTGACCGTGCGTAGGCAAGACAGTTTGAGCGATATTCCATCAGAATTATGACGGGAAAACCATCAGAGCTTTTTCCGACGAGAATTCCGATCGTGTGTACGCGGCATAAGAGTTTCAATTTGTATGCAATCAGGCTATATGGTTTTGGTAAATCTGAAGACAAAAATCTGCAGAAAATCGAAGTCGTATTTAGTCGACTAAATCTCCAGTACATTTTAGTCAATTAAAATGTCCTACATTTTAGTTGACTAAAATCTGAGTGTAATTAAATTGTAATGCATTAGTTAACATTTCTCTTACAATTTCCAAACTCATTATATACTGCTGGAGTAAAAAATCTAATATGTTATTATTTATGGTATTGAGGTATGAACATCTGTACATCAACTACACCAGTGTTAATTTTGAAGTTCAATTTAGTTTTAGTCTTAGTCTATTGACTAAAATGGCGTTTAAGTACCATTTTATTCTTTTGCATTTCGACTTAAATATTTTAGTCGACAAAATTAACACTGCTGACTTGACAGTAGTTGGCTTACTTAGACTGTCCATCCTATTTTTCTATAAAACCTATTTTTTTTTTTTATCCCCTTTTATCCTTATGACTGGATATCCTCATGACTGTTGCTTGTTTATGCCAAGAAAATGCCTGTGTTCTTCATTCCCTTCCCTCACAGGTCATGTAATCGAGAAAACAACTACAAGTCCATTTCTCTCACATTCATTACATCCTTCCTCTATATAGAATATCTTATGCCGTGTACACACGGCCGGACTTTTCGACAGCAAAGGTCCGGCGGAACAAATCCGTCGGACAATTTGACTGTGTGTGGGCTTCATCGGACCTTTGCTGTCGAAAAATCTGACGGACTTTAGATTTCGAACATGTTTCAAATCTTTCCGACTGGCTCGAGTCTGGTCGAAAAATCTGTTCGTCTGTATGCTAGTCTGATGGATGAAAACTGATGCTAGGGCAGCTATTGGCTACTGGCTATGAACTTATTTATTCTAGTCTGGTCGTACGTCATCCCGGTCAAATTCATCGGACTTTGGTGTGATTGTGTGTAGACAAGTCCGATTCGATGGAAGTCAGTCAAAAGTCTGACGGAATTCAGTCCGTCAAAGTCCGGCCGTGTGTACACGGCATAAATCTCATCTTTCTGGGAGTTTTTGCTTTTCTACTCTATAGCTGTGTCTGCTCAATCTCCATGTTTCATTCATGTCCGTTCTTCCCTTCAGGCTGTGTTGAGTATGTCTAAGTTAGAGATTAAAGGAATGTCAATACACTGTTAACTGGCTGTCATTTAAGTCCAGCTATTGAATAGTGGGACACTGTGGCATAATATGCTATTAAATCTGCTCTAGGGTGTTTATATTCGAAAGCTTAAGGGTTTTCTCCCTGAACAAATCAGTTTGTTATTGTCACTAGATAAATTAGTGTCCTTTTCCATTTTGTTATAGTATTAACGAAATTCCTGAAATGTTCTATGCTTTTAGACATTCAAGGTAATTTGTTACTGTTTGCAGATACAAACTATGTGAAGGTGATCAATTTAAGTAAAAGTTAGTAAATCAATGTGTTTTTAAAGATTAAAAAAAAATGCTGTTTTATAGATTTTGAAAGTAGAATTCTAGTCTGAAAAACGTTATTGGTATAGTGGAACAATGTTTGATTTCTAGGCACCAGGTCTTATTATATTAAAGTTTTTTAAAAAAAATAACAAACATGTCATACCTGCTCTGTGCAATGGTTTTGCACAGAGAAGCCCTGATCCTCCTTTTCTTGGGTCCCCCAGCGGCACTACAGGCTTCTCCCGGCAGCCTAGTGTCCCCATAGCAAGCGGTACCTAAGCAGGCTCTCTCCCGAGCCACTGCCCGTGTGTTTATTCACACACACAGTGAGGCTCAGCCCTGCCCCCACGCTTTCCTCATTGGCTCACTGGCTGTGATTGACAACAGTAGGAGCCAGTGGCTAGCACTGCTGTCTCAGCCAATGAGGGAGAGGCCCGGGTAAACCTAGGCTCATGTGTACATCGCTGGATTGAGATGGGGCGGGCTGGGGACACTACTGCACACAAGTTTTTTTTTTTTTTACCTTCATGTATAGAATGCATGAAATTAAAAAACTTTGCGCCTATACAACCACTTTAATAGCTCTTCAAGACTAACATTTCGATATCCCATTACTTCACTGAGGCAGGAGAGCTCAGCTTTTCAGTTGTTTCTCTTTGACTTACTCAAGGTAACGCAGTTTACCAGACCCTATACAAGGAGACTAGTTTTCGTTTTTTCATTTTTTTCCCTTAACCCTTTCACTGCTGTGCTCCACTTTTAAACTCAGCTGGCCAGGCTGTTTTTGCAATTTTTTCCTTTGCTTTTTTTTTCTCCCCTGCAGCCTTCAGAGTTTGTAAAAGACCCCCCAAATCATGTATTTTCTGAAAGCACATAACCAGTAGGATAAAAATAAGGTGCTACTGATTTTTGGGGCACAATGATAATTGTGCAAATGTTTATCAAAGCAATATTTTCACAAAAAATACACTAAAATCATTATTAGAAGATAAAAACACAGGAAATTTTACAAAATTGCTACCAAATATAAAAGCTAACCTACATGGAGTTAATAAATTACACATTTTTGTAGATTTTAAATTGTGCCTTTTTGCAAAATTGTGAAAATCGAACATACGCAAAAATGTAAATATCCAAATTTCTCAAATCTGAAGGTTTTGATTTTTCACTTTCAGCTTTCAGATAGACCAGGCATGTCCAAAGTCCGGCCCGTGGGCCAATCGCGGCCCGCGTTCCAGTTTCGGACGGCCCGCCTGGTAATTTTGACATGTATATCTTTTGTGGCCCCCAACGAATCCCTGAGCGCCGGGGGCCACAAAAGATAGATATGCTGGCTACCTTGGAGGGGGCGGGACGAGTGCCGTGCATACAGGAGAGGATTATTTCCTGTTTACATGGCGTCCTATGTTAAAGGAAGTCCCGTCTCCTGCGCTGCCATTGGACAACTGTTTTGTCCATCATAGGAGGCGGGACTTTCAATTAAAGAGGCCGCCGATAAAAACAGGAGTTTCTCCTGTATGTCTGTTGGCGCTCCTCCCGCCCCCCTCCCTGTCTCCTCCAAGGCTGCAGATGGACATGAATCAGGCTGCAATGGTGAGTCTGCATTCATGTCAGTGTGGGGGCTGCATTCATGTCTCTTGTCAGTGTGGGGGCTGCATTCTTGTCAGTGTGGGGGCTGCATTCATGTCAGTGTGGGGGCTGCATTCATGTCTCTTGTCAGTGTGGGGGCTGGATTCTTGTCAGTGTGGGGGCTGCATTCATGTCAGTGTGGGGGCTGCATTCATGTCTCTTGTCAGTGTGGGGGCTGCATTCTTGTCAGTGTGGGGGCTGCATTCATGTCTCTTGTCAGTGTGGGGGCTGCATTCGTGTCAGTGTGGGGGCTGCATTCGTGTCAGTGTGGGGGCTGCATTCGTGTCAGTGTGGGGGCTGCATTCGTGTCAGTGTGGGGGCTGCATTCATGTCAGTGTGGGGGCTGCATTCATGTCAGTGTGGGGGCTGCATTCATGTCAGTGTGGGGGCTGCATTCTTGTCAGTGCATTCATGTCAGTGTGGGGGCTGCATTCTTGTCAGTGTGGGGGCTGCATTCTTGTCAGTGCATTCATGTCAGTGTGGGGGCTGCATTCTTGTCAGTGTGGGGGCTGCATTCATGTCAATGGAGTGCGGGCTGCATTCATGTCAATGGAGTGCGGGCTGCATTCATGTCAATGGAGTGGGTGCTGCATATGGGCACTGTTTAGGCTGCATTGATGGGCACTGACCCTTATTTTGCTTCAGTCCTTTATTTCAAATTTAAGATTTTTTTCCTGAAACTTCCTTTTTAAAGTTAAGGTGCGTGTTATAAGCCGATTAAATACGGTATATCCAAATAACACACCTGAGCTCATCAATTCACCACACACAGCATAAAGGCAGGAGAATTCTTGTTGGGCAGTGTATTAGTGATTGGACGAACACACTTAAGCCCCATACACACGCTCGGACAATCCGCGGACCAGGTCGGTCGGATTTTGTCCGTCGTACTTTGTCCGATGTTGGTGTTGCGTACACACGGTCGGACTACGTTGTCGGAATATCCGGTCTGCAAGAACGTTGTGACGTAAGTCGTCGTCCACGAGACTAGAAAAGGCAAGTTCAGCACCACGTCAGGCACCCGTTGGGCTCCTTCTGCTGATCCCGTGTTTAAGTTTGGTGACTTAAGATTCGCGCTTCTCAGTTTTCTGACTCAGATCGTTACTGCTCTTCAGTTTGTGCTTGTCGTGCGTATCTGTTTATTAGTGCGTGTAGTCAGTTCGCATTTGTTGGTCATTGCGGCCTATATCTTGATATAGGACGCTTTGATTTGCACTGCTTATTGTCTGCTCGTTTCTGCTATCCAGTTCGTTCTTTCAGGCCTTGCTGTTTATCGGTGCTTTCTGTTTGTCCGTTCTGACCAGCCGACCTTTTGTGACCTTGTGAGCGATGTTTCCCGTGCGTACTCGTCGCCGAGTTCGTGCTGTACGCGGAATTGGTGTCGGGCTTTTAGCTTTGACCCAAGACCCGTCCATGAACAGAGTGACGAGGAGTATGTGGACCAAGAATTGGTTGCTTCAGCGTGACCAGTTCTCGCACATGCCTTTGCTTCGTGAGATCCGGGAGAATAATCCTGATGATTTCAGGAACTTTCTCAGGATGACGGACCCCGATTTTCACCGTCTTTTGGCTTTGCTGACCCCCTTTATCAGCCGGCAGGATACCTGCATGAGACAAGCCATTACTCCGGAGCAGAGGCTTGTTGCCACGTTAAGGTACTTGGCGACAGGGAGAAGTCTTCAGGATTTGAAGTTCTCTTCGGGTATCTCTCCCCAGGCCCTGGGAATCATTATTCCAGAGACCTGTTCTGCCATCATTCAGGTCCTGCAGGAGGACTATATTAAGGTAACATTTCTACTTGACTATTCCCTTCTATGTATGCTCTGTTTGCTAATGTCTTCTATTTTTGACCTCCTTCCCTAATTACCATGATTGCAATATGCTCTAATATGCTGTGCCCCTTTTCTCCTTCATGCATTTTTCCCTTCACTTACCTCCCCAGCATGCTCTTCTGCCCCAATAGACACCTATGGCCTAGTCACTTAGGCAATGTATTTTGTCTGCTGCATAGTATTGTTTGCCCCCAAACACCCCCTAAAATATGCACAAATGTTTGCTGTGTGGTTTACTTCATGTAGAGCCCCTTTTTTATTTGTTTTTGGTGGGGGGGGGGGCAAACTCATTATGAACCCCCTCCCCCAACTGCTCTGTCAGATGGTACCAATCCTCTATCTGCTGCCTTTCCCAAGGTCAATACACACTATATACCTACCTCTTTATAGTGGGCATCTTTACGGATGAATTCTGCAAAGCATGTAGTGCAAGGGGCTGCCTCCATACTTTCCATTTCCTCTTTTTTTGTCTTCTTTCCCTCCTATTAGCTTGCTTGTTAATTTCATAATGTCACAATGTGCTTGCCTTTTTTTGTGGGTGGGGGGGGGGGTTAATGTTGTTTTATCTTTCCTGGGGGCTGCCAATAGTGTTAAGTACAGAGGGTCTGGCCAAACTAGTACACATTATTGAGCCATTTGCCAATCAATGAAGTGCAGAGGGTTACCTGTAACCCCCCCCCCCCCAAAACCCTAGTTATTGCCAATGGCCCATCAGAAGTGGGGGGATTGATGGGGGGTGAGTCATCTGTGAAGGGGAGCCTCTACTTTTCTGTGCAAATACTTTCCAGCCTCCAATTTTATACAATGCTCTTGTTCCAAGATGTTGATTGTCTAATCTGCTTGCAATGTTTAAGTGCAAAGTGACTAATTTTTTTTTCTTGTTTCACTCCACAGTTCCCTTCCACGCCACAGGAATGGCAGACTGTGGCCTCCCACTTTGCCAGCCGTTGGGACTTTCCTAACTGCGGAGGGGCAATTGATGGGAAACACGTCCGCATCGTCCCACCGCCCAACTCGGGGTCCTACTATTATAATTATAAAGGGTTTAATAGTGTAGTGATGTTGGCGGTGGTGTCGGCGACATATGAATTTATGTATGTGGACGTGGGGATGAACGGCCGGATCTCGGATGGTGGTGCCATTACGCACACGGAGTTCTACTGGCGTCTCCAAAGTGGCAGTCTGTGCTTGCCACCTCCAGAGGAGAATGCCGAAGGACTCCCCTTCGTCTTTGTCGCAGATGAAGCGTTTGCGTTGACTCCCCATGTGATGAGGCCGTTCCCGATGAGGACCCTCACCCCGGACCAGAGGGTCTTCAACTACAGGCTGTCCAGAGCCAGAAGAGTGGTGGAGAACACTTTTGGCATCCTGGCCAGCCGCTTCCGCCTGTTCCTGACGGCATTTCACTTGGCGGAATACAAACTGAACCACATAGTTCTTGCCTGTTGCATATTGCACAACTTCCTCAAAAGACATAACAGGAACTATGTGGTGCCCGTTGGCCCAGATGTGGAGGGCCCTCCAAATGCGGACCTCACAGCCCTTCAAGTGGCACGTCCAGGCTTGCCCCCTCTAAATGCCCGCGTGGTCCGCGAGCAATATATGGAGTACTTTGTGGGTAGGGGGGCCATTGCTCTGCCTGACGATGTGTGAGAGGCATTTTTTAATAAATCTGATATTTTAACCAACCTCTGATTTCTTGTCATTTCAGTCTTCTTTTTAGCTTATTTTACTTTGACATTTTTTTCCCTTTGCCTTCGACAGTGGGAATGCACTTTCTGGGCAAAAGGAGGTAACAGTCTCTTCTTCCCAAAAAGATTATTCTCATGTTGTGTGTTTGCTACCTAATCTTTGGTCTAGAGAAGGTTTGTCCTGCATAACTGACAGCCAAAATACTCCTTTTCATCACCAGGTCTGACATGTGTGTATTCTGAAAAATGATGTGCTCCGTGTTTTCGTACAAAGCACTGTGGGTGTCATTTACATAAGTCAAATCTGCTATGCTCTACAAGTGCATTGAAAAAGTTCCCTGGGAAAGGAAATTGCAGTGCAAAGTGGATTTGCCTTTAGTAAATAACACCCATTGCCCCCATATCCTTTACATTTTACATACATAATGCATTGTGTTTTTTAAATAAGGAAGCCACACATTTAGAAAAATAAAAAAGTTTACTTGGAAAACATTCACAAGTGCGTTTACAATCTTCACGCCAAAACTGACAACATCTTGGTTATTTACAACATTGTTTACAAAGATTACGCAATTGGTAAAACCAGGCATGGAGCTAAGCAGAACCTATGAAGTAGGAAAGTTCAACTTTGTAAAGTGAAGACAAGATCAGACATGACTATATGTTCAAAGTGTGTTTGATCTTGCCTTCATCACATGGGGGGGTCACCCCCGAAAAGTGGAAATTTGGAACATGCACACAATTTGGGTCTGAAAATGGTCATTAGAGGGTAAAACACATGCCTAGAAGCTTCAAAAGTGCCATTTTCCATCATGGGGATGAATGGACGTTTTTTGGGGGTGCAACCCCTTCACCACAACCACTTTCGTAGTTCGTAAAGTGTTTGCACCCCCAAAAAAACGTTGGCATTCATCCACCATGATGGGAGCTAGCACATGTGGACACAATGTGTGCATGTTCCAAATTTCACACAGTTTTTAAGTTGCAAATGTGTTCAGAAGCTGGCACAAATGTGTGTTAATTACTTGGTGCGTTTTCATATTTTTCCTAAAACATCAATGATGTTCTTCAATTTTTGTTGAACATCATTGATGTTTTGCTTTATGTAATCTAGATCTCTATTGCAGACCATTATCTCTCCGATGAGTACGTGGGCACTCTCTGTGGTAAAGTGCGATTTTTCTTCCACAACATCCACGTCACCTAAAAACCACAAACAAACAAAAATGGGGTGTTGGAAATGAGGCAGCCATACATGGATTAGCTTACCAGTAGCTGTGTTCTCCAACACTCACCTGTTGTGGTGACAATTTCTCCAAGTTCGATGATCTCTCCTTCCTCCTCCTCCTCCTCTGCTTCTGCTCTTTCCCCTTTTTTGGGAGGTGTTGGTTTGGGGGTTTCCTCAGACGGCCCAAGTTTTCGCTCCCCTATGAGAATGTACAAAAGGAAGATTTAGCAACACAATCTATTGAGGGCAGAAATAGGAAATGACAAACATTGCTTGAAAGTGACGGACACTATTTTAGTTTGGCCAGTTACAAATGTCAACTACATGAATGTAGTCACTTTGTAAAGGTGCTAAACTGACTAGCTTTTTGGTAGAAGTTTGTGTGATGGAGACCCCCCTCTAGTATCCACTGGAGCACATGTGTGGAAAAGCCTAATAAAAAGGGGGTTTGGGTGTCCCAGCACTAGTGCTCTAGAGTCCAGATGGGTAAACAGCTACTGGGTGACCTCTCCTTTACATTGAATAAATTGGCTTTACATTCTTGATGACATTTCTAGTGAGAACAAACTTCCTTTCCCCCAAAAAAACACCAAACATCGTATTATAAGTGGCCGAACGATCGAGGTTGCGTACGATCGAATGGACACACACACGACCATGACAGTGGCAGAAAGATCGAGGCTGAGTACGATCGAATGCACAGACGAACCTGAAAGTGGCCATTTTGGAATGTACAACTTTGTAAAAATCAAACCACAATGGAGCAGTATGCAAGCAAGAAATCAAACACAAAACACAACTACTTACTTTTTAGAAGAATTCGCTTGATCTTTCTGTACTGATCGGCCTCCCTCAGTTTCAGGTCTGACCAGCGTTTCCTCAGTTGCTCCTTGGATCGTTGTACCCCAAACTGATTGTACAGCCTTCTCACAACTTTAGACATGATCTTGGCCTTGCGGACATTGGGGTTGAGGTAAGGCCCATACTTCCCATCATAGTCGCTCCTCTTTAATATGTCCACCATCTCCAACATTTCTCCAAATGACATATTGGAGGCCTTGAATTTCAGGCTCCGGGATCGGGACGTTTCTGCCTCCGGACTTTCCTCGTCCTCCTCCTCGTTGGTGGGATATTTGTGGCGCACCTGCTGTGTCCCCGCCATGTGCTCTCCCCACTGCGCCGTAAAGAGAAGGGGTGGGGAATAGACAAGAAAGATCGTCAGGGGCGGGCGGAGTTTGACGCATGCGCACTGTATATAAAACGTCACACGCCTGTGTCGTAGCCACGATCTGGGAGACGAGGGGAGAGAAAACTCACACGAGACGATCGCTACAAACGAAGGTACAATTTGACGTTGGTACATAACTAGCCTAGACTGATTTGAACTTGAGGCTTCTTTATGGAGAAGATTAGGAGAGTTTAGACTGACATAATTGAGAGGGTTTTGTGTGGTGTTGTGTCTTGCAGAGATTATGCAGGGATTCAACGACATGAGTTTTCTCCCCCTCTTCATTGCCAAATTCAGGGAATTTCCCGTTTTATGGCAGGGTAAACACCCACATTACACCAACAAACCAAAGAGGCACGCAGCCCTGGAGGAACTTGTGGAATTTGTCAAGCCAAGGTTCCCCACGGCAACTGTTGATGATATAAGAAAGAAAATTGGCAGCCTGAGGAGTGCGTATATCAGAGAGCGGAAGAAGGTCGTGAAGTCTGAGGAAACTGCAACTTCAGCAGATGAGGTCTATGTGCCCAAGCTCTGGTACTATCAGAGTCTCCATTTTCTGAAAGACCAGACTGATGTCACGGAGCCACTCTCGACTCCTCCTTCCACGCTTCCTTGCGCGCAGGCCACCCCTGATGAGGCTTCCGAGGAGCAACCTGGGCCTTCCAGTATGGAAGAGGTGGAGGAGCCCAGCTTGTTCCAGGTATAGTAGTTTTGTTACCATTTATGGGAATAATGAATGATGTTCACTTAATTCAGGATCCCCAATTGCTTAGTTCCTAACGTGTTTGACATATCAACTGACAGTAGTGTTGGAGACATTTGGGGCCAGAATCTAAACTGCAGGGCTGAGAATTGTATGGTTTTCTATTTGTAAACATTTTGCAACAGTCACTAGATGAGAATTGTGTGTGTTTGATGAACAAATAACTGAAACTATGTCCCTTTTTCATACACAGGAAGACCTCAGCCAGGAGGTGGCTGTGGAAGGTGGCAGTCAGGAGGAGGCAGGTGTTAGTGGCAGCCACCAGCTGGGTAGTGGCAGCCAAGAGGGGGCTAGGCCGCGGAGCCTGACTGACACCCAAACCCCTCCCCTCCGCCTTCCGTACAAAAGGGCGAGAAGGGGGGATTATGCGGCACAGTCAGCGCTCCGCATGATCAGAGAGGCTTCAGACTCCCTACATGCCACACCCGCCGACGAGGAGACCTTTGGCTCGGTGGTTGTCACAAAAATGATGGGTATGGAGGTGAGGCAACGCAACATGTGTGAGGGGCTTATCCTCCATGTCCTAAATAAGGGTAGGGCTGGGGAGATGACCCCAGTCACACATGTTTGCCATAGCTACCATGCTCCGCCTCCTCCTCCTTCTGCCACCCCACCAGCATGACAGCCACAGCGTGCAAGGAAGCGTGGAAGGAAGACCTGAGAGTGACGACCTGGAATCAGTCTGGTCTGAGAGAAGATGGAGCCTCTTGTAGTACCAGAGCCTGGGGACCTAGATGGCATCTGCTGCAGTTCCGGATACTTTGGACTTCACGACCAGATTGCACTCCCCTTAATATACGTACTCCTCAGGCCCCCAATTTTCTACGCTTGAACAATGATGGTTGCCGTGGGGGGCCAAGACTTTGCAAATTCCCCAAGTTTCACCATGGCTGCGTTCCTCTTTGGTTTGTTGGTGTGACCTAAATAAAGGTTTTTTTGATTTGAAATAATCATTGACTATTGTGTTTTACTTTGCTACAATGACAGTTTTTCTTTGAGTAAGCAGGTACATTTCACTAATCCTAAAGTAGAATTAACAAGGGGCACCAACAACAAACAACCTCCTAGTAAATTTAAGCAAGAAATACAAATGTTAATAATGTGTTTTTGGTAATTTGAGACACACAACCCCCCTCCAAAAAAAACAAAAAAAAACATTCAAATATGTATTCCCCAAAAAAAAAAAAAAAAAGACAAATCATGGTAAAAAGTTAAAGTGGCAAAGAAAATTGCAAGTGACTCAGAATCAAGCTGCTCGCCTGGTCTCTGGATGTGCCAGAACAGACCACATCTCTCCCGTGCTGAAAAAAACTGCACTGGCTTCCTATTGCCAAGCGAGTACTATTCAAGGCAATGTGTTATATGTATAGGGCACACCGGAAACTGGGCCCAATTTATCTGTCTGAATGGGCCTCTCACTATGTACCGTTAAGACCACTCAGATCGGCTAACTTACTTCTCACAGAACCGACAATCAGCAGACTAAAATTTACTGGTAACAGACGCCTGGTTACAATAGGCAATGAGCTGTGGAACTCCCTTCCAGCGTCTCTAAGGTCCTTACCCTCCCTCCTGAGTTTCAGGAAGGGTTTAAAAACCTTCCTCTTTATCCAGGCTTACGGATAATCTGATGAAGAATAGGAATTGTGCAAAAAACATGAATTTTGCATGCTCTTTTTCCTCCCCCATCTGGAGGGTTTAGTCCCACCCCCCCCCCCCCCCAGGTTTCTTTCTGTTTTATTTTGCCTCTCATCTTGGGCACCCTAGGCTCTGTTCTTTTAACATTCTAGTAACTTTTAGATTTATGGTTTTTAGGGTCTTGGTGCGCCTAGACGCGCTCCTAATGGAGCGCATTCGGCGCAATACAAATCCAATATCAAATCAAATCAAATCAAAAAAATAACAAAGATTCTTTTCCGTTCAGAGTCAAAATAAACATGTAGTGTATAAATGCTGCAAAGTAATAAAGAAGTAAGTTTGTGAGAAGTGCGGGTGAATAGGAGCAGCTAAAAGATGTCATTCTTGTTGCATTGTAAAGAAAAAGAGAATGCGCTGCATTAAAGACATTTTAACATTGCAGCGTGACGAATGTGCTGTGTCGATTAGGAAAGGTAGTTTTACCTGACCGAGCGCTTCCGTCACAGAATTTCTTCTGAGCATGCGTAGCACTTTGTCCGTCGGACAAGCGTACACACGCTCGGATTTGGTGTGATCGGACCGTGTTGACGGCAAATCTTTCCAGCAGGAGATAAGACTTTGTCCGTCGGCCAAACCGACGAACACTGTCCGATGGTGCATACACACGGTCTGATTTTTCAACAACCTTGTCCGATCGGACAGAATCCATGAAAAAGTCCGACCGTGTGTATGGGGCTTTAGACCGAGTTTTAATGGTTTAAAGAATGTCAGGCAAAATGGTCGGCCCTCAAGCATGTTCACTTCATCAAATCTGGCCCTCTTTGAAAAAAGTTTGGACACCCCTGAGATAGACCATCCAAACCATATATTTTCTGAAAGAAAATGACCTGTAGAATACAAAGAAGGTGTTACTAATTTTTAAGACCATGTGATAATTGTCCAAATGTTTACCAAAACAATATATTCGCTAAAAATCATTAGCAGATATAAACACAGCAAATTATTCAAAATTCCTGCTAAATTCCTAAATATAAAAGCTGGAGTCAATAAATAACAAATATTTGTACATTTTAAATTGCCTTTTTGCAAAATGGTGAAAATTGAATGTAAACAAAAATGTAAATAACCACATTTCTCAAAATATCAGAAGCTTTTCATTTTCCCTTACAGTTTTTAGAGTTTGTAAAAGACCCCAAAACCTATACATTTTATGAAAGCGTAGGACCAGTAGAATAAAAGGAAGGAATGATTTTGAAGGCCCCACGTTATTTGCGCAAATGTTTAACAAAGCAATATTTTCGCTAAAAATGCAAAAAATTATTATCAGATACAAACACAGCAAATGTTACAAAACTCCTGCTAAATCCCTACTAAATATAAAAGCTTAACCTGTATTGAGTTAATAAATATTTGTAAATTAAAAATTGCGCCTTTTTGAGAAATGGTGAAAATCGGACGTACGCAAACATTTCTCAAAAAAATTGTGAGGTTTTCATTTTTCACTTTCAGAGTTTGTAAAAACCATATATTTTTTGAAAGCACATGGCCAGTAGAATAAAAAGAAGATGATACTGATTTTTAAGGTCCCGCAATATTTGCACAAAGGTTTATGAAAACATTTTCCTTGAAAATACACTAAAATCATTATTAGTGGATTCATACATGGCAAAATGTACAAAATTCCGGCTAAATTCCTACTAAATATAAAAGTTAGAACTGTATTGCGTTAATAACAAATATTTATACAATTTAAATTGCACCTTTTTGTGTAATGGTGAAAACGGAAGGTGTGCAAAACAGTAAATAAAAACTATTTTAATCTAAAAAGCTGGAGGTTACCATTTTTCCATTACAGCTTTCAGAATTTGTAAATAATTGCGCAAATGTTCATCAAATAGCTATTTTCACAAAAAAATACACTAAAATCATTATTCGTGCGCACAAACACAAGATGACTTACAAAATTCCTGCTAAATTGCTACTAAAGCATCGTTAAGTGTATGCCCTTAGAGGGCCATGTTTACCTGCACGGGAATACACAGGTGTTCCATGCATCCCCATACAGGCAGTCCCATTTATGTCAATTGGGATGCAACGGCTGCACAGGCATAGCCACTTCTCCCAATATGACATCCATGTGGGTGTGGGTACACTTCCCCTGAACGCAGACAATGTGAGATCAGGGACATGCACTCGGACCTACATGGATGTCAAATTGGGAGCAATGGCGTTGTTCACGCCATTGCTACATCCCAAATAACATCAATGGGACTACCTGCACAGGGATGCACGGAACACCTGTGCATTCCTGTACAATTAAACACAGCCTTGCAGGGGTGTACGCTGTGTATGCCCTGTGTGAACAAGGCCTTAAGCCCCTTTCACACAAGCAGACCGATCATTTCCACCTGTCTGTTTTTCCAGACCACCCATTGTTCTCTATGGAGAGGTGGATGTAAATGGACATGTGTCCATTTACACCCACCTGCATTTGATTGGGTCCACCAAAAACAGACAGATCGGTTGGAAACTGACTGCCCCATACAGAACAGTGGGCCATAACCGTGTCCGCTCTGCATCAGTGGAGCAGACACAGAACTGTCATCTGTGTGCTCAGCAGGAATCTGTTTTTTTTTTGTCTTTTAGTGAGATATCAGAGGTCTAAACAGACCTGGAACTGGAAGCAGTGTTGTAGGTCCGTATGAAAGTGTTAAAATGGGGCTACACTGCATCTGAGCGTCACAAACCAAAAGCACCATTTAATTTATTTGTATTATTCAAAGCAAACTCACCCATCCACCCATGTCTACATGGTTTATTTTGCTGAGAAATCTCTTTACGAAGACCCCCTAGTATTTCTGGGCATATTGAGTAAGGGCAGATGATTCTTGTAGCATTTACTTCCTAGAATCCATCTGCCCTTAGTTCAGTCATGCAGGCAGAAGAGTGTGCTTAGAGAAAACCCCCACCTCCCCTCCTGAAGACTCCTGGGGTGCATGACATTATTTAGCAATGAATTAAAGAAATGTAAAAAAAAAAAAAAAAAAAGTTTAAAACAAGTAAATACAATACACTTCCCTATCTAATGCCCCGTACACATGATCCGAATATCGTACGACCGATCGTACTGCCGATTTCGCTTAATAGTCGCAAGTAGCGATCGAATAGCTAAATAAAGTCACGAAAATTCTTGTACGACAGAAAAAAAATTGGAAGTGATGTCATGTGTTGTAATGTATAATGTAAAAAAGACCGCGCTGACCTAAAAAGTAGACCTAAAATATATAAAACAGGCTGCAGTAATAGGGAGATAACCAAATAACAGAGAACAGAAAAAAACTGCGCCACAACATGTAATTAAAAAAGAACTAATGAAATTAAACTTTAAACAGGTGGGATTTCACAGGCATATTAGTAGTCCATAGAAGAGGGCAAAAAAGATGGTGAACAGAAGTCTATGTAATCTATGATGAATCCACTTCTTCACGATACCACCTTAGTGCACACAAATCCAACAGGTGAATCCCACCACCAGTAATCGAAGCTGCTTACCAGAGAGCAGCTATCAGAAAGCACAGCTCCTCATACACAGGATATAACGTCCAGCACCACACTTCCCCAGATGAATAAAGCACAAGCCTCAAAACTCAGCAGTCAGTAGATGCTCGGCGATCAATGGGTAACATCATGGACCATGTGGATTAAAATGAGGAGACCATAGCGTGATACAGTAAAAGCAATGGGTTTTAATAAGAAACAAGCAGTACAAAGTACTCACATTTGAGCAGATAAGTAACGCTTTTTTAAAAAAATGCCGGCCGGCATGCATGGAGCCCTTCCTCCTCGTCTCAGGTGCGGTGACGTCACTGCACGTCCTCCCAGATGCATTTCATCTTCATAAGACGTTTTCAATGGGGAGTTGAAAACGTCTTATGAAGATGAAATGCATCTGGGAGGATGTGCAGTGACGTCACCGCACCTGAGACGAGGAGGAAGGGCTCCATGCATGCCGGCCGGCATTTTTAAAAAAAGCCTTACTTATCTGCTCAAATGTGAGTACTTTGTACTGTTTGTTTCTTATTAAAACCCATTGCTTTTACTGTATCACGCTATGGTCTCATTAGTTCTTTTTTAATTACATGTTGTGGCGCAGTTTTTTTCTGTTCTATGTGTTGTAATGTATTTGTATTGAATTTTCGGACGACAACTATACTGACTAACCGAAAATCATACGATTGGGAATCGTACGAGGAAAATGATCATGCATGCCCGATCGAATAAGATCGGATGAACGGTCATGATCGGCTGTCGAAAGTAGTGTACACACGATCCGAAAATCGTACGATCCTTCCTCGTACGATATTTGGATCGTGTGTACGGGCCATAAGGAACTAATGCTAGCAGCATAGGGATAAAAAATAGTCAGTTGATTAACCCCTTCGTGCCTAAGCTTTTTTCTGGCATTTGTTGCTTACAAGTTAAAATTCATATTTTTTGCTTGAAAAGTACTTGGAACCCCCCAAACATTATATATATATATATATATATATATATATATATATATATATATATATATATATATATATATATATATATATATATTTATATATAATTTGTATTATTATAATTCATTGCATATTTTTTAGCAGAGACCCTAGAGAGTAAAATGGCGACCGTTGCAATATTTTATGTCACACGGTGTTTGCGCAGCGGTCATTCAAATGCATTTTATTTTTCATGAATTAAAAAAAAAAAAAACCCTAAAGCTAGCCCATCTTGTCGCCATTGCGACCTGATGCCTGGGGTTTGTCGATCCCTGCTCTAAATGCAGGGGAGGAGCAAGGAGGACTTCTTTTTTTTTTTTTTACAGAATAACATAACCCTCTGTGCGATACTAAAATTATTGAAGGTATAGTTTTAGTACCTGTTCTTTCTAATAGTTGGTCATATACAGTGGCTTGCGAAAGTATTCGGCCCCCTTGAACTTTTCATCCTTTTGCCACATTTCAGGCTTCAAACATAAAAATATAAAATTTTAATTTTTTGTGAAGAATCACCAACAAGTGGGACACAATTGTGAAGTGGAACGAAATCTATTGGATATTTTAAACTTTTTTAGCAAATAAAAAACTGAAAAGTGGTGCGTGCAAAATTATTCGGCCCCTTTACTTTCAGTGCAGCAAACTCACTCCAGAAGTTCAGCGAGGATCTCTGAATGATCCAATGTTGTCCTAAATGACTGATGGTGATAAATAGAATCCACCTGTGTGTAATCAAGTCTCTGTATAAATGCACCTGCTCTGTGATAGTCTCAGGGTTCTGTTGAAAGCGCAGAGAGCATCATGAAGACCAAGGAACACACCAGGCAGGTCCGTAATACTGTTGTGGAGAAGTTTAAAGCCGGATTTGGATACAAAAAGATTTCCCAAGCTTTAAACATCCCAAGGAGCACTGTGCAAGCGATCATTTTGAAATGGAAGGAGTATCAGACCACTGCAAATCTACCAAGACCTGGCTGTCCCTCTAAACTTTCAGCTCAGACAAGGGGAAGACTAATCAGAGATGCAGCCAAGAGGCCCATGATCACTCTGGATGAACTGCAGAGAACTACAGCTGAGGTGGGAGAGTCTGTCCATAGGACAACAATCAGTCGTACACTGCACAAATCTGGTCTTTATGGAAGAGTGGCAAGAAGAAAGCCATTTCTCAAAGATATCCATAAAAAGTCTCGTCTAAAGTTTGCCACAAGCCACCTGGGAGACACACCAAACATGTGGAAGAAGGTGCTGTGGTCCGATGAAACCAAAATCGAACTTTTTGGCCACAATGCAAAACGATATGTTTGGCGTAAAAGCAACACAGCTCATCACCCTCAACACACCATCCCCACTGTCAAACATGGTGGTGGCAGCATCATGGTTTGGGCCTGCTTTTCTTCAGCAGGGACAGGGAAGATGGTTAAAATTGAGGGGAAGATGGATGCAGCCAAATACACATCTACATCGTGGGACATATTTTAATTTTTTTTTAATAAAGGACTTGTCCCAAAGTGTCTCCTGTCTTTTTTACTATTTTTGACACTTTTTTGTGAAATGGTAGGGGTGCAATGTACCTGTTACATAGGGGGGAGGCCGTGATCTTGGGGTCCACTTGATTCCGATAAGCCCCCCGCCCGCAGACCCCCCACAACCACCGGTCAAGGGTTCTGGGGATGAGGCCCTTGTCCCCATCAACATGGGAACAAGATTCTTTGGGGGGCTACTCCAAAGCATCCTGCCCATGTTGAGGGCATGTAGCCTGGTACGGTTCAGGAGGGGGGGGCGCTCTCTTGTCTCCCCTCTTTTCCTGCAGCCTGCCAGACTGCTTGCTTGGATAAGGGTCTGGTATGGATTTTGGGGGGACCCCTACACCATTTCTTTTTATTTGGTGCAGGGTTCCCCTTAATATCCATGCCAGACCTGAAGGGCCTGGTGTGGATTTTGGGGGGACCCCACGCAATTTTTTTTTTTTTTACATTTTTGGTTTGGGGTTCCCCTTAATATTCATACCAGACCCAAAGGGCCCGTTAATGGACTGGGGGGGGGCATGCCATTTTTTTCAATGAGTTTTATCTATATTGCCGACACCCGGCAATTCATTACAGCCGCGATCAGTTTTAAATGACTTTCTTTTCTTTAGAAATTACATTTTGCTGTGGTACTGTTCTAAACAGGGGGAAACTGCGCCAATTTACAAGCATACTATAGCCACCCCCCAGGCACAATATTTAAAGGAATATTACATTTTTTTGTTTCACTTTAAGCATTCTTAAAATCACTGCTCCTGAAAAAAACGTGTGTTTTTAAAACTTTTTTTTGCATTGATACATGTCCCCTGGGGCAGGACCCGGGTCCCCAAACACTTTTTATGGCAATCACTTGCCTATAAGCCTTTAAAATGAGCACTTTTGGTTTTTCATGTTCGTGTCCCATAGACTTTAACAGTGTTCATTCAAATCTTTTACCTGTTTGCTAGTTCTGGTGCGAACAGAAACCGGGGGGTGTTCGGCCCATCCTCATGTCTAATCTATGAGGAATAGGTGCTAGACATGTGAAATACTTTAAATTGCTAACGGGTTCTTTTTGATTTATTAATTTTTTTTCTCCCAAAGATTGACTGAAAAGACCAGCTTGACTTGACATGAGTTACGGTCTCTGCCATTAGCGCTTCACTGAAATTAATTATCTTTTTGTTTTCAAATAAACCACTTTGAAGCAAAATAATGGTCAGTGCCAATCAATACAACCTGATTATTGTCCATCTGCAGCCTCAATGCAGCCTGATGCCCATCTGCAACCTCAATGCAGCCTCTGTGCCCATCTGCAGCCTGATTTGTGCCCATCCGATGCAGACTGATGCCCATGTGCAGCCTCAATGCAGCCTCTGTGCCCATCTGCAGCCTGATCTGCGCCCATCTAATGCAGCCTGATGCCCATCTGCAGCCTCTGTGCCCATCTGCAGCCTGATCTGCACCCATCCAATGCAGCCTGATGCCTATCTGCAGCCTCACCAACCCTCGGGCAGTGCAGGAAATCCTGATCTGTGCCCATCCGATACAGTCTGATCTGCACCCATCCGATGCAGCCTGAGGCCCATCTGCAGCCTCAATGCAGCCTCTGTGCCCATCTGCAGCCTGACATGCGCCCATCCACTGCAGCCTGATGCCCATCTGCAGCCTCTGTGCCCATCTGCAGCCTGATCTGCGCCCATCCAATGCAGCCTAATGCCTATCTGCAGCCTCACCATCTCTCGGGCAGTGCAGGAAATCAGGAGGGGGACGAGCGCCGCCGGAATTACCGAGCCGTCATCTTCTGTTTACAGTACTCGGCTCTCAGTCGGCAGTCACATACACAGTCCCGCCTCCACCATCGCCATTGGACCAGCTCCTGTGATTGACAAAACACTGGTCCAATGCTGGTGGCGGAGGCGGGTTGCGCGTGTGTGACGTGAGAGCTGAGTAAACAGGACATGACGGCTCAGTGATTCCGGCGGCGCTCGTCCCCCTCCATCTCCTCCGAGGTACGCTATCAGCGTATAACAGCCACCCCTGATTGGTCCAGGTTAATTGCCAATACAAAAGAAACGTTCCATAGTGTAGTACCATTTACAGTTTTTAATGTGGTTAAAAATTGATTTTTTACTCTCACTTTTTAACCCTAAAATACAGGTGTATACTCCACCAGCAGCGAGCTTGTAATAGCACATCACTTCCAGTATGCCTCGGCTCTGTGTGCGCCCTACGTGTTACATCATGACCATGTGACTTCATCAGGTTTAGGCATTCTCATGTTTATTGGTTTGACACAAAAAGCCAGGTCTGACACATTTCACGCAAAACTCCAGAAATGGACTGGACAAAATTATTGCCACCTTCTAAAAAAAAATTTAATTTTTTTTTTATATCAACTCACCTGTATCAATTAACAGGTGCTGACAATATAAAAATCACACGGACATGTACTCAAAAATGTACACAACTTTTCTGTTGTGTGTCTCTGTGTGCCACACAAAGCATTAAAAAGAGAAAGAGCAGCAAATAATTGTCTGAGGATTTGAGAACAAAAATTGTGGAAAAGCATGGACAATGTCAAGGTTACAAGTCCATCTCCAGAGATCTTAATGTTCCTCTGTCCACTGTGCGCAACATTGTCAAGAGGTTTACAGCCCATGGCACTGTAGCTAATCAATTGAGCAAAGATTGCAGTGAAGGATTGTTCGAATGGAGGCTAAATAACCTCAATCAACTTCCTGACAAATTCAGGCTAACCTTCAGGCACAGGGTACAACTGTGTCAGCTCGCACTATACGTCGACATCTGAATGAAAAGGGATGCTATGGTAAGAGACCCAGACGGACCCCACTGCTGACACAGAAACATAAAAAAGCCAGAGTGGAGTTTGCCAAACATACCTGAGGAAGCCAACATCCCTTTGGGAGAATGTGCTGTGGACAGAAGAAACATAATTACAGGTTTTTGGCAAAGCTTATCATTCTACTGTTTTCTGAAACCAAAATGAGGCCTTTAACCACTTCAGCTCTGGAAGGTTTTACCCCCTTCCTGACCAGGCCATTTTTTTTGCAAAACGGCACTGCGTTACTTTAACTGACAATTGCGCGGTCGTGCGACACTGTACCCAAATAAAATTGATATCCTTTTTTTTTTTTCCCCCCGCAAATAGAGCTTTCTTTAGGTTGGTGGCGGTCTTGTCATATTGTCGGCCCCTTCCGTTACCCGACACATCACTCTGGGTCCTGTTGGCTGGCTGAGGTTCCTTTGCGCTGGTGCATGCGCATTGACCACATTTAGTCCGCGATTGGCTGGTGACGTCAGACACCGACTGAGCGGGGGATACAAAAGGTTGGCATCTCCGGTATATCATCTGCTGGAAGGCGGGGGTGACCATTGTGACGCTGTGTCTTGGGGATAGGTAATATGACTGGCTACTATCCTTGAAGTCTTGGATGATTGGAGTGTACACACTGATACATTGGGTCTATAACTGGTTTGTTGATGTTACATTGATAGAGAATGCCTATTAACCTTTTGAATACAAATAGACTGACTTTTAGACTGTATCCGGTTACCAATTGGAAGTAATTCTCCTATATATTTGGAGATATCCAGTGGCGTCACTAGGGTTGGTGTCACCTGGTGCGGTAAAATATGGTGTCACCCCACCCCCCCCCCCGTCACTGAGCAATCCGGGGCACTGAGCAGGATAGCGCATCAGCACAGCTCTCCCCCCGAGCCTGCCATAGTGCTCTGTCCTGCCACTGCGGAGTGACAGCAGGAGTAGGACAGAGCAGTAGACACTGAGCAGGCTAGTGCATCAGGCTCTCTTCTGCCTAGCCTGCCACGGTGCTCTGCAGGGTGCTGGGTAGGCTAGTTTTGGGACGGCAGCATCATGGTGCGCACGCCAAACCAGCCCCTGTAAATGTCGTGGTTTATGCCAGTGCGCCAATCCATGCACTGTCACGGATGGGGGTGACATCATCACAGTCGGATATCACTTCCTTCTTAATGGTGTCACCCAGGCCTGGACTGGGACAAAAAATAGACTCAAGCATATTAGACTGAGCCCCAAGTCTAAATACCCCCCAATGTAACAGTGTAATCCCCTTCCAGTTTAATCCCCCTGATGTAACCCCCCCTGTGTAGTATCCCCGTGTAATCCCCCTAAGGTAACCACCCCCGTGTAATCCCCCTAATGTAACCACCCCCCGTGTAATCCCCCCAAGGTACCCCCGTGTAATCCCCCTAATGTAACCACCCCCTGTGTAATCCCCCTAATGTACCCCCTGTCACTGTGTAATCCCCCTAATGTACCCCCTGTGTAATCCCCATAATGTACCCCCTGTCACTGTGTAATCCCCATAATGTACCCCCTGTGTAATCCCCCTAATGTACCCCAGTGTAATCCCCCTAATGTAACCACCCCCTGTGTAATCCCCATAATGTACCCCCTGTCACTGTGTAATCCCCATAATGTACCCCCTGTGTAATCCCCCTAATGTACCCCCGTGTAATCTCCATACCCCCCTAATGAACCCCTGTGTAATCTCCATACCCCCCTAATGTACCCCCTGTATAATCCCCCATAATGTAGCCCCTGTGTAACCCCCCATAATGTACCCCCTGTATAATCCCCCATAATGTAGCCCCCTGTGTAATCCCCCTAATGTACCCCCTGTGTAATCCCCACAATGTACCCCCTGTATAATCCCCCTAATGTACCCCCTGTGTAATCCCCATAATGTACCCCCTGTATAATCCCCCTAATGTACCCCCTGTGTAATCCCCATAATGTACCCCCTGTATAATCCCCCTAATGTACCCCCTGTGTAATCCCCATAATGTACCCCCTGTGTAATCCCCCTAATGTACCCCCTGTGTAATCCCCATAATGTACCCCCATAATGTACCCCCTGTGTAATCTCCATACCCCCCTAATGTACCCCCTGTGTAATCCCCCATAATGTACTCCCTGTATAATCCCCCATAATGTAGCCCCCTGTGTAATCCCCCATAATGTAGCCCCCTGTGTAATCCCCATAATGTACCCCCTGTGTAATCTCCATAATGTACACCCCCCCCCCTGTGTATATCTGCCCATAGTGACATTGCATACATCTCTCCCCCCTACATTCACAGACCTCAGATCAGCGTGGCTCCGTCCACATGGATGTCCATTGTCCCTCCTCCTAGGCTCTTCCTCCTGTTGTGTCCCGTCAGTGTGGAGGAGGAGCCTTGGCTCTGAGGAGTGTAATTGTGATAGGCAGCCGGCATCTCTGCCTGCCTGCCTGTCACAATAATAGGGGATTGCAGTGCCGCATTCCTGAGGACATGCGGGCGCCGTGCACTGGGCTATGGGAACCCGGGCTGCCTGTCTGCCTCACAATTATTTCTCCTCCTCACCGAACATCGCTGAGCAGAGATAGTGCTCAGTGGACGGAGGAGGAGGAGAGAGCCGCAGTGCGTCTCAATCCAGTGCCATGCCGGGTGTCACCCCTCTGTCGGGTGACACCCGGGTGCGGCCCGCACCCCCCGCACCCCCCTTACAACGCCGCTGGAGATATCCATCCCAAGGCATAAGATACCTTACAAATTTCTCATTTATACCTGACTGCCTTTGCCTGTGACTGTTCACCATGTTGGTAAATAATGCACTTTGTGAGTTTCTCTCTTTCTATCTCTGTTGCAGTGGTTGTTGCTACTGGCGTACCTGCAATAATCCTTGTCCATATTGGAGTTTAAGTAAGTATTATTGGAGGCTATGTTAGCCCCTAATTGGACATGTGTTGTCTGTGTCCAATAAGTTATAAGATTGTAAGTCATCGTGTGTATTGTATTCCCATAGCCTGGTCCTTTTGTGTCCCTTGTGATCGCGTGGAGCCTCCTCTCCATAGAACTGTGGACTCACTCAGTGATTCTCTCTGATGTTTCTCTGGGTGAATTTTTTAAGGGAATGGACAGAATAAGTAATTTGTGTTAGGATTGTAAGCTCTTTAGTACTTGAATAATAGTATGAATAATTAGTGATTTATGTATATGATCTTATCTTTATCAGAGTTTTGTGGAAATTTGGTGATCCTTAGAAATACCCTGAAGAAGCCAATGTGGGCAAAACATGTTGGGATCCAAGATCAAGCTCTGATCACCCTCTATATATGGACACTAGTGACCATTGATGTGATATGTACAATACTCAGATTTTTATTGAACCTAAAAATCCTTTTTAATTGTATATTAATAAACATTCTGGTTTTATATAAAATGTGTTCTTCGCTATTATCCCATAAAATCACCCTGTTGCTCTATTTTCAGCTTTCTTTTGGTGGTATTTGATCACCTCTGCAGTTTTATTTTTTTTTGCGCTATAAAACATTTCCAATAAAAAATTTGAATTTCTTCATAAATTTAAGCCAATATTTAATCTGCTACATATTTTTGGTAAAAAAATCCCAATAAGCGTATATTGATTGGTTTGCACAAAAGTTATAGCGTCTACAAACTATGGGATAGATTTAGGGATTTTTATTTTATTTTTTTACTAGTAATGGCGGCGGTCAGCGATTTTTTTTAATTTTTTTTATTTATTTTTTTTAGGGGGACTGCAACATTGCGGTAGACAAAATGTACACTAAGTGACACTTTTTGGGGGACCAGTGACACCAATACAGTGATCGGTGCTAAAAATATTTACTGACACTGTATAAAGGACACTGGCAGGTAAGGGGTTAACATCAGGGAAAATCAAAGGGTTGTTCCAGGTTTCTGCTTAGCAGAAACATGAGATCTCCATTTTTCTTTCTGACAGAACAGTGGTTTGCCTTGTTTACATAGGCAGACCGCCATTCTGCCTCTCTACGAATAATCGTCAGCTTCCAGGTGGCCATCGCGGCTGCCGGACCCGCTGATTGGCTCCCACTGTGTCCAATCACAGCGGGAGCGGGGCTTCGGCGGCGCACGCCCGATAGCCAAAGACTAAAATCATGTGAAGGTATGGGATTTTTGCGCTAAAGGGCCACCCTGCCACAGTAAATGTACATAGGGCGGTCCTTAAGCAGTTAAAGAAAATAATACAGTCCCTACAGTCTAACATGGTGGAGGTTCACTGATGTGTTGGTTTCTTTGCTGCTTCAGGCACTGGATGGCTTGACCGTGTTCATGGCATTATGAAATCTGAATACTACAGAGATTTCTGGGAGGCCATCTAGGGCCCAGTGTCAGAAAGTTGGGTCTCTGTCAGAGGTCATGGGTCCTACAACAGGACAATGACCCAAGGCACATGTCAAAAAGCACCCAGAAATGGTTTAAGACCTAGTGCCGGAGAGTACTGAACTGGCCAGCAATGAGTCCAGATCGAAATCCCATAGAGCACCTGTGGAGACATCTCAAAGCAGCAGTTGGGGAAAAAGGAACCCTTCCAATCTGAGAGACCTGGAGCAGTTGGCGAAAAGAGTTTTCCAAAATGCCAGTACAGATGTAAGTGTAAGAAATTCATTGATGGTTACAGGAAGGGAGTGTGTTCAGTTATTTTTTCCAAGAAGGTGTGCTACCAAATATTAAATTAAGGGTGTCAATAATTTTGTCCAGTCCATTTTTGCATGGAATGTGTTAGATCTGGCTTTTTATTTCTCCACTTTTTTTGTGTCCTACCAATACAAACAAAATAAATAAACATGAAAATGCCTAAACATTTGTAATTACAACAATTCTCTGGGCGAAGTTGAGCATGATCTGACAGAAATGCAGGGGTGCCAATATTTATGGTCATGACTGTAGGTAGCTGAAAGATACCAATGAACTCTTTCTCTGCCGATCTGGCATTCCACCAGGCTGATCAGACAGCAATCCAACACATACACGGATATTTATATACAAGGAATTCAAACACTTCACAAATTTGCTGTCCCCTCAAAATAACTCAACACATAGCCATTAATGTCTAAACCGCTGGCAATAAAAGTGAGTACACCCCTATGTGAAAATGTCCAAATTGGGCCCAATTAGCCATTTTCTCTCCCCGGTGTCATGTGACTCATTAGTGTTACAAGGTCTCAGGTGTAAATGGGGAGCAGGTGTGTTAAATTTGGTGTTATCGCTCTCTCTCATATTGGTCACTGGCCTAGGCTATAAGAAGATTGCAAAGACCCTGAAACTGAGCTGCAGCACAGTGGCCAAGACCACACAGCGGTATAACAGGACATGTTCCACTCGGAACAGGCCTCACCATGGTCGACCAAAGAAGTTGAGTGCATGTGCTCAGCATCATATCCAGAGGTTGTCTTTGGGAAAATAGACGTTTGAGTGCTGCCAGCATTGCTGCAGAGGTTGAAGGGGTGGGGGGTCAGCCTGTCAGTGCTCAGACCATATGCCGCACACTGCATCAAATTGGTCTGCATGGCCGTCGTCCCAGAAGGAAGCCTCTTCTAAAGATGATACACAAGAAAGTCTGCAAACAGTTTGCTGAAGCAAAGCAAACTAAGGACATGGATTACTGGAACCATGTCCTGTGGTCTGATGAGACCAAGATAAACTTATTTGGTTCAGATGGAGTCAATCGTGTGTGGCGTCAAACCAGGTGAGGAGTACAAAGACAAGTGTGTCTTGTCTAAAGTCAAGCATGGTGGTGGGAGTGTCATGGTCTGGGGCTGCATTAGTGCTGCCAGCACTGGGGAGCTACAGTTCATTGAGGGAACCATGAATGCCAACATATACTGTGACATACTGAAGCAGAGCATGATCCCCTCCCTTCAGGGACTGGGCCGCAGGGCAGAATGCCGACATAACGACCCAAAAAACACCTCCAAGATGACCACTACCTTGCTAAAGAAGCTGAGGGTAAAGGTGATGGCCTTGCCAAGCATGTCTCCAGACCTAAACCCTATTGAGCATCTGTGGGGCATCCTCAAATGGAAGGTGGAGGCGCGCAAGGTCTCGAACATCCACCAGCTCCGTGATGTCATCATGGAGGAGTGGAAGAGAGTGGCAACCTGTAAAGCTCTTGTGAACTCCATGCCCAAGAGGGTTAAGGCAGTGCTGGAAAATAATGGTGGCCACACAAAATTTAGACACTTTGGCCCAAATTTGGACATTTTCACTCAGGGGTGTACTCACTTTTGTTGCCAGTGGTTTAGACATTAATGGCTGTGTGAGTTATTTTGAGGGGACAGCAGATTTACACTGTACAAGCTGTACACTCACTACTTTACATTGTAGCAAAGTGTAATTTCTTCAATGTTGTTACATGAAAAGATATAATAAAATATTTACAAAAATGTGAGGGGTGTACTCACTTTTGTGAGATACTGTATTCATACATCGAAAACGCCTTATCAAAAAAGGTTGAAAACGTTAAACTTCAAAATATGTATATTATGGTTAAGCTCAGACGACATATGGAAAATGAAATTATTCTCCAAGCCCTAATTAAAAAATTTCCGATTTTAACCACTTCCCGACCTCCGCCAGCCAGTATACGTTGGCAGAATGTCACGGGTGCGCAAAAGGGCGTACCCCTATGTCCCTTCATAATAGCGGGCGAGCGCACACCACCGGGAGCTTGGTCACGGGTCCTGCAGACTCGGTCTGCCGGCGGCCCGCAATCGTGGCGAGGAGAGGCAGAACGGGGAAATGCCTATGTAAACAAGGCATTTATTTCCCTGTTCTGCCTAGTGATATAAGCTGTTACCACTGCGTTGCCAGTAGACCACTATATGCTTTTACATGTCGTTTTAAATGTGAGTACCCATTTTTATATGCTTTGTCAAAATAAATCGCCTATGGTATTACACTATGTGGCTCCATTTTTCTCTTTATCGGTCCCACTAATTTGAGTACTACCAGTGGTATAACATCCATCATCCCTACCTCCTGAGAGTTCTTTGGATATATCCAGTGAAGGATCTTGTCGTTTGGCACCATCCCCAAGTAGATGCTCCCACGGGTGTAGTGACACCAACTGCCTTTTGTGACTCATATGGCGTAAGCCTATCTGAGTTCACGCTATCTGGTAAGCCCATTCCCAAGAGGTGGTGGACTGCAACAGACAACTTGCACCAAGTCACCTGTTATATATTTCTCAACGCACCAATGTTGAATTTATGTCACTATTAGGTGGTGTTTTTTTTTTGCTTAGATCACTATTTGTAACACACATTGCTATATGGTTTTGTTTATATGGTGATATATATTCAAGATTTTTCTACTGTCATATTTATTGTATATGTGATCTATGCGATTATGTGATTATTAGGTCTACCAACCCTTTCCATATATATGATCTTTTGATTCACAATCCATTTATTTATCGATTAATATTATTTATTGATTTATCATATTTGTTTGTTCACTATTTTTAGTGACACACATTCATATTGTAATTTTTTTTTTTGGATACTGTATCATTATTTAGTATCATCACTTTTAGACATTGATTGTTATTTTCGTGCTCTATGAGCACCGCGCTTTTTTATATTTAAATTGTATTCATTAATTACAGTTACCTGTTGTGAAGGCCGCTAGTATACATACATTTTTCAATATCTTTATAAGACAGCACAGTTTTTCTTTCCTTCTGCCTAGTGATATGACAGAGATCTTCTGTTCCCTGTTCGGGAACAGTGATCTCTGTCATGTCAGTGGTAGCCCATCCCCCCCTACAGTTAGAACACGCTGAGGAAACACACTTAACCCCTTAATCGCCCCCTAGTGTTTAACCCCTTCCCTGTTAGTGACATTTATACAGTAATCAGTGGCTATTTTTAGCTCTGATCGCTGTATAAATGTCAATGGTCCCAAAATAGTGTCAAAAGTGGCAGATCTGTCCGGCGCAATGTCACAGTCACGATAAAAAATCGCAGATCACCACCATTCTAATAAAAAAAATTATAATTAAAATGCCATAAAGCCATCCATAGTTTGTAGACGCTATAACTTTTCAATCAATACACACTTATTGCGTTTTTTTTTTTATTTTATTTTTTTTTTTACCAAGAGTATGTAGAAGAATACATATCGGCCTAAACTGAGGAAGAAATTCTTTTTTTTTTTTTATGTATTTTTTTGGGGCTATTTATTATAGCAAAAAGTAAAAAATATTCCTTTTTTTTTTTTTTTTTTTTTTTCGAGATTGTCTCTCTTTTTTTTTGTTTATAGCACAAAAAATAAAAACCGCAGAGGTGATCAAATACCACCAAAAGAAAGCTCTATTTGTGGGAAAAAAAGGACATCAAATTTGTTTGGGTACAATGTCTCGCGACCGAAAATTCTCTGGTCATTAAGGGGGTAACACCTTCCGGGGCTGAAGTGGTTAAGCTGCAAAGGCAGCTGCACGGGGTATACACATGCTGCAGTGCGTTGCATTGCAGCACTGCATAAGTGACCCCCCCCCCCCTTTTCTGCTTTGCCCAAACACCCTCTGAAAAGCAATGCACCATGGATCACTCTTCAGAGGGCTTCCACATGTCTGCTACAAGTGAGTAAAAGAGACCTGTCCTGGTATTCCATACTGTAAGACTGTAAATCCAGCAGCTATGCTCTAACACAATGCATACCATATAACCACATCAAGTAAGTACATCTTCTAAACACATGTATGCCTGACAGGTAGATCCTTTAGGCATGTCTGTCCTCAAGGTCGCTGCAGGGAAGACTGTGAGCCAGGTTGGTAGTTGTCCCACAACTACAAGGATGTGACCTTGCTATTTTCATCTAGGAATAAATGTAACAGCAGTGCTTACTGCACAGAGGCATACAGTGGTGTGAAAAAGTGTTTGCCCCCTTCCTCATTTCCTGTTCCTTTGCATGTTTGTCACACTTAAGTGTTTCAGAACATCAAACCAATTTAAACAATAGTCAAGGACAACACAAGTAAACACAAAATGCAATTTGTAAATGAAGGTGTTTATTATTAAAGGTGAAAAAAAATCCAAACCATCATGGCCCTGTGTGAAAAAGTGATTGCCCCCCTTGTTAAAACATACTATAACTGTGGTTGTCCACACCTGAGTTCAATTTCTCTAGCCACACCCAGGCCTGATTATTGCCACACCTGTTCACAATCAAGGCATCACTTAAATAGGAGCTGCTTGACACAGTAAGGTCCACCAGAAGATCCTTAAAAGCTACACATCATGCCGAGACCCAAAGAAATTCAGGAACAATTGAGAAAGAAAGTAATTGAGATCTATCAGTCTGGAAAGGGTTATAAAGCCATTTCCAAAGCTTTGGGAATCCAGCGAACCACAGTGAGAGCCATTATCCACAAATGGCGAAGACATGGAACAGTGGTGAACCTTCCCAGGAGTGGCCGGCCGCCCAAAATTACCCCAAGAGCGCAGCGACGACTCATCCAAGAGGTCACAAAAGACCCCACAACAACGTCCAAGGAACTGCAGGCCTCACTTGCCTCAGTTAAGGTCAGCGTTCATGCCTCCACCATCAGGAAAAGACTGGGCAAAAATGGCCTGCATGGCAGAGTTCCAAGGAGAAAACCACTGCTGAGCAAAAAGAACATCAAAGCTCGTCTCAATTTCTCCACAACACATCTTGATGATCCCCAAGACTTTTGGGACAACATTCTGTGGACCGATGAGACAAAAGTGGAACTCTTTGGAAGGTGTGTGTCCAAGTATATCTGGCGTAGAAGGAACACTGCATTTCAGAAAAAGAACATTATACCAACAGTAAAATATGGTGGTGGTAGTGTGATGGTCTGGGGCTGTTTTGCTGCTTCAGGACCTGGAAGACTTGCCGTGATAAAAGGAACTATGAATTCTGCTGTCTACCAAGAGATCCTGAAGGAGAATGTCCGACCATCTGTTCGTTTACTCAAGCTGAAACGAACTTGGGTTCTGCAGCAGGACAATGATCCTAAACACACCAGCAAGTCCACCACCGAATGGCTGAAGAAAAACAAAATGAAGACTTTGGAGTGGCCTAGCCAAAGTCCAGACCTGAATCCTATTGAGATGTTGTGGTATGACCTTAAAAAGGCCGTTCATGCTCGAAAACCCTCTAATGTAACTGAATTAGGACAATTCTGCAAAGATGAGTGGGACAAAATTCCTCCAGGACGCTGTAAAAGCCTCATTGCACGTTATCGCAAACGCTTGGTTGCAGTTGTTGCTGCTAAGGGTGGCCCAACCAGTTATTAGGTTTAGGGGGTAATCACTTTTTCACACAGGGCCATGATGGTTTGGATTTTTTTTCACCTTTAATAATAAACACCTTTATTTACAAATTGCATTTTGTGTTTACTTGTGTTGTCCTTGACTATTGTTTAAATTGGTTTGATGTTCCGAAACACTTAAGTGTGACAAACATGCAAAGGAACAGGAAATGAGGAAGGGGGCAAACACTTTTTCACACCACTGTATATGCCCACCAGATACAATGCCAAGAAATGTGTGCCCTTTACAATTTTACTGGTTGATACTGTAGCCAAAAGGCACAATTTTCAACTCATTTTCCACTAGTCTGGTGCAGAATAAACACCTATAGTAAATGCAAACATTACGGCAAAGGCACTTGCAATTTTGAAATTTTCCAAATTTTGTCATGTTACAACCAAAAACGTAAATGGCACATAATTGTGAAGTAGAAGGAAAATGATGAATGGTTTTCAAATTTTTTTGCAAATATATGTGAAAAGTGTGGCATGCATTTGTATTCAGCCCCCCTGAGACAATACTGTGTAGAACCACCATTCCCTGCAATTACAGCTGCAAGGCTATTTGGGTATTTCTCTATCAGCTTTTCACATCTAGAAAGTAAAACATTTGCCCATTCTACTTTGCAAAATGGCTCAAGCTCTGTCAGATTAAGGAAGAGCATCTGTGAACAGCAAATTTAAAGTCTTGCCACAGATTCTCAATTAGATTTAGGTCTGGGCCTTGACTGGGCCATTCTAAAACATGAATATGCTTTGATCTAAACCATTCCACTGTAGCGTTAGCTGTATGTTTTAGAGTTGTTGTCCTGCTGGAAGGTAAACCTCCGCCCCAGTCTCAACTCTTTTGCACACTCGAACAGGTTTTCTTCTAATATTGCCCTGTATTTGGCTCTATCCATCTTCCCATCAACTCTGACAAGCTTCCCTGTCTCTGCTGAAGAAAAGAGTCCCCACAAAATGAAGCTGCTGCCACCACCATGGTTTGCGGTTGGGGTGGTGTGTTCATGGTGATGTGCAGTGTAAGTTTTCTTCCACACATAGCATTTTAGTCTCATCTGGCCAGAGCACCTTTGTACACATTTGCGGTGTCCCTCACCAGGCGGTGACATAAGGGGTGGGTTCTCCAAATGGCGTCACTCGGTGACCCCCCCATGCCAATAGTAGTGGCACGCAGCAAACCCAGCATTAGAGCGGCAGAGAGCGTTAAGTCAACATCGGAAGAAGAACAGAGGGGGAAGACAGCGGAGAAGACCCGGCAAAAGAGCGAGAAGACAGAAGACAGCGAACAGAGGGAGAAGAACCCGGAGAGGGCTAGAAGACATCATCGGCGAAGACCTGGAGAGGGGAGAAGAACCGGCAAAGGCAGAAGACAGCGAACAGAGGGAGAAGAACCCGGAGAGGGCTAGAAGACATCAGCGGAGAAGACCTGGAGAGGGGAGAAGAACCTGCAGAGGCAGAAGACATCAGTGGAAGAGGCAGAAGAGCCAGAGAGGGGAGAAGAAAACAGAAGCGACATCGGAGCTGCGTTAATAAATTACTTTAAAAACCTCTGCACTGTTTTATTTTTGACGCTTTTTTTTTTTTTTTTTTTAGGTGAATGGGTACAATGTACCGATATTCATTCACATAGGGTGGGGGGCTGGAATTTGGGAGCCCTTCTGGTTAAAGGGGGCTTTCAGATTCCAGTAAGCCCCCCAGCCCACAGACACCGACAACCAATGGCCAGGGTTTTTGGGAAGAGGCCCTTGTCCTCATCAACATGGGAACAAGGTGCATTGGGGTGGGGAGGCGCAAGGCCCCCCCTGCCCCAAAGCACCCACCCCCCATGTTGAGGGCATGCGTCCTGGTATGGTTTAGGAGGGGGGGCACTCACTCATCCCCACCCCCCTTTCCTGACCGGCCAGGCTGTGCTCAGATAAGGGTCTGGTATGGATTTTGGGGGAGACCCCACACCGTTTTTTCAGCGTTGGGGGTTTCCCTTAAAATCCATGCATTTTTTTTTTTTTTTTTTTTTTTATTTGGCATGGAGTTCCCCCTAAAGATTCATACCAGATACAAAGTGCCTGTATTGTTGGGATCAAAGTCAGATCCCTGTTCATTGAAGTCGGACAGATATCAGACTTCAAGTCACAGGGCAAAGTTGGATCCACAGTCCTATGACTGTTGTGTCGTACCAGTGTGAACCCGGCCTAAGGCTACATTCACACCTGAGCGTTTCAAAGTTGTGCATTTTTACTGCAATTTTGCTGCAATTTTTACCACGTTTTTTGCCGTGATTTTGTACAGGTCACCAATGTAAAAAGCAGAAAAATGCCTGTAATCTGCCCCAAAGAAGCTCATGTTCTTTTTTGCGCTTAAGGCGTTTTTCAGGCATTTTGCTTTAAGTGACAAAACGCTCAGATGTGAACCGGTGCCATTGAAATAAATGGGATTTTGCTTGGGCTTTTTACGAGCGTTTTATGAGCTGAAAATGCTGAGGTGTGAATACAGCCTAATGCCCCATACATACATACGATCGGAAATTCGGCCAGCAAAAGACCGATGAGAGCTTTTAGTCAGAAACTGTGACCGTGTGTATGCCAGCAAAAGATTGAGAGCAGGTTCTCTATTTTTCGGTTGTAAGTTCAGATCGGAAATTCCGATCATCTATAGCAATTCTGACGCGCAAAATTTCTACGCATGCTCGGAAACAATTCGACGCATGCTCAGAAGCATTGAACTTCATTTTGTCGGCTCGTTGTAGTGTTGTACGTCACCGCGTTTTCAGCTTTTTTTTCTGCTAATTGAAGCAAATAGTGCTTCTAGAAGCAGAAAAACAAATTTTTTTGCATTTTTGAGAGCGATTTTCCAGCAGAAAAAAAAGCTGAATACTCCTAAATGCTGCTAACTGCTGATAAAAGCTGGCACAAAAACTCTTGGTGTTTTTCATCCAGTGTTTTTCTGGCATTTTTTTTTAGCTTGTAGTGTGCATGGAGTCTCAACCCGGGTACACACTAACCGTGTCACGAAAAAAAACTGACAGCTCTGGTCGGAAACTAATCATGCAAGGTTAGTCCAGTGATCTCCCCCTGCTGGCTGTTGTGTTCAAACATGGGGAAGGCCCTCCCGCCATTACACTCTGATCAGGGTCGACTGCCGTTGGCTGAGAACGATGATCAGGAGTCGGTCGGCTGCTGGTTTTCTGGAATGCATGTCCGACAGAAGCTGGCCGAACTTCTGTTGGACAGACCGACATACACACGGGCAGAATATCGGCCGTTTTTTTTTTGAACCGGCAAATGTTTCCCGACATTCTACCCATGTGTACAGGGCTTTAGTCCATACTTTGTTGAAACGTCTTTGGCAGCAGTTACAGCTTCAAGTCTTTTTGGGTATGACGGACAAGTTTAGCAAACCTGGTTTGGATGATTTTCTGCCATTCCTCTTTGCAGATCCTCTCAAGCTCAGTCATGTTGGATAGGGTCCATCAGTGGACAGCCATTTTCAGGTATCTCCAAAGGTGTTCAATAGGCTTCAAGTGAGGCTGGGCCACTCTAGGACAATCAGAGTTGTCCCTAAGCCACTCCTGTGTTGTCTTGGCTGTGTGCTTAGGATTGTTGTCATGTTGGAAAGTGAACCTTTCGACCCAGTCTGAGGTCCTGAGTGATGTGGAAAAGGTTTTCATTGAGCATATCTGTGTACTTTGCTCCATTCAGCTTTACCTCAACCCTGACCAGTCTCCCAGTCCCTGCTGCTGAAACACCCCCCCCCCCCCCCACACCATAATGCTGCTACCACTATGTTTCATTGTTGGAATAGTATTGCACAGGTGATGAGCGATGCCTGATTTCCTCCAGACATATTTGAAATTGAGGCCAAACAGTTCCATTTTGGTTTAATCAGACCAGAGCATCTTGTGCCTCACAATCTGAGAGTCCTTCAGGTGCTTCTTTACAAACTCCAAATTGGCTTTCATGTGTTTTGCACATGAGGAGAGGCTTCTGTCCAGTCATTCTGCCATAAAGCCCAGATCGGTGGAAGGCTGCAGTGATGGTAGTCCTTTTTGAAACTTTGTCCCATCATCACACAGGAGCTCTGGAGTTCAGTCAAAGTGAACATTGGGTTCTTGGTCACCTCTCCTACTAAGGCCCTTCTCCCCCGATTGCTCAGTTTGGCTGGACAACCAGCTCTTGGAAGAGTCCTGGTTGTGCCAAAGTTCTTCCATTTGAGAATTATGGCGGGCATCTGTGCTCTTGGGAACCTTCAGGGCAGCAGAATTTTGGCAGCAGATCTGTGTCTTGCAATAATTATTGTCTCTGAGCTCTTCAGGCAGTTCCTTTTACCTCATGACTTTTGTTCTGTAAGGCTGGCTTCACACTGGGGCGGTGCGGGGCGGCGACGGTAAAGCAGCGCTATATTTAGCGCTGCTTTACCATCGTTTTACCCGCGGTATGCGGCCGCTAGCGGGGTGGTTTTAACCCCCGCTAGCGGCCGCAAAAGGGTTAAAAACCTCCGCAAAGTGCCGCTGCAGCGGCGGTTTGCGGGCGGTATCCCCGCGGTTTCCCATTGATTCCAATGGGACGGAGCGGTATAGGAGCGGTGAATACACCGCTCCTTCACCGCTCCAAAGATGCTGCTAGCAGGACTTTTGTTGCGGTCCTGCTAGCGCACCGCTCCAGTGTGAAAGCCCGCCGGCTTTCACACTGGAGTGAATGGGGCCGGTTTTTTCAGGCGGTATACAGGCGCTATTTTTAGCGCCGTACCGCCTGAAAACCGCCCCAGTGTGAAAGGGGCCTTACAGCATGCATACCCAGCTGTAAGGGCTTTTATAGAGAGGTGTGTGCCTTTTCAAATCATGTCCAATCAATTTGGTTTACCACAAGTGGACTCTATTTAAGATGTAGAACCATTTCAGCAACGATCAAGAGAAATGATGGGCACACAAGCTTAATTCCAAGTGTTGTTGCAAAGTGAATTCGTATGCCAATGTGATATTGCAGTTTTAACTTTTTCATACATTTGCAAACATTTCTAAAATTCTGTTTTGACTTTGTCATTATGGGGTACTGAGTGTAAGATTAATCAGGCTGCAACATAACAAAATTATAAAAAGGAGGGGGGTCTTAATTTTTTATGAATGCACTGTATGTGTGTGTCTACTGATACGTGTTTGTCAAATGTTGAGGTTTACCTGTCTGAAGAAGGGCGCTAGCTATAATACCTGTAACACATTTTTGTATGTTTTTTTATTTTAATCAATGTTTGTGAAGCAAGCCTTTGAACTCTTCTTCTATATATGACCGGTGGGATGGTCTGATTGCATTGCACACAGAAGCTGCTGACATGCTGTTCACCTCACCTGTTTTGGATATATATATATATATATATATATATATATATATATATATATATATATATATATATATATATATATATATAAAAGGTGTATCCACTGATGCTTTATCACCGATCCTTGTTTCCACAACAACCCAACATTTTCAAAATTCAATTGTCATATGGACAGAAAGTGAGGTGAAATCTTCTGAACAGGGGCACAGACAGCAAAACAAATGTTACAGGGGTGTTAGCCCTTCCATATGCTATCCAAAAAAGTATTGTGTGTGTATGTGTGTGTGTGTGTATATAATATATATATATATATATATATATATATATATATATATATATATATACATATATACACAGGGGGTCCCCGGGTTACAAACAAGATAGGGACTGTAGGGTTGTTCTTAAGTTGAATCTGTTTGTAAGTCAGAACAGGTACATTTTTTAAGTGTAGCTCCAGCCAAAAAATCTATTTTTAAGTTTTTTAGATAACATAGAGAAGGGTTATCACCCCTGTAACATTTGTTTTGCTGTCTGTGCCCCTGTTCAGAAGATTTCACCTCACCTTCCGTCCCAATGACAATTGGATTTTGAAAATTTGGGGTTATTAGGGAAACATGGACTGGTGATAAAGCATCAGTGGAGACACCTTTTTCCCATATTAACTCTTACAGGAGTGAATTTCCCTTCCTAGGGGTAGATTTCCTCTCACTTCCTGTTGTGTGTGTGTGTGTATATATATATATACACACATGCATACATACAGTAGATATAAAAAGTCTACACACCCCTGTTAAAATGTCAGGTTTCTGTGATGTAAAAAAACTAGACACATTTTTAATGTGACCTATAAACTGTACAACTCAATTGAAAAGCAAACTAAAATCTTTTAGGGGGGGAAGTAAAACAAAAAAACTTAAATACCGTATATACTCTAGTATAAGCCGAGATTTTCAGCCCTTTTTTTAGGGCTGAAAGTCCCCTCCTCGGCTTATACTCGAGTCAGCACCGTCTGTCTGCATGAACAGCGTGTCATGCAGACAGACGGCAGTGTTCACTATTTAAAAGCCGTGCCGCGCCGCGCCTCCGCCTCCTCCAATTTTAAAAGCCGCGCCTCCTCCTCCTCCTCCTTGTCCGTGATAGGCGGACACTAATTTTCCCAGCAGTAAGTGTTCCGCCTATCACGGATGTCCTGTCATTCTCATCTCATGGACGAGGATGAGAGGATGTCCGTGATAGGCGGAACACTGCACACTGACTGCTGGGAAAACAGAGTGTTCCTCCTATCACGGACGAGGAGGAGGAGGAGGCGCGGCTTTTGATTCTGTAATGGCGCCGTACACACTGATCGCCCGGATCAGCATGGGGGGGGCACAGAACGGGGGACACAGGACATCCAGCGATCGCGATCGTGCCGACACAGAGGCAAGCCTGCAATGGTGGACAGATCGGAGGTGACAGATCGGCACAGGTAGGCTGCAATGGGGACACAGGGGGGGTTTGTGCAGGACACAGGGGACATGCAGCTACAGATGGGCATTTGCTGACCCTCTTTTCCACTTACAGCAGCTGCTGCATTTTTCACCCTCGGCTTATACACGGGTCAATAAGTTTTCCCAGTTTTTTTGTGGTAAATTAGGGGCCTCGGCTTATACTCGGGACGGCCTATACTCGAGTATATACGGTAATATGCTTGCTTAAGTGTAGACACCCTATTATTACTGGAGATGTAGCTGTGTTCAGAATTAAGCAATCACATTCAAACACATGTTAAATAGGATTCAGTGCACACATGTTATCATTTAACATACCTTTGATTAACCCCAAGTAAAGTTCAGTTGTTCTAGTAGGTCTTTCCTGACATTTTCTTAGTCGCATCCTACAGCAAAAGCCATGGTCTGCAGAGGGATCTCATTGTTAAAAGGTATCAGTCAGAAGAAGGGTACAAAATAATTTTCAAGGCATTAAATATGCCATGGAACACGGTGAAGACAGTAATCATCATGTGAAGAAAATATGACACAACAGTGACATTACCAAGATCTGGATGTCCCTCCAAAATTGATGAAAAAACGAGAAGAAAACTGTTCAGGGAGGCTGCCAAGAGGCCTACAGCAAAGGAGCTGCAGGAATATCTGGCAAGTACTGGCTGTGTGGTACATGTGACAACAATCTACCATATTCCTCATATGTCTGGGTTATGGGGTAGAGTGGCAAGACGAAAGCCTTGTCTTAAGAAGGAAAACATCCAAGCCTGGCTAAATTTTGCAAAACCACATCTGAAGGTTCCCAGAAGCATGTGAGAAAATGTCTTCTGGTCTGATGAAACCAAGGTTGAACTTTTTGGCCATAATTCTAAAAGATTTGTTTGGCGCAAAAACAACACTGCACATCACCAAAATAACACCATACCCACTGTGAAGCATGGTGGTGGCAGCATCATGCTTTGGGGCTGTTTTTATTCAGCTGTAACAGGGGCCTTAATCAAGGCAGAGGCAATTATGAACAGTTCCGAATACCACTCAATATTATCTCAAAACCTTCAGGCTTCTGCTAGATTGCTGAACATAAAGAGGAACTTCATCTTTCAGCATGACAACCACTCAACGCATACATCCAAATCAAAAAAGGAATGGCTTTACCGGAAGAAGATGAGCAATTTGGAATGGCCCAGCCAGAGCCCAGACCTTAATCCGATTGAAAATCTGTAGATCTGAAGAGGGATGTGCACAGGAGATGCCCTCGCAATCTGACAGATTTGGAGTGTTTTTTAAAGAAGAGTGGGCAAATATTGCCAAGTCAAGATGTGCCATATGATAGACTCATACCCAAAAAGACTGTGCTGTAATAAAATCAAAAGGTGCTTCAACAAAGTATTTATTTAAGGGTGTGCACACTTTTGCAAAGATATTATTTTAAGTTTTTTTTTTTTTTTCTTCCCTCCACCTAAAAGATTTCAGTTTGTTGTACAGTTTATGGGTCACATTAAAGGTGGAAAAAGTTCTGAAATGATATATCCTTGTCTCATTTTTTTAGATCACAGAAACCTGACATTTAAACAGGGGTGTGTAGACTTTTTATATCCACTGTATATGCCATATTTATCGGTGTATAACAAGCACTCCCCCCCCCCTCGAAAATAGGGGGTAAATCGTGGGTGCGTGTTATACGCCGATAGTGTATCTCGGAGGGGGACGAGCACCGCCGGAATTTACCGAGCCGCAATCTCCTGTTTACCCAGCTCTAACTCGGCTCTCACATCACACACACAGTCCCATCTCCGCCATCGGCATTGGACCAGTGTTCTGTCTATCACAGGCGCTGCTCCAATGCCAGAGGCGGGACTGTGTATGTGACTGCCAACTGAGAGCCAAGTAAACAGAAGATGACGGCTCTGTGATTTCCTCCACTGTATTGATGAGAAATGGTGAGGCTGCAGATGGGTATTAATCAGGCAGCTGCATTGATGGGAGATGGGCTGCAGATGGGCGCAGATCAGGCTGCAGATGGGCACAGATCAGACTGCATTGAAGCTGCAGATGGGCACAGATCAGGCTGCATTGAAGCTGCAGATGGGCACAGATCAGGCTGCATTGAAGCTGCAGATGGGCACAGATCAGGCTGCAGATGGGTACAGATAAGGCTGCATTGAATCTGCAGATGGGCACAGATCAGGCTGCTTTGAAGCTGCAAATGGGCACAGATCAGGCTGCATTGAAGCTGCAGATGGGCACAGATCAGGCTGCAGATGGGTACAGATAAGGCTGCATTGAAGCTGCAGATGGGCACAGATCAGGATGCATTGAAGCTGCAGATGGGAACAGATCAGTCTGCATTGAGGATGGTCACTAATCAGGGTGCATTGATGGGCACTGACAATTATTTTGCTTCAAATTGGTTTATTAAAAAAAAAAAAAGTTTGTTTCCTGAAACTTCCCTCTTAAATGGAAGGTGCGTGTTATACATCTGTGCGTGTTATACGCCGATAAATACGGTAGTTAATACAACTAACAAATGATATACTGTATATTTTTTGTGTCTTCCATATACCTATTTACTGGTACTGTGAGAGTGCATTTGGTATGATCAGTAATCACCTGTGCACTAATGGGGAATTATAGGCTATCTACTTTTCTGGCTTCTCTTTAAAGTGTAAGTTCACCTTTACAGAAAAGTCTGTAAGGTGAACTTACACAGAACCCCCTCCTTACCCCCCAGTCCTGCTGACCAGCAGCACGGCGATCTCCCATTCTGAGCCCCAGTATAGCCACCTCATGGCTCCAGGGCCTAGAAATCCCCTCAGCGTTCACTCTTCTTCTTCCCTGCTGAGAGGACAGGCTACGCGGGTTCTGATTGGTCTCTGCCACCCATGTGACCAATTGGAATGCTTCTAAATGTACCTCCTGATGGGGTAAGTTTAAGAGATTAAGCTCCAGAGATTTCTAAGCCCCGGAGCCGCGAGACGGCGATACGTTGCGGAGGGGACGGTGGTCCTGTGTAAGTTTGTTAAACCTGTCTGAAGTTATGTGCCCTCTTGTCCTCCTATATGGAGCTGGCAATACTGCCTCTGCTACATTGAAATCCCAAGCAGTGTTGTTAGCCCTGTCTGCATTTTCCCCTTCTGAACTACAGAACCCATGACACCTCCCCCATCTCTTTTTTTGCCAATAAAATAGGGAAGGGGAGGCGTGTTGTGAAGTATAAGAAGCATTCCCCTCATCTCCATCACATAAGAGGGAGGTGTTCATGTACTATATTAAATGGTATCTACACTGTACTGTTGGGCGGCTTGATGATGGGCAATCAGTGGCCAACCAAAGAAGCACACAAGCCAGGCTGACAATGCAGCTCGGCCTTGGTTCACTCTGATGTGATTTTGGATGCGTTCCAAAACGCATGGAATCGCATGATAAGTGAAATAAAATGATTTTCTTTGAAGGCCGCTCACATATATGCAGTCAGAATGCTATGCGTTACATGATACGATATGTGTCCTGTGCATGTTTGGAGTTGTGTGGTGTGATTTTGAGCTCCATATAGTCGACTGGAAACTGCATGCAAACTGCATATGTGTTCAAAAATGCGATTCCAGTGCGATTTGTACAAGTTTGTGCAGTGTTTCAAGAGAGAGAATATATCCAAATAGAATATTAACCACATTGGAATCACAGCTGAACCCGCATCAGCTCGCAGTGGATGTGATCCTTGAAATCACACAAGAAAACTCATTCAAATCGCACCATATCAGTGTGAATATAGCCTATATTGTGAGACAAGGACTTAAAGAGGAGTATCCATTAAAAAAATAAAAAATAAAATAAATAAAAGTCAGCAGCTACAAATACTGCAGCTGCTGACTTTTAACCACTTCAGCCCCGGACCAATTTGCAGCTAAAGGACCAGGCCCCTTTTTGCAATTCGGCACTGCGTCGCTTTAACTAACAATTGCGCGGTCATGCGACGTGGCTCCAAAACAAAATTGGCGTCCTTTTTTTCCCACAAATAGAGCTTTCTTTTGGTGGTATTTGATCGCCCCTGCGGTTTTTATTTTTTGCGCTATAAACAAAAATAGAGCGACAATTTTGAAAAAAATGCAATATTTTTTACTTTTTGCTATAATAAATATCCCCAAAAAATATATAAAAAAACATTTTTTTTCCTCAGTTTAGGCCGATACGTATTCTTCTACATATTTTTGGTAAAAAAAATCGCAATTAGCGATTATTGATTAGTTTGCGCAAAAGTTATAGCGTTTACAAAATAGGGGATAGTTTTATAGCATTTTTATTAATATTTTTTTTTTTATTAGTAATGGCGGCGATCAGCGATTTTTATTGTGACTGCGACATTTTGGCGGACACATCGGACATTTTTGACACATTTTTGGGACATTTGTCATTTATACAGCAATCAGTGCTATTTAAATAGCACTGATTCCTATGTAAATGACAGTTGTAGTTAGGGGGTTAACCACTAGGGGGCGGGGAGGAGTCAGTGTGACGTGTTGTGTTTTTTTTACAGTAGGGGGGCGTGGCTGTACGTGTGACGTCATTGATCGGCGTTCCCGATGACAGGGAACCGCCGATCACTGACAGTCAGTGTAGGAAGCGCGGGGAGAGGTTTGTTTACATAGACCTCTCCCCGTTCTTCCGCTCCGTAACCCGATCGCGGGATACCAGCGGCGATCGGGTCCGCTGGTCCCGCGGCCAGGGTCACGGAGCTCCCGACCGGGTCGCGAGCGCGCCGCTAGCGGCGCGCGCGACCCACGGGCAGGCACAGGCACAGGTACGTGATTCTGCCTGCCCGAGCCATTCTGCTGACGTATATATGCAGTGGCCGGTCGGGAAGCGGTTAATAATCGGACACTTACCTGTTCCAGGGTCCAGCGATGCGGGGGTGGAAGCTCTGCTCGTTCCCCGATCCGCTTGGTGGCGCCGGCATTGCAATTGTGGGTACCCGGCTGTGGCTTCATGTGGTAGATGTGACTTCTGCAGTCTTCTTATTAATACTGCCGAGGACTGCATCATTCCTTTGACGTGTCTAAAATGAAATTTTTCGCCTTGGAGTATGTTCCTGATTTTGACAGAGGAGGGGATATTGACAGGATTCTTCTCCAACGACAGTCTAAGGCCCCTTTCACACTGGGGCGTTTTTCAGGCGGTACAGCGCTAAAAATAGCGCCTGTTCACCGCCTGAAAAAATCCGGCCCCTTTAACTCCAGTGTGAAAGCCGGCGGGCTTTCACACTGGAGCGGTGTGCTAGCAGGACGGCAAAAAAAGTCCTGCTAGCAGCATCTTTGGAGCGGTATAGGAGCGGTGTGTTCACCGCTCCTATACCGCTCCTTCCCATTGATTTGAATGGGAAACTGCGGTAAAACCGCGGCAATACCGCCGCAAAGCGCCGCTACGGCACCGCGAGCGGCCGAATACCGCGGTTAAAACGACGGTAAAGCAGCGCTAAATATAGCGCTGCTTTACCGTCACCGCGGCTCCCCGCCCCAGTGTGAAAGGGGCCTAAGTGGATTCATACCCCGGCTGCCACTGTTCATCCAGGCTTAAACAAATCCTTTAGCTTTAAGCCTTTTCTATAGGTCTATTACCATTATTAGAGGGATATACCCTCATATTATAGATTTAGTTTTTTAGTTTGAGTTTTTTTGTTTGATTAAATATTTGTTAACAGTTGGGGTGGTTTGTTGTCAGGACTTTTTTCTGGTTTCTGAATAGACCTGTGTGTTTATTATTCATTATTCTATGATCATATCTTATATCTATTCATGTGTCTACAACTCTATGGGTTAAATATTTATCTATCCAACAAGAGTTGTTAGTCTTACAATTTTGTGTTTGACCTTTATTAGTAATTAGTGAAAGGATTGTGGGTCAGATGTACCATATGGGCACCCAAGGCGTTCCTTTGGCTGACGTTCTATTGAGCCTCAGCAGAGGGCACCGATCAGTTGATGCATTACACGCATTATATCCACTTTTCATTCTTTGAATGACATTTGGGTTAGGTTTTCCATCTAGCACTGGTAATATCATGGTGCACCTGCCAGTCGCGATTGGAACTTTTTTCGATTCCTGAAACCTTGTGTAGTTGAACTTCTGGCCCTCCTGTGGTTAGTTTGTTCTTCACATTGATTTCCGGCGTCCTATGGATGTTTTACGCCAAGCGTTATTTCCGGTGCGACGGCGCTGTATGTGTGACGTTTATTGTGTCCTCTCCTAATATTTTTGGTGCCAAAAGTTTTGCGCCAAAATAGGTGGAGGGGGATAAAAGGAGTTCAAAGCCCAGTCTCGATGTCTGGTCCACCAGAGAGAAGGGAATCCTTTGCTAGCGGGTAATGACGCTTCAATTTAGAATTTTGATCGGTACTTCTATCACCCTTACACCTATGGCATTTTGCTCATTTTTATTTAATTTATTTGATTTTGAAGTTAACCCTGGTATTATCTATACTTTGAGGTCCCCCCTTTTTGGAACACCTTATGCTTCCTGGTTTAGTGTATTCAGGTAATGAATTGTAATTGGGATTTTTGACTGTTATTATTGTTGTTGGTTTGCCTTTGGCTAACGGTTAATACCTTACTTTATTTAAGGGGTACCCTAATATCTATACTTAGAGATTTCCCTTGAAATTTCCCACTCCATTCAATTTTCCATTACCATTCTGGAAGTTGTTACCCTCTACCCACATATGATTAATTGAGATAGACATTTTTTTTTAACATCACTATTTACATTTAATATTGAATTATTCGGCTTAAGCCATATTTTATTGCTTTCGATTTGATAGATGGACCCTTGGTGTTGTCTCCTTAATTGATTTATCCCTCTCTATGGTACCATCAAATTGATCCAATTTTATCCACTTATGCTTGGATTTTCTATTGAATACACAGGTCAGGATTCAAAACCAATTTTTGTCTACTCAATATTCTGCCTAAACTGTAATTTGTAAAATTTTCATTCAGTTTTCATTTATTAAAATGTATATATTTTTCTATATTTCCTTTGTTTTTTTTTTATATATATATATATATTAAGATAGAAAAGTGAGCGGGGAATCTCATTAAAAACTGGTAGTTATTACAAAAAATAAGAATAAATAAAATTTTTCCCCCTTCGTCGTTCAGGACAGCCACTTTGAGATATAGTATCCTCCCCTTTCTTCAGGAACACTGCGCCAGCCCATAAATCTTTCTTCCCCCTGCCGGACCTCAGTCTTAGTGTTTCCTCCGGTGGGGAGACACTGTGCCAAGAACCTGGTCGCTTCAGTCAGGGGACTGTGACCCATTTTTTTGTTTCACTACAGGGGAAGCAGGGGCTTCCTAGGTGAAGGGTGCGGTACTTACCCACCATGGCTAGCCACCCCTTCCCAGTCGAGTGCGGCAGCGGTATATGGGGGACCCCTATCGTGTCCACAGGGACGCTGCAGGGAGACAGCTCCGCTCTCCCTGTACTCGGTATAGGCCGCAAATGTTTGGAACTCGCGGGCCGGACGACGGGCGACGTCACTTCCGGTAGTGGGCGGAGGTTGACTCATTGATCCGCGACTTCCGGTTCCGGGTCACGGAGCCGATAGGGGACCGGGCACAGGCTGGAGATTAGTCGGGAGCACGCACAGGCAGTGCAAGACTCAGTGAGACAACCACCTGCAAGATGTCCGAAGCAGAGCCTCAAACGGACGCTCCCTCCAGCCTTCCAAAGGTAAGAGCTCCCTCGGGAAGGGTAACTCTATACCTAAGGACTGTCCCTCCTAAACATGGTTCCTGTCTTAGGGGGGCAGACCCCCTGGGTGGTCAGGGGGGGAGGCCCAGATTCCTGCAGGTAAAAGAGGGTCTAGGGCACTCCCTGGTGATATCTTGTAAAGACCTGTATACTGATTTTTTGTCTGCCTTTGTTTCAGAAAGCTACGGAAAAATCTAAATCTACTCACAGTTCTAGAAAGAAGTGTGCCTCCTATAGGGAGATTCTGGGGGAGACATGGACAAAGGTCCTGTGCAAGGGCTGTTTAGATTCCCTAGTCAGGGAAAGACTCTGAGCAAGAATCAGGGTATGCAGCCTCAGTAAGGGAACTTTCGTCCACCTTCATAGTTAGCTTCATAGTTAGTAAGGTTGAATAAAGACACCAGTCCATCCAGTTCAACCTGAGCGAGTGTCTACAACTGTCCCTATCCCTGTACATTGCACACTCACATTGGTCCCTACCCTCAAGGAGCCCACAATCCAAGGTCCCCATTCATATACTAGGGACAATTATTTTTTTTGGACAGAAGCCAATTAACCTACCTGCATGTCTTTGGATTGTGGGAGGAAACCGGAGTACCCGGAGGAAACCCACGCAGGCACAGGGAGAACATTCAAACTCCAGGCAGCTAGTGTCGTGGTTGGGATTCGAACCAGCGACCCTTCTTACTGCTAGGTGAGAGTGCTAACCCCTACACCACTGTGCCACCTTTTCTTCATTTAAAAATGTATTTGAAAGTTTTCAGCTCCCCACCAGTCTCGCTACTCAGGATACCACCCCGCCACAGGCTCAGGGTTCCACACCTGCTAAATCTGCCAGTAAGATTAGAGCAGGGGAAGTTTCAGGCCCTTCCGAGGTGGAGCCCAGGCAGCCAGACAGTACCTGTTCCGATTCACAGGAGGGGTCTGAGGGGGAGGACAAGGACGGGTAGTCCAGAAAGCCCTCTGGATACAGATTGTCCCTGGACGAGGTAGAGGACCTCTTGGGAGCAATACATACAACCCTCGGTATTAAGGCGGACAGAAAGCCCCTAACCCTCCATGATCAGATGTACAAGGGATTGGGGGAGCAAAAGAAAAGAGTGTTTCCAGTGCATAAGTTGCTAGTAGAAACAATCAAGAAAGAGTGGCAGGATCCAGAAAGAAAGCCCTTCTTCTCTATGTCTTTAAAGAGAAGGTTCCCTTTCTCAGAGGATCCTGAGTCTATTTGGAATAAAAATCCCAAACTAGACGCTGCCTTCAGTCAGGTTTCCAGACACACAGATCTGGCGTTTGAAGACATGGGGGCTTTGGCAGATGTAATGGATAAGAGAATAGATTCCCTTCTTAAAAAGACTTGGGATTCTACAGTGGGTAATTTAAAACCCGAGATGGCCGTTACTGTGGTGGCCCGCAATCTGGAACATTGGCTCTCCCAAATTCAGGAGCATATTGAGGCGGGTACTGCCAAGGATACTATTCTAGCCTCTTTTCCCACGATTCTGCGAGGAGTCGCGTACATTGCGGACGCCTCTGCAGAGTCAGTCCGGATGTCGGCCAGATCAGCAGCACTGGCCAACTCCACCAGAAGAGCCCTTTGGCTCAAGACTTGGCCTGACGACAGCGCCTCCAAGGTCAAGTTATGCGGAATTCCCTTGACAGAAGATCTGCTCTTTGGCCCAGGTTTAGACACAGTCCTTGACCGCACGGCAGACAGGAAAAAGTCCTTTCCAGTCAAACGAAAGGCAACAACTCAAGCAAAGAAGGGGTTTCGCCATTAAAAGTGTAGGGAAAACCAAAAGCCAGAGGGTCAAAAGAAGACCTGGGGCCAAAAAGGCAAGGGCAGAGGAGGGGCGATTTTTCGCCCTCCTGAACAGCCCTGTAAAAGCCAATGACCCTCCAAACATGGTGGGAGGAAGACTGGGGGCCTTCCTCTCCCAGTGGGAGACAATCTCTCACAACCAATTTATTCTAGGGGTCATAAGAAGGGGGTATCGCCTGGAATTCTACTCACCCCCCCACCCCCCAGAAAATTTCTGGTCACACATCTACCCAGGTGCAGAGAAAAGGCCAATGCTCTAATAGGAGCCCTAAGCGATCTAGAGGAGCAAAATGTAATTTGCAGAGTACCAAAGGCAGAGTAAAGGATGGGGGTCTACTCACAAACATTTGTGGTGAGAAAACCCTCTGGAAAATTCAGACTAATTCTGAATTTAAAACCCCTAAACAGGACAGTCACCTACAAAAAATTCCGTATATGGAATCAATTTACACGGTCAGAGCCCTATTACCCCCCCCAACTGCTTCATGGTCTCACTGGACCTCAGGGATGCTTATCTTCACGTCCCCATTGCCGAGAACTCTCAAAAGTTTCTTCATCTAGCAGTAGACTTAGGGAATCTAACAGTGCATCTGCAATTCCAGGCACTGCCCTTCGGGCTATCCTCCTCGCCCCGCATTTTTAAGAAGGTGTTGGTGGAGGCTATGGCTTTTCTTCGACTCCAGGGGGTGGCAATAATAGCCTACCTGGACGATCTGCTTCTTTTTGCAATGTCTCCAAATCAACTAGCCATGGATCTCGAGTTAACAAAAAGAGTCTTGATAAACTTGGGGTGGCTGCTGAATTTGGAGAAATCCAATCTGATCCCCTCACAGCGCATCACATACCTAGGGTATTTGCTGGACTCAACACTATTGAGAGTCTTTCTCCCCTCAGAAAAGGTTCTTAAGCTGGAAGGGGCGGTGGCATCCCTTCAGTGCAGCCATCAGGTCACCATAAGGTACCTAATGTCAACATTGGGCCTTTTAACCTCCACCCTCCCGGCTGTGCAGTGGGCAGCTCTGCACTTCAGGCCCCTTCAGTCTTTTATCCTAAAGGTATGGGATCACAGCCAGAGAGAGCTAGACAGCCTGGTGCATGTTCCAGGCCAGGTAAAAAGATCTCTGTGGTGGTGGAGAAAGGTAACAAACCTGTCGCCTGTGGATCCTACCGACTTTGCAGGTTGTAACCACGGATGCAAGCGGCAAGGGCTGGGGAGCTCATCTGGGATCCCTACTAGCTCAGGGCACCTGGAAGGACGACGAGGAAGGAAGATCGTCCAATTGGAAAGAATTGAGGGCAGTCGGACTAGCCCTGATCTTTCGAAAAGGAGCTTCAGGGTCACCACACTCAGGTACGGTCGGACAATTCGTGCGCCGTGGCCTACCTAAACAAGCATGGCGGCACAAGCAGCAAAGCCCTGCTAGCCCTAGCATCAGACATCCTGAACTGGGCCAAGACCAACACCCTCTCACTATCGGCAATCTTTCTGAGAGGTGAGAAAAATACGATAGCGGATTTTCTCAGCCGAAGTTGAGAGAGGGCGACTGGTTCCTCAACCCGGAGGCCTTCAATCTCATCTCAGAAAGATGGGTGCTTCCGGAGGTAGACCTCTTTGCGTCAAGAACCAACTCAAAGACCCGCTATTTTTTCTCCTTAAACGGGGGAGAAGGAGCATTGGGGGTGGACGCCCTATCTCAGAGCTGGCACTTTAGGGTATGTTATGCCTTTCCGCCTCCGGCCCTGTTACCAGCAGTCCTGAGGAAATTTCAGATAGAGAACACAGATCTGATCTTAGTGGCACCACATTGGCCCAAGAGGGCATGGTTCTCAATGCTAAAACAGCTGGCAGTAGAACCTCCCCTGTTCCTTCCACCATGGGAAGATCTTCTCTCCCAGGGCCCAGTCCTTTGTCCACAGGTCCATCGGTGGAAGCTTGCGGCCTGGCTACTGAGGAGGGCATACTAAGATCCAAAGGATTTTCAGAGAAATTAGTCTCTACCCTCCTTAGTAGCAGGAAAAAGGAGACGCACAGAATATACAGGAAGGTCTGGCTCCGCTTTAATGCATGGTGCATAGAGTATTCCTTTTCAGTGCAGAATCCCACTGCCATATTAGAATTCCTACAGTGTGGGGCAGACAAGGGCCTGTCTATTAGCACCCTTAAGGGTCAAGTTTCAGCACTTAGTTCATACTTAGAAAACCCGCTGGCTTCCAACCCATGGGTGGCCAGATTCTTCAGGGCTCTGACCAGGCAAAGACCAATCAGGGGTCCACCTTTTCCCAAGTGGGATCTGTCCTTGGTCTTGCAGATCCTAACGGGACCCCCCTTTGAATCTCGAGGAGAGTGTTTACTAAGGGAGCTTACCCTAAAGACAGTGTTTTTAGTTGCAGTAACCACTGCCAGGAGGGTTAGTGAAATTGAGGCATTATCAATGAGACCCCCTTTTTGTGCTGTCTTTCCAGATCGGATTGTCTTTAAAACTGATCCAGCTTTTTTGCCCAAAGTGACTTCAAGTTTTCACATGAGTCAAAAGGTAGTTTTACCTTTTTTTTTTTACTAATCCCTCAGGTGAAAGGGAGTTAAAGTTTAGTTTTTTGGATGTAAGGAGATGTATCCTTCCCTACCTAGAACTGACTAAAACATTTAGAAAGTCAGATTCCCTTTTTGTTTTGTTTTCGGGGGCCAGAAAAGGGCACAAAGCGTCTCAACGCACTGTCGCCAGGTGGCTCAAACTAACCATTAGCCAAGCTTACACCTTAGCGGGGAAAGAGATCCCTACAGGCATAAAGGCACACTCTACCAGGGCCATAGCAGCCTCTCAGGCAGAGAAGGCTGGAGCAACGCCTGAACAGATATGCAAGGCAGCAACATGGTCCAGCTACTCCACCTTTGTAAGGCATTACAGGGTGGATCTGGTGTCGGCAGGCGAGCAAGCATTTGGTCGGAAGGTTTTGCAAGCTGTAGTCCCACCCTAAACTGGAAAGTGCTCGTTTATCATCTTAAAGTGGCTGTCCTGAAAGACGAAGGGGGGAAATTAGAGTTACGCTTACCGGTAACGTCCTTTTCCAGTAGTCTTTCAGGACAGCCCCAGTTACCTACCCGAACAATTATGGGGGAGGGGGGGGGTCTTATACAAGGCCAGAATGCAGCATGATAAATGTACTGTTTAGAATGTCATTAATGTGTTCTTGTGTCTCCCCAGCTGGCCGGAGGTGATCTTATAAAAACTGAGGTCCAGCAGGAAGAAGAAAGATTTATGGGCTGGCGCAGTGTTTCCTGAAGGAAGGGGAGGAGACTATCTCAAAGTGGCTGTCCTGAAAGACTACTGGAAAAGGATGTTACCGGTAAGCGTAACTACTTTTTAATAAGATCTCGCACTTTATGCCAGCAACGATCAGCCTGGATCTTTTTGAAGGTAGTTGCAGGATCTCTCAAACGCCAATACAGTCTTCTTTCCTGCCTTTGGGATGAACTGCTGTTTCCACAATTGACGGTGGAGATTGTGAAATGATGCTGTACTGTGTGCTATAGTGGTTGTTGTTGTAAAGTAGATATTAAGTCATATCTAAAAAAAATCATTTTACTTAGTGTTACTAAACCCACAACAATAAAATTAGTCTGTGTATGCAGTAAAGCATGCTTGTTGTACTCCCTGTGAAACCTATTGGGTTAATCCTCTACATCAGGCGTGTCCAAAGTCTGGCTTAATATTGGATTCCCTGTTGAATCGTCTCCACTTGGTATTCTGGATTTCTTTTGACACTTGCTGAGTGAATGCCCAAATATTGGGATTCCCCTGAAGTACAGGGAAACATCGTGATTTGGGTTTATAGAGAGAGGGTGAAGGGAAACATGGTCCCAATTGAGAGTCCAAAGATGGTAATGAATAAGGCAGGCATGTCCAAAGTCCAGCCCGCAGGCCATTTGCGTTCCGGTTTGATGTGGCCCACACTTGGAATTTGCATATATATACATCTGTGGCCCACCAAGTATATCCATATGTGGCCCCTAAAGTTTGAGCGTGTTATGTTTTTAATGCTGTTAATATATCTATCTTCTTTAGCCTGACAAATCCCTGAGCGCCGCGCTCATTGTTAGGATGAGCTGGGGCGTTTGGCTGGGCGTGTTCAGAAGTCAATGAGCCAGAGCCGCTATGAAGCTGACAGCACGAAGAGCTGATCACAGGCACTGTGACTATTCCCGATCTCTGCATCTGCTGACTGCGGGGAAATGTCACAGTGCCTGTGATTGCCTTGCAGGCTCGGGCACATAGACTTGTGAACACGGCCAGCCACCCACCCTGGCTCATACTAAGAATGAGCGCGTCACTCTGGGATTTGTCAGGCTAAAGAAGATAGATATATTAACAGCAAAAAAAAACATAACACGCTCTTTGGGGGCCACAGATGGATATACTTGGGGGGGGGGGGCACATCAAACCGGAATGCGGTTCCTTTCCTTTTGAGATAGAGAGAGAGAGAGAAAGAGACGGAGACATAGAGAGAGATAGATATAGAGAGAGAGATGGAGAGATAGAGAGATAGATATAGAGATTTATATATTTTTTTTAAACATAACATGCCTGAACTCATCGTTACCCTGAGCAGAGAAGGGAAGATACATATTGTGACAGTACAGTTCCCTGTCCTAGTAAATCTCCAATCCTGGGACCGGGTTTTGGGAACAGCCAGGAGTCTGGCTGGTTGATTGAACAGGTGGATCCTGGGCTTATAGCAGAGTCAGGATTAGTGTTCAGGGCTCCACCCAGAGTGCAGGTGTGCACTAGTGAAAGCCAAAGACCCAAGTTTGAGGATCAGAGCAGTGAGGGGCTGCTTTCCAGATAGACGCTGTGTGCGTTGAAACTGTCCATCTAAGGAGACAGATGAGAGCCTGAAGTGGAAGGCCTGAGCAGCAAGGAAGCTGAAAAGAGGTACAGTGGTTGTACAGTTATATGGCCAAGAGGGCTGAAGTGTAAAAGCCTAGGTGGCAATACTTCTGAAGAGAGCCAGGTGGCTTGGCATTTTCCATGTGTTGTTGTTTTTGGGAGAAGAACCCCTGTGTGGGCATCCAAGTGCATGAACTTTCCTTTATTTTGTTCCTTTTTAATAAAAGTGGGCTACCATGCCCTTAAACTAAAGTTCTTGTTCGCTGTGAACTTACTGAAAAGGCATCTACCACTGAGCTAGACATCCCCCAATGTCACAATATATATATATATATATATATATATATATATATATATATATATATATATATTATAGATCATCATATATTGTCATCTGTGTTATGAAATGAATAGTATGCCGTTTGCAATAAACTTTGCATAAAATATTTAATTTGCATTTAATTTTAATGGTTCAAAAAAAGTTGTGTAAAAAGGCTGTTTGATCCTGTCTTCTGTGATCATTCGCTTCTTCCACAGTCCCCAAACCATCTCCTAAAAGAACAGAGCCTTGGGGGCAAACTGCACATGCTCAGTTTGGTGTGTATTGCTAGAGAGTTTTTTCTTATGATGGTGCATGTGATCAGCACAGGGCCAATCAGCAGTGTCCAGACAGAGGGTCAGGGGTCCTGCAGCCTCATAAGAAAAGTAGGGGAGAATGAAAGCTCCTCTTCCAAGCTTTAACCAGACACTGATAGAAGTCACAAGACTGCTCTAACTGCTGATGAAAAAAGGTATTTAGCAGTTTATATTTACTAAAACTATTGCATTTCCATGTTCTGTGTATTGTGGGAGACCAGATAGAGTGAATGCAGGGTCCTGGGTTTAGTAACACTTTAAGATCTCCCCACTAGGAAGAGAACAAATTAAATCTCCCATTACCACAGAGGAACCAAAATGCACCCTATCCTCTTCACCGTCCGGGAAGCCCTTGGCCCAGGCGGTAATTATGACAGAGTGAGACTAGGTTTACATTCATGCAGCTGTGGTTGATGCGGTTGATTTCAGGCACGTTTCGCATTTTTAAACCCGTGTTTTTGTTTCCTATTTTACACACACTGTATGTGTATTTACAGCTGAATGTAAAAAAAAAAAAAAAGTTGCTGGCAAAAAAAAGGGGGGGGGGGAATGGCGTGGGTAAGCCACCCCCAAATCAAATTTCAAAACCCTAATAACTCTCCCTGTATGAAAGAAACAAAAACATACTTACTAGTCCATGCATTGTCTTCTTGCAGTCAAAGTTCTCTTTCTCCACTCCTGCATCATCATCTTACTGTGTATGCGCACACACACTGCGGGTCTCTCCCATGTCCCATAGATTGTGAGAGACCTGTGGTGTGTCAACATGCATGGAATCTTGAACTGGTAACATAGACCTCTCAGGAGGCAACAGGTGGCTGGACAAACGTTCCTTGCGTAGGCAAGTATTCAGGAACTGAAACTAAGCAAATATTAAAAAAAAAAGTGTTAACTGGTTAAATAAATATTCCAATTGTGTTAGATTTGGGGGGCGAGGTAGAGGAGAGGAAGTGCTCTTCCGCTTGGTGAACTTCCGCTTAAAAGGTACTCATAAAGAAGAGGCCAGGATTGTCTGATCCAGACCACTTTTGTTCAACTCAGACGATCTTGTGTTGCGCTGTGACTGCCCGCTTGTCATGTGAAAGTAGCAATGATTAGAAAACCTGTTACACACATTTATGTGGTCCAGCAACATTCTCTCCTGCTCTTCTCTCCCCACTGTGTTCCCTCTCTATTCACGTAAGATTGCGAGATTTACAGTCTTAAACACCCTGACGGTCATACCCTGCCTGCATGACCAAATGCCTCATAAAGCCTATGGGTGGCTTTAATCCTAAGAACATAGTTTTGAGATTGAGACATCAGTGTTCATGCTGACTCCCAGTTATTTTAAACCACAGCAGACATAGACAACCAGATAGATTTAGGCTCAATATTGAATAGGCATAAGGTGTTTTTTAATGGCCTGTCTCATTGTTTAATTGAATGCTGTTGGAAAAGTTTTAGCTCTGTAAAAATAATTTTTTGTCTTTTTCTTTGCAGATGGAGGAAAAGCGGAGGAAATGTTCAGTAAGCAGTGATGACTCAGACACCACTGACAGTAAGACATATTCTTTTTCTACAGTTGTGCTGAACAACTAAGAACTGAATTTGAAGTATAAATCCACTTAGAATCCCTAACCCAAATCTTTAAGAGAAAAAATAACATGTTATATCAAACATATTCAGTAAGGTTGAAATATATGCTTCTTGAGGACATGTAAAATATATACAAGTACACATAATAAAGAAAAAAAGGGAAAAGAAAAAAAGATGTAAGGCATAGGACTTTCCTCCAAAAGAAGTGAGGAGCAGCCAGGAAGACATAACTACTGACTCGTTCATTGAGCGATCCCAACAAGGAAACCCAGAATCCAGACCTAGTCTCACAAAAACATAGATAAAGTAAACCAAGAAAGGTATTAGTTTACAGTCTAGGTAGCCCAACTGGATCAAATACAGGGGGAGTAAGGCACGATAATGAGACATTAATTTTGTATGTCAATCCAATGCATTACAAAATAAAATGTAAACCGAGTATCAGAAATAAGAGAACGTAGTTTACACCATAAGGAGAGAAATAAATAAAAAAGGAACGGTTACTTACCTTAACTTCTCACAAAACAAAAAAAAATACAATTGCTCACACTAAGTCCGCCACTCCGTTAAAGCAAAAATAATAGCAGACTAAAAAAGAGGGGGAAAGAGTGTGGGGGGATAAGACATAGCCTTATCCGTCACCAAAAGTAAGCCTTGTCTCACTGCTGTTGAGGCTGAATACGCCGTCGGAGGGATGGTTCCACCAATCCTAGCAATGCCAAGTCCAGACTGGATGATACTCGTCCCGGATCGTAAATGTATTCTAGCCATAATACCCAGATGTTGGTAAATCGCTCACAGGTGACTTTACAGGTCGCAATCCAATCCTCAGGTTCCCCAATCTCATTCACCCCACAGATCCACTCCCGGGCCAGGAATATGCATGCACTTCCAATAAATTGGGAGCAAACGCTTGGCTGCATTCAACAAGTGAGGCAAAATGCTCCTCTTATACTGGCTAACCGGTAAAGGAGGGATGTGGAATAGAAAATTGATCGGAGAAGGGGGGGGGGGGGTATCGAGACCAAGGATTTCATTTATCTGAGCCTTAACATCAACCCAAAAGGGTATGATCACAGGACATTCCCACCACAGATATAATAGCGTACCTTGTTGACCACAGTTTCTTCAGCACAAATCAGAAGTAGAGGTATATATTCGTGACAAATCAGCAGGCACCCGGTACCAGCGTGAAAGAATATTATAATTTGTTTCCTGTGTTTTGGAGTCAATTGAGCTAAAATGAGTAAGCTGGTACAAGTGTGTCAGCTGAGTTGTGGTAAACTCAATCCCAAAGTCCCTTTCCCAGGCTCGTATATATGTGGGCTTGACATTAGAAATAGTGGAACCCAGCAGTTGATAGAGTTCAGAAACCATATGCGGTGTAGGTTCCTCCACTATGAATAGAGTTTCAAAAGAAGTGAGAGAGGATATATCTCCAATAGTACAGCCATGTACCTGAAAGAAGTGGTGAAGTTGTCTGTACCTCCAGAAGCCCATATGTGAACCACCATATCGCACCTGCAAAGACTCGTAGGCCAACAGCTTACCACTCTTCATGCGCTTACCACAGCTGGTATTGCCATCGTCAACCCAAGGCCCAAAGAAGGCCATTTGTTCCCAGGGGGATTCATAGAAACCCCCCTAGCGGAGCCAGAGGGGACACAGAGGGGGCCAGATCCAGCGTCTGGCTAATCCGGTCCCACACTTTAAGGCCCCATGCACACGAGACGCAGATGCAAACTCTGCTGAACGCATGTTTTAAAAGCAGAAACCTGCGTTTAAAAACGCGCGTTTTGCTTTGTTTTCATGCCACGTTTAGCCGCGTTTAGTCGCGTTTAGCCCCATTTGCGTCTATAAGCATTTGTAAAGATAACATCATATAGACCCTCCCCAAGCTCAGAAAGCATGTATTATTAACTATGTCTGCCATTTTGATCAGAGTGAGCAGCAGCAGCAGAGAGAGCAGTTGTACACTTGCATTTGCCTCCTTCTGTGTTTTTTTTTTGGAAATGGATCCCATATTGAATATATGTCAGGAAATTCTCCTGATGTTGCTCTTGATGAGGCAGCAATGTCGTCGCAATCTTGCATGAGAGGTCCAGAGTCAGAGCTTGTCGATATTGGACCCATCCATTGATGGCACAGCGAATGTCCTTTGGATATTTCACAAACATGTATGCATTTCACAAACATGTATGCATTAGTGAGTATATATGCTCTATGAACATTCTAAACTAATTACGACATTTTAAACCAATTTTTCTAGTATTTTTTATGGTTTACCATCATATTTCTGAGTTTTCTGGTCCAAAAAATTGGGTTCCTTTAAAAAGGCTTATAAACGCAAACGCGGCTAAACGCAGGTGTCTGCGTTTAGCCGCGTTTAGCCGCGTTTAGCTGCGTTTTGCGTCTGAAACGTGGAAAAGCAAAGTGTCTGAACGCATTTTTTTGCTTCTGGAAAAACGAGGTTAAACGCAACTGCATAAAAACGGGAAAAAACTAGACTGTGAACATGGACACACAGGATAACATTGCATGCATTCAGGTGCAGTTGAAAAAAGTGTCCAACTGCCTCTGAACGCGTGTTTAACAGCGTCTCGTGTGCATGAGGCCTAAGAGCATGTGTTCAAGGGGATGTACTATCTGACAATCCTCTATGCTCCCGAGACAACCATTGGGCATACGATAGGTTCCTGCCTGCCATACACTTCTTCAAGGAAACATAGAGCTTCGATTGAGTATGGAAATGCCAGTTTAAGTTTCGCTGGAGAACGATAGCCCTGTAATATCTTCGTATGTCTGGGATTCCCAAACCGCCTATGTGTTTTGAGCGTCTTAGCACTCTCGCGGTCTCCTCGCATTCCAGACAAACCCAGACAGCAAGCTAGATAATTGGGCGATGAAGCTTCTGGGCAAAGGCACAGGAATCATTCGCAGGTAGAAAATTACCCTTGGAAGGATATTCATTTTTATATTGTTTACCCACCCCAACCATGTAAAGGCTATCTTAGTGCATGATGATAAGTCATGCCTGACCGTAGCCAATAATGTAGGATTGGCAGCGTATAGGGTGTCAAAACAGTCAGTAAGCTGAATACCCACATATCGCAAAAAGGCCCAAGTAAAGGGGAAAGCAGACTGAAGGTTACTTGCTTACCGAGGAGGGCATCTTAATGGGTAGGATCTCTGATTTTGCAAAGTTAATCTTAAAATTGAAAAGTGTCTCATAGTCGCATCAGGTTAGACAATAAGATCAGGGGATCCATAAGATGAATTAGTACATTGTCCGCATAAACTGACAGCTTATGTTCAGTGTTTCCAACTTTCAAACCCCTAAAATCAGGGTTTCCGCGCACAGTGCATAAAAGAGGCTTGAGAACCAGAGCAAAGAGTGGTGAGGGGCCATTCCTGATCGAGAACCTGGAGGAGAAAAATCTGTTAACTTTCACCTGAGCACTCGGGGTAGAATACAGAGCCGTCATCCAAGCTAACATATTCTTTCCCAATCCCTTGGTTTCCAACACCGCCTTAAGATAAGACCAATCGATGCAATCAAATGCTTTTTCTGAATCTGTGGAGAGAATCAGGTAAGGTAAAGGCTTCTTACAGTCCCTGGCCCAGTGTATGCGTTGGATAGCCCTGGTAGAATTATCTCTGGCTTTGCAGCCAACTATAAATCACGCCTGGTCTGAATGTATAATAATGGGGCATGAGATGTTTCAAGCGATTTGCCCATATTTTTGCAAAAAATGTTATATCCGCTTTTAAGTAGGGATATGGGGCGGGAGCTTTGTGGTACAGTAGGGTCTTTACCTTCCTTCGGGATCACTGAGCTGTGTCCCAATAGGGCCTCTGTGGGAATGGCAATAAAGTAACTGTATAAGGGTCCCGACAATAGTGGAGAAACGTATTATAATATGCCTTCGTAAACCCATGCGGGCCAGGACTTTTTCCGATAGGCAGGGACTTCACTGTAGATTTGATTTCAGTAAGAGTAATGGGAGACTCCAGGGTGGTTCTTTGTTAGTCCTTCAGGGGAGGTAGGCCAGCTGTGGCCAAGTAGTCATGGATACTGGCCAGCTTAACTGCCTGGGCACCTGGAGATAGGTCTGAGATTAAAATTGTAAAGTTCAGCATAATAATCGCTGAATCCCGAGGCAATTTTAGAGGATTGGACCACTACCTGTCCGGAGTAAGAGTGAAGTTTATGATGGCATACAACCACATTTATTTCCGTGTTCATAGAATTTATGAGATAGGTAGCGATAGTGGTTACGGACTTGGCGGTCCAGCAAGCGTGAAAAGAGCTCTCGAAGTTCAGTCTAGTTGGTCAGCCCCTCTGGCTCTCCACTATGCTTTTGCCGAATTTTGGCCTGTTGAAGGGCACAAAGCACCCTTTGAAAATCAGTCTGGCATGCTTTTTTAAGCTTAGAACCTAAGGAAATCAATTCTCCCCTCACTAAAGCCTTGTGGGATTCCCAGACAATCCCTTCGATAAGGTCTTCTGTAGTATTTTCTGCGAAAGAATGGGTCAATACTTTGGTGACCCTTGAAATCACTGCAGTATCATCCAAAAGATTATCGTTCAGCCGCCAAGACCAGGCCCTATGGGTGCCTGTTGGAAAAGCGAGAGCAACAGTGACCGGCGCATGGTCTGAGATGCTAATGTGCTCAATGGACGCTAACTGCAGGAATTCAAGTGTAAGATGGTCAACACATAGGTCAATACTAGTATATACATTATGAACTTTAGACTAATAGCTAAAGTCCCTGCTCGAAGGATGTGGTACTCAGGATGTGGTACTCTCCAGCTATCAACCAAGAGGTGAGTCTGAAGGGCTTTGCGAAAGTGCTTAAGAAAGGCGTATGAGTGGGTAGGTCGCCTGAGATGTGTCAAGTAGAGGGCCAGGGCTTACATTAAAATTGCCCTCTGGGATCAGGGAGCCTTCTCTTAACTCCGCCAGTTGTTCCATAACTGCAGCAACAAAGGTGAGTTGGTTAGTATTAGGAGCGTAAATAGTGGTGAGCGTAAACGTTTTTCCAGCAATGGTCCCCTTCAAGAAAACGTATTGACCCTGAGGGTCTACTTGATGCCCTGTGGCCGGAAGGGACAGGATTTATGATACCGGGGACCTACTGAGAAGCCACTGGCTGTACAGATGGGTAGGTAATTTAACTACTGACTGGGGAGTAAAATGCGTCTCCTGCAGAAAAAAATGCGTCGTCTTGTACAGAGCAGGGATTGCAACGTGTGAAAAATGATTACGAGAGGGCGCACACGCTTATCAAGGGTTTAAATTCGTTTTTTGAAGCCGTCTTTTTCAACAGTGGTCACAGAAGCCATATCTTTAGCCAGGTGAAATGCGATTGTGTCGGTTATTTCTTTGTGCCTGGGAGGGGTTGTTAAGTATGGTGTTGCATTGAATAATTTGCTTTAATTGACATTTGTTTTGTCTGGTTGCAGGTACTTTGTGATACTGTTATATGTGATTACATATCAGGTGAATAAACAGATTGGTGGTGTTACCCTTTGGTGCAGAAATCATGGCTAAACATTACTTGCAGTATATGTTTTGCTGAGTATAATCATCTGGTTTGAAACCAAAATAAGCCCACACTTCAGAATACTTCTTACCACAGATTCTCAATTGGATTTAGGTCTGGACTTTAACTGGGCCATTCTAACACATGAATATGCTTTGATCTAAACCAGGGATATGCAATTAGCGGACCTCCAGCTGTTGCAGAACTACAAGTCCCAGGAGGCATAGCAAGACACTGACAGCCACAAACATGACACCCAGAGGCAGAGGCATGATGAGACTTGTAGTTTTGCAACAGCTGGGTGTCCGCTAATTGCATATCCCTGATCTAAACCATTCCATTGTTGCTCGGGCTGTATGTTTAGGGTCGCTGTACTGCTGGAAGGTGAACCTCTGCCCCAGTATCAAGTCTTTTGGAGACTCCCATCAACTCTGACCAGCTTCCCTGTCCCTGCTGAAGAAAAGCATCCCCACAACATGATGCTGCCACCACCATGTTTCACGGTGGGGATGGTGTGTACAGTGCTAGCTTTCCACCACACGTAGCGTTTTGCTTTGTTCAATTTTCAATTTTGTTCAAAGTTCAATTTTGGTCTCATCTGACCAGAGCACCTTCTTCCACATGTTTGCTGTGTACCTCACATGGCTTCTCGCAAACTGCAAATGGGATTTATTATGGCTTTCTTTCAACAATGACTTTCTTCTTGCCACTCTTCTCTAAAGGACAGATTTGTGGAGTGCACGACTAATAGTTGTCCTGTGGACAGATTCTCTGACCTAAGCTGTGGATCTCTGTAGCTCCGCCAGAGTTACCATGGCTGCTTCTCTGATCATGCTCTCCTTGCCCGGCCTGTTGGTTTAGGTGGACGGCCATGTCTTGGTAGGTTTGCAGTTGTGCCATACTCTTTCCATTTTTGGATGATGGATTGAACAGTGCTCCATGAGATGTTCAAAGCTTGGGATATTTTTTTTATAACCTAACCCTGCTTTAAACTTCTCCACAACTTTATCCCTGACCCTGTCTGGTGTGTTCCTTGGCCTTCATGATGCTGTTTGTTCACCAAGATTCTCTAACAAACCTCCTGAGGGCTTCACAGAACAGATGTATTTATTCTGAGATTAAATTACACACAGGTGGACTCCATTTACTAATTGGGTGACTTCTGAAGGCAATTGGTTCCACTAGATTTTAGTATCAGAGTAAAGGGGGCTGAATACAAATGTACACCACAAATGTCAAATATTTTTCTGTAACAAATGTTGAAAACCATTTATCATTTTCCTTCCACTTCACAATGATGTGCCACTTTGTGTTGGTCTATCACAGGGATATGCAATTAGCGGACCTCCAGCTGTTGCAAAGTCCCATCATGCCTCTGGGTGTCATGCTTGTGGCTGTCAGAGTCTTGCTATGCCTCATGGGACTTGTAGTTCTGCAACAGCTGGAGGGCCGCTAATTGCATATCCCTGGTCTATCATATAAAATTTCAATAAATCCATTTACGTTTTTGGTTGTAACTAGGTTTGCACCGATACTAGTATCGGTGCCGATACCAAGCATTTGCACGAGTACTTGTACTCGTGCGTATGCTCCGATGCCTAATCAGATACCTGGGCAGTCAGGGGATGATCGGTGCGGTGGTGGGAGCCATTGCAAGCACTGATCTCCCTGTATAGAGTTAAATAAAGCAGCTGACAGCTGCTTCTCCTCTCCCTCCCACGGCTTTCAGCTGCTTTATTGAACTCTATACAGGGAGATCAGTTCTTGTAACGTCCCCCACCGCTGCATCGGTCATCCCCTGACTCATGTGTCCTCCTCCGTGCCCCTTAGGTCCCCTGCCATGTCCCCCTCCTCTCCCCCTCCGCTCCGCCTCTGTGTCCTCCTTTGCGAATTCTCTGATCCCCATCTTTGTCCTCCTCTGCGCCTTCTCAGGTCCCCATCTGTGTCCTCCTCTGTGCCTTCTCCACTCCCCATCTGTGTCCTCCTCTGCGCCTTCTCCGCTCCCCATCCATGTCCTCTTCTGCGCCTTCTCCGCTCCCCATCCATGTCCTCTTCTGTGTCTTCTCCATTCCCCCTTCATGTCCTCCTCTGCGCCTTCTCCATTTCCCCTCCTTGTCCTACTCTGCTCCTTCTCTGCCCCCCTCCGCTCCCCCTCCATGTCCTCCTCCACCCATTCTCTGCTCCCCCTCCGTGTCATCTTCCGCTCCTTCTCCTCTCCCCTTCCGTGTCTTCCTCTGCTCCCCCTCCGCTCCTTCTCCGTTCCCCCTCCATGTCCTCCTCCGATTCCCCCCTGCCCCAGATCTGTCAAGATGGAGAGTGGAGTAAGGAGCCGGGAAATCTGTCATTTACTGGCTCCTTCCTTTTCCAAATGCACCGACTGCCCATTCATAACATGAAGTCGGTAATCAGTATGGGCGAGTACGTGAAAAAAAGTATCAGTACTTGTACTCGGTCTTAAAAAAGTGGTATCGGTGCAACCCTAGTTGTAACATGAGAAAATTTCAAGTGGTATGAATACTTTTTCAAGGCACTGTATACATAGAAGACAGGTGGATAACTGATATATCCATGCCCTTCATTTATTCTGTTCCATTCATAGAAGTTGCAGTATTGGCTTCTACAAATAGAGCAGCCGGGCAGAAAGGGCAGCTTTCCAGCTGCCTGTCAACCACCTTATGAAAAGAGATCCACATTTCAGAGGTGTGGCAAGGGCTGCCACTAGTGTAAATGAGTGATAAAGATCTGTGTCTGAGACCTTTAAAGATCCTGACAATTTTTCAAATGCACGTTTAAATGTCTGTAGCTCCTTGTGCTTGTGAGTACAAAACAGCAGATTTCTACTTTTAGCATGTTATTAGAGTAAGATTTTAAGCATAGCTAATGCCAAAACCTTTTATTTCATTTTGCAGAGAGGGGAGGGTTAAAACCGCTGTTCTGTTTTTTCTTACCATCCCTTTCTAATAAGAGACATTTCCCTTCACTTCCTGGCTGTAGACTCAAAAGGACTTGAGAAAACAACAACTTTCCATTGTGAGGGAAAGGGAATGAATCTCCCTGACAGGGGCACAAACGGTCATAAGAACCTGGTGATGGCTCAAACCACTCACCTAAAAAGATGAGTGATCCATCAGATTTATCATAAGTCTGACCCAGTTGGTAGTTAGAAAATCTAGAATAAATTGTACTTTAAAAAAAATTGGGGACCAAGTAGGAAATGGTTAAAAACTTTTTTCACATCGGTGTTCCGTAGGGAGGGAAAGGTTAAGTTAAGTTGGCGATAGATGGATCAAAATTCAGTTTGTTCAGCAGGGACCATCTGAATCTTACTCAGTTTGTGGCCATCCCTGTTTGACAGAAGCCAAACATTAGATTGACTTCTGTCAAAAGGACATGCTGCAAAACTTTTGTCGATCAATGGCTGCGTCCAGGAATCCGTGTATTCTGCCAGGTCCTGCTGTCCGAAGTGGGGGGATTCCTCTATTATTCTTATTTGATGTCATTTGGAGGAATCTCTTTTTTTTCCGTTCACTGAACGGAAAAAAAAACTACCCCTCCTATGGACAGCTGCCACTGGATGAAGTGTCTTCAATGGAACATTTCCCCTCTACTCCTGTCCCTGTTCCCAGAGAAAAGAGAGTAAATCTACCCCATTAGGGTCACAAACAGGGGTTCTAATTCTTCACCACTCTGAAGTTTTGGCTTTAGATACACTTTTACTATCTGTAACTATTTCATACACTTAGGAGATTCGACTCTGCACAATAAAGTGCCCCTGCCCCTACGCAGCAACTGTACAAATCTCCATGCACATGCTAATGTTTACATCTGTACACGGACAGACACACAGCGCTGGACACAGATTATCTGGTGTGTGTCTGTGTGTGTTTTTTTTATATATATATATTGTAGCAGAGAGAGCCAGGAGAAGTCTTGTTCGGGATTTATATGTCTCCCAGGCTCCTCTCATACACATTCAGAGGTCTCTGATACATGATCCAGTTCGGATCTTAGTCCTCTTCCCCAGGCTAATTTAAGCTCACCTGAGCAGACAGCCTTTGCTGTCTGCCTGGAACACACAGACATGGATGGTTTGTGAGGAGCTAAAGGTTGGTAAAACGCTTTAAAACTCTTTATACATAAATGCTTTATACAGAAACTGACAAGCGGTAGGCTTGCTCAGCCTGGTAGTGAGGGCCAGTGTATGGTATAGTTAGAGCCGAGACACCGCTAGGACTTTTGTTTTGTTATTTCTGTTCTGATATGTTTTCTGGAAGACTGTGCAGCACCTGTGTATGGACTTGTATTTAAATCAAATAAACCCAGCACTGTTTTCACTACCTCAAGTGAATTTGGTATCTGTGCCTAAATAAACAGCTCATCCCAGGAAGCTTTGTACCTGCTACCTGTCTCCCAGGTTACATATGGTGGAGTTCAGCGGGCAGCTGTAGTAAGTTACTACTTAAAAGGCCAGTACCTAGAGTGACTAAACATGGAGGAAATCCTAAAACAATTGATGATATCCAATGCTGCACAACAGCAAGCAAACGCTGCACAGCAGAAAACAAACGCTGCACTCCACGCTGCACAACAACAAGCAAACGCTGCACAACAGCAAGCTAATGCTATCGCACAGGAGCAATCACAGAGGCTATTTGAACAGCTAGCCACTGATGCAAAAGCAGATAGGAAAACCTTGTCTGAGGTTGTGGAGACAATAGCACAGTGGTCACCTACTAAAGTTGATAATGTTGGAGACAAGCCTTCAGCCATCCATGTGGCTCGCTTTCTGTCTAAGATGACTACAGATGGTGATCCAGAGGCCTTTCTGCTAACGTTTGAACGGACCGCTGAGAGGAAAGGTTGGCCTAAAACCCAGTAGGCAGGACTGGTCGCCCCATTGCTTACTGGGGAATCGCAGAAGGCCTACTATGATTTTGGAGTCAGCAGAAGCAGGAGACTATGAAAAGGTCAAACGGGAAATACTGGCACGACTTGGTGTTACTTTGGCAGTTCGAGCACAGCGGGTCCACAGCTGGTGCTTCCAAGACGAGAAGCCCCCAAGATCGCAGATGTTCGACCTAATTCACCTGGTGAGGAAATGGCTACAGCCGGAGTCCCTGTCTGGGCCACAAATAGTGGAGCGTGTGGTCATGGACCAGTTTCTGAGGTCACTACCAATTCCCCTGCAGGAGTGGGTGAGTCAAGGAGACCCCAATTCGGCGAACCACCTGGTGGAACTTGTTGAAAGGTATTTTTGCTGCAAAGAACCTGGTCACCACCCCTACAGCCACACGGACTTTCCGCCCAAAGCCACGGTCTCCCCAGGCAACCGGTAAGACTGTTCCAGGGGAAGTGGGTGGTAAGCACGGCAAGGAAATAGGGGGGAGGATTTTTGGTGCCAGGACTGAAGCTTGGCCTCCCAAACAAGGGAAGCCGGTGCCTGTCAGCAAACCAAACTGGGGAAACGTCAGGTGTTTTCGTTGCCAAGAAATGGGACATGTTGCAGCAAATTGTCCATTGACAGATGAACCAATGCAGTGTGATTTATCTATTAGAAGGCAGTCTATGTTTGCAGCGGTTTCATGCCCTGCAATGCTAAATATGAGAAAACCAATGTGCCAAATGACTGTGAATGATAAGCCTATTACAGCCTTGCTGGACTCTGGAAGTCTAGTGAATTTGGTTACAGCTGAAATGATTGAACCTGTGAATTATCATGCTAAAAATATTGCTGTGATCTGTATACATGGGAATGCCCGGGAGTATCCTGTAACCACTGTTCAGTTTAAAACTGGTTTAGGTACAGTGACCCACCCATGGACTTGTTCCCCACTTGGTGCATGAGGCCATCATTGGTAGGGACTTCCCTACATTTTAGGATCTGTGGGATCATCCCAACTCGGTCGCAGTACCTGACTCAGTCGCAGAGCCAGAATTCCTGGCCAATACTGACAATGTGGGTTCAGGGGACTCTTCTCAGGGCTCCCCGGCTTTTCCTTTATCGGTTATGGCAGGAGAGCTGGAGGACCCTGAGGAAGTCCCCACTACCAGTAGAGCTGGACAGCCATCTGCTGACTCCGAGCCTATGTTAGAGTTTGCTGACCTTAATGTGCATAAGGAAAATTTTGGTACTGAGCAGAGAAAAGACCATACCCTTTCCAGGGCCTGGGAAAATGTAATAGTGATTAATGATGTACCTGTTGAACCCGGGGACAGGCCCTGCTTTCCTTATTTCAGCAGCAATGAGGATTTACTGTATCGTGTATGTAAAATGAATGATGAAGTGGTTGAACAGTTGGTGGTCCCTAAGCCATACAGACGGCTGGTGTTAGAACTTGCCCATGGGCACTTGCTAGGAGGCCATTTAGGGGTTGAAAAAACGATTGAAAGGGTGTTGCACGGGTTTTACTGGCCCGGGATACAGAAAGATGTTAAGAATTATTGTCAATCCTGTCCTGTGTGTCAGATGTCAGCCCCACTATCCCACTTCCGAAGTCCTTTAGTACCCTTGCCTATCATTGAAGTGCCCTTTGAGAGGATTGCCTGCCCGGGGTCATCAGCATATCCTCGTAATCATGGATTATGCTACCCGTTACCCTGAAGCAGTTCCCTTACGCGCCGCGTCTGCTAAAAACATTGCCAAAGAACTGTTTATGGTGTTCAGTTGGGTTGGCATCCCGAAAGAAATCCTTACAGACCAGGGCACCCCGTTTATGTCGCGAATAACTAGGGAGCTCTGCAAGTTATTTAAGGTGACGCAGTTGCGAACCTCAGTGTATTATCCTCAAACGGATGGCTTAGTGGAACGCTTCAATAAGACGTTAAAAAGCATGTTAAAAAAGGTTGTGGACAAGGATGGGAAAAACTGTGACTTCCTGATACCATACTTGATGTTTGCCATCAGGGAGGTTCCCCAGTCCTCTACGGGGTACTCCCCATTTGAGTTGCTTTATGGGAGAGACCCTCGGGGACTCTTAGACATAGCCAAAGAAACTTGGGAGGGGGAGCAGACACCCCATAAAAGTGTCATTGAGCATATTGCTCAAATGCAGGAGAGGATTGCAGCAATCATGCCAATGGTAAAAGAACACTTACTGCAGGCCCAGGCAGCCCAACAGAGAATATACAACAGGGGGGCCCAACTCCGTGTTTTCTCACCTGGTGACAGGGTCCTGGTGTTAGTTCCCACTGTTGAGAGCAAGTTCCTGGCTAAGTGGCAGGGTCCCTTTTGAAGTAATTGAGAGAGTTGGGGAGGTCAACTACAAGGTTTATCAACCAGGAAAAAGGAAGCCCGAACAGGTTTACCATATAAACCTGTTTAAAACCCTGGAAGGATAGAATGGCGTTAACTGCGGGGCCTCTCCCAGTAGCGCCTACCGTACTGAGTCCCCTCTGATCCCTGAGGTCACGATTCCAGACACCCTCTCATTTTCCCAAAAACAGGACACTAGAGAATTCCTGATAAGGAATAGAGAGAAGTTTTCAGAGTTACCTGGCACGACTTCAGCAGTTCAGCATGATATTGTTACTGAACCTGGGGTACGTGTCAAGCTCAAACCGTACCGAATTCCTGAAGCGAGGAGAAAGGACATCAGCAATGAAGTTAAAAAAATGTTGGAGCTAGATGTCATTGAGGAATCCAATAGTGACTGGTCTAGCCCCATCATGTTAGTCCCAAAACCGGATGGCACTTGGAGGTTCTGTAACGACTTCAGGAAGCTTAATGCGGTGACAAAGTTTGACACATACCCAATGCCCAGAGTAGACGAACTTATAGACCGACTTGGCAAGGCTCGCTATCTTACCACTTTGGACTTGACAAAAGGGTATTGGCAAATATCCCTGACTGGTAGCGCCAAAGAGAAGACTGCATTTGTGACCCCAGAGAGTTCCTTTCAATATAAAAAAATACAAAATGCCCCAGCAACATTTCAGAGGGCCATGAACAGGACCCTAAAACCCCACCGACGATATGCAGCAGCCTATCTAGATGACATAGTGGTACATAGCACTGACTGGGAGTCTCACTTGCCTCGTGTCCAGGCTGTCCTTGATTCCCTCTTCAAAGAAGGTTTTACGGCAAATCCAAAAAAATCCAAAAAAATTTGCCATTGGTCTAGAGGAAGCCAAGTATTTGGGCTACACTATTGGCCGTGGTGTCATAAAACCTCAAGTGAGTAAAATAGCAGCCATCCAGGAGTGGCCACGCCCTGCAAACAAGAAGCAGGTCAGGGCCTTTCTTGGTATTGCGGGGTATTATAGAAGATTTATCCCAAATTTTGCAACTATAGCTGCCCCTCTGACAGACCTTACAAAGGGAAAGACTCAGTAATGGTGAAATGGTCATCGGTAGCAGAGGAGTCTTTCCAGGTCCTGAAGAAGGCTCTGTGTGCACAGCCAGTACTGTACTCCCCTGATTTCTCCAGAGAGTTTTTGGTTCAGACGGATGCATCTGATGTTGGTATCGGGGCAGTACTATCACAGGTATACAATGGGGAAGAACACCCTGTCGTGTACCTAAGCAGAAAGCTCAATGACCATGAGAAAAAGTATGCAGTCATTGAAAAGGAATGTTTAGCCATAAAGTGGGCCGTGGACGCGCTCAGGTACTATTTGTTAGGGCGCCAGTTTTACTTAATAACTGACCATGCTCCCCTGAAATGGATGGCCCAAAAGAAGGAGACTAATAGACGGGTGAACCGGTGGTTTTTGGCTCTACAGGATTACTCCTTCACCGTAAAACACAGGCCAGGTGTGGAGATGGGGAATGTAGATGCCCTGTCCCGTGTTCACTCCTGTTGGGCCACAGGTGTTCCAACCCTGGGGTTGAAACAAAGGGGGAGGATATGTAGCAGAGCGTCCCAGAGAGAGCCAGGAAAAGTCTTGTTCGGGATTTATACGTCTCCCAGGCTCCTCTCATACACATTCAGAGGTCTCTGATACATGATCCAGTTCGGATCTTAGTCCTCTTCCCCAGGCTAATTTAAGCTCACCTGAGCAGACAGCCTTTGCTCTCTGCCTGGGACACACAGACATGGATGGTTTGTGAGGAGCTAAAGGTTGGTAAAACGCTTTAAAACTCTATACAGAAACTGACAAGCGGTAGGGTTGCTCAGCCTGGTAGTGAGGGCCAGTGTATGGTATAGTTAGAGCCGAGACACGGCTAGGACTTTTTGTTTTGTTATTTCTGTTCTGATATGTTTTCTGGAAGACTGTGCAGCACCTGTGTATGGACTTAAATCAAATAAACCCAGCACTGTTTTCACTACCTCAAGTGGATTTAGTTTCTGTGCCTAAATAAACAGCTCATCCCAGGGAGCTTTGTACCTGCTACCTGTCCCCCAGGTTACACAATATATATATATATATATATATATATATATATATATATATATATATATATATATATATATATATTATACTTAAACACAGGGCTTTTTTCAGTAGAAACGCGCCGGCAGTGCTGGCAGCACCGACACCTCTCGCAGGCACAGGTCCTGGCTGGGGGGGAGCAGTGCCACTCAGAGAGATTGGTGGTGTTTGCATCCCGGAAAACTGTGCCCCTTTCAGTGGACACTCACTGTTACAGACAGCGCAGCTGATCGCTGTTGTCACAAATGTAGACAAAGACCCGGGACAAAGGAAGTTATGCTACTCGCTTCTTTTGCTGAGTTCTGACTGATGACATCATCTAATGCAGAGCCCTGCAGAGGAAGTGAGTAGTGTAAGTGTTTTTTTCTGCTCTGCTTTTTCTGCTCTGGGTGCTTATTTACATGTGACAGCAGTGATCAGTTGCGCTGTCTGTCACTGCAGTTACTGAAGGTCTGCACTAACAGGCAGTCTGAATGGGATACAGCCTTGCTAAAGGAGGAAATAACTCTTCATACCTGGGGGCTGACAGGCTAAACTATGACTGCGATCAGTGGTGGGTCTGTGCTGATGGAGGTCTGAATGGGCCGGTAACATTCTATTAAGTGTTAAACCAAAAAAAAAAAAAATCCTGTTTCCTTAAAGCATGTTTTACAGCACAGTGCTTGTGCTGTGTCATTTGGACCCCTCTATCACCTGCAATACCTGGCTGATCCTGCCTGGCTATACCCTTCCCCCTGTAAACTGACCACGGTGTATCATGGCTGCTGAGCCCTGACACCTTGGTCAGTTTACGTGCTTCCATCATCCACAGCTCTGCTCTGTCGCCTCCGTTCTCTCTACCCCTCCCCCCCTGCCTGTCAGTTCCATGTCCGTGCCGCTCTGCTCCCCACCCCCCTCCCCTCCTGCTGCTCAAATTATGGTTAAATTGATATAATCCTCTCTATGTAATGTGCCCTATGTCTATGCCTTATAAAAAATAATGCTGCTGTTAAACCTGTTTCAGAGCGCCAATCGGCGGTCACGCGATTCACCGTCTCTTTCCTCTCTCTGGTGGCAGCTGTAGCAGGCGGGGCCACCTCTCTCCTCCTCTGCTTCTCTCCTTCTCCCCTTGCTGAAGTCAGTGGGGGATCCTCTACCTCGCCCACTGCGGCTGTCAGGAAAGACCCTGTTGTGGGCTGACAACACACATCATTTTTTTTTTTTTTTTTTTTTTAAGTTAAATTTTTTATTAAAGTTTTACAAACTCAGTACAGGCACAACAAGTGCAATCGTACAAAAAAGAAAATTATACAGGCATGTCATGTAACAGATAAAGTAATACTAACAAAGTCATATAGCAACGCAACCAAGGATGTCATAACAAGCCTCAGGTACCTGTCACTTCAGCTCAGGAAGCAACACTGCCTGTTACCCCAGCAGACCTGCAGAAGAGACCCATGCCGGGGAGAGTCTGTGAACCCCGAGTACCCAGGAGCCCCAAATGGGATCCTGCTGCAGCCCAGGAGTCGGGGAGCCAGAGCCATCCCATGGCGTATAACACTTGGCTCAAAGTCAGAACTGAAGTGGCGATACTATAGTCTCTGTATACCGATATAGATAAGTAAGGCGTCAGTTATCAAACTGACATGGTAATGTGCGGAGGAAAGAACCCTGCCAAGAGAGGCGACAGAAGAAAATAAGGAAGCGCAAGGGGGGGGGGAGAAACGTGTGAAGTGAAAAGAAAGGAGAGAGGAGAGTGATGTTCTGTCCATCAGCTTGTAGTTCGGGAGGTCAAACTACCAGGGGGTACTCCTGGTATGAGGGAGATATTGCAGAGGGTTGCCCAGGGTTCCCAGATGCTCTTAAACTTCTCGGTTTTGTCATTGAGCTTGGCAACGGTTTGTTCCTGAATCATGATCCATGTCACCTTTTGTTTAAACAACCGGAAAGAGATGGTATGTGTCTTCCAGGCTTTGGCTATTGTCATTTTGGCCCCCAAGCAGAGAAACAATGCTAACGCCTGGGACGTTTTGGATAATTCTGGGATAAGAAAGTTCAGCAATGCCCACCTAGGGTGAGGCATAACAGTAGTGCCTGTCAGGGAGCTAATGGTTCGGAATATTTTCCGCCAGAAAGACCGTATGCGAGGACAAGTCCACCAAACATGGACCATAGAGCCCTCCAGTCCGCATCCTCGGAAGCAAACCGGAGACGTGCCCGGGAAAAGTGTAGCCAGCCTGGAAGGGACATAGTACCATCTCAGTAATACTTTCAAACTGGCTTCAATAAGAGATATATTGAGAATACCTTTGTAAGCTCTTGCAGAGGCTCGATACCAAGTTGTAGAGTCCCAAGAATCGTCCATGTCGTACTCCCAGGCTCGGGCATAAGATGGTTTGGACTGTTTAGTCACAAGTGCCGTATAGATCAGTGAAATGCCCCCCTTCTGATCAGCCGTGTTGATACACCAGTGTTCGAATGGGGTAATAAAGGGGGGCAGCGGTTTGGTGGTCCAGATAGAGTGCAAGAAATTGGAGATTTGTGTGAACCTATAAAGTTCTGAGTCGGGCATGTCCAGTTTCTTCCTTCAGTGCCGCAGTGAGAGGGGCCCTGAAGGGGAGAAGTGTCCGATACGATAAAGGCCTTTGTCGGTCCACCATTTAAACGCTTCAATGTTCTTTCCAGGGGGAAAGTCAGGGTTGTGAAAAATGTGTGATAAGGGTCTCAGTGGAGATATGATTGTGCTCAGGGAGAAAAGTTTGGAGCTAAGCTCTATAGAGTGTGATAGGGTGGGTGCCATGATAGCCGGTCTGTCTTTCGAAGAACAACTTAAGAGGAAGTCTATGGTATGCGAGGGAACAGCTTGCCGTTCCATAACAAACCAGTCTGGTTTTGCGTGACTAGAGTAGGCCAAAGATATTTGTGCCAGCCGTGCAGCCTGATAATAAGCCCAAAGATTGGGGAGTCCAAGACCCCCTTGCGTTTTCAATCTGTAGAGCATTTCAGAAGGACATCTGTAGCCTTTCTTACCCCAAATAAAACAAATGATGTCCGACTGTGTTTTGGTGAGAACACGTTTGGGTAATGGGATTGGCAATGAGCGGAATAGATACAGTAGTTTTGGTAACAGTGTCATTTTCACCGCATGAATTCTGCCCAGCCAGGACAGACCACCTCTCCACGTCTTGTAAACATTTCTTTATCATGGACGGATAATTTGTGCGGAATAGATCCTCTATATTCGGGGTGAGCTTGATACCCAGATATGGGATCTGGTAGGGAGCCCAGGTGAAAGTAAAATTATCTGTAAGTTGTTTGAGTGTATCCGGCAGGAGGGTTACATTCAAAGCCAGTGATTTAGTCATATTAACCCTTAGACCTGATATCTCACTAAAGTCCCCAAGAGTCTGAAGAATTGTAGGCATGGAAGTCATGGGAGAGGTAATAAAAAGGAGGTCATCTGCATACAGTGCGCACTTGTGCTTGTGGGGGCCGCAGTGTACCCCTTTGATGTCTGGGTTTGACCGCAGGGCGATGGCCAAAGTCTCGATTGCAATAGCAAACAGAAGAGGTGATAGGTGGCATCCCTGTCTGGTCCCCCTGCCGATGGGAAAGGATTCCGAGTACCTACCCAGAAGGCGCACCTGCGCCGTCGGAGTGGAATAAAGGGAGTTGATAAGATTAAGAAAGTATGAGCCACAACCCCATCGCCTAAGGATTTCAGACAGGTATGCCCAATCTATTGAGTCAAACGCCTTGTGTAGATCAATTGACAATAAAAATCCCTTTTGTGAAGGGCCCCCATCCCATTGAGATTTTAGTAACGAAATGATGTCTACTGCCCGTTTGATCTGGTCCGGTCCCTGTCTCCCGGGGATGAAGCCTACCTGATCCTTATGAACATATGTAGAGATGAAGCTAGATAGTCAGTTGGCAAGTATCTTAGTCATTATTTTTATATCATTGTTAATAAGAGATATAGGGCGATAGTTGCCAAACTCACTGATATCCTTGTCAGGTTTCGGTATCACCGAAATATATGCCGAGTTCAAATCTGTATTTAAAGAGGCCCCATCCCTGAGAGAATTGAACATTCTAGTTAAGTGTGGTGCCAGGCAGTGACCAAATTTCTTGTAATATCCCGTGGATAGGCCATCCGGGCCCGGGGAAGAGCCCAGCTTAAGGTTCTTAATAGTATCTAGGACTTCCCCTTGGGTGAAGGGGGACTCTAAAAGTTCCGCATGTGTCTTATCTAGGGAGGGTAGCTGCAGATCATTTAAAAATCTATCCCGTAAAGTAATGGAGGGGCCGGGGTTACGTTTGTAAAGATCCGGATAGAATCGTTTAAAGATGTCCATTATTTTGCTCGGGTTCTGTGAGAGTTCCCCTGAGGAAACCTTCAGTTTGGGAAAAGCCTGAGTGCATATTTTGGGGGAAAGCTTAGCTGGCAATCTGAAACCAATCCTATCTTGTTGTGCATAAAATTTGGCCCTGGTCCATTGAAGATGTTAAGCTGCTGAAGTGGTCAAAGTCATGTTGAGAAGTGCCTGTGCCGTGTCTAATTTTGCTAATGAAAGTGCATTGGGGCTACGTTTATGCATTTTCGATAGTGAACGAAATTCTTCCGTAAGTCTCACTGTTTCAGCCCTGTGTTCCGCCTTTAGTTTAGAGGACAATTGGATTAGTCTACCCCTGATAACAGTTTTATGCGCCGCCCAGCTGATAGTAGGGGATACCCCGTCTGTCGAGTTTAACGTAAAGTATTCTTGGATAGCAGATTCCAGCAACGCACATTTGTATAGGGTCATTCAAAAGGGTTTCCCGTAAGCGCCAACGCGGACGGAAATCGGTGCCTGCTGGTCTACAAGAGAGTAGCGTAACTATGGAGTGGTCCGAGTCAATGATCTTGGATGACCTAATGAGAGGGAGTGTCGAAGAACGGGTGAAGATGTGGTCTATCCTGGCAAAGGAACCGTGCGGAGCGGAAAAATGTGTGTAGTCTTTGGTGCGCGGATTAGTTTCCCTCCATACGTCTATCAGGTCTGCCTCGTTGAGAATCTTAGCAAGTTGTACGCTCTGTTTATACGGGCGTTTGGGTTTCAAAGCACCATTTGCTAGCTTGTCTAGGGAGAAGTCAAAAGCTAAGTTGGTGTCCCCTCCCATGAATACCGTCCCCTTGAAATGTTTATGTAGTCTAGTAATCAGGGATTCCATGAAGGATTTTTGACCCTTATTAGGTGCGTAGTAAGAGACAAAGGTGTAGAGTTCCCCATCTATGAATCCCGATACCAGAATATAGCGTCCCTGGGGGTCAGTTATAGTTTCAGGTTGGGAGAGATTTAAATGTTTCGCAAAGCAGATCGCAACCCCCTTAGTTTTATTCTCTGCGGATGCCAAAAAAAATTGTGGGTAGCTTTGGTGTAAGAACTTGGGCTTGTACGTAGAAGAGAAGTGTGTCTCCTGCAGAAGGACAACGTCAGCATGTATCGAGTGATAGTATTGGAGGGTTTTCCTGCGCTTGATCGGTGAGTTAAGACCCTGAGTGTTGTGTGATATTATTTTCAGGGTGGCGGACAGGTTGGGTTGATTAGGCATGGATCGGAAGGGGGTGATCTATACAGCCGTTATGGCACTTACCCTGCCGCCGGGAGATATGAAACATCGTGCGTCCCGTGATGCAAATAGAGATGAACCTGGAGCCTGGGAGAGTCGAACAGAGGACTCTGTGTGCCCTACGAACTCCACCTACAGTGTCTGGAGAGAGGGAGAGAGAAGAGATGAAAGGGAAAAGTAGAGGGAAAGGGAAAAAGACAAAAAGGTTAATGATCTGCTGTTGAGACCTTCTAACGTGTGACATGTGACACAAGAAAACAAAGGGACCCCCTGGTCCCTTCCCACCCCCTGGTCGGTTCGGAGTCGCCAAACCCACCATAAACCCCATGGTACCGGCTTTTCTTGGTAAAGAAAAATCCAGAATAGGATCTAGGAATTCCAAATGGGCTCCTGATCCAATTAAGGCGCAATGGGTCCACCACAGCCCCCCCACCTTAAATCATTAGCTACTGAGGGGTCCTGTCAGCCCCATCATTAACAGGTTCCGGAGCGCCCCCTGGGGGTCTGATCCCCCGCTAGGCTTAAAATTCAGCATAAAAAAATAAATCAAAAAAAAATGTAACAAGCCTGGCAAAGCCAGGTGGTAACACTAAACTGTCGATGCACCCCAGCAAGGGGGAGAAGAAATATTCTAAGTGCCAGGCTTAGCCTATAACTTGACATATAAACATTCTAAGCATGTAAATGTAATCAGGCTTTAGAGTAAAAAAATTGTATTCTGCTAAAGACACAGTATGTCCTCTTTAGTGGGAGGACCAGGATAGAAGTCAGCAAACATAGGGTCAGCTATCGCTCTTAGGTAAAGCTACAATGCAAAAAATGGAGTTAACTTTTCAAATAAAAAATAAATAAAAAAAAGACTGAATAACGTGAGGAATGTCCCAATTATGCAGTCCAGCCGGGAAAGGGGGGCACCCCAACACCATCCTCTACAAGGAAGGGGAGGGGAGGAGTAATCCCCAAACGGTCCTTTCCCCAAAAATGTGCCCCCAAAATCAGGGGAAAAGGTTAGTCAAACAACAAGTAGAGCATAAGAGCACATGCTCAAGGCGGTATGTTTTCCTTTGATCTCTTGGGACCTTGTTTCAGCCAGGATTGTTGCAGCGGACTTGCTGGCGGGGGTCTCTTGGTCGAGGAAGGGGTCCCTTTGTTAGCATGGGCGGGCATTGGTTCCAGCTGTATCAGGCCGAGGTGTGTAAGCAGTCGTTCCCCTTCCTGAAAAGAGGAGAAGCAGAAATTCCGGTTTTTGTAGGAAAAGTTCAGACGAAGAGGAAAGGACCATTTATATGTGATGTCCTTATCCAGGAGCACTTGCAGTAATGGTTTAAAAGACCTTCTCTTCTGTACTGTATAAGGTGACAAATCGGCAAAGATTTGGATCTTGTGGCCGAGTAAAGTGAGGTTGTCTGAATATCTGGCTTTCCTCATGACCTCTTCCTTGACTGAATAGTGGTGTGGTTTGACAATGACATCTCTGGGGAGACCGTCAGATCTGGGAGCCTGTAGTGCCCTGTGTTCTCTGTCAAGCTCTAGGCGGTGGTCAGAGATGTCAGGGATAAGGCCTTTAATCAGAGTTTTAACTGCTTTTTGAACATCTTTTTCAGATTCCGGGAGTCCCCGCAGTCTAAAGTTATATCTTCTGGACCTATTCTCAAGGTCATCGATCTTTGCAAATGCTGATTCCAATTGATCCTGTACTTCCTGCAGTCTAGCAGAGTTCTGGTTAATCTGTGCCACGGCTTGGTCAGAACTATTTTCTATGTTGTCCATCCTCATACCTATTTGCTGCAAGTCAGCATGTAGTGATGCAGTGATTTGGGCAGCATTCAGAGCCAGGCCTTTAGATCACATCTGTGAAAAAGCTGTCATCATAGACTGGAAGTCTGTGGGGATAGGGATGTCTTCTTGAGCCTCACTATCTGTGCGTAACATGCCAGTGTGTGGGTCCAGCATAGGGGTAGTGGGGTATCCTGAGCCCAATCTCCCCAATAAGGATTCAGTGGATGAGGGAGAACTGACTGTTGGCAGGGGGGGGGGGGGGGGGAGTCTGTACCTGCATAGCGTTGATTGGTCTGGTCCTGGTCAGCTATTGAGGCCTCCTGCTCCTCTGAGGCCTCGTGTGGCCGACGCCATCTTGGCATAGCTGAGGGGGCTGGGAGCGGCCGTCATTTGGCCTGATAGATCGCGCCTGGCCAGCGGGTCCGACATGTCCCGGTTCCCTGGGGATTCCCCTACAAGGATGGCTGAGTGCGGGGGTGAATGGGCACTCCGTACGCTCCGGTGGTCAGCGGCGGGCTGTGGTGGAGCGGAGCTCTAGATGCCCGTGGCCATCTTGGGAGCTGCCGCGCATGCGCACTCTGACACACACATCATTTTTGTGGACTTATTGGTGTCATTCCTTCCCAGTTTTCTTTTGCTCCCGCTCTCCCATTTTTAAAACGCAAATCATTCTGTAGTAGGAGGTCTAATTGGACTCCTTAAGACACAGGATGTATGTGCAGGATGGCTCTGAATTTCTGACATGATCAACAGGTATGTTTTTCGCACTTGTCAGATAGCACAAAACCTTTTTCAATAGTATATTTAACAGACCAATAGCGAGCAAATTCAGTGTTGAAGTTTAAATGCACTTTGATTTGCTATTATATATGTTTGTTTCCTTACCTTACATATCTATTATGTATTTACTGCAGGTCACACAACATCATGGTCAAGGTGTTCCAAAATACCAACCACAAAAACCACCTTTGCCAGGCAGAAGGAGAAGAAGCCATCGGAGGTTTGTTGTTTTTTTCTCACATTTTAAAGATCCTACTACATATTTATCATTAAATATTCATGCTGCCTGATCCTAGTTAACACAGCTGCACTTGGATGACCAATGCAGCCCTGTGTTTATTTGTAACAAATAACACAATTTCGGCTCTATGCACATTAGCATTTTTAATAAGCTAAAAAAAAAAGCTGGAAAAAAATGCTGGATGAAAACTGCAGCTGATAGCATTTTTGTGCCAGCTTCTAGTAGTTTTTTAGTAGCTTTTAGGAACATTTAGAAGCTTTTTAGGAGCAGTAGCATTTTATTAGCGCTTTTGCAGTGTAAAAAAAAAAAGCATTTTAGTAGCGTTTAGGAGCGTTACGTTTTTTTTCTGCTGGAAAAACGCTCTGAAAAAAATCTACAAAAACATATTTTTTTCTGCTCCTGCACGCTGAAGCTCAAAAAATGCTAATAGCCTAATGTAGTGTGCATGGACATAGGATAACACTATTTAGCTTCTAGGGAAAAAAAATGCTATTACAGCTTCTAATAGCTTAAGAAAAATGCTAGTGTGCATGGAGCCTTAAGTAGTCATTGAGGATTATTTACTCCTGATGGCAATCAAGTTATTATTCTCTAAAGAGTCCAGCACATTGTCAATACAGTGTCTTATTTTATGTAATATTCTATAGTGCTGAACATTTCCAAGCATGTTTTTGTTCTTCTTTTTCTTACAGTTAATGAAGCATGCAGAAGGATTAAAGCCACTTTGTGTGGGCAGTTTGTAGTAGTTTGTTTAGGAAGGTGCTGGGCTTTGTACTGACTTTTTTAAAGTCCCACTACCCACTATGCCTGCTCTTTTTGCCCACCTTTTCTATTTTTAAAAGCTGGAAAATTATCTATGGATGGAGGAGGCAGACCTTTCACTCATTGGGGCAACCTCAATTCCTAGAGCATTTTCCATTCATGGAAACTAGCTTCTATGAATGGATGAGGTTGGTGGAAAAGGCTATAGTCGGCACTCTTTATGAGTGCATATGACAGATTCCTCAGCTCATATTTACCCCCTGGGTGGATGTGCAAAAGTCTTAGGTTTACTATGCTGCATACCGCTGTTGGCTTTGATCGTCAAGCTTAGCTGCTGTGAGATTTGCCACTTGTACAGTAAGGATAGGGGGATCACTCGCTCTTCCACGTCTCCATTCAGAAAATATCTTGTATACTTTTGACAGGATACAAAGCTTTCTCTGAATAGACAGGGGATAGGGGCAGATAAATGTCAGGTGGTTTGGACTAACTTTGAAATGGCCTTCTGTATGTACCCTACAAAATACCTATAATTCACATGTAAAGCTGGAGCTGATGGTAAAATCTTAGATATTTTTTTTTTTTTTTTTGCACTGGTTAAAGTATAATGGGGTTTTGTAAGTCAGGCCCTTGTCTCATGAATGAATGATTTTTATAGCGCTGCAACTGCGAACTGAATCGCCTCAAGGCGCTTGATCCGACCTGTGTTGATTCCTTTTTAGAAGAGGTGGGTCTTGAGTTTTTTTCCTGAAGGCCAGATGTTTTTTTTCCAAGCGGATGTTCGTAGGTAGAGCGTTCCATAGACGTGGTCCTTGGACTGCAAATCTTCGTTCTCCCCTTGACTTGTACCGGGACTTGGGGACGAGGAGGAGGTTTTGGTTGTTAGATTGGAGGTTGCGATTGGGGGTGTAGTGTTGTATTTTTTCGCATAAATATTGAGGAGCATCTCCTTGTGTGCATTTGTGGGTCAGGCAGAGGGTCTTGAATGTGATCTGGTCCTTTACGGTTAGCCAATGGAGGGTCCTCAGGGAAGGGGAGATGGATTCCCATATTTTTTTTCCTGTGACTAGTCTTGCTGCCATGTTTTGAACGACTTGTAGTCGTGCAATCTGGAATTTAGGTAGTCCTATGTGTTACCTCATGCTATTTGCATGTTACCATTATAGTGTTAAGCTCAATGGCCCATACACACAATCCGAAAATCGGACGAAAAATACTGCTTTCAACTTGATCATACGATAATCGGAACGTTGGTACAGAGCTTTCGAGAGACGATCACGACAGTTCATCCGATATTATTTTATCGGACATGCACGAAAAATTTTCTCGTACGATACCAGATCTTACAATTTTCGTTTAATCAGTACAGTTGTCATCCAAAAATACCATACAAATACACTACAACACATGACATCACATCCGATTTTTTATTCTGTCGTACGAGAATTTTTGGAGCTTTAGTAAACGCTTCAGGTTCGATATACAACTAGCATGCTAACAAAAAATTGACAATTGTCAAGTGTATGGGGCATAAGGCAGAGTTTCTGAATGTGGTCATTATTGATCCCCAGGGGTTGATGGGACCATCTGATGGGCTGATAAAAGGGCTTAGGATTAGTAGGTGGTCTATAAATGATAAAAGGTCAAATGGAAGGTTAATCTTTTGAAGTCTCTGTAGAGCTCCACTAGTCCAGTCCCTAGTCCTGAAGCTGAGGTGGCTAGTGATACGACAATGTTACCCAGAGCCAGGGGCGGACTGACAACTCATGGGGCCCCCGGGCAATAGAAGATCATGGGGCCCCCTTGGTCCCCACACTCAAGCCACACCTGCACAGGGAGACACGGGGGGAGGGAGAGCAAACCGGGGGACACTGTGTGTGTGTGTGTAGCAGGGGGGGGGGAAGCACACAGGGGGACACTGGGGGGGGGGGCACACAGGGGGACACTGGGGGGGGAGCACAATGGGGGACACTGTAGGGGGGAGCGCAATGGGGGACACTGTAGGGGGGGGGGGGGCGCACAAACAGGGGGACCCTGGAGGGAGAATGCACACACACAGGGGGACACTGGAGGGAGAGCACACGCACACACACAGGGGGACACTGGAGGGAGAGCACACACACAGGGTGGGGGGGCATGCACACACAGGGGGACACACGCACACACAGGGGGACACTGGAGGGAGAGCACACACACAGGGGGGGCATGCACACACGCACACACAGGGGGACACTGGAGGGAGAGCACGCACACACCGGGGGACACTGGAGGGAGAGCACACACACACAGGGGGGGGACACGCACACACAGGGGGACACTGGAGGGAGAGCACACACACAGGGGGACACTGCTGGGAGAGCACACACACAGGGGGACACTGCTGGGAGAGCACACACACAGGGGGACACTGCTGGGAGACCACACACACAGGGGGGCACTGCTGGAAGAGCACACACACAGGGGGACACTGCTGGGAGAGCACACACACACGGGGGGGGGACGCACACACAGGGGGACACTGGAGGGAGAGCACACACATAGGGGGACGCACACACAGGGGGACACTGGAGGGAGAGCACAAACGGGGACACTGGAGGGAGAGCACACACACAGGGGGACACACACACGGGGACACTAGAGGGAGAGCACACACACGGGGGGGGGGACACACACAGGGGGACACTGGAGGGAGAGCACACACACAGGGGGACACTGGAGGGAGAGCACACACACAGGGGGACACTGGAGGGAGAGCACACACACAGGGGGACACACGCACACACAGGGGGACACTGGAGAGAGCACACACACAGGGGGACACACGCACGCACAGGGCCACACTGGAGGGAGAGCACACAGGGCCACACTGGAGGGAGAGCACACACACAGGGGGACACTGGAGGGAGAGCACACACACACAGGAGGAGGGGGGGGGCGGGAGGGCAGGGGGGGGGGGGGGGGGGGGGGGCACTGGAGGGAGAGCACACACACGGGAGGGGGGGGGGGGGACACTGCAGGGAGAGCACACACACAGGGGGGGGGGGGCACTGGAGGGAGAGCACACACACAGGGGGACACTGGAGCACACACACAGGGGGACACACGCACACACAGGGGGACACTGGAGGGAGAGCACACTCACAGGGGGACACTGGAGGGAGAGCGCACACACAGGGGGACACACGCACACACAGGGGGGCACTGGAGGGAGAGCACACACAGGGGAACACACACACAGGGGGACACTGGAGGGAGAGCACACACACAGGGGGACACACGCACACACAGGGGGACACTGAAGGGGGAGCACACACACAGGGGGACACACGCACACACAGGGGGACACTGGAGGGAGAGCACACACACAGGGGGACACTGGAGGGAGGGCGCACACACACCGGGGGGGGACAAGCACACACAGGGGGACACTGGAAGGAGAGCACACACACAGGGGGACACTGGAGGGAGAGCACACACACAGGGGGACACAGGAACACACAGGGGGACACTGGAGAGAGAGCACACACACAGGGGGACACACGCATGCACAGGGCCACACTGGAGGGAGAGCACACACAGGGGGACACTGGAGGGAGAGCACACACACAGGGGGACACTGGAGGGAGAGCACACACACAGGAGGGACACTGGAGGGAGAGCACACACACGGGGGGGGGCACTGGAGGGAGAGCACACACACAGGGGGGGGACACTGCAGGGAGAGCACACACACATGGGGGGGGGACACGCACACACAGGGGGACACTGGAGGGAGGGCGCACACACACAGGGGGGACACGCACACACAGGGGGACACTGGAGGGAGGGCGCACACACACAGGGGGGGACACGCACACACAGGGGGACACTGGAGGGAGGGCGCACACACACAGGGGGGGACACGCACACACAGGGGGACACTGGAGGGAGGGCGCACACACACAGGGGGGGACACGCACACACAGGGGGACACTGGCGGGAGGGCGCACACACACAGGGGGGGGGGGGGGACACGCACACACAGGGGGACACTGGAGGGAGGGCGCACACACACAGGGGGTGACACACACACACAGGGGGACACTGGAGGGAGGACGCACACACACAGGGGGGACACGCACACACAGGGGGACACTGGAGGGAGGGCGCACACACACAGGGGGGGACACGCACACACAGGGGGACACTGGAGGGAGGGCGCACACACACAGGGGGGAACACGCACACACAGGGGGACACTGGAGGGAGGGCGCACACACACACAGGGGGGGACACGCACACACAGGGGGACACTGGAGGGAGGGCGCACACACACAGGGGGGGGGGGGGGGGGGCACGCACACACAGGGGGACACTGGAGGGAGGGCACACACACACAGGGGGGGACACGCACACACAGGGGGACACTATAGGGAGAGCACACACACACACAGGGGGGCACACACACACAGGGGAGGACAATGACACAGGGGGACACTGGAGAATGCTGGTAAAAAAGCCAGTGACAACTCACAGCCAATAGACCAAACTGAAGGCTATTCTTGCTGGTGGTTTAAAATATAGCTCTGGGCAGGGGCAGACTGACAAGTCGGTGACTCGGGCGCCACCCGAGGGTCCGAGGCCATTAGGGGCCCGGACTCGGCCACATGAGGGGCCACTTAAAGCGGCTGTATTACATGCCGCAATGCCGCTAACAATACTGCTAATGGCGCGCTGCTCCCCGCGGGCCCCTCCTTCCCTCCCGTCTGTCCCAGGTGACGTCACGACGCATACAGTACAAGCACCTGGGACGGACGGGAGGGAAGGAGGGGCCGGCGGGGAGCCACGCGCCGTTAGCAGTATTGTTAGCGGCATCGAGGCATGTAATACAGCCGTTTCAAGTGGCCCCTCATGTGGCCGAGTCCGGGCCCCTAATGGCCTCGGACCCTCGGGCGGTGCCCGAGTCACCGACTTGTCAGTCCGCCCCTGCCCAGAGCTATATTTTAAACCACCAGCAAGAATAGCCTTCAGTTTGGTCTATTGGCTGTGAGTTGTCACTGGCTTTTTTACCAGCATTCTTTACTTTGTGTGTCTGACCTTCCACCCTCCCCCTTCTGGGAGCCAGTTAGTAACACCATAGCGATAGGACTGGTGACAAATAACTGATTGCTGGAAATGTATTAAATGTTTTGCATTTTAACAGCGATAAATGCAGAAGTATCAACAATATACACAAATATATATATTATTTGGATTTACAACTTGGTTTGTCAACAAAACAATGCCTATGTGTGAAAACACTTTCAGTAATGATGCCATGAACCTTTGATAAAACCTCCAATATTCATAAATGCTTGGAGGTTGTTAAACAATTAAAACCAGGAGTGTTTAACCTTTGACCTTCCTGGGCCATGTTGGAAGAAGAGGAAATGTTTTAGGCCACACATAAAATACACTAAGGCCTCATGCACACGAGACGCTGTTAAACGCGCGTTCAGAGGCAGTTGGACACTTTTTTCAACTGCACCTGAACGCATGCAATGTTATCCTATGTGTCCATGTACACAGTCTAGTTTTTTCCCGTTTTTATGCAGTTGCGTTTAACCTCGTTTTTCCAGAAGCAAAAAAATGCGTTCAGACACTTTGCTTTTTTGCTTTTCAGACGCAAAACGCAGCTAAACGCGGCTAAACGCGGCTAAACGCAGGCACCTGCGTTTAGCCGCGTTTGCGTTTATAAGCCTTTTTAAAGGAACCCAATTTTTTGGAGCAGAAAACTCAGAAATATGATGGTAAACCATAAAAAATACTAGAAAAAATTGTTTAAAATGTCGTAATTAGTTTAGATAGTTCATAGAGCATATATACTCACTAATGCATACATGTTTGTGAAATGCATACATGTTTGTGAAATATCCAACGGACATTCGCTGTGCCATCAACGGATGGGTCCAATATCGACAAGCTCTGATTCTGGACCTCTCATGCAAATTTGCGACGACATTGCTGCCGCATCAAGAGCAACATTAGGAGCATTTCCTGACATATATTCAATATGGGATCCATTTAAAAAAAAAAAACACAGAAAGAGAGGCAAATGCAAGTGTACAACTGCTCTCTCTGCTGCTGCTGCTCACTCTGATCAAATTGGCAGAAATAGTTAATAATACATGCTTTCTGAGCTTGGGGAGGGTCTATATGATGTTATCTTTACAAATGCTTATAGACGCAAACGCGTCTAAACGCGTCTAAATGCGTCTAAACGCGGCATGAAAACACAGCAAAACGCGCGTTTTTAAACGCAGGTTTCTGCTTTTTAAAACACGCGTTCAGCAGAGTTTGCATCTGCGTCTCGTGTGCATGGGGCCTAACAATAAAGATAGCTGATGAGAAAACAAAGTTGGTCAGATAACAAGTTAACGATCACTGATATAGAGATAATGTAGCTATAAAAGTAATAACAATTAATTTTTTTTTTTTTATATTTTTAATTTTAAAAGAAAAAGAGGGCAACATAAACCTAGGGTGTTTTTTGACACAGTTTTTGATAAACTAATGCAGGGATCTCCAAACTATGTGCCCTCCAGCTGTTGTGGAACTACACATCCCATGAGACATTGCAAAACTCTGACATTCACAGACATGACTCGGCATGATGGGAACTGTAGTTCCTGAACAACTGGAGGGCCATAGTTTGGAGACCCCCTGAACTAATGCAACAGTATCTGGTTTGATAAATGTAGTAGCAATTCCTAATGAATTATCAAGGTGCTCATCAGATATTTTGGTTCTAATTTTGCCCTTCGTGTGCTTCATCCTTGAAAATAGTTGTTCACACATATGGGTGCTTCCGAAAACTGATGACACTGATAAGGCATGGTTGTGAAGATTGGGATATTTTTCTTTGGGAAAATGTGTAAAGTCAAGGACAGACCCTGTCAAACTTTTCTTCAGCCTCATGTGTTTGCTAAGTGTAAATGCATTTTTTCAAAGAATTCCAAAAATCTAAATTTTTAAGTAAGTTTGTGTCAGGCCTCATTCACAGCCATCTTGAGCCACAGGTTGTACACCCCTGATCTAAACCTTAAGCAGAAGTTGGTGAATTGAAGAGTTTAGGAACATTGATCTACTAGATGCTCCACTGTAATGCAGAATCTCAGATTTAAAGCGTTTGTTACCCTAAAAAAAACAAAAAAATGCCCCCCTATCCCTTATTTCCGAGCGCTGCTCTGTGCTCATGTGAACAGCCGCCTCTCTCCTCTTCTCCTCCTTCCCTGCCCCTTCTGCTGTAGCTGTCAGATCAAGAGAGGGAAGGGCAAGCGGTCACTTGAGTGCCGAGCGGCGCTGTGAAAGGTATACAGGGGCATTTTTTAATAAAGCACAGACACTGGAGACTTTATCATTTTCTGGCAATGTGTTAAATAATGCAAAGTGGGTTTACAAGCACTTTTTTTTATCATAAAAAAAGTTTTATTAAGCCACACAGTACAAACAAAGTATAACATAAGCATGACTTATCAGCATGGCATATATAAAAATATAAGCAGCACATAATAAAGATGATGCAAATGACATAATACTTGAATATTAAATCAGAGTACAAAAGGACATGGAATATCTCCATGTTTTGGCTTAGTGACATTAATATAAAAAACAAACAAACCATAAAACTAAATAAGAAACCAGAACAGAACATAAACATAGTCCTGTTTCCTGCAATTGGCAGGGATTGCATAAAAACTCAACATACCTTTTGAAGTAGAGTATAACAGAAAATTCCCATATCTTCTATGCAAATAATATCGTAATCAGCAGAAACATTGTACCATGAAACATTTGGTCATTATATCTGTAGTAAGAGATCCATAATTAACTGACGGGTGGCGAATGTCAAGCCAGGCTTTCCATAATGAATAAAAGAACTTACGGTGGGCACGTCTATGTTGATATGTCAACTTTTCATGCACAAGCATGAAATTAACCTGGTCAATCCATTGTTTAGTTGTGGGAGCATGAAGAGATGACCAAAGTCTAGCGATCTGTTTACAAGCTATATACAAGAGCCTAAATACCGTAATATGAAGAGGAGAGGGAAACACTTCTTCATCGACCACTCCTAAAAGATACACTACTGGATCCATTGGCACTTTAAATGTGAATAGAGTAACCTCGGTCCAATGCCTAAAAGGTTTTGGGCTTCTCCATAACAAATGAACCAGATTCCTCCACTCATGTCTCTCACATTTAGGGCAAAAGGGAGTTTCTCTGCGACCCCACTTAAATAGTTGCATTGGCGTGCAAAAAGGTCTATGTAATATAAACAATTGGGATAATTTGGATGAAGAAACAGCTTAAATGTATTGATTGTAAACATAAGCCCCATACCTCACCTCCATAATTACAGTGCCTTGAAAAAGTATTCACACCCCTTGAAATTTTCCACATTTTGTCATGTTACAACTAAAAACATAATTTTTTTTTTTTTTGGATTTAAAGTGATAGACCAACACAAAGTGGCACATAATTGTGCAGTGGAAGGAACATGAGAAATGGTTTTCCAATTTTTTTCAAAATACGTGTCTGGTGGAAACCAGGTACCGCTCATCACCTGGCCAATACCATCCCTACAGTGAAGCATGGTGGTGGCAGCATCATGCTATGGGAATGTTTTTCTGTGGCAGGAACTGGGAGACTACTCAGGATTGAGGGAAAGATGAATGTAGCAATGTACAGAGACATCCTTGATGAAAACCTACTCCAGAGCGCTCTGGACCTCCAGACTGGGGTGAAGGTTCATCTTCCATCAGGACAAAAACCCTAAGCACACAGCCAAGATAACAAAGGAGTGGCTACGAGAAAACTCTGTGAATATCATTGAGTGACCCAACCAGAGCCCAGATTTGAACCTGATTGAACATTTCTGGAGAGATCTGAAAATGATTGTGCACCGACGCTTCCCATCCAACCTGATGGAGCTTGAGAGGTCATGCAAAGAAGAATGGGAAAACCTGCCCAAAAATAGGTGTGCCAAGCTTGTAGCATCATACACAAAAAGACTTGAGGCTGTAATTGGTGCCAAAGGTGCTTCAAGAAAGTATTGAGCAAAGGCTGTGATTTTTTTTCTTTATATATATATATATATATATAATGATTCACGGGTGAGGTAGACTGCACAAGCGGTACTCTTCCAGTGCATGCAATCGGGCCTTCTCATAGATACAAATAAATCCAGGGATTGCTGCACTCAAAAATGTATTAAAGAATATTCACATTTAAACAGGTTACATTTCTTTCCAGACAACGATTTGAGGCAAAAAAAAAGCTTGCACCCTTCTTCAAGTAAGTAACAGAATATAAAGGGACATTATTCTTAAATCCTTTTATATTAGTACATTTCACACCAGGTATCAATTAAACAAAAACATGCAAATTACTCCATCCTTAATCCTAGAGAGATAGCTAAACGAGGTTCAATATCCCACAGATAGTGTTCCAGTGACCTATTACCAAAACATAGACACTAGAGCTGCACGAATAATCGGCAAGAATCGTTATCTCGATTTTTTTTCCCCGTTGCGATCTTGACTAAAGTGTTTCATGATTCTTGCTATGCAAAGAATTTTCTCTGCTCTTCTGAAGCCACAGCCCTCAAAAGAAAGGAAGAGAAAAACTGGGCAGTCTGCCAAGAATCATAACATTCTTTATCAGTTGAACTTAAAGTGGAAGTAAACCCCCCTTTCGTTTTCAGCCAAGGAAGCTGCCATCTTTGCCTCTGTTTAATCTTCAACTGCCACAGTGCTGCACATGTGATCCGTTTTGACACCAGCCATTGGATGGTTTGACTGTTTGGTTGAGAGCACAGCCAATGTGCAGTTAGCATTCACGGCATGCCTTTTTTTTTTAGACTGTTAAATCGATGGGTTTACTTCCGCTTTAAAGTGGTTGTGCACACATTTCATTTAGTAAATCTCTTTGCCTTCCAAATCAGGCAAAGAGTACTAAATGAAGTGTGTTTTTTTTTTTTTCCCACTTACCTTGTAATTGCTGACGTTCTTTCCTCTGTCTCTGCGGCGGTAGGCGGGGTCTCTGCGTCGATCGTCGTCACGCCGCACTGTCTCCTGGGATCTGGTGTCATTGATCCCAGGAGTCAGTGCGGACGTCTTCCTAAATCTCGCGAGATTTCGGCCACATCTTCCGAAATCTCGCGAGATGTCGGCAGATGTGCCGAAATCTCGCGAGATTTCGGAGAACGTGAGCTGCACTTTGCCGTTACTGCGCACGCGCGAGATCGGCGCAGTAACGGCGGTGCATGCTGGGCCATCTGAAGTGCCTGTGTGGTTTCACATGCCCACAGGCAAGATGGCACCCAGCAGGAAACATTTATATAAATTATTTTATAGGAGGAAAACCGGCAGCAATGAATTAGGAAGATGGAACACGTGAGTCCCCCGATTTACCTCCTAATCCTTTGCATTGCATTAAAAAAAAAAAAAAAACAACACACTGGAATAGACTTTGTGTGTAAGGCCTCTTTTACATGGATGGTCCGTTCAGGTCCACCTGTCAGTTTTTTAGGCGGACCTGAACGGACGCTCCATAAACCTCTATGGAGCAACGGATGTCAGCGGTGACATGTCCGCTGACCTCCGACCCGCTCCGATTTGAAAAAGTGTGACGGAGGAAAACCCTATTTTTCAATCCGTCTGCCAATCGGATCGGATGAAAACGGATTCTACGGTCCGTCTTCATCCGATCCCCCATAGGGGAGAGCGGCGCTCTGACAGGTCCGTTCCTGCACAGAGTGCAGAGACAGACCTGTCATCTGCCTTCTCAGCAGGGATCGACGGAGCGATCCACCGCTGAGCAGAGCGGAGCCCATACACGAACATGTCCGTGTGAAAGGGCCCTAAGTGAAAAAAGTTAACCAGTCCATAGGGGGCACCTGGGCGCCGCCCCCCCCCCCCCCCCCCCCCCCCCCTCCAGGCAGCCACAAAAAAAAATGTAAAAAAATAAAATACGCCGGACACAGTGCCCTTATGGGAAGCGTCACGTCTATGCAATCACGAGGTGGCAGACGTGGCGCTGCATTTGCTGGTGTTTTCTGAAGCTCCGAGTAGCATCGCTTCGGCGCTTCAGATTTGATTGACATCTGACCTCAGTTAGATGTCACTTCCTGTCTCTCTCTCCCATTGCGCCTGGGAGAGGAACCAGGAAGTATGCCGCTCCATCAGCGCTGCCAGTGGAAGGAGACACAGCAGGAGAGCACAACAGCAAGGTAAGTACAGAGGCTGCATTTAATGGGACACAGGCAGGCTGCATTTGGGGGGGACACAGGCTGCATTTAATGGGACACAGGCAGGCTGCATTTAATGGGACACAGGCAGGCTGCGTTTGGGGGGGACACAGGCTGCATTTGGGGGGGGGGCACAGGCTGCATTTAATGGGACACAGGTAGGCTGCATTTGGGGGGGACACAGGCTGCATTTGGGGGGGGGGCACAGGCTGCATTTAATGGGACACAGGTAGGCTGCATTTGGGGGGGCACAGGCTACATTTAATGGGACACAGGCAGGCTGCATTTGGGGGGGACACAGGCTGCATTTGGGGGGGGGGGCAGAGGCTGCATTTAATGGGACACAGGCAGGCTGCATTTGGGGGGCTAGAGGCTGCATTTGAGGGGGCTAGAGGCTGCATTTGAGGGGGCCAGAGGCTGCATTTGGGGGGGGGGGGCAGAGGCTGCATTTGGGGGGGGGCAGAGGCTGCATTTGGTGGGACAGAGGCTGCATTTTGGGGGGACAGAGGCTGCATTTTGTGGGGACAGAGGCTGCATTTTGTGGGGACAGAGGCTGCATTTGGGGGAGGGGACAGAGTCTGCATTTGGGGGAGGGGACAGAGTCTGCATTTGGGGGAGGGGACAGAGGCTACATTTGGGGGAGGGGACAGAAGCTGCATTTGGGGGGGGGGGGGCAGAGGCTGCATTTTGTGGGGCAGAGGCTGCATTTTGGGGACAGTCCGACGCCGGACACAGTGCCCTTATGGAAAGCGTCACGTCTATGCAATCACGAGGTGGCAGACGGAGGAGACACCGCAGGAGAGCACAACAGCAAGGTAAGTACAGAGGCTGCATTTAATGGGACACAGGCAGGTTGCATTTGGGGGGGGGGGGGCACAGGCTGCATTTAATGGGACACAGGCAGGCTGCATTTGGGGGGGGGGCACAGGCTGCATTTAATGGGACACAGGCAGGCTGCATTTAATGGGACACAGGCAGGCTGCATTTAATGGGACACAGGCAGGCTGCATTTGGGGGGGGGGGCACAGGCTGCATTTAATGGGACACAGGCAGGCTGCATTTGGGGGGGACACAGGCTGCATTGGGAGGGGGGGCACAGGCTGCATTTAATGGGACACAGGCAGGCTGCATGGGGGGGGGGGACACAGGCTGCATTTAATGAGACACAGGCAGGCTGCATTTGGGGAAGGGGGTACAGGCTGCATTTGGGGGGGGGGGGGCACAGGCTGCATTTAATGGGACACAGACAGGCTGCATTTGGGGGGGGGGCACATGCTGCATTTAATGGGACACAGGCAGGCTGCATTTGGGGGGGGCACAGACTACAATAAATGGGACACAGGCAGACTGCATTTGGGGGGGGGGACACAGGCTGCATTGGGGGGGGGGCAGAGGCTGCATTTAATGTGACACAGGCATGCTGCATTTGGGGGGGGGGGGCAGGCTGCATTTGGGGGGGTGGGCAAAGGCTGCATTTAATGGGACACAGGCAGGCTGCATTTGGGGGGCTAGAGGCTGCATTTGAGGGGGCTAGAGGCTGCATTTGGGGGGGGGCAGAGGCTGCATTTGGGGGGTGACAGGCTGCATTTGGGGGTGACAGATGCTGCATTTTGTGGGGACAGATGCTGCATTTTGTGGGGACAGAGGCTGCATTTTGTGGGGACAGAGGCTGCATTTGGGGGAGGGGACAGAGGCTGCATTTGGGGGAGGGGACAGAGGCTGCATTTGGGGGAGGGGACAGAGGCTGCATTTGGGGGAGGGGACAGAAGCTGCATTTGGGGGGGGGCAGAGGCTGCATTTTGTGTGGCAGAGGCTGCATTTTGTGAGACAGAGGCTGCATTTTGTGGGAGGGGACAGAGGCTGCATTTGGGGGAGGGGACAGAGGCTGCATTTGGGGGAGGGGACAGAGGCTGCATTTGGGGGAGGGGACAGAGGCTGCATTTGGGGGAGGGGACAGAAGCTGCATTTGGGGGGGGCAGAGGCTGCATTTTGTGTGGCAGAGGCTGCATTTTGTGTGGCAGAGGCTGCATTTTGTGTGGCAGAGGCTGCATTTTGTGGGACAGAGGCTGCATTTTGGGGACAGAGGCGGCATTTGGTGGGACAGAGACAGCGTTACATCAGTGTCCCCAGAGGGCCCCCTCTTACATTAGTGTCCCCAGAGGCCCCCCTCTTACATCAGTGTCCCCAGAGGCCCCCCTCTTACATCAGTGTCCCCAGAGGCCCCCCTCTTACATCAGTGTCCCCAGAGGCCCCCCTCTTACATCAGTGTTTCCAGAGGACCCCTTCCTTACATCAGTGTCCCCAGAAAGCCCCCCCTCTTACATCAAGGTCCCCAAACAGCTGACTCCGCCACTTGCAGAGGTTCCCCTGTACCTGGCTGGTGGAGGTGGGAGGCGGCGATCGGCAGCTCTATGGTGTCCAAAGGCAGGGGGATCTCCCTGGGGCTAGAAGTTCCATCTCCGAGTGTATACAGTGGAGAGGGGACCCGGGCATCAGCAACAGTGTTCAAGCAGAGTGAAAGTGAAACTGATACCTGCCCGGGTCAGAGGCACCTCCCTTCTCCTCTCCACTGTATACACTGAGAGCACTACAAGCCCCAGGGAGATCACGCCGCCCACTCAGGCACCATAGAGCTGCCGATCGCCGACTTCCACCTCTCCCCACTGCACACTAAACAGCCACCCAGAGGTGCAGGGGGGGGGATGCTGGGTCTTGGGGGCCCCCCACAGCGGCGGGGCCCTATGCAGCTTGCATAGTGTGCATATAGGGCGGATCGGCTCTGGCTGTAAGGGTTCCAAATTAATTGACTGCCGCAGAAAGGTGTTCTCCTTTGCAATGTGTGGCTTTATTGCAGTCAGGATTTGATTGAAGCAAGTCATTCATTCGCAAATAATTGCAGAAATCAAGGCATGAGGATGTCACCTTTGGGTGCAGTGTGCTGCAGGCAGCAGTATAGGTCCTCAGATCTGATTGCACCCTACTTTTTGTTTGTGTTCCCTCCCCTCAGGTGGCATTGCTCTGGGACATCCCATACAGTTATTACTATGGCTTGTGTCCCGTGATGTACGATAAAGAAAATAGGATTTTTATAACAGCTTACCTGTTAAATCCTTTTTTTGGAGTACATCACGGGACACGGGGATTGTGTTGTCACGCTATTCACAACAATAGCGCTGCATGCTCGGAAACGCATTGCAGAATGATGACGCCACACCTCGGCGCCTAACCCTGCTGTGCGGTCCAAGCCTCGCTTTCAGCTTCCTGGACACTACCGTGCCTTTACCATCACACGGTAGCTCCCCTGGCTCTACAGACCTCACAGAACAGTGGGTGACTGTGTCGGCGTCCCCCCCCCCCCTCCCCCCTTTTTCACCATACCCCCCAGACTTTATTTTATTCTATTTTATCTTGGAACCCACACCCTTTTAAGAGATCAGAACGGACTTGATCCCCATTGGATGTGATAATTTTTTCTGGAGGACCCAAGAAGATTCACCTGCTGTGCCTATCTCCTTACATCATCCCCACCAGGATTGGATAAGATGCCAGCTAAAAGTGGATTTCGCTGAGACCTGTAGTCCCTCCGATCCTCCCATCCAGAGATGTGCCAAAACGCAACACTGCTTTTTTACATGTGAGTGGATATTGTCTTTCTAAGAAAATGCTAATTTGATATATACTCAGAGGCGCCCCTTTCCTTGTGTTTTTCTCCTAGTTCTCATTGGACCTGGCTTCAGGCCTTTTCGGTGGCAGCCCTGACAGACTTAATTGCTCTCTTGTGTATACCTTTACACAAATATACCCTGCCCCTCCCCCCTCCCCTACCTCCTCTTGGACTATTAGGAAGTATATGCAAAAATTAGGTATTGTGACTTTGCGCCTTTTTACTTGTTTTTAAATGGTCAGGAGAACAGAACCACTTTCCAGCCGTTATTTTGCAATGTGGCGAGTGGGAAGTGGTTAAAAAAAGAAAACAAATTCAGTTACCATTGGCAAGCTGAAATATTGCATTGATGCATGCAACAATAAATATAGACTCTATCCTAAAACTGTTTCCCATGTTCCAAATATACATGTGGATATGCACGTATTTTGTCAAAAGATTGTAAAATGGTCTTATTCTTTTAACTAGTCTGTTAAACACAGCAAAATTCCTGGTGTCGAACTTGGGAGCTTGTTTTTCTTCCCTGCCAAAAGACAGGGGGTCAGCTGACAGAGCTGTATTTAATTAATGCTTCTTTGCTACAAAATGTATGTCTGCTTTCTAATTTGTTTAGAAAAATCCAATAGACCAATGCAAGAAGCTTAAAGCGGTAGTAAACTCTGTAAAAAAAATTTTTAAAAAAAGTTTACACCTGCAAAGCAATATCATAATGTGCTAGTATGCACCGCATACTAGCACGTTATGAAAGATTTGCCTTAAAACGAAGCCCGCACACTGCTGCAGAGGCTTCCATCTTCACCCGGTCTTCCTTCTGGGTTCAGAGACTCGCATGCGTGCAGGAGTCTCGGCCGAGGCACACAGCTCTGAAGGAATGGCACGGGTATGCCATTCTTCAGAGCGCATGCATTGGAGACGTCACTGGCTGCTGCTCGCAAGAATATCTCCTAAACTGTGCACATTTAGGAGATATTAATTTTACCTACAGGTAAGCTTTAATAATTTAATTTTACTTACAGATAAACAAAAATAACATATATTCAGCCTTACTTTTCCATGTAACTGTTAAAGGAAATAGCAATTTTATACGGTGTGCTAAAACAATGAAAACTCTTAATTGTTACAGGCAACTCAGGTAGTTTTTCTTGGACAGTTTAAACGGCTCATGTATACTCGCTTTTGTTGTTTAGTTTTTTCTCAATACATTTTTATTTGGTTTAACTTGTTTACAGGATCATATACAAAAGAACATAAGTAGTACAGAGGTTACTGTTCTCAAATACATTACAAAAATACATATTACAAGTTCAGTAATGCATATTCAGTCACTCGGCCAAATGCTCCAAGAATTTGGAAACATTTTGAATGATAGTGAGTTCAGAGCTAATAGTTTCTCATAAGTTTTATTCAGATTAACAATCCCATTCACTGATAAATTGGGAGCTATTGATGGCTTCCACTGCCTCAAAATTAAGGATCGGGCTGCTAGGAGTACATGTGTACCTGCCTTTGGTCTTTCGGGTATCTATCCCTAGATTGAGTAGGGCCAGTGCTGGGCATGGAGAGGAAATCACACCTCTGCATGTGTATATAAATTTAAAAGTTTGTCTCCATAAGCTTGTTAGTGCGGTGCATTCCCACAGGTCATGTAATAAATCTGAAATGTCCCACTTGGCCACAATTGCACCAACAGAGGGGTGAATAGGAGGAGGAAATTTTTGCTAGTCTAAAAGGGCTAGTTTTGCAGAAGACATTCTTGTCTGTGATCCTTGAATGTGAGTTGTGGACCTTGGATTGTGGGCTCCTTGAGGGTAGGGACCGTTGTGAGTGTGCGATGTATGTGTGGAGCGCTGCGTAAATTGACAGCGATATATGGGTACCTTAAAGAAATAATATATAATAGAGGAGTATCTTAATGAGACACAATGTACATGGATAGAGACAGTTGTAGACACTCACCCACACTCAGGTTGAACTGGATGGATTATTGTCTTTATTCAACCTTACTAACTATGTAACTTTGTAACTATGTCATGCAAAATGTTGTAGAATAGGGATATTCCTTTCGATTTCTGCTCTATCGATGTGTTGAAGCCCCACGCCTTAGGATTTGTGTAGAGCTTTATTATGGGATGCCCTGACAAGAAGTGTAAAATATGGATGGTAGTGAATAATGTTGATCTAGGTAGGTGAAATTACTTCCTTAATGCTTCTATCATTTTAAGCTTGCCCCGTTCATAAAAATTCAGACCTTCTGAGAGTCCACATTTTAGAAGGGTGTTAGTGTTCAATATAGGGACCATGGTTTCTAGAATATCCAAGGGAGCGTTACTGTAGGCAATATATCATAAGATGCGTGATGTTTGAATAGGTGTCTCCAAGCTTTAAGAGATGCTTGTGTAGGAAGGGGAAGTGGGGCAAGATTCCAAGGTCTGCACATATCACTTAGGAGTAGTAAACATAGGTTTCTATTGGGTGCAAGGGACTCCTTAACTTCTACCCATGAAGGGGGGGGGGGGGGTCTTACTATTAAGGGAATGGGAGTTGGGACTGGAGAGCTACTTTTGTGGAAGTTTTTACCCCAAAAACCACAGACTTTGAGGTGTTTACCTTACAACAATTCAGCAGAATCTCTTATTATAACACCTGGTAGACGGGAGGGAGAGACTTCTTCAGATCAGTCAGTAATAGGATTATATTGTCAGCAAATAGGATGATCTTGTGTGAGGACCCCTGAACTGAAAAGCCTGTACTTGATGGATTGGAGAGTATAGATTCTGCTAGCGGTTCTAGAACTAAATTAAATATCGTGGGCGATAGGGGGCAACCCTGTCGAGTTTCATTGGTGATACAATATGGGTTTGATAGAATACCCAATGTAAATCCCAAGAAATTCTTTAAGTATATAAACAGTAAACATGGGAGGAAAGGATGGGGACATGGCAAAGGTATTGAATTTATTCTTCTCCTTAATCTTCACGAGGGAATCGGGGGGCTTTAGTAGCCAAAACTACAGTGTCTGTCCTCATGACGCATCACAGGAAGCACCCTCATGGCTACTAGAGGACAGAATTAGAAATGGACTTGGGAAATTTAACATTAATAAATTACCGGGACCAGGTGGTTTGCACCCGAGGGTACTTGACAAAAATTTTATAATGCCTTGCTATAAGCCATTTACGTACCTCATAAAGCTTGACCTGAAAACTCCTAGGACATTGCTAGGATGCCTAGCTATTGCTGTTCACCTTCACCATCACAGTAGCAAATTTTTTCTCTAACGCAAACCCCCTCACTTGCACTTTCTCTCCCCTGTTGTAGTACCTCAGAGTTTGAGAACTCTCTTGTGATGGTGAAGGTGCACAGTAGTAGCTAAGCCTCACTTAGCAATGTCCTAGCAACATCCTGGGAATTTTCAGGTCAGACGTCATGAGGTACATAAATGGCCTATAGCAGCGTCATTATTCAACTTTAATCAAAGCTCCACAGACACCCCCTATCTCCATAGGCAGTTTTTTTGGTAAAGTTGAACTAACCTGTTAACAACAGAGGTATTGGTGAGCTGGCCCTCCATATTATAGAGAAATGTATTCGAAATTTCATACAGTATGGTTATACTGTCTAGGTCCAAAGTCCTAATCTGCATTAGATTTTAAATGGCAAATGGACATCCAATCATAATTGCAATGTGTCTTGGAGAACGTTCGCAATTTATTGTCTTTCTTTTCTTTAAGTAGCTATTTAATGAGCCCAATGATGCAATCGCAATCTCAAACGAAAGTCAGTTATGAAAAAGTTGTTTTTCTTATTTTTTGGCAAACTTTTAAGTTAAAATAAATCAGTCCACAATACATTTCTGCTGTCTGACCAAGGTACAGTGATGCAACGTTTTAATGAAAATGACATCTGCTCTGTGTTAACACTGTCCAAACCACTGCCATTGTTCACTGCATCAAGTGCTTCCCTGCAACCCAAAACTGGCCAGAATTCCTGTGATTATACATTAGCTGCTTGGTGTTTTCATAGCCACATGTTTTTCATAGTAACCGAGTTAGCATATTTATAAAATGACATTTGCTAGACATGATTATTTTCTTTTATATTTTACAAGCTATCAACTATTTTAACCTGAGAAGGAAGAACATTTGGTCTATCAAAACCACTCCACCATAATTTAGTCACAGTAAAATGAATGATATCTAGAAAGAGGCTGAGACAAATGCAGCAATTATTGATAATTTCACGCTTACAATAGAGCATACCCTGCCTTTTTCAGCATATCTTGGACTACTGTCTTCACCACAGTTTCCTGTGGCCTATAAAGTAAGCATCCACAATTATATGTATATTTTGCTGATGCGTTTTTATTCCAATATGTGTAAACCGCAGTATGTAGGGACACTTGAGTAAGAGTATGAGAGAAGATTAGGCTGCCTAGCAGTTTTGTAGAGTGGCACTGGGTTTGTAGATTATGCCAGGTTATTGGTAGTCCATCCAGATGATGGACATTCAACCAGAATGATCATAGTTACACAGTCAGGTTGTAAAATGGTACTAGTCCACCTAGTTCAACCAACAGAAAAAAAAAAATTAAAAAAATTGGTTAAAGTGGTTGTATATTGCTGGACGTTCCCCCCCCCCCCCCCCCCCCCCCCCCCCGCGCAAGGTAGTCATAATGTGCTAGTCAGGTTGTAAAATGGCACTAGTCCAAATTTCTTCAGTTGCAAGATGTTTAACTGAACTGTCTCTTGAAAATCCCCCTACCAAATATCAATGGGAATCACATCAGGGCTTTGACTAAGGCAATCCACCATAACCCTCTATTTTGAATTACCGTATTTGCCGGCGTATAAGGCGACTGGGCGTATAAGACGACCCCCTATTTTTCAAGTGAAAAAATTGGTTTTGGGCTATACTCACCATATAAGACTACCCCAGCTTCCAAGGCAACACCATATAAAAAAAAAAAACCCTTTCAAAAAAATTGATTCAACCACATAATCACCACCGACCTAAATGTAGACACATGGGCATACTTTACATCCACCACAATAATCCTTGCTATTCTAACAGGCGTTAAAATCTTTAGTTGACTGACCACAATGCACAGGGAATTATTAAATGAGAGGTCCCAATACTATGAGCCCTCGGATTCTTATTTACAGTCAGGGGACTTACCGGCATTGTCCTAGCCAATTCCTCAATTAACACTGTTCTCCATGACACCTACTACATAGTTGCCCACTTCCACTAATGTCCTGTCCAGTTACGCTGGATGTAGCTTCGGCTTCATACAGTATACATCACTGAGCCAATCCCGGCGAGCAATGTATTCTATTTATGAATACAAAGCCTGCTCAGATTGGTATAGGCAGAGGCTGTAATATCAGCTCGTGCCTCTCTGACTCTCAAAGCCAATCTGAGCAGGCTACTGTATGTAGCCTGCTCGGATTGGCAGAGGTTATTACTCCAATCTGAGCAGGCTCTGTATTCAATAGAATACATTGCTCGCCGGGATTGGCTCAGCGGTGTAAACTGTATGTAGCCGAAGCTACATACAGTATTACCGCACATCCAGCAGGCATCCGAGGGGCTGACATCCTGCGACAGCATTTTATACCCGGCGTATAAGACGACCCCTGTTTTTTTGGGCGTTTTTTTTACTGTAAAAGGTCGTCTTATACGCCGGCAAATACGGTATTAATTTATTTTTGAGCCATATATTAGTGGATTTGCTAGTGTGCTTTGGATCATTATCATGTTGAACTAATTTCCGGTTCAGCTTCAGCTTTTGGACGGATAAGCTCATATTTTCATCAAGGACACTCATATTAAGCAGAATGTATTGTTGATTTGATGACTACAACCTGCCCAGCCCCTAAAGCAGCAAAGCAACCCTAAACCAAAATATTTCAAACACCAAGTTTTCCAGTTGTTATAAAGTTCTTGAAATACTGTCTCCAGTTTACAGAACAATGTCCTTCTACTGTTACCAAAGAACCCTTGTCTTTGATTAGTCTTTAGCACATTGATCTGTGTATACAGATGGCAGGAAAGTCTCCCCGCTGTCCGAATACAAAGGAACAGCGGGAGGATTCTCCCATCCACCTAGACTGTGTGGATAAGTGAATCAAGTCATTTTTTCATTCAACCCAGCTGCTTTAGATACACTAACAAATTAAAGCTTACACAAGCAGTTACAGTACCATCTGCAGGAACAACAGAATTAATGGCTAGATCATCCAGTAAAAATAAGGAAAACAAAGCCCAAAAAAGAAAACAAATACAGCCTTCACATCTAAGAATTGGTACGCTGCCATATAATAAATGTTTGCTTTTGAGTTTCATACCACTTTAACCGCTTCAGCCCCGCAAGATTTTACCCCCTTCCTGACCAGAGCACTTTTTGCGATTCGGCACTGTGCCTCTTTAACTGACAATTGCGCGGTCATGCAATGTTGCACCCAAACAAAATTGATGTTCTTTTTTCCTCCACAAATAGAGCTTTTTTTCGTGGTATTTGATCACCTCTGCGGTTTTTATTTTTTGCGCTATAAACAAAAAAAATAGCGACAGTTTTGAAAAAAAAAACTATTTTTTACTTTTTGCTATAATAAACATCCCCAAAAATATATAAAAAAACTATTGTTTTCCTCAGTTTAGGCCGATATGTATTCTTCTACATATTTTGGGTAAAAAAAACGTAATAAGAGTAAATTGATTGGTTTACGTAAAAGTTATAGTATCTACAAAATAGGGGATAGTTTTATGGCATTTTTATTATTGATTTTTTTACTAGTAATGGCGGCGATCTGCGATTTTTATCGGGACTGCGACATTATGGCGGACACATTTTTGGGACCATATTTATACAGCAATCGGTGCTATAAAAATGCACTGATTACTGTAAAAATGTCACTGGTAGGGAAGGGGTTAACACTAGGGGCGATTAAGGGGTTAATTGTGTTTCCTCTCTGTGTTCTAACCGAAGGGGGGAGGGGACTGTCTAGGGGAAATGAAAGATCGCTGTTCATACTTTGTATGAACAGACGATCAGTCACTTCTCCCCTCAGAGAACCAGAAACTGTGTGTTTACACACACAGATCCCAGTTCTCGGTGATCAGCAAAGATCGCGGGAGCCCGACACTCGCATCGTTACAAGTAACATAATGTTATTTCGCCCAGCCATGACATTCTGCCGCATTAAAACTGCGATGGCTGGTCAGCAAGTGGTTAAACATTATGCCTTTAAATCAACAGCAACAGACCCCTCTGTGATGAAAATGTAATGTGCAATAGGCTGTGCCAGGAAATATTGTTAATACTTTGGAAGTAATTACAGGCAACGTGAAATTGTAGTAGGGATTAGTCACAAAGGATGTTGCTCAGGATTATAAAGCAGTTAAGCTAATTTATTGCAATTAATAAGAATGGTAAAATTGTAATACAAATTGAGCAGAAGGTGAGGTTTTCCTTTATGCAGTATCTCACAAAAGTGAGTCCACCCCTCACATTTTTGAAAATATTTTATTATACCTTTTCATGTGACAACACTGAAGAAATTACACTTTGCTACAATGTAAAGTATTAGGTGTACAGCTTGTATAACAGTGTAAATTTGCTGTCCCCTCAAAATAACTCAACAGCCATTAATGTCTAAACCGCTTTTAACAAAAGTGAGTACACCCCTGAGTGAAAATGTTTAAAAATTGGCAGCACTCGTATGTCTATTTCCCAAAGACAACCTCTGAATATGACCTTGAGCACGTACACTCAACTTCTTTGGTTGACCATGGAAAGGCCTGTTCTGAGTGGAACCTGTCCTGTTAAACCGCTGTATGTTCTTGGCCACTGTGCTGCAGCTCAGTGTTGGGAAGGTGGGCCATAGCACCGTCTGGAAACAGAAGAGCTGTGACGATCTCTTTCTGGAATTTTAAGAAGGATCCAGTTCATCCTGACGCTTTGGAAAGCATTCAGCAGAGCCAATTGAAATATACAGACACTTTTGTTGTACCAGTGTCTGGACTTACGGGCAATTGGGTACGGCACCAACAACTGGTCGTTGAGGTCCACCTCTCCCATGTTAAGTTTGTATTCGTGGACACAAAGGGGTTTCTCCACAACACTGACGTTTAATCACACACATAGGTTGGACTTTTTTCAACCTCTCCTACTATATAACCTACTATGTAACCAGTCCCCGTAGGAATTTGGACTGTCGTATCTGCGTGAAGGGAGGACAGAACGAAAACATTCCGTGAATCCCTCCACTTTACTGCTAACAAATTTTTACACTTCAAGCAGGCTCTCTCCCCCATCTAAGTCGGGATTCTACAAGCCATTGGGGGAAGCCCCGGCAATTAGATTGCACGGTGCCACATCCATAATCAAAAAGGTGACTAAAAAGTGGTACGCTTGTGTAATAATTTTCCACATACAAGTGGTACTCCTTTCCGAATAAAGGTAGCACCAAGTCCCACACAATCTTGCCAGCGCTCCCTATATAGTCTGGGCAGTTCTCCAGCTCTACGTGACTATCTTTTCCCTCGTAAACCATAAAACTATATGTATAGCCTGTTGCCCTGTCACAGAGCTTATACATCTTGACCCCATATCTGGCACGCTTGCTGGGAAGATACTGTTTGATAGACAAGCGGCCAGAAAACTTAATCAGGAACTCATCAACGCAGACAACTTGATCGGGAGTAAACAAGGCTGCAAACTGTTTGTTCAAGTGGTGTACAAGGGGCTGAATTTTGTAGAGCCAAAGCCAGGGTCACCCCAAGAATGACAGAGTTCATTATCGTTCAAGTGCATGAACCGCAAGATCTGCTCGTATCGTGTCCTGGTTATGGAGGCAGAGAACACGGGCATATGGTGAATTGGGTCAGTGGACCAATATGACCGTAACTCAATCTTTTTAGTTATGCCCATGAGGAGGGATAGGCCCAGGAAAGTCTTAAATTCAGAAACAGTAGTAGGTCTATAATTTCTGGCAAGGGTCACCTGGGGATTAACGGCAATGAATTGACCAGCATACAAATTGCTTTGGTCCACAATAAATCTATAGAGATCTTCCGTGAAAAACAGCGAATACAAATCAAGTGACGTAAAATCAACTGTTTTCACCTGAATTCCGGGTTGGCCAGTTAATGGGGGAAGTACGGGTGCTGCAGAAGTGGTGGGCTCCCAATTAGGATTGGCAAATGCAGCAGGAAGGGCACTATAGGCTTGATGGGCCTGTGTTTGTCTTCTTCTTGGTGACTGCGGGACACTACTCATGCTAGTCACCTCACCAGCTTGAACTGCACTTATGGGACTCGCCACGTTACCAAGTGTTACTGCAGTGCTGGATGTACAACCAGGATGTACTAGGCCGCTGGTGCTTGCCATTCACCAGAAGGATGATCGGCACTAGTACTGGCTCTCTGCTCCATATGAGAGCCCTGCGGTTCTTTCACCTCAACGACAACAGAAGGATGGGGTCGGGTAGGCCTGACCTTGGCAGGGACCACTCCTCCGTCGTCATAGCTATCTGTCAGGTTTCCGCTGCTGTCTACCGGTTCGTATTCTGAGCCTGAATCTGACAGATGGGTGACTTCCTCTTCACTATCTGTCATGCTCAGAAACGTGTAGGCCTCTTCACTACTGTACCTTCAATTTGACATTTTGGTCTCTAAATTTACTGGTACAGTAGTGAGACTCGCAGGAAAAAGAGCTCCCGACTGTCAGCGACTGCTTCAAATGCTACAAAAAAAAATCTGTTAGCGTTCGCAGGGATCAGGCCTGACTCTGCGAACACTGTAGTTATATGTTTAGTGTTTTTGTAAGTGACAGGGATCAATTGATACTGCACTGGGCTGAAGGGCTAAAAGCAGGTGCTAGCAGGTATCTGAGCTGATCTCGCTAACACTGCATTTTTAGGAACCCTGAACTGCTGGGGACACTAGTATAGATCTGTTCAGACACTACACTACTAATGGGGGTGTATGGTGCGTGCATGGGTGTTTGGCTACTGGCACTAATCTGCCGCTGCCTGGGGCGATGCAGACCCTATCTGACACTAAACCCACCGAGTGATCAGAGGGTTAAACCTTTATTTAGGTATTATATGTCAGGTGCCTTGACACTATTAAAAAAAACCTAGCTAACCAGCATCACCTGTGACACTAATACAGTGATCACTGGTGACGGGGTGATCAAGGGGTTAAACCTTTACTAGGGGGGTTAGAGGGGTCCCTAGACCTATCTGGGCCTAACACAAAGTACCCTAACACTGATTTTTGTCACTAATGACACCAGTACAGTGATTAAAAAAAAAAATATGAACACTGCACTTGGTGACATAGTGACAGTGTGACAGGGGGTGAAGGAGTTAACTGGGAGGGGGCGATTGGAGGGTGACAAGTGTACCTATGTGAACTGGTGTTAGTGTAGTGTTGGTGCACTTACTGTGAGATGTCTCCTCTCCTCTCTCTGGAATGGAAAAGAGTTCCACGAGGAGAGATGACATGTAAGTGTATACACAGCAGGGGAAGGATTTAATTGGCCAGGTCCAGGCCAGATACCATTGGCCTTGGCCTGGGGATTGATCGGTTCTGAAGTGAATGCGATCGTTGCGGCTGCCTAGGGGGCGCACACGACATATAGCTACGACGATTTGTGCAGCCGGGGCCAACCTGCCACAGTATGACTTATACATATACATAGCAGTAAGATGGGGGGCAAGAACAGTTGTCAAATCTTTATAGTAACCGGCCATGTAGCCAGCCGGGCCTGGACGTTTGCCAAGTTTTAAATCTTTCATGCATTGCAAGACTTCGGGAACCGCAATATTGCGATCCATGAGATTCTTGTGTGCCTGAGAGCGTTTTGGCATAGGAAGAGTAGATAAAAAGTTTACACTAGAGGCAGGATCGGCCAGTACTGTGTTGAGAGTGCACTGAGAGTGTTTGAATTTGTCCTGTATTCAAAGAGGGTTACTGGTAAGTGTTATATATCTAGTATGCAGAACAATCAGAGGGACGGTATGGGCTAAAGTGCGCAGCTTTCTCAAAGCATACAATCAGGTTTGTTAGCTTTTACATACCACTTCTGGTGTGTCCATGGAGAGACTTCTTAGCTGAATCTGTCAGGCAAAGATCCAGCTCAGTACAGAGTTGGTCCAAAAGCTAACAGGGAGAGAAGGCGACTTCTTGAACCGGTCCGAGGCTTCCTCCAATTTGGCTTCAAGGTGGCGCTGTTTCTATGTCTGTTCCCACTTCCGTTTAGACAAGGAACACTCCTTTTAACTGTATGCCTAGGGGGTGTTTAACATATTTACAAATAATGGTGTGGAGGATCTAAACCATCTCATGATTTTCATTTATCTCTTTTGGAGTCTCTAGGTCTGCAGTGCTTGCTTGATAAATATATGAAAGATGATACTTCTAAAGAAGTGGAAGGTCAAAGACTGGAATCCCCAGTCTTTTTTGCTATGACATCCATATTATAGAGGAGAGTATGATGGAAACCATGAGTAGAGCTATACGAAAAAGAAAAGATTTTACAGCTAAACTGTGGTCATTGTGACTTTTTCTTAACAAACTTTTTTTTAAAACATATTTTTTTACTGAAGCGTCTCATAAATATGAAAGAAGCATTGGTATACAGATAGCTGTGAATCACTTTACTAGTAAGTAAAGGGTTTGGCATATCTACTTCCTTCATTTTGCCTTAAGCAGGTACTTGGATATTTCTCAGGTTTTCAAACCACAAAAACTTCTTTCTAACTTTGGTTTCGAGGATACAGAGAGCGGGACTTTTAAGTTGCCAATTGAGTAAACAATATATTTGATAAATGTAAATTTTTATTGAATAACAATATATTTAAAATACATGAAATAGTAAATTGCTTAAATTTCATACATCATTGCAGCCACTTGTAATCAACATGTTTTGCTCAAAAGAGCTTCTTCAGGAGATTTATAGTGCTGCATGAAGTTTAATACTGAAAAGAGAATACATAATATTAACATCATTGACACTAAAGCATTATTGCATCAATACAGTTACAATAGACATATTTTTTACATTTCACAAAATCACATGATTATTATCAGGCCGAAAAGAAAAAAGCAACGACCAAATACTCTAAAGTCAATTCTTCAGTCAATTATTTCAGACAAGTGTTCTAGAGCCTCGGTCAAGGCACAACGTTGTAACCATAGGGAGAGGAGACTTTTCTAAAAGCTGTATAGGGTAGGTATTTTAAATGTAAAAAATAGGTGAGGCATTAATATCTAGTACAGAGAGTTATGGTTTACCTAGATAGAGGGAATTGCCTTAATCAACTGGATATTTAAATCTGACCAATTAGTTACCTAATTTCTTAGAGACAAGCCAATGCATACTGGGATTTAAGAAAGCCAGCCAACAGATGGATTTTCCTGATGCCCAGGAGGGGGCCCACAAAAGAGGGGTACGTATACAGCAGTGGAGATTCGCACTGTTGTATAAACTTGTTGGCTCAAAAATAACCTTCCAGCAAAAATCCTAAAGAGAAAGAGAGAACATTTGTGTATAATATATATATATATATATATATATATATATATATATATATATATATATATATATATTGTATAATATCTCATAAAAAGTGGTCATTACTTGGAACAAGACAGGGCCACGGTGTCAACCACAGATTAAGGGCCAGACAAACAGTCAATCCTCCCACAGGAGCAACCAAACTCCTGTCCGGTGATGGTGAATAAGCCCCTTCATATAGACAGTGGTGGCTTGTTTACCCGTATTTGATCCCCAGTATAAGGCAGCTAGTTGCTTTAAAGTTCTATACCTACATGTCCAAGAGTAAATACAGAGGAATACTCAGGATGTCATAAGGAGGGAGAGTAGATGCACACAACCTCTCTCTCACAACTCCTCTGTAAGGAGTGATGGCAGAGCGCCATGAATTTCACCTCTCCTCGTCCGGGGGCGCGGATGTATTGATAGTGCTACTGCACATGCGTGAATCCAAGATGGCAGATATGACGTCATACGCATGCCACGGAGATGCACATCGCCATCTTGGAAAATCCACTGCCCATATGCAGCACAGGGGGCAGCCAGATTTGATTCCGGTCCTCCCTTAAGTGTCACAAGGTTGTGGGGGAACAATGCAGAGAGCACAAAAGGCAATCTGATCATTGAGAGATGAAAAATACACCACTGGCAGGCACCAATGGCACTAAATAGGGCTCGAGCTTGTCAAAGGTGATTGGTTTAAAACCTTGCAAGCAGGTGCCCGGGTCGTCCGTATGGTTACTGAAGCCAAGATCCAGTAACCTAAACTTGTCTTTACACATTTTTTCTAAACAGATACATAGGAATCCTTACAGGGCCCTGTCTTGATTGTATTAAAGTAAAGGAATTTTTATCTCAGCCTGAAATGTGCATAGAATACACATAAATGCAGTGCATGAGTCAACATATTTGAAATAATACATAGAGTGACACCAAATAATTTTAACAGCAATTCATCTTGAACAGATTTGAGCCAATCTAGTGAAGTGGATCAAGCGAAGGGGATCATGATGAATCAGAAACAGAACCACTTATAAAAATGGTTTGTAACTGAAAGCATCATTTAGTCCTGGGGGTTTAAGAGCTGACGAGCTGTGGATCCAGCAGGCTTCCCGCTGCAGTAACAGCCTGTCATTATCCCCTCTCATTTAGTGGTAGATACTCTAATGCTGTGTACACACGACCGGACATTCTGACAACAAAATCCTGGGATTTTTTCCCGACGGATGTTTGCTCAAGCTTGTCTTGTATACACACAATCACACAAATGTCAGAAATTCTGATCGTCAAGAACGCCCTGACGTACAACACGTACAATGGCACTATAAAGAGGACGTTCAATAGCCAGTGCGCCACCCTTTGGGCTCCTTCTGCTAATCTCATGTTAGTAGAAGTTTGGTGAGAGAGACAATTCACGCTTTTCAGCCTTGTGCTTTTCAGATCGTTACTGTGCTTCAGTTTGTGCTTGTGGGTTTGTATCTGGTTTTCAGTGCATGTAGTCAGTTCGCATCTGTTTTTCAGTGCGTGCTATTTATAGTACGTATTTGCTTTTCAGTGCGTTCTTGTCCACTCGTTTCTGAATTTCAGCTCGCTCTTCTCAGGCCTTTCTGATTTTAAGTGCATTCTGTTAGTTCGTTCTGACCAGCCGACCATTTTGAAGCCATGTTGCGGGTATGTACTCATCGTAGAGTTCGTGCTGTGCAGGGACTTGGTGTTGGGGTTCTTACTTTGACCCAAGCCCAGTCCATGAACAGGGTGAGGAGGAGTTCATGGGCGAAGAATTGGTTGCTCCAGCGTGACCAATTCTCTCATATGCCTTTGTTGCGGGATATCCATGAGAATAATCCTGATGATTTCAGGAATTATCTCCGGATGACGGACCCTGATTTTCACCATCTGTTGGCTTTGCTGTCCCCTTATATTACCAAGCAGGACACCTGCATGTGGCAAGCCATCACTCCTGAACAGAGGCTAGTCGCCACCTTGCGGTACTTGGCGACGGAGAGAAGTCTACAGGACATCAAGTTCTCGATAGGCATCTCCCCCCAGGTTCTGGGAATCATTATTCCAGAGACCTGTTATGCCATCATTCAGGTCCTGCAGAAGGACTATATTAAGGTAAGTTTTCTCCTTTAACATCACATTCTATGTATTTAATGTTTGCTAATGTATTGTATTTCTTTCATCATTCCCTAATTACCATGAATGTAATATGCTGTGAATGTCCCCTTTGTCCTGATGCATGCTGGGAGTTGTTAATGCTCCATTTTTGTACTTCATGCATATTTGGCTTCACTAACCTCCCCAGCATACTATCGTGGGCCCATACACACCTAGCTTAGTCACTTAACAATGTATTTTGTCAGCTCCATAGTAGTGCTTTACCCTAAACACCCCCTAAAATATGTAACAATGTTATTTGTGTACTTAAGGCAGAGTGCTAGAGGCTTTTTTTGGGGGGTCACAAAATCATTTGGAACCCTCCCTCCCCCCAACCGCTAAGTCAACCGATACCAATACTCTATTTGCTGACTTTGCAAAACCCATACACACTATACCTGCCTCTTTTGTGGCCATATTTATGGATGAATTCACCAAAGCACGTAGTGAAAGGGCCTGCCTGAATACTTTCAAATGGAACTGTTTAAGGTTTTGTTCTCCTATTATCTTGATAGGTAATTGCAGAATGTAAAAATGTGCTTCAATTTGGACAGTGTGCATTCATATTTTTGTATTATGACACTTCTTACCTGTCCAGTGGGCTGCCAATAGTGTAAGTAAAGGAGGGGTTGGACAAAGTCACACACATTATTAATGCATTCAGCTCAATGAAGTGGAGAGGTTTACCTGTCCAAAACATCTCCCCTCCCCTTAAAATGTTTACAATGGGCCATCAGAGGGGGTGAGGAATCTTTTATTTAAATACTCTTTCAAATAAATGTTATACTGATGTTGGCCAAGAATGTTTGTGTCTAATCTGCTTGCAATGTTATGTGCAAAAGTCCTAATTCATTTTTTTCTTGTTTCACTCCGCAGTTTTCCTTCAACTCCACAGAAATGGCAGACTGTGGCTTCTCAATTTGCCCAGCGGTGGGACTTTCCCAACTGCGGAGGGGCAATAGATGGGAAACACGTCCACACCCCCCAACTCGGGGTCATACTATTACAACTAAAAGGGGTTTAATAGTATTGTGATGTGGGCGGTGGTGTTGGCGACATATGATTTTCTCTGTGGACGTGGGGAAAAATGGCCGGATGTTGGATGGTGGAGTCATCGCCCAGACCGAGTTCTATGGATGGCTCCAGAGTGGTGGCTTGGGATTGCCACCTCCGCCGCTTGTCTTTGTCGCTGATGAAGCGTTTGGACTGGGTGATCACCTGATGCGGCTGTTCCCCATGAGGACCCTCACCCCGGACCAGAGGGTTTTTAACTACTGGCTGGCCAGAGCCAGAAGAGTGGTGGAGAACACTTTTGGGATAATGGCCAGCCGGTTCCGCCTGTTCTTTACGCCAATCAACATGGCGGAATATAGGCTTGACCATATAATCATTGAATGCTGTATTCTCCACAACTTTTTAAGGAGAAATTCTATGAACTATGTTGCCTCAGTTGGGCCTGAGGCCGGATTCCGAGACCAAACCCTGACAGCGCTTGAAGCTGGCCATCCTGGCTTGCCCCCACAAAGCGCCTGCGAGGTCTGCCAAAAAAAATGGAGTACTTTGCGGATTTTCTGATATGCCAGAAAATGATTTAAGAAACCTTTTTTAAATAAATTTAGTATTTTAAAATGAAATAATATTTCCTTTGATTTACTGCTTATGTTTCTTTTAGCTGTCTCCTAGGTTATACAACATGTTCCCCCCCCCCCCCCATTTTCTTCAATAGTGCAAACGTAGTTTCTTTTATACATGAGGGGACAATCTCTTCTTCAGCTAACTATTATGTTGTGGGTCTGCTACACACACACACCTTGTTTTTGTTGTTAATGTATGTAATGCATTAATGCTTAAAATATTCATAATTTTCCACACCATGAATTTTTTTTTTGGAGTTACGGAAATGGCCTGATTGATGCAATTTATCAAGCAATGTGGGTGTTATTTACTAAAGTAAAATCCACTTTGCACTACAAGTGCACTGCAGAAGTGCACTTGAAAGTGCACTTGTAGTGCAAAGTGGATTTCCCTTTAGTAAATAACCCCCATTGTCACTGTAAACAACAACTTAAGAAAAAAACTGCTATTGAGCATTGAAAGAAAAAGCCACACATTGTTGAGTAGAATTTTTTTTTTACTCTGTGCACATTCACATGTGCATTTAGAAAAGGGGTTTTGAACAATTTTGGCTGCAAAATAGTTGATGTGTGCCCTGGGGTACAAAGGCTTTGCCAATTTCACCAGTTTATCCAGCTTTCATCTTCCTCTTTATTTTGTTATGACCCATAATAAATGGCTATTTTTTTTCACAAATACTTGCCTATGTGTTTTACTTCAAAAAGGACAGTTTGTGAGTAGGCAGGTACATTTCAAAAATACAGTGTCAAATTAACAAGGGACACCAACAACAAAAAAAAACCTCCTTGTGGTTAAAAAATACTAATTAATAATGGTGTTGTGGTAACTTGACACACAAAAGAACATAAAATATTATGGAGATCAGTAGAAAAAAAAATATCTAAAAAAAAAAAAACAGGAGATCTTGATATAAAAACACCCAAAAAAGTATATCACTATAAAAAACAAAAAAAATGGAGATCTTAATAAAGAAACGAAAGAAAGTGGAGATCTTCATAAAAAAAGATCACTATAAAAATAAATTAAAAACATTATTATGGAGATCTGACGAAAAAAAATTACAATTATTATTCATGAGATCACAAGAAATAATCAGTTTGTGAGAACTCTGCGTGAAGATCAGCAGCAAAACAACTTCATTATTCTAGCATTATAAAGAAGAAGAGAATGCACTGCATTAAAAGATTAAAAAATGTGCAGTGTGACGAATGTGCTATCTCCATTATGTAAAAGAGGGGGTGACCAACTGCGCAAACCAAAAGGGAATGAGAAAAACACTATAAAAACTAAAGACAACAACTGCCGCAGCCACCATCAAGGTGTTCACACACCAGTAATCAGTATAAGTATCTTATATAAATAAATATATAAATAATGGGGCGCTAACATTAAAAAGTCAAATGGATATTAAAATTATTAGAAATACGTACTTAAAATGCATTCATAAAAATAGTTATTCAGATTGTTAAAAAATGTGGCGCTTGTAGAAAGTACGCCACTCCAAGGGGATGGTCCAACAAGGATGGCTCCAGACAAAGCGTCCAAAAAATAATGAAATAAATAATGGACGTATAGCATCAAGTAATGAGCAGAGCTATACAAATGGCATCAAGCAAATATAACCAGATCTAAAAATGTGAATACATTCTAAATGCCATGCGATAAGTGCAACAAAATAAATAAATAAATAAGTCAGTGCAGTAAAGAATATAAGTGGCAATAAATAAGTCACAATAAATAAATAAATAAAGATCCGTGCAAACAATAAATCAACCACAGATATGTGCAAATAAGCAAGCCGGTGAATAAATAAATTGCAGCTAAACCTGTGCAAAATAAACAAAATTTATAACGGCTAGACCTGTGTAATATAGCAAAAATAGTGAAAAACAATGAAAAATGATTCTAAATGTAATGAAGAGAGTCCAAAATAAAGTGCTTCTAAAGAAATTCAAGTCCTGTGCAATCCAGCAAATGATTCCCATACACAGTGCAATTTCTATGCAATCTCCAGGTGAATTTTGTGTGGTGAATTTTGCAGATGCAATCGAAATAGTCTTTATAAGGGTTATCAAAAAGGTGCTCCTTTCCATGCAGGTGTCCTAGCTGTTTCCCCCAACCCCTTACCTTAAAGGTAAGGAAAAACAACCTTACTGAGCAACCACACAGCCATCCACCTCCTCGGTATCCAATCCTCTGGTTGCGTCCTTACAAACTCCTCTCCAGGTGTCAGGCGGACATGTGAGCAAGAAACAGGAAGCGCTCCATAGTGCAGTAATTTAAAACATTTATTTAAATAGCAAGCAGATAACTTACAGTAAAAGCAGAGTAAATGCAGCGGTAAGGTAAAAACAGTGTGAGATCCCGGCCGAGATCTCACACACACTAACGTCACCAGGCTCTGATTCTCCTCTCCTTACGCGTTACGTCACGCTCACATGACTTTATCAAAGGAAATCCTTCAGTAACCAGTAACCATACGGACACCCCAGGCACCTGCTTGCAAGGTGTTAGACCAATTACCTTTGTCAAGCTCGAGCCCTATTTAGTGCTATTTGTGCCTGCCAGTGATGGATTTTTTATCTCTCAATGATCAGATTGCCTTTTGTGCTCTCTGCATCGTTCCCCCACAATTTTGTGACACTTAAGGGGCGGACTGGAATCAAATCTGGCTGTCCCCTGTGCTGCATATGGGCAGCTTATTTTCCAAGATGGCGATGTGCATCTTCGTGGCATGCGTATGACGTCACATCTGCCGTCTTGGATTCATGCATGCGTAGTAGCGCTATCAATACGTGACATCAGACGCTGGCAGGACGGGGAGAGGTGAAATTCATGATGCTCTGCCATCACTCCTGATGGAGGACTTGTGAGAGAGAGGTTGTGTGCCTCTTTTCTCCCTCCTTATGACATCCTGAACATTCCTCTGTATTTACTCTTGGATGTGTAGGTATAGAACTTTTAAGCAACTTGCTGCCCTTTACTGGGGATCAAATATGGGTAAACAGGCCACCACTGTCTATATGAAGGGTTATTCACCATCACTGGATAGGAGTTTAGTTGCTCCTGTGAGAGAAAATTTACTGTTTGTCTGGCCTTTCATCTGTGGTTGACTCTGTGGCCCTGTCTTGTTCCAAGTGATGACCACTTTTTATATGAGATATTATACTAATATATAATATATATATATTTATTATATATATATTATATACAATTTTTCTCTTTAGGATGCTTGCTGGAAGGTTATTTTTGAGCCAATAAGTTTATACAACAGTAGGAATCTCCACTGCTGTATACTTCCCCCTCTTTTGTGGGCCCCCTCCTGCACATCAGGAAAATCCATCTGTTGGCTGGCTTGTCTCTAAGAAATTAGGAAACTAATTGGTCAGATTTAAATATCCAGTTGATTAAGGTAATTCCCTCCATCTGAGTAAAACGGAACTCTCTGTACTAGATATTAACCACTTCAACTCTCAGAAGAATTTACCCCCTTCCTGACCAGAGCACTTTTTGCGATAGGACACTGTCGCTTTAACTGACAATTGCGCGGTCTTGCAACGTTGCACCCAAACAAAATTGACGTCCTTTTTTTCCCACAAATAGAGCTTTCTTTTGGTGGTATTTGATCACCTCTGTAGCTTTTATTTTTTGCACTATAAACAAAGAAACAGAGTCAAGTTTGAAAAAAAAAGCTATATTTTTAACTTTTTGCTATAATAAATATCCCCCAAAAATATATAAAAAAACATTTTTTTCTCAGTTTAGGGCGATATGTATTCTTTTACATATTTTTGGTAAAAAATATTGCAATAAGCGTATATTGATTGGTTTGCGCAAAAGTTATAGCATCTACAAAATAGGGGATAGATTTATGGCATTTTTATTATTTTTTTTTTATTAGTAATGGCGGCGATCTGCAATTTTTATCGTGACTGCGACATTGCTGCGGACACATCGGACACTTTTGACACTATTTTGGGACCAGTGACACTTATACAGCGATCAGTTCTATAAAAATTCATTGATTACTGTGTAAAGGACACTGGCAGGGAAGGGGTTAAACATGAGGGGGCGATCAAGGGGTTAAGTGTATCCTAGGGAGTGATTCTAACTGTGGGGGGATGGGCTCACTACAACATGCCAGAGATCACTGCTCCCGATGACAGGGAGCAGTAGATCCCTGTCATGTTGCTAGGCAGAACAGGGAAATGCCTTGTTTACATAGGCATCTCCCCGTTCTGTCGCTCCGTGTCACGATCGCGGGCCCCCGGCAGACATCGTGCGGACCACGGGCACGGTCACAGAATAATACTTGCTTCTTAAAGGGGACGTACAGGTACGCCCATTTGCGCAGCCGTGCCATTGTGCCGACGTACATCGCTGTGGGCTGGTCGGCAAGCGGTTAACAATACCTCACCTAATTACATTTAAAATACCTTCCCTATACAGCTTTTAGAAAAGTCTTCTCTCCCTGTGGTTACAGTATTGTGCCTTGACCCAAGCTCTAGAAGAATTGTCCGAAATAATCGACTCAAGAATTGATTTTAGAGTATTTGGTAGTTTTTTTTTTTTTTTCTTTCCGGCCTGATAATAATCATATGTGATTTTGTAAAATGTAAAAAAATATATGTCTATTGTAACTGTATTGATGCAATAATACTTTAGTGTCAATGATGTATTCTCTTTTCAGTATTAAACTTCATGCAGCACTATGAATCTTCTGAAGAAGCTCTTTTGAGCGAAACATGTTAGTAGAGTACGAGTACAAGTGGCTGCAATGATGTATGAAATTTATGCAATTTACTATTTAATGTATTTTAAATTCATTGTTATTCAAAAAAAATTGACATTTTTTAAAAATATATTGTTTACTCAATTGGTACCTTAAAAGTCCCGCTCTCTGTATCCTTGAAATCTTTATTTCCATGGATGTGGTGCCCATTTTCGTTTTTTCATTAACCACAATCCTTCTCTTTTTGTAACTTTGTGTTATGAGGTTACATTTTATGCTTTTTTGTGTGCTTAAACTGCCCATCCCAGTACAAAAACAATAAGAATGCCATACAAACTAACTCAGAGTGGAAATCTTGTCCAAATGATGAAGAGACTTGGAGTTATTTTGTTTCAATAGATTTTTATTAGGTTTTAAAGCAATACAAGTAAATGGTATATGGGATAAGGAGCTTGAGCTCCGCTAAAGACATAAGTGTGAGTACATCAAACAGGGAAAGGGGGAAGGAAATAGAACCATGCTACACAACACAGCGGTAACAAACCGTAACATAATTCCATAATACCACTAAATAACAGGGTATCAGACGATGGACAGTGCTCCACTCTATCCAGGGTTGCCATGCTTTTAAGAAGGAAGAATGAGTTAGTGCTCATAGCCAGGGCCTTTTCGTAGGAAAAATTAGCATTAACTAGAGAGTGAACCTCTGAAGGGTTTGGAGATGCCTGGGATTTCCAGTGTTTTACAATTCTAGTTCTGGCAGCCAAAAGAACATGTATGAGGATGGTACAGGATTCCTTTAACCAACACTCTACTCCTATATTAAGGAGCACCAGGGCAGGAGAAATGTGGGAAATGATTCCTGTAATGTCCGATTGTATGCACGATAATTTACGCCAAAAACTAGTGAGGCACTTGGACCTGATTCACACCTATGCAGGTTGCGGTTTGCATACCCCAGGTAACTTTTGCGTTTTTCAATACACGTTTTTGATCCATTGAAGTCTATGAAACCAGAACACAACCTGCTGGTCCCTGGAGCTTTCCATACAATGAACAGATGTGATCGTGACAAATAGGTAACCATGTTAAATGGTCTGTAGTGTGTTTCTGCAAAACTGAAAAACCACAAAAAAATGCATAGGTGTGAACCAGGCCTTACAGTCCCAAAATATGTGGTATATCGATCCTGCTTGTCCCACCAGCACAATGGGGAGCTAGTGAGGGAAAAGGAGTGTATTCGTACAGGAGTGTAATATGACTGTGATACTATTTTTTTTTTTTTTAGCTAATTCCCAGTGTTGGACATTGTGTGTATAAAACCCTCTAGCTTTAGACCATTGGGCATCTGACAATTGCCTGTTAAGATCAAGATCCCATTGAATAATGGGCGTAGATTTGACAAAGTTAAGTTTATCTTGAAGAGTAAAAGAGCGAGATGCCTTCCCGTTTTGGGACAGGAGAGGTAAGAAAGGACCGCACCTTATGGTGTATCTTTATGGCTGGAGGTGGATATCTATGCAAAAATTGTGTTATTTGTAGTAAGGTGAAAAATTGGTGACTCGGGATCTGAAATTCCTCCACCAGTTTTCCAATGGCTTTGGGGGTACGGATGCATAATAAATCACCCTTTAGTGATAATGCCTTTGGTATGTAAGTGAGACACAGATAAATTTGGAATTAATGATTCTAGTAAGCAAACAGGTAGTGTGACTTCCAGGGTATGGGTAGGAAGTATAGGCATATCTAAGAAAGCCCTCCACGCTAGCAGGGATGGTTGCGTTGGGAAAAATAAACCGGTTAGGACATGGGGTTTCCATCTGTCTGCTAATAATAGGGAAAGCAGATCAGGGGCCGATGCTAAGGATTGTCTGATATCTGTCTAGAGAATATCCAGAGAGGATCTGAACCATTTCGTAACTGCTGGTTGGGTAGCCCAGTATTAGTCCCTTAAATCCATAAGACCCATTCCTACAGCCTTCCTATGTTTAAGTAACCATGCCTGTGCAGATCTTGGGCGCTTCCCTTGCCACACATATTGAGTGAGTAGAGATGTTAAAAATCTTAAGTACGTTCGAGGACCCGGAGAGGCCAGGAATGATGCAGACGACGTGATGACGCCGACCAGCAAGGTGGGAGGAGCCTGTGCGTAGAGCTCGCGGCGGGAGTTCGACTGCGGGACGCCGTGACAGACGGAGAGTGAGAGCTCCGGAACGGCGAATGAGATCACCTGCCGCAGCGCCCATCTCCCGGACCCCTCACCTCGCAGCGGTGGTGGACATCGGTTCACCGCAGGGGGAAAGATCTCGCCGCAGTTCCAGGAGCGGCGTCCATGCGGGTTTGACGGGGGCCCCCGCGCCTCCCCCCCTCTCTCCCCCTGCCTCCTTCTCCCCCTCTCTCGTATGCAGCAGCAGATTGCAGTGTCAGCGTTCCGGATACCGGCTTGGCTCGATTCCTCAGCCCGTATAATTTGGGCCGATCACCCCCCCTCCTCACAGGATGGCTTGGCGTAACGAGAAGAGCAGAAACTGGAGGTAAAAAGTCTGTTTGAGTGTGCTGGAGAGAGGTCAAACATTCCAGAAAGCATGATGACGGGTCTAATGCATTGGAGTCTAAGGTGGTAAGAACTGTGGTCTCTCAAAACCCTGAAAAGTAAATTCCTTGTATTTTACCGCATTATGTCTCCGCTGGAAAATGTTTGAATTAATATAAGCTGAAGACACTTTATATAGCAAAAGTTGGGGGAAGTAGATACTGGACTGGAGTTTGCTTATGTAGAATTACGGCTATATAAACTTCCAAATGCGATTATTTCAATGTACCGCCGAAAGATGTTTTGAGCAGTTTATGCAAGCTTAATTACTGGCCTGGGAATAGCAAGGGGGAGAAGAAATGTGTAGGAGGAATTGAGAGGCAAAAAGGGGAAGGGGGAAAAAAAGAGAAAAGAGAAAAGAGAAAGGGAATGGAATAATTCTGACTATGCGTATAACGGAATCCCGAAATAAAACACTTAAAAGATACCCCATCATTGGATTGCTCTTGAAAGGTGGATGGACTATGCTCTCCTGACTTGATTGCTCTTTTCCTTTTTTTCTTTTTCCTGCACCTTGTTTTCAGCGTCTTTTTTTGGTGAAATTTGTCCCTAGAGGACTGTGAAAGACACGGCACCATAAACGAGTAATGTCGCAGTAGCAGGACGGTACTGAAATTTATTGGGAGACGCACAGGAATGCAACTGTGGATGGAGACTGTGCGGTGGCTACCAAAGTAGGTCAGGATTTTAGGACTGCGGCCGCAATAATACCCAAACAAGGACCTCGGATCAGGGTTTCCCCTCTACCCCATTCTATCCTCCCTCCCCGGTGGTATTTGGGGATAAACCTCAGCTGTAAGGGTTTAGGGTGAATGCGGGCTAACCTACAAACTTTCTGTTTCTCCTTCACTTGCTACCCCTGTCTTGCCCATGTGCAATGACAATACACTAATCTGCAACCTCTTTATACTGGCCCGAGAAAGCCAATAAGAACTGAAATACATCACGGTGCAAGCCCCCTAGTTTATCCGAAACCCAGTAAACACGCTCTCATAAAGTTTACCTCCATTCGACGGTTGGAGAGGAGCTTGCTCTTGGAGCAGAGAGTGACTCCAACATTGTAGGACCGGACACGGGAGGAAGGAAGGGAGGCATCTCTAGGAGGGAAGGGGGAAGGAGAGAAACCTCTATTCATAAAAGAAGACCTCTAAAGAAAGAAAACTGGGGAAACTAATTAGGAAAGCAAAAATAAAGGACGCAAACATGAGTAAGCCCACTAGTAAAACAACAAAAGGGGGGACCCCTAAAACCCTGAAAGAGAAAAGTACAGAGAGTACCATTAAGCAGTACATGACTCATGGAGCCAGCCCCAAAAACCCAGAAGGAACAAGACAGAATCATCTTAAAACCGAACGGAAAAAGGGGTCAGAAAAAAAACTAGAGGTGACCCTTGACCAGGACTGTATCACTGAAAGCGAAACAGACGAAAGTAAGACTGAGGACCCTAAAGAGACAGAACACTTACCAACAAAAGGTGAGATGACGGCGATGCTGTTGCGACTAGAAAACGCAATAAAAGCCGACATAGGCCTTCTGAGGACAGATCTAGGACTCCTGTTAACACGAGTAGCAGAGGTCGAGGATAAGACCGACAAGCTGGCTCAAGAGCTGAATAATTTAAAGGACCAGATTAACCAAGCACATTTTAACCAGAGGAGACTACAATATAAAATCGAGGACCAGGAAAATCGCAATAGAAGACAAAACCTTAAAATTTAGATCAGTGCCCGAAGTCAGAGGAGAAGACCTCAAGATAATTATCAAAAAAATATTTTGTCCAGTACTAGGCAAAGGGGAGGATGAATTTCCTAGGATAGACAGAGTGCATCGCATAGGCATACCTAGGGACCTGAACACAGAACGACCACGAGACATCATTGTGTGATTTAGTCACTACGAGGATAAAGCGGAGATACGGGCAAGGACTAAGAGGCCTACGCTAACACAATATGAGGGTATAGAATTGCAGGTGTTTATGGACTTAGCCCCTGAGACCTTAGCTAGAAGACGACTACTCAAACCACTTCTGGAGATCATGAAAACCCGGAATATTCAATATAACTGGGGGTTCCCAGCCTGCTTACTGGGTTTTAGAGATGGGATTTCACCAAAATTGATTTTCCCGGAGGACTTGAGAGATTTCTGTGATAAACTGGAACTGCAGGTCCCAGAGATACCGGGATGGTCGGATGGTTAGGCTGCTGCGGATGGGTGGGGGGGTTTCTGGGGGGGATTGGGATGAGTATGGGGCTTGCCCTCCCCCTCCCCCCGGACCCCTGTCGGGTCCGGGGGGAGGGGGCGGGGTACATGCATGGGTCCCCTCGAAGTGCGGCTCAAGGATTGTCAAGAGGTTCGGGACCATAGGAGAGCCGGGGGCCGTAGAGGGGACACTTGGGGGTGGGGGGCACGGGTTTAGGGGGGGAGGCAGGAGGGGTGGGAAGTGGAGGGCAAGGGGAGGCGAGGGGTTGGGGGGGTGGGAGGGAGATGCTGATGGGCTTGACCAGAATGTATGTACTCTCCAGATAAGATGAACAGAATTCTTTTCCACTCTATAGATAACGATGCCAACTTTAAGTTTCATAACATACAACGTTAAGGGGCTAAACACACCCAATAAGCGGCATAAAATTATGAAGGGGTTAAGACAATACGAAGCAGATGTAGTTTATTTGCAGGAGACGCATATGTCACACGAATCAAATGTCAAACTGTACTCCAAAGATTTCCCTAATTGGTTTTGTGGTGACACAATCACCAAAAGAAGTAGAGGAGTAGCTATAGGGTTTGCCAAAAAAATAAGATTTTGTTTGGAGGAGTGTGTCCGACCCTGAGGGAAGATACCTCTTCTTTTTTTTTTTTTTATCTCAATAAATTTTTATTAAGAGTTTTCAAGAAATTACAAACAACACAAAATGCTTTGCAGTAACAGATTGCATCAGTAAATGCGTACAACTACATATGGTGGTAGGGAGATAGACGAATCGAGGCATAGGTATTTGAGCGTATGACAAGCACATCTTATATAACTTGAGAAAATAAAGCTATTGTGAACCATTACGTGGGCACTGCTAACGCCGTCACTTAACCATTGCTTAAAACCTATACGATCATGGGTAGCGCAAAAAAGGAAAGATTGTGGTACTTGTTCTGCTCGGGCACCCCTAATAGGGATCAGTTCTGTGCCCGTGCAGAAAAGCTCCTGATAAAAAGACAGAAGAGGGGAGTCTTAATCAATCAAAGAGTGATATCCTAGCTGTATATAGGTAGTAGACCCCTTATGTCGAGCTGTCAGAGAGGTCAAAATAGTCTGTAAAGTGTGAGGTTTTAGTCCAGTCAATCCAGGGGGACCAGGTTTGTGATGTGAGTCTTCGGTCTTTTCTGAGTTGTAGGGTGGTTTCGTGTACAAAATGAGTTTGTACTGTGTGTAAAACTTCCTGAATTGTGGGGGGATCTGTGTCTTTCCACCGTCTGGTGATGGATAATCTCGCTGCTAGTAGTATGTGGGTCACAATGGGTTTCAAGTGGGGGGGGGTAGAGGTTAATGTCCAGGGATAGGAGGGCCAAAGAGGGGGTAATGGGGGTGAGAATGTTGGTGATTCTGTGCAGGATATGAAAGATTTGTGTCCAGTAAGGTCTGATTTTGGGACAGTCCCAAAGGGTCCTTAGTCCACAGTTTCTCCAGCAAGTGTGTTTCGTATTCCTATCAAATTTGGATATTCGATCAGGCGTCAGATACCAACGGTATGTGATTTTGTATGCTAGCTCCCATAGTGACGAGCAGCAGGTGGCCTTGTATATAGACTTACATGCTGCCTCCCATTGGTCTGTCGTGTATGTGTTATTTAGATCTTCCTCCCATTTAAGTATAGGTGACGTTTTGGTGAACATGTTTTTGTGTTGTAGTAAATTATAAAACAGTGAGATGCCCTTGCGATGAGGTGATGAGGCTCTATAGAAGATCCATGCTTCTTGGGGGAAGTGAACATGACCAGAATTTCAGTGATTTTATGCAGTGCTGGGTGCGAATATATAGGAATATATCCGAGTTGGGTAGTTGGAATTCTTTTTTGGGGACTGGGAAGGTTTTCAGTTTGCTATTATCAGTGAGGTCTGTGACATGGGTAATGCCGTGTTTTTTCCAGGAGGTGAAGGAGGTGTACTCCATCAAGTATTGGAGAGATTCTATTGGGACCTGAAGTTTGGCAGGAATTGAGTGTTCAGACAGTGTTTGTGTGAGTTTGGACCAGGCTCTATATGTTGCTACTAATGTGGGGGATAAGTGGGGTGGGATCTTTGCCCCGAACGAGATGGCGTGAAGCCAGGCTGGGAGATTGCCCGCTTGGACCAATGTTGATTCGATCTTGCCCCAGATCGAGGGTAGAGGGGAAGGAAGGAACCATTCCTTGGCTTGCGATAGCAGGGAGGAGATGTAGTAGTCTTGGAAGTCAACGTAGCCCACCCCTCCTGTATGTCTTTGTTTAATAAGCTGGTGGTGTTTGCATCTGGATTTTTTACCTTGCCAAATGTACGAGGAAAGTAGTGATTGTAACGCTCTAAAATAGTGCAGTGGCAAGGGGCGGGTATAGTGCGAAAAAAGTAGAGTATTTGCGGTAGATGGATCATTTTAAATGCTGCTAGGCGTCCTAACCAGGAGAGTTCAGTGAGTGCGAGTTTAGTCAGTTGGTGTTGAAGCTTAAGTTTAAGTGGAAGGTAATTAGCTGAGAACAGCTCTTTAGCTGATCGTGTTAATTGGATACCGAGATACGTTATGCTAGCGGTTGCCCAGGCATAGGGAAGGCGTTGTTGGAGCTGTGTGCGGACGTTGTCAGGTATATTTATATCTAGAATATTCGATTTAGTGTTGTTTACCTTGTAGTAGGATATGTCACTGAAGGATGTGAGAATTCGCTGAATTTCAGGTAGGGACTGTTCCGGACGGGTGATCATAAGGATCACGTCGTCTGCAAACAGGCTAATTTTGTGTTCTATACCCCCCAATGGGATGCCCGAGATTAGTGGGTTAGATCTGATGGATTCGGCTAGGGGTTCCATAACCATATTAAATATGAGAGGGGACAGGGGGCAACCCTGTCTCGTTCCGTTGGATATGAGGAATGGCGTGGATAAGGTGTCCGCGGAGTATACTTGGGCGGAGGGGTTGGAGTAGAGGGCCATAATGGCATTATGAATAGGTCCCGTGAATCCAAATGTATGTAGCACTGCAGATAGGTATCCCCAATGTACCCTATCAAATGCCTTTTCGGCGTCTAGGGATAGGAGAAGAGATGGGGTTTTGGAGGAGTCTAGGTGGTGGATTATGTTAATCATGCGTCTGGTGGCGTCCGAGGCTTGACGCCCCCTAGTGAATCCAGATTGGTCCGGGGCTATAAGGGAGGGCAGGATATTTTCAAGTCTATGGGCGAGAATTCTAGCGTACATTTTTACATCTGTGTTAAGGAGAGATATGGGGCGGAAATTTTTGGGGGTTGTGGGTTCTTTGCCCGGTTTTGGCAGTGTGACAATCATGGCATTAAGCATTTCTTTCGGGAAAGTAGCAGTTGAGGTTGCTGAGTTGAAAACTTGGCAGAGGGTAGGGGCTAGGAGTTGTTGGAATTGTTTATAGTATTCCCCCGTGAAACCATCAGGGCCCGGGGATTTGGAGCTGGGTAGTTTGCTAATTACCTTAAGAGTTTCTTCTAAAGTGAAGGGTTCATTTAGGGAGGAAAGCTGGTCTTGTGACAGGGACGGGAGTTTTTGTAGGTCTAGGAAGGACTGTATTGCATCAGTGGAAGGTTGCGTGGTGCCTGGGTCAGTATTGAGATTATACAAATCGGCATAGTATGTGCTGAATGCGTCAGCGATTTGTTGTGGCTTGAGGAGTTTTTCATTGGAATGTGGGTGATAAATGAAGGGTATTTTGGTTTTGGACCTAAATCCTTTGATTTTCAGGGACATGGCTTTACCAGCTTTGTTGCCCGTGGTGTATGAGGTGGCTTTGAGGATTTTGTATGATTTTTCATATTTTTCAAGAAGGAGAGCCCTTAGTTTGTGGCGCAGGGTAAATATTTTAGCCTGTAGTTTAGGGGAGGGGTGTGTTTTGTTTAGAGATTCAGCCGTGGCTATGTCAGTCGTCAGGTCATCTAGTTTTTTAGTTCTATTCTTTTTTGCTCTAGCTCCCATTTGTAGAAAACCCCCCCTGATTACCGCCTTATGAACGTTCCATATCACCAGCGGGTCAGACACTGAGCCTTGGTTGTGAGAAAATAATTCTTTTAAGCTTTGGGGTTTGATAGCATGGGGTACTGAGGAGGTAGTTATTTGCCCTCCAAATATATGTGGCTGTTTGGGGTAATACCCCAGATATCGTAATGCTGACAGGCGCATGGTCTGACCAGGTGGTGGCGTGGATAGTAGATTGTGAAACAGAGTGTAGCAATTTCTTGTCTGCTAAGAAAAGGTCTATTCGAGAGTAGGTGTTGTGACGCGGGGAGAGGAAAGTAAAGTCTCTCTCGCTCGCGTGACAACACCTCCATACATCATACAGTTCATTATTAGTGATAAATTTGTCCAGAGGGGACGCATGGCGTTTAGTGCTAGTGGTAGAGTCAAGAGAGTTGTTTGGTACTAGGTTAAAGTCACCACACATTAGTAGCTGGCCTTTTTGCAGTTTGCGTGCTGTTCGGAGCGTCTTCCTGATAAATGGCATTTGGCCTGTGTTGGGGGCGTATACGGAGACCAGGGTGTATTGAACATTGTTCATAGAGCAAATTAGTATGACGAAGCGGCCTTCGGGGTCCAGTTCACAGTGAAGTAGCTGGAAGGATACAGTGTCTCTGATAGCAATCATTACGCCCCTTTGTTTTTTATGATATGCGGATTGGTAAATGTGAGGAAAGTGCCTATTTAGGCATTTGGGTGATGCATCAGCAGCAAAGTGGGTTTCCTGTATGCAAAGTATATCACAGTTCTGAGAAAGTGCAGTTTTCCAAAGTGATGCCTGTTTAGCTGGGTGGTTGAGACCTTTGGCATTGAGGGAGAGTATTGTGATGCTCATCTTTGGTGTGGTGGTGGTGGGTGTATGCGTAGAAGTTACTCGCAGTTCGTCGGTCCGTTTGTGGAGGTCGGGTACCTTAGTGATGTTGGATGAGAGGGTCGGATGAGATGTCCGGTGGACTCTTCCGGATTGAGGACAGTCGGGTGGAGGTAGATGCGTGAGTTGTGGCGTCAGTTGTTCAGGCGATGTTGGATGAGAAGGTTGGTTGAGTGGTGGGGAGCTTTGGTCCAAAAGAGCTGTAGGGGTCTGCTAGGAGAAAATACAGGTTAATGCAATAAATCAATCAACAATTGCGATGTGCTTGTCCGCTAACTTGGAGTGAAATAGAGTGCCTCGACGGAAAGAAAAAGGATTCGAGAAAAAATTAAAAGGAGAAAAGGAACAAAATTTTTTAGACCAGTTACTGGTAACTGGTTACTGATAGCCAGGTAGGTCAGTGTGGGTTATCCCAACTGATCAGCTGGCTAGAGTGTGGGGAAAGTCAGGCAAGCAGATGACAGTGGCCATACCCAGACCGGTCCGGGTTGGGTGTTTGCCGATGCAGGTGGGCAAGTGGTTCAAGTCATTCTGTTCTTGAGTGTTGCTCGTTCAGATCCAAAGGAGAAGGGGTTCCGCTTGTCGTGAGGTTGTTGTGAATTAAGGGGGGGTTCGGGGATGATACCCCACGAGTGCAGTAATTTCAAGCCGCCTTTCAGTGTTGAGACGGTATGGGGTATACCATTATAGGTGATCAGGAGTGTGGCAGGGTGGCGCCATTTGTATATTATCTTGTGGTTATTAAGAGCCTTGGTGATCGTTTTGAGTTGCCTCCGCATTTGGAGGGTATATTGGGATAGGTCAGCGTATAGCTGGATATCCGAGTAAGGCGGGGGTAGGGCGACATTTCTCTGGCTTTTAGGAGAATCTGTTCTTTGGCCTGGTAAAAGTGCACCGTCAGGAGTACATCTCTGGGTATGTCTGCTTCTAGATGGCGGGGTTTGGGTAGGCGGTGGATTCTGTCTATGGTAAGCTCGATAGGAGAAAGGTCAGGAAGCATGCTGGAGAACATGGTGCTGGCGTATCCGTGGAGTTCTTTAGGTTGCACAGATTCAGGGATACCCCTAATTTTTATATTGTTTCTCCTGGAGCGATCTTCAAGGTCTGCGAGCTTCGCTTTCACCCAGAGAGAGTCCTCCTTTTGTTCAGTATAGGCATCAACAAGATCATTGATGGTATCTGTGCAATCCTCCATTTTGTGTTCCATAAAGGCTACTCTGTTGTCAATGTGTTTCAATTCCAGGGAGAACTGGTTAATCAGGGTAGTGAAGTTAGACATAAGGGAGGATTGCAGGGATAAGAGCATGTCCTTCATAGTGGTGTCTAACACTGGTTGGCCCGTTGTGGGGAATTGGGCAATGGATGACTGCAGTGAGGAGATGGTAGATATGTCATGTAGTGCTGTACTCACTGCGCCTGGGGCCTGTTGTTGCATATCCAGCTTCATCCTGGATTTTGCTGGGCTGTGTATCTCCGGAGTAGTGGGGGACAGGTCCGGGGATGTGGATGGTCCCATTCCAGGGTGTATTGGCTGTGGATGATGTTGTCCCGGCCTAGCAGGGTATCCCAGGGCCTGGTGTGATGAATCCCCGGCGGCGCCATCTTGGGCCTTGTTGTACTGACGGCGCGGCTGGAACGAAAATGATTCCAGCCGCTTCGGTCCCTTCTCTTGGTTCCGCTTTCGGGACATTGTGGTCTGCGGGTCGTTGGGGGTCTCCGGTGGTCGGGGGGAGCCGGGTATCGTCGCTGTGTGGCCCGATTGTAGCTTCCCGGCCGGTCTGGATGGCGGAGCTCACTGCTGAGGCGTCCATTCAAGTCTGCGCGCAAGCCACGCCCCCAAGATACCTCTTCTTGAAAGGCAAATTGGGAGAAAAGGAAGTCACCCTTGCTAATATATATGCCCCTAATATTAATCCAGGGACATATTTAACCAGAATATTGGGAAAATTAATAGAGTTCAAAAAAGGAGCTCTGATATTGATGGGAGACATGAACTTTTGCTTGGATCCACAAGGGGACAGTACGTCCCGTGTGCAGGGGATTAGCAACGTACAATTAAGAAGAGTCAAACAAACTATATGCATGCCAATTGACAGATGTTTGGAGAAGTCAACATCCTAAAGATAAAGATTACTCATTTTACTCCCCTGTACACGGGACGTATTCTAGAATCGACTACATATTTTTGGAGCATAGTATATTGGACAAGGTACTCGAATCCAACATTGGGATAATCTCATTATCAGACCATGCCCCGGTTAAGATGAAAATACAAATAATAGGAGACTGGAAGATATTCCCCAGGTGGAGACTGAATGAGAAGATAATACGAGATGTAGAAGGAGCTGAGAAAATAGGCAAGGAGCTAGAACATTATACCAAGAAATAATAAAAAAAAGGGATGAATTCAAAACATTAATGGAACAAGAAACTAAAAAAAACTTTCATTACCTATCCAGGGAAAAATATTTCGGGGTTAATAAATCCCCAAAGTACCTAGCAAAAATGTTACAGAAGAAAAAAACTAAATTTTATAGAGAAAATACAGATGGATAACGGGGCTTTAGAATACACCACAAAGGGGATAGCACAAATATTTAAGAACTACTATGAGAAATTATACGCAGTTGAGCAGGAAGGGGACTGGGCGGAGAAGGATAAAAACAGGAAAGTTAAAGATTTTTTAAGTCAAGCTGGCCTAGCAAAGATTACAGAGTGCGACCGAGAGAATGGGAAAAGCCCAGGACCAGACGGGTTCACTGTTTTCTATTACAAAAAGTTTCAGAAAATTTTGATCCTGAGGCTATGTCGGTATTTAAATGGCCTGGGAATAGAGTACCAAACGAGCAAAGAGGCTTTATCAGCCTCAATCACGGTCATAAAGAAAGACGGCAAAGACGCAGCGTGCTGCTCCAACTAACGGCCAATCTCTCTGCTCAACGCGGATATTAAACTTTTCGCTAAAGTTCTGGCAGTTAGGATGAAAACCCTCATGAACAAATTGGTACACCCAGATTCAAGCGGGATTCGTCCCAGGCAGGGAAGGTAGGGATAATGGGGTGCGAACCCTGCTCCTACTCCTACAAGAGAAAGAGAAGATGAGTTCAAGTGTACTCCTATCAACAGATGCCCAGAAGGCTTTTGATAGGGTGGATTGGTCCTTTATGTTCAGGACTTTAGAGGAAATGGGGATTGGCCCAAACATTGCTCAGCGGATTGGGACGCTATAATACCATCCGACAGCTACAATTAAGATTAACGGCACAGACTCTCCCCCCTTCGAAATGAAAAAACGGGACAAGACAGGAATGCCCATTGTCACCTCTCTTGTTTGTCCTATCCCTTGAACCTCTGTTGTCCACAATTAGGAATGAGCCTGGGATAGAGGGATTCAAGGTCGGGGAGGAGGAACACAAACTATCTGCTTATGCAGATGATGTCCTGTTTTATATTAGTAAACCTGTGGTAACTCGTGAAATCGAGAAGGGGTTGGGACTTTGAATGAAGCAGTTGAGAATGCAGAGGTAGAGGTAAAAAAAATATTTATTTCATGACAATATATAACAAAGGATTAATTTCATATATATACAACCATGTATAGTATGCACAAAATATTAACATCATGGATAAAAAATGGTCTAAATGGGTACATGGTGGTCAGAATAGTAACATCTATAACAATAATAATATGACCTGCACGTGCTGCAGACGGCATGCCTGGTAGCTATATTAGTAGTCGCATGGGGTATAAGTATAGTGGTACTGTCTAGTGTTGATATCATCAAAATATCATTGGTATGGCTGTGGCATCAAAATAAAGCTCTACGCGTTTCGTGGGTGTTTCCCCACTCGTCAGGAGCAGATGCGACAGATTCCTGAAAAATATACGGATATGATAAGCCATACACTATATAGAATAGACTGGGAAGAATAGTGGTAACGGTTGTTACCCATACACACTTACCAAACCTGGCAGGTAGCGCGACAATTGAAAACCGGCATGGAGGGAGTCGGAGGCACAAAATTCGGAGCACTCTGTGCTCGGGAGGCTTGGGCGGACGCCCCCTTACGCATCGGCGCCACAGTCCTCACGTCAAACGTGTGACGTCTACTCTGACGTCATCACGCTGACGTTTAATAACACCCTGCGTGGACTCCGTGAGGGAGATTTTGGCGCCAATCGCTGAGCGTCTGATCAGCTCAGGTGCGGACGCCCTCCCCTCCACGGCTCACGCATGTGGCGTTGGCGGCACACATATATATACACATCTCCCAGTTGGAGCGGGCTGTTCAAGCGACCGGTCTCCTCTTGGGATGACTGCAAACTGGCTGTTTTTCCGCCAATGTTGCATGGTATGCAGCACATGGGTAAGCGTTTTTGGGTTTAGGCTCGCTCCGTTTGTCACACTGTTTGTTGTTTTTTCACTCAGTTTTTTTTTTTTCATTCATTTTGCCACTATTTATTTATCACACACACATTATTTTAACAACTGTACATCCCTTCACATGCACATCACAACTTTTCTCCCCTTACTATTTTCTCACATAGAGTAAACACTGGGCCCATTTATCATTTATTACTTATTCATTCCCTCACAATTCATAACTGTTTCAAACCACTCATACATCCTAATGTATATTAAATAAATATTTGTCCCCAGACACCCTTGTTTAAAGAGATATACACTATCACTGCTGTCAAATGGAGACCTCCCCTCTACCCAAGCGCCCTTTTAACACCACCCGCCACTGCAAGTGTATACAGTGCCGCCTCAGCTCCTGCATTGAATTTTGTGCCTCCGACTCCCTCCATGCCGGTTTTCAATTGTCGCGCTACCTGCCAGGTTTGGTAAGTGTGTATGGGTAACAACCGTTACCACTATTCTTCCCAGTCTATTCTATATAGTGTATGGCTTATCATATCCGTATATTTTTCAGGAATCTGTCGCATCTGCTCCTGACGAGTGGGGAAACACCCACGAAACGCGTAGAGCTTTATTTTGATGCCACAGCCATACCAATGATATTTTGATGATATCAACACTAGACAGTACCACTATACTTATACCCCATGCGACTACTAATATAGCTACCAGGCATGCCGTCTGCAGCACGTGCAGGTCATATTATTATTGTTATAGATGTTACTATTCTGACCACCATGTACCCATTTAGACCATTTTTTATCCATGATGTTAATATTTTGTGCATACTATACATGGTTGTATATATATGAAATTAATCCTTTGTTATATATTGTCATGAAATAAATATTTTTTTTACCTCTACCTCTGCATTCTCAACTGCTTCATTCAAAGTCCCAACCCCTTCTCGATTTCACCAATACAGGGATGGAGGCGCTCACCCACGCCTCATTCAAAGTCCCGAAACCCCTTCTTTCTATTAACCAATTTAGGGATGGAGGCAGTTGAGAAATTGGATTGGCAGTGTTCCCCTGCTACCCATGCCTGAGGTTCTCCCTCGCATATCTGTATGCCCCTTGTGGGACCTATATGCTTGGGACAGTCATATATTTTGCTCATTGTGGACGCACATATGGTTTTAATAATAATATTAACAGACGGCATTACAGGTACTGGTCACATGGTTGTATAGGATTATTAATATAATCTTCTCCCTCCTACACACATATCACCTTGGCGGTGGGTTGCGGCAGTATGGTCTGCTGAGCATGCTGGTGATGTTGGGGGGCTTTTTTCGCTGCGGGAGCTGCGATGCGCTCGGTGGGTCCGCCCTACCCTCCCCTTGCACTCTGTGCTCGGGAGGCTTGGGCGGACGCCCCCTTACGCATCGGCGCCACAGTCCTCACGTCAAACGTGTGACGTCTACTCTGACGTCATCACGCTGACGTTTAATAACACCCTGCGTGGACTTCGTGAGGGAGATTTTGGCGCCAATCGCTGAGCGTCTGATCAGCTCAGGTGCGGACGCCCTCCCCTCCACGGCTCACGCATGTGGCGTTGGCGGCACACATATATATACACATCTCCCAGTTGGAGCGGGCTGTTCAAGCGACCGGTCTCCTCTTGGGATGACTGCAAACTGGCTGTTTTTCCGCCAATGTTGCATGGTATGCAGCACATGGGTAAGCGTTTTTGGGTTTAGGCTCGCTCCGTTTGTCACACTGTTTGTTGTTTTTTCACTCAGTTTTTTTTTTTTTCATTCATTTTGCCACTATTTATTTATCACACACACATTATTTTAACAACTGTACATCCCTTCACATGCACATCACAACTTTTCTCCCCTTACTATTTTCTCACATAGAGTAAACACTGGGCCCATTTATCATTTATTACTTATTCATTCCCTCACAATTCATAACTGTTTCAAACCACTCATACATCCTAATGTATATTAAATAAATATTTGTCCCCAGACACCCTTGTTTAAAGAGATATACACTATCACTGCTGTCAAATGGAGACCTCCCCTCTACCCAAGCGCCCTTTTAACACCACCCGCCACTGCAAGTGTATACAGTGCCGCCTCAGCTCCTGCATTGAATTTTGTGCCTCCGACTCCCTCCATGCCGGTTTTCAATTGTCGCGCTACCTGCCAGGTTTGGTAAGTGTGTATGGGTAACAACCGTTACCACTATTCTTCCCAGTCTATTCTATATAGTGTATGGCTTATCATATCCGTATATTTTTCAGGAATCTGTCGCATCTGCTCCTGACGAGTGGGGAAACACCCACGAAACGCGTAGAGCTTTATTTTGATGCCACAGCCATACCAATGATATTTTGATGATATCAACACTAGACAGTACCACTATACTTATACCCCATGCGACTACTAATATAGCTACCAGGCATGCCGTCTGCAGCACGTGCAGGTCATATTATTATTGTTATAGATGTTACTATTCTGACCACCATGTACCCATTTAGACCATTTTTTATCCATGATGTTAATATTTTGTGCATACTATACATGGTTGTATATATATGAAATTAATCCTTTGTTATATATTGTCATGAAATAAATATTTTTTTTACCTCTACCTCTGCATTCTCAACTGCTTCATTCAAAGTCCCAACCCCTTCTCGATTTCACCAATACAGGGATGGAGGCGCTCACCCACGCCTCATTCAAAGTCCCGAAACCCCTTCTTTCTATTAACCAATTTAGGGATGGAGGCAGTTGAGAAATTGGATTGGCAGTGTTCCCCTGCTACCCATGCCTGAGGTTCTCCCTCGCATATCTGTATGCCCCTTGTGGGACCTATATGCTTGGGACAGTCATATATTTTGCTCATTGTGGACGCACATATGGTTTTAATAATAATATTAACAGACGGCATTACAGGTACTGGTCACATGGTTGTATAGGATTATTAATATAATCTTCTCCCTCCTACACACATATCGCCTTGGCGGTGGGTTGCGGCAGTATGGTCTGCTGAGCATGCTGGTGATGTTGGGGGGCTTTTTTCGCTGCGGGAGCTGCGATGCGCTCGGTGGGTCCGCCCTACCCTCCCCTTGCACTCTGTGCTCGGGAGGCTTGGGCGGACGCCCCCTTACGCATCGGCGCCACAGTCCTCACGTCAAACGTGTGACGTCTACTCTGACGTCATCACGCTGACGTTTAATAACACCCTGCGTGGACTTCGTGAGGGAGATTTTGGCGCCAATCGCTGAGCGTCTGATCAGCTCAGGTGCGGACGCCCTCCCCTCCACGGCTCACGCATGTGGCGTTGGCGGCACACATATATATACACATCTCCCAGTTGGAGCGGGCTGTTCAAGCGACCGGTCTCCTCTTGGGATGACTGCAAACTGGCTGTTTTTTTTTTTCCGCCAATGTTGCATGGTATGCAGCACATGGGTAAGCGTTTTTGGGTTTAGGCTCGCTCCGTTTGTCACACTGTTTGTTGTTTTTTCACTCAGTTTTTTTTTTTCATTCATTTTGCCACTATTTATTTATCACACACACATTATTTTAACAACTGTACATCCCTTCACATGCACATCACAACTTTTCTCCCCTTACTATTTTCTCACATAGAGTAAACACTGGGCCCATTTATCATTTATTACTTATTCATTCCCTCACAATTCATAACTGTTTCAAACCACTCATACATCCTAATGTATATTAAATAAATATTTGTCCCCAGACACCCTTGTTTAAAGAGATATACACTATCACTGCTGTCAAATGGAGACCTCCCCTCTACCCAAGCGCCCTTTTAACACCACCCGCCACTGCAAGTGTATACAGTGCCGCCTCAGCTCCTGCATTGAATTTTGTGCCTCCGACTCCCTCCATGCCGGTTTTCAATTGTCGCGCTACCTGCCAGGTTTGGTAAGTGTGTATGGGTAACAACCGTTACCACTATTCTTCCCAGTCTATTCTATATAGTGTATGGCTTATCATATCCGTATATTTTTCAGGAATCTGTCGCATCTGCTCCTGACGAGTGGGGAAACACCCACGAAACGCGTAGAGCTTTATTTTGATGCCACAGCCATACCAATGATATTTTGATGATATCAACACTAGACAGTACCACTATACTTATACCCCATGCGACTACTAATATAGCTACCAGGCATGCCGTCTGCAGCACGTGCAGGTCATATTATTATTGTTATAGATGTTACTATTCTGACCACCATGTACCCATTTAGACCATTTTTTATCCATGATGTTAATATTTTGTGCATACTATACATGGTTGTATATATATGAAATTAATCCTTTGTTATATATTGTCATGAAATAAATATTTTTTTTACCTCTACCTCTGCATTCTCAACTGCTTCATTCAAAGTCCCAACCCCTTCTCGATTTCACCAATACAGGGATGGAGGCGCTCACCCACGCCTCATTCAAAGTCCCGAAACCCCTTCTTTCTATTATCCTGTGGTAACTCTGCCCCGACTTATGAATACAATAAAAAAATACGGCAAATTATCAAATTTTAAAATCAATCAGGCGAAGTCGGAGGTCCTAAATATAAACACCAAAAATGTAGAAAAACAAAAGCTACAAAAGGATTTTAAATTCCCCTGGCGTAAAGAAATTGAAATATTTAGGCATTAAGTTAGTACCCTCAATAAAAAAAAAATATTTAAATTAAATTTCATCCCATTGTTGGATGAAATTAAGAAAGAGCAAAAGACTGATACATAGACCACTGTCGTGGTTTGGGAGAATCCACTCACTCAAAATGTTTATTTTGCCTAAAATCTTATATAAATTCCAAATGATGCCCATCGCGCTACCCAATTACTTTTTGGCAAAACTCAAAGCTTTATTCATGTTTTTTGTGTGGAATGGGAACAAACCCAGAATTGCTTTTGCCACTCTTAAACAGGAGAAGAATAAAGGAGGATTGGCAGTCCCTGACATACACCTTTATTATAAGGCCATCGTGCTCTCAAGAATTATAGAATGGATAAAAGAAAATAAAAATGAAAAAAGATGGGTCAATATAGAGTTCACCCTTAGTAAGGCACAATTAGGTAAAATTATATGGAACCCCCCTAAACATAGCAGTAAAGTCACACTAAATGCACTGAGGATATGGGACGGAATATACAAGAAATTGAATGGGCACTACAACTCACCTCTTATAGCTTTAAAAGGAAATGAATTTTTCGCATCGGGGCTGAAGATTAATGGGGGGAATTGGATGAAACACGAACAAACACAGGTGGGGGATATTTTAAAGGATGGGAAGATCCTTCCACTTCAGGAGTTAAAAGTTAAGGAAGGTTTTGAGGTAATCGACGTGTGGCGGCACCGCCAGCTCAACTGTTTCACTGAGAGTCTGCCCCACCCTCTGAGAGAAACGTCAGATCTAACTGCACTTGAGAGGCTGTGTTTGAACAATAATACCAGGGGGTACTATCTCTAGGTGGTGCAGTGGTGTTAAATTTTTTTTTTAAATTAACACATAGGTCCGCAAAGGACAATAAGTCTGCTGAAACAAATTATAAAATCCTTTCGAGATGGTACGCTACCCCTGATAAGACTTGCAAATACCAACAGGGCAATTCAGGGAACTGCTGGAGAGGGTGTGGTGAATCAGGTGCAATGGCACATATCTGGTGGATGAAAAAGTAAGAAATGTGGCGCTTGCAAGATAAATGAACAATGCCAAAAATCACAGTTAAAATGCACTACAATTAAATTATGTGGAATAAAATAAATAACATATATATATAAATATATAAAAATCGAGTAGGGGAGGGGGAGCATAATGGGAAGGGAATGGAAGAGGTACAGGATCTGTGGGAGTACCAATATTTTGTAGGAGGCCAGACAACCACACCAAGATAGATTGACTTTAAATAGCTGGTGACATTCTTCAGTTATTTGCTAAGTAGGGGTTTGTAGTTAGTGTAGCCTAAGGAAAATACTCTTGGTGTTCGGGTGATACCCAGATACGGTATACCATCTACAGCTCAGGAGTAAGGAAATTGAGTTTGAAGGCTGTTTTTTAACCGCTGTGACACATTCAGGCTCCATATGAGCGAGTTAGAAAAGTTAACCTTATAATACGAAATCTTGCTAAATTGAGTAAGTATTTCATGTGCTTTTGGTAAGGAAGATTGAGCATTCGTTAGAAGCAGGATTACATCATTCGCAAAAAGATTGATCTTATGTTGCCTGGTACTAAACTGGAATCCTAGGATGGAAGGGTGGCATCATGAAGGCTAAGGAACACACCAGACAGGCAAGGGATACATTTGTGGAGAAGTTTAAAGCAGGGTTAGGTTATAAACAAAATATCCCAAACTTTGAACATCTCACAAAGCACTGTTCAATCCATCATCTGAAAATGGAAAGAGTATGGCACAACTACAAACCTACCAAAACATGGCCGTCTACCTAAACTGACAGGCCGGGCAAGGAAAGCATTAATCAGAGAAGCAGCCAAGAGGCCTATGGTAACTCTGGAGGACCTGCAGAGATCCACAACTCAGGTGGCAGAATCTGTTCACAGGACAACTATGATGCCTTGTACACACAGTCGGATTTTCCGACGGAAAATGTGCGATCGGATCATGTTGTCGGAAAATTCGACCGTGCGTGGGCTCCATCGGACTTTTTCCGTTGGAATTTCTGACGCACAAAGTTTGAGAGCTGGATCTCAAATTTTCCCGACAACAAAATCCGATCGTGTAAATTCAGATCGTGTGTAGCCTAGTCCGACACACAAAGTGCCACGCATACTCAGAATAAATTACGAGACAAATGCTATTGGCTACTGGCCCATTTATAGGCCCGACGTACGTGTTGTACGTTACCTCGTTTAGAACGATCGGATTTTCCGACAACTTTGTGAGACCGTGTGTATGCAAGACAAGTTTGGCCCAAAATCCGTCAGAAAAAATCCGACGGATTTTGTCGTTGGAATGTCCGACCGTGTGTATAGGGCATAAGTCATGCACTCTACAAATCTGGCCTTTATGGAAGAATGGTAAGAAGAAAGCCATTGTTGAAGGAAAGCCAAAAGATGTCCCATTTGCAATTTGCAAGAAGCCATGTGAGGGACACGGCAAACATGTGGAAGAATGTGCTCTGGCCAGATGAGACCAAAATTGAACTTTTTGGCCTAAAAGCAAGACTTGTATCACCCTGAACACACCATCCCCACCGTGAAACATGGTGGTGGCAGCATCATGTTGTGGGGATGCTTTTCTTCAGAAGGGACAGGGAAGCTTGTCAGAGGTGATGGAAAGATGGATGGAGCCAAATACAGGGCAATATTGGAAGAAAACCCGAGTCTGCAAAAGACTTAAGATTGGGGCGAAGGTTCATTTTCCAGCAGGATAACGACCCTAAACATACAGCCAGAGCTACAATGGAATGGTTTACATCAAAGCATATTCCTGTATTAGTATTCTTTCTTTGATGCCCAGTCAAAATCCAGACCTAAATCCAATTGAGAATCTGTGGCAAGACTTGAAAATTGCTGTTCACAGATGCTCTCCATCCAATCTGACAGAATGTGAGCTATTTTGCAAAGAAGAATGGGCAAAAATGTCACTCTCTAGATGTGCAAAGCTGGTAGGGACATATCCAAAAAGACTTGCAGCTGTAATTTTTGGTCTATCACATAAATTCCCCAAAAAATCATTTACGTTTACTTTTGAATTTCCTTCTCGCTAACTGGGTCATTCAGTGCCTCTAGTAGTTCTGTTGAGAGTGTCGAGTCGTTCTTTAGGCTATGAAGATCGCTGTAATATTTAGCAAACATCCGCTAATTTTTGAGGGTTTGCAACAGCCTGTTGTGTGGTGGGATGAATAAGGTGGGAAACCCTGGTTGCAGCTGTTCTAATTTTAAGTCGACGAGCCAGGAACCTTCCAGGCTTATTATCTAAGGAGTAAAAACCCACTTTAAGTTGTTTTAAGTGTCTGTCGTGTTGGTTTAAGCAGGTGGAGTCTAAGGTCCCTACACAGTTTGGTCAAGGTGGCCAGGTTAACGGGCGCGGGCCTATGTTTGTTATCAGTTTCTAAATTCCGGATTTCCTGAGATTATCAAGGCGTTGGTTATAGGCTTTCTTTGCCCTCGCACCCAGCTGGATAAGAATACATTGATTGTAAGCCTTATGGGCATTTCACAGGGAGAATTGATCCATGCCTGAAGGTGCGTTGAGAGCAAAGAATTTGCCAAGATGCTGGGATACCATGCATTTACTAGGGGGGTCTTCCAAAATGTTATTGTTGCAGCACCACACTCAAGCTTTAGTGCCAGAATCCTTCTTGGTTATTTCTAATTTAATCTCAGCAAAGGACACTCATTGTAAGAGTCATTTATCAGTCAGGAACATATCTATTTGGGAGTATGTGTCTGGCTTAAAAGTAGGTATAATTTTGCTCATTGTTGTGTAAGCAAATCCAGGTATCATACAGATCCTCCTGGTGCAGCAGGGCTTGGAGCGAGGGCAGACAATGCTGTACAGGGGAGGTAGTATCCATACCAGGATTTTCTGAGGCATTGAAGTCCCCACATAGGATGAGGTTGCCATGTTTTACCATCTCTATGTTGGACAATAGTTTATGAAGAAAATGAATTTGGTGGGAGTTTGGGGCGTATACCCCTACTATTAGTATGAGTATGTAATGGGCAGTTCTTGATATCACAAACAAGAATTAAATACCTTCCTTCAGGATCAGCTATTGATTTACGTGGGTGGAAGACCACTGAGCTCTTTATTGCAAGAAGCACTCCCCTTTTCTTCGAGGCAGCACATGCTAGATAGACATGAGGAAAATCTTTGTAGGAACATTTGGGAGTTGCTTCAAGATGGAGGTGCGTCTATTGAGCGCATGCAATGTCAGCACTGGTGTTGCATGCTTCGCCCATAAGGAAAAATGCTTGGCAGGGTGGTTCAACCCTCATGCGTCAATAGAATTTTGAGATATATATCAAATAGACAGGGAAACAATAATGCCATATGGTGTGTAGCAGGTGGAGTAGGCGTACTAAGGCAAGTAGTATATCACAAGTCATGAGGATTTATGAGATCAATGACAACAACTGACTTTGGATCCAAGTGTAGTTGTGAGCAAGAGCAAAAAAAAGCAATAGGGGAATATTTGAGCATGTCTCATTCGGAGTTAACAACTAGGCGGTGAGAACTACAAAGTGTAGCAAGTGGTGCAACTATACAAGTGGAAATAAGCACAATGTGGAATTTAAAAATGGGCTTCCCAATAGAGGACTACAGGCAGTATGTGCTGCTAAATTAAACTGGGGGTAGAGCAAGATGGAAGACTGCTCAAGAAGCCAGATACCCAGAGAGGTGATGTAGGTCTGAGAGTCAATTATGGGCCCTCTGATGGGTAAAGCTGCGGCTGTTTCCATTGGGGAACCTTCTGCCAATCTGGAGAGACTTGGTGAGGAGCACTAGATTCAGGTCGAGGGGGTGGAGGATCCAGGATGATGTCCCCGCTGCAAAGAAGCTGTAAACCTTCATCAAGTGTAGCAATAGTTTGTCATTCCATTGTGCGTGATAGTAAGTTTTGCAGGGTATTTCCAACGGTGCAGGATCTTATGATTCCTCAGGGCCTTGGTAATGGTGAGAAGGATGCTGCGGAGTTGAAGAGTGTGCTTAGAGAGGTCTGGCAGAAGCTGAAGCTTAGAGAATTAGATAGATGGTCTGCTTTGCGAGCCTTCAATAGGAGTTGCTCTTTAACCTGATAGAAGTGTACGTGAAGGATTAAATACATGGGGATGTGGGATGGAAGGTGCCAGGTTTTGGGGACCCTGTGGATGCAGTCAATGGTCAAGTCTGCTGAAGTAAGCAAAAGGTATAATGGCCAGGAAGAGATCTCGTGCAAATTGCGATAGTTGTGTTTTGTAGGATAGTTTTAGGGATCCCCAAATTTTCTAATTGTTGCAACGAGATCTATCTTCCAAGTCCGCGATCTTGGACTTCAGCCATGCAATTTCATGTTCGTGTGCACAGTGCCGTAAACTAGCATATTAAAAGTTTCCTTATAATAACACAACTCAATATGATCCACCCTTTCCCCTAGGTCTTGCAAGTCAGTTTGCATGCTGTGGAAACAAGACTTCATATCAAGTTGCAGAGATTCTCTGAAAGAATTCAGCATGGTTTTTAGTACAGTTTCTGAAACTGGGAGGTCTGAGGTGGTAAAGGCAGCAAAGTGGTCTGTGTGGGAAGGAGAGGCCTGTGGCTCTGCAGCCTGTGCACTCACCTCCATATCTGGGGCCCCTGAAGGGTCATTAAAGGAGTCTCTGCGAGGTCTTCATTTTGCAGGACTCCATGCGGAGGGTGATCCAGGTTGGGAGCCTTTATTATGTGCCCCCTGGGAGGAATTCTAGCCTGCATGATCATTTCATCATCATAATTTTTCCTCTGGGCGCAACCTTTGTTGTGGACTGGTGGGAATCCTGGGGAAGAAGTTGTCCAGCTTGTTTGGCTGCAGCACTTCTCTTGTTCTGCGTAGCAATGTCGAAGGGTGCCGCAAACTTTAGGGGCCAAAATCACCCCTCCTGAAAGTGATGGGACTCTGGATCTGTTTTCTCCAGCGGCCGAGCGGAGCTCAGGCGTTATGCAGCCATACTGAAGCACGGTCACCAGGCCCCCTCAGGGACAGTCATTTGACTGTACCGTGCGGAAATCAGTGATGCCTATTCATTAAAAAAAAAAGAAAAAGAAATGGCAGATATCAGTGTGGTAAAAATGTCTGTTTTTATTTTACCTATCTTTTGTGTAATTTATTGCAGTTATTACTTCTTTAGTACCTTCTATTTCTCATGGCAAATTGTGACTTTTTCTTTACCTTGTTTAACAAACATCTCTTTAAAATTCTCTGTCCCACTTTTTTGAGCAGTTGCAATCATTTAATTATCATGAATACCAGTGCTGCTTATTACATTTGTGTTTGAGCTTCCTAAACAGTTGCTTACATTGTTTGTTATAGCAATTAACATCACCCATGCAAAACCGTAAAAAGCTGCGTTGCTAAGCAGCCGAGTTTTTATAGACAATGTGTACATTTCTGTGGAACCCAGGAAATAGTAAACAGTTGTAATAAAAAAAGAAATGTTGATTTCCCTTTTTTGCCCAAATTTACTCCATTTCCCCCAGCCTCTTGTTCATCAGTGTCCAATTTAACATTTATTCAGCATTCATAAATAATTCAGAAGAGCTTCAGTAGGATAATTGAGTAGTTTTTTTCAGGCCCAATCTTTGGCAATTCAGTAGTGAAAAGCATGTCGATTAGACCTTAAGTGGATTAGCTGATGCAGGATTTCCTGTCTGCAGATAGTGTTCTCTTTTTATATACAATGTTCAGATTGGAATTTTTAAACATCTTTTTAAATCAAATGTGCGTCTCTATAATGTGCTTTAAAGACAATGAGGAATTGGGTTTAGTATTTTATTTCTCATAAGTGTCAGATTCAAACTAAACGGTAGCTTCAGCATTACAGCTCATATTGGAATAACATTATATATGTGTGTAATGGCTTCCTAGTGTTTTTGTTTTTTAGCCTGTGTTTAACCACCTCAATTCTGGTGGTACTTCCACCTCCTTTCTACTCAGGCCAATTTTCAGCTTTCAGAGCTCTCAGACTTTGAATGAGAAAAACTCAGTACTGTACCAAATTATATAATTTTTTTCACACAAATATAGCTTTCTTTTGGTGGTATTTAATCCCCACTGGGTTTTTTTTTTTTGTCCGCTACAAATGAAAAAAGACTGAATGTTTTGAAAAAAAAAATAGTTTTTCTTAGTTTCTGGTATAAAATTTAGCAGTAAGTAATTTTTCTTCATAAATTTGGACAAAAATGTATACTACTACTACATGCCTTTGGTAAAAATAACCCAAATCAGTATATATTATTTGAGCTGTGTGACAGTTTACATACTATGGTACCAATCATTGAAAATTGATAACACCTGATGTACTGACGGCCTATCTCATTTCTTGAGGCCCTAACATGCTAAAGTGAGGTGCACACTATAAGAAAATTGGGTGAACGATTGTCTGATTTTCCTAGTTTCACAGCAAATCGGAAATTTGTACGACTAAGTCTTTTTTTTGTTGTTTGTTTCTGATCATGCGCAGTCTTTTTTGATTTTTCTTGTACGAAAATCTTACAAAAACGGTACACATTAAATGAAAATTGTCCATTCTGTTCCTGTACGAGAAACATATTAAAGTCTGTACCTTCAGGAATTTCCGTGCGAAAAGTTGTAATCGGCTGTCGAAAGTTTTGATGAGGCATTCTACCTCCAGAGATGCAGAGTCGTAATGAGGGCAAAGTTTTCACTCTTTCTCCCCAACCTAAAATGGATTGGTGGGAGCAGTCCCGCATCTTTGGTGCAGAGAACCCCTCTAGGTCTTCTATTAAGATATATCTAAGATTCATAGATAACCTATTGCTAGTCATGGAGGATGGCGTGAGACATCTTGACCCGTACCTTGCATTCCTGAACGGCAACAACAGAAATGTATCTTTTACCGGTCATGTAGAGACATCTGTTATCTTTATGTTCGTCTGACAGGCAGGAACTCAACAGTTACCACTACATTGTACAGAAGAACTTTGTCAGGCAATTCTTTGCTACTAGCTCAGTCGGGCCATCCAAAACACACTATTGAGAAAATTCCTGTGGGTCAGTTTTTGTGGGTCAGGTGCATTTGCAGCAATGATCAGGCATTCGAACAGGAAGCTTCCCTTCTGTATAAATGATTTCAAGATAGGGCTATCCCAAATGGATGATGGACTGAGTCAGGGGCAAGAACAGGAATGACCTTTTAAAAAGAAAAGGAGGAACCGAAGTAATGCACATAAAACCCTGTCTATTCTCTACAGTACAGAATTTGATGGGGTAAGTAAAATCATCCATAGATATTTGCCCATCTTGTGTGTGGATGAGGTATGTGCCGATATCTTATGGGATGGTATTAATATGGTACCTCGTTGGGACCCACCCCCAGTCAATCTCTATCCCCCAGTTTTTTTTTAAAAGGGAACCAACTAGATCTGTTACTTGACTACACTTTAAGGGAAACTACAAATGTGGCACAGCTGGATGTCCTTGCTGTGGCCATATTTTGGAAAGAAAATTTAGTTCCACAGCCAATCAAAAGGAATTTGATATTGGTTCCTTTTACAATTGTAACACCAGCTATGTGATTCATATGATCACCTGTAGTTCATGCCGCGTTCAATACGTGGAAAGAACTACAAGGCATTTACGGGACAGGTTTTATGAACACATACATAGTGTTGAGAAGAACAAGTCAATTAATGTAGCGAAGCACTTTAATTTGCACCATTGGTGGGGGGGGGGGATAAATCAGTTATGCAAGTTTAGGCGATTGATAAAATAAAAGTCCCTGAGGGGGAGACGCTTTCAGATTATTGTGCAGGAGAGAGGTGTACTGGATATTTCACCTCAAGACTCGTATTCCATAGTCTCATCTTTGTGTAGGATGTTAGCCACTTATACGAGTAATTTTTCGGAAACCTCTCTCCGGCACCGATTGGACACGTGACCCATTTTAACAGATAATGTGGAGCCATGTGTGCGTTTGCTTCACTTTGAAATCATACACAGTTATTTCTATGATAGATGTGACTAGGAAGCATTGCAGATCCCCCTATGTTATCTATGGGGATAATTGAGCAAACTAATACTGTGTTTATTTGTATGTATTGTACTTAGATTTGATCTCCGACCTATACATATATACAGTAACTCATAAAAGTGAGTATGCCCCTCTCATTTTTGTAAATGCAAATGTGAGTACACACCTCTAAGTGAAAATGTTCAAATTAGGCAAAAGTGTCAATATTTTGTGTGACCACCATTATTTTCCAGCACTGCCTTAACCCTCTTGGGCATAGAGTTCACCAGAGCTTCACAGGTTTCCACTGGAGTCCTCTTTCCTAGGACTGTGCAGTGCTGTACCCTACACTAATACTCCACTAGTGTGTGGTAGCGTTGGAAACATTCACCAATGCAGAGACCAGGTTGGTTAGGACAGGAGGGACAATAAAAGTGGGTGTCACACCCGTATCCACGTTTCCTACAGACGCAACATATTTTTTTGGGTGTTCTTTGGCCTAGGGTACCACAGAGGACTTCTGCGAAGTGCCTCTCATGCAGCCGGCTCACTGCATTTGCATTCGGAAGTTGGGGCACAGCACCATCTGGAAACAGATGGGCTATGGTGATCTCTTCCTGGAATTTAAGGAAGGATCCAGTTCGTCCTGACGCTTTGTATAGCACATAAGCGTTCAGCAGAGCCAATTGAAATAGGTATACAGACACTCTTTTGTACCAGCGTCTGGCCTTACGGGCAACAAGGTACGGCGCCAACAACTGGTCATTGAAGTCCACTCCTCCCATATTGAGGTTGTATTCGTGGACACAGAGGGGCTTCTCGACAACCCCAGTCACCGTTTGAATTTGGACAGTCATATCTGCGTGAAGGGAGGACAGAAAGAAAACATTCTGATTATCTCTCTGCTTCACTGCGAGCAAATTATTACACTTCAAGCAGACTCTCTACCCCTGTCTAAGCCGGGATTCTACAAGCCGTTGGGGGAAGCCCCGGTGATTAGATCGCACGGTGCCACATGCGCCAATTCCATGATCAAACAAGTGACTAAAATGTGGCATGCTCACATACAAGTGGTACCCCTTTCTGAATAAGGGTGACACCAAGTCCCAAAGAATTTTTTCCGCTGCTCCCTATGTAGTCTGGGCAGTTCTCGGGCTCCACGTGACTATCTTTTTCCTCATAAACCATAAAACTATATGTATAACCTGTTGCCCTGTCACAGAGCATATACAAATTGACCCCATATCTGGCACGCTTGCTGAGAAGATACTGTTTTTAAAGATGAGCGGCCAGAAAATTTAATCAGAGACTCATCAACACAGACAACTTGATCCGGAATAAACAAGGCTACAAACTATTGGTTTATGAGGGGCCGAATTTTGTGGAGCCGATCAAATTCAGGGTCACCCCGAGGATGACAGGAGTTCATTGTCATTAAAAATGCATGAACCGCAAAATCTGCTCGTATCGCGTCCTGGCCATGAAAGCAGAGAACACAGGCATAAGGTGAATTGGGTCAGGGGACCAATATGACCGCAACTCACTTTAGTTAACTCTGCCCATGAGGACGGATAGGCCCAGAAAGGTCTTAAGTTCGGAAACTGCAATCTCTGTCAAATGTCAACTGGGGATTAGCAGGGATAAATTAACCAGCATACAAATTGCTTTGGTCCGCAATAGATCTATAATAAAAATCACCACCTGAATTCCAGGTTGGCCAGTGAATGGGGGAAGTACGGGCACTGTATTAGTGGTGGGCTTCCAATTAGTATTAGGCAAATGTAGCAGGAAGGGCACTATGGGCTTGACAGGCCTGTCTTTGTCTTCTTGGTGGCTGCGGGACACTTCTTGTGCTAGCCACCTCACCAGATGGAACTGCACTTATGGGACTCGCCCCATCACCATGTGATACTGCAGTGCTGGTTTGACTATGACCAGGATGTACTAGGCCGCTGGTGCTTGCCAGTTGACCAGAAGGATGAGCTGCATTAGTACTGGCTCTCTGCTCCATACGAGAGCCCTGTGGTTCTTGCACCTCATAAACAGAAGATCGGGGTTGGGTACGCCTGACCTTAGCAGGGACTACTATTCCGTCTTCAGAGGTATCTGTCAGGGTGCCACTGCTGTCTACGGGTTCATATGCTGAGCCTGAATCTGACAGATGGGGGACTTCCTCTTCACTCTCATCTGTCTTGCTCAGCAACCTGTAGGCCTCTTCACTACGGTACCTCTGTTTGGTAATTTTAACCTCTAAATTTATAGGTACAGCTAGTGCGACTCACAGGCAAAAAGAGCACCCGATTGTCAGAGCCTGCTTCAATCGCTACCAAAAAAACTGTTAGGGTTCACAGTGATCGATTGATACTGCACTTGGGTGGGCTGGGCAGAGGGGCTAAACGCAGGTGCTAGCAGGTAATTTGGGCTGATCCCGCTAACGCCACATTTTTGTAAACTCGAAACTACTGGAGACGCTAGTATAGATCTGATCAGATCAAAGATATTGATCCGTTCAAACACTCTACGAGTAAGGGAGGTGTATGGTGTGTGCATAGGTGTTAGCGCTACTGGCACTAATCTGATGCTGCCTGGGATTGGCACTGACCCTAACTGTCGCTAAAACCTATATTGGGGGCGATCAGGGGGTTAAACCTTTATTCAGTAATATATGGTGTGTAACCTAATGCTATAAAAAAAACCTGACGGTGACAGTAACTAGCGTCACCTATGACACTAAATACAGTGATCAGAAAAGAGATCTGTACACTATTAGTGACACTGGTGACAGGGGGTGAAAAGGTTAACTGGAGGGGGTCAAGGGGTTTAATCTTTATTAGGGGGGTGCCCTAAACCGATCTGGGCCTACTACCAACTGCCTTAATGCTGATTAGTGTCACAAATGACACCGATGCAGTGATCAGTAAAAAATCTGAAAACTGCACTTGGTGACACAGTGACAGGGAGTGAAGGGGTTAACGGGGGGGGGGGGTGAAAAGTGTGCCTACGTGTACTGTGTCAGTGTAGTGTTGGTGCAACTCAGATGTCCTCTCTACGCGATCTAGAACCGAAAATGATTCCAGAACGGGAGGTGACATCACTTCCTCTGCCTGTGTTAACATTTACAGGCAGAGGAAGCATTTGCATTAGCCAGAACTGATCAGCGGGTCCAGGCCAGAAATCATTGGCTTGAAACTGAAGACTGATCGGTTCTGTAACAAATCCGATCACTCCCTACCCGCGGGCATGAGCATCGTACAGCTACGGTGATTCACGCAGCAGTTCCATTCTACCGGCGGGTGGTTGCATGTGGTTAATAAGAAGATCACCTATAAGGTAGATATATTAGCATTTCTGTGCAGACTTCTGTAAAGAAGTATTAAAGGCATTAAAGACTAAAAACAAAAAAGTGCCCCTGGACGGTTTAAGTCCTAAGCATACTAGCACATTATGACAGACTTGCCTTCCAGTGGCACACTTTCATCTTCATCCGACCATCTTTCCGGGTTCACAGGTTTGAATAGCCAGACCACTGTGACGTCACTCCCACGCAGGCGATTTGGAGTCACGGTCATGGCACAGCTTTCTCGATGGACAACATACTCCACAGCATACATGCCACGCATGTGCCAGTGATGTCACCAGCCTCTACAAATGTGAATACCTCCTAAATGGTACACGTTTGGGAGATATTCATTGTACCTACAGGTAAACCATAAGGTTTACCTGTAGGATGCGAAAAAAGCATCTGGCTTTGGGTAAAAATTCCTTATAAGTCATACTCCTACACCGTCAACTGATTGGAGGGCTGACTGTTCACTGCAGCAGACACCTAATTAGCTGATCCTTGGCAGATAGATACGTGAATGAGTAAAGTTGTGATGTTGCACTGTGCACTCTCTAATGAATAGTATAACTCACTACAATAAAGTGCTAGTGCAAAAGTGACGATATGATGAAAAAAGGTAAATCGGAAAGAAGCCATAAGTACTAATACAGAACCATGGAAGAAAATCATAAACTATGACACATGGTGGTGTTAAAGTGCAAAGTGAAACAGTTGCTAAGTGCAGCCATCATAGTAATCGACACATGGTAGTAATAATAACCACAAAGTAATAATGCATACAAATAGTAAGTGTAAATGGTGCAAATGTTGCTAGGTGCAATCATACTTGAAGAAATAAACACAGGGTGATATTAATGACCACTAAGCAAAATAAAACGTCCAGTGAGCCACCCTTAGCTCTAATATCCAAATATGAAAAACAGTCCAGAAAGCTGCGACAATCCAAAAAATATTGACTATGTGGTGTTTCCCTTCACCGTGAGAAAAAACGTCCGATGCCAGGTCAATTGACTGCAGTGACACCTTAACCACTTGCCGACCAGCCGCCGTCATTCCTTATAAGTGGAAATCATAACCAAATGGAAAGAACATGGCACAACAGCAAACCTGCCAAGAGACGGCCGCACACCCAAACTCACGAACCAGGCAAGGAGGGCATTAATCGGAGAGGCAGCACAGAGACCTATGGTAACCCTGGAGGAGCTGCAGAGTTCCACAGCAGAGACTGGAGCAGTGGCGGCTGGTGCTCAAAATTTTTTGGGGGGGCACAAACTGAAAAATTACACTTTTAGTAATGCAGGGCTGTAAATAGCCATTTATCAGGTGATTATTCATTACTGCTAGGTAAAACTGTGGCCATCAATTGCAGCCTGTGTCCATTATGAGGGGTTCCCACCATCTCTGTGCTGAGTTCCCAGGTCTGTACACCTACTGTGCCCATTATCAGGGGTTCCCACCATCCCTGTACTGAGTTCCCGGGTCTGTAAGCGGATGTGCCTATTATGAGGGGTTCCCACCATCCCTGTGCTGAGTTCCCAGGTCTGTACACCTGATATGCCTATTATGAGGGGTTCCCACCATCCCTGTGCCGAGTTCCCGGGTCTGAGTGTACACCCGCTGTGCCTATTATGGGGGTTCCCACCATCCCTGTACAGAGTTCCCGGGTCTGTAAGCTGATGCGCCTATTATGAGGGGTTCCCACCATCCCTGTGCTGAGTTCCCAGGTCTGTAAGCTGATGTGCCTATTATAAGGGGTTCCCGCATGTGCCAAGTTCCCGGGGCTGAGTGTACACCTGCTGTGCCCATTATGGGGGTTCCCACCATCCCTGTACTGAGTTCCCGGGTCTGTAAGCTAATGTGCCTATTATGAGGGGTTCCCACCATCCCTGTGCTGAGTTCCCAGATCTGTACACCCGCTGTGCCCATTATGAGGGGTTCCCACCATCCCTGTGCTGAGTTCCCAGATCTGTACACCCACTGTGCCCATTATGAGGGGTTCCCACCATCCCTGTGATGAGTTCTTCTTTACAAGTGTGGTCTCAGATCTGGGCATTCCTCTTTAGGGGTCCAATCACTGACTGACACCCTCTCCATACCAGATTACTTTTTATCTCTTCAAAACTGTTGAACAGATCAGTACATTCTCTTCACTCATTTAAGGTGGCCATAGAATAGATGATTCCTTTTTAATTTCATTTCTACGGCCACCTTAAATGAATGCAGCGAATATACTGATCTGCTCAACAGTTTGGAAGAGATAGGAAGGAAAGGGTGTCAGTCAGTGACCACTGGAAACCTAATGCCAGACCTTTCAGGGCGCAGACCTTATAGCACTGAGTACACTCTAAAGTACGCCAATATAGCTTCTCAGCCCCAATCATGTGTTTACACACAAGTCATGCCTCCAATAGCACCCCTGTGCCCGGCGCTCTTAACACACCCACTTATTATTAAATTAATATTATTTTTTCTTTTTTTTTTTATTAATAAGTAGCTTTGGGAGGGGGGGGGGGGCTACACCCCCTATTGACGGGCCACCACTGGACTGGAGTATCTGTACATAGGGTGACAATAAGCCATACGCTCCATAGAGTTGGGCTTTATGGCAGAGTGGCCAGAAGAAAGCCATTACTTTCAGCAAAAAACAAAATGGCACGTTTTGAGTTTGCGACAAGGCATGTGGGAGACTCCCAAAATGTATGGAGGAAGGTGCTCTGGTCTGATGAGACTAAAATTAAACTTTTTGGTAATCAAAGAAAGCGCTATGTCTGACGCAAACCCAACAAATCACATCACCCGAAGAACACCATCCCCGCAGTGAAACATGGTGGTGGCAGCATCATGTGGGGATGTTTTTCAGCAGTCGGGACTGAGAAACTGGTCAGCGTTGAGGGAAAGGTGGATGGTTCTAAATACAGGGATATTCTTGAGCAAAACCTGTACCACTCTGTGTGATTTGAGGCTAGGACGGACGTTCACCTTCCAGCAGGACAATGACCCCAAACACACTGCTAAAGCAACACTTGCGTGGTTTAAGGTGAAACATGTAAATTGCTAGTGAAAGCGCAGACCTTAATCCAATAGAAAATCTGTGGTCAGACTTAACGATTGCTGTTCACAAGCGCAAACCATCCAACTTGAAGGAGCTGGAGCAGTTTTGCTAAAAGGAATGAGCAAAAATCCCAGTGGTAAGATGTGGCAAGGTCATAGAGACTTATCCAAAGCGACTTGGAGCTGTGATAGCCGCAAAAGGTGGCTCTACAAAGTATTGACTTTAGTAGGGTGATTAGTTATGCACATTGATTTTGTTTTAAATTTTTTCCAAATAACGTTTTATTCAAGATATGTGCAGTACAAATAAATCAAGTAAACAGGATAGAGAATGTGCTGTATGCGTTCGCTTATATAAAAGAGTCTCGAAAACAAATAAACTTAAGGGGAGGAAGAGATAAGGACAAATCTAAGTCAACATATACGTTTTTATCAACAGTCACTGAGTTCTTCCCAGGTCACTAACATCCATGCCTTTCTATACTAATATGGAATGGGGGACCTGTATTCCTAATACAAGTAGAAGCCTGTAACTGCATTTGAAAAGGAGCAATAGTCGCGAGAATACTCTTGAAGAGAAGTAGGAGAGGGGAGAGAGAAAGGGAGAGGGAGAAGTAAGAGAAGGTTGTCACCATGGTGGTCCAGCATGTCTGATCAGGTTCGGTCCTCTCTGAGGTTCCAGGGATTCCACACTATATCGTGCACTTTCAGCCTGTCTTGCATCCTGGCGGTCATCTTCTCCATCAGCTCTACATCTTTAATTCTAGCGTGTAGGGCACCTGGATCAGGGGGATGTTTCTTTTTCCAATTTAAGGCTATGAGGCAGCGTGCTGCTGTTAATATATGTCTAGTTACCGTATATACTCGAGTATAGGCCGTCCCGAGTATAAGCCGAGGCCCCTAATTCACCACAAAAAAATGGGAAAAACGTATTGACCCGTGTATAAGCTGAGGGTGAAAAATGCAGCAGCTACTGTAAGTGGAAAACAGTCAGCAATGTCCATCTGCAGCTGCATGTCCCCTGTACAGACCCCCGTGTCCCCATTGCAGCCTACCTGTGCCGATCTGCGCCGATCCGTCGGTTCTGGGTCCTGTGTCCCTCCCTGTACGATCTGGCAGCCGATGCAGTCCCGCTCTGTCCCCCCACAGCGTGTAATGTAAGGCGCCATTCCAATAATACAAAAACCGCGCCTCCTCCTCCTCCTCCTCGGTGATAGGAGGAACACTTTTTTCCCAGCAGTCAGTGTGCAGTGTTCCGCCTATCACGGACGTCCTCTCATCCTCGTCCATGAGATGAGAATGACAGGACGTCCGTGATAGGCGGAACACTGCACACTGACTTACTACTGGGAAAATTAGTGTTCCTCCTATCACGGACGAGGAGGAGGAGGAGGCGCGGCTTTTGAAAACTGCTGTCTGTCTGCATGACACGCTGTTCATGTAGGCAGACGGCGGTGACTCGAATATAAGCCGAGGGGGGGACTTTTAGCCCTAAAAAAAATGGCTGAAAATCTCAGCTTATATTCGAGTATATACGGTAGTTTCTTTTGAGGTGCAGACAGTTGTGGGTGGGGTATGCCTAGTAAGAAAGATTTGGGGGTCGGGGGGAGGTGCGTGTCCAAGAGCTGAGTTAATAGTTGTTGGACCTCCCTCCAGTAGGGTACAATCAGTGGGCACCCCCAATAAATATGGAAAAGTGTGCCTTTGTTTAATTGGCATCGCCAGCAACAGTTAGAGGTTGAAGGATAGATGGCGTGGAGGACATCAGGGGTCATGTACCAAAAGAAAAGTATTTTGTACGCATTTTCCTTGTACAGGGTGCAGAGGGAACTTTTGGCTGCCTGTGACCATATCACCCTCCATTGTTCCGTAGGGATCTCTTCCCTTAGAGCTTTTTCCCATCTGAGCATATAGGCGTGTTTGCCTTTAGATTCCATAGGAAAGGCGTTTATTATTTTATATATGTCTGAAATCAAGCCCGCTAGGATTAAGTTTTCAAAGGGAGATGGGGGGAGAATAGTTGGTCGGGTGATATGGTCAGGGCGAAGTGGCGTATCTGAAGATAACTGTAAAATGCTCGGTGGGGGAGGTCATGTTTGGCCTGAAGGTCTGCATAGGACAATAGTTTACGTGATCTGTGGTCTACCAGGGACCCCAAATGGAAGAGGTTTCGTGAAGTCCATGGGTAAGACATTTGGTGTGTCAAACTGTCAGGGAGTTTGGGATTACAGATGAACGAGGTTAGGAGCGATCTCTCAGATGACAGCTTTTGTGTCTTAGAGATCCTGCGCCAAAGGTGTCGTAGCTGGGACATAGTTCCCAGTAGGCGTTCGGGGGGGACCTCTGCACTCACGCTCCAGAGCAAGCTGTTGGGGTGGGTCGGGGCCATCCATATTTTCTCAATTTCCGACCATTTATTGTAGGATCTCTGGGTATACCACGAGGCGACTGCGCACAGTTGGACTGCTTGATAATAATTAACAAGATTGGGGAATGCAAGACCTCCGTCCATGCATGAGGCCGTCATTACTGATTGGGGTATTTTGTGTCTTTTATGACCCCATGTAAATTTGAGTAGATCTGCCTGCAGTTGCCTCAGCTGGCTATAGGGTACGGGAATGGGTAGTGTTTGGAAAAGATAAAGAAGCTTTGGGAGGATCGTCATTTTTACCAACGCTATTTTGCCTAGGAAGGAGATAGGGTGTTTCTGCCATTGAAGGAGTAGGGTCCTTATTGAGCTGAAGAGGGGAGGGAAGTTCGCCTGGTATAGTGATGTAAACTTTGGAGTGATGTGTATCCCTAGGTATTTCAGGGAGGTGGATTTCCAGTGGTAGGAGAAGTTGGTTTGCAGGTGTGCGACTTCTGTGGCTGGGATGTTGATCGGGAGAGCTTCCGATTTGGATGCATTCATTTTGTAGCCCAAGAGGGTGCCATAACGATCGAGTTCTTTGTGGAGATTGGGGGGGGGGGGGTAGATTCTAGGTTGTGTTAGGGTGAGGATGATGTCATCCGCAAATAGTTAAATCTTAAATTTCTTACCCCTTACCGGTATTCCTCTTATGGCCGGGTTTTGACGAATATGGGCTGCCAGGGGTTCTACACATAGGGCAAATAGTAGGGGGGACAGTGGGCAACCTTGCCGTGTGCCATTAGGGAAGGAGAATGGGGGGGAGATGGCGAAAGGGGTTCTGACATGGGAGGAGGGGTTGGAGTAGAGGTGGTATATTGCCCGTAAATATGGTCCTCTGAGTCCGATGTGCCGCATCATGGCGAACAGGAAAGGCCAGCCCAACCTATCAAAGGCCTTTTCGGCGTCCAGACTAAGAAGCAAGGACGGCGAGCCTTCCCTGTTCGCCACGTCAACCAAGTCAATCGCCTTCCTGGTGTTGTCCCCTGCTTGTCGGAGAGGGACGAAGCCCACCTGATCCTTGTGGATGAGGGAGGGGAGTACCATATTTAACCGCACAGAGTAGTTTTGTAAAGATCTTTAGGTCTGCGTTTAACAATGCTATGGGCCTATAGTTTGCGCATAGGATGGGGTCTTTCTCGGGCTTGAGAATCAGGGTTATAAAGGAGCGCTGCATGTCCGGTGGTATGGGGGTATCTTGTAAAAAGGCATTAAAGATTCTACACATGTACGGGAGGAGAAGGGGGAGGAAGGATTTATAGTACTCATAGGGTAGACCATCCGGTCCCAGGGACTTATGGGCTGGTAGGGATTTAATAGTTAATTCTATTTCTTCTTCCGTAATCGGCGCATTCAGGGATATCAAGTCTGATTTCTGGATTTGGGAGACGCCACTCTCTGTAAGGTATTGTTGCATGCATTGGGAGACGTCTCAGGGAAGGGGATCCCCCGTGATATCTGGGTTATTATAGAGTTCGGTGTAGAACTCTGCAAATACGCTAGCGATGTCTTTAGGGTGGGATAGAACGGTGTTGTGTTTTATCTTTAATCTGGTGGGGGGTGGATAGATGGGAGCTGTCTCTTGGTTTTCTTGCCAGAAGGGAGTGGGCATTATTACCTTTATCGTATTATGCCTGTTTTATCCTGAGGAAAGCCTTTTCTACTTTACCGATTTGCCAGATCGCTTAGTATCATTCGCAGGTTCGTAATCTTTTTTTAGAAGCTTCAGGGTTGGAGCGGCTTGTAGTTGACGCTCTAATAGTCTGAGCTCCTTTTCGGTGCTAAGCTTTGTGGAGATGGCGTTCTTCTTCATAGCAGAAGATAGAGCCATACATCTACCACGGATCACGGCCTTGTGGGCCTCCCACAATGTAGAAAGGGAGATGTCAGGTGTGTTGTTCTCTGCAAAGTGGTGTTTTAAAGTGGAGCTTAGTTCAGATTTCGAGGGGAGGTGTTGTAGTAGAAAGTTGTTCAGTTTCCAGTTACAGGGTCTGATGGTGGGGGAGCCTAGGTCTAGAGTAATGGAGATTGGGGCATGATCTAACCAGGAGATTGGGAGAATCTGTGCTTTGTGTGTTAGTCTGAGTGTGGGATTGTTGACGAAAAGATAGTCAATGCGGGAGTGCATCTAATGGAGGGCGGAGTAAAACGTGTACTGTCGGTCCTTCGGATGGAGGGCCCGCCAGGCATCAAAAAGTGCATATCGTCCAGTAATTTGGCGGAAGAGCTTAGAATCCCAAAGGGCTCTAGCTGGGGATGCCAGGGGGGTCTCCACCAAGCGGTCCGAGGTGGCCGAGTGGGCTAAGTTAAAGTCCCCTCCCACCACCAGATAGTTATGTTCGGATTTAAAGAGGCGGGTCAGTACTTTAGTGAGGAATTTATGTTGTTTGGCGTTTGGAGCGTATAGGGTGCAGAGGGTTTGCCAGGTTACAGTTAAGATGAGGAAGCTGCACTGGGGGTCACTATAGTGATCAAGGTAGGTGAAGGGGTGCCATGTTTAATAAGGATAGCTACTCCTGCTCGTTTATGTGGGCCTGAGGAATGGTAAGTTTGGGGATAGTATCTGGAGGCGAATGCAAAGGACTCCTCTTTATCAAAGTGTGTTTCTTGGGTGAGTATAATATCTGCACCTGATTGCCTAAATTCCCTCAGTGCCAGATGTCTCTTTTTGTTGGAGTTTAAAGCGTGTACGTTCATGCATAGTATCTTGGCCATGGTGTTGTGTCGGGGGGGGGGGGGGGAGGGACTCACCTGCTGTCAAAGGCCAGTGATGACCGCCAGGAGCCTGATGCAAGTTATCCTCGGCGAGAGGGGCCAATAGGTTTTTCCAGTTTTGCTGAGTGTTCCACCATGGTGACAAAGAGGAAAGGAGAGAAAGAAGAAGGAAATGAGAGAGAAAACAACCGTTAATGTTTGAAAAACAGTAAAACATCAAATTACTTAACATTAAACGACCTTGTAGGGGTAAAATACCCAGGTCTAGACGGATTCCCCGTGAGCCACCCAACCTGAGGTCCAAGGACCCGGCTGGGCAGCTGCAGGGGAGTCCAGTTCCAGTCATATGGGACTGTAAGTGCAAAGCTCTATGTGCTACGGTAATATAACCAGGGGGGACGTGCGGGCATAACACCCGCTCTCTCGGGTTTCCTAAAAGAACCAGCTCTTACTGTAAAACTGGGGGGTAAACAAAAAAAAAAACTGAAGCACCGGGGGGGGGGGGGATGAGTGGGGGACCAGTAACTAGGGAATGTCCAGGGTCTAGTCCATAGATTCTTCAGACCGCCAGGGGGCTTCTCCTGTAAGCAGTAAAGAAAGTGTTCCAGGGCAATTCAGCCATTTCTGCTTTTGGCGCTCTTCTGGGACGCTTCTCTGTTCCGTGGACGTTGTCGCGGAGGGACTTTCTGCCAAAGCGTGGGTGGGGGGGTGGCGTAGCCACCAGATCCCAATCCGGTAATTGTTGAGCTTGAACTCCTAGTGCTGCGCAAAAGTCCTGTAAATCTTCGGGGTACCTCAAAATTTACCCTGGTGTTTGGCTGTAAGGCTAAAAGGAAATCCCCAGCGGTAGGGAATATTTTCATCTTGTAGGATGTGTAGAAGGGGTTGGAGCAATCTGCGCTTTTGCAGGGTGATCCATGAAAGATCAGGAAATAGGTGTACTTGAGAGTCTTTAAAGGTCACTTTGTGGGCCAGGCGAGCTTGTCGCATAATGTCCTCCTTCAGGGGAAATGAATTAATCTTGCAGATTATGTCTCTGGGTTTGGAGGATGCGTTTTTGGGGCGAAGGGCTCGGTGGGCTCTGTCCATTTCAATATATTTAGTGGGGGGTTCCCCTAGGAGATTGTTGAACACATCTTGTACGTCCTCTGGGCCTTCAGCTTCAGGGATGCCTCTCACTCTAATGTTCCTGCGCCCCCTATTGTCCAGATCCTCTGTGTCGTTGCATGTCCCTCAGTAGGGTGCAGTGATCAGCTCCTTGTAGTTGAGCTCTATGTACTGCAATTTTAGTTTGCTGAATATCCTCTTTGGCCATTTCCACTCTTGTCTGCTAAGAGTTTAAGGCCTGACTGAAGGGATTGTATTTCCGAACGGCATGTGGACTTCACATCTTCAATTAGTTGCCTGAAATCCTCTTTGGTGGGGATTGCTTGCAGGTATGATTGCCGCTGAAGGGGGAAATTCTGGGCTGCCTTAGGTTCTGGTTGTGGTACGTTAGGGCGAGGTGGCTGAGGTTGGGGCAAACGGGTGTCTTCTCCTTGGGCCGAGTAAGTGGGCCTGGGCGGTGAGTCCCACGTGGCCCCCCATGAGGATGTCGGGGGTGGATAGCTCCTTTCTCTCCCTTCTTGGGGAGCTTGAGATCCTGGGCTCACTGTCTGTGCGTATGAGACATGGGGGTTATCTCGGGTTTGTGGGGGGCCCATGGCCTGCGGGGATAGTAATCTTTGGGCCTTGGGGGGGTGGCGGTTCAATGATCGCATAATGGGTGACCCTGTGTGAGCCGCCCGGCTCTTGAAGTGTCCAAGCTGAGGGGCAGCAAGGAGGTGGTAAGGCTAGGAAGTCTGTGGAAAGATCCGAGGGTGTGGGAGATACCGGGTCTGAGGCTAAGATGCATGGATCTGAGGCTTTTCTGAGCAGGCGGGGGAATGCCCCCCGAGCATTGCATGTCCTGCATGGTCAGGTTTGGGCCTAGTTGCAAGGCCTCCTGGAATATGGGGTCTGATGGAGGGCCCATCCCTCCCAGTGGTGTGTCCCTGTGTTGCAGGGAAGGGGGTCCCGTCTTGGTTGGGGGCACAGGAGGCTGTGGGGGTTCTTTGTGTGGTGAGCGGTGCAGTTGTTTCACCCCATCAGTGGATACAGATTCTGGCTGCATGGAAGAGTGGGCCAAACCGGCCTGCTTCAGGCCTAGCTGTGGGGCCTCCCAGGGTCCCAGGGCAAATACGTGACTCACCGCACCGGGTACCCGGGGGGGGGGGTCCATCAGATGGTCTGCTGGTCCTCTGGCGACTGTTGTTGGATGTCCAGCGCTGTTAAGGCTGCAGATGATGCCCGTGGTGGAGGAGCGGCGGCGTCCAGCACCATCTTGGATGTCCCGCCGAGCAGCAGGTCAGTCGGCGGGAAGAAGGATCGGAGGTCGGTGGCGGATCCTGGTGGGGGTAAAGATGTTCCCCTGGCTGCGGATGACCGTGTGGTCTGTGATCTGCCCATAGGATGGCAGTGGATTGTCCCCTGGGGTGCTTTATCGAGCGGGCTGGTGGAGAGCTGGAGAGCTAAGCTGCCTTCAAGGTCAGCTTCCGGTCACGCCCCCCCACATTGATTTTTTTTCTGTAATATTGTCCTATTTGTTGTTTGAAGATGTTTTTTTTTTTCATTATTGTGAAGCAAAGTTGTGGGCATGTTCTGTAAATTAAATGATGCAAATCCTCAAACAATCCATGTTAATTTCAGGTTGTGAGGCAACAAAACAAAAAAAATGCCAAGGGGGTAAATACATTTGCAAATCACTGTAGTAGGGATAAATCCAGACAGATCCCTTTGTAATAGTTTGTGAACAACCTTTGCTAGCCTAGATGCAAGTGCCCTAGCCAAAATCTTGACATCTGCCATAAAGAGTGATATAGGTCTTTAGGAATCAGGCAGGAGAGTGTCCTTCCCAGATTTTAGTAGCACAACAATTACGGCTTCATTCATAGACATGGGTAGTACCCCGAACAAAAAGCATCATTATAAAAAATTTTAAGAGAACAAGTATTAGGTTATCAGCATAACTTATAGACCTCGGGTAGAAGGCCCCAGGAGATTTTCCATTATGTGATTGTGCCAGAGCTAATAAAAGTTCCTCTTCTTTCGAAGGGGCATTCAGCAACATCTGAGGCTGCCAAGCGAGGCCATGTGCACCTATCTGAAAAAACTCGCAATCTAGCATGGCATCCCTAAAATTTCCTAAATCAGCAAAAACATTTCTGGTTCATATGCTGATTGAACCTGTCCTATATAGAGACATTTTTTTTTTTTGTCCTTCTTTAGCTACATTCAGACTGGCGTTTTAGGCTGATGTGAATTGTAGCTGCAGGAATTAGAAAATCCTGCTGTGGCTCTGAGAGGCTAGGTGTGGCCGCCAGCCCTGTTTACTATGACAAGTCACCGGCAGCCACAGCTATTTGCAGCTCTCTGCACAGACGGTGATTACCTGTGGTGATTACTGCTGGACGCGCTTTGTGGCCTAATTACTGCTGCACTATAATGCACAGTGGCCTAAATCACCAGTGTGAATCTAGCCTAAATGTTTCGCCCAACAATAGTCTGTTAAGTAAATTGCCTACATCAATCCCTATATTTAACCCCCTCTATAACAGTTTTTTTTCTCCAGTGTTTTAGGAGGTTGATTATCCTGCTGAAAAAAATATAACTATATTTTATGCATTTAGTTGCATTGGCATTCAATTACACACATACATATAGTAGTATCTGTCACAGCGCACACTTCATGCATTGCCAAAAATGCTGCACGTGTTCGCGTTTTACGCGTGTTAATTTTGCTCTTTGTCAAAATGAGTGGGCTGTCTTAATGCAGTGCACCTCATTGCACAAAAACACATGCATTACAGCATGTATATTACAGAATGCAAAGACTTTTAAAGTCTCTGACAAGTGGAAAAGATTAAGTAAAACCTGTAGCAAACAGCTTACATCATATAAGCTATGAACACATGGGTGGAGTTTTCTTGAAATCTTTTTGCTTACTAATTGTGTAGATGATGCATAACCACTGTCCTGACCCATTAGCAGCACCACAGACATCATTATGTAGGGCAGGCATACTTGTAGCTATACTAATAATGATTTCAATAAAGTGATTGTGGGTCTTGCAGAATGGGGAGGATCTAATAAATCTCTAGCTGCAGATAGCCTGTCCATTATTTGTTGCTGCAATTTATTCGTTTTTTTTTCACACTTGACTATGTCTTCTTTAAGAACAGGGTATATTTAGTCTGACATTGGAGTCATAGAGTTTCAGGAGTTTTTTTCTGCCTTGCCCTAGATTAAAAGAATGTTTGTTGATTGATCAGGGGACTAGGAAGGGTTACAAAAAAACTTGGATATTTATCAATTTACAGACAGATGTGTGCACAATGACATTTTTCTTCTGAATGTAACTAATTAAGAATTTGTACTAAGAAACAAATTTACTTTTACATTATACATTTGCATCTAACTATAGCGTACAAAAATATTGCCTAAAGCTGATCATTCTTTTGATGCAGTGTTATATAAACATGGGAACTTCCTTATGAATGAGATGACTTTATCTTAATATAGACACACTGATATTTTCCCATGCAGCAAAATCCAGTCATTGTTGCGTAATGTCTCTTAACTTTGTCTAGTGTGACTCTAGTGAAATAAAAAGCCGCTTATCTGAAATGCAGAATTGTAACAAAAAAATGCTATCTGCAGTCAATGGGCTCAACTAGAATCGGGACCAGCAATCTCTAGCAGTGCCCACCTGTTGGTGAGTCTTAGGAAACAGTCCGATGGGAGCTTCTCATCGGATTTTCCGACTGTGTGTATGCCCATCGGTCTTTTTCTGTCGGAATTTCCGACGGACTTTGGATTGAAAACCTGTTCTTAATTTTTCAGACGGAAAACCTTTCTATCTATTTTCCGATCGTGTGTATGCAATTCCGACACGCAAAATTCAGACTCATGCTCGGAAACTGTTCGACGCATGCTCAGAAGCATTAAACTTCCCTTTTATAGTGCAGTCGAACGTGTTGTATGCCGTGGTGTTATTGACCGCCGGAATTTGGTGTGACCGTGTGTAGGCAGGACAGTTTGAGCGAAATTCCGTCTGAATTCCGACGGGAAAACCATCAGAGCTTTTTCAGACGAGAATTCCGACCGTGTGTACGCGGCATTAGATCACAACCTGCCCGTTAGGTATGACCATGCACACTATATAGAAAAGGCTGATTTGCTTTCCCCTCAGGGAGTTCATCATTTGCTGTATTTGGTCCATGAATTGACTGTGATCCTGAGTAGGCATCACCATTTTTTTGTCTTGACCTCAAGTCTGCTGGCTGTAAACATTTTAGTTTTTGTGCCATATTTAAAAAAAAAAAAAATAAGTAAATTTTGATGATGCAGGATGTGTCTGAAATGTGTATATTTTCTGGTTTTACTTGTTCTAAGCTAGCTTAGAATATTGTGACAGTTTGTAAACAAGCTAAAATTAAATAACTATATTTCCACTTATCATGAAAAATACATTTATGGCCAGTTATTATGTGGAAAAAGCCACCCCTTTGCCTGCACTGTGTATAGGCACAACCACACTGTGCGCAATGGTTAATCCAGACCTAGTAAATAAAGCAACAGTATATTTGCTTTATTTAGTCAATGGACGACTGATGCAGAGAAAGCACAATCATGTCACAGTAAATTGGATTAATACCGCGCTAATGTAAACACAATAAATATGAGAGCTGCAGCTCGGTATAGGATACACAACACAAAGAGTAAATATTAAAAAAGAGAGCCGCGCTAAATAGTCCAAATTATAAAATGCAAAGTCCTTGAGGAGTAAGCATAAATAGCATAAATCTGTATATTGATGGTGAAATGGAGATCCCTCTATTGGTAAACAACACAAAGTGCACCGCCACCTTAAGAAAAACTTGCTTACCAGAGGTCAAGCAAACCAGGCATGTGGCTATATCCCAGCCAAGGCTTTCAGCTTGCGCAGATGCTTGTAGATGGGACTGATCGCGGGATGGATCGCTGCAGCAGGATCTTATACACCTTACAACCACCGTGAAGTCGGATCTCGTACTGGTCATATTCGCTGGGCTCGGGATCCGGCTGGAAGGTGAAGTGTGTTACCGATCTCGTGGAACATTGTAGGTTAGTATGAGCACACGAGTGACCTGGTTCCCTGTCCCTGTCACTGCTCTGACAATAATGTCACACCCCTATAAAGGTGAGTTTCATACTGCTGTAATCTCTTAAATGAAATCTACTATGTTTTAGGATACATGTGTAAATACTATAAGTTTCATGTGAAAATATAAACCATTGATAACTTGATCTTCCCTACTATTTAAAAAAAAAAAAAATAATAATCAATACGTTTTGGCTATATGTACACTTTAATGTGCTTAGAATACATTGTTGAAACTGCCTACAAAATATAATAGTAGCAATTCGAAGGTGCATGTATCTATTTACCTGCTTGCCGACCAGGTGCCGTCATTATACTGCGGCAGGTTGGCACGGCTGCGCGAATCGCCGCAGGTGTACGTCAGCCGCTTCAAAAGCATTAGGGGGCGAAGGGGGCCAGTACGCATGGCCAGCGGCCGCAAAGTCCGCTGGCCACCCATGATCGCTCCACAGAGAGCCAGAACAGGGATCTGTGTATGTAAACAAATAGATCCCCGTTCTGACGGGAGTAGAGAGAGATCTGCTGTTCCTAGTGATCAGGAACAGCAATCTCTCTCCTCCAGTCAGTGCACTCCCCCCACAGTTAGAAACACCTCCCTAGGGAACACTTAACCCCTTGATCACCCCCTAGTGTTAACCCCTTCCCTGCCAGTGACATTTGTACAGTAATCAGTGGCTATTTTTAGCTCTGATCGCTGTATCAATGTAAATGGTCCCAAAAAAGTGTCAAAGATGTACGATCTGTCCACCGCAATGTTGCAGTCCCGCTAAAAATCAGAGATCGCTGCCATTACTAGTAAAAAAGAAATACATTATAAAAATGCCATAAATCTATCCCCTATTTTGTAGATGCTATAACTTTTGCGCAAACCAATCAATATGCGCTCATTGCGATTTTTTATTTTTAACCAAAAATATGTAGAATAATGCATATTGACCTAAACTGATTAAGGATTTTTTTTTTTTTTTTGGGGGGGGGGGGGATATTTATTATTGCAAAAAGTAAAAAAAAATTTTTTTTTCTCAAAATTGTCGCTCATTTCTTTGTTTATAGCGCTAAAAATAAAAACCACAGAAGTGATCAAATACCACCAAAAGAGAGCTCTATTTGTGGGAAAAAAAAATACACAAATTTTGTTTGGGAACAAAACGTCGCATGACCACGCAATTGTCATTTAAAGCGACGCAGTGCCATATCGCAAAAAATGGCCTGGTCATTAAGGTGACAAATCCTCCCGGTCCTTAAGTGGTTAAAGTGAAAATATAGTGTATGTCTATTTTAGAAAGTGCAAATTTAATTTTTTTACCTGTGTATGTCAAACCAAAAGCTTTCTATTTTGGATAAATTAGGATCCCTAATGGGTTTTACTGCTATCCAAGGCTCCATTGGAGAGCTTTACTCTAACATTATGTCATCTATTGTTCAGTCAGCATATAGGTCAGAAATATGTACCGTATATAATCGAGTATAAGCCGAGTTTTTCAGCACATTTTTTTTGTGCTGAAAGTGCCCACCTCAGCTTATACTCGAGTCAATCATTTCATTTTTCTGCAGCAGAAAATTACATTTTCTGACCCGACTTTGGGGCCCCAGATCTTGGGGCCACTTGGTGCTAGGAACCCCATATTTTGTATGCCAACCTAGTGGAATCAGCACTACAACATATGGTGTTTCTAGCACCAAGAGTGGTTCGAAAAATGTCATTCTCTGCTGCAGAAAAGGGCTTGACATTTTCCGACCTGACTTTGGGGCCCCATATCTCGGGGTCACTTGGTGCTAGGAACCCCAAATTTGGTGTGCAAACCCAGTGGAACTAGCAATACAGCAAATTGGGGTTCCTAGCACCAAGTGGCCCCGAGATACAGGGCCCCAAAGACGGTCAACTGTGTCCATCTGCAGCAATGTCATTTTGGGACCCTTTGGGTCCAGAGACCCCAAATTTTTGCTGCAGCTAGGGGCCATCTTAACTAACAAGTTTGAAGTTTGGGGGACCTATGGCTGCAAATGGGCACAGTGAGGCATGCAAATGGGCACAGTGAGGCTGCAAATGGGCATTGTTGACCCTCTTTTCGACTTACAGTAGCTGCGCATTTCTCACCCTAGGCTTATACTCGAGTCAATACGTTTTCCCAGTTTTTTTGTGGTAAAATTAGGTGCCTCGGCTTATATTCGGGTCGCCTTATACTCGAGTATATACGGTATGTAAATTACGCTTCAGCATACCGAGTATGGTGGTTAGAGGTATGTACATTTTACATTACATGCTCCAGACCTTTGCACTCTGTATATTGTAGTATTTTGTATAACCCCCGACTTGAGCATACCCAGTGTGCAAAATTAAGTTGTTAATGGTGTATTCAAGTGCTGTGTGTTGAATACTTCAATGTACAGCGTGCAGTGCTGAACAGTGCTCTGCCAGCACCCATACATCCATGGGGATTGTATGTTGCACATGCTCTATATAATTAAATAACTTAAGAAATAAAAGACACAACCACCAGTATGGCATTTAAATGGCCGCGGCACCTTTATTGGTATAATAAATAAATAATTTTATTTAATAAGATCAATCTCCAGTAAACAATAAATTCTATTCAAAATATTATTTTATTAATAACCAACTCTAAATTCGCTCAGTTATATAACTCGAGCATTAATGAAAAATTCATAAAACAAAGTCCCCCCTTGATTCAAGGGTGACATAACCACATAATGGTGCCTGCGACAAGGGTGGGAAGGGAGGGGAAGCAATTCCAGTCACTTCAGGTAAACTGAGAGCAGGCTTGTGGCACAGGGGGTTAATATAACCTCTCCACACCTGTAGCTCACGTTTTTTCCCGCTCTGCTGCCCTGTGACAAGCCTGCACACTTTTTTTTTTTTTTTTTTTTAAATATAATATAATAACTTTATTGTTTTTTTTTTTTTATTTAATATAATCCAGACACTATCCTAATTCTTGCCATTAAAGAGGCAACCACAATCCCATGTTGCGGCCCTTTAATTGTGCCCGCCTTAATGGGGATTGTATGTTGCACATGCTCTATATAATTAAATAACTTAAGAAATAAAAGACACAACCACCAGTATGGCATTTAAATGGCCTGGCACCTTTATTGGTATAATAAATAAATAGATTTATTTAATAAGATCAATCATCAGTAAACAATAAATTCTATTCAAAATATTATTTTATTAATAACCAACTCTAAATTCGCTCAGTTATATAACTCGAGCATTAATGAAAAATGTATTTTACAAAGTCCCCCACCAGCCGGGTTTGTTGAAAACAAACCAAGGCTACCCCAGCACCGCGGCCTGCTCAATACAAGTCTGAAGGCCTAGATTAAATATATCTAATCCAACATCTGAAAGATGAATACTATCTTGTCTATAGTGACCTGGGAAACCTCCTTCCAAGTCAATATGACGGAAAGAAAATCCTCCTAGTAATTTTTCTAGAGAATGGTTAATTCTACACCTAACTTTTTCAAGGGGTTTTCCACCAGCTGAATCCAACCAGTGCAAACGAGAAACCATTTCTGAAAAAACTATACATGTGTGTGGAAATGAAAGTTTCTAAATCTGTAAATCATGTTAAATCCGAAACATCAAATCTAAAGTTTTAATTCTTCCAACGTCATTACCACCAAGATGCAGAACTAAAATATTTGGAGAAGGCCAGGAATGAAATAAGGTAGAAAGGTGAAAGAAAAGATCAGTCCATTGTAGCCCTCTGATGCCTTTCCAGAGAATCTGAAAATTATGTGAAGGTAAAGACAGGTTGGAACCATAGCAACGTTGAGAAGCCCTCTTATGAGCCCAGTGTATATATGAGTGACCAACTATCCAAATGAAAGATTTTGTACCTAAAATCAGAGAGATAGATTAGGGCGAATGTAAATATTAAATCTGCTAAATTCCCATCTACCTAAACGCATAATTACAGAATCACTCAGACCCAATCTAGCAGCTTCAGTGGCGGCTCCAATCCGAAAAGAATGAGATGAAAATTTGAATGAGGAAAGACCTAAATGATTAAAACAGAGTTTTCGAACTGAAGAAAACTGAAACTTTGTCAATGGAGAGGAGTCTAAATGAACTAAGAAATGACTTCCAAATTTTGGTCTGCCAGAGAAATATTTATTTAAGATTAAAACAGGACAGATAACGAAGTCGCCACAAGCCAATAGATTGAGCCAGCAACCTTTGCCCACCAAGTCAGTTTTGGATTTCCTTATAAAGATCTGGACTTTATCTACTGCAAAAAGGACCTCCGAAACTAACAAACCATCGAAACTGTGTGGCAACATCTTGGGCAACATCTCTGAAATACGTAACGCAGCAAAAAACATCAAAACAAATGCTGCATGAAAAAGTAAAGCCTCCTATTCAGATGTGCAAACCCAAGGTGTGGCCAAACACAGCCTAGACAGCACTTCGATAGTAATTGGTCTACGTGAATCCTGTACTGATCCTCCCTTTCTTAAACCTTTTAAAGCCTGTCTAACAGAAAAGAAACTATTGCAGGCAGGGAGGCCCTGCAACTTAAAGAAAAAGGAAACCCCGGCCATCATTTTACTAATATGGTTAATAGAAAATTATCTTGTAATAGAGAGCAGAGAAAAGCTAAAATGGAACTCTCCGTAGGCCGTGACCCCAGGAAATCAGAACCATCATTAAATGTTTTCCATTTTTACCATGCGACCGAATAATCAGTCCATGTTTTTGGAGCGATTGAATTTTGAATGGCTCGAAAAACTGGATTCAGACTAGATCCCACAGATGACTCGGACAGTGACAACCCATCATATCTGCCTTGGGCAACAGCTGCCTGAAGCAAACCATCTGTAACCGAGATAAAGCATCTGCGATGACATTGGATTCACCTGGTATATGTTTAGCTTTTATCCAAATATTAAATTTCAAGCATAGGAGCACCAAGTATCTTAATAATCTTATGATGGGCAAAGATTTAGATGAAAGGCAGTTTAATGCAAACATAACGCCCTTATTATCTGTGTGAATAATAATGCGTTTATTCGCAAACTGCTGCCCCCAAATCTCTAATGCGACGACCACCTGAAAAATTTCCAACAAAACTACATTTTTAATATAACGATTTGAGATCCAGAAAGTGGGCCACGCGCCACAGCACCAATGCGAACGAAAAATAGCTGCAAAGCCATGTGATCCAGCTGCATCAGTAAAAAGCTCGAAATCAGCTGCAAACACAAAATCGCTCTGAAAAAGAGATCTATCATTGAAATCTATTAGAAATTTAGACCATACCATTAAATCGTCCTTCATCTCACAAGTCAATCTAATATGAGAAAAAGGAGATTTAAATCCCGACGTGGCCATCGACAATCGTCTGGAAAAGATTCTGCCCATCGGCATAATTCGTGTAGCAAAAGCTAAGAGGCCTAAAAAGGATTGAAACTCTTTCAATAACACCTTTCTCCTACGAATTAAAAAAGAGATTTGTGATTCTAATCTACTAATTTTCTCAACTGGTAGTTTATATTGAAATAGCAAAGTATTGATCTCTATGCCCAGAAACTCAATGATAGGAGACGGGAGGACAGTTTTACCTCTAGCTAATGGAATACCAAAATATGTAGCCATACGGAAGAATAATTCTAAAATGAGGGAACATATAGAAGAACTCGGGGGACCAATAAACAAAAAAATCATTGAGATAATGAATTATTCCAGAATGTCCTGACTCAAAAATCATTACCCATTGGAGAAATGCAGCAAAAATTTCAAAATAATAACAAGACAGGGAAAAAACCTTCAAAGCAAAAACCTAAAGAATTATGCGATTTGGGAGCTATAGGCAACAGTCTGAAAGCTGATTGTACATCTGCTTTAGCCAATAACGCACCACGACCAAATTTTCTGATTATCCGAATAGCGTCGTCAAAGGTAGTATATGTAACCGCAGCAGATGAAGTGTCAATCTCATCATTCAGAGAATTGCCAGAAGGGAATGAAAGATGATGGATCAGACGGTAAGAATTAGGCTCTTTCTTGGGAACTAAACCTAAAGGGGAAACCCGGAAATCCTTAAAAGGTGGGGTACTAAAAGGGCCAGCAATTCTATTCGCTGAGATTTCTTTAATTAACTTATCCTTAACTATCTCAGAATTGCTAAAAACCGATTTTAACCACTTCAGCCCCGGACCAATTGGCAGCCAAAGGACCAGGCCCCTTTTTGCGATTCGGCACTGCGTCGCTTTAACTGACAATTGCGCGGTCGTGCGACGTGGCTCCAAAACCAAATTGGCGTCCTTTTTTTCCCACAAATAGAGCTTTCTTTTGGTGGTATTTGATCGCCCCTGCTGTTTTTATTTTTTGCGCTATAAACAAAAATAGAGCGAATTTTGAAAAAAAATTCAATATTTTTTGCTTTTTGCTATAATAAATATCCCCAAAAAATATATAAAAAAACAATTTTTTTTCCTCAGTTTAGGCCGATACGTATTCTTCTACATATTTTTGGTAAAAAAAAATCGCAATTAGCGATTATTGATTGGTTTGCGCAAAAGTTATAGCGTTTACAAAATAGGGGATAGTTTTATAGCATTTTTATTATTTTTTTTTTTACTAGTAATGGCGGCGATCAGCGATTTTTTTTTTTTTATTGTAACTGCGACATTATGGCGGACACATCGGACATTTTTGACACATTTTTGGGACCATTGTCATTTATACAGCAATCAATGCTATTTAAATGCATTGATTCCTGTATAAATGACAGTTGTAGTGAAAGTTAACCACTAGGGGGAGGGGAGGGGTTATGGGCTCTGACGTGTGTGTGTTTTTTTTACATTAGGGGGCGGGGCTGACGTCTGACGTCATTAATCGGGAACAGCCAATCAATGACAGGCAGAGTAGGAAGCGCGGGGAGAGGTTTGTTTACACAAACCTCTCCCCGTTCTTTAGCTCCGTAACCCGATCGCGGGACACCAGCGGCGATCGGGTCCGCTGGTCCCGCGGCCGGGGTCACAGAGCTCCCGACCGGGTCGCGAGTGCGCCCCACGGGCAGGCATTTAAAGGGCCACGTACAGGTACGTGGTTTTGCCTGCCCGTGTCATTCTGCTGACGTATATATGCAGTGGGCGGTCGGGAAGCGGTTAAGTTATCAACCAACTGACAGCCAGAACCTTGAAAAATAAGCAGCTGAAAACCAGACGAGAAACCCTCAGCTAACACCCGGGCCTTCTCCTTGTCTGGATATAGAGCCAGCCATGGGAGCATTGCGGACAGCCTTACTGGTGTGCAGACTTTTCGCATGCTCCCTATTGACTTGTCCTGCTGAAACTCTTTTAAAACATTAAACTACTGGATGATTGCCAAAACAGAAGGAACACATGTCGGTAACGACATGAAGCTAACCATTTGCATTGCGATTCATTGTAAGCATAGCATGTGCCTTTTTTGTTAACTCAATTTGGGGTACTTTGTATAAATTGTGGGTGTGGTCTACTAAAAAAAATTTTTTGCAGAGAAATTAAATTTAACCACAAACCAACATCTTTGTTTCCCCATTTAAGACTAGGATAGATTGCAATTTTATGGCGAAAGGATTTGTCATAATTAAACCAACCCATGCCGCCAAAACTTTTGTATGCCTCCAGAATATGTTCTAAATGTTGAAAAAGCCCTGCACATTTCTCTGGGTGTCTCTCCCCCATTACCCCGGAAAATATGCAGAAAGCCTGTAGCCAATTAAAGAATTGCCCAGATGCTGCCTTAATAGCGGGAATCAGATCAGGTTGCAAAATGAGAGAAAGAAAATTCTGTGGTGGAAGAATGGTACTGGGTTCAGTTTTTGGGGTGTTTCATGGAACATCCTGGAGAGAGCGTCTGCCTTCCCGTTTTTTCGAGCCGGGTCTGTACGAGATATGGAAATTAAACCTAGCAAAGAAAAGAGCCCATCGGGCCTGCCTAGGCTTTAGGCGTTTGGCTGTCCTGAGGTATTCCAAATTTCGGTGGTCGGTCCAAATCATAATTGGATATCTTCGGACAGAGGAAAGATACGACCGAAAGGAATCGCTGATCCAGGGAGTAGGTCGATGGGACAATCATATGCCCGATGGGGCGGCAGACAGTTCGCTTGTTGTTTGTTATCTCGGAACTCCTGGGGGTAATGAAGAGGCTCTCAGGAACCGAAGAAATGGTGGAGCACTGGTATTTGAGGGGTAGGGACCCTGGGTTCAGGTGAGGCCATGATTACAGTAGGATTAGTTGATCCAGGAGGAGCGGAGATTCCACTGGAAAGCTGAGGGGGCTGCCAAGGTAGGTGCAGCTAACCCCGAAAGATGCTGCAGGCGACTGTCCACTTGAGTGTACCCCTCTTGCAATTTTTGTACGGCTTCAGTTAAAGCTGAGACTTGTTGGCACAAAGCCTCAAGGGGTGAACGCACTCTGTCGGCCTCAGACATGGCTGGCTTGTACTATCGGGAGAGTACTTACCGAGGCCGAAGTGCCGAGAGTGGTTCACCCTTGCAACTGAGCGCAGTCCGCCCCCTGGAGGTGAGACAGGGGGTGAATGGCACAAAGAGGCACAGGCTACCCAACCAGAGGATGAAGACTGAAGTAGGAGCCAGGTGCTGGGGTCAGGAATACGTAGAGAAGCTTCCGGAATGCAGGCGCAGGTACAGGTCTGTAGACAGGCAAATCCGGGTCACAAGCAAGGTTCAAGAGGGCCAGAGGCAGCAAACGGGTAGTCCAGTAAACAGTCCAGGGGTCAAAGGGCAGGAGAAGGCAGCAAGGTCAAAAGGCAGATCCGAGGTCAAACAGGCAGTCAATCAAACAGGATACCGGAAACAGGAGCAGAGCTTAAGCAGGAAGCTGAAGACAAGCCAGCGCTGGACTGATCTGAACCACTTCCTTAAATAGGACCTGTAAGTGGTCATGTGACGCTGTCACGCACTGGAACGCTCAAGCGTGCGCTAGTGCGCATGCGCGTGCGTCGGAGCGCCGAGCCGCGAATGCGCATGCGCCGGAGCGCCGTCCCGTTGCGCGTGCGCACAGGCACCTGGCGCACCGTGTTAAACTGCCTGTTCTCCTGACAGCACCGTCTAGCATCCTCCGCGTTATCATCAGACCTTTTATCCAATTTAGATAAGAATTCTTTGGACACTGGTAATAATGATAACAGATCCAAAAATTCTCCTTTCCATATCTTTTCTTTAATAGAAACTGGCAAATGAAAACCTAATGGAGACATTTCACATGGCAATACCTCCTTAAAACAAGTTTCTGGTATAGCAGGAGCTAAACTGATATTTTTAGGAGTGTTAATAGACATTAAAGAGTTGAGTTAATATCAGTTTCCGCAGGAATAGAAGACCAAACATTAGCAGAGAAAGGAGATGTATATTCAGGCTGAGTAGCAACTAGATGTTCATTAAACTTAGCTAGTGATAAAAGCAATTGACTCATCAAATCATTATTAGCAGACTCACCAGCCAGACTAGTCTCAGCAGGATTGCAAATAACTGGGATCTGGGCTCCAGCCGTTTCTGTCTGAATGTCTTCCACTGGACCTGTAAGGAGTGAAGAAGAAACAGGGGCCCTCCCCGCATCCAGCCTGGATGCGAGAGAAGCCGCAGCTCTAGCCTGTGATGCCTGCCTGGAATGCTGTCTGGATAGCTGGGGTGACCTCTCTGCTTGAGGCAGCAACATGCGCTGTGAAGCTGGCTGCAATGTACTATAACGCTAGAGCGGATAGGAGATGGCGAGAAGGCCCGCCTACTCCTCTAACCGCGCTGACTAGAACGCTGAGCCTTCTGCGCTGCCATCCCCCGCTCCCCTGAGGAGAGAGAGCTGCTTTCCTGCACTAGCGCCGGCCTTACCACTGCTCGTTCTTCAGGTAAGCCTTGCTGAGTGTCTGTCATAGATGAGGAACGCTGGCTGTCTGTGAGAATGACCTGCTGGAAAACGTCCTCAGCTTCAGGTGTACTCAGGCATAACTGCTGTTCCGCCGGTTTAGTCACTGCTGTATCATTCCCAGCTGATAAGGCTAAACACCTCTGCAGCCATTCATTACCCCCTCAGCCCGCTCCAATACCCTGCGCACCAGTGACTTCATGCTGGCTATTTGAAATTGCCGCTGACAGGCAGTGAAGCAATTCCAGTCACTTCAGGTAAACTGAGAGCAGGCTTGTGACACAGGGTTAATATAACCTCTCCACACCTGTAGCTCACGTTTTTCCCGCTCTGCTGCCCTGTGACCAGCCTGCACACTTTTTTTTTTTTTTTTTTTTAAATATAATATAATAACTTTATTGTTTTTTTATTTTATTTAATATAATCCAGACACTATCCTAATTCTTGCCATTAAAGAGGCAACCACAATCCCATGTTGCGGGCCCTTTAATTGTGCCCGCTTTCATTCTGCAAGCATATATATTTACCCCACCCCAAGCAGAAATTTCCATCCCTTCCTCCAAACAAACTTCTCCGTTTTAAATAATTAAGCTTTTTGCATGCAACCTACAGTGTCCTTGTCATGTGCAGGACTAGGTAAAATACACTTTGTAGAATGATGTGAATAGAGATGGGAAAAGTGATGTGACATTAAGATGCAGGAATGCAGTGTATGTATATCTACTAGTGTTTTGCCCAAGGCAAGCTGCAGATTACCCTTACTTATTAGGAAGATAGAATAGCCCACATAGTATATTAAAAATGGGTTCAGAAATGGAATTAAAAAATCCACGTAAATATAAAACCTAAACAAGGTAATTTCGGAGACTATCACTGGTTATAAAGACATTTGATGTCAAAATGCATTGTATACTTGCCAAGACTGACAAATTCCTGGGTCAGATTTGTCTCTAGATTAGTCTAATTTAGCCATGCTGTTATTTGCAAACTCTAATGTTTTCTACTTTTAGGATAACTACTTGCTGACCAGTGTGTCCCACAAACCTGGGCAATTCAAAATAACATATGATGAAAAAAAATTTGTTTGTGCAAAGTTACCTTCAATGAAAACCACATGCCAAAACAATCAGTAGATTGAAAAAAAAAAGAATAGGCAAGGTTGATTAAGCCCTTGAGTGTCGTAGTTTCTTTAATCTTTTTACTGCTACCTCTGGAAGCATTACAGTGCAGCAGTATAAGGATGTAAACAGACTAGCTGCTGCAATAGCAGATGTATTTCCTAAATAAGTGATTTGGGTGCACACAGACAACTCAGCAGCCTAAAGCCCCATACACACGGTCGGATTTTCGCAGAGATTCTGTCCGATCGGACAATGTTGTCGAAAAATCCGACCGTGTGTATGCACCATCGGACAGTGTACGTCGGATTGTCCGATCACACCAAATCCGATCGTGTGTATGGTAGTCCGACGGACAAAGTGCTACGCATGCTCAGATCACATTACAAGACCAAAGCTATTGGCTACTAGCCTCTAAGTAGTCCCGTCGTAGGCAACAAACGTCACCACGTTCAGAATGATCGGATTTTCCGACAACTTTGTCCGACCGTGTGTATGCAAAACCAACATCGGCCAAAGTACGACGGACAGGATCCGACGGACCTGGTCCTCGGATAATCCGCGCGTGTGTATGGGGCTAAAGAGTTGAGCTGTGGGGTGGACGGAACCTGATATTGTAGCACTAGTTCTCTGTCAGGTCTGCCTTCTCTTAAGCCTCATACACACGATCAGACTTCCATCAGACTTTTCTGTGGATTTTCGTCCGAGGGGCGTTGGCCGTGAACTTGTTCTGCATACACACGACAGAACATTTTCAGCCAACTTTCACCAAATCACGTGGTTTTCCAGCTCTTTAGCGCCACCCTTTGGGCAACTTCTGCTATTGTTGTCTGATCTTTACCATTGGTTCTGAGCATGCGTGTTTGTACTTTGGACTTTAGTCCTATGGACTTGTGTACACACGATCTGATTATCCTCCATCGGACATTTGTTGCCGGTCAAGTTTGAGAGCATGCACAGCGAACAGTTGTCCGTTGAAAAAACGAAAACAATTGTCCGATGGAGCATACACACGGTCAAGTTGTCCGATAAAACATGTCCGTTGGACCGTTGTCAAAAAGCCTGATCGTGTGTATGGGCCTTTAGATTTACTTTGGGCAGAGTCTGATGGGGACGATGAGACGCTAGTTCCCCATCAAGTCTGCCTCCCTTGCCGCAGGCAAACATACCTTGCACCTTACTGCACTTACTTACATGGCCCTACTCTCAGCACTCTGGCTTGTTGCATACTTAGTCTTAAAGTAGTATGCACCCCTCATTTTAAAAGCAGATTCTCTGTTCACAGAATGCAGTATACATTTATTTAAAAATTAACATTTTTAAGTTCTCCATTCCTAAAGGATTTGCTTACCTTTCTGATGAACCGCACCTCCATCTACCAGACACAGCGCTTCTCTCTTACTTCCAAATCATGGAGTGCACACCTTCTGTCTGTGTACGCCAGTGGTGACTGGAGGAGAGCAATCTCCAATGTGCATATGCCATCAGAACGCTCCATCACAGCAGGTGTGTGGATTGTAGGTTCTTTTCAGCTCCAGCCACCAGTGCATGGGATAGCCCTAGAAATGGGGCCACCGCAAAAACAGAACTGCAGACAAGGGAAAAAGTAAAATATTTTGCGCTTGCAAGGACTCCAACCAGCATGGGTTGTGAAAGAAGCTTAGATGTACATGTTTTTATATATTCGTTCTTATTATTGGGGTTTTATAACATTTTAATTACCTCCAGTTTCCTTATCTATGAACTGGCTGTAATTACTGTATTCATTGGCGTATAACACTCACTTTTTCACCATAAAAATCGGGTGCAAATAGCGTGTGTGTGTGTGTTATACGCCAATACTTCAATTTTAGCTGTCTCGGAGGGGACAGGGAGGGGGGCGGGGCACCTCCTGGGCCACCATTGGACCACTGTTCTGTCTATCATAGAATATTCTCACTGTATGTAATCTGTCAACACTCGTCCCGCCCCCCTCCCTGTCCCCTCTAGGCTGCAGATGGGCATTGATCAGGCTGCACTGATGGCAATGGTGAGGCTGCTGCACTGATGGCAATGGTGAGGCTGCTGCACTGATGGCAATGGTGAGGCTGCAGCATTGATGGCAATGGTGAGGCTGCTTCATTGATGGCAATGGTGAAGCTGCATTGATGACACTGTTCCTTATTTAAAATTACATTTTTTTTCCTTGAAAAACTTCCCTCTTAAAATGAATGTGCATGTTATACACAGATAAATCCGGTATTTTTGAATTTGTGGTTGCTATAGCGTCACATTGTGAAAGTGGTACAAATAAGAACTACCTCTTATGCGGCGTACACACGAAGGGACAATCCCGCGGGATTATCCTCTGGACTGAAGTCCAGCGGATAATCCCCTCGTGTGTGGGCGCCGGCGGACTTTTTGGCGCCAAAGTTTTAAGTTTGGTTTTAAAAATATCGGCTGGACTTGGCAGTCCGGAGGACAATCCCGCCGTTAGTAGGCAAGTCCGCGGGACTTTTGAAATGAACGGACTTGCCGCTCATCGGCAATTCCGTTCATTTAGCACGTGACTTCAGGTTACGTAGCTAGTGTAGGCAGTAAATGCCGCCTCGCTAGCTCCGTGACCTGGCATGGATTTAAAGGGACTCCCCACGCCGAAAAAACGGCGTGGGGGTTCCCCCCAAATCCATGTCAGACCCTCATCCGAGCACGCAGCCTGGCAGGCCAGGAAAGGGGTGGGGACAAACGAGCGCCCCCCCCTCCTGAGCCGTACCAGGCCGCGTGCCCTCAACATGGGGGGTGCCCTGGGGAAAGGGGGGCCGTGCGGCCCCCCCACCCCAAAGCACCTTGTCCCCATGTTGATGAGGACAAGGGCCTCTTCCCGACAACCCTGGCCGTTGGTTGTCGGGGTCTGCGGGCGGGGGCTTATCGGAATCTGGGAGCCCCCTTTAATAAGGGGGCCCCCAGATACCGGCCCCCCACCCTATGTGAATGAGTATGGGGTACGATGTACCCCTACCCATTCACCTAAGGTGTAAAATGTAAAGTACAAAAACACACACACTTTTGAAAAAATCTTTTATTGCACTGCTCCGGGGGTCTTCTTCCGTCTTGGGGGTCTTCTCGCCGGACTCCCCCGCCATTTACCAAGCTCTTTTACCGAGCGGGGGAAGTCCGGCTACCTTCTTCGTCGTCGCCGCCGTCGTCTGGGGGTCTCGATCCGCTTCGGGGGTCTTCCGGGGGTCTCTTCTGTTCTTGCGGCGGTCGTCGTCTTCTGCGCCGCCGGCGCCGCCTTCTTCTTCTTGTCCTTCTTCCGATGTTGACCCGACGCTCTCTCTGCCCGGAATGCCTGTGCCGCGCTGCGCTGGGACTTATATAGGGGCATGGGGACAGGGTCACATGTTCATGTCACATGGTGACCCCGCCCCCTTGTGTTGTCACAGTCCCGGAGGATGCTGGGACTGTGACATCGCAAGGGGGCGGGGTCACCATGTGACATGAACATGTGACCCTGTCCCCATGCCCCTATATAAGTCCCAGTGCAGCGCGGCACAGGCATTCCGGGCAGAGAGAGCGTTGGGTCAACATCGGAAGAAGAAGAAGAACAAGAAGAAGGACAAGAAGAAGAAGGCGGCGGCGCAGAAGACGACGACCGCCGCAAGAACAGAAGAGACCCCCGAAGGCGGATCGAGACCCCCAGACGGCGGCGACGACGAAGAAGGTAACCGGACTTCCCCCGCTCGGTAAAAGAGCTTGGTAAATGGCGGGGGAGTCCGGCGAGAAGACCCCCAAGACGGAAGAAGACCCCCGGAGCAGTGCAATAAAATATTTTTTCAAAAGTGTGTGTGTTTTTGTACTTTACATTTTACACCTTAGGTGAATGGGTAGGGGTACATCGTACCCCATACTCATTCACATAGGGTGGGGGGCCGGTATCTGGGGGCCCCCTTATTAAAGGGGGCTCCCAGATTCCGATAAGCCCCCGCCCGCAGACCCCGACAACCAACGGCCAGGGTTGTCGGGAAGAGGCCCTTGTCCTCATCAACATGGGGACAAGGTGCTTTGGGGTGGGGGGGCCGCACGGCCCCCCTTTCCCCAGGGCACCCCCCATGTTGAGGGCACGCGGCCTGGTACGGCTCAGGAGGGGGGGGGCGCTCGTTCGTCCCCACCCCTTTCCTGGCCTGCCAGGCTGCGTGCTCGGATGAAGGTCTGACATGGATTTGGGGGGAACCCCCACGCCGTTTTTTCGGCGTGGGGAGTCCCTTTAAATCCATGCCAGGTCACGGAGCTAGCGCGCCGGCACTGCCTACGCTAGCTACGTACCTGAAGTTACGCTCGAAATGAACGGACTGCTCCGTGTGTGGGCAAGTCCGTTCATTTTCAAAAGTCCCGCGGACTTTTGGCCGGCGGATTATCCGCCGGAGATGTCTGTGCGTGTGTGGGCAAGTCCACACGCTCGGAAAGTCCAGCGGACCCAGCTGGAAAGTCCCGCGGGATTGTCCGCTGGACTAAGTCCGCCGGCAAAAGTCCGCACGTGTGTACGCGGCATTAATGGAACTGTTGCAAGGCTTTAATACATTAGGCAGGAGACTTTCTAATGTGCCTATAGCATCAGTAAAGTGTCACAATAGGATGCAGTAGGGAAAATACTTTGGATACCATAAGGGCACCTATACCAGCATGTTAGTATCTTATAATATCATTCTTGAGCTGCGTTGACTATGCATGCCATGTGACTAAAAAAAAAAATTCACTTTACAAGGGAATTCTCCCCAGAGCTTAGTGAATGTGGTGAAATTTTACTTTGCAAAGAATACCCACAGAGATAAAAAAGCTTCATTTTTGCTTGCACGTGATTGGAAGTCAGGACAGTCTAAATTGTCTTCAGTATTTCAACCCCAAAGTCTTCAGGTGATCTGATTAGTTTACCCAGTTCCCTTTCACAGGGAAGTATATAAAAGGGGAGGTTAGGACAGGCATATTGCACCAATGTGTACAGGAGGAAGATGAGTTTAGATGAGACAGACCTTTCTGAACACAGATCTTCTAAGGAAGTATAGTCTCTATGGACCCCTTGTTTTTTAAGTTCATCCAGGAATGCACAAAGCTGAAATTATTAGGACGGGTCTAAGTAGTATTTTCTTAATGCAATTTGGTAGGAATCTATTATAACGCTTTATGAAATCTTAGCAGTACATAGGGGTGGCAAGTTTTTTTGCATCCTAAATCTGCCCCAATTTATGCCACTGCTTACTTTTATACTGGACATGTTCACTGTTGAGTTCTTGGCTCTCTCTGTGTTTCCACCTAATCATTAGGTCACTTTACATGGCTGAACTGATTGCTGGAGAAAATTAATGTTGGCATGATAATAAAATTAAGTTCTCAAGCTGCTGCCTGAGCTTGTGATTCACCCCACCACTGCCTGCTTGACCTTTTTCATGAATGCTCTTGCTTCAGTACCAGAAGAACTGTTCATGGGACTATTCTTTGCAAGTTGTGTGCAAACATATGGATCCCTCATTTCCAGCCCTAATAGATGGCAGTTGGCAAACAAGTGAATTTTACCAGCTGTACCATTTATCAGCAGGTGTAATGAAGTAGTGCCATGCATATAATTTTTTCCTCTGTAGCTTGAGATTAAGGCTTGCATTCACATTTACTTCACATAACATTACCAACATGTGAGCAAGAAAGAAGAAGCATTGTCGTTAGCAGACATCTGGACTTTAAACTTTTATTAAGATAGTTGTTATGGTTCTTGGGAAAGACTTATCAGAGATTCATAGTGACTCACAATGTTGAACAGTCAGATGCTGAGCTCTGGCCATGGCACAGTCAGAGAATCCACAGAGAAGTGATGCAGATAAATAATTAGGTTTTATTTGTAAAGGAAGGAAAGTAATCTTATTGAAAAAACAACTCGCATTTTCAAAACCTTGGTACCAAAAGATTAGTTTGATTGCATCATCATTTCCGTTTTTATCCTATCTGGCAAGGTAAACTGCATGTTGCATATAAAAAAAATAACGCTTTCAAAAATAATTTATATAATATTGTGTGGAGAGTGATTGGAGAAACTTTTATATATTTTGCTTGTCTCTGGAAGTGTTTTGTGAGAATATGTGAAGCTTCCTTAGCAACCTATTTCATCTCTGATTCTACCTAAAACTGGCCTTGAACAGTAGATGGTGACAGCATTTTCTGTATTTAGATATACATTCTCATAGCACACAAATGTACATTTCTTGGATGCATCAGTCACTAATAGATTGCCCATCTAGGTAAACGTGAATCACATTCACCTGATGTCTGTGGATTATGTCTATGTTTTGGGTAATTATGAAATTTTCTAAAAGACCTCTGATGTCTCAATAAAGTGAATATCAAAATAGTTACATATATTGGACGTTGTCCCCTATGTGATAGAAATTACACCCAAACACTTAACCCCTTAAACACTTTTTTTTTACATGACTCCAATATCAGGGCGTATACTTACAAACATATTGTGCATTGTAAATGTGTTGCATACCCCCACGCACGCCAGAGTTGGTTCAATCATTTTAGAGACATTTTTCCTGGTTAACTCTAAGTTAATGTCCTGTACGGGCTTTCAAATCATCGCGTATGCAAAATTTAGGGTACCAAAGTTGTCACAGAAGCTTGACGTTTTAGGGCTTGACATGTTGGGTATCTACTAACTCTGTACAAAACCATCTTTTTTTGCAAAAAAATTGGTAATAGGTCATGAGGAAAATTTTATACTTACCTAACTGTAATTTACCTTTCCTGATGCAAGCATGACAGCATATACGTATGGGTAGGCTCCGCCCAGGCCCCATCACATGACTGGTTATACTATAAGATTAGGTCTCCTCCCTACCTGCAGTATTCTTGTAATTTAGTATCCCTGCGAGGCCTTTCGTTTCCTTCTCTCTTTCGTTCATTCATTTTTTTTTTTTAACGGGGGGACCCCTATATGCTGTCAGGCTTGCATCAGGAAAGGAAAATTACAGTTAGGTAATTTTACAATTTTCCTCATTCCTGACACAGCATGACAGCATATACGTATGGGATGTACAAAATCACCAGACAGATGGGTGGGTACTGTTGAAGTGTTTAAGTTGAGGATTAGATCTATCCTCACTAATGACTGAGATGTATTGTAGTTAAGGCTGCTGGTCCACGAGAATGGACCCCCAGTGTATTGAATGTAGACCGTAGTTTACATATTAACTCTGGAGGGACTCCTTTGGAGTTCCGCCCATGGATGCGCAATCAGTTTGGAAGAGCGGTCTCTGCCCTTATGCAATAGATTTGTCCTAGCCATCTAAGCCCTTTGACTGGCTGCACCCCTGCGATCGTCTTCATTGGACAGTGCTTATCTTCTGATGTCGTTAGGCCTGATGAGCCTATCATTTTGCTTCTTGACGAAGGGGCAATTCTATGTCTCTCTTCAACCTTAAATCTATTTTCAATGTTTGTGGTACTTTAAACACTTTTAGTTTGGATATGCCAGAAGGATGATGTTCTAACCCAGGTTGCAAAGACACCAACCTTTGTATAGTGTTGGAAGAGACTAGAGCCATTTTCCCTGATAATTTCAGCAACAAGGTAGTTTATGGCTTGACACTTGGATGTCTCAGATCCTTCTAGACCCATTTGCCATACAGAATACTTATTCCGTGTTACTGGCCATGCTGAGGATGTCTTACCCTTTTGAATGGAGAGTGAGACCATTTGTCTCACACTATTTGGAAGACCCCATGGGGAAAAGAATAATCTACCCAGGTCTTTCGGAATTGGTTGCCAAGATATGCAACCATTACTGGATCCCAGAGAGTGAGGACACGACTGAGTTTCATGTATCCTTTAATGCCGTCTCTCTCTGGCTTACTTGTATACAATTCAATCATTGCAGCAAGGAACAGAGAATTCCATCCTTTAAATTCTGTAGGTTTTTCTTGTATATAATGCACTTGAAGTCTGGAGTAGGTGCTCTGACCTCCATAGGATTTCAAACACTAAAGGTGAGACCTTCCCTTCTTGGTCTCCAGCTTTTTAGATATAACTTGTATGGATTTGGAATATACCATTGGCCACGCTTTATGAGGTGTTGGACCTCTGGAGGCAGAATAGGATGATATTGTAATCACATATATCATGGCCTGCAAGCCACAGGGCAATTATTGTTATCACCACCAAACAGCTGCAAATCCGGATAAGGATCCTGCAGACTATTAGGTTTGTTCAATATACATATTGGCTAATCTGCATACCCAGTTGGCTGTCATTCGTTTCTCTGCTTCCACCTTCGGGAAGCCACCCAGGTTATTGTCAGACCAATATCTTGATAGCCTTACTTGTTGCCAATCCCTTGACCGGTTTGTTGGTTTGGAGACTGTCCCATGTCATCCAATGCCTTTTGTACCTTACGCCGGTAGTAAGTTCTAAAAAACCTACCTAAGGGGCTGGTAGACCTGACTGGGAAATACCTCTGACAGAAGTTGACTAGTTCTGCATTCATTCTTGACAGCGAAGATAGGCCTTCCCCATTTTGCTGAGTCTTTGCAGCATAGTTGAGGCTTTTTTTGTTGCATTTCAGAAGACTTCAGTCTGTGACCACTGCAATTCTGACTTTTGGACACCTTGTCCTCCATCGGCATTAATACCCGACATGTAAGAACTTTTGATGATTGGTATGCCTAATAGCTGATACGCTGAAAGATTAGTTAGCTTCGCTACCTCCCCAAAAGGAGACTTGTCTCCTCTGTGGAGTCACTGTTCCTGGTGCAGGAAGTAATTCTTTCCTTACTACAAAACCAGTTACTACAGTTGTCAACCTTCCCTTGGGCACTTCGGACCACATGGGTTACTACAGGCTACTTTATCCCTCTTGCGACCGTGGGATGCAACCAATGGAAAAGAGCTATTTGTTAAAGTGAGATACTTATACTATTCTCTATGATGGGTAACTTTATTGTATTTTATTGCTCCCACAAGTCGGCCCCTACTGGACCCAATATCCCCGGAAATGCCCGGAGTTTGTGGAAAGGTCACAGTCTGAATGATGAACTTGTAGTAAACTCTAACGGCCAAGCAAAGGTACTTGCCGAAACATAGGCATCTCAAAGCATGCATACAGTATACACACACACACACACACACTCTCAAACACACACTTGTGAACGACCACAACATACAGGATATACAAGGTAATACCGACATATAAACACACTCATAGGTTGGACTTGGATCGACTTGTGTCTATCCTCAACCTCATCCACTATGCAACCACGCGATTATGCAACTTGCTAGGTCTAAAGACCATCTACAGTCTTAGCCTAAGTTTCCACTATTGAGACCTAAAATTCATGCGATTTTACCGCAATATCTATGCGACTTAAATCGATGCCTGTGTATTCTTGATGTCCATGGCCCCCCAATTACATTACAGTGGGATCAAAAGTAGTGTAGGGACTGAGCCATAAGGATGCACTGACCACAAATGATTACTGGAGAAACAGCATACAGTCTTGTATCCGCAGTGGCTGAACTGCATCATTGGCTACTCCATTTTCAATCTAGGATCCGACATCATAGAGAGTTTATCACTGACCAGAGCTCTGCTTTCATCCTGTCTGGGGTCCTGACAGTGTGGCTACCGAAGTAAGCTCAGTCGCAGGTCACGAAACACTACTTAACAGTAGTATGAACCTTCTTCATCTCTGGCTCTGTTTTCTGTCCCAGGGTCTCTGCAAAGGATATGATTTCTTCTGTTGGAAGAATGGCAACTTTGGGTAATCTAATGAAGCCTGTTTGGCCGGCTGCTTTTGAGGCAGATGTACCCTTTTAGATGACTTTGTTTGAATAGCTTAGTTCCTGAGCTCCACACAGTCAGTTTGGGCGGGGTTAATGTATCCACCTTTGCTTCTGATATGCCAACTTGCCATAGCAATTTCCCAGACACAAGCTAAGGCTGACCCCTTTGGCCAGTCTGATAAAGACTCCCTGGTCAAATGCTTCTGAGGTAGAGGTTGCCTTTAATAAACAGCTGTTTGATTAGGCTTGGTATGGAACCATTAATGACTGTAGGCTCTCAGTCCCTGCCCATTTGTCACAGCTTCTGGCCTACAACTTTGTTTTGCATTTTGGCCGACACACCAGTTACCACCAGACCACTATGATTACTGTAGATATCTCTTGAAGTGCCTCTTCTGGCAGTGAAAAGTGGTTCCTTCAGGGCTGAAGAGGCTCTGTCCCTTGTTGCAGAAATGGGGTTGACGGGTGTTAGTGTTGAGGGCTGGAGAGATTACACTCATTATGTCATAATGTGCACTCTTTTAGGATATAGCATATACCTACATGCCCTCACGTTTGTTAAAGGGGATGTAAACCCAATTTTTTTTTTGATGTAGAGAATACGATTTCCTATCATTTGAGCCCAGTCTTGCCACACACAGTTACTCCAGCTCTGAGCAATAGTCTTTTATTGTTCAGTGAGAGAACTCTTGACAAACAGAGAAACACTTTGTCAAAACCTCCCCCTTGCTGTGAGTGACAGGTGATTTACATATCTCATGCACTAGCCTGAGACAGGCACATCCTGTGTAAAAAGTTCACAATTCACATCCCCCTCCCGTCCTGCTTTCCCAGGATTGGCTGCCTTTACTGTGTTTTGACTGGAGAAACAATCATGGTGTGTCCACAGATCAGGGTGAAAGGAAATGTATTCTGCAGTGAACAGCCAGCAGACTATACACAGACAAGTGATTTAGGGGACATGTATGTAGTCAGAGCTGGGCAGAGTAGAACATCCAGTGATCTGATGATTGTTATAGTGCAGTGTGTGAGGTCACCTGATCACAGTTGTAACATTCCTTTCCATCACCAGAATTTATGTGGTGGAGGGGTGGATTTCTCACTTTTTATAATTACACCCAGTAAGGCTGAATGAGCTTAGGGCCAGGTCACACCAGTGTGCTGTGTGAGATCGCATGTGATTTGCACCGCAGTGCAAATCACATGGGATGTCCGTGCCATACAGATAGTATGTGTGATATCGCACTGCATTCAGACCAAACTCTCGCAGGACCCTTTTTTTGGTCCACACCAGAATTGCATGGGTGTTCACACCTATGCGATCCAATTCATGTCCTAACTGTCAGTTTGCAGTGCAATATGTGAGCTGAAATGGGGGTGTCGTTAACATTGTATGACACTCCCCAGCAGTTCGCATATGGCAGTGCGAACTGCTGTGCGAGTCGGATGCGATGTGGGAACCTGCAGTGGATTTGCAGGGTTCCCGCATCGCAACAGTGTGAACCGAGCCTCAAAGCATACAGCCTACAAATGTCACCTGACTGCTCCCACCAAGGCTCGGTTCACACTGGTGCGATTCGGGAACCCTGCGAATCCACTGCAGGTTCCCACATCGCATCTGACTCGAACGGCAGTTCACACTGCCATATGCGAACTGCTGGGGAGTGTCATACAATGTTAATGACACCCCCATTTCAGCTTGCATATTGCACTGCAAAATGACGGTTTGGACTTGAATCGGATTGCATAGGTGTGAACACCCATGCGATCCGATTCTGGTGCGGACCAAAGAAAGGGTCCTGTGCGTGTTTGGTCCGAATGTGATGCCATTTCAGCCATACAATTTGTATGGCTGAATTTGCATCACACAGACATTGCAAGTGATCTGAACAGCAATGCGTTGCAAATCACAGAAATGTGGAGTGTACAGTGATGGGTAGTACATACAGGATGGTGTCAGAATAGTGGACAGTGTCAGATTATTTTTTTATTTTACAATTAAATTTATTTTTTTTCAAATGTTTTTTTGGGACCAGTGGATTTTTTTTTATTTTTACAATTTAATTTTGTACTATTTTAATAATAATGGAAGGGTGGGGTTTTATTTTTTAAATATATTTTTTCACAGTGCTTTTGGGAAAGGGGGTGGTCGGTGTCAGTGAACGGTGTCAGCGGGGCAGTGGACGGTGTCAGCGGGGCAGTGGACGGTGTCAGCGGGGCAGTGCTTGTGTCAGTTGGGCAGTGGACGGTTGTTTTTTTTTTTTTACAATTACATTTTTTTATCTTTTATTTTTTTACAATTTTGGAATATTCTTTTTATCAGCCCTGTTGGGGGCTTTGGTGACATGTCAGGGGTCTAAACAGAGACCCCTGACATCTCCCATTTGAGACAAAGTTAGGGACAGAGGACACAGATTACCCAGTCCCTTTCTCTGCATTGAAATTGAATGGAGAGGAGACAGCGGCTCCTCTCCATTCATAAACTGAAACAGAGTAACACACAGGTTACTCTGCTCAGTTATCACAGGACACAGAGCGATCGGTAACGAACACTCTGTGTCCCATTCAGAAAAGAAAGGTGCCGGTAATTGACATACTGCCCCCTTTCTCCGCTCTCCATCCTGACAGATCCCCCACCCCCTCCCCTGGCGGCTGCAGGGGACGAGGGGGGGTGGAGGAGGAAGACACAGGGGGATGTTGTGGACACCGATCCACCCTGCATGGCTTTTCAGGTGAAAGCCGCGAGAGGGAGAGAAACAGATAATGAAAAGCCATGCAGGGGGGGGATCGGTGCTCACAGCTGTCCCATCGCACCGATCTGTCACTGGACATTGTGTAGATGTGACAGGGGGCCGTGAGCGCACTCTGCTTTTACCCAGAACACACTCTGCCTCTCATGCATGCTCTGGCCAAGGGGAGTGTAGTGGTGGGCGGGGAGTCTGCTGACATCATGACTCCGCCCACCAAGTGCAGATAACAGACCCACCCACTGAATCTGCTGTTTTTGGGGGCTTCAAACTGCTAAACTGGACACATTTGACAGGTAAGGATACATGCAGGAGGCATGTATATCCTTATAGTTCAGCACTATGGCAGTACTTTATAATTGATGAGAGTGGGTTTACATCCACTTTAAAGTTGCTGGTCTCTAGGAAGGCTGATTGCTACTGGTTCACAGATGAGCTGAAAGCCTGGAGCCATGCCTGGGAGTATTTGCCATAAGTAGTAACCACTACGAAACATCTCTCTATAGGGGTATCACAACTAACACAAGAAATTTACATATTGCTCCAGGTAAGTACTACAGAAATGCGACTAAGCAGATCCTGACTTTTTTTTTTTTTTTTAGCACCAAGGTCAGCATATAAATGCATAGAAATAAACACATAACAGTAAGGGCTCTTTCACACTGACGGACCGTATGTCCGTTTTTCATCCTTCCGTTTTAGGATGAAAAACGGACATACATGTATCCCTATGGGATAGCGGGTGTCAGCGGATGAGCGTCCGCTGACACCCGCTCTCGTCCGTGCCCGCTATGCTTCGTTTCTGCAGACGGAGGAAAACCCAATTTTTTCATCCGTCTGCAGAGCGGATCGGATGACGACAGACTCTGCGGTCCGTCGTCACCCGATCTCCCATAGGGGAGAGCGGCGCTCTGATAGGTCCGTCCCTGCTGAGCAAGCGGCTATCCACGGGGCGGATCTGCACTGATCCGCCCCGTGTGAAAGAGTCCTCATTCATTCTGTAGAGTTAGGCCCCTTTCACACTGGCGCCTGCAAACCGACCCGAAACAGCTGTTGCTGTGTCTTCAGTGTAAAAGCCCGAGGGCTTTAACACTGAAGCGGTGCGCTTGCAGGACGCTGGAAAATGTCCTGCAAGCCGCATCTTTGGCTAGCTGTAGGAGCGGTATATTTACCACTCCTATAGCGCCCGTTCCCATTGAAAACAATGGGGCAGCGCTCCGAACCCTTTTAACCCTATTAACCCTTTTTCGGCCGCTCGCGGGGGGGTAAAACCACCCCGCCAGCAGCCGAAATGCGCCGCTAAAACGACAGTAAATCAGCGCTAAATATAGCGCCGCTTTACCGCCAGCGCCCCCAACGCCCCAGTGTGAAAGTAGCCTAAATGTAATCACATGTAAGCAGTGCAAGTTATTAGTCATCTGACAATTAGCACTAGCAGGTTAAACCTACCTTAGACACATGTACCGCCAAGGATTATACCACAACCAAGCATCAATACACAGTGAGCCCAGTCTGCAGGGCTAGGCCCTGCGTTAATAGGAAAGGGCTCAGTATCACCGGTTATCAGTCCAAACATTAGCAATACTGCAGACACAGACTTCAACGTATGAAACATTAGTAACAGAGTGGCAATATGGACAGCCAGTAAGGCTCGATTCACACTAACGCGTTTTTTGATGCATTTTGCATAGATGCAGGGAAATGTTTTAACATGGGTTTCTATGGAACATGTTCACAACAATGCATTTTTGTGCCTCTGCGTTTTTGGAAAGGGTCGGGGACTTTTTTTCATGCAAAATGCAGCGTTTTGCATGTAATAGAAGTCAATGGACCCGCATCCAAAACGCAAGTACCGCGTTTTTACCGCGATTCGCGTTTTTTGTTTAATTTATTTTTTAACACTGTATATAGCTGGTTGCTAAGCAACCACAGTGTAAAAAAAAAAAAAAAAAGGCGACAAAATCGCGGTAAAACGCGTGTCCAAAAACGCAGCAAGCACTGCAAAAACGCTCAAAAGCAAAATGCATAGATGTGACTCGAGCCTTAGATTTGCATGTGTGATATATGCTTTTCAGAAATGCAAACTAACAGCATACCTGCAGAAAATAAGTCAAGACTGTATGGCCATGCTTGTTCAGTTAATAGGAAGGCTTCAGCCCAGCACAGCACACCTGCTATCAGCATTAGCAGTTTTGCAGACACAACCAGAACCCTTCAGAAGTGCAAGCTTAACCTCATACTTGCAGCAGTAACTGAATATTATGGATTTGTGCACCATGTGGTGCCTTACCACCTGCACGCTTCATGGCCAAAGTTCAATGAATGTCCATCCATGGCGTCATGATAAAGGAGCAAACCCTAGAGACCAGATATTCTCACCACCCTTTCTTCCTGGATCCTTTAGGGGGGAGGTCTCGCCCATATAGGCGTTCATGTCTGCCTGTACAGCAGGGAGCTTCGACACAGGAGAGGCTTGAACCTGTGCGGCTTGGTCAGAAGTATCTGACAAGGCGAGGGAAAAGTCATGCTCTTTCAGCAGCAGTATAACCGGCTATTAGCAGTGAGGAAAAAAAAAGAGAATACTGCAGGTAGGGAGGAGACCTAATCTTATAGTATAACCGGTCCTGTGATGGGGCAGGGGGCGGAGCCTACCAATACGTGTATGCGTATATGCTGTCATGCTGTGTCAGGAATGTTTATATACTAATTCCACAGCGCTGTCACTTTAAGTGATTATCAATATATTATTTGGATTGCAGCTGTTCAATAGGGACCTACAAATTTGGTGTAAAAGTGAAAAACCCAACAGTGATTAACTACTTCCCACCTTGCCACTGCATATAAAAGGGCAGGGTGTAAGCTTCCTCCTTCTGAGAGGATGTTCCTGAATGTCCCTTAGAAGGAGCAGGATCATGCAGCCGCGCGTTCCCGATGTGCTCTTGTCACTCGAACAAGGCGCATCTCGGATCGGCAGGAGGGCTCTGTGATTGTCCCTCCTGATCACATGATGGCTGTGTCCAATCACAGGCATCATGTGATGTAAATAGAGGGCCGGTTGCTAGGTGATCAGCTCCTTCTCCTCCCACGGAGCTTGTCAGTCAGGAGAAGGAAAACGGATCTCTGCAGCCGGCCAGTGATCAGTGTGTATGAGCTTTTACAGCTTTTTACACACTGATCACCGGGCTAGTGTCCCCACACAGTAAAAACACTTGTCCCACATATGTCCCAGTAAAATCATCTGTCCTAGTGATCATCTGCGCACATCTGTCCGTGATCACACAAACCAATTATTATACGTTTTATCAGGATTTTTTTTTACCAAATGTAGCAGAATACATTTTGGCCTAAATTTATGAAGAAATTCGATTTTATTGGATTTCTTTTAAAACCGAAAGTAGAATTTTTTTTTTATTTTTTTTTTCGCTTATATCACAAAAAATAATGAAAACAAGTGGTGACTAAATACCACCAAATGATGGCTCTATTTGTGTGAACAAAATTATAAAAATGTAATTTGGGTACAGTGTAGTATGAGCACGCAATTGTCATTCCAAGTGCAAGAGCACTGAAAGCTGGAAATTGGTCTGGGAAGGGAGGGGGTGAAAGTGCCCAGTATTGAAGTGGTTAAATACCACCAAAAGAAAGCTCTATTTATGTGAAGAAAATTATAAAAATTTCACATGGTTACAGTGTTGCATGACCGCGCAATTGTCATTCAAAGTGTGACAGTGCTGAAAGCTGAAAAATGGCCTGCGCAAGAAGGGGGTGAAAGTGCCCTGTATTGAGGTGGTTAAACAAAGGGGCGGGGTCACCCAGTGACATCACCCAATGACCCCTCCCCTTTGTTTAATTTAGTGGCATGTTCAAAGGACATCTCCTTCTCTGCGCTATTAAGTATAGAAAAAAAAAGCCGCCAATTGCATTTAAAAGCTGACAGTGACAGTCAGCGCTGGCAAGTGAGGGAGCTTGTCTGTACAGACTGCCCCCTCAATGTGTATACTATTCTGTCCTGCCCCTCTCCTTGCACACACTGACCCCCCCCCCCCCCCCCCCAAATGACAACTCCAAAATGTAAGGAGAAAAAAAAAGCTGGATATTACATTTAAAAGCCGAAAATTACAGTGAGCGCCAGCAAGTGAGGAGCCTGTCTGTATAAACTGCCCCTTCACTGTGTATACTGCTATACTGCTCTCCTGCCTTTCTCCACCACAAATGGAACTTGATGAAATTTAATACATGTGGATTGCTTTCTATAGATGTGGACATGGCAAGCTTATAGACTATATTGTAGCAACTGATTTGCACTAAAACACTTTAACCACTTGCCGACCAGCCGCTATCATACTGCAGCAGGTCGGTGTGTTCCCATGAATCGCCATAGCTGTACGTCGGCTCCTTTAAACTCTTTGCCACGTGCGCAGGGGACACGATGCACGTGGTCGCCGGCCACGATGTTTGCCGGCCACACGCGATCGCGGGCATGAGAGCCAGAACAGGGATGTGTGTGTGTGTAAACACACACACATCCCCATTCTGTCAGGAGAGGAGAAACAGATTGTGTGTTCCTACTAAGTAGGAATAGCGATCTGGCTCCTCCTCTAGTAAGTCACATCCCCACATAGTTAGAAACACCTAGAAGGGAACATATTTAACCCCTTGATCGCCCCCTAGTGTTAACCCCGTCCCTACTAGTGACAGTTAGGCTGGATTCACACCTATGCAGTTTTAGTGCTTTTTGCATTTTGCAGATTTGCACTACAGAACGTGTTCCATAGGAAACCATGTTAAATGGGCTGTAGTGCAAAATGCAAAAAGCACTAAAACTGCATAGATGTGAATCCAGCCTTACACAGTAATCAGTGCATTTTTTTAAGCACTGATCGCTGTATAAATGTCAATGGTGTCAAAAGTGTCCGATCTGTCCGCCGCAATGTCGCAGTCCCGCTAAAAATCGCAGATCACCGCCATTACTAGTACAAAAAAAAAAAATAATTAAAATGCCATACATCTATTCCCTATTTTGTAGACGCTGTAACTTGTGCAAACTAATCAATATATGCTTATTGTGATTTTTTTTTTTTTTTTTTTTTTTAAATCTTTTATTTATTTCATAAAACAAGAAAGGACACAAACATACAACCTCCTCGGGTCTACCACTATACATAAAATTATAATAGCCATAATTCAACTGAAATTAGGTTCATTTCATACCTCTGACCCATCTGTAATACTACCCCGTGGGAGTCGAAATCACCTATTCTAATAAGTTCTAATTTCATCGGTCACCTTACCTTCTTAATTTCCTCTATCTTAAGGTCTACTCCCTCCGATTGTATCCCAATACCTTCTTGTCTCAGATTTTCTCCCCTTTTTATTAACCCCAACATAAAAAAACCTATCTCCCAAAAAAAAAAAAAAAAAGGGGGGGGGGGAGTAGAAACGGAGGCCGTGAACGCACTCTCACCCAGCTACCCCTACCCTTATTATTTCCTGTTCAAGTTGCCCGTGTTCCGTCAGCTACATCGCCCTCAAACAGGATCCGTCCCTCATCAGAGAAGATATATATGTTCCAGGGTGTCCATGTTTTGATATATTGTTCCTGTTGGTGTCGTTTCGTGAGGATTAATTCCTCCATTTTCTTAATTTCCTCCACTTTTTTAAACCACATCCCTATAGTGGGTGCCTGTGAAGATTTCCAGCATATGGGGATGCATGATTTGGCAGCATTGAGAAGGTGACATAGAACCAGCCTTTTATAAGTTTTTCTAGGTATATTTGACATATGAAGCAAAAAGAGCGCAGGGTCATATGGAATTGGAGTTTCCATGAGATTTTGGGCGATTTAATGTATCGTCTTCCAGTAATATTCTAATTTTGGGCATGTCCAAAATACATGTAGGATTGTTCCCTGGTCTTCTTGACATCTCCAGCACTGATCCGTCAGTGATGGGTAAATTCTATGTAATTTGACCGGAGTTTGATACCATCTAGTAGCTACTTTATAATTGGTCTCTTGTATGTTAGTGCTTATAGAGGTTCCGTGTATAAGGCTCATTATATTTTGCCGCTGTGACTCTGTGAACTTTTGTCCCATGTCCACCTCCCAGTCCGTCAGGCATTGTAACTGATGGTCCTCTGGTGGCCTAATCAGTAATTTGTAAACCGCCGATAGGGTATGTCGTAATGTCCCCCCCTTCGAGCATAGAGTTTCATATCTGGTGAGATTTGGACTAAGAGTATCCAATGCCGGTAACGAACGTAAGAAGTCCGTTAATTGGAGAGCTCTCCAGTGGTCTAAACCGTATGGATTTGTTCTGTCCATGAGTTCACTCATGGACAGCCAGTTGTTATTTAACATAAAGTGAGACAGCTGGAAGTATCCATTTTGTCTCATTGTCTGAAAGACTGGGTCTTGGATTCCCGGAGGAAACAAAGGATTCCCCAAAATTGGGTACACTAGGGAGTAGGCTGACGTAAGAGAATATTTCCTAAATAATAACTTGCATCTCTGCAGCGTCACTCCTACTAACGGATGTTTTTTTATGTCCTTTGGCATTGCCGAATTGCACCAAGGTGCCCTGGCAAGTAGGATATTGCACTGGGCCTGTTCCAATCTTGGCCAGAGTTTGATTCCTTGATGACGATTCCAGTCGATAAGTCTTGTTAAGTGTATCGCCTGTTGATATCTCCTAATATCAGGCACCGCCAGACCTCCATGTATTTTTTGGAGCGTCAGTTGTTGTCTGTTCAATCTTGGGCGTTTATGTGCCCAGATAAAGTCAAAGAACGTTTTAGCCACCTGATCTAGGAATTTAGAAGGAATAACAATCGGAAGAGCCTGCAGCAGATATAGAAATTTAGGGAGAATACACATCTTGATAATGTTACTCCTTCCTAGCCAAGAGTGTAATCCCGTCTTCCATTTATCAAGTAGCGCCCTCGTTTCTCTTAGCAAAGGTGGAAAATTTAGCTCAAATAATTTAGATATTTTAGGGGGTATATTTGTCCCCAAATATCTTAAGGCTGTTGCTGTCCACTTAAATTTAAAGCTGGTCTGGAAATTTAGAAGCTCCAAGTGTTTTATACCTACTCCCATTGCTTCCGATTTATTGAAGTTGATCTTCAAATTAGATAAGGTGCCATACTTATTGAATTCGCTAAGAAGTACCGGTAGGGAAATTATAGGGTTTGTGAGTGAGAACATCATATCATCCGCATATGCAGATATCTTCTGTTGGGTGTCCCCTATCGGCACTCCCCCTATGTCCGTGTTTAAGCGGACTGTACACAGGAATGGCTCTAATGCCAGAGCAAATAGGAGTGGCGATAGGGGGCAGCCTTGTCTCGTACCATTCTTAATCCTTATAGGCTCCGACAGTACCCCATTGGTTCTGACTCGAGCTGTAGGTTCAGAATAAAGTGAGCCTATGCGGGCCATCATGACGTCCCCCATTCCCACATATCTTAACACTGCCATCATATATTGCCAGTCGACCCTGTCGAAGGCCTTTTCTGCGTCGGTTCCTAGGAAGACACATGGGATTTGTTTACTGTTTACCACATGTAAAAGGTTTGTCACCTTGATTATATTGTCTCTGGCCTCACGGGAGGGTACAAATCCCACCTGGTCCAGGTGGATTAAAGTTGGAATATACTCCTGAGTTCTAACAGCTATCATTTTAGTGAATATTTTCAAGTCAGTGTTTAACAGCGAGATTGGCCTGTAACTGCCACATGCTGTAGGGTCCTTCCCCTCTTTATGTATAACTGCAATATATGCCATAAGTGTATCTTGGGGGAGCTTCGTGTCCGAGCCCAGATTGTTAAAAAACTTCAGCATAAATTTACCAAGGGACGCAAACAAAATTTTATAATAAGCAATGGTATAGCCGTCTGGGCCTGGAGCCTTTCCCTGTTTGATATAGCCAATCGCTCTTTGGATCTCCTCTAGTGTGAACGGTTCGTCTAGTAGTTTACTGACCTCGGATGTTAGTTTAGGCATTTGGGATTTAGCTAAGTATTCTTCTGTCTGAGTCAGTGGAGGGGGATCTTTCTGTAGATTATATAAAGTTGAGTAATATCTTTGAAACTCTTCCACTATCTCTTTTGGGAGGGAACATTTCTGTCCATTTGCCTTTACTATATGTGGTATATAGTTCCCAAGGACCTGTTCTCTTAGAGTCCTGGCTAATACCTTTCCACATTTACTGCCCGACTCGTATGATACCCTCCGACAGATCTGTATTTGCGCTTTTGCCCTAAATAGCATTAAGTCTACAATTTTTTTACGTAGGATTAATAATTCAGTCTCTAATGCGGCTGTTTGAGCGTGCTTGTATTGCGCTTCCACTAACTTTAGTTCATTCAGAAGGGAGGTCAATTGTTTAGTACGTTGTTTTTTTATTCGGGAGCCATGCTTAATAAGTATCCCCCTAATTACTGCCTTATGTGCCTCCCATACCATATTGGTATTGCTGTCAGGGATATCATTCAGTAGAAAGAACGACTCTAGTTCTCTTATAACCTCTTCCATTACTTCTCCATCCTGTAGTAAGCTCTCATTTAGTCTCCAGGTTCTTGTTCTGGAGACTAAATGGTCAGTTAATGCATATGATAATTGAATTGGCGCGTGATCTGACCATGTAATATGGTCGATTGAAACCTCGCGAACCGCTTGCAATTGAGAATGGGGAATAAGAAAATAGTCGATTCTAGAATATTGTTTATGTGGGTTAGAATAAAAAGTATAGTCCCTTTCATCCGGATGGAGAATGCGCCATATATCTATTAGTTGTGCTTTATGTAGCGCTCTGGATATTCGTTTCCGTGCGCTAATGGGTATCGAGGAGCTTCCCGAGGAGGTATCTTCAGATGGTATTAATGGCATATTAAAATCACCGCCAAGTATAAGTTGACCCTTCGTAAATTCATTCAATATGTCTAATGTTTGAGTAATAAAAGTTTCTTGATGGGAGTTAGGCGCATAGATACTGGCTAGTGTTACCTCCATGCTACCAATCATACCTCTTAAGAACAAATACCGTCCCCCTGAATCTGCTTTTTCCTCCACACAGGTCCATGGCACCTTAGATGAAATTATTATAGACACCCCACTTGTTTTAGTAAACTTGTTAGTGGAATGGTAAGCTACTGGGAAAAATCTACTTTTCAAAACTGGTAACTTACCATCCTTGAAGTGCGTCTCCTGGATGAAGGCGATGTCCGACTTCTTCCGGTGTAAGTCTGCCATAAGCATACGTCTTTTTTCGGGTACATTGAGTCCCTTAGCATTAAGCGAGAGTACACTCACCACCTCCATTCCTTAACTCTAAGCCCCCGCCCCCCAAAAAAAAAAAAAAAAAAAAAAAAAAAAGGGAAGGTCCCTTCCCTTCTTTTTCCAAAGAAGGAAAAAAAAAAAAAAAAAAAAAAGAGAAAAAAGAAAGAAAAAAAAAAAAAAAACCCCCAAAAAATATATTAATTAAAAAATACCCTTAAAAAAAATTAAAAAAAAAAAAAAGAGAGATAGCCCACTTTAAATGGGAAACAGTTCTATAGGAACAGCAAAATTTATTTGCTATTGCGCTCTCCAGTTCTCCACTGAAAAAAGAGCACTTATCTATGTGGGGGTGTAGTCAAAGAGCGCCAAGCTCGGGCCCCCCGGCTCCCCCCCCCCGCCACACCACGTACAGTCAACTCTAGCACACTACTATGATTCAGGACAGCGCGTCCCCTTTTATATGTCTCAGTATCTACCTTATTTGCCCTCATCCCCTCATCCCCCCCCTCCCCCCGATCCGCCTCCCCCCCCTGCAAAATGCCTCATATAGGCCTAGGGAGTTGGTTCCTCTTCTCTCCCCTGTCCATATATATACATATATACATACATACATATATATATATATACACATACACATATATACATATTTTATATCACTGATACTTGTACTCAATATACCATAGAGAAGGGGAGACCAAAAGAGAAAAAAAAAAAAAATATATATACAAATAGAAAAGAAACCATCACGTACAAATTCACTGACCTAGTTAAACACACCAGGCACAGAGGTGGAGGAGGCCGGAAGATACCTATAATGTTTCCTGCACTGATACCTCCCTCTCCTCCTCTTCCCCCTCCTATTCAAGCATATATTCACCTCAAGTGTGACTCAAAAATAATTCAACTCTATGTGTATACTACCCTCCCCCTATTATAAAAAAAAAAGGGGGGGAGTATTTTCCCCCCTGCCAAAGAACAAAAAAAAAAAAAAAAAAGGAAATCTCCTGTGTATTACCTAATGTGATTGATGAGCCCTACTACCCCTACACCTAAATAAAGTGTTATTTTACTTTGTTCCTACCCACTTATTACCCCTCATACGTGTCTAAACCCCTATATGTGTTTCACATTTAAATTTATGTGCCCATACCCCCCCCACCCCCATCAGTCTTCCGTCCGCTCCTTTTACTAGGCGATAAGTTCCTACACTCTAGTCCACATGTGTTTTATTTTACGTGAATACGCATCAAGTGCTCCCCCTCTTAATTTATGCTAACCCCAACCCCAGTGATAAATAGAGGTGAATATATGCTCTCTATATAAATTATAATTTGTCTATTCAAGAGTTCCTCCTCGCCGAGCGTCTCGCTCAAGCTGTATTATGTAAGACATCAGTGTATTGCTGCTTATTGTGGCTATTTCCTGCGACTTTCTTCTTTATTAATTATTCCTCTCCTCTCTAAGCCCCTCCCCCCGCCCACAGGTAATTACTATGCCCATTTTATTTTGTCCTAGGATTACTCTTGTTAAATATTTCTTCTCCTTCCTCCTCTCCCTCCCCATCCCGGGATCCTCCGATCTCCTCCACCTCATTAAGAGGTCGCTCCCGACCTCCCCGTAAATTTTATCCCCCATACTAGCAGTCCAACTTTTTCCCTTATAAGTATGCATTCCTCCCAGTGCCTGTATAAATATGCATATACCATATTGATTACATTTTATCTTCTATTATCTAGATATACATCTGCAGACTTATCCAGAAATGCAATCATATCCCGGGGTAGGGGGGAACTATCCAAGAAGAGGGGAGGGGGGACCAAAGAAGAGAAAAAAAAAAAAAAAAAGAGAAAAGAGGGGTGGGAGGGATGTTCCTTTAAATATATGTATTTGGGCCATTTATTTGACTCTTATTTTAAATTGTTGGCCACATTCCCATGGCCCACCACCACATTCCTAGACACATTCCTAGACACAAGAAACAAGAAAAGAGAGTTAAGATATTTCCACAAGGGAGGGAGGGGGGGCAGAATCTAAATACTAGGGGAGGGGGGGGAGACTCAGGGACAGGACACAGGAAATTATTCATTTCAATTCTAGTTCTTTTACTGGGATTTGACCATCCCTAACTGTCGGCTCAGCATTGCCGGTCCCTTTTATAGATAGTCTTCTCGAGCCCCTCCTGGGTCTCTGTATGCGGGTTAACTGTTGATTATGTAAGATAGACAGGCCCGGCCGGGCAGGTGCTCTAGGTATGTTCTGAAGCCAGTCCTGCACTTGTATTGGTTCTACCTCCATGAAGGTATAGAGAGCTGGGAGATCTGCCGGTGAGCATAAGGTGTAGAATGATTGCGCTTTATTAAAAGTTACCGCAAATGGGTATCTCCATCTATAGGAGATGTCTTGGCGTCTAGCTAAATCCAAAATTGGTCGTAATATAGCTCGCCTTTGCAATGTTGCTCTTGATAAATCTGGGAAAATCCTTACCACCATCCCGTCCAGTTCTACATCTCCATGTTCCCACGCTCTATTAAGAATAAGTTCTTTCTGCTGGAATCGATGCACCCTGCAAATGACATCACGTGGTCTATCTGTCTCGAGGGGCCTTGGTCCTGGGGTTCTATGTACTCTGTCTAGCTCCAGAGTGTCTGGTAGGGCTCCCAGTACCTTATGGAAGATTGCTATCACTGTCCCAGCCAATGCTTCTATTTTAATATTCTCCGGGACCCCCCGTAGGCGCAGATTATTACGACGGCTGCGATCTTCCAATTCCTCCAAATGAATCTGTATATTATTTTTTATACTTGTCTGGGAGGATTGAGACTGTTTCAGAGCCAACACTCTGGTTTCTAATAGGGAACTTGAGACCTCCCCACATACTACCCGGTCAGATAAAGACTGTATTTCTGACCTTACTTCCTTAATATCCCTGTTATGGGCCTCTTCTATACGTATAATCATAGCTTCAATATCAGCCTTAGTAGGGAGAGCCTGTAGCAGGGACATCAGGACCATCTCCATATTGGTCTGGCCACCCAGGGGGCCCACCATGTTCACCCCTGTGTATCCCGGGTTCTCCGGAGTTCTACCCTGAGCGGAAAAGGTGGTGGCAGCGGTAGTAATTTCCCCTCTGGGACATTCAGTCTTATTCTTAATGCTATGTCCATGTGAGGTATTCTCCGGCTGGGGGTACTGCTGCTCCAAGTCTAATGGAGAGATATGCGGTGGTGTAAGAGGGATAGTAATGCTCTCACCTGATCGAAGTCCGCTCATGGTCCCTGTGTGTGTATCTGGTAGTTGCATTTGCTCCCCCGGAGAAGAGTTAAGCGTTGCTGCCAAGCGCTGGTCGGCTCCGTCTTTTCCTGATCCTCCTGAGGCCGTCACTGACCGCGTATGCAGCGTGTACTGCGTGCGCTGCTGGCCGCACGATGGTGGGGAAGGGTCCGTCACTCTAACTGGAGAGAGGGCGGGTTTGTTGTTCGGGCGCCCTTCGATTCCGCTCCGGGCTGCCGCCTCCTTATTCGCCAGCCTACACTTCTGCGCTGTGTCAGACGGGGATATCCGCCCTCCACCACCCGTGCTGGATCTATCTGGAGCTGGTACTGCTACCTCTGATATCCGCCGTTCTAATTCAAATGTGGGAGTACAGGTAGTAGAGATATGAGACCGGGATACAGGTACAGTTGTTACGCTGTGTATGCAGGATCCCCGTCCTGTTGGGTTCTCTCCTCCCGGTGTCTGATGTTGTTGTTCACGGAGGAATTTTCTTATTCCACTCTGAGACGCTGAGGGTTTGGTCACAGATCTGGTCTTGTACCTTCTGCTTGCTGACATGCCGTGTTCAAGCAGTGGGTAACCTTCTCATTCGTGGCGGGTTAACTGGGGAGACCAGGAGCTCCTCTGATGTTCCTCCTCACTCAGCCATCACTCTGAGCCACACCCCCCGTGATTTTTTTTTTTTTTAAACAAAAATGTGTAGAAGAATATATATCGGCCTAAACTGAGGAAGAAATTTATTTTTTTTTTATATTTTTTGGGGGGAAATATATTATAGCAAAAAGTAAAAAATACCGCTTTTTTTGTTTATAGTGCAAAAAATAAAAACCGCAGAGGTGATCAAATACCACAAAAAAAAGCTCTATTTGTGGGAAAAAAGGATGTAAATTTTGTTTGGGTACAGCGGTGCATGACCGTGCATTTGTCAGTTAGAGACGCAGGGCCGTATCGCAAAAAATTGCCTGGTCATTAAGGGGGAAATCCTTCCGCTCGTTCAGTGGTTAATATATATATATATATGTATAATATAAATAAATATAATTTTTTTTTTTGAAGCACTTTAGCATGATGTGTTGAATTTAAAATAATTTTTTTTAACATGCAAAAAAAACACAAAATGGTTCTTGAAGTGAAAGGGTTAAACCATGTAATCCTACCATATCCTCTACGTGCTTGTGTGCCTCTATTAGCCCCTTGTACTGCCCCCGAATCTCAGACCAACTTTAACCACTTGCTTACTAGGCACTTATTCCTCCTTCCTGCCAAGGCCAATTTTCAGCGCTCTCACATTTTGAAGGACAATTGTGTGGTCATGCAGCACTGTACCCAAATTACATTTATATAATTTTTTTCACACAAATTGCTAAACCAACAAAAAAAGGCTGAAAATGTTGAAAAAACATAACATTTTTCATATTTTGTTAAAACATTTTGCAAAACAGGTAATTTTTTCTCTTTCATTGTTGGGCACCACTTAAGCCCCATACACGGTCGGATTTTCCGATGGATTCTGTCCTATCAGACAATGTTGTCGGAAATTCCGACCGTGTGTAGGCACCATCGGACAGTTTCCATCGGATTGTCCGACGGACAAAGTCCTATCTCCTGCTGGATAGATTTTTCGACAACAAAGTCCGATCACACCAAATCCGATCGTGTGTATCGAATTCCGACGGACAAAGTGCCACGCATGCTCAGATCACATTACAAGACCAAAGCTATTGGCTACTAGCCTCTACGTAGTCCCGTCGTACGCAACAAACGTCACCACGTTCAGAATGATCGGATTTTCCTACAACTTTGTCCGACAGTGTGTATGCAACACCAGTGTCGGACTAAATCCGTCGGACAAAATCCGATGGATTTGGTGGTCGGATTTTCCGACCGTGTGTATGGGGCTTTAGAGTGTATCCACATGTGACTCTCAATATACAGGGGGTCCCCAACTTACGAACGCCCAACCTACGAACATCCCCTACTTACGAACCGGGCGCTGTGGGGACCCTCCGCCATCCTTTGGCTGTTCTGCGCATGCGCCGCCAGACGGAGCCACGGAAAATGACGGCAAACATCGGAAATATCCATAATTTGCCGCGCATGCGCAGAACGGCATTCGACAGAACATCGGAAATGTCCGTAAATGTCGGTCTGCGCATGCGCGGCCGACTTACGAACATTTCCGAGTTAAGAACAGGCGGGCAGTCCCTAACGAGTTCGTAACTCGGGGACCCCCTGTAATAAACAAATACAAATAAAACAAGTCCAAATATAACAAAATTCCACAGTTCATAAATTTCCAGTAACTTCAGTGACCACCACCTCTAGCTGGAATGCCTGCTCACCTCCAAAAGTTGACCCCACTAGAGTCACACAGGCTTGTGATTATATCTCTTGCTTAGTGTAATCTCTCAGGATTTTTCGGGTAGACAAATCCTCATCACAGTGCACCTAGACAGCTCAGACCTCCTTCCGGGATCTCACTCAGTCATGACTAGGCCATTTTTTGCGATACGGCACTGTGTCGCTTTAACTGACAATTGCGCAGGCATGCAATGCTGTACCTAAACAAAATTGACATCCTTTTTTTTTCCACAAATAGAGCTTTCTTTTGGTGGAATTTGATCACCTCTGCGGTTTTTACTTTTTGCACTATAAACAAAAAAAGAACGACAATTTTGAAAAAAAATAACAATTTTTTACTTTTTGCTATAATAAATATCCCCCCAAAAAATAATTTCTTTCTTAGTTTAGGCCGCTGTATTCTTCTACATATTTTTGTTAAAAAAAAATAAAAAATTGCAATAAGCAATATTGATTGGTTTGCGCAAAAGTTATAGTGTCTACAAAATAGGGAATAGATGCGACATTGCGTCGGACAGATCGGACACTTTTGACACATTTTTGGAACCATTGACATTTATACGGCGATCAGTGCTATAAAAATGCTCAGGAGAAGCAGAATGTATTTTGGGGTGTAATTCCACATACAGTATACCCATGGCACGTGTGAGCAATATATCATTTAGTGACAACTTTGTGTAAAAAAAAAAAAAATAAAAATTTCCAAAAACTTGTGGCAAAATATAAAATATTCCATGTTCAATATTTCCAAAAAGGGGTCATTTGTGTGGTTTTGAACTGTCCTGGCATTTTATGCATAACATAAGAAGCTTATGCCACACATCACCCACTCTTCTAAGCACTTGTAAAAAAAAAAAAAAACCTTTCTGACACTTTTTGTTTACATGAAAAAGTATATATTTTTTTTGCTAGAAAATTACTTTGAACCCCCCCAAACATTATCTATGTTTTTTAAAGCAAAGGTCCTACAGATTAAAATGGTGGGTGTTGCAATTTTTTTTCACACAGTATTTGCGCAGTGATTTTTCAAACGCAATTTGAAAAAAAACATGTTTTTGAAACACTATATTGCCCATATGTTTTGTAAAATATAAAAGATGATCTTATGTCGAGTACATAGATACCAAACACGACGTGCTTTAAAATTGCGCATAACCGTGCAGTGGTGACAAACTACATATATTTTTAAAAGCCTTTACAGGTTACCACTTTAGATTTACAGAGGTCTACTGCTATTACTGTCCTCAATCTGACGTTTGCGGTGATAACTCACATGCATTGTGCAATTGCTGTTTACATATGACACAAGACTGACGCTTGCGTTTGCCTTTGCACGTGAGCACGGGGGGCAGGGGTGCTTTATTTTATTATTTATTTTGCTATTTTATTTTTACACTGTTCCTTTATTTTTTATTTTTTTTAATAATTTTTTATTGTTTTCACAGTGAATTTAAATATCCCCTATGATCACAATAGGTAGTGACAGGTACTATTGTTTGAAAAAAAATTGGGGTCTATTAGACTCTAGATCTCTCCTCTGCCCTCAAAGCATCTGACCACACCAAGATCCATGTGATATGGTGCTTTCCCAATTTCACAATGGCATTGTGTATATCCGGTGAAACCGAAGTCATGAAATGCTCGTAGCTTCCGGTTTCTTAGGCCATAGAGATGATTTGAGTCATTCCGGTCTAGAGGCTAATTAGCTGCTAGGATTGCTTTTACATGAAACCGACCGCCGGCTGAAAAGCACAATACCAAGATGATACCTAAACCTGCAGGCATCATTCTGGTATAACCACTCAAAGTCCAGCAACATACTATGCAGTGAAATAATGTCCTTACAGGATATCTGAAGTTTACAAGCCGACCTTAATGCATTGTCTAATTGGGCGATGAGGTTTAATGTTGATAAATGTAAAGTTATGCACTTGAGGGTTAAGAATATGCATGCATCATACATACTAGGGAGAGAACAACTGGGGGAATCCGTAGTGGAGAAGGATCTGAGGGTTTTGGTAGATCATAAGATCATGGACTCCAGAGAGAGCGATATCATTTTGCCCCTGTACAAATCATTAGCAAGACCTCATCTGGAATATGCAGTTCAGTTTTGGGCACCAGTTCTCAAAAAGGATATCAGGGAACTGGAGAAAGTACAGAGAAGGGCAAACAAACTGATAAGAGGCATGGATGAACTCGGCTATGAGAAGAGATTAGAGAAACTGAATAAATTCTCTCTTGAGAAGAGGAGATTAAGGGGGATATGGTCAACATGTACAAATATATAAGGGGTCCATATAGTGAACTTGGCGTTGTTATTCACTTTATGGTCAACACAGAGGATGCCTAGAGGAAAAGCAATTTCATCTACAAATACGGAAAGGTTTCTTCACAGTGAGAGCTGTGAAAATGTGGAATAGACTCCCTCCAGAGGTGGTTCTGGCCAGCTCAGTAGATTGGTTTAAGAGAGGTGTGGATTCTTTCCTAAATGCACACAATATAACTGGGTACTGATATTTATAGGTAAAGTTGATTGAGGAAAAAATCGGATTGCCTCTTGGGGGTCAGGAAGGATTTTTTCCCCCTGCTGTGACAAATTGGATCATGCTTTGCTGGGGTTTTTCGCCTTCCTCTGGATCAACTGTGGACTTAGGATTGTATATACGGGATTGTTTGATATTTTTTATTTATTTTTATGGTTGAACTAGATGGACTTGAGTCTTGAGTTCTGACTAACTGTGTAACTATGTAACTATATACCAGTACGTAGCTGGTCCTTGGGCATATATTGTAAGGGCTGAACAAAAAAAGAGATTGATCGGTGGGTATGCCCACCATTAGAATACAGCCCTGCATCCACCCACTTCTAATGAGTTTTTTTTAACTATGGTTGTAAAATCAAATCACCTCCTACATTGCTGGAGTCGCTGATTTATGTATCGTGACAGAAAACCCTGTTGCTGTCAAAACAAATACATTTGTGCTGTAGCTGAATGGCATACCTGCAAAGCAAACAATGGTAACAATTAAACATTAACTCAATAAAACTTTTTTATTGCAATCTGTGGCTAAAAAATATATGTCTAATCATAGGGGCAATCCGTCCCTAATTTTAGGGGCAAATTGCCCCTCCACCACTGCCCCCATGCTTCGGCATATATGCTCTATTTCTTTTTTAACTGTGGTGGTGAAATCACCTCCTACAGCGATGGAGTCTCTAATTTATGTATCGTGAGAGCAAATACTGTTGCTGTAAAGATAAATAAATCAGTGCTGCAGCTGAAGACAGTAGAAAACAGTAGAGAGAGAACAATAGAGAAAGAATAACAAGAAAATGACAAGAATTTTTTGGCTTTTTTATTATATATATATATATATATATATATATATACACACATACACACACACACACACACTTGTGCTTTTAAGTTTACATACCCTGACAGCATTTATGATTTCTTGGCCATTTTTTTAGAGAATATGAATGATAACACAAAAACATTTTTCACTCATGGTTAGTGTTTTGCTGAAGCCATTTATTATCAATTAACTGTGTTTACGCTTTTTAAATCATAATGACAACAGAAACTACCCAAATGACCCTGATCAAAAGTTTACATACCCTGGTGATTTTGGCCTGATAACATGCACACAAGTTGACACAAAGTGGTTTGAATGGCTATTAAAGGTAATCATCCTCACCTGTGATCTGTTTTCTTGTAATTAATGTATGTGTGTATAAAAGGTCAATGAGTTTCTGGACTTCTGACATACCCTTGCATCCTTCATTCAGTGCTGCACTAATTTTTCTGGATTCTGAGTCATGGGGAAAGCAAAAGAATTGTCAAAGGATCTGTGGGAAAAGGTAGTTGAACTGTATAAAACAGGAACGGGATATAAAAAGTAATCCAAGGAATTAAGAATGCCAATCAGCAGTGTTCAAACTCTAATCAAGAAGTGGAAAATGAGGGGTTCTGTTGAAACCAAAGGTAGACCAACTAAAATTTCAGCCACACCTGCCAGGAAAACTGTTCAGGATGCAAAGAAAAACCCACAAATAACTTCAGGTGAAATACAGGACTCTGAAAACGTGGTGTGGCTGTTTCAAGATGCACAATAAGGAGGCAATTGAAGAAAGATGGGCTGAATGGTCGAGTTGTCAGAAGAAAGCCATTCCTACTGTGAAACACTGAGGTGGATCGCTGATGTTTTGGGGATGTGTGAGCTACAAAGGCATGGGAAATTTGGTCAAAATTGATGGCAAGATGAATGCAGTATGTTATCAAAAAATACTAGAGGGATATTTGCATCCATCAGCCGGGAAGCTGCGCATGGGATATAATTGGACATTCCAACATGACAATGATCCAAAACACAAGGCCAAGTTGACCTGTCATTGGCTACAGCAGAATAAAGTGAAGGTTCTGGAGTGGCCATCTCAGTCTCCTGACCTCAATATCATTGAGCCACTCTGGGGAGATCTCAAACGTGCAGTCCATGCAAGACAGCCCAAGGATTTACAGGAACTGGAGTCTTTTTGCCAAGAGGAATGGGCAGCTTTACCATATGAGTGTGAAAAAAGTTTGTGTTATCATTTATATTCTCTGAAAAATGGCCAAGAAATCATAAATTCTGTATGTATGTATGTATGTCGGTATGTAAACTTATGAGCAAAAGTGTATACTGTATTTATAGGCGTATAACACGCACCCCAAGTTTAGGAGGGAATTTTAAGGAAAAAAAACTTACATTTAAATGCCTATCAATGCAGCCTTATCAGTATCATTTGCAGCCTTGTCAGTGCAGCCTTGCCCCCAATGTCCATTGCAGCCTTGTCAGTGCAGCCTTGCCCCCAGTGTCCATTGCAGCCTTGCCCCAGTGCAGACTTGGATGCATTTAAAATTGGCGCCGCTGAGATCGGCACTGAGCAGAGCGAACGCCGCCGAGATCGCAGGGACTGGGCGGACCCGAGATGCACATAGCCGAATGCACTCGGCTCTTCTCAGCTACGCTCACAGTCACGCCCAGTCCCGCCCTATGATGGACATAACACAGGTCCAATGGCGGGACTGGGTGTGACTGTGAGCGGAGCCGAGAAGAGCCGAGTGCACTCAGCTATGTGTATCTCGGCGGCGATCGCTCCGATCACAATCAGCGGAGATCGACGGGGATCGGTCGGGATCAGCGTATAACATGCACCCACGATTTTCCCCTGATTTTAAGGGGAAAAAAGTGCGTGTTATACGCCGATAAATACGGTATATATTTTTTACACTTTTATTTGTAACTGTAAAGGTTCCAGGTTTGGGTCTCTCAAAATGCAATGGCATCTTTGGAGACCCTGTGAAAGTGTGCCCTAGACTGTGCAGTGCTGTACCCTATGCTAATACTCCACTAGCGTGTGGTAGCAAAGGAAATATTCACTGATGCAGAGACCAGGTTGGTCAGGACAGGAGGGACAATAAAAGCGGGTGTCACAGCTGTATCCGCATTTCCTACAGACGCAACATCTTTTTTGGGATGTTCTTTGGACTTCTGTGAAGTGCCTCTCATGCAGCCGGCTCACTGCATTTGCATTGGGAAGTTGGGGCACAGCACCGTCTGGAAACATAAGGGATGTGATGATCTCTTCCTGGAATTTAAGGAAGGATCCAGTTCGTCCTGACACTTTGTGTAGCTCATAAGCATTCAGCAGAGCCAATTGGAATACGTATACAGACACTTTTTATACCAGCGTTTGGCCTTAGGGGCAATTAAGTAGGGCGCCATCAACTGGTCGTTGAAGTTCACCCCTCCTATATTAAGGTTGTATTCGTGGACACAGAGGGGCTTCACAACAACACCAGTCGCTGTTGGAAGTCGTATCTGCGTACAGAACAAAAATATTCAGATTATCCCTCCACTTCACTGCAAGCAAATTATCACTTCTCAACCAGGCTTTCTCCCCCTGTCTAAGTTGAGATTCTACAAGCCATTGGGGGGAAGCCCCGGCGATTAGATTGCACAGTGCCACATGCGCCAATTCCACCATCAAAAAGGTGACTAAAAAGTGGCATGCGTGTGTAATAATTGTCCACGTATAAGTGGTACCCCTTTCTGAATAAGGGTGACACCAAGTCCCAAACAATCTTACCGCTGCTACCTATGTAGTCTGGGCCGTTGGGGGGGGCTCCACGTGACTATCTCTTCCCTCGTAAACCATAAAACTATATGTTTAGCCTTTTGCCCTGTCACAGAGCTTATACAACTTGACCCCATAACTGGCACGCTTGCTGGGGAGATACTGTTTGAAAGACAAGCAGCCAGAAAATTGAATCAGGGACTCAACACAGACAACTTGATCGGGAGTAAACAAGGCTGCAAACTGTTGGTTGAAGTGGTTTACGAGGGGCCAAATTTTGTGTTGAGTTGATCAAATTTAGGTTCACCACAAGGATGACAGAGTTCATTGTCATTAAAATGTATGAACCGCAAGATCTGCTCGTATTTCGTCCTGGCCATGGAAGCAGAGAACACGGGCATATGGTGAATTGGGTCAGTGGACCAGTATAAACGGAACTCATTTTTTTTAGTTATGCCCATGAGGTATAGGCCCAGTATCCCCGTAATAGGTTTACATTCTCTGGCAAGGGTCAAATGGGGATTAGCAGCGATGAATTGACCAGCATACAAATTGCTTTGGTCCACAATAGGTCTATAGAGATCTTCCATGAAAAACAGTGAATAAAAAATCAAGTAACTGGGGAGAATTACGGGCGCTGCAGAAGTGGTGAGCTCCCAATTAGGATTGGCAAATGCAGTAGGAAGGGCACTATGGGCTTGACGGGCCTATCTTTGTCTTCTTGGTGGCTTTGGGACACTTGTGCTAGCCACTGCACCAGCTTGAACTGCACCTATGGCACTCGCCAGGTCACCACGTGTTACTGCAGTGCTGGTTTGACTACGACCAGGATGTACTAGGCCGCTGGTGCTTGCCAGTTCACCAGAAGGATGAGCGGCAATAGTACTGGCTCTATTCTCCATACAAGAGCCCTGTGGTTCTTGCATCTCAACAGAAGAATGGGGTCGGGTACGCCTGACCATAGCAGGGGCCACTACTCCGTCATCAGAGCTATCTGTCAGGGTGCCGCTGCTCTCTACCGGTTCGTATACCGAGCCTGAGTCTGCCAGTGAGGCAGCTTCCCCTTCGCTCTCATCTGTCATGTTTAGCAATGGGTAGGCCTCTTCACAAGTGCACCTCTGTCTGGAAGTTTTGGCCTTTAAATTTACAGGTACAACTAGTGCGACTCGCAGGCAAAAGAGCAACTGGTTGTCAGCGACTGCTTCAAATCGCTACCAAAAAAAACTGTTAGCATTTGGTGGGGATCCGGCCTGACTCTGCTAACGCTGCAGTTATGTGTGTTGTGTTTTGTAAGTGACAGTGATTGATACTGCACTTTGGTGGGCTGGGCGGAGGGGCTAAACACAGGTGCTAGCAGGCATCTGGGCTGATCCTGCTTTTTTGGGAAACACTAAACTATTGGGGACGCTAGTATAGATCTGATCAAAGATATTGATCCATTCATACACTATGCTAGTAAGGGAAATGTATGGTGTGTGCATGGGTGTTAGCGCTACTGGCACTAATCTAACGATGCCTGGGATTGACGCTGACCCTAACTGATGCTAAAACCTATACTGGGGGGCGATCAGGCAGTTAAACCTTTATTTTGTATTATATGGCGGGTACCCTGACGCTATACAAACCTGAAGGTGACCGTAACTGTCTAACTAGCATCATCCGTGCCACTAAATACAGCGATCAGAAAAGAGATCTGTACACTATATTAGTGACACTGGTGACCTGGGGTGAAAGGGATTAATGGGGGGTTCCCTAAAGCTACCCGGGCCTACCAACTGCCCTAATGCTGATTACACAAGTGACACCAGTATAGTAATCAGAGAAAAATCTGAAAACTGCACTTGGTGACACAGTGACAGGGAGTGAAAGGGTTAACTGTGAGGGGGGGATTGGGGGGGGTGATCAGGTGTTGAAATGTGGGCTTACATGTACTGTGCCAGTGTAGTGTTGGTGCAACTCACTTTTAGATGTCCTCTCTCCTCTCTGTGAAGCCAAAAAGGATTCCACAAGGGGAGTAACATCACTTCCTCTGCCTGTGTTTACAATTCACAGACAGAGGAGGCATTTAATTCACCAGAACTGATCATCAGGTCCAGGCCATCATTGGCCTGGGCATGGAGACTGATCGTTTTGGAACAAATCCGATCGCCGTGGGGGCAAGTGCGCCCCTACCAGCGGCCGCGAGCGCCTTACAGCTACAGCGATTCGCGCAGGAGTGCCATTGTGTCGCCGTATTACGACGGCAGGTGGTCGGGAAGTGGTTAAAGAAACACAGTAACTTTGCACGTGCAGGGCAAAGTGACATTGGGGTTTACAGTATTTACTAAAGCTGTAAAAGTGCAAAATCTTCTGGATAGATACCAATCAGCTTCTAATCTCAGCTTGTTCAATTACTCTTTGGCAATAAAACCTGGGAGCTGATTGATTTTTATGCAGAAGTGGACCTGATTTTGCACTCTCTGGCTTTAGCAAATAAACCCCATTGTCTCTGCAAAGCCCCCTAATTTCAAAGATGTCCTTGTCATCTACCAATTCAAAATGTATAAACGTTTGAGGACTTTTTCTTTATTTCATTTGAAGAAGAATAGTGCTCTACATAGTAGCATTACTGTTTTGAGCAATGTCCTATGCTATACTAATAGGCCACCTGAATGGAGTTTGGTCAACCACACGTTTTTCAGTTTGCAAGTTTGAAACATTTTAAGGCCCCCTTATTGCATTGTAGGAATGCACAGTCTCCGTGTGCATTATCACAATGGACAGCACTACACGCTACTTGCTATAGTGCGATGCAGTGCTATTCATGGCACCACCAATGCTCCTTGCTGACAGAGGTATGCAATGTTAGGCAACTCACTGATGTGCAGTACACTGCCAAAAAAAGGTGCAGGTCTGATTCCTGGGCAGCTCCAGTGCATGCCAACCCATTCATTTTGAATAGGCTGCCTAACGCAGCACATATTAGCGTGCAAAAAAAGTGCACGCTTTAATACACCACTGCACCACAGCGGTTTGGTGTGAACCTAGGCTAGTAGATTGTTTGCTTTTCTAATTAGCTTTTGAAATTTGCTTTGATGTTTACTCCTCCTATAGCAGTAACTTGAAATGATTTACTATTCTCTGTAATTATGCTATAGTTTATAAGAATGCATCATAAATAGGCAAACTTGTCTTTTTGCTAGGACAGTGTTGAAGTTATAAACGGTAACGTAACTGACTTGCATAATAGAGCATGATCGTTTTTCCCTAATTTATTTCAGGTTTTTCGAACGGATTTGATAACGGCTATGAAAGTACCCGACTCCCATCAGTTTGGCCCAGATGACTTTTACATACTGGCCGATCAATGGAGGCAAGACTGGGAGAAAGGGGTGCAGGTGCCTGCAAATATAGATGCAGTACCTCAGCCACAAGTCAGGTAAGTGAACTTATCTGCTTAATCAACTACATCTTGGTTCTTTAATTTTTATTTAATTACAAGTGGATTGGAGTTCTTACAGGTAGATTACAAGTGCATAGAGTAGGATTTAATACCCTATAAAAAATCTGTAGGCTATGAAGAATGCATATAATTGTAATATTGGCTATTCATTTTGGTGTCCTATCATTTTTGTATACTCAAGCTCAGAACCATGTGCATATTTTTTAAGATCTTTAAAGGGCGCTTAACGTTTTTTTTGTTTCAATAGTTTTTATTAAATTTTTCATATGAAATACAGAGGTACCATAACAGGGTACAATACGTAACAGAACATGAGAATACCTTTGAACATGAGAGTTACATGCCTATATGTAGCTGCTAGTTTGCTGGCGTTCCAAGGCTAGAGGAAACATATATGCTAAAAGTCATGACAAGCAGTGTGCTTTGGTGTAGTCGCAAGTGGTTTGAGCAAGTTGTCTTTGAGGCCTACCGCAGAGAAGGTGTGTCTCCCCTCAAGTACCCCAAGTGGGATCAAACTGTACTATAGGAGGGGAGACCCAGCACTCATCTACCGCAAGCAGCAGGAGTGATGCAGGTATATTCTCTTTTACTGAGGCATGAACAAGAAGGCAAATAAAAGGCAGACAGAGAAGGAGAAGGGGAGAAACGAAAAGGAAAAAAAAAAAAAGGAAACAGAGAGCTTAAATAGGAAGAAAGTAAGGAAAACTAACTAGTGCATAGTATCTCATTACATAAGAGACTAAGTTAGTAATATTGAGATCCGTTCTTGGATATCCAATCAGTCCACGGTTTCCAAAGAGCTTGTGCGTCCTGGAGTTTACCCAGGGAAGAGGCAAACATAGTTTCGTATGTGGCGTGCGTGTTTGTGGTCATTATTATTTCTTTCAGTAGGGGTGGGTCAGGGGTCCTCCAGTGTCTGGCTATCACCAATCTGGTGCTGAGTAGGACGTGGGAGACTATGTTCCTAGTAGTTTTAGGTAGTGCTTCTACGCCTAAGGATAGAACAGCTAAGCCTGGGGTTTTAGGGATAGGGCATATTAATATGAGTCTGAGTAGTTTAAAAATCTCATCCCATAAATGGAGGAGCTTGGGGCAGTCCCAGAAAGTGTGGAGAAGGGTGCCTAAACATTTGCAGTTCCTCCAGCATAGTGGTGAGGTTTGGTTATTAAATTTAGAAGTTTTATGTGGAGTTAGGTACCAGCGTAGTAAGAGCTTTTGGTGTAGTTCCCATAAGTTTATAGATTTGGTAGCAGAGAAGGTTGCTTTTAAGGCGGCCTGCCATTGTTCGATAGTGTAGGATGTGTGTAGGTCCCGCTCCCAAGCTATAATGTTGGGGTTCTTAACAAATATTAGTTTGTTGTTGAGGGTATTATAAAATAATGAGATCCCTTTAGTGTTAGGTGCGGGTTTGGTGAAGAACAATACCACCTTCCATGGTAACTGGATGGAGGTTCTAGTATTATATCGGAGGAAGTGTTTTATTTGGATGTATTTGTACTGTTCTGAGTCGCTCAGACCAAACTCTAGTTGTAGGGATCTGAATGTTTTCACTGCTGGGCCGATCATAAGGTCTGATATGTTATGTATTCCCTGGTCGTTCCAGTGTGTTATGTGTAGGTCAGGGATAATCCCTGATAGGCTTGTGATAGGAATTGGGAGTGAAGAAGCAGGGGATGTTGTGAGTGGCTGCTTCAGCAAGGTTTCCCAGGCTTGCAGGGATGCCCTAATTGTGGGTGCTAAAGGGGTAGTGACTCTGTGGCCGAACGAGGATGCCATTAATTGATTAAAGAGGTTGGTGTTGGTAATTTGACCTTCTTCTAGTTCCTTCCATCTAGGGGTAGGAGAATTGGGGAACCATATGCGGAGTTGAGACAGTATAGAAGCCGTGTAATAGTCTTTAACCAGTATATTGCCTACTCCACCCGCCGTTCTAGCTGCTATTGAATTTTGGAAGGCCCATCTTGCTTTTTTCCCCAACCACAAAAACTTATTGATCTGCGATTGAAGTTTGGAGAAGAAAATGTTAGGAACCGGAATGGGGAGGGTCCTAAATATATAGATTAGTTGGGGCAAGATTGTCATTTTGAATGCTGCTAAGCGCCCTGACCATAGGAGCTCTGTTTTTGCAATGGTTTGTAATTTCATCGGGAGGGCATTTAGGAAAGATATGTAATTAGCCTGGTATAGTTTACTTGTGGATGCCGTTAGTGTGATACCTAGGTATTTAATACCTTCTTTACTCCATACAAATGGAAACCGTGAACTGAGAGAGTTCTGTAGTTGGGTGTTTATACCTATACCGAGTATATGAGATTTACTTTCATTGACCTTGTAATAAGAGACTCTATTAAACCTTTGTAGTACGTCATACACCGAAGCCAGGGATTTCTCGGGGTTAGTGAGCATCATAATGATGTCATCTGCAAATAAGCTGATGACGTGTTCAGAGCCATGGGATGAGATCCCTGTAATGTGCTGGTGTGTTCTAATGAGGGTTGCTAATGGTTCCAAAATTAAGTTAAAAATCAGGGGGGACAATGGACAACCTTGTCGGGTGCCATTAGTAATTTTAAAGGGGGTTGATAGTACACCTGCTGTGTAGACTTGGGCTGAGGGTTCTGAGTACAGAGCCATAATTGATGCCAGAATGGGTCCTGAGAACCCAAATTTCTCCAACACCCCAAGGAGGTATCCCCAGTGGACCCTGTCGAAGGCCTTCTCCGCATCCAAAGCTAGTAGCAGAGAAGGCCTCCGACGGGACTCAGTCAAATGGATGATGTTGGTCAATCTCCTGGTGGCGTCAGAGGTTTGGCGGCCTTTAGTGAAACCTGTTTGGTCAGGATGGATCAGTTGGGGCATTAAGTCAATCATTCGTTTGGCCAGTAGTTTCGCATATATTTTTAAGTCTGCGTTTAACAGCGAGATGGGACGGAAATTAGCGGGGCTGTCTGGAGCTTTCCCTGGCTTGGGTATGGTGACAATAATAGCTTTCAACATCTCAGGGGGGAAGGAGGAAGAGGCGGCAGCTGCATTGAAGATATCAGATAGGTGGGGGGTAAGAATGTTTTTAAATGTCTGGTAGTATTCCCCTATGAAGCCATCAGGGCCTGGGGATTTGTTGATTGGAATAGAGCCTATAACATCGTGGATTTCCTCTGCTGTGAACGGGGCGTTCAAGCATTCTAATTGATGAGGGGAGAGTTTTGGTAGCGAGATCTGCTGTAGGAAGTCCTCTATTAATTTGGGGGTGGGTTGGGGCGTTTCTCTATCATCTTTAAGGTTATAGAGGGTGCCGTAGTAGTTACTAAAGGCATCCGCTATATCCTGTGGATGATGCATTTTCGTGTGTTTTGTGGAATGTAGGATATAGGGGATTTTGGTTTTCCCTCTATGTCCTTTTATTTGGTGGGCTAGGAGCTTGCCAGCTCTGTTCCCGTGAGAGTAGTATGTCATTTTGAGCTTTTTGGAGGTTCTCTCAAAGTCCTCCATCAGTAGGAGTTTGAGATCATGTCGCAATTGGCTCAGTTGTTTTGAAAGTGTATTGGAGGTTAGTGTTTTATTGTCAGCTTCTAGTTTTTTTATGTTTTCAGTGATCTCTTTCAATTTGTTTTGCCTTCGCCTCTTCGCCCTTGCCCCCAACTGAATAAAGATCCCCCTTATGAATGCTTTATGGGCATTCCATAGAGTAAATTTGTTTTGCATAGATGGACCATTAAATGTAAAAAATTCAGAGAGGTGATCTTCAATGACTTTTTTTGTGTCCGGTTGCTGTAAAAGAAAGGAGTTCATTCTCCAGAGTGGGATTGTGTCCACCATGGAAGAGTCCTTAATATGGAGAGTGATGGACGCGTGGTCCGACCAGGTGATAGAGTTGATGGTTGAGGTGATTGCCTTAGATAGTGTACGTTGGTCAGTGAGGAACAGGTCTATTCTTGTGTACGTGTGGTGAGGGGCAGAAAAAAAAGAAAAGTCCCTTTCTCCTGGGTGATGACATCTCCACACGTCATATAGGTCCTCTCTATGAATGGTGTCCTGAAGGGATTGAACTTGGCGCCTCGCTTTAGTGGTTGAGTCTATGTAGGGGTCAGGAACAATATTGAAGTCCCCACAGATAATAAGCATCCCCTTCTTGACGTTATTGATTTTTTTCATAATCTTGTTGAAAAAGCGTAACTGATGCTTGTTGGGGGCATAGATATTGACGACAGTATACGTAGTTTGATTGATATCACAGATTAAAATGATGTATCGACCTAGGGGGTCTATGAGTTTGGTGTGGAGCGTGAACGCCACCGTGTCTCTGATAGCTATCATTGTCCCATTTGCTTTCTTATCCGCGTTTGCAAAAAAAACATGAGGGAAATTCTTGTGGGCGCATTTAGGGGCTGACGTTTTGCAAAAGTGTGTCTCTTGTGCGCAAACAATATCAGTTTTGTTGGTTAGTGCTTCATTCCATAGGGACTTCCTTTTTACGGGGTGGTTCAGCCCCTTGGTATTAATAGAGAGAAAACGTACGGCCATAGTGGTGATATCTGGTGATAGCTAGGTAGTATGAGCTGGTGGATGTGCATAGAGGGAGGGTTTCCCCCTCTAGGTGATACAGAGTGTGTGGTGTTCGGAAAAAAATATCTGTACTCACATTGGGTTCATAATCACTGTTGTCTGATGCGATGGTTTTCAGAATTTGGATGGTTGAGGTTCTGGATTTTCTATGCAGAGATGGTCTCAGGGGCAGATCCTTACCGCTTGATGGAGAGCTGTGCACTTTGAAATCAAAAAAAAAGAAAAAGAAAAAGAAAGCAAGAAAAGCAAAAAAGTAAAACGACATAGCCAAAAAAAGAACAGTCAAGTGAACGTGTTCGAGCACGTGAGGTAGCTCAACTTTTCCTTCTGTCAATGTCATAATTGACAGAGAGTGTAGGTCCCCGTCAGGGAACTAAAGAGCAAATTTTACGTGGAGCTAACTTTGCTCCAATAAGTTGGGGTAAAAGTTCCGGCCTAGGGAGTGGGTACTCCGGATCTCTTGTCAGGGATTTTAGGGACCCCATGTTAGGAGGTCCATTCAAAGATGCGACTTAGTGTTCCTATGTGTTACAGGTGTCCACTCAGGATTCAGGGGGCGACGGTTGGTTTTGTGCGCGTCTATCTCGTCATTTTCTGGGAGTATCTTCCATTCTCTGAGCAGAGAGATGCCTCTCTCTAGGTTATCCACTGTAAAAGACTTGTCTTGCTTTGTAATGGTGATCTTTGTAGGGTAACCCCATCTGTAAGGAATGTTGTGATTCCTGAGCACTTTTGTGATGGTATTCAGGTTTCTCCTTTTCTGCAGAGTATGTTGGGACAAGTCTGCATAGAATTGCAGGTTTTGAAATTGTGCAGGGATGTTATCTTGTTTGCGCATAACTTGCATAAGCTGCTCCTTCACATGAAAGAAATGCATGCGAAGGATAACATCTCTGGGGACTGCATCTGGAAGATGGGACGGCTTTGGTAGCCTGTGAATTCTGTCTATGGTGAGTTCTACCAGGGATAGATCGGGTAAAAGGGAGGAAAATAAATCTTTGGCGTATGACCTCAGGTCTGGAGGCAGTATTGCTTCGGGGACCCCCCTAATCTTGAGGTTGTTCCTTCTGGAACGGTCCTCAATATCTGCGATTTTGTTCTTGATCCATGCGTTTTCATCATCTTTTTCCTCATTGGCATCTATCAAGTCGTTGATGGTGGAGGCATACTCCCCCATCTTGCTCTCAATGTGCTCTACTCTTGTTTCTACTGCAGAGAGTTCCCCACTGAATCTGTGCATGCAATTGATCATGTCGTTTTGGAGGGTGCTTCTCAGGGACACCAGCATGTCCTTGAGGACAGTGTCCAGGACAGGTTGATTAGTTGTGGGGAAGGAGGTGATTGAGTCCGGGAGCTCCCTGGTGTCATCCCCTGAATCTGATGCTGGGCCTGGGGCAGAATTGTATCCGTTCCCATCTAATCTCAGTTTTGCCTTAGCCGGGCTCCCTGTCGGTGAGTGAGGCAAGGGGGTTGTCTGGTCGACGATCGGGTCGTCATTTGTGGGAGATGGGGTGGATGTGCAGGGTTTGGGCCTGTTTTTGTGGGCCTCCGCGTGTGCGGGGCCGGCGCCATATTGCCTACCTCCAGATCCCGGCTGGTGGAAGTAGTCCGTCAGGCGCTGTGGTTTGTTGGTCCCTTTCCGTTTGGTCGCCATGTCCTCCTGGTGTTGGCAGGTAGTTGCGCCGGGAAATGATCCGGTGGATGGGGTCCTAAGGTGCCGTTATGAGCCGCTTTGTCCCTGGGTGATCCGGAGCTCTGGTCTCACGCTGCCATTCCGCTCCGCCGCAGGCCACGCCCCCGGCGCTTAACGTTTTTATAAATGCTTTAACTCTTCAACAGTTTTATCCAAATATGAGCTAATTTACTAAATTACTACAATAAGGCTTATCCATTCTTGATTGGTAGTAACTATTGCACCTGATTGTACCGCTTGTAATTACTTCTCCAAAACGCACCCTAAATACCTTGTACTTAACTATTGTACAAGATTAGTAAAGGAGCTTCTTAGCATTACTAGTCATCACGTTGTAATGCTGCCCCGGTCAGACAAAAACGTTTTTTTCTAGGGAACTGCAATAAGTTGCTGCACGAAACATTTTTCGGGTGAATGCTTTATACTAGGTGGGTGGTCTTAGTGTGTTATTGGGCAGATTTTCCTATAATTAGGGTGGGTTTAGGTTAAGACCACAATTGTCCAGGGCTCATGTATGTGTGTTATTCATATTGGAGAAAAATATAAACTGGAAGAAATTTTTTGCATGCCTTAAAATTATATGTTAAATTTTATTTTACACATTAGGGGGCAGATCCATCTTTTATTATGCATTTGCCATGATTGGAGCAGACAGCTGCCATGTGCCTTGGCATTTGTGGATATAGAAAAAAGTGTTACACAAATTGTTGATGGAAATTATTTGCATGGTTGGGCACAATAACTTGCAGTTTCCACCAGGGTGGATTTCATTTAAATCATGATTTAAATCACTAGTAAAAAGACTTGATTTAAATCATCATTTTGAAAAAGCAACTGTCATCTCTGTCCTGCAGCAGCTCCTCCTCTGACTCACCAACAGTCCCATTCACTTTAATAGGACAGCTGGTGATGCGGAAGCGACGCAAAACAAGGTTGCGGACGTGGCGGCAGTAGGTGAATGGATGCCCGATAACAGGTGCTGCTATGATGGATCTGAAACGGCGGGTGCTTTTTAAATGTAAGGACTCATTCTAGATGGTAGTTAGAATCTTTATTATTTGCAAACAAAATGAAGGTTTCCTATTTAGAATAATAAGCTATCAGGTTAGTAAAACAGCGATATCAGAACCGATTCAGTCATACAGTTTGCAGTGTACAAAGATTTGCAAAATAATAGGATAAAAGAATATTCTTGAACTTTGTTTTATTTCATGGTTACTGTGAAATTGTGTGAATGCAGTGCATGCTAGCTTGGATTTATTGAATGAGTTTACCAAAAATGTTAATATTGCAGAATATACAGCCTCATGCCACATAACTAAGCTCCATTTCATGCTGAATAAACTAAACTATCTTTAGATAGATTTTTACTCCAAAATCATTTTATTAAAATAAAATGTATTTAAATTCAAAAAATCCGATTTAAGTAAAAAAAATCTTATTTAAATAAAAAATCTATTTTCTTTTTTTTTAAATCATTGCTTTTTATCCACCCTGGTTTCAACTCTGTTATACATGGGGTTACAGGGCTCAAAACATTTGCTTTGAATCTAGGAGCCAGGCGCTAGAACTGCATGTCCGAGGCATCAGGCAATAGGAATTGACAGCACATTGACAGCCCAATATATTCAGCAAAGGGACATTCCAGTCCAGCAAAGAGAGATTTCCATAAAGCAGAGACATCCCCATATAGTAAAGAGACAGCCTAATTCAGTAGAGACATCCCCATATATTCAGCAAAGAGACAGCCCAATCCAGCAAAGAAACATTCCCATATAGCAAAGAGACAGCCCAATCCAGCAAAGAGACAGCCCAATCCAGCAAAGAGACAGCCCAATCCAGCAGACAGCTCCATATAGCAAAGAGACATCCCAATCCAGCAGAAAGGCAGCTCCATATAGCAAATCCAGCTAAGATACAGCTCCATATAGCAAAGAGACAGCTCCATATAGCAATGAGACAATCCAATCCAGCAAAGAGGCATCCCAATTCAGCAGAGAGACCACTCCATATAGCAAAGAGACATCCCCTCCAGCGGCGAGACATCCTCTCCAGCAAAGAGTCATCCCCATATAGCAAAGAGGCACCCCGACTTGGCAAAGAGGCATCCCCCTCCAGCAAAGAGACAGCCCAATCCAGAAAAGAGATCCCCATCCAACAAACGGATCCATATAGCAAAGAGACCCTCACATCCAGCAAAGACTCTCCCATGTTCCCTAGTCTCACATCTCCAATCTTCCTTCCCTTACCGCTGGGCTAGCTCCCTCTCTGGACTACTTGGGCATCAAGTTGACCCCCTCTTTTGCTTCCCTTTTCTCCGCCAATTTCTACCCACTTTTGCACACTATCACAGCTCTCGATTTCCCACCTTAACCTGAATCGGCTGTATTCACGCAGTCAAGATGACCATTCTCCCAAAGATTCTTTACTATTTTCGGACTCTTCCTGTCCGGGTCCCGGTCTGCGGCTACGCCAGAGCAGACTTCTTACCTTCATCTGGGCACATAAGCGGCCCAGGGTTTCCCGCTCTACTCTATATGTTCCTAGGTTAGGGGGCGGGCTGGGCGTTCCAGACATTGCGAAATATCAGTCAGTCCATATTTCCCAAATTTCTGTGCTCCATGCAACGTCTGACATCCCCCTCTGGGTTCTCCTGGAGGTGCTTAACTGCGCACCGGTCCCTACCTCTGCCTTACTGTGGCTACCCCCTAAAATGTGACCTCCTTCTGTCAGCCCCCTCATGATGCACAGTCTGACTCTATACGGTACTCGGGCAAACTTATGTCCTCATTCCTGCCGCTACACCCTCTCTTGAATAACCCCATGTTCCCACTTGGCTTGGAACAACCTCACATTTTCTCGTGGTGGCCGACCCATGGGTTTTCACAGGTCCGTCACTTTCTTGGTTCCCGTGCTTTCCCCATGTGGTCCTCGATCCAAGAGACAGACGAAACTCCGTCAGCTGAACTCTTCTATTCAGCTGCGACACTGGATAACTGCCCTCTGGTGTCTTGGCTCCTTCCCATATCAAATGACTCCCTTTGAAGACACCTGTCAGCATTGCCCAGGCGCTCGTGGAACCATCTCTATAATCTACTCCTTACTAATTACCAACGGTACTTCCACTACCCTTTCCTATGTGCTTAAATAGGAACGTAACCTGTCCCCCATTGATCTTGCAGATTGGAGTAAAGCCTGGTCCAGCATGGCAAAGTGCTCTTTTAACACTGCCACGTTGGAGGGAGCCTATAAGGTTCACCTACGCTTGTACTGGGTCCCAGCCCACATCACCAAGTCAAACCCATCATGCAATGACGGATGCTTACTGGGGATTCTGGTCAAGGGTCTTTGGCCTACTATGTTCCCTATTTCATGTACACCCTTCCAGGGCCCAAATTTGCATTACTCCATTTCCTGATCCCAGGCCTCTATCACCAGCAGAAACTAACCACATATCTATTTATCGCAGCTAAACAAACAATAGCAAGGGCCTGGAAAAAGCCGGCTGTTTCATTTTCTTTTTTTTTTTTGATTCATGAAAAAAATGTCCAGTGTCCTCCACGACTCCCATGCAAAATTTCTTAAGGTGTGGGCCATGTGGTGGTCCTACGCATTCCCTAATTTTTACCCGACCAGTCTAGGACTCTAAAATTAAGTTGACCCTATCTCCAACCTGGGGGACCTTTCTTTCTCACTCCCTCTTTGTCCCCCCTTCTTACTTGTCCCATTTCTGGGCCTGTTGCCCACCGCTCTGTTTTCTACCATACCCAATTTCTTTTCTCTCCCCATTATGCCGACAGCTCCGCTCCCCCTTTTCTACCTTAGCCCCTGGGTCTAAAGGCACGGGCATAACGCACTGACCCCAAGTGAACTTTTATCTTATGCTTCATGTCTATATTCCCTTTGTATATATCAATAAAAACATTGTACCAGAAAAACTAAATTAAATCTTTGGGGGGGGGGGGGGGGGGGGGTAAAAAAAATAATAATTAAAGAATATGATTGCATAAGTGTGCACACCCTCTTATAACTGGGGATGTAGCTGTGTTCAGAATTAAGCAATCACATTCAAACTCATGTTAAATAGCAGTCAGTACACACCTGCCATCATTTAAAGTGCCTCTGATTAACCCCAAATAAAGTTCAGCTGTTCTAGTAGGTCTTTCCTGACATTTTCTTATTCGCATTCTCCAGCAAAAGCCATGGTCCACAGAGAGCTTCCAAGGCATCAGAGGAATCTCATTCTTAAAAGGGTATTAGTCAGGAGACACACAACAGTGACATTACCAAGAACTGGACATCCCTCCAATACTGATGAAAACACGAGAAGAAAACTGGTCAGGGAGGGCTGCCAAGCGGCCTACAGCAACATGAAAGGAGCTGCAGGAATATCTGGCAAGTACTGGCCATGTGGTACATGTGACAACAGTCTCCCCTATTCTTCATATGTCTGGGCTATGGGGTAGAGTGACAAGACAGAAGCCTTTTCTTAAGAAAAAAATCCGAGCCCGGCTAAATTTTGCAAAAACACATCTGAAGTCTCCCAAAAGCATGTGGGAAAATGTAGCATGCTCTGATGAATCCAAGGTTGAACTTTTTGGCCATAAATCCAAAAGATATGTTAGGCTCAAAAACAACTCTGCACATGACCAAAAGAACACCATACCCACGAGAAAGCATGATGGTGGCAGCATCATGATTTGGGGCTGTTTTTCTTCAGCTGTAACAGGGGCCTTTAATCAAGGTAAAGGGAATTATGAACAGTTCCAAATACCAGTCAATATTGGCAAAAAACCTTCAGGCTTCTGCTAGAATGCTGAACATGAAGAGGAACTTCATCTTTCAGTATGTCAACAACCCAAAGCATACATCCAAATCAATAAAGGAATGGCTTCATCAGAAGATTAAAGTTTTGGAATGGTCCAGCCAGAGCCCAGATCTGAATCCCACTGAAAATCTGTGGAGGGCTGTGCACAGGAGATGCCCTCGCAATCTGACAGTTTTGGAGTGTTTTTGTAAAGAGTGGGCAAATATTGCCAAGTCAAGATGTGCCATGCTGATAGACTCATACCCAAAAAAGACTGAGTGCTGTATTAAAATCAAAAGGTGCTTCAACAAAGTATTAGTTTAAGGGTGTGCACACTTATGCAACCAGATTATTATTTTTTTTTATTTTTACTTCCCTCCACCGAAAAGATTTCAGTTTGTTTTTCTATTGAGTTGTACAGTTTATAGGTCACATTAAGTGGAGGAAAAAGTTCTGAAATGATTTATCTTTGTATCATTTTTTTTCACATCACAGAAACCTGACATTTTAACCCGGGGTGTGGAGACTTTTTATATCCACTGTATAGGACAGTGAACTGTGTCAGCAACTGTATGTATGTGTATATGTGTATGTATGTGTGTATATATATTAGGGCTGTAAAAATTAAAGATTAATTCCTCGATTAATCGTAAATTTTTTTGATCGATCAAAAAATTGTTGATCGATTAAAATTCTTTTGATCAGTACTCCCCTCTCCGCCGGCTTTTCCGGGTCTTCAGGGAGTTCTGTCGGAGATCCGGTGACGTCACGGACATTGACGTCACCGGACTCCTCCCCCCTTTCCCAAGTGCCTCCATCTGCTAACGAAGGAAAGGGGGAGGAGTCCGGTGACGTTAAAGTTCTGATTGAACATAACGCGTACAGGGGAGGAGCTACGCATGACGTCACCCGCTGCTGCCCTACGGAACTAACACGATTGTCAGCTTTACATGCTGTGTTTTTATCATCTTTATGTGAGTAGTTTGTGTTTGAACACAAAAATTAAATCTTATACTTAAGCGGTGAGCACTTAGATCTTTTCTTTCTACCCATGACCTGGCATCCTTGCTGAGATCTAATGAGACGTGAGAGAAGTTTATGGTCCGTGTTAACCCTTTTGATAACCGCTTGCATGACCACCTGTTTGCACAGGGGTCCATGCTATAAGGTGAGAGTGATTAGTTAGACCGGAGGTGGAGGGATTGTCACGCTACTGTGGAAAAAAAAAATGACTTGCGTCAGTGCTACAGTTTGAATTTAAAACGTATTTGTGTGAACTGTGAAGTTAAGTCATGGATTGTGGAAACCAACTAGTGTCGGGTGATTGTATATAGTGTATACCACATTTACCACTGACTAATGCAGAGTTGCAATGCAAGGAGGTCAGCTAAGAGTAGTTGGATCTGTATGTGCGTTATAGTTAATCAAAATTAGTCGATTAATCAATAAAAAAATAAAATAATTAATCGAACACGAAAATTGTAATCAATAACAGCCCTAATATATATATACATACATACATATATACATACACACACACACGTGAGTACACCCCTCACATTTTTGTAAATATCCCAAGTGAAAATGTCCAAATTGGGCCCAATTAATCCCTTTCCCTCCCCAGTGTCATGTGGCTCGTTAGTGTTACAAGGTCTCAGGTGTGAATGGGGAGCAGGTGTGTAGAATTTGGTGTTATCGCTCTCTCTCATACATCATTAAACGTATGTGGCTTACGACCAAAAGTTTAAAAAGCTATAAATAGGAAAAGGGCCTTTAAAAAATATAAAAATTAAGGAACACTATCATCATTTAAATGTTACAAAGAATATATCAATATGTAAAAAAGAAATCAAGGGCACAAAAATTCAAAAAGAATGACAGATTGCAAAAGATAGTAGGACAAACCCCAAAAGATTCTTCAAATATATTATTAGTAAAAAGGTCAGGTCTGAGCATGTAGGCCCTAGTCTGGAGGGGGTGACTGGGGACAAAGATAAGGAAAATGTATCAAATACTTTCTTTAGCTTTGTGTATACAAAGGAGCATGGGGGGAGCTCATGTCCATAATGGGGATGATATTGACACAGCCCCAAATGTGCCACAATGGCTCAGAAGTGATATGGTCCAGAAATATTTAGACAGAATAAAGGTGAATAAAGCACCTGGACAAGATTGCATCCACCCACAGATCCTAAAATAATTGAGCTCTGTCATTTCAAAGCCATTGTTTTGAATTTTTAGGGACATGTTAATGACTGGAATAGTACCACTGGATTGGCGTAGGGCCAATGTGGTGCTTATATTTAAAAAGGGATCAAAGTCTTTGCCAAGTATCTATAGACCTGTTAGTTTAGCTTCTATAGTCGGGAAGATACTGGAGAGATTAATAAAAGACCACATAAAATATTTTTTTTCCAGCAAAAACTCATCTAAGCAACAGACAGCATGGATTCATGAAAGACAGAAGTTGTCAAACAAATCTTATTTCTTTTTATGAGGTGGTAAATAAAACCTTGGACAGAGGGGTGGCTGTGGACGTATTATACTTGGATTTTGCAAAAGCATTTGACAGAGTTCCTTAAACACGGCTAATGTGTAAGGTAAAGTCTACAGGCTTGGAAAGATGAGTTGGTAAATTGATATAAAACTGGCAAAAGCATAGAATTCAGAGAGTAGTGGTTAACGATTCTTATTTTGAATGGTCTAAGGTTTTTTGTGTTGTTCCCCCGTGGTTCAGTGTTGGAACCCTTACTTTTTTACTACCTTTATAAATAATATAGGGTCTGGGGTTAAAAGTACCATTTCAGTCTTTGCAGATGACACTATGCTATGCAGTGGAATAACGTCCTTACAGGATATCTCCAACTTACAAACCAAACTCAATGCACTGTTTAATTGGGCAATTTAATGTTGATAAATGTAAAGTTGTGCTTTTGGGGGCTAAGAATATGCATGCATCATAAATACTAGGGGGAGTACAATTGGGTAAATCCATAGAGGAGAAGGATCTGGTGTTTTTGGTATATCATAAGCCTAATAATAGCATGCAATGCCAAGCAGCAGTTTCCAAAGCGAACAAAGTCCTTTCTTGTATTAAGAGAGGTTTAGACTCCAGAGGGAGAGATATCATTTTGCCCCTATACAAATAATTAGTAAGACCTCATCTGGAATATGCAGTTCAGTTTTGGGCACCAGTTCTCAAAAAGGATATCCAGGAACTGGACAAAGTGCAAAGAATTGCAACCAAACTGATGAGAGGCATGGAGGAGCTTAGCTATTAGGAAAGATTAGAGGAACCACATTTATTTTCTCTTGAGAAGAGGAGATTAAGGGGGGATATGATCAACATGTACAAATACAGAAGGGGTCCATATAGTGAACTTAGTGTTGAGTTATTCACTTTAAGGTCATCACAGAGGACAAGAGATTTAATCTCCAAATATGGAAAGCTTTCTTCACAGTAAGAGCTGTGAAAATGTGAAAGACTCCCTCAAGAGGTAGTTCTGGCCAGCTCAGGCTAAAAAAGGCCAGGATACTTTCCTAAATATACATAATATAACTGGGTACTGACATTTATAAGCAAAGTTAATCTAGGCAAAATCTGATTGCCTCTCTGGGGATCAGGAAGAATTTTTTTCAGCTGTTGTAGCAAATTTGGTTCATGCTTTGCTGTTTTTTTTTTTTTTTGCCTTCCTCTGGAAGAACTGTGGGTATAGGATTGTGTATATGGGATTGTATGTATTTTTTTTTTTTTTTTTTTTCATATTTTTTTTTATTGGTTGAACTAGAGGGACTTGTATCTTTTTTCAACCTGACTGACTATGCAACCGTGGGTATAGGATTGTGTACATGTGATTGTATGTTTTTTTTTGTTTTTTTTTATTGCTTAAACTAGATGGACTTTTTTCATGCCAACTATGTAACTATTTACTTAAAGTGGAAGTAAACCCCCCTATCGTTTTCAGCCAAGGAAGCTGGCATCTTTGCCTCTGTTTAATCTTCAACTGCTACGGTGCTGCACATGTGATCCGTTATGACACCAGCCATTGGATGGTTTGACTGTTTGGTTGAGAGCACAGCCAATGTGCAGTTAGCATTCCCGGCATGCCTTTTTTTTTTTTAAACTGTTAAATCGATGGGTTTATTTCCGCTTTAAGAGTATAGGGGCTGATACATGCGCAGAAGAAACTAATTATTGTCCACACAGTTTTAAGCCCAGGTTGTGCAGCTCCCTATGGGCCACACAATGTTGATCTCGTAGAAGTGTGAACAGGTAAGATAAACCGCTTCCCGACCGGCGCACGACGATATATATACGTCGGCAGAATGGCACGGACAGGCATAAGGGCGTATATATACGTCCCCTTTAAGATGCCGCCGTGCCATCGGGCGCGCGCCGGTCAGGGCCCCCGTGAGGCCGGTCGCGGGTCCCGCGGGGACACCCGCAATCGTCTCACAGGAAGGCTGAACGGGGAGATGCAAATAAACAGCATCTCCCCGTTCTGGTTAGGGCAGGAAGGCTTGGGATACTCAAATATAAATGTACCTCATCCCGATTAAATGGCAATTGGGTGGACAGGGATAGAAGCAGGGGATTATAGCGGTACTGAGTACAAAGTGGAACACTCGTGACTTTTTGTAAAAAAGTTTTTGAACAATTTATTAGAAAAATAATTTTTAGGACATACAGTGACAAAAAAAGAATACATATAAATGAAATTAGTCCATCAGTCAGAAGTGGGGTCCACTAGAAAGTGGGAAATGGGGCCCCAGAGGTGACCGAGGGATCATACATGTATATCGACATATATAATAGAGAATGATTTAAAAAGGTCTATACAACTGTATAGATCATGGGTACATTTGAAGCTGGAGGATAGATTTGACCGACATGTTTCGCCAGACTATGGCTTCTTCAGGGTCACTTGTATCAATTTGTACCCGAAAATGAGTCTAATGAGATACAAAAAGGCAGAGAAAAATTTATCATTAAATATAATCAGAAAAAACATATGTGGCCAGAGTAACGTTCATCATACATGTCAATTTAAGGCTATAGGCATGCCCCTAACTCTCATACAGGTCAAGTCCCCCCCAAAACAAACCCCAGCCATGGATGGCGATGCATACCGCAGAGCCCAGGACAGCACCAATCAAAGAATCTCAATATAGTCATGTGCAAGGGCCCAATGCAGGGGACTGTCGAGGGCCTATAGGGAGCCTGGTGAGTAGTAAAGGTAACGTAAAATGGAGACAAAATGGTTATCAAACAAAGTTGATTTCTATACATGGCTAACATAGCCTAAAATGTGACAAACTTACCTATATAACAGGTTAATAGCAAAAGAAGGGGAGCGCCAGATAAAAAGGATGAAGCTGGGGTTAATAATCAATTGTGACTATGAGTCTCTGTAGGGAAAGGGAAGAGATAAATAAATATAAATCTAGGTCCAGACTGAAGGACCGATAGATTACACCAGGAGACAATGAAGGGATAAGGCTTACCGCAGGTCAAACTCATGCATTGTTTAAACTTATGCTGAAGAAGCCCAATAAGGGCTATATGAGATCCAGATTGAATTAATGGAAGGCAAAAGCCCATCCAGCAAAGGATAATGTCCGTAGCTGAGGAAGGAGACAAAAAAAAATATGAAGCTAATTCAAAAAAAATATCTAAGTTTAAGAGAGTGGGGAAGGAGGGAGAGATATTCCACAAACCTGCTTCAACAACGATCTGAGTAAACTGGCGCTCCAATGTCCAACACCATGAAGGTGTGGATTAGCAGACTATATAGGCCCTACCACACCTGATCACGTTTGACCGTGATCAGGCGGCGGGCAGAGAGGCCTCCCGCACATGCGCAGAAGCGAATGTGCGCTCGCCTACAACACCCACAATGCTATTGGGTCAGTGGATGCGCGCGCAACTTATTGCGCAAGTCATACACGAGCGGCCAGTCACAGAAAGCACCCTGTGGACAGTATGTGAACTGCAGATGGATAGCAACAACAGTAAATACCTGATGCGCTTGTTACTTTACTGCCTAGGAACTAGTGAAGCTGATCTCTGCTCCCTGTGATTGGAGCAGAGATCAGCATTCACTAGCTGACAGCCACGCCCCCCACAGTAAGAAACACACCCCTAGGCATACTTAACCCCTACACTGCCCCCTTCTGGTTAACCCCTTCACTGCCCCCTTCTGGTTAACCCCTTCACTGCCAGTGTCCTTTATACAGGAATCAATGCATTTAAATAGCATTGATTGCTGTATAAATGACAATGGTCCCAAAAATGTGTCAAAAATGTCCGATGTGTGTCCGCCATAATGTCGCAGTCACAATAAAATTCGCTGATCGCCGCCATTACTAATAAAAAAATATAATAAAAATGCTATAAAACTATCCCCTATCTTGTAAACGTTATAACTTCTGCGCAAACCAATCAATAATCGCTTATTGTGATTTTTTTTTACCGAAAATATGTAGAAGAATACGTATCGGCCTAAACTGAGGGAAAAAAAAAATGTTTTTATATATTTTTGGGGGAATATTTATTATAGCAAAAAATAAAAAAGGATGCGTTTTTTTCAAAATTGTCGCTCTTTTTGTGTTTATAGCGCAAAAAATAAAAAAATGCAGGGGCGATCAAATACCACCAAAAGAAAGCTCTATTTGTGGGAAAAAAAGGACGCCAATTTTGTTTGGGAGCCACGTCGCACGACCGCGCAATTGTCAGTTAAAGCGACTCAGTGCCGAATCGCAAAAAGGGGCCTGGTCCTTTGGCTGCAAATTGGTCCGGTCTGAAAGTGGTTAACACTATGGAAGGTGCTCCAAAGGGGAGTAAACTACAGGATACTTGTGCAAAGGTATCTTGAAACTTCACAGCAAAATTCCCTTTCTCTGTAGCTCAGCTTACCCTGCTGCCTCTCTTGACAGTGACTTGGCAACCTTGGCAAGTAATGCAAGTAATAACTTCAATACAGGGCACTTTTACCCCCACCTGTGCAGGCCAATTTTTAGCTTTCAGTGCTCTCACACTTTGAATCACAGTCATGCCATTGCTACTCAATCATGCTACACTGTACCCAAACAACATTTTTATCATTTTTTTTTTTCACACAAATAGAGCTTTCTTTTGGTAGCATTTAATCACCACTAGGATTTTTTTTATTTTTTGCGATATAAGCAAAAAAAATTGTGAAGATTGTAAAAAAAACAAAACAAAAAACAAATTTTTTTAGTTTCCGTTGTAAAATGTAGCAAAAAGTGATTTCTTTATCGTACATCATGTGACACAGAGCCTAAGTAATAACTTAATGGGTTATGGGCCACCTTCAGGTGTTGACACTGGTATACCCAGTACAGGAAGTTCACTCCCCTATATAACCCCTCCTCCTTCCAGTACCTCCGTTTTTTTGCCAGTGTGTTGGTCACGAGTGAAGATGTGCTCTGAAGAGTTCTAGGAGGGATCCATGCTGGATTTAAAAAACGTCCACAACCGGATTCATCCGGCATGGTACCTGGGCCTCACATAGAAGAACAAGGTTTTGCCTGTAACGCTTCTCTTTGAGGGCTGGACCCTAGGAACCAGGACTCTTTTTGGTCTTGCTATATAACCTAAAGTTTCTCCTGAGGGGTGCTATACAGGTCCATAGGAGTGGAACCCCTATTAAAAGGGACCCAGTCTTTGAAGGTTTACTAACGCAGCCTGCCGTGATGGGAGAATTTTGGATCTGTCTGTTTAAAACAGCAGTATCCTGCAGCAAGCATAAGGTAAGGGAAGAAGCTTAGGAACTGTAAAAAGTTCACCTATGCCTTTTCTTCCATATATTAAACATTGTAATGCCTTAAAACTCTTCTAGAGGGAGTAAAGATACACATTCCCTTTTCAGCAGCTCTGTGTCCAGTTACAACAGCATGGTGTGTCCCAGTATCGGGGGGGGGGGGGGGGGGGTAACTAAGCAGCTAGGGGTACATTATGTATAGTGCACAAGGTATATTGCATCCTATCTGTAAGCACAAGATGTTTGAGCGGATCATTATTCAAGGTGTGATGGCACTAAAGGCTGTTTCACACTTACAAGTAAGCTTTAACTGCTACAAGGAAAAACAAGCCGATTATTCCTCTGCGGAGGAAACGGCAGCTAATGATTAAGCTTCACAATCTGAGGTACAAAATCTTACGGAAATGGTTTGCTCCGCTTTCATGCTACCCCTAACAGAGTTAGCTGAAAGTCTGGTTTCTTCCCTGGGTTCTTTAAAACCTTTACAGCTTTTGCATGCGTTTCCTATCCATGCATTACTAGAAAAGCTTATTTATGCTAAATGGGATCACCCGGATAAGCATTTTCTCCCTCCAAAGAGATTCTCAGTTCTCTATCCCATGGAGGAGAAATTCACCAAAAAAATGGAAGGTTCCAGCAGTTGACGCTGCGATTTCCAGTGTGAATAAAAGTTTAACTTGTCCAGTAGACAATGCACATATGCTTAAAGATCCAACAGATAAGAAGTTGGAATTCCTGTTAAAATCCTCTTTTTTCAGGGACTGTTCCTCAGCCTGCTATCGCAGCAATAGGCATCTGTCAGTCCTTAAAGGACCAGTTCACAGAGGCTCTTAAAGAGCTCCCTGCACAACAGGCCCGTGAGTTGGCTGAACTACCAAAAACATTGATTTGTGATAGATGCTATGAAGGATTCTATTCACCAGGCGTCCCGCCTTGCGCTTGTACTAGTACACATGCATAGGACCCTTTGGTTAAAGGGTTGGTCAGCCGAAGCACCTTGCAAGAAGCTTCTGACTAGTTTCCCCTTTCATGGGGAGTGACTATTTAGCAATAATTTGGATAAATACATCCAAATGATTTCTAGTGGAAAGAGTACTCTTTTGCCAGTCAAAAGAAAGTATAAACGCCCCTTATTTAAATGGACTTTTTCTCCTGCACCAGGGGCATCCGCGATGGCCTCTGCCATCAGACTCTAGAGGAAAACCTCAGGGTCAGGCCCAGGCTCAAAAGAAGACCTGGGGCCGGAAAGCTGCAAAGCAGAATACTAAAGCCTCGTCATGAAGAGGCGTCCCCCCCTCCCCAGAGTGGGGGGAAGACTTCTGTATTACTCAGAAGTCTGACAAAGGGAAATTCAGGACAGATGGGTCATCTCCACGTAGTCTCTAGGATACAAACTAGAATTTTGGGAGTTCCCACCGTCTCGTTTTCTCAGATCAAACGTTCCCAAAGATCCAGGGAAAAGGCAACCCCTGTTTCAAGCATTAGACTGATTATTGGCTCAAGGGGTGATCATACAGATCCCCACAGAAGAGCAAAGTTTGGGGTTTTATTCAAACCTGTTTACGGTACCAAAACCAAATGAAGGTGTCAGACCCATTCTAGATCTAAGGAATCTATCTAAATCAATTCCTGAAAATCCGCTACTTTCGCATGGAGTCGATCAGGTAAGTTCTGTCTATCCTACAAGGAATAGAACTTCTAGCGTCCATCGACATCAGGGATGCATATTTGCATGTCCCTATGTTTCCCGCTCAAAGTTTTCTGCAATTCGAAGTAGAACAGCAGCACTTTCAGTTTGTAGCTTTGCCCTTTGGGCTAGCTACAGCACCCCGGGTGTTCACAAAGGTACTGGCCCCACCTCTAGCCGGGTTAAGGGCACAGGGCATAACAGTCCTGGCGTACCTAGACGATCTATTGTTAATAGACTAGACAGCAACTCGCTTAGAGCAAAGTGTATGCATTACAACCAATTACATGAAAAGTCTGGGTTGGATTCTCAACCTAGAAAAATCTTCTTTAAAAGAAGGCTAAGAAAGCTGGAATATTTGGGCTTGATTATAGACACAGCCTAGGTTTTCTTACGTCCAGCAAAGATCAGCTCCATACAAGAGCTGGTGCAGATGGTCAGGTCGAAAAGAAATCCCTCAATTCGCCTTTGCATGAGGTTGTTAGGAAAGATAGCTTCATTCGAAGCAGTCCCCTATGCCCAGTTCCATTCAAGACTGTTGCAAAACATTATCCTGTCTGCTTGGAACAAAACGATCCAAGCTCTGGACTTGCTAATGCGGCTGTCCTCAAGAGTGTCCCAAAGTCTCAGTTGGTGGTTACGAACCCAGAATCTGCTGAAGGGAAAATCCTTCAGACCAATTATCTTGAAAGTAGTAACAGATGCCAGCCTTTCAGGCTGGGGAGCAGTACTAGGGAAGACAACTGTCCAAGGACAGTGGTCAAGAACCGAAAGAGCCTTGCCCATCAACATCCTAGAGATTCGGGCAGTGTGTTTGGCTCTGAAAGCCTGGACTTTCAGGTTAAAGGATTGTCCTGTCAGGATCCAATCCGGCAATGCCACAGCTGTGGCCTATATCAATTACCAAGGGGGCACCAAGAGTCTCTCAGCTCAGAGAGAGGTGAACCACATTCTAACTTGGGCAGAAAAGAATGTTCTGTGCCTATCGGCAGTCTTCATTCCGGCAGTAGAGAATTGGCAGGCGGACTACTTAAGTCGCCAGCAGTTATTCCCGGGGGAATGGTCTCTTCACCCCAACGTTTTTTGGGGTGTTTTCCAAAGATGGGGGACTCCGGATGTAGATATTCTAGCATCCAGATTCAACATGAGGTTAGTCAACTTTGTGTCCAGCACAAGGGATCCACTCGCATGTGGAACAGATGCGTTGGTAACCCCGTCTGATCAGTTCTCACTGATCTATGCATTCCCCCTATTCAGTTGCTGCCATGCCTTCTTTGCAGGATCAAGCTGGAAAGAAAGCCAGTAATTCTGGTAGCACCAGCATGGCCCAGAAGGTCATGGTATGCAGAAATCATAAAGATGGCACTAAGGCCAGACCTGCGCTCACAGGGGCTGATATTCCATCCTACTTTACGAACGCTAAATTTAATGGCCTGGCTATTGAAACCCACATTCTGAAGAAATGTGGGCTTTCCGGGTCAGTTATCTCTACTTTGATTAATGCAAGGAAGCCAGCTTCCATAACTATATATTATAGAGTTTGGAAGGCTTATGTTTCCTGGTGTGAATCCAAGGTATTTAGTAGGAGGCATGGTGAGTTTTTTGAAGTTGTCATTTTTTCACACAATTTTTGGAAAAATTTATATTTTTTTAATTTTATTTTTACACAAAATTGTCATAATAACAAGTTTATGCATACTTTCAATTACACCCCAATACACATTTTGCTGTTTCTCCTGAGTATGACGATACTGCATGTGTAAGACTTTTTCTTAGCCTGGCCACATACAGAGGCCATAGATATGGACATAAATTACATATATAACGTATATAGCAAACACCCCAAGGTATATTCTATGAGGAATTATGAGTCTTTTGAACAAGTGATTTTTTTTTACCAGAAGTTTTTGGAAAATGTGCAAAAAAAAAAAAAAAAATGAAAACGTATTTTTTTTACACAAAGTTGTCAGTTTATACAATATTTTTAACACATAGCATGGACGTAGCAAAAGTTACACCCCAAAATACAATCTGCTACTCCTGCATATGGCGATACCACATGTGAGACTTTTACACAGCCTGGCCACATACAGAGGTTCAACATCCAAGTGGCATCTTCAGGCGTTCTAGGAGCATAAATTACACATCTAATTTCCTGACTACCTATCACACTTTTGAAGGCCCTGGAGCACCAGGACAATGGAAACGCCCACATTTTGGAAAGCAAACACCCCAGTGTATGTTTTGAGGCATTATGAGTCTTTTGAACATGTCGTTTTTTTCTATATATATATATATATATATATATATATATATATATATATATATATATAATATATATAAAATTTACACAAAATTGTCAATTTATACAATATTTCTAACACATAGCATGTACATAGCAAAAATTACACCCCCAAAATACATTCTGCTACTCTTAAGTATGGCGACACCACCAAAATACTGCCACACACATACAGAGACCCAACATCCAAGTAGCCACCTTCAGGCGTTCTAGGAACATAAATTACACATCCAATTTCCTGACAACCTATTGCATTTTGAAGGCCCTTCATATTTCTAACAAATAGCGTGTACATACCAATTACACCCCAAAATACATTCTGCTGAGCAAAGGGTAAACAAAAGATTAACTGTGGTTTTAGTAGTGCAGTGGTCTACAGTGGAGCGCATCAGTCCAGGCAGCAAGCAGAGATGTGGTCAGCAACAGCAAAATGAATCATCCAGGCAGCAGACAGCAATACTGTCCATAGTCAGTACAGGCAGCAGAATTATGATCAGTACAGCCAAAGTATTGGTCCAGACAGCAGGAAGGAACATGATCCATAAAGTCCTGGGTCATTACAGGCAGTGATATGATCAGCACAGCCAAATTATTGGTCCAGGAAGCAGAAAGGACCATCAAGCTAAGAATCTCAGTCAGGAAAGAATGGGTTAGAGGCTTCTCCCACCCAAATCTTATTTTCTAGCCTCCTTCTCCAGAGAGAACAAAAAACTGTTATTCTCTACTCAGAACACTATTCTGAAGCTTCTCACAAATGGGAGAGACCCCTGTGTACTACAGCAGTGGTTCTCAACCTTAGTCCTCAAGTACCCCCAATGGGCCATGTTTTGGGAATAGCTCTCATCAATACCATACCATTGATATTGATGTAAAGCTGCTGTGCAAATTAAAGGAAAACCTGAAAACATGGCATGTTGGGGATACTTGAGGTCTGAGGTTAAGAACCACTGTACTACAGTAGCAGGGCAAAAGATCAGTCCAAGTGGCAGGCAAAAAACATGGTCGATTAGCAGGTCGAGATTGGTGCACGTGGAAGGCAGAAACGTGGTTTAGAAACATTAAAAACGGCAGGCATCGACGGTGCACGTGGAAGCAGGCAAATGATCCGCACAGGTATTGGGAATAGGGAAATGGCAGTCTGTTAAAAATAAGAGGAACTAATATCTTATGGATGTGTGATAACCTCTGAAGCATTCTCCGATGCATAGGCCAAGTTGGGAGGGACATTGGGGACAATGATATCTGGTGTCTCTTCTAACTTCTCCTCTGCTGTATACCCAACATGGCGTCTTTTTTCTGATTCTGTGTGGGGGAATGTTTTTGAGAAAATATTGCTGGGGGGGGGGGGGTTATGTCCTTGCTGGTAGATCAGGGCAGTGACAATATCCTCAATATATTTGAGGAAGGTGCTGGCTCTTTCTGTTGACTTTTGATAGCAGATGTACAAATTATACATGGCCATATGGAAAAGCTAAAATGCAACTTTTTTATACCAGAAACAGGACTTGTGTTGATAAATATGGTTATAATATCTGGTCATTTAAATCCACCCCTCCATTAACTGATTATAATCATGGACTTTACAATGGGACTGCGTCTCCTGTGAATCTCCACCAAGGTGTCATTGTGGATGGTAGACACGACGTAAACATCTCTCTTGTGCCTCCACTTCATGACCAACACTCCCTCAGACTTGCGGATTCCCTACTTTGTAGCCTTGTCACTATTTTTTGTGAGTCCTTCCTGTTTTTTCTGGTGGTACCGCAGGCCAAAGTTTTTTTTTATGGTAAAGATGATGGAAAAGTGACAAATTGGTGTAATAATTGTCTACGTACAGTAGGGAAAATTATTATTTGATCCCCTACAGATTCTGCAGCCCCAAAGCACCTCTGTGCTTGACTGTAGGGATGGTTTTCTTAGGGTCATAGTCAGTATTTTTCTTCCTCTAAACAAGGCAAGTTAATCCCAAAGAGCTCAATTTTGGTCTCGTCTGACCACAGCACTTTCTCCTAATCCTTCTCTGAATCATCTAGTTGTTCATTGGTATGACTGTGCATGTGCCTTCTTGAGGAGGGGGGACTCGCCATGTTTAGAGGAAGAAAAATGCTGACCCTAATAACACCATCCCTATAGTCAAGCCCAGAGGTGGAAACATTATGCTTTGGGGCTGTTTCTCTGCTAAAGGTACAGACTAACTTTGCCGCATTGAGAAGCCAATAGACGGGGCCATGTATTCTAAAATCTTGGAGGAGAACCTTCTTCCCTCAGCCAGAACACTGAAGATGGGTCTCCGGCAATGACAATGACCCAAAACATACCACCAAGGTAACAAAGGAGTGGCTCAAGAAGAAGCATATTAAGGTCATGAAGTGGCCTAGCCAGTCTCCAGACCTTAATCCTATAGAAAATGTATGGAGGGAGCTGAAACTTCGGGTTGCCAAGCAACCTTAAAGATTTAGAGATCTGTAAAGTAGAGTGGACCAAAATCCCTCCTGAGATGTGCGCAAACCTGGTAACCAAGAAGCGTCTCACCTCTGTGCTTGCCAACAAGGGTTTCTCCAAGTACTAAGTCATGTTTTGCTTGTGGTTCAAATACAGATTTTACTCACTGAACTGTAACTTAATGTATACCTTTTTGTATCATGTGTTTTTTCTGGATTTTTAGTTGATATTCTGTCTGTCATTTAAAATACACCTATGATAACAAATATATAGACCCTTTGTTTCTTTATAAGTAGGCAAACCTACAAAATGTGCAGAAGATCAAATAATTATTTTCCCCATTGTATACGAGATAGTCTTTTTTGAGCAGGGGTATGCCAGGTCCCAGACAATTTTCCACTGGTTCCGATATATGTTGGGCACTGGAGCTGGGAGTCTTTGCCTTCATACACCTGGCAGGCGTACACATATCCTGTTGCTCTTTCGCAAAGTTTTTTTGATTTTAATCTGTATCTGATCCTCTTACTGGCAATATATTGTTTGAATTGCAGCAGGCCAGTGAAGTGGACAAGGGATTCGTCCACACAAATTTCTTGGTCTGGGACATGCATTTCAGTAAATCACTTGGAAAAATAATTTATTAGGGGTCGTGTTTTATATAATTAATCGTGGTTGGGATGATCTCCGGCCGGGCACTGCGAGTTGTCATTGAAATGTAGGAAGCGCATGATCATGTCATAGCGTGTACTGGACATGACAGCAGGATAAATTGGCATGGGGTGGGTGGACCAGTAGGCATGCAATTCATTTTTCTTTGTAAGCCCCAAAAAAAATTTAACTCCTCCACCGTGAGACATCACCAATGAAACTTTTGGGCTGCCAGGGCTGGGCTTAGCCATTCCTTCTCTGAGCTGGCTGCTCAGCTGTCGGCTAATTGCCAGCTCCTATCACTCCACAGGTACTCAGCTGTTGAGGATTTCCTGCTCGTCAGTCCTGCCTACTTAAGCCGTCCAGCCCAGAGGATCTCTGCCTTCGCCTTAGTCAACATCACAGAGATGCTCTCCTGCATTCCTGTTAAAAGACTTGCTTGGCTGACATCCCTTCTGGCTCCAGATCCTGCTTGCTGTTTTACTACGCTCATCTCCGGCTCCCTGACGTTTGGCTTGCCTGACTATCCGTTCCGATTCCTGAACTATGTTTGTTCTATTTATTTTTATTATTAAACAAGTGTGATTTAACTGTACTTCTGCCTGATTTCATGGTTTCTGACTGTGGCATAGGAAGAATTAGGGGTGGTAGGGTTCACAATTTGGTCCCTGATTCACTACTCTACTAGCACGTATTCCGAATCGGATAGTGAGAGCTCCCTGCTGCTTTCATCATCCAACATAGTAAGGATTGTATATACCTCCTCAGATGTAAAATATCTTTTGGACATGGCAGCTGATTTGAAGCTGCGATGGATACACTGCTGATGGGCTGTGTGACAGATCCGCTGATGGGCTGTGTGACAGATCCACTGATGACAGGTTCTCTTTGTTTGAGGAGGGGGGGGGTGCATGGTGCACAGTAAAGTGTGTAGAAATAGCACAATAACAGTCACTCTCTGTTCTCCAACTCTTCTCACACGATCAGCTAGTAATGACAATTGTGTTTACAGTAGTGACCGGCTGTGATTGGACACAGCCGATCACGTGGTAAACGGACAATTTTATTGGCCATTTACCCTGAGCAGGGGTTGGGCTGTGTCCAAATGACACGCCTTAATCCACGATCGCCGTGCTGCACATCCCCAGGGGCACACACTAGCAGCGCGTCCTGAAGGACGTCATAGGATGCCCGGTCAGGATAACTGATCCACCACTTGGCTGTAAATCTGCTATAGGCCGGGCGGGATGTGGTTAAAATATAACTAAAGGCAAAACTTTTTTTGTGGAGGGGATTAGAACCCCTGTCGGTTTTTATTGCTGTATGTGCCCCCATTTAGGATATTCACCCTCTATATTAGTTTTTTGTACCATTATCATTGAAAGTAAAAAAATCCCAAATTTTGGGTTGTCCCCAGAAAAGTAATAGAGGGGAAATCTTCCAAATGGGGACACTAATTCTGGTGAACTGGGGGTCCCCAAGGCATTCCCTTAATTTGCAGGGATTTACCCTCACTTCCTGGCTATGGGACAGAAATTGAAGGGGAATCTCCACACAGATGACGGGGGTTATAACCCTCCCTTGCTCTATCCAAAATGAAAAAAAGAAAATAGATATTCTTTAAGTAATGCAGGTTAAAATAATTAATTTCTACTGTCATCATGGGGGTCAATTCAATTAATTGAAGAGTTGCATTAACCCATTAAAAACAATAACACTTAACACTCCAAAAAATGTGTATGTGCTATTTTTTTAATTTATTTTTTATAACAGTGCACCATGATGTATGGTAGTGCATTACCTTGGATTATGCTGAGCTTCAGTGCACGTCTGTTGGCGAGCCCTTAAGTATGAGTGCAACCAACTCACAAAACACACATGTAATCGCAGAGCAACTGTGTGAACCCAGCCTAAAAGATTTCAGCTAAAAAAAAAAATTTATGGAAATAAAGCTGAATAATTAAATATTTAATAATTAAAACGAGTAACGTAATTCTATTTGTTCTGGTACATAGTAATGCTTTCAAAAAAAATAAATTTTTTTTTATATATATATATATATATAAATAAATTCAGAGTAATAAAAACATAGTACAGGTTTATTGAATATATGCCAGCAATAACACTGAAAAAAGGTGTCATAATGCCAAACAGTTGGCCCAAATATACAGAGGGTAAGAGTCATAACATCTATGGTTACCCAACGCGTTTTGTGAGTTCAGTCTCACTCTTCAGGGGTTGATGCATAGACATAATCTATAAAGTAAAATTATATACCATAGTAATAAACATGGAAATGTATCAGGTAGGTTGAAATGTTGGAATCAGACTGAGGGATCCATACTCGTAGAGATGCAGGATGCCGCATGCCAAAGTCCCACTGGTAGCCACCGGAGGCTTCTGGCCGGGGAGCTGTGGGTAAAGGATCCAAAATTAGGAAAATATTAAAAAAATAAAAATCAGTGAGAAAATAATAAAGTAATGATTAAATGGCCAAGAGCAACCACATGGTACATTTGGGAATGGTAAAGGTAACCTACACAGCTGAATTGAATGAGTCCACGTGTGAAACTAGGTATATGTGTTGTAAAGTATAAACTGCAGCTTGGTGAGGCAGTGACACCAATACAGGGGAGTACCCCAGTAATGCAAGGTCAAAAAGGTAAATATGTAGTGACAAATGAGGGAGGGGAAGGGTTAGTACCTACCAGGATCAGGATAATGCTGACCAAAAACCACATGTGTCAACCACCTGGGAGGCATTGCATAAACTGGTGTCTGAGCCCTGCCATTTATAGCTCTGCAGGCCCATCACAGGATCCCTCCGAACGTCGGGTGGACGACGCTCAGGGGAAGGGTGGGTCCTTGTAGAGGAAAGGACAATGCAGGAGTGCAAGTCCCTCCACAGCATTATGTGACATAAGTCACGTGATCCGGCGCCGTGACATGTCGGCTAGGCCGTTGCCATGCGCCAGACGCTGATGAGCAGGGACAATAGATGATGGATCGGCATTGCAGATCCCAGGAAAGAAAAGACCGGCACAGCCACTGGGGGGAGCCAGACACGCAGCACACCTGCAAGCGATCAATTCCACACGTTTCTTTAAAATTTCTCTTTCTCTCTTTCTCGTTATGAAATACAGATTTTTGTTTATGCATCCCCTTTAACATCACTGTTTTGCAGGAACTGCATTTGGCTTAATTCATTTGTTTTGTTATTGCCTTTACGAGCCGTAAAGATTTTTAAGAAAGACTAAAAAAATGAACGCAAAAAAATTACATCTTGATTTCTCCCTCATGGCTAGATGCTAGCTCACAGGCATATGGAATTAATTGTCTTATCTCATAATGTTTGCTGAGCCTTTAAAATTATGCAAACAGATATGCTGTCATTTACAGATATCTGCTAAAAGATTGTTGTGTTTTTCCCTTCTTTCCATGAAGGGCAAGTAGAAAAGACATCTGCTGACACAGTGTGCAATGCAAATCCCAGTACACTGATCCTCTGCAGCTGGCAAGAACTTAGATAGATATCTGCAGTGTGATGACAAAGGAATCTGCAGGACAGGTCTGCACAGCCTCATAAAGAAGCACATAACGTGATTTATTGTGAATTTATAAGCAGCCTCTGACTTTTATTTCCGCTCATTATTTAATATAACCGGCAAAAATATTTTTTCACAGGCACTTTACAGAGGACACTGAGGTTTATTTGGAAACATACAGAATAGTGTATGCATTTACTTAATGTAAACACGGAAGCAGTCGTTGCTGATCTCCTTCTGAACATGCTAGTTGATTGGCTGATATAGATTCATTCTTTATCATTTAGTGCTTTCTAAGTGACTGACCTGTAACAGATTTGTAAATTTAAAAAAAAGCAAAAGAAGCGATGGTTGAGGGTTAGCATAACAGCCAGTAAAGTGGCAATTTCATGAGAGGTTAACAGTGGAAATCTTAGTGGTATTAAACCCCAAAAACAAAATGTAATGTATTGAAGCTTACCAGTCCTTAAATGTGGTGGCTGCATTATTTTCTTTGTTAGGCTTTTCTTCCTTTTATTTTTATCTGGTGACCTGGTTAGTGACACTTCCTGTCTTTCGGTGTCTCCACTATGGATGAAGGAGCAACGAAGACACCTTTGGACAGCAGCATTGTCAATCTGGGGAGAGGGAAATGTTATATGCACTAGCAGATTTAGTTGGACTTGCATAACAAATTAAGGCTGAACAGCTAACACTTTTCAAGCAGTTACAGCAACAGTTTTTGCCAGTGATAAAGCGTAACTATACTTATCTCCACTCCAGCAATCGGCGTCTAAGAGCTGCCTGCCGGTTGTTGACATCTCTGACTGGTGCTCTTCCCGGTTCGATCTTCGGCTGGTGCTCTTCTGGGTCCCAGTCTTTGGCCATTTTGATTGGCCTGGCTGAGATCGGCCTGTCGGCTGGACAGATGCCAAAATTGCACAGCTTAGTGTACAGTGCGAACAGGCAGGTAAGAGCACTTTAAGAGAGAAGTATAGGTCTCCCAAAAAAAAAAAATAGAAAAAAAAATACTCACCTAGGTGGATGAAGCATTGATCTGATGCTGCATCTGTCCCCCACTGCCTCTACACCGAGGACTGAGTGGTAAAAAGCCACTGATTGCTCAGTTCTCTCCTTCGATTGGAGCAGAGAGTGGTGATTGTCAGCCACCTGGCTCTCTGCTCTGCCCCTCCATGTCACCACTACCCCAACGCAGGTGGTCAGACACTATAGCTAGCTACTGTGTGCTTCACCTATAGCAGCCCCCTTTCTCTTAATGCTAGCAGGCCTACCGGTATGTGGTTGCTCCCAGTACTTATACACAGTTAGCACACTTGCAGTTAGCAGACAGATAGCATGGTTCTATGACAGTCCAGGTAAAAGGCAGGCTGAGTTCAGGGAATAGTCCAATATCCAATCCAAAGTCATACACAGGGAAATCCAAACTAGTAAAGCAGGGCAGACATAACAGGGAGCTTGATTAGGAACAACACGTATATCACTATATCACAAGCAATGGACTGAGGCTTTGGCTTGCTTATAACAGGTGACTGACCACATCAATCACCTTGCAGGTGGACACAGACAGGGAGAATACAATAGATAAAACCCAGATGCTGGACTGAGGAGCAGGATCACCTTAAGTGATCCTGACACTCCAGCGCTCACTGAAGTGTTGAGTTATGTAGGGGTGGGAGCGACTGGCTCAGTCTCCCAGTCTCCTAGTAACTCACTAAGAAGCTGAACCAGCTGCCCGGCCAGGCTGCTGAGTTGATCCCATCTGTGCTTTAGCCCACTGTTGGCTGAAAATAGGTCACAGGAGTGCAGAACTAACTGCACTCCTTTGATCCATAAGAGAAGTAGGGCCAAAGAAAAATGTGCTAAACTTCTCTTTTAATGCTAATGGGACATAGCGGGGAATTTATCAAAACTGGAACAGACAGAATATGAAGCAACTGTTCATGGCAACCAATTAGCTATCAGCTTCTATCTTTTATTTTTAACGCTTAACTTAACAAGCAGAGGCTAGAAGTTGATTGGCTACTATGCACAGCTGTTCCAGATCTTGTCTGCTCCAGCTTTGACACATGATCCCAATGGTATCTCTCTTCTGTATTAAAAAGCCTGCCTGTCCTTAAATGAGCAAATAAAGCAGACATAGATAAACTAGAAAAGTAATTCTTAACTACTAACAAGCAACATAAAAGAGACCCTAAATCTATTCCGGCAGCCAAACTCAATGAGGCCAGACTGGCTTTAAACCTTGCTCTTACATCAAGAGCAGAGAGAAATTTACGAGGGAGTGGGGCTGGACTAACTCCCAAACTTCGCTCTACTACTTTACCAAAAATACGTCTCCCAAATGGATCTGGGACACACAACCCTCAGAAAATAATGAGCGCCTTCCATGATTTCTATAAAACTTTATATAGCGGAGGGGCACAGGAGGATCAGGCTGGTATTGACTCCTTTTTAGACTCTTTACCTATTCCCAAACTGGAAGATCGCCATATTGATTGGAATCTCCAATAACGGTGGAAGAAGTGCTCTTGGTAATCAAAAACTTGAAACGGAGGTCGGCTCCTGGACCAGATGGGTTCTCCAACCCCAATTATAAAAAGTTTGCACCCATTCAGTCCCCATATCTAGCACGATTCTTTAACGCCCTGAGGAAGGGAACGACCCTGGAACGCTCACTTAACTCAGCGTTTATCAAAGACCCGGGGGAGGTTAGCAACTACAGGTCCATATTATTATTTAAAAATGACCTAAAGATCCTAACCAAATTGTTAGCGGACCGGGTGTCCTCCTTCCTAAGCTTATACATACATAAAGATCAGGTGGGGTTCATCCCGGGGAGGCGAGGCCATGATCAAATTAGACAGACAATTGACATTATCTCACTGTTGAGATCGGGCTGGGATGGAGGGCAATCTCAAGAAGGACTTTTACTATCTATAGATTTACATAAGGCCTTCGATATTGTCTCATGGCCTTATCTTTTCAAAATATTACAGTATTGGGGGTTTGGTCGACACTTCACTAACATTCTAAGAACACTATATTCGATTCCCAAAGCGCGAGTACGTCTTCAGGGATAAGACTCAGAGCCATTTACAATCTCTAAAGACACACAACAGAGTTGCCCCCTATCCGCCCTGATCTTCGCAATAGCGATTGAAACTTTAGCCATAGCGATCAGGACTCACCCGGATATTCGTGGCGTACAATGTGGCCCACAACCACACAAGTGCGCTTTTTTTGCAGACGATCTGCTCCTCTTCATCACCTCACCACTAATCTCTCTACCAAATGTCTTCAGCCTACTGGACGATTTCGGAAAAATTTCAGGACTACATGTCAATATGTCAAAGTCGCAGGCCCTTAACATAAATCTACCAGATTCCTTAGTTTCCTGGCTAAAAAGCCACTTCGTCTTTACATGGCATGATTCTCACATTCCCTACCTAGGGGTGCATTTACCATCTAGGATAGAGCAGCTATATGCAACCAATTATCCGCCAATATTTCACAAATTGGAATCAGATTGGCGTGAATGGTCTTGACTACCTATATCATGGCTAGGGAGGGTTCACGCTATAAAGATACAATATATTTGGGGGGCACACCCTAAAAAATGCATAAAGATGGTGCTGCCATAAGACCATACAACAGAACAAAAATATTACAGCGTACACATGCAAAACTGAGGCGGTAAATGTCAGTTTTGCATGTGTGCGCTGTAATATTTTTGTTCACGCTATAAAGATGACACTACTTCCACGTATTCTCCATTTCTTTTGGTATCTACCCATACCTATTAAAATTGACCATTTGAAACGCTTTCAGGTGAAAATTATAGCCTTTGTTTGGGGATCAAAGGGGCACAGGCTAGCTAAGGGGGTCCTCTTTAGAGCCCGAAACAAGGGAGGGATGGGATTACCTAACCTACACAGGTATTACCATGCAGCACAATTAGCCCAAATATTAGTGATCTACTCCCGAATAGCAAAACCTGATTGGGTGCATATGGAAAGGGAAGCAGTACCACAATTCACACTAGATTTCTTACTGTGGAGTCACCCTAGTAAACGACCAGCAATTCCCGCCCCCAACATTATCTCATTCGGTGTCAGTATGGGACAAACTCAAAATTAATCCGGAGTTAATATCCCTGTTTAAGCCGCTGGCCCATTTATTCTGCAATCCCCAATTCCCCCCAGGCATGCACATTAGAGCCTTTCAATGGTGGCTGAACAAGGGGCTATACAGCATAGGCCAATATTTTAACTCATCGGGTCCACTCACCCGCAATCACTGTATCAATATCCTTGAAATGCCCCCAACTGAAACTTAGACATCAACAAATCTCTCACTTCCTACACTCCATTTGGGAATCCAAACCCTTACCACCTAGCATAACACTATATGAACACTGGTGTGGCCAGCTTACGGAGCAGAGGGGGGATCTCTGTGATATACGAGTCACTATCTGTAGAGCACTCTAAAACAACCTGTATGTTGGCCTCGGAAAGTGAGCTCAAACAGGAATGCGAGCTGGATGAATGGCACAGAGTGATCACATGTTCGAATCGAGGTATACTCAACGTATCTCTGATGGAGGCAGACCTAAAAGTTCTTACTAGATGGTACTTGGTTCCCGCTAGACTGGCAAAATTATATTCTTCAACTTCCCCCCTATGTTTCAGAGAATGCAATCACACGGGCACCATGATCCATGTTTGGTGGGAATGTCCAAAACTAAGAGGTTCTGGAATAGGATCTTTACAACCATCAGAAAGACAACGGATTTGTCTGTCCCTATGTCCCCCCACATAGCACTGCTGAATTTCCCAATAGAAAAAGCCTCTAAAAGTAAAAAGGAGCCTTGTTCACTTTATCCTTCTAGGAGCTAAAATTACGATAGCGAAAGCATGGAAGCAGTCCGTGGTTTCCAGTGACCAGGCCAAACGAAAAATATCTTGGATCATGGCTCATGATCATCATGGCTGGAAAAAATGATTAGTATCCTACAAGATACTGTTCAAAAATTTGAGGCCATTTGGGAACCTTGGGCAGATTACATGCACATACCCTTGACATCTTCGTAGGAATTGGATAAAACAATCTTGGTAGAACATTCCGGAAGGACATCTCATTCCTCCTTCTATACATCTTTCTTTTCTATCCCCTTCTTTTTCCTTTCTCTCGCTCTTAAGGAATAAAAATAAATACCACCTTTGCTAAAATATTACCTTCTAAAGGCAACATCCCCACTAGTTTAAATAGCATTTGATCTGTGGGTTGGATGTGCCGCTCCCCTTTCCATGACACAGCTTGTACCCATTTGGGGTGTCCGGAGAGGGGCGGCTCTTCCCCCTCATGTTTGATTGCTGTACCTGCGCCCACTAACCACAGTTTCTAAATATATCTATTTGACATTTGTTCTCTTATACGTTGCATTACTATGGATTTATTCCACTATGTAAAAGAATGGATCAATGACTCTTTTCTCTGAAAAACTTTAATAAAAAACTCTTGAAACTAAACTAAAAAGCCTGCCTGTTCACAAACTTTTTTGAGTAAAGTTCCATTTTATAAGGGTTGTCTTGACCCTTTTTTGGCCACTTTTGCTGGACGGCTTGGTCTGTTAAAGGAAGTTGAAAAATTAGAGACTCTGTCCAGATTGCCAGATGAAAATAAAGGTAAAAAAAAAAAAAAAAAAAAATATATGAAAACATAATACATTTTTGTTTTTGGGTTTAATACTGCTTTAATATTCCTCTTACTTTAAACCACAAATCCACCCTAAACACATATCAGAATGACAACCCTGGATTATACATTTCCAAAATCACGCCTGCTGTGGCACCTCTCATATTTCATCTGTGACAGGTTCTTTTTGTAGGCAGTGCAAATGGCAATTATGATATGCCTCTAGACAGCCAATCATTTTCCAGTTTTAGGATCACTGTCATGTTCAAATAATCCATAAGTCCAGACAGCCATTACAATGAAAGTGAAAATGTGCTCCTCCCTACCACAGGATCAAGGAAATTGGTCCAGGTATAGGGAAACTTTACACCCCTCTCACAATGCAGCACTGGGTGATTGAGTGATCAGCAGCCAGACCATAGCACTTGTGTGAGTAGATGACAGCACTGGTGTACCCAAAATTTGATTGTTGGTAGACATCTTGTTCGAATGGTGGATAAAGAACCTTGATCAACTAACAGACAAATTCAAACTGACCTTCAGGCACAGGGTACAATGTTGTCAGCTTGCACACGTTGCCATCTGATGAAAAGGGACACTATGGTAGGAGACCCAGGTGAACTCCACTGCTGGCACAAACATAAAAAAGACAGATTGGAGTTTACCAAACCTGAGGAAATCAAAATTCTTTTGGGAGAATGTGCTGTGGACAGACGAAACAAATTTACAGCTTTTTTGTAAAGCACAACATACTGTTTTCATAAAAAAGGCCTTGAAATAAAAGAATCCAGTCCCTACAGTCAAACATGGTGGAGGTTCATGGATGTTTTAGGGTTGCTTTGCTGCCTCAGGCACTGTATATCTTGACTGTGTGCATGGCATTATGAAATCTGAAGACTACCAAAGAATTCAGGGGTGCAGTCTCAGAAAGTTGGGTCTCTGTCAGAGGTCATGGATCTTACAGCAGGACAATGACCTAAAGCATACATCAAATAGCACCCAGAAGTGGTTTAAAACAAAGTAATGGAGTACTGAACTGGCCAATGAGTCCAATTCTAAATCCTTTAAAGCACCTGTGGAGAGATCTCAAAACCGCATTTGGGAAAAGGAACCCTTCCAGTCTGAGAGACCTGGAGCAGTTGGCGAATGAAGACTGGTCTAAAATTTCAGTAGAGATGTGTAAGAAACTCATTGATGGTTACAGGAAGCCATTGATTTCAGTTATTTTTTCCAAGGGGTGTGCTACCAAATATTACATTTAGGGTACCAATAATTTTGTCCAGTCCACTTTTAGAGTTTTGCGTGGAATGGGTCAGATTTAGCTTTCTGTTTCTCCACTTTTTTTGTGTCATACCAATGCAAACAAAATAAACATGAGATAGCCTAAACATTTGTAATTGCAACAGTTTTCTGGTGAAGTGGTGCATTATCTGAAAGAAATGCAGGTGTGCCAATATTTTTGGCCATGGTGGTATAAAACATATATAGTGTATAAAAGAGAAAGTAATTGTAATAAATAAATACTGATTATATAAATTGTGAAATGATCAATGTCCCTAAAAAGCAAAAGGTGTGGGTCTAAAGACAGAGGTTTGAACTGACCTGTTTATGATAAATTTTGCGTGATTGTAGCCGTATTAGTGCAATTGTGACAGAGAAAATTGAGTACTGTCCGTGATACTATTTTTTATTTGCACTAACATATAAATTTTTCATGGACGAGCTTTCGGGGTGTGTCCCCTTCTTCAAGGTCTAAGCAGTACTCACATGATTCACGTGAATCAGTACTGCTTAGACCTTGAAGAAGGGGACACACCCCGAAAGCTCGTCCATGAAAAATTATATGTTAGTGCAAATAAAAAAAGTATCACGGACAGTACTCAATTTTCTCTGATAAACTTTGAAAAGTGGTAAAAGCACCAATAGAAGTTTGTTTTTTGCTGTTGAAATAGATTAAAATTAAATGTTGAAAGCCTTGATCTTGATGAATAAGTAAACCTAAACTAAAGAGAGGTTGGGACACCAGTATCAGATAAAAAAAAAAAATGCAATGACAGCAGTGAATTGCGAACCCAAAAGGAGCTATAATCCATGTGGAGCTACTACAATTTAATGCTGTAATATTAAAATGTAAGTGCCTTAAAAAGATTTGTGAGCCTGAAACTGGTAAAAGTGAAGCAGCTGCATTCTAACACTGAGGATTAAGAGCCCAATAGCGGCTAAGTGTGAAGCCGCTACAATGTATTATTTTAATAATTGGGATTGTAGGAAGAGGATCTGTAACATCCAGGGGTTTTAAAGAAACTGAGAACCGGAGGGCCCTCAGAGGTCCCAGAGCAGGATGACAGGTGGCGGCAGGCTCTGAAGGCTGGCTAATATGATAGTGGGGTTTTAGTGGCAGTGGAGATCGGGCAGCAGTGTAAAGTCTTGGACACTACAGCTGCACTGTAGCAGAGGTGGAATGGCAGGTAAACAGGAGACCTGATGTGTGAGATTGAGAGTGTGGAAGGCAGTAGATATACAAGGAAGGCATGGCTGGGAAGTTCTTGAGGAGAGACGGAAAGGTTATGTGATGAACTGACCTGTTGTCACTTCTGCAGCTTACTGATGTTCTGTGAATGAGATGCACAAAGAATGGGATGTTGGTGCCTACAATTTAAAGAACATGGCTGTGGTGTGGAATAGAGTTTGACAGGTGTGAAGGTGGGGTAAATGGGGGCAGGGGATGGAAGGCAATGTAATCAGTGTAGGAGATTTGACTGGGATATGCAAGGGATGTATTTAGACAATAAGTGTGATGGTCTGGAAACTGTATAGCTTTGTAAAAAAACTGTGGTAATTAAAACAAAAAAATATAAAGATATACAATTAAAGTTAATTAAAAAAAAATGTATAAAGAAAAATTTAAGTTCAATAAAAAAAAAAAAAAGGTAATAATAATAATACAAAAAAAAATGAAACAAGGGTGGAGAATTGGGTTGCCCCAATTTTAGGTTTAGAGACCGGAGTCCCAGTTTGTGCATGAGAATCAGCCATATATACAGGAGTAGAGATGAGGTATTGCAAATACAGAAGGACCTTTGTAGATTGGTAATGGAAGAGACATATTTAAGTAAATATGTGTAGGAGCCCCATGTGGAGGAGAATGCATTTCTGTGTTTAATTTAGCCATTTTCAATATGATATGCTTGAAAGTCTCCCAATTCAGACCCATAGGGGTTGATTTATTAATTGTAATTTTTATTGAAATTGGAAAGATAACAATAGTACATAAACATAAGTATGTAAATAAGCAGACATTTGGTTTAGCATACACTTACACAACGTGTTTGGAAAAGAAAAGTAAGTATATGAAAAATAAAGAAAAAAATAAACATACAATTACCGAAACAGTCACAGCACTACCAATACAGCTAAGACTTGAATCGTGACCTATATTTCACTACGTAAATATAGGCATAGGAAGGTGTGTGTCTAAAAAGAGGACAGCGGGTTAAGACATTAAAAGCAGCTAAAGGGGTGGTTGGCAGACAAAGTTTTAGGTATGTGATATATCATTGGAAGAGATGGAGCAGGTACCAGGATTAAGGTCCGAATGGTCCCATAGGTCCCATACTTTAGAAAATTGTGGAAGGGTGTCATGTAAGATTGCAGTGAGACGTTCCATTCGACATATTTGTTCCAGTGCTTGTAGGACTTGAGAAAGGGAGGGTGGGATAGAAGAGAGCCACCGTAGGGGAATAGCCCTTTTGGCAGCAAGTAGAATAAAAGTAGCGAGTTTTTGGGCATGTTTGGAGAGTCCAGGGATAGGCAGGCTTAACAGAAAATGCATTGGGTCTAATGGGAGGGAAATATTGAACAGATCTTGAATAAAGGTCTGAATAGTCAACCAGAATGGGCGTATTAAGGGGCATTCCCAAAAAATGTGAAAGTGGGAGCCTATGTCTCCCTGGCATCTCCAGCACACCCTAGGTATCTTAGGATCATATTTGTGTATGATTTCAGGGGTTTTATACCAGAAGAACAATATTTTATAGGCCGTCTCTTTTTGTTCCACACACTGCGATGATCTGGAGATAGCTCCCCAAATCTTCTGCCAATGGGGAAGTGGGATGGAGCGGTTTATCAACTGGGACCATTTCCGCATATAAGAATGAGATGTGTCAGTAATAGGTGTAGTGTCGTGAAGGAATCTGTATATGTCGGTAATCATGTGGGTCTGGTATGGTCCCTGAGCACATAGAAGTTCAAATGGGGTAGGCTTGTCAAGGCTTAAAGTAGGGGATTTAGAGGCAAAATAGTGTCTAATTTGCAAATATGAATAGAAAAGCTGTTTAGGGATTTGGTGTTTCTTTTGCAACTCTTCAAATGATAGGAGCGTTCTGGTGAGAGGGTGTACAATGTTTCGAAGCTGGAATATACCTGCTTGTGTCCACGGAAGCATTCTTTCGTATGTCAAACTGTCAGGAATATCGGGGTTAAACAGTACATTCAACAGCGGAGGGCATGGAGAAGCAAGGGAGAATTGTCGTGAGCATTTCTTCCATAGGTCAAGAGAGAATAGCATTGGGCCTAGGCATATGCTTCTGAGTTGGTACATAGAAGAGCTTAGATCTGTCCAGATCATGGCACAGATGTGTACTGGTTTAGTGATACTCATCTCAATCTCTGCCCAGACAGTAGGTGCCATTCTGTATGACCAAGTGACAATTGTTTTAAGGTGGGTAGCAAAGTAGTATTTAATAAGGTCCGGGGTCCCCAATCCGCCTCGCATCTTGGGGGCTAGCATTACCGAGCTCGCTATCCTATGGGTCTTGTAGTGCCATATAAAGTTAAGAAACGTTCTTTGCATGGCTTTTAATTGTGACATGGGAATGGGAATTGGGAGTGTGTCAAAGAGGTAGAGCAGTCTTGGCATTACAGACATCTTTAGAACATTGATGCGACCTAGAAGAGAGATAGGGTAAGCATCCCATTGTTTCAAAAGTCTGTCGATGTCTCTAAAGAGTGGGGGGTAGTTAGCTTGATATAGGGTTGAATATGAGGAGGTTATGTTAACACCTAAATACTTGAGAGAGTCCGTGCACCAACGGAAAGAATAGTTTTGTTTGAGGTTGTTGAGGTCTGGGGGTTGGATATGTAAGGGTAGAGCTTCTGTTTTACTCGTGTTGATTTTGTATCCAGATATAGAGCTGAAGTCTTTCAACAGGGCTGTAAGATTAGGAAGGGAGATGTGGGGTTTTGTCAGGGTTAGAAGGACATCGTCCGCAAATAGGGACAGCTTATACTCTCTTTGTCGTAGTGAGACTCCCCCAATATCAGGGTGCATGCGAATAGCTGCTGCCAGGGGTTCCAGACATAGTATAAAGAGGAGGGGGGACAGAGGACACCCTTGTCTGGTTCCGTTACTTAACGAGAAAGGTGATGATAGATAAGAAGCTAGTTGAACTTGGGAAGAAGGACAAGAGTAAAGTGCATGTAACGCTGTTATGAAGGGGCCTTTGAATCCATAATTGGAGAGGGTAGCGAACATATATGGCCAGCTAAGCCGATCAAAGGCCTTTTGTGCGTCGAGGCTTAAGATTAGGGCCGGGCGGGATGTCTTGTTTAGTAGGTCTATGAGGTCTATTGTACGTCTTGTGTTGTCTCCTGCATGTCTGGCTTGTACAAAGCCGACCTGGTCTTTATGTATAAGTCTAGGGATTATGTGAGTTAGTCTATTAGCCAGTATTTTTGTGAAAATCTTATAGTCCGAATTTAATAATGCAATGGGTCTGTAGTTGTCAAGTAGGGAGGGATCTTTGTCAGGTTTCGGAATGACTGAGATATGGGCATGGAGAAATTGTGGGTGTGGTATTGTCCCCTTAAGTAATGAAGCATATAGAGAAATCATATGAGGACTTAGAATTGGTAAGAATGTCTTGTAATAAGAGTAGGGTAGTCCGTCTGGGCCAGGAGCTTTTTGGTTGGGGAGCTGTGTAACTACCTCTTCCAACTCTTCAGGTGTGATGTCTGAATTCAAGTCTATAAGGTGTTCAGGCAAAAGTTTGGGTAGCTGTAGGTGTTTGGAGAAAAGATCGAATTTCTCTTGTGTAAAGCTATAATTTGGATCCGTTTGTAGGCAGTTATATAATTGGTGATAAAATTCTCCAAAAAGTTTGGACATAGTTAAGGGGCAATAGGTGGGAGATCCGTCGGGGTGTCTAAGGAAATCAGGAAAAGATTGAAAGGGACGAGGTTTCAATTTGTTTACTAGCAGTTTGTGGGGTTTGTTTGAGTATTCATAAAACTTCTGCTTGGACCAGAGAAGGGATTTGTCTATTTTGCTCATAGTTAGGGATCTAAGCTGGTTTCGTAGAGACACCACAGTCCGGAGTCTAGCCACCGTGGGGGAGGACAACAGTAACTTCTCTGCTGAGCGTAGTTTAGTCATGATAGATGAGTATTGAAATGTAGCGTCTTTTTTAAGACGGGAACCTAACGCTATACATTGTCCTCGGAAGACAGCTTTATGTGCCTCCCACAGGGTGGAGGACCCCTCGACTGTGCCTTTGTTAAGTTGGAAGTATTCCATCAATCCATTGGATAAAAGTTCTTTAGGTTCAGGGGAGCGGAGAACTGTTTCATTTAGTCTCCAATGACAGGTTTTGGGAGAGGCAGTGGAGAGGTGAACATCAAGCTGGACGGAGGAGTGGTCCGACCATGTTATGGGATTGATTTCAGAAGAAACCGTTGATGTTAGGAGGGGTGTGGAAATAAAAAAATGGTCTAGCCTAGAATAGAGTTTGTGAGGGTGTGAAAAGAATGTGAATTGTTTGTGGGTAGGGTGTTTAATCCTCCAAATATCCAAGAGGTTTTTGGCTCTTATTAGTCTACGGAATGACTTAGATAGGCGATTGGCCCGGGGGGGTGAGGCTGATGGAAATAGTGTGTGTCTATCTCTATCTGCGGACATGGTCATGTTGAAGTCTCCTCCGATCACCATAAAGGGCTGGGAGAATTTGTCTACGGTATCAAACATAGAGGACAGGAAGCTGATCTGGCCTGAGTTGGGAGCATAAACATTAACAATTGTGAGGGATTGAGTAAGAAAAGAACATTTTAGAATGATAAACCTGCCCTGGGGATCTAGGTGGGAGGAATGAACTCGTAGAGGGCAAAGTCGGTTAACTAAAATAGCTACGCCTGCCTTTCCCGATGGATCGGAAGCCATAAAGGATTGTGGGAAGTGTTTGCTAGCGAATTTAAGGGATCCCCCAGGGCGAAAATGGGTCTCTTGAACAAAAATTATATCTGCTTTGGAAGCTTTAAACTCCTTCAAGGCTAGCCATCTTTTTTGAATGGAGTTTAAACCTTTGACGTTATAAGTCAGGAATTTTAGCGCCATAACAGCTTAATTGGTAAAAAAAGCATTATACACTTCATACGGTATACCTTAGGGGAGGAATGTCTTGGAGCCCTGTAAAAAAAATATATGTTAAATATCAGAAAGTTACATGCAGCAGTGGTAGCAGCGTGACTGAGCGGCAATAACCTTACAGAGATTAGTAGGTTCAGGCTGGAGAAAAGAAAACCTGAGGTCATGCAAAAAAGAAAACATAATGAGAAGGAAAAAAAAAGAGAAACTGAGTTCCAAAAGAGGAGTAGAAACGTAACATCCAACAAGTAGAAACCTGGATGGCCGGAGACCACCAGGAAGCCCAGGTCTAAGCCATGGGTCAGGAGCGGAGACATGGAGATCTCCAAACACGAGGACCAGGAGGTCTCCCAACACTCTCCGAAGCAAATATTTGCCCGTGGTTTTTAAAAAAAAAAAAAAAAAAAAAAAAAAAAACCTGATCAAACCAAGGCAGCTGTAGAACGTTCGGCCGCCCACCCCCCGGGCCAGGGGGTGTGTGAACCCATTAAAGGGTTGTTGACCACCCAAAAAAAAGGAGCTAATAGGGGGTCAAGTAAAATAGTGTACTCAGAGTGGTTGTTAAAGCGAGCATTCAGGTCGGGAATCTTGAGGCATGGCGTTTCTGGGGTGTAAAGTTTGACTTGGACGGCTTCTGTCTCACCGGGGTCCAGGTACGACTCGGGGCCATCAGTGGTTTGGGTGTAGCTGGGAGAGGTGGGGTTTCATCGTCAGGGAGGGGAGGGATTCCCAAGTTGCGTAGGAAGGTGTCACTTTCTTGTATATCCCGTAGAGAATATTGAATGCCTTCTTTGGATGCAGAAAGTCGGAAGGGGAAACCCCAGCGGTAGCTTATCTTGTGGGATTGAAGATGCAGAGTCAGTGGGCGGAGATTCCTTCTTCTCGTCAGGGTAATGGGTGAGAGGTCGCTGAATATTTGGATCTTGGATCCCTTGAATTCAATTCTGGATTGGTTGCGAGAGGCTAGAGTTAAAGCTTCCTTGCTGTCGTAGTAATGAAATCGGACAATTACATCTCTTGGGTTGGCCCCTGCTGGTGGTTTCGGGGCAAGTGACCGGTGAGCTCTGTCCAAACGCCAGTCTATGTCAGGAATATTAGGGGCAACCACATTAAAAAGGCTTAAGAGATAGGCACGGAGATCTTTTTCTTCCACAGCTTCAGGAATGCCCCTGAATCTCAGGTTTTGTCTGCGTTCTCTATTTTCCAGGTCTTCCTGCTGGGCCTGTAGCTGAGTAATCGTGTTCTTTATGGTGGCATTGTCTTCCTCCAGCACCTGTACATACTGTACCATCTCATCAAATTTATATTCTAAGGAGTCAGTGCGTTCCCCAAGTTGGTCGATCTCCACTCTCAACTCTTTAGCCACTTTTCCTATCTCTTGTGCGATGTTGTGGGTGATCGCCTGCAGTAAGGAGTGCAGTTTCTTATCTAGTACCTCCGCTGTCAATGGGGGGGAGACCTCAGATGAAGGAATGGGTACATTGTCAAAAAGTATGCTAGTGTTCAGTTCGGATTGCTCAGCTGTGTTCTGTGTGCCTTCGGGGGCCCCCGAGGCTGTGGACAGAGGTTTGCTTAAGAAGCGTTCCATTGCTCGCGAGGTCTGAGGTTTAATAGTTGTGGAGTAGTTGTGTCTTTGATCCCCAATTTTGCCCATGGGGTGTGCGGCCGTTATGAAAGGCTGAAGAATTGACACCCGTGTATGTTGGAGCTTATAGAATCGTTGGCGGGGGTTTCAGAGAGATGGCGGGAGACCGGGGCCCCAGTCTCACTTGCTTGACATGTCTAGAAGCCTTGCATATCCAGCACAGTGCACTGTGTAAGCAAGCGCACAGGAACTGGTGGCATTTAAATCGCACTTGTGGCTATTGGGGGGGGGGGGGGGGGTTCTCTACAAATGCTTGATTCTAGTTTACTAGGATTTGTGCAATAGTTCTGAGGGGGAGTGTAGAAAACAGTTCGGCAAATTGAAAGAAAGGCCTGTAAGGGATGGAGCAGTTGTAGCTTCAGTAGTTAGGAGTAGCAATATGGCCGACAGGCCTTGTATATTTCAGGGGGATGTCAATAGCAGTAAAATCTTTTGAAATGTAATTCTGAGTCACCCCCCTTAGGGAGCTGGGTAGCTTAGGTGAAACACAGTGCTTTAAATTGGAGTATGAGGGAGGAGAAGGTATCTCTTAGGCCTAGGGTGTAGCAATATGGCCACCGCTCACCTGAATCCTGAGAAGATTGAGCCCTGCAGGCTTTCTCTGGCATCTGTTTGGTAGCCTGTGTCCTGTTCCCTCTGGGGGGCTGTCGGAGATACTGGCAGATGAGTTGTGGATTTGCAGAGTGCGTGGACGGATAGGCCTGATAGGCCGCAAGATGGCGGCGGCGGCGGCTGGCCACGGGCCAAGATACTGCTTCTATGGCTGTCCGGGACGTCCTAAGTGTGCCCAGGAACACGGATGGATGTCCGGGGGGTTCTCGGTGGGGTGCCGGTCTCGGATACGGAGCGCGGTGGATGTATAGGATGGATGTATAGGCCTGATAGGCCGCAAGATGGCGGCGGCGCAACTATTGCTGAGGCCGATCGCGGGCCGGGGAGCTGCCCTTGTGTTCGTCTGGGACGCCCGATGTCAACGCCGGATCGTCCCAAGTGTGCCCAGGAACACGGATGGATGACCGAGGGGCTATCGGTGGAGCGCCGGTCTCGGATGCGGAGCGCGGTGGATGTTTTGGCCTGATAGGCCGCAAGATGGCGGCGGCGCGTCTGTTGCTGAGGTCGGCCGCGAGCCAGGGAGCTGCCCCTGTGTTCGTCCGGGACGCCCAATATCAGCACCGGGATGTCTCTAGTGTGCCCAGGGTTACGGATGGGCGTCCGGGAGATGTTTTGGCGGATCGCCGGTCCTGTCTACTGTTTTAAAGTGGTTGTAAACTCTTACATATACCCAGTGAAGTGACTGGCCTTGGGTAAATCACAGAGCTGAAACAAATCCTTTTACATACGTTGTTCTTAATCCCCTTTCTTCTCTACATGTGTTCAAAGTGCTGAATTTTAAAGCTTGTCAGGGTCCCTGTGCCAGATGAGTATGAGGTCGTCAATCTATCTCTTATTCAATGAAACCCACTGTTCTATGGGCAATGTGTGTGTGTATATATATGGTATGTACAATACTATGAGTTTAAAGGAGTATGCATATATAAGTATAGCCAAGTGGGTATATATAATTTCTTCAATAAATTGCTGCAATAAACCATCGAGTTCGATGATCTTTTGTTACTGGGTCTTCCCTTACTCACCCAAAGTCCATAGGCCTTTCAGGGTGAAAAGAAAGTCCCTAGACATTTTTTTTTTTTTAAATCAGCACAAGGGATGGTGTTTTCTTTGAGTAAGAAGTGCCTTCTGTGCTGGTGGCTGCCCCCCCCCCCCCCCCTGCATAAGTCATTTTTGGTGCTGCAGGGGTTAATACAGGCCACAGGATTTGTCATAAGCATTGTCAGGAGTGCCAATTAAGCCTGTCTTTTCTGCTTCCCTCTTCTATTCATAGTAGCTGAACTATAGCTTCTATCAATGAAAAACACTCTATGAATGGAGGAAGGGGCAGGCATACCTAATGCCTTTGACTGGTTTTATATACAGTTATTAATTGTAATTATGTACATTATATATTTTTTCTTTTTCTTATCTCAAGATTAGTGAGACTTGAATTCTAATGCTAGATAATTGCCCTTTGTATAGTGCATAGCCTAAATTATCCACTTAAGCCCCGGACCATTTTGCTGGCCAAAGACTAGAGCACTTTTTGCGATTCTGCTGTGACTGTGAATTGCGCGGTCGTGCAACGTGGCTCCCAAACAAAATTGAGGTCTTTTTTTCCCCACAAATAGAGCTTTCTTTTGGTGGTATTTGATCACCTCTGTGTTTTTTTTTTTTTTTTTGCGCTATAAACAAAAAAAGGGCAACAATTTAGAAAAAAAATATATATTTTTTTGCTATAATAAATATCCCCAAAAAAGATATAATTTTTTTTTTCCCTCAGTTTAGGCCGATACGTATTCTTCTTTTGGTAAAAAAAAATTGCAATAAGCGTTTATTGATTGGTTTGCGCAAAAGTTATAGCGTCTACAAAATAGGGGATAGTTTTTATGGCATTTTTATTAATACATTTTTTTTTACTAGAAATGGCGGCGATCAGCGATTTTATCGTGACTGCAACATTATGGCGGACATGTCGGACAATTTTGGTGTGATTTTGGGACCATTCACATTTATACAGCAATTAGTGTGATTAAAATTGCACTGATTACTGTGTAAATATGACTGGCAGTGAAGGGGTTAACACTAGGTGGCGCTGTAGGGGTTAAGTGTGTCCTGGGGAGTATTTCTAACTGTAGGGGGGATGTGCTAGCTGTGACACATCAATGATCATAGCTCCCGATCACAGGGAGCTATGATCTGTGACACTGTCACTAGGCAGAATGGGGAGATGCTTGTTTACATTAGCATCTCCCGTTCTTCCTCTCCATGAGACGATCGCGGGTATCCCCGCGGACAGCGAGTCCACGGGACCCGCGACCCAACTCATGGAGCTCCCGGCCGCACGCGATGGCATGGCGGCAAATTCAAAGGGACGTACAGGTACGCCCATTTGCGCAGCCGTGCCATTCTGACGACGTACATCGGCGTGCGCCGGTCGAGAACCGGTTTACAATGAAAAAGAGAACTCTGACTCCCTCCGCTCCTGTACGACAGCAATGTTAACTCCAACATAGTATGGCACTATCACTTGCAAGGTCACAACAGCATAATAACACATATTTGCATCAGTAGTCCTATGTCTAGGGGGCTCTGCAAGTTAAAACCCAATTCTTCTTCCTTGAGCAGCATGCAATGGGGACAGAATTCACATCCATAATGATACTATATAGAGGCATTGCTGCTGTCTTTATTGGTGTCAATGCTGCCAGTAATTCTAACCAAATAGATTTTCAAATTGTATTTATATTCTTTATCAACTGAACTTGGGTAAACTACACATCTTAAAGTGGATGTAAACCCACTGGCATCATTTTCAAGTGTTAATAATATATATATATATATATATATATATATATATATATATATATTATTAACACTTGAAAATGATTTACATGCCTCCTGTGTATATTATATAGTGCTTTATTATGTGGGCGTTTTATTTCTCTGCGCTAAGTGGGCGGAGTTGTGACGTTGTAGGACGCCTCCTTCCACCGCTACACTACGCTGTACACCCAGGAAGAGCCTCGCTCCTGTTGAGACTCCGTGGATGTGCAGGAGTGACAGAGCGCGCTCTGTGAAGAAGCAGAGCACGCTCATGTTACTGCTGCACATGTGCAGAAGAAAGCCTACATCCCTGCTGTCTTCCTCCTCCTCTGCCCCCCCCCCCCTCGTTCCCCGCAGCCGGCTTCCCTCCGGGCTGCGAGGGGGGGGTGAGCAGGGGAATCTGTCAGGATGGAGAGCCGAGAAATGGGACACAGAGCGTTCGTTACCGATTGCTCTGTGACCTGTGATAACTGAGCAGAGTAACCTGTGTGTTCCTCTGCTCAGTTTATGAATGCAGAGAAAAGGATTGGGGAATCTGTATCCTCTGTCCCTTTCTCGTCTCATATGGGAGATGTCAGGGGTCTCTGTTTAGACCCCTGACATGTCACCAAACCCCCCAACAGGGCTGTTAAAAAAATATTCAAAAATCGTAAAAAAATAAAACAAACAAACAACCGTCCACTGCCCCACTGACACCGTCCACTGCCCCACTGACACCGTCCACCTCCTTTCCCAAAAGCACTGTGAAAAAATATATTTAAAAAATAAAACCCCACCCTCCCATCATTGTTAGAATAGTACAAAAATAAATATTAATATTTAAATAAAAAAATATAATTATAAAAAAAAAAAAAAAACACTGGTCCCAAAATACCTTTTGAAATTTTTTTTTTTTAATTGTAAAATAAAAAAATAATCTGACACTGTCCACTATCCTGACACCATCCTGCATGTACTACCCACCACTGTACACTCCTCATTCCTGTGATTTGCACGCATTGCTGTTCAGATCACATGCGATGTATGTGCAATGCGATTTCAGCCAAACTGTATGGCTGAAATCGCATCACATTCGGACCAAACTTGCACAGGACCCTTTTTTTGGTCGGCTCCAGAATCGCATGGGTGTTCACACCTACGCGATCCGATTCATGTCCTGTCAGTTCGCAGTGCGATATGAGAGCTGAAATGTGGGTGTCGTTAAGATTGTATGACACTCCCCAGCAGTTTGCATATGGCAGTGTGAACTGCCGTGCGAGTCGGATGCGATGTGGATTTGCAGGGTTCCCGAATCGCAGCCTTGGTGGGAGCAGTCAGGTGACATTTGTAGGCTGTATGCTTGGAGGCTCGGTTCACACTGGTGCGGTGCGGGAACCCTGCGAATCCACTGCGAGTTCCCACATCGCATCCGACTCACGACAGTTTACACTTTCATATACGAAATGCTGGGGAGTGTCATACAATGTTAACGGCACCCCCATTTCAGCTTGCATATGGCACTGCGAACTGACAGTTAGGACATGAATTGGGTCGCATAGGTGTGAACACTCAATGCGATTCTGGTGCGGACCAAAAAAAGGATCCTGTGCGAGTTTGGTCCGAATGCAGTGCAATATCACACATACTATCTGTATGGCTAAAATCGCACTGCACGAACATTGCATGCGATTTGCACTGCAGTGCGGTGGGAATCACATGTGATATCCCACAGCACACTGGTGTGAACTGGCCCCAAGATCATTCAGCCTTACTGGGTGTAATTATAAAAAGTGAGAAATCCACCCCTCCCCCACATAACAAATCCTGTTGATGGAAAGTTATCTGTGATCAGGTGACCTCAGACACACACTGCACTATAGCAATCATCAGATCACTGCATGTTCTGTAGCTCTGACTACATACATCTCCCCTAAATCCCTTGTCTGTCTAAAGTCTGCTGACTGTTCACTGCATCCCATGATGAGAAACGTCCAGTCAAAACACAGTAACAGCCAATCCTGGGAGAGCTGGAGGGGAGGGGGGATGTGAATTGTGAACTTTTTACACAGCATGTGCCTGTCCTAGGCTAGTGCACGAGATATGTAAATCACCTGTCACTCACAGCAAGGGGGCGTTTTTGACAAAGTTTTCAAGACTTTGTCAAGATTTCTCTAACTAAACAAAAAAAAAGGATTGCTCAGGGCTCGAGTAAATCTGCGTGGCAAGACTGTGCTCAAATGAAAGGAAATCATATTCTCTACTTTATGACATCAAAAATAAATAAATAAATAAAATTTGGGTTTACATCCACTTTAAGGGTCCATGCACACTGGCTTAAAAATCACTGCTTCTACAGGAGTTTGGTGTTTTGCCTGTAGAAGCAGCTTAATGTTATTCTATGTGTCCATGCACATTAAGACATAGAGGCATATTTTAAGCTCAACATTTACAGGCAGGAGAAAAAAAAAAAAAAAACCTTTTATGTCTGCATTTCTGATTGGAGCTTTCTGGCAGAAAAAAAAAAAAAAAACGCTAAACTGTCATATACTTGCCTAAACTGTTTACAAAAATGCTCTATATGAGCGTTTTATTTTTTTTAGTTTTTTTCGCTTTTTGACAAAGGAACTGGCGTATTTTTTAAGCCCAGTATTCATGAAGCCTTTTTTTTTTTTTTTGTTTGCATTGGCACAGCAGCCCATTTATTTAAATAAGGTGCTGTGCTTGGGTTCATGCATGAAAAATTATCCTGCCCCCTTTGTTTAAAGGATAAGTTCACCTTTTAACAAAATAATAAATGCAAATTTTTTTGCAGGTTACAAAAAAGGTGCATTATTTTTTTTGTTTCTGAAGCATTGCACCAGCCATCAGCATATCACTGGTACCATGAAGGTCTCCTGCAGACCTGTTATGCGGCGTACACATGCTCAGACTTTCCGGCGGGATGGTCCACCGGACCTAGTCCAGCGGACAAACCGCCGGACTTTCCAGTGGAGGTCCGCCGGACTTTCCGAGCGTGCGGAAAGTCCGTTCATTTAGAACGTGACTCCAGGTAGACTGGACTAGCAAAGGCAGTGAATGCCACCGCGCTAGCCCCGTCACCTGGTATGGATTTAAAGGGGAATCCCTACGCTGAAAAAACGGCGTGGGGGTCCCCCTCAAATCCATCTCAGACCCTTATCCAAGACGAGCGAGCGCCCCCCCCCCTCCTGAGCCGTACCAGGCTGCGTGCCCTCAACATGGGGGGTGCCCTGCGGCCCCCCTACCCCAAAGCACCTTGTCCCCATGTTGATGAGGACAAGGACCTCTTCCTGACAACCCTGGCCATTGGTTGTCGGGGTCTGCGGGCAGGGGGCTTATCGGAATCTGGGAGCCCCCTTTAATAAGGGGGCCCCCAGATACTGGCCCCCCACCCTATGTGAATGATTATGGGGTACGATGTACCCCTACCCATTCATCTAAGGTGTAAAAGTGTAAATTAAAAAAAACACACAATTTTTAAAAATATTTTATTGCACAGCTCCGAGGGTCTTCTTCCGTCTTGGGGGGTCTTCTCGCCGGACTCCTCTGCTTTATTCTGCTCTTTTACGAGCAGAGGAGCCCGGCTTTCTTCTTAGTCGCAGCCGTCTGGGGTCCGCTCTTCTGTTCTTGCTGCTGTCGCCACCGCCTGCTGCGCCTTCTGCGTCGTCGTCTTCTTCTTCCGATGTTGACTTGTCGGAATGGCAGAGACACAGTGTTGTGACTTATATAGGGACAAGGGGTGGGGCCACTGGCTCATGTCACATGGTGACCCCGCCCTCATATGATGTCACAGTCCCGGAGGATGCTGGGACTGTGATATATGGGGGGCAGGGTCACCATGTGACATGAGGCGGTGGCCCCGCCCATTGTCCCTATATAAGTCACAACACCGCGTGTCTCTGCCATTCCGGCCAGAGAGAGCGACAAGTCAACATCGGAAGAAGAGGACGACGACGCAGAAGGCGCAGCAGGCGGCGACAGCGGCAAGAAGAACAGAAGAGCGGACCCCCAAAGGCGTAACGAGACCCCCAGACTACGACGAAGAAGAAAGCCGGGCTCCTCCGCTCGTGAAAGTGCTAGGTAAAAGCAGAAGAGAGCGGAGGAGTCCGGCGAGAAGACCCCCCAAGACGGAAGAAGACCCCCGGAGCTGTGCAATAAAATATTTTAAAAGATTGTGCGTTTTTTTTATTTACACCTTAGGTGAATGGGTAGGGGTACCCTTATTAAAGGGGGCTCCCAGATTCCGATAAGCCCCCCGCCCCGCAGACCCCGACAACCAATGGCCAGGGTTGTCGGGAAGAGGCCCTTGTCCTCATCAACATGGCGACAAGGTGCTTTGGGGTGGGGGGGCCGCAGGGCCCTCCTTTCCCCAGGGCACCCCCCATGTTGAGGGCACGCGGCCTGGTAGGTACGGCTCAGGAGGAGGGGGGCGCTCGCTCGTCCCCACCCCCTTTCCTGACCGGCCGGGCTGCGTGCTCGGATAAGGGTCTGAGATGGATTTGAGGGGGACCCCCACGCCATTTTTTCGGCATAGGGATTCCCCTTTAAATCCATACCAGGTGACAGGAGTCTACCTGGAGTCACGTTCTAAATGAACAGACTTTCCTCCGTGTGCGAGGCAAGTCTGTTCATTTTAAAAGTCCCGCGGACTAGCACACAGACTGCGGTATTGTCCGCCGGACTGCCGAGTCCAGCAGACAATTTTAAGTCTGAACTTAAAACTTAGTCCGCCGGACTTTTGGGAGGAAAAAGTCCGCCGGAGCCCACACACGGGCGGAATGTCCGGCAGGCTCTAGTCCGGCGGAAAAGTCTGCTCGTGTGTACGCGGCCTTAGTGTATCTGTGTGCCAATATATCGTATGAGCAAACATACACAATCTGACAGGAAGACTCAAATGTAGTTCATTGACAACTACAAGCCGACAGCTGCAAAGGCTGTTGGGGCTTGTAGTTTTCCATTCACGGAGGACTGTGAATGAGTGGTGCAGCCTGGAGGAGCCCCACCTGGCCACTTTTTTGTTTTTTTTTAATTGTGACCGCTAGCTGGTGAATACTGGATGGCTTCTAATGCCGCATACACACGGACGGAATTTCCAAAAGCTTTTCATGTCAAAAGTATTTTATTTAAGTACAAGGAATGTATACAAGTAACATAGAAAGATTACAACACATTCAGCATAGGGAAGCACGTTTACTAGTGTTCCGATATACAATCATATACAGTGAAATGGGACAATATAAATAACTATAAGCAATAAAGCATGTGAAATGATGAGTGAAAAAAGGGAAGAATATAATAGTATATTTGTTCAAAAAAAAAAAAAAAAAATTATGTATTTATATAGACTGTTGTCTCATTTCGTTTCTTAGACAAGCAAAGAGATTGTCATTTAGATAAAATATAGAGCCTCAAAATCATAAGGGAGGGTAGTACAAAGAAATTAGTTGTTATAAAGTTATAAAGAGTGAGAAAGAAGGTGAGTAGGAAAAAGGGGGGGGGGGGGAGAAGAGTCGGAATTTGGTGTGACCGTGTGTAGGCAAGACAGTTTGAGCGGAATTCCGTCGGAATTCCAATGGGAAAACCATCAGAGCTTTTTCGGACGAGAATTCCGATTTTATGTAAGCAGCATTTGATTCTGCATTTCAGTCCTGTTTAGGGCCTACATTTGTTTAGCAATGCAGAGGGTCTACCAATAGCGCTGTGACAACAGCTGGGATAAGAAACATTGGCACATTGTCTTCTATGTCTACACTGTAGCCTCTGTTCATTTTTCCAATGCCAACAATTATGAGCTGCCAGCACAGACCACAAATAGATTGTAGGCAGGAGCAATGATATAATGGCATACTGACGGCAGCCAGGTCTTTACCTCTTTTAGGGGCTATATTTTCACCTAACTTGTGGTTTCTGAGCAGTTTATGCTGCATTTTCTGCTGCTATTACTGTAAAAACTTCTTCCCTCACTCCTATTCAGGCTTTTTTCCTGGTTCATTACTTCCAGCTGGAAGTTTGTCTTAGAAAGTGGGCTTAACCTGTTCTGTTGCACAGTGTGGTGGTCCTGGGTCTCTCCTTGCTAATCTTTGTGAGCACAGACACCGCCCTTCATTTTGCTATATGTATTCTCTGCAAGGGGGCATAGAATGGTTCTACTCCTTCTGCTCACTAGTGACTTCATCAGTGAGTAACAAGAACCTAACTGTGTTCTGTTTGGTACTGAGCGGTAGCTTTTACATCTAAAGGGACCTTACCTGCAACTTTTCATGCCTGATTGTGCAACATTCAACGTGTCTCACACTAAAAGAAGACCAGTTGCAATGCAGGTGCTGCCAATTCCCCACAGTAGACCTTATCTACTTGCACTTTTTGACCAAATTACTTTTTGATGCCTGCAGGCCCTCTTTTCACTTGCCTGCTTCTGCATCTATATTTGAGTCCCACTTTAGGTGCATCTGTGGCTTGTCTCCCTGATTTACAATTGCAACCATGGTGATGGGGGTGGGGGGGATTCAGAGGTAGACCTAGTCAGCGCAGAACATATTCCAGAGGGTAGTATTGAGGCATTAGTGGTAGGTTGACTGAAGCACCTAAACCCGAGGTAAGTATAGTAACAAGCCTTGTTTTCTACCTCAAAACAGCCAATAAGGATATAGTATGCAACTGGTCTAAACAACGTGGCATGTTCACCCATGTCAGGAGTCTGGCGGACAAGATGGGAGAACTAGAGCTACCGTTGTACGAGGAGGATTTCGAGTTTGTAGGAATTTCAGAGACTTGGTTCAACAGCTCTCATAAATAAAGAAAAAAAAAGGGATATATTAGATGAAACAAGATTTATATATTTATAAATATCTACATCACAAAAATGTGTTTATTTGGAAAATGCATGTAAATATAGAAAACCACCTCCAACCCAAATAGTTTAAAATTAAGACAAGGTCTTAATGAGACACCGGTGTCAACCATAAGCACTCATCCGCACCTTTCACATTTAATCTTTTATTTATTTATTTAAAGGGAAGCAAGGAATACACTCATCATATCTCATATAATATCCATATCAATATATACCAATCTGGTATCTACTTAAATCCATTACCAAAACATATACCTTCCCACAGTAGATACCACAAACTCAGCTATCTCCTTCAAATTTCACAGGCATCATGTATAGATAAAGATAGAATATCAACAACCCTTTTACCCAGAACCAGAGCTTATCCCAAGCCCTGCCCTGGGGGGCCCTCCTTATATATTCATACAGTGTCAGACCCTCTCTTACCCCTATATTTTATAAACTAAAAAAAATAATTTTTCCCCCCAGAGGGGAGGTGGGGTTTTTAGGCAGCACAATATGAGAAGTTGGATAATTGATACAACATAAGTCAAAGATAAAAGAATAAATGTTTTATTGTATTGACACCACTGTGACAATAAGTTTAAAAGACATGAGCCCCAATCAAGAGTACCATACAACAACCATACGGTAAAACATACAGTATTATATCAGCAGACAATGATTTTCACAGTATCATATTTGCTGGAAGCATAAAAATACGAAAAGACAAAAAGTAGAACCTGACGCGTTTCAACTCTTATCAGTATGAGTCTTCTTCAGAGGATTACTTTTTAGAGGGGTGTCTATGTCTGCTGGGATAGAAAGCAAAGTAGTATAACAAGCTTGTAAGCATATGTTAAATACAATCATCTCTTTATGCCTGTGCATGGTAGATGTTAGCGCCATCCATTATAGTGATACTTTGTATATTTACCCAGGTGTATATGATTGGCATCATGGACTTCCTTGCGTGGGGATCCCTTTAAAATGATTCTCCTTCTCCATGCGGCTCCGAGGCGCCTCCTAGCCAGCCAGGGTGGACCAGGCAGGAAAGTCCGGGTGCAGGGCTTACAAGAGGTCACACGGATTTCGACCAGTCACAGCTGATTTAGTCGGGCGATGTTCGGGACTGGGGAAGGGGACAGGGCCCAACGCCTGCAGCAATAATCCAAAGAAGGAGGGGGGGGGGTTTGTTTTAAGTATTAATTTATCATGGTATAAAAGTTTCAACGGGGCGCCCTATTTCAGCGCAAGCACATGCACATATGCACAAATACTGTAACACAATGTGTGATGAACCAGGTATGACACTGGCCAATGTGAATGTGTATAATGAGGTGCATAATAAGTGGTGTGAAGTGAAAATGAGGAAAATGACGGGGGTGAAAGATGAGTGAAAAATATGAATAAACAATATAAAATAAAATATAAAATTTTCACTCACAACAACACTTGGTATATGGGACTTACAACAGAAGAGGAGAGGAGAGATATGCACATGCTGAGAAATGGCTCATGTGAGACAATTAGGCTACATGCACTATATATGAGGGGCTCGCGCTGAAATAGGGCGCCCTGTTGAAACTTTTATACCATGATAAATTAATACTTCAAACAAACCCCCCCCCCCCTCCTTCTTTGGATTATTGCTGCAGGCGTTGGGCCCTGTCCCCTTCCCCAGTCCCGAACATCGCCCGACTAAATCAGCTGTGACTGGTCGAAATCCGTGTGACCTCTTGTAAGCCCTGCACCCGGACTTTCCTGCCTGGTCCACCCTGGCTGGCTAGGAGGTGCCTCGGAGCCGCATGGAGAAGGAGAATCATTTTAAAGGGATCCCCACGCAAGGAAGTCCATGATACCAATCATATACACCTGGGTAAATATACAAAGTATCACTATAATGTATGGCGCTAACATCTACCATGCACAGGCATAAAGAGATGATTGTATTTAACATATGCTTACAAGCTTGTTATACTACTTTGCTTTCTATCCCAGCAGACATAGACACCCCTCTAAAAAGTAATCCTCTGAAGAAGACTCATACTGATAAGAGTTGAAACGCGTCAGGTTCTACTTTTTGTCTTTTCGTATTTTTATGCTTCCAGCAAATATGATACTGTGAAAATCATTGTCTGCTGATATAATACTGTATGTTTTACCGTATGGTTGTTGTATGGTACTCTTGATTGGGGCTCATGTCTTTTAAACTTATTGTCACAGTGGTGTCAATACAATAAAACATTTATTCTTTTATCTTTGACTTATGTTGTATCAATTATCCAACTTCTCATATTGTGCTGCCTAAAAACCCCACCTCCCCTTTGGGGGGAAAAATTCTTTTTTTAGTTTTTTAGTTTACTCTCTAGGGGTGAGCAGCAATTTACACTCCTAAATAAGTGCCCTTTTTCTTTTTCATATTTTATAAAATAAACTAAACTACAAATTTCCCTAGATACCAGCTTCTCTGTTTTCAATTATTCCAATGTACATCTATAAGGTTTCTCCCTTCTTCTGTATTAATAAAAAGATTTTATAAAGACCATGTTTTCAGATATATCCCTCTTTTCTGTCGGGATGTCCATACCAGATCCTCCATAAAGTTTAGTTGTTCTACCCTTTTAAGCCACATTCCTACTGTTGGTGGTTGTGTCTGCTTCCACATAAGTGGGATACATGATTTGGCTGCGTTCAAAAGGTGACATAGGACGGTTTTCTTATATAATTTAGTAGAGAATTTAGTGTCCTGTAATAGGAAAAAGGACAGATCTTCCGATATCTCTTGATCACTAAATTTAGATTTGAGAAATTCTTCGTACTTCTTTCCAGAAATCCTTTATTCTAGAACTGGACCAGAAGATATGCACTAACGTCCCTTCTTTCTCTCCGCAGTGCCAACACCCGTCTGATACCTCCGGGTAGCATTTATGTAGAAAAACTGGGGTACGGTACCACCGAGACAGGATCTTAAAATTGGTCTCCTGCATTTTTGTGCAGATTGAAGATTTGAATATATTACATATTATGTTGCTACGCTGCTCTTCCGAGAAGGTTTGATCCAGGACCCTGGAGGGCAGCCGAAAATCTTCTGAGGGTGCAACCAGCAATGCATACATTTTAGAGAGGATTTGATGTAATACCCCACTCGCATTGCAATACCCCTCAAATGGTGTTAAGATACGATCATAGCCACTTGATGGTCTTAATGTCTTTAGAAAATGTCTCAGCTGTACCGCACACCAAAAATCCAATTGATATAGTGTGGATCCTGTTGTCATCAACTGTATCGTAGGCCATGTTCCACTTAACATGAAGTGGGAGGCTTGAAAAATCCCCTGGTCTAGCAATACCCTAAAGTTTCCCTTCCTCAGGCCTGGTTCAAATTTTGGATTCCCCAGTATTGGAAACAAAGGTGAAACTATTGCCGACAGTTTACCCTTTGAGAATAACCTGTAGCTCATCTTTAAAGTAGGTCCTATCAAAGGATGTGTCTTCATAGAAGTCGGGAGCTCTCTAGAACATCAAGCGGCCCTTTGCAGTAACGCACTACTCTGAGCCTGTTCTAGACCCGGCCACATATTCCAGTCTTCATGCCTATTCCAATCAATCAGTCGACTCAAAAGAGCCGCCTGGTAATATTTATACACATCTGGTACCGCTAAACCGCCATATTATTTAGGTAAGCTCAACAAAGATCTTCTAATTCTTGGACATTTGCCCATATAAATCCAGTTAGTAGGGAATGTATTTGCTTAAAATAATATTTAGGTATAGCAATAGGTAATGCCTGAAATAAATACAGGAACTTCGGTAAAATGCTCATTTTTTATAATATTAAACAGCCCAAACCATGAATAAAGCCCCCTCTGCCACTTTTCCAGAAGGCTTCTCACATTATGTAATAATGGAGGGAAGTTAAGCTTGTATGTATGTGAAAGATCGGGATAAGGGTTTCAAGATATTTCAAGGCTTGGTCTGACCATTTGATTTTATAGCTTGACTTCAATGTTCTCAGTATACCTTTAGGAATCATTACCCCCATAGCTTCTGATTTTGATAAATTAATCTTAAAGTCTGATAGAGAACCATATATCTCTATTTCTTGTAAAAGATTAGGTAATGAAACTATCGGATTGGTCATTGAAAATAACATATCGTCCGCGTAAGCCGAGTTCTTATACTGCATTCCTCCTACTGACAAACCCCCAATATCTGGATTTGATCGAATCTCACACAGTAAGGGCTCCAAGGACAAAACAAATAAAATTGGGGACAAAGGGCATCTCTGTCTAGTCCCATTCTTAACACCAAAAAGCTGGGACAGGACTCCGTTCACTTTTACCTGAGCAGTTGGTTGGGTATAAACACTTGAAATTCATTGCATCATATTATTTCCCAATCCTATCTGTCGTAGTACTGAAAACATATATTGCCAATTAATATGGTCAAAAGCTTTCTCTGCATCTGTCCCCAAAAATAAGCATGGAGTTTTGGAGGTGTTAGCTACATGGATTAGGTTCAGAGACCTAATCGTATTGTCCTGTGCTTCCCGCATCTGAACAAACCCTACCTGGTCTTGATTGACCAGGAAGGGCAAGTACTGCTGGAGCGTGTCGCCAAGATTTTGGAAAAGAGCTTCAAATCGGTATTTAAAAAGGGATATTGGTCTACAACTCCCACATTGGATTGGGTCTTTATCTCCCTTAAGCAAGATTGTGATTAGAGCTTTCAAAGTTTCCGCGTGAAACGAACTTGTGTGTCCCAATCCATTGTACAATCTAACGAAATAAGGCCCCACAATAAGAAAAAGAAACGTATAATATTGGGCAGTAAACCCATCTGGGCCCGGAGCTTTGCCTGTTTTTGCTAAATTCACTGCTTCTTGAACTTACTCCAGTGTAATTGGTCTTTCCAGTTCTTGTCGTGCGGTAGATGTCAAACCAGGCATTCCCGAAGAGGCCAGATATTCTTCCACCGCCTTCTGATTTTGGGGATTCGGATGTAGATTGTACAAGGTTGAATAAAAATCCCCAAATTTATGCGCTATTTCTCTGGGCAGTACGTATTTTTCACCTTCAGATCCCTTAATTGATGGGACATAAGTCCTTAATTGCTGTTCCCTCAATAAGTTAGCGAGTTGTTTACCACATTTATTCCCGTATTCATAATCCTCTGCTTTCGTCCTGCTTGTATTGCTCTTTTAGCTTTATACATGAGTAGATCTGTGGTCTGTCTACGTGCCGTCAGCAGATCCCGTTCCACCCCTATAGTAGGGGCTTGTTTGTGCAAGGTTTCTAAACGATGAATGTCTGCTAGGGATATTCATTTTGCTTCTCTCTCTCTCTTTTAATCCTAGCCCCATGCTTGATCAAAACTCCCCGTATCATTGCTTTGTGGGCTTCCCAGATAACGCCAGGATTACATTCCGGTGTGTCATTCGTCTAAAAAAAAACATCGCACCTTTCTTTTATCCCATACACATCAATCTACTAAGAATTGGTTTGAAAAAATTAAACCAGGCATTGTCAAAAAAATATACTGATTCAAAAATTAGAAAATCAGTACAAAACCTGAAAAGTCATATTAGAAATTCATTAGATTTCAGTGTCCTTTAACTCCAAAAGAGGGGCGTTCCTGCAACAGATATCTTATTTAGAAAGTTTTCACTTGGGGATTGAAATGGCCAGGACCAGAGCATACATAGTCCAAGTATATTGAAAAATACACGGTATGATATATAATGGAGGCCAATCTTTGATCACTAGTTTAGCAGGTAACAGGGAAACAAACTGCTCTAGCTCTGAATACACAGTCCTTTCAAATGTAGGTACAGATACAGCTCACCGTTTGACGTCTTGTTTCATGTATTTTGCTTCTTAATGGTTCCCGTGTAGATAGCCCAGCCACCTCAGTATTGAAACATAAATACCGGTTTTAAATGGATGTCCATCAGGGTTAGGGTTCTCTGGTCTCAAAACTTGGATGATTACCAGCCAATTCAGTCAGCTTATAGCAGTGTTTAAAGGTGCCAGTAGTGCAGCAAGGCCCATACGGGCTCCCCAGTAGATGCAGGGAACAAACGCCAGTGGAGTCACAGGATGAACAAAGTATTGTGTTTATAGGAGTGAAAGTGCCAGTGCTCACATCACACAAAACAGTGATGTCTCGCTTTGCTTACATGTTTCACTTGTAACCAAGCTTCCTCAGAGCATGCGCAGTGAGTCAGGATGTGTCCTTAAGTATTTACGCTGTTAATTGAATGATTTGCAATTTACAGACATCACGGACAACCTGACCTTAATACACCCAATTAGACCTTCATTCTTACGATATACAGCCCCAACATTCATCTTAAATGATCCCTCATTGCCGCATAAACACCACAGGACAACATATTCTATAAATAGAATCAACGTTAGAGTGCATTCTAAAGAGAGCACACTTGTGTGTATAGGAAAGGAAAACAAAAAAAGACGAAAAAGGAAAAAAGAGAAAAAGGGAACGGAAATGAATGAAGGTCTAATTGGGTGTAGTAAGGTCAGGTTGTCCGTGATGTCTGTAAATTGCAAATCATTCAATTAACAGCGTAAATACTTAAGGGCACATCCTGACTCACTGCACATGCTCTGAGGAAGCTTGGTTACAAGCGAAGCATATACACTGAAATCTAATGAATTTCTAATATGACTTTTCAGGTTTTGTACATTTACATTTACATTTTCACATTTTTGAATTAGTATATTTTTTGACAATGCCTGGTTTCATTTTTTCAAACCAATTCTTAGTAGATTGATGTGTATGGGATAAATGAAATGTGCGGATGAGTGTTTATGGTAGACACATCTAGCTCATTAAGACCTTGTCTTAATTTTAAACTATTTGGGTTGGAGGTGGTTTTCTATATTTACATGCATTTTCTAAATAAACTCATTTTTGTGATAATTGTAGACTATTATAAATAAATCTTGTTTCATCCGATATATCCTTTTTGACAAATATCTTTTGGGGCTTTCCCATTTTTTTCTTCTATATGCTTTCAGCCAGAGGATTACTACCCCGGGGGGTGTCTAATTTATTAATACTGAGAACCCCTGGCTGACGGTGTTAACGGATTGGTTTATTGGATAGATGAAAAACAAACTCATAGCAAAAAAGCTATGAGTAAGCACTGAAATACAGTGCGAAACGCGTCAGCTCTGTACCCCCCTTTTTGCCGTGTTTGGATTGCAGTGTCTTTTTGCTTTTAAATAAACCCTTTGGATTTTATTTTCCCGGTGTGCGGCTGTCCGGAGTTCTTCTTTTTGATTTATTGGATAGATGCAGAGTCGATCGGCCCTATAGGCACACTATGCAAGCTGCTTAGGGCCCCGCCACTGTGGGGGGCCCCCCAAGACCCAGCATCCCCCCCTGCACCTCTGGCTGGTCGTTTAGAGTGCAGTGAGGAGAGGTGGGAGGAGGTGGAAGGCGGCGATCGACAGCTCTATGGTGCCTGAGTGGGTGGCGGGATCTCCCTGGGGTTTGTAGTATTCTCAGTGTATACAGTGGAGACGAGAAGGGAGGGGCCTCTGACCCAGGCAGGTATCAGTTTCACTTTCACTCTGCTTGAACACTGTTGCTGATGCCCGAGTCAGAGGCCCCTCCCCTCTCCACTGTATACATTCGGAGATAGAACTACTAGCCCCAGGGAGATCCCCCTGCCTGTGAACACCATATAGCTGCCGATCGCCGCCTCCCACCTCCACCAGCCAGGTACAGGGGAACCTCTGCAAGGGGGGGGATTCAGCTGTTTGGGGGCCCAAATGTAAGAGGGGGGGGTTTCTGGGGACAGTAATGTAAGGAAGGGGGCCTCTGGGGACACTAATGTAAGAGGGGGGCTCTCTGGGGACACTAATGTAAGGACGGGGCCCTCTGGGGACACTGATGTAAGGACGGGGCCCTCTGGGGACACTGATGTAAGGACAGGGCCCTCTGGGGACACTAATGTAAGGACAGGGCCCTCTGGGGACACTAATGTAAGGACAGGGCCCTCTGGGGACACTGATGTAAAGGCGGGGCCCTCTGGGGACACTGATGTAAAGACGGGGCCCCCTGGGGACACTAATGTCAGAGGGGGGCTCTCTGGGGGACCCTGTGTAAGGAGGGGCTCTCTGGGGACACTAATGTAAGGGGAGGCTCTCTTGGGACCATGGTGTAAGGGGGGGGGGGGGCTCTCTGGGGACCCTGGTGTAAGGGGGGCTCTCTGGGGACCCTGATGTTAGAAGGGGCTCTCTGAGGACCCTGGTGTAAGGAGGGGCTCTCTGAGGACCCTGGTGTAAGGAGGGGCTCTCTGAGGACCCTGGTGTAAGGAGGGGCTCTCTGAGGACCCTGGTGTAAGGAGGGGCTCTCTGAGGACCCTGGTGTAAGGAGGGGCTCTCTGAGGACCCTGGTGTAAGGAGGGGCTCTCTGGGGACCCTGGTGTAAGGGGGGGGGGGCTCTCTGGGGACCCTGGTGTAAGGGGGGCTCTCTGAGGACCCTGGTGTAAGGAGGGGCTCTCTGAGGACCCTCTTGCAGCAGAACATGCAAACAGGCAAAAAATTCAGCAGAACACACGAACACCATTAAAGTCTATTGGACACGAACCTAAATAATCAAAAGTGCTAATTTTAAAGGCTTATATGCAAGTTATTGTCATAAAAAGTGTTTGGGGACCCGGGTCATGCATCACTACATAAAAATAAAAAAAACGGCAGTTTTTTCTGGAGCAGTGATTTTTTTTAATGCTTAAAGTGAAACAATAAAAATTAAATATTACTTTAAATATCGTGCCTGGGGGGTGTCTATAGTATGCCTGTAAAGTGGCGCATTTTTTCCCGTGTTTAGAACAGTACCACAGCAAAATGACATTTCTAAAGGAAAAACTGTCATTTAAAACTGATCACGGCTGTAATGAATTGTCGGGTCTCTGCAATATGGATACAGATAATTGAAAAAAAAGAGCATGAGATCCCCCCCCCCCCTCCATTACCAGGCCCTGGGTCTGGTATGAATATTAGGGGAACCCCGAATCCCCAAAAAAATTGCGTGGGGGTCCCCTAAAATCCACACCGGGCCCTTCGGGTCTGATATGGAAATGAAGGGGAACCCTGCGCCAATTTTTTTTTTTAAATGGCGTAGGGGGGCCCCCCCAAAATCCATACCAGACCCTTCAGGTACAGATACTGCAGCTGCTGACTTAATATTAGAACACTTACCTGTTCAGGGTGCCCGCAATGTCCTCAACCGAAGCCCTCGGCTCCCGGGTGCAGGTGCCAGCATCTTCAGTAAGGGAATCAGGAAGTGAAGCCTTGCGGCTTCACAGCCTGGATCCCTACTGCGCATGCGCAAGTCGCCCTGCGCGTAATCACTGGTCCCTGCTGTCTTCTGGGACCTATGTGTCTCCCAGAAAGCGGAGGAGGGACCAGACATGGCATAGATCGCTGTGGAATCTGGAAGTGGGAACAAATACCTGTATTAGACAGGTATCTGCTCCCCCTCCCCCTTGAAAGGTGCCAAATGTGACACCGGAGGAGGGGAGGAACCGGAAAAGCGTGAGTTCCATTTTTTGTGTGGAACTCCGCTTTAACAAGGTTACAGTCTTCTCTTTTGAGGATACTTCTTTCACCGATTCACCAGACAAGTTGTAGTCTTTATCAAGCTTACGCTTCTTTGTGGCAGGCTCCCTGCTACTGCAAGTTTTTTCTTCTTCCCTTTTTAGGCACTGATGGACTGGTCCAGACTTGTGTCAGGAAATGGCTATGAACTTATACTGACATTGCATTGGCATATAGGGTTACATTGTTTTTGTTTAATATTTGCACTGCATTCTTCAATGTTTAACAACAAATCTTTTTTCACCTGCCATAACCCTCCCCTCGTCTTTACCCATATCACCTTCTAGTGGTGTCTGAGTTGTGATTGGCTGAGACTATATTGTGGGGGTCTGAAGCAGACATTTATTTTTCTATGCATACAGGTTAAATAAGAATGGCTAGTATTGTCTTGTCTTTCATTTAAATATAACACAATGTATATTTTCCATTCATGCAGCTAATCTTTAATTGTGGATTTCAATCATATGTTTGCTTTCTCTTCCCTATTCCTGCTTGTTTAAAAAAACAAACAAAAAAAAAAAAAAACGATCCAAGTTAAAAAGAACATAACGTAAGACTGTAAAGGGAATTAACAAGCAGAAAATGGAAAAGTCAATAAACAGAAGACAAAATTTGCACTGCAAAGTTATAATTAATATCAAGCTTTCATCAATGCAGACTGGGAACAATGTCAACTGACAGCTTGAGAGATTAAATGTGCAGTGTGGACTTTGATAGACCTGGCGTGCAGAGGAGATGCTGGTACTGAACCATTGTTAATGGTGTGCGTGTGTTATCTGGGGAAGAAAGGCCAGGTGGCTTGGAGAGTGAACTCTGTAGGTGGAAAAAGTCCCACTGCTAACTGTAGCATAATGACTAATCTTACCAGAAAAAAGAAAATGTTTTCTCTTAAAGTGTAAAGGAAAATGTACCTAGTAAATGTAAACATGCATTTAACTAGTTACCAGCTTAACACTGAAATTTCCATTTGTAAGAAATCAAAGGAAATAATTCACCAGCCTCAGTGTAAACCACTGAATTAAGGAGACAACCACTTCTATTATCCTTTTTGACTGTAGGGTGTTATCTAGGGGATTGTTCGCGGATGTGGTTCGAACTTTAGGGGCACAGAAGCGCCCTTAGTTAGGCAAAGTTCCAACAAATTTTCCCACTCAGGGGATTTTCCAGCTTCAGCAAAAACACAATCAATGAAAATACCGAGCCACCTGACCCTCACTGGCTCTTCAGGCTCACTCAGCCTCAGTTGCAGTGCCTCGCTACACAAACCCACTCCTGGCCTCTAAATCGGGTTCTCTTATAGAGGTCTTGACTTCTCTTGAAAAACAGACATACGGACCCAATCAGACCACCCATTGTTCTCTATGGGGCTGCAGGTGTCAGCGGACATGTGTCCACTGACACCCGCCAGCACCCGATTTGGTCCGTTAAAAAAACAGACAGGTGGCAATACGGTCGCAATCAGTCAAGCGGATCGGATGGAAACGGACACACAACCGAACACACACACTAATAGATAGCAGGTGGATCAGCGCTTCACTGACATGCAAATAGGCATAATATGTCCATTAAGATCATTGTGATAGGGCCAAAAATAGCAGGGTGAATGATAATCTTGATAGATGAAGGGACACATACAGTCACTGGCAGCTCCTCAATGGGTTTGGGATTCCCTGTTGAGCATGTGAAACAATAGAAAAGGCCGCCAGGTAAGTATGAGAAAAAGATAGAATTCAATTAATTCAGTACCACTTACATGTAAAAAAGTTTTGTGAACTGTGTACTGGGCTAGTATGGTGTGCTCCTCAATTGGGCAGCAGTCTCGATGGACTAGAGGGCAACCGCAGGCACAAGCTGGGACACACCGTGGAAAAGGAGAAGAACTGGCGGCATCCTGAGCTCTCACAGCTGCCGCTGGCAATGGATCGAAGCAAAAACAGGCAGAGAGAGGGTGTGGGCCGCAATGCGTTTCCAAGGCCCCATCTCCTTCACCAGGCTAACCTTAGCTAACGGCAGTCTGTTTCCATCCAACCACCCATAGAATAGAGTGGGCTGTATAGCATAGCGGAAGGGACACGTAATTGTCATTCGCCTGGTCAGCGGGGATCAGCGGAGAGATCCTCCTGTGAGCAGGCGGATCCGTTTGGATGGATCCACTCCATCTGAAAAGGGCCATAGAGTCCATAGAGCCAATCATTGAAAATTGATCACACCTGATGTACTGATGGCCTAACTCATTTCTTGAGCCTCTAACATGTCAGGACAGTACAAATATTCCCCAAAAGACCCCTGTTTTGGAAAGTAGGCAGTCAAAGGTATTTAGTAAGAGGCAAGATTTTTGAAATTTGTAATTTTTTCCCACAATTCTTTGGAAAATTAAGAAATTAAATAATTATTTTTTTCTCAAAAAGGTCATTATAAAGAGGTGTTCCCCTAAAAAAAAATAAAAAGTAAAGTCAGCAGCTACAAATACTACAGCTGCTGACTTCTAATAATCGGACACTTACCTGTTCCAGGCTCCAGCGATGCGGGGGGTCGAAGCTCTGCTCGCCCCCAATCCGCTCGGTGCGCCGCGCAGTCTTCTGGAACCTGTCACGTGTCCCAGATGACTCACTGCGCCAAGGGGAAGTGATTTGGCAACAGGCATTTAGAGGGGAGTTAAAAAAATAATGTTTCCAATTCTTTTTTTTTAAGAATTTTAACCACAAACACAAGGAACACCACAAGTTATTTATCAATCACTGCATAGGCATATTGGCAACTACACACCAAAACGCATTCTGCTACTCTTCCAGAGTATGAAAATACCACGTGTGAGACTTTTTCACAGTCTAGCCATATAGAGAGGCAAAGAGTACCATCAAGGATTTATCCACTTTAACCGCTTCAATACAGGGCTTTTAAACACCCTTCCTTACCAGAGCACTTTTTGCGATTCGGCACTGCGTCGCTTTAACTAACAATTGCGCGGTCGTGCGACGTTACACCCAAACAAAATTGACGTCCTTTTTTTCCCACAAATAGAGCTTTCTTTTGGTGGTATTTGATCGCCCCTGCGGTTTTTATTTTTTGCGCTATGAACAAAAGAAGAGCGACAATTTTGAAAAAAAAAAACACAATATTTTTTACTTTTTGCTATAATAAATATCCCATTTTTTTAAAAAAAAACTATTTTTTTCCTCAGTTTAGGCCGATAGGTATTCTTCTACATATTTTTGGTAAAAAAAAATCGCAATAAGCGTATATTGATCGGTTTGCGCAAAAGTTATAGCGTCTACAAAATAGGGGATAGATTTATTGAATTTTTTTTTTTTTTTTTTTTACTAGTAATGGCGGGGATCTGCGATTTTTTTTTCGTGACTGCGACATTGCGGCGGACACTTCGGACACTTTTGACACATTTTTGGAACCATTCACATTTACACAGCGATCGTTGCTATAAAATTGCAGTGATTACTGTGTAAATGTGACTGGCATGGAAGGGGTTAACACTAGAGGGCGCTGGAGGGGTTAATGTGTTCCCTAATAGACGTGATTCTAACTGTAGGGGGAGGGGACTTAAGGGGAGGAGACCGATCATGTGTTCCTCCGTACTGGGATCACATGATCGGTCTCCTCTGCACTGACAGGACGTGGAGCTGTGTGTTTACACACACAGCTCCACGTTCCCGCCCGGTCCCGTTGTTTTAACGGGCAATCGCGGGTGCCCGGCGGACATCGCGGCCGCCGGGCACTCGCACCGGGTCCCGAGCGATGCCGCGGGCGCGCGCGCGCGCCCCCCAGGCGGCCGGGAATCCGAGGACGTCATATGACGCCCACCCAGGATGGTAGATCCACCTTGTGGGCGTCATATGACGGCGGGCGGTGTTGAAGTGGTTAAGACCAGGCCTGCTTCTGACACTTTGTTTACAAATAAAAATCTGTATTTTTGATAGAAAATTACATAGAACCCCCAAACATTATACATTTTTTGAGCAGAGGCCCTAAAAAATAAAATGGTGGGTTTTGCAAATTTATATGTCACACAGTATTTGTGCAGCAGTTTTTCTAATGCAATTATACACACTAAAGCAGGAATACTTTTTAATGAATTTCAGTGCAAACAAAGACAATATAATACCCAGATTTTTGTTCAAATATGGTGTTGCGCCGGGTAAATGGATACCAAACTTGACATCCTTTAAAATTGTGCACGCTTGTGAAATGGCTCCAAACTTTGGTAATTAAAAATCTCCATAGGTGACAATTTATAAGTCATTTATCGTTACCAAGTCCAGAAAGAGTGTAACACCGCTCAGACTGTGGATAAAGATTTCTTTGTGGGTGCTGGCCCCAGCTCACCACCGTCAATAGTAATTAATACTTTTTACTTTAATACTTAGTTCTTTATTGCCAAGGCCATAAGCACAATCACAAGTTATCTGTGTGAAACCGGTCTACCAATATTGCTGTAACGTCCTGTCTACATCCTTTGGCACCTTGACAATAAAGTAGCTATTCTAAAGAAGGTCTTCCTTCCATGGTGTGCGACCAATTTTCTTTTTCTTCAATTTTTATGGTTACCAGTTTAGAGTTCCACAGGAGGTCTGATACTAGAATAATTGCTCTTGCTCTGACTTTTGCGGCGATACCCCACGTGTGGTGGATTCACAGTATATGTATGAGTACAGGACCAATGTGCGCATTCGACTTTGCGCACGAGGAGGGGATGGGGCACTTTAATTTTTTTTTTTTGTTTATTGGTGGGACAGATGTTTTTGTGCACTTGTACACTATGATAAATGTTAATTGTCCACCGGCGGACACTGACAGATGTTGATGTTGCAATGGAACATTATTGCACTATTGCAGATGTTTTTGTGCACTGGGACAGATGTTCATGGGACTACAAGCGCTAAATGTATTCTCCCTGGAGAAGAGATGCTTGAGAGGAGATTTGATAGCATTATACAAATATTTCAATGGTGATCCCATTGTAGGTAGGAAACTTCAGTCTCAGGGAGTGTAAGAAGATACACACGATGAGACTGGAAGAGAAGCGGTTTAACCTTAAGCTGCGTAGGGGATTTTTCAGTGTCAGGGTGGTAAGGATGTGGAAGTCTCTTGCACAATCGGTGGTGTCAGCAGGAAGTATTGATAGTTTTAAAAGACGTTTGGACTTGCATCTTATGGAACACAATATACAGGGATATGGAAATTGATTATCTACACATACACATGCCAACACAGGTTGAACTGGATGGACTTTGGTCTTTATTCAACCTTACTAACTATGTATTGTGCACTGGTACAGGTGTTCATTGGACAAGTGAAAGTAAAATCCCACATTTTGGGTTGTCCCCAAAACGGTAATCGAGGGAAAATCTTCAAAATGGGACACTAGTTTTGGTGACACACTAGGATTCCTTCACTTTGGAGGGATTTCCCTCACTTCTTGTTTTGGCTACATGACAGGAAGTGAGTAAGGGGAAATCCCCCCAATGGCACATAGATGGCAACCCCCCCCCCCCCCCAAAAAAAAAAAATATATATATATATATATATATATATAAAATACGGGAGGTGTTATAACCCTCTTACTCTATCCAAAATGTAAAAAAAAAAACTTTGTTTTATTTTCTAACAGTAAAACTAAAATTTTGTCATTCAATTATACTAACTTGCAATTCAATTATCTTGTTACTTAGAAACTTGACTACAATTTTGTGAATTGGAGATCTAGGAAAGCTGAAAAACCACAACATTTACATTTAAACAGATAGAGGTTCTGACACTGCAATGCTAGAATCAGCTATGCCGTCTCACAAAATGTGCAGTTTTTGAGCCCTTACCAGCCTTCCTGTGTGGAGTGTTAGTTTGTACTAGGTATAGATCGGGATCTCTAAACTTTGCTGTTCAATCGCCACATTGTAATTTTTTATAATATATATGGACTGGGAGAGAGGGGGGAGAAAAGAGACAAGTCTATTTAAAGAATAATGGGATTTTAATTGAGACAAGGTCTATTGATAGGGTAGGCACATAAGACACCAATTTTTAAAAAAATATATAAATGTATTAATCGTAACAAAATCATATAAAAATACATATTCATAGCGTATTTGATTGACCATGAGACAATACTTGATAATCGTAATCTGATGCGTTGATAAGCAGAACCAACATGTTTTGAATGATTGCTTCTTCAAGGTTTTGCATATATCACAGATTTCATCTATATTACATAGAATAAACATATCATTAGTATAATAAAATACATTGGTTGATACATCATCAAGAAAATGATTAAACTTCATTGTGGTCACATTGGGTATTAACATGATCAGTTGTTTTTATACATTTAGTTATTGTGCCTACCTGGTCCTTAAAATAATTAATAACCACATGCGCCTCTGATTGCTCCACCACATCACAGGTAATGCAGATAACCACACCCAGTTCCCACTAGGAGTCAGATCCCAGCTGAGCTGCCAGAGGGGAGATTGGATCGTGCCTGTCCATCAAAATGTAAACAGCAAAAGTAATCTAAAAAATAATAAATTATACTATAGTAGTGTTTTATAATTATATTTTTTTAGCTTTCTACATAAACTTATTTTTATTTTTAGATATATTTTGTTTTTATTTTAGTGGTCCAAATTAATGGACTAAAATATAAAGAAAACATAGATAGTATTATTAATTAATAATTAAATATAATGTAAAAAAAAAAAAAAAAAGATGATGATATAATAATACAAAATATCAAGAAATATAGGTAATAAAAATATATCATAGATATATATAGCACTAGTGCTTAATATACCGTATGTACTCGAGTATAAGCCGAGATTTTCATCCCTTTTTTTTAGTGCTGAAAGTCCCCCCCCTCGGCTTATACTTGAGTCAGCGCCGTCTGTCTGCATGAACAGCGTGTCATGCAGACAGACGGCAGTGTTCAAAAGCCACGCCATCTCCTCCCCCCCGTCCGTGATAGGCAGACACTGATTTTCCCAGCAGTAAGTCAGTGTGCAGTGTTCTGCCTATCATGGACGTCCTGTCATTCTCATCTCATGGACGAGGATGAGAGGACGTCCGTGATAGGCGGAACACTGCACACTGACTGCTGGGAAAACCGAGTGTTCCTCCTATCACGGACGAGGAGGAGGAGGAGAAGGCGCGGCTTTTGAATGATTAATGGCGCCTTACACGCTGATCGCCCGGATCAGCATGGGGGACACAGAACAAGCGATCGGCAGAGGAGGCACACGGAACAAGGACGCAAGAAGACAGATCGGCACAGGTAGGCTGCAATGGGGACACGGGGGGGGGGGGGTTTGTACAGGACACAGGGGACATGCAGCTGCAGATGGGCATTTGCTGACCCTCTTTTCCACTAACAGTAGCTGCTGCACATTTCACCCTCGGCTTATATTCGGGTCAATACGTTTTGCCAGTTTTTTTGTGGTAAATTAATTAGGGGCCTCGGCTTATATTCGAGTATATACGGTACCTCAAAGTCTAAGTTTAACATGATATTGATATCAATAGTAATTGAAGCTTAAGCTTGAAAAATAGGCAATTGATTGACACTGCTATTGCTGTATCTGATAATATAAAGCGATAATGTCTTTGTATTAAATAGGCAGAGTTAGTCTACTTAGATAGAATGTGGGCCAATAGGATAAAATAAAACAAATAATAACATAGTACTATTTATAAAGCAGACCAATAATCTAATGATAGATAGCCATTTATATAGCCAATGCAAAAGCATAAGGCATAGTGGCAATAACATGGCTGATTATTAGTTACATTCCTAGATTAGATAACAACTAACCCATAGCGGCTCTTACCTGAGAACAAAACGAGCGGATTATTCAGAATAGCTAGATGATTGAATGGCAGTTGCGATGTGAGATGATGGTACACCACATCTCGGGCAGCAAGACACATGTGACGGATTGCCGCCAATGTAAGCGACTTAAATACCCACGATCCCATCGGAAGTGAAAGGTCAGATCTGACCCCTGACATCACTTCCAGTCTAGGCGTCCCTGGAAGTGCATAAGCGCAACAGTGCTATCTTGTGGCCATGATGCGGTAATGCTATCAGTCACATGCTGTAAACAGCATGGATGGGAAAGGAACTTTCTCCTCTTAACCAGGGACGCACAAATATCCCCAATAATGGCAGAGTGCGGCAAAAAACGGACTAGAGGTGCAGAGAAGAAAAACAAAAGGGCACAAGGCATAATTTCCATAAGGACCAGAGCTTATAACATTTAAACAATAAAATGATTAATCTCAGATTGTAATACAGAAATCATCTCCAAATTGAGATATAATTGATAATATATATTTGGTGAGTGTGCAACCATTTAAAACATCCCGCCGGTATCGAGTGTGAATACCTTGTATATCGGCATGGGCAAAAATAGGGTGCACACTCAGCAATGATGTTCATAATGCTGTTGATCCATACAAGGTATAGGGGAGTACATTTATACATAAACAAACACAAACACAGACAAATACTATTGACATAAAATAAATATAATAAAAAAAAAATGATAATAAGAAATGATGAAAGATAATAAATTGAACAATATAATAAAGCAATATAAATTCTATAATACCTTGTACTAGATACTATATAAAAAAATGATAAATCGCAAAAAGGGTTTGAATGAGAGTGATGTGTTTAGCCCCGGAGGGTAGGTGGCCCTTTGCTCAAAGATCCATCTTGCTTCTCTTTGAAGGATCTTTTTTATCAAAGTTCCCTCCTCGTTCAGGCTCAGGAATAACCTCTAGTGCTGAAAAAGAGATATAGGTGTCCTTTTATGAAGCAGTGATCAGCGGAGATCCTGAGGATCACCACTGATCACAGCCCATAAACAGTTTATAAACCAGAGATAATCGGGGGGAGAAGTGTTTGAACTTGTTCTCCCGCCGATTATCTCTGCACATGGAGAATCCTCATAGAATGACACAGTAACGGCCAGTGTATGAAGCTGCGATCTGAGCGCTTCACTGGCGATCTGTGTCAGAATTCACACTCCCCGATTCACCAACTCAGAGGAGGTGAAGCGGGGAGTGAAGAGAGAAACCCGGGGGATCTGAGGAGGAAAGAGGAAGATTATTAACTTCCTTATGCCTCGTTCAGACCCCCCAACACTGTAACCATGTCCCCCTGTCATATATATGTGTATACATATATAAATATATATAATGTGTATATGTATATATATATAATGTGTGTATATACATGTATATGTGTGTGTGTGTGTGTGTATATACATGTATATATAATGTGTGTGTGTGTATACATGTATATATAATGTGTGTGTGTGTATACATGTATATATAATGTGTGTGTGTATATACATGTATATATAATGTGTGTGTGTGTATACATGTATATATAATGTGTGTGTGTATATACATGTATATATAATGTGTGTGTGTGTGTGTGTGTGTGTATACATGTATATATAATGTAGGGGGGACTCTTTATTATTATTTATTATTTTATTAACAGTGTCTGTCCGTGTATTGAGCTGTGATAATTTATCACTGCTTAATAAATGGACATCTCAGTGTTTCAGTGAATTTCTGGTACTGTAATTTCCTGAAGTCTCATGAGATTCCAGTATCAGGGGCGTTCTCCACTGTTTGAAGCGTTTGTAGATCTCTTCACTCCTCCAAGGGTGAAGCGATCTACTCCGCTTCATAAACTGGCACACAGAGGAGAAAGATCTCCTCTGTGAATGCCGGAGAATGAAGCAGTGAATAGATTTCACTGCTGCATCCAGATAATATAGATGATCCTGGATTCTTTTAGCAAAGGGACGCTTCGGTTTCCTGATATAAATAGATTTCACTGCTTCATAAAAGGACACCATAGGATGGGTCATAGCTATGGTGAAGTCCCACATGCTTATAAATGGGAGTATAGAGTAATCCTGCATCCAGATAATATAGATGATCCTGGATTCTTTTAGCAAAGGGACGCTTCGGTTTCCTGATATAAAAAGCTCCGCACCGACACATAGCCAGATAGACAATGGCAACGGTGCGACAGTCAGCATAGGCCTTTAGCCTATGAAAGTCTCCCCTTGGAAGTGGACATCCCACACCTTCCCTGATCCAGGGGCATTGATCACATTGACCACATTTGTAAGTGCATCTTTCTCCCACAGCTCCAGGAGTGGGGGCATCAGGGGAAAGGTGACTGTGGACAAGGCTGTCCCTGATAGACCGTGATCTTCTATAAACAATTTGTGGTCTATCTGCTACATATTTTGAAATAATAGGGTCATCAGACAGAAAATGACAGTTGTTACCAATAAGTCTCCGAAATATCTCCTGATGGTTAGTAAATGTTATAATAAGTTTAGTGGAGACATGGGTTTCACGAGTTTTAGATCTGACTCCTAGTGGGAACTGGGTGTGGTTATCTGCGTCACCTGTGATGTTGTGGAGCAATCAGAGGCGCATGTGGTTATTAATTATTTTAAGGACCAGGTAGGCACAATAACTAAATGTATAAAAACATCTGATCATGTTAATACCCAACGTGACCACAATGAAGTTTAATCATTTTCTTGATGATGTATCAATCAATGTATTTTATTATACTAATGATATTTTTATTCTATGTAATATAGATGAAATCTGTGATATATGCAAAACCTTGACGAAGCAATCATGCGAAACATGTTGGTTCTGCTTATCAACGCATCAGATTACGATTATCAAGTATTGTTTCATGGTCCATCAAAGACGCTATGAATATGCATTTTTATATGATTTTGATACGATTAATAAATGTATATCTTTTAAAAAAAAAATTGGTGTCTTATGTGCCTACCCTATCAATAGACCTTGTCTCAATTAACCGCTTCCCGACCGCCAACTGCATATATACGTCAGCAGAATGGCACGGGCAGGCAAAAGCACGTACCTGTACGTGGCCCTTTAAATGCCTGCCCGTGGGTCGCGCGCGCTCGCAACCCGGTCGGGAGCTCCGTGACCCCGGCCGCGGGACCAGTGGACCCAGTCGCCGCTGGTGTCCCGCCATCGGGTCACGGAGCTGAATAACGGGGAGAGGTATGTGTACCTGCGCTTCCTACTCTGCCTGTCATTGATTGGCTGTTCCTGGTCATCGGGAAAGCCGATCAATGGCGTCAGACATCAGCTCCGCCCCCTAATGTAAAAAAAAAACACACACACGTCACAGCCCATAACCCCTCCCCTCCCCCTAGTGGTTAACTCTTTCACTACAACTGTCATTTATACAGGAATCAATGCATTTAAATAGCATTGATTGCTGTATAAATGACAATGGTCCCAAAAATGTGTCAAGAATGTCCGATGTGTCCGCCATAATGTCGCAGTCACAATAAAAATCGATGATCGCCACCATTACTAGTAAAAAAAAAAATATTAATAAAAATGCTATAAAACTATCCCCTATTTTGTAAACGCTATAACTTTTGCGCAAACCAATCAATAATCGCTAACTGCAATTTTTTTTACAAAAAATATGTAGAAGAATAAGTATCGGCCTAAACTGAGAAAAGAAAAAAATGTTTTTATATATTTTTTGGGGATATTTCTTATAGCAAAAAGCAAAAAAAAAATTGTTTATAGCGCAAAAAATAAAAACCGCAGGGGCGATCAAATACCAAACCAAAAGAAAGCTCTATTTGTGGGAAAAAAAGGACGCCAATTTTGTTTGGGAGCCACGTCGCACGACCGCGCAATTGTCAGTTAAATCGACGCAGTGCCGAATCGCAAAAAGGGGCCTGGTCCTTTGGTTGCCAATTGGTCCGAGGCTGAAGTGGTTAAAATCCCATTATTCTTTAATGAGACTTGTCTCTTTTCTCCCCCCTCTCTTTTAGCATTACCAGGGATTTGAGACAGTGTCTATTCTGGAAATGTTCAATCATCAATATTTATAATATATATGGACTGAAAAAAAAAAAACTGTTTTATAAATGAATGAATAAAATTCAAATGAATGAATGCGTTTTAATTGGAGCTTTTTTTATAATCAGCATGATATGATTCAGAACAGAGAGTTAATTTTGTTTAAATAAAGCAAAGGAATTTCAAATAAACTTGAGCCCATTAGAGTCCCCCTTACATCGGGGTCCCCATCAAAGATTTAGTTCTCCCCTTACATCATGGTCCCCATCCGAGTCGTCCTTAATATCAGATTCTCCATCAGAGCCCCCCTTACATAAGAGTCCCCATCAGAGTCCGACTTACAGTGCCATATGTCTTACATGAGAGTGCCCATCAAAGTACCTTCTTACATGAGATTTCTCAGAGTAACCCTTTACATAAGGGTGCCCCCTTTCATAAGAGTCCCCAACAGAGTTCATCCTTACTTTACTCCCTTACAGCATGGCTGCCAGCCTGAAAGAGCCTGGAAGTGTGGCTGTAGCATCAGGAGGAGATGGAGCAAGTCTGGACTGGGGAATTGCCATTGACCTGTGAAAGCTGGGACAATCGTGTAAATGGTTAACAGAGAAAACCGCGCTCACCAAAATAGAGCTAGGGGGGAGGGGAAGGGGAAGGGGTTAAGAAGGGGAACAAATAAAATACTAAATATAAATAATACCTAACCCGGCTGCAGGATAGTGGGATAAACACAATACAATATGAAAAAGAAAAAACTGCGCCAGGTAAATGAGCTAAAAGGTCTATACCCTAATAGAAGACAGTCCGATCAAAGACTGTTAGAACATCACTAGTGCATAAACAACACAACAGTAATAATACTCTGAAAGAATGGTAATAGATAATAAGGTGATTGGTAATAGCAACATATGGCCAAAAAAGTCCTGGATTATGAATCAAACTAGGGACCATATACATATGGATCTGTGTGAAAGTGTGAACAGTTCATGGGGTGAGTGTTGTCCTAGGATGAATTTCTGAGGCTGGGTACATCAGACTAAATATCCTGTCACACCGCTGTGCTCCACACCACACGAGAGTGCCACCACCAGTATATGTTACCCTTACCAGATGACAGGCAAGGTAAAGCCTTTCAAATTGAGCCCATAGACAGATCCTGACTTCAAAGGAAGGAACGATCGAACTCCAAATCAGAAAAGAACTCCCAGCATCTGCCAATCACACCGGAACCAGGACCTCAGACCAGACCCAATGGATAATCAGACCCAGGCTAGCACTCGGCGGTGCATCCAAATATGATCAAAGAAAACAAAAGGCAGACCATAGCATAATACGTTTTTAAAAGCTATAATGAGCAATTTATTCGTAAGTTGTACTCACATAAGCACAGGATAAAAGAAGCATAAAAACACTCCACATGGAGTGACACAGAACGCCGGCCGGCATGTAATGGAAACGGACCCTTCCTCCTTCAGGAGCGTTGAACGTGATGACGTCACTGCACGCCTTCCCAGAAGCTTTTCGTCTTACAAGACATTCTCAATGGGGAGTGTAAATGGTTGTTGGAGCGCAGGGGCGGTCCAACAGTGGTACAATGACAGTGTACCTTACCTGGAGCAAAGGGGGGGGGGGGTCAATTTGTTATGAATGTTAGGAAGATATGGACATTGTAGGCTGACCTTAATATCTATGTAAGAAGCCCCTAGCAGACCGTAGCTTAGAGACCCCTGATATAGATCAATAGATATGACTTTCTATTTTTGCACTAGGGCAGGGGTCTCCAAACATCCTAAACAAAGGGTCAGTTTACTGTGCTTCAGGCTTCAGGGGGCCAGACGGTGGCCATTGAGATTACATAGTTAGTTACATAGGTTGAAAAGTCCATCCAGTCCAACCACAAGTAAAATAATAAAAAAAAAAAAAAATATATATATATATATATATATATATATATATATATATATATATATATATATAATCATACAATCCCATAAACCCCATTCTATACCCACAGTTGATCCAGAAGAAGGCAAAAAACCCCATCAGAGCATGCTCCAATTTGCTAAAGCAGAGGAAAACACGCTTATTGCGATTTTTTTTTTTTTATACCAAAAATATGTAGAAGAATACGTATCAGTCTATACTGAGGAAAAAACATATATATATTTTTTAATTGGGATATTTATTATAGGAAAAAGTAAAAAATATTGTGTTTTTTTCAAAATTGTTGCTCTTCTTCTGTTTATAGCGCAAAAAATAAAAACCACAGAGGTGATCAAATACCACCAAAAGAAAGCTCTATTTGTGGGGAAAAAAGGACATAAATGTTGTTTGGGTGCAACGTCGCACGACCGCACAATTAACCGCGTCAGTTAAAGTGTGACAGCACTGAAAATATTAAATTGGTCTGGGCAGGAAGGGGGTGAAAATATCCTGTATTGAAGTGGTTAATGGCTGTGGGTTGAGTTATTTTGAGGGGACAGCAAATTTTACACTGTTATACAAGCTGTACACTCACTACCTTACATTGTAGCAAAGTGTAATTTCTTCAGTGTTGTCACATGAAAAGTTGGAATACAATATTTACAAAAATGTGAGGGGTGTACTCTTTTGTGAGATACTGTATGTATGTGTGTGTATATACAGTGTACATATATATATATATATATATATATATAAATATATATATATTTAAATTCGGGCAGGTTACTTTTCATTCAGTAGTAAAATATTTTAAAGTAGGCGTCAAAGTGGTACTTCCAATACTCCACCAAAATTCATGTAGAAATCAAAACGGGACACATACTTCAATGTGAAATACTCGATTGTAGAAACATCACATGCTATAAACAGCAAAGCCACTGTACAGTTGCGAGCAGAGGCTCTTCATCAGGCTATCTCTGGCTTGTGTAACACACTATCTCAAACTAAACATATATATACCAGACTCAAGGGTGCACCACACAGGTGTATGTCACAGATCACCAATCAACATAATTAGAAACTTCAGACTTAACCCCATCAGCAAAGAACATATCCAATCAATTAAGATCACCATACATTGCATATGCTGTAAGGTTGTACCAATTCGGTAATCGTCATGATACTATGAAAAAACAATAGCAATTGTCTCATATGTTTGCAATAAATCATCTTTACCAGATTCCAACTGGAACATATATTGATACTGCTCCCACCAATTCCTGCAGGAAAAAAGATTTATTGGTATTAGAATTCCATAGCATCATGAACACCAAAAATATCTCAAATCAATGTCCAAAAATAAAATATCAAAAATCTAAAAACACACAACCAATCATATATCGTGTATCATAGGAATACATACAAATCATGGTCCCTATTCATTCCATTCGGGCTCAGAGATTGTAATCGATTGATCCACCAAACCTCCCTCTTTCTCAGTTTTAGAATCCGATCACCACCTCTTTTATCCCTAATTACTTCCTCAAGGAGCATGTATCGCAGATCAGAATTGCAGTGTCCCTTCTCCAAAAAATGCTTGGATACAGGTAAAGTCGGTTGTTTAAGTCGAATTGTAATGCAATGCTGTGCTATCCTGTCCTTGACCACCTGTGTGGTCTCCCCAACATATAATAACCCACATGGGCACATTAGAATATAGATAACATAAGAGGATTGGCAGGTATAGAATCCATTGATTGTGATTTTATCGCCACATGTAGGGTGTATAAAGTGATCACCTTTAAGGAGTAGACTGCATTGAATACATTTCAAGCAAGGGAAACACCCTTTCCTTTTACTACCAAGAAATTTCATTTTGTATACCTTCTTCTTATCCCTAAATTCAGATTTTACTAGCCAATCTCTTATAGTCCTATTGCGGCGGTAGGCCCGCATAGGAATTTGCTGTAGGATTTCAATCTGGGGGTATGATCTTTTGAGAAGGGGCCAATGTTTTTTTATAAGATTAAATATCCTTTCACTATAGCTGTTAAACTGAAAACTAAAGAGGAGTCTAGGTTTATCCATCCCATGGTGCCGATTCCCGACCTCTATCACATCATTTACTATCTTTGCAAGTTCTTGTCTAATCAAATTGTCTGGATACCCCCGTTCTTTAAATTTACAGCACATCTCATCTAGTCTGGCTTTTCTTATAGTTTCATCACTCACTATCCGTTTTACCCTCAGTAACTGACTTTTTACAATAGATTTAAAAACGTGGGGTGGATGTTGACTATTAAACATCAGGAGTTGGTTCCTATCTGTTGGTTTGACATATAAATCTGACTCAATACGACACTGATGAATGTATATTCGGGTATCCAAAAATGGAATGGAGTGACCTCCAATATTTATTTTAAACTGGATCTCCAGAACACAACCATTCAATATCTCATCAAAAAGCATAAGGGATTCAATGTTGCCCTGTCATATAGCAAAGACATTGTCTATATACCGCCACCAGGTGGCGCAGTGTCGCTGAAACAGCTCATTCACAAAAACATATTTATGCTCAAACTCATTCATAAATGAGCAAGCGTATGGCGGGTCAACATTGGATCCCATGGCAACTCTGTTCTGCTGCACATAAAACTGATCCTTGAAAAGAAAATAGTTATTAGATAGCAGAATATTAAACAGATTTTCAAACAGTCTAACTTGAGCCTCAGAGTGTATGTCACTACTTCTAATGAGTCCAATGGCTGCATTGATTCCATCCATATGCGGAATGCAGGTATATAAACTGGTCACATCCCAGGTTACAAGGATCTCATCACCCTGACATGATGGTATTTTACTAATCTTAGACAGGAAATCCTGTGTATCTCTAATGTAAGATCTTTTATTCCTGACAAGGGGGGAAAGGACCTTATCCAATAGGCGTGCCATCGGGACAAAAATCGAATCCCTGCCCGACACTATCGGGCGACCAGGAGGAGATTGGCTATTCTTGGGCAACATATAAAGTACCGGAATCCTGGTATGTGAGGGAAGTAAGAAATCCAACAGATTGCGAGATATCAGACTGTCTTTTAGCGCTGCTTTCAAAAGGGTTTCCAGCTGTTTCCTTATGCCCCAGGTGGGATCCGTGGTAACTTTCTTGTAAACCGATTGGTCACTCAGTTGACGGATGACCTCAGATTCATACATGGCAGAGTCCATGATCACCATGGATCCCCCCTTATCAGCAGGTTTACATATGATATCATCACGTTTACTAAGATTTTTAAGGGCTGATTTCTCTTCCAATGTCAAATTGTTAGGTATATGATCCCTATAGTCCTTCCTGTGAACAAGATCCTTCACCTCACGGGTAACCTCTTTGATAAACATTTCCACAGGTGCATATGATGTGGGGGGAACAGACTTAGATTTTGTGATTAGATTAAAGGTTTTACAATCAAGAGCATCTCCCATAGGTTTGTTATATACAAAAGGCTTATGTATGAAATGTACTTTCCACCTTATATTCGGAAAAAGTCGATATAAATCCTGATCTAGTTGAAATTGGTCAAGGTGACTTTTTGGGGAAAAAGATAAACCATGGTTAAGAAGTCCTACCTCTTCTGGAGCAAGGACCCTCCTGGAGATGTTGTGTATTAGTTCTCCCTTCCTCGGCCCCGATTGTTGCGTAAATTGCGCTGTCTTTTCCTGACCGCCCGCTTCGACTCATTAGAAGTAGTGACATATACTCTGAGGCTCAAGTTAGACTGTTTGAAAATCTGTTTAATATTCTGCTATCTAATAACTATTTTCTTTTCAAGGATCAGTTTTATGTGCAGCAGAATGGAGTTGCCATGGGATCCAATGTTGCCCCGCCATACGCTTGCTCATTTATGAATGAGTTTGAGCATAAATATGTTTTTGTGAATGAGCTGTTCCTGGTGGCTGTATATAGGCTGTATATAGACGATGTCTTTGCTATATGGCCTGCAACATTGAATCCCTTATGCTTTTTGATGAGATATTGAATGGTTGTGTTCCGGAGATCCAGTTTAAAATAAATATTGGAGGTCACTCCATTCCATTTATGGATACCCGAATATACATTCATCAGTGTCGTATTGAGTCAGATTTATATGTCAAACCAACAGATAGGAACCAACTCCTGATGTTTAATAGTCACCATCAACCCCACGTTTTTAAATCTATTGTAAAAAGTCAGTTACTGAGGGTAAAACGGATAGTGAGTGATGAGACTATAAGAAAAGCCAGACTAGATGAGATGTGCTGTAAATTTAAAGAACAGGGGTATCCAGACAATTTGATTAGACAAGAACTTGCAAAGATAGTAAATGATGTGATAGAGGTCGGGAATCGGCACCATGGGATGGATAAACCTAGACTCCCCTTTAGTTTTCAGTTTAACAGCTATAGTGAAAGGATATATAATATCATAAAAAAACATTGGCCCCTTCTCAAAAGATCATACCCCCAGATTGAAATCCTACAGCAAATTCCTATGCGGGCTTACCGCCGCAATAGGACTATAAGAGATTGGCTAGTAAAATCAGAATTTAGGGATGAGAAGAAGGTATACAAAATGACATTTCTTGGTAGTAAAAGGAAGGGGTGTTTCCCTTGCTTGAAATGTATTCAATGCAGTCTACTCCTTAAAGGTGATCACTTTATACACCCTACATGTGGCGATAAAATCACAATCAATGGATTCTATACCTGCCAATCCTCTTATGTTATCTATATTCTAGTGTGCCCCTGTGGGTTATTATATGTTGGGGAGACCACACAGGTGGTCAAGGACAGGATAGCACAGCATTGCAGTACAATTCGACTTAAACAGCCAACTTTTCCTGTATCCAAGCATTTTTTGGAGAAGGGACACTGCAATTCTGATCTGCGATACATGCTCCTTGAGGAAGTAATTAGGGATAAAAGAGGTGGTGATCGGATTCTAAAACTGAGAAAGAGGTAGGTTTGGTGGATCAATCGATTACAATCTCTGAGCCCGAATGGAATGAATAGGGACTATGATTTGTATTTATTCCTATGATACACAATATATGATTGGTTGTGTGTTTTTAGATCTTTGAAAATGTATTTTTGGACATTAATTTGAGATATTTTTGGTGTTCATGGTGCTATGGAATTCTAATACCAATAAATCTTTTTTCCTGCAGGAATTGGTGGGAGCAGTATCAATATATGTTCCAGTTGGAATCTGGTGAAGATGATTTATTGCAAACATATGAGACAATTGCTATTGTTTTTTCATAGTATCATGACGATTACCGAATTGGTACAACCTTACAGCATATGCAATGTATGGTGATCTTAATTGATTGGATATGTTCTTTGCTGATGGGGTTAAGTCTGAAGTTTCTAATTATGTTGATTGGTGATCTGTGACATACACCTGTGTGGTGCACCCTTGAGTGGTATATATATGTTTAGTTTGAGATAGTGATGTTTCTACAATGAAGTAAAAGGATTTTGCAGTGAAGTACGTGTCCCGTTTTGATTTTTATATATATATATATATATATATATATATATATATAGTTACTGTGTTTGCTTTAGTTATTAATAAACAGTTACGGTAAATACAATGGAATTGCAATCTATAGGTCAATGTGCTCACAGTAGAAAAATCTATAATTGCAGCAATCTACAGCTTTGAGAAAATAATGTGTGTGCTTAACACATCATTTCCCAGGGAAATCAATTTCATCGTGTGATTACTCATTGTTTATTGACCAATAATGTGAGAATTATGAACAGTGTTTCTAGGTGTCTCATATGTCCATGGCTTTTTATCTCTTGCAATAATTACACATCATTCCTTCATGGGCTTATTTTATGACCCATTCGACATTTTTATTTTTTTTTTTCATCTTCCCCCTTTATAAGATCAGAGGACTTTTGAAACAGTGGTAAAAATATAAGTTAAAGGGGTTGTAAACCCTCATAGTTTTTCACCTTAACGCATTCTATGCATTAAGTCTTATGTCCCGATTGGCGGAGCCGATTCCTGCGGGTACAGCGTGGCGCTCATGGCTCTCTCTGGTGGTGCAGGTACAGCGTGGCACTCATGGCTCTCTCTGGTGGTGCGGGTACAGCATGGCTCTCATGGCTCTCTCTGGTGGTGCAGGTACAGCATGGCACTCATGGCTCTCTCTGGTGGTGCGGGTACAGCATGGCTCTCATGGCTCTCTCTGGTGGTGCAGGTACAGCATGGCACTCATGGCTCTCTCTGGTGTTGCGGGTACAGCGTGGCACTCATGGCTCTCTGGTGGTGCGGGTACAGCGTGGCACTCATAGCTTTCTCTGGTGGTGTGGGTACAGCGTGGTGCTCATAGCTTTCTCTGGTGGTGTGGGTACAGCGTGGTGCTCATGGCTCTCTGGTAGTGTGCGTACAGCATGGTGCTCATGGCTCTCTGGTAGTGCAGGTACAGCTTGGCACTCATGGATCTCTGGTGGTGCGGGTACAGCATGGCGCTCATGGCTCTCTGGTTTTGCGGGTACAGCGTGGCACTTATGGCTTTCTCTGGTGGTGCGGGTACAGCGTGGCGCTCATGGCTCTCTGGTGGTGCGGGTACAAAGTGTCTCTCCCTGCTCTCTCTGGGGGTGCAGGTACAGCGTGGCACTTATGGCTCTCTCTGGTGGTGCGGGTACAGCGTGGCGCTCATGGCTCTCTCTGGTGGTGCGGGTACAGCACGGCACTCTTGGCTCTCTCTGTTGGTGCAGGTACAGCACAGCGCTCTTGGCTCTCTTTGGTGATGCGGGTACAGCTTTGCGCTCATGGCTCTCTCTGGTTGTGCGGGTACAGCGTGGCGCTCATGGCTCTCTGGTGTTGCGGGTACAGCATGGCTCTCTGGTGGTGCAGGTACATCGTGGCTCTCTGGTGGTGCGGGTACAGCGTGGGTCTCTGGTGTGGGTACAGCGTGGCGCTCTCTCTTTCTGGGGGTCTGGGTACAGCATGGGTCTATATGGTGGTGCTGGGGCTCTAGTACTTGCTTGTTTCCGGGTTTTCTCTTTTCCCCCCAGCATGGGGACTGTAGCCGTCTCCCCGCCTCCTATCTCTGGGACTACATTTCCCATGATGCTCCACTAGTTCTTTCTGATTGCCCCTCTGCTGTGGCCAATTGGGAGGGAAGAAGAACAAGCAGGAAGCTTTCTATTCTCCCGTCCCGTGCTGCCGACATGAGAAAGGGGGAGGGGGGCATTCATTTCAATGCTCATGTACCTTTTTGGGTGTGAGCTTTGCACTTTATTTTAATTGCATGTTTTGATACAAAAACACATGTCTGCTTGTTGCTTTTGAGGTGCCATTACCATGAATAGCACTGCAAGTACGACATGCGTTTTCTGCATGTTTCATGAATGATCAGGTTGTAAATGCAGCCTAAAAAGAAGAAAAGGTTTACCCATGTTTAAAGCGGAGGTCTGGCCGTTTAAACAAAAAAAAAAAAAAGTCAGCAACTACAAACACTGTAGCTGCTGACTTTTAATAAGGGCACCTGTCCAGCGGGCCCGCGATGTCGGCCCCCCAAGGCCGATCCGTCCATCAGATCGGGTGCCGGCACCGCCATCCTAACTAAGGGAAAGAAGACAACTTGGCAGCTTGCCGAAGAGGAGGAAGTGGAGGAGCAGCGCCGCGGAATAGGCAGATTAGGAAGACTGGAGTATAAAAAAAGAAATTGCGCTAGGTGAAAAAAACAAGAAAATAATTCTTGTGAAAAATAATTTGTGACAAATTGTGTTGGTGTGGAAATGAATCAAAAAACCGTGAAGGTGAATCCTGCAGCTGAACACTAATAACCCAGGTATAGGGCACAAAATAAATACATATAAACAAAGAAATGCAGCGCTGGATGGTGAAGAACTATAAATTATCAATTAATAAAAAATACCAAAAAGGGTGAGTGAATATAATGAATACTCAATCAAAATTCATATGTGAAACTCAAAGTTCATAAAGTCCAAATATTCAGGTGAAATAAAACAAATGAATTCATAAAAACTTCTGTGAAATCAATCCAAAGTATATATGTTGATAGCAGTGCAGCCCATCACCACAGATGCGCCCGTACTGCGCATGCGCGAGTATTGTCCCATAGACCAAACGGAGCCGCCATTACCTTGCAAGGTCTTTTAACTTTTTATGCTATTTTGCTATTTTGGGTCAATAAAAAACCTATTGGAAACGTCTACACTATTCTAGTCCCCTTTTGTTTCCATCTATATCATCCATTCGAATGCTGCACTGCTAGTGACACACGAGGACTATCCGGGAGAGACTGCCACATAGGAGGAGATTGGTTACTGCTGGACATCTATCGGGACGCTGGTAATCCCTAACAGCACCAAGGCTGTTCTTCTAAAGCTTAGTTCGACCCCCCCTGAATAAGGGCGGTCACTGGCTTTCTGGTAAGCCTCCCCCCCTTCTGTCTTATCTCTGTGGTGATGGGCTGCACTGCTATCAACATATATACTTTGGATTGATTTCACAGAAGTTTTTATGAATTCATTTGTTTTATTTCACCTGAATATTTGGACTTTATGAACTTTGAGTTTCACATATGAATTTTGATTGAGTATTCATTATATTCACTCACCCTTTTTGGTATTTTTTATTAATTGATAATTTATAGTTCTTCACCATCCAGCGCTGCATTTCTTTGTTTATATAGATTAGGAAGACTGACTAGCAACAGGCATTTCTGGTAAGTAAAAAAAATATATACTTTCAATTTTTTTTATTTATATATATATATATATATATATATATATATTTTTTTTTTTTTGTAGAATGTTAATGTAATTTAAAATTTTAGGCTGAACCTCCGCTTTAATGTTCAACATAGAGCTTAGCCGGTAAGAGTATTGGTGGAATGGAGCTGTGGTGAGTGCAAGAAAGATATTTTCAGTGGTTGGAGTTTTAAAGACAAGGGAACCTGTTATTTGATCCCAGATGTTTCTATAAGCACCCTTCTGTGCTTACAGTGCCTTGCAAAAGTATTCACCCCCCTTGGCTTTTTACCTATTGTGTTACATTACAGCCTTTAGTTCAATGTTTTTTTAAATCTAAAATATATGTGATGGATCAGAAAACAATAGTCTAAGTTGGTGAAGTAAAAATAGAAAAATATATACATACAACTATTTTTCAGAAATAAAAAACTGATAATTGACATGTGCATATGTATTCTCCCCCTTTATTAAGAAGCCCATAAAAAGCTCTGGTGCAACCAATTACCTTCAGAAGTCACATAATTAGTGAAATGATGTCCACCTGTGTGCAATCTAAGTGTCACAGGATCTGTCATTACATATACACACCTTTTTGAAAGGCCCCAGAGGCTGAAACACCTAAGCAAGAGGCACCATTAACCAAACACTGCCATGAAGACCAGGGAACTCTCCAAACAACTAAGGGACAATGTTGTTGAGAAGTAAAAGTCAGGGTTAGGTTATAAAAAATATCCAAATTCTTGATGATCCCTAGGAGCACCATTAAATCTATCATAACCAAATGGAAAAAAAACATGACACAACATCAAACCTGCCAAGAGATGGCCGCACACCAAAACTCACGGACCAGGCAAGGAGGGCATTAATCAGAGAGGCAGCACAGAGACCTTAGGTAACCCTGGAGGATCTGCAGAGTTCCACAGCAGAGACTGGAGTATCTGTACATAGGATGACAATAAGCGTACGCTCCATAGAGTTGGGCTTTATTGCAGAGTGGCCAGAAGAAAGCCATTACTTTCAGCAAACAATAAAATGGCATGTTTTGAGTTTGCAAAAAGGCATGTGGGAGACTCCCAAAATGTATGGAGGAAGGTTCTCTGGTCTGATGAGACTAAAATTTAACTTTTTGGCCATCAAAGAAAACGCTATGTCTGGCCCAAACCCAACACATCACATCACCCAAAGAACACCATACCTACAGTGAAACATGGTGGTGACAGCATCATGCTGTGGGGATGTTTTTCAGAAGTCGGGACTGGGAAACTGATCAGGGTTGAGGGAAAAATGGATAGTGCTAAATACAGGGATATTCTTGAGCAAAACATGTACCACTCTGTGTTTGATTTGAGGCTAGGATGGAGGTTCACCTCCCAGCAGGACAATGACCCCAAACCCACTGTCTTGAGTGGTTTAAGGGGAAACATGTAAATGTTGGTGGCTGCATTGAGCAGGTGGGGTAGGACAGATTTGCTATATCTGCTGAGAGGGATGGTGGGGAAGTGCAGCAGCGATTCTAGTGGGGAGTCTGGGAGTTCCAGATCTAGTATTTGTTTGATCTGCGCGTGGACATCCAGCCAAAAGGGTCTCAGCAGGGGGCATTCCCACCATATGTGAAGGAACAAGCCTCTGAGGCCACAGCCTCTCCAGTATGCGTCTGACAAAGAAGGGTACATCCTGGTGAGCCTGGTTGGCACTCTATACCACCTAGTTAGAAGCTTATAACTATTTTCCTGCATTTTTGTGTCCACTGTACTGGAGTGTGTAAGTTTATACATGTGCTTGAGTTGAGGCTGCGTGAAGACGCGCTGAAGATCCCTCTCCCAGTCTCTGATAAAGGCCGGCCTCCCCTCCATCTGCAGTGCCTGCAGTAAGTCATACAGTACAGAGATAGCATGTGGGGTGGCTGCCTCCGACATACACAGCTGTTCGAAAGGCTAGGCCTGGGTGGGTGACCGGACACAGTGTGGTAGGCTAGCTATAAAGTGCTGGAGCTGCCTATAACGCCAGTCGTCTATTAGGAAGGGGCCAAACTGAGCCCTCAGGGTTTCTATGGGCAACAACCCTTGGTCTTGGACAAATCTGCCACACCTGGACTCCCCATCCACCGCCCACGTCCGGAAGAAAGAGGGGTGTTCCCCTGGAGTGAACCAGGGAAAGCCACCTAGTGGTGCCAGGGGTGAGGTTGGCTGAGCCAGCATTCCTCCCATATTTAAGGCGTCCCACATCCTCAGCACGTGGGAGGCCAGTGGGGACACCAGGGCCGACAGGCCCCTATGCTCTCGGGGGACTCAAGGGGCATGTGCCAAATTGCGGCCCGCCAGAAACTTATCCAGGGGGACCCAAAGTTTGTGTGCGACATTATGGTACCAGTCCAAAATGCGTTGCAGGGCCACTGCTTCATAATATCTACGGATTACCGGTACCCCCAGACCTCCCCTAGACTTGGGGCGTTGCAGCATACGGAGTGCCAGCCTAGGGCATTTCCCACTCCAGATGTACTGAGAAAACTTGCTGTTGAGGCTTGAGAAAAACACTTTTGGTAGAGTAATCGGCACCATTTGCAGGAGAAACAGTATGCAGGGTAATACATTCATTTTAAGGACGCTGACTTGGCCCATCCATGAAAATGCCGTTCTGTCCCAGTTTTTAAGGTCCGCTTTGACGGTGGAGAGTAATGGAATATAATTGCAGTCGTATAGCTGTGAGCTGCTCTTGGCCAAATATATCCCCAAATATTTTAGTGATGTGGGGCACCATGTGAAGGAGAAGGCAGCTTGCAGCCTTGTACGCAGATCGGAGGGGATGTTCAGGGATAGGATCTCGGATTTATTATAATTAATTTTAAAGTGCAACAACTCATTGAATTCCTGTAGCTCTGTCATAATGTTGGGCAGTGATATAAGGGGGTCTGTGACGTAAAATAGCACATCGTCCGCGTACGCCGATAATTTGTGTTCTGTCGGTCCAACTTTAAATCCCTTGATGTCTTGATGATTGTTCCGGCGGATTTTGTTAAGCAGGGGTTCAAGGGTAAGGGCAAAGACCAGCGGGGACAATGGGCAACCCGGGCGTGTCCCATTCCCAATGGGGAAGGGATCGGACAAAAGCCCATTCACTTTCACCTTGGCGGACGGGGAGCTATACAGGGAGGAAATCCATGTTAGCATATTGGGTCCTAATCCGAGCCTTGTCAGCACCACTTTCATGCAAGTCCAGTCCACCCTGTCAAATGCTTTCTCAGCATCGGTGGAAAGCAAGAGACAGGGGTGCGTCTCCCCCTGAGATTCTACCCAGTGGGTCGGCTGGAGTGCCCTATTAGAGTTATCCCTGGCTTCCCGGCCCATAATAAAGCCGGTCTGGTCGGGGTCAATCACTGTCGGGAGGATCGGCTTAAGTCTATTAGCCAATACCTTGGCTAAAATCTTAATATCAGTGTTAAGAAGCGATATAGGCCTGTAACTGCCTGGTAAGGTGTGATCTTTCCCTTCCTTTGGAAGTACGGTGATGTGCGCCATTAGAGCCTCAGAGGGCATCGCCATGCCCTGGGCTAATGCCGTAAAGTATTTACACATGTGAACTGCGAGCACATCAGAGTACTTTTTGTAATATGTATTAGTGTAGCCATCTGGGCCCGGACTCTTCCCGTTGGGGAGGTCTTTTACCACTGCCTGTATTCCAGCCACAGTAATTGGGTCATCCAGCTGTGCGCAGACTGAGGCCTTCAGCTACGGGCACTTGGCTTCTTCCAAATATTGCTCGATGCGGGCAATCCTTTGGGCTTCCAAGGACCCAGGTAGTGTGGCTGGTAAGTTATATAGTTGCTGTATACTGTTGGTAAAAAGATATAACTGTATGAAAGACTGCCCTCTATATCATCTACCCCCACTGCGCCACAGGTGTAAAGACTATATAATTAAACCAGTGAAGGAATAAATAATAAAGTGATAGATCAAACAGCTGCTACTTGTGTGTATATAAAAATTTTAAATCTGCAATTCAACCTAAAAATAAACCATAAATAGGATAAATCAGTAGCGCTAGTATAAAAATAAATATATGCTATACAAATATCAAAATATATAAACAGTGCTATATAAATATCAGAGTGCATAAATGGTGCTGTATAAATAACTCAACGTATAATTCAATAGCAACAGTGTATCTGTTTCACCCAGTGACAAGTGAAAATGTTCATAAATGCAAAAAAGTCCAAACTGTACATAAATTAAAATAGGTGATTTTCCACGTGTCTTCAAAAAAAACTTCAAACTTGAAGCTTCAAACCAACTTGAATCTGCCACCACACCACGTGTTTGCGATCCCACTCCCTCTGAAGAGCACACTCACCAGCTCACAATGCCTCACACTCTCGTGTTTTGGCAGCAGCGTGTTTTACCCACTTCAGGGGTTAATATTGGTCATCAGCTTGCTTGGTTTGTTTAACTCTCAATGTGGTTCCATATGTAAAACAATAAATAAGTGCTCCACATAGTGTAAAACGTATAACAAAATGTATTCACTCTTCACAAACACTTCAATGGTAAAACTCACATTTCAAATATTAAAAACAAGCCTTCAATAAAAACACGGCAAACCAAACTGAGCTGATGTACAGGTGTGCTGCGGTCACGGCGGACCAAAAGTATGTGCATCAACGAAGTGTCTCACCACCTTCCAAGTGTAAGCCTCTGGCGGTGGTATAGCTTCTAAACAAAGTGGCGCCGCATATAAGTACAGTATTTACTTGCTCTGTAGCCTCGTTCCCGACATGTTTCGTCGCATGGACTTATTCATGGGTATGGCTACACAGCCCATCTCACATTGATTTATAGTGGTTGGATAGCTAGTCACATGTGTGCAAAAAGTCATGTGACATGCTGTGTGCGATCATGCGTGAGCTAATATAAACGATCGCATACGTTTCCATCTACCGGCTTTCATAAAAGAAAATAGTAATAATAATAACTGCACAGCTGTACTGAGGGAGTATTATTACTTGCTTAATGCTGCGTTTACATACATTTACTTAAATATTTAAGAATACAGCTAGATGTTACCTTATCTGTTGCTGACGCTGATTCCTGTGCAGAGTATATATCCCCAAGTGTGCATCCTAATGTGTAAGCTGGTACTCTGTATTGTGGATGTTCAGGCTTAAACAATGTCTTTCCCAGTGTCAACCTGTATACTGTATGGATTTGTGTATTGTGGGGGTTCAAGCATAAATAGGGCACTAATTTATAGACTCACTGTCTCATTGAATGAGACTGTGTTAGTCTATATTAGTCCCCGATCTACCAGTGTGCATGCGCCGGCTACGTGTGCGCGCACCTGGCAGGCGCGGCTCTCGCGTGCGCATGCGCGGTCGCTGTGTGCGCGCACGTGTCACAACGAACGACGCGCGCGCACCCCACAATGTTAGGCTCAAGCAGAGACTAATCCAATAGCCAGGATCAGCTCGCGCCTGCGCCATTTACCTCACACAGCGGCGCATCAGCACATATTGTGTGTCCCCACAACCTCCATATATATTACGGAAGTGTACCTTATTGTTATGTACAGGTGGTGGAACTGTTAAGTTCAATTATCACTCATACAAAAATCAGAATACCATCCCCACGTTATAACTTCCTGAATGTGGGTATTCTCAAATGTATAGTGGACCTATAACCCACAAGAAATAGGGGAGGGAGGGATTGGACTATATCGGTACTGTTGAGTAATGTAAACAGGGACTGAAGTAAGGATTTTATAGAAAAAGTAATACATTTTAATAAACAAAACACATTACATGGTCAACACTAAAACAGTATTGAATCACATAAAAACAAGCAAGCACATTAATCCCTCCTGTACAGTTATCAAACTTGACTAAAGAATGCAGGCCTAGGCCCGTAAGCTTGACGTCTGTTTGAGCGTAGGGAGGAGATGTCTCGACCGGTTTCGCAGCATAGGCTGCTTCTTCAGGAGATAGCTCTAAAATAGATATCATTGTTCAGTATATGATATATAAACAGCATTGGTACATGGGGATTTACAATAAGAAAAAAGAGGATGCGTCCACTCACCAGTGCGTATGGAGAGAAGTATCCAACGAGCCCAGAAATGCCTTACCCGGCAGATATGGGGGCATGAGTACATGGACTAGACAATGACAATGAAAGAGGAGGTATAATGTAAGAATAATGGTTGGTCAGTAAGACAGCACCACCCGTGATGGTTTTGGGGTAATTTGTGCATGAAGGTAGTCCCCAGAGAGTAAAGGGAGAGGGGGGGGGGGAAGGTGAAGGGGGGGGAAGGAGAGGAGGGGAAGGGAAGAGGGGGGGGGGAAGGGGAAAGGGGGAGAGGAGGGGGAGGGAAGGGGGAAAAGGGAATGTGAGGCCAAGGATAACATGGGGAGGACTAAAGAAAGGGGGGAGGGGGGGAAGGGGGGGAAGAGAAGGTAGGGGTAGGTAGGATGGGTCAGGGTATTGGGTGAGAGGGGGGGGGGAAAGGGGGGGGGGAAGTGTTGGAGAGAAGTGGGTAGGGAGAACGGGGAGGGCTGGGTAGGCGAATTGGGGAGGAAGAAGGGGGAAGGGGAAAGGGGAAGGGGGGGGGGGGGAAAGAGGAAGGTGATAGGGCGGGGGGGGGAGGGATTGGAAGGGACAAGAAGGAGAAACCAAGGGGGGGGAAAAGGAGGGGGGGGGGACGAGGAAGGGAGAGGTAGGGTAAGGAGTGTGCGAGAAGGAAGGCTGTGCAATTCATGCCAAAGACTAGTGATAGAATTAATGAAACACTTACAAAAAGTATGTATGTCAATGTCAGGCTAGGATAGCGGAACGTGGGGAATATCAGCTGGTTGTAATAGTAGTTAGATGCATGGGGTTGGCAATCGGAATCCAGCTTGTGGGTATGTACTCTTCTAAGTTTACCTCACTTATTATTTAACTTTTACCTCTAATGAGTGGGATTATTATATGTCTCTTGTCTAGACTGTAAATGCTGGACACTGCAACCCCTCAACGGCTGTTTACTTCAATTGCCAACCCCATGCATCTAACTACTATTACAACCAGCTGATATTCCCCACGTTCCGCTATCCTAGCCTGACATTGACATACATACTTTTTGTAAGTGTTTCATTAATTCTATCACTAGTCTTTGGCATGAATTGCACAGCCTTCCTTCTCGCACACTCCTTACCCTACCTCTCCCTTCCTCGTCCCCCCCCCCCCTCCTTTTTCCCCCCCTTGGTTTCTCCTTCTTGTCCCTTCCAATCCCTCCCCCCCCCCCGCCCTATCACCTTCCTCTTTCCCCCCCCCCTTTCCCCTTCCCCCTTCTTCCTCCCCAATTCGCCTACCCAGCCCTCCCCGTTCTCCCTACCCACTTCTCTCCAACACTTTCCCCCCCCCTTCCCCCCCCCCCCTCTCACCCAATACCCTGACCCATCCTACCTACCCCTACCTTCTCTTCCCCCCCCTTCCCCCCTCCCCCCTTTCTTTAGTCCTCCCCATGTTATCCTTGGCCTCACATTCCCTTTTCCCCCTTCCCTCCCCCTCCTCTCCCCCTTTCCCCTTCCCCCCCCCCTTCTTCCCTTCCCCTCCTCTCCCCCCCCCCCCCCCCTTCACCTTCCCCCCCCCCCCTCCCTCTCCCTTTACTCTCTGGGGACTACCTTCATGCACAAATTACCCCAAAACCATCACGGGTGGTGCTGTCTTACTGACCAACCATTATTCTTACATTATACCTCCTCTTTCATTGTCATTGTCTAGTCCATGTACTCATGCCCCCATATCTGCCGGGTAAGGCATTTCTGGGCTCGTTGGATACTTCTCTCCATACGCACTGGTGAGTGGACGCATCCTCTTTTTTCTTATTGTAAATCCCCATGTACCAATGCTGTTTATATATCATATACTGAACAATGATATCTATTTTAGAGCTATCTCCTGAAGAAGCAGCCTATGCTGCGAAACCGGTCGAGACATCTCCTCCCTACGCTCAAACAGACGTCAAGCTTACGGGCCTAGGCCTGCATTCTTTAGTCAAGTTTGATAACTGTACAGGAGGGATTAATGTGCTTGCTTGTTTTTATGTGATTCAATACTGTTTTAGTGTTGACCATGTAATGTGTTTTGTTTATTAAAATTTATTACTTTTTCTATAAAATCCTTACTTCAGTCCCTGTTTACATTACTCAACAGTACCGATATAGTCCAATCCCTCCCTCCCCTATTTCTTGTGGGTTATAGGTCCACTATACGCAGATTCAGCACCTGCGTTACCTGACCTAGTCACCCCTTGCTCTCTTCAAAACTTGATGGATGATGGTACTTATTTAAACTAATTATATTTCTATTAACCTAGACTATACTCACATCACTGACATTCTCAAATGTATAATATATTAAAAACATATACATTCTTTACTGTTAAAAAAAAAAAAAAAACATATACATTAGAACATCAAATCTGAGCACTTATTAAAGGAGCTTTAAACATCATATTGTTAAAGTAAAAATCACTATATCCCCATATTGGTAACAATCATTTTAAATTTTATACATATGAGATTTATAAATTAAAACCTACATTAAAGAATTAAATAAAAAAATTGAATTAAATTAAATAAAAAATAAAAAAAATGGATGAGTAAAATTATTATTTATATTGAATATTCCATACTATCAAAACAATTCCCCCCCAAACTGATCTCGATTTTCTGGAACATTTATACGAGTTTGTGAAGTCCTAAACCCTCCCAACTACATCAACCACTTCTAAGCAAGTGTGGTCATCACGTGAAAATGACATTAAATTTAACTATAATTAAAATCAAAACTTGATTAAAATTGGATTAAATGAAGTCCCCACGCTGATAAACTATTGGTGAGTACTAGGATTACAATTATCACTACTAGACCCCTGCTATTGGTGGGTATTAAAATTATCACTCTAGAACTCCTACTGTCATATATGGATTAAAAGTTGTTAATAAAGCAATTTAAATCCAGTTCTACGTTTAACCCCCGCGGCGTCAAACTTTTCAGTAAAAAAATCCAGCGGGTTTCCCTTTGGCTGAGGTCTCTGACCCTATTTGAACCTCTCCAAGAGGGGTGAATGGTATCTATTCCGCAGAACTGTAAAAGTGTTGGATCCTGATCATGGTTTCTTTAAAGTGTAATGAAACACTATGGAATTGGAAGCCTTTCCTTATATTTGCAAGGTGCTCCGCTATTCGAATTCTCAGTAGTCTTTTCGTTCTACCCACGTAGAGCAACCCACATGGACACCACATGAGATACACAACATGGGTCGAGTTACAAGTGATAAATTCTTCTATTTGAAAAACTTCACCATCTCTATTTGCGATTTCTGTCTTCCCCCTATTGCTGACACGCGTAGTCCTGCAACAAATGCATTTCCTACAAGAGAAAAATCCTTTTAAATTTACTCTCAAGAATTGTCGGTTTGGTGGATCTAAAAGTTTTTTAACAATTCGGTCTCCAAAATTCGGGGCTCTTCTATATATAAATTTTGGTCGACTGTTTAAAATGCCCCCCAAATGCCTATCCCTACATAGTATATGCCAGTGTCTCTCATAAATATTTTGTACCTCTTTATACTGACAGTGAAAGTCTGAGATAAAGTTCAATTGGTGTTGTTCATTTTCTTGTTTATCTTTCTTCTTCAAGCACATCTCCCTCGGGATTAGCGATACGTCATCAATGATTTTGTCTAGTGATTTTTCCGTGTAGCCCTTTTGTGTGAACTTATTCTTTAAAATCAGTGACTGTTGGAGATAATTCTCGACCTTAGTACAATTCCGCCGAATCCTCAACATTTGGCCCTTCGGAATGTTTTTAATCCAAGCAGGGTGGTGTCCACTGTGAATCGGTAGGTAGCTATTACGATCAGTGGGTTTGAAGTAAGCTTTAGTACATAACTTCACACCTTCCTTCTCTATAGTCACATCTAAAAAATTAATGGCTGTTTCACTCACTTGATACTCAAGTTTAATGTTATTGTTGTTCACATTCAGGTCCTCCAGAAACTCTATGATCGATTCCCTAGATCCCTCCCAAATTAATAGGAGGTCATCAATGAATCTCCTATAAAATTTCAGTTGCGGTAAGTTTTTACTGAAAATAGACCTATCCTCCCACTCAGCCATGAAAAGGTTGGCGAGGCTGGGAGCATATTTAGCTCCCATAGCCACGCCAACCTGCTGTGAGAAGAACTGGTCGTCCCACCAAAAATAGTTGTTAGTCATACAATACTCCAACGCATGACCTATGAATCTCTGCCAGGCGCGCACACACGTAGCCGGCGCATGCGCACTGGTAGATTGGGGACTAATATAGACTAACACAGTCTCATTCAATGAGACAGTGAGTCTATAAATGAGTGCCCTATTTATGCTTGAACCCCCACAATACACAAATCCATACAGTATACAGGTTGACACTGGGAAAGACATTGTTTAACCCTGAACACCCACAATACAGAGTACCAGCTTACACATTAGGATGCACACTTGGGGATATATACTCTGCACAGGAATCAGCGTCAGCAACAGATAAGGTAACATCTAGCTGTATTCCTAAATATTTAAGTAAATGTATGTAAACGCAGCATTAAGCAGGTAATAATACTCCCTCAGTACAGCTGTGCAGTTATTATTATTTTCTTTTATGAAAGCCGGTAGATGGAAACGTATGCGATCGTTTATATTAGCTCACGCATGATCGCACACAGCATGTCACATGACTTTTTGCACACATGTGACTAGCTATCCAACCACTATAAATCAATGTGAGATGGGCTGTGTAGCCATACCCATGAATAAGTCCATGCGACGAAACATGTCGGGAACGAGGCTACAGAGCAAGTAAATACTGTACTTGTATGCGACGCCACTTTGTTTAGAAGCTATACCACGGCCAGAGACTTACACTTGGAAGGTGGTGAGACACTTCATTGATGCACATACTTTTGGTCCGCCGTGACCGCAGCACACCTGTACATCAGCTCAGTTTGGTTTGCCGTGTTTTTATTGAAGGCTTGTTTTTAATATTTGAAATGTGAGTTTTACCATTGAAGTGTTTGTGAAGAGTGAATACATTTTGCTATACTTTTTACACTATGTGGAGCACTTATTTATTGTTTTACATATGGAACCACATTGAGAGTTAAACAAACCAAGCAAGCTGATGACCAATATTAACCCCTGAAGTGGGTAAAACACGCTGCTGCCAAAACACGAGAGTGTGAGGCATTGTGAGCTGGTGAGTGTGCTCTTCAGAGGGAGTGGGATCACAAACACGTGGTGTGGTGGCAGATTCAAGTTGGTTTGAAGATTCAAGTTTGAAGTTTTTTTTGAAGACACGTGGAAAATCACCTATTTTAATTTATGTACAGTTTGGACTTTTTTGCATTTATGCACTTTTTCACTTGTCACTGGGTGAAACAGATACACTGTTGCTATTGAATTATACGTCAAGTTATATAGTTGGGCGTAGAAATCTCTAAACATGTTTGCTATCTTCGAAGAGTGCACCACTGCTGCTCCTGCTGTTGTATTGAGCTTATGTACGTGGCCCGCATCTTTCTGGCGTTTGAGGGCTCTGGCTAACAGTCTCCCGCATTTGTTGCCAAATTCATAGAACTTGTGCGACAAGTGGCGTAGGCGAGCTTTAATTTTAGAGTCCAAGAGTCCCGCTAGTTCCTGTCTAAGGGAGTGTAGTTCCGTCGGCTGTGAGGGAGTGACATTCTTTTTATGTACTAGTTCCGCAGCGTGTATCCTAGCTAAGAGCTTCTGCATTTCTCCTTCCCTGGCTCTCTTCAGTCGAGTCCCCTGAGAAATCAGTTCACCCCTCACCACTGCTTTGTGACCCTCCCAGACTGAGCCCATGCTAACTTCGTCCGGTAGGTTCTCCTTGAAATACAGGGAGATAGTATCCAGCACCCCCTTCAATGCCACCGCGTCGTCCAGAATGCCGTCGTTCAAGCGCCAGTTCTACGTCCGTGCCTCCGTAAACAGTGGACGCAGGGAGATGGAGACAGGCGCGTGGTCAGATATTGTAATGGAGCCTATGGAGGCTTTCGTTAGAGAGTCTAGGCAGTATTGATCCAGCAACAGAAGATCTATACGTGTATAGACCCTGTGAGTGGACGAGAAGTAGCTATAGTCCCTGTCAGTCGGGTGGAGAATTCTCCAGCAATCAACCAAATGATGGGTCTGTAGGGACTTCTTAAAGTGCTTCAGAAAGGCATAGGAGTGTGTTGAGCGGCCTTGGGATGTATCTATCTGGGGGTCCGGGCTAACGTTAAAATCCCCCCCCCTAAAATTAATTGACCCTCGCGGAAGGATGCAAGGGCTTCCAACGTCGCGTCTAGGAAGGTGAGCTGTTTACTATTAGGGGCGTACACGGCTGCAAGCGTGAATCTTTGATTATAAATGGTGCCTTTAACAAATACATATCTGCCTGCCGGATCCAGCATTTGGTCCGTCATAATAAAGGGACAGTGTTTATGGACAGCTATGGCCACTCCCCCCGATTTAGGACGTGGAGAGTTACTAAGGTACCATGCCTTGTAAATGTGTGTGGGTAGGCGGGGGACCGAGTAAGCATGAAAATGTGTTTCCTGCAAGAAAACAATATGTGCCCCCATACGTTTCAGCTCAAGCCACAACTTACTGCGTTTCGCCGGGGAGCCCAGGCCTCGAACATTGTAGGATACGACCTTTAGATCAGCCATGATGGGAATTTAGAGGGTCGAGCCAGTGGCCCAGGTCCAGGGGGGAGAGGACATCAACAGCACGCCCACACCCAAGGCAATGAACACTGCGAGCACTCAGGTACATGCAGGATCCTGGAAGACAAACCATAGTTACAGCGGATGTGATAAACATGGTGAAGGAAGAAAGCATAAGAACTGAAACAAAAATAAGAGCATAGATAAATAAAATACATATTGCCCTATGGGTCGGGGAACCCCACCCCCCCCCCCCCAAGAAAGGGGAACGGTGGGGTCCAGCGAGCAGGAGCATTTCCCAAAAAGGGAGCATCACTCCAAGGAGTAGTCCTACTGGGGGGTAGTGGTAAAGCACGCAGAGCAAGTCCACCGTGCGACCCACCAACAGTATATATGGCTCAATCTACCCATGTAAAGCTGAATAAGCGTACGCAGCAGTAACAAACATGGGGTAGAGAGTCTGCTGCAAAGTGGAACGGCAGCGATGAGGGAAGCTTCAAATATAACCGAACAAGTTCTTTCCAGCCATCAGCGAGGGGGAACGTTTCTCAGGCTTCCTCTCGTGGGGGGCGCCCAGGTGATCCATGTTCAGACATGCTTCTTCTGTTCCCGCGTCGGCGTCTGCGACGGCCTTGCTGCCATTGTTCAGGACGTCTGGGGAGAGGGATAGCTGGTGACACCCTCCAGTCTGGAATGTCCACGGGGGGTAGGCCCAGATTAGGGTTGCCACCTGTCTGGGATTAACCCGGACAGTACGGGTTTTGAGACATGTGTCCGGGGCTCTGGCTGCCTCAGACCCGGACACATCATTCAGCTCTCTGTGCAGTGTGCCTTGCTTGGATAGTGACAGGCTGCCCTCTAATTAACTTCCCGAACTTAACGAATTACAGTAATGTAATGCCCGCAGCTTGTGCGGGGTATCTTTGTTCCCGCACGCCGCCTGTGAGCTCCACAGCCTCCACTTTTCATTGCGGGGCAGAGCCGACATCTCTCCACGCTGTCCCCAGCTGTACAGACTAGTACAGAGAGAGTGCTGTGCTGTGGTCTGTGAAGTGAAACTGACCCGCCCCTCCTCCTCCTTCTGCTGTGATGTTTTCCTGTGTACACAGAGGAGGAGGGGAGGAGAAGGGTCACCACGATGCCGACAACGCTGCTGGACTGATATCTATCAACTAATCCACAGTGAGTGTTCCAGAGGTGGGGGTATGTACAAGAGGGTGAGGGGGGAACTAGCCTACAGTTCACTTTGAGTGATTGAGGGGATATCTTCTAGGGGGCATTTTAGTATCTCTGCTACAAGGGGGCTTGGATATGAAATCCACCCCCCTTAGCACATATTCCCCCCCCCCCCCCCCCCAATATTAAAGAGATGATGTCTGCCACAGAGTGGGTGGCCCTTGGCACCCCACAAGAGATGTGGAAAATTGCTGCCGGTGCCCATACTAGTGCTCCCCTTCCAAACAAGTTAGTGGAGCAAAGTGTGGGTTCCAGGTCACAGGGCAGGTTCACACTGAAAACACAGGAACGTGCTGTGCGTTCTGTGCGATTCACATGTGACCCAGGTGCAATTTTAGCCCTGTTATGTCTGCAGTCTCGGACCGTCTCCTGTACCATGTCTGCAGTCTCTGACCGTCTCCTGTACCATGTCTGCAGTCTCTGACCGTCTCCTGTACCATGTCTGCAGTCTCTGACCGTCTCCTGTACCATGTCTGCAGTCTCTGACCATCTCCTGTACCATGTCTGCAGTCTCTGACCATCTCCTGTACCATGTCTGCAGTCTCTGACCGTCTCCTGTACCATGTCTGCAGTCTCTGACCGTCTCCTGTACCATGTCTGCAGTCTCTGACCGTCTCCTGTACTATGTCTGCAGTCTCTGACCATCTCTTGTACCATGTCTGCAGTCTCTGACCATCTCCTGTACCATGTCTGCAGTCTCTGACCGTCTCCTGTACCATGTCTGCAGTCTCTGACCGTCTCCTGTACTATGTCTGCAGTCTCTGACCATCTCTTGTACCATGTCTGCAGTCTCTGACCGTCTCCTGTACCGTGTCTGCAGTCTCTGACCGTCTCCTGTACCATGTCTGCAGTCTCTGACCATCTCTTGTACCATGTCTGCAGTCTCTGACCGTCTCCTGTACCATGTCTGCAGTCTCTGACCGTCTCCTGTACCATGTCTGCAGTCTCTGACCGTCTCCTTACCATGTCTGCAGTCTCTGACCGTCTCCTGTACCATGTCTGCAGTCTCTGACAGTCTCCTGTACCATGTCTGCAGTCTCTGACCGTCTCCTGTACCATGTCTGCAGTCTCTGACCGTCTCCTGTACCATGTCTGCAGTCTCTGACCGTCTCCTGTACCATGTCTGCGGTCTCTGACCCTCTCCTGTACCATGTCTGCAGTCTCTGACCCTCTCCTGTACCATGTCTGCAGTCTCTGACCGTCTCCTGTACCATGTCTGCAGTCTCTGACCGTCTCCTGTACCATGTCTGCAGTCTCTGACCGTCTCCTGTACCATGTCTGCAGTCTCTGACCGTCTCCTGTACTATGTCTGCAGTCTCTGACCATCTCTTGTACCATGTCTGCAGTCTCTGACCGTCTCCTGTACTATGTCTGCATTCTCTGACCGTCTCCTGTACCATGTCTGCAGTCTCTGACCGTCTCCTGTACTATGTCTGCAGTCTCTGACCGTCTCCTGTACCATATCTGAAGTCTCTGACCGTCTCCTGTACCATGTCTGCAGTCTCTGACCGTCTCCTGTACCATGTCTGCAGTCTCTGACCGTCTCCTGTACTATGTCTGCACACTCTCTGACCATCTCCTGTACTATGTCTGCAGTCTCTGACCATCTCCTGTACTATGTCTGCAGTCTCTGACATCTCCTGTATCATGTCTGCAGTCTCTGACTGTCTCCTGTAGTATGTCAGCAGTCTCTGACCATCTCTTGTATCATGTCTGCAGTCTCTGACCGTCTCCTGTAGTATGTCTGCCATCTCTGACCGTCTCCTGTAGTATGTCTGCAGTCTCTGACCATCTCCTGTATCATGTCTGCAGTCTCTGACCATCTCCTGTAGTATGTCTGCAGTCTCTGACCATCTCCTGTATCATGTCTGCAGTCTCTGACCATCTCCTGTAGTATGTCTGCAGTCTCTGACCATCTTCTGTATCATGCCTGCAGTCTTTGACTGTCTCCTGTAGTATGTCTGCAGTCTCTGACCATCTCCTGTATCATGCCTGCAGTCTTTGACTGTCTCCTGTAGTATGTCTGCAGTCTCTGACCATCTCCTGTATCATGTCTGCAGTCTCTGACTGTCTCCTGTAGTATGTCTGCCATCTCTGACCACCTCCTGTATTATTGTATGCAGTTTCTTACCATCTCTTGTACTATATCTTCAGTTTCTTACCATTTCCTGTAGTATGCCTGCAGTCTCTGACCGTCTCCTGTACCATGTCCAGACACTCTCTGACAATCTCCTGAGAGGACCATCTGACTGAGCCCTGTACTGTGCACCTGAGTGGTGGTCAGTGACAACGTAGCAAGGCCAGCCTGCGGGGGATTACTGATGTAGGGGGCAGTGAATACAGTAAGGTAATGGGGCACTGATATAAAGGTTAACCTCATATATCAGGAAAAGGGAGGTTTGGGACTTTAAATGAGGCACATATGCCATGTGCCTCCATCCCTACTAATGTTTAGAAAAAAAGAGAAGAGGTAGGACTTTAAATGAGAAGGATGACTTGGTGGAGGCAAATTGAAATAGAAAAAATATACATTTTATTGCTGAAGGTAACATGTTAAATATGGTAGAATGGAAACCACATATAAAATAAGTAGTAACTCCGCCCACACGTAACATACAAGTGTGGGATGAATGAAGGAGTTGACATACATATGATACTTCTAAGGCAATTGATTGTATTCTTGTATTAAATAAATTCATATATATACACATGTATCATATACACAGCACTGACAGCAGGAGTAAAGAAAATAAATAGTAAGACCATAATAAATAAATACATAAGTATCAAAATTGATAATCTACTGCAGATCAAGGTTCATGTGTCCATTACAGACACAGGTCAGCATCACTTGTGCCCGACGCGTTTCGTGTAGAGACACTCTTCAGGGGCGGATGCTGGGGTATGTCTGCAGGGTGTAAGAAAATATATGATATAACATTAGTCTAATTTTAATTGGTAATATAAAGGGAAGGTAACTTGGCCCATCCCATATACTCACAAAAGGGTCCAATAGGGTATACTGCCGTGGCCATGCAACTAGGGTCCCCAAAATAGTCCTCCCCGGGAGCTGAGGTGGCTGCAGCCCCGTGCCGCAGGGCACATCCAACAGACCCCCAGATGGCCCATGACACAAAAATTTAGAAGACTATTTTGGGGACCCTAGTTGCATGGCCACGGCAGTATACCCTATTGGACCCTTTTGTGAGTATATGGGATGGGCCAAGTTACCTTCCCTTTATATTACCAATTAAAATTAGACTAATGTTATATCATATATTTTCTTACACCCTGCAGACATACCCCAGCATCGGCCCCTGAAGAGTGTCTCTACACGAAACGCGTCGGGCACAAGTGATGCTGACCTGTGTCTGTAATGGACACATGAACCTTGATCTGCAGTAGATTATCAATTTTGATACTTATGTATTTATTTATTATGGTCTTACTATTTATTTTCTTTACTCCTGCTGTCAGTGCTGTGTATATGATACATGTGTATATATATTAATTTATTTAATACAAGAATACAATCAATTGCCTTAGAAGTATCATATGTATGTCAACTCCTTCATTCATCCCACACTTGTATGTTACGTGTGGGCGGAGTTACTACTTATTTTATATGTGGTTTCCATTCTACCATATTTAACATGTTACCTTCAGCAATAAAATGTATATTTTTTCTATTTCAATTTGCCTCCACCAAGTCATCCTTCTCATTTAAAGTCCTACCTCTTCTCTTTTTTTCTAAACCTCATATATCAGTACCCCCCCTCCCACCTTACCTTAGTGCATTCACTCTGCAGAAGGTGCTCTATGGTGACCAGAGTCCCCCCCCACATTAGAGTTTCCATTTTAAATGCAAGTGGAACCTCTGTGCATAATGACATAAACGGGACCTCTCCCTGTACCATCCATATATACAGTCCTCACTCCCCCCATACAATACGCACACATACTTAGGCTCTGTATCATGCCCAGCTTAACTATCCTCAGCCAATGCCTTACATGAGGACTCCCCTGTCCCCCCAAAATTACACTGGGAGGCTCCCCACCATACATTACATACTACATATACACTATATTGTACATTACACACGTCTGCACTATATGCAATTGGCTACACCCAGTTTTCACCGCTGCGCGTGCCACATTACTACTTCCCTAGGGCACACAGAGGTGTCCCGGGTATTTTACAATCTCATAGTCTATGCTACAAAAAAAATGCCAAGCCCCGCTGAAGTGTTCGGGTTTGGCTCGAAGAAAAGGTGGCAACCCTGGCCCAGATCCTCCAGGAAGCGGGGTAGATCAGCTTTAGTGCGCAGGGTATATTGCCTGCCCTCCTTAGTTGCAGAGAGGCTGAATGAAAAGCTCCATCTATAAGGCAGTTGGGCATCTTGCAGGGATGCCAGCAGTGGCTTAAGTGCCCGGCGTTGCATCAAGGTGCGTCTTGATATGTCTGGTAAAAAAGTCAGTTTGGCGCCATCAAAGTCCACGTGCCGGACTCCCCTGAATTGGTTCATGATACGCTCCTTAAGCGAGTACTTATGCAGCTTACATATAATGTCCCTGGGCCTTTCCGGGTCATCTGAGGGGGGTCTTAGGGCCCTATGTGCCCGGTCAATTTCAATGTGTTCAGGGGCCTGTCGGCCTAGTATCTGCTGAAAGACCCCCTGCAAAGTAGGCACAATGTCCCTTGGTCCAGTTGCGGCTCCTATTTTCAAAATCGTCCATTTGATCTAGCAAGGCCTCCAGCCTGCGATCCTGTCTTTCACATCGGTCATTCAAAGCTTGCAGGGTGGGGGCAGTTTCATCCCACTGAGCCTCCAATGTTTCCACTCTCCCCCCCAGGTGGGCTGTATCAGCTTGCAGGTTTTCAATGTCCTGTCTCAGGGCCTTCTCTACCCTATTGGCAAATCTCTCCAGGTCTGCTGCGGTGGGGAGGGATAGAATGTGGGAACATATGTTCTTATCCTCCCATGGATCTCCCCTATCTGTGGGCCCTTCCATGCTATCCGACCCTGAGGGAGAGGAAGGGGCCGGTGGTGACAGCACAGGCATGTGTGGGGAGCCGGTGGGGGAGGCTGATGCGGCCGCGTGGGTGCTGGGCACCATCTTGGCGGTACTTGCCGGTTCGTTGTGGGCCCCAAAGTAATTGTCCAGGGACTCGGACCGGTTCCTCTGCGACCTCTGTGGCTGCGGGGATGTCTTCCGTTTCGGTGGCATCGTTGAGCTGCGGAATAGGTCCCTCTGGAGCCGCTGTTCAGGCTCTGTATGCGGTGGGTCTCACGGAGCTCAGCACAAGCACGTCCTCACTCGCGCATGCCGTAGCCATGCCCCGGAAGTCTCATCTTCTAATAAAATAATTCTAGTGGATGTCATATTCATAACCATTACACCGTACTTCATTGTAAATAATGAGGAAAATATATAAATAGATGTCACACAAAATACTAGGGAAAAAAGGTGCACTAACCATACTAGTTCCAATCAGAATCCAAATAGGGGTGTTCGTGGAACGTCAGTCCAATCTTACTATTTGAACACCACACCAAGGGCAATTTCCACTGATAAGCTAAATAAACTAAGAGAAAAAAAGGGGATATATCTTTTATGTTTTACATATCCTCAACTCAAAGAAGACTCAAACATATTAAAATCCCTAAACTAGAAAGAAATGTAATTTTTAAATTGTATATACACATTCCAAAGACCTAAATAATGAATATGATGTTACCCATTATTACTAGTAATTAGACAAGGCATTTTTACATTTCTATCCCCCCCACTCCATTCTTCCATTGCCTTTCCACCTCCCCTCTCCCTTCCCTCATTTCCCTTTCTTGCCTTTTTTGCCCCCGCACGCCACCCTCTTCTCCTACCCCCTTTTTCTTTGCTTCTCCTCTCCCCCCCCATCCCCCACTTCTTTTTCTTATTCTTCTTCCCTTGCCTTACCCCATTTTTTGTCCTTCCTCTGTATTTTTTTTTTTTTTTTACTTTCCACCCCCACACACACTGCCTTCTTTTCATATATTCTCTTGTTTTCTGTCTACTCACTATTCTTACCTTCCCTTACACATCCCCCCCTTATTCCCTCAGCCCTATACCCTCTCCCCACCAATGCTACCATCCTACCCCCTCCATATTCCCCTATCCTTTTCTTAAGGAGGGTGCCCTGTAGGATGGTTAAACGCATTGAAAGTGAGGTGTGGGCAGATTAGATACACAGGGTCCATACAGTTCGAAATTTGACATGTGTGTCTTTGAGTATGCTAACAAAGTTAACCAGGAAAGAGTTTAACTTCTGCAAATTGCATGAATTGTTTTTCCATAGCCATCGATGGCCAGCTTAAAGTGATTGTAAACTCTTGTTTTTTCTCCTATAAAAATAACAAACATGTTATACTTTATGCTATGTTGCAGTGGTTTTGTACTTAGCAGCCTGGATTCTCCTCCTCTTGGGTCCCACTTCTGTGATTCTGGCCCCTTCCTCCTGCTCAGTGCCCCCACAGCAAGCAGCTTTCTATGGGGGCACCCAAGCCAAGTCACAGCTCCCTGTGTCCATTCAGACACGGAGCCCCGGCCCTGCCCCCTCTCTCCCCTGATTGGCTAGCTTACTTTGACAGCAAATGGAACCACTGCTGTGTCTCAGCCAATCAGGAAGTAAAATCTCGGATGACTGAGACACTCCTTGACATTGCTGGAGAGAGAGGGACCTCAGGTAAATATTAGGGGACCTGAGGGGGGCTGCGGCACACAGAATGATTTTTTATCTTAACCACTTAAGCCCCAGACCATTTGGCTGGCCAAAGACCAGGGCACATTTTGCGATTCGGCACTGCGTCAATTTAACTGACAATCGCTCTGTCGTGCGACGTGGCTCCTAAACAAAATTGACATCCTTTTTTTCCAACAAATAGAGCTTACTTTTGGTGGTATTTGATCACCTCTGCAGTTTTTATTTTTTGCGCTATAAACAAAAATAGAGCGACAATTTTGAAAAAAATGCAGATCTCATCTTATCGGTTGTAAACTCGATTTAAACACCGTCAATCCTAACAACACATTAAATATGTAGAAGTTGGCCTCCTGCAATGTATGTTAATGGGAAAAGGATTTAGCCTGTCCCCAGCTTTTCTGTTGGGACAGATCACACTAAACTTGTTATGAATTGTTTGCAGTCAGCAATGACACCTTTTACTAAGAAACATCTAACAGGTAAGACATTTCTTTATTATTATTTTTTTTTTTTTTTAGCTAAGTGAAGTGGTATTTTCTCAAATGTAACTGCAAAAGTGGAAATACACTTTAACCACCTCAAGACCAGACTGTTTCACTTCCTTCCTGCCAGGGCCATTTTTCAGATTTCAGCTCTGTCACACTTTGAATCATAATTGCTCAGTCATGTAATCACCACAAATTTTTTTGTTATTTGCTTTATAACAGAAGACAGATCAAAAAGTTTTAAGGGGGGGGGGGGGGCGTGGCTACCGCGCAACTGAATGGACGCGTGATCATTCAGCTCCGCTCCAGAGTCAAGAACTGGAGGCTTTAGCGATCATATCGCCGCTCGAAATCCACCCTAAACAGATCCGGTGGTGTGGGTGAGGACCGGGGATGGCCCGCAAGAGGAAAGGAACGGCGCAATTGAACAAATTGCAGGATTTCTTTCAGCAGAAAGGCCGAGGCCAAATCCAAGATGGCGCCGGCTCCGGGAGCTGCTCTCCCTCCTCAGTGAACAGCCCGCGCTCCGCAGCATCCAGCCCAGGATCGCAACAGAGCCCGGATCACAGTACACCGGGTGCATCTACTCCAGTATCCCGCAGCCCTGCCAAATCGAAGCCTCGATTAGAGCAGGACCTTCAACAAAGCCGCACACTGCAGGACAGCATGGAAGAGACAAGGGAGCTGGTGGATCCTTTCACGGCCTTCCCCACCACGGGTAAGCCTGTTTCCGACACCACTTTAAAGGACATGTTAGTCTCCCTCCGCAGCTCTATGCACGCAGACATTATGCAATGTGTCACCAGTTTTAAAGCAGAGCTGGGAGCGGTGGGGGGCAGAGTTTCCCATATAGAAAAGAAAATGGGGGAGCTTGCGGAGTCCCACAATACACTCATTGATGCCCATAACGACCATGATGGGGAACTGGAATGGTTGAGGTCAAAGGTCGCCGACCTCGAGGACAGGTCGAGACGCAACAATGTGAAAATTAGGGGGGTCCCTGAGACAGTCCTCCCGACACAATTGCATCAGTATGCACTTGACCTAATTAAAACGTTTCTACCTGCAGTACCCGACACAGACCTACATGTGGACCGCATCCACAGACTGCCAAAACCCTCGCATCTGCCTGATAACATTCCACGTGATATCTTGATGCGGGTCCACTTTTACCAAACCAAAGAACAGCTGATGGCGGCCTTTCGCAAAAACCAACAACCGCCGGACAGGTTTGCGCACATTCAGTTATTCGCTGATCTATCTCAGCATACTATGAAAAAGCGCAAATCACTCCTGCCGGTGACGAAGGCGCTTCGCAACCACAACATTCCCTACAGATGGGGCTACCCTGTCAAATTGACAATCACACACGAAGGCACCACTACCACTATCTCTGATGTGGATAAAGGGTTCTCCCTGCTCAAATCTTGGGACATCATACCTGAACACCCGCCGGAAACATCCTCTCGTCCACAGCACTCAGGCGTTCATTCTGAGTGGCAGACGGTGACAAAAAAGAAGAATAAGAAACAACACGATGCTAAAGCTTCCAAGAACAAATCGTAAACCAAATCTACACAATAGCAGTTCTTGAACTCTGGAGTTCTCAGTTGTGAACCTCTATTTCACCCCTTCAAGTTATAGGCAATTGCTGTGCCCTCAAGTTCAAATGCGTATATGTTTTCATATTGCGTTGTTTGCTTTTTTACAGACTTATACTAACCCTTATTTCCATCCTGATCCTCCCCCCTCTCATCTGGTCCGATCGACATCCCGACTACGCCATCGTCATCCCAATGGAAGCAGAAAATCTCTGCAGAGATACCTTCAATCCATGTCAAGGGACATCTTGGCTGCCTCCACCTTCCCAAAGGTATGACTATTATCTTCTCACACCACACTCCAATGGCAGTTAACATAATATCGTTCAATGTGAACGGCCTTAACCACCCAGCTAAAAGATCTGCGGTGTGGAAAGAAGCTCTTAAACTGCAGGCTGACGTCCTGTGCCTTCAAGAGACACACTTCTTGCACAGCGACCCCCCGAGGTTCTGCCATAAGAACTTTCCCCACATCTTCTCAGCATCAGCTTCTTCTAAGCAAAAGGGGGTCCTCATTACTATAAGAGACTCTGTAACATTCACTCTGACGTCCTCCATAGTCGACCCTGAGGGCAGGTTCCTAATCATTACTGGTGAGATAAACAGCAAACCATTTACTATTGTGAACCTCTACGCCCCCAACTCTCACCAACTACGGTTCCTCCGTAGACTTTATACCAGAATCTCTCAAGTCAAAAAAGGCTCCTTGATTGTCTGTGGGGACCATAACCTTTTGCCTGACCATACAATGGACACAACATCGTCGGCCAAACGGCCGCCTCCCCCACTTCAACCCCTACTCAATGCTGAGGACATCTATGACGTCTGGAGGTGCCAACATGCCGACGAAAGAGACTACTCCTACCACTCGCCCAGGCACAATTCATACTCCAGGATTAACCTGATCCTGGTGGATAAAGTTCTTCTGCAGGCTGTGTCCTCCTCCATCATCCATAGCATTACTTGGTCAGACCATTCTCCAGTCTCTATCACAGTGGTGGAGGGTCACACGCCAAGTCCTGCATACATTTGGCAAGCAAACTCTAGGATCTTTAGCAATCCCTCGCATGTTAAACACCTAGAAAAAAATCTAACTGACTTTTTTGCAATTAACAATGCTTCTGTTTCAGATACTAATACAGTTTGGTGTGCCCATAAGGCGTTTGTCAGAGGTTTGATCTTACAGATATGTGCAAGGGAGAAGAGGCAGAGAACACAGAAATTAGACCTTCTTATTAAGGAAATTAACACCTTAGATATGGCTAACAAGAAAAATTCCAATCCCCAATCAGCCCAAAAATTGTCTCGGCTCCGTTCTGATCTCAGGCTTCTCCTTGTTCAACAATTTGATAAGCATGTGCATTACCTGAAATTATCCCATTACTCATCGGGTAACAGGGCGGGTAAATATCTTGCACAGAGACTTAAGGCAGCCAGGTCCAAAGCTAAAATTGCTAACCTGTTACATCCCACGAGTAAGGCTAAGTTGTTCAACCCCAAAGACATTGCCAATTCCTTCGCTGCATATTACTCGTCCCTGTATAACCTAGCCAAGGATGATAACACTACCCAGCCAACAGACCAGAACATCCAATCCTTTCTAGCTAATATAAGTCTCCCCTCTCTTACCCCGATGCAACTTGAGACCCTGAATGCTCCAATCTCCGAAACTGAGATCAGAAAGGCTATCAAGGAACTTCCATCAGGCAAATCCCCAGAGCCTGACGGGCTCCCCAATGACTACTACAAGTCGTTACAAACATCCCTAACTCAGCCCCTCCAACAGATATTCAATGCTGCTGTGTCCTCTGCCTCTTTCCCCCAGGAAATGTTGAAAGCATTTGTAGTAACCATTCCCAAACCAGGCAAGGACCCTACAACCCCCCCCCCCCCCCTAACTTCAGACCGATATATTTGCTTAATACAGATGTCAAATTGTATGCAAAAATAATAGCCCATAGACTGCTTCAAGTACTACCTACCCTCATTGGGCCGGACCAATCCGGCTTTACGCCGGGTAGGCAGGCCTCTGACGCCACCAGGAGAGTTCTAGACGTTATGCAATATGCACAAGCCTGTCGGACGCCTTCTCTGCTCCTCTCGTTGGATGCGGAGAAGGCGTTCGACAGGGTGCATTGGGGATACATGAAACATACACTTCTGAAATTTGGCTTCACAGGGCCAATACTGTCCGCCATTCTCGCCCTATACTTATCTCCTTGCTCCCAGGTCTATACCTCAAACATGCTTTCAGATACTTTTACCATTACCAATGGTACGAGGCAGGGCTGCCCACTTTCCCCCTTCATATTTAATCTAATGATTGAACCACTAGCAGAAAAAATCAGATCTCACCCCAACATCTCAGGATTTAATATCCAGGGGCAGTCCCATAACATAAACCTATTTGCAGACGACATAATCCTTTTTTTAACTTCACCGGAACACTCTCTACAACATGCCCATGACACTCTTATCGACTTTAGCAATATTTCCTTCTATAAAGTCAACTGCACAAAATCCACCATTCTGGAACTAGGGATCCCACCCTCGGTTAAAACTCACCTTCAACGGTCCTTTCCCTATGTCTGGAGCAGCAATAGCAGCACTTACCTTGGAATTAAACTAACCAAAAATCTCCAAGACCTGGCAGCAGCAAACTGCTTACCCTTAATAGACAAACTATCTAAAGAGACCAAAAGGCTGTCTAACACCGAATTAACTTGGACCGGATGCCTAGCGTCGTTCAAGATGCTGTTGCTGCCTCAGATCCTGTACATTTTTAGAACCTTAGCAGTCCCAGTCCATAAGACTCACTTCAAAGCCCTTAACTCTTTAATGACCTCATACATCTGGAAATCCAAGAGACATAGGTGCTCAAAAGCCCTGCTAATAAAACATAGATCGGTGGGAGGGATGGGCCTAGTTGACATAGAGGATTACTTCAGAGCTGCCTCCCTCACACAGATATCCAAATGGCTCAACCCTTCTCCGGACCATCTCTGGTGCGGCATTGAACAGTCCCTACACCCTATAACAACTTAAAAGAACTACTCATGGTGGATACCTGGGAAAAGTTTTCATTGAAGACCCTTCCCCTTTCCATTCAGGCGGCTCTGTGGGCCTGGAGGGAGTTGGGGCAAGTCTCAACAAGCACTGACGACCTGGTTGCCATTGCGTTTCCAATTAATACATTGTCCCATGTGGTTCCGAACTTGAACGTCTCGAGCTGGTCTGACAGGGGGATCTTAACCTTAGACGACCTGTTCGACAATGAGAATTTAATCCCTTTTGCCCTGCTTAAACAAAAGTTTTGCCTACCAAGCACTGACCACTACAAATATATCCAAATAGCACACTTCCTCCGAGCGGTCAAGACTCGCCACATTGCCCTTCCTAGGGTCGCGTGGCGTTTCTTCACTAGTATCCCTACGCCCGCCAAGGGGATTTCACTATTTTACAACTTATTTCAGAGTAAAATGACATTCACAAAATCACGTCCCTTTATAAAATGGGAAGCTGACTTAGGTACCTCTTTCACGGACAAGCAATGACAATGCTCCTTAAGCACGGTGTACAAGGCCTCCAAATGTGTCAACCACTGGGAGCTGTCTCAGAAGATAGCTCTCAGATGGTATCTTACGCCATACAGGCTATGTAAATTTGGAGCACTGACTTCCCAGCTATGTTGGAGAGGATGTGGAGCGGTTGGTAACCTTCTCCACATGTTCTGGACATGTAAACACCTATACAGTTACTGGAACTCTATCTTTCGTACCATATCAAGCATTACTGGTGTCCTAACCAAACCTAACCCAGGTTTGGCGGTGTTAAACCTAGGGATAGATAACTTCCCTATAGAATTTAGAACTGTAATCACACATATTCTTTTGGTGGCTAGAACCCTAATCGCAAAACACTGGAAGGACAACAATGCACCAAATGTGTCAGAAGTTATAGCCAACACTAGAACTCATTATGCATATGAAGCCTTGCTAGCTGGGAAGTCAGGTAACTCTAACATATTTAATAGGCACTGGGAATGTTGGACCTCCTGGTCGAAACATAATTAATGATATAACCTTCTTTACCTTCACTCTATACGGATGGTTGTGCTTGATGTCGTTCAGACCAATCCCCCCCCCCCCCCTCCCCCCCAACCCCTCTCCCCTTTATCCTCCCCTTTCCCTCCTATCCTCCCCCTTCCTTTTGTTATGTAATTAAAAAGTTCTTTATCCCACTCCTATTAGGGGTACTTGCCGGTACTAAGTGTTGTCTATCAGCTGTCAACTTTTATGATATGTTGTATTTCTCCAGGCAAACTATCAGAGCTAATGTCCTCCCTTGTATACTTACACTGTGCAGTACCGTATCTTGTTTGTACATTGTTTTTCTTTTCCAATAAAAACTATTTACACAAAAAAAGTTTTGAGGGAAAAAAGTTTTCTTTGTTTTTGTTATAAAGTTTTACAAATAAATGAACTTTCGTCATAAATTTTAAACCAAAATGTATTCTGGTAAAAATAACTAAAATCAGTGTATATTATTTAGTACGTGTGAAAGTTATAGAGTCTACAAACTATATATGATAATTGATTAGCGACTGCTTATCTTATTTTTGAGGCCCTAAAATGACAGGACAGTACAAATACCCCCACCCCCCAAATTACCATTGTTTTACATTTTACACCACAAAAGACATTCTTCTACTCCTCCAAAGTATATATACCACGTGTGTGTGACTTTTTTAAAGCCTAAACTCAAGAAGAATCTTTAGGCTTTCAAGGAGCATAAATTACACATCTAATTTTCTGACTATGTATCACATTTTTAGAGGCCCTGGAGAACCAGGACTGTGCAAACACCCACAAAATAACAACATTTTGGAAAGCAAGCACCCCCAGCATGTTTTTTTTTTTAAGAGGCATAATAAGTCTTTTGAAAATATAATTTTTTGCCACAAGTTTTTGGAAATTTATTTTTTACACAACATAGTCAAGTAATAAGATATTTCTAACACATAGCATAGGCATACCTAGAATTATACAACAAAACACATTCTACTACATCTCCAGAGTATTGCAATACCACATGTGTGAGACCTTTTCACAGCCTAGCCACATAGACGGAGGGACTACCTGTCATATATTTGGAGGCCCTGGAGCACCAGGATGGTAGGAACACCCACAAAATGACAACATTTTCAAGCGTAAACACCCCAAGGTATTTTTTAAGAAGCATGGTGAGTCTTTGGGTGACTTCTCTTTTTTGACACAAGTTTTTGGAAAATGCGGAAAGAAAATCAAAATGAATGTTTTTTACAGAAAGTTTTCAGTTTTAAAGGATATTTTTCACACTCAACATGGACATGCTTAAAATTACACCCCAAAACACACAAACAGCTACTCTTTACCGAGGATACCACAAACTTTTTCACTGTTTGGACTGAATATATATCGGACATTGCATCTTGTGTATCACAAAAATCAACCAATAGTTTAAAAACCAATATACTATAATGGTCATTTCTGTAGGTGTGAATGAGACCTTATGGTGGCACTGGGATTGGTGAGGTGGTGATCAGTAACACAGTAACTGGCTGTACTATTATGCCTCGTTCATGCGGGGGGTGTATCAATGCATACCCTGTGTGAGGGCTGTGTTTACCTGCACAGAGGTTCTGTGAAGGCAGTCCCATTGATGTATATTGTCACATAGTGGCTGCATGAACACAGCTGCTGCTCCTAATCTAACATCCCCAAACTCACACTATGTGCTTGGGCCTTGCACTAGAGCTGCACAATTAATCGTTAAAAAATCGTGATCTCCATTCAACCCCTTCACAATCTCTATTGCAGAGTTTCCCGACTCTTTCATGTAACAAGTGTAGAGACTTCTCTGCTTACTCCGCTGTCAAAAGAAAAAAAAACGGGCAGTCTGCCAAGTTTGTATCAACATTGTCAGTGCTAGTAGATAACTAGAAACATTGCAACTCTTATTTCTTAGTTGCTAGCACCAAGTGGCCCCAAGATACGGGGCCCCAAAGTCGGTTCGGAAAATTACATTTTCTGCAGCAGAAAAATAATTGACTCTAGTATAAGCCAAGGGGGGCATTTTCAGCACAAAAAAATGTGCTGAAAAACTTGGCTTATACTCGAGTATATATGGTATATGTTTTGTCCCAATCATTTTCTACTGTACATTGGAAAACATTACATTACTGTTATGAGGAGATGACTCAGTGGGGTAATTTTTGCCCATTGTCATCTAAGGACTTCTGAATCTGGATGCAGATTCCACTGTGTCATATTGGACTGATGTAAAGAGATACTATAGTGTAGAGCTGCACGATTAATCGATAAGAATCAAAATCACAATTATTTTCCTTTCCCGATCTTCGAAACAGCATTTCACGATTCTTTCTTTTTCCATTCAAAGTTTATTAGCATCAAAGAATAAACATACAAAGTAAAGGAAAAAGTAGAACTAGTTTGTTACACTTCTTTGGTATGGTATCATTAAGGTGTTACATATAACATTATGCATCTATCGCGTTACCTAATGACTAGTTAGGCATCAAATTCAGATAAACATGAATATCAAACTGTTATATAACGTTGAGGTCAATTGTAACCCAGTTCACATATTGTAAGTTGTAGATCATTCTTATGATCAGCTCAATCAGTGGATTGGGGTAATAGAGGAGGGATGGGGGGGGGGGGAGATAGACATAGAGGAGGGGGGTATAGAGGGAAGGGTAATGAAAGGGGGGTAGACGGTAGAAGTAGGCGGTGTTCGCACATCATTACATTAGGGTATACGGATCTCAAAAAGAGAATAATAGGTGAAGGGGTGGATCTATGTTGTCATTTCAACCAGTGTCATCGTGATTGATCGTAGTCCCCAGGGACTAACTTCTAAGATCTTCATAGTATTGAGTATGTCTAAAGGTGAGCCACGGCATCCAGGTAGCATGGAACTGTTCAACCGAGTCGTTAGATTGTGCTATAGTCTCCTCCATGTCACATATGTCTTTAACTCTCGCCAACCAGTCTTTTACTGAGGGGGTGCTAGTAGATTTCCAGTAAAGCGGTATGAGAGACTTAGCCGCGTTTAAGAAATGTCTGGTCAATGATTTCTTGTATCGTCTGAGCGAGAATGATGTGACATGTAGTAGACAGCAAGCAGCATCTAGTCTCATAGAGGTTTCTGTTACATGGTGTATGATATCTATTACTTTTGACCAATATTGCGTTATCATTGGACACTGCCACCAAATGTGCAACAAGGTTCCAGTCTCCTTCTGGCAGCGCCAGCAGAGATCCAGAGTCTGGGGGTACCATTTGTGTAGTTTCTCAGGTGTAGCGTACCAGTGTGTTAACAATTTGTATGAGGTTTCCTGCGTTCTGGTGCTTAGTGAGCATTTGTGAGCTAGTATGCATGCCTTTCGCCACTGCTCGTCTGTGATTACCATACCTAAGGCTTCTGACCATCTCTCTCTGAATCTCTCCGCCACGCAGACATCCGGGTCCTGTAACCACGAATAGGCCAAAGAAGTAGCCCTCTGAACAGGAGCCCCCTCCAGGCACACTGATTCCATCTCTGTTAGTTGTTTAGTAAAGTACTGTTTATGGGATCTCTGGTTGAGGTAATTACGAAGTTGAAAGTATGACCACAAAGGCATGTGTCGAATATCATTGTCTGTTTTCAGGGTTGTAAAGTCCTTCAGTCGTGCGTTCTGAAAGCAATGTTTAGCTATTAGGGGTGAGGGGGGGGTTGTTGTCCTCAGGAATTGTCGTCCTGTCCCCGGCGGGAAGTCTGGGTTCTGGTATATCGGTGTAAGTGGGCTTAGGGGAGTGGAGATACCAAGGTCTTTGGTTAAAAGGTGAAAGGTTCGTAGGGTGGTACTAATCAAGGGGTGTTGCTTCATATCTATAGGGTAGCGGGATTCTGGGATCCAGGGAGAGAACCTCAGCTGTAATGAGCAGAGATTGTTCTCCAGGGTCACCCAATCTTTGACATTATTGTGGCAGTGCCAATCTATTATCCTGGCAATATGTGCTGCATGGTAATACTTTTTAAAATTCGGTAGGCCCATCCCCCCGTTTCCCTTAGGTTGAGTCAGGAGTGTGTGTTTGATGCGTGCCTTTTTGTGTGCCCATACAAATTGATTTTGAAGCGACTGAAGTTGCTTAAAAAAGGCCGATGGTATATGTACTGGCAGCGTCCTAAGGAGATATAGTAGCTTAGGCAGGACCACCATCTTGCAGACGGCGGCCCTGCCAAACCACGAGAAGTTTCTGGGGTGCCAACTCGCCATGTCTGAAGTTATTGCCTTGAGGAGTGGGGGGAAGTTGTGTTCGAATACCCGGGAGATCTGCGGGGGCAGCCATACCCCCAGGTATCTTAGCGCTTTTGTTACCCATGTAAAGGGGTTGTTATCTATCACTAATTTAAGTGTATGATCTGGGATGTTTATATTCAGGGCTTCTGATTTTGACAGATTTATTTTCAGATTGGAGATGTATCCATATATAGAGAATTATTTTAGAAGGCTCGGTAGGGATATGTGTGGTTTGGTTAGGAAGAAGAGCAAATCATCCGCGTAAGCGGCTATCTTGTATTCCGTGTTAGAGACGCGGAATCCTTGAATGTCAGGGTTAGGCCGTATCATCCGGATAAAGGGTTCTAGTGAGAGTATAAATAAAATGGGTGATAACGGGCATCCTTGTCTCGTGCCGTTGGCTATTTGCACCCTGTCTGATAAAGCTCCATTAATGCGGAGCCTGGCGGTTGGGTTTCTATATAAGGTTTCCACCCAGGATAGCATATGTGTGCCTAGTCCAATGTGTCTGCATGTCCCCAACATGAAATCCCAGGCTACTCTATCGAAGGCCTTCTCCGCGTCCGTAGAGAGGAGAAGTCCCTCGATTTTTTGCACGTGGGCTGCGTAGATAAGGTTAAGTGATTTTGTTACGTTATCTTTCGCTTCTCTCCCAGGCATGAAACCCGCCTGTTCTGGACCTATTAGAGTGTGAAGATAGGGTTTTAGTCTATTGGCGATAATTTTGGCCATTATTTTCACGTCTAGGTTCAGCAGAGAAATAGGTCTATAGCTTGTACAGAGTGACGGGTCCTTGTCGGGTTTTAGCAGTACTGTAATGTGAGCCTCTAAAAGGGACATTGTGTTGTCTCTTTGGACCATGAAGGAATTCAAGGCTTTTGTGAGGGGGCCTGCCAGTATCTCGGTGAAAGTCTTATAGTATATAGAGGTATACCCATCTGGGCCCGGACTTTTCCCATTTTTTAGTTCTCGTATTGCCAGCTGAACTTCATCTAGTTCTATGGGTTGGTCCAGAAATTCACTGTCTGCTTCTGATAGTTTGGGCATTTTGGAAGCTAATAGATAATTCTGTATGGATTCCTTCCTGTTCCCTATTAAATTTGCTGGTTTGTGTTGTTGAGGGAGGTTATAGAGTTGCGTGTAATATTCATGAAAGTGTTTTGAGATCAAGTCATCTGTAATATCTAATCTGCCTGCTTTGTTGCGTATTCCCATTATGTTATTTCTGAGTCGTGGTCCTTTCAGTGCCCTGGCTAAAAACTTCCCAGTCTTGTCCCCATATTCATAGTATACTTTTCGTTTAAAAAATAGGAATCTTTTGGAGGTAGCTTCCATGGATTGTTGTAGTGCTTTTCGTGTGTCTAATAATTCGGTCGCCACTGTTTTAGTCAGGGACAGTTTGTGCCGTGTCTCCAGTTGTGATATTTTGTCCATCAGTCTAAATATTTCTTTATCTCTGTTTTTTTTACGTTGGGCACCCAGTTTCATTAAGATTCCCCTCAAGGTGCACTTATGGGCTTCCCATATCATAAGTGGATCCATATCCTGCGTAGTGTTATGTCTGAAATACTCTTCCAAATGGGAGGTTATTTCTGGTAACATTGTATGGTCTGTCAGTAGGGAGGAGTTCAGTCTCCATGTGAGAGGTCCCTTCCGTGGGGTTTCAGCAGAAATTTTGAGGGAGATAGGAGAGTGATCCGAGAATGTTTGGATCCCTATCCTGGCCCCACTCAGTCGGTGCAGGTCTCTACGAGAGATAAATAGATAATCGATCCTTGTGTATTTGGCATGAGGTGCTGAATAGAACGTGTAATCTCTACCCTCAGGGTGGAGAAAGCGCCAAGAGTCGATTAGATGTAGAGAATGTAAAAGATTCTTGAACGTTCTCAACATTCTATAAGTCATATGTGATTTGCCTGTGGAGGTATCATATAAGGGGTTTAAAGGGAGATTAAAGTCACCTCCTAAGATAATACATCCCTCGCTGAATCCCTCTATTATTCTTATTAGTTTCCTACAAAAGGTTAGATGTAGTCTGTTGGGAAAGTAGGCATTAATCAATGTTATGGGGCTGCCGTTGTAGAGGCCTTTAAGGAGTATGTACCTCCCTTCTGGGTCTGACAGTTTGTCTTTCAGAGCAAAGGGAGCCTCTTTACTGACCAGTATCGAAACTCCCTTTGTCTTTGCCTGGTCATTAGTAGCATGGTGTGCCTCTGTGAAAAAGGAATCAGTGAGCCTGGGTATTTTTGGGGATTTAAAGTGTGTCTCCTGTAAGAAAGCGAAGTGTGGCCTACCTTTTTTAAGCTCCCTTAACAGGGATGACCTTTTTTCTGGAATGTTCAGACCTTGGACGTTGTGGGAAATCACTGTGGCCTGTGGACCCATCGTGGAGTAAGCCATGGCGCAGGACCGGAGAGACCCAGAGAGAGAAGATCTGCCGACGACACCAATAAGCACTGCGACGAACAGGGAAAAAACAATTAAAATAGGGCTGAAAGACAACATTCAATCACGTAGAGTATGTTCTATAGATACTGTTCCAGTGCGAACACCACCTAGTGCAGTAGATACTTGGTGGTGTAGTTGGGTGGGGGGAGGAGGGGGGGTTAGATGAGAGATTAATTGGGTTCTAACCTAAGCAATAGTATACTATTGTGTAGGCATAAATTTGTGTATCCTGTCGGGATTCTAGTCCCCACAGGATGCACCTTTAAGGGGTAGGGGGAGGCGGCACCCTATTCTGACAGTGCAGGATAGGCGGATCGTCTAGTGAGTAGGTAGTGGTAACAAAATGTGGAGGAAGAGAAACCGCAGCCTTAAATTTCAATTAAAGGGTGCTATTTGTGCCCTTTGACGCTAAGGTGCACTATGTATTACCGGCTCTACAGCCGCATGCATGTTGAGATTCTATTTTCTAGACAATCAAACTTTAAGATCAATTAACATTTCAGAACTGTGTGAGAAAGGAGCTTTCAGATTGACACTGCACCTGTCCAATAACCTGGCAGCCGTATGACGGGCTGGAGAAATCAAGTAAAATAATAACATAAGAAAAAAGGCAAAGATGATAAAATAAAGACAAAAAGAAAAAAGAGTCCTGCTTCCACCATCCCCTCCGATTCGGCCTGCTGTTCCATGCGATCGTGTCATCCATGTCTTAAACATTTGTAACGTGGTGTGGGGAGCCATGTTTCCCCGTGTCAGTTTCATGTGGGGTAGTCAGCAATTTCGGTGACTTTCTTATTCAAAAAAAAAAAAAAATAAATAAAGCACATGTAGTACAGTTATGTTCAAATGTTATTTCTTGCGGAGATGTACAAATCAAGTGTAGGCTGTCCGGTGAGCATTCCCCAGTGTGGCACCATGCTGGTTAAGGGCTTATACAACTTTGGTACGGAGGTTCGTATGCAGTCAAAGTCTTTCCAGCATGTAAGTAGGCTCCGACGTACCATGTGTGTTCAGTCGTGTGCTTGGCATCTTCCCTTGTAGAGAAAGCGTGAGTGGGCCATGTGGTTCACCGGTATGCAGCAGTAATGGACATCTGTGGGTATACCAAAGGAACAGTGCGTGTACTGGTTGAACGCCAGCTTGAGGGGGGAGTGAAGGAGCAGGACCGGATAGACAGGTCGGTGAATTTCAAAGTCCCAGGTTAAAACATGGACTGCAGTGGGAGCCTAAACAACAGTAGGAGCATTCGTCGGTTTGGAGGAATTAGGTCTCATCCTCCGGAGCTCTAGATGCGTGAGCTCTGCTGTTATTTGGTGTGCCTGCTACAGATCCTCCGGCTCGGTTCTGCTTTAGTTTCTTTTTTTGATGTTTTCAGGTGAAGTAAGTGGTGAGCTCGGAGGGCTACGTTCCGGGGGAGGTAAGCGAAACTCCTGATACCATTCAGGGAGGTCTATTTGGCCCAGGTGCAGAGCAGAACAGAACTCATCCAGGTCTTCGGGTGCCCGCAAAGCGTGTTGTCTGCCATTGTGTGTTACAATCAAGGCGAATGGGAACCACCAGGTATATCTGAGGTCTTTCTCGCGTAGCCTGTCCAGCAGGGGGCGGAGGGCCCTCCTGTTCCTTAGTGTTATTTGGGAAAGGTCATGGAAGAGCATAATGGTTTCGCCATTGAAAACGATCTGTTCGTTTCTGCGTGCTTTTTGCATTATCTCCTCCTTTAATGCAAAACTCTGCAGACAGCAGATTACATCCCTCGGTGGCATGTTGTCAGGCCCACGGGCTCTCAGTGCCCTGTGTGCTCGCACAAATTCTATATCTGTGTCCTCTGGTCTCTCCAATACACTGTTAAAGACACGTCTGAGGGCTGGGTTGATCTGGTCGGCCTCCACCGTCTCGGGGATCCCCCTTACCCTGATGTTACACCTCCTTCCCCTATTATCCAAATCTTCCAGGTGCCTATTCATTTCAATGAAGTGGTTGGAATGTGAGAAGGCAACCCTGTCCAGTCTGTTGATGGCCTTTTCTCTCTGTTTCCCTGCCGATTCAGCGGCCACCATGCGGTCGTTTAGCACTGAAAAGCTGGACTTGAGGTCTATGATGGCCGCTAAGAAGGACGATTTAATGTCCGCTGCTATTATGGCCATGTCGGAGTATGTCAGGGGGAGATTGGGATGAGAGGATCCCCTACCGTTGTCCTCTGTGGCCGACTGGGAGTCTTCACTGAAGTCGTCCATTACGCGTGTCGGCGCCATCTTGGGGCCTGCACTTCTAGTCAGCGAGCGGGACTGGCTCTTGAAAATGTCCGAGATATTCCGTCCTTTCAAGGCTGCTGCCGACTTCCTTGATCTGGTGTGCGGTGTCCGATAGCCCAGTTTGCTCATTATCGGGGGTTGAGAGCGTCAAAGAGCGGGTCTTAGGCTGCGGCTTCTCCGGAGCTCCTCTAGCAAGCTGCCATCTCCGTTGCGTGCCAAGCCACGCCCCCTTCACGATTCTTTCTAACAAGTGCAGTGAGTTCTCGCAGTGAAAAAATTCAGGCAGCCTGCCAAGTTTTATCATAACATAGCAGATAAGTATAAACAAAGTAACATTTCTTCTTAGAGCAAAGGAATGGACTTCTGCCTGTAGATGAGGGATGTTTAACCACTTAAGACTAATCCTTTTTCTGGCACTTGCTGCTTACAAGTTAAAATCAATATTTATTGCTAGAAAATTACTCAGAACCCCCAAACATTATATATATTTGTTTAGCATACACCCTAGAAAATAAAATGGTGGTTGTTGCAATAGTTTGTCACACTGTATTTGCGCAGCGGTCTTTTAAACGCAATTTGTTTTTTAAAAATACACTATAATGAATTTAAAAAAAAACTAACAGTAAAGTTAGCCCAATTTTTTTGTATAAAGTGAAAGATGATGTTACTCCGCGAGAATTGCGAGAGAATCGTGATCTTTATTCTGAGCAAAAAAATCGAGATTCTCATTTTAACCAAAATCGTGCAGCTCTACTATAGTGTATTTCTAAGAATTATTGCAGTATTTTTCTTAACGTAATTTTGACATGACTTTCACATTTCACAAGCGCTGTGTTTTACTTTAACCACTTCCATACTGGGCAATTTCCCCCCTTCCTGCCCAGGACAATTTTCAGCTTTCAGTGCTGTCGCACTTTGACAATTGTGCGGCCATGCAACACTGTACCCAAACTAAATTTTTATCATTTTCTTCCCACAAAGAGCTTTCTTTGGGTGGTATTTGATCACCTCTGGGGTTTTTATTTTTTGCTAAACAAACTAAAAAAGACCAACAAAAAACTTTTTTCTTTGTTTCTGTTATAAAATTTTGTTTTCTCCTTCACTGACGGGCACTGATGAGGCTGCACTAATGGTCACTGATGAGGCGGCACTGACGGGCACTGAAGTGGTGGCCTTAATGAGGAGGCACTGATATGTAGAATTGATGAGCACTGATATGCAACACTGATGGGCACCAATAGGCTACCTTGATAAGCAGCACTGATGGGCACCGATAGGCTGGCTACCCTGATGGGCACTAATAGGCAGCACTGGTGGGCACTATTAGAGGATACTGGATAGGCAGCACTGATGAGGAGCTACTGACAGGCTTTACTGATTGGCACTTTGATGGGCACAGATTGGCAGCTGATGGGCACTGATTGGCAGCTAATGGGCACCTCTGATTATCAGCGCAGACCCCACCTCTGAAAGGAGAGCCACCGATCGACTCTCCCTGTCAGCGCAAAATGAGGAAAGCCGTTTACCAGCACTTCCTGGTTCACGCTGTGATCAGCTGTGATTGGTCACAGCTGATCACGTGGTAAGGAGCCTCCGTCAGAGGCTCCCTACTATGATCGGAGATGCTATGTGTCAGAGTGACACACAGTACCACTGATCGCCATGCTGTGCACCCCCACATGTTATCCTGTAAGGTGTCATTTGACGTCCAGTCAGGATAACGGAACCATTGCCCGGCCGTCATTTTGCTATAGGCTGGGTGGTAAGTGGTTAAAGGAGTTCCTAAAGTGTAAGCCAAAACATTTATTTATTTTCGTTTTTGATAGCGTTGGGAAGGGTTAGAATCCCTGCTAAGTTTTTACTGATATTCAGGGCTCTATTAGAAAGATTACCCTCACTTCTTATGCTTCTGACAATGTTTTACTAGACAGGAATTAAGGGGAACTCTCCAACAGCAGTATATTTATATTTGAGTGTAAAATTACATATTTATTTTCACATTGCATTTCAATTATTTCTTGCCTACACCCAATACTCTGAATGATTTCGAAGTTTGTAAACCTACTTTGTGAAGATCCCCACACATTTACTTCCCTGTAATTCTGTAACAATTCTGTTGCCTTGTTGATAGGCACTGCTGTGTCACACATTTTACAAAGTCACCTTCTGAGCTACAGAGGTTATACTCCATACAATTCTACTTCTCCTAAAACTTTGGAGTCATCCTTTGCTAGGTTCTTGTGGAGCTTCAAACACCCCCAAAACTACCACTTCACGTCACAAACAATCGTACTTTAGAGCGATTCCAGCATAAAATTCAACTCCCACCCCCATTTTTCAATAAATTTTCTCTTAAAAGACAACCCCTTCAGGGGCATGCGCACCGAGCTCACTACGTAAGGGAAGACAAAGAAATCACAACTATTGGTCAACTCTTTGACTCAGCCACCTTTATCTTTCACCATGCTTTATAGTAAATGCATTAAGGGATATCACCTACTTAATATTCGTCACATGTCCCCCATTCACATAGCACAAATTAAAGCAGTGGCAGTGCGTCCATTAGGGGCACTAGGGCGCCGACCCCTCTCTCCAGCCACCCCCTCTGTCTACTATGGATAGATTCATGCATTGCATGAATCTATCCACGGCCGCTGTAGCCACCCCCATTCAGGTGTCCAGCCCCTTTTCGGCTGCCAGGCGCCTGAATTAAAGTGGCAGGGGGTGCTTTGGAAGCACCTGATTAGAGCCATAAGCTCTAAAAGGATTTAAAAAGTGCACTGCGAACACAAATCATTGTGCGCGCAGTGCACCCAGGTGTGTTAGCAAAGCAAATGAATATTTGCTTTGCTAACACAGAACCGCCTCTCAGCCAATCGGGAGGCCCGGCTGTTATACCGGGCAACTGATTGGCTGAAGGTAGAGGCAATCCCAATCTCTAGCAAAACAGGAATAAGACACGCACGTAGGACGCATGGAGGACACGGAGCCATCACCACGCTACCTGTCTCACAGATCACCACCTGACCCGCTGCCTGACCCACCACCACGATGGGGTAAGTGCCGGGCAGACAGCGAGCGGGTGCGGGGTGGCACATAGGCTGCAATTGATGGAGCACAGTTGGCTGCATTTGCGGAGCACAGTTGGCTGCATTTGCGGAGCACAGAGGCTGCAATTGTTGGGACCCGGTTGGCTGCATTTGATGGGCACAGTTGGCTGCATTTGATGGGCACAGGTGGCTGCTTTTGCTGGGCACAGAGTCTGCATATGATGGGCAGAGTGGCTGACTATGATGGGCAGAGTGGCTGCAAGTGATGGCACAGTGAGGCTGCAATTGATGTTTTTGTTTCAGAATTTTTCAGTCAGTTTGCGCCCCCCCCAAATTTTTTGAGCACCAGTCGCCACTGAATTAAAGTAATACTAAAGGCTCATGTTTTATTTTTTTTTAAATAACAAACATCTTACACTTACCTGCTCTCTATGCACTGGTTTTGCACAGAGCAGCCCTGATCCTTCTGCTCTCAGGTTCCCTTGCCCACACCCCCATAGCAAGCCACAATAATGTCGCGATCCACCCATATGCCTGACTCGGTGAACACCTCTGAGAGCTTGAATCAGCTGCTCCTGCCAGTCACCGCTCTCTTCTCAGTGAAGACCAAGAACCAAGTGGTTAGTGGTCATAAGAGCCGGCAGGGGGCAGCTTCAGCCACATAGGTGAGTATGAATGTTTGTTTTTTTGTAATCCCATACTTCTGTTTAAAAAAAAAAAAAAAAATGCGCCTTGCGGGGCTGGGCAGCTGTGTTTGCCATAGTTAAACCGTGTCTGTACTGTGCAGGTAAATCTTTATTATCAATTGTAACTAGATTTGAGCACTACATAAAAAAGATAATATGGTACAATGATAGGCTGTAATATTATGATATCTACTAGGGATGAGCCCGATGTTCGCCAAATAGCGAAGAATTTGGGGTGTTCGCGGCAAATTCGAAAGCCGAGGAACACCCTTTTAAAAGTCTATGGGAGAAATCAAAAGTGCTAATTTTAAAGGCTTATATTCATGGTATTGTCATAAAAAGTGTTTGGGGACCTGGGCCCTGCCACAGGGGACATGTATCAATGCAAAAAAAGGTTTTAAAAACTGAAATTTTTTCGGGAGCAGTGATTTTATTACTGCTTAAATTGAAACAATAAAAGTGAAATATTTGTTTAAATTTCATACCTGGGGTGTCCCTAGTATGCCTGTAAAGTTGTGCATTTTTCCAGTGTTTATAACAGTCCCTGCACAAAATTACATTTCTAAAGGAAAAAAAGTCATTTAAAAGTACTCGCAGCTATAATTATCGGTCCCGGCAAAACAGATAAAAGAAGAAGTTGAAAAAAACGGCATGGCATCCCCCCAGTCCATTACCAGGCCCTTCAGGTCTGGTATGGATATTAAGGGGAACTCTGCGCCAAAATAAAAAAAATGACGTGGGGGTCCGACTCAAAATTTATACCAGACCCTTATCCAAGCATGCAACCTGGCAGGCCGCAGGAAAAGGGGGGATGAGAGAGAGCCCCCCCCCCCTGAACCGTACCAGGCCACATGTCCTCAACAAGGTGCTTTGGGTGGCTACCCCAATGAAAAGACACAAGGTGGTGCCAACTAAGTGTAGTTAAAGGTAACATAAAGAATAGAAGCACACAAAGCTAGCGTGAAACTTAGCACTAGAACCTGGTAGCTGCAGAGTGGTGTACAAAACCCATGAATCGTGTTCCTTTTATACAAAAACCGTCAAGCAAATGAAAATGAAAAAGATAAATGAAAGTCACTCTTCATAAAAATGCCTAAGAGGTGAACCCTTTCAGAGAGTCTCTGGTGTTAGTGCTGCTAGTGATGGCGAGGCTGCTTCAGGTGCGCGCTGGGGACCCAGAGACTGTAAAAACAAGAGGGCAGGGAAACAAAGCAAAGAAGCGCCAGGCCACTCCTAGTGCAGCATTATTTTAATATAGAATTGAAAAGTAAATATAAAATGCACTCACACAATGGTTGGGGGATTGCCAGGTCCAGCAGTAGAATAAAGCGACCGATGGATCCTGTGACGAAAGCTACGAGCGCCATGTGTCATTGGGGAGCTGAAGCCTCAAGGAGACTCGGGGGGACGCTGGCAGGGTCTCTTGGTGTGAAGGTAGCCGGTGTTGTTCTGCTGGACCTGCATCCATTGAGCACTATGTGAGTGCATTTTAAATATTTATTACTTTTCAATTTTATATTAAAATAATGCTGCACTAGGAGTGGCCTGGCACTTTTTTTTTCCTTTTTTTCCTACCCTTTTGTTTTTAAAGTATTACATGTAACCTTTAATAGTAAAGCCAAGTGGTAACTCACATTTCACAATATAAAGTGCACTTCAGTGGTCAAGTTATGTCGTCACCCAGAGGTGTTTTAGGACCTCAACAACACACTGGAAAGGTTCTTTCCAGGTCCAGGGATTCCCTGGCCCTCACATTGGACACCTTGGTGATTCAGTGGGATCATTTCATCCTGATCTATGTCTTTCCCCCTCTGTAACTTCTTCTTTGTCTACTCTGCAGGATTGAGATACAGGGCATTCCAGTGATTCTTAGTACACTAAACTTGCCTAGGCAGACATTGAACAAGTGACTCCTCAGACTTCTGATGTACTCTCTCTGGACTCTCGCTGATTGTCTGAATCTGTTCCAAGAGTCAGTTTACCACCATACTTTACAGTCGCTGGCTTTAAATACCTGGGTGTTGAAGCCCAGGATCTGAAGGATAGGGGATTATCTGTTTCACTTATTCCTGCACTGTTTGCTAGGAAGTTATTGCAAGGTCTGCTGTCACACTTCAAAGGCCTATTTCTCATTATGTGAAGCAGGACATTTACATTCCAGGAAATACTCCAGGGGATGAATCCTGGCTTTCCTCAAGTTTGATTAACATTTACCCTTCAGTAACATCAGGTGTCTTTTTCAAAGATTGCTTTCTTCTCACTCCATAGTGAAAGTCTTGGTACATTGTTCTAATTATTACCTCTGTAGGTTCCTCTGTGACCTCTTGGCATCTCACCCTAGTTCTGTCAGCTCTCCAGCCTATCAGAAGTATTCTCCTGTCACCGTCACTCACAAGGTTGCTTTTCGTGTTGTCTAACTTGTTTCTTAAATAGCCGGCATAGGGACAGGGTTGCTTTGAGGCCAAAAGCCTCACTTCTACCTAAAGTTGGCTCTCCCTTCAACATCAACCAGGACATTGTTCTGCCTTCTCTATGTTCTGCTCCTCACATCCCAGAGTGCTTACTCCACTTTCTGGATGTAGTAAGTGCTTTCTAAGTCTACCTCTCGGCTACAGCTTCTTTTTGTCAAACTGACTCTTTTTGATCTTCTTGAAAGCTTTCGTAGGGGTCAACCTGCCTTTCTTTTCACCTTCTCCAGGTGTATTTGACTACCTAACAATCAAGGTACCACTTTTCCCTGTCAAAGCACACTACTAGGTCTGTTAGTGCTTCCTGAGCTTTTTGGCACCAACCAGCTGTTTCTCAGACATCCAAAGCTGCTACCTGGTCTTCTGTTTACATATCCATTGTTCTAGGTAGATGTTAAGACTTAATCTGCAAACTTGGGTTGTAAGTTTTTTCAGGCCATTCTTTGAGCTGTACCAACGCCCTTCTGGTAACTTGTTACTCAGGCCTGTTGATGTTTTGTTTGCTGTGTTGCGCACCCCTTTGTTCTATTAGTTGTGTGTCTGTATGTCTATAAATACCACCCTGTGTCCTAAAATGTGAAAAGAAAAGAAAACTGATTTTTTGTCCTAGCTGTAAAATTGTTTTATTTGAGTACATTACAGGACACATGTCCCGCCCCTCTGTTGCTTATGGTCCACTCCTGCTATTGCTTGCTAACAAAACTGAGGAATGCTGGGAGTGGAAAGGGTTATCATGGGCTGCTTTACAACTTTGGTTGCCATGGTCCAAATCTTCTGAAGGTGGCAGCATAACTCTACATTTCTGAATATCATCTTGTATCCTGTAATGTTCTCCAAGAAAAGGATTTTACAAGTAAGACAAGAATCATGTTTTCATTTTTAGTGACGCAATACTGGATTAAATTGTGGGGTTTTATACCCTTCTTTTTATTTTTAAAGAGGTTTTAAAGCTTTGCTTTCTGAAACTTAAATATTCCAGCTTGTATGTTTAGTTACTTTTTAAAGTGGGAGTAAACTCCCATGCATGAATTTTACCTATAGGTAAGCCTAGGAGTTGCAAGATAAAGTGACAAGTGTGAATAATTAATAATAAAAATCTGTGAACAATTCAGACTAAAAAATATGGTATATATGGATCACTGTGTATAAATGACAGAAGTCCATAATAAACAATATATAATAAAGAATTGTTCCATGCCCCATATTCATATTTTCATAAAAGTGACTTGTGCTGATTTCCAGGTATTGCAACTTAATGTCCTCTTCTTTGCATTACATAAGGTGACTTCTTGTGCTCCCCCTCAAGTATGTGCACTCACCAGAGACCCCCACCCCTGCAGGGGTAAAGAGTGTGTAGTAAACTGTATCTCCAATCAGGGTATTCCCAGGAAACTGTAAGTACTCCTACTCCGGAACAGAATGTGTGTGAAAACCGCATCCACAGCTTAAATCCGGTAAAAAGTATATATGTATTTTTTAGCACAAATTAAAAGGACTTTACATGAAGTAAAAATGGGGCTAAAACAGCCTGCCCCACTAAAAAAAGATAGCTAGAGGCAACCAGTACCTGGGTCTGGACGGCGTGCTTTCCACAGACCAAACCGAAGAAACTGGAAGTTGCCGGAAATTACGTTGACGTGCACCAAGTCCCGCCTTACGCGTTTTGTCACTAGATGTCGTCTGAGGCGTAGCCATCTTGGTACACCTCAAAAAGGGAAAGATTATAATATCAAAAATGATATAATACAAAGAGTATTAATTAATAACATAAAGAATGGTTTTCCTAAACACAATTTATCCAGACACTTACGTACGGAGGTACGTAATAGTGACCACAGTGGCCTGGTCTTCTGTGGGATTGATATAATTAAGGACCACTGGACGGGTGATAATACAGTCAGGTCCATAAATATTGGGACATCAACACAATTCTAATCTTTTTTTGGCTCTAAACACCACAATGGATTTGAAATAAAACAAACAAGATGTGCTTTAACTGCAGACTTTCAGCTTTAATTTGAGGGTATTTTTATCCATATCAGGTGAACATGTAGGAATTACAACAGATTGTATATGTGCCTCCCACTTTTTAAGGGACCAAAAGTAATGGGACAGATTAACAATCATCCATCAAACTTTCACTTTTTAATACTTGGTTTCAAATCCTTTGCAGTCAATTACAGCCTGAAGTCTGGAACGCATAGACATCACCAGACGCTCGGTTTCATCCCTGGTGATGCTCTGCCAGGCCTCTACTGCAACTGTCTTCAGTTCCTGCTTGTTCTTGGGGCATTTTCCCTTCAGTTTTGTCTTCTGCAAGTGAAATGCATGTTCAATCGGATTCAGGTGAGGTGATTGACTTGGCCATTGCATAACATTCCACTTCTTTCCCTTAAAAAACTCTTTGGTTGCTTTTGCAGTATGCTTCGGGTCATTGTCCATCTGCACTGTGAAGCGCCGTCCAATGAGTTCTGAAGCATTTTGCTGAATATGAGCAGATAATATTGCCCGAAACACTTCAGAATTTATCCTGCTGCTTTTGTCAGCAGTCACATCATCAATAAATACAAAAGAACCAGTTCCATTGGCAGCAATACATGCCCAAGCCATGACACTACCACCACCATGCTTCACTGATGAGGTGGTATGCTTTGGATCATGAGCAGTTCCTTTCCTTCTCCATACTCTTCTCTTCCCATCACTCTGGTACAAGTTGATCTTGGTCTCATCTGTCCATAGTATGTTGTTCCAGAACTGTGAAGGCTTTTTTAGATGTTGTTTGACTAACTCTAAAGCCCCATACACACGGTCGGATTTTCCGATGGATTCTGTCCTATCGGACAATGTTGTCGGAAATTCCGACCGTGAGTAGGCACCATCGGACAGTTTCCATCGGATTGTCCGACGGACAAAGTTCTATCTCCTGCTGGAAAAATTTTCCGACAACAAAGTCCGATCACACCAATTCCGATCGTGTGTAGCGAATTCCGACGGACAAAGTGCCACGCATGTTCAGATCACATTACAAGACCAAAGCTATTGGCTTCTAGCCTCTACGTAGTCCCGTCTTAGGCAACAAACGTCACCACGTTCAGAATGATCGGATTTTCCGACAACTTTGTCTGACCGTGTGTATGCAACACCAGTGTCGGACTAAATCCGTCGGACCAAATCCGATGGATTTGGTGGTCGGATTTTCCGACCGTGTGTATGGGGCTTAATCTGGCCTTCCTGTTTTTGAGGCTCACCAATGGTTTACATCTTGTGGTGAACCCTCTGTATTCACTCTGGTTAAGTCTTCTCTTAATTATTGACTTTGACACACATACAAGAAACAGAAACAAGCAGCGCCAACCTAAGTGCAGTATTATGATACACGTTTAATTGATTGTAGTAAAAATACACTCACTCTGTGTTATGTAAAAGCAGGCATATCAGGATGTGAAGGTCCGGATGGACAGTCTGATGAGGCGATGAGGCTCCAAAGGGGGTGATCCTTTTGCGCTTTGCGGTCCCATCTGGCGGTGCCGGTGGATCTCAGTGTCCCAGGCTTAGGCCAGCAGAGCGCTGCGGGATCATCAGTCTGTGGAGTCGCCATGTGATGATACTGTTGGCGTGCATATGTGCATGCTCCTTCGTCAGGCATAGCGTTCCTCCATCTTGGAAGTGATTCCTCTCCAAGGTGTCTTCTGCCCTTCAGCGTGCTGCCTCCTGCCTTGTGCTAGTAACTTTCTCCCTGGGGTCATACAACCAGGCTACAGACATTCACAATAATCACATTTACATCAGGAGTTGTTTATGGAAAACTGATTACTGACTCGCTGCTGTCTTTTTTAATAGAATCTGATTCCTGGACATTATTTTAACCATTCCCCTTCCCTCTCCCCCTGTCCCCCCCCCCCCCTTGAAATATACTTATGCACACAGCTTTTTGTCTTTTAGCGCAACAAAAAATGTTTTTGTTTTATTTGACACACATACACCTACCTCCTGGAGAGTGTTCTTGATCTGGCCAACTGTTGTGAAGGGTGTTTTCTTCACCAGGGAAAGAATTTTCGGTCATCCACCACAGTTGTTTTCCGTGGCCTTCTGGGTCTTTTGGTGTTGTTGAGCTCACCGGTGCGTTCTTTCTTTTTAAGGATGTTCCAAACAGTTGATTTGGCCACACCTAATGGTTTTGCTATCTCTCTGATGGGTTTGTTTTGTTTTTTTCAGCCTAATGATGGTTTGCTTCACTGATAGTAATTCTCATATTGAGAGTTATCAGCAACAGATTCGAAATGCAAATAGCACACTTGAAATGAACTCTGGACCTTTTATCTGCTCCTTGTAAATGGGATAATGAGGGAATAACACACACCTAGCCATGGAACAGCTGAGCAGTCAATTGTCCCATTACTTTTAGTAAACAAATCTTGTTTGTTTCAGTATAAATCCATTGTGGTGGTGTATAGAGCCAAAAAGATTGGAATTCTGTCGATGTCCCAATATTTATGGACCTGACTGTAACTGCTGGGGGACTTCATGATAAATAGTATTTTTTTTTTTTTAATTATTGCTGAATGTTGTGACATATCAGAATTTTATTTCATGTGTACTGGTTTATTGAGGAAACCGTAAAAGTTGTGTTTCAATTTTATTTTTATTTGTTTTTTAGTTTAAAAGTTTTTCAACTGAAGTATTATTTATAGTTGATTGATGACACTTGCTTTGCTGAGCATTCTGGGTGTTCAAAACTGACAGTCCACTAATAACTATTCACTTTATGACTATTTCCTTGTGAATCTTCATAGCACTCTGTATAAACAAAGCATGGAAGGTGAAAGTCACTCCTCTGATGCAGTTGGCTGTATTCATAATTTGAGTAGCTTCATTTCAGGCAAGGTGGATATAAATCCATGATTTAAAAAAAAAAAAAATCTGATTTTTTTTTTTATTTATTTAAATCTATTTTTTTGATTTTTTTTCAAATTTATTTTTACTAGTGATTTCAAATCATGATTTAAATCGTGATTTAAATCGACTTGATTTAAATGAAATCCACTCTGATTTCAGGTCTATACAAAAGTACTTTTTTTTTTTTTTTAGCTTGGTAAACATTTGAAAAAAAAAGTTGCAGGTTGACAGTAAATATGAAACACCCATATGCAATGCTCACAAAAATAGAACTTCTTTTTACATTTCAGTTTTAGTCCTGAAGTTAATAAATAAATATGATATATAAAAACATTCAGTACTGTGACTGAACATATGCCACAACATGTCTTGATGGGAGAGCAGATGGAATTAATTGTACCAGTTTGTCTTTGAATACGTTTTGAGATAAGCTATGAAAATTACTGTTCTTGGTCATACATTTAGTCAGCGTTTGTAGACATATTGTCAGTTAGTGTCCATTTTTACCTAAAGAAAGCTAGTTTTCAAAAGTAATAGCCTGTGGAGACAAAGTATATCATTAAGTTATCAAGTCTTTTCAGTTTTAGAGCTCTGTTTAGTTTGTTCTCAAGCAAATAAACACCAATTTTATTTAAATATTTTTTTGTAATTGCTCTGAATTGACATTTCATAGTGTCAGTTTTAGCCACATTATTTACATCAGATGGGTTGGGCTGAAACTACCTATTATAACATTCTGAAACCATCCATTTCCTATTGCTAATGGAAACTAAAATATGCGCCTTTTGCTCTAGATGTTTTGGAGGTAGCACTGAGATGTCTTGTAAGCTTTTGATGGGCAATGCTCCTTTTTTGCACTGCATGCTTTTCACTGGCAGTTCAATCTATTTGGACATCTTTGTTAGTCTGCAGGAATTGTACTGCATACACTGCCCTCCTCCAAACAAAGAGCTGACCAAGCAGGTTTCAGATTATGATCCCTTGTGATGTGATGCTTGAATTTAATCTTACTTGATAACACAAAGCATTATTAATACCTGATTACACTATAAATCTTGCAGGCTATACAGTAAGTAGTTTGCTAAACGTTCCATGGGTAATTGCCTTTCTTACGTTAGACTGCATAGTTATTCACTCAACAACATTTCTAGGCATTTTTTGCATTTTATTGACCTTATATGAAGATTGTAGGATAGTGTATACAATCACACTGCCAGCACTTGATGGCTGAGGCTGGGTTCACATTAGAGCACGGAGCATCTCACAGCAGGGGGTCCAGTGCATCTCCATTTGCCAGTTCAGGTCCGATTTCATCCTGAATTGTTGGCTGAATTCGGACTTGAAACGGATGAAAAGACGCTCGGAACTGTGCAATTCACACCGGAGCCACTCCGGACATGTGTGAACCGGCTCCATAGAGAGCCGATCACAATCTCCGGCTATGTGAATTGGATGCGGAGAAACCCACATCCAATTCGCAATAGTGTGAACCCAGCCTAAATCATATTTAGTTGGGTGCAACACTAGTTCAGTTCACATGATGCCTCAAACTCGTCCATGGCCTTGCGACACTTTTTAGATCCTCAAAATCTTGAAACTATACAAAAATCACAGTGAGAGAAAGCAAAGCGACCTTGTGCATCACCTTTGAGGCAGAGGGTTTGTCCCTGGAAATGCATCAGCTACAGTTTACCTTCTTTGTGTTTCTAAGGGAGTACTTCCATTGGTCTTTTGAAAGATGGAGATCTGATGAGATCCTGTCTATAGGATTTGATGCATATAAAGTTAGCGATCACTTTCAGCAATCCTAAACAAAAAAAAGTGACACTATTCGCAATCCTAACAAGTTTATGAAGTCCCAATCTTTAAAGTGTCCTTCCAAAAGTTATTCAATCTTTTCCAGGTTCAGTGTAGACAAACAGCTTCAGTAACGTCCTCTCTGGTTGTGACACCCTTGTAGTGCTCCACTCAAAAAAGAAAATACCATATAGTGTAGTATGTCTAATCCAATTGGTGTATTTAAAATATTGTGTTTTATATTGTGCTTACATTAAAATCATTCCATTGAAACCAAAGTGTGTTCTTCTAAATATACCCTTACCCTCATAATTCTCAAACAGGACCTTCCATAATACTTCAGTGAGTCTGTTTTACTGTGTCTTAACCCAATCCAGAAGGATTCCTCCTCCCCTCTCTCCAAATCCAAAGTGTTGGAAGCTCCGAAAAATGAAGTAGAATCACATAGTGTAATACTGCCATACTATTTAATCATCACAATCAAAAAACATATTATTCACAAGAGTGCATTTTTATATATATATGTGCATCCTTTTAAGCCCAGTGTTGTCTACGCTGTGCAAACATTAGTGCATCTTTCACTCTATATAGCTTACCATATACAAGATCAATAATGTGCCTTCAAATTATTCTCTCTGCTGAGAATTCCTCACAAATACATCCATAAAGACTCATAAAACCGCCAAAGGATGAAAAATATAAAATCGTAACACTGCTCTAAATTATAAATTGTGCACAAAGTGTCATCTCACTTACATTATCATGCATGCTCAGGTGCCATAACCAAATGTGAAACCGTGTCTCCAGCCAACTGATCAACCAATGGTCACACCATGCACCTTACCAGAATGCTATACAATAAGCACTGTCTACGGATATAGTTGTGTCATCAATATTATTATTATTATACAGGATTTATATAGCGCCAACAGTTTGTGCAGCACTTAATAAAACAAAGGCAGCCATTATAGTTACAATACAATTTGGCACAAGAGGAATCAGATGGCCCTGTTCTTTAAAGCTTACAATCTAAGAGGGAGGGTCAATTGATACAAAAGGTAATAGCTGTGGGGGGTGAGCTGATGGAGAAAGTTAAACAGTGTATTAGTTAGAAGCAGGATAGACATCTTTAACCAGTTAACAACCGGCCCATAGCCGAAAAACGGCTACAGGGCGGTTGCTTAACTCTAACAGGCCGTTAATTAACGGCCTCATAGAGTTCCCCTCTTGCGCGCCCCCTGGGGCCCAGAGGACCCAGCGGATCGCGGCCGTTTACCACGTGATCGCTCCGTCAAATGACGGAGCGATCACATGTAAGCAAGCCGGCGTCATTTGATGATGCTGGTTCTTCTCCCCTCCTCTCTCTCTACCGATCGGTACAGTGTGAGAGGAGAGGGGGAGGGATCGGTGGCAGCAGTGCTGTGGGTGGGATCTGTAGTGCCCACAGCCTGCTCTGCATGCCACCGATCCATCCATCCATGCTCAGCCATCCCTCCATACCCTGCAATACACAGCAATAGCATGCAGTGTATTGCAGGGTATGGAGGGATGGCTGAGCATGGATGGATGGATACCCAGCGATACTCTGCCATACTCTGCCATACCCTGCGATACCCTGCCATACTCTGCCATACCCTGTGCGATACTCTGCCATACCCTGCGATACTCTGCCATACCCTGCGATACTCTGCCATACCCTGCGATACTCTGCCATACCCTGCGATACTCTGCCATACCCTGCGATACTCTGCCATAGCCTGCGATACTCTGCCATACCCTGCGATACTCTGCCATACCCTGCGATACTCTGCCATACCCTGCGATACCCTGCCATACCCTGCCATACCCTGCCATACCCTGCCATACCCTGCCATACCCTGTGATACTCTGCCATACTCTGCATACCCTGCGATACTCTGCCATACCCTGCGATACTCTGCCATACCCTGCGATACTCTGCCATACTCTGCCATACCCTGCGATACTCTGCCATACCCTGCGATACTCTGCCATACCCTGCGATACTCTGCCATACTCTGCCATACGCTGCGATACTCTGCCATACCCTGCGATACTCTGCCATACCCTGCGATACTCTGCCATACCCTGCGATACCCAGCCATACCCTGCGATACCCAGCCATACTCTGCAATACCCTGCCATATTCTGCGATACTCTGCCATACCCTGCCATACCCTGCCATACCCTGCCATACTCTGCCATACCCTGCGATATTCTGCGATACCATGCAATGCTTGCTACGATCGAAGCCATGATCGTTTTTTTATTTTATTTCAGGCTTTCCAGCCTAGAGGTGAGATGTGGGTCTTATTGACCCCATATCTCACTGTAAAGAGGACCTGTCATGTCATATTCCTATTACAAGGGATGTTTACATTCCTTGTAATAGGAATAAAAGTGATCAAACAATTTTTTTGGGGGGGAAAAAAGTGTCAAACTAAAATAAATAAAGTAAAATGAACAATAAAAATAAAAAATAAAAATTTAAAGCGTCCCTGTCCCCGTGTGCTTGCATGCAGAAGCGAACGCATACGTAAGTCCTGCCCACATATGAAAACGGCGTTCAAACCACACATGTGAGGTATCGCTGCGAACGTTATAGCGAGAACAATAATTTTGGCCCTAGACCTTTTCTGTAACTCAAAACATGTAACCAGTAAAATTTTTTAAAGCGCCGCCTATGGGGATTTTTAAGTAGCGAAGTTTGGCGCCATTCCACGAGCGTGTGCAATTTTGAAGGGTGACATGTTAGGTATCTATTTACTCGGCGTAACTTCATCTTTCACATTATGCAAAAACATTGGGCTAAATTTACAGTTTTGTTTTTTGTAAAGCACAAAACTTTTTTTTTTTCCAAAAAAACGCGTTCGAAAAATTGCTGCGCAAGTACCGTGCTAGATAAAAAGTTGCAATGACCGCCATTGTATTTTCTAGGGTCTTTGCTAAAAAAACATATATAATGTTTTGGGGTTCTATGTAATTTTCTAGCAAATAAATGATAATTTTTACATGTAGGAGAGAAATGTCAGAATTGTCCTGGGTGCTCCAGAACACCTGATGGCGCTCCCTGCATGTTGGGCCTCTGTATGTGGCCATGCTGTGTAAAAGTCTCACACATGTGGTATCGCCGTACTCGGGAGTAATAGCAGAATGTGTTTTGGGGTGTAATTTGTGGTATGCATATGCTGTGTGTGAGAAATAACCTGCTAATATGACAATTTTGTGAAAAAAAAAAAAACTTGATTTTGCAAAGAATTGTGGGAAAAAATTACAACTTCAAAAAACTCACCATGCCTCTTTCTAAATACCTTGGAATGTCTTCTTTCCAAAAAGGGGTCATTTGGGGGGTATTTGTACTTTTATGGCATGTTAGGGTCTCAAGAAATGAGATAGGCCGTCAGTACTTCAGGTGTGATCAATTTTCAGATATTGGCATCATAGCTTGTGGACTCTATAACTTTCACAAAGACCAAATAATATACCCCAATTTTTACTTATTTTTACCAAGGATATGTAGCAGTATAAATTTTGGCCAAAATTTATCAAGAAAAATTACAAATTTGCTACATTTTTTAACAGAAACTAAGAAAAATTCATTTTTTTACCAAATTTTCTGTCTTTTTTTCTTTTATAGCGCAAAAAATAAAAAGCCCAACGGTGATTAAATACCACCAAAAGAAAGCTCTATTTGTGTGAAAAAAAGGACACAAATTTCATATGGGTACAGTGTTGTATGACTGAGTAATTGTCATTCAAAATGTGAGAGCACCGAAAGCTGAAAATTGGTCTGGTTATTAAGGGTGTTTAAGTGCCCAGTGGTCAAGTGGTTAAAGAGAAGGGTTTTTAGGGACCGTCTAAAGATGGATAGATTAGGAGACATTCGGACAGATTGGGGTAGGGAGTATCAAAGGATGGGAGACACTCTGGAGAAATCCTGGAGGCGAGCTTGGGGGAGGTGAGAAGGGAGCTAGAGAGCAGGAGGTCTTGGGAAGACCAAACAGAGTGGCTTGGTTGACATTTTGAGATCAGGTTAGGGATGTAGCTGAGGGCAGAGTTTTGCAGGGCTTATTATTGTTAGTACTTTGAATTTTGGAAGCCAGTGAAGGGATTGGCAGAGAGGGGTGGAGGACACTGAACGGTTGGTAAGGTGGATGAGTCTTGCAGCAGCATTCATTATGGATTGACGGGGAGATGGTCTATGTAAATGTAATCCACTCAGGAGGGAGTTGCAGTAGTCAAGGCGAGAGATGACCAGGATGTGAATTAAAAGCTTGGTGGTGTTATTGGTTAAAAAGGGGCGTATTCTAGATGTTGCTGAGGTTAACACGGTATGATTTGGATAGGGTTTGGATGTGGGCCTGAAAGGATAGTTCAGAGTCCAGGGATACCCCTGGCATGTGGGGACGGACTGATAATCGTGCCATTGATCTTGCCAGAGAAGTCAGGGGAAGGGGCCCGTGGGAGGAGGAAATAATATGAATATTATCAATAATCCTTCTACTCATAATAGTAATGATAGTAATAGTAATGTTGCATTGGAGCTAACAAGCTTCAAACCACAGGGAATATATTTGGTGGTTAAGCCTTTAGCATTTAGAAAAAAAGCAGTTGGGCAAATATTGATAGAATTGAGATAGTCTATTGCTTCCTTTGTATTTGAACACAATATATATATTATAGGCCTAGTGTGCATGTACACAGCCAATACCCCTGAGGGAAGCTTAAAGCGGGATTCCACCCTAAAGTGGAACTCCCGCTTTTCGGAACCCCCCCCCCTCCGGTGTCACATTTGGCACCTTTCAGGGGGGAGGGGGGTGCAGATACCTGTCTAAGACAGGTATCTGCACCCACTTCCGGCATAAACTCCCGTGGGAGTCTACGCAAGTTCCTGTCCCGGCGCGCTGTCTGCCGGGACACACACGTGTCCCGGCAGACAGCGCTGAAGATTCTCATTGCGCCGCGCGACTTGCGCATGCGCAGTAGGGAATCGGGAAGTGAAGCCACTTCCTGATTCCCTCACCGAGAATGGCGCCGGCTACAGCAGAGAGCCGAGCGAGCGATCGGCCTCTGCTGCCGACACCGCTGGAACCAGGGACAGGTAAGTGTCCATTTTTTAAAAGTCAGCAGCTGCAGTATTTGTAGCTGCTGGCTTTTAAATTTTTTTTTTTCAGTACAGTCCCGCTTTAAATAGATAGACATAGAAAGAGTGTATGCAATCAAAAAAAGGTACATTTTATTTGGGGCAGTATATACCCAAAATAGCAATAGTAGATGTACAGATTTTCAGTTAGATCAGGCATACATATAAAGTTTGACCATATAAATATACATGTATAATAACATTTGCAAATTAACTTGCGATACAACAGTAGTCTTTAGGAAGTTGCCGACATGTTTCGGACGAAAGTCCTTTTTCAAAGGCAGTTAAACATCCTGTGATTTCACATGTAAACTGTGTGGAATAGAATAGACATTAGTACAAAAAGTATGGTTGGTTATGTTGCCATAGGTCAGCTTATCGCTACCATTATGTGGTTATGGTACTCACATGCAAAGTAAGAGATCGATCCCAGGTGTAATTAGAAGGACCAATATGGTCATAGGGTAGTAGCTGTATATACAGAAAATCTGTGCTGTTAAAAGCAAAGAACGTTGCCCTGTATTCAGGGAGTGGGCTGCTGGAGGCTCAGATGGCTGCAGGATCTCGGGCTGGGTACAAATAATGTACCGTGGCCTTTGACCACAATTTGTAAAGAGCTGGAATAAATTATGAGAGTGTGGCTAGTATTAGAGTCAATAGATCAGAAAGTATGTGGCAAAAAGAGTCTGATATGGTGATGAAGAATATAAAGGTGTATTACCTGGTTCTCAAAGAGTTTGTGTATGGTTGTCTCAGAACGCCAGCAGGGGATTAGCATGTCTATTCCCGCCATTGCCTGCTATTTGTATGAGGTGTATAGATTGTTTGCAGCTGGGTATGGGCGCCAGAAAATGACGTTTACCCAATTGCTGACTAGCTGATTCTCAAGACCGCATACAAAAAAGCCAAATCTAAATAACGTTCTACTTTACTTTCCACTACAAATCCCAGGGAAGCCAGCACTCCCCTCAGGATTATAACTAATTACTGCGAACAACACACTCTAACACTTTCTCGACATTGACACATTATTGCGACAGACAACTCTCTTTCCCCCTTTGTTCCAACACATCCTTTACTTACCTACAGAAGAGCTCCGTCTCTTCGAGACAAACTCATCAGAAGTGAATATATTTCGTCCTTTAAACCATATAAACAGTTGAAAGGCACATTCCCCTGTGGGAACTGAAAATATTGCAGATATCTCCACAAATCAAATAGATCAAATATATTGCCAAATGGCCAACAATTTTTTCCTCAACACTTTGTAAATTGTCGCTCAATCGGCATAGTATATCTACTTGAATGCGAATGCAGATGTTTTTATGTTGGAAAGACAAAATTACCATTTTGGAAACGTATATACCGTCATACCCTCAGCATCAATCAAAAAGACCCTGACCTTCCCCTAGGGCGAAACTGTGAGCTTGTACACCAAGACTCCACCCCCAAAAATTTTTTTAAAGCACTTGACCATATTCCCTCACCCAGACCAGGTAATACACCTTTATATTCTTTATCACCATATCAGACTCTTTTTGCCACATACTTTCTGATCTATTGACTCTAATACTAGCCACACTCTCATAATTTATTCCAGCTCTTTACAAATTGTGGTCAAAGGCCACCAGGCCACGGTACATTATTTGTACCCAGCCCGAGATCCTGCAGCCATCTGAGCCTCCAGCAGCCCACTCCCTGAATACAGGGCAACGTTCTTTGCTTTTAACAGCACAGATTTTCTGTATATACAGCTACTACCCTATGACCATATTGGTCCTTTTAATTACAGCTGGGATCGATCTCTTACTTTGCATGTGAGTACCATAACCACATAATGGTAGCGATAAGCTGACCTATGGCAACATAACCAACCATGCTTTTTGTACTAATGTCTATTTTATTCCACACAGTTTACATGTGAAATCACAGGATGTTTAACTGCCTTTGAAAAATGACTTTCGTCCGAAACATGTCGGCACCTTCCTAAAGACTACTGTTGTATCACAAGTTAATTTGCAAATGTTATTATACATGTATATTTATATGGTCAAACTTTATATGTATGCCTGATCTAACTGAAAATCTGTACATCTACTATTGCTATTTTGGGTATATACTGCCCCAAATAAAATTTACCTTTTTTTGATTGCATACACTCTTTCTATGGCTATCTATTTAAGCTTCCCTCAGGGGTATTGGCTGTGTACATGCACACTAGGCCTATAATATATATTTAGCCTTTAGCATTTAAAGATGTGATCTTGAAAGGCATGGCAATACAAGTGTTGGCCTTGCTATAATAGCTCTCCTGAGGTGTTGATTGATGTTTCTATCTAGCAGATATGGTTCAAAGTGAGAGAGTAGGGGAAGAATGTGGGTGGGGCTTACTAGCTAGACTTGGGTAGAAATAGAAGGTAACTCACTTTTAAGGCGATCCGGCTGTGGTTTCCTCACATTGAGGTGGATGATCAATGAAGTCCTGGTCTATGTCTTGGCGAGTGATTAAAGTGATAGTTAAAAGGCTGTACTGCAATATATAGAGAAGTTACGGTAAAGAACAAGCAAATATGATATTACAAATGCTGCAACAAGGAGTATGATTAGAGAGTGCTGTAACTACTATAAAAAAGTAAAAAATAACAAGAACTGTGTGTGGGTGGTTTATCACCGCCCACTTATCTCTTATATCTTGGGGCAAATGACAATTGGGCCGAGATCATGCAGCTGTACCAGGGCCTTTGTGAGTATAGTAGTAGTAGTAGTAGGTGTTTCAGGTGTTCAATTCATCAGGAGGAGCAGTGTTGTCCCATTCTTAAAGCGGAAGTAAACCCATCGATTTAACAGTCTAAAAAAAAAAGGCATGCCGTGAATGCTAACTGCACATTGGCTGTGCTCTCAACCAAACAGTCAAACCATCCAATGGCTGGTGTCATAACCGATCACATGTGCAGCACTGTGGCAGTTGAAGATTAAACAGAGGCAAAGATGGCAGCTTCCTTGGCTGAAAATGATAGGAGGGTTTACTTCCGCTTTAATTGCTGTGTGTATTATAATAATGACGTTGTTGGTGGTCTCCAGGATCCAGAATTTTCCTTTGGTGCAACAGTGAAATCCCTTCCTCGCCTGACTGCATGGTGTAGGATTTGTTGTCTTTCATGACCACTAGTTTTACTGGATGCCCGATTTGTAGGGGATCTGGTGATTAGGTAGGGGCTTTGTGATTGTTGAAACATTTTTGCACTTCAGCATTGTATACTGGGACAGGTCTGCATAGAAGGTCAAATTTGCGTATTGGTTGAGGATAGGATGAAGTGTTTCTAGTAGCTTCCATGAGCCTTTCCTTCACTTGGAAAAAATTAATCTTGTCGATTGTGTCCCTAGGAGTAGTATCTAACAAGTGTGGTGGTTTAGGTAATCTGTGAATATGATTAGTAACCAGGTCCGCGGTAGGAAGGAAACGCTACCATTAATTGTGTGAAATATTCTTTTAAAGCCAATGGTTGGACAGACTCTGGGATACCCTTAATTTTCATGTTGTTCCTTCTGTAATGGTCCTCAAGGTCTGCCAACTTAGCCTTCATCCACTCTAATATGTCTTCCACCTTTTCCCTATGGGTATCCACTAAATCATTCAATGATGTGGTGAATTCACCCATCTTGGTCTCTATATTTGAAACACTGTCGCTCAAATCAGTGATCTCTGCTTTAAAATTGTGCACCACCATGGAGAGAATATCATAATGTATTGAGCTCTGTAGTGACATTACCATGTCTCTTAATGTGTCTAGCACCGGCAGGTTTGGTGTGGGGAATGAGGCTATTGGGTTCTGTATTGCAATGTTGCTGGAAATAGACAGGTGTGGATGGCTTGCTTACCTCAGTGTCCAGATCTGCTGATTGGCACAGCCAGGGCTTTGATTTCGCTGGGCTGGTAGAGGGTAAGGAGGCTGATGAGCTGCTGCCTGGTGGAAGCTGATGCTGTTGATGTCCCCTGCCATTGTGTGCATGCTGGCCGGTGCCGGCCGGCCCACCACACTGCTGATCTGCATGTCTGCCTGTGCCATCTTGGAATGTCGGCTGGGACAGAGGAGGAAAAAACTCTGTGAGCTTGTGAGGCGCAGAGTGCTCCTTCCACTGCTCGGACATTGCTCTGGTTGTCCTGGATCTATAGAGGGGAAAACCGCAGCTAAATCGGGTGTACCACTTATGCTGTTGGCCCTGGTTAATTCCCATGACGCAGAAGGGAAGTTACAACGCGTCCACCCTCATCAACTCCTGGCAATGCCCCTCTAATTCATTTTTTTTAATATACAAAGCAAACTCATTGTTCCATCAATGTTTCTATGCTTTATGTTGTTGGGAAATTGCTTTGAAAAGCACCCTTCTAGCATTTCTAGCCATGGCCATCTTAAATATGGGCAAATGATTCATGTAGCATTTACTTCCTGGAATCCATATGTCCTTAGGTCAGGCATGCAGGTAAATCCCCTTCTTCCAATGAAAAAAAAAAAAATAGCATGAAGGCTCCTGGGATGTATGATATCATTTTGGCCTAGGTCACTCCCACCCAGAAAGCAACTGGAAACATGTTAAAAAAAAAAGGGTTAAAATTAGTAAATACCTGTATATCATACCTCCCTGCAGTGAGGGAAAAAAGTATTTGATCTCCTGCTGATTTTGTACGTTTGGCCGCTGATTTTAACGGTAGTTTTATTTTTATATGCATATTTTTTATTGCAATTTACTGCACAAATACAGAATATTTAAAGTGGATAAATCTACAATGTTATATGCCAATAAAACAGAGGTGTAGATGAAATAACTAGTTGTGTTTTGCTAGATAGTATCTGTATTAATATGGGGAGTTAATGAAACATTTTTTATTTTTTTTAACATTAATATAACTTTCTCGTATGGAACATGGGGAGAAAGCTAACATGAGGGAGTTGGATGACTCTTAGCTGAACAAGATTTGCTTTTTAAGCATAGGGGATATAAAAGGTTACATATTCCATCTCTGAACGTGAACAAAGCAAGACAGTCATACATTAAAGGGGGAGGGGGGGGTAATCAGATGAGGTGCTAGCCAGTAGTTGTTGCCTTATAATTTTCAGTTTGCCCAGAGAGCTGGTCAAGAATGGTGTAATCAAAGCCTGGATTTTGAGCGGTGATAAAGTATGCTTGATAAATGGGCACCATCTAATAAAGAATTGTTTTGTAGGGGTGAGTTGCTCTTGATAAAGTATTGTCGTGAGGTCAGCCTTTACTGCCGGGATAGTGGGTGGGCAAGAGGTGGTCCACACTTTTAAAATGTTCCTACGGACCGCCAGGAGGCATAGGTGTGTCCATTGAGAGATGTTTAGACCTGGTTTAGGCATGGCCTGGTGGTTTAGGCATGTTGTAACCAAATAACAGTAGCAGAGGTGTCTTTGAGATTAGCGAGTTTGTGATGCTCTGTAAAAAGGTGATGATTTGTTCCCAGAAGCTAGAGACCAAGAGACAGAGCCAAAAGTAATGGAACAACAAGGGTTTGATGGACCCACATTTTGGGCATACTGCCGGCTGTGAAGATATATTTAAAAGGTAGAAAGGGGATGAAAGCCCTGTGGATTCATTTAAATTGTGTTTCTCTCCAGATCTCATTGGTGATGCACTCCCGGGTTTTTAAATAGTCTTCTAGAATTTTATCTGCCAAATCTCCAGTCTACTGGAAGGTCTTTGCACCAGTTCTTGAAAAGCGATGTGGCTGTTATGGTGTTGATATCTGAGTGTATTGACTTGTAGACCTGCGTAATAGAGTAAATGCATTTAAGAAGCAGACGGTCAATCATAGAGGGTCAAAATCTTTTAGAGATAGCAGAACAACAGAAGGATATGTAAGCAAGCGCCTGGTTGTAATAGAAGAGATGTGTTGCAGGTAGTCCGTATTCAGCCATTAACTCTAAAAAGGATTTTGGCTTCATTGTGTTTGTATGAAACAAGGAGCTTGCCTTTACCAGGCCCTTGGTGTGCCTTATTTTCCATTGCTTGTGGAAACATGGGGTTGCAGTGAAGCCAAAGGTGTTGGGAGACCGAGAAAGGAAGGTGACATTTTTTCCTAACCTCCCGCCAGGCAATAATAGTGTCTCGGATTAGGATATTATTTTGTAAGGATTTTGGGAGAGATTGAATTTTACTATGCAGGATGCCAGATAGATGATACGAGACAAGATTAGATTCTAAAGTGTAGTTCACATAAACAGAGGATTGTGACAACCAGTCTAACCCATACCTAAGAAAACATGCTAAATTGTACATCCTGATATTCTGAATACTGGCACCGCCTTCATTTTTGGGAAGATACAATTTGTGTAAAGCAATACGGGGTCTCTTCTTGCACCATAAAATTTTTTTTATTGATTTTCTGTACATCTTGATGTTTTAAGAGGATGGGAATAGTTTATAGAGGGTAAAGGAGGCAAGGGAAACTCATTTTAATGAGGTGGCATCTTCCAAAGAGTGATGGGGGTAGAGTTATCCAAGGCTCTAGTTCTTTTGTAATTTTGGCAAATAAAGGGGGGCAATTGAGGTTATTGTCAAGGTACTACTACAGTGAGCCCACAGACGAGCAGGTGACACAGTATCCCAGCCGGTATTCTGCCAGGGACCCCCTCACAAGGGTTTGGGCTTAGCTGCGTGCTGACCCCAGGTCATGACCCCTGGGTTCACCCTGTTCGCTAGGGGAGTACCAGAAGACACTGTCAGACACGGATGGATAAATGAAGCAAAGGAGAGTCGGATAGCAAGCCAAGGTCAGGGCGGGCAGCAGACAACATAATCAGGAGAACTAGCACAGTCGGTACACAAGAGATCAGTTCACGAGAGGTCAGGTTAAAACAGGTTACACAAAGGGAGCTCAGAAACAAGTGTTGCTCAAGCAACCAGAAACTGGTCTGAGTGGAATTTAAATAGAGAAGCACATGGGAGGCTGGACAGGAAGTAGCAGGAAGGAAGTATATAAAAGACAACAGGTGAAACCGGTGACACCCATAACTGCTGAGTACAGCAAGAGTTGAACACAAGCTGTGGAACAACAGAAACCAGCCGAACTACAGCAGTAACAGGTAAGACACAGATCAGCACCGCAGCCAATCTGTGACAGTTGTTAAGAGAAGATGGCTCCTTCCCTATTTTAACACCTAGATATGTAATAAATTGTTTGGCAAGCGGGAAGGGGTAGGACGTGTCCCATCTTGAATAGATGGAACGAGTAAGAGGAAGCACTTTGCTTTTTTATCGTAATTTACCTGCAGACCAGAACAGGTGCGAAACGGGTCTAAAGTAGATTGTAAGATATACAGATCGGAGAAAGGGTCTGATGAAATGTTCAGCATGTCGTCTGCAAACATTGCCGTGCGCAGCTCCCTCGTTTCAATGGGTATACCATGGAGGGGAGCAGAAGTAAGTATCTTGAAAGAGGCTCTAGGGCTAAATTAAATAGCAGGGGGGATAGGGGCACCCCTGTCTAGTATTTTTGTGTAAGGTGATATTGTCTGAGATGCCTCCAGATGGGAAGATACGGGCCATAGAATTAGAGTACATATTTTGCAAAAAAAACAAAACTAGCCCTATAAAGCCTACTTTTGACAGGCCATAAAGAGCCAGTTGAGACTGACATTGTCAAAGGCTGTTTCCGCTTTCAGTGTTATAATCACTAGGTTTTCTGATGGATGTGATTTTGCATATTCAAAGGCCAAAAAGACTTTTACGGATGTTGCATGTTGCAGATCGACCTGTGACTAAGCCAGCCTGGGCCGGGTGGATTAACGAGGGGAGTAATGGGGCTAAGCGGGAAGCTATAATTTTAGATAATATTTTGGCATCTAGGTTGAGTAGGGATCCGGGAAGGGTAAGGTCCTTTCCTTTCTTAGCAAGGAATTTAATATAACCTGAAAACCGGTTGGTAGATACTTATCTCCATCCCACATTACATTATATAAAGACTGAAGCATGGGGAGAATTTATTCGCTGGTCGTCTTGTAGAATTCTGCGGAATAGCCGCCAGGGCCAAGGGCTTTGTTATTTGCCAAAGTTTTAATAGTGTGGGCAATTTCTTCTACAGTTACGGGAGCATTGAGATCGTCTAATTGGGACTCTGAGAGATGAGGAAGCATCAAGTGTGTGCTGTGTCATGATCTATTGGATCAGCAGAATATAAAGCTGTATAATAGGATTCTGGAATTGTTGAGATTTCCTGTGTGGATTGTGTAAGTTGGCCTGCTTTGTTTTTGAGCGCTAAGCTGTGGGATGGTTTAAAAGGTCCTTTAGTGAGCCTGGATGAAAGTTTTCCGGGTTTATTTCTGAATTTATGAAGTTGTACATCTAAGCAGGATTGTTTTAACTATTCCTGTTGATCTGCCCAGTAATCAAAAGAACACTTGGCTTCATGCCAAGCTTTTCTATGATCTGGTGAGTGGGAATTAACTAAGTTGCATTGGGCTTGGCGGAGGGTTTTGCTAGCCTGTCTGTATTTTTGTGCTGCAGCTTTTTTAAAGGCGGAGGTATAGGCAATAATTGTGCCTCACAAAAAGGCCTTGCCTGCTTCCCAAAAAAAGATAGGGTCACGTTCATGCTTTTGATTAAAAGACTGGTACTCCGACCAGGCCCTGTGGATGGTACATAGGAAGTCCTAATTTTGTGCCAGATAGGTGGGGAATTTCCAAAGTTTAGGAGTACTATGTGACTGGAGGATATTTAGAGTTAGAGATATGGGAGAGTGATCGGAGATGGCCATCTCGTGTATAGAAGAATCACTGATGGATGAGAGAAGGAGAGGGGAGCAAAACGGATAATCTAGTCTTGGGGAGGGGAGTAAAAAGTAAACTCTCTGTCTATAGCAGGGGTCTCAAACTGGTGGCCCTCCAGCTGTTGCAGAACTACAAGTCCCATCATTCCTTTGCCTATGGGACTCATGCTTGTAACTGTCAGTCTTGCAATGCCTCATGGGAATTGTAGTTCTGCAACAGCTGGAGGGCCACCAGTTTGAGACCCCTGGTCTATAGGATGACTTAGACGCCATGGATCTAGCATGTTCAAAGTTGACAGCATGTGGGAGAGTGGAGATTCCCTATGTGTAATTGTGTGACCTTGCTTAGCTCTGTGGGGCTTGTGTGATTTGCGGTCTGCCTCTGGATGCATTACCGTGTTGAAGTCACCCCCTACAATGTGGAAGGGTTTTGGGTGTTGCATGATCCATGCAGCTGTGTCTCTAAAGAAGGTTGAGCAGGTGAAATTAGGGACATAAATATTTGTGATTTGAATAGTGCGGGATGAAAAATGGAGATCTAAGGATACATTATGGCCGAGGTCATCCCTGGTGACTTGATGGTACAGGGTAGGTTTTTGTGCAGTAATATAATCACTTCTGCTTTACGGTTTACAGCTGGAGATCCCACCATCTCCCCTACCCAAAGTTTTTTCAGTCAGAAAAAGTCGGCTTCTGCTAAATGGGTTTCCTGAAGTAGAGCAGTGTCTGCTCGTAGGCGTTTAAGGTGGCGCAACACTTTCATGTGTTTCATGGGGAAACGGAGACCTTTGACATTCCAGGAGATTACTTTTATATCGGCCATTGAGAGGGAGAATACGTTCCTAACGGGTGAGAAGAATATTGTCTGTATACCACTTTCTTGAGCAAGAAAGGTATAGGATACTGCCTGTGGAGAGTTAGGGGGAGTATGGATGAGTGAGTCAGTTCAGCAACTGGTAGAAAGTTAAACTAAAAAATTAACCAAGAAAGCGATTGTCCATTAGCAATTAAGGAAAATATCCAACAGGAGCGGGGAGTAGCATAGAGATGCACATGAGCCGTGCCTTTGAGTAAAGTTTTCCCTCCAGAGCAATGAACAAGAGATTGTAAGCATAACCGCATACGGATTCACTAAGAAAAAGAGAACCGGAATATGTACCGTAACCGGATTAATAAAACAGGTATAAAATAACATGCAAACAAAGTTATGTAAAATGTCCAGGACCAATAGTGAGCCTAAGACAAATTAAAACATAAGGTGGGTCAAATAGAAAATACCCTGTATGGTTCAGGAGATTCGCCCGCAGAGAGAAGAGGATCCAATTTAAATTTTTTAGGGCCTTCTTTACGCGGGCTCATTTGATCCTTGCAGGAAAGGGGTGTTTTTCTGGTCAGCGGCATTTCCTCAGAGGGTTGCAGATTCAATGATTTGCAGAAATTGTTCTGCCTCCAAAGGGGAATGGAACGTGAGGTGCAAGATGGCGGGGTAGGCGAGGGTAAATTTAAAGTGATAGTGAAACAGAATCGAGCAGATCTGCGAGAAGGCTTTGCGTTTGCGCGATACCTCAGCCGAGTAATCCACGAACAATAGGAGAGTGTGACCTTCAACTTTCAGGGTGTGTTGTTTCCTGAACTTTTGTAAAAGCTGTTGTTTTACTCACTATGTGAGTGGCGGTGGTGTAGGAGCTCCTGTGCCAACTTGTGATGCAGGGTTTTGCTGGCTTAGCGGGAGCTGTGGGCGTCCTCCTCTACATCGCGCGGCGCCGGAATCGGAAGCCTGGTTTATTTTAACAGTGATGGACAGAATAACAACAACAAAAATCCTGAAAAATGCATTTAAAAAAAGTTATAAATTGATTTGCATTTTAATGAGTGCAATAAATATTTGACCCCTTCACAAAACGTGACCTAATACTCGGCAAAACCCTTGTTGGCAATCGCAGGGGTTTCTTGTTGTTGGCCACCAGGTTTTCGCACATCTCAGGAGGGATTTCTTTGCATATCTCTCCAAGTCATTAAGGTTTCAAGGCTTACATTTGGTAACTCAAACTTTCAGCTCCCTCTACATATTTTCTATGGGATTAAGTTCTGGAGACTGGCTAGACCACTCCAGGACTTTAATGTGCTTCTTCTTGAGCTACGCCTTTGTTGCCTTGGCTGTGTGTTTTGGGTCATTGTCATGCTGGAATATCTATCCATGGGGAAGGAGATTCTCACCCAAAATTTGACGGTACATGGCCCTGTCCATCGTCCCTTTGATTCTGTGAAGTTGTCTGGTCCCCTTAGTAGAAAAACATCCCCAAAGCATAATGTCTCCACCTCCATATTTGATGGTGGGGATGGTGTTCTTGGCATCATAGGCAGCATTCCTCCTCCTCCAAACACGGTGAGTTGAGTTGATGCCAAAGAGCTTAATTTTGGTCTCATCTGACCACAACACTTTCACCCAGTTCTCCTCTGAAGCATTCAGATGTTCATTAGCGAACTTCAGACGGGCCTGTACATGTTCCTTCTTGAGTAGGGGGACTTTGTGGGCGCTGCAGGATTTCAGTCCTCCACGGCATAGTGTGTTAACAATTGTTTTCTTGGTGACTATAGTCCCAGCTGCCTTGAGATCATTAACAAGATTCTCCCGTGTAGTTCTGGGCTGATTCCTCACCATTTTCATGATCATTAAAACTCCACAAGGTGAGATCTTGCATGGAGCCCCAGACTAAAGCCCCATACACACGGTCGGACTTTTTCATCAATTTGGTCCGATCGGACAAGGTTGTTGAAAAATCAGACCGTGTGTATGCACCATCGGACAGTGTTCGTCGGTTTGTCCGTCGGACAAAGTCTTATCTCCTGCTGGAAAGATTTGCCGTCAACCCGGTCCGATCACACCAAATCCGAGCGTGTGTACGCTTGTCCGACGGACAAAGTGCTACGCATGCTCAGAAGAAATTCTGTGACGGAAGCGCTCGGTCAGGTAAAACTACCTTTCCTAATCGACACAGCACATTCGTCACGCTGCAATGTTAAAATGTCTTTAATGCAGCGCATTCTCTTTTTCTTTACAATGCAACAAGAATGACATGTTTTAGCTGCTCCTATTCACCCTCACTTCTCACAAACTTACTTCTTTATTACTTTGCAGCATTTATACACTACATGTTTATTTTGACTGTGAACGGAAAATAATCTTTGTTATTTTTTTACCATGATTTGTCTTGTTTTTTTTTTTTTGGGGAATACATATTTGAATGTTTTTTTTTTTTTTTTTGGTGGGGGGTTGTGTGTCTCAAATTACCAAAAACACATTATTTACATTTGTATTTCTTGCTTACATTTACTAGGAGTTTGTTTGTTGTTGGTGCCCCTTGTTAATTCTACTTTAGGATTAGTGGAATGTACCTGCTTACTCAAAGAATAACTGTCATTGTAGCAAAGTAAAACACAATAGTCAATGATTATTTCAAATCAAAAAAACCTTTATTTAGGTCACACCAACAAACCAAAGAGGAACACAGCCATGGTGAAACTTGGGGAATTTGCAAAGTCTTGGCCCCCCACGGCAACCATCATTGTTCAAGCGTAGAAAATTGGGGGCCTGAGGAGTACGTATATTAAGGGGAGTGCAATCTGGTCGTGAAGTCCAAAGTATCCGGAACTGCAGCAGATGCCATCTAGGTCCCCAGGCTCTGGTACTACAAGAGGCTCCATCTTCTCTCAGACCAGACTGATTCCAGGTCGTCACTCTCAGGTCTTCCTTCCACGCTTCCTTCCACGCTGTGGCTATCGTGCTGGTGGGGTGGCAGAAGGAGGAGGAGGAGGAGGAGGAGGTGGAGCATGGTAGCTATGGCAAACATGTGTGACTGGGGTCATCTCCCCAGCCCTACCCTTATTTAGGACATGGAGGATGAGCCCCTCACACATGTTGCGTTGCCTCACCTCCATACCCATCATTTTTGTGACAACCACCGAGCCAAAGGTCTCCTCGTCGGCGGGTGTGGCATGTAGGGAGTCTGAAGCCTCTCTGATCATCCGGAGCGCTGACTGTGCCGCATAACCCCCCCTTCTCGCCCTTTTGTACGGAGGGCGGAGGGGAGGGGTTTGGGTGTCAGTCAGGCTCCGAGGCCTAGCCCCCTCTTGGCTGCCACTACCCAGCTGGTGGCTGCCACTAACCCCTGCCTCCTCCTGACTGCCACCTTCCACAGCCACCTCCTGGCTGAGGTCTTCCTGTGTATGAAAAAGGGACATAGTTTCAGTTATTTGTTCATCAAACACACACAATTCTCATCTAGTGACTGGTGCAAAATGTTTACAAATAGAAAACCATACAATTCTCAGCCCAGCAGTTTAGATTCTGGCCCCAAATGTCTCCCACACCACTGTCTGTTGATATGTCAAACACGTTAGGAACTAAGCAATTGGCGATCCTGAATTAAGTGAACATCATTCATTATTCCCATAAATGGTAACAAAACTACTATACCTGGAACAAGCTGGGCTCCTCCACCTCTTCCAGACTGGAAGGCCCAGGTTGCTCCTCGGAAGCCTCATCAGGGGTGGGCTGCGCGCAAGGAAGCGTGGAAGGAGGAGTTGAGGTTGGCTCCGTGACATCAGCCTGGTCCTTCAGAAAATGGAGACTCTGATAGTACCAGAGCTTGGGCACATAGACCTCATCTGCTGAAGTTGCAGTTTCCTCAGACTTCACGACCTTCTTCCGCTCCCTGATATACGCACTCCTCAGGCTGCCAATTTTCTTTCTAATATCATCAACAGTTGCCGTGGGGAACCTTGGCTTGACAAATTCCACAAGTTCCTCCAGGGCTGCGTGCCTCTTTGGTTTGTTGGTGTAATGTGGGTGTATACCCTGCCACAATATGGGAAAATCCCTGTATTTGGCAATGAAGAGGGGGAGAAAACTCATGTCGTTGAATCCCTTCATATCAATCTCTGCAAGACACAACAACACACAAAACCCTCTAAATTATGTCAGGCTAAACTCTCCTAATCTTCTCCATAAAGAAGCCTCAAGTTCAAATCAGTCTAGGCTAGTTATGTACCAACGTTAAATTGTACCTTCGTTTGTAGCGATCGTCTCGTGTGAGTTTTCTCTCCCCTCGTCTCCCAGATCGTGGCTACGACACAGGCGTGTGACGTTTTTATATACACTGCGCATGCTTCAAACTCCGCCCGCCCCTGACGATCTTTCTCGTCTATTCCTCACCCCTTCTCTTTACGGCGTAGTGGGGAGAGCACATGGCGGGGACACAGCAGGTGCGCCACAAATATCCCACCAACGAGGAGGAGGACGAGGAAAGTCCGGAGGCAGAAACGTCCCGATCCCGGAGCCTGAAATTCAAGGCCTCCAATATGTCATTTGGAGAAATGTTGGAGATGGTGGACATATTAAAGAGGAGCGACTATGATGGGAAGTATGGGCCTTACCTCAACCCCAATGTCCGCAAGGCCAAGATCATGTGTAAAGTTGTGAGAAGGCTGTACAATCATTTTGGGGTACAACGATCCAAGGAGCAACTGAGGAAACGCTGGTCAGACCTGAAACTGAGGGAGGCCGATCAGTACAGAAAGATCAAGAGAATTCTTCAAAAAAGTAAGTAGTTGTGTTTTGTGTTTGATTTCTTGCTTGCATACTGCTCCATTGTGGTTTGATTTTTTACAAAGTTGTACATTCCAAAATGGCCACTTTCAGGTTCGTCTGTGCATTCGATCGTACTCAGCCTCGATCTTTCTGCCACTGTCATGATCGTGTGTGTGCATTCGATCGTACGCAACCTCGATCGTTCGGCCACTTATAATACGATGTTTGGTGTTTTTTTTGGGGAAAGGAAGTTTGTTCTCACTAGAAATGTCATCAAGAATGTAAAGCCAATTTATTCAATGTAAAGGAGAGGTCACTCAGTAGCTGTTTACCCATCTGGACTCTAGAGCACTAGTGCTGGGACACCCAAACCCCCTTTTTATTATGCTTTTCCACACATGTGCTCCAGTGGATACTAGAGGGGGGTCTCCATCACACAAACTTCTACCAAAAAGCTAGTCAGTTTAGCACCTTTACAAAGTGACTACATTCATGTAGTTGACATTTGTAACTGGCCAAACTAAAATAGTGTCCGTCACTTTCAAGCAATGTTTGTCATTTCCTATTTCTGCCCTCAATAGCTTGTGTTGCTAAATCTTCCTTTTGGACATTCTCATAGGGGAGCGAAAACTTGGGCCGTCTGAGGAAATCCCCAAACCAACACCTCCCAAAAAAGGGGAAAGAGCAGAAGCAGAGGAGGAGGAGGAGGAGGAAGGAGAGATCATCGAACTTGGAGAAATTGTCACCACAACAGGTGAGTGTGGGAGAACACAGCTACTGGTAAGCTAATCCATGTATGGCTGCCTCATTTCCAACACCCCATTTTTGTTTGTTTGTGGTTTTTAGGTGACGTGGATGTTGTGGAAGAAAAATCGCACTTTACCACAGAGAGTGCCCACGTACTCATCGGAGAGATAATGGTCTGCAATCGAGATCTAGATTACATAAAGCAAAACATCAATGATGTTCAACAAAAATTGAAGAACATCATTGATGTTTTAGGAAAAATATGAAAACGCACCAAGTAATTAACACACATTTGTGCCAGCTTCTGAACACATTTGCAACTTAAAAACTGTATGAAATTTGGAACATGCACACATTGTGTCCACATGTGCTAGCTCCCACCATGGTGGATGAATGGCAACGTTTTTTTAGGGGGTGCAAACACTTTACGAACTACGAAAGTGGTTGTGGTGAAGGGGTTGCACCCCCAAAAAACGTCCATTCATCCCCATGATGGAAAATGGCACTTTTGAAGCTTCTAGGCATGTGTTTTACCATCTAATGACCATTTTCAGTCCCAAATTGTGTGCATGTTCCAAATTTCCACTTTTCGGGGGTGACCCCCCCATGTGATGAAGGCAAGATCAAACACACTTTGAACATATAGTCATGTCTGATCTTGTCTTCACTTTACAAAGTTGAACTTTCCAAGTTCCTAGGTTCTGTTTTGCTCCATGCCTGGTTTTACCAATTGCGGAATGTTTGTAAACAATGTTGTAAATAACCAAGATGTTGTCAGTTTTGGCGTGAAGATTGTAAACGCACTTGTGAATGTTTTCCTAGTAAACTTTTATTTTTCTAAATGTGTGGCTTCCTTATTTAAAAAACACAATGCATTATGTATGTAAAATGAAAAGGATATGGGGGGCAATGGGTGTTATTTACTAAAGGCAAATCCACTTTGCACTCCAATTTTCTTTCCCGGGGAACTTTTTCAATGCACTTGTAGAGCATAGCGGATTTGACTTATGTAAATGACACCCACAGTGCTTTGTACGAAAACACGGAGCACAGCATTTTGGAGAATACACACATGTCAGACCTGGTGATGAAAAGGAGTATTTTGGGTGTCAGTTATGCAGTACAAACCTTCTCTAGACCAAAGATTAGGTAGCAAACACACAACATGAGAATAATCTTTTTGGGAAGAAGAGACTGTTACCTCCTTTTGCCCAGAAAGTGCATTCCCACTGTCGAAGGCAAAGGGAAAAAATGTCAAAGTAAAATAAGCTAAAAAGAAGACTGAAATGACATGAAATCATAGGTTGGTTAAAATATCAGATTTATTAAAAAATGCCTCTCACACATCGTCAGGCAGAGCAATGGCCCCCCTACCCACAAAGTACTGCATATATTGGTCCCGGACCACACGGGCATTTAGAGGGGGCAAGCCTGGACGTGCCACTCGAAGGGCTGTGAGTTCGGCATTTGGAGGGCCCTCCACATCTGGGCCAACGGGCACCACATAGTTCCTGTTATGTCTTTTGAGGAAGTTGTGCAATATGCAACAGGCAAGAACTATGTGGTTCAGTTTGTATTCCGCCAAGTTAAATGCCGTCAGGAACAGGCGGAAGCGGCTGGCCAGGATGCCAAAAGCGTTCTCCACAACTCTTCTGGCTCTGGACAGCCTGTAGTTGAAGACCCTCTGGTCCGGGGTGAGGGTCCTCATCGGGAACGGCCTCATCACATGGGGAGTCAACGCAAACGCTTCATCTGCGACAAAGACGAAGGGGAGTCCTTCGGCATTCTCCTCTGGAGGTGGCAAGCACAGACTGCCACTTTGGAGACGCCAGTAGAACTCCGTGTGCGTAATGGCCCCACCATCCGATATCCGGCCGTTCATCCCCACGTCCACATACATAAACTCGTATGTTGCCGACACCACCGCCAACATCACTACACTATTAAACCCTTTATAATTATAATAGTAGGACCCCGAGTTGGGCGGTGGGACGATGCGGACGTGTTTCCCATCAATTGCCCCTCCGCAGTTAGGAAAGTCCCAACGGCTGGCAAAGTGGGAGGCCACAGTCTGCCATTCCTGTGGCGTGGAAGGGAACTGTGGAGTGAAACAAGAAAAAAAAATAAGTCACTTTGCACCTAAACATTGCAAGCAGATTAGACAATCAACATCTTGGAACAAGAGCATTGTATAAAATTGGAGGCTGGAAAGTATTTGCACAGAAAAGTAGAGGCTCCCCTTCACAGATTACTCACCCCCCCATCAATCCCCCCACTTCTGATGGGCCATTGGCAATAACTAGGGGTTTTGGGGGGGGGGGGGGTGGTGGACAGCTAACCCTCTGCACTTCATTGATTGGCAAATGGCTCAATAATGTGGGCTAGTTTGGCCAGACCCTCTGTACTTAACACTATTGGCAGGCCACAGGACAGATCAAATAACATTTCAAGCCCCCCCCCCCCCCCCCAAAAAAAAAGGCAGGCACAGTGTGACATTATTAAATTACCAAGCAAGCTAATAGGAGGGAAAGAAGACAAAAAAATAGGAAATGGAATGTATGGAGGCAGCCCCTTGCACTACATGCTTTGCTGAATTCATCCCTAAAGATGCGCACTATAAAGAGGTAGGTATATAGTGTGTATGGACCTTGGGAAAGCCAGCAGATAAAGGATTGGTACCATCTGACAGAGCAGTTGGGGGAGGGGGTTCCTAATGAGTTTCCCCCCCCCCCCCCCCGCCAAAAGAAAAAAAAAGGGGGGCTCTACATGAAGTAAACCACACAGCAAACATTTGTGCATATTTTAGGGGGTGTTTTGGGGCAAACAATACTATGCAGCAGACAAAAGACATTGCTTAAGTGACTAGGCCATAGGTGTCTATTGGGGCAGAAGAGCATGCTGGGGAGGTAAGTGAAGGGAAAAATGCATGAAGGAGAAAAGGGGCACAGCATATTAGAACATATTGCAATCATGGTAATTAGGGAAGGAGGTCAAAAATACAAGTCATTAGCAAACAGAGCATACATAGAAGGGAATAGTAAAGTAGAAATGTTACCTTAATATAGTCCTCCTGCAGGACCTGAATGATGGCAGAACAGGTCTCTGGAATAATGATTCCCAGGGCCTGGGGAGAGATACCTGAAGAGAACTTCAAATCCTGAAGACTTCTCCCTGTCGCCAAGTACCTCAACGTAGCAACAAGCCTCTGCTCCGGAGTAATGGCTTGTCTCATGCAGGTATCCTGCCGGCTGATAAAGGGGGTCAGCAAAGCCAAAAGACGGTGAAAATCGGGGTCCGTCATCCTGAGAAAGTTCCTGAAATCATAAGGATTATTCTCCCGGATCTCACGAAGCAAAGGCATGTGCGAGAACTGGTCACGCTGAAGCAACCAATTCTTGGTCCACATACTCCTCGTCACTCTGTTCATGGACGGGTCTTGGCTCAAAGCTAAAAGCCCGACACCAATTCCGCGTACAGCACGAACTCGGCGACGAGTACGCACGGGAAACATCGCTCAGAAGGTCACAAAAGGTCGGCTGGTCAGAACGGACAAACAGAAAGCACCGATAAACAGCAAGGCCTGAAAGAACGAAATGAATACCAGCAACGAGCAGACAATAAGCAGTGCAAATCAAAGCGTCCTATATCAAGATATAGGCCGCAATGACCAACAAATGCGAACTGACTACACGCACTAGTAAACAGATACGCACGACAAGCACAAACTGAAGAGCAGTAACGATCTGAGTCAGAAAACTGAGAAGCGCGAATCTTAAGTCACCAAACTTCCACTAACTCTCGATAAACACGGGATCAGCAGAAGGAGCCCAACGGGTGCCTGACGTGGTGCTGAACTTCCCTTTTGTAATCTCGTGGACGACGACTTACGTCACGACGTTCTTCCAGACCGGATATTCCGACAACGTAGTCCGACCGTGTGTACGCAACACCAACATCGGACAAAGTACGTCGGACAAAGTCCGACCGACCTGGTCCGCGGATTGTCCGAGCGTGTGTATGGGGCTTAACAGTTATTTTGGGTTTCTTCCATTTGCGAATAGTCGCAGCAACTGCTGTCACCCTCTCACCAAGCTGCTTGGCGATGGTCTTGTAGCCCTTGTGTAGGTCTACAATCTTGTCCCTAACATCTTTGGACAGCTCTTTGGTCTTGGCCATGGTGGAGAGATTGGAATGGGAATGATTAATTGCTTCTGTGAACAGATGTCTTTTATACAGGTAACAAGCTGTGATTGGGAGCACTCCCTTAAAGAGAGTGCTCATAATCTCAGGTTGTTACCTGTATAGTAGACACCTGGAAGCCAGAATTATTGCTGATTGACAGGGGATCAAATACTTATTTCACTCATTAAAATGCAAATGAATTTATAACTTTTTTGAAATACTATGTCTGGATATTTTTGTTGTTGTTCTGTCTCTCACTGTTAAAATAAACCTACAGACTTATAGACTGATCATTTCTTTGTCAGTGGGCAAACGTACAAAATCAGTAGGGGATCAAATACTTTTTCCCTTCACTATATCTACTGTATTTACGAAGGATTAAAAATAGTTAATATTGATTGAGAGAATTTAGTTACACTTTAAGGGTACTTTCACACTGTTTCGCTTTAAAACTACCAATAAAACGCCTATGCATTAATGGAGCGTTTTTGCGGTTCGGTTTTTAAAGGATATGTGACCCAAAAACTGCAACAAAAATGCTTATTGGTGGCGTTTTTGAGGTGGTTCATGTGAACCACCTCAAAAACGCCTTCACTAAGCATTTCGATGGACAAGAACATTTTTGGTGTGTTTTCTTTTTTTTTTCCTCCCCAAACATGCTCCAAAGATGCTGTAAGCAGGATTTTTTTTCACTATAATAAAAGTGCCACCGCCCCAGTGTGAAAACATTCATTGATTTTTAAAGGGAAGCATTTTTCTTGAAGATTCAAGGCGCTTTTTTAAGCGCAAATGCGCTTGAAAAGCTCCTCAGTGTGAAAGCAGCTTAAGAGGTTTCGGGACAGGAATTTGAGAGAAACAAGGTAAGGTAAGGTAAACAAGGTATAGTGAAGAAGGGTTATTATGTCTAACTGTTAATTATTGTCCAACCTGGCCTATTGATGACTATACTGCCCCACCTCCCATGTCTTGTATGGACATCACACGGAGAAAAAAAAAAAAAGAAGAAAGGAACATTTCTGCAATTGAGGCATAGACAGAAAGCAAACATGACAGAAATTGTAACTTTTTTTTTACACTTTCCACCTAAATAAAATGCTGAAGTTCAACTTATTATTCATTTCTAAAATTTAAATGTATATGTGTGTGTTTTTATAATTATGTGGTGTTTTTTAGTTCTCATTTGATGTAATTGTATGTGCGTGTGTATGTATGTTGCTTTGTACAGTGATTTATTTTGCTAAACAAATCTAAGGACCCGTTCATACCAGCGTGATTGTGCTATTATGCGCATAACACACACGTGCTGGTTTGTGTTGTGCGTAATGCATTTCAGCTTTTTTTTTAAACTATATTTAAATTACAGTTCGTGTACCTCTATTGGTAGCAGTGCATTGTGATAAAGTGTTAACATCCCCTATACAAAGCAAGGCTTTTTGCCTTGTCTTTGCATGGGTTCTGTGTTTTGCAATGCTTGGTAGAATGCATTTGACATTGTTTCACAAAACGCTGCCTGAAAGCGATAAGCTCAGTCTCGTCGATCGTTTATTAGGAATGCTTATTACATTCCATAATATACAATACAGATGTAACTTTTAGATGGACCTATATAGGAAATATAGAAATTTAAATATAAAACAGCATGCACATAACACTATCAATGGGACATTAAAGGAGAAGTACAGCCAAAGCTTGTTTGTGGATCACAAGAATGCAGTTTGTTCTGCACTCCTGTGACACATTTTCAGCAGACAGTGGGCTGAAGTCAGCTCTCTGCTGACATCAGAGTCTCAGACAAGTCTGTTACACTGAAGTCAGGATCCGCCCACATGCCAGCGAGCCATTGAGGAGGGGGCAGAGCAGAGAGCTGTAAGAACCAAGCGATCTGCGGTGTGAGATCGCTCAGTTCTCAGTGTTAGAGCCGGGGGGGGGGTCCCCTTTGGGTCTGCATGAAGGTAACTCGTACCCAGATTTTGTAAGCCCTGTTCTATTGTGCACTTGCTTAAATGATTACCCTGTTTCTGTAGAACACATTTGGTCATTTTTTTTTTTTAATTAAATCCTGTTATATTGTTGCTGTTCTTCACTGCTATCATTTCTGTCCACAACTGTGGTGTTAGAATAACACTTGTCCACATTTTAGCTTCATTTAAAGGTGGAACTTAATAGACTTTTAACAATCTGACAGCAATCCTTTAAAAGCTAGACAGACTGGGCAATCACAGGTTACTACTGACTGCTTGTATTAACTATTCTATCAAACTGTGTTATAAACGCCTACAAATCAATGCTCAATTCTCTCAGCACTATGACAAATGGACAGTGAAACTATTCCTGGAAAAGCATCTCTAATTCCTGCATCTCAGGATAGTTCCATCATTCTAAAACTGGCAAAATTACTCACTGATACATAAGCTAATGCCTTTATTGAAAAGGGGGAACATTTTAGATACTGGTAAATGGTCTGGTACATACAAAAGAGTTTAAATGTGCCGTATTTATCGGCGTATAACACGCACCCCAAGTTTAGGAGGGCATTTTAAGGAAAAAAAGTTTTAGGAGGGAAGTTTAGGAAAAAAAAAAACTTACATTTAAGCGCCGTTTGCAGCCTTGCCCATCGCCATTTGCAGCCTTGCCCAGCGCCATTTGCAGCCTTGCCCAGCGTCATTTGCAGCCTTGCCCAGTGTCATTTGCAGCTTACCAGCGTCATTTGCAGCCTTGCCCACATTTAAATTTCCTGCCGCCGAGACAGACCGCGTGAGCGCTGCCGAAAAAGGGCCCGAAGCGCCACCGAAAAAGACCGAAGGCCGTTGAAAAAGACCAAGCCGACTGTTCGGCTCTGCTCGCAGTCCCGCCTTCCTGCTGTTTCGGGAGCGAGCGAAGGGAGGCGGGACTGCGAGAAGAGCCGAACAGTTGGCTCGGTCTTTTTCAGCGGCGATTTGGTCTTTTTCGGCGGCGCTTCGGTCTTTTTTGGCGGTGCTCGCTATTTTTCGGCGGCGCTCGCTATTTTGCGGTGCCGCGCGATTTTTTTTGTCACTTTTTTGGGGGGGATCGGCGTATAACACGCACCCACGACTTTCCCCCGATTTTAAGGGGAAAAAAGTGCGTGTTATACGCCGATAAATACGGTATATAACACTTAAAGGGAAATGATTGTAATATTCTTTTAATGTATCATCAATAACATCAAATACAGACATTGGTGTGGATCCTGAGGAAGCAATGTGATTGTGAGATGCGTTGATCTTTAAGACGCCATACATCCCTTTGTAATAAAAATGTCTTGGTTTTGTAATTGAGAACTGTGCTGGTTCAATTAAAGTCCCATTTCTCCCTCCTCTATCCATCCTCCATTTTCTTTGGGATGAAGGAGGAGCTTTCTAAAAATGTTGAAGTAGGGATGGTATCACCACAGAATTTGTTTTACAAGAATTGAGCCCACCCTTTATATTACTGTATACAATATTTTCACATTTTGATATTATTCCCTGAAAACTCATCTCTTCAGAGAAGCCTATCTGGCCCCCGCCTAACAACTCTACATTTATTTTCGCCATCAGCACATCCCCCACAGTTATTACCTCTTGTATCTCCTGACCCTCCCTTTTAGACTGTAAGCTCTAACGAGCAGGGCCCTCTGATTCCTACTGTAATAAATTCATTGTATCTGTACTGTCTACCCTCAAGTTGTAAAGTGATGTGTAAACTATTGGTGCTATATAAATCCTGTATACAGTGCCTTGAAAAAGTATTCATACCTTTTTCAAATTTTCCAAATTTTCTCATGTTACAACCTTAAATCTATTTTATTGGGACTTTATGTGATAGACCAACACAAAGTAATAATTGTGAAGTGGAAGGAAAAATGATAAATGACTTTCAACATTTTTTACAAATAAATATCTGTAAAGTGTGGCGTGCATTTGTATTCAGCCCCCCTGGGTCAATACTTTTAAAACCAGCTGTAATTGCAGCGAAAGATGGAAGTCTTTTTGGGGATGTCTCTACCAGCTTTACACATGACATTTTTGCCCATTCTTCTTTGTAAAAAAGCTCAAGCTCTGTCAGATTGGATGGAGAGCATCTGTGAACAGCAATTTTCAAGTCTTGCCACAGATTCTCAATTGGATCATTATAAGCACATGAATATGCTTTGATCTAAACCATTCCATTGTAGCCCCAGTCTCAAGTCTTTTGCAGACTCTAAACAGATTTTCTTCTAAGATTACCCTGTATTGGGCTCCAACCATCTGCCCATCAATGTCCAGCTTCCCTGTCCCTGCTGAAGAAAAGCATCCCTACAACATGATTCTGCCACCACCATGCTTCACGTTAGGGATGGTGTGTTCAGGGTGAAGTGCAGAGTTAGTTTTCCGCCACACATAGCGTTTTTCTTTTAGGCCAAAAAGTTACATTTTGGTCTCATCTGACCAGAGCACCTTCTTGCGAATGTTTGCTGTGTCCTCCACATGGCTTGTCGCAAACTGCAAACGGGACTTCTTATGGCTCACTTAAAGCAATGGCTTTCTTCTTGCCACTTTTCCATAAAAGCCTGATTTGTGGAGTGCACAACTAATAGTTGTCCTGTGGACAGATTCACCCACCTGAGCTGTGGATCTCTGCAGCTCCTCCAGAGTTACCATGGGCCTCTTGGCTGCTTCTCTGATTAATGCTTCCCTTGCCCGGCCTGTCAGTTTAGGAGGGTCATGTCTTGGTAGGTTTGCAGTTGTGCCATACTCTTTCCATTTTCGGATGATGGATTGAACAGCGCTCTGTAAGATTTTAAAAGCTTGGGATATTTTTTTTATAACATAACCCTGCTTTAACTGCTGCACGACGATATACATCGGCAGAATTGCACGGGTGCGCAAAAGGGCATACCCATACGTCCCTTTGTAATCCCGGGATGGTGCATGCCACCGGCGGTAGAGTGCCCACGGGTACCGCGGACTCTATGTGTTTAACCCTTTCATTGCCAGTGACATTTATACAGTAATCATGGCTTTTTTTCGCTCTGATCGCTGTCACAGTCCCGATAAAATAAGCAGAACACCGCCATTTAATATTAATAAAAAATGAAAATACTATTAATCTATCCCCTATTTTGTAGAGGCTATAACTTTTGCGCAAACCAATATACACTGCAATATTTTTTTTTTACCAAAAATATGTAGAAGAATACATATCGGCCTAAACTGAGGAAAAACATGTTTATATATATATATATATATATATATATATATATATATATATATATATTTGGGGATATTAATTATAGTGAAAAGTAAAAAATGTTGCTTTTTTTTCAAAATTGACTGTTTTTTGTTTATAGCGCAAAAAATTAAAATCGCAGAGGTGATCAAATACCACCAAAAGAAAAAACTATCTGTGGGATAAAAAAGGACGTCAATTTTGTTTGGGTACAACGTTGCATGACCGCGCATGGTCATTAAGGGTTTTAAAACCTTCCAGGGGTAAAACTTCCTCACAAATGTATCCCTGACCTGTCTGGTGTGTTCCTTTTTCCTTTGTGATGCAATTTGTTCACTAACAAACCTCTGAGGGCTTCACAGAACAGCTGTATTTATACTGAGATTAAACTACACAATGGTGGACTCTTTTTAGTAATTATGTGACTTTTGAAGACAATTGTTTCCACTAGATTTTGGTTAAGGGTATTGTGGCTGAATACAAATGCACACCACACTTTTCAGATATTTATCTGTAAAACATTTTGAAAATCATTCATCATTTTCCTTCCAATTCACAATTATGTGCCACTTTGTGTTGGTCTATCAAATAAAATCCCATCAAAATACATTTATGTTTTTGGTTGTAACATGTCAAAATACTTAACTTTTTCAAGGCACTGTAAAATAATAATAATGTAAAACTGACCTGCTTTTCAAATGATGACGTCAGTTCAGAAAAACATTGATTAGGCAATTTAAGTTTTCCGTTATTGGCTGTCTTTTTTTTTTAACTCTGTATTTTGTTTTCAAGAAAGATACATGTACAATGAGTTACAGCAGAAATTGGTACATGTGAAAGGAACAATCCAGCAGTGCAGTAATATATCATAAGCAGTTCAGATAATAAACACCATAGAATAGTAATCACGAGTACGTTAAATTGACTTGAATACAATCAGAGTAATCAGTTGATCCAATGCCAGATTGTGAATTAAGCCAGAAAGAAATATCCACTGTAACTAGAGTCTTATAGCCATATCTTAGATAACGAGAATAATAGAGGTAGAAACACAGGACAGAAGATGAAAAGATCAGAGAAAGATGGGGGGAGTTATAATCCTCCCTGCCAGAAAATCCCAAACACCTACAGATGATTATGCTACTAAATCAAATAGAACAACCACAATATTAAATATATAACCTGTGCTCAAATTTACAAAATAATGTTGCCAGCTCACACCAATTACGTGAAATCACAACACTCAATGACGACATCAATTAACCACTTCAGCCCCGAGCAATTTTACCCCCTTCCTTACCAGAGTACTTTTTTGCGATTTGGCACTGCGTCGCTTTAACTGACAATTGCGCAGTCGTGCGCAGTGGCACCCAAACAAAATTGACGTCCTTTTTTTCCCACAAATTGAGCTTTCTTTTGGTGGTATTTGATCACCTCTGCGTTTTTTATTTTTTGCGCTATAAACAAAAGAAGAGCGACAATTTTGAAAAAAAACACTATTTTTTACTTTTTGCTATATTAAATATCACATTTTATTTAAAAAAAAAATTTTTACTCAGTTTAGGCCGATACATATTCTTCTACATATTTTTGGTAAAAAGAAATCGCAATAAGTGATTATTGGTTTGCGCAAACATTATAGCGTCTACAAAATAGGGGATAGATTTATTGCATTATTTTTTTACTAGTAATAGCGGCGATCTGTGATTTTTTTTTTTTGTGACTGCGACATTGCGGCGGACACTTCAGACACTTTTGACACATTTTTGGGACCATTCACATTTACACAGCGATCGTTGCTATAAAATTGCAGTGATTACTGTGTAAATGTGACTGGCAGGAAAGGGGTTAACACTAGGGGGCGCTGCAGGGGTTAATATGTTCTCTATGTGAGTGATTCTAACAGTGGGGGGAGGGGACTCACAAGGGGAGGAGACCGATCAGTGTTCCTCTGTACTGGGAACACACCATCGGTCTCCTCTCCACTGACAGGATGTGGAGCTGTGTGTTTACACACACAACTCCACTGTCCTGCTGTTTAACCGGGCAATCGCAGGTGCCCGGCGGACATCGCGGCCGCCGGGCACGCACAGCGGGTCCCGAGCGACGCCGCGGGCGGCGCGCGCACGCCTCCTAGGCGGCCGGGAATGGGAGGACGTCATATGACGCCCACCCAGGATGGGAGATCCACCTTGTGGGCGTCATATGACTATGGGTGGGTAGTGAAGTGATTAATAAAATAACAGTGCAGCACAACCAAAGTATACCATGTACTAAAATCTCAACTAAGAGAAGTGATAACATGCTGTACAAAAAAAACTCTAAATATATAGTGTACAACAAAATGTAACGCGTATAGGGGGGCATAGACATGTGACGTCATCCTGTAGCCTGCAAATGTGTTTAACATGTGCATTTGAGGTAGCACTTGCGAGAGTGCTCTATTTTGTAAGTGCAATATTTATCTTTTATACATTAAACCTTTTAAACGGAGAGCATTAGCTCTTTTCTGCTTCCCTTTCCTCCCCATGAACATCTGGTGTTCCTGAGCGTCTGAGGACCTCTGTACCCTATTTTTAGGAGAAAGGAGTTAGTATTTGCCAAGCATCATTATCCTTGAGGGGAAAACAGGTTGCTTTGACCTTCACATGTTTTTGGATTGTTAATACATTTTGTTGTACACTACGTATTTTGAATATATTTGTACAGCATAATACTTCTTTTAATTAAGATTTTAGTACATGGTAGATATTGGTTGCACTGCACTGTTTTTAATTATTTCACCTACAGATGATTCAACAGGGAAGCAAGGCTTACACCTCCATAAAAGGGGTTAAAATGTGTCTAAAATATGCAACTGATTTTATTAAATTTGGGAATAGTGTTGTTAAGACAAGCTGTCAAGTATTCTATGTTATAAACATTGGAGGTGGAGGTTTATAGAGGTCCTCTTTAGATGGTGGTGTCAGCTTCTTCCATTTTAAAGTTATCAAGTCTGGTAACTTGGTTGCGGTTAGGATAGATTATTCTGACCAATGAACTAAGACCCAATCGATTGACGCATCTAAACGTGTAACACAAGTTTACAAGTGTCAAGCTTTTTTTGTCAAAACACTGCTGCCAGATAAAAAGGAGTCTAATGCCATGTACACACGGTCGGAATATCCGATGGAAACAGTCCGATGGGAGGTTTTCATCGGATTTTCCGACCGTGTGTATGCTCATCGTACTTTTTCTGTCGGAATTTCCGACGGACTTTGGATTGAGAACCTGTTCTTAATTTTTCCGATTGTGTGTATGCAATTTCCGACACGCAAAATTCCGACGCATGCTCGGAAACAATTTGACGCATGCTCAGAAGCATTAAACTTCCCTTTTATAGTGCAGTCCAACGTGTTTTATGCCGTGGTGTTATTGACCATCGGAATTTGGTGTGACCGTGTGTAGGCAAGACTGTTTGAGCGAAATTCCGTCGGAATTCCGACGGGAAAACCATCAGAGCTTTTTCCGACGAGAATTCCGACCGTGTGTACGGGGCATAAGAGAGTTAGTAAAATGTTCAGTGTGCATGAGGCCTAAGGAAAACTTCAGAAGGCAACCAGGATAAAGTGGGGTAATTGGGAATACTTTCAGACTGCCATATAAATACCAATTATTTGAACCAAAAAATGCAAAACTGTTTTTTTTTATTTTGTTTTTTTGTTTTATCTATTTTCAGTGACAAACCTTGAGATACTGTATAATAATCTCTCCTTTCACAACACAACCTTTATATTCTATAATATGAGATACATTTCTAAATGTACAAGCCAAGCATATCTTTTCATTGCCTACAACCACAAAGAACTCATTGCGCTGCTCCTGTATGTGGTTTATGGTTTGTATTTATGGCATGCTACTCATCGGTGTACTTCCCATTACTGGAAGAGTGACATATGTCATCTTGTTTTAAACAAGTGATTCACTAATTTCAATTGCTGTCAACTGCCTTGTGTGCCAGATTACAGATAAAACTAATTTCAAACAGTTTCTACGGCTAAAGCATAAACAAACCATACTGATTCTTGCCTGCTTACAATACAAATGATTTATTTGCCCTTAGCGTTTTATAGTTATAGACATTCCTGTTATTCAGGCTTGTTAATCCTAAATGTGCTGATATAAATATGATTTACAATCTTTACATTATGCATTTAAAAGGGAAAATTAAGCTTACAACATGTTGTTTTTAAAAAATGAAAAAATATGTAAATGACCAGATTGCTATTCTAACGAAATAACGCTGTAATCAAACATGTATTACATACTAGGGGCTCCAAGTGTTATGCTACCTGCAACCTCAGAACTGGTACAGCAGTATTGCTTGTTATATAGCCATACAAGTCACTTCCCAGTGACTGGTGAACAAAACTGGTAGACAATATACATATATACATATATATACCCTTACCGGAATTGGTGGACTGGTGAACAAAACTGGTACACAATATACATATATATATATATATATATATATATATATATATATATATATAATACTGTGACTGCAAAAAATAGGAAATAAATGGCACCCCTGGAGGGGAAAATGCAAGTCCGCATAGATGTATGTCAAGCGCTCATGTGAATGACTTCAACTAGTTGGTATTTTGGTTTGCGTGTAGGATAAGAAGCTCTGTTTTCGATTCGTTGAGTTTGAGGGAGCTAGTGGTCATCCAGTCGTCTATCATAGTGATAGATTTTTCTAGTTGCTGATGATGGTCTTTTTGTCTGGTGATGCGAAAGTAGAGTTGTGTGTCGTCAGCATATGAGTGGAAGCAGAGGTCAGATATTCTGATGATTTTGAGGAGTGGGCGGATGTATATGTTGAAGAGCACTGGCGACAAGGGTGATCCTTGAGGGACTCCGCAAGTGATTTCCCGGGTTTCAGAGGTGAATGCTCCTAGTTTCACTGTCTGAGAACGATTTCCTAAGAATGATGCGAACCATTGTAGATCTGAATCTGTGACTCCTGCTACCTCTGTGAGGCGGATGAGTAGAGTATTGTGGTCCACTGTATCAAATGCTGCACTGAGGTCTAACAGTACCAGGAGACATTGAGAAAGCGACCATAGGCGTAATCTGAAAACACATGTGATCGCATGAAAAGTAAATGTATATTTCAACATATAATTTATTGTGTATATAAAAATATATAAATACAGTGCCAACTATATTATTAATACCCAAAACAAAAAAAGAAATGGAATAATCAATATGGAAGTGATATACAAAGGTACAAAGAACTAAAGTATAAGTGAATGGCTGGACATCGCATATGAAGACATGAAGTCATAAAATGTGACTGCAGCCATTAAATCACACTATTATAAGCAATTGAACGCTGAGGTCCAAAAACATATATTTACACCGCAAGTGTCACATATAATAATATGCAAACACTTGTGGCGGCTAGGGAAATGCACAGACTTAAATGTGAAATGAAACTAAATATAAAAATGTGATGGTGATGAACACATATGAGTGAGTGTTATCTAACACAAATACCTCTCATGGTGTGTGAACAAAACTGGTACACAATATACATATATATAATACTGCGACTGCAAAAAATAGGAAATAAATGGCACCCCTGGAGGGGAAAATGCAAGTCTGCATAGATGTATGTTAAACGCTCATGTGAATGACTTCAACTAGTTGGTATGCGTTCTATGTGTATTTAAAGTTGACTATCGGTGTGTTCACTGTTGAAAGTAGACACTCAAACAATACTTGTCAACTTCAAATGGTAGGGAAGAAGATGGAATACCCTTACCGGAATTGGTGGACTCACAAGCCAATAGCGGTGAGTCAAACAAGCTTGTACCGGAATATGGTAAGTAGAGATGTTAGCCCAATGGATGTAGATGTAGAACTTTATCCCGGATAGGTCAGTGAATGACCCAGGCTGCTACTCCCCAATCAACAGAAGTGGATATTATCAACTGCAAACCTCCATGGTTGTATATATCAAAAACTCAAATGGTATTGCCAGCAACGATCTTCATCTCCAATCCCCTCAATGTAAATGTAAATTCCCAAAAGGAAAAAGAGAAAAAATGACTCCTCATAGTATAAATCCACATATGAATGAGGAAATTTATTAGGAAATCAATTCCCAGCCCCCAAACAGCAAGGGCATAATAAAAATAGGTTCAATCGAACAAGATAAAAAGCGCTTATAAAATTGTGGCTCAGCAAGCATATCAAACCCAACGCGTTTCGTCTGCGGAGACTTCAACTGGGGTATATGATTGCCTGCCACTGCTATGCTTATTTATATAAAAATATATGATACAAACATTAACACCTGCTATCACCATGTGGAATCTAACTTCTGGGTTTGCAGGGGCTGCGTCAGTATCCTCATCATGTGGTTCGGTTAGAACGAAGAGCAAATGTAAAATTCTGTGTGCAACTGGGTAAATCTGCCACAGGGACGTTTGAGATGATTCGGCAAGTTTGTGGTGAAGCTGCAATGAGTTGAAGATCCAGTTCAAAGGTCGCCATTTTGACACCATTGCAGAGATCCAGCGCAAATTGCAAAAGGTGCTTTGAAAAGAATACTTTCAGGATACATTGCAGAATTGGCAGGAATGCTGGGAGCACTGTATTGTTGTGCAATGTGACTATTTTGAAGGTGATAGTATGTAAACATAGATAAATAAAGTACTTTCTTGTAAACAGAGCTAATCTTGAAACTTTTTGATACCACCTCATATACAAAATAGAGGACAGGTTAGAAAGAAAGCCAAGAAACAGGAAACCTGAAGCTAGGAAGTAAAAAGACAAAGCCCCAATTCTGCATGATCTTAGACTTATAGTTACCCTAGAAAAGAAGAAAATCGTTGGTTTGAAAGATTGCCGAGCCTCGTAGATGCCACTGCTCCCAGGTGACAGTATGTTTATCAACTGTGTCATTAAGCCTAACCATGAGAAAAAGGCTGGGCAGGTAATGGCAGAGTGTATAAGAGTGGTCTATCGCATCCCTATTTATTGAATACAGAAAAACAATGTAGGCCTAGTGTGCATGTACACGGCCAATACCCCTAAGGGATGCTTAATGGAAATAGATAGACACAAGGAGGGTGTATGCAGTTCAAAATATAGTGTATTTTATTAGGCTAGACACCGAGGTGCACAAATGTACTGAGTACAAGCAGTCTGTCAAAAGGGGCATACACTAGGCATACACAAATTGACCATATCAGACATAGAAATAAAATATCTTTAACAAGAAGAGGTTATAAACTTGCAATATGTAGTATAGTCTAGGAAAACCCCGACATGTTTCGGACTTTTTCAAAGGCGATTTAATATCCTGTTCTTTCACATCTAGGTAGTGTGAATAGGTAAATATTAGTACAATACATATAAATAAAGAAATACAGAGAATACACAAGTTTGACTGCCTCATGAAGCAGATGTCTACATTGGTGTGTTGCCAGTGCTGATAAAAAGCATATAATAATGCCATATAGGTAGGTAACGGGCTGAAGAGGACTCCAAAGGCTGCAAGGTCTCATGCAAGAGAAAGGCTGTTAGCCTGTGACTTGTAGGCGTGTGGCCAATTAGTAATGAGAGCTGTAACAAATGTAAAAATGAGGGATATTGGTCAGGAGTAGGTCACATAGTAAATATAGTACCTACTCGTGACCAATATCCCTCATTTTTACACTTGTTACAGCTCTCATTACTAATTGCTAATTACTAATTGGCCACACACCTACAAGTCACAGGCTAACAGCCTGTCTCTTGCATGAGACCTTGCAGCCTTTGGAGTCCTCTTCAGCCCGTTACCTACCTATATGGCATTATTATATGCTTTTATCAGCACTGGCAACACACCAATGTAGACTTCTGCTTCATGAGGCCTATATCTGGCTCTCTAGCCTATCATATCTGGGAGAGATTCTTTTCGTTGAATGTGAGTACCACACCCACAACACAATACTATGTCGATCAATATGGCAGTCAAACTTGTGTATTCTCTGTATTTCTTTATTTATATGTATTGTACTAATATTTACCTATTCACACTACCTAGATGTGAAAGAACAGGATATTAAATCGCCTTTGAAAAAGGACCAAAGTCCGAAACATGTCGGCGTTTTCCTAGACTATACTACATATTGCAAGTTTATAACCTCTTCTTGTTAAAGATATATTTTTATATTTTATTTCTATGTCTGATATGGTCAATTTGTGTATGCCTAATGTATGCCCCTTTTGACAGACTGCTTGTACTGCTTGTCCTCGGTGTCTAGCCTAATAAAATACACTATATTTTGAACTGCATACACCCTCCTTGTGTCTATCTATTTCCATTAAGCATCCCTTAGGGGTATTGGCCGTGTACATGCACACTAGGCCTACATTGTTTTTCTTAAGCCTAACCATTATCAATTCCATCAGCTCCACATCCTTAATTTTTGCATATAATGCGGCATGAGATGGAGGTTCCCTTTTCTTCCAATGCAGCACTACTAGGCACCTCACCACTGTAATAACATGTCTTTAACAGCTTTAAGTAAGGTTTAAAAAAATTCAGGGGAGGTAAGCCTAATAAAATCTTATTAGATGTGAAAGGTAACACAGAGTCAAATAACATTTGTAAGAGGAAATGCACCTTCTTCCTGTATGGTTCAATTTGGGGACGCGTCCAAAATATATGGACACCAACACTGATTACTTGTAGTTGGTTGAATTGTGTGAAGAAGATCTGGGGCGAGGTACTAAAAATATAGATATATATGCTTCCTCCTTGTATAAAGTGCAAAGTGAACTTTTTGCTGCTTGGGACCAAACAATTTGCCAGGCTGCCAGGGGAGTTTTTCTTTATTTTTTTTGCAGACTTTTATTTGTTTGCATCTTTCTCTGTTTGCAGGGGAGAAATATGTAATGTATTAAGCTTAAAATTGCTGAGGAATTTAAGTGATGCTAAACAGAGTACAGTAGTATTAATTGCAATGATGAATTCACATAAATTATCTATATCATGCCACTGTATTTTTTTTTTTTTTTAAGTCCCTTTTTCCCCGCAGCACTGATGTGTGGTCACATGATCTTTCCCTGTCCTTTTGCATCTGTTCGGAAAGATCCTTGGGAGGAACTTCTATTATTCTGCTGATGTACAGTATCTCACAAAAGTGAGTACACCCCTCACATTTTTGTAAATATTTTACTATATCTTTTCATGTGACAACACTGAAGAAATTACACTTTGCTACAATATAAAATAGTGAGTGTACAGCTTGTAGAACAATTTGCTGTCCCCTCAAAATAACTCAACACAGCCATTAATGTCTAAACCGCTGGCAGCAAAAGTGAGTACACCCTTAAGTCAAAATGTCCAAATTGGGCCCAAAGTGTCAATAATTTGTGTGGCCACCAATTATTTTGCAGCACTGCCTTAACCCTCTTGGGCATGGAGTTCACAGGTTGCCACTGGAGTCCTCTTCCACTCCTCCATGAGGACCTCACAGAGCTGGTGGATGTTAGACTTTGCGCTCCTCCACCTTCCGTTTGATGATGCCCTACAGATGCTCAATAGGGTTTAGGTCTGGAGACATGCTTCACCAGTCCATCACCTTTACCTTCAGCTTCTTTAGCAAAGCAGTGGTCATATTGGAGGTTGTTATCATTATGGAATACTGCCCTACGGCCCAGTTTCCGGAGGGAGGGGGATCATGATCTGCCTTAGTATGTCACAGTAAATGTTGGCATTCATGGTTCCCTTAATGAACTGTAGCTCCCTAGTGCCGGCAGCACTCATGCGGCCCCAGATCATGACACTTCCACCACCTTGCTTGACTGTAGACAAGACACACTTTCCTTTGTACTCCTCACCTGGTTGCCGCAACACACGCCTGACACCATCTGAGCCAAATAAGTTTACCTCGGTCTCATTAGACCACAGGACATGGTTCCAGTAATCCATGTCCTTAGTCTGCTTGTCTTCAGTAAACTGTTTGCAGGCTTTCTTGTGCATCATTTTTAGGAGAGTCTTCCTTCTGGGACGACAGCCATGCAGACCAAGTTGATGCAGTGTGCGGCGTATGGTCTGAGCACTGACAGGCTGACCCCCCACCCCTTCAACCTCTGCAGCAATGCTGGCAGCACTCGTACATCTATTTCCCAAAGACAACCTCTGGATATGACGCTGAGCACATACACTATACTTCTTTGGTTGACCATGGCGAGACCTGTTCTGAGTGGAACCTGTCCTGTTAAACCGCTGTATGGTCTTGGCCGCCATGCTGCAGCTCAATTTCAGTGTCTTAGCAATCATCTTATAGCCTAGGCCATCTTTATGTAGAGCAGCAATTATTTTTTTTCAGATCATCAGAGAGTTCTTTGCCATGAGGAGCCATGTTGAACTTCCAGTGACCAGTATGAGAGAGTAAGAGTGATAACATCAAATTTAACGCACCTGCTCCCCATTCACATTCAGGCCTTGTAACACTAATGTGTGTTAAGTTAATTTGAGGGGACAGTAAATTGACACTGTTATACAAGCTGTACACTCGATACTTTACATTGTAGCAAAGTGTAATTTCTTCAGTGTTGTCATATAAAAAGATATAATAAAATATTTACAAAAATGTGAGGGGTGTACTCACTTTTGTGAGATACTGTATGCTCTCTACAGTGTGAGTCTGTATCTGGCCAGTACTGATTGGTGTAATGCCAGTCACATGACTAAAAACATTTTCAGAAGATCAATTCAAATTAAATTATAAATAGCATATAACTGTTTTACAGCTCCCTATAAATCTTTATTAAACATCAAATGTGTATTTCTGCTTATTAGTGTGGTATAGGCAGAATTAGAGATGATTAACCCTAGCTTTCATTTTGTTCAGGCAGTGTCTGCATCCAAGGCTCTTTTTTATTTTACAGGCATTAGAAATTACATTAAATATATTTAATACTGATTTATAGTAACAAAAAGACCAGGGGCTTCAGCCCAAAGTCTGAGCCCGGAACGGGGGGAGATGTTACCTGACGCACACTGACCTACCTGACGCACACTGACCTACCTGACGCACACTGACCTACCTGCTGATGATGCGGCGACCGCATTGTAATTCCCGCCTTCTGGAGCCTGCAGCGCCTATGATGGACGTCCCACGGTCCATCATAGGTGCTGCAGGCTCCAGAAGGCAGGACCTGCTATGTCACTTGGCCGCGCTCGGGCTCAGGGCTAATAACAGAATTGTGCATGCCAGACCCAGGGCTTTTTGGGGACCCCTCTCGGGGCTTCAGCCCCCCCTCCCGATGCCACTGGTTGCACCGATGTGGTATCAGTGCTGATACTAAGCATTTGCATGAGTACTCATGCAAATGTTTCGATTCCTGAAACCAATACCTTTTGTGGTGCAATTTGAGCCCATACAAAACGAATGGACTCAAATCGCACTTGAAACAATTGCATGTGATTTGAACAGGAATGATGTGCGATTCTCCTGTCTGAATCACATGCAGTTTCCCTCACCGCTACTGTGTGAACCCAGGCTTATCATAGTGAAATTGCATTCCTGTTCAAATAACATGCGATTCTCTGCAGTGCGATTTGAGCCTATTGATTTTTATATGGGCTCATATTGCACCTCAGAGGTATCAGTACTCTGTATCAGCGAGTACTTGACCAAAAAATTTTAGTACTCACCAGTAAAAAAAAATGGTATTGGTGCAACCCTATCATTTACCACTGTGTACATACCCACATGTGTGACTCTATATAGTCATGTGGACTGCAGAGATAAGAAAAAAGGGGAAGTGAAGAGCTTAGAATGGAACTGAAATTAGGCATGCACTGTAGAGGACCCCAGCTGGTTAACACGATCTCAGACTGCAGTGGGGTCACAGAGAAGATGGGAGGGACAGATGAAGTCAGGGTCAACCAGGTATATTTCACTCTACACAAAACAAATACTTTAGTGGCTTTAGGAGTATGAACACTGTTATATAGCATGTAATGAGAGTTATTCATAGTCTGGTTTTAATGACACGTTAATATTACCTAACCACTTGGGGACTGCCCTATAGCAGTTTTACTCATGTGTGTGTGTATATATATATATATGTGATCCTGCAATTCCGTGTAGCGGCGCGAGTGGCCAATGGGCGTGAAGAGCGGACTCGTCCGCTGGCACATGCTGATCACTTTGTACACAAGCAGAACCGACTGAGTGCCGTTCTGTCAGGAGGGAAGACATAGATCCATGTCTTCCCCTAGTACAAGAACCTCCCCCACAATAAGAAAACACCTGCTAGGCACACATTTAATCCTTTGATCGCCCCTGATGTTTAACTCCTTCCAAGCCAGTGTTATTAGTACAGTGACCGTGCATATTTTTTACCACTGATCATTGTATTAGTGTTACTGGTTCCCAAAAAAGTGTCAGTTAGTGTCAGATTGCCTGCCGCAATATTGCAGTCCTGCTATAAGTCACCTATTGCCGGCCATTACTAGTAAAAAAAAAAAAAAATATATATATATATATATATATATATATATATATATATATATATATATATATAATCTATCCCATAGTTTGTAGACACTATATCTTTTGCGAAAGCCAAACTATATATGCTACCAAAAAATATGTAGCAGAATACATATTGACCTAAATTTATGAATACATTTTATTTTTTTATTGAAATTATTTATAGCAGAAAGTTAAACAGAAAAAAAAAAAAAAAAAAATTCAAAATTGTAAGTCTTTTTTTGGTTTATAGTGCAGAAAATAAACACATCTAATACCACCAAAAGAAAGCTCTGTTTGTGGAATAAAAAGGATATACATTTTATTTAGGTACAGTGTTGCACAACCGCACAATTGTCAGTTAAAGTAACACAGTACCATATTGCAAAAAATGGTCTGGTCATGAAGGGGGGTAAATCTTCAGGTCAAGTGGTTAAAGCAGAACATTTTTTATTTTTGTGTACAAAGGAGAACTTCACTGTTAAAATAACTCTATTTAAAAAGAAGATTTGTAAAATAAACTAGTGTTTCTGTGTGGAAACATTTAGTCAGAAAGACCATTCATTAAAGAGGGACTGCACCAAAAAAATAAATAAAATAAAAGCCAGCAGCTACAAATACTGCAGCTGCTGACTTTTAATAAATGGACACTTACCTCTTCCAGGGTCCAGCGATGCCGAAGCCGAGAAATCGCTCAGTTCTCGGCTGCTGCCGCCTCCATTCTCGTTGAGGGAATCAGGAAGTGAAGCGTTGCGGCTTCACTTCCTGGTTCCCTACTGCGCGAGTCGTGCAGTGCAATGGGAATCATCCGCGCTGTCTCTGGGACCCATGTGTGTCCCAGCAGACAGCGCGGCGGGACAGGAAGAGGCATAGACTCCCGTGGGAGTCTATGCACGGAAGTGGGTGCAAATACCTGTCTTAGACAGGTATCTGCACCCCCCTCCCCCTGAAATGTGCCAACTGTGACACCGGAGGGGGAGGGAGGGTTCCGATGAGCTGAAGTTCCACTTTAGGGTGGAATTCCGCTTAAAGTTTTGATCTAATTTCTTTATGGTCCCTTGATCCAGCAGTGCTTTCAAAAAGCCTATGAATGTGGATGTAGCCTTTTTGCCTATTGTTCAGTGCTGTAGAATGTCTATACCAGAGGAGTAAGGGCTAGATCACACCCATGTTTTATAATTATACACATTATAACAGATAGTAATGTGTTAGCAGCCACAATGCATTATTTGGTGCATGTTCACATCTGTGTTGCATGTGTCAATGCACATCCAGGAGTACTGTAAGTAGAAGTTGATGTAAATGCATGTTACACACGTGCATGTTTAAAGCACTGACTGTAGCGATAGTCAACTACCAGCTGTTCCACCATGCAAATGCAATGTAAAAACAGGCTTTACACATATAGCTCTCACAGAGCTAAAAACCTGGATCAACGCACATAATTGCATTTCATGCAATGCAGCACATGGGAGTTATTGGACCCTTAAAATAGATCTTCCCCTTCCCACCCTTATGTTTGTGTGTGACATCATCAGGAAGCCCATCTGGTTCAGCCATTGAGCCTCCCAATGAAACGTTGCTAGGCCTGCCCCCTTCTCCTCTGTAAATGAAACACTAAGACCTCCTTGGTGACATATATATATATCCCTGGAGGCACAACAGGCATAGTGCATGTTATTTGCCTAGCCAAATGAAAAGTATTGGAGATGGGACTGAACCCTTTTTCAGAAAAAAGGGGTAAAAAAAGTTATATTCAGGAAGCAGAGTGAAGGAGGGGTGGACAAGAGGATCTTTTAATTTGAGGGTGAAGATCTGCTTTAATCTCACTGTAGGCAATGCATTTTGAAGACTGAAGTCATCATTTTAGGAAATCAGACAGTGGGTTGAGGATACCAGGTTATATTCACCAAAATGAGAAACTAAGCATCTTGACTGGTAGGCCTTAAATTCATTAATTTGTTACACTGTTGATTCTTTAATATTATGTAATTACGTATTTTTTGAATGTAGTAAAACTATAAATCGGAATTTCGGAACTTGATCCCAAATGTTTATTTCTACCAGGGGAATGTCTTGCATTCTCTACTAACCCTAAATACAATACATTGTAGGATAATACCATCTTGAGTTTCAGTAGAGGTTTATTCCATTTATCTGCTGTTTCTACTGTAGATGTTGGTTTTACTTTCCACACATTTGCCATAGATTAGCAATATGCTGCTAAAGATGTTAACCATCAGTAATTTTAATCATAAAATTGGCAGTAGGAACTTTTAAGTTGGCAACTTGTTTCACAACGCAGTTCATTAAATTATTGAAGGCACAACACAGATGCTTTAGATTTAACCCAATATAAACAACTTTATCTTCAAGAGGTTTTGCTAATATTTCTTTATCGTACAGGATCCTTAAGCCAGCCATACATAATTTTTTCGTTCAACCAGTGGTTTCCCCACTAATTTTATATGGAAGGGGGAATCCTTCCCACTGAGCGAATGTATTCTGGGAAACTTCCCTGCTGTCAATGATCAGTGTTGCCGGCTATCGCTGGTGGCACTGATTAACTGGTGATAGATCGACTTGTGTACAATCATACATGGATCAAAATTTGTCTGGTCCCTGCTGGACCTGCCCAATTACGATCCATGTATGGCCAGCTTAATATTTAATAGTGGGTTATAGACCACAAACATCGGGTGACTGGACACTGGCAAAAAGAAATGCTGTAGTAACATCTCTTCTATAACCCCACACACACCCAGCTAGCCTTAGTTTTCTGCGTGTTTACTTAGATGATGGACATTCTCTCTCCTTAATCAACATACTTTCCCTTTATTGTTGGAATTTCGTTCTGCAAGATTCTTCTACCAAGCTGTAGTTACTCCATAGTCAGGGTGGCTTTCCTGTGCAGATTTCTGGATCAGTTTTACTTCTCGGATAAGCCTTGGGGATGCTGTACCTGGACCCTGTCTAGAAGAGGATGCAGGGCTGGTCTGTAATATTACTTTTGGGAACTGGATCCTGCATAGGTGATGACCTTGGCATAACATGCATTGCTAGCTGCACGGTGCTATACAGATATTTTCCCTTGTGGCTATTGCACTGTGTGTTTGAAGAGGGGAGACAAGGAGTGAGTCTTCTGCTCCCACATAATTGGAATCCTAGCCTCTAAACTAAAGCATATCAAGCAGATCTTTTTCGTCCTTATTGATGAGGTGCTGTCCTGCCTTAGAGCAGCCTGGTCTTTAGCATGGGCTCCCTGAAACTGCCCAGACCTCCCAAGAGACCTCCTAAGACCTGTCCTTTTTAATCCCTCTTATGCCCTGTACACACGGTGGGAAATTACGACCACAAAATCCGTCGGATTTTTTCTGACGGATTTTGTCCGACACTGGTGTTGCATACACACGGTCGGACAAAGTTGTCGGAAAATCCGATCATTCTGAACGTGGTGACGTTCGTTGCGTACGACAGAACTACGTAGAGGCTAGTAGCCAATAGCTTTGGTCTTGTAATTTGATCTGAGCATGCGTGGCACTTTGTCCGTCGGAATTCCCTACACACGATCGGAAAAAGTCCGATCGGACTTTGTTGTCGGAAAATTTGAGAGCAGGATCTCAAATTTTTTTTCCGACAGAAATTCCGATGGAGCCCACAACATGGTCCGATAGGACATTTTCCGCCGGAAATTCCAACCGTGTGTACGGGGCATTAGAGCCATTGTTATGTGATCACCCTGAAAAGATTTTCACACCTAAACGCTTTGGTCAGCAGTATCCAATTGAAGAGGGTTCTTGAAAAAAATTGACCAGAGAAAAGCCTCCAAATCTTCCATAAGTAGATTGGAGTAGGGGGGTATTGGTTGTGCCACTCAAATCAAAACATATACAATTAAAAACAAAATATAGCTTTATTAATACAATAAAAACATAGAAAAGTTAAAAGAAACCCATAATTAAAACATTTGCTAGGTATCACAAATACATACACTCACTGGTCACTTTATTAGGTACACCTTGCTAGTACCAGATTGGACCCCCTTTTGTCTTCAGGACTGCTTTAGTTCTTTGTGGCATAGATTCAATGTTGGAAACATTCCTCAGAGATTATGGTCCATATTGACATGATAGCATCACGCAGTTGCTGTAGATTTTTCGGCTGCACATCCATTATGCAAATCTTCTGTTCCACCACATCCCAAAAGTGCTCTATTGGATTGAGATATGGTAACTGTGGAGACCATTGGAATACAGTCAACTCATTGTCATGTTCAAAAAACCAATTTTAGATGATATTTTGCTGTGTGGCATTATCCTGCTGAAAGTAGCCATCAGAAGATGGGTACACTGTAGTCATAAAGGGATGGACATGGTCAGCAACAATACTAAGGTAGGCTGTGGCATTTAAACACTGCTCAGTTGTACCAAGAGGTCCAAAGTGTGCCAAGAAAGGGGAAAAGGGTAGAGAAAAATATATATTATACATACAGTATATTTCTACATGTCTCCAGAAAAAAGTGAGAGTCCCTAGCTAAGGGGGTGGTACAGAGACAAGGTTGGGGTAAATCACATTCCTCACATAAAACTGGATATACAATTACATAGACTGGTACTATAGGAAGTCATCCAGATAGTGGTACAAAAGGGCAGTTCATATGTGACAGAAAACAAACACAGCCAAGAAAAATCATATATATACTGTGTATGTATATACACAGCGGGTAAAATAAGTATTGAACAATTTCTCTAGGTAGATATATTTCTAAAGGTGTTATTGACATGAAATGTGCACCACATGTCGGTAACAACCCATGCAATCCATACATACAAAGAAACCAAAACAAATAAGTTCAGAAAATAAGTTATGTGTAACAAAATGGAATGACACAGGGCAAAAGTATTGAACACGCTAACTGAAGTGTATTTAACCACTTGACCACTGGGCACTTAAACACCCTTAATAACCAGACCAATTTTCAGCTTTCGGTGCTCTCACACTTTGAATGACAACTACTCATTCATACAACACTGTACCCATATGAAACTTTTGTCCTTTTTTTCACACAAATAGAGCTTTCTTTTGGTGGTATTTAATCACCTCTGGGTTTTTTATTTTTTGCGCTATAAAAGAAAAATGACTGAAAATTCAGTAAAAAAAATGAATTTTTCTTCGTTTTTGTTATAAAATTTAGCAAATTTGTAATTTTTCTTGATAAATTTTGGCCAAAATTTATACTGCTACATATCTTTGGTAAAAATAAGTACAAATTGGGGTATATTATTTGGTCTTTGTGAAAGTTTTAGAGTCCACAAGCTATGGTGCCAATATCTGAAAATTGATCACACCTGAAGTACTGACGGCCTATCTCATTTCTTGAGACCCTAACATGCCAGGAAAGTACAAATACCCCCCAAATGACCCCTTTTTGGAAAGAAGACATTCCAAGGTATTTGGAAAGAGGCATGGTGAGTTTTTTGAAGTTGTCATTTTTTCCCACAATTCTTTGCAATATCAAGATTTTTTTAAATTTTTTTTTTTTTTCACAAAATTGTCATATTAGCAGGTTATTTCTCACACACAGCATATGCATAGCACAAATTCCACCCCAAAACACATTCTGCTATTACTCCTGAGTACGGCGATACCACATGTGTGAGACTTTTACACAGCGTGGCCACATACAGAGGCCCAACATGCAGGGAGCGCCATCAGGTGTTCTGGAGCATCCGGGCCAATTCTGACATTTCTCTCCTACATGTAAAAATCATCATTTATTTGCTAGAAAATTACATAGAACCCCAAAACATTATATATGTTTTTTTTAGCAAAGACCCTAGAGAATACAATGGCGGTCGTTGCAACTTTTTATCTAGCACGGTACTTGCGCAGCAATTTTTCAAACGTGTTTTATTTGGAAAAAAAATGTTTTGTGCTTTACAAAAAACAAAACTGTAAATTTAGCCCAATGTTTTTGCATAATGTGAAAGATGAAGTTACGCCGAGTAAATAGATACCCAACATGTCACGCTTCAAAATTGCACACACTCGTGAAATGGCGCCAAACTTCGCTACTTAATCCCCATAGGCTTTAATTTTGTTTACTGGTTACATGTTTTGAGTTACAGAGGAGGTCTAGGGCCAAAATTATTGTTCTCGCTCTAACGTTCGCAGCGATACCTCACATGTGTGGTTTGAACACCGTTTTCATATGTGGGCGGGACTTACGTATGCGTTCGCTTCTGCGTGCGAGCACACGGGGACAGGGACGCTTTAAAAAAATATATATATATATTTTATTGTTCATTTTACTTTATTTATTTTAGTTTGACCCTTTTTTTCCCCCAAAAAAAATTTTTGATCACTTTTATTCCTATTACAAGGAATGTAAACATCCCTTGTAATAGGAATATGGCATGACAGGTCCTCTTTACAGTGAGATATGGGGTCAATAAGACCCCACATCTCACCTCTAGGCTGGAAAGCCTGAAATAAAAAAAAAAACGATCCTGGCTTTGATCGTAGCGAGTATCGCAGGGTATTGTTGGGTATTGCAGGGTATCGCAGGGTATTGCAGGGTATCGCCGAGTATCGCCGGGTATTGCAGAGTATCGCCGGGTATTGCAGGGTATCGCCGGGTATTGCAGGGTATTGCCGGGTATCGCAGGGTATCGCAGGGTATCGCAGGGTATGGCAGAGCATTGCAGAGTATCGCAGGGTATCGCAGGGTATGGCAGAGTATCGCAGGGTATGGCAGAGTATCGCAGGGTATGGCAGAGTATCGCAGGGTATGGCAGAGTATCGCAGGGTATGGCAGAGTATCGCAGGGTATGGCAGAGTATCGCAGGGTATGGCAGGGTATGGCAGAGCATCGTAGGGTATGGCAGAGCATCGCAGGGTATGGCAGAGCATCGCAGGGTATGGCAGAGCATCGCAGGGTATGGCGGGGCATCGCAGGGTATGGCGGGGCATCGCAGGGTATGGCGGGGCATCGCAGGGTATTGCGGGGTATGGCAGAGTATTGCGGGGTATGGCAGAGTATTGCGGGTATGGCAGAGTATTGCGGGGTATGGCAGAGTATTGCGGGGTATGGCAGAGTATTGCGGGGTATGGCAGAGTATAGGGGGGTATGGCACAGTATAGGGGGGTATGGCACAGTATAGGGGGGTATGGCACAGTATTGGAGGGGATGGCAGAGCATCCATCCATCCATGCTCAGCCATCCCTCCATACCCTGCAATACCCAGCAATACACTGCAGGCTATTGCTGGGTATTGCAGGGTATGGAGGGATGGCTGAGCATGGATGGATGGATCGGTGGTGGCAGAGCAGGCTGTGGGCACTACAGATCCCGCCCACAGCACTGCTGCCACCGATCCCTCCCCCTCTCCTCTCATACTGTACCGATCGGTACAGAGAGAGGAGGAGAGAGGAACCGGCGTCATCAAATGACGCCGGTTTGCTGACATGTGATCACTCCGTCATTTGACGGAGCGATCACGTGGTAAACGGCCGCGATGAGCGGCCGTTTACCGTGATCCATGATCCGCCGGGTCCTCTGGACCCGGCGATCATGGATGCTCTCGAGTGCGCGCACCAGGGGGCGCGCAAGAGCAGAATTCTGTGAGGCCGTTAATTAACGGCCTCCCAGAGTTAAGCAACCGCCCTGTAGCCGTTTTTCGGCTATGGGCCGGTTGTTAACTGGTTAATACTTGGTAAAAACTCAGTTGTTGGTAATGACAGCTTCAGGACACCACCTGTATATAGAAAATAGTCACACCCATTGCCATCTACATCTGCGGTCCCCGCAAGCAGCACAATGCCTGTGAGATGGACAGGATAGGCTCCCTCAAGCAGCAGACAAGCATGATATATACCTTGCTTCTGTGAGTGTTTTTAATCTTGTGAATAAATTGTACATCTTAACACTACACTTAGGTCGGTGCTTCCTGTTTTCTTTTTATATTTGATTCACAGAGTCTGGCTTTTCTCTGAGGACGGCTGCCACCTTTATATTATATTTTTTCCCATTAGACTTATGGACTTTTATTCCCTCCTTCCTTCTAATCACAGTTTTAGTTACTGAATGTTGCACTTATCCCATTATTTATGTGCCCACTTGTATTATACACAGGGTTTCATTGTAGATTGTATGTTGTGTATGTGTTTTCCTCTGATTATTTTGTCTGTTGCACCTGTTCATTTACTCTCTTTTCTGTGTTCAACATGGCACCTCATGGCAAAGAACTCTCTGAGGATTTGAAAAAAATAATTGTTTCTCTACATAAAGATGGTCTAGGCCAGTGGCGGTGAACCTTGGCACCCCATATGTTTTGGAACTATGTTTCCCATGGTGCTCTTTGGAGACTGGGCCGCAGGGCAGTATTCCAACATTATAACGACCCCAAACACACCTTCAAGATGACCACTGCCTTGCTAAAGAAACTGAGGGTAAAGGTGATGGACTGGCCAAGCATGTCTCCAGACCTAAACCTCTATTGGGAGGACTCCCAATATTCCACCAGTATCCAATAGAAGAAAACAATGGGACATGTTCTCCAATGCAAAATATTTTTATCTGATTGCTCTTCAAAACAAAACAGTGCAATGCTACTGTACAGTTATGAGCATAGCATGCTCTTCATCAGGCTTTGTGCAACAATTTGCAAAAGACCTCATGTTTTTATACCAACACCGCAGGGTGTAGCTTCACAGGTGTAGCCCATAATCCCATTACCACTCTAATATATATTATTATTATTATTCACGATTTATATAGCACCAACAGTTTACGCAGCTCTTTACAATGTATAGGCAATGCAACACAATTACAGTACAATACAAAAGGTACAGGAGGGCCCTGCGCGTAGAGCTTATATTCTAAAGGGAGGGGGTGATGTTACAAAAGGTAATAGCTGCAGAGAATGATTTGATGGGGGTGGCTTAGGGACAGTTGGGTGTTGGATAGGCTTCCCTGAATAAATGAGTTTTCAGGGATCTCCTAAAGGTGGACAGGGTAGGGGCTGATCGGACATACTGGGGCAGGGAGTTCCAGAGGATGGGAGAGGCTCTGGAGAAGTCCTGAAGACGAGCATGGGAGGAGGTAACAAGGGAGCTAGAGAGCAGAAGGGGACGATTTGGGCGATATCTGCAGATAAGGTTGGTGATGTAGATGGGGGCGATGTTGTGAATGGCCTTGTATGTTATGGTTAGCATATTGAATTTTACACGGTGGAGTAGGGGAAGCCAGTGAAGGGATTGGCGGAGAGGAGCAGCAGTGTGTATATGTCCTGGGATATTGATCTGGTCAGGTCAGTTAATTAGCAGAGGGGGTTGTTAATCAGTTTCAGCTGCTTTGGTGTTAATGAAATTAACATGTGCACTAGATGGACAACAATGAGATAACATCCAAAACAGGAATGGTTTTACAGGTGGAGGCCACTGACATTTTGTTTTCCAAACTCATCTTTTCTAACAGTTTTTCACTAGTTTTGCCTTTGACCAGGGTCAGTGTCACTACTGGTAGCATGAGGCGATAGCATGAGGCGATAGCTGGATTCTATAGAGGTTGCACAGGCAGTCCAACTCCTCCAGGATGGCACATAATTACCATTGCCAGAAGGTTTGCTGTGTCTCCCAGCACAGTCTCAAGAGGAAGGGTGATTCCAGGCGGCAGGCAGTTACTCTATGAGAGCTGGACAGGGCCGTAGAAGGTCCTTAACCCATCATCAGGACCGGTATCTGCTCCTTTGTGCAAGGATGAGCACTGCCAGAGCCCTACGAAATGACCAGGTAACTGGTGTGACAATCTCTGACCAAACAATCAAAAACAGACTTCATGATGGTGGCCTGAGGGCCCAACATCCTCTAGTGGGCCCTGTATCCACTGCCTGGCACCGTGGAGCTCGATTGGCATTTGCCATTGAACACCAGAATTGTCAGGTCTGCCACTGGTGCCCTGTGCTTTTCACAGATGAGATCTGGTTCACCCTGAGCACATGTGACAGTCGTGAAAGGGTCTGGAGAAGCCATGGAGAATGCTTTGCTGGCTGTAACATTGTTCAGCATGACTGGTTTGGTAAGTGGGTCATTGATGGTCTGGGGAGGCATATCCATGGAGGGACATACAGACCTCTACAAGCTAGACAATGGCTTCCCCACTGACAGATGAATGTAAAGCTCAAGAATGCCGGCACTGCCCGGCAATACATTTTTTTTTTTTTTTACGAGGCGTACAGTTCCTCCCCCCAGTCCATGTTAACATGACATCACGTGACATCAGAAGGGGCGGTGCCACCGGGTGAACCCTTAGCTATATAGGAACTGTCAACGCGCCGAGCAGGCAGACGGCAGATAGTCTCCCAGAAGGCAGAGGGTTTTTATTTTTTTATATTTTTTAGGTCCAGCGGGCGTCGTGATTGACGATGGATGTACATTGATGGACACTATTTTTATATTTTTTAATACGGTCTCTTGTGATTTAACTTTTTGACACTTTTCTGGTGAATGGGTGGGGGTACGATGTACCCTATACCCATTCACATAGGGGGGATCTGGGGGCTCCTTGTTAAAGAGGGCATTCCAGATTCCGATAAGCTCGCCAATCCACAGACCCCGACAACCACAGCCCAGGGTTGTCGGAAAGAGGCCCTTGTACCCATCAACATGGGGACAAGGCGCTGTGGGGCGGGGGGCGCAGTGCACCCAACCCCCATGTTGAGGGCGTGTGGCCTGGTATGGTTCAGGAGGGGGGGGGGGGGGCTCCTCACAAAGGGGAGTGTTGCAGAATTACCTAAACCCAGGTCAATATGAGATAGACTACCATGGGAGGCTGAGTGACATGAATAGCATTTAACATCTGTATGCCTCTCCTTTCACACATCCCTGAGACCCAGTTCAATAAGCAAATTAGCAAAGACAGTTCTTTGCGCAGTTAGTAACGCCAGGCTTTACAAATGGCTTTATACAGCTCTAAACACTGCTACTTATTTACAGTATGGAAATTGTTATGTTGTCCTGGCCATTATATGGATTGAAGTTCGTTCATGTGTTTTTGGGTTTGAGTAAAAAAATATATAATTCCACATGCCCACATATAACTAGCTATCCGCATATTATAATCAAATGTACTACAGCACTGCAGAAGATAGAGTGAAAGCAACAGGAACCAATCATTGTCTGCTGCATGCTCATATGCAAACATGGAACATGCTAACAGCAGGAGAGAATAGAGTGATGAACTTTCTGCGCTTGCTTACTTGGAACTTAGCTTTCAGTGATGACGACTGTTTGGAATCATGCAATTTTAATATAGTTAATTTAGGCTCTCTGTTTTTAACTGCTACAATATATATATATATATATATATATATATATATATATATATATATAATATATATACACGCGTGCTCTCGTACACATACATATTATAGGACCAAGGATTCTCAGAGCGCTATGGATTAGCTAAGGAGGCAACACATCAGAGACTACCTGCTTGAAACTGAATCCTTGGCGTATGTGTGTAATTAGCTTGAGCTTTTGAGTTTAGTAGGCTTTATATCATAAAAGCAAATGGACATCTACTCATCACTCACCTTGCCGGCCACCAAGTCCCCTTATATGCACCGCTGGGAGTCAGACTTCCAGTTCAAGTGGTATCTGGGGGCCTGGCAGAAAGCAAGCTTTGACTCTTTCAAAGGTATCCTAAACACTACGCTAATAGAAGCAAGCCTGAAAATCATCTCCAGATGGTACTATACCCCATCGCGTCTCGCCTCAATTTTCCCGACAGCAAACCCCATGTGCTTTAGGGGGTGTAATCTCGTGGGCACCATGTCTCAGGTTTGGTGGGAGTGCCCCAAAATACGATTGTTCTGGAGAAAAGTGTTTAACTTGATTGATAAGCTTGTGGGACGCCAGATCCCCAGATCTCCTATGGTGGCCCTCCTCAATGCTCACATCACAAACCTATTCAAGGCCTCCAGTAGACTTATCAGGTTTATACTTTTAGGTGCCAAACTTACGGTTGCTAAAGCCTGGAAAAAACCCAGGGTCTCCTTCCCAGCAGTAATCAGGAAAGTATCTTGGATTATGTCACAAGAGAAGCTATCCAACATTATCTCAGACACAGTTAGTGCTTTTAAATCCACATGGGAACCCTGGGCCATTTATATTGGTGCGCCATGGCTCACTAACTCCCGAAATTGATGTTCCCTCCCCTCCATTTTCACTTTCCCCTCCCTTTTATTCCCCCCTCTTGTTCTCTCTTCTTCCGTTTCCCGCACTTTGCTCTCCTTCCTTGTTGAAGTTTATTGGAACAATGTCAGGCCCCTACTTTAGGATGCCTCCTTATTTACTGGCAAACCAGTGGAGAAGGCCCCATTTGTTGATGATTGACAATGCGGCGGGGTGGTGAGGCGGCAGGGATCCCCCCTATCGGGCACAGATTGCTCCCATTTGGGGTGCCTGATGGTGGGGGGTCACTGTTCGCTACGCTGCCAAGCAGACCTTCTCCTCCCGAGTCCCATACGTTGGTCCACCGGGTACCATCTCGTATCTCCTCATCTTTTGCCCCATTTCTTTGACGTTTTACATATGATGCCAGTTTTTGCTATACTTTTGTATGTTCTGGTTTTGTATCCTGGCATTGTTCATTGTATATACTTTGTCAAACATAATAAAATACTTTGAAATAAAAAAAAGCAAATGGACAACCTGCAAAGCATGAAAAAGAAGCCTAACGCTCCATCTGCTGGCTGAAATAAAGAGCACAAAATATTAATATCTAATATTACAAAGTACTGGTATATGTTTTAAATATATACTATTTATTTATTTATTTATTTTAGTCCTGACCCTAGTAAAAAAAGACCTTGTATACAAAACCATATAAATTCCCTTTTATGCAGTAGTAGTAGAAACTCAGTGCAGGACAGTTTTCTGTCATTCACTATACAGTAAATTTGCGACAGCATTTGTACCTAGCTTATGTCCATGTATGTGTCTAGCAAATCTGATCGCACTTAGCATACTTAGAAATTCTTTGACTGAGTGTTTTTTTCAGTAATACCTCCAACTGTGAATTTCTGAATATTGTCCATTAATAGCCAAAATAGCAAAATTATATTGAATCTCTCTATTGACTACTGAACGTGATTTATTAAGTTCGAGAAGTATAGAAGAGCTTGCGGTTTTTGGCTGATGGGTAAAGGAATTAACGAAGGCAGCTGGCTTTAGTTTATTACTTGAGAATTAATGCTCTTATTGTTCATCAGAAGCAAAGAGTCACATTAGGAGTTAGCTCACACACTTTGATACCTGCAAAGTACATTAACATTAATCTTTTGCTCTTTTGTGCCAAGATAAAAATAATTCTTTGCTTGTTTCATGCACCAAAACACTGTATTTGAGGTCTTGCCAACTAGAAGCTTATCAAAGCATCACCTGTTGCAGCTGGCTGTCCCATAAGAAACATTTATAACTGGGATTAATTAGAGCTCTAAGGCCCTATTCACACCTGAGCATGTTGTAGCTTGAGGCAGGGTTTACACTGGTGCGACAAACGCTCCGATGTTGGGAGCTCATGTCGCATGTGAAAATCAATGTTTCCCTATGGGAGCCGTCTTAACTGGTCCGACTTTGAAAATGCTCCCTGCACTACTTTGGTCCGACTTTGATCCTACTTCAGCCCATTGAATATCATTGAAGGCGGATCGCCGCCTTGCCTGATCCGACTTTGGCATGCGACTTGACTTTGGCATGATCTGATGATCTTGAGGGGGAACTCCACGCCAAATTTTAAATAAAAAAATGGCATGGGTTCCCCCTCCAAGAGCATATCAGGCCCTTTGGTCTGATATGGATTTTAAGGGGAACCCCTACGCAGAAAAAACGGTGTGTGGGTCCCCCCAAAATCCACACTAGACCCTTATCCGAGCACGCAGCCCGACCAGTCAGGAAAATGGGTGGGGACAAGCGAGCGGTGGGGACTAGACCGTTTTTTTAAAAGTAATTTATTAGGCAGCTCCGGGGGTCTCTTTCGACTTGGGGGGTCTCTTGCGACTTCTCCGGCCTCTTCTCACGCTCTCCGGCCTCTTCCTCCAGTCTTCGGTCCTTCTCCCACTCTCTGGTATCTTCTGCCGGGCTCCTCCGCTATCTTCTGCTCTTTTGCCACTCTATTGCTAGCGTTGGTCTGGTTTTCTCCGTTGTCGCCTTCTTCCCTCCGGTCTTCTTCCAATGTGGACACGACACTCTCTCCTGCTGTAATGCCGTGTGCGCAGTGCGCAACGACTGATATAGGCAGGGGGCGTGGTCACCGGGTGATGTCATCCGGTGACCCCATCCCTTATGGCGTCGCCGCCCGGGGCATGATAGGGCAGTGACGTCATAAGGGGTCACCAGATGACAAAAGAGCAGAAGTTAGCGGAGGAGCCCGGCAGAAGACACGGGAGAGCGGGAGAAGAGGCTGGAGAGCGTGAGAAGAGGCAGGAGAGAGCGGATAAGTCATAGGAGACCCTCCAAGTCGGAAGAGACCTGTGGAGCTGCCTAAAAAAATACTTTAAAAACGTGTCTAGTGTGTTTTTTTTTTTTTTTTTTTTAATTGACACTTTTTTCCCCCCAGGTGAATGGGATGTACCCCTTACTCATTCACATAGGGTGGGGGGCCGGGATCTAGGGGCCCCCTTATTAACCACTTCACATCCGGCGGTAGCTGAATGAGGGCCTCGGCGCGGATGTCAATTCCCGGGAGGCCGTCATATGATGGCCTCCCCTTTCCTCGTTCCCTTGTTTACAGCACGATCGGCGTGTCCAATGGGAGATGATCTCATATGTAAACATATGAGATCATCTCTCAGCGCCGCTCCCCCTCCTCACACAGAGACAGCGTGTGAGGAGGGGGAGATGAACGGCTGCAGCGCCGTAAGTATAAAAAAAAAAAATGTGCCATATGTGCCCAATGCCATCTGCCAGTGCCATCTGTGCCCAATGCCATCTGCCAGTGCCATCTGTCCCCAAAGCCATCTGCCAGTGTCATCTGTCCCCAATGCCATCTGCCAGTGCCATCTGTCCCCAATGCCATCTGCCAGTGCCATCTGTCCCCAGTGCCATCTGCCAGTGCCATCTTCCGTCAGGGCCACATGTCATCAGTGCCACATAGTGCCACATGTCATCAGTGCCACATAGTGTCATCTGTCATCCGTGCCATCTGTCATCAGTGCCACCTGTCATCAGTGCCACATATTAGTGCCACCTGTCATCAGTGTTGCGTATTAGTGCCATCTGTCATCAGTGCCACCTGTCAGTGTCACGTGCCATCTGTTATCAGCGTCACCTGTCATCAATGCCACGTATTAGTGCCATCTGTCATCAGTGTCATGTGTCATCAGTGCCACGTATTAGTGCCGTCTGTCATCAGTTCCATGTATTAGTGCCATCTCTCATCAGTGCCACATATTAGTGCCACGTGATATCAGTGCCACGTATAAGTGCCATCTCTCATCAGTGCCACATATTAGTGCCATCTGTCATCAGTGTCACGTGTCATCAGTGCCCCAAATTAATACCATCTGTCATCAGTGCCACATCAGTGTCACGTGTCATCAGTGCCACATCAGTGTCATGTGTCATTGTCCTGGTGCTCCAGGGCCTTCAAAAGTGTAATAGGTAGTCAACAAGTTAGATGTGTAATTTATGCTCCTAGGACACGTGATTGCCCCCCCCCCTTCATGTTGGACCTCTCTAAGTGGCCAGGCTGTGAAAAAGTCCCACACATGGGGTATCGTAATACTCAGGAGTAGCAGAATTTATTTTGGGGTGTCATTTGTGGAATACACATGCCATGTGAGAGAAATAACCTATTACAATGACAATTTTGTGGAAAAAAATAAAAAATAAAAAAATAATTCATTTTGCAAAGAATTGTGGGAAAAAATGACAACATCAAAAACCTCACCATGCCTCTTACTAAATACCTTGGAATGTCTACTTTCAAAAAAGGGGTCATTTGCGGGGTATTTGTACTTTCCTGGCTTGTTCGGGTCACAAGAAATGAGATAGGCCACCAGTACATCAGGTGTGATCAATTTTGTATAATTTGCACCACCGCTTGTAGACTCTGTAACTTTCACAAAGACCAAATAATATCCACTAATTTGGGTTATTTTTACCAAAGATATGTAGCAGTATAAACTGTGGCCAAAATGTATGAATAAAAATTAATAATTTCCTAAATTTTATCACAGAAACAAAGAAAAATGTGTTTTTTTTTTTCAAAATTTTCGGTCTTTTTTCATTTATAGCGCAAAAAAATAAAAAACCCAGAGGTGATCAAATACCACCAAAAGAAAGCTCTATTTGTGGGAAAGGGGAAAAAAATTCATTTGGGTACAATGTTGCATGACTGAGTAATTGTCAGTCAAAGTGTGAGAGCACCGAAAGCTGAAAATTGGTCTGGATAGGAGGGGGGTTTAAGTGCCTGCTAAGCAAGTGGTTAAAGGGGGCTCCCATATTCCGATAAGCCCCCCCCCGCCCGCAGACCCCGACAACCAACAGCCAGGGTTGTCGGAAAGAGGCCCTTGTCCTCATCAACATGGGGACAAGGTGCTTTGGGGCAGGGGGGCCACAGCACCTACCCCCCATGTTAAGGGCATGTGGCCTGGTATGGTTTAGGAGGGGGGGGGCGCTCGCTTGTCCCCACCCCCTTTCCTGACCAGCCGGGCCTTGTGCTCAGATAAGGGTCTGGTATGGATTTTGGGGGGACCCCCACGCCGTTTTTTTGGCGTAGGTGGTTCCCCTTAAAACCCATATCAGACCAAAGAGCCTGGTATGCTCTTGGAGGGGGAACCCATGGCGTTTTTTTTTTTATTTAAAATTTGGTGTGGAGTTCCCCCTCAAGATTCATACCAAACACAGTGCCTGGTATTGGTGGGGATCCAAGTCGGATCCCTGTTCATTGAAGTCGAACGCGTCTCTGACTTCAAGTCGCAGGGCAAAGTCAGATCCAAAGTAGGACTTGTGTCGTGTCGCACCAGGGTAAACCCGGCCTGGAGCTTACAAAACGCTGGAGGGGGGAAAATCTATTATTCTCTATGGCGATGGTTCACATCTCCACTCCAAAATGCCTGAAGCCAGAAGTTCCAATACGCCTGAAGCTCAAACAAGTTCTGGAACTTTATTTTTTTAGGCAGATTTGGGCGTTTTTTCTGCTTTTTACATTAGTGACCTTTTGACCTGTACAAAAGTGCAGCAAGAACACACCAAAATTGCGTGACTTTCTGCCTTAAAAAAACTACGCTCAGATGTGAATGGGACCTAACTTGTAGTCTAGCAACAGACATTCCAGCAATGTTTTACTCTTGATAGCCCATGCTTAGGCAGCCCATACATCCAACATTTTTTTTCGTTCAACCAGTGGGTTGAACAATTTTTTTTTTTTTTTATATGACGTGGATTAGGGAATCTTTCCCACTGTGCTAATGTGTTCTAACGGTGGGAAGATTTCCCTGCCGTCAGAATACAATTATAGAGAGCAGCATTGATCAATCGAGAAAAACCTGACAGGCTGGTTGTACAGAAGTCAGTAGATTGACTTCTGTACAACCAGGGTGCTCATACATGGATCAAAACTCAGCCGGTCCCTGCTGAAATGTCCAAATTTCAATCCATAGCTTTATGCCACTGTATAAAATGTAATTACCTGGTTGTTGTTTACCTAATTCACCTATTTACTTATCTGCTTTAAAATTGTAATTGTTCTGCATACAGTATGTATCGAGCAGCCATAATTTCTTATTGCATATGCAGGGTTTTCTTTCTGTTTTGCATGCTTTGCAGTGTTACATAATGGTTGTGCTTTACTACTTCTTCCCACAGTGCAAGTCTTTGAGTCGGCTGAGTCATGCAAAAACGGTGTGTTCCCTATGTGGCTGATGCCTTATTCCAACAAGCTTTCTCAGGGTAGAGAGAGACATTGTAGTACCTAATCTACCCTGCTTCAAGTGGCTAACCTCCCATTCTCTACATTTACAGTAAGGCTTTATGAACGCATGCGTATTGAAATACTCACATATATGCTGGGTTTTTCTGCCAGGAGCTGTCAGAAAAATCAAGAGTAAAAAAATGCTTGTTTTGGGACGTATTTATGCGCGTTTACAGGCTATGGTGTTTAGAAGCATATGACCGTAAACTCATTCGACTGGCCAGAGTATTAAATTATTATAGCCATTTAAATGGATTTATGTGCTTAAGCACCCGTCTAGGTGCATATGTGCGGAAATTATGTCAGTAAGCTCCTCTTCAAACACAGGTTTGAGGCATTTTTTATGCTTTTGAGTGCTGTTCTAAAGTACAAATCTAAACACCACAATGCACATGCACAAATGGCTGAAATTAAGCTGTGTTCAGAGGCATAAAAAAAAAAGAAAAATGCCCTTTAAAAGCAACAGGTTTTTTCCTACCCGTGAGCATTAGGCTTAACAAAAAAAAAAATGGATCCAAAGAATATATGCCCCAGGGTGCCACTGTGACGAAATGCATTGGGCGGAACCAGGATACACATCACCACGCATGTGCACGCATGGCCAGCGACCGTTTTGGAGAAGCTTGATTGCAGTACTTTCAGTGTCTCAAGTACTTTTTAATTGTGTGGTGAAACCAAAGGAGTTCTGTGTTGCTGTCTAGTCCCTGTATAAAGCATTCTATTTGCACTTTATCTATATGTGATTACTGCACATGTTTTTTTGATTATTTTGTGTTGATGTTTGCATATTTTTTAATTTGTCACTTATATTTATTGATTTAGGTTTAGCACCAGGTTATATTATGTTGATAGAAGTTTATAGTGCCACACTTTAATTTTAATTGTTTGTTTTAATTGTAAAAAATAGTAAATTGTTAATTGTAAAAAATAGAATGAAGGCCATATCTAAAAAGATATGTTAAACAAAAATACACAATACATTATCTTTGAGGGAATATTTGGAGCCCTAGGCTTGTGGCTGAGTGCTTCCCCCCCCCCCCCCCACGTCCTACTTACTAACGTACAAGTTGCATTTGCTTTACTTGTTCTTTTTTTTTTTTTTTTTTAAAGATATAATTTTCCACAAATGGCAGCTTGCGTATTATTCACCAAAGAACATTGCCTTTGTCTTCCAAATTCAGTTTATAATAAATATATAGTCTCTGATTACATGTAATTACTAGTTTTATCAGCTCTGTACATAAACAGAAGGCAGATTTATATATTTTTGCTTTCAAAATGTTTTGCTGGCTAATGCATTTACTTTAAAAACAGACTGAAAACTATCGGTTTCTCGCTCATGGTAATACAGTATTGAAATCATACATTATAATGACAAGTATTCTTTAAATAGTTTAGGCATTAATCGTACTGTGTCCTCACTTAGCATCTGTTTTTAATTTGAATTTCTTCGTCTTTCATCTTCCAAGAAGCAGAATAAATAAACACTTTAGTAATCCCCGAAAACATTATACAACAGACTTGAGAGAGCTGAGGATTTATCATTTGAGAATATTAGTGGCGCAAGCATGTTACTTATAAAGTAATACTTATATCAACACAACAACACTGATTATGTGCTTTAGAAACCTTAATACAATCAAATAAGGATTTTATTGTGATGTCCACCCAGACAGGGCACACAGTGGTGGTTTATTTTCCAAAAGAACACTACAGGCAAGATTTCATGACTAGAGTCTTCAAATCCCACTCTGCTCATGTTGGGTATTTTTAGCTTAGCTGTTAAGTGAAGCTCTTAAGTATCAGCCTTTATGTCATAAATAGATATATATTTGTAGCATGCACCTAAACATTTAATGTTATAGGGAGGACATTCCGATTAAGTGAAAGGGACTGCCATTATTTAGTCTGCCTTAGTAAAAATACTGACCATTTTTTTTTTACTCTATAAAGCTAAACTCCACCAGATCAGATATAAAGAAGTTTTCCGTAAGCCATTTTACAGCAGAGTTCAGAGTGTAATCAGCACTAGGAGCCAGTTACACTCTTCTGCATTCATGTGTGCTGTCAGTGGCAGTCAGTTAATACACTGACGGGAGGCTAAATCACCTTGTGTGGTCATTATAAGGGTGTGGCTGGTTTCTCCATATATTTCACCTGTGCTGGGAATGCAGCATGAGACTGAATCTGCCTCCAGTGTCCTCTCTCTATTTATTTACATGAGGGGGTAATTTGCCTGTCATATTCGGTTAATAGACAAACACAAAAAAGTAATAAATGTACCTTGTTGGTATACTTATACATAATATTAACCAAGGATAATTTGATACAACATTGATCATTTACTAACATGAGTGCATAATTTGTGTGAAAATAGCAAAATAGTATTTTTCTTTGTGCAAGAAGTTCTCCATGTCCCAATGGAGTTATGATCCACCTCCTGGGGATGGTGTAAGAATCCAAACTCACCAGATGAGTTGGGCTCCTTTGCCTTATAGCAAAAAAGAGTCAAACATGCCTGTATGTCATTTACTAGGGACCAAACCCAATGTGATAACCTCTGGTTGCGTCTGGTATCTCCTCTGTGGTGGATAGCCTCCAGCTGTGGCTTCGGAACTTCAGGGGTAAACCATATGCAGCACGTAATAAAGGAAAGAGATCTTTTTGACAATGTTGCACCTTTATGAAGAAACACGATAAGCTAAACTCTCTTTAACCAGTTCCCAACCGGCGCACACAGATGTACGTCGGCAGAATGGCACGGATAGGCAAATGGGCGTACAGGTACGTCCCTTTAAATTTGCCGCTGTGCCATCGCATGCGCGCCGGTCGGGACCTCCGTGAGTCGGATCGTTGGTCTCGCGGACTCGATCGCCGCGGGGATACCTGCGATCATCTCACGGGATGGAAGAACGGGGAGATGCTAAAGTAAACGAGCATCTCCCCGTTCTGCCTAGGAACAGTATCACTGATCTCTGCTCCCTGTGATTGGAGCAGAGATCAGTGATGTATAAAACACACACACACACAGTTAGCAACATGCCCCTAGGACACACTTAACCCCTGCATTGCCACCTAGTGGTTAACCCCTTCACTGCCAGTGTCATTTACACAGGAATCAGTGCATTTGTATAGCACTGATTGCTGTATAAATGACAATAGTACCAGAAATGTGTCAAAAATGTCCGCCATAATGTCGCAGTCACGATAAAAATCGCTGATCGCCGATATTTAAAAAATAAATTAAAAATTATTAATAAAAATGCCATAAAACGATCTCCTATTTTGTAAACGCTATAACTTTTGCGCAAACCAATCAATCGCTTATTGGGATTTTTTTTACCAAAAATATGTAGAAGAATATGTATCGTCCTAAACTGAGGAAAAAAATATATTTTTAGACATTTTTGGGAGATATTTATTATAGCAAAAAGTTAAAAATAATGTGTTTTTTTTTCAAAATTGTCACTCTTTTTTTGTTTATATGGCAAAAAATAAAAAATCGCACGGGTGATCAAATACCACCAAAAGAAAGCTCTATTTGTGGGAAAAAAAGGACGTCAATTTTGCTGACCCCACTGCCTGTGGAATAGAATTCCACATCCTTACCGCTCTTACAGTAAAGAACCCTCTATGTCGTTTTTAGGGTTAAACCGCTTCTCTTCCAATTTCAATGAATGGCTACGTGTCTTTTTAAATGCCCTCACAATAAAAAAGTTATTTTTCCCTATACTAAGGTCACCAGTAAGGTACTTGAATACCACAATCATATCTAACGAGCAGGGCCCTCTGATTTCTCCTGTATTGAATTGAATTGTCACTGTACTGTCTGCTCTCATATTGTAAAGTGTTGGCGCTATATAAATCTTGTATAATAATATCTCCTTTCAAGCATCTCTTCTCCAGAGAGAATATGTTTAATGTTTGTAGGTGTTCCTTATATCTGAGGTCCTCTAGCCCCTTTATTAGCTTTATTGCTCTTCTCAGGACTTTGTCTAGTTCCAGCACATCCTTCTTGTGTACTGGTGCCCAGAAATGGACAGCATACTCCAGATGCACAAGGGGGATTTTGTATGGCGCACATAGGAAAATAGCTTTTACAATGCATATGGTGGATGACTGTGGGGAGGGGGGGAGGTTTTGGTGAGGGGGAAAAAAACGGATAACGTATGTGTTAGTTCAAGAATTAGATATTAGTCCATGTACACATACTAAAATTTAAAACATATTTGCTGAGCATAAGAAGGCTGCCAGTCCATAAAAGCAAGAAGAAGCTCTGAAATAAAATAAAAAAAGGAGAGAGAGACGGCGCCCTCTAAGTGCAGCAAGTTAAAATCAATTTAATATAAAAAAAGATTAAGAACACTCACACATTAAATGTGTCATATAGGCATATCTGAGATTTAGATGATCTTCCGTATTTGGGTCCCGGATGAGGTGATGTCATCAAAGCAGCTGTCAGATGTAAGCGTCCTGTGTGGTCCAGTGGAGATCCGGTGGCGCTGTGGGTTCTCGGTGCCTCCGGATGGCTGGATAACAGGCTGTGCGGACAGTGGGTAGCTGAGTGTTGAGCAGTGATGTTATTGCAGCAAACACTTCCGGGTACGGGTCACGTGGGCGGCGCTTCGGGGCATGCGTGCCCCTTCGTCAGGCTTTGGTTATGGCCATATTGGAAATGGGAGTTTTGTACCCTCAGTGGGGAGTGGCTGTAAATCGGATTGGAGGGCAAACGGAGGGGGCGGGGCCGAACGGAGGAAGGGATGGTTACCATGGGGACCGGGCCAGCAGTTTAATAGGAAGAAATGTATTTTAAACTAAGCTGGAGATGGCCATATAAACGAGCGAGTTATCGGGCTGGATATATATGGAGATAGGGTGGGTGATGGATATGGGTGACTATATTAAAGCGGACTATAAAGGGGAGGTTGGTAATTAAAAACAATGTTGTGTGAACTTTTATTTGGGTAGCATGATTATATTAACTAGATGTTGCAAGGGGAAAAGGCAGTGATGATGTTGTTAAATAAGGAATAAGAACATAAAAAATATAAAAAATATAAAAATATATATATATATATAAGTACTAGAATACCTGCAAACCTGCCATAGGGGGGTATTAGTGGATGATAAGATATGTACAAAAATATATAAATGGCAATAATAAGACATATGAGTTATACTGACGACTATGGACTATATATTATATACTTACGGCCAATTAGATTCATTATGTGGGGGCGACATTGGGAGATCTATATATATATAGAAAATAAAAGGAGAACGTTATACAATATCATGTGGTGTTATTTGGTACTTGCATACTAATTAACAGATTGAGTAAGATGATGGGGGGAAAAATAGAGGGGGGGGGGGGGGGGTTTTGGAGAGAAAGGGTGAGAAAGGGGGGGGGGGGGTTTTGGGGAGGGGGGGGAAAAAATAGGAGAAGGTGGAGGGGGGGGGGGGGGGGGGTTTTGGGGAGAAAGAGTGGAAAGTGAAGATAAGGGGTGGGGGAAGGGAAAATAAGGGGGGGGGGGGTATTTATGAGTGGTGGGTATATTAGGAGAAGGATGGCTGGAGAAGATGTCAATATTTTAGAAGATGGAGAGATGTGGGGAAGGTAGCGGATAGAGAAAATACGGGAGATTATGTATTAGGGGGTGCCTTCACAATGGTTGGTGGCACAAGAGGGGATAATAAGAGAACATCAACGTACGCTTAAACGTACAAGATATGTCTGCCGATGAGCATATAGATAAACATCAAAAGTGTATATAGACACTTATATATAAAAATACATGTGAAAATATATATCTATGCAAGATATAAAATCTATATGTATATATAGATATATACACATAAAAAACATATATATATATATATATATATATAAAAAGATTATTATACATACACATAAAAATCATATAAACAAACACAAATAGAACTGGATATATAGACTATTATCATAATCATATAAGGGTGGTATCGTGAAGTGTCAGCGACGTGCGGGGGACTATACCAGAAAAGGAGATTCAGAGGAGGATATTAATTTCAATCCCCTCGTTAAGGCCCCCGGGCGATAATGTATCTAATTTATATATCCAATAGTTCTCCCTCTCGCATAGGCGCTTGTATCGCTCTGCGGTAGGGAGAGAGTTGGAAATGGATTCTAGTACCCAGACGCATAGGCCCAATGAGCTCTGTTCATGGTATTCCTTAAAGTGTCTGGGTACGCTGTGTTTGTCTTTACCCTTTTCTACCAGGTTGCGGTGCTCGCCAAATCTTTTACGGAGGGTTCTTATGGTGCGACCGACATATAGTAGGCCGCAAGGGCAAGAGAGGCAATAAATGACATAATTGGAGCTACAGTTAAAAAAATCGGGGATGATATATTGTTTTCCTTTGTGGTAAAAATCTTTTTGTCTATGGGTCACATGGGAGCAGGTAAGGCACAGAGGTTTCTTACATTGGTACATACCTTTAATATTAAAAAATGTCAAGGATGTGCTGGCAAATGAACGTGTTGATGAAATTTTACTGGGCGCTATTTGAGATTTGATGTTTCTTGCTTTTCTATATGTCACTAAAGGTCTGTCTGGTAAAATGTGTTGTAAATGTGGGTCTTCCCGCAGGATGGACCAATGTTTTTGGAGAATGTTTTCCATTTTCTTAAAGCGATTGTGGAATTTGGTGATGAATCTCATGGGTTGGGTGGTATTGGTAGTATTAGTTTTGTCAGTGTGGGTGGTGGTTGTGGTATTGTCATGATGGTAATGGCTAAAGGCCTCATCTATGATCTGGTCAGGGTAGCCCTTTTCTTTAAACTTGATTTTTAGCGTTTTGCCGTGTGTTTCATAGTCTTGTAGTCTTGTACAATTATGCTTTAGTCGGCAGAATTGACTTTTAGGGATGTTTTTGACCCATCGTGGGTGGTGGCAGCTGTTAAAGTGTAGATATGAATTTCCGGAGGTGGGTTTGGTGAAATTTTGAGCGCATATTGTGGTGTCTTGATGGAAGAGTTCTAGGTCTAGAAAAGCCAGTTTTTTATCGTCTGTAACCGAAGTGAAGGACAGGCCCATAGTGTTATTATTACAATGTTGTACAAATGGAGGAATGAGGGTATCTGGACCGTCCCAAATGATTACAACATCATCGATATAGCGACCATAGAAGATGATGTTTTCTGCATATGGGTTGTTATTTTGTATATGTTTTAGTTCCCATAGACCCATGGTGAGGTTGGCATAGCTGGGGGCAAAATTAGCCCCCATAGCTGTGCCTTGTGTCTGAATATAAAACTCGCCATTAGCTTCAAAGTAGTTGTGTGTTAGACAAAATTTCAGGATTTCCAATAAGAAAGAGCTCTGACGTTGATTAAGGAGTGGATCATTATTGAGGTAATGTTGTACAGCTTGAATTCCTATATTGTGAGGGATGGATGTGTACAGTGAAACGACATCTAGGGAGAGCCAGCGATATGTAGGTTCCCAGGAGTAGTGTTGTAATGTGGAAAGTAATTGGATGCTGTCTTTAATATATGAAGGTAAATTTTGTACTATATTTTGTAGGAAATGGTCTAGGTAAATGGAGAAATAGCTGGTCACGCTTTCCATTGCTGCAACTATGGGTCTGCCGGGTGGGTGTGTGGGATTTTTGTGGATCTTGGGTAAATGGTAAAAGTACGGCCTTTGGTAGAAGTCATGTTTGAGAAATGCGGCCTCAGGTGCTGTTAGAATACCATCTGTGGCTGCTTGGTTAATTATATCATGGGCTTCAATGATAAATTCAGGTAGCGGGTCTCTTGGGAGTTTTTTGTATGTGGTGCTATCTGATAGGAGTCTGGCAGATTCTAGCATGTAATCTGTACGGTTTTGGACGACAATGCCACCACCTTTGTCTGCTAGCTTAATAGCTAGTGATTTTTTATCAGTGAGTGTTTTGAGTGATGTTCGTTCTGCTGGGGTTAGGTTGGACTGTCGATGTGTTTTGGAGTTTGATAATTCACACATCCTGAGTATGTCAGCATAGACAACTTGGTAGAAGGTTTGGACATAGGGTCCTTTGGAAAATGTAGGATAAAAAATGGATTTGGGTTTGAAGGTGGTGTGTTGGATGGGTGGAGAGGTGGGGAGGTGTTGTGTGAGTGATTCGATAAAGTCGTCTGTGTATAGGTCTTCTAGCTGATCTAGGGCCTGGAGTTCTGCTGGTCCTAATATGGAAGTGTCCTCAGTGGAGGTATTACATATAGAGGAGTTACTATTACTATTGGAAATTGTCAGGTTCTTTTTGTGGGCCTGGATATTGAAATATCGTTTAACTGTAATGTTTCTGATGAATCTATTGAGGTCTAAGAATAAAGTGAACGGATTTGGGAATGCTGTAGGGGCAAAGGTAAGTCCACGTGCCAGTAGGGATTGTTCTGATTGTGTGAGGGTGTGATCTGAAAGATTAAAGATTTTTATAGTTTGCGCAACTTGTCCTTCCTTTTTGTGTCTGTGTCTCCCCCCTCTTCTGCCTCGTCTATGAGCTTTCTTTTTGGGCAGTGTAGGGGGGTGATCACTAAAAAAGAAGGAGAGGTAATGATATTACTGGTAGAAAGGGTAGGATTGTTGGTGGATGCCATGGGTAAATTGGCATGGGGGGATAATAAAGCTGCGGGATGTTCTAATGTTTGTGTGATCAAGTCAGATGTATCTGGATTCATTGACGAAATGATGTTGATGTCGGTAGGTGTGGAGTTCACATCACCATCATTATTACTAGCATCATGGGTATCTGGGGTCCTGAACGTGGGGGCTGAGGCGGGTGGGGTGGGGATACTGGGATTATAGATCTTTTTTGGAAACTTAGTAGTCTGTAGTTTGGGTTTTTTAATGATGGGGGGAAGATTTGACAAGATGGGTGGGCAATGGGCATAACCCTTTGTCGGGGGGGGGGGGGGGGGGGGGTTTTATGCGAGAGTAGCGTGTTTGTGTGGAGGAGAGGAGGGACCTAGGCTGTGCTAGAAAAGAGGCAGTAGGCCTAGGGACACACTTCATCAGTGGGATGGGGGTGTGGGGGTGAGGTGAAACATGTGACTCAATCTGTGGATCAGGAGGTTCTGCATTGGGACTGTTTTGTTTGGGTTTTTTCCAACAGAAAATTCTATTGGAGTTATAATCATCGAAATCTCTACGGATTTTATGTAATTTATCACTAATGAGGCAATCCTCTTGGTATTTTGTATTTAATTTAAGTTTTTTATACCAAGAGGTCGGTAATGACGTAATGTGTAGTTTTAGATCGTCTATCAGGTTAGTCAGTTTTAGTGATAGTGCATGATATTGCAGATTTCTTTGTTTGGTGATTATTTCCATCCATTTCTGGGTGCAGAATTCAGAAATGGCCGACCATTCAGAGGCTAGGTCTGCACCCAGAAATGAGCAGGTTTTTAGGTTTCTGAGACCTCTAGGAGAAATTTTATAATTTAAATATAACTCTAGAAAAAACTTGTCCCACCATTGTTGATTGATACTATTCATGGTGTCTTCAATTTTACGGAACTTGGCACATGTATGTTTATAGATTAAACGGGGGACTGTAGAGGAAGGGAAAAAATAGTTCTCTGGAAAAAGCTTGTATAGGTCATCTAAGATGGTGTACTTTACAGATTCTATTTTCTGTATAATTTCCATGGTTACCATAGGATGGGAAACAGGGGGGGGGGGGGGGGGGGGGGGGGGTGGGGGGGGCGGGGGGGGGGGGGGGGGGGGGGGGGGGGGGGGGAGAAGGTTGAAGGGTACAGGGAGGGGGGGTGTAGTGGGGCGGTAAAAAAGTTGGGCGGTAAAACACAAGTATTTTATGGGAAATTAAGGAGATGGATTTAAAATGTACTTAAAATATACATAAAAGATACATGAAAAATACATAAAAAAAACACATAAAAAATACATAAGAAATACAGATAGCTATGATCCAATGGCTGCACATATACAAGTACTTCTTTCGAGACAGACAAACAAGGGGGATTTTGTATGGCGCACATAGGAAAATAGCTTTTACAATGCATATGGTGGATGACTGTGGGGAGGGGGGGAGGTTTTGGTGAGGGGGAAAAAACGGATAACGTATGTGTTAGTTCAAGAATTAGATATTAGTCCATGTACACATACTAAAATTTAAAACATATTTGCTGAGCATAAGAAGGCTGCCAGTCCATAAAAGCAAGAAGAAGCTCTGAAATAAAATAAAAAAAGGAGAGAGAGACGGCGCCCTCTAAGTGCAGCAAGTTAAAATCAATTTAATATAAAAAAAGATTAAGAACACTCACACATTAAATGTGTCATATAGGCATATCTGAGATTTAGATGATCTTCCGTATTTGGGTCCCGGATGAGGTGATGTCATCAAAGCAGCTGTCAGATGTAAGCGTCCTGTGTGGTCCAGTGGAGATCCGGTGGCGCTGTGGGTTCTCGGTGCCTCCGGATGGCTGGATAACAGGCTGTGCGGACAGTGGGTAGCTGAGTGTTGAGCAGTGATGTTATTGCAGCAAACACTTCCGGGTACGGGTCACGTGGGCGGCGCTTCGGGGCATGCGTGCCCCTTCGTCAGGCTTTGGTTATGGCCATATTGGAAATGGGAGTTTTGTACCCTCAGTGGGGAGTGGCTGTAAATCGGATTGGAGGGCAAACGGAGGGGGCGGGGCCGAACGGAGGAAGGGATGGTTACCATGGGGACCGGGCCAGCAGTTTAATAGGAAGAAATGTATTTTAAACTAAGCTGGAGATGGCCATATAAACGAGCGAGTTATCGGGCTGGATATATATGGAGATAGGGTGGGTGATGGATATGGGTGACTATATTAAAGCGGACTATAAAGGGGAGGTTGGTAATTAAAAACAATGTTGTGTGAACTTTTATTTGGGTAGCATGATTATATTAACTAGATGTTGCAAGGGGAAAAGGCAGTGATGATGTTGTTAAATAAGGAATAAGAACATAAAAAATATAAAAAATATAAAAATATATATATATATATAAGTACTAGAATACCTGCAAACCTGCCATAGGGGGGTATTAGTGGATGATAAGATATGTACAAAAATATATAAATGGCAATAATAAGACATATGAGTTATACTGACGACTATGGACTATATATTATATACTTACGGCCAATTAGATCCATTATGTGGGGGCGACATTGGGAGATCTATATATATATAGAAAATAAAAGGAGAACGTTATACAATATCATGTGGTGTTATTTGGTACTTGCATACTAATTAACAGATTGAGTAAGATGATGGGGGGAAAAATAGAGGGGGGGGGGGGGGGGGGTTTTGGAGAGAAAGGGTGAGAAAGAGGGGGGGGGGGGGGGGGGGTTTGGGGGGGGGGGGGAAAAAATAGGAGAAGGTGGAGGGGGGGGGGGGTTTTGGGGAGAAAAAGTGGAAAGTGAAGATAAGGGGTGGGGGAAGGGAAAATAAGGGGGGGGGTATTTATGAGTGGTGGGTATATTAGGAGAAGGATGGCTGGAGAAGATGTCAATATTTTAGAAGATGGAGAGATGTGGGGAAGGTAGCGGATAGAGAAAATACGGGAGATTATGTATTAGGGGGTGCCTTCACAATGGTTGGTGGCACAAGAGGGGATAATAAGAGAACATCAACGTACGCTTAAACGTACAAGATATGTCTGCCGATGAGCATATAGATAAACATCAAAAGTGTATATAGACACTTATATATAAAAATACATGTGAAAATATATATCTATGCAAGATATAAAATCTATATGTATATATAGATATATACACATAAAAAACATATATATATATATATATAAAAAGATTATTATACATACACATAAAAATCATATAAACAAACACAAATAGAACTGGATATATAGACTATTATCATAATCATATAAGGGTGGTATCGTGAAGTGTCAGCGACGTGCGGGGGACTATACCAGAAAAGGAGATTCAGAGGAGGATATTAATTTCAAGATCATCTAAATCTCAGATATGCCTATATGACACATTTAATGTGTGAGTGTTCTTAATCTTTTTTTATATTAAATTGATTTTAACTTGCTGCACTTAGAGGACGCCGTCTCTCTCTCCTTTTTTTATTATACTCCAGATGCAGCTGGACCATGTACGTCCTCCAGGAAACACGCAAAAAATGGCCAATCACAGCAGCCATTTACCACGTAATTGGCATGTCCAATGAGAGATGATCTCAAATGTAAACATATGAGACCATCTCTCATTGACGGTTCTCCCTCCTCACACAGAGACTGCATGTGAGGAAGGAGAGCTGCTGTGCTGCAGCGTGAGTGATCTTGTGTCATTTACCTAGCGAATACAGTGCCCAAAGAGTGTGCACCAGAGTCATAGTTTCCATCAAGTTCAGTGTCACAGTGCCCATCAGTGTCATAAGTGCCATCCGTGTCACGTGTCATCAGTGCCCAAAGTGTCAGTGTCACTGTGGCCAGAGTGCCATCAATCATCAGTGTCACTGTATCATAAGTGTCCCTGTGTCATCAGTGCCCACAGTGTCATTAGTGATATCAGTGCCCATCAGTGTCATTAGTGCCACAGTGTCATAATTGCCCTTGGTGTCACCGTGTCATAAGTGCCATCAGTGCAGCGGTGTCATCAGTGCCATATGTGTCACTGTGTCATCAGTGTCACCGTGCATCAGTGTCACACAGTGCCACATATCAGTGCTGCCAGTGCCATCCGTGTTACAGTCCCATCAGTGCCACACAGTGTCGCATATCAGTGCTGTCAGTGGAATCAATAAGAACGTGTGGTACTGGCGCTGGTTAGTGTGTTCCAAAAATAAAAATAAAACTGGGAGTAAATAAAGTAAAATATTTTAGTGAGCTGCAGTTCCGTGCAATATAACCACCCGTAGGTGGCTATTCAGAATAAAGAAAGGGTTGAAGTGGAAACCGCGCTAATTAGTATTCAAAACACATGTGGGTTTCCCCCGCTAGTGTATGCTGTGCTGTGGTGTCCCCACAGACCTTCAATCTCAAATGTGCAGGTGCTAACCTATAGTGTATTAATACCTTGTTCAAATAAGGAAACAAAATACAAAAATGTGTCAGGTGCCTAGTGTTGGTTTTATGCCTTGTTGAGGCTATTTAAAGTGCTTAGTGCATGCGGATATCATAGGTTGCTATCCTGTAGTGTTTGGGCTTAATATGTGCTGGTTACAGGGTTTGGTGCTCTTTTTTTAAAAAACAGATATGTTCCATCAGTAGCCCATCTTCACTCCCCCAAAAATAATAATATAACGGGGCATCTATAGCAAATATCTATTACATGTGGTCTAGGTTTTCTAATAGCGTAATCAATACCATAGTACCATCAGTTTAACCATATAGAAAACAATTATTCAGTTTTCCAATATCATGCAGTATAATATAAACAAACACAAAAAACAGAGCTAGAAACTGTATAAAGAGTCCGTGCCAACACCGCTTGTGCTTAATAAAAGTATATAACTTGTGCAGATTTCTTGCTTAGTGACCGTCACCACCTATGGAATGGATCACTTACCAGAGCTTGGTAAGTGTAAGGCCTGCGGTTACTTTAGGATAACCAATCCCATCAGTGGCCTCCCTCTTTCTCTCACCTCCTGGTCAGGTATTGTATGGGTGTTTTGCAAACGGACTCCACAGCAGGTGTCCCCAAAAATGAAATAATAGACAGGGGGCTTCCAATAGTGAAGTATGTTGATCAAAGGGTGTTTATTAAAAGAAATAGTTTAAAAAGACTCACATGGTCCAGGTGCCGCAGCTGGCACCAAGCATATCCAGCCTTGTGTTTTAAAATTGCGTCCTGACTTCCTGACTTCCCTTCCTGGTCTGAGGTCCCTCTCCCGGAAGTGATGCAAGCGCGTACGATTACCCAGCAGCCTCTACGCGTTTCGCAAAGGTTATTGCGTCATCAGGAAGCCTCAACAAGGCATAAAACCAACACTAGGCACCTGACACATTTTTGTATTTTGTTTCCTTATTTGAACAAGGTATTAATACACTATAGGTTAGCACCTGCACATTTGAGATTGAAGGTCTGTGGGGACACCACAGCACAGCATACACTAGCGGGGGAAACCCACATGTGTTTTGAATACTAATTAGCGCGGTTTCCACTTCAACCCTTTCTGTCAGTGGAATCAGTATCACACAGTGCCGCATATCAGTGCTGCCAGTGCCATCTGTGTCATAGTTCCATAAGTGCCATCTGTGTCACATTGCCATCAGTGCCACATATCAGTGCTACCTCATCAGTGGAACCTGGCACATCTGTGCTGCCTGATTAGTGCCCATTAGTGCAGGCTTATCAGCAACCATATGTGCAGGCTCATCACCACCAACAATATCTAAAAAATAATTTTCAACTGACGAGGCGTACAATATTCTTAGTGCGGACTACGAGAGCCATGGGGAGTTCTGTACTTCGGATGCCAGTCCCTAAGCAGTGGGACACTGACAGTCTCAGAGGAGGAAGAAAGTATGGCCACCTAACAAAGGCGTTCTGGTGAGGGGGAGGCAGTGGCATCCACCAGCAACGCAGTGCCATCCACCAGCACCGCAGTACCTCAGCAGGAAAGGCCAAGTACTAGTGGGGTGTCACCTCAGTCACAAAGGGTTGGGACCCATGCCAGCCCTCCCTATGCCCTTCAGAACCCCTTGTGGCTTCCTCCTAACTGAGGAGAAGTGAACAATTCCCCCTTTCACTGCCCAGCCAGGAGTCCAGGTGGGCATGCATCATTTTTCCCCAATAGATTTCTTTCATTCATTTAATTTCTTTCACAGAGAACCTGCTAACATCAGTTGTGGCCCAGTGCAACCTGTATGCTCAACAATTTATTTTGAGTAACCCAATGACCTATTATTATTCCAATCCCTATGAGTGGAGAGACCTAACAGTGTAGGAGCTTAGGATTTATTTAGGCCTCACGTTCAGTATGGGACTCGCCAAGAAGTTACGTTTGTATTGGTCAAGCCACCCCATCCACCACATGCCAATATACTCCGCAGTAATACCCAGAACCAGATATTTAATGATAATGAGGTTCCTACATTATAATGACAATACCTAGTGCCCTCCCCGAAATTACCCAAATTATGACAAGCTTTATAAAATTTGGCCACTTTTAAATAATTTTTCTGAAAAATACCCGTTATTTACCCGGACCAACATATATGCGTAGATGACTCGCTTGTCAAATTTACCGGCAAGCAGGGCTTCAATGAATTCATCCCTAGCAAAAGGGACCGCTATGGAGGGGGAAAGTGTATAAATTATGCGACCGAGCCACAGGGTACACATATGCCTTCATAATGAACGAAGGGAAGGGCACCAAGCTGCATCCCCCTGATTGCCCAGACTACTTAGAATCAAGCGAGAGAGTTGTTTGGGACCTCATATATCCACTCCTGGAAGAAGGCTATCGCCTGTATGTAGATAACTTCTACACGAGTTTACCTCTGTTCTGCAACCTTCTCAGGAAGAAGTCTCCAGCATGTGGCACCTTAAAAAAATTGATCGGGAGGGCTTTCCTCAAAGGCTTGTTAATATGACGCTAAGAAGAGGAGAGACAGCAAGTCTGCGGAACGAGGAAATTCTGGCTGTGAAGTGGAGGGACAGCAGGGAGGTCTACATGCTGTCTTTGATCCACAATAACACCTATGTGGAAATGCCCAGAAGGAATGGCCCAATCCAAAAGCCAACATGTGTCCATGAATACAATTTGTTCATAAGGGGAGTCGACTTCAATGACCAAATGCTTGAACCCTACCTTGCCACAAGACGAACATACCATTGGTATAAAAAAGTCTAAATTATTATTTTTTTTTAATTTGGCCATATACAACTCCTATATAATCTACCGCAACTCCACCGAAAGCCCCCAACCCTTCCTTGGCTACCAGGAGGAAATCATAACAGCCCTTATAATCCCAAACAGCCCACCTGAAAACATTTGATCTGAGGTGATAAGCAGACTCTCTGAATGCCATTTTGCCGATAAAATCCCTCCCAGACCAACAGGCCAAAAGCGCCAGAAAAAAATTAGGGTGTGTACCAGAGGAGGAGTTAGAAGAGACACCTCTTATTATTGTCCCCAGTGTCCTTCCCAACCAGGCCCCTGCATAGGTGACTGTTTCCACCGTTACCATACTTTGCTACAATATTAATGAAGTATGGTAAATGTAATCCTCAATTCCTACCATTTACCTTCACACCCCTTATGCCACTGCATGCTCCTGAATTGACCCTGGCCTGTTATTCGACTACGCTTTTGCCTGCTGCTTTTGTACATACCTCTACCTGCTCCAGAACTGACCGTAGCTTGTTATTAAACCACACGTCTGCCTACCGCTACTGTACATACCTCTGCCTGATCTGGAACTGAACCTGGACTGTTTGACCACATTTTTTGTCTGCCTCTTGGACTTATCTTCTACCCTGCTACTGGAGTAGTGTAATTCATAACACAGGGGTCTCATATATGTGAGAGGCTCCAGAATGGAGACTGGGGGCTTCAAAGAGATTTGGGTGGGAAATGCCTCTAACCCTGTCCCCATTCTGTCCTGACCGAGATACTGCCACCTGTAGGACTTACTGCCATCATGCTTCTGCCTGCCACATGAACTGACAACACCTCTGCCTGCTACCTGTACTATGGACCATGTTCCTGCCTACTACCAGGACCGATATTTTGGCACTGCTGACAATATCTCTGCCTGCACTGACCCTAGACTGTATATGGACAGTATCCCTACCTGCTGCCTGTACTGACTATAAACAGTATCCCTGCCTGATTCCTGGACCAGTGCTCTCCTCCTGTGCTACTAAAACCAGAGGTAATCTTTTGTTTACCCTTTGCTCAGCAGAATGTACTTTGGGGTGTAATTCTTGGCATGTGCATGCTGTGTCCCTAGAACACCTGATGGTGTTCCTTGCATGTTGGGCCTCTGTACGAGGCCAGGCTGTATAAAAAGTCTCACACATGTGGTATCGCCATACTCAGGAGAAGTAGCAGAATGTGTTTTGGGATGTAATTTTTGCTATGCACATGCTATGTGTTAGTAATATCTTATAAATGGAAAACCATGCATTTTTTTTTCACATTTTCCAAAAACTTCTGGAAAAAATTACGTTCAAAAGACTCATTATGTCTCAAAGATTATACGTTGGGGTGATTGCTTTCTAAAATGGGGTCATTTTGTGGGTGTTTTCATTGTCCTGGTGCTCCAGGGCCTTCAAAAGTGTAATAAGTGGTTGAGAAATGAGATGTGTAATTTATGCTCCTAGAACATCTCAATGTTGCGCCTCTGTATGTGGCTTGGCGGTGCAAAAGTCCCACACGTGGTATCACCATACTCTGGAGGAGTAGCAGAATGTAGTTTGAAGTGTAGTTGCAAGTATGCATATGCCATGTAAAAGAGAAAACCTGTTGTTAATGACAATTTTGTGAAAAAAAATAAATCTTCATTGTGCAAAAAATTGTGGGGAAAAATTACAACTTCAAAAAACCAACCCTGCCTCTTACTAAATACCTTGGCATGTCTACTTTCAAAAAAGGGTCATTTGGGGGGCATTTGTACTTTTCTGGCTTGTTAGGCCCCTTTCACACTGGGGTGGTTTGCAGGCGCTATTGCGCTAATAATAGCGCCTGCAAACCGACCCGAAACAGCTGTTGCTGTGTCTTCAATGTGAATGGCTTTCACACTGAAGCGGTGCGCTTGCAGGACGCTGGAAAATGTCCTGCAAGCCGCATCTTTGGCTCGCTATAGGAGCGGTATATTTACCGCTCCTATAGCGCCCGTTCCCATTGGAAACAATGGGGCAGCGCACCGAACCCGCCCGCAAACCGCCGCTGCAGCGGCGGTTTGCGGGCGGTATTGACCCTTTTTCGGCCGCTCGCAGGGGGTAAAACCACCCAGCGAGCGGCCGCAATGCGCCGCTAAAACGCCTGTAAAGCGGCGCTAAATATAGCGCCACTTTACCGCCAGCGCCCCCACCGCTCCAGTGTGAAAGTAGCCTTAGTGTTTCAAGAATTGAGGCAGTCATTACATCAGCTGTGATCAATTTTCAATGATTAGCACCATAGCTTGTAGACTCTCTAACTTTCACACAGGCCAAATAATATACACTTATTTTTACCAAAGCAATGTAGCAGTATACATTTTGTACAACATTTTTGAAGAAAAATTACTAATTTGCAAAACGGTATAACAGAATATATGCACAGAGTGTAGCCATCCAGGTTTATTATTAGCTATTTTATACTTATTGCCCATTGGAATACACTGGCCAATGCCTTTTATTTAGTATACCCTTAAAGCACTCCCATTTTTCCTCATTGTTTTTTGGATTTTATCCTATTTAATATTGTGTAGCATAGAGTGCAGTTTAGGAGTTTGCTCTTTTGAGATTCAGTGTACATGTATTACCCTTGTGCTTCTTATTTCTGTGATTTATACTGAATGTAATGTGATCGCTGTATTTCAGCATCCGTGATCAGGTCTGTGTTTGTAATCAGTAGGTCTAGTAATGCATTGTCTCTTGTTGGTGCATTCATCAACTGTTGACCAAGGACTTTTTGTGTTCTTGAAATGCTTGTTTTAATTCTCCAAATGTGAGTACCCTGTATGCTTTTTACTTAATAAAATCATCTTGAATTAACATACTACAATATGAGGCGCTGTTTCTCTTTCATCCTACATATGAACCTATGGATTCACTCCATGTTATGACCCTGTGAGATTCAGCTGTCTGGTACCAGTTGAGTGAAGTCGTGCTATAGTGGATATATCATGCTTATCTGACAACATATCTGTGTGGTCCATTTTCTGTGGTAAGAGGCCTGATGTGTTGGTGTGCGGTGGAGGTTTTTATAGTTCACCTCAGCTTGTCATATTTACACTGTGGGTGATGCCATTTCTTGGAACATGGACTCTTTATGCTCAATGACAGTGGATTTTTATTTACATAGTTCATGCTTGTATTTCTAGTGCTGCATATGTTTATACATTCATTAATTGACCCATTAAATTGTCCTGCAAGACATTTAGGAAATTTAGGAAATGGCAAGCCTTAGATGAATGAGTGGTTCTTTTTGCCCAGTCAATATCTGGATAATTTAAATCCCCCATTATGACATTGCCCTGCCTTGCCTCCATTCCTAGCCGTGATAGGAGTTTAGACTCCTCATCCCTCAGACTAGGGGGGCTGTAGCATATGCCCCACTATTACTTTCCACCTTCTCCCTTGCTCCATTAGTAATATTGCAAGTCATTCTTGATGTACAGGCATACCCCTCCCCCTTCCATACTCCCCTGTCGCTACGATATATTGAATACCCCTGAATGGTTACCAGCCAGTCATGTGAGCTGTCAAACCAAGTTTCTGAAATTCCCACAAAGTCAAAATCCTCCTGTCTCGGCCTGGTTTAATGGTTTCTGCAAGCTGCTAACATACGAGAAGTACAGTTAAATCACACTTTAATAATAAAAGTAAAAAGAACAAACGTAGTCAAAACATAGGCAAAGTTCAGTAACCAGAACCGATAGTCAGCCAAGCCAGAAGTCAGGGATCAATGTAGTGGAACAGCAAGTGGGATGTCAGCAAAGCAAGTCTTGAACAGGATTGCAGGAGGTAGTTTCTGTGATGTTGACCAAGGTGAAGGCAGAGATCCTCTGTACTGGGTGGCTTAAGTAGGCAGGACTGACGAGCAGGATATCATCAACAGTAACTGTGGAGAGATAGGAGCTGGCAATTAACCGACAGCTGAGCAGCCAGCTCAGAGAAGGAAGAGGTGAGCCCAGCCCTGACACAGCTCCAGTTCTCCCATTTTATTAGGTAGACTTCTAGCATTGGTGTACATACCTCTTAATTTTGTCCTGTTACGAGGCTGCATTTAGGATTTGCCAACTGACTTTGTGTTTTGGCATTCTAGTCACCCTACCACTAATGTCCCCAATATTACCCACTGAACCTTGTTCATTGCTGGCTAGCACTACATCTGGTCCCTCCCCCCAACACCTAGTTTGAAAGCCTCTCTAACTTTTCGGCCATCTTCTCTCCCAAAGAGCTGCACCCTCCCCATTTAGGTGCAGCCCATCCCTGCTAAAGAGCCTGTTGACAGATTGGTATACCAGTCCTCAAATGTAATCACTGAAGCCCCACGGGTACATAAGTAACTGATGTGTGCTTTAACTTAAAAGTTTATTGCAACAGTCCTGTATTTTGAAACCTGATATTAATTGCAATAAATGTATTGCAAATCAGATGGTCCTATACATTCTTCCATTTTTTTTTCTTTCACACACAAAACTAAATGTAGCCAGGTGCTGGTCTACTGCAATATGGAGAAGGAGACATTTCCTTTTATTTGTTTCTCCTTCTACCGAGATACTGATGTTATGCTGCATCATTCTCCTCCGACCAGAGGGGGGAAGAGCTAAAGCAAAGTAAGCTATAGACTTCAATACAAAGTGTTGAGAATCATGGGAGTTGTAGTCTGAGATGGCAGCCATATAATGGGATGAATAGACTTACAGGTCCCAATTGGCACTGTGCAGTAGGGGGTCTGGAGATATGATTTTTTTTATTAAATTGGCTGGGCAGGTTCTTCCTCCTGTTAGGAAGAAAGTTAGAGAGAGAGCATCTCTGTGTAGATACCATACCAGTGGAGATCAAAGCCTGAGACTGGGGCTGAAGACCCTACCCCCACATCACAGCACTGCTGACGCACAGAGTCTAGAGCGTCTACTCACCTTCAGCTTCCCACTGCTGATCACCGGAGGCTTTCGGGTAGAGATTGAGCCCCCCCTTCTACAGCAAGAAGTCACCACAGCATCCTGGGACTAGGTGAGAGGGCTGTTCGCCCAATGATGTTACTGCTAGCAGGGACTGAGCCACTGAGAGCAAAACACCAAGTGTACTCAATCCATACCATACCCATACTGCACTCTATACCTCACTTATTCCAAACCTAGACTGAACTTATACCCACCCTATACCACTTTATACCAAACCTTTTCTGCATCTGAACCACATCTACCTTGCACCTATGCAGAGACTATACCTTACCTATACTGTAGGGTACGTGCAGGTTAACTGGGACTGTTAAGTGTACCAACGCATTCAAAGAGCCCCAACAATAGCCACTAGAAGAACATCTCAAAAGACTGATCTGTAATTATTATTCTATAAGTCCTCTTTGTTCCCCTGTTCCCACCGCTACCATCCTTCTTTTCTTTTGGACAGTGCATACCCAGTCATTCTAGGACTAGCATCGCTGCCATAAATGCGTTCTGGCAATGTAGTTCCAGCACTCGGTGGATTAAACTTTACTACTTACTGCTCACTGCTCCACGTGAGATGATGGTGCTACTGTTTATGCTGATCTGGATGCCAAATGTTATCGTATGCCTATCCCCCGCCCGTTAATCACTTTATATGCTAAATTGTGTTGTTACCACTATTAATCCATTTTATGCCTGCTTGGTTACCAACCATATTGAGTGAAGATATATTAAGATTAGCTGTATCACCTGGTTTGGTTCCTCTTTTCTTTGATATAGCACTACTATTGGATATTAAGTTTCACTTTCAGTGAATTCCTGTGGTATTGTATGTTTGTACACTCAACCTAGTGTGTTAGAGGGGCTTAGTTTCTTGAAGGTCAAGGCAAAGAACAGGGGACCCATCCTATCCATCGGCTCCTACGGGGTTATCACCACATGAAGCATTACAGCATTGCTAAATTAAACTGCAACAGGTTTGCATAGTTTCATTAGTACCATGGACAGGGAATGGGATTTTCAAGACTGACAAGACAAAGTCTGGAGATCCATTAACTGTTTGTGCTGTTGAATCAATATTTACTAAAACTAAAGACCTGAATTTCTACAATGTTGTGTGGTTCTTTAAGACAACCAATCACCTGATTTTGCTATTATTACTGTCATATTTCAGCCTGTCATTGATTTTGACAGGCTGCTGACAGCTGTATGCTGTGCCATTGGCTCCTTGTTCCCACAGAAGCCCATTTTTTTTTACACTGTAAAGGCCAAACTGGCCATGTTCATGAGCTCTTAGGATAGACAACAATACACAATCTACTTGCCAAAATGAATGTGAATATGTGATTATGAAAAGGTTATAAACAACAGAGAATAGTTGCAGATAAACGTACCTCTTCTGGATATTCAACTCATTAAAATTGAGCTCAAGTCAAAATTTCTTAATACACAGAACATACTCATATGTGAGCTTTTAAAGTGTATCTAAAACTAAAGACAAAAATGTTACACATTGCAGGTTGCAGTGCTTAGATTTGGTAACTGCATTGTTTTTTTGTTTCTTTTCTGACTTTTGATCCCTTTATTTTAATCCTGGTAATTCTACAGCTAACACACTTCCCATCTGTTTGTGGCTACACACATTTCATCACTGTATCTATTGAAGTGGATTGATGGTATAAGTAGTTTACATATTAAAAAATAAGGATATTTGAGCTTCCCTTTCAATTTACAGGAAGCTGAAAATGTTCTTAGCCAAAAAAACAAAAACAAATGCTGCTATCACATCTAATGTCTGGTAAGCTGCAGTAGTTTACATTTTTAGGCAGGTTTTAGCTATGCTAAATCACTTTTGTGATTAACATCCTGCCATACTTTATAACCAGTAGAGTTAAACCATCACTCAGCTTTCTGTAAAGGGAAACTGCATTGTTAATGTAGTACTTTAGAAAATTAAGTAGAAAGTATGCAGAAGTAATATGTACATTCGGTTTATTTGAGAGAATGAACCCAAACATCACTTTGTAAGTGTTGTGGCAAAATGTTTTTTGGTATACTCCCTTGGCGTATCATAAGTTCCACACAGATATTTGAACGAGCTTGGTCCAAAGTCGGTTGTCTTCTCTCATTGGTCAGGTTACCCATTACTTTAAAAAAAAAGCAGCCAATATGTGGAATTGCGGACCTCTTTGACATTGGTTTGAGTATGTAGTGTTCAGGGAGTGAAGGTAAAAAGTAAAATGTTAGACCAATTTTTGATAACATTAGTGAGTTTCAAGAGATTAAAAGTCATAGTACCAGCTTGGCCACAAAGAAACCATACTTCTAGGCCAGGCCTCCTCAAAAAGGATGCATCACGGCAACCCTCAGGAAAATTAAAGCTGACATTGTGAACATGCATAAGTGAATGGAAGTATTTGCAATTTCTATACATTTCTATACATTCACCCCTCTAATGTGAAGGTACAGTTTGTACATGGGTGGAGTCAACCGCACCCAGTAGATGGGACATCTGACTCAGACAGTATAAGGCTTGTTTGGTAGCCAACTACTTCCCATCAGATGTGGGTAAATTGATTTAAGTGGACTTTCACTCAAAAGTGAAAGTATCACTCAATCTTCTCTCCACCTTGCCCTTTTTAGACAAGTACCTGCCCCCACTTCATCAGTTTTAACCTAGACACATACCACCCCTCCCCACCTGCGAGACCAGTCTCATAATGTCCTGCATTATCTCATGCATGTGCAGTGGGGAGTCACAACCAGCTCCCAAATCCAAAATGGCAGAGTCAGAGACCTTCAGTGGTGAGAAAAATCAGCTGCGGGAGGATAGTGATGGACTCCATGGACTGATAGGTACCTGCTTTTTAAAATCCAGCAGCTACAGTACTTTTAGCTGTTTGCTTTGACTTTTTTTTTTTTTTTTAAATGGGTAAAGATCCTCTTTAAAAAACATTAGTGTTGTAATGCTGCCTTCAATACCTGCCCCAATATGTGCGGAAAAAAGTGGGTTGGCTCATCTTGAAAACTTGTGCTGTAACTGGCTGGAGGAAGCCAATGCCTTTCACATAGAGAAGTGCTCTGACCTTCCCTAAAGCAGGTAAGGTGGTAATGCTGAAGTTGTATCAATAGGAGGAAGGAGAAAGACCATTTTTAATCAACACCAATGCCAATGAGATAAAAAGGTTGAGGAGGGTCACCTGTCAAATGGACAAGATTTACAAGTTCACAAGCCATACATTAGTTTAGGTCAAAACCAGTCAAATTTCTAGTGAATATTAAATCCTAATTGAATCTACATTCTATGAGTGATAAATAGATTGAATAGTACAGTAAAGAGCATGCAATTTTTAAATTAGCAAATCTCATTTGATGCAAGTCTGCCTGGTGAATTTTGTCTGAAAATAGATGAAGTCCACAGTGATAAATGATAAATAGTGTAAATATGGAAATTCAAATCTTAGGAACCAATGGACAAATCATGGGCAGAAGAAAAAAAAATATATAAATAAACCTCGTAGTGATTTGTGATCGAACCAGGCATGAGCGAAAAAAAGCTAATTATCATCAATTAAAATATTGTGCAATGCAACACACAAGATCAACTGAAAATATCAATTGAAAATATGATCAGAAACAATCCTATTACAAATGATTTTTTAATCATTATTTATTACAATCTGCTCTATGGCACATGCACATATTTGTTCGACAGATCAGAAGTGGTCATCAAAATTCCTCACCACCTGTGGAATTGGCAAAGTCAAAATTGAACAAGAGCTGCACTGAATGAGCATATAGATGTGAGTGAGGCCTCCATTAGATATTGTCACACTGCAGATGTTCAGCTTTGAGGCTACAGGAGCATAAGGTGCCTAACCAATGTCATATGACAGAAAGTGCTATGCTACTTGCCATTAAGAATTCAGAACAAAAGGTACATTTTACTGCTTAGCCACAGTTACCTTACTAAATATACCTTACACAAGAGCAAATCTTCCCTTCAACCATTTGCTATTCTAATCAAAAGTAAAAAAAAAAAAAAAAAAAAAAATGAAATAAATAAAGTTGTAATAAAGTATAATTTCTAGATGCAGTAAATAGAGAAGAAGATGACATTTTGTGGTTGAATATGCACGTACGAGTATGGCAGTCTTTTTTTTTTTTTTTAAATTTAATTTGTTTGCATTCTTTGTTGTCAGGGTTCGTGATTTCAATTGGAGATTTTGCAAACGATGATTGGACCACAAATAACATCCCTCTGCTTAAAATTATTTAGAAAAGTATGCACCATTCAAGTACTCAGTTTTAGGTAATGAAAAGCACAGAAGAATGTCTGTGCACACACATCCTCATACTTCATGCCCTCTGTTATGCAGCCTCATGCACAGTTGTCAACTCCTTGTCAGATAAATGCAGCCAAATAGCACTCTGACCACATTATTTAGCAACTAGCTTTCATACCTAGGAATTAATTAATTTTTTTTTTTGATAGCCCTCAAACACAATTATTGCCATAGCTGTCAGATATTGACATATTATTCACCCTGCTTTCAGAATCACTCTGCTTTCAGCTATGTGCAAGACATGTGTAGCAAACATCATGGGCTAGCATTAAGGAGTCATTAACGTACAAAATACAAACACCAAATAATTCTTTGAAACCATACTTTTATTGTTGGAATTTTTTTCTGGCCCTGGTGTTGGTCAAGGGGTAACCTTAAACTTAAATAATATTTTAGCCATCTCGGCTATAAACAAAATTAAATTATTGTTTTAGTCCACAGTGTCCATCCAGACGAAGCTGGACGACTAATCCCCCACTAACCAACACCATGACTTGTAAAAGAATATTTGGAAAGTAAAAGAAAAAGGGGGAAGGGTGGGCGGGGGTCCCGGTCTTGCTTCAGAGAGACAGGTAAGGCCGGACGATCCGCTCTTAAAGGGCCCCGTTTCGCGGGCTTTAGCGCTCCTGCCGCCATCCACCAATCAGGCGCTGTTGCTAGCCTGCTGCACTCACCAATAGCAACCTGCAGAAAAATAGCATTCCCCTCATACTCCCCCATGTTCGCCCTGCATATTGCAGGGCTTGCCATGGGCTAGCATTAAGGAGTCATTAACGTACAAAATACAAACACCAAATAATTCTTTGAAACCATACTTTTATTGTTGGAATTTTTTTCTGGCCCTGGTGTTGGTCAAGGGGTAACCTTAAACTTAAATAATATTTTAGCCATCTCGGCTATAAACAAAATTAAATTATTGTTTTAGTCCACAGTGTCCATCCAGACGAAGCTGGACGACTAATCCCCACCAACCTAAGTCAGGAGCGACGTTCCTGATTGAGGTCCCCCCAACACCAAGGCACTTTCAATTAAGGCCTGCAGGCCCATATTAAAGATATCCAGGCCAATTGTAGACAAATGGACCTGGTCCTGCCTGAACAGACCTAGGAAAAAACCTTCCAGCTCAAAATGGCGGAATGATATACCGCCCAGTGAAACTAACATATTATGTATGGTTCTATTCAGCCACCTCCTGATCCTATCCATGTAGCCTAAGTTACCGCAAGGGGCCCAAAGGAGCCACGGTATCATTTCTGAAAAGGCCAGGGTAGTACTAGGGAACAGTAGCCTAAAGTCGCACAGATCCTTCTTGATCTCGCACAGAAGATCCCAAGTCCTAACTTTGCCAATATCGTTTGCCCCTAAATGAATAACCAGGATTCTCGGAGGCGGCCAAATAGATGCTAAGTAAAGTAGATGACCTCTAAGATTACGCCATCTTAGACCCCTAGTGCCTGACCAAAAAACTGTGTATAAAGAATCGTCCAGACCCAGATTACTTGAGTAGATCCTAGAAGAAGCTTGCTTACCAGCCCAGTAAATGTAGGAGTGGCCTACGATCCAAATTGCCTCAGTAGCTGGATCTGAAACAAAATCATAACGTTAACAGTTCTGGGCGAACATAAATTTTGTATCTATCACTAGCCCACCTACCGACCCTCATTTGACTCTCTGTAGGGAAACCTAATAGATTGGCCGCTGTGGCGGCCCCAACCCTAAATGAGTGAGATGAAAATTTAAAACCTGCAAGATTGAGCCGCCTAAGGCAGAAGCTAGGACAGCTGAAAACTGAAATCTGGTTAGCGGGGACTTATCTTGGTGGATAAAAAAAAAAAAAGGAACCCTCGTATGAGGGGCGCACAGCCAAAAAATTTGATACCAATACCACTGGGCATACTCTCGGATCCGGGGAACTCGCCAGGGGTACCCACTGACCTTTACCTAATCCAAAAGTTTTTGATCTGCAAATAAATAAATGAAGACTATCCGGCCCCAGGACTATATGCCGGAACAAAAGAAAAGAAGAGGAAGACCTATTCCTAGCCGTAAATTCACCGATCCTTAAAGCACCGAAGAAAGTGACCGAGAATGCTGCCCTGAAAAGAAACACTTCAAACATAGATGCACAAACCACCTCCAGAACTGATAACAGTTCGAGTAATAACTCCACTGAAATAGGCCGACGGCCATCCTTGGAAGGGGCCGACTTCCAAAAGCCCTTAAGAATTTGCCTGACTTGAAAAAATGAAGTAAGCGCTTGGCGGTCGGAAAATTTGAGAAAAAAGGAAACTCCAGCCACTATCTTGCTAACTGAACCCGGACTCATACCCAAATTTATTGGAGATGATATGAAAGCCAGCGCGACATAACCATTCACCTCCAGAACCCCTGTACCGTGCTGGGAGCAGAAAGAACACCATCTGGACCATGCCAAACCATATTCTTGCCAAGTCTTCGGCGCCAGTGAGCTCCGGAGGTGAGTAGTCATCAGTCCCAAATCAAGCCCCAGAGGAAATCCGGGCAGGGGGTGCCCGTGTGATCCGCTGCAGGCGCCAAATCCCGAAAACGCTGAAACTGTGAACGAGATAAAGTGTCAGCTATATCATTCTTTAAACCAGGTAAGTATTTCGCCTTCAACCAAATGTTAAAACGAAAACAATGTAATACCACAAACCGCAGCAGCTTAACCACCATTTCGGATTTAGATGACAACGTATTTATGGCAAATAGAACGCCTTTGTTATCTGTATGCAATAGCACCCTCCAATTCCTAAAAAATTCCTTCCATATTATCAATGAAGCTACGACAGGAAAAAACTCCAAGAGGACTATGTTCCGTATAACCTCCCCTTGTAGCCAGCTGAGGTGCCATTTAGAAGCACACCAACGGCCGTTCAAAAAAGCCCCAAAACCCGATGACCCAGCTGCGTCTGTGAAGAAATTTAATTGAAAGTCATCCGTAAGAGCTTGTTGCCACACTGTTGACCCATTAAAATTAGAAAGGAAAGAATCCCAAACCCTCAAATCCTCTTTTACATTCGCTGACAGGTGAATATGTGAATAAGGGGACTGAAAAACCACTTGTGGCCAAGGCGAAGCGCCTTGAACAAATCCTGGCAATCGGGATTACCCTGGCTGCGAATGCAAAAAGCCCCAATAGGGATTGTGCCTCTTTTAACAATACTTTTCTTTTGGATAAAAACACTGAAATCAACAATCTCAAACGGCACAACTTTTCTTCCGGTAGCCTAAACTCCATTCGCACTGAGTCGATTGTGATGCCCAAAAATTCAATCGTAGAGGCCGGAAGGACCGTTTTCTCATGGGCGATAGGAATCCCGAAAAAAGGTACACGTCCTCAAAAAAGTGTCCAGCGATTTAGAACACAATTGTAAGTCCACTGGACCAATGAACAAAAAATCATCTAGGTAGTGTAACAAGCCCCCTTCCGGGAGGCACTGTGCCACAACCCAGTGTAAGAAGGTAGAAAAGGCTTCAAAATAGAAACATGACAAGGAAAAACCCATTGGTAGACATTTGTCAAAATAAAATTGATCCTTAAAATTAAAACCCAGGGAATTAAATCCCTGCGGATGCGGCAGCAGCCGGAAGGCAGACTTGATATCTGCCTTAGCCAACAAAGCCCCCTGCCCAAATTGACGTAACAGCATCAGCGCTTCATCAAATGATGCATAGGACACCGGGGCCAGGACCCCAGAGACCTCATCATTCAGTGAACTTCCTGCTGGATAAGACAAGTGATGTAGAAGTCGAAAACTCCCCTTCTCCTTCTTGGGAACAATTCCCAAGGGGGAGAGGCAGAAATTCTCAAATGGTGGAAGCTTAAAAGGCCCCGCTACTCTACCCTCAGTGATCTCTTTATCAATCTTTTCCTGTACAATGTCAGGGTGCAGCCTGACTGAGCGTAGATTCTCAACCTGGACGCACCCAGAACCTGAATATAAAGGGACCAAAAAACCATTAGCAAACCCTTCAAACAGCAGCCGAGCCATCGTGCGGTCTGGGTATTGCTCTAGCCAAGGCTGCATGTTTGATAATCTCACCGGCGTCCTGGCCCTTCCCTCCTGTTTCCCTGGGTACTGCTGTAGAGGAGGATGCGGCCGATTTTCGAAAACACCTGTTTGCAGGATGGGCACCACTGCAGAAAGAGCATTCATGCCTATATCTGCAATTAGCCAAGAATTTACAATGCCCTTCGTTGAAGGCGAAACAGCATCCCTTGCGAAAACTATTCTGTGGGGGCACTACCCGGGGAGCAAACTGTGGCTTCTGTGGCAACATGAGGTTTAGCCACAAACCCACATCCTTGCAACCCCATTGCAACATTGGGTGAATGGCCAATTTTTGCCTAAAGTCCTCATCATATGTGAACCATGCTATACCCCCAAAATGGCGAAAAGCCTCCGCTATTATATCCACATGCTGAAAAAGTCCTGAACATTTCCCAGGAAAACGCTCCCCTAGCATGGCCGCATAAATGCAAAAGGCCTGCAACCAATTCTGAAAAGTTTTTGGTATTGATTTCTTACGATCCTCCTCTGCTCTGTCATCAGAGCGTTTATCAATTCTAGCCATAAATTCTTTGGAAGCTGGCAATAAAGACATTAGATCAATAAATTCACCTTTCCAAATCTTATCCTTTACAGTATCTGGTAAGTGAAAACCCAGCGGGGAAATGTCGCATGGCATAGGCAGCCTAAAAGATGACTCTGCTGCCCGCGGAGAAGCGGCTGCTTGATTTATGTGCCTGCCTGTCTGCGACAGCACCCCACCCGCTGATAACTCTGAAGCATCTGTGTGTACACCTGATAAATTGCGCCATACTGGGCTCACTACATCCACTCGCACGCCATCATTAGGCCGCTGCATAGCACCACTAAAGTGTGCCCCTCCAAAAACCGTGTCATTCCTATTACTCTGAAAAGCACCATGATACTTTGCGCCATTAGTTTCTTTAATACCACCATAAGCAGAGTTCTGCAAACATGCACCAGACCGCTGTGCCCCTTTAATGTTATTTTTAGCGATAGGGAAAGCATCAAACTTATGTGCACCTGTATCATTAACCACACCAGTACCATCTGTGTGTAACCCATGAAAATTGTATAAATCCTCCTCAGAATTTTTAACCTCAGTACCACCTGTGTGTACCCCTTTAAGATCATTCACAAGGCTAGATAAGGAAGTCATTAACAAACACATATCATTAACAGGGATGTTGTAAAATGTCTCACCACTAGGCGAACTCCCTTCCTTCAGGCTGGAAGCTGCTGGCTGACCACATTCCTCCTTAGCAGAGGCAGTGTCTGTGATTGGCATGCTGCTGGCTCTCCCCTTCTTCCGAGGGACAGGAGAAGCAGAGGACTTGGCTTTTTTCTTTCTCCTTGATGGCTGTTGGCGCGGACTGCGCATGACGGCTGTGGGCTCCACCATCTTTTCCTCAGTGACATCCTCGGCCATGCTGAGGGGCGGACCATGCGGAGACATGCTGGGGGTGTCCTCTAGGCATTTTTGTAGCCACTCCTTTCCTCCGGCTCCCTCCGCCTTCTCTATCAGGCGGCGCAGCAACACTTCTCGGTCTCTGGATGCCTCCATCTTCTTCCGTCAGCTCTGCAGGGGTCGGGGGTCCCGGTCTTGCTTCAGAGAGACAGGTAAGGCCGGACGATCCGCTCTTAAAGGGCCCCGTTTCGCGGGCTTTAGCGCTCCTGCCGCCATCCACCAATCAGGCGCTGTTGCTAGCCTGCTGCACTCACCAATAGCAACCTGCAGAAAAATAGCATTCCCCTCATACTCCCCCATGTTCGCCCTGCATATTGCAGGGCTTGCCATGGTAGTTCCCTGTTTATGGCATTTGAGGCACGTGATAGTTATGAGCAATTCTTTTAGCAAACAAAGACTGAAAAAACAAAAACAAAACAGTGTAGCGTGGAGGGGACCTGTGTGAAGAGATTGGTGTTGGCAGATGTAACTGTAGTGAGGGCATTTAACATCAAGAGCCAAAACACGTGGGAGGGAACTGCCAGCAGCCTCATAGTAATGTGCAAAAGGCATAAAATACAGAACTTGGGAAGCTCTTCAAGTAAATAAATAAGTATTAATGATTTTTAGCTTTGTCTTCATAATCTTTTGAAAGAAAAATCTCTTATAATGTCAGTTTTTATTTGTTCACTTGTAATAAATGTTTATGAAAATTTTTTTTTAACTAAACTTCAAATGGATGACAAACGCTCATGGTAAAAACGTAACCCGCTCCTTTTTCTATACTGTACATAGACTCATAAAATGTTATTCAGTAAATACAGGCTTCCCTGGGGGGTTTAGAGAATGCAATTTTGTGTTACATGTAAACTATATACACTATCCAGATGTGCTACATATTCCTTCATACAAACAGTATTTAAAGGGGAGTTCCAGGCATTTTAAAAGTCAGCAGCTACAAAGTGTAGTTGCTGACTTTTAATAAACAAACACTTACCTGTTCCACGGTCCATCGATGCGGCCGAACGGGGTGTCGCTCCTCTCCCCCTCATCTTCGCCGGCGCCTCCATTGCCACTCAGGGCACCCTGCCGTGACAGCTTTCGTCTTCACGGCCGGGCACGCACGGCGCATGCGCGAGTCGCGCTGCGCTCCCGGAGTGGATAGGCGATCTCCTGGGACCTGTCATGTGTCCCAGGAGATCGCCTAGAGGGAGGAGTCGCCTAGGCGGTTTCTGGGCGGAAGGAGGAAGTGGGAAAGGAAGTCCCCCTCCTAATGAAGCCCCCACCCCCCCCCAAAAAATGACATGCCAAATGTGGCATGTAAGGGGGTGAGGAGTGCTTAAAGTGGAAGTTCCATTTTTGGGTGGAACTCCGCTTTAAAAAGTACAGAAGATATAGTTAGTGTAGGAGAAACAAAGGACAGCCATAGAAGCACAAATTTTGTAGATGATTATATATGATCACATATGGCAGATACGCTCAGTGACACTGAGAATTCACGGACTTCATTGAGTGCATGCACATTTAACCACTTAAGCCCCAGACCATTTTGCTGGCCAAAGACCAGAGCACTTTTTTGCGATTCGGCACTGCATCGCTTTAACTGACAATTGTGCAGTCTTGCGACGTGGCTCCCCAATGTTGACATTTTTTTCTTCCCACAAATAGAGCTTCCTTTTGGTGGTGTTTGATCACCTCTGCGGCTTTTATTTTTTGCGCTATAAACAAAAAAAGAGCGACATTATTTATTTTTTGCTTTTTGCTATAATAAATATCCCCCAAAAATATATTAAAACATTTTTTTGTCCCCTCAGTTTAGGCCTATACGTATTCTGCTACATATTTTTGGTAAAAAAAAATAGCAATAAGCATTTATTGATTGGTTTGCACAAAAGTTATAGCGTCTACTAAATAGGGGACAGTTTTATGGCATTTTTATTAATATTTTTTTTATTAGTAATGGCAGCGATCAGCATTTTTTATCATGACTGCGACATTATGGCGGACGCGTCGGACAATTTTGGCGCGATTTTGGGACCATTCACATTTATACACTGATCAGTGCGATTAAAAATGCACTAATTACTGTGTAAATGTGACTGGCAGTGAAGGGGTTAAGACTAGGTGGCGCTGTAGGTGTTACGTGTGTCCTGGGGAGTGTTTCTAACTGTAGGGGGATGGGCTAGCTGTGACACATCACTGATCATAGCTCCCGATCACAGGGAGCTATGATCAGTGACACTGTCACTAGGCAGAACGGGGAGATGCTTGTCTACATTAGCATCTCCCCGTTCTTCCTCTCTGTGAGACGAGCGAGGGGATCGCGACCCGACTCACGGAGCTCCCGGCCATGGCACGGCGGCTAATTCAAAGGGACATACAGCAGCCGTGTCATTCTGCCGAGGTACATTGGCGTGCGCTGGTCGGGAACCGGTTAAAGGATAACTAAACCCAAGAACAAACATGCAACATTTTGCAGTTTACAGTCCATAGAAAGGGTGGCTGCATTAAATTTCTTTTCATTTAATATAAGAACAATTTTCAGCAAATACAGAAAGTACCTGTTGATCTTCCCAGAAATGTGTCCTTGTGACTCTGACACAGCCCATCCCGGATCAGGGTAAATAGCCAATGAAATTGTATCTTTACCACGTGACCAATCACAACCGATCACAAATGTGAACAAACTGTGGTAACTAGCTGTTACCGGGTTCTCCTCCTCACACATCAATCCTGTGTGAGGAGGAGATTGCGGTAATAGCTAGTTACCGCTTACAGTGTAAAGTTTAAACACAGATTGCCCCAGTAATAAAGAGTACCTGTCACCAGCCCAACTGAGTAGCTGTCACCAGCCCATCAGAGTACCCAAGTATTTTATGTCTCCAGCCCCAAGTACCTATCTGTAGCCCATCAGAGTACCCAAGTACCTGTCTGCAGCCCAGAGTACCCGAGTACCTATCTGCAGCCCACTAGGGTATCCGAGTACCTATCTGGATCCCACCAGAGTACCCGCATACTTGTCTCCAGCCCATCTGAGTACCTATCTGCAGCCCATCAGAGTACCCGAGTACCTATCTGCAGCCCATCGGAGTACTCGAGTACCTATCTGGAGCCCATCAGGGTACCTGAATACCTATCTGCAGCCCATGCCTCATAGAATATATGTTGGGGTGTTTGCTCTCCAAAATGGGGTAATTTTGTGGGCATTTGCATTGTCCTGGTGCTCCAGGGCCTTCAAAAGTGTAATAGGTTATCAGGAAATTATATGTGTAATTTATGCTCCTAGAACACCTGACAGTGCTCCCTGCATTTTGGGCCTCTATGTGGCTAGGCTTTATAAAAGTCTCACACATGTGGTATCACCATACTCGGGAGGAGTGGCAGAATGTGTTTCTGGGTGTAATTTTTGCTATGTACATGCTATGTGTTAGAAATATTGTATATATTAAAAAAATAAAATAGGTTTCATTTTCTTTCCACCTTTTCCAAAAACTTGTGGGAAAAAAAATAACATGTTCAAAAGACTCATTATGCCTCATAAATTATATGTTAGGGTGTTTCCTTTCAAAAAATAGGGTCATTCTGTAGGTAATTTCACTGTCTTGGTGCTCCAGGGCCTTCAAAAACGTGATAGGTAGTCAGGAATTTAGATGTGTAATTTATGCCCCTGGAACGCCTGACAGTGCTCCTGTTGGACCTCTCTATGTGGCTAGGCTGTGGAAAAGTCTCACATGTGGTATCACCATACTCAGGAGGAGTAGCAGAATGTATTTTGGGGTGTAATTGCAATTATGCATACACTGTGTGTAAGAAATAACTTGTTATTGTGACAATTTTGTGTTAAAAAACATAATTTGTCAAGAATTGTGGCAATAAATTACAACTTAAAAAAACTCACCATGCCTCTTACTAAATCATCAGCACAATGGCAGTGGTGGGCGAATGGGCGTACCTGTACCTCCCCTTTAATTGGCGGGGCTAGCACGCTACTCGATGTCCGCCGGTGTCCCAACGATCGTGTCACGGAGCCGCAGAACGGGGAGATGCCTATGTAAACAAGGCATTTCCCCATTCTGCCTTGTGACATGGCAGTGATCCCTGTCATCGGGAGCAGTGATCGCTGTCGTGTGAGTGGTAGCCCACCCCCCCACAGTTAGAATCACTCCCTAGGACACACTTAACCCCTTGATCGCCCCCTAGTGTTTAACTCCATCCCTGCCAGTGTCATTTACACAGTAATCAGTGCATTTTTATAGCCCTGATCACTGTATAAATGATAATGGTCCCAAAATGGTGTCAAGTGTCCGATGTGTCTGCCATAATGTAGCAGTCACGATAAAAATCGCAGATTGCCACCATTACTAATAAAAAAAAAAGTATAATTAAAATGCCATAAAACTATCACCTATTTTGTAGACGCTAGAACTTTTGCGCAAACCAATCTATATATACTTCTTGTGAATTTTTTTTTGGGGGGGGGGGGAATATGTGGGAGCCCCAGATACAAGGAATTCAGTTTCAGTTTTCACATATCAGCCTTTCTCAACCAGGGTTCCGTGGAACCCCAAATTTTCCGCAAGAGGTTGCTAGAGGTTCCTAAGCAACAGCATTTTCTGCCTCTTAGATAAGTACCCACTGACGCAATTTATTTTTTTAGCTATCTGTAATGGGGGATTCTTCCATAACAATAATGTACTGTGAGCGGTAGATACAGTATTAATTAGCCGAGGCTCACTGAGACTGTAAAGTTATTTCAAAGGTTCTTTTATGTTAAAAAGAAGTTGAGAAAGGCTGGGTTAAAAGAAATACAGTATGGGCAATGGACTTGATGCGGAAAGCATGTCCGAGCTCTTGGAACCTGGCAGTTAGGGCTGAATTCCCTGAGCTTTTGGGTTCCCAAGTATTTAAAAAATAAAGCTATACTTGCAGCCTTCTTTTTTTTTATTTTTATTTTTTATAATGGGGTAATTTTTATTACAATTGTAATTACATACAAAACAATGAAAAAAACAAAACAAATCTAAATAAAAAACAATTAAAATGACATCAACACAAGCCACTTAAAGCAGCAACATCACACTTGTTATGTCATATAAGGAAACAATTACTAGTACATGCAATACATTACACCCTAGTAGCACATCATTTAAGAAAAAAAATGCAGATAAGTAAGATGTAAGATGACGATGTAAGATGACAATGACCTTTGAGCTATAAGTTTACGGGCAAGAAAAAAAATTGTGTCAAGATTAACTGCGTTATACTGCGGTTATACAGTTATACTGCGGCAGAATGGCTTGGCTGCGCAAATCACAATACCGGTACGGCAGTCCATTTAATGGCTATAGTAGGCATGCATGTGCCCACAGTGCGTCGCCAGAGCCGATGCGCGTGGTCAGCGGCCGTGATGTCCGCCGGCCACCCACGATCGCGTCAACAAAGAGCAAAAACTGGGATCTGTCAATGTAAACAAAGAGATTCCCGTTCTGACAGGGAAGTAGAGAGAGATCTGCTGTTCCTATTGATTCGGAACAGTGAGCTATCTCTACTCTGTCAGTTCTCTCCCCCCACAGTTAGAAACACCTCCCTAGGGAACACTTAACCCCTTAATCGCCCCTTAGTGTTAATCCCTTTACTGCCAGTGTCATTTATATAGTAATCCGTGGCTATTTGTAAGCACTGATCGCTGTATAAATGTCAGTGGTCCCAAAAAAGTGTCAATGTCAGATCTGTCCGCCACAATGTCACAGTCCCCCTAAAAATCATTGATCACCGCCATTACTGATAAATTAAAAATTATAATAAAAATGCCTTAAATATATCCTCTATTGATAGGGTGGACTGGGAGTACCTTAAATGGACCCTCCACTACTTTGGCCTGGGACCTAAAATGTGGCACTGCATTTCTGCCCTTTATTCTAATCCCACTGCACAAGTGCGTATAAATGGGTCGCTTAGTGAACCCTTCTCTTTACATAATGGGACTAGACAGGGATGCCCCCTTTCCCCTCTCATATTCACCATCTCTCTTGAACCCTTCCTTGCCACAATTAGACAAAACACGAGCATACACGGCGTCCAAATTGGTCCAAGAAACCACAAATGTGCAGCTTACGCTGATGACATTTAATTTTTTGACCAACAACCTTGAATTACAGTCCTGAACCTTATGTTGGCATTCTCTGACTTCCAATCCTTATCTAACTTTAAAATCAACTTATCTAAATCAGAAATCCTAAACTTGACGATTCCCAAGAACCTAGCGGACCAATTGAAACCCCTTTTCCCATTTCGATGGGAGACGCACATGAAGTATCTAGGAATCTATCTTCCCCCGAAAATCCACTCCCTCTTCAAACATACTTATATCCCTCTTCTAAATAACATTAGAACTGACCTCAGAAAATGGTCCTCCTTATCACACCCCTGGCTAGGGAAGGCCAACATATTCAAAATGAACATTTTACCCCGCATCCTTTTCAAATGCTTCCCTTGGGAATTCCAATAGGCTTCTTTGAGGTGCTCCAGACCATGATCGCCCACTTTGTGTGGAAGGATAGACATGCTAGAATTGCTAAATCAGTTCTTTTTCGATCCAAGCACACTGGGGGAATAGCCCTACCAAACTTTAAGGCATACTATCAGGCTGTGGTGCTAACCCGAATTGCAGACTGAAAATATGCCCCCAAGTCTAAATTGTGGGTTCAGTTGGAGCAACATCAAGCAAGTGACTCCAACCTCTCCACTGTCCCCTGGATATCCCGTGCATCAAGGAGGCTCTCAAGCCACACTTCCCACCCTTACCACCTCATCACTGGATATTTGGAATAACCTCCACAAGAAATGGCGGTGGGCATACAACTCTCCTTTAATGCCACTCTTACACCACAACTACTTTACACCTGGCAAACTTGACCCTGGATTCCATGCCTGGTCCCAAGAAGGCCCTCTAACCCTTCACCAGGTCCTCGTATCCAACACCCTTAAACCACTGCCCGACATTCTTGGACCTAAGACCACTACATATATGGACAGATGGAGATATGCCCAACTTCAAAGCTTCCTACAATCGCTCCCTCAGCCCTTGAGATCACTACAGGACCTTAATGGGATAGAGGCAATCCTTAGCTATATGGATCCACCTGAACACGCGGTATCACAATTTTATAGAGCCTTAATCGAGCTTCAAAGTCCTCGATACCCAACCTTTCTGTCCAAATGGGAAGAAGACCTTGGCTCAACGATACCAGACAAAAGAAAGGACAAAATACTCCAACTTACACATATATCTCCTTTGGCATCCTCAATAGCGGAAACAAAGTACAATCTCCTCACTAGATGGCATCATACCCCAGCAAAACTTAATCGCATGTACCCTTCAAACTCGCCAAACTGCTGGAGGAACTGTGGAGATGCTACCACGCATGCTCACATTTGGTGGTCTTGCTCTCACATAAGGCCATATTGGGTTGCCATAGTAGATCGCATTCATCAGATTACAGAGATCAACCTCCCTCTAGATCCCTGGACTATTCTTTTTCATGCCACTCAAAGACCTATCGGCAGATACAAAAGGTCCTTGATTCCACATTTACTAAATGCGACCAAAGCCCTCATTCTGGTCCTTTGGGGAAAACCCTCAATCCCAACCATGAAAACCTGGATTACAAAAGTAAATTAAATAAATCTCATGGAAGAACTAACACACATAGCAAGAGGGACATCCACACGCCATAACCTAACGTGGGCCCAGTGGACATCATTTACCACTTTAGCATGCTATAAAGAGATCATCTCCTCCCACGCTCTGGACGAGTAGGGGATGAAGGGGTCTACCCTCAACACCAGTGATACACCCACTTCAATAGATTTCCGAATGTCGGACTCCCCTAAAGAAGACTTTTTCAGGAATGTATATTCTCTTCCTGTTAGATTTTATATGTTCCTATATTGATATCCATGCGAGCCAGCCCTCCCCCCCCCCCCCTACCTACCCCCCATCCTACCCTGTCTTCTCTAACCCTCTTCTTTTTTTCTCTCCCCACCTCTGCCCACTCTTCTACTCTGCTGCAATACAACCCTATACAGTATTATTATAAGATGTGATTTGCCAGGTAACTTAACTATCAATCCGGTAAGTTTGTAAGAGCCTCCTCTGTTCCCATCTGAAGGCGTGGCCCGTGTTGCTGAGGTCACAAGATGGGAACACAGGAGCCCTATGTTAATCTATACCCTGCACGTAGTAGAGTGATGATACCCCGGTATGTCGAAATGTTATGTTGTTGTATGTTTCTTCTTTTCTTAAATAAAAAGATATTGAACAAAAATAAAATATCCTCTATTTTGTAGACGCTAAAACTTTTGCGCAAACCAATCAATATATGCTTATTGCGATTTTTACATATTGGCCTAAACTGATGAAGGCATTTTTATTTATTTTTATTTTTTTTATATTTATTATAGCAAAAAGTAAAAAATATTGTTTATTTTTCAAAATTGTTGGCCTTTTTTTGTTTATAGCGCAAAAAATAAAAACTGCAGAGGTGATCAAATGCCACCAAAAGAAAACTTTTTTTTTTTTTTTTAATATCTTTATTTATCAAAATTTTCCTTTTACAACATTATATACATACCATTACACATACACATATAAGTATTTACCGAGTATCTGTTGATTATATTTTATATTATCATTTTCAGTATTCTATTTCCATACTTCATTATTTATATATCCAAATATAAATCCCTATATCTCCTTGTGTTTAAAAATACTTATATTCCTTTCATTCCTACCATTTCATCCCTTTTTTTCCCAATTTCATCAAAATCAACAACCCAAACAACAAAGAGAAAAAAAAAAGAGGGTGGGGGGGAAGGTATAAAGAAGGAAATCCATTTCCCTGCTCTTCTCTCTCTCCTCCATCATCAACTCTATCCAGGTCTGCCATCGTCTCTTTATTAAACTCCTTTTCAATTTCTATTCTTTTTTCCAAGGCACACATTTCATTAATTTCTATCTCCCAATCTCTTAAGTTAGGACTTATGCTATATTTCCATTTTCTGGCTATTATAGTACGTGCTGTAGTTAAAAAACACTTTAAAGTACCTTCACTAGTATTTTTTACAGAGCCCACGTTCATTGATAATACCGACATCAAAATATCGGGTTGTATTTGTACTCCTGTCATTATTGCATATATTTTGTATATTTTTTCCTAAAAGCCATAAACTCTGGGACAATAGTACCAGATGTGTGACATTGTTCCCGTGACTTTATGGCACATCCAACATATATCTTTATTTTCTGAACTAATTTTGTTCATATCTATTGGGCATCTGTACCATCTAGCTAGTGGTTTATAATTCCTCTCTTGATGTTTAGTGGATTTCGATAATTTATGTATTGTTTTAAATGCCTTGTTCCATTTTTCCTTGGGGATATCTATCCCTAGTTCTTCTTCCCATTTTTTTATGTATGGTATCTCTTGTCTATTGTTACCTGTCATTAAATATTTATATATATTAGACAGAATTTGGGTTGGCTTTTGTTCTTTTGTCAATATTTGTTCAAGGTCTGTCAAGGGTCTATTAATTGTATCTTCTCTCACTATATAAGAAATATATTTTTGTAATTGCCAATATTGTATCCAGTTATTTTTATACTCTACACCTATAGATTCTAATGGTATTAGCCTATCCTGTTCAGTTATCTCACTTATTCTAGTATCTTGTTTTTTTTCCACTTCAAAAAAGTTCCTGTTTTCATTGCTGGTGGGAATTCCGGATTGTCAAATAAAGGGGTCATTGGACCTATATGTGTTGACCCTTTCCCCTGTCTTAACATGCTATCACCCACGTTTTTATCTTTTTTTATCCATGGTAATGACTTTAAAGCCACATTGTTTAAAAAAAAAGCCTATTTCCTCGATCATTTTCCAGTATTCTCTAATTTTGTCGCATTCCCAAAAAATATGCAACATTGTACCCTCCGATTTTCCGCATCGCCAACAGGTATTTGGCGTCTGCGGGAATATGCCGTGTAGCATGCTTGGGGTCCTATACCACCGGGTAAGGATCTTATATCCTCCCTCCTGGTATTTACTTGCTATTGATGTTTTATGGACGGATCCCAGTATTTTTCCCTTTTGTTTTGGGGAGAACGTGAGCTTCAGATCTTTTTCCCAGGCACTTATATAACCTAAATTTTCAGGTGCTTCCAGTCTTGTAATCATTTCGTAAAAAATATGACAGGGGGTGTCTTAAGTTCTCGCCCTCTAAACATATCTGCTCAAATTCCGACAACCCCCGGACTCCTGGATATTTTAGACTTTTTGAGTGAATATATGCACCCAGCTGCATGGCTCTAAAGTAGTCTAATTCTGGAGAAAGTTCACTTTCTATCTCCCTTCTTGTCATTAATCTTCCCTCTTTTGAGAAGTGTATGATCCTATTTTTCCCCCTACCTCTCAGGTCGCGGAATTTGTGGTCAAATAAGCCTGGCTTAAATTCATATGTCCCTAGTATAGGTACCATAGGACTTGGTTCACTTGATATCTTGTTTTTATTGAAAGATTTTTTACTTGTGCTTAAAGTTGCCCCTATCAATGGGTGTTTTTTGGCTATCGTTGGGATATCCTTTCCAGCCATCCATGCCAACCCCTCTAAGGGGGCTTTACTCGCTATTTGTTCCATAAGTACCCATGGCTTCTTTTTTTTAGCACACCACTCCTTAATTCTGACTAAATGTGAGGCCTCCTGGTACCTACCTGGGTCTGGAAATCCAATACCACCTTTTCCTTTAGGGAGAGTCAGAATCGATCTCCGTACTCTTGCAGGCTTTCCAGCCCATATAAAGCTCAAGAAACCTGATCGGAGTTCTTTCATAAAACTTTGGGGGATCTTTACTGGCATAGTTTGTATCAAACGCTTTTACAGTCTTCATTTTGAAACCAGTCTACAATCCTTGTTATTAGGGCCACTTTCAAATATGTCGAGATATCTGGGAGTGCCAACCCTCCTTCTTCCTTTGAACGAGTTAGTGTTGTCCTACTTATTCTTGCGGGTTTTCCTGCCCAGATAAAGCTCCCTATTGCTTTCCGTAGTTGATTTAGGATACTTTTTGAGGGAAATAGTGGTATAGCTTGGAATATGTATAATATTTTAGGTAATATGTCCATTTTTATTATGTTTATCCTCCCCAGCCATGAGTAAATCCCCTTTGTATATTGTTGTAGTGTCTTTTTATTATTTTAGATGTAATTGGGAGGTAATTGAGTTCATATAGTTTATCCAAATCTTTAGGGGTATATATTCCTAGGTATTTAATTGCCGTTGGATGCCACTTGAAGGGGAAATTGTTCTTAATTAGTTCTATTTTATCCTTGGGTAATATAATGTCCATCATCTCAGATTTATTATAATTTACCTTAAAATTGCTTACTTTAGCGAAGTGTATTGCTTGCGTCTATCTAGCAAGGTTACTCTGTGGTATAACAAGGAAGCTGAGACTTCTGCAGTGTATAGATGTGCTTTTTACTATACAAAGCTGCTGTACAAAAACTATTACAATCTTAGGAATACAATACAAGACTGACAGATATCTATAACAAGCAAAATGCCTAGAAAATAGAACAGCCTAAAGTCTAACAGTACAAATACATTTAAAAGGGTTACTTAACTTCTGTTACTGAATGTTCATGATCTCCAATTGGCAATATTTCTTCTTGGAGACCAGGTTCTGTTCTTGTATCATGAGCGGCTTCTTCTGATCTTCAAAGCATGATGATGTGTGTCCGGATGTTACAGCATGATGTGTTCCAGTCTCTCCTCTGTGTCTCTACTCCTCCATTTTATTTCCCAGTTTGTTGACCAAAGTTAATGTTTATAGACTTGTTTCCATAACAACCGACTAACAGTCATTCTTTTCAGGTTGAGAGACCCTCCAAACCTGTTTACTGTAGCTGACAAGACAATGGACTGTTGCTAGCTAAACCATTGTCTCCTCAAACGAAATCCTGTCATCAATATAACAGTCATTCTTTTCAGTCTGAGGGACACTCTCAGCCTGTTTACTGTAGCTGATGAGACAATAGCCTCTTAATGCTATCTAACACCATTGTATGAAAACAGCATTTGTTTGAGAATTCTACTCAAACCAGAGAATCTGATCAACTAAACTTTTAATTTCTCCCATGTAATGTTAGGTCTGATGTTTAAAAAATCATATTTTAACAAACGCAACACACGAAGCTATCAAATTCCTGAATTAGGTTTGGAAGTGTTATTATTGGGTTTGTTACATAAACTAATAACTCATCCGCATAAATTGATAACTTATATTCCGCCTCTCGTACTTTTAATCCTTGTATATTTTGGTTATTCCGGATAGCTATCGCTAGGTGTTCCATAACAAGTACATACAATAACGGAGACAAAGGGCATCCCTGCCGAGTTCCGTTAGTTATAATTATGGGCTCAGATATTTCACCAGCCGTACGTATTCTAGCTATAGGTTTCTGATATAATACCATTATTTTTTCTAATAGTGTTGGGCCTACTCCCCATTGTTTCAGTGTCTCTTCGAGGAAACACCATCCCACCCTGTCAAACGCTTTCTCAGCGTCTACAGCCAAAAGACAGGATGGGATGGTGTGTCTCTGAGCATATTCTATGAGTGTCACAGTTTTTAGAGTGTGGTCTCTGGCCTCTCTACCTTTACAAATCCTGCTTGATCTAGGTGTAAATAACTTGGAAGTATAGGGGTAAGCCTATTAGCTATGACCTTGGAATATATTCTAAGGTCAATATTTGTTAAAGAAATAGGGCGGTAGTTTCCACAGTTGGTGTGATCCTTTTCAGGTTTAGGTATAAGGGAGATATATGCTTGCATCCCTTGTGGGACAAAGGGTTGCATAATTGATACTGCATATAAATGTATATTTCATGATTGGAATTAGTAATTCTTTAAACTTTTTATAAAACCGGGGGTTGAGACCATCCGGGCCTTGGCTTTTCCCTACTACCAATGAGGCGATTACCCCTTTAATTTCAAGCTCTGAAAATTCCCTTTCTAGATGTTCCCTGTCTATATCTGTTAGTGTCGGTATTGGTGTATCCTTTATATAGTCATGTACTTTCTGCTGAAAAGTTTCAGGGCTTTTCTCTGCTAATACATTAGGAATATTATATAGCCTGGAGTAAAAACTCTGAAAGGTTTTCGCAATCCCTTTTGGGTCATGAACATAATTACCCGAGTCAGTTTTTACTTTGATGATTGATGTTGAATTTATTCGTTGGCGTAATGTCCTGGCCAATAAATTGCCTGGTTTATTTCCTTGATGGTAATAAAGGGACCGGGTTTTGTCTCTAATTCATAGGGTTTGTTCATCTAATAGAGTTCTAAGTTCACTTTTTTTTGTGGTTATTTCCATTAGTATCTCCTGTATAGGGTTTTGTTTATGTTGCTTTTCTAATTTGTTTATATCATTTGATAATTGCATTAATTGGTTTCCTTTTATCTTTTTAAAACCTCGCCCCATGTTTTATTAATAGACCACGTATGATACATTTTAAGGTTTCCCACTGATTGGGAAGGGAAGTAGTATCTTCTAGGTGGTCCTCCATAAAATTGGTTATCGCTGGCCTAATCTCCGTTGTACATACCTCGTCAAATAGTAAGTTATCATTTAATTTCCAGGAACCCCTAGTTTTAGTTTCTTTATCTATGGTCATCGTTACATAGATGGGTGTATGATCCGACCATATTGCACTTCCGATTTCAGAGGAAGAGATCTCGGCCATCCCTAATTGGTTTATCAGGAAATAATCAAGTCGATGATAGGTTCCATGAACTCTTGAGAGGAATGTATAATCCCTCTCAAGCGGGTGAGCAATTCTCCATATATCCACTAATTGATATCTAGTCATCATTTCCTTGAATTTCCTCCTCTCACTACTTCGTTCTTTAGTTGGGGGGGCTGTGGTATCTATTTCCCGATCAAAAACAAAATTAAAGTCGCCACCGATTATTGTGACACCTTCTGCCCTTTCCATTAATTCTGCTAGGAGTTGCGTTCCGAATCTAATCTGTTCCTGATTAGGCAGATATATATTGATACAAGTGTATTTCTTGCCATAAATAGTTACCTTCAATAGGAGTGCTCTACCGTCCTTATTCCTATAAAGCTCTAATACTTGGTGTGGTAATTTATGTATTGCTATATAGACTCCCCTAGACTTTGAATAGGCAAAGGAATCGTGGTACCAAGTTGGATAATATCCAGTTTGTGTGTTGGGTATGTGATCTGAGCGAAAGTGTCTCCTGGAACATGATGATGTCCACATTTTGTCTATGAAGGGAGTACAAGACCTGGGATCTTTTTGAGGATATATTTAGTCCTCTGATATTATAAGAACATATTTTTACCATAACAGAGATTCAGAAGGGAAAGGGAAGAAAAAAAAAAAAACTACAAACAATCAAAACAAAAAGAGGAACAGAAATCCAAATTTTTATTTGAATACTGTCCCTCCTGCACTCATTCCTTCTAGTACTCACATTCACACCATTTCTTAACATTTGTTTCCGTTCTCTATCTACTTGACTAGTTTAAGTCTACCCTTACGTATAAGGTCCCTAACTGGGGTGTTAAAGAGCTTCCCCAGAAAACTCTTTTTGTGGGGAAAAAAAAGGACCTCAATTTTGTTAGGGTACAGCGTCGCATGACCGCACAATTGTCAGTTAAATCGACACAGTGCCGTATTGCAAAAAATGGTCTGGTCATTAAGGGGGTAAATCCTTCCGGTGCGGAGTGGTTAACCTAAATATAGATGGTATAAGGTCCTCAGAAAAAATACCCAAAACCACGATCTCAGGGTCTGGTAATAGTGTTATACTACATAGATCTTGAACTGCAACAAAAATTATGTTCCAGTATCTATAAAGCTTTGGGCAATGACAAAGCATATGTATTGGAGAGTTGTCTATGTCAGAACATCTTGAGCAACAAGGTGAATGAATTCAGCCCCATGAATGTAGTTTCTGGGTGGTATAATAGACCCCATATAATATAAACCATTGAGTCAACTTCTGGGATGAGGAGATAGATACATTGGGCACCGCCTCTAATGTCATTGTCCATTGATCCTCCTCAAATCCTCTTATGTCTTGTCTGCATCTCTCTCCACAATGCAAATGTACCTTAGAGGAAGCAGACAAAATTAGAACTGAATATACTCTGACCGGGCACTTTATTTGGTACACCTGTTCAATTGCTTGGTAACACAAATTGCTAATCAGCCAATCACACAGCAGCAACTCAATGCATTTAGGCATCTACACGTGGTGAAGACGACTTACTGAAGTTCAAACTGAGCATCAGAATGGGGAAGAAAGGTGATTTAAGTGACTTTTAACATGGCATAGTTGTTGGTGCCAGACAGGCTGGTCTGAGTATTTCAAAAACTGCTGCTCTACTGGGATCTTAACGCACAACCATCTCTATAGTTTACAGAGAATGGTCCGAAAACTGGAAAATATCCAGTGAGCGGCAGTTGTGTGGACAAAAATGCCTTGTTGATGTCAGAGAAGAATGGGCAGACTGGTTTGAGATGTTAGAAAGGCAACAGTAATCTAAACACTTCCAGCCCTATCACGTCATATGACTTTGAGTGGGGATATCTGAAAGATGCCTGCAGCTGCATTTATTCAGATATCATTCTTTTCTGCCAGCGATTCTGTGCACCGTAAGAACAATCAGCCGCTTGATTGTTCTTACAGGTGGAGGGAGGGGTCATCTGCCTCCTTCCGGTGCTTCTCTGGGCAAGCCATAGAAAGAATCTGCCGCTGGCAGATGTTGATCGTAGAGATTTCCAGTGGCCAGAAGGTCCCCAGTCATCTCTATGACCTTCAGAGGCCCGGGCGCGGCGTTATAACGTCACATCCGGCCGGCGGAAGTAAACTCAGCTGGAAAGAAAGAGATCATTTTTTATTTTATTTTTTATCTCAATCTTTCCAGCCTGGAGGAGAGAGGTGGGGTCTTATAAACCCCACCTCTCTCCATAAAGAAGACCTGGCACGCATCATACCCATTACAAGGGATGTTTACATTCCTTGTAATAGGAATAACAGTGATAAAAAATTTAAAGTGAAAGTGTAAAAATAAAAAAAAATTAAGTAAAAAAAATAAAAAAAAATAAAGATAAAGTGCCCTCATCCCTGTGTGCTTGTGCACAGAAGCATGTGAGGTATTGCCATGTGCGTTAGAGCGAGAGCAACAATGCACGCACTAGACCTCCTCTGTAACTCTAAACTGGTAACCTATAAAAAAAAATTAAAGCGTCGCCTTTGGAGATGTTTAAGTACCAAAGTTTTGCGTCATTCCACAAGTGTGCGCAATTTTAAAACGTGACATGTTAGGTATCTGTTTGCTCGGCATAACATCATCTTTCACATTATACAAACAAATTGGGCTAACTTTACTGTTTTGTTATTTTTTAATTCACAAAACTGTTTTTTTACCCCAAAAAATTGTTACGCAATTACTGCCTGACAAATTTACAATGACCGCCATTTTATTCCCGAGGGTTTCTGCTAAAAAAAAAAAACATATAATGTTTGGGGGTTCTGAGTAATTTTCTAGCAAAAAAAATATGATTTTTACAACAAAGGTATGCGCCATCTCTGAACGCACAATGCATCAAACCTTGAAGCAGATGGGCTACAGCAGCAGAAGACCACACCAGTTGGCGCTCCTGTCAGCTAAGAACATGAAACTGAGGCTACAATTCCCACCAAAATTGGACAATAGAAGATCGGAACAACTTTGCCTGGTCTAAATTTCAGATGCAACATTTGGTGGGATCAGAATTTGGCATAAACAACATGAAAGCATGGATGCTTCCTGACTGGTATCAACGGTTCAGGCTGGTGCTGGTGTAATGGTGTGGGGCATATTTTCTTGGCACACTTTGGCCTCTTAATACCAATTGAGGATCGTTTAACCACCTCAGTACTTTTCACCCCCTTCCTGACCAAGCCATTTTTCAGCTTTCAGCGCTGTCGCACTTTGAATGACAATTGCGCGGTCATACAACACTGTACCCAAATGAAATTGTTATCATTTTTTCCCCACAAATAGAGTTTTCTTTTGGTGGTATTTGATCACCTCTGCGTTTTTTTTTTTATTTTTTTGCACAATAAACAAAAGAAAACAAATATATATATTTTTTACTTTTTGCTATACTAAATATCCCCAAAAAAATATATAAAAAAACATTTTTTTTTTTTTTTCCTCAGTTTAGGCCCAAACGTATTCTTCTACATATTTTTGGTAAAAAAAAAAACGCAATTAGCGATTATTGATTCGTTTGCGCAAAAGTTATAGCGTTTACAAAATAGGGGATAGTTTTATAGCATTTTTATTAATATTTTTTTTTTTTACTAGTAATGGCGGTGATCAGCGATTTTTATTGTGACTGCGACATTATGGCGGACACATTGGACATTTTTGACACATTTTTGGCACCATTGTCATTTATACAGCAATCAGTGCTATTTAAATGCATTTATTCCTGTATAAATGACACTGGCAGTGAGGGGGTTAACCACTAGGGGGCGGGGAGGGGTTAATTATGTTCCCTGGGAGTGATTCTTACTGTGGGGGGAGGGGACTCACAAGGGGAGGAGACCGATCGGTGTTTCTCTGTACAGAGAACACACCATCGGCTCCTCTCCTCTGACAGGACCGTTGATCTGTGTGTTTACACACACAGATCCACGGTCCCACTGTGTTTCCGGGCAATCGCGGGTGACCAGCGGACATCGCGGCTGCTGGGCACGCGCATCGGGTGCCCAGTGACACGGCGAGCGCGCGCTCCCTGGAGTGCACTGAAGGGGAGGACGTCATATGACGCCCTCCCGCGCTGAGAGCTGCGCCACCTGGCAGTCAATTGACAGCCGGCGGTCGCAAGGTGGTTAAACACCACAGCCTACCTGAGTATTGTTGCTGACCATATCCATCTTTTTGTGACTACAGTGTACCCATCTTCTGATGGCTACTTTCAGCAGGATAATGCACCATGTCACAAAGCTCAAATCATCTCAAACTGGTTTCTTGGATTTGAGTTCACTGCACTTCAATGGACTCCAGAGTCTCAATCCAATAGAGCACCTTTGGGATGTGGAAAGGGAGATTTGCCTTATGGATGTGCAGCAGACAAATCTGCAGCAACTGCGTGATGCTATCATGTCAATATGGACCAAAATCTCTGAGGAATGTTCCCAACACCTTGTTGAATCTATGCCATGAAGAATTAGGGCAGTTCTCAAGGCAAAAGTGGGTCCAACCTGGTACTAGCTAGGTGTACCTAATAAAGTGGCCGATGAGTGTATATCTCCAACTAGACCTGTTTTAGTAACATTTGGAGGAGCTACCATACCAAGGTTGGTGGAAGGGTTAAACACGAGTGGGGATTGGCGAGAATATTCGTATAGCATGGTGAAGTTGCAGATATTGGTAAAAGAACTTATGTGAAATGTTAAATTGATCAATGAGTGTCTCATAAGGAAGCAGCCTATTCTTGTCAAATAACTAAAATAGATACTTTACACCTGCCTGCTTCCAATGGTTAAAGCCATCTAATTTACCAATTCTGGATATCTAGGATTTTCCCATATGGGCATGTATTGAGAATAACCTAAATAGCCGATTACTGTTTAAATAGCTTTCCAGGTCTTGTGGATCAGCAAAAAGGGCGGAAAATTGTTGTAAAGTTAAAAAAATAAAAAATAAAATGTCTGGCCTCCAATAAAGAGACCAGTGGATCTTGTGGTAATTGGGATAGCAGCACCCTATGTATGGGGTCCTGCAATGCCAATTCTTCCTATCCAGTAAAATGCTGAGCCTGAGAGGACAAAAAATATAATTGGGCGTTAGGAATCGCTAACCATCTACTATCCTTTGGGAGTTTTAACGCCTCCCATTTGATCCTAGGCGTCCATCTTTCCAGGTGAGATCTATAAACAGAGAATCAATTTTTCTAAAACATTTTTGGGGTAACCATATAGGAGTAATATGGAAGACATATAATAATTGGGGCAAACAGACCATTTTTATAAGATTTACCCTGCCCACAACAGAGATAGGTCATTTTCACAAAACTACACAATTCTTCTTCCATTTTATAAACAATATATCTATATTCAAAGTAGAATATTCTGATATATATAAAAAACAATGGACTACAGGCGCAATAGGGAATCGTTCATATATGGCCAAGTTTGCTGCAATCAGATAATTGAGAACTCCACCCTATAAGGCGTGAATGATTCTAAAGATTAATGTGTGAAATAAGGATTGCGCGAACTGTTACCACCAGTATAAAAAATAAGAAGATAGAATATCAGTATAGTAGACGTAATTTTGTGCTCAATTGCTCACCAAAGCCACCAAACATGTCCTTTTTGCTAAGCAGTAGTCATTAAACATTAATCATTAAAGTGCTGCTCCGTGAGGAGGAAACAAAAAAAATAAATAAAAAAATGAAAATAATAATAAAAAATAATAATAAATAAAAACAAATTATTTATTATTATTTTTTTATTATTATTTTCATTTTTTTATTTAATTTATTTTGTTTCCTCCTCACGGAGCAGCACTTTAATGTTTAATGACTACTGCTTAGCAAAAAGGACATGTTTGGTGGCTATTATTATTTTTAAACAGGTTGATGGTATATAATTACATAGGTACGGCACATAAAAGTTCAAAAATATTGTTGATGAGCAATTGAGCACAAAATTACGTCTACTATACTGATATTCTATCTTATTATTTGTTATACTGGTGGTAAGTTAGCGCAGTCCTTATTTCACAGAATATTCTGATAACCTAGAAGAGACATGAATCCCCAGATATTTAAAAGATGAGACCAAAACAAACTGGCTAGCAGCTGGGGGAAGTGGGACTTGCAGCCCTCATCAGCGATTAGTTCATCTTTTACATTTTTCACACCACAAATTTGCTTTTAAGCTGAAGTTTAACTTAAAAAAAAAAAAACTCCTACAGCTTACCTGTAATGAAGGATGCGCCATGTTGTTCAGGCACCTGGATTCTGGAGAAGTCTTAACTGTGGAGATGCCCATTACCCTTCCTTGTCTTGAACATATGGCACTGCAATGGTTGCCTGTACAAAGTTGGCGATACTTCATTACAGGTAAGTGATATGACTAAAGCTGTAGGTATTTGTTTTTTTTCTTTTTTAGATAAACTTCAGCTTTAAGTTTGAAGGTTGGGAATTATGGGTACCAAGCTAGTCACCCAGCTCTTTTCAATAGCACACTTATCCCTTGAATGTTGTCTGTTTCATGGTGTCTTCTTTAAATCCTCCTGGATTGTCAGGACAACAATCCTGTTTGGAACAGCTGTGATGAAGTGGTGAATAAATGAACATTTATAGAAAACAGAAATTCTCTTTTAGGTCTCCAAATTTGATGTGGCTTTTATGAGAAAATTAGGAAAGCGTTTTAGCTTGGTTCAGACAGAGTTCATAATCACTGGAATTGTTATAATTTTTGAATGTAAATTAGAATGCAATTATCTGCATTGTTTAACTTGATTTATAATGTAGCTGCACTGTTTTGGCTGAATTCCATGCTATGCTTTCTAAAAATGCAGCGATATACAGAGGTGAGATGCTGGAACAGGCACTAGAAAGTTGACAGAAGGGAAAGTATCCCCAAGCTGTAAAGGTGGGGGTGAGGGATTTAACTTTCATTATCTGGCTTGATTTGAAACAAATAGTGTCAGCTTTTGGTGTGAACAGTATTGCATTGTACTTTTAAATTACTTTGCTGGCATTTGTTGGTGAATTCTTCAGGCCTGCTGAAAATGTGCCTGCGAAACAGAGCAGTTACTTAAAGTGGTTCTGCACTCATTTCATTTAGTAAATCTCTTTGCCTTCCAAATCAGGCAAAGAGTACTAAATGAAATGTTTTTTTTTTTTTTTTTTTTTTTTACTTACCTTGTAATTGAAGACTTCCGGTCTTCTCCCTCTGCGGCGGCGGGCGGGGTCTCTGCGTCGATCGTCGTCACGCCGCACTGTCTCCTGGGATCTGGTGTCATTGATCCCAGGAGTCAGTGCGGGCATCTTCCGAAATCTCGCGAGATTTCGGCCACATCTTCCGAAATCTCCCGAGATTTCGGCCGCATCTGCCGAAATCTCGTGAGATGTCGGCAGATGTGCCGTTACTGCGCACGCGCGAGTAACGGCAGTGCATGCTGGGCCATCAACACTGCCTGTGGGGTTTCACATGCCCACAGGCAAGATGGCCCCCAGCACTAAAGAAGAAGACGAGGAACTTCAGCGGACGAAAACCGGCGGCGATCGAGATGGAAGATGGAACAGGTGAGTCCCCTAATAAAGGTAAGCATACTTTATATTACGTCCTTAAAAAATTTTTTTTTTTACAGAGTGCAGAACCGCTTTAAGATCTGAGGTCAAGTCTAGGTTTCTAGAGCCTAGCTAAGAATCGGTCTTCAATGTCATGCCACATGGGGAGGCTAAAGACTTCCCTATTGACTGAGTCTGTTGTCTGAGTGTATATACTGCCAAGCTCCAGCTGGCTAATGACATGCTAGTAAGAGTTACGTCATCTCTTATGTAAAGTGGTATATCCGAGATTGCATTCTAATTTACATTCCAAGACTATAACAATTCCAGTGACATTATCAAAAGCAGCTCCTTTGTGTTAATTAAAGTATAGCATTTTAAGTTTTTCCCGGTGTGCGGCTGTCCAGAGTTCCTTCCACTGTTGCCTACTCCTGCTTTTGATAATGTCGCACTCTGATGACGAAACAACGCGTCAAGCCTGAAGTCCCGATACGTCACATCCAGCACGGACATTGGAACACACGCTGGTCTGCAGACAGAGTTATTCAATAGACGATGATAGATGCATGGGGATGTTACCAGAGATTTTTATTTTAAATTGTCTACTACTTTTAACCACCTGAGACCCAGAGTACGTCATATGACGTCTTTTTGGTCTCAGGGGTATATCTGAATGATGCCTGTAGCTACAGACATCATTCAGATATTGCCGGTTTCAGCCGGCGATTCCCTGCACCATAAGAACGATCATAGCGGCTGTTCCGCCGCTTGATCGTTCTTACGGGCGGCGGGAGGGGACGCCCCCCCTCCCGCCGCCCTCCGGTGCTTCTACCGACTCACCGCTTCCATCGGTGAGTCGGACTCGGGATCCGCCGGCACCGGATGATGATCATAGAGATTTCCGGCGGACCAGATGGTCGCCGGAGTCTCTATGATCGTTCGGAGGCCGGGCGCGATGTTATGACGTCACGCCCGGCCTCTGCATTCAAAAAACGGCGCCGCCTCCGCTGGGAAGCGGTGATCGTTTTTTATTTTTTTTATTTTAGGCTTCCCAGCCTAGAGGTGAGATGTGGGGTCTTATTGACCCCATATCTCACTGTAAATAGGTCCGATCATGTAATATTCCTATTACAAGGGATGTTTACATTCCTTGTAATAGGAATAAAAGTAATCAAATATTTTTTTTTTTTTTTTTAAAGTTGTTGAACTAAAAAAATAAAGTAAAATGAACAATAAAAAAAAAAAAAAATTTTTTAAAGCGCCCTGTCCCCGCGAGCTCGTACGCAGAAGCGAACGCATACGTAAGTCCCGCCCACATATGAAAACGGTGTTCAAACCACACATGTGAGGTATCGCCGCGAACGTTAGAGCGAGAGCAATAATTCTAGCCCTAGACCTCCTCTGTAACTCAAAATATGTAACCAGTAAAAAATGTTAAAGCGTCGACTATGGGGATTTTTAAATACCAAAGTTTGGCGCCATTCCACAAGCGCATGCAATTTTGAAGCGTGACATGTTGGGTATCTATTTACTCGGCGTATCTTCATCTTTCACATTATGCAAAAAAATTGGGCTAACTTTACTGTTTTGTTTTTTTTTAAAGCAGGAAACTGTTTTTTTTCTGAAAAAAACGCGTTCGAAAAATTGCTGCGCAAATACCGTGCGAGATAAAAAGCTGCAACGACCGCCATTGTATTCTTTAGGGTCTTTGCTAAAAAAACATATATAATGTTTGGGGGTTCTATGTAATTTTCTAGCAAAAAAATTTGGAATTTTACATGTAGGAGAGAAATGTCAGAATTGGCCTGGATCTCAGGTGGTTAAAGGAGCTTTTATTATAACAATGCCTAAGCTGAATAAAGAATTGTAAAGGATCTTGCGCTATGAGGAGACCTCTGTTTATATATTCCATGCCTGCATATCCTGGATTCTGAGCGTCACCCTATGAGGCCAACCCATACAGTGGAAGCGTCCGGCGATATTTGCAGAGGGATAGGTCTCGCCTTAAGAGACCTAAAGCACAGTTGACTCTTCTTGCCATACGGCAGAGGTGTCCAACCCATCTGGTGAGTGCAGAACCATACAGTGGTGGAATTACAGTCACCTTTGGAGCATGGAGCACCAAGCACTTTGTTTTGCTGCATTTGCACTTATTATCACAAGTCACTTTATTATCTAAATCAAGTCACCATTATTAGCTATTTATGTAACAAAAGAGTTATTCATTCATAGTTTGTCACTTGGTTATGAGTGCTATTTTTGACAGTGAATTTATTGATTAAGCGTAAAAGCTTTTATTTGATAGAAGTGGGGTGGGGCAAGCACCGTTTTAGTTCAAATTATCCTCATTTGTGGTATACCGTTTTTGAAGCAACAATATCTGCAGTTGACTTTATCGCTACCCTGTCAATTCTCAGATCTAGCTGCTTACCTCCGCAATATAAATCTGTCCATTGATATCACTGTTTCCTGTGGATGTGTCTGCTCCCAGAATCATCTGGCCAAAAATAGTATGATTAAATTAGCCTTTTCCTACCTATCCTCATATGTGATCTCTAATGGCTTCCAAGACAGCTCTCTTTGGCTGGCTTTAGATCTGCCTGATGGGGACAGACATCATGTTCATCTTACAAACGCACTGATGGAAGATTTCAGTGCCTGAGTTTTGGGGCTTCTTTTGGTATCTTTCTTGCTTCAATCAACTACAGTGCACTTACCCTCCCTCTAAGAGAACCCCTGAAGAAGCTGTCAAGTGAAACACGTCGGGGTAGAGCTTTTTTCTGTACTGGCATTGGTGCATGTCATGGATGTCCATGGCTACATCTATGCTATAATATAGAGATACTAGCCTGTCTTGCTAGGGGATGCACTTTAATGCCTACACATATTGTTTGGTGGTTGGGGGATGATATTTGCTGTCATGTCTATTTTTTTGTTATAGACTTTTATAATAAAATTCATAAAATTTTACATCACGTTGTCAGTATTATTCCACGAGGAGTTTTTGGAACCTTAAAAGTCCTTCTATCCAACCAATTTTTGTTTTATATATTTTTTGAGATGTGGTGCCAATCATCAACTGACATAATTTATATATAGAGCAGCCTGTAGTGAGACCAATGGTCTAGTAATGAAACAAAAAACTAATATATAAATGACATACCGCGCTCATGAATCACAACTATGTGTATCAAATAATGATAATAAGTCCAAAAAAACACCACCAAATTCTTCAATGCGAGTAAAAGTGGAATATTCTTATTTGCTGTGAGGAATAGGTGCCACCTTCGACCAGTAATTAGGCAAACATTCTATTCACCAGACCAATACAGGTAGTCAAATGATTATGGGTAAATGTGATGTGTCCTCCAGTATAATACAGCCCCAAAACGATAAGTCTGCCAACGATAGTGTTAACATAAATCAAAAGGAGAAGAAAAGACTCCTCACGGTGTAATAGGTAACAAAAACATGTAGCACTCACAGTTCAGTAAACTCAGATCAGCCCATGAAAACGAGCAGGCATGCCAATTGTGTTCCACCTGCGCTCCAGATAGATGGCGGAAGTGACGTGTCACGCACTAGCCGAACCAACGCGTTTTGTCAGTAACGTCTGACATCAGGGGGTCATGTGGCATATGGAATATCGACCCGGTGACCAAACTGCAATCTGTGGAGGATGTTGTGTTTGCGCACCTGATAGGTGTCACTGATGGGCACTGATAGGTGGCACTGATGGGCATCACTGATATGCACTGGTAGGTGGCTCTGGTGGGCACTGCTTAGCAGCAGTGGGTGTTCGTCCCTCTGACAGAAGCCGGTAATCTGATTTTATTTTTTCCCCACGCTGTCGTCCCCTTACTCCGATCTGCTGATCACAGAGCGTGCTGCGCGCATGCTCTGGAGGACATACATGGTCGCCCTCCCGACAATTTAGTCCTGCAATGTAGCCATCTTTTGACTTTAGTGTGGGCGTGAGGAGGTTAATATCAGCTGGTTCAGTCTCAACTGATGGCCTATAAAAAGGTGTCTTATGGCGGCTTAGCTGGCCGGAGCCCAAGATGGATGTGGCTCTCTGAGGCTCTGTGATCCGGGACAGACACCTGCAATATTCAGCAGCATTCTGCGGCTCTGTCTCATCTGCTCTCTGGGCTCTTGTCTCCCAGCTTGTCCTCCGGCGATATGGTGGCCAAAAGGAAGGAGGAATGGCAGCTGCTGCAGAGACTCACTGCCTTCATGTATCAGCTGCTGGAGTGGCGCCGATCCCGCACCCTCATCTATCGTCTCCACAGCCCAGTCAACTCCTCAGCCGGAGGCCATTGCAGCACTACTCGCCAACAATATGGAGCTTCAGCTCCACAATTCCAGCAGTCAGCTCTCCTCCTGGCACCCCACTCACAGGAAGCCCAGTGTATGCATTCTTTGACCTTTTGGATCATCTAAGTCCACTATTTAATATATCCAATACTTTTAATATGTTTATTTCACACACCACAAGTTCTTCTAGACTCTTCTACATCAATCTTTCCATATATATTTTACTTTGTTGTTGATCTTTGACATAATATTCTATGGGACCTTTGCAACCAGATACAGCATTTTTAGCATTACTTTTTGACAGTAATTCGATTCACATTAATTTAAGAAGCTACATGACATATCCAGCTTTTCTGTGTTATACTTATAACAAGTTTATTTTAGTTCTCTACATGTGCCTTTTTTAAATTAGAATTGTTTCACATGTTTTCAAAACATATTTTATTTGTAAATAGTAGCAGCTGACTTCTCTGGCACCACTACACCTGTGAGTGTTTGAAGACCATTGGTCCATTCACCTGGTTGTCATGAGATTACTCAGCTGCCTAAATTCCCAGAGGTTTCCTCAATTAAACAGGCTGATGAAGGAAGTGTGATTTGCTTCCAAAATGCGTTCCCATTGGCTCTCAAGGCAGATGGACTGACAGCTCCTCTCTACACTCCTGCTGGAGATACACACTTTGGACGGACATCCCAACACCAGACAGCACATCACGGTCACACAAGGCAGCTCGATGCCGGTTCCCTCTGGATGGATTTCAGGCTGATCTCGCTCCTGCTATACGGCCTGCCTTCTTCCTTTACAGATAGAGACCATAGCGCCCGGTTCATACTTGGACTACCTATACACTGCAAACTTTCATCCCCAACCACACCCACTTGTGAGTGCCATTGCTGTTTATATCGATTTTTTATCTTTTAATAAATTGTGCTACACGATGCCTGCTTGGCGCTTTTTTCCCTCTTCAATAACTTAATAGACGCCCACAAATCCCAATCTGAAGAACAAGCCTGTAATAAAGATAAACTAGCTGAAATAGAGGACCAATCTTGCGGTAACAACTTGAAGATCAGAGGAATTTCCAAAGAAGTGCAAGATTTGTCCGCATATGTGAGAGGCCTACTTAAAACACTTCTGCCTGAGCTCAAAAACATTGAGCTAGTCACTGATCACATACATACCGTATTTGCCGGCGTATAAGACGACTGGGTGTATAAGACGACCCCCTATTTTTCCAGTGAAAACTTAGGCTTGGGGCTATACTCGCCATATAAGACTACCCCCCTTTTGAGGCAACACCATTTACAAAAAAACATCAGAAACAAACAAAAAAACAAAAAAAAACCATCAGACTTAACATCAGAAAAACAAAACTGGTGAACTAGTCCCAGAGATCCCACAATTGGTAGGCAGCAACAATGAATCCTCTCCTCCAAAGCACCATAAATCATACCTGTATTTTAGGGGAGATCTGGAGCTGGATGTGCAGTACAGGATGCTTTGTTAATATGTAGAGCACCAAGTACACACAGTATATGATGCTGTGTTAGTACAGTAGTGCCAGGTACACTTCAGAATACAGTGTGCAGACAGTGTGCACCGCTGAGCCAATCACGGTAGGCATTGTATTTTACTAATCTGTTAATGGATACAAAGCCTGCTTGGATTGGCAGAGGCTGTGACATCAGCCCGCGCCGCTCTGACTCATGTAGCCTGCTCAGATTGGCAGAGGTTGTTACCCAATCCAAGCAGGCTTAGCAGGCTCTGTATTCATCAGAGTGCATCGCCCGCCGGGATTGGCTGAGCGGCACATACTGTATACATATTACAATTTTACAGAGCGCCCGGCGGACTGATATCCATCTGGCGGCTTCTTCACCTGGCGTATAAGACGACCCCCGCTTTTTGGCTGTGTAATTTCGGTGTAAAAGGTAGTCTTATACGCCAGAAAATACAGTAGGCTCCCCAAGCCTGGACACCTGTCAAACTCGATAACCAGGAATGTCATCCTTCACATCCATTTTTCTTTTCCAAACTTTTTATTGCACAAGTTTACAGCAAAAGTATGTATACAATTTTTAATACAGTAATTATTTATATTATCCTTTTACCTACACCATTCCATACAAGATTGATACATTCCCACGTTATTACCCTATTATACACAATACAACTTCAACTTCCTTAATTTTTTAACATCCATTTTTATCATGTTAACGCATGCAAAAAGCAAGATCCATTGGCACCATACCTTAACCGTATGCGCAGTTGCAACTGTACGCTGATCTCTCCCAACATACTCTGCATAGGCGCAGACAACTAAATACCATTACTAAAGCCTTATGCAAGCACAAAATCCTGTACCAATGAGCTAATCCTGCTAAACTTCTAGTAAGGTTCCAAAACATGTAATTTCTTCCCTTCAACAACTGCACATCTGTGGAATCATTCATGGCCTCCCGCAACCCCAATGCACTCGTCAAAGCCCCAGACTGCGTTAACGGATGCCAAAGATCATTTTACTACACATGAGCCCAACCCAGTTCCTCTTGCCTTTCTGCTTTTCAGAACTTGCATCAACATATTGTTTCTTTTTCTGGGCACAGTTATGGTGTACATGCAGGAAGAGTTCAACGGTAGCTAACAAGTTATTTTCGCTCAGTTGTTTCAAGTTTGGTTACTCTCGAATACACATACTTGACTCCTAGAATTGCATCACTACAGCACCCGTTATGACTATCAAACTCCTTTCTATCAACACAAAATAGTTATACTATCCAGCCAAAACAGCTTCTCTCTGGAAGCTAGCCCAGTCACCCCAGTGTGACATCCTCTGTGCACAAGAAACACACTTCCATCCGCTCCACCAACCAAGATGTACTAAAAAATCCTTCTTGTACATCTACACAGCAAGCGCAACAGCTAAGAAGAAGGGTGTCCTTTTAGCAAGCATTGAAGATGCAGATAGCTGGTATCGCATTCACGTCTGCGTGCTAAACATCTCGCCATATACAGTTGTCAAACTATATGCTCCAAATATCCATCACATAAGTTTTTTGAAGAAGCTACATAAAATGGTCTGAAGGTCCAACATGGTTCTATTATTTGATGTGGGGACTTCAACTTAACTCCTGATCCACAACTCGACTCCTATAACCTGTCCAAGTGAAGCAAAACTTTGTTGGAATCCTTCTTAAGCGACTCCCATTTATACGACGTATGGCAATGTTATCATGCCAACAAAAAAAGACTATACCTTTCTATGTGCCACAGCGTTTACTCTCGCATAGACCTGTTCCTAACAGATTAGTGGCTTTTGCATAAAAATGTCTGACTCTACTATTTTACCCACTACTTGGTCTGATTGCTCACCTGTTTGTATAACCCCTTCCCGCCGAGCGTACACAGATGTGCGGCCTTGGCTTTCGGGGGTTATACCAGGATGATGCCCGCAGCTGCAGGCATCATCCCGGTACCATTTTTTTAGAGCGGGCTATCGGCTTTCCAGGGATAACAACCGATGAGGCTAAAAGCCGCTCGGCTGTTATCCCTGAGGAGCGGGAGGGGACGTCCCCCCCCCTCCTGCCGCTCTGAACGGGCCTCCCGTCCCACCGGGAGATCCGATCCACAATCCGCCACTTCTGGAGGCTAGGGACAGACTGGCACGAAGCCAGAAATGGCTTTGTTCCAGTCTCCTGATTGTAAACATGGAAGCGACGTCACAGCGTCACTTCCTGTTTACTCGGCTGCCAATGGCGCTGGTTTTAAAAAAATATACAGTATTCAGAATCGCTGACAACGGCGATCTGAATACTTTGAAGTGCAATGGAGGGATTCTTTTAGACCCCCGATCCCTCCATAAAGAGTACCTGTCAACACCTATTACTGTCACAAGGGATGTTTACATTCCTTGTGACAGCAATAAAAGTGATCAAATTTTTTTTAAATTTACGGAAAATTATAAAGCGTGACATGTTTGGTATCTATTTACTCGGCATAACATCATCTTTCACATTATACAAAAAAATTGGGCTAACTTTACTGTTTCTTTTTTTTTTATTCATGAAAGTGTCCCTTTTCCCAAAAAGTTGCGTTTAAAACACCGCTGCACAAATACTGTGTGACATAAAATATTGTGATCACCATTTTATTCTCTATATTCTCTGCTAAATATATATATATATAATGTTTGTAGGCTTAAAGTAATTTTCTTGCAAAAAATATGGATTTTAACTTGTAAACACCAAATGTGAGAAATAGGCTTAGTCATGAAAGGGATAACTATTGCGGACACTCCAAGCTCTAATCCTGCCTTTGTTTGGAGAATGAATGCTTACCTGCTTCAGTCATATCCTACTCGGAAGAACTTTGTAAAAGCCTGGAGAAATTTTTTACTCTTGACACTGACTCTACTTCTTTTTTTTTTTTTTTTTTCCACTTCAGAAAGAATATTCGTGGGTGAGTGTCAGCTGTGCCCGCATCTCCATCCCTCTATTTGTCTTAGCATCATTAGTGGATTGTTTCATTTCCCCCCCTTTTTTTTTTTTTCCCCCTAGAGTTGGGGGGGGTGGGGGTCCTGAGTCGGGCATCAATAAAGTTTACAAAGCCGAGCATACAAACATACGTCTGAGATCCCGCCGAGCCTCTGCTACCCCTCCACTTCCTTTATCCTAGGTCCCTTTCCATCTCAGTTCCGGTTTACCCCCCTCGAGGGTTTTTTTTTTTTTTTTTTCCCTTTTTTCTTTCCCCCCCCCCCCCTATCCCCCCCCCGCGCCCCCACCCTCCCCATCCGCTGCTGTGCCACCACCTCTTTGTTTTTATTTTTATTTTTTTTTTTTTTTTTTTTTTGTTTTTTTTTGTTTTGTAGTGGCCCTTTCTCCCCCGTGTCTTCACCTGCCCTTAGCGTCTGCCTTTCCACGGCTGGATCTCCTTCCGGCTTCCCACCCCTAGGGGTCATCAGTTATCGCGGCTGCACTCGCAAGGCCTCCCTATAGCTCCAGGACCTCTTGAATTTTCTCCAGCTCTCCCATCTGGCCCTCGTGGCCTCTCTGTCCTCTTCCCCAATGTACAGCACACATTCCATCATGTAAGTGGATTCCACCGCGTCAACCCATTCCCATAAGGGTGGGCTTTCCTTGTCCTTCCACCTCCTTGGGATTACCTTTTTAGCCGCATTGAGCAGATGGGGGATCAATGAGCCTTTATATTGCCTAATTTCCTTCGATGTAGCATGCATCAGTACCACCCAAGGGTCATTTTTTACCTCGATCGTTGTTATTTCTTTTATGAATTTTAGGATGGTCTCCCAAAATTTTTTGATTTTAGCACACTCCCACCATAAATGACCCATTGTACCCCTTTGGTCGCACCCCCTCCAGCAGTTTGCTGGTGTATCCGCCTGGAAATTGCTGACCCTATCCGGGGTTCTATACCACCTGGCCATGCACTTATAATTTGTTTCCGCAGTTTTCGCATCTACCGCTGACCCATGTGCTAATTTTAAAATTTTCTTACTTGTGCCTATTTCTAATTGTGTTCCTAGTTCGCTTTCCCATTTGGTAAGGTATGGCGGCATCACTGGTCTGTCTCTTTCTAATAACAATTTATAGATTCTAGATATTCTTTTTTTAGAGCATTCTGCCGTGAAGATTTTCTCTAATTTTGTTAGGTCCTTGGCCTCCCTTAATGGGCTAGGGAGAGAGCCCACAAAGTGGGTTAGCTGGCGATGCCGCCATCCATCTATGGAAAAAGCCTCATTTTTCTGTAACTCGTGCAGTGTCATAATTTTCCCCTTACTAATAACTTCCCCTAGTCTCGTGCTGTCCTTTCTGATCCAATCACCTCCTATTTCCTTTAACCCTGGCTGGAAAATAGGATTTTCTTTAAGTGCTATAAGTGGCGAGTTGTATTTCTTGTTAAATATTTTATAGATTTTGTCCCAGATTTTTAAGGTCGTGATTGTGATTATGTGTGTTTTTTCTCCCAGTGTCCGACTTTTCGGAGGATTCCACACAATCCTCCCCAACCTAACTTCACTCAGTGCTTCTTCCAAACTAACCCATCTTTTAGTGTTACCTGTTTTACCCCATTCTGCGATTCTCAATAGTGCTATAGCGTGGTAGTAACTTTCTATGTCTGGGACCGCGAGACCACCCTGACTTTTGTCTTGTTTTAAAACTTGGAGGGAGATTCTATGTTTTTTATAGTTCCATATGAAATTCATTATAATAGCTCTTAATTTACCGAGGTACTGTTTTGGGAGAGGGAGGGGGAGCATCTGAAATTTGTATGTGATGACTGGTAAGATCATCATTTTTACCGAGTTGATCCTGCCTGTCCAGGATAAAGTTTTACCCTTCAGCTCTTGGCATTTTTTTTTTTATGTCTTCTAGAAGCGGAATATAATTTATTTTGTATAATTTCCTCGAGTTGTTAGCCAGTTCTATTCCTAAGTATTTTATCATTTTTTTCCAAGCGAAACTAACTGTTTTCTGAAGATTCTGTTTCTCTATTTTGTTGAGATTAATGTTAAGAATAAACGTTTTTGAGGCATTGATTCTGAAGTTTGTTAATTCCCCATATTCCTTTAAGGTTTTAAGCAGTGTAGGGACTGACTTCTGGGGTGAGCTTACGTAAAAGAGGACGTCGTCCACGAAGGCCGCAAGTTTGTGCTCTTCGCTGCCGACTCTACAGCCTTCCACCTCTGGGTTTCCGCAAATTGTAGCTAACAGCGGTTCCAGGGATAGGATAAAAAGGAGGGGGGAGAGTGGACAGCCCTGCCTAGTTCCATTAAACAGTTCGAACTCAGCGGAGGTCGTTCCATTGACCTTGATGTTTGCTTTCGGATGAGTGTATAAAGTTTTGATTTTTTGAATAATTCTAGGTCCGAAGCCCATCCTCTGCAGAGTGTTGAACATGAACCCCCAGTCTACCCTGTCAAACGCTTTTTCAGCGTCTATTGAGAGAAGTAGACTGGGGGTTCTCGAATCTCCCATCCTCTGTATGGCTAGCAGTGTCCGGATCCCATTGTCCCTCCCCTCTCTGCCCGGGACAAAACCAACCTGGTCCGGGTGGATCAGTGTGCCCAAGTGCCCCTTTATTCGATCTGCCAATATCTTGGCGTATAATTTTGTGTCGAAATTTAGTAAAGAAATAGGTCTATAATTCGAGCACACTGATCCATCCTTCCCATCCTTCCTCAAGAGGGTGATCGTAGCTTTTAGGGCCTCTTCGCTCATATCATAGTCTATCCCTAGTCCATTCATGTATCGCAGCAGTCTCGGTATAAGGATATCTTTGTACGTTTTGTAATATGAGGCCGTGAAGCCATCCGGGCCCGGACTCTTCCCTGTTGGTGAATTGTTGATGGCTGCTAGGATCTCCTCCTCAGTTATTGGCCTCTCGAGCTCATCTCTCTCCTCCCCACCTAGAGCCGTTAACCCTGCCCTCCCTAGGAGCTCGAAGGTTTTCTGGCTATTTTCAATGCTGTCGTTGTTTCCCTTAGTTTTCACCTCATAGAGTTCTTTATAGTAATCTCTGAATGTAGAAGCTATTTCACTAGGGATAAACTTCATCTCCCCATTTCTTGTTTGGATTTTTTCGATAAAATTTCTGGTTTTCTTTTTTTGTAATTTCCTTGCTAAGTATTTCCCTGGCTTGTTACCCCATATATACTGTTCCCTGGCCCTTTTATTAAACTCCTGTCTGACTTCCTGTTCGGCTAAGTCTTTTAATTCCTCTCTCTTATCCGTAAGCTCTATGTATGTGCTCTGGATGAGTACCCCCCCAGATTTGTGCTTTTGCTCCAGAGTTTTAATCTCAGCCATCAGAGCCTGCGTTTTTCTCGACCTCTCCTTTTTTTTCCATGAGGCTTTTGCTATCAGGAGCCCCCTTATGAACGCTTTGTGGGCGTCCCATAGTTGGGCCTCTGAGACCTCCCCGTTGTCGTTGATTTGAAAGAACCATTCTAGCTCCTTTTTAATATAGTCCCTAATTTCTTTGTCATGTAGTAATTCTGGATTAAGTTTCCATCCGCTAGAGGGTTGTTTGTATTCGGGGAACCTTAGCCTCTTCGATACCGGCGCATGGTCCGAGAGGGAGGCTATTCCAATATCTGATTCTTTGACCCTTTCCAGTATGCCATGATCTATTAAAATATGATCCAGGCGGGAATACGTCTGGTGGGCAGGGGAGAAGAACGAGTAGTCTCTTAACTGCGGGTGCTGGGTCCTCCATACATCCAACAGTTGATCCTCCGATAGTTTTTTTTTAATCCATTTCAATTGTGCGTTACCCCTCCCCGTTCCACCAGACGTACTGTCCCACGCGGGGTCCATTACGAAATTGAGATCCCCCATCAGGATCAAATATCCTTTTTTGAAGGCCCTCAACTTACGCAGAATTGCTTCGAGGTATGAGATAGGTTTGGTGTTGGGGGCATAAACATTGGCCAGTGTGAGTTCTACCCCTAGGAGAGATCCCCTAAGAAACAGGTACCTCCCCTCGGGGTCCGTCATTCTCCCCTCCACCGTGAAGTCAATATCCCTCGCAATCCCAATGGCCACTCCTCTTGCCCTGCTTGAGATAGTGTCTCCATAAAACCAATTTGGGAGAGCTGGAGAAAACAGTCTAATATTTGAGGTATGCGCCAGGTGAGTCTCCTGCAAGAACACTATTCCCGCCCCATATCTCTCTACTTCCTCCAGAACTTTGATACGCTTGCCAGGAGAGTTTAAGCCTTTCACATTATAAGATAAAAATTTAATTTCGATGTCCTTCATTTATTTTTTGGGTTGTCGCTTTGTTTTTGTTTTTTTTGTTTTTTTTTCTTTTTCCCTCTGAGGTGTTAATGATGATAACGGCCCAGCAGCGGATGGGGTTTCCCTCCCCCTTTCTCCCATCCCCTCCCCTCCCTTCCTCCCCTCCCATAGTTTTTTTTCTAGGTCTTCCCCTCTTTGTTCCGGGACGGCACGCAGCCTCAGGTTTTGCCTCCTGTCCCTGTTCTCTTGATCCTCTATCTTATAGAGGGTGTCCCTCTGAGTGAGATAGGCGCCTTTCAATTGCGTTTTCAGCCTCGCGATTTCCAAATCTATAGAATCCGCTCTCCCTTCCACCACTTCAACCCTGGACAACAGATGGCCCATGTCCTCCCGCAGGGAGTTAATTTCTAGTTTGATTACATTTTCCAGGCGTAATAGCATCGCCTCCATTTCGAGTTTATTGGGGATGTGGGCTCCTGGTTGTTGATCATCCCCCCTGCTAAGCTCGATCTCAGTCTCCATTGTGAAGTCCGCTCTGGAGTTGTTGATTTCTCCTTCCGCCCCGCCCCTACTCTCCGGGGAAGCTCCGGCCTGGGTTTCTTTTCCCAATGTTTTTGGGCTTGCACCCTGTCTTAGATAGTGTTTGATTGTGCTTGTCTCCCCTTTGCTGCCTTTGGTGGTTGCTTTCTTAGGCTGTTTAGCTGGATCTTTACTCATGTTGGCCTTCTTGGTGGGTCTGATTCTCTTCCCCAGTCTTGTTGTATGCCTAGGCCTCCTAGGCCCTTTTCCACAGCCTAACTTTTATTGAGGTCCTTGCTTTAAGGCTGTCTTTTACCCCTTGATAGTTTAGAATCTTTTGGACTCGTAGTCTGTACCGGGGCCGTCTGGGGCACCTGGACTAAGCCCCTCTCTGTGTCTCCTCTTCAGAAAGTTTATATCTTATGACAATTAAAACCAGGTTACCCCTTTAAGTTCTATTTGGCCTATAGTAGGACGGCCTTATCCGTCTCTCGGAGTCCTGTCCGGGCTTCTTGGGAGTATTTTTTGTTACTTATGCCCCCCTAAGCTTTAGGGCCCGGGGCTTCCTTCTGGGTGTCCCTCTAGTGTGTACAGTCTATTTTGCAAGAAACTGGGGGGGACCTTTTCTGCTTGCAAGGTCTTTGAGTGGGGTAAGAAACACGAACACTATGGCTAGGGCTGATACATTTAAATGGGGGGATTTGTTCACCCTTCCTGCCAGTTATCTTCAGCAATAAACAATTTACACCCTTTCAATGTCTTAAACACGGTTGTCTCCTCACGCCTTGTATTTTTTTTTTTTTTTTTAGGAGAGTGGAAAAAGACTATGAGCGCTTCACTTTTTTGGGTAATGTGATATGGTGTGAACAGAGACCCACTAAGGTCCACTTCCTCGTCTGTCGTTGTGTAAAAAGTCTCTCTAAGCAAGCGCAAGGGGGGGGGGGGGGAACAGGTGCCGATAGTTCCTTAGGATTTACAGCCTCCCTCACCCTCCGGGGTGGTAGTCATGGGGTTTTCTCCCCTAAACTCTCCCTTTTTGATTATGCTGTGCCCTTGCATCTGCCTGTTTTCCTCCTGGGCACCTCTAGACTTCTCCCCCGTATCCCTTGACACAGTGGGGTATTCCCCCTTACGGCGGGTGGTCTAGAAGCACTGGGTCTCAGGGTGGGCTAGCAACCCTCAGCCCCCGCATAGATCTCTCCCCCCATCTTCCTCTCTGGAACTTAATACACACCGGAGTCTGCCTGGTGCAATTTAAGGACAGGTACTGATAGGTTTTCACACTGCTGCACATGCAGAGGAAGACCAAAAGAAAAACTAGATACTGGTTACTGCTCCCCTCTTAATACGGGGTCAATTTAAGCTGTAATCCGCCTATCCCCTCTTACGGGAGAGGGGGGGGGGTGATGCCCCCGCGAGGGTAGGAGGAAAGGGGAAAGACGAGGGCACCCAAACAAGATAAGAAAAGCAGAGGACCAGATCTAGCCACCAACCGCATGAGAAAAATAAAAATAGCATTTGCACATTGTCCTAGCGCATTTAAATAATCCTGAGCATGTCTTCAGCGCGGCAAATCAACAAGTGGTTTGTTCTTACCTCCAGGTGGGACAGGCTTCAATGAGGGTGTGATGTATACTCACAGAGTCCGGTGCACTGCCTTTGCGGAGGCGGGTTGGTGGGGGGGAGAGCCGGTGCTACGCGTCCCGATTAATGCTGCTGGGTATGCCGGTTGTCTTGATTTTCCCTGTGTGGTACGGAGCGCGCGTCCTGTGCTGCTTTCCCCGGGAGGGCGAGATGACGAGCAGGCATCTGCATCATCTCATCCCCGGAGCGGTCCCGCGTCCTCCCTGGCTGCACGTCTGTCCTCCTCAGCCCTCTGGCCCAAACTCCTCCGTGCGGACGCTACGTCAGCACGTCCATAGCTGACTAGGAATTCGACACTGACTCTACTTCTAATCCGATAACTGTGTGGTCTAGTAACAAAGCTGGTAAACTTATGTCTTTACAACTCAAGGGTCATCTTCTTAAATCCCATGTCCCCTTTATGTTCCACCTGACCTCAAAAAAGCGACTTACTATCCCACAAGGTATATCTGATGCATTTAGTATTTACTGTGGTACCCGCTACCATCTAAAGGAAAACTCTTCCTCTCCACCACCTGACCCCAAGAGTGTTCAATTTTTTCTTGATACGATTAACTTGCCTTCCCTGAACCCCACTCAATTGGAGCATCTTAAGCGAGAAGTATGGGTTTCCTTTTTTTTTTGCTTAATCCTAATTTTTTTTGAGCTGCTAGTATCTAAAAATCTTCCCTGCCCTCTGAGAAGTGCACCGTTTCTGTTAAAATAGAGTTAATTACCTGTGGGAGGGTCTACAGACTTTCTAGAAGTGTCATATCGACAATGGTGAGTGTGGCTTCACCCCCTACCTGTCATCTTGCTTGATTGATGTCAGCTCTCTGCTCGTTCCCGAGACTTCATACAACACACAGAGCTGCTCTCCTCCTCCCCTCACCCCCCTCTCGCTCCCCCCTCCCTGTTGTAGACAACCATCTCAGCACACATTGAGGAAAGCAGCAGGCATTAGTGAATGTAGAAGTCAGGGATAGTGCTCTGCACAGTGTATTATACTCTACTTCCCTGCTAAAATTATAATGCAAATAATACATTTTTAAAGTAAAATACAACACTGTCTTTTGTCAGCATTGCCTGCATTTACTGTAAAACAATTAGAGCTAATATTGTGATTTTATAATTTTATTGGCTATTCAGATTGTTCTATGTGATTGAGGTCATGGAGCCTTCCATGTACATATGCTGGTTTCACACTGCTAGTAGTACAGGCAGTGGGGATGTCAGGACTGTATAGGAGTACAGGGGATGGGGATGACAGGACTGTATAGGAGTACAGGAGATGGGGATGACGGAACTGTATAGAAGTACAGGGGATGGGGATGATGGGACTGTATAGGAGTACAGGGGATGGGGATGATGGGATTGTATAGGAGTACAGGGGTGGGGATGATGGGACTGTATAGGAGTACAGGGGATGGGGATGATGGGATTGTATAGGAGTACACGGGATGGGGGGATAGGGATGACATCAATGGCAGAGGGATGGTGGTGGGGGATGGGATCTGTGGCAGAGGGATGATTTGCATGTACAATAAAGGAGACTCTGGGGACATATTGGGGGTCACTTTAGGTGTAGGGGAGTTGTCAGTCTCAATCTCCTATGTACTGTATACAGGTATGCTCTCTACACATAGCACTATGTTCATTTCAGAGAACAGACATCACTATGCTCCTTACCATGTCCCTTCTTCTGAAATAAAACAATGCTATGTGTACAGAACTTACCTGTGTTCATTTCTGAACATGAGAAGTGTTCAGTGCCTCTTCCCCCTCCCGCCATCGTCTGGAGGAGACGCTGACGTGAACTTTGAATGAGTGAATTCGGAGGACACAGGAAGGAACATCAAAGCCCAGGGGAGAGGTGTTGGAGTCTCGCAGAGGAGAGCTTGCAGATAACAGCCAGGGAAAGGTGAGGACTTCACTGCTTGTATCACACTGTCCCGGCTTCTGGGTTTTAGCTTGGGACACGCTGCCATGCAAACAGAGGCACGTGAGGAATGTGCTCGTTCTAGATTGCAGCCTGGGTGGGCACCTCTTTACCAAACACACCCACATGTCCTTCCAGTGGGAGGGAGTGAAGGAGTGGCTAGATTGTGGAGCTGTATCCACCCCCTGTAAACTTTTGAACTGAGAAAAAAACGTTAGAGGCTGATTCTGGACACTTCAAAAGACTATTCAGCAAAAACTAAAGGGCTGAGGAAAGAAATAAATGCAATGCAGGAATGAGGGTAGTGCGTACCTGTAAAGCTATTGACGCACTACCAAATAATAAATCTCCCGACCCAGACAGATTTGTGGGGGAATACTTTAAACCATTTTAAAATATTTTATTGGAACCTCTCTCTGAATTTTTCAATTCAGCTGCTGCCTCAGTCTCTGTCCCTAAAGATCTTCCGAAGCCAGGGAAGGAGCCCTCATCTCCCAAAAAATATCCCCAGTCAGGATAACGCAACCACTGCCCGGCTGTCATTCTGCTATAGGCCGGACGGGAATTGGTTAATAATGGAACCCCTAACTGAAACCATTAGATCCAACAATGATATCACTGGCTTACTCTTTGGCCCCAGAGAAACCATCTCATGTTAAACCAATACTCCCATTAGTAATTCTATGCCAACTCATTACTCAGTACTTCAGCTCATGGAAACTCAAGGGAATCTCCAAGATTTTTATATTGTATACACACAACCTTCTACCACCCTAAAACCTTTTACCACCCTCCAAACTGAATACAAGTTACCTATCTCAGATTATTTTTAATTCTTACAAATACCACACTGCCTGCTAGGAAATTCCCACATATTTAAACCGATACCAGGTCTAGCATGGCATTACTTAACCAACAGTAACCCTGCTAGGAAAGGCATCTCTTTGTTCTATGATATCCTTCAAAAAAGGTTAGTTTTTAGCAAACCTCCCACCATGGTAAAATGGGAAAAAGACTTAAATCAAACCTTTGAGGAATCCCAGTGGTTATCAGCTATAGGAGCCACCTTCAAAGCCACTTGCTCTACTAACCTATGGGAGCTCTCACAAAATTAGCTTTAGATGGTACATAAGCCCAGGTACACACATGGAATCCTTCTTCCTCTCCCAATTCCTGAAGGGCATGCGGTCAACCAGGGAACCTCTTTCATTTTTTTTGGGGTCGCCCCAAACTAACTTCTTTTTGGTCTGACATTTCCCACCTTATTACCAAAATTGCTACTTTTTCCTGTACACTAACTCCCCAACTAGCACTTTTAAATTTGGGTATTGAGAAATTTCCACATTACCTCCTCAAGATACCCACACATGTCTTGCTGGCAGCTAGATTAGCTATAGCTAGACACTGGAAAGATACTGACCCACCTCTCCTTAAGGAAGTGATAATCTTAACCTGCATCCATATTGGATACAAACAAATGCTATCTTTGAAGGTAAACTACTCAGAGGATAAGATTGCTCCTCTTGGTTTAATTGGTTCGACTATATAGCAAGCTCAGCGTTTTAATTACTCTATTCCCTGCAATGTGATGCTTTTTTATTCTTATCTCTTGCACTTACACCTTCATGTTTATTTGCTTAAAGAGGAAGTAAACCCTGATGGGTTTACTTCCTCTTTGTTTCCCTGCAAAGGTAAAGCATAATGGACTACTATGCATCGCATAGTAGTCCATTATGTGTCACTTACCTGACACAGGAGCCAGCGAAGTCACCACTGTCCCCTTGTGTACGGAGCCTCCATCTTCTTGGTGGGTCTCGCGGCTCCAGCGCTCTCATTTGACGCACCATGTTGACGTCACTCCCGCGCATGCACACGGGAGCCGCCACTCGCGGCATATCGCCGTTGACAGCGGCGCACTCAGTGTGCCTGCACGCCGATGTCTACTGTGCATGCCCTGTAGACAGCGGTGCCTGTCTTTTGGCAAATATCTCCTAAACGTGTAGGTTTAGGAGATATTTATTGGACCTACAGGTAAACCTTAATCTAGGCTTACCTGTAGATCAAAGTGGTTTGTAAGGGTTTACAACCACTTTAATTGACAAGTATTAACCTTATTTTGTTGACACTGCATTGTTTTGTTCTTAGTACTTGTTATTATTTGTACTTTTCATTGGCAAGTGTCCTGCTTGCTGTGTTCCTTATAACCTGTATTCTTTTGAAAACTAATACAAATTATTGATAAAAAAGGTGTCTCACTACCAAGCTGTCACACAAGAAACATCTCATGATTGGTAATAGCAAAGAGCTCTCTCAAGACCTTTGCAACCTTATTGCTGCAAAACATACTGCTGGCATTGGTTACAGAAGGATTTCTAAACTTCTGAATGTTCCAGTGAGCACTGTTGGGGCCATAATATGGAAGTGGAAAGAACATCATTTCACCATAGATCGGCTATGAACAGATGCTACTCACATAATTTTTGACAGTGGAGTGAAAATAATTATCAGAAGATTTGTGCAAGAGCCAAGGACCACTTGTGGGGAGCTTCAAAAAGACCTGGAATTAGCAGGTACAATTGTTTCAAAGAAAACAATAAGTAATGCACTCAACTGCCATGACCTGTATGCACGCTCACCATGCACCATTGGTGAAGGAAAAGCATGTTGAAGCTTGTTTAAAGTTTGTGGCACAACATTTTTACAAGCCTGTGAGATACTGGGAGAATATAGTCTGGTCAGATGGGACCACAATTGAACTCTTTGGATGCCATAATACACACCATGTTTGCAGGTCAAATGACACTGCACATCACCCCAAAAACACCATACCAACAGTGAAGTTTGGAGGTGGGAACATCATGGTGTGGGGCTGTTTTTACGCATACAGTACTGCCAAACTTTATATCTTAAATCTGCTTCTATCTACCAGGATGATGAATATGAAATGAGGGTGGACATTTCAGCAAGACAATGACCCCAAACACAAAGCTGCTGTTTGTGTGGAAGAATAGGCTAAAATCACACCTGAGCAATGCGTGCGATTAGTTTCTCAATACAGGAGGCATCTTGAAGCTGTCATTACCAACAAAGGATTTTGTACAAAGTATTAAATACATTTCAGTTAGCATGTTCAATACTTTTTCCCGGTGTCATTGCATTTTATTACACAACTTCATTTCTGAACTTATTTGTTCTGGTTTCTTTGTATATATGGCTTGTATGGGTTGTTACCAACATGTGGCATACATTTAATGTCAATAGCACCTTTAGTAATATATTTACCCAGAAAAATTGTGGTATTCCATACTTATTTTACCCGCTGTGTGTGTGTGTATATGTATGTGTGTGTGTGTGTGTGTGTGTGTGTGTGTGTGTGTGTATATATATATATATATATATATATATATATACAGAATATATATATACACAGTGCTCAGTATAAATGAGTACACCCCTTTTGAAAAGTAAGATGTTAATCAATATCTCAATAAACAAAAGAGCTATTTCCAACATATTGACAAAACTGAGTTTTATAGAACATTTGTTTAGCTCCATTACATGAAAGTAAGGTATGCCTATATATCAAGAATAATATAAAAGTGAATGTGAGAGATGACATCAATAAGGGAGCTAGGGAGGAGGTGGAATCCTTAAGGGATGAAGCTAGGGGGGGAAATAATACTGGGAGTATGCTATAGGCCCCCTAACCTGAGGAAGGAGGGGGAGACGGACCTCTTATCACAATTTCAATTGGCAGCAAGGATGGGAAGTGTTATCCTAATGGGAGATTTTAATTATTCAGACATAGACTGGGCAGGAAAATTTAATGGGTCAGATGGTAGACGCACCAACTAGAAACAAGGCATTATTAGATCTACTGATTACCAACCATACAGACTGGATCACGGATGTGGAAATACGGGGAAATTTAGGAAACAGCAATCGCAGGTCAATTGGCTTCAGTATAAATCAGTATAAATCACACAAATAGGAAACACAAGGGGAACACAAAAACACTGAATTTCAAAAGAGCCAACTTCCCTAAACTTCAAACCTTGTTAGAAGATATAAAATCTTAGAACCTGAGAACAGGGAGGAGAGATGGGTTTGCTTTAAGAGCATATTAAATAAGGGCATTATCCAGTGCATCCCATTGAGACATAAATGTAAAAGAGCAAACAAAAGTCCTGGATGGCTTAACTCTAATGTAAAAATGCATATAAAAGCAAAGGACAAGGCCTTCAAAAAATACATCATTATCAGCATTTAGACTTTACAACGAATGCAAAAAGATATGTAAGGGTGCAAATAGGGCAGCTAAGATAGAACATGAAAGACACATAGCGGAGGAGTGCAAAAAATAATCCCCAGAAAATCTTTAAGTATATAAACAGTAAAAAAAGGGAGGACAGACCATATTGACCTCATAAAGAATAAGGAAGGGCATCTGCTTACAAAGGATGGGGAGATGGCGAAGGTAAAAATTATATATAAATTATAAATTTATTCTTCCTCAGTCTTCACAAGGGAATCGGGGGGCTTCAGTAACCAAAATTGCAGTGTGTGTCCACATGACACATCACAGGAAGCACCCTAATGGCTAACAGAGGACAGAATTGGGAATTGGGAAACCAAACATTAATAAATCACCAGGACCAGATGGCTTGCACTCGAGGGTACTTAGGGAACTTAGGGACCATGTGTTCCTAATGAGTGTCTGCTGACTGAAATGGTACCAGCTGATTGGAGAAAAGCCAATGTAGCGCCAATATTTTAAAAAAGGGCCAAAATACATCCCGGGGAATTACAGACCAGTTAGCCTAACACCAATCGTATGCAAGCTCTTGGAGGGGATGATAAGGGACTATATACAAGATTTTAGTAATAAAAACAGTATCATTAGCAGTAATCAGCATGGATTCATGAAGAATTGTTCTTGCTAAACCAATCTATTAGCCTTCTATGAGGAGGTGAGCTGCCATCTAGATAAAGGAAGGCCCATAGATGTGGTGTATCTGGATTTTGCAAAAGCATTTGACACAGTTCCCCATAAACGTTTACTTTACAATATAAGGTCCGTTGGCATGGACCATAGGGTGAGTACATGTATTGAAAACTTGCTACATGAGCGAGTTCAGAGGGTGGTGATAAATGGGGAATACTCTAGAATGGTCAGGGGTGGGAAGTGGGGTCCCTCAGGGTTCTGTGCTCGGACCAGTCCTGTTTAATTTGTTCATAAACAACCTGGAGGTTGGGGTAAACAGCTCAATCTCTGTATTTGCGGTTGACACTAAGCTAAGCAGGGCAATAACTTCTCCGCATGATGTGGAAACCTTGTAAGAAGATCTGAACAAATGAATGGTGTGGCAAACTACATGGCAAATGAGGTTTAATGTAGAAAAATTTTAAATAATGCATTTGGGTGGCAAAAATATGAATGCAATCTACTCACTAGGGGGAGAACCTCTGGGGGAATCTAGGATGGAAAAAGGCCTGGGGGTCCTTGCAATGCCAAGCTGCCGCTAACAAAGCAAACAGATTATTGGCATGCATTAAAAAGGGGATTAACTCCAGGGAAAAAATGATAATTCTCCCACTCTACAAGACCTTGGTCCGGCCTCACCTGGAGTATGTTGTCCAGTTCTGGGCACCAGTCCTCAGGAAGGATGTACTGGAAATGAAGAGAGTACAAAGAAGGTCAACAAAGCTAGTAAAGGGTCTGGAGGATATTAGTTATGAAGAAAGGTTGCGAGCACTGAACGTATTCTCTCTGAAGAAGAGATGCTTGAGAGGGGATATGATTTAAATTTACAAATATCATAGTGGTGACACTCGCGGAAGTGAGTTTAATAAGACACGTGGCCACTCACTAAAATTAGTAGATCAGAGGTTTAACCTTAAACTGCATAGAGGGTTCTTTACTGTAATGCCCCGTACACACGTTTGGATATTCCGATGGAAAAAGTCAGATCGGATTATGTTTTCGGAAAATCCGATCATGTGTGGGCCCTAGCGGGCTTTTTCCGTCTGAAAAAATTTGAGAGCCTGATCTAAAATTTTCCAACAACAAAATCCGATCTGACTTTTTCCGATCGCATGTAGAGAATTCCGACGCACAAAGTGCCATGCATGCTCAGAAGAAATTTGGAGACAAAAGCTATTGGCTACTGGCCTCTACGTAGTCCCGTCGTACATTTTATACGTCACCTCGTTCGGAACGATCAGATTTTCCGACAACTTTGTCCGACCGTGTGTGTGCAACACAAGTTTCGGACAAAATCCGTCAGAAAAAAATCAGACAGATTTTGTGGTCGGAATGTCCAACAGTGTGTACGGGGCATAAAAGTGGCAAGGATGTGGAATTCCTTTCCATGGTCAGTGGTTTCAGCAGGGGGCATCGATAGTTTCAAAAAACTATTAGATAAGCACCTGAACAATTGCAACATACAGGGATATACAATGTAATACTGACATAATCAAACACACTTGACTTGGACTTGATGGACTTGTCTTTTTTTTCAACCTCACCTACTACGTAACTATATAACTTAGATTACAAAATCTTCAGTTTTACTCAAATGAGTTGATGCAAAAATTAATACACCTCCCAACAATAACTGCTACATCTAGTATTATGTATGACCTCCATTATTTGTAAGGACAGCACCAAGTCTTCTAGTCATGGAATGAACAAGTTGGTGACATATTGCAATGTCTATCTTTTTCCATTCTTCAAGAACGACCTCTTTTAGAGCCTGGATGCTGGATGGAGAGTGATGCTCAACTTGTCTCTTCAGAATTCCCCATAGATGTTGGATTGTTTTCAAATCAGGAGACATACACCAGTATGGTGCACCAGTGGCATTAGATGTGTGTTTTGGATCTTTGTCATGTTGGAAAAGTGCATGACGACCAAGGGCACAGAGTGATGGTAGCATTTTCTCTTTCAATATAGAGCAGTACATCTGTAAATTAATGATACCATCAATGAAATTCAGCTCCCCGACACCAGCAGCACTCATGCAGCCCCACAGAAGTCCACCACCATGTTTCCCTGTAATCGCCATGCAATTTTCTTTGTGCTCGTCACCTTTGCAACATCATACAGTTTTGAAGCCATCAGTTCCAAAAACATTTATCTTGGTATCATCACTCCAGAGTACAGAGTCCCAGTAGTCTTCTTCCTTTTCAGCATGGTCCCTGGCAAATTCTAGGTGGACTTTTTTGTGCATGGGCTTTAGAAGAGGCTTCCTTTGCAAACGACACCCATGCATGCTATTTCTCTGCAGTGTACGCCATATTGTGTCATGGGAAATGATCACCCCAGTTTGGCTTTTTACTTCTTTAGCTAACTGCAGTGAACTTGCATGGCAATTCTCTTTGCTAAACTTCTTGTGTAAAGAAAACATTTTTTGCTGACAGTATGAAATGGGAAGGGGTTTTCCTTGTAAAGTAATGCCCTTTTATAGTCAACTGTCTGCTGGACACCTGTTTAATGAATAATTAGACTCACCTGTAGTTGAGTTCTTGTTAATTAGGATTTTAATCAAATTTAGCTTTGGGGTCATCAGGGTGTATTCATTTTTGCAACATGGTCTTGAATGAATTTGTTGTAAAAGTACTTTTTTGTGTGTGCAAAATAACACATCTTGGTTGCAATCAATGGCCCACATTTATGGGAGTATTTTATAGTATAGTGTTCCATAGAAAATGTTGATGCTGAAAGGAAAGTAAGGTTTTCTGACAAATCTATTGGGGTGTACTCATTTATGCTCAGTACTGTATGTGTATAAATATATATTTACTGTAGTTCCAAGGGTAGCCATGGCACTCTATGCTTAAAAGCTGTTAAATCATTTTACCACTTCTAACTTGCCATAAGTTACAATATGGGTTTTTATTTTTTTATTAAAAGAAGACTAGTTGTGTTTTTATCATGATGGATATTATAGAAATGATAGTTCTCTGGAGAAGCCTGCTTTCTTTGACTGGATGAATCATAAACAGACATCCATTAAGAATTAATGAATTTTCATACAGACATTTATTAACAATAGATTACTTTTCTTTATCCCTCTCGTTAATATAATGATTAATATTTAATAAGTAACAGTTTTTTTCAGCCATTTAGATATGACCCTGCTCTAGTTTTGTCATTATTCTATGGTGCTTGTAAATATCTTGGGTACAGTTCTTAGAAAAGTCTACATTCAGTGTTTAAAGCATACTTGTGTGGTATTGTGTTTTATTTTTATTAATGGTTCTGATGAATTGTAAAAGGATATTATTGAACATACACTGTTGTCAAATTTGAAAATGAAGTATTGAGATAATTCAAGGAGCACTGCCTGCTCAGATGCTCATTTTTCAATGATACTGTAATCGCCATCAGTGGCAGAATTACTGTCATAACAGTATGGACCTGGTCCTCAGAGAGGAGGAGTGGTAGGCTGAAAGGAGCTCCCCTTTGTGTGTCCTAGGATCCTTGGCATGGCATGAGTGACATCAGGTGCTTACTTCTGGAAGCCCCCTACAGTATAGCTCTCCTATGTCTTCTCAGTGTATCCTAGTCTTCCTCTTACAAATCCCCCTGCCAGCCATAGCAGCCCCCCCTTCTCACAGAGCCTTCCTGCAAAACATCTTAGCCCCCCACAGTGCCTCCCTGCATAGCCCCTTAGCCCTGCACAGGACCTCCCTAGCCCCCTGTAGAGCCCCCAAGTATGTCCCAGTGCATTGCTCTACCCACAGTCCCAGTGCGTTGCTCTACCCACAAAGCCCCAGAACCTTTTGATATGAACCCTCAATACTTCATAGTTCAAACAATCCTGCCTCAGGGCTCCAGCAACAGTGCCCTTTAGCTCCTGTAGAGTCCTGTTATAGTACTTTCAGCCCCCCAGCTGCCCACAGAGTCCCCAAGCACCCACATAGTGCCGCTCAGCCACGCGGCATTTCTACCTTCTACTGACCACCAATGCTGGTGCTTTTTTTTCCCCTTTTACTGACCACTGATTCCGGGGCCTTTGTCCCTTTTACTGTCCACTGCCAACGGGGCATTTTGTTTGTGTTTTGACCGCTGACATAGTCATCTTTTCCTTTGAGGATGTTTGTTACTACTACTACTAACCACTGATGAGGATTTTTTTTTTCTATCACTGATCACTGACACTAGGTATTTTACAACAACAAGTAATGTTTCCACCTGCTAACCACTGACACTGGAGCATTTTTCCACCTACTGGCCATTTATATTTTGCCATACCTCTTGGTTTACAAATATGAATATTGACTTCTGGGTGCTGCACCATGAACATATGCTGAAGAGAGCCCATTAAAAGCTGTTTTATATGATCCTGTGATTTCTGACTCCCTTTTGCTTGATATTCTTGGGAATTATTCCCAAACTTACCCACTGCAGGCCCCGTGATGTTCTTCATATACAAAATGTCTTATTTAAGCACAAAAATATAACAGCTAGAAATGTTTTTTTAGATGGATGTTTGAATGTAATTGCTAATGCAGAGAACAGTGAAAGTGAGGAAGTTTTAAAGCACAGGCTTCAGGAAGTGTATTAACAGGAACTCTGGGATGTGCTTTCTTGATTTTGACTTCAATGGATTCAGTTAACTCAGAATAATATGCATTCTGATGTGGATTCTGATGTTAGCTCTGTTGCAGTGTTTTTTTTGGCATAACATAACATTTTCAATGGCTCTCTAGTATGGATCAGGGCAGAGAACAGCAAAATTCATAAATTATGACAGGGGAGAGTGCCTCCCATAGGTTTAACTACACCCAGGCACCTGGAGTACTTATGCCAAGTCTCCTGATTGGTTCCCCCTAGGGCTTGGAAGATTATTTTGCTGGCATTGTTGGATAATTTCCAGGCCACTGCTGCCTCCCAGGACTTCTGTATGTTTCTCAAAGAAGTGAACACAAAATCTCACTACTGATCAACAACATTTTAAGGGGCCACACACTAGTCAAAGCTTACTTTTAAGGGGGCACATACTCCAGACCAGCCTTTTCCAACCAGGGTGCCCAGGCACCCTGGGTTACCTTGAGGTTTCTTTGGGGGTGCCTCGGCAAAATGCCTAAAAATTTATCAAAAATCGCATACAAGCCGGCAGGTGGATCAAGCCTGCCTTTTAGTTACACAAAGCCACGGGTATTCATTATGCACCATTATGATTTTCTAGACACTGGCATCCTAACAACCAATGATCTCATTAGGTAATAAGGAGGATGTCTGTTGCCTACACAGCATCCTTGTTTGACCTAGGCCCCTTTCACTCAGGGGCGTTTTTCAGGCGGTACAGCGCTAAAAATAACGCCTGTATACCGCCTGAAAAATCCCGCCCATTCACTCCAGTGTGAAAGCCGTGCTTGGAAAGCAGTGCTTGGAAACTTGAGATTGTCCATGGCAACCAAAAAGTGTCCCCTTACGTCAAAATTGGTTTTAGACCAGCTAGAAAACAGCGATAGTAAATTAGAACACTTGCAGAATTGAGCGATAGTGAATCGTGGGGAAATTAATTTTATTATTATTATATTATTATTATTTATAGTTATTTGTTATACTATAATTAATGATTTTGTGTTTCAAACTTTATCATACCCAGGATGTCTACTAGACTCTTGTTAGGACAGATTTAAGTTAGTTATTCCTAAGAATTACAGGCCTACAATATAAAACGCTAAATTTCTATGCAAAACAATGTACCGCTTTGAGACGCAAAAATCTGACATAATCATACTGCCAGGGTGACTACTGGCTGTGTGTTGAGTTATTTTGAGGCAAATTTACACTGTTATACAAGCTGTACACTCACTACTTTACATTGTAGCAAAGTGTCATTTTTTCAGTGTTGTCACATGTAAAGATATAATAAAATATTTTAAAAAATGTGAGGGATCTTCTCTCTCTCTCTCTCTCTCTCTCTCTCTCTCTCTCTCTCTCTCTCTCTCTCTCTCTCTCTCTCTCTCTCTCTCTCTCTCTCTCTCTCTCTCTTTCTCTCTTTCTCTCTTTTTCTCTTTTTCTCTTTTTCTCTTTTTCTCTTTCTCTCTTTCTCTCTTTCTCATTTTTTTTTTTTTTAAACTGTGATGTTATGCTTGAATTTTCAATAGACAGCCTTTTACAAATAAACTGCATGTTTACAGAGCAGTGTGTGTTAGCTGAAAAATTCTATATAAAATGCCTGCCTTAAGGTATGGTTTGTCTGCTTGTTTCTACTAAACACAATCTATGTTGTCTAATGAGCCATACTAGAGACTCATTCAACTTAAGTTATTGGGTTGAGTAATCAACAGACTTCTTTCAGGAAATCTGAAATAATTAACCATGTGAAAAGGAGACTAGAGCTTCACCTGATAGCTCCAAAGTAAAACATGCAGTATTTAATATTTACATGACAAAATAAGTTTTTCAGCAAACTTTTCTAATTTGTTTGTCATAATCATAATATAAAGTATGTACAAAACCTCTATAAATTATCTTTAAGAGATTAAAGGGTGCTTAAATCAGGGGTTACACGAGTAACGGTAGTTAACACTAGGAGGAGTTCCTCATAAACAACAATAGGTTTAATGAGGCCATACCTGCTTTACCAAGCTGAACGATACTGTTGTACAGTGTTACTGTAGTGAGCGATCCATATACGTGATATACGTTTCTGAAATACTACAAACCGAGTATGAAGATTCCATAGCAAGTGTACTTTTCCTTTTAGAATATTTTCGCTTTTTTCCATGAGGCCTATACTGGAGAAGTGGCAGAGTGAGAAATCTGAGGAGATTTAGGGACTAATTAAAAATGCAGTGCTAATAGCAGCTAATCTGAACTAAATTTCTACCAATCTGTACTAAGTTGGATTTATTTTTAGATTTTATTGTTTTTCACTGCCCATTGATGTAACTAGCTTTACATTGTATGGATTCTACCCAGTAAATTTAATAAACATTTTAATTTGTCAAAACACTTTGACTGGCTCTCTATGGAGCCGGTTCACATATCTCCACAGCAGATCCGGCGCGTCTTTTGGCTCGTTTCAGGTCCTGAATTCAGCCCAAAATTTGGGCAGAGATCGGACCTGAAATGGTGAACTAGCATGCAGCAGACCCCTGCTGTGAGCCGCATGTGGTTCATATGTGAACCAAGCCTTAGTGCACACGTTAACACATGTTATAACACACTGTAACATGCGTTGCATTAAGACAGCCAAATCATTTTATTGGGCTGCCTAACACACTAAAATGCATTAAAATGTCATTCCAAAAGAATCACACATGGGTTGCTGTAACGAGTGTGTTAATATGCACATTAACACAATAATATGAATGGGCTCTGATATGATTTTTTTTCACTGCCATAAGTGGACCAGTAGATCTTAAGCCCCATACACACGCTCGGATTATCCGAGGACCAGGTCCGTCGGATCATGTCCGTCGTACTTTGTCCGATGTTGGTTTTGCGTACACACGGTCGGACAACGTTGTCGGAAAATCCGATCATTCTGAACGTGGTGACGTTTGTTGCGTACGACGGGACTACGTAGAGGCTAGTAGCCAATAGCTTTGGTCTTGTAATGTGATCTGAGCATGCGTAGCACTTTGTCCGTCGGAATTCGCTACACACGATCGGATTTGGTGTGATCAGACTTTGTTGTCAAAAAATATATCCAGCAGGAGATAGGACTTTGTCCGTCGGACAATCCGATGGAAACTGTCCGATGGTGCCTACACACGGTCGGAATTTCCGACAACATTGTCCGATAGGACAGAATCCATCGGAAAATCCGGCCGTGTGTATGGGGCTTTAGAGGGCATTGCATTTACATAATGTAATCTTCTGGAGCTTGTAACATTGAATTTTCCTTTCTTTTTTCCCTAGGTTGCTTGAAGAGCTAGAGGATTATTATTCACAGACAACAAACAACTCTTCTCCTTATTCAGAGTGTCCAGGGGGCTTACAGACCACACAGCAAGCAACCTGCAGATATGACCTGGATGAAGTGGATACATGCTGGTTGGAACTTGTTAACAAAGAGTTCAAAATGATGCGTATGTATAGATCAAGGCTTCACTATTTATGTGCTGTGCACTGTACTCATTAAACAATACTGATACTGAGCCTACATTCAACATGCCTGCTTAAAAAAAATATATAAATGTAGGTGATTATTGTATTTAAAAGAAAAGTGTTTTCTCACCTACCAAAAAACAGCCAGTGTGACCTTGAGTATTTAGTAGTTTTCAATGTTGCAAATATATAAGAAAAACCCGCTTGGTGGGTGGGTGTTAACCACGTCAATACAGGGTACTTCCACCCCCTTCCTGCCCAGTCCGATTTTCAGCTTTCAGCGCTGTTACATTTTGAATGACAATTGTGCAGCTATGCAACACTGTATTTTTTTTCTCACAAATAGAGCTTTCTTTTGGTGGTATTTAATCACCACTGGGGTTTTTATTTTTTGCATTCCAAATAAAAAAATGTTTTTTTTTTTTTAGTCTCTGTTACAAAACCTTGTAAATAAGTAAGTTTTCTCCTTCACTGATGAGCACTGATGAGGCTGCACTGGCAGGCACTGATGAGGCAGTATTGATTGGCACTGATATGCAGCACTGATGGGCACACTGATAGGTGGCCATGATGGGCACTCATAGGCGGCACTGATTGGCCCCCAAAGGTGGCACTGATGGGCCCTCAAAGGTGGCACTGATGGGCACTTATAGGCAGCACTGATGGACACTGATGGGTGGCACTAATGGGCAGCACTGATAGTCAGAACTGATCAAAAGGCACTGACAGGCAATCACTGATGGGCACAGAGTGCTACCCTAATGGACACTGTCACTGATTGGCATCCCTGCTGGGCTCACCTGGGGGTCTTCAGGGGGCATCTCTGGTGGTCTCCAGTGGGCATCCTCGATGGGTCTGCACTGATAATCAATGTGTTGATTATCAGCATAGACCTCCCCCCTGTGAGGAGAGCAGCCGATCGGCTCTCCTCTAATCGCGTCTGTCAGTGCGATTCAGTACTTAACCACTTTGCGGCTGTCATTTTGTTGCATGGTGGGTGGGAAGTGGTTAAACTATTCACCTGTTGCGATACGACCATCCCACTTTATAGTTGGTTTTAAATGGCGTACATAGACTTTGCACAGCACAAACAAGCAAACATTTTTTCAGCACGTTTACCAGCTAGCCTGCAAAAACACAAACGAAACAAAAGGACAGTGGCTAACTATTGGTGGTAAAAAACAGAGGGTTTAGTGACACATTTGCAAATATACGAGAAAGCTGCATTGCCTCGTCAAGGCTTCTCTGTAAACAGTAATCCCAACTCTAATATTTGAGAGTCTCCATACTGGAGCATATATAACAATGGATAAATTAAAGGCAGGTATACCTGGAGGCAGCCCATTTCTCTCTATAGATGCAGGGACAGACTGAAACACTACTGCCAGAAGTTTAATTGTCAGTTTGGTTGAAAAAAGACAGAAAAGTCCATCTAGCTCAGCCAATAGAGTAAAGAACATGCACACACAAAAACACAAATAGAAAAACTTCATATACACAATCCTATACCCACAGTTGATCCAGAGGAAGACAGAAAAACAGAGCATGATTTAGTTTGCTCCAATAGAGGGGGGGGGGGGGGGGTTGTTGGATCTTCATGATTTCCCAGGTGGCAATTGGATATTTTCTGGATCAATTTATGTTGGATATGCCCTGAATGTATGCCTACATGGAACTTCCATTTCCAGGGCAACCAAATGTAAACAAATATAGTGCATGTGCAATGCCAAGGTATTTTGCATACATAATGAAGTGACACAGCTGTCAGGCACTGACAAAACTTGGGGGATCAGCCATTTGAATAGCGTTGTCGGCCCAGCACTTGAAGTAAGGTTACATAGTTTATAAGGTTAAAAAAAAGACATGGGTCCATCTTACTGGACCTTAGAGTAGACTGTTTATAACAGTTACTGAAGTCACCTTTGATATATTTGTACACTGTAATCATAGCCTCCATCCTGCTTATTAATTTTGTTGTCCATCACTGAACTCTTTATAATTCAACAAAGCTGAACTGCATATTCAAGGTGAGGCTGAACCAGTGAGTTTTTCAACAGGGTAATTCTACAAGGGGTAAAATTATTGATTTATCACTTGAATATATGCCCCTTGTATTGCATGAAAACATTTTGAAAGCTTTATAAGCTTTGGTTTGGCATTGCATTGCTAAGTCTGTGATCTACAAGCACCCCCAGATCCTTTTCTATCACTGCTTCTCCAAGGGGAGCCCCTCCTAACCTGTAGTTTAAATAATGTACTTGACCTGTGTATTATTGGCACTCAAGTGCATAACTCTTCATTTCTCAGTATTGAACACCATCTGTTGTGTGGCTGCCCAACCCACTATTTTGTCAATTTTTACCTGTAATGATGTCATTTTGTGTTCCCCATGTTAATTCCCTGTATAATTTGATATCACCAGTAAACACTGAAATTGAGGTCTTGTTCTATATCATTAGTAGACATATTGAACAGCATTTGGCATCAAGAGAGTACCTTGGGGCACACCACTCACAACTTTAGTTCATACAGAGAGTCATTTATCACTTTATGCACCATTTCATGTAACCACTTTTCCCCCTGTACATGCATATTAATTAACTCCAACTATAACTTTTATAAAAGTTAATGATGTACAGTGGTGTGAAAAAGTGTTTGCCCCCTTCCTCATTTCCTGTTCCTTTGCATGTTTGTCACACTTAAGTGTTTCGGAACATCAAACTAATTTAAACAATAGTCAAGGACAACACAAGTAAACACAAAATGCAATTTGTAAATGAAGGTGTTTATTATTAAAGGTGAAAAAAAATCCAAACCATCATGGCCCTGTGTGAAAAAGTGATTGCCCCCTAAACCTAATAACTGGTTGGGCCACCCTTAGCAGCAACAACTGCAACCAAGCGTTTGCGATAACGTGCAATGAGGCTTTTACAGCGTCCTGGAGGAATTTTGGCCCACTCATCTTTGCAGAATTGTCCTAATTCAGTTACATTAGAGGGTTTTCGAGCATGAACGGCCTTTTTAAGGTCATACCACAACATCTCAATAGGATTCAGGTCAGGACTTTGGCTAGGCCACTCCAAAGTCTTCATTTTGTTTTTCTTCAGCCATTCGGTGGTGGACTTGCTGGTGTGTTTAGGATCATTGTCCTGCTGCAGAACCCAAGTTCGTTTCAGCTTGAGTACACGAACAGATGGTCGGACATTCTCCTTCAGGATCTCTTGGTAGACAGCAGAATTCATAGTTCCTTTTATCACGGCAAGTCTTCCAGGTCCTGAAGCAGCAAAACAGTCCCAGACCATCACACTACCACCACCATATTTTACTGTTGGTATAATGTTCTTTTTCTGAAATGCAGTGTTCCTTCTACGCCAGATATACTTGGACACACACCTTCCAAAGAGTTCCACTTTTGTCTCATCGGTCCACAGAATGTTGTCCCAAAAGTCTTGGGGATCATCAAGATGTGTTGTGGAGAAATTGAGACGAGCTTTGATGTTCTTTTTGCTCAGCAGTGGTTTTCTCCTTGGAACTCTGCCATGCAGGCCATTTTTGCCCAGTCTTTTCCTGATGGTGGAGGCATGAACGCTGACCTTAACTGAGGCAAGTGAGGCCTGCAGTTCCTTGGACGTTGTTGTGGGGTCTTTTGTGACCTCTTGGATGAGTCGTCGCTGCGCTCTTGGGGTAATTTTGGGCGGCCGGCCACTCCTGGGAAGGTTCACCACTGTTCCATGTCTTCGCCATTTGTGGATAATGGCTCTCACTGTGGTTCGCTGGATTCCCAAAGCTTTGGAAATGGCTTTATAACCCTTTCCAGACTGATAGATCTCAATTACTTTCTTTCTCAATTGTTCCTGAATTTCTTTGGGTCTCGGCATGATGTGTAGCTTTTAAGGATCTTCTGGTGGACCTTACTGTGTCAAGCAGCTCCTATTTAAGTGATGCCTTGATTGTGAACAGGTGTGGCAATAATCAGGCCTGGGTGTGGCTAGAGAAATTGAACTCAGGTGTGGACAACCACAGTTATAGTATGTTTTAACAAGGGGGGCAATCACTTTTTCACACAGGGCTATGATGGTTTGGATTTTTTTTCACCTTTTAATAATAAACACCTTCATTTACAAATTGCATTTTGTGTTTACTTGTGTTGTCCTTGACTATTGTTTAAATTGGTTTGATGTTCCGAAACACTTAAGTGTGACAAACATGCAAAGGAACAGGAAATGAGGAAGGGGGCAAACACTTTTTCACACCACTGTACAGTTGTAAATTCTTTAGCAAAATCTGAATAATTTACATTCACAGGCCTTCCGCCATCCAGTTTCACACTTACTTCCCCATAGAACGATAACAGGTTGGTTTGACAGAAACAGTCTTTGATAAATGTATGCTGGTTGTCACTTATGTTACCTTTATTGGAAAAAGTTCTGTATAGAGTCCCTTACCCTCCCCTCAAATACCTTATATACTATTGATGTTAGGCTTTTTTTACAATAAATTTATCTAAGCTCTTTTGTACTTTGTTTTCAGTCATACACAGGGGCAGAGGCGGCATAACTTGGACATGAGGCCTCACTCACGTCCATAAGGGAAAAAATAATTCAAGCAATAAAATTGAATTGCATATATTAAGAGCAGGGCTGGTGCAAGGATTTTTGACACCCTAGGCGAAACCTCATTTTGCCCCCCCCTTGACTGACCCCGCCTCCTTTTCCCTGACCATGTAAATCCCACCTTTTTAATAAAGCGCCCATCAAATGCAGCCTCACCAGCACCCATCAAATGTAGCCTCACCAGCGCCCATCAAATGTAGCCTCACCAGTGCCCATCAAATGCAGCCTACCAGTGCCCTTCAATGCAGCCTACCAGTGCCCATCAATGAATGTTTGCTTGCTGCGGGAGTCGGGACACAGACACAGTCCTCCACCACTGCTGCGCCTTTGACACTATGTGTGAATGGAAACGGTGGCTGCCTGCTGATGCTGAGACTTAGTTGCTTGCTGCAGAGAGAAGAGAGTAGGAAAACCAGTGGCCGAGCGCCCTAGGCGGCCGCCTAGTTTGCCTAGTGGTAGCACCGGCCCCGATTAAGTGTACTGGTGTCAGTGTCCTCTATTTTAAAGCTGGTGTCAGTGCTGGCATGCTCTCAGTGCTGGTGTCAGTGTGCTCTCAGTACTGGTGTCGGAGCGAGTGAACTGGAATTGGCTCCGCCTCCACCACAGAAGCCCCCCCTGGAAGGAGGGTGGACTCGCGATCCTGCTGAGGTGCTAGCTGTGCCCGGCCTTGCACAAGATATCGGCTCAAGGGACGGACAGCATTTGCTGGCAGGGCAGTGAGGGGCGGGGCAGTTGTTGGTCTCTGTCGGCTGTTCCAATGGAGCTTTATTGACAGGAGTGGAGACTGGGCAGTGATCTGATGGGGCGGGGTGTTACAGAGCAGAGAGGAGGACTGTTTGTAAACTGAACGAGGCGGGCACAAAGCTCCTCTGCGCTGTACTAGGAATTGATGCAAGAGGATAGCAGAGGCAGCTCTTTAGGCAAACTAGGCGGCGGCGAGGCCCCTGAGAGGGCGAGGCCTTAGGCAATCCCCCTAATTTGCCTAATTAGAGAGCCGCCTCTGCACAGGGGTATTTTGGTGAAACATAATATTACTGAGAAAAAATTATATAATGCATCTTTTCCCTGTCAGTTGTGACCAACTTCCTTTGTTCATCCATTTTGGGGTCTTTCTGTTCCTTCATAACCTTTTTACTATTGATATATTTAAAAAAAAAAAAATAATAATACACACAATAAGGATTTCTTTTACTTGCTGCAGCAATGTGTTTTTCATATTCTATTTTTGCCACCCTAATTGCTTCCTTGCATTGTTGAATTCCTTGTAAATCTGGAATGCTGGGGGTGTCCCTTTTACTTAGTATTTTTCAAAGGCCTGTTTTTTCCACTTTGTTTTTTTAAACTAGAAATATTACTATTCAGGATTAGGCACATATAGTAGGTTTTAATTTTGTTCTTTTATGCTTGTTACCCAATGGAATACATAAGAAGGGAAACAGCAGGATCATTAGGTATCATCAGGTAATTATGAATGAGCATATATTATGCAAACCTTGCAAAATAAATATTTTTTTTTATATTTTTGTCTGAAATAACACTTTAAATAATTTTGCATAGCAGACCTTTTTTCTGCTCTCCACTAAGAAGTCTACATAAGGAGAGCTGTAATGCTGCACAGTCATATACTCACCGACCACTTTATTAGGTACACCTATTCAATTGCTTGGTAACACTGATTGCTAATCAGCCAATCACATGGCAACTCAATGCATTTAGGCATCTCGTCATGATGGAGAAGACTTGCTGAATTTCAAACCGAGCATCAGAATGGGGCAAAAAGGGGATTTCAGTGACTTTGAACGTGGCATTGTTGTTGGTGCCCGACAGGCTGGTCTGAATATTTCAAAAACTGCGCACAACCATCTCTAGGGTTTACAGTGAATGGTCCAAAAAAGAGAAAATATCCCATGAGTGGCAGTAGTGTGGACGAAAATGTCTTGTTGATGTCAGAGGTCAGAGTAGAATGGACAGACTGAAGAAATTAGAATCCTGCAAAGTCGAGCTCCCTTCCCCCTACTTTATGAACTCTATACAGAATAAGTTTTAGCCTCTAATTTGAGCACATTTTATGACAGTCCTATGTGCAGCTGAAATAACCTGCATATCAATATGGAAAGTAGATTTTTGGACTGATGTTGTATACACATTTGATTTTGTTTAATTCACAATCAAATTTCCTTATTATCCATTCTTATAAATGGTCTTGCATTGACACCAAAAGTTATAAACTGCAGCAAGATCTGGATTTTCACAGACCTCTGTACAGTATATAAAAGGTAGTAAAAAGGGATTTTCACACTAAACACAAAATCATTTTCTTCGGCAGTTCATTTGGGGATGTCTTCTACTGTTGGGTAGAACAAAAACAAACGAAGAGACCCATCTAGAGGCTATACCCCTGCATATGCAACAGCTGATGCTGTAACATTAAATTCTTGGTGATTCGGTGGACAGATGACAAGGTAACTGGCTTGCATAGCTCAGAAAGAGATGCCTGGTGCTGAAATGCCCAGGATGTGCTCATTGCCCTGGTGGAGTGAACAGTAACAGGGAATGAGGGATCTCCTACCTTTAAAGAACAAGCCTGCGAAATGATGTGGCAAATCCAGAAAGAGGTGGCAAACCAGGATCCTCCGAAAGGATGCTGTTGGGGGTCAGATAAACCCTGACAAAGCATGCTAGGTGCCGTACGATATGACAGACAAAAGGATGGTAAAACAGTCTCCTAATTAAGGTGAAAGAGGACCTGAACGTTAGCCAATATAATTTTGTTTATTCAGTTTTATCTTGTTTATTCAGTGTTTGCTGATGAAATCAAATTAAGCAGGAAAACAACTTCACGCAGGTATAGCATCGTTATAGGACGGCCTTGACAAAATAGGGCTTGGACAGCTACATGGCAGACCTTTATACAGTATATAAAAGGTAGTAAAAAGGGATTTTCATACTATCCCTTTCTCCAGCAGCAAAAATAAACATGCAAATTACACATTAGGAGGGACGTCCCTGGGAGAATCAGTGATGGAAAAGGATCTGGGGGTGCTTGTAAATCACAGACTTGGCAACAGCAGGCAATACCAAGCTGCAGCAAGGAAAGTACTGTTGTGCATTTACCCCTTCGCAGTTTTTTTACAAAAATTTTGAAGATTACATAAAACCCCCAAAACTTATTTTCTGAAAGCAGACACCCTAGAGAATAAAATGATGGTAGTTCCAATTTATGTCACAGCGTATTAGTGCAACGGCAAACGTCCATGTAGCGGCTCCTCATCTGTCAGTGGACGTGGGGAAGGGTGACCAACAGGCGTGCCATTGTAGCAAGAGTGCTCCTTCCTCTGTCTTGTGATGCACCCATGTTTGTGTGGGGCTATTTTTATGTCTTGTGACGGACCTAGCCGGGACACGGGCTGTTGGAGGGGACTGAGTGCGAGCCTGCTGCCTTGCGACTATGGGCCCTGGCATTTGGGGGAACAGTGCTCTTTGAGCTGCAAGCCTGGGACCCCTGAGCTGGTGATACTTGGATTCAGGTCCATGCTGGCCCCCCCAATACACATAGAATCTGTATGTGTATTTGGCATATTAGCAAGAGACGCTAATGACATGAACTCCAGCCACCTGTGTTATGTAATTGAGTATAGTCTGGCTTGTAGAAGTGTTTCACCTATTGTTGTGTGTGCTAATTAACCCTGCAATTGAATGAAGGAGCCCAGTGTTGATTAAGATAATTAGCTCATGCTAATTAGGTTAAGCTTCAGTCATCTAGCTGTATATAAGTGTGACATGTCAAATAAAGATTGATTCCTGATGTACCCCACACTGGTGTTGTCTGGTGACTGGGTGAGCTAAGGGGTCTTGGATTGTATGGTACCGGACGGAGGAAGCATTTACGGCGGACATCTTGGGTACGAGGTCCGTCACAATTGGCTGGCAGCGGTGGGATCGTGCTTCCTTGTCGTGAACACATCCAAACCATCACCTGGATCCAAGGCCCGCATAGCAGAGGTACAGATACGTCATCATGGAAGAGGAATTCGGAAGGAGGTTGCGAGAGATGCGGATACAGCACAGAGGACCAGTATCGGTGCAGGTCCTGCTGGGATGGTATGATACTGTTCGCCTACAACTCTGGAAAGAAGCGCTAGCCTGTGAGCAGCGACACCAGGGAAAAGTTCTCCCCTCCATCCATGTAAGGTACTGGTCGCAGTATGAAGTACGATTGCTGTTATTGGGGGAACAACTGAAACAAGAGTGGACAGCTGAGTTAAGCAGGCTGATCCGGGCAGAAATGCGTTTGGACGAGAGCTACAGAGCCCTCCGGTGGTATGTAGCCCAAGTGTGCCCGTGGACAGCGGATGACAGGCCCACGGAAGGCTTTGATTATAATGGCCTGGGATTGTTGTACTGGAGGCTGTCCGAGGACCCCGACTTTGGGAGTGATCTGGAGTGGCGTTTGGAGGAAATAATGGAGCACAGAGAGCAAAGATTGAACGTCTCGAAAGTGCTCTGGGCACAGGAAGATTTGGAGTTCCTGGCCGCTCAGGAATGGGAGCTTGAGATCGCCTACATACAGCTGCTAGACTCTGCTCAGCAGCAGGGTGGGGCTCCCTTTGCCTGGGACTATCAGGAAATACCAGCAGACAGCTCTGAAATCCTGGCTGAAGAGTCGGCAATGTGGCATAGTAACAGAGTGCTTTGCCCACCTGCCCCCGCAGCTATGGATGCAGAGGTCTTATGGCGGATGCAGCAAGTGCTGACTGACCTTGACAAACCTGTTACTGCACAAAATGAGGTTGGATGGAGGAATATGCCTGTCCAGCAGCATGCAAGAGAATCGGCAGTGGAAACTCTGGAGATTGCCGTCCCCAAACCTGAAGTGCTGACAACAGGGCAGAGCTCTGCTAACTTCTGCCCAGCACCAACAGCAGTATCTGGGGAGTTACAAGGAACTTCCCCAGCTGAAGCGCTGGTCACCGGACAGAGGGTCCAAGACCTCTGCCCCACACCTGTGTCAGTTTTGGAGGCTCAGGGTGAGAAGGTGGTGATCACTTCCCAGCAGTCAGATGAAGGAATGGAAAAGGAAGCAGCCGGCTCCCCTTCCCAATGGCAGCTACACAATTTGGGAGTGGAGGAAGCCAGCCTCCTGCCCCAGCGGTTAACCAGAGCGGAGGATGTGGAGTCCCCAGCAGAAGTGCTGGCAACAGGGCAGAGTGCTACCCACCTCTGTCCAGCACCAGCAACAGCTGCGGTGTTCCAGGGAGATGGGGCAGTCGGCCTCTCTCCCCAACAGTTAGCTGGAGGAGATGATGTAGGGAAGCTCCTACACCCACCTGAACTGCTGGCAACGGAACAAAGTGCTGCTGGCCTCTGCCCACAACTAACAGAGGGCAGATTTCCTGTAAAGGGGGATGGGACTGCAGTCCCCACCTGTATACCCCTGGGATGCTGGGCGGTCGGCCCAAATCCCCAACAGCATGACGGAGTGATCCCAGTCACCCTGTCTTCTCTCCAGCGGCTGAAAAGACTCCAGGGAGAAGGACCAGTCCGGGCATCTCCCCAGTGGCAGATATGTTCTCTGAGAGAGGCAGAGGTTGGCTGAGTGAGGAATACTCCGTTTGGAACTATTTGTTTGGGGTACTGGGTGGATCCCAGCATTAGAGGACTGGAACCACTGACTAACTTCGGAGTCAACCCGTCTGGGGTCTCCTCCTGTGTTAGTCTCCTGCCGAAAGGGGAGAAATGTGACGGACCTAGCCGGGACACGGGCTGTTGGAGGGGACTGAGTGCGAGCCTGCTGCCTTGCGACTATGGGCCCTGGCATTTGGGGGAACAGTGCTCTTTGAGCTGCAAGCCTGGGACCCCTGAGCTGGTGATACTTGGATTCAGGTCCATGCTGGCCCCCCCAATACACATAGAATCTGTATGTGTATTTGGCATATTAGCAAGAGACGCTAATGACATGAACTCCAGCCACCTGTGTTATGTAATTGAGTATAGTCTGGCTTGTAGAAGTGTTTCACCTATTGTTGTGTGTGCTAATTAACCCTGCAATTGAATGAAGGAGCCCAGTGTTGATTAAGATAATTAGCTCATGCTAATTAGGTTAAGCTTCAGTCATCTAGCTGTATATAAGTGTGACATGTCAAAAAAAGATTGATTCCTGATGTACCCCACACTGGTGTTGTCTGGTGACTGGGTGAGCTAAGGGGTCTTGGATTGTATGGTACCGGACGGAGGAAGCATTTACGGCGGACATCTTGGGTACGAGGTCCGTCACATGTCTCTCCCAAGGGAGGACATAGATTACAATACCCAGCATGCTGTCTTCATAGTACTGACATAGATCGCTCAATATAACACAATTTGGCAAAAAAATAATAATAAACATAATTGACATGGGGCTGAACAGGATAAATAGTATTTATAAGCTGTATGGGGATTGCAAATTATTATGGGGCAAGGCTAGTTATCAAGTGCCATCTAGTGACCACACTAGAAATTTAAAACTTTAGCAGAAATGAACATACATGTATGTCTATACATCTCTGACCATTGACCGATGACCATTACTTACCGCAGAATGTCAATGTCATAATTCTCTTATTGGCATATAACACGCACTTTTCCCCCCTTAAAATCAGGGGAACATTGTGTGTGCATGATATACGCTGATATAGGGCTGCCTCGGAGGAGAAGGAGCGCCACCAAAATAGAGAGTGCTGCTATCTCCTGTGTGCTCGGCTTGCAGTCAAGCCCAGTCCCGTCCCCTAGCATTGACGTCCCGCCATTGGACCGGTGTTATATCCATCATAGGAGCCAGCCAATCGGTGGGACTGAGCGTGATTGCGAGCCAAGCGGAGTACACAGGAGATCAGGCTCTGTCTATTTTGGCAATAACAAGGCTGAAGATGGGCACTGATTAAGCTGCAATGAAGATCAAGGCTACAGATGGGCACTAATCATGTTGCAATGATGGGCAAGGCTGCAGATGGGCACTGATCATTTCACAATGATGGGCAAGGCTGCAGATGGGCACTGATCAGGCTGCAGGTGGGCACTGATCAGGCTGAAATAATGGGAAATGGCCAGGCTGCAGGTTGGCACTGATCAGGCTTCATTAATGGGCAATAGCAAGGCTGCAGATGGGCACTGATTGTCAGAAATCATGAAATCAGACCAAGACAGAAGTACAGTTAAATCACACTTGTTTAATAATAAAAGTAAATAGAACAAACATAGTCAAAACATAGCCAGAGTTCAGGAGCCAGAACAGGTAGTCAGACAAGCCAAATGTCAGGCAGTCGGAGATGAGCGTAGTAAAACTGCAGACAGGATCTGGAGCCAGAAGGGATGTCAGCCAAGCAATTCTTTTAACAGGAATGCAGGAGAGCGTCTGTGATGTGACTAAGGCGAAGCCAGAGCTCCTCTGGACTGGCCGGCTTAAGTAGGCAGGACTGGCAAGCAGGATTTCAGAAACAGCTGAGTATATAAAAACACAAAAAAACTTCCAGCGCTAAAGATACAGTCTCATATAAATCAAATGTCTGGACAATATCTGGAGTGGACTAAGTTCAGAACCCAGGCAGCTGTTTAACTTTCAGAGCAAAGTTCAAACAAAATACAAACAAAAAAACAGCGCTCAAATGGGATCATGAAAAAGAAGAAACATTTATTCAGAGATATGTTCCAATAGCAGAAAGAACAGAGAACAAGTCAATAAAAATGCTGATTGAATCCTCAAAGGAATGTGGTAAAACAAAAATTAATTAAAACATTGCACCATACCGCCTCAGGTCCTGAAGACTAGGGATGTACCAAGATCTTAGTGGGGCTTCACTCTCTGCTGTGTGCAAGAGCCTACTCCAGGCTCCATACACTATGGAGCAGATGGTATCGTTAGGGGGGGGGGACTCGCTCTCCCCAGTGATCTCCGCAGATGCCGCCGGGCGAAAGGGAAAAAAGATGGAATGTACAACAATATTAAGTTGTACCCTGTCAGCCGTCAGCGCCAGCAGCGTCCCGCACGACACACTGCGGGGGAGGGAGGAAGCACAATCCTCAGAGACCCGGAAGGGGAAGGACACATCCGCTGGTCCGGAGCACAGGAGGACGGAGCGCAAGCTTATGTGGTTGTTATGGCGACTGTGGTTTACATGTTTTGCGCGCATGCGCTTTATCAAAGTCCTTTGATAAAGTGCATGCGCGCGAAACATGTAAGCCGCGGTCGCCATAACAACCACATAAGCTTGCGTTCTGTACTTCTGTGCTCCGGAGAAGCGAATGTGTCCTTCCCCTTCCGGGTCTCTGAGGATTGTGCTTCCTCCCTCCCCTGCAGTGTGTCGTGCGGGACGCTGCTGGCGCTGACGGCTGACAGGGTACAACTTAATATTGTTGGACATTCCATCTTTTTTCCCCTTCGCCCGGCGGCATCTGCGGAGATCACTGGGGAGAGCGAGTTCCCCCCCCCCAACGATACCATCTGCTCCATAGTGTATGGAGCCTGGAGTCGGCTCTTGCACGCAGCAGAGAGTGAAGCCCCACTAACATCTTGGTACATCCCTAGTCTTCAGGACCTGAGGCGGTATGATGCAATGTTTTAATTAATTTTTGTTTTACCACATTCCTTTGAGGATTCGATCAGCATTTTTATTGACTTGTTCTCTGTTCTTTCTGCTATTGGAACATATCCCTGAATAAATGTTTCTTCTTTTTCATGATCCCATTTGAGCGCTGTTTTTTTTTTTTTTTTTTTTTGTATTTTGCAGAAACAGCTGAGTAACTGTGGAGAGATAGGAGCTGGCAATTAGCCGACAGCTGAGCGGCCAGCTCAGAAAAAGAAGGGCTGAGCACAGCCCTGACAGTACCCCTCCTCAACCCCTTCCCCTCGGAGGACCACCAGGCTTGAAAAGAAAAGAGCCCATTGTGCCCTTCAGAGAGAGAGGCGTTTAGCCTCAGACAAGAATGTGAGATTCTTATGGTCAGTAAGAATGAGAACTGGCACAGTGGTACCTTCGGGGAGATGTCTCCATTCTTTCAGGGCTAAAATAATTGCCACCAGCTCTCTGTCACCAATCTTGTAATTGCACTCCGTAGGTGACAATTCCTTGGAAAAGTAGCCACAAGGATGCAAAGCGCTCTGAGGTAGGGGACGTTGAGACAGAAGGGCGCCAATTCCAGCCTCAGAAGCATCAACCTCAAGGATAAAAGGTATCGTAGGTTCAGGATGTGACAATATAGGAGCAGAAACAAAGGCAGCCTTGAGATTCTCCAAGGCCTTTTTCTGTCTCCGGAGACCAACTCTGTGGGTTACCATCCTTTCTGGTCATATCAGTCAGGGGCTTGACCAGAGATGAGAAGTTACGAATAAACTTCCGATAATAGTTGGCAAAGCCCAAGAAACGCTGCAGAGGACGTAAACCCAAGGGTCAGGGCCACTGTAGGACTGCTGAAAGTTTCTCTGGGTCCATCGAAAAACCAGCAGTGGAAATTACATAACCCAGGAATTGAACCTGTTCATGATGGAACTCGCACTTCTCCAATTTACAATAGAGATTGTTCTCTCTTAGTTTCTGAAGCACATGACAGACATCTGTGTGGTGGCTCTCCAGGGACTTAATAAACCACCACACACAACTGCATTAAATCTCGGAGGACATTGTTAATGAATTCCTGGAAAACTTCCGGGGGAGTTACAAAGGCCAAAAAGAATTACGAGGTACTCATAATGGCCTGTTCTGGTATTAAATGCAGTTTTCCACTCTTCGGCCCTTCTTAATCCTCACGAGATTGTATGCCCCTCTTAAATCAAGCTTCGTAAAAAACGTTGCTCCCTTGAGGCGGTCAAATAATCTCCGTACTCAACAGAATTGGATAGGCATTCTTAATTGTGAAACGATTGAGACCCCTATAATCAATCAATTCACCACTCCTCTTCTTCACGAAGAAGAAACCAGCAGCAGCAGGGGACGAGGATTTGCGGATGAAACCTCGAGAAAGTGCGTCTGCAACATACTCCTCCGTGGCCTTATCCTCCAAGACCGACAAAGGGTAAACCCGGCCATTAGGGGGTATGGCACCAGGTTGAAGGTCAATTGCGCAATCATATGGCCGGTGTGGAGGCAAACTACTGGCTTGATCTTTGTCAAAGACATCACTACAATTGCGGTACTCCTCCAGCAGGAAGGAGAGTGAAGAGGTGCACGGGACCTTGGCTACCTTCTGGAAGCATGTCTCACTGCATTGTGGCGACCAGGAGAGAACCTCAGCACGGAGCCAATCAAAAGAGGGGTGTGCCTCTGTAACCAAGGATAACCAATAACCAGCGGAAACTTAGGTGAGGAAATAACTTGGAATTGGATTATCTCATGGTGAAGAGTCCCTACGACCATGGACAACTGAACCATCTCATGAGTCACATAGGCAGGCTGTAGAGGTCTCCAATCAAGAGCTTCAATGGCAAGTGTAGTGTCATGCATCTGCAGCGGAATCGAGTGCTTCGATACAAAGGCAGCATCAATGAACAGGCCTGCAGCCCCAGAGTCGATTAGAGCCTGTATCTCGACGGACGACTCAGCCCAAGAAAGGGTGACTGAAACCAGGGGCTTATCCTTCTGGATAACTGGGGATGAAACAACGCCACTTAAGGGTCTGTCCGTGACAGGACCTCGAGGTTCGGGCGTTCCCTGGACGTGTAGGGCAAGACTTCAAAAAGTGACCTGCCTCCCTCCTCCTAAAGGTTCTCTCATCCGCAGAGACGTGCGTGAAGCCCAAGTACATGGGTTCATCTTCACTGACCGACTCGGTACCAGGAGGCATGGGAGGTGAGGGAGGCACGGGTGGGACTGCAAAGCTCAGAGACAAATGTACAGGAGGCTTCCGCAAGCGCTCCTTAAAAGAGAATCTGGAGTCAATGAGGATGGCAAATGTGATCAACTTCTCCAGCTCGGTGGGTATATCTCGGACTGCTATCTCATTCCTTGATGGAATCTGAGGGACCATGAGAAAAAGCAGCCACGAGGGCCTCATTGTTCCAAGAAACCTTTGCTGCCAGAGTACAGAATTCAATGGCGTAGTCGGCAACAGTTCGCATACTCTGTTTTATGGACATGAGGCACTTGGCAGCAGAAGCGGAGTGTGCGGGAAAGTCAAATACCCTTTTAAAGGAGGCCACAAACTCAGGGTAACTCAAGACAACAGGTTTTTGCATCTCCTATAGATGGTTTGCCCAGGCCAAGGCTCTCTCAGAAAGCAAAGATATCACAAAACCTACTTTGCTTCTGTCCGTGGTAAACGCCTGGGGCAGCATCTCAAAGCATATCTCAACCTGGTTGAGAAACCCTCTACATTGAACTTTATCGCCCCCAAATCACTGGGGAAGCAGAGCGGAACAGACATACCTCTTATAGAGGTAATACTCAAGGCGGGTGCCTGCACAGAGACTGGCGCAGCAGCAGGGATGGCTTGCAACTTAAGTTGTACCGGAACAGCCACAGTGGGAGATTCCAGGTGAGCCGTGCGACTCAGGAGCGTTTGTAATGCCATGGCATACTGATCTTGCTCATCCAATCTGGAAAAAATATTTCCAACAAGTGGATTGACTGTATCTTCTGAATTCATGACCTTCGCCTACTGTCAGAAACCATGAAATCAGACCGGAGCAGAAGTACAGTTAAACCACACTTGTTTAATAATAAAAGTAGATAGAGCAAACATAGTCAAAACATAGCCAGAGTTCAGGAACCAGAACGGGTAGTCAGACAAGCCAAACGTCAGGGAGCCAGAGATGAGCGTAGTAAAACAGCAAGCAGGATCTGCAGCCAGAAGGGATGTCGGCCAAGCAAGTCTTTTAACAGGAATGCAAGAGAGCGTCTCTGTGATGTTGACTAAGGCGAAGACAGAGCTCCTCTGGACTTGACGGCTTAAGTAGACAGGACTGATGAGCAAGATATCATAAACAGCTGAGTAACTGTGGAGGGATAGGAGCTGGCAATTAGTCAACAGCTGAGCAGCCAGCTCAGAGAAGGAAGGGCTGAGCCCAGCCCTGACACTGATAAGGCTGCATTTATGGGCACTGACCCTTGTTTTGCTTCAAAATTCTTTATTTACATTTTTTTTCCCTGAAACTTCCCTTTTAAAATTAAGGTGCGTGTTATAGACCTGTGCATGTTGAATGCCGTTAAATACGTGTACATCATTTCACCATAAGGGTCCTGTTGAAAATATAAAATTTTATGAGTATAAGGAATGAAAGACGATGGAAATTGTCTACAAGATTATTATAATAAACCAAGTATAAATGGGAGATGCCTAAATATGAGTTAAATTTTGTCCTGTACTGAAGGGAACAGCGTGCTATATAATTACATGTAAATCTTAACCTATGTTTTCAAAAAGTCATATATCGGTACTGTGTAATGATGTGGTGGATTCAGAAAAAGGTACTGTAAATAAATATATGAATATGGTGGTAAAGTTGTGTAAAAGATGAATGGGTTATAGGTCTGAGTGGACCTCAAGATCCTTGTTTAAGCCACTATAGCGTCTATAGTGTAAATCCAGTACATTTCCCTGGCGCAGAGGCACCAAATGCGTTCTGCTCTGGGGAGGCTCCTGGAGATACAGTGCCTCGCAAAAGTATTCACCCCTTGGCATTTTTCATGTTTTGTTGCCTCTCAACCTGTATTTAACATTGATTGTTTGAGGATATGCATCATTTAATTTACAGAACATGCCCACAACTTTGAAGATGATTTTTTTTTTATTGTGAAGCAAACAACAAATGGGATAAAATAACAGAAAAAGTCAATGTGCATAACTATTCACTCCCCTAAATTTTGAAAGCTCGTTAGACTGGAGTGTTTTCCAAGGGTTACTTATATGCATTGTACCATCATCCCAACTTAATTATAGAGAATAAAGAGATATTGGAGATACGGGACTGTCAAGGGTACACAATCACAACCGTGTGCATATATGATAAAAAATAGTTATTTTATTAACATAAGAGATAAAAGAATATATTTTTGTGACTTTGTGTACAACAGTACAGATATCGTAGTTCAAGGGTTATGCATACATTCCCAATTAGAACACAACATATTATTATACTGAGAGTACATAAGTCATGATACTTGTCCATTAGTTCTCAACATGTTTCGCCAGGTAGGCTTCTTCAGGAGGCAAGCATAAGGTACAAGTGAAATGGAAAAAGTTTTTGAAGGTATTTTCTTGTTCTAAGGTATGCATATGAGAAAAAAACACATGGTTTAGTATATAGAAAGAACAAAATTATTTATTAACAATTGAGCTGTATGGACATATAGTGATAGTTGCGTCGAAATAGGGTCCCCAAGTATATGTGCGACCTCTTACCTCCAATATCAGAGAGTCTGCACATTCCCAGAGAAACAAAGAAGGGCTGGGACAGATTCGCAACAGAGTGTCCTCCAAGTGGGTCCACACAGGGCTATACCAGATGACCAGAGCCAAGAAAAATGGCTGGAGACCCGTAGGGGGAGAGTGAAAGTCCTATAGTGTCAGGAGAGCGGCGCCGGACGGACGGCCCGCTCTCTAGTGCGCATGCGCGGGGGCTCGGCGCTCCGGCGCATGCGCACTCGCGGCTCGGCGGTCCGGCGCCGGCGCATGCGCACTAGCGCCCACTTGGCGGCGGTGGCGCGCAATTAGCGTCACTCAGGCGCTTATTTAAAGCTGCATGACGCACAGGCACCTTGCTGGTCTGTCTCTCCAGCTAAGTGCCTGTGCGTCCTGTCCCTACCAGTGATCTCTGACCTTGTCTCTACTGTTGCCGACCCGGATTGTCTGACGTTCCTGTTATCCCCTGTGTTTGACCCCCTGGCTTGCCTTACGGACTTCCTGACATCTCCTGTGTTTGACCCCCTGGCTTGCCTTACGGACTTCCTGATATCTCCTGTGTTTGACCCCCTGGCTTGCCTTACGGACTTCCTGATATCTCCTGTGTTTGACCCCCTGGCTTGCCTTACGGACTTCCTGATATCTCCTGTGTTTGACCCCCTGGCTTGCCTTACGGACTTTGCTGACACCTCCTGTAAAGGATCCTCTGGTTGCCTGCTGGACTTCCTTGTGGTTAACCCTCCGACCAGCCCACGTAACCCCTGCCGGATTCCCCGGTGTTGGCACCTCTGCCGGGCGTTTGGTACCTGCCTCCCTTTCCTGCCTTCTGCCGGCCCCCCGGGCTAGGTCATCCTCATCTCCAGGTCCCCTGCCGGTTTCTGCTCACGTATTGGAGGTGACCTGTGCCTCCTGGTGCCGTCTGTCTCCTGTCCCACCTCCAGGGGCAGACTGCGCTGGGTCGCAAGGGTGAACCGCTCTCGGCATCTCGGCCTCGGTAAGTACCGTTCTGACAGTACAGACCAGCCATGTCCGAGGCCGACAGAGCGTGTTCTCCCCTTGAGATCCTGTGCCAGCAGATGGCAGCACTTACTGAGGCTGTCCAAAAGCTGCAAGTGGGGTATACCCAAATAGACAGCCGTCTGCAGCAACTGACGGGGCCGTCTGCCCCCGCAGCGAGTAACCTTGCCGCTCCCAGTGGGTTCCCCTCACCTGCAGCACCCACTAACCCCACTGTGGTCATGGCCACTCCAGAGCCCAGGGTCCCTATACCAGAACGGTTCACAGGTGATCGCAAGAAATACCGGGCATTCAAGAACGCCTGCTCCCTGTACCTAGCCCTCCAACCTAGGACCTTCTCCTCTGAAGTGGTGAAAGTAGGGTTCATTATCTCCCTTCTGGCCGAAGAACCTCAGGCCTGGGCCCACAGTCTGATGGAGCAAAGGAACCCTATACTGAACTCTGTGGACACCTTTTTTGAGAGCATGGGTCAGCTCTACGATGACCCCCAAAAAGGGGCCACGGCTGAGACCACCCTACATAACCTTTCCCAAGGCCGCAGGCCGGTTGAGGATTATACGGCCGAATTCCGGAAATGGTCAGCCGACACCGGCTGGAATGAGCCAGCTCTCAAGTACCAATTCCGCCAAGGGCTTTCTGACACCCTCAAGGACGAGCTTGCCCGGATTGACGTCCCCGACGCCTTAGAAGATCTCATTCAAGCCGTCACCAAAATTGACCGGCGCCTGCGTGAACGCCGCGCCGAACGCTTTCAGTCCTCTCGCCCCAGTTGGATGATGCCCAAACCCGGTCTTGGTCCTGCCCAATCCTCTCTTCACGCTCCATCTGGGGGCACCCCCGGAGTCGAACCCATGCAGCTAGGTCTTGTCCGTGCTCCTTTGACCCCAGAAGAGCGTCTACGTAGGCGTCAGGGCAACTTGTGCCTCTACTGTGGAAACTCCGGTCACTTCCTCCGGTCCTGCCCCATTAGACCTAGTAAGTCCTCTCACATTCCCAGTTGTAGCTTCCAAGTCTCCGGGTTCTCTCAAACTTACGTTGTCCTCTTTATCTCCCTACAGTTGACGGAAAGGGCGGTCCGCCTCCCGGCCATAATTGATTCCGGGGCCTGCAGCTGCTTCTTGGATTCTGCCCTCGCTGCCAGGCTTCAGTTGCCCCTTGTCCCCAAGAAGCTAGGCCTGCAGGTTCACCTAGCCGATGGATCTCTACCCCGTTCCGGCTTAATCACTCAGGAGACTGTCCCCCTTTCGGTTACCACGGATTCTGGTCATCAAGAGCTCCTCTGTCTGGATATTATTCCTTCTCCCATGTTCCCCATCATCTTGGGGCTCCCCTGGCTACGTACACATGAACCCCTAATCAACTGGCGCACGAAGGAAGTCTCCTTTCCCTCTCAATACTGCACCCAGAATTGCCTCTCCCTCCGCCCTGCTACCTGTTCAGCTTTAGTACCTGTGCCCGAGCACCTTAAACATGTACCACCTGTCTACCTCGAGTTCCAGGATGTCTTTGACAAGCAGCAGGCTGACTGCCTACCCCCTCACCGGCCATATGATTGCCCCATAGACCTCCTACCCGGGGCCGCGGTCCCTTTCGGGCGCATCTTCCCTCTATCTGAAACTGAGTTGAAAACTCTTAAAGTCTACATCGATGAAAACTTAGCCAAGGGTTTCATTCGCCCCTCCTCTTCACCGGCCGGAGCCGGTATCTTCTTCGTTGAAAAGAAAGATGGCTCTCTGAGGCCCTGTATTGATTACCGGGAAATTAATAAGATCACCATTAAAAATCGGTACCCGCTCCCTCTCATCCCCGAATTATTCCAGCGCTTCCGGTCAGCACGAATCTTTTCTAAACTCGACCTCCGCGGGGCCTACAATCTTATAAGGATCAGAGCAGGGGATGAGTGGAAGACCGCTTTTAGGTCGAGATTCGGGCACTACGAGTACCTAGTTATGCCATTCGGGCTTTGCAATGCTCCAGCCACGTTCCAGCATTTGGTCAACGATATTTTCCGTAGGTACCTAGATGACTTCTTGGTGGTCTATCTTGATGACATTCTCATCTTCTCTGCCACTCCCGAGCTCCACCAGACTCATGTCAGACTGGTCCTCACCATCCTTAGGCAACACAGGCTCTACCTTAAGGCGGAAAAATGTGAGTTCGAGAAGTCCATTGTACAATTCTTGGGATTCATCATTTCCACCGATGGAGTCGCTATGGACCCACAAAAAGTTCAAGCCATTCAGGACTGGCCGGCTCCCAAGGACAAGAAGGGAGTTCAGAGATTCATTGGGTTTGCCAACTTTTACCGACGCTTCATCATTGGCTTTTCCTCTATTGTGGCTCCAATCACCCAATTGACCCACCAACACAACCAGTTCCATTGGTCACCCGAGGCCCAGGCAGCCTTCACTCAGTTAAAGTCCCTGTTCTCTTCTGCCCCAATTCTACGGCACCCGGATCCCGAACTACCCTTTGTGCTAGAGGTGGATGCCTCCGAGACGGCCCTTGGGGCCATCCTCTCTCAGCGCCAGGGCGCTAAGGCCCTCCTTCATCCAGTAGCCTTTGCCTCCCGGAAATTGAGCCCTCCGGAGAGGAACTATGATGTGGGTGACAGGGAGTTGCTGGCTATCAAATTTGCCCTTGAAGAATGGCGGTATCTCTTGGAAGGGGCATCTCACCCTGTCATGGTCTGGACCGATCATAAGAACCTGGAATATCTGAGAACAGCCAAACGTCTTCGGCCCAGGCAGGCCAGATGGGCCCTCTTTTTCTCAAGGTTCAACTTTCTCATTGCATACCGGCCGGGTTCCAAGAATGGAAAGGCCGACGCGCTCTCCCGCATGTTTCTTGAAACCCCTCAGGAAACGGAACCTAGCACCATCTTGTCCCACCAAAACTTTCTCTTAGTTACGGAAGGGGATCTCGTGACTGCCATTAAGTCAGCTACCAGGCACCACCCAGTACCCACCGGCCTTTCCTTGATTGAACGCAACGACCTGCTCTGGGCCAAGGAAAAAATTTTCGTCCCTCAGGAAACTAGGCCAATGGTACTCAAGACTTTTCACGATCACAAACTGGCAGGTCACTTTGGGTCCAAGAAAACCACTGAACTCGTCTCCCGTTCGTTCTGGTGGCCGGGTTGGAGACGGGATTGTAAGGACTATGTTGCCTCTTGTATTCCGTGCCAGCGCAGTAAAGGCCCAAGGACCAAATCTTGGGGGCTGTTAAAACCCTTACCTATCCCTGAACGTCCGTGGGCGGAGGTGTCCATGGATTTCATTGTGGAGTTACCTCCTTCTGGGGAATTCACCTCCATCCTTGTCGTTATCGACCGGCTCTCTAAGATGGCCCACTTCATACCTCTGGTTGGCACTCCTTCTGCTTCCACCACGGCTGATGTGTTCTTTAAAGAAATTGTAAGGCTACACGGGGTACCTAAAAGCATTACCTCAGACAGGGGCACGCAATTTACATCGAAATTCTGGAAGGAGTTATGTAGGTCCCTGGAAATTAAGGTCTGCCTCTCCTCCGCATACCATCCCCAAAGCAATGGGCAGACAGAAAGGACTAACCAGACCTTAGAACAGTACCTCCGATGCTTCTGCTCCGATTCTCAAAGCGATTGGTCAACCCTGCTGCCATACGCTGAGTTTGCTTACAATAACTCCATCCACTCCGCTACCCAACAGTCACCTTTCTGGGCAAACTTCGGTTACCATCCCTCCTTCCTCCCTGCATCACCCCCGGAAACTTCTGTCCCGGCAGCCCAGGACCGGGTGAATTTCTTACAAGTCAATTTCCAAAGACTCCAGGAACTAATGCAAAAGGCCCAGGAGGGGTACAGCAAATACTACAACAAGGGCAGGAAGGAGAATCCGGCTTTCAAGGTCGGAGAAAAGGTCTGGCTGTCTTCCTCCAATTTAAAATTGCCTGTTCTCTCCCACAAACTGGGGCCAAGGTTCATCGGCCCATTCAAGATAAAGAGGGTCGTGAACCCTGTGGCTTTTGAACTCGAGCTTCCCCAGAACTATAGAATCCACCCGGTTTTTCACGCCTCTCTACTGAAACCCGTCACTCCCAGCCCTTTTCCGGGCAGAGAGGAACCACCACCACCACCTATCCTGGTCGAAGGCGAAAGGGAGTTTGAAGTAGAGGAAATCCTGAATTGCAGGAAAATGGGCAGGCAGCTTCAGTACCTAATTAAATGGAAGGGCTACCCCCCCGAGGACAATTCCTGGGAACCCTCTAGGAACTTGCACGCTCCACGCTTAATTCGGGCCTTTCACCAGGCTCATCCAGAACTCATGGCCAGCTTGGGTGTCCGGAGGCCACCCCTCGGGGGGGGGGGCACTGTCAGGAGAGCGGCGCCGGACGGACGGCCCGCTCTCTAGTGCGCATGCGCGGGGGCTCGGCGCTCCGGCGCATGCGCACTCGCGGCTCGGCGGTCCGGCGCCGGCGCATGCGCACTAGCGCCCACTTGGCGGCGGTGGCGCGCAATTAGCGTCACTCAGGCGCTTATTTAAAGCTGCATGACGCACAGGCACCTTGCTGGTCTGTCTCTCCAGCTAAGTGCCTGTGCGTCCTGTCCCTACCAGTGATCTCTGACCTTGTCTCTACTGTTGCCGACCCGGATTGTCTGACGTTCCTGTTATCCCCTGTGTTTGACCCCCTGGCTTGCCTTACGGACTTCCTGACATCTCCTGTGTTTGACCCCCTGGCTTGCCTTACGGACTTCCTGATATCTCCTGTGTTTGACCCCCTGGCTTGCCTTACGGACTTCCTGATATCTCCTGTGTTTGACCCCCTGGCTTGCCTTACGGACTTCCTGATATCTCCTGTGTTTGACCCCCTGGCTTGCCTTACGGACTTTGCTGACACCTCCTGTAAAGGATCCTCTGGTTGCCTGCTGGACTTCCTTGTGGTTAACCCTCCGACCAGCCCACGTAACCCCTGCCGGATTCCCCGGTGTTGGCACCTCTGCCGGGCGTTTGGTACCTGCCTCCCTTTCCTGCCTTCTGCCGGCCCCCCGGGCTAGGTCATCCTCATCTCCAGGTCCCCTGCCGGTTTCTGCTCACGTATTGGAGGTGACCTGTGCCTCCTGGTGCCGTCTGTCTCCTGTCCCACCTCCAGGGGCAGACTGCGCTGGGTCGCAAGGGTGAACCGCTCTCGGCATCTCGGCCTCGGTAAGTACCGTTCTGACATATAGTTGCTGAATTTAAGTTAACACAAGGCCTGTAGAGTACAAAACTTACTTATTAAGTATTTACATACAATTTATTGCATTTTTAGCCAAAGTACAGGAGGGTAGCTTGATTGGGCCCAATATTTTATCAAACTAAACCTACCTCTCTGGCAGCTCATGAAGAAAAAATCAAAAGGAGGCTCGAGTCTACCTTCAAATGAAGGGAAGGGAACCAGATCTGTCTTAATGTTGAATAGTATCAAAAAATGACGAAATAATTCTGTGGGTAAATAGAGGGAAAGAGCTCCAGTAAAATTGCAGAGATCTAAATTCATACCACTATACCCCCCGTGATATTAATCCCCCCCTACCTTGTGGCGGAGTCTATAAATCACTAGGGTATGTTGTTCCGGTGATTTGTCTGGCAATGCAGATAACCCCATATGGGGACAAAATTATACCGGCCAGTTCCTGTGAGTTACATATAAGAATATATTACAGTGAGTTTGTTAGGGATTTGCTGAAACAGCAATTTCTCTATATGCCAGAAAATTGTAGTATGTATATTTACCTATTATTCAAGTTCACAGCGTTCCCCGAGCCTCCCAACTTCACCACAGTCTGACATCCTGTCAGACTGGGTTTAAGTAGTCTCCCCCCATGGCGCCAATTGCGCGGCGTGTGACGTCACGCCGCGCTGACGTCACGCGGACGTTTGGCAGGAATTGGTGCAGCGTCTGACGTCCAAGAACCGGAAAACCTCCAATACATGGAACCCTTACGGTTCATGACTGAGGCTTCCCCCGGACATCCTCTGCTGACAGTGGCAAAAAGCCTATGTCAGAGAGGAGTCCGTGAGGGATCGGGTGTAGATTGCCACAACTGCTGGGCATGGCCAGCACCGCAGAGCAAACCCCGATCTGGGTGCATGGGAGTGAATGAACCATCACCAAAATATGGTGGCGGGCAGAGCCCCGCCATGCATCCAGAGAAGTCCATACGGGTCCCCAAAGCCCGAAGCCCTAAGCCATATGGGTCCCCCTGCATGTCGATGTTATATATACCTTTTGGGGACCAGGACTGCTGCCGATCTGTCCAGGCAATTAAATAAAAACAGAGAAAAAGGGAGGGGGAAAGAATAAAAATAAATATAAAAAGAAAAAGAAAAGGAGAAAGAAAAAGAGAAACCATAAAGTGGAAAAGAGAAGAAAATATTGAACAGGACAACTCATATACACATGTTCAGTACAGAAATTTATACTTTTAATTATGACATCAACATACATTAGAACAACAGTGTGCCCCAGAGTTGGGCCACTGTGATTCCATCTTTGAGTGTAAATGTATATGATCATTTAAACAATGCAAAAATATAAACAAAGTTATAAATAGTTCTACCCCTGCGCAGAGGGGAGAATTTAAAGGGCGAGCACACCCTGGGTCCGGTTGGGGGAGCCGAGCAGAGCCCCTCAAAAGAATGAAAAACAAGGGGACCCCTACACTCTATCAGCTCCCGACTCCAGACCTAAGCACAACAAAGGGGGGGAGAAAGAAAGAGGGGGCACACGATTTTTGAACAGTAAAAAAAGAAGTCAAACAGAGTTGGATCTCTATTTGAAAAAAATCCCCCATATGTACGGAAGCAGGGGGGAGTTTTATAGTTAAAGGAAGGGTTTAAAGCTGATCCCCTCATTGAGACCCGGATATTGGGTCGCTTTTAATAAATAGATCCATCTGGTTTCGATTTGCAATAGTTTCTTATCTAGATCGCCCCCCGTTCTTGTTGGGGTAAGTGTTCAAGGCTAAAAAAGCCAACATAGTCAAGATTAAACTTATGATATAAACCTACATGACGGCTAATGGGTGTCTCCATTTTGTGCTTGGAGATGAGGGATACATGGTCTCTTATGCGGCAAAAAAGTGGGCGTTTGGTTTTCCCCACATAAAATGCTCCACATAAGCATTTCATCAAATATACTGATCCCACGGATTGACAGTTTGTTCGATATTTTGGAGTCCAAGTTTTTCCATCTGGTAAGTCTATGCTTTTGCCCTCTAAAATGAAACGACAAAAATTGCATTTACCGCAACTGTATGTTCCTGGGGTCTGTTTAGTGTTTTTCTGCTCATTTGTGTAATGACTGCTCACAAGTGTATCATGCAAGGAGTGTGATCTTCTATATGTGATTTTGGGATATGGTTTAATATACTTTGAGATTTTTTGATCAGTGGATAAAAGGTACCAGAACTTTTTATATATGTTGCGTACCTTATTGTGTTGTCTGTTGTATTTGGTAATGATGCATGTACTTTCCTGAGTCTTCGCTCGTCTAGGTTTATAGAGCAAAAGCTGTCTCTTGCCCACCACCTGATTGTAGGCCCTCCGCAGGCATGTTTTGCTGTATCCTCTCAGGAGGAGGCGGTCACGTAAAAGGTTTGCCTCCCGCTGAAAGTCAGCAAAATGTGTACAATTACGCTTGATTCGTAGGAACTGGCTGTAGGGGATACTCCTAATCAATTTTTCAGGATGTGAGCTGCTAGCGTGCAACATACTGTTGCCTGCTGAGGCTTTTCTATAAAGGGTGGAACATAATGTTCCTTTCTCGTCAACATAAAGTTCCACGTCTAAAAAGGTAATCCTTTTCTGATCATAGTTAAAAGTAAATTTCAAATTGTATTCATTAATTTGTAGTTCATCAAGAAAAACCGTGAGGTCCTCCTTAGATCCTGACCATATCATGAGGACGTCATCAATGTAACGGCTCCATGATATTATTTTGCTGATAGACTCAATCCCACTCTCATCCGAAAACAGGTCTCGCTCCCACCCCCCCAGGTACAGGTTCGCATATGAGGGCGCACATTTTGCCCCCATAGCGACGCCCTGCACCTGGAGGTAGTGGGAGCGCTTGAACACAAATATATTGTGCGTCAGAATGAAGCTGAGAAGCTCCAACACAAACTCATTGTACTTCCATGAATCAATATCTCTTTCCATCAGGAACTCACCTATCACCTCGACACCTTTTTTGTGTGGTATCGAGTTATAGAGAGCCTCTATGTCAATGGCCACCAGCCACGCATTTGTGGGTATCTGTAGGCCATCTGTGCTTTTTAAAAGTTCTATGTTATCTTTGACGTATGAGAATAAACACTTAACATGTGGGTACAAATACTCATCGACCAATTGGCTGGCTTTTTCTGTTAGGGATCCACAGCCTGAAATTATGGGACGGCCTGGTGGGGACGTTAAGCTCTTGTGTACCTTTGGCAAGGCATAAAAGGTTGGGGTGGTAAATGTAGTCATGTCTAGAAAATCAAAAGTTTTGGCATCTATGGTGCCATTCAGACGGGCCTTCATTATTAGCCCTCTGTATTTGTTCATATAGTAGTTTACATGTGAAGCTGGAACCGTTCTGTACCATACCTTGTTTGATATAATATCTAAACACATCTTTTCGTACTTCTCTATATCCAATATGACCAAATTCCCACCCTTATCGGATGGTTTGATTACAATATTGCTGTTTGATTTCAAATTATGTAACGCTTCTTTTAGGTCTTTTGGAAGATTGGTCAGGGGTCCACCCTTCCAACTGGTGGATTCTATTTCCTTTGTGACTTGTATCACAAAGGCCCAAATGTTGGAATTGCCTTGCAGAATAGGGAAAGATTTCGATTTAGGCTTGTAGGTTTTAGGGGTACCAAAAGTTGGCGCACAGGATCCAGAGGGACCCGTGGGGCGCAAGCAGGGGGGAGGAAAAGTAACCCCCAGTTGGATGAGAGAGGGGGGAGAGTTGGTAAAAGTCCAACCCTCTTCCTCCGGATTGCTCTCGTCCCACAGGTCCATCAGGTCCTGTAGGGCCCGAAGGTCCTCAAAGGTAATGCCCTCCATGTTGCGTTGTTCTGTTCGCCAAGTGGGGCATTGGATGATGTTTTGTCGTAAATGACCTTATACATCAGGCGACGTGCAAACAGATGAAGGTCTTTGACCAACTCGAATCTGTCTGCATCTTCGTCTGGGCAGAATGTGAGACCTAGTTGCAATACTTTGGCCTCATTGTCCGAAAGTGGATATGAGGATAAATTTATAATGTCGAATTTGTCCCGACTCTCCAGAATTGGGGGGTCGGGACCAATTATTTTAAAGGCTGATTAGATTTTTTCATTGGAGTGGTTGTCGGTAAACTGCGTTTGCGATCACTAGAAGTACTAGAAAAAATGGGAGCCGTTTTGACATCTATGTGGGGTGGTGGTCCCTGTGCGGTTCCCTGTAGGGGAGGTCCCGCCACCAGGGAGATGGAATCAATGTTCCTAGTGGGAGTAGTTAATGACACTAAAGAATGGTTCAAGGTGCTATTTGACAAGGTCGTATTAAGGGTAGTACTATTTTTGCTCTGTTGAGAGCGTATTTTCTTGTCCTTACTGTTTATTTTATCTGATCGTGGTCGGCTTTGTGAGCTAGTTTCACTGTCCTTCTTCCTTTTACGGATAGCTCCTTCCTGTTGTGATTTGTCTTTACGTAAAACTATAGGTGCAAACGATGTTGAGGAAATGGATGAAGTATCCAATTCCCCAAGATCCAAGTTGAGTGGTTGTAAGCCCTGATTGAGATTTACCCTTCTTGGGGGATATTTGTTTGGTTGGTTCCACTTATATGCTTGTTCATAAGCGTATGCTTTCTTATCCCGTTGATATTTATTTTCCTTTGATTTGATTATGCCTGTAGCGTATTTTGTTAGGTGGTCCCTAAGTTTTTTATCTTTTTCTATAAAACTGGCATGAGGTCCCAAATTGGCATGCTCCGCCTGCCACTTGAGGATCTCAAGATCCAGTTCAGCAATATCACTGTCATATTGTTCACTGAGAATCTGCATCATCTGCAGAGAACAAGTCTGCAGGTTCTCTTCCCAAATTTTTTTGATATTTGGTTCTATTTTCTTGATATTCGGGAAGATTTGTATACGAAGTCCCCAAGGTACTATCATATTCAATCTGTTTTATCAAAAAATTCCTTATGCCAAAAGAGGCAAGTCTTTTTCTCTACCATCCGCTGAAGACCAGAAAAATATGTACTCACATCCGCCTCACTGATGTCTTCCTTAGAGCGAAAGAGGTTAACGTCCGTCACAAAGCCCGCCCAGGCTTGACCACAGTAATCTGTCATAATGATAAATGTTGTTACACTTACCCACTTGTTTCCTCCCTTTGTGGGTGTAAATCACCTGAAGTGCAAAAGTAGGCCTACGGGATAGAGTGTCAGAGCGTGCCCAGCTCAGTCCTACCCGTGTACCCAGAGTGTGCTCGTCATAAAGGATATACAGAAAAACAAATATTTAGCGATTAGTAACAATATTTTACAACATATTTAGCATTACTAACATTCATATTTTACAAAGGAACACACTCCAGTCAAATTGAGACTATAGAGGTGTTGGTTTATAATTTAATTAATCTAAAGATGGAAAACAGACATAGCTAACGAAGAAGGTATCATGGGTGTTTTGACCACCCTGGGTATAGAAATTTTGAAAGCTCGTTAGACTGGAGTGTTTTCCAAGGGTTACTTATATGCATTGTACCATCATCCCAACTTAATTATAGAGAATAAAGAGATATTGGAGATACGGGACTGTCAAGGGTACATAATCACAACCGTGTGCATATATGATAAAAAATAGTTATTTTATTAACATAAGAGATAAAAGAATATATTTTGTGACTTTGTGTACAACAGTACAGATATTGTAGTTCAAGGGTTATGCATACATTCCCAATTAGAACACAACATATTATTATACTGAGAGTACATAAGTCATGATACTTGTCCATTAGTTCTCAACATGTTTCGCAGGGTAGGCTTCTTCAGGAGACAAGCATAAGGTACAAGTGAAATGGAAAAAGTTTTTGAAGGTATTTTCTTGTTCTAAGGTATGCATATGAGAAAAAAACACATGGTTTAGTATATAGAAAGAACAAAATTATTTATTAACAATTGAGCTGTATGGACATATAGTGATAGTTGCGTCGAAATAGGGTCCCCAAGTATATGTGCGACCTCTTACCTCCAATATCAGAGAGTCTGCACATTCCCAGAGAATCAAAGAAGGGCTGGGACAGATTCGCAACAGAGTGTCCTCCAAGTGGGTCCACACAGGGCTATATTCACTCCCCTAAGTCAATAGTTTTGTAGAGCCACCTTTTGTGGCTATCGCTGCTCCAAGTCGCTTTGGATAAGTCTCTATGACCTTGCCACATCTTACCACTGTGATTTTTGCCTATTTCTCCTTGCAAAACTGTTCCAGCTCCTTCAAGTTGGATGGTTTGCGCTTGTGAACAGCAATCTTTAAGCCTGATCACAGATTTTCTATTGGATTGAGGTCTGGGCTTTGACTAGGCCATTCCAACACATTTACATGTTTCCCATTAAAGTGATTGTAGGGGGTTCGTTTTTTTTTTTTTTATAACAAACATATCATACTTACCTCCACTGTGCAGCTCTCTATGCACAGAGTGGCCCCAAACCTCTTCTTCTGGGGTCCCCCGGTGGCTCTTGCTGGTCTTCTCCACATCAGATAACCCCCTAGGAGAACACTCTCTCTCTCTCCTGAGTCCAGCATTCGGCGTCCAGAGCCACCAAATGTATGACTCGGCCTGGTACCTGTATCATTGGATTTGATTGACAGCAGCAAGAGCCAATGGCTGCGCTGCTATTAATCTATCCAATCAAGAGCTGAGAACCCCCGGGCAGAGACAGCGCGTCCCCGCCGGGCAAAAGCACTGGCAACTAGGCTGAAAGGGCTCATTCAGGGACTGGTCCATCCAGAACCAGGCAGGGTTTATACCCAACAGATCCACTAGCATAAACATCAGAAGGACCTTTCTAAATTTACAATCCCCAGTAAAAAATAAGGGGGCAAGAGCGATACTGTCACTGGATGTGACAAAAGCTTTTGACACCATAGAATGGCAGTATATTTGGAAAGTGTTGGAAAAATTTGGATTCGGCCCTTCATTGATCGGCTGGATCAAATTGCTCTATGACGAACCCACAGCAAGATTAAAAATTAACAACAAATTGTCAGATAGGATATCATTGGAAAGGGGTACAAGGCAAGGATGCCCATTATCTCCATTGCTTTTTGCCTTGGCCATGGAGCCACTGGCTACTGCCATAAGAAGGTGTATTGAGATAAAGGGATTTCAGAGGAGCTCAGGAGAGGAAAAAAATTGCGTTATACGCGGATGATATCCTCCTGTTCCTGGGAGATACGGGCCAGTCTTTGGTCAAGGCAATGAGCCTGGTGGAGATATTCGGCAGTTTCTCGGGGCTGGAGATTAATTGGTCCAAATCAGAGTTAATGCCGATAGACTTACAAGGGGAAATAAGATTACCAGGGATCCCTCAGTTGGCAGTGGTAGATGCCTTAAAGTACCTAGGGATAGTCATTACGATAGATCCTAACCAATACATAGAAAAAAATCTTCTCCCTCTCCTAAAAAAATTTAGGGAAAAAATCGATATCTGGAAGCGATTACCTCTGTCGGCGGCAGGTAGATGCAGCCTGATAAAAATGATATGGCTGCCTCAACTGCTGTACGTATTACACAACGCATCGCTGTGGAACGTTAAAAAATGGTTCAACAAGATTGAAAGTTTATTTAGAGAACTGATATGGAAGGGGGGACAATCCAGGATAAGTTTACGTACACTACAATTACCTGTAGGGGAGGGGGGAGTGGCACTTCCTAACCCGGAGCATTACTACTGGGCGGCACAACTGCAGCAACTGGCGGGGTGTGGGGAGGAGAATGGAGGTACTCCGAACGGGAAAATTCTGATGACAGACAATACGCATGACTCATTAGCAGAGGCATTGGAAGCAGATTTTTTCCCTTGTAGGTATCCGTCAATTCGGATGCTAACAAGGATATGGAATGCAACCAAAAGAGCACTGAATTACAATGGGTGGAATGAATTCTCGCCTATATGGAATAACAATAATCTGCAAGAGACACTCTTGATAGGTAGAAATAAAGAATGGGTACGGCGTGGAATAAAAAGATTGAACCAACTCTATGTGGGAAATAACCTCAAGACATTCGTAGACCTGAAAATGGAATTCAAAATACCCCAGAGTACACACTACACGTATCTCCAAATAGTGCACGCCTTGAGATCCCTAGATGTCAGGGAACAGGGGACCTCCTACGCATGGTATGGAGATGCCCGAAACTTTTTCGCTATTGGGAGGAGGTGACCCAGACTCTGAGGGAAAGATTTTCCACGGGGCTGGTAAACGAGGCGATGGTGTGTATTCTGGGGTATAGGCAGGAGCAAGGGGAAAAGAAGAGCATTACGGTGGCCATTTTGAGGAGTCTGTTCCAAGCGAGGAAGATGATCACACTGAGGTGGCAATCAAGGCATCCACCGACAGTTGAGAACTGGGTAGAAAGTGTAAACGAAACGCTTACCAAAGAAAGAGTAGCCTACATGAAAAGAGGAAATCGTACAGAGTTCGAGAAAATGTGGAGACCATGGTTGTCAAAGAGCTAAGATAAAGTACCAGAAAATAGGGCTGGGCGCAAAAAGAGGGGGGGGGGGGTCGGAGAGGTAGATAGCAAACGAGGGTAGACAGAAGGAGATTAATAAGGTAAAGGAAAGGGGGTAACAACAGACAGGACTAACTACTGTATAGGCTTGCTATATATAATGTAAATGCAAATGTCTGTAAGTTAAAAAACTGTTTAATAAAAATCAAAGTTAAAAAAAAAAAGAAGGGCAGGAGGCATCTCAAGAAGCAGGAAACTCTTAAGGGTCGCAGGAGCATTCTTTGGCGGAAGAATCGGGAGCACCACAAGAGAGCAACCAAGCAGAAGCTTCAGTGTACACGGAGGAGCCAGCTGGGCCTAGCCGGCTTTGAAGCCAGCATACGAGCAGACCACCACGAGAAAGGCATGGTCAGAACTTCGACCTTGTTGAACACCTGAACAAAAAATTATTGATCTTGAGTCCGAAGATTGTGGATTTGGTATAATGGTTGTGGGCATCCTAAAAAAAAAAGGAAGAGCGTAAGAACAATGTGAAGAAGGCCGTGATGGACCTCCTTGATGCCAGTCTGTGCGATGAGCCAGCAATTGCCTCCTCACCTATCTTTGGACCACCACCACCATACGGTCCCTACTATTCATACCCAACCCCTCCACCACCCAGAACCCACCCCTACTCGCTTCTGCCCATACTCTGATAAGTATGGTAATGTGATAAATCCTGCACATCCACCGATCCCATATCCATCTCCAATTCCATCGGCGCACCAGGGTAACCCAAGATTTTTTCATGAATCAAAAATTTTCCAGCAACACCGTCCCAGAGGCCTTCCACCAGCACTGCAACCTCCCATTTTGAATATGAACCAATATACGAACAATTGTAATTTTACAAAAAATTATCCTTTTTTCTTTTTTAAGATGTACCATAATATTAAAATGTTGGTGTTTTTCAAAATGTAAAAAAAATAAAAATAAAAAAAGATATCACAAAACCTACTTTGCTTCTGTCCGTGGTAAACGCCTGGGGCAGCATCTCAAAACATATCTCAACCTGGTTGAGAAACCCTCTACATTGAACTTGATCGCCCCCAAATCACTGGGGAAGCAGAGCGGAACCAGACATACCTCTTATAGAGGTAATACTCAAGGCGGGTGCCTGCACAGAGACTGGCGCAGCAGCAGGGATGGCCTGCAACTTAAGTTGTACCGGAACAGCCACAGTGGGAGATTCCAGGTGAGCCGTGCGACTCAGGAGCGTTTGTAATGCCATGGCATACTGATCTTGCTCATCCAATCTGGAAAAAATATTACCAACAAGTGGATTGACTGTATCTTCTGAATTCATGGCCTTCGCCTACTGTCAGAAACCATGAAATCAGACCGGAGCAGAAGTACAGTTAAACCACACTTGTTTAATAATAAAAGTAGATAGAGCAAACATAGTCAAAACATAGCCAGAGTTCAGGAACCAGAACGGGTAGTCAGACAAGCCAAACGTCAGGGAGCCAGAGATGAGCGTAGTAAAACAGCAAGCAGGATCTGCAGCCAGAAGGGATGTCAGCCAAGCAAGTCTTTTAACAGGAATGCAAGAGAGCGTCTCTGTGATGTTGACTAAGGCGAAGACAGAGCTCCTCTGGACTTGACGGCTTAAGTAGACAGAACTGATGAGCAAGATATCATAAACAGCTGAGTAATTGTGGAGGGATAGGAGCTGGCAATTAGTCAACAGCTGAGCAGCCAGCTCAGAGAAGGAAGGGCTGAGCCCAGCCCTGACACTGATAAGGCTGCATTTATGGGCACTGACCCTTGTTTTGCTTCAAAATTCTTTATTTACCTTTTTTTTTCCTGAAACTTCCCTTTTAAAATTAAGGTGCGTGTTATAGACCTGTGCATGTTGAATGCCGTTGAATACATGTACATCATTTCACCATAAGTGTCCTGTTGAAAATATAAAATTTTATGAGTATAAAGAATGAAAGACGATGGAAATTGTCTACAAGATTATTATAATAAACCAAGTATAAATGGGAGATGCCTAAATATGAGTTAAATTTTGTCCTGTACTGAAGGGAACAGCGTGCTATATAATTACATGTAAATCTTAACCTATGTTTTCAAAAAGTCATATATCGGTACTGTGTAATGATGTGGTGGATTCAGAAAAAGGTACTGTAAATATATGAATATGGTGGTAAAGTCGTGTAAAAGATGAATGGGTTATAGGTCTGAGTGGACCTCAAGATCCTTGTTTAAGCCACTATAGCGTCTATAGTGTAAATCCAGTACATTTCCCTGGCGCAGAGGCACCAAATGCGTTCTGCTCTGGGGAGGCTCGTGGAGATACAGTGCCTCGCAAAAGTATTCACCCCTTGGCATTTTTCATGTTTTGTTGCCTCTCAACCTGTATTTAACATGGATTGTTTGAGGATATGCATCATTTAATTTACAGAACATGCCCACAACTTTGAAGATGATTTTTTTTTTATTGTGAAGCAAGCAACAAATGGGATAAAATAACATAAAAAGTCAATGTGCATAATTATTCACTCCCCTAAAGTCAATAGTTTTGTAGAGCCACCTTTTGCGGCTATCGCTGCTCCAAGTCGCTTTGGATAAGTCTCTATGACCTTGCCACATCTTACCACTGTGATTTTTGCCTATTTCTCCTTGCAAAACTGTTCCAGCTCCTTCAAGTTGGATGGTTTGCGCTTGTGAACAGCAATCTTTAAGCCTGATCACAGATTTTCTATTGGATTGAGGTCTGGGCTTTGACTAGGCCATTCCAACACATTTACATGTTTCCCATTAAAGTGATTGTAGGGGGTTCGTTTTTTTTTTTTTTTTATAACAAACATATCATACTTACCTCCACTGTGCAGCTCATTATGCACAGAGTGGCCCCAAACCTCTTCTTCTGGGGTCCCCCGGTGGCTCTTGCTGGTCTTCTCCACATCAGATAACCCCCTAGGAGAACACTCTCTCGAGGGGGTTACCTTGCGGGCGTGCTCCCGAGTCCAGCATTCTGCGTCCAGAGCCACCAAATGTATGACTCGGCCTGGTACCTGTATCATTGGATTTGATTGACAGCAGCAAGAGCCAATGGCTGCGCTGCTATTAATCTATCCAATCAAGAACTGAGAACCCCCGGGCAGAGACAGCACGTCCCCGCCGGGTCAAGTTCCAGGGCTCAGGTAAGTAAAACGGGGGGGGGGGGAGCTGGGGGGCCGGTCACTGCTAGGTGTTTTTTCACCTTAATGCATAGGATGTATTAAGGTGAAAAAACATGAAGGTTTAAAACCCATCTAAACTCAAGTGTTGCTTTAGCAGTGTGTTTTGGGGTTATTGTCCTGATGAAAGGTGAACCTCCATCCTAGCCTCAAATCACACACAGAGTGGTCCAGGTTTTGCTCAAGAATATCCCTGTATTTAGCATCATCCATCTTTCCCTCAACTCTGACCAGTTTCCCAGTCCCGACTGCTGATAAACATCCCCACAGCATGATGCTGCCACCACCATGTTTCACTGGGTGTGGACGGTGTTCTTTGGGTGATGTAATGTGTTGGGTTTGCGCCAGGCATAGCGTTTACTTTGGCCAAAAAGTTCAATGTTCGTTTTATCAGACCAGAGTACTTTCCGCCATGCATTTTGGTAGTCTCCCACATGCCTTTTTGCAAACACAAAATGTGCCATTTTGTTTTTTGCTGAAAGTAATGGCTTTCTTCTGGCCACTCTGCCATAAAACCCAACTCTATGGAGTGTATGGCTTATTGTCGTCATATGTACAGATACTCCAGTCTCTGCTGTGGAACTCTGCAGCTTCTCCAGGGTTACCTTAGGTCTCTGTGCTGCCTCTCTGATTAATGCCCTCCTTGCCCGGTCCATGAGTTTTGGTGCAGCCGTCTCTTGGCAGGTTTGCTGTTGTGCCATGTTCTTTCCATTTGGTTATAATAGATTTTATGGTGCTTCTAGGGATCGTCAAAGATTTGGATATTTTTTTATAACCTAACCCTGACTTGTACTTCTCAACAACGTTGTCCCTTACTTGTTTGGAGAGTTTCTTGGTCTTCATGGCTGTGTTTGGTTAGTGGTGCCTCTTGCTTAGGTGTTGCAGCCTCTGGGGCCTTTCAAAAAGGTGTTTTATATGTAATGACAGATCATGTGACACTTAGATTACACACAGGTGGACATCATTTCAATAATTATGTGACTTCTGAAGGTAATTGGTTGCACCAGAGCTTTTTATGGGCTTCATAACAAAGGGGGTGAATACATACCCACATGGCAATTATCATTTTTTTATTTCTGAAAAATAGTTTTATGTATATATTTTTCAAATTTTACTTTACCAGACTATTGTGTTCTGAGCCATCACATATAATTCAGATAAAAAAAAATGAACTAAAGGCTGTATTGTAACAAAATAGGTAACACGCCAAGGGGGTATGAATACTTTTGCAAGGCACTGTACTTTCTATGACCCAAACCTGAAGGCCAGCTGATGATTTTTGATGGAAATCGGCAAAGTGTTTTGGAACGATGTGTTTACCTTTTCCTTCCTTGGCAGATCGTCTATGTTCACCAAACCTTTTTCTGATGGTTCTGATAGTCCGGCCCACTTAAAGTAGGCCGCAGGGACAGGACAGGCAGTATATCACAAACTCTGTAGAGCAATTGTAGAAATCATCAAGTATGTATGTCTTGCCTTTGGTGGTGAAATGTTTCTGACCATGTTGCACATGTTTACAGATAAGGCAGTTGATCTTGCGACATTGGAACATGCCCTTGATGAACCAGTAAGTGAGAGCGAGATGCAGGAGCGTTTTCTGTGATTTCATTTTATTTGAGTGATTTTTATTTTTTAGATTACAAGCCTATCTGTATGAGGTCTTGGTCTTATCTCTGATGGAGGACTTTAAATAGGGATATTTTTAAAGTATCCCCCAATGTTTCTGGAAAATGTGTTCCATTTTTGTGGGGTGTACTTGGAATTGTGTTGTGAATCTCAAAGGTTGAGATGTATTGTTGGTCTTGATTCCGGTGTGGGTTGTATTATGACCATGGAGGTAAAACTGAAAAGTTTCCTCTACCAATGGTGATGGGTATTCTTTCTTTTCAAGTTTTTGTTTTAGAAGGTTCCCTTGTGAAGTATAATCTTCATCTAAGTCCGCAAAATTGACTCTTTGGGATGTTGGCGGTCTACCATGGCAAAGTGGAGGTAGGAGTTTCCAGAGGTGGGCTTGATGTAATTCTTGGCATAGATGGTGATGTCTGTGTGACAGCTCAAGGTCCAAAAAGGCTAGACAGTGTTTCACAAACAGAGGTGAATGACAAGCCTATATTGTTGGAGTTGCAGGTGACCAAAGACTCTACAAGAGTCCTTGGACCGCCCCAAATTACTACAATGTCATCAATATAATGTCTGTAATAGACACTATTCGGTGAGAAGTTGGCACCCATAGCTGTGCCCTGGGTTTGAAGGTAGAACTTGGCATTGAACTGAAAGTAGTTGTGCGTAAGGCAAAACTTTGTGACATCCAAAATTAACTGGGCCTTTTTCATATTCATATAAGTGTATCCTAAGAGAGAAAAAAATGTACTGCTCTGAGTCCCACTTCATGGGGTATTGACGTGTATAGAGAAGCACTGTCGAGAGACATCCATTTATCCCAGGGATACATTTTCAGATTTTCTAGGACATGGATGCTGTCTTGGATATAGGCTGGTAATTGTTGGGCCAAGGGTTGCAGGAAATAATCAATGTAGATGGAGAAGAAATTGGTGATGTTTCCCATGGCTGCCACTATTGGATGTCCTGGAGGATGTAGAATTCTTGTGAATTTTTGGCAAATAAAAGATAAAAATATGGTGTAGTATAACTTCCTAAAGAGAAAGGTTTCTTTTTTGGTGATAATGCCTTCATCCAATGCTGTGTTGACCAGTAGTTGCGCTTCTTCGCAATAACGTGAAAGTTATTTTGTCTGCTGGTATTTGCATCAGTGGATAACTGATTAAGGGCCTGTGTTTCTTGCATGGTGAGATTAGAGTGGGTTGGATGTAGAGCTATGGAAGAGTTACACATCCCTTGTAGATCTGTAGATCTACTTGGTAAAAGCTCTGAATGTAGGGTCCCTTGACATGTATCGGGTTAAAGGATGACTTGGGATAAAAAATTTGTATGTTGTACTGGGGGAGAGGTGGGAGGATGTTGAGTGAGTGCCAACAACATATAATACTCATCTTCATCCAGATCTGTATAGAGATCTTCAAAATGGGCTACGCAGACTGTATCAAGAGAATCCAAATTCTGAGTATCCTCAAAGATTTTATCAACAGCTGATTGAATAATAAACTCGCTTTGGCCACCTGTATATTGTAAAAGGATACATCACCATTGGTAGAGGAAGCTTTTCAGTTTTACCTCCATGGCCATAATGCAACTCACGCTGGAATCAAGACCAATAATGCACTTCAACCTTTGAGATTCACAACGCAATTGCATGTACACCACAAAAGAATGGAACAAATATTCCAGAAACATTGGAGTATACTTCAAAAAGATCCCCATTTGAAGTCCTCCATCACAGATAAGCCCAAGATCCCATACAGACAGGCTCGTAATATATAAAGTAAAATCGCTCCAAGTAAAATGAAATCGCAGAAAATTACCCTGAAAACCAGCTCTAATTTTCTGGTCTATCAAGGTCATGCTCCAGTGTTGCAAGATCAACTGCCTTATGGGCAAACATGTGCAACATTACCAGAAACATTTCACCATCAAAGGCAAGGCATACATACTTGATAATTTCTACAATTGCCCTAGAGAGTTCACCTGTCCTGTCCCTGCGGCCTACTTTGTGGGCTGGACCATCAGAACCATCAGAAAAAGGTTTGGTGAACATAGATGATCCGTTGAGGAAGGAAAAGATAAACTCAGCGTTCCAAAACACTTCGACGAATTTCCATCAAAAATCATCAGCTTACCGTGGGTCATAATTATATAGCACACCATTCCATTCAGTACAGAAAAAAATTTAACTCATATTCAGGCATCTCTCCCATTTATACTTGGTTTATTATAAGCTTGTAAACAATTTCCATTGTCTTTCATTCCTTATACTCATGAACTTATGTTTTATATTTATATTTATTTTCATCAGGACCCTTCTGGTCAAATTATGAAATTGATCTTCTCCAGTAAGTAACATGTATGGTTATTTCTGCTAAGGTTTACATTTCTAGTGTGGTCACTAGATGGCGCTTGATAACTAGTCTTGCTCCATAATAATTTGCAATCCCCATACAGCTTATAAATACTATGTATCTTTCTTATTTCTCTATATGCCCTCTATGTGTGTTTCCTTATATGCCTATCATGTTCATCCCTATGTCTATTTTTTTTTCTTTGCCTTAATGTGTTATTTTGAATGATGTGTGTCTGTACCATGAAAACAGCATGTTGGGTAATTTAGGCTATGTCCTCCCTTGGGAGAGGCATAAAAGCAGCCCGACACAAACCTGGCTGCATCTCAAACCTGGGGATCGAGCACTCATACTCCGAACGCGTTCCTGCTGGTCTCTCTTCCCCACGTCCACGGATGGGAGGAACCGCTACATAGACTTGGAGCCCTGGGACCCACCAGAGCGGCCGAACTGGCCGGCAGCATCCGAAACCTGATGGCTATCCGGATTGGGATGACATAGAGAGACCCTATATGTGATATGCCTACTCTTACTCCATTTTTGTGAGTTGCCAATTTGTCTTTTAATAAATTATGTTTTATTACTAATCGACTACACTCAGATAGCGCTGCTTTGTTTTTCCTGCCCGTGAAACAGCGGCAAACTTGAGTAACCCATATTTTTAATAGACAAAGTTTTGAAAGCCCTTACAGGCTATTCGTTTACAGTTTACCATGAATACCTGGCCTATAATTATTGTTCTCACTCAGGCGTGCACAGTGAAATGTAACATGGGTAGCCTAATTTACATTTTTGTGTGTCCCTAACGCATGCATTTACATTCGTGTGAGTATGTGGCAGTGGGGTGGGGGCTCAAAAAATGTATTTATTTTTTTTTGAGGGGGGGGAGGGGGTTAGGTGCTTGGGTGGAACTTACAATTTTAACATTTTTACTTACACCTCCCATGGCTTTAGCTTGTGGCAGTAAATAGGTAAATGGGGCATACATTCATAAGATAGATGAATAATTCTACTCCTTTACAAAGCGCTGGTTCAGCCTCATCTTAAATATAAAGTTCAGTTTTGGTAACTAATCCTCAAGAAAGATTTCTAAAATGTTTTAAATGTCTTCCTCACGAAGCAGAATATACAGGGCTATGGGAATCCATTTGAACAGTGTGCAGCAGCTAAGGTCCCTGGTGTGGTGAATGAGGCCATGTGCTAAAATGTGACAGAAAGTGTGATCCCAGGGAGGGAGTGTGCTGCTTGCTATAAAATGGCTTGGCAGGGAAGCTGAGGCATGGTCTAGCATATGTATACACTACAGCAGGGGTCTTAAACTGGTGGCCTTCCAGTTCAAACTACAAGTCCCATGAGGCATTGCAAGACTGGTCCTCTTTCTGGTTTCAGACAAGTTGCCAAAATAATGGAAAGAAAGTTGACGGAAGTATTCATTTAAGAGATCCACCACAAGTTCAGCTGGCAGCAAACTCCCACCCAGAGCCCTTACAATAGCAGTGGTGAACTCAGACCTTTATTTTATAGGGAGGCACTAGGCTACTAGTCTGTCTAAATCAAACTTTCAGAAACGCAGACGTCCATATGGTCTGCTGTGTCCTTGGTGCCAGTAGATGTGGTTTAGAAGCCTTATCAACGGAAATGGTAGAGAACAACTAAGGGCAAAAATACATATATGATGCAATCTCTCACTAGTATTAATACAGCAGTCTGAGTCCCCCTGTAATATTGTTATATTACCTGCTGAAGTATCAGCAGGTAATACAGTGGCCAGAATGTCTGTCCAAAAGTAGTAGTCAGAGTGTTGAGACAACTGACAGAGGAACTTATAATGGTCAGCCCTTTCCACCCCCCACACCAAAATAAAACAGGAAAAGACATTGTTTTAACTGCCTAAAAGGTGTTAGCTGGTGTTAGGCTCTGTTAGTCACTTACGTAAATCTACAAGTCCATCTAACACTACCCTCATCACTGGTTGATATCGCTGCGGTTCAAGGATGCCCTCCACTGTATCTATAGATAAATTAGCATATCCACTCCAAGGCACAAGGTGTGTAACTGGCTGGATCACTAGGTGAAAATGAAGAAAAAATTTATAAATAAATAAAACCAGTACAGTTGCCACGTCAAAGGTTTTTTAAGCTGTAATGTATAAAATTTATATTTTTGGGTTTAGATACAATTTACCGTATTTTTTGCTCTGTAAGACACACCCACCCCCAAAAATGGGGGAAATGCCTGTGCATCTTATGGAGCGAATATTGACTAGGCCTCCCCCTTTTCATCGCCATTACATGGCTGTCTTAACAAGCGGGCACATGGGACCCCACCAGGGCCAGTCAGATCTAGGGGGGAACTGCTGGAACTGCTAGGAAGTGCTTTGTTAGCAGTGACGCGGTGCGCACCTGCTGCCTGCAGTCTTTTAAGTTGTGGCTTATTGCTGGTGTTAGCTGCACGACCTGCCTTCTGGCCGGGAGTCCCAGGAGTTTGTGGCTGGGAGCAGGTGCACTGTGCTGTGCTGTTCCATTTAGGCTGGGTTCACGCTATTTCTAATTAGATGCAGGTTCTCCGCAATAGCAGACGATTTTGACCAGCTTTCTATGTAGCCGGTTCACATATCTGCGCTGCTCCGGTGCGAATTTCGTCTGTTTCAGGTCCAAATTCAGCCCAAAATGTGGGCTGAAATCGGACCTGAAACGGTGAATGGGGACGCACTGAACTCCTGCTGTGAGCCGCATGCGAAGATGCCGAGCCCGCCAGGATATCGGAACGGCGCTGCGCTAATCACAGGCAGTGAGACATTTCGCGATCTCTGCAGCTGCACATCGGGACAATGTCTCACTGCTTGTGATTAGCGCATCGCCGTGCCGACTTCCTGGCGAGCTCTGCACGTGGAGTGTGCGAACATGCCTGAGGCCATCCTTACTGAACAGGCCAGTGACTCTGCTCCTCCTCCTGATGATCCATCTTTATCCCTGCTGTGCCTGCCCTGTCAGCCCCACCCATACTCCACTCCCTGCTGCGCAAACAGAGCACTGTGAAAGGACTTTGTGTGTATGTGCAGGACAGATGCCATATTGGAGTACTCACACACTACAGCAAGCACATAGTGTTATATCCTAGCTGGAGAATTGGTGAGTGTGTCTAAACCCCCAGCCCCCATTTTTTTTTATCCTCCTAAATATTTTTTTTTCTTGTTTCCTCCTCTAAAACCTAGATGCGTCTTAGGGTCAGGTGTGTCTTATGGAGCGAAAAATACAGTAATCAAAAAGCCCACATTGCTGCCATACAGTGTGCCAGACACAAGTCCCTTTTTCTTCTTGCATGTGCACTTAGCGTAGGTTGCCCTCAGGAAACTATAATCTCAAAAAAGTTCCTAGTACAAAGAGAGCTCTGGCTAGTAGTTAAAATGACAGCAGAAAACATTGTGCTTAGAAACTAACGGTTGAAAAATTTACCCCCATGATAAAAAGAATTGGAGTTAGGTCATAAAGCTTCAGTGTCCTTAAATCGTGTCAAAACCCAAAAACAAAGATGTATCTTGTTGCAGCTTAACAATACTGTGGTGGCTTCATTCGTTTTCTTTTATAGTTTTTTTTCCTTTCTTTATTTTCACCTGGTGATCCACCCAGGAACAACCTTCACGTTCTAGGGTGGCTACACTTATGCTCTATTTATAGAGGAGGTACCTTAGGACAGCAGCATTATAAACTGTGGAGAGGGTGGTGTTAGATGGACTAGTAGATTAAGATGGATTTTACATAAAGTGACTAATAATTAAGCCTAGCTTCAGCTAACACTTTTCAAAAAGTTATTTTTTTTTTTTCTTTTGGAATAAAGGTTTTACCAAATGAATAAATGCTGACCATCTGTAAGTGTTAAATGTTCTGTCCAAGAAAAACTAAACCCATTGATTTAACTGTTTCCCAAAACAGTTACATTTAAGGCATACCATGAATGACAACTGTCATAGGTGCTTGTGCTCTCAACCCAACTGTCAAGCCATCAAATGGCTGGTACCATAAGTGCAGAACCATTGCAACTACAAGTCAAAAGGAAACTAAATTGGCAACTTCCTTGGCTGTAAAGCAGGGGTGCCCAACCTTTTGAAGCATGAGGGCCACTTAAGCGACTTGGTAACTTGGTAACGGGCGGATGGCAGGTCCGTGTCCGCTCTGCATATGCCGGATCGGATTGGAGGAAGGACACAAGTCTGTTTACATCTGCCACTCCTTACAGGTGAATGGAGGGTCCAATTGGGTCAGACTGACCATGTGAAAGGGGCCCATGGCTGCTTTCACACTGATGCGCTGCAGTTTACCCACACCGTGGTTGCAACCCAGTGTACCTTTGGCTTTTCTGCACTTTGCAATAGACTGCTATTATATTCTGCAAGTTTGGTGCACTTTCAGAAAGCTCAAACTCGCAGGTAATAACAGAAGTGTATGGCTCAGTGCAGGAAACCCACAGGTGCACTGCTCTGCATCTGGGGAAGCAGCCCAGTAACAGAACAGATATGCCCATATATACACTGGGATTTTAGTAATAAACTGACCTTTAATAACAGTATTCTATTCCATCCCAGAGCGGGAGTTCGCGGGCCACATCAGACGTCTCTGCGGGCCACATGTGGCCCCCGGGCCACTGGTTGGGCACCCCTGCTGTAAAGGATAGGATGGTTTAGTTCCGCTTAAAAAGGAATTTGAAAAATAACAATCTTACTGGCTGGGTCAAGGTGAAAATAAAGGGAAAAAATCCTAAACGGAGCACTAATGCAGCCACCAAATATGAAGACCGGTTAGCTGCAATATATATATATTTATTTTATTAAGGGGTTTCGATTTGTTGTAAGCCTTAAGGAATCAAAGCACAGAAGTCTGTATACAACCTACTTACCACCAAGAGTGAATGCTCAATGACTATCCAGATCTGGGAGTCCTGTTTGACACATGCAGAGCTGGAAGGCCGTACAGTTTGTATATGAACTCAGGGGGTGTAGTATGAGCACTGAGCCTGGAGTTGGCCACTGCAGGTAAATATTCAGATCTGAGTGGGAAGCATGGCGGCCACTGCAGTAAACATCCACATCCAGGGGTCCAGTATGACGCTGACAGTTGGTTGCTGTAGTGAATTTTCAGAATTGGAGGTCTGGTATGACACTGCCAGCAGCTGTTGAAATATTTTAAGCCTCAAAGTCTCAGAGCTGAGGGGAGGTCTTCTACCTCTTTATACCAAGATAAACAGAGCTTGTTCAGTACCAACCTAATCGTTCTTTTCATTCCTCCCAAGACCTCATGCTCTCTAGCTCCCTTGCCACCTCCACCCATGCTTGCCTCCAGGACTTTTCCCAAGCCTCTCCAATCCTATGAAACTCACTACCCCTACCGTCAACTTTTAGACGATTCATTAAAACACCTCTTTAGAGAAGCCTATTCTGCCCCACCTAACAATTGTACTTTTATTTTCTCCATCACCCCCCACAGCTATCACCCATTGTATCACTTGACCCTCCCTCCTAGATTGTAAGCTCTAACGAGTAGGGCCCTTGGATTCCCCCTGTATTAACCACTTCTGGACCGCCGCACACCGATGTACGTCCCTAATTTGGGGACGGATATCATTGTTATGGCAGCAGCTAGCTGCCATAACCCCGGTATCCCCGTGTTCGGCCGGCGGTCCGGTACAAGATAAAAGTGGTCACTGTGGTGGATTCGCCGCAAGATCACCTTTATCTATGGCAGGAGAGGGCCCCCCCCGCGCGCTTACCGGAGCCGTTGGTAGCTGCAGAGACGATGGCGTCTGTCCCCTGGGCTGACATGGAGACAAGTGAGGGTAAGATGGCCCCCATCCGTCTCCATGACACTGCAGGACGGAAGCAAATTCGTAACGTCACTTCCGCCCATAGCTCTTAACCACTTCAGCCCCGGACCAATTGGCAGCCAAAGGACTAGGCCCCTTTTTGCGATTCGGCACTGCGTTGCTTTAACTGACAATTGCGCAGTCGTGCGACGTGGCTCCAAAACAAAATTGGCGTCCTTTTTTTCCCACAAACAGAGCTTTCTTTTGGTGGTATTTGATCGCCCCTGCGGTTTTTATTTTTTGTGCTATAAACAAAAATAGAGCGACAATTTTGAAAAAAATGCAATATCCCCAAAAAATATATAAAACATTTTTTTTTTCCTCAGTTTCGGCCGATACATATTCTTCTACATATTTTTGGTAAAAAAAAAATCCCAATTAGCGATTATTGATTGGTTTGCGCAAAAGTTATAGCGTTTACAAAATAGGGGATAGTTTTATAGCATTTTTATTAATATTTTTTTTTTACTAGTAATGGCGGCGATCATCGATTTTTTATTGTGACTGCGACATTATGGCGGACACATCGGACATTTTTGACACATTTTTGGGACCATTGTCATTTATACAGCAATCAATGCTATTTAAATGCATTGATTCATGTATAAATGACAGTTTTAGTGAAGGGGTTAACCACTAGGGGGAGGGGAGGGGTTATGGGCTGTGACGTGTGTGTTTTTTTTTACGTTTACACATACCTCTCCCCGTTCTTCAGCTCCGTAACCCGATCGCGGGACACCAGCGGCGATCGGGTCCGCTGGTCCCGCGGCCGGGGTCACGGAGCTTAGACCCATACGTGATTTTGCCTGCCCGTGCCATTTTGCCGCAGTATATCTGCGTTAGGCGGTCGGGAAGCGGTTAAAGGGCCATATTATTATTATTTTTTTTTTTATTACTTTTTATTTAAATTTTTTTATTTTCTTATTGCATTTTAGTGTAAATATGAGATCTGAGGTCTTTTTGACCTCAGATCTCAGATTTAAGAGGTCCTGTCATGCTTTTTTCTATTACAAGGGATGTTTACAAAAAAGTGACACATTTTATTTATTTTTTTAAACAGTGTAAAAATAAAAAGTAAAAGGTAAAATAAATAAGAACAAAAAATAAAACATTTTAACCGCGCCCCGTCCCACATACGTGAGTAGCACCTGCATATGAAAACGGTGTTCGAACCACACATGTGTGGAATCGCCGCGATCGGTAGAGCGAGAGCAATAATTCTAGCCCTAGACCTCCTCTGCAAAACATTCAACCGGTAGAATTTTTTAAATGTCGCCTATGGAGATTTTTAAGGGTAAAAGTTTGTCGCCGTTCAACGAGCGGGCGCAATTTTGGATCGTGACATGTTGGGTATCAATTTACTCGGCGTAACATTATCTTTCACAATATAAAAAAAATTTCGGCTAACTTTACTGTTTTTTACTGTCTTATTTTTTAATTAAAAAAAGTGTATTTAAAAAAAAAAAAATGTGCTTGTAAGACTGCTGCGCAAATACGGTGTGACAAAGTATTGCAACAACCGCCATTTTATTCTCTAGGATGTTCGAAAAAAATGTATAATGTTTGGGGGTTCTAAGTAATTTTCTAGCAAAAAAAATTTTTTTAACTTGTAAACGCCACATCTAAAAAAGAGGCCTGGTCTTAAAGTGGTTAAATTGTGTTGTAACTGTACTGTCTGCCCTCATATTGTAAAGCGCTGCGCAAGCTGTTGGCGCTATATAAATCCTGTATAATAATTAATACATGCAGAGTTCTAAGAATTAGATAGGGCTATACCTTTGGTTTTGCCAAGTGTAGAAGACAGTGTCCCCCAAAAAACACTGCTAGAAAAAGATTATTTAGTGGAAACAATATGGTCACAACGATTTGATTGTATCAATTAAAAAACATTCAAATGCTTTCATCTAGCTAAAAGAACATCAACAAAAAGCACTGCTAATTTATTTATTTATTGCTAGAGCTGGTAGGTTCTATTGGTTGTTGCATATACAGGGTCTCCACAGGGAGAAGCCCCCAGTAGGATTAACTAAAACCTAACTATTTTTTTACTAATCAGTTTATTATGACAGAGCTTCCAAAAGACATAATTGGATTTGGATACCATTTCTGAGGATGCTTTCACCTATTTTCTCTGGGTTTATTGTTATTGACTAATGTGATTGCAGAGGGATTTTGATGACCATTTAAAACTTTAGTTGTGGTAGTACATTGTAATAAACTGGACAGCAAGATTTGTACCTTGACAGTAGTAGGTGTTGACTGTCAAAGAAGTCTTGGAAAAGAAAAAAAAACGGGGCGCATGCGCGGAGTCTAGAGCGACGATCATGTCTGATCAGAGCTCCACTTTGTGAGGAGGAAAACCGGCAACACAGTTTTAGCCCGGACAAAATTTAAACAGCGGAATACCTTCATTATACACCGAGAGGTGAGAGGAACTTTTGAAACAAAAATGGTGTTGGGAGAAGCCTGTGTTAAGACCAAAATCAAACCTAATGGAAGCACTCAGGCGCGGATATCATCTAAAGTGGCACCGGTCTCCTCAGCATCAGCACCAATTACCTCAGAGCGCTCTAACAAACCTAAATCTACACAGCATTTCTCCTCAGGAGATTCTAAAACAGAATACAACATATCATTGTCTTCTTCACATGAATCTATGGCCCCTCACACTATTTTAAAACAATTTGAAAAAATGCTTCACAAAGAGCTGAAACAAACCTCAGAACAGATAACTAATAATCTCACAAGAGAAATCAGGGAACTTGGTCAGCGCATTGCAGCACTTGAGGTAAAAGTGGAAGAAATTGAAAATTCTACCCTGGAATACATGACAGAAATTGATATTCTAAAAGAAGAAAACTTTAATTCACAAAATAAATTGGAGGATTATGAAAATAGAGCAGAAAATGTCTTAGATATACAATCTTCTATAACTGCACTGTGTCAGGAATTCCAGGGATACCAATAGAACACCTGGAGATGGACAGAGTGCACCGTGCTCTTATGCCTAAAAAAACAGATGGACCTCCACGAGATATAGCAAAATTTCACTACTATAAGACTAAAGAACAGCTTCTTATTGCAGCCAGGGGAAACACTCCCTCCAATTATTTGCAGACCTTTCCCAAACTACCATTTCTAAAAGAAGAGCTATGAAACCTCAGCTCCTGGAATTACAGTGCCATGATATTAAATATCAATGGGGATTTTCATTTTCTCTACGCTTTTCTCATCAAGGAACCAGACTTGTCTGCAGATCTGTGGAGGAACTCCAACAGGCCCTCCAAGATCTCAACTTGATAGAAAACCCTCATATTGCAAACTCATCAAGAAGAAGAATGGCTTCTAATACTTCTGTAAAAAACTCATCCCCAGACATAGACAAAAATGGAAATCAACATCTGCACAAGAGGAGTTGTCATGCATCTCCACCTCAAGACCATGCAGACATTATGGAATGAACATTCTAAAGATTTAACTGATTTAATTTCATTTTTGCCTCCCAGAGATTAACCAAAATAACAGAAACTTTTGGAACCTCTCTTCAAATCTCATATTCTCATTCATTATATCCGAATATCTGGATATTTTTATTATATGATTTAATTTACATATAAAGCCTCTACAAGTGGAGATTTCAATTCTGATTATACTTAAGTATTTCATCCCACACTTTTATATATTTTTCCACTTGGGCCTCCAAGATTTAAAGATTTCATGTTAAATCTTTGGTATGGATAACATAATAACAGTGACATTTACCCTTCAGTGAGATTTTTTTAATCCTTTTTATGGTTGTTTTTAACTATTTTGACTAGATGACTCAGATTTGTTAGGTGGATAAGACTTTATTATCCGTACTATTTCCCCTGTTATTAGGTGAAATGAGGAAACATTTTTCTTTCATTTTTTGCTTAAAATGTTTTCCCTTTTTAAATGGTGTATAAACCTCTTTGAATACTATAGCTCTAGAAATGTTACATAGTAGATTTAAACATAGATAGTGTTGGAATGTTATTAGGGCTTATTATCACACATCACTACGATGTTCATTTAGAATTTTTTTTGGAAGCGGGTGTTATACCCGCAAAAACTCTGTGTGCCCCAACTTACCTTTATCGGACCCCATACAGCTATTATGTGGGGATTCGATGAAGGATTCTTGTCCCCTGATGGAGGATTGTATCCTTCATCATTGATACACTTTTTGGATCTTTTTGCACCTCTATTTTATGTGTTCTATGATCTCTTATGATTTTTTTCCCCTATCTAGATAACCCTGGATCTTTCTCTCTTCTTTTTCTGTCTATGCCCGTAGGTGTTTGGTCGGGAATTCACCACACCTTAATATTTGGTAAGAACAGCTTGCTGACGCAGCTACAATGACACCAATATAGTTTCCCTAAATGTGCAGGGCCTAAATGTACCACAAAAACGTACAAAAGCATTTTGATCATTCCAGGCCATGAAAGCACACATTGTGTGTCTACAAGAAACTCACTTCACAAACAAATCTACACCCAATTTTTTTAGTTCCTCCTATCCACAAGTATTCACAGCTTCAACGGATACCAAACAGAGGGGTACTCTAATAGCGTTTCATCGCTCCACTCCATTCACAATCCAGGCTGAAATAAAAGATCCTGAGGGACGTTATTTAATACTAACTGGATATGTTTTGGACATGGCAATAACTGTTGTTTCATATTATGCACCCAACAAAAAACCTGTACACTTTTTATCACACCTCTTTCAGGTAGTGCACTCTCATAAAATGGGGTCACTCATTGTATGTGGAGACCCTAATCAGGTCATCCTCCAATATTCCAATATCTGGACAGATCCCCATTTGTTCCATCTCGAAACCAATCCAATCAATCTTTCTCATCTCCTTTCTAACTACAATCTAGTTGATTCTTGGAGAGAAAACAATCCAACAAAAAGAAATTATACATATTTCTCACACCCACATCAAACATTCAGTCGAATTGACCACATATTTCTGACAGCAGGAAATAATTACATCTAATATTATCCCTATCCCATGGTCTGATCACAATGTAGTCCTTACCTCTATTGCATCTCTCATACCCAAAGCACATGATCCAACATGGTATCTAACAAATATTTTATTGAAACACCCTTCTTACCGTACAAACATAGAACAGGCTCTAAGGCTGGCTTCACACTGGGGCGGTGCGGGGCGGCGACGGTAAAGCAGCGCTATATTTAGCGCTGCTTTACCATCGTTTTACCCGCGGTATGCGGCCGCTAGCGGGGTGGTTTTAACCCCCGCTAGCGGCCGCAAAAGGGTTAAAAACCTCCGCAAAGCGCCGCTGCAGCGGCGGTTTGCGGGCGGTATCCCCGCGGTTTCCCATTGATTTCAATGGGAAGGAGCGGTATAGGAGCGGTGAACACACCGCTCCTTCACCGCTCCAAAGATGCTGCTAGCAGGACTTTTGTTGCGGTCCTGCTAGCGCACCGCTCCAGTGTGAAAGCCCGCCGGCTTTCACACTGGAGTGAATGGGGCCGGTTTTTTCAGGCGGTATACAGGCGCTATTTTTAGCGCCGTACCGCCTGAAAACCGCCCCAGTGTGAAAGGGGCCTAAAAGATTATTTAAAACATAATACATGCCCAGAAGTTTCCCCATTATGTATGCATAATAATGCATACGTTTGTAGACTCCTCATCCTTCATTCCCTTCCCCACAATTTGTGAAACTTATGGCTTACCACATACAGAGTTATTTAGATATCTCCAAATTAAAAACTTTTTGCTCACCCTATTTAATCACAAACACTCCCCTAAACAGATTAACTAACTTTGAAACTATCTGTAAGGAAGAACCATATGCCAGAGGAATAATATATCTTCTAAACTCTCAAATATTAACTCAACCCAACTCTGAAAATCCATCTTATGTCCAGAAATGGCAGGAGGATTTGGAGAAAACACTTGAGAAGGAAGATTGGAATCTAACATGGTCAATAACTAAATCAGCCTCTCCTAATGCAATGACGGTAGAGGCCAACTACAAGGTATTAACAAGATGGTACCTTGTACCAGTTATGCCTCGTACACACGATCAGACTTTGTCAGCCGGACCCAGTCTGGCGGACAAACCGCCGGACTTTCCGAGCGTGTGACTTGCCCACACACGCCCGGACTTCGCCGGACTTTCCGAGCGTGTGACTTGCCCACACACGACCGGACTTCTCCGGCGGACAATCCCACACACGGAGCAGTCCGTTCATTTAGAACGTAACTGCAGGTAGACGGGGCTAGCGAAGGCAGTGAATGCTGCCGCGCTAGCCCCGTCACCTGGTATGGATTTAAAGGTATGGGGGGTCTTCTCGCCGGACTCCTCCGCTATTTTACCTAGCTCTTTTACCGAGCAGAGGAGCCCAGCTACCTTCTTCGTCGTCGCCGCCATCGTCTGGGGGTCTCAATCCGCCTTCAGGGGTCTTCCGGGGTCTCTTCCCCCCATGTTGAGGGCACGCGGCCTCGTACGGCTCAGGAGGGGGGGGGGGGCGCTCGCTCGTCCCCACCCCTTTCCTGGCCGGCCAGGCTGCGTGCTCGGATAAGGGTCTGAGATGGACTTGGGGGGGACCCCCACGCCGTTTTTTCGGCGCGGGGATTCCCTTTAAATCGATACCAGGTGACGGGGCTAGCGCGGCGGCATTCACTGCCTTCGCTAGCTCCGTCTACCTGAAGTCACGTGCTAAATGAATGGACTTTCCGATGATCGGCAAGTCCGTTCATTTCCAAAAGTCCGGCGGACTAGCATACCAACGGCGGGATCGTCCGACGGACTGCCAAGTCCAGCGGATAATTTTAAAACAAAACTTAAAACCTAGTCCGCCGGACTTTTGGCGCCAAAAAGTCCGCCGGCGCCCACACACGGGCGGATTGTCCGGCGGACTTCAGTCCGGCGGACAATCCCGCGGGAAAGTCCGCTTGTGTGTACGCCGCATTAGGGTAACTAAATATACACAGAAGTATTCGGCTCAATGCTATCGCGGTTGTACAGATTTGGGTACATATTTACACATTTGGTGGGCTTGCCCTATTGCACAAGCCTTCTGGAAAGAAATATTTCACATTGCATCTAAATTATTCAAAATGAAATTACCTCTGGACCCCACAATGGCTTTACTTAACTTAAAACCAGAATTTTTTTATCACACACACGCTTTAAATTGCTAATACATTTGTTCACAGCTTGCGAAACAAACGCTAGCGAAACTTGGAGATCCCGGACTTTGGCAACAATGAGGCAGTAAATAGAATGTATAATACTATGATACAATCTAAAATGTTAGCTCTTGATACGGACAAAATCCCTAAATATGAAAAAAATATGGCAACCTTGGATAGAAAATTGAATGCCATCAACATTTGATAAGAGTACTATTACCATGGCAGTTGATTTTGATAAGATTTGTTTCACTTATCGGTTTCCAAGGACGTTGTGGTGGCTCCCGACTTAACTCTGCAGACTTCTTTACCCTTCCTCTTTTCATCTCTCTCTTTTCTTCTTCCCTTCATATCTTTGTTTATACATTTTTTATTTTATGACTTTTGAAGCTCCCACGTATGTTATTCATATCCATATTGAATTTTTACAGATATAATAGTTTCTGTTCTGATCATAATTATAAAAGTTTAGATATTTAACCTAAATACAGATCAACAGTTGCTTAAAGTACTATTACCTTTACTTAACAATATATAATAGTAATATAAACTATTCTTTGTATTTATGTACATGAGCTTCATTAATTTGTTTGTTATCGGAATATACTATACACTTGTATAACTTACCTTTGAATACATAATAAAATATTTTGACAAGAAATAGAATTTTTTTTTTTTTTTCTAGTTACCTTACTTTACCTTGGCTATAATAAATTGTATGAAATTACAGTACTAGCAGCTTCTTCAACCTCCTTCTGGCCTGTAAAATTCTGATATACTTTATATTTAGAGTACTGAAATATGACACTTTTCTTTCAGCGCTGTTAACATACCATATATACTCGAGTATAAGCCGAGTTTTTCAGCACATTTTTTGGTGCTGAAAGTGCCCCCCTCGGCTTATACTTGAGTCAATCACTTTTCTGCAGCAGAGAATGACATTTTCCAACCCGACTTTGGGGGTGTCTAGCACTAAGTGGCCCCGAGATACGGGGCCCCAAAGTCGGTTTGGAAAATGTCATTCTCTGCTGCAGAAAAGTGCTTGACATTTTCCGACCCGACTTTGGGGCCCCATCTAGGGGCCACTTAGTGCTAGGAACCCCAAATTTGGTGTGCAAACCCAGTGGAACTAGCACTACAACATATCCACTTTGGGGTTTCTAGCACCAAGTGGACCCGAGATACAGGGCCCCAAAGTAAGTCAACTGTGTCCATCTGCAGCAATGTCATTTTGGGACCCTTTGAGTCCAGAGACCCCAAATTGTGGCTGCAGCTAGGGGGCATCTAGGAACCCTTAACTACCAAGTTTGAAGTTCGGGGGGCCTAATGGGCACAGTAAGGCATGCAAATGGGCAAAGTGAGGCTGCAAATGGGCATTGTTGACCCTCTTTTACACTTAAAGTAGCTGCGCATTTCTCACCATAGGCTTATACTCGAGTCAGTAAGTTTTCCCAGTTTTTTGTGGTAAAATTAGGTGCCTCGGCTCATATTGGGGTCGGCTTATACTCGAGTATATACGGTACTGTATAAAAGATTACTTACCATATAGATGATTTTTATAGTTACACAAGCTACTGTCTTGTGGGATAAATTGATAAAATAAATTTTGACATACATTGATTCAGAATGGTATATTTATTTTAGTCTTTATCTGTTATTTAATATAGTTGAACTGTTTTAATTATCAGTTCATCGATTTATTTTTTTGCCTAATCTCTTTTAAAGATATTAAAGAAAATCCTGTAGAGAACAGTGTAGGATCACTAAAGATTCCAGTATACAAAATGTATGAACATAAAAATATCTAACCAATCTCTACAACATTCATGAGTATAATAAGACTTGTGACATAATCCTAATGTATATCGTACTGCTGTTTTATAATCCATAATCTTTTTTTTTTGGAAGCCTAAGTACTTTGTGTTATAGAGGTTGATTAATTCAAATAAGAGTAAATAAAATGTACATGCAGTTGTTGAAAATAATTCTGGCTTAATCACTGGCTGCCCATGGCAACTTGGAAATGTTGCATTTTTTGCTAAAACATTACTTGGCACCCCCAAACATTATATATTTTCTGAAAGCAACAGCTCTGGAGAATAAATTACTGTTTGTTGCCATTTTTTGTGTTGCAAGATATTTGTGCAGCCATTTATCAAATGCAAATTGTCAGTAAAAAGTACTCGTCAATTGACTGCGGCAGAATGGCATTCCTGCGTGAATCGCGTGCACTTTGAGGAGTATAGGGCGTGCGCACATGCCGCGTGACCTAGGAGCCCGTGCGCATTGGCCAGCGGCCATGATGGCCGACGTCTACCCGCGATTGCTCCTGAGAAAGAGAGAACAGAGATCTGTCAATATAAACAGACAGATCTCCGTTCTGTCAGGGGTGAGGAGAGCGAACTGTTGTTCCTACTGCTTAGGAACAACAATCAGTCTCCTCCCCCAGGCAGTCCCATCCCCCCACAGTAAAAATCACTCCCTAGGACAAACATTTAAACCCTTGATCGCCCACATAGTGTTAACCCCTTCCCAGCCAGTGACATTTATACCGTAATCAATGGCTATTTATAGCTCTGATCGCTGTATAAATGTTAATGGTCCCAAAATAGTGTGAAAAGTGTCCGGTCTGTCTGCCGCAATGTCACAGTCCCAATAAAAATCGCAGATCACCGCCATTACTAGTAAAAAAAAAATAATAATAATAAAAATGACATAAGTCTATCCCCTATTTTGTAGATGCTATAACTTTTGTGCAAACCAATTAATATACGCTTATTGCGTTTCTTTTTACCAAAAATATGTAGAATACATATAAGCCTAAACTGATGAAGAAATTAATTTTTTTATATATTTTTTGGGGATATTTATTATAGAAAAAAATATTGCTTTTATTTCAAAATAATCTGTCTTTTTTTGTTTATAGTGCAAAAAATAGAAAACCACAGAGGTGATCAAATGCCACCAAAAGAAGGCTATATTTTTTAGAAAAAAAGGACATCAATTTTGTTTGGGTACAGCATCGCATGACCGCGCAATTGTCAGTTAAAGCGATACAGTGCCCTGTCGCAAAAAATGGCCCAGTCAGGAATGGGGTAAATTATTTAGGGGCTGAAGTGGTTACACAAAATGTATATTTAAAATTTTGCACGCGGATGACATGGTACCTAAAAATCTCCATAGGTGACGCTTTAAAAGTCTTTACAGTTTACCAGTTTAGAGTTAAACATGAGCTCTGGCAATAGAATTATTGCTTTCACTCCGATATCTGTGACAGTACCTCAAGCGTATGGTACATTTTTCATTCACATATGCATGCAGGACCTTTGTGTTTGTTTGCATTTGTGCGTGAGCATGGGGGAATGGGGTTTATTATTAACCTTATTTAAATTTATTTGTTTAGACTTTTCTATAATTTGTTTAACTTTGATCAGATGCTTGCCTTGCCAGTAACCGCATGTAAACAAACAGCGAAAATCGGAAGCGTCAAAATCCTTGTGGCTTGTGGGATCCTTTGTCACAGATGAGGGGGAGGAATGGTTGTTTCATAATTTTTGTGCTCAGCCGACCCAACCACATGAAGCAGTCCCGCGATCAGTTGAGCCACTCAGATCACTTTTCCATGAAAGCCATGTCCCCAGAAATAAAAATGAATACCAGATCGTAGCTGCAGCTTTGAGAAAAAAATTGCAAGTGCATGGGAATAAAATATATAAAAGACAGAGTACCATACATTAAGGGGCCATATTATACTTGTGCATAAAAGTCTATAACCTGTAAGGAAGACAGGTACCCAATGGGAGAACAAACACTAAGGTCAATGCTCTTCTGAGAGTGAAGACAACTCTGTGTCAGAAGGAGAGAAAAGAAAAACAGAAAAGTGCCTCTGAGTGTAATATTTAATGAAACAGAAGTTCACATAGACAAGGGGTAACTCGCATAAGGAGTAGCAAAAATAGGCTGATCTGTTAGTGATAAAACATCCTGGTGGATCAGTGACAGGCATCCAAGGTTTGCACATAAGAAAGTTGTGGTGTGACAAGGAGAGGCCGGCATTATTCTGTGTCGCTTCGGGCATGCAATGGGTGGAAGGCAGCGCCCACGTTGGTGTGTAACATCACCACGGATGAGGGAGAACAACAATGTGTTTCAGAGCATGCGCAAAGTCAGTAGTGAGCATGCGTGCTCCTTTCTCAAGTTATCCATTTAAAAAAAATATATATATATATGCAGGAACAATTTTACACAGAAGGATAATGGAAAATGTTGACAATACAATAAAATGAAATAAAATATTATAATGATAAAATGAATGAAAAAAAAAAAATGAAGGAGATCACTACTATAACCAATTCATATGACTGCTAAGATTTCATTCTTAAAAATGAATACATTATTTCCATAAATAAAACCATAGATGATATAAAACAACAATTAATGAATGGTTGGACCTAGACAGAATAAGATAAATTAAATATGAAGGATATCTGCCCTTTTGTGAATAATAATTAATGCAACAAAACTATATATATATATATATAGCCATTGCATTGGGTAAGTGATATACAGATGTCTCCTGCAACTAATTACATATAGATCACTTTTTTCAAAAGGACTATAAGAAAGCTAGTACTTACAGTAGGAAGTCTTGATAGCGCAGAAAAAAAATGATAAGATATATGTATTTTTTAAACTTATGAAAACCCTGAAAATAATGACATTATATTTAGATGATTCATCAAAAAAGGATGCCTTCTCTATTAAGGCTCTAGTGCTGTATGGATAACACATTATAGTGAGATGTTATATAAAGTAATAGAGAAGAGACCCAAGATAGTGGCAGAGAGTATTAGTGTAACTATTTTATATGATGGTGTTCATTTCTAGTTCTTCATTCAGGCGCAAGGGTATTTAACGTGTATATCCAGAATGTTTCATGTTGATACAGTCTGGAGAAACGTTCTGCCAAAGATAGATTTTTGGGGATGGCCTCAATGATCCAGATCTGAAAAACCTGTAGTGGATTTGTTATGAACCTCCAAATAAAGTTGTGGCATGCTGCGTTTGTCACAGCCCTCTTCCACAAAATGGAGATATTCGCCAAAGCGTTGTTTTAGAGTAGGGATATGCAATTAGCGGACCTCCAGCTGTTGCAAAACTACAAGTCCCATCATGCCTCTGCCTCTGGGTGTCATGCTTGTGGCTGTCAGTCTTGCTATGCTTCATGGGACTTGTAGTTCTCCAAAAGCTGGAGGTCCGCTAATTGCATATCCCTGCCTTAGAGGTCTAATAGTTGGTCCAATGTACAACATGTGCGACAGTACGCTACATACTTGGTTGAAGAGTTATAAAATATGTCTATGTTATGTGTTTTACCTTTGTGTAAAATGTTTTTGTCCATGCTTGACAAGTTACAGGCTTTGCACAATGCTTTGCGACAGCGATACATCTGAAATGAGAATTTTTGTCTCATTAGCCTTTGAAGTCTATCTGTATGATCGTACTTAACCCAATGCAACGACTATATATGTATTTTTGTCACATGAATTATTATTCACAAAAGAGCAGACATCCGTCATATACTGTATATACTTGAGTATAAGCCGACCCAAATATAAGCCGAGTCACCTAATTTTACCACAAAAAAATGGGAAAATGTATTGACTCGAGTATAAGCCTAGGGTGAGAAATGCGCAGCTACTGTAAGTGGAAAAGAGGGTCAACAATGCCCATTTGCAGCCTCACTGTGCCCATTTGCAGCCATAGGTCCCCTGAACTTCAAACTTGGTAGTTAAGGGTTCTTAGATGCCCCCTAGCTGCAGCCAAAGGGTCCTGAAATGACATTGCTGCAGATGGACACAGTTGACCGACTTTGGGGCCCTGTATCTCAGGGCCACTTGGTACTAGGAACCCCACATTTGGATATTTGGATATGTTGTAGTGTTGGTTCCACTGGGTTTGCACACCAAATTTGGAGTTCCTAGATACGTAGAGATACGGGGCCGCAAATTCGGGTCGGAAAATGTAATTTTTTGCTGCAGAAAAGTGCTTGACTCAAGTATAAGCCGAGGGGGCCCTTTCAGCACAAAAAAATGTGCTGAAAAACTCGGCTTATACTCAAGTATATACGGTAATAAAAATAGAATTGATTTCAATTTGTATAGCTCTAAACATTCAATAATTGGTGTTCTATATCCTGTTTGGTTTTATTTATGGAAATAATTTATTTGTTTTTAAGAATTAAATGCTTATGAGATCTTAGCGATCATATAAATAATTTATAGTAACAATCTCCTTCGTTTTTATTCTCATCAATTTTATCATTATAATATTTTATTTATTTCATTTTATTTTATTGTCAACATTTTGTATTATCCTTCTGTGTAAAATTGTGCCACCATATACTATATATATTTTTTTAATTTTTTAATTGTGTATCTGACAATTGACTAGTATAACACGGCTCTCCCCTACCCCTGGGTAACTTGAGAAATGAGCATGCATGCTCACTACTGACTTTGCGCATGCTCTGTAACGCGTTGTTCTCCCTCATCCCTGGTGATGTCACTCCCAGCGTTGGCGCTGTGGTCCATGCTGCCTTCCACCCAGTGCATGCCCGGAGTGACGTGGAATAACGCCAGCCTCTCCTTGTCACACCACGGCTTCCTTATGTGCGGACCTTGGGCGCCTGTCACTGATCCACTGGGATGTCTTATCACTAACAGATAAGCTTGTTTTTTTACTCCCTATGGGAGTGACCCCTTGAGTGTACAAACTTTCATTAAATATTACACTTAGAGGCTTTTCTGTTTTTCTTTTCGTAGCTGCAGCTATGATCCTAGTAGAACCACTTGCTTTCCAATGTTGTACAGATACATCCTGAAGTGGTTATTTTTCGATAAAATAAATGCTGAAATTAGATTTTTTGATGATGATTTTTTAACTACTTTACTTTAGCCCCCTTCCTGACCAGACCATTTTTTGCGATACGGCACTGCATTGCTTTAACTGACAATTGCGTGGATGTGAAACGTCTTACCCCAAAAAATTGATGTCCTTTTTTCCCCACAAATAGAGCTTTCTTTTGGTGGTATTTGATCACCTCTGTGTTTTTTATTTTTTACGCTATAAACAAAAAAAAGAGCAACAATTTTGAATAAAACACAATATTTTGTACTTTTTGCTATAAAAAAAATCTCCCAAAAAATGTAAAAAAATGATTTCTTCACCATCTTAGGCCGATATATATTTCTCTACATATTTTTGATAAGAGAAATCGCAATAAGAATATATTGGTTAGTTTGTGGAATAGGTAATGGCGTCTACAAAATAGGGGAAAGATTTATCTTTTTTTTATTTTTTTATTACTAGTAATGGCGGCAATCTGTGATTTCTTTATTGGGACTGCGACATTGCAGCGGACAGATCGGACACTTTTGACATTTTTTTGGGACCATTCACAATTATACAGCGATCAGAGATACAAATAGCCACTGATTACTATATAAATGTTATTGGCAGGGAATGGGTTGACACTCTGGGGCGATCAAGGGGTTAACTGTGTTCCCTATGTGTGTTCCTAATTGTGGGGGGATGGGAGTGACTGGGGGAGGAGACGTATCGTTGTTCCTACTACCCTGACAGAACCGGGATTTGTATGTTTCCACACGCAGCTCCCCGTTCTCGTTCTGTCCGGAGCGATCGTGGGTGCCCGGCTGACACCGCGCCCGCCGGGCACACGCATCGGCTCGGGGGACACGATGTGGGCACGTCTTAAAGAGCCGACATACAGCTATGGCGATTTGCTGTGGTATAACTGTGGGCAGCAAGCGGTTAACCAGTTCAAGACTGCACACTTTCACCCCCTTCCTGCTCAGGCCATTTTTCACATTTCAGAGCTGTCACACTTCGAATGACAACTTCCAAGGCGTAACTTCAGGCACCTTTTAATTACCCTTTCACAATTTGGACCTTTCACAATTGGACCTTTCACAATTTAGACACATGCAATCTGTGTGATGTAGGAGCGCTGAACCTTATGCCGATGTGCTTTAACAGGATGGGTGGTTTGTGGTCCTAGAGGCTGCTCACAAAATGTTTTGAAAGGATGGGAGCGCCACTCCAGCTTTTACAGACTTTTTTAAAGATTTTTTTTGCAACAATCATGGTGTTTCAGGGGGCTCAGCACTCCCCCTTCATCAGGGCAAAAAACAGGATGTTGCAGGCACTTGGATTGTCAGCACTACTGCCATTTCTATCATACAATGCACACAAAAAAAAAAAAACACAAAACGTTTTTTATATTTTGTTATAAAAATTTTCCTTCTCTTTTTGTTTGTTTAGCAAAAAATAAAAACCCCAGTGGTGATTAAATACCACCAAAAGAAAGCTCTATTTGTGTGAAAAAAAAAATGATAAAAATGTTATTTGGGTAAAGTGTTGCATGACTGTGCAATTGTCATTTATAGTGTGAGAGCACTGAAAGCTAAACATTGGCCTGGGCAGGAAGGGGGTATAAGTTCCTAGTAAGCAAGTGATAAAGATGCAAATTGTCATACTCTCATGGAATCCAATGCTGTGTGCTGTTTTCAGAAAAAAATATGAGGGGTGTGGGGAAAATATGCTGATGTGTGACTTCTGATTGGTAGTCAATTAAGGGGAAAAACAGGTTTAGTAAATTTGTAAATATTGACTACTGCTTCTGTATTCACAGACATGCCACTTCTGGAAGAACTCGCCTTAGAAAAGGTTTTGGAAGAGTTAGAGTTGCTCTGCCATGAAAACATGAACCTTGCCATTGAAAAGGAGGAAGGACTGGGGATAGAATATGATGAAGATGTTGTCTGTGATGTTTGCCGGTCACCAGAAGGAGAGGATGGGAATGAGATGGTTTTCTGTGATAAGTGCAATGTCTGTGTGCACCAGGTAAAGAACTTTGGTCATTCATAGCAATTACATTGTGTCTTTGAATATATATGGTGAAGCATCTGACTGCAACACTGCAATATAAGTAAGCTAACTTTATCTGTCTTCAATCTTTCCTCATAGTTTTACAATATTAAGCTTCTGACATGGTATGGAATGGCAAATATCTGCTGAAGGGCAGTACCAGATTTCAAACAGGTTTATTGCTCCCTTTGCAAATCATATGGCCATCTGCCTAGGCTTAGATCACATGATCATCACAGGAGCAGATGAGTGGTCCAGCATTTTCTTTAAATATTTTAGCTTGGTACAAATTACACTGGACACCAATGATTTTGTTTCCTGAACACTTTTTGCTGTATTTTATAGATTTTTGACTGCTAATCATGAAAACAACCTGTAATTTAACCTATCACGTAGCACTTTATAGAAATCTTCTGTATTTGCAATATCTGTTGGCTGTGCTGCACACACGAAGGACACATACAAAAGCATGGAACTGTTGCTGAAGCACATCCAATACACCAAGTACAACTGGAATGTATGTGGAGATCTAAAAGTAGTGGTCCTACTGCTTACAATGCATATTGGATATAGCCAGTGCTTTTGTTACATATCCAAATAGGATATTCATGCAAGAAAGTTGTGTTATATTAACCACTTCAATACAGGGCATTTATACACCCTTCCTTCCCAGACCAATTTTTAGCTTTCAGCGCTCTCACACTTTGAATGCCAATTACTCAGTCATGCAACACTGTACCCAAACAACATTTTTATCATTTTTTTCATACAAATAGAGCTTTTTTTTTGTGGTATTTAATCACCAATGGGTTTTTAATTTTTTTGCGACATAAGTGAAAAAAGTGTGAAAATTTTGAAAAAAAAAAAAAACACTTTTTTTAGGTTCTATGATAAGATTTTGCAAATAAGTCATATTTGTTCATAAATGTGGGCCAAAATGTATACTGCTACATCTCTTTTTGTAAAAATAGCCCAAATTAGTGGATATTATTTAGTCTCTTTGAAAGTTATAGAGTCTACAAGCTATGGTGCAAATCATTGAAAATTGATCACACCTGATGCACTGACGGCCTATCTCATTTCTTGAGGCTCTGAAATGTCAGGACTAAGACCCCTTTCACACTGGGGCGTATTTCAGGCGTTTTTCAGGCGCTTTAGCGTTAAAAAAAGCGCCTGTAAAGCGCCTGAAAGAAGCCCCAACTGCAATCCCAATGTGAAAGCCCGAGTGCTTTCACACTGAGACCCCTTTCTCACTATGGCATTTTTCAGGCGCTTTAGCGTTAAAATAAGCGCCTGTAAAGCGCCTGAAAGAAGCTGCAACTGCAAAATGTATACATATCAAAATCTTTTGGGATTACAAATGGCACGCGTCAAGGGTGCCCGATGTCACCTTTATTGTTCGCCCTAACGTTAGAGCCGCTACTCAATAAGATTCGACAAAACCCAGACATCCAAGGGGTAATGGTGGAGGAAAAGAACTATAAGGTCTCTGCGTATGCAGATGACCTGTTGTTTTCCATCTCGAAGCCACAAGTGTCACTCCCTAACCTGATGAAGGAATTTGAGATTTATGGAGAGCTATCAAACCTAAAAATTAATTACGCTAAATCGGAGGCGAGGGGGGTGAGATTGACACCGTCAATACGAAACTCCATACAGCCAAATTTTAATTTTAAATGGGTATCTAAGACACTGAGTTATCTGGGCACCCATATACCATCTAATATAGGAAATACTTTTACAGTTAATTTTTTACCATTACTGAAAACTGTACGGGCATTATTAGACAAATGGCAGCACGGACTATATTCGTGGTTCGGTCGCTGTAACACTATTAAAATGTGCATCTTACCAAAATTCCTATATTTGTTTCAGGCGCTGCCTATTGCCATCCCAAGAGTTTTTTTCCGACAAATACAATCCTTATTTACAAAATTTATATGGTCAAAGAAAAAACCGAGGATCAGTAGAGGGCTTATGACGATGCCTAAGAGATATGGGGGAGTGGCGGTCCCCGATGTACTGAGGTATTATCAAGCGGCCCACTTAGGGAGAGTAGTGGATTGGAGCAGACACGAAGAATTGAAACAGTGGGTAGGTCTGGAGCAACGGCAGAGTGTAATACCCTTACATAGAGCACCTTGGTGCTATGCAGTGCTCCCATCCCCTCTTAAACAACATCCTATTATAGGCCCCACACTTCGAATATGCGCTAAGATATGTCGGGACCCCAGGTATTCCTCAGATAATTCGCCTTTATACCCTATACTGGGTAATCCAAGCTTCCAACCGGGTATGGAAAAGGGAGCATTCAAAAAATTGGAGGAGAAGGGACTCTTTCAAGTATCGCACTTTGTCTGTCGAGGGAGTTGGCCAACAACACTAGAATTGATGAAGAAAGGAGGACAATATGAGTTGAGTACGTGGCAGGCCCTACAAGTAAATCATTTTTTGAAAGTGCTGGGGCAACCAAAAAATTATCAACGCCAACTGACCAAATTCGAATCATATTGCGATGAAAAAGAACCACTCCACCGGGTCATATCGAAGATGTATTCGCTTTTGAACACCCCGAGGGAGGGGTTTGTGATACCATCCATTAGCAAATGGGAAAGAGATTTGAATAAATCCTTTACTATAACTCAGCGCCAAAATATCATATATTGGGCATTGAACTCGTCAATTAATACGAGAACACAGGAATTAAATTACAAAATATTGACCCGATGGTATTACACACCAACGAAGATGAATAAATTCTCGAGGGAAATCTCAGATAGGTGCTGGCGGTGCAGTAGAGAGGAAGGAACCTTGCTACATATTTTTTGGGCCTGCCCGAAAGTGAGGGCATACTGGGAGGAAGTCCAGGAACTCTCCCAAAAACTTACTGATATTTTGGTGCCGGAGGACCCGGCCTTCTTTTTGCTCCATCTCTCAAAGATCCCAACGAAGGTATATAAAAGGTCCCTGCTTTGTCATTTGGCTAATGCGGCCAAGGCCTGTATCACTCTGCACTGGAGGGATACCAGACCGCCATCCATAGCAAGATGGTTAAATAAGGTTAGAGAGATTGGAGCTATGGAAGAATTGGTTTATTCGGCACAAAACAGGAAAGAACAGTATGAGCAAACATGGGCAATATGGGACCGATTTGTACAGTCAGAGGAAGGGAAAAAAAAGATGGAAGAGAGAAGGGAGGAGTGAAGAAGTGGGGGAGGGAAGAAGGAGAAAAGAAGAGAAAGGAGAAAGCAGAAAGAAGGCAAATAGGAAAAAGGGGGGAAAAAGTTAGAATGACCATATCTCGCTGAGGGACAGAGGGCCGGAAATGGGAAGCTCCCATTCCTTTTTTTTTTTTTTTTATTGGGGCGGGGGTACCGGGGTTTGGGTTTTTCAGGGGAATAAAGAAAAAGGGAAGAAGATAACTAACGTGCAAAATAGTACTTGTTACCGGGTGAGGTAAACATTAAGGATCTAAAGACGAAATAGGTCGGTAAAAAGATTGAAGTTTGCCAAACCAATATAGGTGATAAGTAAACATGAGTAAACAAATACGTGATTGTTGAAATGTGGAAATGTGGTTTGAATATGTAATGTCTAGTACCTTTTACAAAAATAAATAAAGAATTTGAAAAAAAAAGAAGCTGCAACTGCAATCCCAATGTGAAAGCCCGAGTGCTTTCACACTGAGGCGCTGCGCTGGCAGGGCGTCAGAAAAAGTCCTGCAAGCAGCTTCTTTGCAGCGCTTTTGGAGCGGTAAATACACCACTTTTAAATCGCCTCTTCCCATTGAAATCAATGGGAAGCGCCTGAAAAACGCTTGTAGCAGCAGCGCTTTGTGGGTGCTTTTAACCCTTTGTTGGCCACTAGCAGGGGTTAAAATCGCCCCACTATCGCTCGAAAAGCGCTGGTAAAGCGCCGCTAGTTGAAGCGGCGCTTTACAAGCGTTTTTCGGGGACTGGCAGTGTGAAAGGGCTCTTAAAGCACTTGAGTTTTCACGAATTGCAGATGAGGCTTCTTTCAAGCGTTTTACAGGCGCTTTTTTTTAACGCTAAAGCGCCTGAAAAACGCCTGAAAAAAGCCCCAGTGTGAAAGGGGCCTTAGGATGAGCTCCGGCGTGTTCGCATAGGGCACATGCAGAGCCCGCCAGGATGTCGGCACTGCGCTGCACTAATCACAGGCAGTGAGACATTTCACGATCTCTGCAGCAGCACATTAGGAAAATGTCTCACTGCCTGTGATTAGCGCTCTGCAGTGCCGACTTCCTGGTGGGCTCTGCACGTGCCCTATGCGAACACGCCGGAGCTCATCCTTAGTCAGGACAGTACAAATACCCCCCAAATTACCCCTTTTTGAAATGTAGACAGTCCAAGGTATTTAGTAAGAGGCATGGTGAGTTTTTTGAAGAAAAAACATTTTTTCCCACAATTCTTGGTAAAATTAAGAATTTTTTTTCCCCACAAAATTGTCATATGAACAAGTTATTTCTCACACACAGCATATGCATACTTCCAATTACACCCCAAAATACATTCTGCTACTCCTCTCGAGTATGGCAATACCACATGTGTGAGACTTTTACACAGCCTGGCCACCAACATGCAGGGAGCACCGTTAGGGGTTCTAGGAGCATAAATGACACCTCTAATTTTCTAACGACCTATTACATTTGTGAAGGCCCTGGAACCAGAACAGTGGAATTACTCACAAACTCACCCCATTTTGGAAAGCAAACACCCCAACGTCTATTCTATAAAGCATAATGAGTCTTTTGAACGGTTATTTTTTTTCCACAAGTCTTCGGAAAACGTGGAAAGAAAATGAAAACTTATTTTTTTTTTTACAAAAAGTGGTCAGATATTTCTAACTCAAAGCATGTACATAGCAAAAATGACACCCCAAAATACATTCTGCTACTCATCCTGAGTATGGTGATACCACATGTGTGACTTTTACACAGCCTGGCCACATACAAAGGCCCAATATGCAGGGAGCACCGTCAGGCGTTCTAGGAGCATAAATTACACCTCTAATTTCCTAACAACCTATCACAATTTTGAAGGCCCTGGAGCACCAGGACAATAGAATTACCCACAAAATGACCCCATTTTGGAAAGAAAACACCCCAAAGTATATTCTAAGAAGCATTATGAGTCTTTTTGTACATTTTTATACACAAGTCTTCAGAAAACGTGGAAAGAAAATGAAAATCTGTTTTTTTTTTTACACAATGTTTTCAATTTATAAGATATTTCTAACACATAGCATGTATATAGCAAAAATTACACCCCAAAATACATTCTGCTACTCTTCCCAAGTATGGTGATACCACATGTGTGAGACTTTTACACAGCCTGGCCATATACAGAGGCCCAACATTGAAGTAGTACCTTCAGGCGTTCTAGGAGCATAAATTACACATCTAATTTCATTCCTACCTATCACACTTTTGAAGGTCCAAAGGAATTACCCACAAAATGACCCCATTTTGGAAAGCAAACACCCCAATGTGTATTCTATGAGGCATGGGCTGCAAATAGGTACTCTGGTACTCCGATGGGCTGGAGACGGGTACTTGGTTACTCCGATGGGCTGGAGACAGGTACTCGGGTACTCTGATGGTCTGGTGACAGGTACTTGGGTACTCAGATGGACTGTGACAGGTACTCGGGTACTCAGATGAACTGTGACAGGTACTCAGATGGGCTGTGACAGGTACTCGGGTACTCAGATGGACTGTGACAGGTACTCAGGTACTCAGATGGGCTGTGACAGGTACTCAGGAACTCAGATGAACTGTGACAGGTACTCAGATGGACTGTGACAGGTACTGGGGTACTCAGATGAACTGTGACAGATACTCGGGTACTCAGATGAACTGTGACAGATACTCGGGTACTCAGATGAACTGTGACAGGTACTCAGGTGGGCTGTGACAGGTATTCAGGTACTCAGATGGACTGTGACAGGTACTCAGGTACTCTGGTACTCAGATGGGCTGTGACAGGTACTCTGGTACTCAGATGGGCTGTGACAGGTACTTGGGTACTCAGATGGGCTGTGACAGATACTCGGGTACTCAGATGGGCTGTGACAGGTACTCATATGGGCTGTGACAGCTCCTCGGGTACTTGGGTACTCAGATGGGCTGTGACAGGTACTCGGGTGCTCAGATGGACTGTGACAGGTACTCAGGTACTCAGATGGGCTGTGATGGGTGATGATAGGTATTTTGATGGGTGATGACAGGTACTTTGATGGGTGATGACAGGTACTTTGATGGGTGATGACAGGTACTTTGATGGCTGGTGACAGGTACTTTGATGGCTGGTGACAGGTACTTTGATGGCTGGTGACAGGTACTTTGATGGGTGATGACAGGTACTTTGATGGGTGATAACAGGTCCTGTTTATTAGGGGGGTAATCAATTTGGTTGGTGTACACTAAGCGGTAAGGGGATGTTACCGTAATCTCCTTCTCACACACGATCGGTGTGTGAGGAGGAGAACGCGGTAACATCTCGTTACCGCGGTTTGTTGACATTCTGTGACCGGCTGTGATTGGACACAGCCAGTCACGTGGTAAAGAGACAGTTTCATTGACTCTTTACTGCGATCGGGGTTGGGCTGTGTCAGGGTGACCAGCCTCGTCCCCAATCGCCGCTCTGCATGTGCCGTGCATGTAGCCAGTACATGTGACCGGCTGTGATTGGACACAGCCGGTCACGTGGAGCGGGGAGGCGAATCACACGGATCAGGGATGGGCTGTGTCTGAGGGACACATCTCATCCACGATTGTCGCTCTGCGGGCCCCCGGGGGCCCGCAGGAGTGGCGAGATACCGAGGACGTCAAGTGGCGAGATGCCGAGGACGTCATATGACGCCCACCCAGGATGGGAGATTCCATCTGTGGATGTCATATGACTATGGCCCGGTATTGAAGTGGTTAAAAGAAATTGTCACAATGAATTTGATTTCAGGACAAAAAAAGGTGGCACATGAACCACTTGATGCAACAAAGATATGTTTGTCTCTGCTTCACATACAACTTGGACTGATGAAACATTTCCTGAAAGTGATAAGTGGTAAGGCTGGCCGAAGGGCCAGCCTGTATTTGTGGGAGGAGTCGGAAAGACTATTTAAGCCTCCTCCTCTTCTAGGGCCTGGGTCGTCGGCTTTCTGGGTTGGGCGTTCTGGGTTACGCCCACTCTGGCTCTTGCAGCGGCGGTAGGATGTCGCAGTGGGGGTGCTATCGAGGAGTCCGCCCGCCACCTTCTCATACCTCTGACCACCCCCCCCCGTGATTCGCCTGCCTGAAAGGTTATTTTCCTGGGCTGGTCTGGCTCCACTGGGGGCCACCCGCCCGCCCGCTTGGTGAGGGGGTGAGTCGGCCGCCCGTCAGCTCCTTTCACCTCGGCTGATCTGACTCCATGGGGGGGCCGCCCGCCCGCTTTCACCCGGTGTTCCAGCTGCGGGAAAGGGGGGGGGAACCAGCTTCTCAGGGGCCGATCTGGCTCCACATGGGGACTGGACGCTTTCTCCGGTGTTCCTGCCTGGGGGAGGGAGGTTGCCGGCGCACACTAGCTCCTTCTCCTGGCTTGATTTTGCCGCCGCCGGCTCCTCGCTCCCCATGCATAGCTGCTCCACGTGCGCTCATGCCGGGGGGAGCGGGGGGCGTCCGTCAGTCCGTCCTTCCAGCAGCCCGCCTGCTCTCCCGGCGCTCATGCTGGGGGGGAGCGGGGGGGCGCCCGTACTTGCAGTACTCACGGCGCTCCGTCTGGCCAGGCTGCCGCTCGTTTGACAGGGGGGGGGGGGATTCATCCGGCCGCCGCATACTCCTCTCCCCATACAGGTCCACGAGGGACATGTCTGCCTGGAGGGGGAGGGGGTTCGGCCGCCGCCGACTTCTCTCTCTCCCCGCTAGGTCCACAAGGGACATGTCAATTGGTGGGGGGTGGGGGTGTTCGGCCGCCTGCGGACTCCTCTCCCCATACACATCCACAACATGTATATCTGCTTGGTGCGGGTTATTGGCCACCTGCCAGCTGCTTCTCCTGGGCTGTTCTGGCTCCATGTGGGGCCACCCGTTTCCTCCCGGTATTCCGTCGGCTTTCTGACGTAGCGTTCTGCCCGCAATTTCTGTCGTAGCGTTCCTGCCCGCCATTTCTGTCGTAGCGTTCCTGCCCGCCGTTTTTCTGTCATAGCGCTTTCTGCCCGCCAGTTTTTCTGTCATAGCGCTTTCTGCCCGCCATTTTCTGTCATAGCGTTTTCTGCCCGCCATTTTCTGTCATAGCGTTTTCTGCCCGTCTTTTCTGTCATAGCGTTTTCTGCCCGTCATTTCTGTCATAGCGTTTTATGCCCGTCATTTCTGTCATAGCGTTTTATGCCCGTCATTTCTGTCATAGCGTTTTCTGCCCGTCATTTCTGTCATAGCGTTTTCTGCCCGTCATTTCTGTCATATCGTTTTCTGCCCGTCATTTCTGTCATAGCGTTTTCTGCCCGTCATTTCTGTCATAGCGTTTCTGCCCGTCATTTCTGTCAGCGTTTTATGCCCGTCATTTCTGTCATAGCGTTTTATGCCCGTCATTTCTGTCATAGCGTTTTTCTGCCCGTCATTTCTGTCATAGCGTTTTCTGCCCGTCATTTCTGTCATTGCGTTTTCTGCCCGTCATTTCTGTCATAGCGTTTTCTGCCCGTCATTTCTGTCATAGCGTTTTCTGCCCGTCATTTCTGTCATAGCGTTTTCTGCCCGTCATAGCGTTTTCTGCCCGTCATAGCGTTTTCTGCCCGTCATTTCTGTCACAGCGTTTTCTGCCCGTCATTTCTGTCACAGCGTTTTTCTGCCCGTCATTTCTGTCATAGCGTTTTCTGCCCGTCATTCCTGTCATTGCGGTCCGCTCCTGGATTCCTGTCATTGCGTTCCGCTCCTGGATTCCTGTCATTGCGTTCCGCTCCTGGATTCCTGTCATTGCGTTCCGCTCATGGATTCCTGTCATTACGTTCTGCCCCTGCATTTTTCTGTCATTGCGTTCTGCCCCTGCATCTTCTGTCATTTTGTCCCTGCCCCTGCGATTGCTGTCATTTCGTTCCTGCCCCTGCGATTGCTGTCATTTCGTTCCTGCCCCTGCGATTGCTGTCATTTCGTTCCTGCCCCTGGATTGCTGTCATTGCGGTTATGCCCCTGGATTGCTGTCATTGCGTTTCTGCCCCATGGATTGCTGTCATTGCGTTTCTGCCCCATGGATTGCTGTCATTGCGTTTCTGCCCCATGATTTCTGTCATTGCGTTTCTGCCCCTGGATTTCTGTCATTGCGTTTCTGCCCCTGGATTTCTGTCATTGCGTTTCTGCCCCTGGATTTCTGTCATTGCGTTTCTGCCCCTGGATTTCTGTCATTGCGTTTCTGCCCCTGGATTTCTGTCATTGCGTTTCTGCCCCTGGATTTCTGTCATTGCGTTTCTGCCCCTGGATTTCTGTCATTGCGTTTCTGCCCCTGGATTTCTGTCATTGCGTTTCTGCCCCTGGATTTCTGTCATTGCGTTTCTGCCCCTGGATTTCTGTCATTTCGTTTCTGCCTCAGTGTTCAGTCTCAACGCATTTTTTCTGTCATTTGCGTTTGTCATGGCATTTCTGCATCAGTTTTCTGTCATAGCAGTCTGCCCCAGGATTGCTGTCATTGCATTTCAGTCTCAGCTTTTGTCATCGCGTCCCTGCCCCAGGTTTTCTGTCATGGCATTTCTGCCTCAGCGCTTCTGTCATTACATTTCTGCCTCAACGTTCTGTCATAGCTTTGCCCAGGATTCTGTCATTGCGTTCTGCCCCTGGATTCATGTCATTGCGTTCTGCCCCTGGATTCATGTCATTGCGTTTCTGCCTCGGGATTCATGCCATTGCGTTTCTGCTCCTGGATTCACGTCATTGCGTTTCTGCCCCTGGATTCACGTCATTGCGTTTCTGCCCCTGGATTCACGTCATTGCGTTTCTGCCCCTGGATTCACGTCATTGCGTTTCTGCCCCTGGATTCACGTCATTGCGTTTCTGCCCCTGGATTCACGTCATTGCGTTTCTGCCCCTGGATTCACGTCATTGCGTTTCTGCCCCTGGATTCACGTCATTGCGTTTCTGCCCCTGGATTCATGTCATTGCGTTTCTGCCCCTGGATTCATGTCATTGCGTTTCTGCCCCTGGATTCATGTCATTGCGTTTCTGCCCCTGGATTCATGTCATTGCGTTTCTGCCCCTGGATTCATGTCATTGCGTCTCTGCCCCTGGATTCATGTCATTGCGTCTCTGCCCCTGGATTCTTGTCATTGCGTTTCTGCCTCAACATTCAGCTTCAGCGTTCTGTCATAGCGTTGCTGTCATCACGTTTCTGCCTCAAGCATTTGTCACCACGTTTCTGCCTCAGCATTTCTGTCACCACGCTTGCCTCAGCAGCATTTCTGTCATCACGTTTCTGCCTCACCATTTCCGTCATTTAATTTCCGTCATTTCGTTGCCGCCCTGGCATTTCTGTCATTGTGTTTCAGCCTCAGTGTTTCTCAGCCTCTGCGTTTCTCAGAGGGGCGTTGTTCACCCTGGGCATACTCCGGTAGCTGTTTTGTTTGTTGGTTGTCATGTCTCATCGTATCTGTGTCCATGTTGTATCGGGGTCAGTTAGTTAGGGCTCACACGTCAGGATCTGTCACGTCTACAGATCCATACGGGCTGAGGTTTCGTTTGATAAATTGATTGTTGTCCTCAATCTTCTCGCCCGTATACCACACGTCATACGATGCATGTTCATTCACCACACTCATACGACTACCCACCACGGTCCGTGGGTACACCAGCCCTGAGTTCTTTAGTCAATTACCTGTCTCTGCGCTGCAGGTTACTCTGGCTCATTCACCACTCACACGAGGAGGGGGGTCCATCGTCAGTTTCATCACGCACAGTGGTCTCGACATTTCTGCTCACGTTTCTCATTCGTAGGTAGGCACAGAGGGGTGTTGTTCTCATGTCTGGTTGTCTGTCATTTCTCCAGGTTGTGTTCTCAGGTTGGGCCGTCTTGGCTGCAGCACAACGTGTTCGTATCAGATAGGACCAGTGTTTTGTGTCTGGCATGGTTGCTCCATGTTGGCGATGCTCATTGCCATAGCGCCTACCCCATCACATCCATCAGGCATCCAGGTTTGCACTCCTGTCAGGGGTATTTTTGCCCTCTCTTTCTCACATCCTCATACCATAGTAGGGGTAGGCCAGGGGTTGGGGGGGGGGGGGGCCATTTCACTGAGCTACTTCGCTGGTGTCCATGCTTCTCGGCCATCATTTTGCAGGGGTTCCTCGGGCCAGCCCTTGCTTCCTTTTCCCTACGTATCCTCTCATGCACAAGCAGTTAATTCGCATGTCTGGGTTGTCTTGGGCATCAGACTCATTCCATCCTTCACAGGACGTTCAGGTGGGTTCTGCGTAGCTTCACAGGTTCTTCAGGGGGTTCCTTTTCATCACCAAGTCAGGAGTCAGTGGGTTCTTCTGTCACAACGGATACTTACCGGTTACTCACTGTTGCCATCCGGGCGCACGTTAGTGTACGTGTTGGATCATCACCTTCCCTTCTTCACCTAAATCTTGTGTCTTTTTGCCCTCTTTTCAGGCATACCGACCAGCCAGGCCATGGCACACCTCAGGCCTTGGTTCTTAGGAATATCGCATTTCCCACTTGAAGACTCCGATTACAAGTGGTAAGGCTGGCCGAAGGGCCAGCCTGTATTTGTGGGAGGAGTCGGAAAGACTATTTAAGCCTCCTCCTCTTCTAGGGCCTGGGTCGTCGGCTTTCTGGGTTCCCACCCTCCCATTCCCCCAGCTTTTCATACTTATAGTACTTCTCATTCTTACATCAAGGGTATGCCCTCTTTTCAGGCATACCGACCAGCCAGGCCATGGCACACCTCAGGCCTTGGTTCTTAGGAATATCGCATTTCCCACTTGAAGACTCCGATTACAAATATGGAGGTGAAGGTTTTCATTATTTGAGACAGATGTTTCCAAAAATAACTGGTGTCAAGATCAACCACTTCAGCCCCAGAAGGATTTACCCCTGTTAGGAATATTCTTCTCCTGTGATCATTCAAACTCCAGATGTATTGAAAAACATACAATTTATTTCAATTGTGTGACACAAAAGGATGAGCTTCTTTCACATTTTCAGTGAAAAGGAGAAGTCATCAAGAATCCAGGATGTAACTTTCTTTTGTGAGATCAACAAAAAGAATCCTATTAGCTAGAAGCTCACTGGTGGCTCATGACGCATAACAGCTTTATTTGCCCATTCACAGTGAGCTTCTTACAAACGTATCCCCTTATATAGCAAAGCCTGTGGTTTTCTGGCCTTAGGCAGTTAGTTAAGAACAATAGATAAGAAAACAAGTTAAAGCATTTTAGACACCATTTGAGATAAAATACGATAAACATTACAACTTTTCCAACATTAACTCCTCTTGTGCAGCTATTTTATCTCAACACATCTCGATGATAGTCCCTGTGTTTTATGCACTTCCGGACTGTATGTCATTGAGTTGAGCTTCAATGTCCACACAGGTCTCCTCAGAGGCAGGAATGGCTTGATACATTGTTCTTGTGACTGTGGTTTCAATAAATGTTTGTGAAAGTCCTCGAATACATGGAATGCAGCAGCAACCACAAGTAACCAAGATGGCTAAAGCCACGACAATAGAGATCAAACATGAGGTGATAAGTCTAGTCCATTGCCCAAACCAACCTTCAAGCCAGTTTGTGAATGGATCATTAATACCTGATGTTTCTGCTAATTCATGCGATAGAGCAGTCAATCCTTCTAGGGCTCTTGTCACGGTCCCTCCAGGAGCTGTATTGTTAGGGATAAATGTGCAACACAGTATATAAACATTTTACATACTCCCCCTCTCAGCTAATATCATATCTAGGGCCATACGGTTTTGCCATTCAATTAGAGATGTGGGAGCTAGCTGTTCTGCGAGACTGCGTCCCTGGTATAGTTCACAAAATCGCTGTTGGTTATAATATATATAGTTAATCCAATCAATATTCTTATTTATAGTCACCCACCAGAAAATAGACTCAAATCCAGCTGCCACCAGTTCCTAGCCTTAAACTCATCCAGCACTCCACACGGAACCCCAATATCGTCGATTGTAGATCTAAAAGTCAAATGACCTCTTGGGAGAGGTATTTCTTCGATACTGTTGGTGACTCTTAGTCCACGGGTGTTCTGACAGGATCCTCAGGGGCATAACTAGCTGGACCATAGCACAATCCCCTTAGGCATTGGCAGGTATCCTAGCTCGCAGTTTCTTATCCCCACATATCCACATCAGCTCTCTGAATGTCATGTTCCAACCCAGTCACAATTGCCCTCTCCCTACAGTAGTCATCGGGTAGTGACCCAAGAGCCACCCCGCTACGGTTCCCTGGGAGTGCAAAACAAGTAAAGTTGCCCAGATAAGCAGTAAACGCTGGAGGTATCTGAGGTATCTGTACTGGGGAAAACAACAAACCCAACGTGTCACAGATGGAGTTTATTTTAGGTTTATACATATAAAAAAAAAAAAAATATTGCACTAGAAAAAATATATGTTGGAACAAGCTGCAACTAAACACCATCAAATATCCCTATGGTAAACGTAAATAATAAAAAAATATAGTTGCGCTAAAAAAGTGAGTGGTGAATGAAAAATGAATCTCAATTCAGTAAAATGATCAAACAATAATAAGAACAGTCCATTAAACTAATAAAAGTCCAATCAAACAAAATATCCTTTCATGTTCTGACACAACGTTGATTGGAAATAGTGTCTAAAATAAACAAAATGCAGGCACATAGACGTTCAATCGAACCCCAGCAGCAATGACCAACACCGACCAAATCCTTGCAGCAATAGTACATGAGGGTCCTTACCGAATAAGGTGGACTCCCTTGTGAGCGGTGTCAACTTGACAGTATATTCTGCTAAAGTACGTTCAGATTCTTCAGCTGGTGTTTCATTTGTTAGTAAGGGTATTCTATATGGCCTTCCATATATCATTTCAAATGGGCTCAAGCCTTCTTTTGTTGGTGTAATATGCATACTAGTCATAGCTTATGGTAAGCTATACAGTGGTGTGAAAAAGTGTTTGCCCCCTTCCTCATTTCCTGTTCCTTTGCATGTTTGTCACACTTAAGTGTTTCGGAACATCAAACCAATTTAAACAATAGTCAAGGACAACACAAGTAAACACAAAATGCAATTTGTAAATGAAGGTGTTTATTATTAAAGGTGAAAAAAAATCCAAACCATCATGGCCCTGTGTGAAAAAGTGATTGCCCCCCTTGTTAAAACATACTATAACTGTGGTTGTCCACACCTGAGTTCAATTTCTCTAGCCACACCCAGGCCTGATTATTGCCACACCTGTTCACAATCAAGGCATCACTTAAATAGGAGCTGCTTGACACAGTAAGGTCCACCAGAAGATCCTTAAAAGCTACACATCATGCCGAGACCCAAAGAAATTCAGGAACAATTGAGAAAGAAAGTAATTGAGATCTATCAGTCTGGAAAGGGTTATAAAGCCATTTCCAAAGCTTTGGGAATCCAGCGAACCACAGTGAGAGCCATTATCCACAAATGGCGAAGACATGGAACAGTGGTGAACCTTCCCAGGAGTGGCCGGCCGCCCAAAATTACCCCAAGAGCGCAGCGACGACTCATCCAAGAGGTCACAAAAGACCCCACAACAACGTCCAAGGAACTGCAGGCCTCACTTGCCTCAGTTAAGGTCAGCGTTCATGCCTCCACCATCAGGAAAAGACTGGGCAAAAATGGCCTGCATGGCAGAGTTCCAAGGAGAAAACCACTGCTGAGCAAAAAGAACATCAAAGCTCGTCTCAATTTCTCCACAACACATCTTGATGATCCCCAAGACTTTTGGGACAACATTCTGTGGACCGATGAGACAAAAGTGGAACTCTTTGGAAGGTGTGTGTCCAAGTATATCTGGCGTAGAAGGAACACTGCATTTCAGAAAAAGAACATTATACCAACAGTAAAATATGGTGGTGGTAGTGTGATGGTCTGGGGCTGTTTTGCTGCTTCAGGACCTGGAAGACTTGCCGTAATAAAAGGAACTATGAATTCTGCTGTCTACCAAGAGATCCTGAAGGAGAATGTCCGACCATCTGTTCGTGTACTCAAGCTGAAACGAACTTGGGTTCTGCAGCAGGACAATGATCCTAAACACACCAGCAAGTCCACCACCGAATGGCTGAAGAAAAACAAAATGAAGACTTTGGAGTGGCCTAGCCAAAGTCCTGACCTGAATCCTATTGAGATGTTGTGGTATGACCTTAAAAAGGCCGTTCATGCTCGAAAACCCTCTAATGTAACTGAATTAGGACAATTCTGCAAAGATGAGTGGGCCAAAATTCCTCCAGGACGCTGTAAAAGCCTCATTGCACGTTATCGCAAACGCTTTGTTGCAGTTGTTGCTGCTAAGGGTGGCCCAACCAGTTATTAGGTTTAGGGGGCAATCACTTTTTTCACACAGGGCCATGATGGTTTGGATTTTTTTTTCACCTTTAATAATAAACACCTTCATTTACAAATTGCATTTTGTGTTTACTTGTGTTGTCCTTGACTATTGTTTAAATTGGTTTGATGTTCCGAAACACTTAAGTGTGACAAACATGCAAAGGAACAGGAAATGAGGAAGGGGGCAAACACTTTTTCACACCACTGTACATCCAATTTTTACTTGTTTCTTCCATAGCTTTTTTCAGCTTATTTTTTTAGGATTCCATTGTGTCTCTCCACCAATCCAACTGATTGGGGGTGGTAGGCGCAATGTTTTTTTACCCATCACTTCTGTCAAATGTTGTATAGTTTGATTTACAAAATGGGGTCCATTATCACTGTAGATCTTTTCCAAATCTAGGAATTATATCTTTTAGTAATGCTTTTGCCACAGTCTGTGCATCTGCACTTCCTGTCGGGAATATCTCCACCCATTTGGTCAGGGCATCTATGATTACCAAACAATATTTCTTCCTTTCACATTTGTCCAATTCAATAAAATCCATGCAAATGTGTTGGAATGGATATTGCGGTGTGGGGAACTTCCCTTTCTGTGGTCTTATGCCTCCCTGAGCATTGTGTCTTGCACATATAATGCATTGAGAACAAAACGTTTTTGAGTAGTTTGTGAAGCCATAGGCTGTACATACCTTATTTAACATCTGTCATCCCCCTGTTTGACACATGAGTTACTCCATGTGTCAATACTGCTGCATACTTAAATAAGAATTTTGGCAATACCGGCTTTCCTTCAGGTGACGTGTAGATGTTATCTATTATTGTGCAACCTTTTTTTTTTCCAATATTGTTTCTCCCCAGGGGATGCATTCTGCTGCATATCAGTAAGGACTGTATGATCTATCTCTATGATTTCCTGTTCTGTAATTATTTTATGTCTTTCTTGTGCCGCTATTTTAGCTGCTTCATCTGCCCTTTTATTTCCTTCCGAGATGGGGGTCTGTATGTTTTGTGTGTGCTTGACATTTGCAGATTGCAAACTCTTTTGGTAACTGTATTGCATCTAGGATTTCTAGAATGAAGTCCGTGTGTGAAATTGGCTTACCACTGGAGGTGACCATCACCCTGTTTTTCCATTGTTGTACAAAAACATGTACTGTTGAAAATGCATATTGACTGTCCGTGTATATGGTTACAGATTTTCCTTTTGATAGTATGCATGCTCTTGTCAGTGCTACAAGTTCTGCTACTTGTGCTGAATAATGTTTTGGTAATGGCCTAGCTTCTAAGATTTCATCCTGTGTCACTACTGCATATCCAGTTGCATTTGTGCCATCTGGATTTTTCTTACTGGAGCTATCAACAAAAATGTCAGGGTTAGATAATGGTACATCTTTCAAATCACTTTGTGGCAGTACCTTTTCAGCGATGGCAGCAGTACAGTCATGTTTATGACCATCAGTAGGAAGTTGTAGTAGTGTGGGTAGGTTTAATGTAGTACATCTCTGTATTGTTAAAGAGGAAGTAAACCCTCCTCACAAAAAAAAAAAACGAAACCTGCAAGGCAAAGGCATAATGAGTTAGTATGCATAGCTTATTACTAGCTCACTATGAATAACTTACCTGACAACGAAGCCCCCGAAGCGCCCCTCGTCCACATCCTCCTCTGCCGCCATCGATACATATCGCCGTGAACTCGGCATGCGCAGTGCGCCTGCGCGCCGCTGTCTACGGTGCATGCGTTTAGGAGATATTGGACCTACAGGTAAGCCTTAATCTAGGCTTACCTGTAGGCCAAAGTGGTTTGGGGGGGATTACTTCCTCTTTAAGTGAGGTTGTCTCAAAAGTATTGTCATGCAGGAAAGGTGTCGTGCTGGGCTCAAATGTGAAATTTTTTGTTGTAAAAGGATAACAGACACTGCATGTGATATTTTGAGTGTCAGCCGGTGATATGGCACTATAGATGCTGAGCCCTAACTGCTTCCGCTGCAGCTACCACTGCCTGTACACAGGGTGGAAGTGCTCTAGTTACACTATATAGTTTTGTAGAATAGTAAAAATCGGCCTTTGACGACCGCCATGTGACTGTGTAAGTACTGATGTCATGTGACCTTCCCTTGAGTGTACTGTTTGTTCCAAAGGTTTGTCATAATTTGGTAAGGCTAGTACTGATGAGCTAGAAAGGACTTGTTTTAGGTCAGTAAAGGCTGTCTCTGTTTCCTCACTCCATTTTATAGCATCCTGTGGGGCCATGGGGTTCCCATGTATGGTCAGTATTGAATACCCGGGGATCCAAGCCCTACAAAAAATTGTCATGCCCAAAAAAGACATAATTTGTTTCTTTGTTTCTGGCTTTGGCACCTGGAGGAGGGCTTGAATTCTCTCCTCATCCAGGTGTCGACCTTCTTTTGAGATATTATACCCTAAGTATTTGACCTGCTGTTGCCACAACTGGAGTTTAGTTTTATTTACCTTATGCCCTTGGTCATGGAGGAAATACAACAGAGCCATTGTGTCAGTCCTACAAACCTCCTCTGAGGGAGACCCCACTAGGATGTCGTCTACATAGAGGAGGAGCTGGCTTTCCCCTGGGGGTACAAATTGAGCCAAGTTTGAGGACATTGCCTGTGAAAAGATGGTGGGGCATTCAAAATAGCCCTGGGGCAACCTGGTGAAGGTATACTCTTTTTCCCGGTATGTGAAGGCAAACCAAAATTGATGGTCGGGGTGCAGCGGAATACTAAAGAAGGCGTTACTGATATCAATCACAGAAAATAATTAATTTCCTGGAATTCATTCAATAGTTTGTGTGGATCTGGTACCACAGGAGCTCTTGGTATAACTGCCTGGTTAACAACTTGTAAATACTGTGCCATTCTCCAGCCTGTGGAAGGCGGAGCCTTCTTAACAGGAAAAAGAGGGGTATTGCAGGGGCTGTCAGGACACAGAATTATCACCCTTGTTTGTAAAAGTTTGTCTATTACAGGAGCTATACCCTCTGCTTCCTTCTTAAGGGGTTATTGTCTTTGGTGGGGTCTGTGGTGTGATTTTGGAGTAATAGTTACTGGTTGGACTCCTTTCATGAGTCCCACATCTGCTGGACCTTTAATCCACAGTGTCCCTGGGCTCCAATCTAATGGGTGACCCCCTTGTGTCAAGTTCCATTCAGTTCCTGCAGCCCACATGTGTGCCGAGGGTGTTGTAATGGTTTACTGTCCTAAGGGTTTGTAAAAAAAATAAGCTGTCGACTTACTTTTGTATAGGTCAGGTATGGTTACAGGAGCCCAATCTCTTAGGTCTTGGCATTCCCTCACAAACCCTCTTACCTCCCTCCAATCTCAGCTTTTGGGTTTAGCCAAGGATAGATGTGGGGTGATTTTCCTAAACCGAACTTGTGCAGTGAGCCCTATTTGGTGCCTGTAAATCTACTGTCCTACCTTCCATCACGGTTTCAGCAAAATTAATCATTTTGTCAACTGTATCAACTGTCTCCTTGTCTTTCATATACACATCTAAGGAGTAATAATAATGTGTTTCTTCTATTGGGTTCATGGGTCCCTGTCCTACCTGGACTGCAAACCCATTATTTTGTGCACTAACTGACATGCGCATGGCTGACATTAGGTCTCTACCCAAGAGATTCACAGGGCAGACAGTAGACAAGATCACTCTGGTTGTGGTCTTGACCTCTGTCTCTGGCTCCTCAATGGTGACATACTCAGATAATGATTCCCTCACCAATTTTCCTCTTTCTCCCTGTACCAGAATAGATTTTGTAGATTGGTTAATATGAGGCACATCTGCAGGGTGGATTAAGGTCCTAGAGGCCCCGGAGTCCACCAAAAACTGTACACACTTTCTTTCAACCATTAACTCCACCTGTGGTAAGTTTTCAACGTACCCCATCTTTTCCAGGTGGCTCACACATACCGCTTCTAGTCAATCCGATTTGTGGGGGCCTGGCCCGTCAGGGCAACCCCTGGCCAAATACCCTCGTTTTCCACAAACCCAACATTCCCTTCTTTCTACCCATTCTTTATTCTTCTATTGTCCTCTACCCCTTCCTCTTCCTTTTAACCTGCTCCTTCCTCTAAAACCACCTGTGCCTCTCGCTCTATCAGACTCCTCTGGTTCCTCCTCGACGGTGTACTCTTCTACATCATCTCCTTCATCACCTTGCACAAAAATCTTCACTTTCACATTCATTTTTGCCATCATTTTCAAATATTTCTCAGAATGTTTAGCATACTGCAGGGTGTCTAGGACACTGGCAGTGCGGTATGTAATCATGTTTTTAACAATATAGTCCTTATGATCTGACTCAATGCTAACCTATCATTTACATGCTTTTTAAATGAGAGATAACTGATCTGTATTTTTGGCTTGAATTATGATTGAACTAGTTAAGTATGACCATGGAGTTTTCTCTTTCCCCTCTTTTCCTTTATCCTTTCTTGTTTGGGCTTGGGAGACTGAGGACAAACCTATTGCAAACAATGATGGATTTTTTTCTGAATTGCTGTGATTATTTTACGTGTACCTTCTCCCACATATACTGAACTTGGAACATTACACGGAACACAGTTGATTCCTTTTGTACCCAGGCCTATTTTTTTATTTCTCTTTCTTTTCCTTTTTTTCTATTCTTTCTATTTTTATTTATTTTTATTATTACTTTTATTTAATTTTTATTTTTTTATTTTTATTTTCATTTTGTTTTTTATCTCAATTTACTTATCTTTTTTCCCTCTCATTTCTTATTCTTTTCTTATTCTCATTTTTTCATCTCTATCCTTTTTTATTTATTGCACTTGCACCTCTTTCTTTCTTTTTCACTTTATATATCTTTTTTTCTCCCCCCTGTTTTACATTTCCTTTTTACTGTTCCTTTTCTTTTTCTGTTCCTACTCATCTTTATTTATTTACACTTTCCTGTGTCCTCCATTACGCCTTGTTCCTGATTTTCTCTTCCACTCGTGTTTCCTTCTTTGTCTCCTTCTCCTGTTTGTACTCCCGCTCTGGCGGCTCTGTTTCTCAGTATGCTCTCACACCTTTTCACACTCACTGTTTCCTTCAGTCCCCTTGATTTTGATCGGACGCAATCTGCCTTGATGGGCGGGGTTCCCTGACGTCATACATTTCCATGACATCGGCGGCCGTTATCGCCAGCCACAGTGCGCATGCGCAGCCAGCAATCGCTGTTTTCATTGGATCCGACCTGCTGCCGCTTGGCAGTAGGTCGAATCCAATCAAAACAGCGATCGCTGGCCGCGCATGCTTAACCACGGATCCCTGCATAGTCGCCAATCTGTATACAGATCGAACACTGTATACTGATGTGCCTGATCTTCAAATCTGCTTTGACTGTCACTGGGGATGCACACTGCAAGGTCTGCAAAATAATACACAGGTTGGTAAACATATTACATAGTTAGTAAGTTTGAATAAAGACACCAGTCCATCCAGTTCAACCTGAGTGAGTGTGGGTGTGTGTCTACATTTGTCCCTATCCCTGTACATTGTGTCTCATTAAGATGCTCATCTATTATATTATTATTTTATTTAAGGTGCCCATATAGCGCTGTCAATTTTACGCAGCGCTCCACCCATACATCACACACATCGGTCCCTACCCTCAAGGAGCCCACAATCCAAGATCCCAAACTCACATTCATATACTGGGGCCAATTTTGGACAGAAGCCAATTAACCCACGGACAGGGAGAACATGCAAACTCCAGGCAGGTAGTGTCATGGTTGGGATTCGAACCAGCGATCCTTTTTACTGTGCCGCCATATCATATCAATATGATATCTGGCAACTTTTGCTTTCATAAGTCTATGACATTTACTTTAACTTAATAAGCTTTTGGCAGGACTTGTGACATCACACCTGTCAAGGGGTGGGTGGATCTTTGTTTTTTGCTCTCTTTTGATTGATTGATGGTTATTTAAATACTTTACACTGTAACCCCACATTTATCACATGCCTGATGAAGGGGTTCTGCGTGACTCGAAATGTTGCACTGTTCTTGTGATGTGATCATCCAATGAACAATCCGTTTGGACACTACTTTGTTGATCCATGGTGTGCTGCCAAATATCTCCTATGTGACTTTCTGAACCAGTTTCCAGCTGGTTGTTGCTGCAGAACCCAAACTTTTGAGAGCTTATCCAGGAACGTGTGCGATGGGGCGATGGAGTATTTCTTTAGGAGGGGGACTCGCGTGACCCTAAAAACACCATCCTTACAGTCAAGCAAAGAGGTGGAAACATTAGGATTTGGGGCAGTTTCTCTGCTAAAGGGACAGACCGACTTTGCCACATTGAGGGGCTAATGGATGGGGCCATGTATTGTACAATATTTGATTAGAACCTTCTTCCCTCAGCCAGAACACAGAAAATGGGTCATGGATGGGTCGTCTTACAGCATGACAATGACCCAAAACATACCGCCAAGGCAACAAAGGAGTGGCTCAAGAAGAAGAACATTAAGGTCATGGAGTGGCCTAGTCAGTCTCCAGACCTTAATCCTATAGAAGATTTATGGAGGGAGCTGAAAATTCAAGTTGCCAATCGACAGCCAAGAAACCTTAAGGATTTGGAGAAGATCTGTAAAAAAAGTGGACCAAAATCCCTCCTGAGATGTGTGCAAACCTGGTCACCAACTACAAGAATTGTCCTACCTCTGTGCTTGCCAACAAGGGTTTCTCCACCAAATCATGTCATCAAGTCATGTTTTGCTTGGGGATCAAATACTGTTTTCACTCACTGAACTGCAACTCAATTTATAACATTAATATCATGTGTTTTTTCTGGATTTTTTGTTGATATTCTGTCTCTATCATTTAACCACTTTGTTACTGAGCCTATTTCTGAGATTTGGTGTTTACAAGTTAAAAACATTTTTTTTTTGCTAGAAAATTACTTAGAACCCCCAAACATTATATATATATATGTATATATATATATATATATTTTTTTTTTTTCTAACACCCTAGAGAATAAAATGGTGGTTGTTGCAATACTTTTTGTCACACCATATTTGCGCAGCGGTCTTACAATCGCACTTTTTTTGGAAAAAATACACTTTTTTAAATTAAAAAATAAGACAACAGTAAAGTTAGCCCAATTTTATTTTATATTGTGAAAGATAATGTTCCGCAAGTAAATTGATACCCAACATGTCACGCTTCAAGATTGCACCCGCTCGTGGAATGACAACAAACTTTTACCCTTTAAAATCTCCAAAGACGATGTCTAAAAAATTCTACAGGTTGCATGTTTTGAGTTACAGAAAAGGTCTAGGGCTAGAATTATTGTGCTCGCTCTACCGATCGCGGAAATACCTCACATGTGTGGTTTGAACACCACTTTCATATGCGGGTGCTAATCACGTATGCGTTCGCTTCTGCGTGCGAGCTCGGCGGGACAGGGCGCGTTTAAATACATTTTTTTTCTTATTTATTTTACCTTTTATTTTTTCACTGTTCTTTAAAAAAGTGTGTAACTTTTATTCCTATTACAAGGAATGTAAACATCCCTTGCAATAGAAAAAAAGCATGACAGGACCTCTTAACCGCTTCCCGACTGCCCACTGCATATACGTCAGCAGAATGGCACGGGCAGGCAAAACCACGTACCTGTACGTGGCCCTTTAAATGCCTGCCCGTGGGTCACGCGAAATAGAGCTTTCTTTTGGTGGTATTTGATCACCCCTTCGGTTTTTATTTTTTGCGCTATAAACAAAAAAAGAGCAACAATTTTGAAAAAAACACATTATTTTTTACTTTTTGCTATAATAAATATCCCCCAAAAATATATAAAAAAACATTTGTTTTTCCTCAGTTTAGGTTGATACGTATTCTTCTACATATTTTTGGTAAAAAAAATCGCAATAAGCAATTATTGATTGGTTTGCGCAAAAGTTATAGCGTTTACAAAATAGGGGATGATTTTTTAGCATTTTTATTATATTTTTTTTTTTTTTTACTAGTAATGGCGGCTATCGGCGATTTTTTATTGTGACTGCAACATTATGGCGGACAAATCGGACATTTTTGACACATTTTTGGGACCATTGTCATTTATACAGCAATCAGTGTTATACAAATGGACTGATTCCTGTGTAAATTACACTGGCAGTGAAGGGGTTAACCAGGAGGTGGCAGTGTAGGGGTTAAGTGTGTCCTAGGGGTGTTTTGCTAACTGTGGGGGGGTGTGGCTGTGTGTGACAGTCACTGATCTCTGCTCCAATCACAGGGAGCAGAGATCAGTGTCACTTGTTGCTAGGCAGAACGGGGGGATGCTTTTTTACTTCAGCATCTCCCCGTGAGACGATTGTATCCCCACGGCGATCGAGTCCGCGGGACCCGTGATCGGACTGACCAGCGGCGCGCACGCGATTGCACGGCGGCAAATTCAAAGGGACATACCTGTACGCCCTTATGCCTGTCCGTGCCATTCTGCCGTCGTACATCGCCGTGCACCGGTCTGGAAGCGGTTAAATAAAAAAAATATTTAAATCCTTATTGACTGATTAGTGCCTAGTTTTCACTCAGAGTTATGATTATACTTCCTTACACTTTGCAAGATAATTTTTCCTAGAACTTAGTGAGTGTAGTGAAATTTTACTTTGGAAAGAATACCCAATCACGTGCAAGTAAAAAAAAAAACTTTTGAAAGAGTGTTCTATGTATTTCTCTCAATAGTCCTGTTTTTTTTTATTTTTTATACCACAACCCACCAGGCTCAGGCACGCCAATATGGTCCCTCTAGATCTATGACATCTGCTAATTTAGAATTCCTAATTGTTTTCTCACTATTTTAGTTTACTACATGGTTCTGTCAAGTAAACTTTGAAACAATTCAACATAATCAAATCATACTTCAACTGAATATAATGTAAAATGCATTAAAAGATACTCTGTAGATCTGATGAAAATGTAAAATCTGGATTTACTTCCATGTTATTTAAATAATTGGTTAAATTTGCTGTCATATTTTTTTCCCTGTTTTTAGTGAAACGACTTGATGGCTATTTCTTGAAGATACGGGGAAAAGGAATATTGCGCTAATAGATTATAGGTAGTTGCTAGCACTACAATTGACACACATATATATATATATATATATATATATATATATATATATATATAACACATAAGTGAAGATAGTCATTGAACATAAAATAGTGCAGAGATGAGAGTAATTAGCATTTAACAGCATTTAACAAAATAAGTCGTTGTGATAAGTTGTAAGTCCATATACATGATAACAAGTGAGTATGAATAAATAAAATCAATCCATGATTTCCAAATCATTTAGTGATCCACCACCAAAAGTAGGGCAAGCATGCTTACCAGAATATGTGGACCCATATACCATAAGTAATGAGTCAACAAAACTGATGTGATTTTCAGTTACTCATTAATGGATTCATTCCAGCAGTATATCCACTTCATTAAGCTTCTGTTTGTGACATCCTTGTGTGCCTTTACTCAACGCTTTGGACTACTTTTTTGATCTATGTTTGTTATCAGCGCTGTATATCATCAGACCTTTTGTGTCTGTACTTCTAATACATTTTTAAGTTATGGTTTTACACTATGTGCAGACGCTTGGTATGTCTACATATATCTATGAAATGGGAGGCGAACCTGTGGATGTCGGGATCGCCCCCATTTGGTTCTATCTTAGAAGACCTGGAAATCTTCATATTGTATATAATTTTGGAATAAATCACATCAGTTTTGTTGACTCGTTACCTATGGTGTATAGGTCCACATATTCTGGTAAGTGTGTTTGCCCTACATTTGGTAGTGGATCATTGAATGATTTGGAAGTCATGGATGTTTTTTTTTTTATTCATACTCATTTGTTATCACTTATATGGACTCACAACTCTTTTGGGGATGTGCCATGGTGACCCCCATAATATAGACATGCACCTTTAAAAACATATCTGAAATGCTATTTTCTCTTATCGCTGCACCCAAAGACACTTTTATGTTATGACTATCTTCACTTTTAGGCTTTTACATATTGTTTTTTGTTAGCACAGCACTGGTTTTGTATATATTTCTTGAAGATAACCTATATTACTGCATAAGCTGTCCAAAACAGTTCTTTTTTTTTTACTTTTTATTCTTTATTAAACTTTTCTTAAATATTTTAACAAAATTGTTGGTACTTGCTATACATACAATATTTTATCTCATGTCATTTACATTACCATTCAAATATTTATTTAATCTCCATACAATAATATATAACAAAGAAGCTATCCTAGAAAGAAAAAACAGTGAGGGGAGCTCAGCAAAGAAAAGCAACAGGAGGCCACAAATCTAGTGCCCCGTCTCAAATTTCTCCTTCTATTCCTGTTTATTAATTTTTATACCTCTACTTTATTTATGTTGTCCCCTCCCCAGCAGTACCAACAAGTCTTAACTTCCTTTTGGATAATTCTATACATCCTATCAAACTCCTTAAGATTGCATCTCTTTGCATAAGCTGCCCTCTCTTTAGGAAGGGTTTCATTTACTGTGTCTATTTAGTTTCTTACTGTAGGGGGCACTTTTGATTGCCATCTCAAAGCGATCAGCTTCCTGGCTTGAAACATACTCCTCAAAATAGCTACCGTAGTACTCTTTCTCTCTCTCTGCTCCTGCCTATATCCCAATATACATACCATTACATCTTTTTCCAGCCCAATTTCAAATGTTTCATTTCAAATATTAATCACTCCTTCCCAGTAGCGGAACAATTTGGGGCATCTCCACATCATGTGAAGGAGATCCCCAGACCCACGGCACCTAGGGCAGCTATCATCAGATCTTTTTCTGAACTTAAATAATCACTTGCGGGTATAATATGCTCTATTTAACAGCATTAAATGCAATATCTTCTGTGAAGGGGAGACCGATGCCAACTGGCTCACCTCTAAGATTCTCCTCCACTGGTCCTGGGGTATTATTCCTATATCTTGTTCCCATTTTGCTATTACTGAGTCCAGTTTCTCCTCCCTATTGACCTCTTTACTTATTTGCCCGTATATTTCTGAGATTAGGCCCTTAGTGGGGCCCATCTGGCGTATACACTGCAAAAGGGGGGTTTCTTTCCATTGCAAAGGGTGAGCTCTAAATTGGGCTTCCAGAGCGTGGCCTATCTGAAGGTAAGTATAGTATGTATTCTGGGGTATATTAAATTCCCTCTTCAACTCAGCAAATTTTTTAAGGGTATTTCCCATATAAAGTTGTCGCAGTCTTTTAATTCTTTATTTTTTCCTATCGAGAGGATTTCCTGCAAATTACTGTTATTCCAAATAGGGGTGTATACATTAAACCCTTTATATTTCAACAACCTTTTAGCTATTTTCCATACTTTAGTTATCATCCTAATTGTTGGATACTTATAGCAAAAGGAGTCAGCCTCCAATACCTCTATTATTGTATCATGCAGAGCCCCTATTAACAAGATTTTCCCATTAAGGGTTCCTCCATTTGGGTCACCAAAACCCATTAGCTGTTGCAGTTGTGCTGATAGATAATATCCCTGACTGGGAGCTGCAATGTACGCAGGTGTATCCTGGCTTGTCCCCCTTTCCATATCAATTCCCTAAACAGGCTCTCTATTTTGTTAAACCATTTTTTTCAATTTTCACACCGGGGAATTGTGCAATATGTACATCAATTGAGGCAGCCACAACATTTTTATCAGACAGCATCTACCTGCCACTGACAGCGGCAGACGCTTCCAAACATATTTTTTTTTCCTAAATTTAACAAAAAGTGGTATTTTATTTATATATTGGTTAGGGTCTTTTGTTATAACTGTCCCCAGATATTTCAAAGCATCTGCGACTGCCAGCTGGGGCTTCTCTGGTATTATCACATACCTGATTGTGTCTATTGGGAATAGCTCGGATTTTGCCCCCTATTAATCTCCAACCCAGTGAAACTACCAAAATGTCTCCACTATGCTCATTGCCCCTGCCAATGAATGACCCATATCTCCCAAGAAGAGTAGGATATCATCCGCATATAGCACAATTCTTTCCTCTCCCAAACTCCTCTGGAATCCTATTATCTCAGGACTCCCTCTTATGGAGATAGCCAAGGGCTCCATTCCCAGGGCAAAGAGCAGGGGAGACAATGGGCACCCCTGCCTTGTTCCCCTTTCCAGTAATATCCTGTCTGATAGTTCATTATTAATTTTTAGTCTTGCAGTAGGCTTATCATAAAGCATTTTGATCCATCCAATCAGTGAGGGGCCAAATCCAAATTTCTCCAACACTCGCCAGATATATCCCCATTCTATAGTGTCAAAGGCTTTAGTCACATCTAGTGACAATATGGCTCTTGACCCCTCGTTTTCTATTGGGGCTTGTAAGTTTAAAAACGTTCTTCTAATGTTTGTACTGGTAGATCTATTAGATATGAACCCCGCCTGATCAGGATGGACCAATTTATGAATAAGTCTAACCTAGTTGCAAGTACTTTAGCTAAAATTTTTGCATCTGAGCATAAAAGGGAAATTGGCCTATATGCAGCAACATCCAGTGGGTCCTTCCCTTCTTTATGAAGTACAATAATTGTTTCTTCTAGCATTGAGGTGGGCAAATGCCCTAGTTTAGTTGCCCCCCTCAAATTTTTAATAGTTCTAGAATCAGTATCTCCCCGTAATATTTATATGTCTCGATTGGCAACCTGTCCGGGCCAGGAGATTTTTGGTTTGCCATTCCCGCTACTGCCTGTTGAAGTTCCGCAAGTGTTATCGGGATTTCTAATTCATCTCTTTCCTCCTGTGTACTGGTATTTCCAATTTCCCCAAGAAGTCCTCCATTATTCCCACCCCTCCTTTTTTTGAGCAGCATACAGATTGTTGTAATATTCCTTAAAGATTTGAGCTATCTTTATAGGGTTTGATATTTTTTCCCCTCCTGTGGACCTAATAGTGGTGATAGTAGATGGTGGGGAATTGGACTTTACCAGTTGCGCCAGCATCCTTCCTACAGTTTCACCCTCCATAAAGGAGGCCTGACGCTGTAGAAGGCATATAGTCTCCTCCCTCTGCATACTTATCAACTTATATTCTTGTTGTTTATCCAGCCAAGCTGTTTTCCTCCCCGGTGTTGGATCCATTATATATTTATTCTCAGCCACAGCTACCTCCCTCCTGCTGTTTTTTCCTCCCGGGCCCTCGTGACCTTATTATATTTAGATACCTGCTGTATTAGAACACACCTTAGGAAGGCCTTTAATGTATCCCATACTATCCCTACCGTTGCTGTACCTGTATTAAGTTCTATGAATTCCCTCATTTTGGGAAGGATTCCGTCTGATTATTTGATTAATTCAAACCAGTGAGGGTTTATTTTCCACTCCTTCTGTGCTTTTCCCTCCCCCATTTTCAGAGTAATCACTTATGGCGAGTGGTCTGATATCCCCCTTGGCCAGTATGTTATTTTTTCCATAAGCTGTAGCATTCTATCATTTCCTAGTGCCATGTCTATCCTGGATAGTGTGGAATGTGTGGCTGAATAGCAAGAATACTGCTGAACACCTGGATTCCATGCCCTCCAGAGATCCAACAATCCCACCTCCCCCAGAAATCGACTTAACCTTCCCCTCTCTATAGATTCTATCGTATTTCGGGTGGGAAATCTGTCCATCTTACTATTCAGGACCTCATTGAAGTCTCCCACTACTATGGTTGGAATACCTTGCTTATCCATCAGGAATTCATTTAATCTAAGCATGACATCTATTTTAAATGGTGGGGGGATATAAACATTTGCCACTACTATCGCATTATTATCAATTAAACAATGAAGGGAAACCTATCGGCCCAATGGATTGCCTGCAGGAAAAATTCATCCCAGTCCTCACCAGCACACTTGCCCCCCCTACTATAGGAACTGTAAACTGAGTGATACTGAATTAGATGTTTTTTTTCCCCTGGATTTGCTGGACTGTATTCTTTGTTAGGTGTGTCTCCTGCAGGCAAACCAGTTCCACACCATACTTCTCCAAGTTCCCCGCTCTTTTCCCCACTGTACCTAACCCTCTTACATTCCATGAACCTATCTTTAGTGTTTTAAATTGCATCCAAACTCATGCACTGTATACACACTCCTGCAAAGTGACTATTTAAAACTAGTTTAGTGTCCAATTCCTCCCTAAATTCCACACAGGGCCGGATTAACATAGGGGCTATTGGAGCTGCAGCTCCAGGCCCCTTTCTCAAAATAGGCCCATTTGCCCAAAAAAAAAAAAAAAAAAAAAAAATTTCAAAAAAAAATTTCAAAAAAAAGAAAAAGATCAACTTTGAGGGTTGTAGCTCAGCGATCAGGAGTCACAGAAACCCCACATTTGGGGGGTAGGTAGCTAAAGACCTACTCCAGCACTGGTTAAAATATGGCTGCTATCATCTATGGTTCCGGAGATACACGGCTGCTTGCGCAGTCGATCAGAAGCTACATACAGAGCGGCCAGTTTAATAAATATAAGCTGGAACACTCTGCAGCAGACTGAGAGGATGAACTCACAGGGCTTATAATAATTATTTGTATATTACTTATGATAATTAACCCCTTGCCACCCAGGCCAATTCTGACACTTCTCTACTCCTACATGTAAAAATCATCATTTTTTTTTTATAGAAAATTACTCAGAACCCTCAAGCATTATATATATTGTTTTAGCAGACACCCTATGGAAAAAAATTGGGGTCTTTGCAACTTTTTATGTTACACGATATTTGCGCAACAATTTTTCAAAGTTTTTTTTTGAAAGAAACTGTTTCATTCAAATAAAAAAAAAACACTAAAGTTAGCACGATTTTCTTTCGTGTACTTAAGCGATGCTTTAAATTTTTTTACAGGTTACATGTTTAGAGTTACAGAGGAGGTATAAGGCTAGAATTATTGTTCTCACTCTAACGATCGTGGCATATGTAACCTGTGTGTATCTGGCTCTGATACTAACCAGTGCCTACCCAGCCACTGACTAGTATCTCTCCCCAGCCTGTCCCCACACACCCTCTCACCTGCTGACCTGTGGATGGGGAAATTACTCCCGCAGTGTTATTGTGTTCTGCCAGTGAATACAATGATCAGTGTTGCCAACTATAGCTGGCAGCACTGATTGTAACAGGGGAAAACCTGACAGGCTGGTTGTACTCAAGTCGGTTAATAGGTTGACTTGTGTAAAACCAGGTAGCCCATACATAGATCGACTATGGCTGGTCTCTGCTTAATTGGTGTAATTTCAATCCATGTATGGCCCGCTTAACCACTACACTGTCCTTAACCACTTCCCGACCGCCCCCTGTATATTTACGTCGGCAGAATGGCACGTACAGGCAGAATCACGTACCTGTACGTGACATTCTTCCGGCGGTTGGGGGGTCCGATCGGACCCCCCTCCGCCGGCGGGGACGGTCGGGATCGCTTCAGGAGCGATCCGGGACGAGGGGACGGCCAGTGGTTTCTGGCCACCCCCTCGCGATCGCTCCTGGCCAATGAGAAACTTCCCCTTCCTGTCTATTGTATAGACAGGAAGGCGGAAGTGATGTCACGCTCGGTGCGCCGGTCTATGTGACCGGAGACGCCGAGCGGCGAACATGTACAGGTTAGTGCACAACACTACACTGACACCAGTACAGTTAGGCACATATTCCACCCCCCTGTCACCCCCTGATCACCCCCCAGATCACCCCCTCCCCCCCCAGTCACAGTGTCACTAATTGCAGTGATCATTTATTTACTGATCACTGCATTTAGTGTCAGTGTGACTGTAATAACTGTCAGGGCAGTTAGTTTTAGGTCCAAGGTAGCCCCCTACCCCCCCCCTAATAAAGGTTTAACCCCTTGATTGCCCCCCAGGTAACCCTTTCACCCCCTTTTGCCAGTGTCACTAAGCGATCGTTTTTCTGATCGCTGTATTAGTGTCACTGCTGTCGCTAGGTAACCATTTTTTTTTTAGGTAACCGCCATGTTTATATAGGTTCATAAATAGGTTTATAGGTCAGGTACCCCCATATTACAACCTAAATAAAGGTTTTAACCCCTTGATTGCCCCTAGAGTTAACCCTTTCACCAGTGATCACTGTATAACTGTCACTGGTGACGCTGGTTAGCCAGTTAGTTATTTCGTTATTTAGGTTCCCCGTCAGGTTTTTATATAGCGTCAGGTACCCCCATATATTACCTAATAAAGGTTTTAACCCCCTGATTGCCCCTAGTTAACCCTTTCACCCCCTTTTGCCAGTGTCACTAAGCGATCGTTTTTCTGATCGCTGCATTAGTGTCGCTAGGTAACCATTTTTTTTTTTTAGGTAACCGCCATGTTTATATAGGTTCATAAATAGGTTTATAGGTCAGGTACCCCCATATTACAACCTAAATAAAGGTTTTAACCCCCTGATTGCCCCTAGAGTTAACCCTTTCACCAGTGATCACTGTATAACTGTCACTGGTGACGCTGGTTAGCCAGTTAGTTATTTCGTTATTTAGGTTCCCCGTCAGGTTTTTATATAGCGTCAGGTACCCCCATATATTACCTAATAAAGGTTTAACCCCCTGATTGCCCCTAGTTAACCCTTTCACCCCCTTTTGCCAGTGTCACTAAGCGATCGTTTTTCTGATCGCTGCATTAGTGTCGCTAGGTAACCAGTTTTTTTTTGTATTACTGTTACGGGTGACGCTGGTTAGTTAGCTTGTTTTTTATACTGTCAGGGCACCCGCCATTTATTACCCAATAACGGTTTAACCCCCTGATCGCCCGGCGGGTGATATCAATTAGGTTTTAGGGTCAAATAAGGTCTGCGTCGCCCCAGGTTAGTGCCAGTACCGCAAACACCCACGCGCAAAGCATACACCTCCCTTAGTGGCACAGTATCTGAACAGATCGATATCTGATCTGATCAGATCTATACTAGCGTCCCAGCAGTTTAGGGTTCCAAAAAAAAAACGCATTGTTAGCGGGATCAGCCCAGATACCTGCTAGCACCTGCGTTTTCCCCCTCCGCCCAGCCCAGCCCACCCAAGTGCAGTATCGATCGATCACTGTCACTTACAAAACACTAAGCACACATAACTGCAGCGTTCGCAGAGTCAGGCCTGATCCCTGCGATCGCTAACAGTTTTTTTGTGGTAGCGTTTTGATTCAGTCGCTTCAGTCAGGAGCTTTTTTACCTGTGAATCTCAAAAAAATAAAAAAAAATAAAATAGTTGTCGTTTTATTGTTCTCTCTCTCACTCTATTCTCTCTCTATTGTTGCTCTTTTTTTTACTCCATTCTATTCTGCAATGTTTTATTATGTTTTATCATGTTTTATCACGCTTGCTTTTCAGGTATGTAATTTTGTTTACTGTGTTTTAGTGTTGAGCATTTTTTTGTTTTCAGGTGCGCCATTCAGTTGCAACGCGGATTTATTTATCTTGACAGCAACAGCGTTTGCTCCCACGATACATAAAGCCGCGACTCCAACGCTGTAGGAGGTGATTTCACCACCACAGTTAAAAAAAAGAGCATATATGCCGAAGCATGGGGGCAGCAGGGGGGGGAGGAGCGATTGGCTCCTAATGCCACGTACATACGGTCGAAATTCCGACCGTGTGTACACGGCATAACTTTTGCGGGAGGATGCCCCCATGCATCGGCATATATAAATGGTGCATGTATGCCCATCATTAGAAGTGGGTGGATGAAGGGAGGTATTCTAATGGTGGGCATACCCACCAATCAATCTCTTTTTTTCGTTCAGCCAAGAGGCTGCATGAAAAAAAAAAAAAGATTACAATATATGTCCAGTATGTTGCTGGACTTTGAATGGTTATACCAGAATGATGCCTGCAGGTTTAGGTATCATCTTGGTATCATTCTTTTCAGCCAGTGATCGGCTTTCATGTAAAAGCAATTCTAGCGGGTAATTAGCCTCTAGACTGCTTTTACAAGCAGTGGGAGGGAATGTCCCCCCTCCCGGATATAAACCGCGCCATTGGGAAATTGGGAAAGCATTTTTATCACACCAATCTTGGTGTGGTCAGATGCTTTGAGGGCAGAGGAAAGATCTAGGGTCTAATAGACCCCAATTTTTTCAAAAAAAAGAGTACCTGTCACTGCCTATTGCTATCATAGGGGATATTTACATTCCCTGAGATAACAATAAAAATCATAACAAAGAAAAAAAATGGAAGGAACAGTTTAAAAATAAAATAAAAAAGCTAAATAAATAAAAAAACAAACAAAAAAAAAAAAAAAAAGCACCCCTGCCCCCCCTTCTCTTGCGCAAAGGCGTACACAAGCGTTGGTCTGGCGTCATATGTAAACAGCAATTGCACCATGCATGTGAGGTATCACCGCGAAGGTCAGATCGAGGGCAGTAATTTTAGCAGTAGACCTCCTCCGTGAATCTAATGTGGTATCATGTAAAGGCTTTTAAAGGCTTTTAAAAATGTATGTAGTTTGTCGCCACTGCGTGTTTGTGCGCAATTTTAAAGCATGTCGTGTTTGGTATCCATGTACTCGGCCTAAGATCATATTTTTTATTTCATCAAAAATTTGAGCAATATAGTGTGTTTTAGTGCATTAAAAAAATAAAAAAAAGTGTATTTTTTTTCCACAAAAAATGCGTTTGAAAAATCGCTGCGCAAATACTGTGTGGAAAAAAAAAAATGCAACACCCACCATTTTAATCTGTAGGGCCTTTGCTTTAACAATATATATAGTGTTTGGGGGTTCAACGTAATTTTCTTGCAAAAAAAAAAATATGTTTTCATGTAAACAAAAAGTGTCAGAAAGGGCTTTGTCTACAAGTGGTTAGAAGAGTGGGTGACGTGTGACATAGGCTTCTAAATGTTGTGCATAAAATGCCAGGACAGTTCAAACCCCCCCCAAATGACCCCATTTTGGAAAGTAGACACCCCAAGCTATTTGATGAGAGCAATGTTGAGCCCATTAAATATTTTTTTTTTTTGTCCCAAGAGATTGAATAATGAAAAAAAAAAAAATATATATATTTTTTTTACAAAAAGTTGTCACTAAATGATATATTGCTCAAACATGTCATGGGCATATGTGGAAATACACCCCAAAATACATTCTGTTGCTTCTCCTGAGTACGGGGATACCACATGTGTGGGACTTTTTGGGAGCCTAGCTGCGTACGGAACCCCAAAAACCAATCACCGCCTTCAGGCTTTCTAAGGGTGTAATTTTTTTATTTCACTTCTCACTGCCAATCACAGTTTCGGAGGCCATGGAATGCCCAGATGGCATAAAACCCCCCAAAATGACCCCATTTTGGAAAGTAGACACCCCAAGCTATTTGCTGAGAGGTATTGTGAGTATTTTGCAGATGTCGCTTTTTGTCACAAAGTTTTGAAAATTGAAAAAAGAAAAAAAATTTTTTTTTTTTCTTTACTTTCTTCATTTTCAAAAACAAATGAGAGCTGTAAAATACTCACCATGCCTCTCAACAAATAGCTTGGGGTGTCTACTTTCCAAAATGGGGTCATTTGGGGGGGTTTTGTGCTATTTTGGCATTTTATGGCCTTCGAAACGGTGATAGGTAGTGAGGAGTGAAATCAAAAATTTGCACCCTTAGAAATCCTGAAGGCGGTGCTTGGGTTTCGGGGCCCCGTACGCGGCTAGGCTCCCAAAAAGTCCCACACATGTGGTATCCCCATACTCAGGAGAAGCAGCAAAATGTATTTTGGGGTGCAATTCCACATATAACTATGGCATGTGTGAGCAATATATCATTTAGTGACAACTTTTTGAAAAAAAAAAAAAAAAAAAATCTTTTTTTATTTTTGTCTTTATTCAATCACTTGGGACTAAAAAAAAAAATATTCAATGGGCTCAACATGCCTCTCAGCAAATAGCTTGGGGTGTCTACTTTCCAAAATGGGGTCATTTGGGGGGGTTTTGTACTTCTCTGCCATTTTAGCACCTCAAGAAATGAAATAGGCAGTCATAAATTAAAAGCGGTGTAAATTCCAGAAATGTACTCTAGTTTGTAGACGCTATAACTTTTGCGCAAACCAATAAATATACGCTTATTGGCATTTTTTTTTTACTAAAGACATGTGGCTGAATACATTTTGGCCCAAATGTTTGACTAAAATTGAGTTTATTAGATTTTTTTTTATAACAAAAAGTAGAAAATCTCTTTTTTTTTCAAAATTTTCGCTCTTTTTCCGTTTTATATCTCAAAAAATAAAAATCACAGAGGCAATCAAATACCATCAAAAGAAAGCTCTATTTGTGGGAAGAAAAGGACGCAAATTTCGTTTGGTTACAAAATTGCATGACCGCGCAATTACCAGTTAAAGTAGTGCAGTGCGAAATTGAAAAAAGACCTCTGGTCCTTTGGCTGCCAAATGGTCCGGGGCTGAAGTGGTTAAACATCCACAAACCTTAAAATTTTTCCTTCCTAGATTCCTTCATCCTCCTCTCCTATACATAGTGCCCACTGTCATACCCTCCATACTCCTTTTCTATACATAGTGCCCACTGTCATACTCTCCACACTCCTCTCCTGTACATACTGCTCACTGTCATACCCTCCACACTTCTCTCCTATACATAGCGCCCGCTGTCATATCCTACACACTCCTCTCCTGTACATAGTGCCCGCTGTCATACACTTCTCTCCTGTACATACTGCTCACTGTCATACCCTCCACACTCCTCTGCTGTGCATACTGCCCACTGTCATACTCTTCACACTCCTCTCCTGTACATAGTGCCTTCTGTCATACCCTCCGCACTCCTCTCATGCATATAGTGCCCACTGTTAGACCCTCCACATTCCTCTCCCTCACCTGCACATACTTCCCACTTTTATACCATCCATTCTCCTCCCCTATGCCTCTTACCCACAAAAACAGTTCTTTAAAATTATACTGAATATCCTCAATGTTACCAGCTCTATAATGGGCACACTTTTGTTAGTTCAACTAAAGGAAATCTCAGTCCTCACATTTGTTCTGCCCCATTATTAGTACTTATTTAATTTTGTAATTACTATTGTGATGTATAGAGAAACATAGGGGATGTCAGCTACTCTAAATATAGCACTTGTAAAAAAGTGTCCCTGAAAATATTTTTGAAATGTTGGCAACTATGCGGGTCAGTAAGGGGCCCCATGAGAGGCTCCTGGATTCCAATGATATTAAAGCGGTAGTAAACTTTTCTAACATTACTACTTTTTAGAGGCCCTGAGGTAGGTTATGCCATAATGTACAAGTATGCACAGCACATTAGGGTACACTTAAGTTGTCAGACTGAGCCCTCCAGTGCTGTGCTGTGATCAATCCGGCCCGGGTGCTTCCATCTTCACCCGGTCTTCCTTCCGGGTTCTGTGCCTTCGGTCACTTGCCTCGGCTGGGCTGATGTCATTCCCACGCATTCTCATGTGCATCCTCTTTCTCTCATCCCCCCCTTTCTCTCCCATCCTTCCTCCCTTACCCCTAACACCTCTTTCATCACCTTTCTCTCCCTCTCATCCTCCCTCTCTCTCTCTCTTTAATTTAATTTGTTATAACAAAAAATTGTTTGCATTTTTATTTATTGTTTATAAAAGGCCCCACCAAAATCCTCAGCACCAGGCCCATGATGTTCTTAATCTGGCCCTGATTCCACACCATTCCACTTCATTGTTGTTGCTTGTGTTTCCCGCAGCTTTCTTAACCTGTTGCCGACCGCCCACTTTCTATTGACGGTGGAGCGGTGCGGCTCTTGTGGTGGGCCGCCGTCATGTGGCTGGGAAACACGGCCGTGCGCGCGATCGCGGGCGTGCAGCCGTGCTCTGTCGGTGTCAGTGTGTCCCGGAGACACACCGGGTCACTGACGGGGGTGAACAGCCATTGGGCATGGCTGTTCACCATGTGATCGGCTGCAATTACGTCACGGCTGATCGCAATGGGAAGTCCCCGCTTTAGACCGTGATCGGGAGCGCACAGCACGGTCATTTCGGTGGCGGTGTGTTCCCAGGAACACTGCTCGTCACCAACAAGGGTAAACAGCCAATGCCTGACGGCTGTTTACCACGTGATCGGCTGTGATCCATTCACAGCCGACCACTAAATGTAAACAAAGACCGGTTACTAGCTGTTACCGGCTTTTCTCTCCTCACACACCGTTACCAGTGTGAGGAGAGAAGAGCCAGGAGCAGTGAGTTACCGATCTTTGTGTGTACTGTAGTTGTAACTGCACCAACACAAAAAAAAAGAGAACCTGTCACATCGCCCCCCCCATTACAGCTGTCACCCAACAGTCACCACATCAGTGTCCACAAAGTGCACCTGTCACCCATCAGTGTCCACAAAGTGCACCTGTCACCCATCAGTGTCCACAAAGTGCACCTGTCACCCATCAGTGTCCACAAAGTGCACCTGTCACCCATCAGTGCCCACAAAGTGCACCTGCCACCCATCAGTGCCCACAAAGTGCACCTGTCACCCATCAGTGACCATCGCCAGTGACTGTCATAAGTGACCGCCATCAGTGACCCTGATCTGTCACCTATCAGTGCCCACGAAGTGCACTTGTCACCCATCAGTGCCCACAAAGTGCACCTGTCACCATCAGAGACTGCCGTCAGTGGTTCACCTGTCACCCATCAGTGACCATCGCCAGTGACCGCCATCAGTGACCCATCCATGACCCTCATCTGTCACCTATCAGTCACCATCAGAGACTGCCATCAATGACTGTCACCCACCAGTGACCTTCACACGTCACCCGTCGCCCATCACTGACCGTCATTTGTCACCCGTCGCACAGCCCATCAGAAAGAATGTCCAAAAGGTTCTATACAAGTGAGGAGGCGTTCCAGATCCTCGCCATGACTGATGAGAGCAGCAGGGAGTTCTCATCAGATTCAAATGCCAATTCCGATTGTTCAAATTCAGAATTTGAACCAATCGAAAGTAGTGCATCGGCAAATGAATCGGAGGAAGAATGGATCCCTCCTAAACAAGCACGGCGTTCCGGAAACCAGGCAGCCACCAGCAATATATCCCAGGATCAAATTCCCAGGCCCAGTACCAGCGCTGCCGCCAGCGAAAGGCCACAAGAAATGCCCAGCCCCAGTACCAGCACTGCCGCATCATCACGCCCAAATGCCAGCACAGGAACTTCAAATCCCCCAACTACCAGCATTGGAGTGCCACGTCCCCCAAGAGCCAGGGCCGCTACATACCTCCCAGATGGTCTTGCCAATCCAACATGACTGCCTTCCAACTCAGGATCAGCAAGAATCCCCCCTTTTCACCGCACAGCCAGGTGTGCAGGCCAATACCCAACATTTTTCTGCAATTGATTGTTTTCATTTATTTTTGCCCGACACTTTGCTGCAACTCATCGTGGACCAGACCAATTTATATGCCCAGCAGTATATTGCCAACAACCCCTAATCATCATATGCCCGTCCATTTGAGTGGAGAAGCTTGACTCTGGAGGAGTTCAAAGTGTTTATGGGCCTCACCATAAACATGGGGCTTACCAAAAAAAATGAAGGACATGCCTATTGGTCCACTAACCCCATCCACCACGTGCCCATTTCATAGTTTCATAGTTTCATAGTTAGTAAGGTTGAATAAAGACACCAGTCCATCCAGTTCAACCTGAGTGAGTATCTACAACTGTCCCTATCCCTGTGCATTGCACACTCCCATCGGTCCCTACCCATTTATTCTTCTGTAATGTCCAGGTCCCGATACAGGATGATAATGCGCTTTTTTCATTTCAGGGACAACAGCCAGTTCCCTCCCCGCAATCATCCAAATTATGACAAATTATATAAAATTCGCCCACTCATTAATTTATTTTCCCAACGATTTGCAGAACTCTATGTCCCCAAAAAGCACATATGTGTAGATGAGTCCCTGGTACCCTTTTCAGGCCGGCTAGGAATAAAACAATACATTCCTAGCAAAAGGGCCAAATACGGAGTGAAATTTTATAAGCTTTGCGAGAGAGCCACGGGATATCTGTATGCGTTCCGCATATACGAAGGAAGAGATTCCCAGCTCCAGCCCCCTGAGTGCCCGGCCTACATGGGCACAACTGGTAAAATTGTATGGGACCTGGCATACCCACATATACCTGGATAACTTCTACACCAGCCTGCCCCTTTTCAAACACCTATACCTTGCAGAAACCCTGGCCTGTGGAACCTCCAGAAAGAATAGGAAGGGCTTCCCACAAGCGATAGTAAATAAGAAATTGCGAAGGGGAGAAAGAGCAACCTTGCAATGCAACGAAGTGCTGGCCTTGAGGTGGAAGGATACCAGGAATGTGTACATGATGTCCACCATCCATGATGACACTACAGTTGAAGTTCAGAGAAGACAAGGTCCCATTGTAAAGCCAGCATGTGTACAAGATTACAATCTGTATATGGGGGGGGGGGGGGGGGGGGGGGGGCCCCGGATTTCAACGACCAAATGCTTCAGCCCTATTTATCAATAAGGAAGTACCGTTTCTGGTAAAAGAAAGTAGCACTCTATTTAATTCATTTGACCAAATCCACAGAAAGCCCTGCCCACTTCCTAAAATTCATAGAAGAAGTTGTCTACCATCAAAGAACCCCCCCCCCCCCCCCCAGAAAACCTTCGCTCTGATGCTGTTGGCCGACTTCACGAACTCCACTTCCCTGACCACATTCCACCATCTGAAGCAGGCCGAAGACGCCAAAAAAGATGTCGAGTATGCAGCAAAAATGGATTTAGTGATACCAGCTACCATTGTGTCGACTGTCCCTCCGAACCCGGCCTTTGCATTGGTGCATGCTTCAGACTATATCACACATCCCTAAATTATTAGCCCATATTCTTAACCATTTCCCCATTTTCAACATCTGCGCTGACCATTCCCCATGCTTCCTCAAATAACCATGCTACTGCCTTCCACGTGAACTGACCCTGGCCTGTTTTTTGACTATGCCTCTGCCAACCGCTTGGACTGCTTCCACGTGAAATGACCCTGGCCTGTTTTATCAACTATGCTTCTGCCTACCGCTTGTACTGCTCCATGTGAACTGACCCTGGCCAGTTTTATCAACTATGCTTCTGCCTACCGCTTGGACTGCTTGGACGTGAACTGACCCTGGCCTGTTTTATGGACTATGATTTTGCCTACCGCTTGGACTGATCTGGTGCCCTGCTACTGTAGTACACAGGGGTCTCACATGTGAGGGGCTCCAGAAATGTTTTTCCGGATGGAGAAAACTAATTTTTTGTTGTCTCCGGGTTTCGTAATTTCCGGATTAGGGTCTGGAGTCCGGAGGCTTCATAGAGATTTGGGTGGGTCGAAGCCTCTACCCCTGTGCCCCTGTGCACAGGTCTTACCTGATTGCAGCCCTCAGCCTGCTGCTGACTTAATGCCACTATCTTCCTGCCTGCAGCATAAACTGACCACACCTCTGCCTGCTACCTGGACTATGGAAATATTTAGCTGTAGCAAGAGGCAGTATTTTTTATGAAGGGCTGAGGAGCAGTACAATGAGTGAAGGCAGGTAACGGTGTACCAGGACCAATATTATGGCTGTGCTGGTTGTCTCTGCCTGGAAAAATGGACAACTTTTCTATGGACAAATGCTTTGGCTGTGCTGACGATATCCTTGTTGCTAAGCACATCCCTGCCTGCTGCCTGGACCAAATCCCTCCTCTGGGGACACTACAAAAACCACAGGTAATACTTTTTTTTTACCCTTTGCTCAATAGAATTTATTTTGGAATGTAATTTTTGGTATGTAAATGCTATGTGTTAGAAATATAAGGGCCTTCAAAAATAATAGGTTATCAGGAAATTAGAAGTGCAATTTATGCTTGTAGAACGCCTGAAGGTACTACTGCAATGGTGGCCCTCTGTATGTGGCCAGGCTGTGTAAAAGTCTCACACATGTGGTATCGCCATACTCAGGAGGAGTAGCAGAATGTATTTTGAGGTGTCATTTTTGCTATGTACATGCTATGTGTTGGAAATATCTTAAAATTTGACAACTTTGTGGAAGAAAAAATGCGTTTTCATTTTTTTCCCACATATTCCAAAAACTTCTGGAAAAAATGAACAGCTCAAAAGACCAATTATGCCTCATAGATTATACGTTGGGGTGTCTGCTTTCCAAAATGGGGTCATTTTCTGGGCGTTTCCATTGTCCTGGTGCTCCAGGGCCTTCAAAAGTGTAATAGGTGATTGAGAAATGAGATGTGTAATTTATGCTTGTAGAACGCCTGAAGGTGCTACTTCACGCCTCTGTATGTGGCCAGGCTGTAAAAGTCTTACATGTGGTATCGCCATACTCAGGAGGAGTAGCAAAATGTATTTTGGGGTGTCATTTTTGCTATGTACATGCTATGTGTTGGAAATATCTTAAAAATGGACAACTTTGTGGAAAAAAAAAAAAATGCGTTTTCATTTTTTTTTCACATATTCCAAAAACTTCTGGAAAAAAATGAACAGTTCAAAAGACTCATCATGCCTCATGGATTATACATTGGGGTGTCTGCTTTCCAAAATGGGGTCATTTTGTGGGTATTTGTACTTTCCTGGCTTGTTAGTGTCTCAAGAAATGAGATAGGTCTGCAGTACATCAGGTGTGATCAGGTGTGATAAATTTTCAATGATTTGCACCATAGTTTGTAGACTCTATATCTTTCACAAAAACTAAATAATATACACTAATTAGGGTTATTTTTACCAGAGATATGTAGCCATATACATTTTGGCCAAAATTTATGAAGAAATATTACTAATTTGTAAAATTTTATGACAGAAACAAAGAAAAAGGAATTTTTTTACCAAATTTTCAGTCTTTTTTAATTTATAGCACAAAAAATAAAAAACCCACTAGTTATTAAATACCACCAAAAGAAAGCTCTATTTGTGTGAAAAAAAGGACGCAAATTTCATTTGGGTACAGTGTTGCATGACTGAGTAATTGTCATTCAAAGTGTGAGAGCGCTGAAAGCTGAAAATTGGTCTGGTCAGGAAGGGGGTGAAAGTGCCCTGTAGGCAAGTGGTTAAAGGTTATTCTGTGTGAATTCATGTGAGTTACAACAACCCTTTTTTCCTATATTTTTTTCCCCCCATATTTCTTACTTTGTGTTATTTCTTGCTTCCACCCAATATTATTGCCTTTGGTGCCTTCATCACGTTTCTCCAATATTAATTCTTGAACTGTACTGGTGTACCCAACCCTTCCCCCCACCCCCTCCCCCCCCACCTTTCTAGGTGTCCCCCTAGGGGCTTACAGTGACCTTTTCCCACACAGCTTGTTTCACCTTTCTATTCTCACATTCATTCCCTTCCATCACCTCCCACCCATTCACTGTGCAAAACCATTCCTTCTCCTCCCATATTTCAAATAATATAACCTGTTCATCCTATACATTTTCTATCCCTCCTCCTCCCCCCAGTCAGTTGTTCCTTATTTTCTTCCATCCACTTCTCCACCCCAGACGCGGATTCAAAAATCTGGGTGCCTCCCAGTGCAGTCACACGTAATCTTGCAGGGTAGAGAAGGGCATAGGACACTTTAAATGTTTGTAGGATACGCTTAATCTGGATAAACTCCACTCTCCGTTTCTGAAGGTCCAGTGAAAAATCTGAATAAAAAGATATTTTAATGCCATTGAAGAGGATATTTCCTGCTTCTCTAGATTTTCACAACAACACCTTGTCCTTATAATTAAGGAACTTCATTAATAAAGTCCTAGGGTAGTCCCACCACTCGTACATTGTCCCTTGGGCTCCTCTTTTCCATTTCCTCTAACTTGATCTCTTGTCTAAGCAACTGTCCTTTCATACTTTTCATCTCCTTTATTAATGGTGACATCTCATCTTCCATCTGGCTGACCCTTCCTTCTAGGGCTGTAGTTCTTTCTGCTGTTTTTTTGTAAGTCATGCCTGACCATATTTAAGTCCTCTTTAACCCCCTTCATTTGTTCACAGAGATCTTTAAGTGATTCATTACATGCTCTGCCAAAAGTACATCTGTCAATGTTGACTCTTTCTCTGGGGGTATATTAGGCCCGACTGTACTATCTGTTTCTATATTTTCATTTTGTTCAGGAGGTCCTAGGTTTTTATTACTCTGTGCTTTTATTGTCTGCACCCGTGGAGTTAAGACAGTTGCTTGACTTTGGCCTTGGCTTTTTCTATCCAATGTGCCCCCCTGCTGCGACTTAGGCTGCTGCGACCCCTTCTTTGAGGGAGATTGTGAGGAGGTGTGTGCATACTGCTCTAATTTAGCTGCTGCGGCTGTAACCATTTGCTCGGGATTTTTATCTTTAGCGGAGTGAAGCTGCTGCATTTTGTGCTTATCCACCATACAAGGGCTGACCAAAAAAAAACAAAAAAAATATTTATCTTCTTCTTCTTTTTTTTTTTAAAGTTATTCTGAATGCCGCAGACTCCCAGGTGTGTTCTGACCCCCTTTCTAGGTTACGCCCACTACACACCTAATATACAGTCTGATAGAGCACTCTGAGGAAAAACTAAAACTCCTCAATGTTTGCACAGTCTTTAACCACTTGCCGACCGCCCCATGTATATATACGTCGGCAGAATGGCACGTACAGGCAGAACCACGTACCTGTACGTGCCATTCTTCCGGCGGGTGGGGTGTCCGATCGGAACCCCCTCCACCGGCGGGGACGGTCGGCATCGCTTCAGGAGCGATCCGGGACGAGGGGACGGCCAGTGGTTTCTGGCCACCCCCTCGCGATCGCTCCTGGCGAATGAAAAGCTTCCCCTTCCTGTCTATTGTATAGACAGGAAGGCGGAAGTGATGTCACGCTCGGTGCGCCGGTCTATGTGACCGGAACGCCGAGGAGTGAAGATGTACAGGTTAGTGCACAAACACTACACTGACACCAGTACACATAGGCACACAATCCACCCCCTGTCACCCCCAGATCACCCCCCAGATCACCCCCTCCCCCCCCAGTCACAGTGTCACTAATTGCAGTGATCATTTATTTACTGATCACTGCATTTAGTGTCAGTGTGACTGTAATAACTGTCAGGGCAGTTAGTTTTAGGTCCTAGGTAGCCCCCTACCCCCCCTAATAAAGGTTTAACCCCCTGATTGCCCCTAGTTAACCCCTTCACCCCCTTTTGCCAGTGTCACTAAGCGATCGTTTTTCTGATCGCTGCATTAGTGTCGCTAGGTAACCATTTTTTTTTTTATTTTAACCGCCATGTTTATATAGGTTCATAAATAGGTTTATAGGTCAGGTACCCCCATATTACAACCTAAATAAAGGTTTTAACCCCCTGATTGCCCCTAGAGTTAACCCTTTCACCAGTGATCACCGTATAACTGTCACTGGTGACGCTGGTTAGCCAGTTAGTTATTTCGTTATTTAGGTTCCCCGTCAGGTTTTTATATAGCGTCAGGTACCCCCATATATTACCTAATAAAGGTTTAACCCCCTGATTGCCCCTAGTTAACCCTTTCACCCCCTTTTGCCAGTGTCACTAAGCGATCGTTTTTCTGATCGCTGCATTAGTGTCGCTAGGTAACCAGTTTTTTTTTAGGTTAACCGCCATGTTTATATAGGTTCATAAATAGGTTTATAGGTCAGGTACCCCCATATTACAACCTAAATAAAGGTTTTAACCCCCTGATTGCCCCTAGAGTTAACCCTTTCACCAGTGATCACCGTATAAATGTCACTGGTGACGCTGGTTAGCCAGTTAGTTATTTCGTTATTTAGGTTCCCCGTCAGGTTTTTATATAGCGTCAGGTACCCCCATATATTACCTAATAAAGGTTTAACCCCCTGATTGCCCCTAGTTAACCCTTTCACCCCCTTTTGCCAGTGTCACTAAGCGATTGTTTTTCTGATCGCTGCATTAGTGTCACTGGTGCCGCTAGGTAGCCAGTTTTTTTTTGTATTACTGTTACGGGTGACGCTGGTTAGTTAGCTTGTTTTTTATACTGTCAGGGCACCCGCCATTTATTACCCAATAACGGTTTAACCCCCTGATCGCCCGGCGGGTGATATCAATTAGGTTTTAGGGTCAAATAAGGTCTGCGTCGCCCCAGGTTAGTGCCAGTACCGCAAACACCCACGCGCAAAGCATACACCTCCCTTAGTGGTATAGTATCTGAACAGATCAATATCTGATCTGATCAGATCTATACTAGCGTCCCAGCAGTTTAGGGTTCCAAAAAAACGCATTGTTAGCGGGATCAGCCCAGATACCTGCTAGCACCTGCGTTTTCCCCCTCCGCCCAGCCCACCCAAGTGCAGTATCGATCGATCACTGTCACTTACAAAACACTAAGCACACATAACTGCAGCGTTCGCAGAGTCAGGCCTGATCCCTGCGATCGCTAACATTTTTTTTGTGGTAGCGTTTTGATTCAGTCGCTAACAGTCAGGAGCTTTTTTACCTGTGAATCTCAAAAAAAAAAAAAAAAAAAAAAATAGTTGTCGTTTTATTGTTCTCTCTCTCTCTCTCTATTCTCGCTCTTTTTTTACTCCATTCTATTCTGCAATGTTTTATTATGTTTTATCATGCTTGCTTTTCAGGTATGTAATTTTGTTTACTGTGTTTTAGTGTTAAGCATTTTTTTGTTTTCAGGTGCGCCATTCAGTTGCAGCGCGGATTTATTTATCTTGACAGCAACAGCGTTTGCTCCCACGATACATAAAGCCGCGACTCCAATGCTGTAGGAGGTGATTTCACCACCACAGTTAAAAAAAAGAGCATACGTGCCGAAGCATGGGGGCAGCAGGGGGGGGAGGAGCGATTGGCTCCTAATGCCACGTACATACGGTCTAAATTCCGACCGTGTGTACACGGCATAACTTTTGCGGGAGGATGCCCCCATGCATCGGCATATATAAATGGTGCATGTATGCCCATCATTAGAAGTGGGTGGATGAAGGGAGGTATTCTAATGGTGGGCATACCCACCAATCAATCTCTTTTTTTCGTTCAGCCAAGAGGCTGCATGAAAAAAAAAAGATTACAATATATGTCCAGTATGTTGCTGGACTTTGAATGGTTATACCAGAATGATGCCTGCAGGTTTAGGTATCATCTTGGTATCATTCTTTTCAGCCAGTGATCGGCTTTCATGTAAAAGCAATTCTAGCGGGTAATTAGCCTCTAGACTGCTTTTACAAGCAGTGGGAGGGAATGTCCCCGATCCCGGATATAAACCGCACCATTGGGAAATTGGGAAAGCATTTTATCACACCAATCTTGGTGTGGTCAGATGCTTTGAGGGCAGAGGAAAGATCTAGGGTCTAATAGACCCCAATTTTTTCAAAAAAAGAGTACCTGTCACTGCCTATTGCTATCATAGGGGATATTTACATTCCCTGAGATAACAATAAAAATCATAACAAAGAAAAAAAATGGAAGGAACAGTTTAAAAATAAAATAAAAAAGCTAAATAAAAAATAAAAAAAAAAAACCCTGCCCCCCCTTCTCTTGCGCAAAGGCGTACACAAGCGTTGGTCTGGCGTCATATGTAAACAGCAATTGCACCATGCATGTGAGGTATCACCGCGAAGGTCAGATCGAGGGCAGTAATTTTAGCAGTAGACCTCCTCCGTGAATCTAATGTGGTATCATGTAAAGGCTTTTAAAGGCTTTTAAAAATGTATGTAGTTTGTCGCCACTGCGTGTTTGTGCGCAATTTTAAAGCATGTCGTGTTTGGTATCCATGTACTCGGCCTAAGATCATATTTTTTATTTCATCAAAAATTTTAGCAATATAGTGTGTTTTAGTGCATTAAAATAAAAAAAAGTGTATTTTTTCCACAAAAAATGCGTTTGAAAAATCGCTGCGCAAATACTGTGTGGAAAAAAAAAATGCAACACCCACCATTTTAATCTGTAGGGCCTTTGCTTTAACAATATATATAGTGTTTGGGGGTTCAACGTAATTTTCTTGCAAAAAAATAATATGTTTTCATGTAAACAAAAAGTGTCAGAAAGGGCTTTGTCTTCAAGTGGTTAGAAGAGTGGGTGACGTGTGACATAGGCTTCTAAATGTTGTGCATAAAATGCCAGGACAGTTCAAACCCCCCCCAAATGACCCCATTTTGGAAAGTAGACACCCCAAGCTATTTGCTGAGAGCAATGTTGAGCCCATTAAATATTTTTTTTTTTTGTCCCAAGAGATTGAATAATGAAAAAAAAAATATATATATATATTTTTTTTACAAAAAGTTGTCACTAAATGATATATTGCTCAAACATGTCATGGGCATATGTGGAAATACACCCCAAAATACATTCTGTTGCTTCTCCTGAGTACGGGGATACCACATGTGTGGGACTTTTTGGGAGCCTAGCTGCGTACGGAACCCCAAAAACCAAGCACCGCCTTCAGGCTTTCTAAGGGAGTAATTTTTTTATTTCACTTCTCACTGCCAATCACAGTTTCGGAGGCCATGGAATGCCCAGATGGCATAAAACCCCCCAAAATGACCCCATTTTGGAAAGTAGACACCCCAAGCTATTTGCTGAGAGGTATTGTGAGTATTTTGCAGATGTCGCTTTTTGTCACAAAGTTTTGGAAATTGAAAAAAAAAAATGTTTTTTTTCTTTACTTTCTTCATTTTCAAAAACAAATGAGAGCTGTAAAATACTCACCATGCCTCTCAACAAATAGCTTGGGGTGTCTACTTTCCAAAATGGGGTCATTTGGGGGGGTTTTGTGCTATTTTGGCATTTTATGGCCTTCGAAACTGTGATAGGTAGTGAGGAGTGAAATCAAAAATTTGCACCCTTAAAAATCCTGAAGGCGGTGCTTGGGTTTCGGGGCCCCGTACGCGGCTAGGCTCCCAAAAAGTCCCACACATGTGGTATCCCCATACTCAGGAGAAGCAGCAAAATGTATTTTGGGGTGCAATTCCACATATAACTATGGCATGTGTGAGCAATATATCATTTAGTGACAACTTTTTGAAGAAAAAAAAATTTTTTTTTATTTTTGTCTTTATTCAATCACTTGGGACTAAAAAAAAAAATATTCAATGGGCTCAACATGCCTCTCATCAAATAGCTTGGGGTGTCTACTTTCCAAAATGGGGTCATTTGGGGGGGTTTTGTACTTCTCTGCCATTTTAGCACCTCAAGAAATGAAATAGGCAGTCATAAATTAAAAGCGGTGTAAATTCCAGAAAATGTACTCTAGTTTGTAGACGCTATAACTTTTGCGCAAACCAATAAATATACGCTTATTGGCATTTTTTTTACTAAAGACATGTGGCTGAATACATTTTGGCCCAAATGTTTGACTAAAATTGAGTTTATTAGATTTTTCTTATAACAAAAAGTAGAAAATCTCTTTTTTTTTCAAAATTTTCGCTCTTTTTCCGTTTATATCGCAAAAAATAAAAATCACAGAGGCAATCAAATATCATCAAAAGAAAGCTCTATTTGTGGGAAGAAAAGGACGCAAATTTTGTTTCGTTACATAATTGCATGACCGCGCAATTACCAGTTAAAGTAGTGCAGTGCGAAATTGAAAAAAGACCTCTGGTCCTTAAGCTGACAATTGGTCCGGGGCTGAAGTGGTTAACCCACTCCTCTAGAGCAGCATTCAACAGTGTTTCCTTGTTCAACACAGTTTACTAAAAAATTAACAAACAGATTCTCAGCCTTCAGCACCCCATGGCCAACCCCCACTTCTTTCTGTTACTCACGTGTCCTTTTGTTTTGTCAGGATATGGACAAGGGGGAAAAAAAAGACTTTTAGGTGCCTCTGATACAGCCCTTCTCCCTGTGACCAGTCCTGTCCACCGGCATCTGCTAACTACTCTGCTGACTGACGGCTTATATACAGCAACCCAGAGCAGCTTGGTCCCCGCTAAAGCCGCCCGAGCTCCCTCCTAGTGATTCGGTTGTTTGTCAGCGGTGCATCGATACAGCGTCGCGGTGTGATACAGCCGGCTCTCTCCACCTCCACAGTGTCTCAGTTGGCAGGGCTGTATTCTGCTCCATGCTTTTGGCTTCTGTCTCGGCACGTCTATCCCCAGGTATGCACCATAGCAGATATAGCGGCTGGGGGAGGCTCACACAGCGTCCTCACAGGCCCTCACTCCATCGCACCACTCATCATCTCCACACACACCACCTCGCTCCCTTCACACCCAGTCACTGCCCCCTGTGAAACAGTTCTAGTTCTAGTTTTTACAATAATGTGTTTTAAACCACATGAATAATATGTCAGCAGGATAATGCAAATGTACAATGTAAAGCATATAAAGAGAAGCATTAATGAACATTTTGTTTAAATGGTGCTTACTTTAAAAAAGAACTTAGATCAAGCTACTATTGTACAATGTCACGTTGTAAAGTGTAATGTGTCAGCTTATGAGAATTGGTGAATATCTCTATCCAACCATTCTAGTATATATATAAAGTGGCTTCCCACTGGAATAATAGAGGATAATTTAGTAGCATGTTTCAAATAGTATGAAATAAGCATTAATTAGCTGATATTTTTCTGTGGGTAACAAAATGGCACAGATCTGTCAAGACTTATTCACAAAGCACCATTTTTATTTCTAAAGCATCATTTTAGAAGAATACATGTAAAAAGCTTTGACTGATATTTGGAACCCTAGGCAGTGTAATGTCAAACGTATATACTGTATATGTATGTGTGTGTGTGTGTATGTATATTTATATATATATATATAATTTTCACAGCGCTTTACTTCTTCCACATTTTGTTATGTTACAGCCTTATTCCAAAATGGATTAAGTTAATGATTTTCCTCAAAATTCTACAATACACCTGTGACGGATCCTTTTCCTCACTCCGCTGAGTGATTCCGTCAGTAATACTGCTTCCTCGAATCTGACCCTCAGAGAGATATATTATTATAGCTGCATTGAATACAAGTCTAGCCGAAAATAGCTTGTAGAATCTTGAACTGATTTATTGGGCAGAATACAGCCTTTTTATACACATTTAACACAAGGGGTTGATAATGAGGTAGGGCTTCTCATGGATACTCCCCCCTCCCCTATAGCAACAACTTAAAAGACAATCACATAATTAACATGTTAATTAACCCAGCAGTCTAGGTGACCAGACAGTCTGTCTCCAGATCAGCTCTTTCAAGGTTTGTGTATTGTTCAAAATTAACATCCAAGAAACAGTCTCTCAAAAATGTAACAAAAGAGATTAATATAGCAATGTGGATAAATATTACTTATATTTTAAGTAATGCAAGATATTTTTTCTCACTCACCCTGTACCAGGATGGCACAGGGTGGCTTAGACATAAGAGTTGCATGGGGAGCAGATACATGGGTTTCCCAACCTTTCCAAGGGATTCTTGGTTCCATGTGCCTTCCCGTCACAACCCCATAATGACAATGTTAAAGAAGTTTGCTTGAAATCTGCAAATTTGTTAAAAATGAAAAAAATTCCATGTACATAAGTATTCACAGCCTTTGCTCAATACTTTGTTAAAGCACCTTTGGCACCAATTACAGCCTCGAATATTTTGGAGTATGATGCTACAATTTTTGGGCAGTTTCTCCCATTCTTCTTTGCAGGACCTCACAAGCTCCATCAGGTTTGATGGAGGGCATCAGTGCACAGCCATTTTCAGATCTTTACAGAAATGTTCAATTGGGTTCAAGTCTGGGCCACTCAAGGACATTCACAGAGTTGTCCCATAGCCACTCCTTTGTTATCTTGGCAGTGTGCTTAGGGTCATTGTCCTGTTGGAAGACGAACCCCTGTCTGAGGTCTAGAGTGCTCTGGAGCAGGTTTTCATCAAGGATGTCTCTGTACATTGCTGCATTCATCATTCCCATGATCCTGACTAGTCTCCCAGTTCCTGCCACTGAAAAACATCCCCACAGCATGATGCTGCCATCGCCATGCTTCACTGTAGGGATGGTATTGGCCAGGTGATTTGAAGTGTCTGGTTTCCTCCAGACATGATGCTTGCCATTCAGGCCAAAGAGTTCAATCTTTGTTTCATCAGATCAGAAAATGTTGTCCTTCAGGTGCCTTTTGGCAAACTCCAGGTATGTTGTCTTGTGCCTTTTACTGAGGAGTGGCTGTCGTCTGGCCACTCTACCATACAGGCCTGATTGATGAAGTGCTGCAGAGATGGTTGTTCTTCTGGAAGGTTCTCCTCTCTCCACAGAGAAATGCTGGAGCTCCGTCAGAGTGACCTCCCTGAATACGGCCCTTCTCCCCCGATCGCTCAGTTTGGCCTGGTGGCCGCTCTAGGAAGAGTCCTAGTGGTTGCAAACTTCTCCATATTACAGATGATGGAGGCCACTGTGCTCATTGGGACCTTCAATACTGCAGACATTTTTCTGTACCCTTCCTCTGATCTGTGCCTCAATACAATCCTGTTTCAAAATTCTACAGACAATCCCTTGGACTTCATGGCTTGGTTTGTGCTCTGACATGCACTGTTAACTGTGAGATCTTATATAGACAGGTGTGTGTCTTTCCAAATCATGTCTGAATTTACCACAGGTGGACTCCAATCAAGTTGTAGAAACAACTCAAGGATGATCAGTGGAAACAGAATGCATCTGAGCTCAGTTTAGAGTGTCATGGCAAAGGCTGTGAATACTTATGTACAGTATGTGGGTTTTTTTTGTTTTTTATTTTTAATAAATTTGCAATGATTTCAAACAAACTTCTTTCACGTTGTCATTATGGGGTATTGTTTGTATAATTTTGAGGAAAATAATGAATTCAGTCCACTTTGGAATAAGGCTGTAACAACAAAATGTGGAAAAAGTGAAGCGCCGTGATTACTTTCTGGATGCACTGTGTGTGTGTATGTATGTATGTATGTATGTATGTATATATATATATATATATATATATATATGTATATGTATATATATCCATATGTACTAGTGTAAATTAAAAATCAGCAGTGCTATGGAATGATGTGTAATAATATGATATTATGTGTTATGAATTAATGTGTGATATAAAAAAACATCTGTGAATATTACTTAGTAAACAGTGCAAACAATTGAGTAAAAGTACAGTAGCTCAATAGTGGTTGCTCAAGGTACTTATACCATATCTAAACTTAAAAACAAAGAAACAATATATTGCAACTTACCAGCCCTTAGATGAGGTGCCTGCATTAGGGTTCTTCTTTCAGGCTTTTATTTTTCACATGGTTATCCTGTGAATAACACACTGTACCTAGGGAGCCACGGTTGCCACCCAGGCTGAACTTCACACATCATCAGTGCATCGTCCCATACCGCACAGATTTTTACTGAACCCTTGTTGAATAGGTGGGTGCGCAGCTAAATGGTGGTACTGTATAAATCCAATAATGACAGAAACCAGCCCTCCCATCTTATGAATTAGTCTCGAATCATCACTCTCCCAAAATTTTGGTGTGTTTATATGGGACTTATATTGGAATTCAAAAATGTCTGCCTTTAGTCATTGGGACAATGATTGGTAGACTACTTCCAGCATTTTTTTTTTTTTTATAAAGACCCCGTGATGTTTGCACCTATAAGGTTTTCTAAATGTTTTTTTTTTTTTTTTTTTTAAGCTCACTTTACTGTCCCCTCCGAGTTCGCTAACATCCTTTGTGTGGGCATCTGAAGCCCACTGGTATCTTCTTTTCGTGCTAGCTATCCAGCATGCACCTCCTGATCTTGCGCATGCACATAAACCTCAAAGAAAGGCACACTCATTGTGTTTCCCATTGACTCTGCAACTGGGATTGCTAAAAACTCATATCCCAGGAGCCAATGTGTTTCCGGAAATGACATACCTCGCCGTGGCGAGGTACACCAGAAGCAGAGCATTCCCCTGTGCAAATAATTAAAATAGATTACTGAAAAAAAAATTAAGTCCAGTGAGGAATTGTAAAGCAATATCGAAAGGGGGGGGGGGGGGGGGGGATGGGCGCAAAGTTCAAAATGTGGGTGGAACTCTGCTTTAAGTCCTCCAGGGTTAACAACAAATTGAACAGGTTTGGCTCCAGTTGCTGAGATCCTCTAGCACCAGCAGTGAATACCATTATAGCTCAGTACAGCCTGATCTACACTTTTCCTTCAGAAATTCCTTCTGCATCTACTTCACAGAATTGCAGTGGAGGACTTCTGGTGGAAACCCCGTGGGCTGTCTCAAATTGGCCAGATCATCTTTCTCTATGTTCCACCCCATGCCTGTTTAGACCTAGGTCTGATTCAGTAAATCTCATGCTATTAAAATCTAGGAAATCTTCCTCATATAGAATCCACCATCACACATAAAAGGTTTACTTCACTTGATGCGTGCAAAGAAAGTTTCACCCCAGGAAATACTCAGTTGGAAAAATTCTGACTTTTTGCAGCTGGTCCGGATAAGCATCTGGCCTTAAATATGATAAAGTGAGAAATGCCAGCCCTTGCAATCCTATTCTAAAGACCGCTAGCCTCCCATTTTTTGGCCAAGACATTTGTACAGGGTGTTTGTTATGTGGCCTCTCCTGTACAGCCTCCTGTGACTCGGAAGGTTGTACAAGAGCTCATCCAAGACTGCCTTCTTGTGCTCTCACTGACAAGGTAGCATTCCTTATCGCCATCACCTCTGCAAGATGCGTGTTTAAACTGGTGGCCTTATCCTATAAAGAACATATTTTGGTAAGGTAGTATTGGAGCCTTAAAGCCTATTTTCTTTATAAGGTAGTTTCAGCCTTCCACCTGAACCTGGGCGTCCCCATTTTTCTGTCTGATTCCATAACAACAAAAGAAAAATTCTCTTCACTGCTTGGATGGATTTCATGGTGTACAAGTCTACCTCTCAACCGCTGATCCTATTGGAAAGACTAACTCTCTCTTTTTTCTATTCCTGATGGTCCCTGTAACCATTTTTTATTGGTTCAAACTGATCATTATTCGCGCTTAAAGTGATTATAAAGTCTCCTTTTTTTCAATAAAAATAACAAACATGTTATACTTACCTGCTCTGTGTAGTGGATTTGCACAGAGCAGCCCAGATCCTCCTCTTTTCGGGTCCCTCTTTTGTGCTCATGGCCCCTCCCTCCTGCCAAGTGCCCCCACAGCAAGCAGCCTGCTATGGGGGCACCCGAGCCGAGTCACAAATTCCTGTGTCCATCCAGACACAGAGCTGCGGCCTGGCCCCACCCCCTCTCTCTCCTGATTGGCTGACTGACCTTGACAGCAGCGGGAGCCAATGGCACTGCTGCTGTGTCTCAGCCAATCAGGAGGGAGTGTCTTGGACGGCCGAGACACTCATGGACATCGCTTAACAGAGACGGGGCTCAGGTAAATATTAGGGGGGCTGCTGCACACAGAAGGATTTTTACCTTAATGCATAGAGAATGCATTAAGATGAAAAACCTTCTGACTTTACAACTCCTTTAACCGCTTCAGCCCTGGAAGGATTTACCCCCTTCCTTACCAGAGCGTTTTTTGCGATTCGGCACTGCATCGCTTTAACTGACAATTACGTGGTTGTGCGACGTGGCTCCCAAACAAAATTGGCTTGCTTTTTTTCCCACAAATAGAGCTTTCTTTTGGTGGTATTTGATCACCTCTGCGGTTTTAATTTTTTGCACTATAAACAAAAAAAGAGCGACAATTTTGAAAAAAACACATTATTTTTTACTTTTTGCTATAATAAATATCCCCCAAAAATATATAAAAAAAAATATTTTTTTCCCTCAGTTTAGGCCGATACGTATTCTTCTACATATTTTTGGTAAAAAAAATAGCAGTAAGTGTTTATTGGTGTGCGCAAAAGTTATAGCGTCTACAAAATAGGGGATAGTTTTATGGCATTTTTATTAATATATTTTTTTACTAGTAATGGCGGCGATCAGCGATTTTTAGCATGACTGCACAAATTTTGGCGGACACATCGGACAATTTTGACACATTTTTGGGACCATTGGCATTAATACAGCGATCAATGCTATAAAATTGCATTGATTACTGTAAAAATGTCACTGGCAGTGAAGGGGGTTAACCACTAGGTGGCAGTGTAGGGGTTAAGTGTTCCTAGGGGCGTGTTTCTAACTGTATGGGGGCGTGGCTGTGTGTGACACCACACTGATCGCTGCTCCCAATGACAGGGAGCAGACGATCAGTGTGCTGTCACTAGTCAGAATGGGGAGATGCTGTTTACAACAGCATCTCCCCATTCTTGAGCTCCGTGACACCATCGCGGGTATCCCGACGGCGATCGAGTCCGCGGAACCCCGAGCGCGCATGGTGGGAAATTCAAAGTAACGCGGGTACGTTACTTTGCCCAGCCATGCCATTCTGCCGACATATATGTACAGGAGCCGGTCAGGAACCGGTTAAGGACAAACCTCTATGTTTCCCTGCCAAGGTGCACTCTACTAGGTCAGTGAAAGCTTCTTGGGCTTTTAGATCTTTAGTTTACAAGATTTGTATGACCACCACCTGGTCTTCTGTTTTTATCAGTTGTCACCAGAGCAGTAGAGTGCCACTTTAGGGAGAGTTCCTCTTTTTATTTTTGGTTTCAGCTCCGGGACATGAAGTGAAGGGAAACCTCCCCAATTAGACACAGACAGCTGAAAAAAAAAAAAACAAAGTTGCTCTATCTATTCTTTACACTACCCAAAACAAAAATTTAGAAATGTTTTAATTTGAGAATCCTTTGTAATAGCTAGTGATGTGGAACACTAGTGCTATAATTATAACATGTTACAACACTGAGACTTTGCAGCATGTTGGAAATTTTCTGCAAGCAGATACCAAGCTTTCCCTTTCATATATAGAAAACATAAATGAACCTCTTCCTTAGATAATCTGGGAAAATCCTGCAGCAGAATTGTGAGGGGAGGATAGGCAGTTCACCACCCTGTGAAATATGTTCTGTGGCCATCTTCTGTGGTGTGATATTCTTGGTGTTCAGGTCATAATAAAATCATTTAATTACCCTTAATTTGCTCATTGGATCAGTGATGAGACACTAGTTTTCCGTTGGCTACAGCTGTACATATGTATTCCAGGTGCAATATCACAAATTTAAAACCTCCAAACTTATTAGGATCGGTAATGCCTTACCCAATAAAGTGATTATGGATTTAAAAGCAGTGGCAGGTGCTTGTGTTGTCCTGATTTAAGCAGCAGTATAATATGATTGCATAAATAAACCAAATAAATCATGCGCGAAAATAAGGTGAAAATGGCCTTCGCCATTAAATATGAATGGCAATACAAAATGCACTGGTAAATAATTTATTTTACAACTTGCTGGTTTCAGTTAATGTAATTTGCTGTAATAATAGTTTTCAAACATTAATGCTGTTTGAGATGTATAGCAGATGATGACATTTAAGCCTAGACATCCTATTTATTACTTCTGAGCAAGGGAACATTTTTGACTTTTACAGACATACATGTACATAGTCTGGAATGGAGTGCAGTAACCCAGAAACCAATTAGGGATAACAAAAAAAAACTTCCAATCAGAAACCAAAATTAAACTTTAAACTGCAAACAGGGAGACGTTTATACTATATTGCTCTAATCAACCTTTTGTAAGTGGTACAATGATTTGAAAAAGCACACTTGCTGGTTCATTGTTCCCTAACATGCAAAAAATTATGATTTTGTGTTTATATATATAATGTGACGGTATGCAAGGTGAGGTAATGGATACATTTCACCTCACATTTGTTCTGTTGCAAGAGACTGAAGCGGAATCCGACCCGGGTTTTTCCAGCCACTGTGGCAGGCTTGGTTCTGATCCGGATATTGTGGTCCACTCGAGTCCACGCTGGACTTTAAATGAGCAGGAAGAGAGCACAGGATAGCTCTGGCTTGAAACTCGGAAGGGAATCAGAGAGAGCTCTGTTTGGACTTAAAAAGAAGGTTTGCTTTGCCACATGTTTTTGTGGGTGTCGGGGACCAGCCCCACAACGTATAGGGAGGAGATTACTATTTTTGTTTTTTTTCACTATTTTGCAAACTGAAGCCATTAATTATCAATCAACTGTGTTTACTCTTTTTAAATCCTAATGACAACAGAAACTACCCAAATTACCCTGATCAAAAGTTTACATACAAGTTGACACAAAGGGGGTTTGAATGGCTATTAAAGGTAACCATTCTCACCTATGATCTGTTTGCTTGTAATTAGTGTGTGTGTGTGTGTGTGTATAAAAGGTCATAGAGGGACTCCTGACAGACCCTTGCATCTTGCATCCAGTGCTGCACTGACGTTTCTGGATTCTGAGTCATGAGGAAAGCAAAAGAATTGTCAAAGGATCTGCGGGAAAAGGTAGTTGAACTGTATAAAACAGGAAAGGGCTATAAAAAGATATCTAAGGAATTGAGGATGCCGATCAGCAGTGTTCAAACTCTAATCAAGAAGTGGAAAATGAGGGGTTCTGTTGAAACCAAACCACGGTCAGGTAGACCAGCTAAAATTTCAGCCACAACTGCCAGGAAAATTGTTTGGGATGCAAAGAAGGAGGCAATTGAGGAAAGATAGGCTGCATGGTCGAGTCGCCAGAAGAAAGCCATTACTACGCAAATGCCACAAAGTATCCCGCTTACAATATGGCAAACAGCACAGAGACAAGCCTCAAACCTTCCTGCACAAAGTCATTTAGAGTGATGAGACCAAAATTTAGCTTTTTGGCCACAACCGTAAACGCTTCATTTGGAGAGGAGTCAACAAGGCCTATCATGAAAGGTACACCATTCCTACTGTAAAAAACAAAGGTGGATCACTGATGTTTTGGGGATGTGTGAGCTAAAAAGGCACAGGAAATTTGGTCAAAATTAATGGCAAGATGAATGCAGTTATCAAAAAATACTGGAGGAACATTTGCATTCATCAGCCAAGGAAGTTGCGCATGGGACGTACTTGGACATTTCAACATTACAATGATCCAAAACACCAAGTTGACCTATCATTGGCTACAGCAGAATAAAGTTAAGGTTCTGGAGTGACCATCTCAGTCTCCTGACCTCAATATCATTGAGCCACTCTGGGGTGATCTCAAATGTGCAGTTCATGCAAGACAGCCCAAGAATTTACAGGAACTGGAGGCTTTTTGCCAAGAGGAATGGGCAGCTTCACCATCTGACACGATAAAGAGCCTCATCCACAAATGCCACAAAAGACTTCAAGCTGTCATTGATGTTAAAGGGGGCAATACATGGTATTACGAACTGGGGTATGTAAACTTTTGATCAGGGTCATTTGGGTAGTTTCTGTTGTCATTATGATTTAAAAAGAGTAAACGCGGTGGGCGTGGCCTGACAGATCATGGAGTAGGACCTGCATGCCCAGAGCTCCGTCTATTAATCCTGTTACCAGTTAATCCTCCACTCCTCCCTCTCCATACCCCACCTGACTTCCGACCCTCTGGTGGCCCGATCGAAGCGGCTTCGGCCTACACACGGAGGTTCGAGGCCATCATGCAACACCCTTTCTCGGAACCAGCGATGGGTCATGTGCGGGTCACTCTCCTCCCATCCTGCCTGGACTCTTCAAACCTTCAGCCATCCGACGGCCGAGCGGAGAGGTGAGCCTACCACACGACATCTGCACTCAGGCAAGTCCATGGCTTCGGCCTGTACACGGAGGTCTGCGGACATCTTGGTACACCCGACCCTCAAGCCAGCACTAGGCCCTGTCTGTCTTCCTCTTCCCATCCTGCCTGGCCTACCCTGACTGGCTCAAATTATCACATTTGAGCCTGCTATCATGTCCCCTCCGAAGAGCCAAAAATCCACCGTGGCAAAGCTCGCACAGTACAAGGGAGTGGAGGCTGAGGAAGATGGCAGCGCTGAGAGGACAGGAGCAGAGAGTGGGCAGGGAGACACGGATAAACTACTGGAAGCGATCACACTCTGCAGGACATCCCTCACTGCCCAGATTGAGGAGGTCAAGATGGATAGGTCTCTGATTAGACAGGATTTCCAGAAAATCCGTGAACGGGTCACAGAGACAGAAACCCGCATCAGCACAGTAGAAGACATACTGCCGCCATCACAGGCTTGATCTGAACACATGCAGAGGCAGATTAACCAGCTGCTCGCCAAGCATGACATGGAAAATCGCCTGAGGAGGTGTAATCTCTGCTTCATCGGTCTCCTGGAGGGAGCGGAAGGTAAAGACCCGATGTCAGGGCTCTAGCCGCCCTGGGCACCCTAGCCGGAGGGTGCGCGGGCACCTGGGCAGCCCTGGTCCCTCTGAACGCCGGCGCGCGCGGCGGCGCGCGCCGCGGGCGCGTGCACGCGCCCGCGGGACTCGTGCGCGCGCTCCCGTGCGCAAATAGCGGGCGCGCGCGCCCCCGTGCGCGTGCACGTGCGCGATCGGCGCCGCTTTGGCGCCAGTGGCCTTATTTAAAGGGGACAGCTGCCTGCATGCGGCGCTGTCCGTCTCAGCTCCCACCTGTGACCCCAACCTGAACCTGTCTGAAGCTCCCTACCTGTGACCCGGCTTGTTTGACTCCGCTACTCTCTCCGTTCCTTGACCCCGGCTTGTTTGACCCTGCTCTGGACTGTGTTACTGTTGCTGAACCCCCGGCTTGCCTCCTGACCATCCTCCTGCCTGCCGTCCATACCTGTCTGCCTTACCTGTTGTGACCCGGCTTGCCTGACCATCCCTGCTCCAGTGTCCCTGCACAGGTCTTCGCTGCTGCCGTCATCTGCTGATCTCCTGCCGTTGCTGTCAGCTACTTCAGCCGTCTGCTGCTGCTCCTGTTGTCGGTTTACCTCCTGCCTCCTGGTTTCCTGCCGAACCTTCATCTGCAGACCTACCCTCTGAGCAAGCCCTGCATCTACCCTGCATCAGCCTGCTGCATCCACACGGACACTCCTACCCGCTGAGTTCACGGCTACGCTGTCCCCAATCCAGCAGGCCCTGAACCAGAGTTGTAAGAGAGGTCTCCAACCATCAAGTCAAGCTCAGCACTACCAGGTACCTAACAGTACGGACAGCCAATATGACTGAGCCTGCGGATGGAGCCTCAACCATGCGGGAAATGTGCTCCCACCTGGCAGCCCTCACACAAGCCGTGAAATCCCTGCAGGAGGGATACACCAAGCTGGAAGGCCAAGTTCAACAACTTGCCAGCCCCATGGCTGCTGCACCTCCACCACCAGTGCAACCTGCCTCCCAACCAACAGTGGTGATGCTTCCCCCTGAACCTAGAGTACCTATCCCAGAAAGGTTCTCGGGCGACCGGTCCAAGTTTCAAGCTTTCCGAGATGCCTGCCAGCTTTACTTTGCCCTGCAACCCCGGACCTTCTCCCTGGAAGTCACCAAGGTGGGATTCGTGGTGTCCCTTCTACAAGGAGAACCCCAGTCCTGGGCCCACCGTCTTCTGGGAACCAACAGTGTCATGACCCAGTCCTTAGCCGCCTTCTTCCAGGCAATGGCACAGTTGTATGACGACCCTCAACGCACGGCTACAGCTGAATCTGCCCTATCCGCGCTCCAGCAAGGCCGCAGGACGGCTGAGGACTATATCACGGACTTTAGGCGCTGGAGCGCGGATACTCAATGGAACAATGCAGCCCTCAGACACCAGTTCCGCATGGGCCTCTCAGAGGGGTTGAAAGACGAACTGGCCCGTGTAGGAGTTCCTGAGGATCTTGAGGACCTTGTCACTCTGACAATCCAATTGGACCGTCGCCTACGGGAGCGCCGAGCTGAACGCTCTGCTTTGCCCAGTCGCCCAGCTTGGATGGTCGCTAGGGCTCCTGTTCCTGCCACTCGCTACCTACCTGCTCCCTCTACACCTCCCGTGGGACCTGCTTCAGATGGTTCCGAACCGATGCAGATTGGTCTTCTACGTGCCCCCTTGACGCCCGAGGAACGGGCCCGACGTCGCCAGTTGAATCTGTGTCTGTACTGTGGGGGCTCTGGACATTTCGTGAATGGTTGCCCTGTCAAGACGCGTAAGTGCTTATCATCCGTATCTCCTCTCTCTGCACCCTGCCCAGCCAGTACTATTCACCTTACCCTTCCTCTGTCGTTGCAGTGCCAGGGAAGGACAATCCTCACCAGCGCCATCATTGACTCCGGGGCGTGTAGCTGTTTCGTGGATGCCACCTTCGCCAACACTCACGCCCTGCCGCTCCAGAAGAAGACCCAAGGACTTACTGTGTTTCTGGCGGATGGGTCCCGCATTAAGTCTGGCCAGGTGACTCAAGAGACTTTGCCCTTAACCGCTACAATTTTCCCTCAACATCAGGAGCTCCTGACCATGGACGTGATCTCCTCTCCCCTGTTCCCGGTCATCCTGGGTATGCCATGGCTCCAGGCCCATAACCCGCTGATCCATTGGTCCACCGGGGAGGTAGAATTTCAATCTCGGTACTGCCAGGAACACTGCCTACCTGCAACCCTCGGACCATCCTCTACCTTGCTTTGCCTAGACGCGGATCAAGACCTACGCCAATCTGTACCCCAACCTTATCATGACTTTCTGGACGTTTTCAGCAAGCGGGGGGCAGACTCCCTTCCGCCCCACCGTCCCTATGATTGCCCCATCGAGCTCCTCCCTGGGGCTGAAATTCCCTTCGGTCGCATTTTTCCTCTCTCCGAGAAAGAACAAGAGGCCCTGAAGACCTACATTGCCGAAAACTTAAAGAAGGGGTTCATCCGCCATTCCACCTCTCCTGCTGGCGCAGGCATCTTCTTCGTCACCAAGAAGGATCAGTCCTTGAGGCCCTGTGTGGACTACCGGGAGCTCAATAAAATAACGGTCAAGAATCGGTACCCCCTGCCCTTAATCCCTGAGCTCTTTCAGAAGCTAAGATCGGCAACGGTTTTCACCAAATTGGACCTCAGGGGTGCATACAATTTGGTCCGCATTCGGGCCGAGGACGAGTGGAAGACGGCTTTCCGGACTCGTTTCGGCCACTATGAGTACTTGGTCATGCCCTTCGGGCTCTGTAATGCCCCGGCCACGTTCCAGCATTTCATCAATGATGTACTCAGAGACTATTTGGACATTTTCGTGATTGTCTATCTGGACGACATCTTGATTTTCTCCCAAACCCTTGAACAACATCGTGGGCATGTGGGCAAGGTACTCCTTCGACTCCGACGGCACGGCCTGTATGCAAAGGCCGAGAAGTGCGAATTTGAGCAGCAGGAAATCCAGTTTTTGGGACTTGAAATCTCCCCGGCAGGCATTAGAATGGACCCTCAGAAGGTGTCCGCCGTTCTTGACTGGCCAGCACCTGTAGATAAAAAAGGAATCCAACGGTTCGTAGGATTTGCAAACTTCTACAGGAAGTTTATTAAGGGGTTCTCTGCTATCATCACCCCCATCACCCAGCTGACCAAGCAGGGCACACGCTTCCACTGGGGCCCGGAAGCTCAAGGGGCCTTTGATCAGCTTAAGAGACTGTTTACCTCCGCCCCTATCCTCAGTCACCCCGACCCTGCCCTCCCTTACATCTTGGAGGTCGATGCATCTGAAGTGGCAGTTGGGGCGGTCGTGTCACAACGACAGGGCAATAAAGACGCCATGCACCCAGTGGGATTTTTCTCTCGGAAACTTTCTCCAGCCGAGAGGAATTATGATGTCGGGGACCGGGAGCTCTTGGCTATCAAATCGGCACTAGAAGAATGGAGGTACCTCTTGGAGGGAGCTAATCATCCAGTACTCATCTACACTGACCACAAGAACCTTGAGTACTTACGAACTGCCAAGCGACTCAAACCCCGACAAGCCCGCTGGGCTCTGTTTTTCTCAAGGTTCTGCTTTCATATTACGTATCGTCCCGGTTCCAAGAATGTGAAGCCTGACGCCCTTTCCCGGATGTTTGACAGTCCCAAGGACTCCACCACCCCAGACACCATCCTATCTTCCGGAAACTTTCTACTTTTACAGCCAGATCTGCTATCTCAAATCCGGGAGGCATCCGCCAGTTCCCAGGGACCCCATGGGGTCACCCTAACTTCCAGCGATGGACTCCTCTGGAGGGGAAGTCAAGTCTTCGTCCCCGAATCTGTAAGGGTGAAGGTCCTGACCCTTCTACACGACCATCCACTGGCAGGACACTTCGGGAGCCGTAAAACTGTGGAGTTGGTGCAACGCACCTTTTGGTGGCCCAAACTAAAGGAATTCTGCAAGTCTTATGTTGACTCCTGCCCTGTTTGTAACCGCAGCAAGACGTCTAGGAACCGAGCTTGGGGACTTTTGAAGCCTCTTCCTGCACCTGATCGACCTTGGCGAATGTTGTCCATGGACTTTATAGTCGAGCTTCCGTGCTCAGAGGGGTGCTCTGCTATTTTTGTAGTAGTGGACCGGCTGTCCAAAATGGCCCACTTTTTGCCTTTAAGGGGAACACCATCTGCCACAGAGACTGCCCATCTTTTTATTAAGGAGATAGTCAGGTTACATGGGGTTCCGGCCAATATAGTATCAGATAGGGGGGTCCAGTTCACGTCCCGTTTTTGGAGGGCCCTTTGTGAGATCCTTAAGATTGAGCTGGCCCTTTCTTCTGCATACCACCCCCAAACTAATGGGCAGACGGAACGCACCAACCAGACTTTAGAGCAATACATAAGGTGCTTCACGTCCTTTGTACAGGACGATTGGGTGTCCCTATTACCCCTAGCTGAATTCTCTTATAATAATGCCAGTCATTCAGCCACAGGTCAATCCCCATTTTTTGCCAACTACGGTTTTCACTTGTCTTTTCTCCCTGACTTTCTCCCAGAATCTTCAGTCCCGGCAGTCCAGGATACAGCTTCGTTCCTCAGCCGCAACAACAGGATTCTTCAGGAGGCAATCACCAAGGCACAGGAGGACAGCAAAAGATTCTTCGATCGGAAGAGGAGGGGTGAGCTGAACTTGCAGGTGGGCGACCAGGTATGGCTAGCTACAACTAACCTTAGACTTGCTTGTCCCTCTAAGAAGCTTGCTCCCAAGTTCTTAGGACCTTTCCCTGTGAAGAGGAGGATCAATGAAGTTTCCTATGAGCTGTCCCTGCCCGACTCTATGAGAGTCCACCCAGTCTTCCACGTTTCTCTCCTGAAACCCGCTGTGCCCGATCCCTTCCCTGATAGGGGTACAAACCCACCCGGACCTGTCCTGGTCCAAGGTAATGAGGAGTACGAGGTAGAGGCCATCCTTGATTGCAGGAGACGTAGGGGGGAGAGGCAGTTCCTGATCAAGTGGAAGGGGTATGGGGCCGAGAGTAATTCATGGGAGCCAGAATGCAACCTTCATGCCAAGAGACTAATCCGCACCTTTCTTTCTTCCCATCCAGAAAGACAACGCCTAATGGGCACCCGGAGGTTGCCCCTTGTGAGGGGGCAATGTCAGGGCTCTAGCCGCCCTGGGCACCCTAGCCGGAGGGTGCGCGGGCACCTGGGCAGCCCTGGTCCCTCTGAACGCCGGCGCGCGCGTCGGCGCGCGCCGCGGGCGCGTGCACGCGCCCGCGGGACTCGTGCGCGCGCTCCCGTGCGCAAATAGCGGGCGCGCGCGCCCCCGTGCGCGTGCACGTGCGCGATCGGCGCCGCTTTGGCGCCAGTGGCCTTATTTAAAGGGGACAGCTGCCTGCATGCGGCGCTGTCCGTCTCAGCTCCCACCTGTGACCCCAACCTGAACCTGTCTGAAGCTCCCTACCTGTGACCCGGCTTGTTTGACTCCGCTACTCTCTCCGTTCCTTGACCCCGGCTTGTTTGACCCTGCTCTGGACTGTGTTACTGTTGCTGAACCCCCGGCTTGCCTCCTGACCATCCTCCTGCCTGCCGTCCATACCTGTCTGCCTTACCTGTTGTGACCCGGCTTGCCTGACCATCCCTGCTCCAGTGTCCCTGCACAGGTCTTCGCTGCTGCCGTCATCTGCTGATCTCCTGCCGTTGCTGTCAGCTACTTCAGCCGTCTGCTGCTGCTCCTGTTGTCGGTTTACCTCCTGCCTCCTGGTTTCCTGCCGAACCTTCATCTGCAGACCTACCCTCTGAGCAAGCCCTGCATCTACCCTGCATCAGCCTGCTGCATCCACACGGACACTCCTACCCGCTGAGTTCACGGCTACGCTGTCCCCAATCCAGCAGGCCCTGAACCAGAGTTGTAAGAGAGGTCTCCAACCATCAAGTCAAGCTCAGCACTACCAGGTACCTAACACCCGACATCGTTCCTGGAACAACTACTGGTAACCACATACGGTCGGGAGGCCTTCTCCCCCATTCTGGTGGTGGAGAGGGCTCATAGGATGCCCGCTAATCCTCCTCAGGGGGCTCCCCCTGTACCTTTATTGCAAAACTTTTAAACTATAAAGACCGGGACGCTGCATTGAGGCTGGCGAGAGAGAGGGGTAACATTCCAGTAGAAAACAGCAAGGTGGCAAATACAGAAACGCAGACAGAGCTTAATGGAGGCCAAACGCAGACTGCGCGACCGCCACCTGAAGTATTCCATGCTCTTCCCTGCACGCCTGAGAGTGGAACATGATGGCCGAGTGTCGTTCTTTGAGGATCCTCGTGAGGTCATCTCCTGGCTGGAGCGCGGGCCTGCACATGGCAGGGGTGACTGATCACACACCAGGTGAGCCATATGGCGAGACGCTTTTGTTTCATGTTTCCGCCACCACTTGGCCTGACTTTACTACCCTTGCCACATTGCCACCTTGACCTGCACCACACATTGGCGGCTCCACATTGGTATACCTTGCCGGGCCGAGGAGGCAGGTGGAACTCTGTACCTCTACTGACCCCACCGCCACAACTGCTGATATACAATCCTCTCTGCGGCATCCAGAGCACTGGATTAAAAAATCCTGCCCTTTTTTTTTCCTTTCTTTTTCTCTCACCTCTCTTTCAGTTTTTTTTTTCTTTTGGATATTTTGAGTGGACTTTCTATATCTCATTCTCCCCATGGACTCCCCATGGGAGTCTTTTTCATACCCCTGAACTTATCCGCCACATGGAACTGTGGAGGTGTGCTGGTCCTACAAGCCGCATGCATAGTGCAGCGAATTTATGCCCCACTAACCACTGGGAATCATGACTATGTAGATGAACAGAGAAACTGGGTCTTACTGCCTTTTTTTTCGTACTAACTTGCGGGGGCGCACAACTAGGCCCCATCCTCATCCTTCTCTGTGGTGGCTGGCTCGGAACCACTATTTGACCCAGTGGCTAAATCTGTTCCTCATCTTCTTATATATGAAGTTACTGTTTTTCCCAGATGGTAGTTCAGAGTTGTTAAGGGATCATGCCTGCATAAGTTGGGGTGGGTGTAAGGCGGGGAGGGGGTTGTTAAACAGTTGTTTTTACAATTTTTAAATGTGCATATAGTGTCTCAGGAACCGATTATGGGAAAATGTATATTTGCTGAAGGGGTGCTCCATATGGTGTTTAATGTACCTCAGTTCTATTATATACTATATTTTCCACTAGACCTTAAGATGCAGTGAAGTTTAGCTCCACCAACCCCTGGAGCTCACCATCACCAAAACTACAGAAGGAATTGGGACTGGGCACTAGCTCCTGCTAACAACTTTCAAACGTACAGTTATTTTCTCAAAATCTAAGAGCACAAATGTTATTACAAAAGGAGACCATGACAACAGGTATATGTTCTAAATGGTTATCACATGCATAGTACGATCTATGGCAGTTTCTAATGCTACTCATGTTCTGGGTACTGCATGAATCTTTAATGGGTGATCCTAAAGGGGAAATTCTTGAGAGGTGTTATCTTTCACAAGATATGCTATCACATCTATAAAATTTCTGACATTATCCGATCATGCCCCGATTGCCTTGAAGCTGAGCGTGTCCAGTACACCGGGGGAGAGTTTGTGGAGACTGTCTAGGTTCTGGTTGGCTGATTCCAGAATATCCGAGCCATATAGGTCTGAGGCGAAGCAGTATTGGCGGGAATTGGACCACTCAGTGTCCCTGACTACATCTTGGGACGCATTTAAGGCCTTCACTAGGGGTAGCTTGCAGTCGCATATAAGTAAGATCCGTAAGGACCTAAGGGAGGAGACTCGAAAGGCTGAGGAAAAAGTGGCAGCATTAGAGGAGGAATATTCAGAGTCAGGGACTCCAAGGGCATACTCTAACTTCCAGGCAGCGTTGAGGGATGTTCTCCTGTTGCGAACATCAGCCACCAAAACAAAATTTTTACACCAATCCCAAAGAACACGGGGAAAAGACTGGTAGTATGCTGGCATGGCTGGCGAGGGAGAGCTCCTCCCCGATAACGATCTCCACCATCTGCGATTCAGATGGCACGACTCTGACAGATCCCTCCTCCATTAATGACAGATTTGCTTCATTCTATCGAGACCTATATGGCTCTCGAATGAGGTGCACAGACGAAGAGCTGACGACATACCTTGACGGGGTGGAGCTCCCCTGTCTGACATCCACGTTTAGAGAAGCTTTAGATGGCCCCAATTCAGTTGGAGGAGTTACAGAAGGCAGTGGCTTCCTTACAAAACTGCAAAACACCAGGCCCTGACGGAATACCCGCCAAATGCTTTAAAACCTATACAGAGGAAATACTGCCGTCATTTAAATCAGTACTGAAAAAAGCCATGGATGGAGAGCTACTACCCCCAACAATGGCTGAGGCAGTTATAGTGGTCATCCTTAAACCTGGTAAACCCCCTGAACAGTGCTCCTCGTACCGCCCAATTTCCCTCCTTAATGTGGATGCCAAGCTAGTGGCCAAGGTGCTGGCTGGCCGACTGAACACTGTTATTATGGCACTGGTCCACGCAGACCAGTCCGAATTTATGCCGGGCAGAGGGACAGATATTAACATCCGACGTCTCCTGACACATCTCTCTAGGGCGGGAGGAGACTGCCCGGAGGTAGTCGCCTCTCTAGATGCTGAGAAAGCCTTTGACTCGGTTGAGTGGCGCTACCTCTGGGCGGTCCTTCGCAAATGCGGGTTTGGTCCACGCTTTATCAGCTGGGTACAAATGTTGTATCACAATCCCACGGCCCGCATACGGATAAATAACACACTGTCCCTGCCGTTTCCCTTGTCTAGAGGTACTAGACAATGATGCCCATTATCCCCTGGACTGTTTGCGCTAGCCATGGAACCCATGGCAGCTCGCATTAGGTCTGCCTCCTCAGTGAAGGGAATCCAAGTCGGCGTAATAACAGATAAAATATCCTTATATGCCGATGATACCCTCCTCTTTCCTCAAGACATCTCCTCCCTCCCGCCAGCGCTCCAAATAATAGACGAATTTGGCTCTTTTTCGGGCATCAAAGTTAATTGGGGAAAATCAACTCTTTTTTTCACTAAATGCGTCGGGCCATCACCCGCCAACAGGCACCCCCCTAAGCTGGACATCTGAATTCAAATACCTGGGGGTAAGGATTGGGACTCGGCTATCCTCATACCATGAGTTGAATTTTCAACCACTACTAAAAAACTTCTCACAGAGTGTGTAGCCTGGAGGACCCTTCCCTTATCACCAGTAGGTAGGGTTAATCTAATCAAAATGGTCTATCTCCTCAAATTCTTATATCTTTTTAGAAACGCCCCTCTGATCCCCCCAGCCTCGTTCTTCGCCAAAATAAAAAGCATAATCTCTTCCTTTGTCTGGAATGGAAGACCCCCACGGCTGGCCATTACCACCCTTCAGTTGCCCGTCACTCAAGGTGGCCTATCCTTGCCGGACTTTCAGATCTACTTCTGGGCGGCTGTCCTGGTGACAGCCAGATGGTGGTTCTCCCAACCACGAGACAACCCCGCAGTGACCCTGGAGGCAGCCATAATGGGTTCTTATTCCTCCCTTAGCAATGTGGTGTTCAGGGGGTCGAGATCCCACCCTGGCATTACGGACCTGATGCGCACAACCATCAATATATGGAATAAGGCCAGGGCACGTTTTAGCTCCCCTGAAACGTTTTCTCCTCACATCCCTCTTTGGGGCAATCCCAACTTACCACATATGAATTCAGTTCCGGACCCACAAATTTGGGCAAAGAAGGGTATTGTAAAGTTGAAACATATAGTCACGGGGGGTAAGCTGAGGACCTACTCTGATCTTAAAAACGCCTACTCCCTGCCGGGATGGATGTTGTTCCGATATTACCAACTTCGCCATGCGTATAGAAAGCAATTCCCAGTGCAGCTCATACTGAAGTCAGACTCTGTGGAGGGACTACTTACTACCAAGACCATAGATAAACCCCTCTCCTCCCTTTACTTTCACTTATCCATAGCTCCAGTGAAGAAGCTGGAAAAAACTTTGGCAAAGTGGAAACTAGATGTTCCAGATCTGTCAGAGGATGAATGGGAAGTATGTGTATCCTCCTTTGTTACCAACATGATCTCGGCAAGAGATCGATTCCTGCAGGTCAAGTTCCTCCACAGAGCCTACTATTACTCCTAAACGACTAACAATCATGAATCCTAACAATCCGGTGGCTTGCCCCAGATGTGACGAATACTCCGCCCCATTCTTTCATATGGTATGGTCATGCCCCCGCCTGGGAGACTACTGGTCAGAGATAGCTGATACCCTTGGTCGAACTACTTCCCTGGAGTTAGAAGTAGACCCCAAATGGATGCTGCTAAATGTTTTTGACTCCAGGATAAGGGGCAAATATACTAGATTGTTTCTGAGTTATGCTACCTTTTATGCCCGTAGAGAGATATCCCTGCACTGGAAGGATGCTGCACCTCCCAGGGTGTCCTCATGGCGCCTGACACTGAACTCGGTGCTGCCACTGTATAAGCTCACTTACACCAATCGTAACTGCCCTGGCAAATTTGAAAAAATTTGGTCTGGATGGATAGATGCCTGGGGCACAGAACTGGCAGACAATTATTAAAACTTCACTGCTGGTCCCCCCCCCAAATAAAAAATAAAAAAGGCTCCACTGCTGGGCTCTCCTGTTTGTCTAATTACTGTCTGAACTGAGTGATCTTGGTACAATATATGAGGTCAGTCCTTTGTTCCCTGGCCCTCCCCCCCGCCTCTCCCTTCATGCCTCACCCCCCCCCCCCCCTCTTTCTCTCCTTCCCATACCCTGTCGTCCTATGACCCCCCCCCCCCCCTCCCTAGGACCTCCTTATTTAGTCCTGCTGAGAACTACCTCCTACAACCTATATCCTCATATACTATAGCTTGGCAGCCTGACGCACCTTCCGTCTGCCTTAACGTACAGCTTATTTGACCTGTGACAATTTATGTAATATACTTCTGTGAATAAATGTGTATATGCATCGCTTGTACTGTAAAGATCGAATAAACATTTTTTCTTGTTAAAAAAATAAAATTCCTGACATGGAATGTGAGGGGCCTACGCGAGAAGATTAAACGCTCAGCAGCCTTTTCATACCTAAAGAAGCAGAGAGCAGATGTAGTGGCATTGGTAGAAACACATATAGAAGGGAGGCTTCACATGGCCCTCCGCCGCTCGTGGGTGGGGTGGGCATATCATTCCACATACACTACCCACGCCAGAGGAGTCTCAATATTAATTGCCAAATCGGTACACTTTGAGCTATATGAAGTTATTACTGACCCACAGGGCAGATATGTGTTTTTCCATGCCAAACTTTATGGTGAACAGTTTCTTCTCCTGGCTTTTTATATACCTCCCCCATTCAGTATGACTGTGATTATCGAGGGACTCACCCTTATGACTCGCCATCCCACAATACCAGTGATCTGGATGGGAGACTTTAACACCACCCTGTGGCCAGCATTAGACTCCAGACGTCACAGGGGACAGATGCAGATACCAGGGAGACAAAATGGGAGTACTTGTGGAAATGTCTCGAGGGGTATGGCTTTGGCCCTAAATTTATTAAATGGGTGTAACTACTGTATCAGTCACCCACGGCCAAGGTGATGGCGAACGGATGGCCCTCCGAGCAGTTTCACCTCAGCAGAGGCACAAGGTAGGGCTTCCCCCTTTCGCCTTTGCTATACGCCTTGGCAGCTGAGCCGCTGGCCATATCCATCTGGGATAATCCAGAAATCAAGGGACTATGCTCCGGTAATCTGATTTGAAAAAATCAGTATGTACCCGGACGATACCTTGTTATACTTGACAGAACCGGGACCTTCCTTGCGTATGGCACTATAAACAATTGAACAATTTGGGTCCTTCTCTGGTTAAAAAATGAATTGGGAGAAATCACAGATATTACCAATACAGTTTCCCACCAACCGAGTCACAGGCCAGATTACCACTCCAAAGAGTTGGTACCATTAAATACCTTGGGATACATGTGTCCAGAATGTCGACAGACTATATAGATCTGAATATTGAACCCCTTATATCCTATGTGAAAATTAAGCTCAGGACTTGGGCTTGCCTGCCACTGGGGGTATGGGGGCGAATAAATATAATCAAAATGATTATACTTCCCAAAATGTTATATGGCACTCCCCAACATACTTACCTTTGAAATACTTCAAGACCTAACAGACACAAACTGGCATGGCAGGCGCTTAAAAACCCAACTGACCTGGGAGGTATGGCATTGCCGGATTTCAACCTATACTATATTGCATCCCAATTATACCACATTGACAAGACAGACATAGAGAGGTTTTTCCAGCTAATGTGCCCCAAGTGGGCCAGATACACTAAAGACCCAATTTATGCGATAATGATAGGCCTCGGAAATACTGGTTTACGGAGAGGTTAGAAGGCCCTACTGCATCAATACAGACGCATATGGGACATTGCCTCAGCTAAACTAGAGATCCTCAACATAACGACTTCACCCCATTATGGCACAACAAAACCCTACTCGAATTCTGGCAAATCCCTGATGTGGAACGCTGGTCCATTCATAGAATCTTCTACCTACATCATTTAATTACGAATGGGACCCTAAAAACCTTTCACACACTCAAAGAAGAATACAATCTTCCCAACCACATGTTCTTCAGATATTTACAAGTCAAACATGCAACCCAAACTCAATTCCTATCATCCCCCCCCTAAGCCTGCTTCAAATGTCATCATGGCAATAGTCAAAAACACAGATCCTCAAAAACGAATATCAGCATTTTATAACATACTCTCCACCCCAGTAGCAACTAAAATGGCATATTGCCTTAAGCCTTGCTGGGAAAGGGCGGTGGGACCTATAGAGGACGAGGAATGGGAGGAAGCTCTGGAATTTTGTAAATCGGTTTCGCCAAAACTCTCGGACAGACTGACCCAAATTTACATAATCTATCAAGCGTATTTTACTCCCCTCAGGGTAGCCAGATACAGAAACTCCCAGTCCACTTTGTGCCAAATTTGTGGGAGGGAGACGGGCACATTTATTCACTTATTGTGGTCATGCCCCAAAATACAGGGACTCTGGACACAGATAGTAAGAGTCCTTCATGACAACATGGGCTCTCCAGCCACGCTTGACCCAAAAATGTGCCTTGTGGACTCTTACCAGATTCGACCGACAGGTACACAAAGACATTTCTACACGAGATGCTATTCATAGCGCGAAAGGCAATAGCTAGGAAATGGATGAGGACTTGTCCCCGGAGCATTGTAGACTGGAAAGCCAAAATAAACAACACCCTCCCATAAAAAAAATATATATACACCAATAGAGGATGTCCTGAGTAATACTATAAAATTTGGGACAGGTGGCTGCAGGAGTCAGACACTTGTTCATAACCTAACTCTTGCACCACGCAGGGGAAAGTTAACAGCATGTGGATCACCAAGCCCATGGGTTATAAAGCAAACCACAAAACACTAACACGAGGTACCTCTTTACCTCATTTATTTCATGCATAGGACACAATGTGATAACAAAGATCTGAGATGGAGATACCACTGTTATTTGAAGCTTTGTATGATATGTACCATACCTGGAAATGTACACTATAACATGTATGCACTGTAAACAAAATAAAACTTGTTGATTTAAAAAAAAAAAAAAAGAGTAAAACACAGTTGATTGATAATAAATGGGTTCAGCCAAACACTAACCATGAGTGAAAGAAATCATTCATATTCTCTGAAAAGTAGCCAATAAATCATAAATTATTCCAGGGTATGTAAACAGCTGTATATAAAATTGAACCACCAATCACATTTAACCTGCAATGAAGGTTTGATTCTGATTGTCAAAACTGAGCGGGGGGGGGGGGGGGGGGGGTACACTGCACAGACTCCGGCAAGTACACCCATAGTGACTCTCTTAAAGCTTTTATTTATTCTGGTGAAAGGGACTTGCACAAAAGGTAAATTTAATGAGGGTTCTGATGTTAGCGCAGCTACAGTGTTGCTTGATAAAATTCATAATTTACTGATTAGTTTGACTTGTTGCCTGGGTTTGCCCTTCAATTTGATGTTTTGACACACATCTCTTCCTCTTCAAAATGACAGCCTTCTTACACATAAGCAACACTGATTTTAGTAGATCAATCATGTTACTCAACTCTAAATTAAAGGGAATGTAAAGTGACCACCTGTTTCAATCAGAGAAGACTTTACATTTATTGAGAAAAGGCAAAGTGTTCTCTGAATTGTGGTCTTGCTGAGCGGGCAACCGATTGGCACAGGACCCAGTGTTGGTGTTCGATTGTCTAGCTCTATTTCTTGCTGGATTTTTTAATGTTTTCTAAGAATGTTTTTTAAAAATGTTTTTATAATGTTTGCATTATGCTTTATCAATCCAATCGCTTCAATACTTAAAGAGGAAGTAAAGCCTCTTAAAAAAAAAAAAGACACCCTGCAAGGCAAAGGCATAATGAGCTAGTATGCATAGCATACTAGCTCATTATGAAAGACTTACCTGAAAACGAAGCCCCCGAAGCCGTCCTTATCCACGATCTTCTGCGCCGCCATCCAGGGCCGGAGTGACTTCCGGGTCTCGCCGCTCCAGCGCTGTGATTCGCTGGAGCGGAGATGACGTCACTCCCGTGCATGCGCAGGAAAGCGGCATATCGCCGTGAACCCGGCGTGCGCCCGCACGCCGCTGTCTACGGCGCATGCGCCGTAGACAGCAATGCCTTTTCATTTCTAAATATCTCCTAAACCATGTAGGTTTAGGAGATATTTATTGGACCTACAGGTAAGCCTTAATCTAGGCTTACCTGTAGGCCAAAGTGCTTTGGAAGGGTTTACTTCCACTTTAAATATACATGTCTTTAAATATGTTTTTAATTCATACATTTCATTTCAATTTTATTACTATTACTATCATTGTTTTCTACACGTCTCTCTTGGTCTGTATGGTACGGCATACAATTTCATCAACAATTTTTTTATATACAAGCTCTGTATTATATTATATATGTCTTTGGTATATATTCCATCTAGAGCGGTGGGATGTGGACAAACTTGGAGCATAGGAGAACTCATCACTTAACATGTGTCACTCCTCCCAACCAGCCAATCCCCTGTATGTTTGAGCCACAACACTATACAGACCTCTCTTGTCGTTCTACATGGCTCTGATGAAGAGGGCTTTTTTCTCGAAACACGTCAGAAATTCTAGTACTTGCCCTTGCATGGGCATGTCTATTTTTCTAATTTAATGTGTATACTTGTATCCTGATTTATTGAATACGTAGATACTTTTTGTATGAATTTAACCCCCTCCCTTTTTTTTTCATGAATAAACTGTAACATCTTGATCACTGTATTAGATCACGCGCCTTCCATCTCTTTGTTACACTTGGCTTACTTCAGACCCCCCTGGTCAGTTTAGGCAGAGGGACTCACATGATCTCCTTTTAATTTATCTCTTCCTTTGAAAGTACTACCATTTCATACCAACAACGCCTTCACGAGCGCAGGAGAAAATTCTTTCTTTGTTTATATTGTCACTGATGATTCCTCCCCTGAGGAATCAAGTGGAGAAGGGCCCTCTTCAGCTTCTCAGAATGAGAAAGTCTTGGTGCAAATTCTTGCTGGATTGGTCCGCTCCACATTTAAGTTGCCCGAATCTGAGTCAGTTAAAAAACCCTCCTCTTGTTTGGGTTTACTGAAGCCTCCTCAAATTGCACATGCCTTTCCTGTTCATAGTTTACTGGAAAAGCTTATTTATTCTGAGTGGGATCACCCAGATAAACATTTTTTCCCTCCTAAAAAGTTTTCAACACTTTATCCTATGGAGGAAAAATTTACTAAGATGTGGGGTATACCGGCGATTGATGCCGCTATATCCTCTGTAAATAAAAGTCTGACTTGTCCTGTTGATAACGCTCAGATGCTTAAAGATCCAAGTGATAAGAAATTGGAGTTCCTGTTAAAAAACGGGTTCTCCTTGGCAGGTTCAGTGGCTCAACCTGCAGTGGCAGCAATCGGAGTTTGTCAGTACTTGAGAGACCATGTTAAACAGCTGCTCAAAGTTTTACCTGAGCAGCAATCTTATGGTTGAAAAATTGGTCAGCCGAATCACCATGTAAGAAGCTTCTGGCTGGATTTCCCTTTCGTGGTACTAGGCTGTTTGGGGAGGATTTGGACAATTATATCCAAAAGATCTCTAGTGGGAAAATCACCCTCTTGCCGGTTAAGAAGAGGAATAAACGCCCCTCTTTTAAACGTGCTCTTTCCCCAGTGGCAGGAGCATCAGCCTCCAGGCAGTCGCGATGGCCTCCTCCGTCATGCTTAAGAACTAAATCTCAGAGTCAACCCCAGGGACTAAAGAAGTCCTGGGGGGAAGTCTACAAGACAAAAGGCTAAAGTCTCCTTATGAAGGGGCGCCCCTGCTTGCTCGGGTGGGGGGAAGACTGCTACAGTTCTCAAGGATCTGGCAGGAGGATTTTCAGGACAGATGGGTGGTCTCCACAATAACTCTAGGTTACAAACTAGAGTTCCAAGAATTCCCCTCTCCTTGTTTCCTTAGATCAAATGTTCCCAGAGACCCAGAGAAAAAGAAGTCTCTCTTTCTAGCATTGGAGCGACTTTTGTCGCAAAAAGTTATCGTGGTAGTCCCCACGCAAGAGCAGGGATTGGGGTTTTATTCAAACCTTTTCATGGTAACAAAGCCAAATTGAGATGTCATACTCATTCTAGATATCAAAGATCTAAACCGATTCCTAAAAGTATGGTCCTTTCGCATGGAATCAATTCGGTTGGTAGTCTCCATCCTACAAGGGGAAGAACTTCTGGCATCAATAGACATCAAGGATGCCAGTGTTGCCTAGTGGTTAACTCCTTCACTGCCGCTGTCATTTACATAGGAATCAGTGCTATTTAAATAGCACTGATTTCTGTATAAATGACAATGGTCCCAAAAATGTGTCAAAAATGTCCGATGTGTCCGCCATAATGTCGCAGTCACAAAAAAAATTGATGATCGCCGCCATTACTAGTAAAAAAAAAAAATTAATAAAAATGCTATAAAACTATCCCCTATTTTGTAAACGCTATAACTTTTGCGCAAACATATCAATAATCGCTAATTGCGATTTGTTTTTACCAAAAATATGTAGAAGAATACGTATCGGCCTAAACTGAGGAAAAAATATGTTTTTTTATATATTTTTTGGGGATATTTATTATAACAAAAAGTAATATTTTTGTTTATAGCGCAAAAAATAAAAACCGCAGGGGCGATCAAATACCACCAAAAGAAAGCTCTATTTGTGGGAAAAAAAGGACACCAATTTTGTTTGGGAGCCACGTCGCACAACCGCGCAATTGTCAGTTAAAGCAATGCAGTACCGAATCGCAAAAAGGGGCCTGGTCCTTTGGCTGCCAATTAGTCTGGGGCTGAAGTGGTTAAAACCAGTAAGAAGACTAGAGTATTTGGGTCTGGTCATAGATACAGCCCAGAAGAGGGTATTTTTACCCCAGGCAAAGATCAGTGCCATAAAAGAACTGATTCAGGTAGTCAGGGCAAAAAAGGGTCCTTCTATTCGCCTTTGAGGCTGCTGGGGAAGATGGTGGCTTCATTTGAAGCAGTTCCCTATGCTCAGTTTTATTTGAGACTGCTCCAAAACAGTATCCTGTCTGCCTGGAACAAAAAGGTCCAGGCATTAGATTTTCCGATGTGTCTGTCTCCTACAGTGTGTCAGAGCCTCAGTTGGTGGTTAATACCCGGGAATCTGCAAAAAGGATTTTTTTTTTTACCAGTTACCTGGAGAGTGGTAACAACAGATGCCAGTCTTTTGGGTTGGGGAGCAGTTCTGGATCAGTCGACTGTCCAAGGGAAATGGTCCAAGACCGAGAGGACCTTACCCATCAACATTCTGGAGATCCGTGCGGCTTATCTAGCCCTAAAGGCCTAGACACTCAGGTCACAGGGTTGACCTGTCAGGATCCAGTCTGACAATGCCACAGCAGTGGCTTATATCAATCACCAAGGAGGCACCAGGAGAGCTCAGGGAGAAGTAAACCATGTGCCATGCATATCGGCATTCTTCATTCCGGGGGTAGAGAACTGGCAGGTGGACTACTTAAGTCGCCGCCAGTTAGTCCCAGGGGAATGGTCTCTTCATCCCGACATCTTTTTAGCCATATGCCAAAGATGGGCAGTTCCGGATCTAGATCTGTGTCCAGGTTCAACAACAAGATCGACAACTTTGTGTCAAGAACAAGGGATCCTCTTGCATCCGGGACAGATGCGTTGGTGATTCCGTAAGAACAGTTCTCACTGATTTATGCATTCCCTCCTATTCTGCTACTGCCACGACTTCTTAGCAGGATCAGGCAGGAAAATAAGTCAGTACTTCTGGTGCCCCCAGCGTTGCCCAGAAGAGCTTGGTATGCAGAAATAGTAAAGATGGCAGTAGGTTTCCCGTGGATGAATTTGTGTGAAAAAAATCTTAAATTAAAAAGACTTATAACAAATAGTGGCGCTGTAATATATATCACATTTCTATACACACAATATTCCAGTGAAAAAATGTAGATATAATACACTCAACATATATGTGTATAATAACTCAACACACCAAAAAAGTGCCCAGTTTATTTTTATATTTATTTTATTTTTATTTTTATTTTTATTTATTTTTCATTTTCATTATTTTTTATTTTTCATTTTCATTTTCATTTCATTTTTTTATATTATTTTTTACATTATTATTATTTTACACAAATTCACCTATATAATTTATGTTAAAGTGGCAGCTATAGTTTAGGGCCTGTATCATCTGAGCGCGGTGGAAGGTGTCCGAATAGGGGCGGTTTATTTGGATTCCTGTGTTATCAGGTTTCCCGTGGACCCTACTGTCACGTCCAGACCTGCAATCCCAAGGTCCAGTATTCCATCCTGCCTTACAAACGCAAAATTTGTCGGTCTGGCTATTGAAACACACGTTCTGAAGAGTCGTGGGCTTTCAGGCCCTGTGATTTCTACCTTGATTAATGCAAGGAAGCCAGCTTCCAGGATGATTTATCATAGAGTCTGGAAAGCTTGGGTCTACTGGTGTGAATCAGGGTTTTATCTAAACCAAGATATTGTTCTGCCGTCCTTTTTTCCAGATCCCTGTTCTACGGAAGAAAGGTCACTACATTCTTTGGATGTAGTGAGAGCAGTCAAAGCCTATCTGGAAGCGACTGCTTAGATTCGCAAAACGGATGTTTTGTTTGTGTTGCCAGAAGGTCCTAATACAGGACAGGCAGCGTCAAATCTACCATTGCTAAATGGATTTGACAAGTTATTGTTCAAGCTTATGGTTTGAAGCAGAAAGTTCCGCCTTTTCAAATCAAGGCGCACTCCACAAGGGCTATTACAGTGCATCACCAGGCCTCTATGGCTCAAATCTGCAAGGCCGCAACCTGGTCTTCAGAAAAAGGGGGTAACTATGGCGCTCAGCCAATAAGGGTAAAATAAATAAATGGAGAGAGCAGCCAACATATAAGTGATCTCACACTGCAATAAAGTCAATAATAATGGGGGGTATGTGGCGCTAACCCCTAAATAAATGAACTATAAAATCTCCTATGGAACGTAATTCCCTAGTGATGGGTAACCTTATGGTAATGTACTAATACATTTACATAAAAAATGCAAACATCATAAATACATAAATAAATACATAAAATAACGGTAAAATAATGTAGTGGTGAATAAGTGCAATAAAGTGACCAATACGTGTTGAAATTAATGACAATACAAGATATTCCAAATAAAATTATAATAATATTATAATAAATATAGCGATAATAAAATGTGAGGTCTAAAATCAATAAGAAGGAAAATGCCTTCTGTGGACCAATAAAATCTTCAGTCCGTACATTCACCAGATTTTATCAGGTGGATGTGAGAAGGCATGAGGATATTGCCTTTGGGCGCAGTGTGCTGCAGGCAGCGGTACAAGGTCCTCAGGTCGGATTACACTCTACTTGTTGTTTCCCTCCCCTCAGATAGCATTGCTCTGGGACATCCCATCAGTGATTACTCAGACTCTGTGTCCCATGATGTACGAGAAGGAAAATAGGATTTTTATAACCGCTTACCTGTAAAATCTTTTCTTTTGAGGTAAATCACGGGACACAGAGGTCCCTCCCTCCCTCTTCTAATAAACTTATATTGCTTTGCTACAAAACTGAGGTACTCCCAGTAAGGGGAGGGGTTACATAGGGGGTTGAATTTCCTGTCTAGGGTGTGCCAGTGTCCAATCACCTAGTGATACCCTATATAACCCATCAGTGATTACTGAGACTCTGTGTCCCGTGATGTACCTCAAAAGAAAAGGATTTTATTGGTAAGCTGTTATAAAAATCCTAGCGCGCGCTAGGAGCCCTGGCTTCTTATTAAGTCTGTGAACTGAAACTGGCAACCGGCGCCGCTGTGCACGGGCGCGCGCACTCAAAGCCACGCGTGCCCCCACGTGACTCGCAGCACGCACGCCGGCACAAACACCCGCAGCGCACATCCGCGGCACATGCGCACGCACGGACACGCCGAAGACGCACCCGTAGACCGAGCACGGCACACACACCGCATAAGTGCACAATGCCGGTCGTCATCTGTAACTTTAGTCACAGCAGGACACAAGGCGCATGTAAACTAGAGGCCCATACACAGTACCATGTATAGAGGGAAACACAGACTTAGGTATCCCAGAGGGAGTACTTACCGGTCCACACTGCAGGGCCTGAAACAGGCCAATCTTCTCCCATCACGGCGGGTAGCACCTCTGAGGACCTTCAAGGACCGGGTTCCCCTTTTACTTGGGGTCCACACCCTTGGACCTGTAAGGCACCCTTCTGGTTACCTTGGGCAAGTAATAGACCAGGAATACCATCAACAAGGGTCCAGCGCTATATAGGACACATTACAGGCGAAAGCTCGTTCTTGAACCGAGGCTTGGATACAATTCACTTTAGCTTTCTTTTGCCATCCGAATGGATCCGATTATAACATCCTCACTAGAACATCATTGAAGAATTTTGAAGAGCTTCAACAGCCATGACCATCACCTTCAAGACACTGGCGATAAAACTAAGGTACTTCCCGTGTGGGAGGGGTTATATGGGAGGAACCGTCTTACTATTGGTTGCCAGTGTCCAATCACCTGAAGGTAGCATATAACCCAGATAGTCATTATTATGGTGCTCTGTGTCCTGTGATGTATGATAAAGAAAGGAAATTTCACTACATTTCATAAAAGGTTTATGAGTGGGGAAACAGACCAGGTAAACAGTTGGCTAGATCCCTTAGAGCTAAAAAAAAGACCATATGCTTCATACCTAAAATCAAACTTTAATCGGGTGATTTAGTACATGCTACCCCCTAAATCACCAAATCATTTAGAGAGTTTTACGCTGAACTATACAGTGTTGAGGTTGGCCTAGCAACTCTGCCACAACTAGAAAAATGTAAACGTATACTCACCTACTTGAAAGCTGCTAATCTCCCCAAACTCTCACAATTAAAAACATGGAAGCTGATTTTTCAATCGAAGAATTCCAAAATGCATTAAAATCCTCCCCCTCAGGCAAAGCCCCTGGACCCGATGGCTTCACCATCTTATATTATAAAACATTTAGCGATATTCTGCTCCCCGTCTCACAGCGTACGCTAATTCCATCTCCCATACCTCTGGCATATGCCTGGAATCTCTTTCTGCCCATATCACCATCATCTCTAAACCCAGCAAGGACCCTACCCTTTGTGGTAGCTACAGGCCCATTTCTCTCTTAAATATAGACACTAAAGTCTATGCAAAAGTTATGGCGAATAGACTGCTCCCCCCCCCCGGTGGATTACAGCTGACCAAACAGGTTTTATACCCAATAGGGAATGCCAGGGATAACTCCTTGCGCTCCCTGTCTTTGATCCACTATGTTCGTAGATATTCCCAGTCCACCCTCTTTCTCTCCACAGATGCTGAAAAAGCATTTGACAGGGTGGACTGGGAATACCGCAAGACGACCCTTCACTAGTTTGGCCTTGGTCCCAAAATGTTCCACCGCATTTCTTCACTTTATTCTAACCCCTCCGCATAAATCCACATAAATGTCTCCTTCAGCGAACCCTTTACACTACACAATGGTACCAGACAAGGCTGCCCCTTATCCCCCCTCCTTTTTTCCATCTCCCTTGGACCTTTTCTGGCCACAATTAGACACAATAGGAATATCCATGGCATTCAAATAGGAAACAGACTCCATAAATATGCAGCCTATGCTGATGACATTTTATTTTTTATCCAACCACGTATTTTACTTCCAAACCTAATGTCACATTCTCTGATTTCCAAACCATATCTAACTTCAAAATTAACCAAATTATCAAAATCCGAGATATTAAACATAACCATTCCCCAACCAGTTGCTGACCAGCTGAAGCCCCTTTTCCCCTTCCGTTGGGCAACCAAACATATAAAATATCTCGGTATATATCTTTCCCCCAACCTCAACTCCCTCTTTAAACACAATTATATCCCCCTCTTGAACAGTATTAGATCAGATCTCAGGAAATGGTCCTCCCTTTCACATTCTTGGCTAGGCAGCTAAGTTAATATAATTAAGATGAACATCCTACCCTGCATTCTTTTCATCTTTCAAATTATCCCCTTGGGGGTTCCCATAGGTTTCTTTAGTCTACTCCAGACCATGATCGATGGCTTTATCTGGAGAGACGGCCACCCCAGAGTCTCAAGAGCAGTTCTCTTTCGCTCCAAATGCTGGGGGGGGGTGGGTTGGCTCTCCCTAACTTTAAAGCTTATTATCATGCTGTAGTATTATCACGCAGATTGGAAATATGCTACTGCCTCTAAACTATGGGTACAGTTGTATGCGGTTCAGACCTTTCCACCGCTCCCTGGATACCCCGTTCCTCTAGAAACCTTTCTCAAAATACCTCACCCCTCACCACATCCTCTCTAGACATTTGGGACGGACTACATAAGAAACTCTCCTGGTCATACGACTCTCCTTTGATGCCACTCCTACATCATAAACATTTCATGCCTGGCTCCTTAGACCCAGGATTCAAATCATGGTCACCAGAGGGCCCTCTCCTGCTACACCATATTCTCTGTTCAAACACCCTTAAGTCACTACCTGAGATTTTAGGATCCAAACCAGCCACGATCATAGACAAATGGAGGTACAATCAACTGCAATGCTTCCTTCTAACCCTCCCCCAGCCCCTACAGAGTATCCAAGACCTCAATGGAATTAAATCCCTGTTCAATAACGTGGACCCCCACTACACTGTATTTCCGTTCTACAGGGCACTTATTGAGTTACAGAGCCCTCCGTACCCTGCCTATTTGACCAAATGGGAATCCGACCTCGGATCCACTATTAAAAACACGAAAAAGGACAAAGTTCTTCAACTTGCACATGTCTCTTCACTTGCTTCAATTATGGTAGAATCCAATTACAAGCTTCTCACCAGATGGGACCACACACCAGCTAAACTTCATTGAATGTTCCCTGCCAACTCCCCACTATGCTGGAGGAACTGTGGAGAGGATGCTACCCATGCACACATCTGGTGGTTCTGCCCCCTCATACGTCCATTTTGGTCTAAGGTGATAGATCTGATCCATCAGATTACTGACATTAACCTTCCCCAGGACCCCTGGACTATACTCTTCCATGCCATCCCAATGACCATTGGCAGGTATAAACGCTCGCTAATTCCCCACCTGCAGCCAATGCCCTCATCCCCACTCTTTGGAGCCAACCTATAATCCCATCCATGAAGTCTTGGTTGCAAAAGGTATCTGAGGTAAGCCTCATGGAAGAACTCATCCATATTGCAAGGGGAACTACCAAACGTCACGCTTTGATCTGGCCCCCTTGGTCCTCATTCCTCACCACCCCTTGCTACAAGGACATCATCTCCTCAACCTCCAAGGATTTCCAAACATCCTAAACTGGTCCGTCACCTAGCCCACTACTCTACTTCTACCTATAACTTAGGGTTCACCTCCTTGAACGTTCAGAAGCCTATTTGTATTTGAACCAATTATACAAATGTTACCATGTTCGACAGCCTCCCACCTTACTCCCTCCTCCCATTTTCTCTCTTATCTTCAACCCCCCCCCCTTCTACCTCTCTTCTTCATTTCCCCTCCTCTTCACTTTTTTTTAATAATTTCTGTTTATTAAGTTTTTTCATATAAACAATATACAACAACTACTGGGCCATGTTAACATAACAGTAGCCCAGCCAACCGGCCACGCCGGGCCTAAAATTCCTTATTTAACATTTCCCCTACCTACCCCCACCCTTCCCCCTCCCCTATATGTCACAGCTCAGCCCCCCCCCCCCTCATTATGCAGATTGCACTCTCGGACGTAGGCTCCCTCTCCCTCTGATTAGATGTTTCCGGTAGAATTATACTTCATTTGTGGTTGGTTCCACCTCCTAATTTCCTACATATTTATTCGGCTTTTCATATCCTTCAACAAAATCTTAGTGCTATCCTTAGGCCTGTATTTACATTTGTTCTACCCCTACGATGTGTCTAAGAATCTCAAGTATTCCTCATTTATCCCACTGTGTTATCCGATTCATAGCAGGCCTTCCAAACCTTATCAATTTTTTTCCCACATCCTCTCACCCTGTAAGTTGTTTTATAATATGGTAACATAGAATTGATCAGGTGCTTCCAATAATTAATGTCCGGGGCTTGTTTGTTCTTCCACTTGAGCAGTATGGCCTTTTTACCATAAAATAGCAGGTAGGTGAGCAATGTTCTTGAAGGGACCACCTAATCTACTAAACCCAACAAGCACACCCTCACTGTCAGGGGAATAGGTATCGTCAACACGTCTGAGATACAGGCTGTGATCTCTTGCCAAAAACCTTGGATGTGTGGGCATTGCCAGAAAATGTGGTCAGCGTCTGCTGGAGAGAAAGAACATCTCCAACACTCCACCGCTGCAGTACCATATATTTTGGCAATTCTAGTTGTTTCCGGTGTGTAGTAGCTTCTATGCAAGAATTTAAATTGGATCAGTCGGTCCATAGCTGATACTATGTGTTAAAAGGACTGGGTCCACAGGTCATCTCAGTCCTCGCCCTGTATATCAGGGACTTCAGCTTCCCATTTGGTCCTACACTTTGTTACTGCCTTAGGTGTGTTTTTAAAGTGTTCCTTATATGTTAAACCGTTTTGGGCAGGTCCTCCATTGACAGCAGAGATTCGAGTGTCGAGGGCAGAGATTCCACCCTCAACTCCCCAAACTGAGCCTGATATGCGTGTCGGAGCTGAAAGAAACTAAAAAAATAAGAGTTGGGTAGGTCATGTCTTGTCTGCAACTGTGAGAAGGTCTGTAAGTCTCCCAGGTGGGTAAGGTCCTTAAGTGTTTTTACCCCTTTTGCTGCCCAGGTCATGGGATCTGGTAATCCATAGAAGTGAGGTAATCTTCTATTCATCCATAAGGGGGTGGATGGGGACATACCTGTATAGCTAGGGGATGCTAGATTTATTGCCATTTCCCACGCCCTAATGGTGGCTGTCATTGTTAGAGTTATTAGCAGATCCGAGTTGGTACCCCTAAATAGCGCCAGATGTAAACTTTCATACGACCCTAGATGGGCAGCTTCCAACACTGTGGCCGCGTCTCCATCATCAGATATTAGCCATCTATGGGCAAACACCATTTGACTCGCAAGGTAGTATTTGAGCCAGTCCGGCAATGCCAACCCTCCCTGCTCATCCGGTTCTTGAAGAACTTTTATCCCTATCCTGGGTGGTTTCTGTGCCCAGAGGAATGTACTGACAATACCCTCTAATTGTTTAAAAAACGACTTTGGTATCCATACTGGTGCATGCCTAAGAAAAATAGAGGATTACCAGAAGCATTTTCATTTTAAGCAAACTGATTCTGCCTATTAGCGATAGGGGCAATTTAGTCCATGCCTGTGTTTTCTGCTTGAGGAGTGTTATCAAGGGAAGTAGATTTAACGTCAGATAATCTTGTACTTTTGGAGTTACTCCTAAGTATTTGATAGATGCCACCCACTGTAGTGATAGGTTTGGGTCCGCCCTTTCCCTAGCTTTTGCATCTAATGGTAAGATAGACGACTTACTCCAATTTACTCTGAGTCCCGAGTATGTAGTACATTTTTCAAAGATTGCTAGCACCGCCCTCATGGAGCCTTCTGGGTCATTGAGAAACAGGAGCATGTTGTCCGCATAAAGAGCTAGGGTTTCCTGAATAGATCCTACCCTAATGGCCTGCATCTCCTCTGTGGACCTCTGTGCGGTGGCCAGGGGCTACATTGCCAGGGCAAATAAGAAAGGGGACAACGGGCAGCCCTGCCTGGTTCCCCTGCCCACCGCAAAGAAGTTAGATACCTTTGAACCCAGTCTTATGGCCACCTTGGGACTTTTGTACAGCATAGATACCCATTTACGGAACTGTGGCCCAAAACCCATGACCTCTAACACTTTGAGCATAAACTCCCAATCCACGGAATCGAATGTCTTTTCTATGTCTATGGATACTATTATTCTGCTGTTTGAGTCACTGGGTGACAGTTGCAAGTGGGTAAAAAGTCTTCTCAAATTTGTGTCTGTCGATTTCCCCGGCATGAACCCCGTTAGTCAACATTGATCAATCGATGGGATGACCTTAGCTAGTCTGGTCGCTAGAATTTTGGTTAAGATCTTAAGATCCATATTTAAAAGGGCTATGGGACGCATTCGGTCGGGTCTTTCCCTGGTTTCAGTAGTACTATCATGTATGCTTTCAACATTGAGTTTGGCAGGGAGGAGCTGTCTATGCAATGTTCTTGTAGCCAATTGAATCTCGGGGCTATCTGTTCCACATTCGGCCTTGTTAGGTGGGAACGCAAAAATTGCAGTCTGGATCTCTTTAAGCGTTATTTTTGCTTCAAGAGTCATACAGTCTTCCTCTGTCAGTCTGGGGATGGGTAACTCCGCCAGCAAGGAGTCTAGGGCCCCAGTGTCATACCTTGGGATGGGTGAGTATAGCGTCGAAAAGAAGGTTATGAACTCTTGCATTATGAGTGACGGATCAGTGACAGGGTCCCCTGTCCCGTTTTTTATTGCGGGTATATGTGCAATAGGCTGTTGATCTGCCACCAACATGGCCAAGAGCTTGCCGTTTTTATCCCCCTCAGCAAATACCATATGTGCAGTTTAATTCTTCAAAAAAAAAAAAACAAAGTGTTTAATTCTTCATTTTCATTAACTTGAGCCATTTTAATAGCTGATATACCTTCTCCCCTCACAACCGCCTTAAAAGCATCCCAAACCATTGGCGGCTCGGAAGTATCTACATTTTCTGACCAGTATGACTTGATGGAGGACTCCAGTTGAGTAGTCACCTGTTCGTTTTGTAACCAGCTCGTGGAGAGCCGCCATCCTCCCTTCCCCGGCCCCATCGGAAAGGACAGAGTGAGGGAGAGAGAAATGTGGTCTGACAATCCTCTTGGTGAATATTCCATGCGATCCACATTTTGCAGCAGTCTGTCATTACCAAAAGCTAGGTAAATTTTGGCTGCTGACCTATGGGTCGTCGATATGTGAGAGTAACATCTAGCTGTTGGAGGTTTCCATCTCCACAATCCAACCAACCCCGTTACAGAGGCCCATCCCATCAGTTCAGTCGAGTTTACACTGTTCGGATTGGAGGAGTCCAACACTGCATCTAATGTGGCGTTGAAGTCTCCCAACACAACCAGGGGCAAATGTAGGAAGTGAGCCAAGCAAGCAGATATATCATACAATAGTTGAACCTGGACTGGAGAGGGCACATAAACATTCACCAGTAATAGTCGCCTGTAGCATACATCTATCACCACCGCCACGTATCTCCCCCCCCCCCCCGGGGTTTGATATGACCTGGTGGATCATACATCTGATTGCCTTGCTGATGAGTATAGACACACTCCTAGTGAATGTTGAGTATGTGGAATACAGTGCTTTCTGAATCCACGGTTTCCGCATAGTCAACACTCTAGCACCATCAAGGTGTGTTTCTTGAAAGAAAATTATGTACGGTTTTGACTGTTTCAGATATTGGAATACCGAGGCCCTCTTGAACTTGTGGTTCATGCCTCTGACATTCCAAGATATTATCTTCAGTCTATCTGTCATTATCACATACTATGAAATACATGTCATGCTGAAGTATATATGGACCTGCACATGGAACCACTTTCCCTACTAACCGTTACTATCAATATGTAACTCCAGACTAGGAGCTTTACCCCTGTTGTAGGTTTCTGAGCTGTGACAAACTTTACTACCCCCCTGCTATTATACCAGTAACCTTCTTAGAACCAAAAAAAAAGAGTCATGATTTGTAGCTTCTTCCCATAAACAAAACTGCAAAAACTTGCGGTGAGATCCAACCGCAGTAATCGAAAGTCTGGAATAGTCTTCTCTGGTGATTCTTTATCCACCTAGTGCTCCAATCAACAGAGTAATATGTTGGAGTCCAGTTGCCTCCAGGGAAAAAATAGCAGAACCAGTAAAAAGAATAAAATTAGAAAAAATGTGAGCAAAAAATTAGGAGACCCTTTCAGGTGAATCATTTGCAGAACAGTCAGGGCTATCGTTATCTCTTGAGATTGTTACACCCAGGAGCAGGGAGCCGCAGAGGGCCATCCGCACCTGATATAGACCCACCACTCTAATGATATGGATCACCTTGAAAATAACGTACGGAAACAAAATCCACCTACTGCCCCAGAGGAGAGAAGAAACAGTCATGCTGATCAGGGGCAAAAACAGAAAAATACAGTCAGATGTCACATACGATACCATCCTCTCCTATGTTGGTCTGTAGCTTGCATGGTTGACCTCTGACAATTCCAAGCCGGGGGTTCCTTCAGTCTGTGTCAACCAGAGAGGGTCATCCACTAAGAGGTTCTCCTGACTTAAGTTAGGCACAAGACATCTGAGTGTCAGGCATCATGTAACTCTCGATCATGTATTCTCCTCTCTGAGGCAGCTAAACTGGAACTGTGCAACAGGCACAACTGGCATCAACAGAATTGTGGGCTAGCAGCCCTGTGCATATACTACCCTGTAGTTATGTGAGTTTATTGTCCATCCAGTCGCAGGCCTCCGCAGGGTTGTCAAAAAATCGCATGCTGCCTTTGTATTGGATCCTGAGCCTGCTTGGGTAAAGCATGCTGAATTTCCTTTTCACGGAGCCTCTTGCGGACATCATTAAAGGAACGGTGTTGTGTGGCAACTGAAAAATCTGGGAACAGCATTAGTCGGGCATTTTCATATTTCAATTCCTGCTCCCTTCTGGACTTGGCCAAGATCATATCTCTGTCCCTGTAGTTTAAAAACCTGACAAGGAATGGTCTAGGGAATTCTCCCGATGGTCTACGGCCCGTGGGGACCCTGTGGGCTCTTTCCACAACATAAGTGGGGGGTAAATCCTCCAAGAAGAGCAGGTTTTTGAACAGGGCCTCTGCAAATAAGATGGGCTTGTCTCCTTCTGACCCTTCAGGCAGGCCCACCACCCTGATGTTGTTTCTCCTTCGGCGGTCCTCAGCATCGTCTACTCTGCGCTGGAGGGACCGCACCATGTCACAGAGTTCCGCTATGTGGTTGTCCTGGGTGTGTGTGGTGTCTTTCACCCCCGAGACCCAGTCCTCTACTGTAGTGAGCCTGCCCCTGATTTTGTCAAGATCATGTCTGATCAATGTGCATTCTGACGATAAGTGATCGATGCGCCCCATAAGTTCAGATTTACTGGCATTTATGGCCTCTAGAATAGGTCTGGTGATCGCCTCTGTATCCACCGCTATCTGTTGCTCATCTGCCTGATCAATTTCCACACTCTCCTCCGCTGCATCACCCTTCAGCGCCATCTTTGCTGCCTTCTGCATGGCGCGCTGGTCAGCTTTCTGAGAAAACAAGAAAGTCCGTCTCCCTCCGTATCCCTCGTGGAGCGGGTTTGGCGCTGCTCTTCCAACCAACCCCGTTACAGAGGCCCATCCCATCAGTTCAGTCGAGTTTACACTGTTCGGATTGGAGGAGTCCAACACTGCATCTAATGTGGCGTTGAAGTCTCCCAACACAACCAGGGGCAAATGTAGGAAGTGAGCCAAGCAAGCAGATATATCATACAATAGTTGAACCTGGACTGGAGGGGGCACATAAACATTCACCAGTAATAGTCGCCTGTAGCATACATCTATCACCACTGCCATGTATCTCCCCCCCCCCCGGGTCTGATATGACCTGGTGGATCGTACATCTGATTGCCTTGCTGATGAGTATAGACACACCCCTGGTGAATGTTGAGTATGTGGAATACAGTGCTTTCTGAATCCACGGTTTCCGCATAGTCAACACTCTAGCACCATCAAGGTGTGTTTCCTGAAAGAAAATTATGTACGGTTTTGACTGTTTCAGATATTGGAATACCAAGGCCCTCTTGAACTTGTGGTTCATGCTTCTGACATTCCAAGATATTATCTTCAGTCTATCCGTCATTATCACATACTATGAAATACATGTCATGCTGAAGTATATATGGACCTGCACATGGAACCACTTTCCCTACTAACCGTTACTATCAATATGTAACTCCAAACTAGGAGCTTTACCCCTGTTGTAGGTTTCTGAGCTGTGACAAACTTTACTACCCCCCTGCTATTATACCAGTAACCTTCTTAGAACCAAAAAAAAAAGAGTCATGATTTGTAGCTTCTTCCCATAAACAAAACTGCAAAAACTTGCGGTGAGATCCAACCGCAGTAATCGAAAGTCTGGCATAGTCTTCTCTGGTGATTCTTTATCCACCTAGTGCTCCAATCAACAGAGTAATATGTTGGAGTCCAGTTGCCTCCAGGGAAAAAATAGCAGAACCAGGTTCTCCCGGTGGTCTACGGCCCGTGGGGACCCTGTGGGCTCTTTCCACAACATAAGTGGGGGGTAAATCCTCCAAGAAGAGCAGGTTTTTGAACAGGGCCTCTGCAAATAAGATGGGCTTGTCTCCTTCTGACCCTTCAGGCAGGCCCACCACCCTGATGTTGTTTCTCCTTTGGCGGTCCTCAGCATCGTCTACTCTGCGCTGGAGGGAACCGCACAATGTCACAGAGTTCCGCTATGTGGTTGTCCTGGGTGTGTGTGGTGTCTTTCACCCCCGAGACCCAGTCCTCTACTGTAGTGAGCCTGCCCCTGATTTTGTCAAGATCATGTCTGATCAATGTGCATTCTGACAATAAGTGATCGATGCGCCCCATAAGTTCAGATTTACTGGCATTTATGGCCTCTAGAATAGGTCTGGTGATCGCCTCTGTAGCCACCGCTATCTGTTGCTCATCTGCCTGATCAATTTCCACACTCTCCTCCGCTGCATCACCCTTCAGCGCCATCTTTGCTGCCTTCTGCATGGCGCGCTGGTCAGCTTTCTGAAAAAACAAGAAAGTCTGTCTCCCTCCGTATCCCTCTTGGAGCGGGTTTGGCGCTGCTCTTTCGGAGCTTTGTGTGGCTTTTTGGAGGCAGATGAATGCATGTCCTGGGACCTCTTATCTTCCCCCGGACAGTGGTGTCAATTTTAACTGGATCTTTGCACTTCAATATCGTGGATTTGGTCAGGATGTGTGGAGCTGTGGAGAAAAGCTTGCTGCCTCGATCACATCCGGTCACGCTCCCCCCTCCTCTTCACTTTTAAACTGTAATTCCTTCTCATTGCAACTGCTACCAAGTCATTTATTCTTTAGACCTATGTTGACCCGTGGGCTCGCTTAGTCCTATACCCGCTCAAGGGCCAAGCACTGTATCCCAGTCAGTTTAATATTTTTTGTCGATACTGGTCCTATATTGTATGTCCTCTATTAGCTAACCCATGGGTATACAAGAGCCCTTGTATTCGCTCTCTCTGATTGTTGGAATAATGACTCATGTTATTATATTTTTCCTGTTTCTGTATATTCGTTCAAAAAAAAGATATTAAAAAAAAAAAAAAGAAGGGGAGGAGAGTGGACGTGTGTCCACTCTTCTCTTTCACTCTATTTGCTGGCACCCACCATGGAGATCCCGGGTCTGCCGATGGGCAAACAGAGCCCGGGAAGCATGGGGGGAAACACGGGTACCTGGGGTGTGTGCGAGCGATCGGGTGAGAGCGGAGCCGCCTGAATGCTCTCACCTGACAGGCAGGAGTATGCCTGTCAGTTTCACACACAATCCCAGTGGCTGCATCCACCAGATTGTGTGTGATACCCGCCCCCCCCCCCCACGTTAGGTCCGTACGATGTACAGACGTGGCGGAAAAAAGGGTTAAGGCCAGCTGCACACAATAATTTACTCATGTTTACTCAGGAACTTGTTGACAGAAAGTCTGTGGGTAAAAAAAAACAAACAGTGTGTAAAGATCTGAGCACTGTTGAGTATAGGCGAGTAAAGGTGCCTAAGTGTATATACAAGTAAAAATTCTTCTTCATTGCCGGTGATGTAATATACTAATGTATACCTAAACATTCTTATAGATGCGTAAACACGAGCATGTGAGTATATTACTGCACTCAAATGTGCCACCCTAAAAAAAAATATTAGATTAACATTAACAAAAAAATATAAAAAAAAAAAAACATTTGAAAAAAGATTTTTTTTTTACTTACCAGAAACCCCTGTTGCTAGGCAGTCTTCCTAATCTGCCTCTTCCTATTCCGCTGGGCTTCCTGCTCTTCGGCGAGCTGCCCCGTTGTCTTCTGGGACGTGTGTCCCAGAAAACAACGCGTCATTCCCAAAACGCATCGCGACTCGCGCATGCGCAGTAGGAAACGGGTAGTGAAGTCGCAAGGCTCCACTGCCTATTTCCCTTCGTTAAGATGGCGGCGCCAACACCCGATTCGATGGACGGATCGGCCTCGGGTGGCCGACATTGCGGGCCCACTGGACAGGTAATTGTCCTTATTAAAAGTCAGCAGTTACAGTGTTTGTAGCTCTTGACTTAAAGAAAAAAAAAAAATTGCGTCTGGAACACTGCTTTAACGCTGTATTACTGATCTTTGCTCAGCTGTGTGCATGGTTCCACAGACAACAATGCATCTCATTTCAAATCAGTAAAAATCAGTAAGTACTGCTGTGTGTGAGAGAAGTTAAAGAAAGCCAATGTCAATATTATAAATTAAGTCTATCTGTATTACCCTAACCTCCACAATGCCATGCTATAATCATAGTGTACAGTCTATGGAGTTTTTTTGTGGATTTCAACATAAAACTTTAAATTATATATTTTTTTTTTCAGCAGTACTAGTACTAGTTTGTAGCACTTTATTGTTATTATTTAATAGACACCTTTTCTACCTTAGCACAGGCATACAAATATTAGAATTTAGCCTAAACCTACTAAATTGTACAGTTGAATTGTAATATTTGTGTCCAGTTTTGTGTGAACAATCAATATCATGCATCTACTATGTTTAGGTTAAAATAACTTGAAAAAACGGAGCAATTGAAGCATACATTTTATGGCGAATAGTTTGTAGATACCTTGCCATCACACTTACCTATATAGCCAAAAGTATGTAAATACCGTTTTGAATCATTGATTTTTTTTTTTTTTTTTTTTTGGTGTTTCTAGTGTAGGGAACTGTTAAAGTGTTTGTAAAGGCAAAACTTTTTTTTTTACCTTAATGCATTCTCTGTATTAAGGTAAAAAACCTTTTAATACCAGTGCCTCCGCCCCCCCCCCCCCCTGCCTAACACCTGAATCCTCTATCAATCCAACGTTGTGCCCAGCTGCAGGTCTCCTTTTTCCCTCCGTGTGCTCTGGTTGACAGCATCTAGAGCCATTGGTTCCAATTGGCTTGCTATGGGGGGCACTTGGAAAGGTGGAGGAGCCTAAAGCACTGGCAAGGGACCCCAAAAGAGGAGGTTTGGGGCTGCTCTGTGCAAAACCATTGCACATAGTAGGTAAGTATAGCATGTTATTAAAAAAAGCCTTTACAGTCACTTTAATTCTACAGCATACATTGGCAACAGTTTGGGGTAGACCCTTTTCTGTTCCAGCATGACAGTTCCCCTATGCACAAAGCCTTTTCTGTTCCAGCATGATAGTTCCCCTATGCACAAAGCCTTTTCTGTTCCAGCATGACCGTTCTCCTATGCATAAAGACATAGTTTGACTACCTCAAACCTATTAGACACCTTTGGTATGAACTTGAACAAGTTAGATCATTAGTACCTGGCCTAACAAATACTCGTTTACCCTAATGGACACAAATTTCTCAAGACACGCTCCAAAATCTTGTGGTAATCCTTCCCAGGAGAGTGGAGACTGTTATAGCTTGAATGTAGGGGCTAATTCCATATTAATGCTCATGGTTTTTAAATACAATGTCCAAAAAGCTCATATAAGTGTGATGGCCAGATTTCTGCAAACGTTTTGCAGTTTACATGATTATTGCTAGCACCGGGAACCCAAGGCAGGTGCCCCAGGTCCCGATGTCATGATCACCTGCAATTTTTTAAGGTTATGTCTGGCTTATGTCAAATTGTCAGACCTCAGATGCTATGGCAGTTTAAAACTGAGGGGGGTTCATAAAACACAGATAGGGGAAGAAGAGGCCTTGTGAGTGGACTTGAGCATGTAGGGAGGAGAAGAGAGAGATGTGTATTGGGTGGTAGAGGGTTGAACAAAAAAACAAGGAGAACCAACCAAATGGACTATACCGGTACCTGAACAAGATGAACAAATAGATATTTATAAATTTCTTTGTTTTTATTGATACAAAATATAATATTAGATACATACATTTAAAAAAAATATTTTATATCACATGTACATACACATGAGAATGATAACGAATCATAAAGTGTGTCACAAATACTGGTTGACGCATTTCGCCAAGAGCTTCTTCAGAACCAAGTAAAGACAGTCATGACACTTAAAAAGATCACAGAGAGCATGGGAGATATATGAAAGGTAAATTTGATATTGTATAATTTAATATTATGTTATTCGAGATTATTCACTAATCCATAGGTATAAATACCACCAATGTATAGAGTTAATAGATTTTATAAGCCTACCTTAAAAAAATCGACATCTTAAAAGGCCAACATCAGAGGTGGCTTATTCACCTGGAGGCGGTGTGTTAACCAAAAAATGGGATAATACGATTGGACGATATGTACGTGCTCAGAGGACTTGGAGTAGACAGGGATAAGGAGAATCTGTTTCTAAGAAGAAAATAGAAAAAGGAAAAAAATAATATATAATAATAATAATATAATATATCACTCACTCTGAACCAAAATACACCTCAAGATTACTTACGCCTGACAAACCAAGACGGCTAGATACAGTAATCCTCGAAATCTTAGTTTGTCCCTATAACGTATCAGTCAGCTCGCCAAAAGCAAGGATAGCCAAAAACAATTATCCCAATAATACCGTTCCTACGAATAACATCAATAGAAAGGCAGATTTAAGCTTTGCTACTACAAGTAAAGATCCTAGGCAGATAGATACCTGAAAATCCCCACCAGGGGGCAAATTGTGTCCCTCAGCTAGTGCTAATGGGTGAAATTTTCAAATGGTATGTAGATATGATGAGGTGATTATATCACCTGGGTGGTACAGGGGAATGATGTGCACTGAAAGAGAAGCGAGGGATGTGTACTTGAGGGGGGAGAGATGTGTTCTGGGGGAAAATATGACCCCTACTGTCTATGTAATTCACCTTGACCTGTGTAACACATACTCCTGACCGCTTTGCTATCTATGATACACACTTCTGACCTCAGCCCTATTTGTGTGTTACATACTGCTGACCCTTATACTTTTTGTAGTACACACTCCCGACCCCCCGCACTTTGTGCATTACATACAATGGGTATAGAAACATTCACCCCCCTTTTAAAATAATGACATTTTGTTGTAATTTAGCCTGAAATGAAGACCACCACAGATTTTCTTTTATCCAGCTGTCAGAGCAACCTATAACATCCAAGTGAAAGATATACCACCAACATGTCAGAAAAAAATGTAAGAAATTCAAAAACAGAATCACTGAATGGGAACAGGAATTTACCCCCCCACCTCCTGAAAATGACTTGTAAACTCAATCAGGTGTAGCTAATACCTTGTTCAATGGCACACAAAGCCATGTGACTTTCAATTGTGATCAGCTGTTGTCATTTTGATTAGCTCAGCATGAAAAAAGCTTTCCTGGAGCATTTCAGTCTCTGATAGTGCAACTGAAGCAAACAATCAACTATGGATGGCAAGGCACTGTCAAAAGATCTCTGGGATAAAGCTGTGGACAGGCACAAGTCAGGAGATGGCTACAAAAAAAATGAAATGCTTTATCAATGCCTAGAAGCACAGTGAAATGTATTATTAAGAAGTGTAAGGTATTTGGTACAGCAGAGACCCTCCCTGGATCAGGACATCACTCCAAACTGAAAGAGCCAGGAGGAAACTGGTCATAGAGGCTACCAAGAGGCCTACAGCAACTCTGAAGCAGTTACAGGAATTTAGGACAAAGGGTAGTCATTGCGTGCGTGTGACAACAATATCACAAATTCTCTGCAAATGTGGCTTGTATGGGAGGGTTGCAAGAAAAAAGCAACTCCTCAAGAAAGGCCACATACAGTCACCACTGAGCCAAAATGCACCTTGAAGATGCTGAGGTCACATGGAAAAAGGTTTTCTGGTCAGATTAGACTGAAATTGTATTATTTGGCCTCAACACCAAACGATATGTCTGGGAGAAATCCAATACAGCTCACCATCCAAATAAAACCATTCCTACAGTAAAGCATGGAAGTAGTAATATCCTGTTATGGGATGTTTCTCTGCAGCAGGGACTGGAGCACTAGTCGTTATAGAAGGAGTAATGGATGGGGCAGAATATAATTCTTGAAGAAAATCTGCTGCCCTCTGCCAAAAAGTTGTTAATGGGTAGAAGGTTTACCTTCCAACATGACAATGACCCAAAGCACACAGCAAAAAATACCACACAGTCATTAAAGGATAAAAAGGTGAATGTCCTTGCATGGCTGAGTCAGAGCCCAGACTTAAATCCCATTGAAAATCTGTGAAATGACTTGAAGACTACAGTCCATAAACAGTCGCTGTCAAATTTAACTGAACTTGAGCAGTTCTGCAAGGAAGAGTGGGCAAATATTGCAAAGTCTAGATGTGCAAAGTTAGTAGAGACATATCCCAACAGACTAAAGGCTAAAACATAGGGTGATTCAACAAAACTGACACAAGGGTGATCCTTTCCAACTCAGTGATTCTGTTTTTCTCTTATATTCACCGACCGACACAGCTCCTCTCTTAGCCATTGGGTTGTTATGCCACCTTTAGGAGAATACTAGGCATTACTTGTTATGTAACACACAGAACTTTCCAGTTCCGCCCAGGGGGCGGTCCCTTGGGTAACAACCCCCCAGCCTGCCCTGCAGCCATCAGTTTTTTTTTTGCCTAGTGAAGGAGAAAGACCTAGGAACCCTGATGGGCCCATTCGGTCTGTCTTTTTCTGCAGAAGCTTGGTTTTTGCGCAAGATGATAGATCCTGTGATCTGCTATCAACAGCCGGCTGGGTGACAGGCTGGATACCCTTATCCTTGTAGTCTCCCCAGTCCGGCCATCGAGCGTGTGCAGGTCGCAGCTACGGCTCGGCAGGCCACGACGAAACCTCAGCTCCAGAGGTGGTCGGTGAGCTTTTATGCTCCGGGGCGTACATATGACCGGGCTACTGATGTCTGAGTCACAGTATGCCGAGGCCTAGCAGCTACCCTATACTGATTAGGAGTAGTCCTGCTGTGGAATGTCTCCCAGCTCTTCAGGATTGGTAAGTACAGCTCTCCCTGCCTCGGTGGGGCTGAGCAGCTGGGCATTCCCTGGGAGGTCGATTCGAGGGTCCCTCACCTCCCTCTCTTCTCTCCCTGTCCCCTCTCCCACCCTGTATGCTGCTATGGGGTGTGTGTGTCTGTGCAGGGCTCTCACCTGGGGTTTTTTAGCGCTGGTTGTGTCCTGGGTCCTGTTTTCTATGTCCCTGGAGGTGCCTGTGAAGTGTTTGTCTCCTCATGGTTTCACATTCGGCGGCCATCTTGAGTGTGGGCATAGCTTCGGCGGCCATTTTCCCTGTGTTTTTTGTCAGCGGCCATTTTCCCTGTGTTTTTGTCAGCGGCCATTTTCCCTGTGTTTTTGTCAGCGGCCATTTTCCAGAAGCCTGAAACACGTTTTTCACTGGTGCTCTAGCAGCAGCATGTGCTCCTGTGTTCTGGCGGCCATTTTCCCTGGATTTTCTTGAGCCTGAGCACACTACAGGACGGTTTCAGTGCCATTAGCAGCTGCTTCACCGACACAGGGCCGTTTTTTCTCTGCACCTGGGAGCTAACAGGGACTACAGGCACTACCTGCTGAACAGCGCAGAACTCTTAGTTAGTCTTGCGGGAAAGGGCCCCCCCGGCCGCAGCAGTAAGGAGGGTGGGACTGTCACTGTCCTAAGTCCCCTTTGGGTGGCAGACAGGGTAGGGTCAGCATGGCTTCAGAAACTGGTGTTTCTTCCCCCGAAATCCAGGCAATTGCAACCGGGTCGCCTGCAGACGGTGCAGTACCCTTGGACACCTTGTCGGCAGTCCTCAATTCGTTCGTTGCCAAGATGGAGGCGGTGCGTGGGCGCAAAGGTGCTAAAAAGCGGCCCATGCCCCCCGTCCTCTGGGGAGAGTTCTGACGCAGACTCGGGACCCGCTGAGGCAGGTGGCCCCTGCTCTGTCATGTCAGAGGACGCTGACCAGGACCTTTCGGACAGTGAGGATGAGTCCCCGTCCGGGTCCGTGCGCGACAAATCGCTTGTTGGAGCTCTTATAACTGCTGTGCGTGATACCCTGAAGATTCAGGAGCCAGCAGATTCCTCTGCTGAGGTAGCGGTCCCTTTTGGGTCCCGTAAGCCAGCCCGTTCTCCTAGGGTGTTCCCATATCTGACTTATTTTGACAAGTTTATTTACAAGGAATGGGGTCGACCGCAACGGACCTTTTCGGTCCCCAAATACATGGCGGTGCGTTACCCTTTCGAGGAGAGCCTTCTCAAAAAATGGTCAGCTCCTCCGGTCGTGGACCCCCCAGTATCCAGGTTAAACAAAGTAACCACGATCCCTGTAGAAGGGACTCCTGCCTTTAAGGATCCCACGGACAGGAAAGCCGAGGCAGTAGCTCGTTCCTTGTTTAGGGTGGTGGGGTCAGCCGTGCGACCAGTACTGGCATCCGCACTGGTGTCGCAGACACTAACTGAGTGGGCGAAACTGTTGCACCGCGAATTGGGTGAACAACAGGCCTCCCCGGTCTGCGTGGAACTAGCAGACCAATTAGTGCAAGGCCTTAAATACGTTTGTGACGCGGCCCTGGATACTCTTCCCCTGTTATCCAGGGCTTCAGTGTCAGCAGTGGTGCTGAGGCGCTTGATTTGGTTAAAATGCTGGTCGGCTGACCAGGCATCCAAGAAAGCCCTGACGGATCTTCCCTTCCTTGGCGATCGGCTCTTTGGAGCCTCTTTAGATGACATTATTAAGAATGCCACAGGTGGTAAGAGTACGCTACTCCCACAGGCCAGGAAGGCTAAGGAGCCACGCCGTAGGCAGGGACCCTCTTTTTCCGCTCATAAACGGCTTTTTCGTCCGCCCGGAGCTTAGGCAAAACGTCCCCAGTCCGACAGGACGACCACGGAAGGACAGAAACGTCCCTGGAACTGCGAACAAAGGTGCTACCGCATGAAGGTTTTCCCCCACCCATGTCTCGGGTGGGGGGACGCCTAAGGGAATTTGCAGCCCGGTGGTCCGTCCGACTATCCGATCAATGGGTCTGCGACCTGATTTCCTGCGGCTACAAAATAGAGTTCCTCTCCTGGCCGCAGAACAGGTTCTTCCCCTCCAGCATACCCGTTTCCCCGGTTCGCCGGGAGGCCCTCTTGGGGGCAGTAAGAGACCTGCTGAATCGCGGGGTGATTGTGCCTGTTCCGAAATTGGAACATTTCCAAGGGTTCTACTCGAATCTGTTTGTAGTTCCCAAGAAGGGAGGGGTACGTCCAATACTGGACTTGACAGCTCTCAACCACTTTGTGAAGGTGCAGAGGTTCTGAATGGAATCAGTTCGCTCGGTAGCCGCGGCACTCCATCAAGGGGACTTTCTGGCGTCCTTGGACATCCAGGATGCGTACCTGCACATACCCATATGCCTCCGGCATCAAAAGTTTCTGCGGTTTGCAGTCGGGGAAGCCCACTATCAGTTCGTGGCTCTCCCTTTTGGTTTAGCTTCAGCCCCCAGAGTCTTTACCAAAGTATTGGCTCCAGTTTTGGCATTGCTGCGGCAACGTGGGATCGCGATCGTGGGATACTTGGACGATCTCCTCCTGAGAGCATCTTCCGCCTCAGAGTTAGAGGAGGATGTTGCGATCACCGTACAGACCCTGCAAGAGTTTGGGTGGCTGTTAAACCTAAAGAAGTCGGTGGTAGTACCGACCCAGCGTTTGGAGTACCTAGGCTTGATACTGGACTCCAGGGAAGCAAGAGTTTTTCTCCCTTCAGACAAGCTGCAGACTCTCAGAGTTGCAGTAAGACGGCTGATGGACCGCAAGCGGTCGTCACTTCGCTTCTGTATGCGAGTTCTGGGTCTCATGGTGGCCGCCTTCGAGGCAGTGCCGTATGCCCAGTTCCACACCAGAGTCCTACAGAAGGAGATTTTATCACAATGGGACAAATCTCAATTGACCCTGGATCGACTGATCCAGGTGAGCCAGCCAGTCAGAAATTCGCTGGTCTGGTGGCTGAGGTCCCCGGTGCTTCAATCCGGGAAGTCGTTCCTTCCTCTGAAATGGACAGTGATCACTACGGATGCCAGTCTATCCGGCTGGGGTGGAGTGATGGGGGTTCAGTCGGCTCAGGGCCTCTGGTCGACAGAGGAATCCAAATTGCCGATCAATCTGCTCGAGCTGAGGGCGATCAGGCTATGCCTCTCCACATGGTCAGTAGGACTGCAGGGGCGTCCGATCAGGATCCAGTCAGACAACGCCACTGCGGTGGCGTATGTGAATCACCAAGGAGGAACAAGAAGCTCAGCCGCCGCACAGGAGGTCGCTCACATACTTCGGTGGGCAGAGCGACATGTACCGGCCCTGTCGGCCATTTACATCCCAGGAGTGGAGAACTGGCGGACTTTCTGAGTCGCCAAATGCTGGACCCAGGAGAATGGGCGTTACATCCGGAGGTGTTCAGGCTACTGTGCCTGCGGTGGGGTGGCCTCCCGTCTCAATCGGAAGGTGCCAAGATTCATGTCCAGGACAAGAGATCCTTGGGCAGACGCGTCAGACGCGCTGGTAGCTCCGTGGGGTCAGTATCAGCTGATCTATGCTTTTCCTCCGTTGAAGCTGCTACCACGTCTGCTCCGCAGAGTAGGAGTCGAGGGGATTCCAGTGATTCTGGTCGCTCCAGATTGGCCTCAGCGACCTTGGTACGCAGACCTAGTGCGCCTGGTGGCAGACGCCCCGTGGCGACTGCCATTAAGGGAGGACCTTCTGTCTCAAGGCCCGATTCTCCATCCTGCTTTACCATCGCTGGCTTTAACGGCATGGCTGTTGAGAGCCAGGTACTGAGGGACCGGGGACTGTCGGACTCGGTGATCCCCACTATGTTGGGAGCACGAAAATCTTCTTCTCGGAAGATATATCATCGCACCTGGAAGGCTTACATCTCCATGTGTGAAGAGAAAGGGTGGCATCCGCGCTCTTTTTCTATATCCAGAATCCTGCTTTTTCTTCAGCAAGGAGTAGAACAGAGGTTGGCATTAAGCACCATTAAAGGACAAATATCAGCCCTGGCTGTTTTTTTCCAGCGACCCCTGGCGTCTCTCTCGTTAGTGAGTACCTTTGTTCAGGGGGTGCGACATGTGGTCCCTCCGGTGCGTCCACCGTTGCCTCCGTGGGATCTGAACCTGGTGTTATCGGCGCTTCAAAATCCGCCGTTTGAAAATATCAGGGAGATTCCTCTGTTGACTCTTTCCCAGAAAGTGGTTTTTCTAGTGGCTATCACATCAGCCAGGAGGGTTTCGGAGCTGGCGGCCTTGTCCTGCAAGTCTCCCCATATGGTTATCCACAAGGATAAAGTGGTGTTGCGTCCGGAACCATCTTTTCTGCCGAAGGTGGTCTCGGCGTTTCACATCAATGAGGACATTGTGTTGCCATCCCTGTGTCCTAAGCCGACACATCCTAAGGAGGTGGCCCTTCATGCGTTGGATGTGGTTCGGGCTCTGAAGGTGTATTTGTCTGCCACAGCTCCCTTCCGGAAGTCAGACTCACTGTTTGTTTCGGTGGCTGGTCCAAAGAAAGGCATGGCGGTCTCGTCGGCCACCATTTCTAGGTGGATCAGACAGATCGTAGTACAAGCCTACGCCTTAAAAGGGCAGGTGCCCCCCTTTCCGGTCACGGCCCACTCCACGAGGGCAATCGGAACGTCTTGGGCTTTCCGACACCAAGCGTCTGTCGCTCAAGTGTGTAAAGCGGCGACCTGGTCGTCTGTCCACACGTTTACTAAGTTCTACAAGGTAGACGTCAGTGCATTGGCTGATGCCTGTTTTGGGCGCAAAGTTTTGCAGGCGGCCGTATAGTTGCAATGAGTATGCAATACTTTTATTTTCCTGGTTTTCCGATGAAAAACACAGTACCGTTAAGTTAATGCACTGTTGCATTACATTCCGCAGTTTGGTGCGGTTGTGGGTAGTCACTCCTGTTGAGGGTACCCTGTTTTTGTGGTGGTTATCCACGCACTGTGGTTTTTTTGCTGGGTGAAGTTTCACTAGTTCCCACTGGACTGGTGGATGAAGTTTTTTTTTATGCTCTGTTTCCCACCCCTCGTTTGGCACTGCTTGGGGACGTCCCAATGGCTAAGAGAGGAGCTGTGTCGGTCGGTGAATATAAGAGAAAATAGGATTTTCAGCACCCGCCCCTCCTATTTTTTCTTTACGTTATACTGCTTGTTGACGTACTGATGGCTGCAGGGCAGGCTGGGGGGTTGTTACCCAAGGGACCGCCCCCTGGGCGGAACTGGAAAGTTCTGTGTGTTACATAACAAGTAATGCCTAGTATTCTCCTAAAGGTGGCATAACAACCCAATGGCTAAGAGAGGAGCTGTGTCGGTCGGTGAATTACAGAGAAAAGGATTTTACGGTGAGTACAAAAAATCCTATTTTTAATTTTTTTTTCTGATATGTTGGTGTTCTATCTTTCACTTGGAAATACAGCTGGATAATACAAAAAATGTGTTTGCCCTCATTTCAGGCTCCAAAGCAACAAAATGTGATTATTTTAAAGGGGTGTGATTCTTTTCTATACCCACTGTACTCCTGACCCCTGTGCTCAGTGGGTTAAATACTTCTGACTCCTCCTTATATATGATAAGCTCTCCTGACCTCTGCATCCTGTGTGTTTTATATACTCTTGACCCCTATTCTGTCTGTCTGGTTAACACCTCTGACCCCTTTATTCTTTGCATTATGCATTCCTGGCCCCTACTCTGTTCACTACATACTCCTGATGCCTGCACCTACTCTTGTCCTACTCTTGTCCTGTGCATTTTGAGTTTTTCTTACTTCTGATCCCTGATCACTCTGCGTGTTCTGCCCATATTGTCATAGTAATATGTGCTGTTACAGATTATACTGCAATGTTGGTTTGACATTGTGGCCATCTAGTGGCCAGAGTTAGTTATTATTTTGTCACAGGAAAAGGAATTCCTTTACAGTCAAGGCAGTAACCTTTAACCTGGAACTGTATTTCCTTCATTTCATGTCTGCTCCCTGATCCAAGCAGACTGCATGTAGAAGAGCTCCTATCTATTCTTGGACTAATGGTGGAATTGTCTGTGACTACTTTCACTGATAGAGTGAAGCTGCTGTATAATGTTTTAATGTACTGACACATATGTTTGTTTATGCTTATGTTGTAGTTTTACAAAGTTATTTGGAAAAAGAATACATACAGATTTGATGTCTCACATTTCTTGACTTCTGAATTATTGTTAAGCTGTCTGACTAGTGTTATACAACAGTTCAATAACGCGAAGCAGAACAGTAAAAAGACAACCACGTGGCAGTCTGGAATAAACTGAGACGCCATAAGTGCAGCATGAGTCTAAGATCAGGAACAAAGTACCAGGCTGATGACACGCTACCGCCGACACAGCAAGGCAGGGAGAACATTCCCAGTGCCCAGCAAGACGATGCACAATCGCATGTGTCCAGATCTTCACGGGCTAGCAAGATGTCCTCAGCAAGTTCCTCAGCAGTTAAAGCTCGTGCCAAGGCAGAAGCTGCCTGCGTCCAGCTACAGTACGCAGAAAAAGAAGCCATGATGTTGCAGGAGTTAGCAGCGAAGAAAGCTACCATAGCACAAAAAGAAGCCATGATGATGCAGGAGTTAGCAGCAAAGAAAGCTACCATAGCACAAGAAGAAGCGGAATTAGAATCAAAATTGCTCATCCTGAAGCGTCAGATGGCTGCTGCAGCTGCTGAAGCTGAGGCTGCTGCCTACATGGGAACAAGTCGGTCAGGAAGTGAAAAATCATATAAAGACCCAGAGGTTCCAGAAAAAAACTCTATTCTCTACAGATCGTACAATATTACCACTTTGAGGACGTCTGTGTTAACAAATGGACGCGCATCCCTTCTCAGTCCCTGTCACAACAGCTTCGTTGTCAAGGAAAGCTTTGGCAGGTCAACACAATACTGTGACCCTTCTACACTATATGGTAAGGAAGAAGTCAATTCCAGCATTGAGACAGACAATCTAGGGATTACAGTGTTCCAGAAAACTAAAGATGACGATAAGCAGGCCCTCTCTATAGAGGATCAAACCTTCTTGCAGATTATGGATGAAGAGGCTTACCAAGATGACAATCACAGTTGGGTAGCCCCTCTTACCTTTCGCATACCAAGACGTGTTTTGCCTAGTAACAGGGAGCAAGCCATGAAGCGTTTGCATTCACTCAGCAAAACTCTGCAGAGAAAACCAGAAGTGAAAGGAGATTTCACTGAATTCATTAAAGGGATGCTAGACAATGATCACGCTGAAGTTGCAGGACCACTTGAAGCAGACAGGGAACACTGGCATCTACCAATGTTCGGTGTTTACCATCCACACAAACTCAACCAAATAAGAATAGTTTTTGATTCCAGCGCACAGTATAAAGGAGTCTCTTTAAATGATGTACTGTTGAGTGGCCCTGACCTAAACAATACTTTGCTAGGTGTTCTCATGCGCTTCAGAAAAGAGCCCGTTGCCGTCACAGCAGATGTGCAACAAATGTTTTATTGCTTTCTTGTCAGAGAAGATCACAGAGACTTTCTACGTTTTCTTTGTCTATGTCATGGTCTTTGTACCAGAGAAATTGTTGAGTACAGAATGAAAGTGCACGTATTTGGTAATAGCCCTTCTCCTGCTGTGGCTATATACTGCATGCAAAAGGCTGCCCAGAAAAATGCAGAGTGCTATGGACAAGAAGCCAAACATTTTGTATTAAGACATTTTTATGTAGATGATGGACTCGCTTCTACTAGCACACCTGAAGAGGCAATTTCCATCCTCAGTAAAGCAAAGCAAATGCTGGCAGAATCCAACCTGCGTCTTCATAAAATCGCTTCCAACAGCCAAAAAGTAATGGAAGCCTTCCCTGTAGCAGACAGGGCTAAAGACCTTAAAGATCTTTGCCTAGGTACAGACTCCCTTCCCCTGCAGAAAAGCCTAGGCCTAAGTTGGGATCTAGAAACAGTTTTGTTTTCAGAGTTTCCTCAGGAGAAAAGCCTTTTACACGTAGAGGCATTCTATCCACCGTAAATAGCCTTTATGATCCCCTAGGATATGTATCACCTGTGACAATAAGAGGCAAGGTCTTAGTTTGAGAACTGTCATCTGGAAAAAGTGAATGGGATGCATTGGTTCCACAGGAGAGACTAAGTGAGTGGGTTCAATGGACAGAATCCTTGCAAGCATTAGAGCACCTAAAGATAGACAGATGCTATGTGCCAAAGTCTTTATCATCAGCTTGCAGGAAAGAACTGTGCATCTTCTCAGACGCATCCACCACAGCTATAGGTGCAGTAGCCTACTTGAAATTATTGATGCAGAAAATGTGTGTCATGTTGGATTTGTCATGGGAAAGTCCAAATTAAGCCCCAAACCAGCCCACACGATTCCTCGTTTAGAGTTGTGTGCTGCTGTACTAGCAGTTGAAATGTCTGAGCTAATCACAGATGAACTAGACACTGACTTTGATGCTGTTAAATTATTCACTGATAGCAAGACTGTCCTAGGATACATTTGCAGCACCACTAGGAGGTTCCATCTGTATGTCTCCAACAGAGTGAATAGAATCAGGCAATCTTCACACACAGATCAGTGGTTCTATGTATCTACAGAGCAAAACCCTGCAGATTATGACATTAAACCTACTCAAGCAGCATGCCTTCAGAACTCTATATGGTTATCAGGCCCATCCTTTCTGTATCAACCACACTGTGAGCAGATACACTGCTAATGCTTATCCACTCATAGAGCCCGAAGCTGACCCTGAAATCAGATCGGAAATTACGAGTTTCAGCACCAAAGCTTCTGAAGCCACACTTCACCCACATTGCTTTGATAGATTTTCTTGCTGGAAGATACTAGTTAAGACCCTAGCCAGACTCATCCATGTCGCTAAAACTTTCCGGAGAGAAACCAACAGCGATCAAGTCAGAAGGTGGGAAAGTTTCCATGAACAGGTCAACCTAATAGAACTTGATCAGGCAAAGTCTGTTATAATTTCTTCAGTTCAAAACAAACATTTCCAGAAGGAAATTGACTGCATCAAAAAACAAAAGACATTCCCAAAACAAAGCCATCTTGGGAAGCTTAGCCCCTTTCTAGACAAGAATGGGTTGTTGAGAGTAGGTGGACGTTTGTCTCTTGCTGAAATTTCAGAGGAAGAGAAACAGCCTGTCATCATACCTTATGATCACCACATTGCGGCACTGCTTGTTAGGTACTATCATGAACAAGTAGTTCACCAAGGGCGACATATCACAGAAGGTGCAATTAGATCCGCAGGTTTCTGGATTCTTGGTGGCAAACGCTTGATATCAGCTGTTATACACAAATGTGTCATCTGTCGCAAGCTGCGGGGAAGATTACAAAGTCAAAAGATGGCAGAGCTACCAGAGGACAGAGTAATTGCTCAACCACCTTTCACCAATGTGGGCTTAGATGTATTTGGTCGATGGTCTGTTTTAACCCGTCGCTAGAGGAGGCAGTGCGGACAGTAAACGATGGGCAGTTCTTTTCACTTGTTTGTCCACCCGAGCTGTACACATAGAGCTACTTGAAGCCATGTCAACATCAAGCTTTATTAATGCCTCGAGGAGATTCTTCTCAATTCGTGGCCCAGAAAAACTGCTTCGTTCTGACAGAGGAACAAACTTTGTGGGAGCCTGCAAAGAACTTAACATTTGTGACAGTGAATCACAATTGCAAGACTTTCTCCAAGACAGAGGCTGTACATGGGTCTTTAATCCTCCACACTCCTCACATATGGGTGGTGTCTGGGAGAGACTTGTAGGTATTGCCAGACGAATCTTGGACGCTATGTTGCTACAAACCAAACCTGCTCACTTGACCCATGAACTTTAAGCACTTTTATGGCAGAGGTTTCAGCTATTATGAATGCCAGGCCTATAGTTCCTGTGTCCTCAGACCCAGATACACCTATGGTTCTTACCCCAGCAATGTTGTTGACTCAAAAGGTGAACTCTTTATCTGCTCCATCTGGAACCATAAGTACAACACAAGTTCATGCAAAACAATGGAAGCAAGTACAATGCTTGGCGTCACCTTTTGGAAAAGATGGAAGAGAGAGTATCTGTCAAATTTGCAACGCCGCAGGAAATGGACTGAGGATCGCCCAAATGTAAAAGTGGGTGATGTTGTTCTGTTGAAGGACAGCCAAGAGGGCAGAAATGAGTGGCCTGTAGGACTTATTGTCAATGCTCTACCAAGCAGAGATGGCAAGGTCAGAAAGGTGGAGGTCAAGATTGTGAAAAATGAGACCACCAGAATTTATCTCAGACCTGTAACTGACATTATAGTTTTGATCTCGGAGTAGCTAGGATTCCATTTTCCTGTTTACATGTTTTTTTTCTGCATAGCAGTGGTTATTTATGTAATGACATAATAAATTATGCCAGACAGGGAGTGTTCTGCCCATATTGTCATAGTAATATGTTTGACATTGTGGCCATCTAGTGGCCAGAGTTAGTTATTATTTTGTCACAGGAAAAGGAATTCCTTTACAGTCAAGGCAGTAACCTTTAACCTGGAACTGTATTTCCTTCATTTCATGTCTGCTCCCTGATCCAAGCAGACTGCATGTAGAAGAGCTCCTATCTATTCTTGGACTAATGGTGGAATTGTCTGTGAGTACTTTCACTGATAGTGAGGCTGCTGTATAATGTTTTAATGTACTGACACATATGTTTGTTTATGCTTATGTTGTAGTTTTACAAAGTTATTCGGAAAAAGAATACATACAGATTTGATGTCTCACGTTTCTTGACTTCTGAATTATTGTTAAGCTGTCTGACTAGTGTTATACAACAGTTCAATAACGCGAAGCAGAACACTGTGTCTTACATGCTCTTGAACTCTGCACTATATAAACTATGCTGTCCATTACATACTCCTGTTCTTTTTATGTTATTTTGACAATTATATCCTTTTGACTGCAGTGTCTATTGTCTCAATAGTTGCTGGTTGTTAAGTAGTCATTGACTGTTTTAATGATGTTTTTTATAAGGTAGGCATGGACAAAGCTGTATTGGAAGAGTTTACATTATTGTGTTTGTGCTAAAGTTTATAAAAGTCTTTAAGAATTTAGCTTGAAGCACAGTAATTAAAGGAGAAGTACAACCAACGCTTGTTTGCTCTGCACTCCTGTGACCTATTTTTAGCAGACAGCGGGTTGAAGCCCACCGTCGGCTGACATCACATAACCGGTCCTGGCTGGGGAAAGTTTGCGACCATCCAGATGCCGGCTCAGCCTCTCAACAAGCCAATGAAAGCCTGAGCCATCCGCTCCCACCCCCTCCACAGCACAGCTCTCCAGTAAACACGCAGGGAGGGGCAGAGCAGAAAGCAGGTGACTGACAATCATCGGCTCTCAGCTCACGAAACACTGAGAACTGAGTGATCAGTGGTCTTTGATTGCTCAGTTCTCAGCCTTGGAGCCGGCGGGGGACAGATGCACCATTAACTGATGCTGCATCCACCTAGGTAAGTATGATTTCTCAAACAAAAGACCCCTAAAAATTCTCTTTTAAGGCATTTTATTGTGGGTACAAGGATTGTGGCAAATGTGTGCTGTGTATGCAGTGAGAAGCCTTGGGTTTTATTTAACCATGCCCCTTTAAGTCCCTTCACTGTTGTCACAATTTTCCCACACTCACCATTCAATCAGATGCACTTTACGATTGCTCCCCCTCTTGCAGGTGAAGTGAATAACTCTATACCAAGCGCGCTATATGGACCACTTACTATATGTATTTATGTTGATCATACCCCCCCTTAATCTCCTCTTTTCAAAAGAGAATACATTCAATTCAGGTAATCTTTCCTCATAGCTAAGCCCCTCCATGCCTCTTATCAATTTGGTTGCCCTTTTCTACACTTTCTCCAGTTCTCCAAAATCCTTTTCGTGAACTGGTGCCCAAAACTGTGCTGCATATTCCACATGAGGTCCTACTAATGTTATCTCTCTCTGCAGGCCATACTTATTTTATTACAAGAAAGGATTTTGCTTGCCTTGAAAATAGACCATAGATTGCCATTGCATGCTATTATTAAGTTTATGATCTACCAAAACACCCAGATCCTTATTCACCATTGATTCCCCCAGTTGTTCTCCCCTAGTATGTATGATGCATGCATATTTTTTAGCCCCAAGTGCATAACTTTTACATTTATCAACATTGAATCTCATTTGCCACATTGTCGCCCAATTAAACAGTACATTGAGGTCAGCTTGTAAGTTGGAGACATCCTGTGAGGATGTTATTCCACTGCAAAGCATGTGTCATCTGCAAAGATGGAAATAGTACCTTTTAATCCCAGGCTCTATATCATTTATACATACAGTGGTGTGAAAAAGTGTTTGCCCCCTTCCTCATTTCCTGTTCCTTTGCATGTTTGTCACACTTAAGTGTTTCGGAACATCAAACCAATTTAAACAATAGTCAAGGACAACACAAGTAAACACAAAATGCAATTTGTAAATGAAGGTGTTTATTATTAAAGGTGAAAAAAAATCCAAACCATCATGGCCCTGTGTGAAAAAGTGATTGCCCCCCTTGTTAAAACATACTATAACTGTGGTTGTCCACACCTGAGTTCAATTTCTCTAGCCACACCCAGGCCTGATTATTTCCACACCTGTTCACAATCAAGGCATCACTTAAATAGGAGCTGCTTGACACAGTAAGGTCCACCAGAAGATCCTTAAAAGCTACACATCATGCCGAGACCCAAAGAAATTCAGGAACAATTGAGAAAGAAAGTAATTGAGATCTATCAGTCTGGAAAGGGTTATAAAGCCATTTCCAAAGCTTTGGGAATCCAGCGAACCACAGTGAGAGCCATTATCCACAAATGGCGAAGACATGGAACAGTGGTGAACCTTCCCAGGAGTGGCCGGCCGCCCAAAATTACCCCAAGAGCACAGCGACGACTCATCAAAGAGGTCACAAAAGACCCCACAGCAACGTCCAAAGAACTGCAGGCCTCACTTGCCTCAGTTAAGGTCAGCGTTCATGCCTCCACCATCAGGAAAAGACTGGGCAAAAATGGCCTGCATGGCAGAGTTCCAAGGAGAAAACCACTGCTGAGCAAAAAGAACATCAAAGCTCGTCTCAATTTCTCCACAACACATCTTGATGATCCCCAAGACCTTTGGGACAACATTCTGTGGACCGATGAGACAAAAGTGGAACTCTTTGGAAGGTGTGTGTCCAAGTATATCTGGCGTAGAAGGAACACTGCATTTCAGAAAAAGAACATTATACCAACAGTAAAATATGGTGGTGGTAGTGTGATGGTCTGGGGCTGTTTTGCTGCTTCAGGACCTGGAAGACTTGCCGTGATAAAAGGAACTATGAATTCTGCTGTCTACCAAGAGATCCTGAAGGAGAATGTCCGACCATTTGTTCGTGTACTCAAGCTGAAACGAACTTGGGTTCTGCAGCAGGACAATGATCCTAAACACACCAGCAAGTCCACCACCGAATGGCTGAAGAAAAACAAAATGAAGACTTTGGAGTGGCCTAGCCAAAGTCCTGACCTGAATCCTATTGAGATGTTGTGGTATGACCTTAAAAAGGCCGTTCATGCTCGAAAACCCTCTAATGTAACTGAATTAGGACAATTCTGCAAAGATGAGTGGGCCAAAATTCCTCCAGGACGCTGTAAAAGCCTCATTGCACGTTATCGCAAACGCTTGGTTGCAGTTGTTGCTGCTAAGGGTGGCCCAACCAGTTATAAGGTTTAGGGGGCAATCACTTTTTCACACAGGGCCATGATGGTTTGGATTTTTTTTCACCTTTAATAATAAACACCTTCATTTACAAATTGCATTTTGTGTTTACTTGTGTTGTCCTTGACTATTGTTTAAATTGGTTTGATGTTCCGAAACACTTAAGTGTGACAAACATGCAAAGGAACAGGAAATGAGGAAGGGGGCAAACACTTTTTTCACACCACTGTATATTAAAAAGTAAGAGTCCCAACACTGAACCTTGGAGTACACCACTGAAACCTTAGACTATTCAGAGTATGAATCATTAACCACTAACCTCTGAATATGTTTTTTTAGCCAGTTTTCTATCCATTTACAAACGGATTTTTCTAAGCCTGTAGACCTTACCTTATATATTAGCTGTATGTGGGGGACTGCATCAAACGCTTTTTCAAAATCCAATTATACTATATCCATAGCCATAGATTTGACAAAGGTTTTGCTTACCTCTTAAAATATTTTTTTTAAGGCAAAAACTCATCATGTGGCCTTTTATGAAACTCTCCAGTATCTTTGCAACTATACAGTAGAAGACTTTGACCTCTTTTAAAATATAGGCACCTAATTGGCCAATCCATTAGTACTATGCCAGTTATTAAAGAGTCCCTAACATTTAGAAACAATGGCTTTGAAATGAGAGAGCTAATTTTTTTTAGGACGTGTGGGTGTATGCCATCTGATCCAGGTGCTTTAGTAACCTTTATTCTGTTTAAATATTTCTGGACCATATCAATTTTGAGCCACAGTAGATAATTTGGGCATGAGTCAATATCAACCCCATTATGGACATGAGCTTCCCCATGCTCCTTTGTATACATAGAGCTGAAGAAGGTGTTTAAAGTGGAGGGACACCCTGAAAAAAAAAAACTTGATAAAAAGTTTACTAACAATTTAAAATGAAAAAAAAAAAAAAATTATTATTTTTTGCTTACCAGAAATGGCTGTTGCTAGGCAGATCATCCTAATCTGCCTCTTCCTGTTCCGCGGCGCTGTTCTGTCTTCTGCTCCTACGCCGCCTTCTAGTGAATGGGGTGCGGTGTGTTATGGGAACTGTGTCCCACAATACATCGCGTTCCCCATTCACAAAGCGCCGCGCGATGACTCGCGATTACGCAGTAGGCCGCGCGACGACTCGCGCATGCGCAGTAGGAAACGGGGAGTGAAGCCGTAGTCTTCGCTGCCTGTTTCCATTACTGAGGATACCGGCGCTGGGACCGAAGCGCCGAGGGACATCTCGGCCTCCACGACCGACATCGCGGGCGCCCTGGGAGGGTAAGTGTACTTATTAAAAGTCAGCAGCTCCCTTTTTTTAGCTGCTGACTTTTAAAAAAATAATTTTTTTGCTGAAACACCTCTTTAATAAATTTTTGTCCCCAGTCACCCACTCCAGATTATTTTGTAAAGGGCCTACATGCTCAGACCTGACCTTTTTACTATTAGAATATTTAAAGATATTTAAAGATTTTTTGGGGGTTTGTCCTACTCTCTTTTGCGATCTGTCGTTCGCTTTGAATTTTTGTAGCCTTCATTTCCGTTTTACATATTCTGTTATATTTTTTGTAACATTTAAAGGATAACAGTGTTTCTTCCTTTTTTACATTTTTTTTAAAGATCTTTTTCTATTATTTATATCTTTTTTTTTTTTTTTTTACTTTGGCCACAAGCCACAGGTTATACTTTTAGCCTTTTTTGCAATGTGTTCACATACAGATGTTTTGAAGAATTTACATTTCTGTTTTGTGTTCTTCGTTGCCAATACTCCCTCCCAGTCTAAGTCTTGGAGAGCCAGCCTTGGCAAATTTGTTCTCTAAAAGGGTCACTAAAGGAAATTTTTATTTTATTTTTTTTAAATAACAAACATGCTATACTTACCTCCACTGTGCAGCTAGTTTTGCACAGCGTGGCCCCGAACCTGGTCTTCTGGGGTCCCTCGGCGGCTGTCTCGGCTCCCTCCCGCAAGGACTCCACAACTTCATGCGAGCTCCCTCGCATAGTGGGGAGTGCTTGCGGGCGCGCTCCCGTGATACAGCTGGTGGCCTTAGCCGCTCACTGTATCACTCAGCCCGCCCCCCCCGGCGTGCTGCGTCAATGGATGTGATTGACAGCAGCGCGAGCCAACGGATGTGCTGCTTTGATTTCATCCACTCTAGCCAATCAATGGCCAGGGTGATCGGCGAAGAGGACGTCGGGGGCGAACAAGGGACTTTCGAGGGGTCAGGTGAGTATAACGGGGGCCTTGGGGGGGGCGACATTGTCGGATGTTTTCTCACCTTAATGCATACATTAAGGTGAAAAAACTTTTACCTTTACAACCCCTTTAAAGTTAGAGTTCTGTGAGCCCCTAACACTCCCTCTGTCTACAGTAACCCAACTTCCTACCTGATAATCCTGACTTACCCCTCTACCCTCCACATCCACCAAATTAAGCACCTGCTTGGTGAGCACAAGACCCCTTTCATAGTTGTCACTTCTGCCCAGTGTTGTAACTTGCTCCTCCAGATCTCTAATGTGATCTTCCAGAATGCCAACCCACTCACATCTGTTACAGCGGTATTCATCCTAGAGCTGTTGCTCCGTCACTGTATACATATTGCATACTGTGCACTGCACAAAACCTTCATCCTTGCTAGCACTCATTATCCTAGTTACAATATTAATATTACTAAAAGAAAATTTCAAATTTTACTTACAGGTTATTAAATATGTTTACCTTGGTTTACTATTGTTGTCAGTGGTTACAATCTTAGTTTATATCCTAGCTGCCTAGTATAATTTCAATAACTGTGGTGTTTATAATTTATTGTTTTCTTTCTTCAGGCTTGCTACGGAATCTTGAAAGTTCCCACAGGAAATTGGCTTTGTCGATCTTGTGCCCTGGGCGCTCAAGCAAAATGTTTACTATGCCCAAAGAGAGGTGGAGCTTTAAAACCTACAAGAAGTGGGACTAAGTGGGTCCATGTCAGCTGTGCCTTATGGATACCTGAAGTAAGACAACATATAATGTGTGTTTACTAAAATGATAGTTGTTTTAAATGTGTGCAGACGTTCATTCTCTGCTTACGTTTATCCTTCAGCTTATTCTATGAATAGAAAAAATATATGTTCATGTATATGTAGCATCCCTGAATTCTAGGCTTGTGCTGTACACAAGTTTCATTCTGGCCAGAATTGACACTAATGCCGCGTACACACGTTCGGACTTTGTCCGCCGGACCCAGTCCGCGGGACTTCCCCACACACGCCCGGACTTCCGAGCGTGTGACTTGCCCACACACGCCCGGACTTCTCCGGCGGACAATCCGCTGGAAAAAGTCAGCGGGAATGAACGGACTTTCCAATGAGCGGCAAGTTCGTTCATTTCAAAAGTCCAGCGGACAATTTTAAAACAAAACTTAAAACCTAGTCCGCCGGACTTTTGGCGCCAAAAAGTCTGCCGGCGCCCACACACGAGGGGATTGTCCGGTGGATTTGAGTCCAGCGGACAATCCCGCGGGATAGTCCCTTCGTGTGTACGCGGCATAAGGCTTACACTTATTGGAAATAAGCCCTTTGGACCAGGAACGGTATCCAGGAATCTATCACCGCCTCCTCTTGTTCTGCCAGCTTATAATCACTAGGTAATTTTATATGTACTGAGGCATTCAATAGGTAAAAAGGCAATGCTGAGATTTTATCTTTGCTGATCCTCTTAGCTCATTGGATCTGTCCAAATAGAATAAAAAAGACTCTCTGCAATGCCTGATGAGAAGGAACTTCCACTAGGTTAATAAGTAACCAGAGTCCACGTGATCTAGATGCGTGAAACTTCTTTAGGTTACGGAGCAGTTTTTTTTTGTAATGAAAACTGTTTTTGTTATAAATATTAATGTGATTTGTTAATGCTGACATGACTAAATCAATGTGTAGGGCAAGTTTTAATGATGCAAAAACACAAAGCGAGCAGTGCCATCCAAGCACAACAATAAGTAAACATTTTATTCCAAAAATACAAGTGGAAACTCAGAGCGGCTCTGGGGCGGCGGTGCACATCACTTCCAGATGGAGAGCATGCCTGTTACTTCGTCAGGCAAACCTCTATAATTATACCACATGCATGGACGTCTCTTTGATCCTGTGAGTTTCCACTTGTACTTTTGGAATAAAATGTTTACTTATTGCTGCACTTAGATGGCGCTGCTCTCTTTGTGTTTTTGCATCCTACAGAGTCCCTTCTAGCTTATTACGAGCTGGCACTGTCCACAGTCAGCTTACCTAAGACCACCATTAGTTCTTGTGCTGTATATGAACTTTCACACATGGACCTCCCTGTGAAAGGGAGTTTTTAAAGTGGTTGTATACCCTTAATTTCAACTTGCACCTACAGGTAAGCCTAGATTAAGGCTTACCTGTAGGTACAAGAAATATCTCCTAAACCTGCACGGTTTAGGAGATATTTGCAAAGAACGATTTACAACATTGTCTACGGCGCATGCGCGCCGTAGACAACGGTGCATTGAACGGGTTAATCCCCATTCCCAACTGCGGCGCACCGCAGTTGAAGTGCCCCGCGCGCATGCGCGGAGCGACGTCTTCGCTGCTCTGGCCAATCACAGCGCCGCAGCGGCGCTGTGATTGGCCGGAGCGACGATACCCGGAAGAGAGATGGCTGCGGCTGGAGGGGGAGAAGAAGACGGCGTCGGGGGCCCCGATCTAAGGTAAGTGATGCATAATGAGCTAGTATGCTAGTCATACTAGCTCATTATGACTTTCTCTTGCAGGTAGTTTAAAAAAAAAAAAAAGTTTAAACGGGTATACAACCGCTTTAATTACCCACTCGCTCTCCATCAAGCTGAAAGAGCGCTCATGAGTATATGTACTTGTTCCCAAGTTTTAATGATGGGTCAACTTGAGGTGACAGACAATTATTTGCCCTTATTCAGGTAAGCATTGGATGTCCAGAAAAGATGGAGCCTATTACAAAGATTTCACACATCCCGCCAAGCAGATGGGCTCTGTCATGTAGCCTGTGCAAAGAATGCACTGGTACTTGTATTCAGGTATGTCATCCATTTCCTTGTTACTGTTAACATACGCTCATCTGTTACACACAGTTTCTAGTGATTGGTATAATCTGTAATTGCTATGTATTTGTTTGACTTATTTTATACAGAGTATGACAAAAGGGAAAATAATGCAACAGAACCTAAAATCCTTATATGGGGCTGTATGTCACTGTTCAAAGTTGGCTAGTAGCTTCTCCAGTCTTGTCATTAACCTCCCTGGCGGTATGATTCTGGCTGGAATTTTGTGCTGAAAGCGGTACAATTATTTTGCATGGAAATTTGGCGTTTTTATATTGTAGGCATGCAATTCTTATGAATAACTCACTTAAATCTGTCCGAACCAGAGTCTAGTAGACATCCTGGGTATGATAAAGTTTGAAACACAAAATAATAAATTATAATATAATAAAAATATATATATAAAATGATTCAATAATGTAATCAAATCAAAAACACTGAAATTTGCTCAGTTGCAGAATAGTCGCTGTCATTAAATTTATTGTTTGATGATAAATTGTGATTTTAATTTTTTATCTGTGTTTTCTAGCTGGTCTAAAACCACTTTTGACATAAAGGGACACTTTTTGGTTGCTATGGACAATCTCCAGTTTCCAGGCAGAAAAAAAATCTTTTTATTATATAAAATGACATGCAGGGCACTGGGCAGACCACTAGGGACAAAGGGGATGTGTATTTTTTGTATACAGTACTGTAGTCTGTAAGATTACAGTACTGTATGTGTGTTGTGTTTTCAAACTTTTTTAAATTTGGCGCCGATCTCCGCTCCCGTGCGTCGGAACGTCGCAGGGAACGGAGATCGCCGGCACTCGGCACTGTGTGAATCGAGCGAGCGGACGGCTCGCTCACACAGCGGGGAGACATCGCAGGATCCAGGGGAAAAGGTAAGTAACTTCCCCCCTGCATCCTGCACGCAAGCCCGAGTCTGGCTTGGGGTTACCGCTCCCAGCAGAAAAAACTGGACCCGAGCCAGACTCTTGATTACCGCCTAGGAGGTTAAGAATTACATTATTTTTACTTTATTATTATTACTTTTTTTTACGGATAAGAGAACAGATGTAGGTTGTTGCACAGATTTAAAGCACTAAAACATGGTAGAAAAAAAAGGTCTAACCATTTTTCCTTAGACTAAATAAAATGGTCCAAAAAGGCTGTATCCTCCTTCCTGCTAGGTTCTATGGTCCTGGGTGCAGTAATTTTGGCTTGGCTGTGTTAATAATTTTGTAAACGTCTTGTGCATTTTTGGGCCAGTAGTAACCAGGATATATTTTATGAGATTGCTTTATAACCTGGACACGCATAATGCCAACACCTATCTGAGACAGGGCAGATTATGGGGTCAGGAATATATGACCGGGTATTAGAGATGGATATCCAACAACTATTCTGCTTCCTTCAAGACCACAGAAGAGGTCCAGACTTAGTACAGGTTGTTTTTAAAGTAACAGTAGTTAAGACTCATTTTCCACTTTTATGTTCCATTTCTGATTTCTAAAGCTTCTGCCAGTTTTGGTTACCATATGAATATACTATGAATTTTATTTAAGGGGGTCTAATGAAGTGTAATTTAAGGATTAGTTGATATTAAAGAATCATCAATAGCATTTAGAGATTTAATTATAATATTGCTTCAGGAGCCTACTGAAGTCGCTGAAGCCATTTTCTAGCCAAAAGTTTTTTTTTGTTTCTTTGAGCTTTTTATTGGTGACTGTGGCTCCATTGGGGAGACTTTCTCTTTTTTTTTTTTATGTCTGACAGCAGTACAAGAAATTAGGAAAACATAGTCCAAATGGACAGGAAAGCAGAGATTGCAATTTAAAAAAAAACTCACATAGGTTCTAAGCTTTGTGCTCGCTACTAAAATGCTTTTTGTTGCTATCTTTGTTCTGATTAGAGCTATTTTCCATTTGTTTACCTTCCGAACTTCTAGAAGTCAGATATGTGAAGAAGTTCTACAAGTTGTGACCCAGCAATTAAGCCTCAGATGTTTCAAGCCACCCCTTTACTACTTGAATGCTTAACTTGCTGTCTCTAGACTAGTCTTTTATTCCATTTTTTTCCCCCTCTAAGTCCCTGTAATTGGACTAGTGAGGGAACATATCCACACTGAGAGCACATCAATAAAAACCCAATAGAAGTTCTATCCTTTCCCTACCATAGCCAAAAAAGTAAAATTTTTATATAGTGTTGAGATCTAAAGGTTAATTTATATGTTAAACATGTAAATGTTAAATATACATTAGAACAATTATATAACATGATTAGGTATATTTTATATTTCAATATTTTAGTAATATTTTAAGTAAAAAGACAATGTCATAAAAGGCACAATTTTTTAACAATAGTGCAAACAGATGTTAAACCGAAAACAAATACAGGAATGTTTTTTTTTACCTCAAAATATGTATCCTAATGTTAAACAGGAAGATCTCAACATTAAACACTCTCGTGGGAATACTGGTAGAGATAACAAAACAGTATAGTAAGATACAAGTTATTACCAATAGGGTCAAGGAATACATGTTCAATCCACTAGGGATTGACTGCGTGATATCCCATTGAGCCATTTTGATATGTGGTACTGGTAATGGCTATGTCATTAGGAAAAGAGATAGGGGAGAGGGAACAGGGGAAAAAAAGAAAAGGGGGGGGGGTGGGGAGGGTAAAAGGGAAAAAAAAGAGACCAGTAAGAGGAAACCCCTGTGTACATTCCTATGAGTATCATCTGCATAGAGATATATGTTCTATCAAAAAATCTTGCAGTTATTGAAGAAATCAGACAAACAAAAAAAATATAAGAGAGAAAAGGAGAAAAAGGGAGTAGATCAAGGAAAGGAAAAGAAAGAGAAGTAAAAGAGGGCCAGACAGAAATTCACTAAGTTATAGATAAGTATTGTATCCATGGATCCCATGTCAGATCAAATTTCTTAGTAGAATTGCGAAGAATACAGGTAAATCGATCATTAACCATGATCCTGTTAAGTTTATTTTTCGCGTATTCAAGGGACTCATCGTCTGCTTCCAATATTTAGCAATAGTTATTCTAGCTGCTAAAAATATATATAATGAGTTTTATCATCTTTTTTTGGGGACCTCATCGGGAAACTTTTGAAAAAGTGCTGGTCCGGGGATTTACAGATATTAACCCCTGTCACTGAATATACCAAATTAAATATTCAAATCAAAGCCAAAATCTGGTGACTACAGGGCACTGCCACCAAACATGACATAATATACCCATCTGGCCATAACGACTAAAGCAAGTGGGGGCGCAGATGGGTGCATCCTCGTTACTCTGGTCGGGACCAAATATCAATGTAGGAGTGTTTTTTATAGTTTGCTTCAATTAGTGTTGTATTAATAGATACTTTGGATAAAGCATAGGCAATATCTTGCCAATCAGATAATTCAAAAGTATTCAAGTCCTGTTCCCATTGATTCCTATAAGGGAGCTTAGTCGGGTCAGTAAGTGTGGCGTACATCATAGATATCCACCCCATAGGAGGCCTTTTGTTTGACAATATAATTCAAAATTTGTAAGTGTAAGGGGTCCCTCTAGCAAATCAAGTTTAGATCGTACAAAAGAGATAAGCTGATTGTACCAAAATATTTCACCAGAGGGCATTTGAAACATATATTCTTAAAATGTTGCAAAGAGTATGGTTGATCCCCATTGAGGTATTCACCTATCCTAAAAAGCCCCTTGTTAATCTACCATAGAAAAGTCAGTCCGGGTGAGAACTCAGGGTTGCAGAACAAAAGGGCCAGAGGGGTATGTGGAGATGACAAGAGTTTTCGATGTTTTACTTAATCCCAAACCACTAGTGAATGAGACCAGGTAGGACACAAAATAGGGGGGCGAAGATGGCTAGGAAGCCACATTGGAGAGTCAATGACAAAAGGGTGGCACGAGATCCAGAGGGGTGTAGATCCTTTAACCATTGTGTAGGAAAGCTGAGTTATTTGAGCAGCTTGATAGTAAGCCTGTAAATTAGGGAGGCCAAGCCCACCACTCGGTTTTGAAACATATGTAAATTTTTTCATTCTGTGTTATTTATTACCCCAAATAAAGCATAGGACTTCTGATTGTAAACACTGTAGATCTCCCCTTGGGACAGCAGTTGGTAAGGTTCTAAAATGATAAAGTATCCCAGGTAGAAATTTATTTTTTAATAGAGTTGATTCTGCCAAACCAAGATAAGGCCCATCGTCGTAGATCTTCCCAAAATCGACGAAAGAGTGAAGGATAATTAGCCCAAAAAGGGTATCGATTGAAGGTGTCAGTTGGATGCCTAAATATGAAAGGGAGTTTAACGCCCATTGAAAACTATAGGTAATTCGTAAGGTCACCGCCGTCGAGGGAGGTAAAGAAGAATTAAGAGCCGTTGTTTTTTTGGGTATTCAAAGAAAGTCCTGAGAGCTGGCAAAATTGGTGTAACAATGTCAGCAAATTAGGTAGGGTAATTTGAGGATGTCAGCATAAAACAAGGAGCATTTTTGCTCCTGTTGCCCACAACATATGCCATGTATACTAGGATGAGATTGGATTGCTATAGCTAAGGGTTCAATCGCCAATGCAAATAGAAATGGGGAAAGTGGACAACCATGTCTTGTTCCATGTCGGATAGGAAACAATAACGTCTTTTAACCCCTAAGTAGAGCCAAATCCAAAGGCCTCCAAAGTGGTAAATAAGTAGTCCAAATTTAAACTTTTAAAGGCCTTATGAAGGTCCAATGAAAGAAGTAATAGTTCCCTAGATAAAGGAGTATCTCACTTGGAACGTTTCGATACTATAGACCGACGGATCTGATCTAACGATTGCCATTCGTTTATAAAGCCGGATTGGTCTTTATGGATATATTGCCCTAGAAATGTACCTAAATGTTAGAGCTGCATGATTAATCATTAAGAATAGAAATTGCGATCTTTTTCCCTTCACGATCTTCAAAACAGCATGTCACAATTCTGTCATAGTTCTCACAGCTGGAAAAATAAATAAAAAATCCAGGCAGCCTGCCACATTTAATCACAACGTGCGAATAAGTAGAAACAAATCTAAACAAAATCTAAACAAAACTTTTTTCGATTTCAAATACCTATCAAATTTTAAAATTAATCATAAAAAGTGTGAAGCTCTGGGGATTACGCTATCTAAAAAGACAGAACTACTCACATGGAAAAATTGCCCCTTTAAATGGGAAAACACAGCTCTAAAATATTTGGGCATCCACCTTACCCCTAAACTAAGAAACCCTCTATGAATATAATTATCAACCATTATTCAAAAAGATGGAAACAGATCTTAAAAACTGGAATTCCAAGCATTTCACTTGGTTTGGCAGGGCTGCCATACTAAAAATGACGGTTTTGCCAAGCGTTTTATACCTATTCCACACATTACCCATAGATCTACCGGAGTCTTTCTTTAAAAGACTAGCCTCAATTCAAGGACAGTTCCTATGGGCCAAAAAACGACAGAGGGTACACAGTCTTTTACAACACCCAAAAACAAAGGGAGGAATAGGCCTTCCTGACTTTAGGAAGTACTATTTTGCAACCCATTTATCTAGAATAATTGGCATTGCCACGATCATTACAAGGATTGTGTTTTTCTTGAAAAATCCTAATCAAAACTTGCCATACAATACCTACCTTGGACTGATCCTGGTCAATGTCTTCTCAACATTAAAGGACATCCCTTGATATACACAACTCTGAAAATATTCCATAAAATTGCAGCCAAACATAAACTTTCCTCTACACCCAGTCCCTTATCCTCATTAGCAAATAACCCTGACTTCCCACCTGGACTTGACAACAAAGAGACAATACTAATGAACCTCTTCTAGTATACCATTGCCTAAAAGACAATAAATTTACTTCTGGATATACCTACAAATTCACAATTTTATATTGAACAATAAAAAAAAAGACTATATCTTTAGACCTCTGGTTATCGCAGCCATTGTCCGATCTCACGGATAAATAAAAAAAAATTAGGGAGAATGATCTAAATATGCAATTCTCAGATCTACAATGGAAAAAGCCAGTGTGTTCACCCATAAATGCTCATTAAGCACACGTATGCAAGAAATATCATATAAAATCCGCACTCAGTGGTATACCACACCATCAAAAATTAAATAGTGGTCTCCCGGGGAATCGGACGTTTGCTGGAGATACAATAAAGGAAGGGGCTCCTTCCTTCATATATGGTGGAATTGCGACCTCATTCAAATCTTCTGGTCCCAGATAAAAAAAATGTATAGTCCACATCACAGACACTCAGATAGAACTAAATGCATCATGTTGCTTAGTACATATTAACAATCTTTCTTACCGCAAATACAAAAACTCTCTTACAAGACATTTGCTCAATTCTGCCAAAGCACTAGTCCCAGCCAACTGAAAATCTAAAAATATCCCAACAATCAAAGACTGGCTCTCAAATGTTAAATCAATTTATGAAATGGAGGAAACAATTGCCATAAAAAGAGAAAACACATCTCAATTTCAACAAAGGTGGAAACCCTGGAACTCCTTCATTCTATCAGAGAATTATAAAAAAATATACCTCCAATTAATTCTCTCTCTATAGAAACACCTTCCATTGTCTCATCCATTTCATTTTAACTACACACAAGATGCTCCTTTTATATACATGTGTATGTGTGCTCGTGTCATGGGTATACATAAACATGTGTAACTTTATTTAATTTACAAATGTATTTGCCATTAACTACCTGATACACATTCCCACTCATCAAACTTCAATAACAAACTCCTTTCTACCTGTATTTGTTGGTCTTCATAATCAACAAATAGAATTCTAATTTATTCATCATACCTAAGTGAACATTATTTGCGCATCTACAGTCACATTACATATGTGTTAAAATAAATAGTTCTCATTTTGGGTAAGGAAAGAACTCCGGCGTGTAAATGAAGGAAGTTTAACCATTTGAAGACCAAACCTTTTCTGACATTTGTTGCTTACAAGTGAAAATCATTATTTTCTGCTAGAAAATTACTTGGAACACCCAAACATGATTTTTTTTTTTTTTTAGCAGAGACCATAGAGAATAAAATGGTGGTTGTTGCAATATTTTATATCACGATCTTTCAAACACAATTTTTTTTTTAAAAATACACTTAACTGAAAAAATACTTTAAAATAAAAAACGAAACAGTAAAGTTAGCCCATTTTTATTTTTTTTGTATAATGTGAAAAAGAAGATGTTACACTGTGAGAATCGTGATCTTTATTCTAAGCAAAAAAAATTTGATTCTCATTTTAGCCAAAATTGTGCAGACGTAAAGCTAGAATTTTTGTTAGTATTTGGAGATCACAATTAATCAATGAAATAAGGCGGTAGTTAAGGATGTCAGTGGAGTCTTTATTCGGTTTGGGTATGACGCTAATATAAGCCCTATTTTCATCAAGAGGTACGCCAGATAAAGAATTTATGATTGGTCCAGCGTAAGTATTTCTCTACCTTCGTAGTAAGGCAAACATTAAGTTCCGTGGGCACCTGTCCGAGTTTGTTCAAAAAAGCAGGGTGTGGGGAACACTTGTGTTGGGTAGCTAGGACTTCATATTCCTTAGTTTTGGCAGTGATCATCTTGTTGTAAGCTTTCCTAAGTCTGGATATCAACTGAATCCAAAACCCAGAACAGAAGCTTTGTGTGCTGCCCAATTGATGGCGGGAGTTGTGTCCTCTACCTTATTAGTCGAGATATGTGAGACTTGTCTAATATATGATCCAGCGCAAGATTAGTCACTGGCCAATATGACACCCCCCTCAAACTCCGGTGCTAAAGATCGAAGTAAGGAATGGAAAACGTGCCAACTGGTTTGTATTAGGGGCAGAAGAAACCAATAAAGTTACCGTCTGTGAATGAGGTCAGTTTAACCACTTAAAGACTATACCTTTTTCTGACACTTGTTGCTTGCAAGTTACATCAGTATTTTTTGCTAGAAAATTACTTAGAACCCCCAACTATTATATATATATTTTCTAGAGAATAAAATGGTGGTTGTTGCAATATTTTATGTCACACTGTATTTGCACAGTGATCTTTCAAACGCAATTTTTTTGGAAAAAAATACACGTTAATGAATTTTAAAAAAACGAAACAGTAAGGTTAGCCCAATTTATTTGTACAATGTGAAAGATGATGCTACGCCATGAGAATCGTGAAATTCAAACTTTAGCCAGAATTGTGCAGCTCTACATTCAATTATAGCTCTGGCTGTATGTTTAGGGTTGTTGTCCTGCTGGAAGGTGAACCTCCACCCCAGTCGCAAGTCTTTTGAAGACTCTAACAGGTTTTCTTCTACGATTGCCCTGTATTTGTTTCCACCCATCTGCCCATCATCTCTGGCCAGTGTCCCTGTCCCTGCTGAAGAAAAGCATCTCCACAACATGATGCTGCCACCACCATGTTTTATGGTGGGAATGGTGTGTTCAGGGTGATGTGTAGTGTTGGTTTCCCTCACACATAGCGTTTTGCTTTTAGGCCAAAAAGTTCAATTTTGGTCTCATTTGACCAGAGAACCTTCTTCCACATGTTTGCTGTGTCCACCACATGGCTTCTCGCAAACTGCAAACAGGACTTCTTATGGCTTTCTTTCAACAATGGCTTTCTTCTTGCCACCCTTCCATAAAGGCCAGATTTGTGGAGTGCACGACTAATAGTGTGGACTAAATCTCCCACCTGAGCTGTGGATCTATGCAGCTCTTCTAGAGTTACCATGGGCCTCTTGGCTGCTTCTCTGATTAATGCTCTCCTTGCCCGGCCTGTCAGTTTAGGTGGACAGCCAGGTTTTGGTAGGTTTGGAGTTTGGAGCGCCATACTCTTTCCATTTTCGGATAATGGATTGAACAGTGCTCCATGCTTGTTTTTTTTTATAACCTAACCCTGCTTTAAAAACTTCCCCATAAATGTCTAGTGTGTTCCTTGGTCTTCATGATGCTGTTTGTTCACTAAGGTTCTCTAACAAACCTCTGAGGGCTTCACAGAACAGCTGTATTTATACTGAGATTAAATTACACACAGGTGGACTCAATTGGCCACTTAGGTGACTTCTAAAGGCAAGTGGTTCCACTAGATTTTAGTTATGGGGTATCAGAGTAAAGGGGGCTGAATATAAATGCATGCCACACTTTTCAGATATTTATTTGTAAAAAATTTGGAAAACCTTTTTACATGTTCCTTCCACATCACAATTATGTGCCACTTTGTTTTGGTCTATCACATACAATCCCAATAAAATACATGTACGTTTTTGATATTGTAACATGACAAAATGTGGAAAATTTCAAGGGGTATGAATACTTTTTCAAGGCACTGTAACTATGTAGGTATGCTTACTGGAAGGAAAGCAATAAGGTATAGAACCCATGAATTACTATGGGAATCCTCTAAAACATGTGGAGAAGATAAAGCCTAAGCCAACAAATTCAAATGTAACATGCTTTGACATCAGTTTGAGATGCTTCTGAGATCATTCAGAATTCTTAGCAGGTGCAGCTGCATTTGAACATGGATTTTGCATTACTGTAGACTTGTATGGGGTAGTGACGTGGTTCTGAGGCATCCAAAACATATAAAAAAAAAAGGGAGTGCCACCATCTAAGTGTAGCTTTATTAAAACATTAGATTAAAAATAGCTAATGGACTCAAGAACTGCAAGCATATTATCATCATTACAGGCATCGTTTAAGCTGGATCCCGGGAAGGTGTGGATGGTGGCGCCTGCCTAATAGCAATGTCTGTCAGGGAGGCAGCTGAAAATAACCAATTAACAGAATTCACCAGGGAATCTGCTGGAGATTGAGGAGTAGCACTGGGAAGTGGCCGTGTGATGTATGGTGGCAGATGGAGCCAGCATGGAATGCACAGCAAGATGGCTGGCAGTTCCGTATTGAATGGATGACTTTAGACGTCGGTGTGGGACGGGGCTAAGTGTTGTAGGGCGGGTAACACCCCTTCCTACCAGGTTGGGGACAAGGTCTGGCTGTCATCTCGCAACCTCCAACTTTGTGTTCCCTCTCTGAAGTTCGCACCTCGGTTTATTGGGACTTTCTGTATTCTTTGCAGGATTAACCCAGTGGCTTACGCATCAGACCTTCCTTCTAATATGCGTATCTCAAATGTATTTCATGTCTCCTTATTAAAATCTTTAGTCTACAACCGCTTTACCACCTCGGTGCCTCGTCCACACACTGTACAGGTTGAGAACCATGAGGAGTATAAAGTACAGTCCATTGTTGACTCTCATAGGTTCCATGGGCGCGTACAGTACCTGTTACATTGGAAAGGGTACGGTCCGGAGGAACTCTCTTGGGTCTCATGCTCGGATGTACATGCCCCTGTCCTCCTCCGTGATTTCCATAGACATTTTCCCCTCAAGCCTGGTGGTCCCCCGAGGGGAAGGGGTCATTGAGGAAGGGGTATTGTCAGGGCTGGGCTCAGCCCTTCCTTCTCTGAGCTGGCCACTGAGCTGTCAGCTAATTGCCAGCTCCTATCTCTCCACAGTGACTCACCTGTTGATGATATCCTGCTCGTCAGTCCTGCCTACTTAAGCCGTCCAGCCCAGATGATCTCTGCCTTCGCCTTGGTCACATCTCTAGAGACGCTCTCCTGTGTTCCTGTTAAAGACTTGCTTGGTTGACGTTCCTTCTGGCTCCAGCTCCTGCTTGCTGTTCTACGCTCATCTCTGGCTCCCTGAAGTTTCGGCTTGTCTGACTATCCGTTCCGGTTCCTGAGCTCTGGCTATGTTTTGACTATGTTTACTCTGGTTACTTTTTTTTATTATTATTAAAAAAGTGAGATTTAACTGTACCTCTGTCTGTCTGACTCATGGTTTCTGACAGGGTAATCCTCTGCATTGTGTAAAAACACTATTTGATCCTATCTTCTCTGATCCTCCCCTTCTTCCACAGGCCCCAAACCATCTCCTGATAGTACAGAGCCTTGGGGGCACTATGCACATGCTCAGTTTAACCACTTAAATACAGGGCACTTATACCCCCTTCCTGCCCAGGCCAATTTTCAGATTTCAGTGCTCTCCCACTTTGAATGCCAATTACTTAGTCATGCAACACTGTACCCAAACAACATTTTTATAAAAAAAAATCACACAAATAGAGCTTTCTTTTGGTGCTATTTAATCACCACTGTGTTTTTTATTTTTATTTATTTTATTTTTTTAAGTGAAAAAAAAAATACATTTTTTATTTCTATTATAAAATGTTGCAAATAAGTAATTTTTGTTCATAAATTTGGGCCAAAATATATACTGCTACATATCTTTGGTAAAAAACAAAAACAAATTAGTGGATATTGTTTAGTCTGTGTGAACGTTATAGAGTCTACAAGCTATGGTACTAAAAATTTAACACACCTGATGCACTGACGACCTATCATTTCTTGAGGCCCTGAAATGTCAGGACGGTACAAATACCAACCAAATGACCCCTTTTTGAAAAGTAGACAGTCCAAGGTATTTAATAAGAGGCATGGCAAGTTTTTTGAAGTTGTAATTTTTTCCCACAATTCTTGGGAAAATTAGGAAATTATGTTTTTATTTTTTTACACAAAATGGTCATAATAACAAGTTATTTCTCACACACAGCATATGCGTACTTCTAATTACACCACAAAATACATTCTGCTACTCCTCCTGGGTATGGCAATACCACTTTTATACCACCTGGCCACATACAGAGGCCAAACATGCAGGGAGTACCTTCAGGTGTTCTAGGAGCATAAATTACACATATAATTTCCTAACCACACTTTTAAAGGCCCTGGAGCACCAGGACAGTGGAATTACCCACAAAATGACCCCATTTTGGAAATCAAACGCCCCAACGTATATTCTATGAGGCATGGGCTGCAGATAGGTACTTGGGTATTCTGATGGGTTGCAGATAGGTACTCGGGTAATCTGATGGGCTGAAGATGGGTACGCAGGTACTCTGATGGGCTGGAGACAGGTACTCAGGTAATCTGATGGGCTGAAGACAGGTACTTGGGTACTCTGATATGCTGCAGATAGGTACTCGGGTACTCTGATGGGCTGCAGATAGGCACTTGGGTACTCTGGGCTGGAGACAGATACTCTTGGCTGAAGTTGGGTACTCTGTGCTGGAGACAGGTCCTCGGGTACTCTGATGAGCTGGAGATAGGTACTTGGGTAATCTGGGCTGGAGAGAGGCACTCGGGTACTCTGATGGGCTAGAGACAGATATTCGGGTACTCTGAAGGTCTGCAGATAGGTACACAGGGCTGGGGACAGGTACTCGGGTACTCTGATGGGCTGGGGACAGGTACTGGGGTGCTCTAATGGGGTGGTGACAGGTACTTGGGTACTCTGATGGGCTGGTGACAGGTCCTCTTTATTATTGGGGGCAATCAGTGTGTTTTGGTGTGTACTGTGATCGGTAACTAGCTGTTATGGCAATCTCCTCCTCACACACGTTTGGTGTGCAAGGACGAGAACCCAGTAACCGCTGGTTACCATGGTATGTTTTGGCTCTATATACTGATCGGGATGGGCTGTTTGTCAGAGGGTCATGGCTCATCACCGATTGCCACACTGCGCTCCCTTGGGGGCGCGAGAACGGGAGCAGATGTTCCCGATTGCTTCATTTTACTATGGCCCGGTAAGGAAGTGTTTTTTTCTTTTTTTGGTAGGGTGCATTTAAATGGCACAGGGCCAATCAGCACTGTCCAGACAGAGGGTCAGGGATCATGCAGCCTCATAGGACAGTCAAAGGAGAATAAAAACTCCTCCTTCAAGCTGTAACTAGTGCTCGGCCAGACACTGATAGAAGTCACTAGACTGCTATATACTGCTTTCCACGTTTGTATGGTGAGAGACCAGATATAGTGAATGCAGGGTCATAGGTTAAGTAACAGTACTAAAGTACTTTTAATAGTATCTAAACTGTGGAAGCTTTATGCCGCGTACACACGGTCGGAATTTCCGATGGGAGCTTTTCATCGGATTTTCCGACCGTGTGCATGCCCATCGGTCTTTTTCTGTCGGAATTTCCGACGGACTTTGGATTGAGAACCTGTTCTTAATTTTTCCGACGGAAAACCTTTCTATCGGATTTTCCGATCGTGTGTATGTAATTCCGTCACGCAAAGTTCCGACGCATGCTCGGAAACAATTTGACGCATGCTCGGAAACAATTTGACGCATGCTCGGAAGCATTAAACTTCCCTTTTATAGTGCTGTCGAACATGTTGTATGCCGCGGTGTTATTGACCATCTGAATTTGGTGTGGCCGTGTGTAGGCAAGACAGTTTGAGCGAAATTCCGTCGGAATTCTGACGGGGAAAACCATCAGAGCTTTTTCCGACGAGAATTCTGACCGTGTGTACGCGGCATTAGACATTTTGATCACATTCCTTTTTGTGAGTGTAGTTCTCATCATCATCCATATGCATAATCAAATATTGAAAAAAAAATAAGAATTATGTTGGGCTGCTACAAATCATATAAAATATTTTTGAGCTGTATACAAGTGGGTTGTGGTTTTTATCATAGTATTATATGATTATATAGAAATAGGTATGTGATATGATTTTATATTACGTTTTGTAGGCGAGATTTGTTTTAATTCAATAGCCAGTAAGGTTTGTTTTGCTTATATGGCACTAACTGGATAAAGAAGAGAAAAAGGTTGTTTCAACAAACGAGGTAGATTTTAGTTTTTTTGTTAGCTCATATATTGTGCCATAACAAACTTTTTTTTTTTTTCTTTTTTCTCAGTGATAGCTCTATTTTCATATATCAATGCAAAATGATAGTAACAATACAATGAATAAACATTTTTCTTCTTCATTTTCATTTTTGAGTCACTGGCCGCTGCTTGGTCTTTTTTAGGCTCATTCAGTTTGCAGATGTACTTCTAGATCTAATTTAAATCAGCTGAATGGGAAGTATCAAAAAATCTACTCCAAAGTCTGCAACCTGAATTACAGTGTAACATGCTTGAGCCCCTTAAAGAGGAGTATCCATTGGAAAAAAAATAAATAAAAGTCAGCAGCTACAAATACTGCAGCTGCTGCCTTTTAATAATCGTACACTTACCTGTTCCAGGGTCCAGCGATGCGGGGGGTCGAAGCTCCGCTCATCCCCCAATTCGCTTGGCGGCTCTGGCATTGCAACTGTGGGCATGCGCGAGTGGCGCCGTGCGCCGTGATTGCCCGCGCAGTCATCTGGGACCTGTCACGTGTCCCAGATGACTGACAGGAGGGAGGGGGCAGAGCTGAGCCCTTCTTGCATCGAGGGAAAATAATGTTACTTAGCCCGGGCACTGAAGGAGGCAGACTACGAGGAACCCCCCAGCAACAGGTATTTAGAGGTGAGTTAAAATGTTTTTTTTTTTTTAATGATTTTTAATCATCTTTTTTTTTGGGGGGGGGGGGACACCACTTTTAACTTGAACACATAAAAATGAATGTATCCCCATTCTGAATCATATCTGTTTATATTGCATGAATCACACTCCTAAGGGATAAAACATGTTTTTATTTTGCTCTGCATTCATGATCCAATCACAGAGCAATATATTATATTAATGTATAGATGTGGATATGTACTGGTTGATTGGAAATGTGTGCCTTTAACAGGCAAATTCAGCACCAGCAATAACTTGGCTAGAAAATTAGCTATCATCTGAAGTCTGACCCATGTGGTCAACTTTTGTCATTTAGGCCCAGTTCACACTGGTGAGACATGAAAGTCATGCGACTTCAACATCGGTCCAACTTCCTTCCTTGTGACTTTAATGACCAGGATATTATTTTCATCCGACTTTGAGAAGTGTAACTTGGGTCTTGAGGAGAAGCTCCACCCCAAAATGTTTTTAAAAATGGAGTGGATTCACCCCAAAATCCATATCAGACCCTTATCTGATCAAACAGGAAAGGGGGGACAAGCAACCCATCATGCCCAGGGCAGTGACATAAAAAAGGGGTGGGTTCTTTGGATGACGTCACTGCATGGCACCATAGTTATATAAGAACTGTCAGACACCGGACCTGACAGAATGGCGGGAGCCAGCGTCGGTTGATGAGCATTTTTTTATTATTATTTACGTTGGAGCTACTATACTACACTGTTTTTTTTTTTTTTTTTGGTTGAATGGGTAGGGGTACCCCTACTCTTTCACATGGGGGGTGGGATCTGGGGGCCCCCTTTCTTGATGGAGGCTTCCATATTCCGATTAACCCCCTTGCCCACACACCCCCCCAGCCACAGCCCAGGGTTGTGGGGAAGAGGCCCTTGTCCCCATCAACATGTGGACATGGTGCTTTGGGATGGGGGGGCCTGCCCCAAAGCACATCCCCCCCATGTTGAGGGAATGTGACCTGGTATTGTTCGGGGGGGGGCTCGCTCGTCCCTCCCCTTTCCTGGCCTGCCAGGCTGTATGCTTGCATAAGGGACTGGAATGGATTTTGCTTACATTGCCTATGAGCACATGTCACAAGTCAGATCAGTTAAGATGTTGATCCAACTTGGATGTGACTTCCATTAAATTCAATAGGCATAAATCGGACCCAAGTCAGACCAAAGAAGTGCAGGAACCTTTTCAAAAGTCGTACCGACACAAGTCGGATCAGTTAAGACAGCTCTCATAGGGAAACATTAATTTTTGTATGTCATACAACTTGTGCTCTCAAAGTTGGAGTGCTTGTCGCACCAGTGTGAAGCAGGGCTTGGGTAAGTCAGCCAGGAGAGTGTAATTCATTAAATTGTCTGATAAAAACGGTCTACATTTGGCTGTAAACAGTTGGACACGTTTATTTTGCTTTATAGTTCTAAAACTCATTGGTTGTTTTGGAACTGCATAGGTTTTGATAAAGAAACCTAGGTAAAGTAGCCCAAGCTACTGTATTTTGGTGAGGTATAGAGGGTCAAAGTTCTTGTCTAATTGACACAAATTTACAGTATATTTCCCAATATTTGCTGCTGTGAATCACTTGCACACTTCTGTCTGCCTTATAATCAATTTTCTATTTTGAAAATGGTATGCAAATATTTGCAGCTGGGTAGAGTTAGCCTTTATTAGCTGTTACCTGAAAGCATGATTATCAATTAACCAAACCACAGGGAGATTGACACTTCCTAAACACACTCTCAGCATAAACTTAGATGAATGGTTTTAACAATACAATTTGCGTGACTGAAAATCACAGCATTTGGTTAACTCTGAGATGCTAATAAACCTAATGCTAGTTTAGCATGAGTGTGCATGAGACAGTGGGGTTGATTTATTGAACCTGGAGAGTGCAAAATATGGTGCACCTGTGCATGGTAGACAATCCGTTTCTAACTTGTTCAATTAAGCTTTTATGAAAAAAAACTGGAAGCTGACTGGTTTTTATGCAGACACAGTGTACTTTGTTGCACGTCTGCTAGAGGTGGACTGCATCTGTCTGTGAGCTTCAGTAGGAACATCTATACACATCAATGGAGTCTTGGAAGGTAAATGCAACAAAAACAGGTTTGGGTGCATATTTGCAGAAAACATTTAGGATTATATTATTGTGTTTACATCAATAATTTTATATTGATACTAACTGGAGACATTTGGAGAAAAAAATTTACCAGATGCTGTCAGCACTACTATTCGGTTATCAGCTGTACCAGCATGCATAATGTCTCCCCAGTCACAAAGAGCTTGGGGGAGAAGAGTGATTCATACTTTTAAAAGGAGAAAAGTGCATTTATAGTACATGTAAATGTTGTCTTTTTACCCATCCTTTCACAGCACAGAACATGTTCTAACACAGTTATGTGAAAGAGGTCCAGTGCTTGGAATATGTTTTGCCAACAGTATAGCTCAATGTAAACTACGGTGACCAGACATCCCCAGTTTCCGGGGACAGTTCCCAGACTGAGGGTAAGGTCCCCGGACCATGTCAGTCCCCGGTTTTGTCCCCGCTTTTTCTGTGGGAACTTGGGCAGGGGTGGACAGGGTGGACAGGGGTCGCGTTGGCTGTGAGAGGAGCCAGGTCCGTGGTCGCGGTAGTACTCGCACAGCTGGAGAGGAGGAGCTGGAGTGGCTCCAGCCTGACTGTGTGCTACTGTTGCCACCACTCCTCCTCCCCATTTGTTAGCTGAAGATCCGCCACGATCCTGGGGACACATCCTACTTCTGCTTCCTCCTCCAATCACTCTCTCTGCAGCATAGGGGAGAGAACAGAGCACAGCGCCCCCCCCCCCCCTCCTGTACTGCAAGGAACTATGGTTATTGTAGTCCAGATTACACTCTGTAGCTCCAGGCAATCCCGCCCCTCTGGACTACAATACCCATAGTTTTTTGTAGTACAGGAGGGAGGGGGAGGAACGCTGTGCTCTGTTCTCTCCCCTATGCTGCCGGGAGAGTGATTGGAGGAGGAAGCAGTAATGGCTACAAGCACAATAAGCAGGTGAGTTTGTGTGTATTATAAGTAATTTTTCTCCTTCACTGATGGGCACTAATGCAGAGGCACTGGTGGGCACTGACAGGCAGTAGCACTGATATGCAGTACCCATGGGCACTCATGCAGTGGCACTGATAGGCGACACTCATGAGCACACATGCGGTGGCACTGATGGGCACTCAAGCGGTGGCGCTGATGGGCACTGATGAGGCTGCATTGATGGACACTGGTGAAGCTGAGCTGATTGGCACTAGTGAGGCTGCGCTGATGGGCACTGATCAGACTGTATTGATGGGCACTGAGCAGGCTGTATTGATGGGCACTGAGCAGGCTGTATTGATGGGCACTGATCAGGCTGTATTGATGGGCACTGGTGAGGCGGCACTGATGAGCACTTGTGAGTATAATACACTTTTCAAATGTGTTTTTAAAATGCATGAACAAGAAAATGACATTATGCGGTTGGACTGGTATGAAATGATTTCCAGAAATAAAGTATATATCATACAATCATTACATAAACACATACACTGCATATATCATTTGAGAAAAATAGTCATGATTTGGAATCAAAATGACATCCCAACATAGTAAACATTTGAGGCAAGTAAAGAAAGGAATCCCAATTTTGCTATTTGTATGCTTATTGACTTCTGTTTGTCATACAAGAGAATGAGAGCCATGTGTTTTATAGCAACAAAGCCGCAGGCTAACATTGTACCACGCATCAAGCTGGGTCTCTTATGATATGCCTTGACTTTTGAAGTTAAAGAGAGTGGTGATAAAGTTGGGCGTAGTGGGAGTATGTCAGAGATGGAAATCTCAATAAAGTATAGTAGATCAGATCAAAGCAGATCTTATAATATAGTTTGTGACCTCTGAACTCTTACTTACAATGCAACCTGCTTTTACTTAACCTAGATTCAAATCGCATAATCATGACATCTGTTTTTTGTTTTTATTTTATTTTTGTTTATTATATCCTTTTAAGATCGCTATTACATTGGCCAACTGATAGGTTTACATTGATGAGTTTGGCCCTGATTGTAGCCGTATTAGTGCAATTGTGACAGAGAAAATCTTATCTCACTTGCTGATAGCTTTATTACCATTGCCATACTATTGATTTGTATATGTATGTGTTTGTTTTTCTTTTTCCTTTCCCTCAGAGATTTTTACTTTTTTTTGTTTCTTTTGTTTTAACATTTTACCTTCTGCTAAAACTTTTGTGAATCAGTACTGCTTAGACCTTGAAGAAGGGGACACACCCCGAAAGCTCGTCCATGAAAAATGATATGTTAGTGCAAATAAAAAAAATATCACGGACAGTACTCAATTTTCTCTACCCTGATCTCTACAAATCTTTACGTTTGGACGTTTTTAACAATATTGAGACAATGTGAAACATTATGCCGCGTACACACGATACACACAACAAAATCCATGTGTTTTTCCGATGGATGTTGGCTCAAACTTGTCTTGCATACACACGGTCACACAAAGTTGGTCGGAATTTGCGAATGTCAAGAACGCGGTGACGTACAACACGTACGACAGCTCTAGAAAGAGCAAGTTCAATACCAAGTGCGCCACCCTTTGGGCTCCTTCCGCTAATCTCGTGTTATTAGAAGTTTGGTGACAGACGATTCGCGCTTTTCAGCCTTGTGCTTTTCCGATCATTACTGCTCTTCAGTTTGTGCTTGTGGGTTCGTATTTCTATTACGTATTTGATGTTCATTGCGTTCTTGTCCGCTCATTTCTGATTTTCAGCTCTGGGCTTTCTGTTTTTCAGTGCTTTCTGTTAGTTTGTTCTGACCAGCCATGAAGACCCTCATCCCGGACCAGAGGGTTTATAACTACTGTCTGGTCAGAGCCAGAAGAGTGGTGGAGAATACTTTCGGGATAATGACCAGCCAGTTCCGTCTATTCCTTATGCCAATCAACATGGCGGAATATAAACTTTACCAGATAATCCTTGCATGCTGCATTCTACACAACTCTTTAAGAAGAAATTCAATTAACTATGTTGCCTCAGTTGGGCCTGAGGCTGGACTTCAACAAGAAACCCTGACGGCGCTTGAAGCTGGCCGTCCTGGCTTGCCCCCCCCAAAGTGTAAGACAGAAGTATGTTGAGTACTTTGCGGGTAGGGGGGCCATTGATATGCCAGAAACAGTTTTTAAGAAACATTTTATCAACAATTTTTGAACTTAAACTGAAAGAAGATTTCCTTTGATTTACTGCCTGGGTTTCTTTTAGCTGTCTCCTATGTTCTCCAATGGGCTTTTCTTTTTGGACATTTTCTTCAATAGTGCAAATGTAATTTATTTGATGCATGAGGTGACAATCTCTTCTTCAGCGAACTATTATTATGTTGTGGGTCTGCTACACACACCTTGTTTTTGTTGTTAATGTATGTAATGCATTACAGAGAAAAATATTCATCATTTTCAGCACCATGAATGAATTTTGTTAAGTCATATTAGAAAGCACTCTGGGTGTCATTTACTAACGGAAAATCCACTTTGCACTCCAAGTGCACTGAAAAGTGCACTTGAAACTGCACTTGTAGTGCGAAATGGATTTGCCTTTAGTAAATAATCCCCATTGTTACTGTAAAAACCTACTTACTACAAAAATTGCTATTGAGCATTGAAATAAAAAGCCACATATTGTTGAGTAGAAAACATTTTACTCAAAGCACATTCACATGTGCGTTAGAAAAGGGTTTTTGAACAAAATAACATCTTTGGTGTATAACTTTTTTTGACATTGTAAATATCCTTTTTTTGGTTAAACAGGCATGTTTCAAAGCATAACATACACAACTCAGGAACTTACAAAGTTCAACTTAAAGTGAAGGCAATATCAGACATGAGTATGTCCAAACTGTGTTGATATTGCCTTCATCAGATAGGATGATGTCACCCCTGTAAAAGCCACATTTTGAAGATGCACACAAATTGGGATTCAAACTGGGGATTTCCCTCCTGATCCCATGCCTAATGTCAACATGTACTTGCTCCCATCATGGGGGATCAATAGACGTGTTTTGGGGGTGCAACCCCTTCCTCTCACCTAATTGAGTTGCGAGAAAGGGGTTGCACCCACAAAACGCGTACATTGATATCCCGTGATGGCAGATAGCACATGTTGACACACTGTGTGCATCTTCAAAATTTGGCTTTTAAAATATATTAAAACTTTTTTTTCAAAGCATAAAAACACGAGAAAACTGTACAATTTTTGTGTTTTATATTCTGCCTAAAACATCAATGATGTTCTTCATTTTTTGTTGAACATCATTGATGTTTTCCTTTATATTTTCTAAATCACAATTGTACCCTATTATCTCCCCGATGAGGATCTGGGCACTTTCACTGGTGAAATGAGATTCTTCTTCCACAACATCCATATCACCTAAAAGAAAAAAAACACACCATGTATTAGAAATATGCAGGCATCCATATATTACCTGAAGCTGTGGTCTCATACACTCACCTGTTGTGACAATTTCGCCCACTTCATAAACGTCTCCCTCCTCATCCTCTGCTTGTGGTTTTGGGATTTCCCCTTCTTTAGGAGGTGTGGGGTTTGTGGTGTCCTCAGATGTCCCGAGTCTTTTCTCCCCTATGTGAATAAAAAATAGGTATACTAAGCACACAGATATTTGAGGGCAGAAATAGGAATATGAAACATTGCTTGGAAGTGTTGTACAATTGTCTGTTTTGGCAGAGTTCCATGCTGAAGAAAATTTTATTTCCTTTCTAAAGCTGGAATACTTCCATTTTTTGTTAAAGTATCACACATGTAGAGACCCCTAGTATCCACTGGAGCACCTGTGTGGGACACCCTAAAAAGTTTGTTCCGGTGTCCCACACTAGTGCTCCTGCGTCCACATGTGTAAACAGCTGCTGAGTGTCCTCTCCTTACACTGAATCAAGTTTGCATTTTATTCTAGTTACAAACCCATCTAGACAACAAACTTCTTTTAATACAAATAGGCCTGAACAAATGTAGTTAACCTGTATCTTCCAAAAACATCTTATAAGTAGGCGAACAAACAATGTTTCCTACGGCCGATTACTGTTCCCATGAACATGAAAGTTACCATTTTAAACTGTACAACAGTAAAGAAAAGCACATGGAGCAGCATGCAACTAATAATAATAATATGAACACACGACAAGTACTTACTTTTTAGAAGCAGTTTCCTGATCTTTCTGTACTGATCGTGCTCCCTCAATTTGAGGTCTGACCATTGTTTCCTCAGTTGCTCCTTGGATCGCGGTACCCCCAAATTCCTGTGCAGACTCTTCACAACTTTAGTCATGATCTTGGCCTTTCTCACATTTGGGTTTGGGTACGATCCATACTTCCCATCATAGTCGGCTCTCTTCAATATGTCCACCATCTCTTAGGATACATTGAGCACAATGATAAAGCACAATTAACCATGTGCTTTTAACCCCAGCTAGCGGTCGAGGAAGGGATTAAAAGTGCCCGTGTGCAGTGCTTCCGAAACGATTTTCAGGCGCTTCGTAAGCGCTGCCCATTCATTCCATAGGGGTGGGGACACCGTCCCAAAGATGCTGCTTGCAGGACTTTTTTTTCCCCATTCCACAAGCGCACCGTCCCAGTGTGAAAGCACTTGGGCTTTCACACTGGGAAGGGATGAGAGGCAGTTTTCAGGCGCTTTACAGGCGCTATTTTTAGCGCTAAAATGCCTGAAAACTGCCTTAGTGTGAAAGTAGCCTACCGGGCAATATATTATGTCTTACAAGCTGCAAAATTGTTTTTTAAAATCTAGTGGGCTCTGCTGAAGATACAGGCATAACAGAGCAGTGAATTTGTCTTCATATCCAATGCAAAATGTAACATTTGATCCCCAAAATCACTTTCTAGAACACTAACCACAACAGCTGCTTTTCCCAACCGCTGTCCTTTAGGTTCTGCAGGTTGTTGGGTTACCTCATTATCTTTTTTTCTGAAAAAAAGTGGTATGTGCAAAAGCAAATATGTCTGAATTATTTTTATACAAGATTTATATAGTGCTAATAGTTTGTGCAGCGCTTTACAATATAAAGGGAGACAGTATAGTTACAGTACAAGAGGGTTAAGAGGGCCATACTAATAAGAGCTGACAATCTAATAGGGTGGGGTAAGTAGTAATTATCTACTATAAGGACCTGATACAGGAAATGCAAAGCATTTATTATAACTCCTCCAGTTTTGTTCTTCAGGTGAACTGTATCCATTTGAAGAATTTGGGCTTTTTTTTCCTTTGTTCTTTTGTCCGTAAAGTTGCTCTATGTGTCTATATAGCAGACTCGCTTACTAGACATTGGTGACCTAGTAAATTAACATAGGTCAACAAGCGTTTTAGGTACAACTGTAGCTTAACCACTTGCTAACCAGGCAATTGACAAATTACGTCCTAGTCGCAAGTGGAATATGGGCGTTATGGCTGCAGCAATATGCCTTAACCCCAGTATCAGCCGGTGATTCTCTACAAGATAAACGTGGTCCGAGTGTAAAAAAAAACACTGGATCACTTTTAGAAGCGGCAGGAGGGGTGCCCCCCCCCCTCCTACCACTTCCCGTGGTTCCCAGGCTTACCTGACTGATCAGTGAAGCCCGGGACCCATCTGACGTTGCCATTGGCTTGCACTAGAGATAAGTAAGGGCAAGATGCCCTCCGCTCAGCTCTTTGGCCTTGGAGGATTGGAGCAACGTCATGCTTCACTTCTGGGTTTTCCTGGCATGTAAACAAGGCTTTTGATTTTAGGTAAAAGATTAAACGTTTTTTATTTAATTTTTTTAGACCCCAGAGCTCTCCATAAAGGGGACTGTTGTGCTGTATCCACAAGGAATGTTTTCATTTCTTGCGAAAGCAATAGAAGTGATCAAAAAAATAAAAATAAAGGGACAGTGTACAAATAAACAAATGTAATAAAATAAATAATCACAAAAAAAAAGGGTCCCTGACCCCCCCCCCCCCCCCCCCCCCACCGCACAGCGGTAAACGCATACATAGGTCACTACCACATATGTAAAAACTGTTAAAACCATACATGTGAGGTATTGATGTGAAAGTCAGAGCGAGAGCAATAATTGTAGCACTAGATCCCCTCTGTAACTTGTAGAAATTTTTAAAGCGTCGCCTATGGAGATTTTTAAGTTTGGCGCTATTCCACAAGCGTGCGCAATTTTAAAGCGTGACATGTTGGGTATCTATTTACTCCGCGTAAATGATGTGTTTTTTTTTTTGTTTTTAATTCATTAAAATTTATATTTTCCCAAAAAGTTGCGTTTGAAAAATTGCTGCGCAAAAAACACATGACATAAAAAAGTGCAATGACGGCTATTTTATTCTCTGAGGCCACTGCTAAAAAATATATATACACACAAGGGATTACTATATATACACTATATTACCAAAAGTATTGGGATGCCTGCTTTTACACGCACATGAACCTTAAAGTGCACAAGCTAGGACCATAAAGACATGGATGAGCGAGTTTGGGGTGGAGGAACTTGACTAGCCTGCACAGAGCCCTGACCGCAACCAGATAGAACTCCTTTGGGATGAATTAGAGCAGAGACTGCATACTAGGCCTTCTCGTCCACATCAGTGTCTGAGCTCACAAATGTGCTTCCGGAAGAATGGTCAAACATTCCCATAGACACACTCCTATACCTTGTAGACACCCTTCAGAGAAGAGTTGAGGCTGTTATAGCTGCAAAGGGTGGGCCTACTCAATATTGAACCCTACGGACTAAGACTGGGATGCCATTAAAGTTTATGTGAATGTAAAGGCAGGTGTCCCAACACTTTTGGTAATATAGTGTATAATGTTTGGGGTCTCTAAGTAATTTTATAGCAAATTGCCGATAGGCAAGTAGCGATCAACAGATTCCCAATTACAGGCACCTGGTCTGCCTCCAAGACTCAGTTATTCTAGCTAGTCTCTGCCAGATTAACCACATGGGTGGATGTTCCCTGCATCATGGCATTCTCCTGGTGTGTAGATCACACCTGCAACTTGGCTATGAACTACGTACTGGTTCAGATGTACTCCAAGTGGTTAAGCAGGGAGATGCAAGAAAAATATAGATAGGCCTTTCCTAATGCAATTATTTGTTTAGTAAAAAAAAAAACATAAAATCACTATAAGAACCATAAAAGCAATACAGAACAACCATCATGACACTGAATGTGTTTCATTCTTCAACTTCTTCAAACTTCTTCAGGGCATGGAAGGTAGTCTCCAGCTTACCATTTCTATACCATTTATATTCCATTTCCTTCCTCTTTTCCATTATCTCTTTCCATAACTTTATTGTATTACTCCAGTATATTATCACTATCTATATCCACTTCAATGCTGGGCACTTTCACCCCCTTCATGCACAGGCCAATTTTCAGCTTTCAGTGCACTTTCACACTTTGAATGACAACACTGTAACATTGTACTGTTTTAGGCAGGGGGCCACACCAACGACGGGAAGGGAATGGGTACAATCGTCATACCCAAAATACAGGGGGCAAAGAGGTTGGGGCAACCACCAAGACAAATAGATGGGAGGGAAATAAGACAGCAGAGAGAATGGAGATATGGCTAACAGGAGATGGAGAGGAACACCACTGGAGGTGGAAGAAAAAGATGGAGATGCTGTATGGGGAAGGGTAGGGAGAAGAAAGAGAATTAGGAGATGGACTTTTTAATTTAAGTGATGTAACTTTTAGTGATGACAAATTGAGAATTTCAGATTTAGGTATTAAATACGCTTCGGATAAACATTTGGTAAAATTATGTTATTATTATTATAATATATGATTTATATAGCGCCAACAGTTTACACAGCACTTTACAATGTAAAGAGGGGACAGCACAATTACAGTACAGTTCAATACCGAAGGTACAGGAGGGCCCTGCCCGTAGAGCTTATGCATATATAGACCTGCAGAGGTTTATGAGGAAACTTAAAATAAAAAGTATTATGCAGAAAGTAAGGAAATTGGGCCCACAAGTGAGGAAGATCAAAAATATGTACATAGTGGTTTGAAGAAAAATACAACATTCAATCCAAAGAATATGGATATTCACTATCTTGAGGTATTTAAAGAATTAGTGGAGGAAGATATTAGGAATATTGAGTTAAAGAAAACATAGGAGTAAAGAGATTTGGGCCAATGAAAAGGAACTGAAGAAAATGTAGTAATTAGGCCTGCAGATAAAGGGGGTGGAATAGTAATCCTTAACCACTTCAGCCCCAAAAGGATTTACCCCCTTAATGACCAGGCCATTTTTTGCGATACAGTCCTGCTTTGCTTTAACTGACAATTGAGTGGTAATGCGATGTTGTACACAAACAAAATCTATGTCCTTTTTTTTCCCACAAATAGAGCTTTCTTTTGGTGGTATTTGATCACCCCTGCGGTTTATATTTTTTGCACTGTAAACAAAAAAAGACCTACAATTTAGAGAAAAAAAACATTATTTTTAACCACTTGCCGACCGCCCCATGTAGATATACGTCGGCAGAATGGCACGTACAGGCAGAACCACGTACCTGTACGTGCCATTCTTTAGGCGGTTGGGGGGTCCGATCGGACCCCCCTCCGCCGGCGGGGACGGTCGGCATCGCTTCAGGAGCGATCCGGGACGAGGGGACGGCCAGTGGTTTCTGGCCACCCCCTCGCGATCGCTCCTGGCGAATGAAAAGCTTCCCCTTCCTGTCTATTGTATAGACAGGAAGGCGGAAGTGATGTCACGCTCGGTGCGCCGGTCTATGTGACCGGAGACGCCGAGCGGCGAACATGTTAAGGTTAGTGCACAACACTACACTGACACCAGTACAGTTAGGCACACAAAACACCCCCCTGTCACCCCCTGATCACCCCCCAGATCACCCCCTCCCCCCCCAGTCACAGTGTCACTAATTGCAGTGATCATTTATTTACTGATCACTGCATTTAGTGTCAGTGTGACTGTAATAACTGTCAGGGCAGTTAGTTTTAGGTCCTAGGTAGCCCCCTACCCCCCCCTAATAAAGGTTTAACCCCCTGATTGCCCCTAGTTAACCCCTTCACCCCCTTTTGCCAGTGTCACTAAGCGATCGTTTTTCTGATCGCTGCATTGTGTCGCTAGGTAACCATTTTTTTTTTATTTTAACCGCCATGTTTTATATAGGTTCATAAATAGTTTTATAGGTCAGGTACCCCCATATTACAACCTAAATAAAGGTTTTAACCCCCTGATTGCCCCTAGAGTTAACCCTTTCACCAGTAATCACCGTATAACTGTCACTGGTGACGCTGGTTAGCCAGTTAGTTATTTCGTTATTTAGGTTCCCCGTCAGGTTTTTATATAGCGTCAGGTACCCCCATATATTACCTAATAAAGGTTTAACCCCCTGATTGCCCCTAGTTAACCCTTTCACCCCCTTTTGCCAGTGTCACTAAGCGATCGTTTTTCTGATCGCTGCATTAGTGTCGCTAGGTAACCAGTTTTTTTTTAGGTTAACCGCCATGTTTATATAGGTTCATAAATAGGTTTATAGGTCAGGTACCCCCATATTACAACCTAAATAAAGGTTTTAACCCCCTGATTGCCCCTAGAGTTAACCCTTTCACCAGTGATCACCGTATAAAATGTCACTGGTGACGCTGGTTAGCCAGTTAGTTATTTTGTTATTTAGGTTCCCCGTCAGGTTTTTATATAGCGTCAGGTACCCCCATATATTACCTAATAAAGGTTTAACCCCCTGATTGCCCCTAGTTAACCCTTTCACCCCCTTTTGCCAGTGTCACTAAGCGATCGTTTTTCTGATCCCTGCATTAGTGTCGCTAGGTAACCAGTTTTTTTTTGTATTACTGTTACGGGTGACGCTGGTTAGTTAGCTTGTTTTTTATACTGTCAGGGCACCCGCCATTTATTACCCAATAACGGTTTAACCCCCTGATCGCCCGGCGGGTGATATCAATTAGGTTTTAGGGTCAAATAAGGTCTGCGTCGCCCCAGGTTAGTGCCAGTACCGCAAACACCCACGCGCAAAGCATACACCTCCCTTAGTGGTATAGTATCTGAACAGATCAATATCTGATCTGATCAGATCTATACTAGCGTCCCAGCAGTTTAGGGTTCCAAAAAAACGCATTGTTAGCGGGATCAGCCCAGATACCTGCTAGCACCTGCGTTTTCCCCCTCCGCCCAGCCCAGCCCACCCAAGTGCAGTATCGATCGATCACTGTCACTTACAAAACACTAAGCACACATAACTGCAGTGTTCGCAGAGTCAGGCCTGATCCCTGCGATCGCTAACATTTTTTTTGTGGTAGCGTTTTGATTCAGTCGCTAACAGTCAGGAGCTTTTTTTACCTGTGAATCTCAAAAAAATAAAAAAAAACAAAAATAGTTGTCGTTTTATTGTTCTCTCTCTCTCTCTATTGTTGCTCTTTTTTTACTCCATTCTATTCTGCAATGTTTTATTATGTTTTATCATGTTTTATCATGCTTGCTTTTCAGGTATGTAATTTTGTTTACTGTGTTTTAGTGTTAAGCATTTTTTTGTTTTCAGGTGCGCCATTCAGTTGCAGCGCGGATTTATTTATCTTGACAGCAACAGCGTTTGCTCCCACGATACATAAAGCCGCGACTCCAACGCTGTAGGAGGTGATTTCACCACCACAGTTAAAAAAAAGAGCATATATGCCGAAGCATGGGGGCAGCAGGGGGCGGGGAGGAGCGATTGGCTCCTAATGCCACGTACATACGGTCGAAATTCCGACCGTGTGTACACGGCATAACTTTTGCGGGAGGATGCCCCCATGCATCGGCATATATAAATGGTGCATGTATGCCCATCATTAGAAGTGGGTGGATGAAGGGAGGTATTCTAATGGTGGGCATACCCACCAATCAATCTCTTTTTTTCGTTCAGCCAAGAGGCTGCATGAAAAAAAAAAGATTACAATATATGTCCAGTATGTTGCTGGACTTTGAATGGTTATACCAGAATGATGCCTGCAGGTTTAGGTATCATCTTGGTATCATTCTTTTCAGCCAGTGATCGGCTTTCATGTAAAAGCAATTCTAGCGGGTAATTAGCCTCTAGACTGCTTTTACAAGCAGTAGGAGGGAATGTCCCCCCTCCCGGATATAAACCGCGCCATTGGGAAATTGGGAAAGCATTTTATCACACCAATCTTGGTGTGGTCAGATGCTTTGAGGGCAGAGGAAAGATCTAGGGTCTAATAGACCCCAATTTTTTCAAAAAAAGAGTACCTGTCACTGCCTATTGCTATCATAGGGGATATTTACATTCCCTGAGATAACAATAAAAATCATAACAAAGAAAAAAAATGGAAGGAACAGTTTAAAAATAGAATAAAAAAGCTAAATAAATAAAAAAAAAAACTAAAAAAAAAAAAAAAAAAGCACCCCTGCCCCCCCTTCTCTTGCGCAAAGGCGTACACAAGCGTTGGTCTGGCGTCATATGTAAACAGCAATTGCAGCATGCATGTGAGGTATCACCGCGAAGGTCAGATCGAGGGCAGTAATTTTAGCAGTAGACCTCCTCCGTGAATCTAATGTGGTATCATGTAAAGGCTTTTAAAGGCTTTTAAAAATGTATGTAGTTTGTCGCCACTGCGTGTTTGTGCGCAATTTTAAAGCATGTCGTGTTTGGTATCCATGTACTCGGCCTAAGATCATATTTTTTTATTTCATCAAAAATTTGAGCAATATAGTGTGTTTTAGTGCATTAAAATAAAAAAAAGTGTATTTTTTCCACAAAAAATGCGTTTGAAAAATCGCTGCGCAAATACTGTGTGGAAAAAAAAAAAATGCAACACCCACCATTTTAATCTGTAGGGCCTTTGCTTTAACAATATATATAGTGTTTTGGGGGTTCAACGTAATTTTCTTGCAAAAAAAAAAATATGTTTTCATGTAAACAAAAAGTGTCAGAAAGGGCTTTGTCTTCAAGTGGTTAGAAGAGTGGGTGACGTGTGACATAGGCTTCTAAATGTTGTGCATAAAATGCCAGGACAGTTCAAACCCCCCCCAAATGACCCCATTTTGGAAAGTAGACACCCCAAGCTATTTGCTGAGAGCAATGTTGAGCCCATTAAATATTTTTTTTTTTTGTCCCAAGAGATTGAATAATGAAAAAAAAAAAATATATATATTTTTTTTACAAAAAGTTGTCACTAAATGATATATTGCTCAAACATGTCATGGGCATATGTGGAAATACACCCCAAAATACATTCTGTTGCTTCTCCTGAGTACGGGGATACCACATGTGTGGGACTTTTTGGGAGCCTAGCTGCGTACGGAACCCCAAAAACCAAGCACCGCCTTCAGGCTTTCTAAGGGAGTAATTTTTTTATTTCACTTCTCACTGCCAATCACAGTTTCGGAGGCCATGGAATGCCCAGATGGCATAAAACCCCCCAAAATGACCCCATTTTGGAAAGTAGACACCCCAAGCTATTTGCTGAGAGGTATTGTGAGTATTTTGCAGATGTCGCTTTTTGTCACAAAGTTTTGAAAATTGAAAAAAGAAAAAAAAAATTTTTTTTTCTTTACTTTCTTCATTTTCAAAAACAAATGAGAGCTGTAAAATACTCACCATGCCTCTCAACAAATAGCTTGGGGTGTCTACTTTCCAAAATGGGGTCATTTGGGGGGGTTTTGTGCTATTTTGGCATTTTATGGCCTTCGAAACTGTGATAGGTAGTGAGGAGTGAAATCAAAAATTTGCACCCTTAGAAATCCTGAAGGCGGTGCTTGGGTTTCGGGGCCCCGTACGCGGCTAGGCTCCCAAAAAGTCCCACACATGTGGTATCCCCATACTCAGGAGAAGCAGCAAAATGTATTTTGGGGTGCAATTCCACATATAACTATGGCATGTGTGAGCAATATATCATTTAGTGACAACTTTTTGAAGAAAAAAAAAATTATTTTTTATTTTTGTCTTTATTCAATCACTTGGGACTAAAAAAAAAAAATATTCAATGGGCTCAACATGCCTCTCAGCAAATAGCTTGGGGTGTCTACTTTCCAAAATGGGGTCATTTGGGGGGGGTTTTGTACTTCTCTGCCATTTTAGCACCTCAAGAAATGAAATAGGCAGTCATAAATTAAAAGCGGTGTAAATTCCAGAAAATGTACTCTAGTTTGTAGACGCTATAACTTTTGCGCAAACCAATAAATATACGCTTATTGGCATTTTTTTTACTAAAGACATGTGGCTGAATACATTTTGGCCCAAATGTTTGACTAAAATTGAGTTTATTAGATTTTTTTTATAACAAAAAGTAGAAAATCTCTTTTTTTTTCAAAATTTTCGCTCTTTTTCCGTTTATATCGCAAAAAATAAAAATCACAGAGGCAATCAAATACCATCAAAAGAAAGCTCTATTTGTGGGAAGAAAAGGACGCAAATTTCGTTTCGTTACAAAATTGCATGACCGCACAATTACCAGTTAAAGTAGTGCAGTGCGAAATTGAAAAAAGACCTCTGGTCCTTAAGCTGACAATTGGTCCGGGGCTGAAGTGGTTAACTTTTTGCTACAATAAATATCCCCAAAAAAATAAAATAAATTATAATTTCTTCAGCAGTTTAGGCCAATACGTATTCTACATATTTTTGGTAAACAAAATTGCAGTAAGCGTATGTTGATTGGTTTGAGCAAAAGTTATAGCGTCTACAAAATAGGGGATATATCTATGGCATTTCTATTATTATTTTTTTTTTTATTAGTAATGGCAGTGATCAGCGGGACTGCAACATTGCTCCGGACAGATCGAGACACTTTTGACACTTTTTTGGGACCAGTGACATTTATACAGCGATCGGTGCTAAAAATAGTCACTGATTACTGTATAAATGACACAAATGATGAAGGTGTTAAGTGTTCCCTAGGGAGATGTTTTCTAACTGTGGGGGGAGTGGACTGACTGGGAGTAGAGAGAGTTTGCTCTCTACTCCCCTGTCATAATGGGGATCTGTTTGTTTCCATTGACAGATCCCTGTTCTGGCTCTCTGTGGAGTGAACGCGGGTGACCGGTGGACATCGCGGCAGCCAGCCACGTGATCGGCTCTGGCGTCGCGTCGTGGGCCTGTTATTGCTCTTAAAGCGGCTGACATACACCTACAGCGATTTGCACATCCGTGCCAACCTGCCGCAGTATAATGATGGCGACTGGTCAGCAAACGATAATAAGGAAGATTATAAAATTTAAATGAGGTTGCTAACCATAAATTTTTTTAAGGTAATCCAATAAAGGAATTAACTAATAACTTAAAAAGTTTTCTAATAGGAAGGAAGCAAAATATTTGACACCAGGAACACCTATAATTTATTATGTACCAAAGATAGTTACATAGGTTGAAAAAAGACACGTCCATCTAGTTCAAACAATAAAAGGGGGGAAAAAATCATGCAATCCCATATATACAATCCTATACCCACAGTTGATCCAGAGGGAGGCGACAAACCCCAGCAAAGCACGATAAAATTTGCTCCAGCAGGGGAAAAAAATTCCTTCCTGATCCGCCGAGAGGAAATCGGAAATATTCCCTGGATCAACTTTACCTATAAATGATGGTATCCAGTTATGTTATGTACATTTAGGAACAAATTCAGTCCTTTTTTAAAGCAAGCTACTGATCTAGCCAGAACCAGCTCTTGAGGGAGTCTATTCCACATTTCCACAGCACTTACATTATCAACATTAAACTTAATTTGCCACATAGTTGCCCAATTAAACAGTGCATTGAGGTTGGCTTGTAAATTGAAGACATCTTATAAGGAGGTTATTCCACTGCATAGCTTGGTGTCATCTGCAACAACTGAAATGGTACTTTTAATCTCAGACCCTATATCATTTATAAATATATTAAAAAGTAAGGGTCCCAACACTGAACCTTGGCGTACACCACTGATAACCTTAGACCATTCAGCGTATGAATCGTTAACCACTATTCTCTGAATACAGTCTTTTAGCCAGTTTTCTATCCATTTACAAACTGATTTTTCCAGACTTGTAGACTTAACCTTACACATTTGCTGTGTGTGGGGAACTGTGTCAAACGCTTTTGCAAAATCCAAGTATACCACGTACACAGCCACCCCTCTGTCCAAGGTTTTACTTACCTCCTCATAAATAGAAGTCATATTTCTGTCTTTCATGAACCCATGCTGTCTGTTTTTTAGCATTAACTCATCTGTGTAAGCTTTTATCAAATGCTCCAGTATCTTCCCAACTATAGAAAATAGAAGTTAAACTAACAGGTCTATATTTACTTGGTAAAGACTTTGGTCCCTTTTTAAGTACAGGCAAAAAAAAAAAATACATAAAAATAGAGAGAAACCACCAAGAAGACCAATAATTAATTAAACTCTCTCTTCACAAGAATGGGTGAATATTTGGACATTTTCCTACAGCCAATAGTAGTAACCAATAGATTGTATTTAAATACAGTAGAAAACTTGTTGATGTTGAGTAACATTCTTTTCAATGAAAACTGTTTATTAGCAACTGTTGACGTTAATTCCCTGTACACTAGTATTAAACAGGAGGATGGCCATAAGACTGTAGAATGGGCATTACGTGAAAAATTAGGTCTAAGAAATAACCAGATAGATAAAATGTTGGAAGGGTTGCATATAGTAATGTGTAAAAACATTTTCTGGCATGATTGTGAGTATTTTGTCCAGACTAAAGGTGTATCAATTGCAACAAAATATGCTCCCAGTGCGGCCAATATCTTTGTGTAAGTGGGAGGAGGAGACCATCTATGGAAAAGTTAGGCCACAATTAAAATTTTACAAGAGATTCCTAGAAAATATAATGCTAATCTGGGATGGGACAGAGGAATCCCTTAAGTTCATGGAAGAAATTAATAACAACCCTTATAATAATACATTTAGGCTACTTTCACACTGAGGCGCTTTACAGGCGCCTGTAAAGCTCCTTTCCTGTCACTCCAGTGTGAAAGCCTGAGTGCTTTCACACTGGAGCGGTGTGCTGGCAGGACGCTAAAAGAAAAAGTCCTGCAAGCAGCATCTTTGAGGTGCTTTAGGAGTGGTGTATACACCGCTCCTAAAGTGCCCCTGCCCATTGAAGTCAATGGGCAGCACCAGCAAAGCACCGCTTCTGTTGCGTACCTTGTAGTGGAGTCTGACTTGTAGGAGGTGACCTCTCTTACAGCCCTGGAGCCTCAGGAGCCACTGTAGTGGGAACAATGGGCTTATGAGCACAGTGAGGTAGGAGTGCCCGTAAGCTGGCAGGTACAGTCTGGAGCACGGTGAGACAAGCCAGGTCAAACACAGGTAATCAGCAGATCAGTAGGCTGGAGCAAGGTGAGACAAGCCGAGTCAAACACAGGTAGTCAGGCAGAGTTGAGCTGTAAGCTGAATCAGAGTCAGATGAACAGGCAGAGGTCGGATATCAGAACAGGATATCAAGATACGAAGTCATTATAGCAGGGTCAAGGCAAGCCGATGTCAGGGTTGGAGATATCGGGCTAGTCAAAGAAGCCGGGTCAATACAGGTGATCAGAAGGCAAGACAGGTTTTCAGAACACACAAGCTGCAAATCAAACAACACTGCACTTTTGCAGCTGCTGTCCTTTTAAAGGCCCATCTAATGCGCGCGCAAACACATCCGGCGTGTGCCCCTGCACACGCACACACACAGATGCGCCTGGCGCGCGCCCTCGCGCACACATGCCTCTGTCCGGTTTGTTGGACTGGCACCCGTGTGCGCATGTGTGCACGTACACACCTCTGTCTTGCCACAGCAGGTCCCTAACAGCTGCAGCCGCACTTTGAACCCTTTTTCGACCATTAGCTGGGGTTAAAAGTGCCCCGCTAGTGGCCGAAAAGCACTGGAAAAATTACAGTAAATCACCTGCCTGCACCAGTGAGAAAGTGCCCTAAGTGGAGAATGGAGTAGGGAAAAGTAAACTTTCTAAACCTAGTAATATGAGTGTAGAGGTAAGTTAGGTTCCAAAATTAACTGCAAGGAAACGGATCTGAATAGCTATATTTCCACGTCTAGCTGCCACTATCCGAAGCAGATTGGAAATGTGTCAAAAAGGCAATTAAGGCAGCTTAGGATAAATTGCAACCATTTAAGTAATTATGATGAACGGGCTGAAATATTGATAAAAAGGTTTAAGGACTTTAAAAGACATCAAAGAAAAGATGAAGAGGATGAACAGAGAGGGGGTTCTACAAAATAGAAATAAGAAGGATGAGTAACTTAAGGAGGGTTTAATGGAAGGGTAAGGTAGGGAGGGATAGAGATTGAGAAATATAGGAAGAGGGAGCACCAGCATACTAGTCAAACGTATTAGTCATGGAAACAAGTTTGGTCAACTGTTCAATGAGCAAGAAATAGAAGAAATACATCACACATGCACCATACATTTTAGAAAGAATGTTTTTCATAAGTACATTTTTCCTTGCAATTAATCTCTCCATCTCACATTGAAGATTCAGGTCTATGCTAGAAATGATGGGAGGTTCTGGTGTTTTCTGTAGTCTGGGGATTTTCAGTTTTGCTGCAAATAGTAGATGTATTACTACAACTCTTGAGCTAGGAGGACATTTCTATATTCTGCGATGGAGTAAGGCTAACGATGGGTTGGGGGTTATGTGCTATGGAAGAAATCAAGGAAAATATCTATCTCCAGAAGGAGCTTACAGATCTACAAAACCACAAAAGATGCGCAATAGTACCCATACTTCACAAGACCTCCAACAGGTAGCAGGTTGTCTCAGGTAATTTTTAAAAAAAAAGGTAGGGTGTCCGGTACCATCTGTGTAGGGTTTTTTGATAGGATCCCCATTGATTGGAGCAATGGGAAGCTCTGTAAATAAGTATGAAGGCCTGTTTCCACATGTCAAGTGTAGCATTGACATTTAGTTGCTTTAACCATTTTGAATAGGTCGTGATTTGAGAGTAAGGACGGTTATCACTTAGGACTCTATATATATATATATATTGTGGAGCTATCATGTTTTGGGTATGTGGTGTGAGTGTAAAATTGATGTAGTGGTTGAGGGATTTTAACCACAGAGGGGAATTTAGAGACTTTAAGAAAGTGGGTGATCCTCATATATGTGTAGGCATTGGAATTTGGAAGGTGGTATTAATCTTGTAGGTCCCAGAAGATTATTAGAGAGTGGTTAGAAAAGAGGTCTAGTAAGGTACTGATCCCGTGTGACTGCCAGTGTTGGATCTTAAAATTTGTCAGCCGTGCTGTTAATGCTTTGAAAGGATTTGATAGAGTATGAGAAGTGTGGTCTAATGATGTGTCATATGTAAATTTCTTCCAGGCTAGTAGTGATGCTATGATTGATGGGGAGGTAGTCGTTGGGGAGAGATGGAGCCCGCAGCGGTGAGCAGGAGAGTGTCTAGTAAGTTATTAGGCAGATAGGATAAGGATTCCATGATTGATCAATTTTTATTGGGAGTTTGGTGCCACCAGTAGTATAGCTGGTCCAAGATGGGGGCACAATAATAGGTGTGGATGTGGGGAAGAAACAACACCTTGGTTATGGTGCCTTACTAGGATGTGGTGAGCACATCTGGGTGGTTTTGCATCCCAGACATATCTTGACCTGCTTTTGTATTGAGGCAAAGAAGTTTTGGGGGATCAGAATCCTTACTGTATGGGATAGATAAAGGTGTTTGGGCAGGAAATTATCTTAAAGGAGGCAATCGTTCCTAATTTAGATCGGCCAAATACTTGCATTTGACTTAGTAAGTAGGGGAGTTGTTTCCAGAAGGTCCGGAAAGGGGTGATAGTTAAGATTGTATAGCTGATGTGGGGAGGGGGCCAGTTTTATCCCAGATATGGGATTGATTGGCTTTCCAAGGTAAAGGGAATGCTCTCCTTCAGGAGGGATTGTTGTCAATTTGTGAGATTTAGTGAGAGGATCAGGGATTTAGAGGAATTGAGTTTGTAGTTGGGTTTTAATTGCATGGGGGATTTCCTCATCCATAAAAAGGTTGCGAGAGTAGGTCTAAGGCTACTTTCACACTGAGGTGCTAAAAATAGCGCCACTCCAGTGTGAAAGCCAGAGTGCTTTCACACTGGAGAGTTGTACTTGCGGGACGTTAAAAAAAGTCCTGCAAGCAGCATCTTTGGGGCGCTCCTAAAACACCCCTGCCCATTGAAATGAATGGGCACCGCTGCCGAAGCACCTTCAAAGTGCAGCAGTGCTACACGGCACTACTGACCCCTCCGGCGCTAGCGCCGCTTAAACTAGTGGCACTTTACTGCCAACGCTCTCACCGCCCCAGTGTGAAACTGCCCTAATTGGGAACACTTACCCCATCGCCGGCGGCTACCCCAGCTCAGCGGCCTCCTGTTCTTCGGGTCATTACGGCGGCAGCGGCGGCTTCCGTTTCCTCCCTCCTCCTCAAGACTCCAATCAGGAGTCTTCTCTTTTCGGCCAAGCTGAAAACGGATCTAACACCCACTTCTGACTGTCCGGATTGAGGATCAGTGTTTCAACAGCGAATATTCATTTGCTGTTGTATCACAGCTGGGTGAGCTCAGGACGCATCCTCTGCGACCCGAGCCCACACAATTTTGAAGCCTATTAGAGCCCCTGGCTCTAATCAGGTGCTTTAAAAAAAAAAACTGCCGCTATAATTCATGCACCCAGATCCCTGAAAGGGGCCGGACACATGAATAAGGGGTGGCCACGGAATCTATTCATTGCCTATAGGGGGGTGGAATGGAGAGAGAGGGCAGAGCCTGGGCACCCCTAATGGACGGGCCGCCACTGATAAAGATGCAATTTTTCATTTAGGGTGCTGAGCCTTAACTTGACGGGCCAGTAGGTCACCATTTTCTAAGGTGTAATAGTTGGCCTTCGCTAGTTTAAAATGATAATAAAGTCTTGTTTTTTTTTTTTTTATAAAATAACAAACATGTTATACTTACCTCTTCTGTGCAGTTAGTTTTGCACAGAGCAGCCCGGATCCTCCTCTTCTTGGGTCCCTCTTTGCTGCTCCTGGCCCCTCCCTTTTATCGAGTGCCTCCCCACAGTCAGTAGCTTCTTATGGGGGCACCCGAGCCAAGTCACAGCTATGTGTGTCCATTCAGACACGGAGCCCCGACCCAGCCCCGCCCCATCTCTCCCCTGATTGGCTGACTGACCAAAGTTGACAGCCGCAGGAGCCAATGGCGCCACTGCTGTGTCTCAGCCAACTATGGAGACTATGGACTATGGAGACTATGGAATATGTTCATTCTGTCTAATGAAGGTGTGTCTCTACTGAGATCATGAACAGAGAGTCAATATTGACCATATGGCTCAATGTAGTAGGAGCACATCCATCTCCTCCCGGTTTGACCCCCCCCCCCCTTTTTTTCTCTCTGCTCACTTATTTTCAGTCTCCCATCTCGGGCACCTACCTACTGCTTTTTCCTTCCTTACCTTCTAAGGGAACCTTGGTGTTCCTCCCTTTTCTTCTTTTCTTTTTCTGTGTCTCTCAATTTTATAATGTTCAGGGACTGGGCAGTTCAGACGTATCGCTTGTTATGGAATAAATGTGGGATATCTCACTTAACGACCATTGACACTGAAACTATGCTTTAGCCACTTCACGTCCAAGACGGTCATCTGATGTTCTGGACTTTGAGTTGAGATGTCTAAATGATGCCTGCAGCTATAGACATTGTTCAGATATCTTCTTTTTCAGCCGGCGATTTCCTGCACCGTAAGAACAGTCATAGCGGCTCTTTAGCTGCTTGATTGTTTTTATGGGCCGTGGGAGGGGACGTCCCCCCCACGCCTCCCTCCCGTGATTCCACCGGCTTGCCCGTGCGATCAGTGATCCAGGGAACGAATCGGCCAGCAGCGGAAGTTTACCATAGAGAATACTGCGGGCAAGATGGCCCCCGGTGGTCTCTATAACCTTTGGAGGCTCGGGCCCGGCAGATGTAAAGACTGCCATTAATTTTTTTTAAGGGAAAGTGTAAAAATAAAACCCAAGGTTCCCTATCTATGTATACGCATTATAGCAGCTACTGTTTAACCACTTCCTGCCTGCCCCATTGCAGATTGATGTCCGCAGTGTGGCTCTGTTATCCTGACTGGGCATCATATGACGTCCAGCAGGATAAGCCGCAATTGTGTGCCTGCTGGGGTGCGCAGTGCGGCGATCGGTGGTGCTGTGTGTCACTCTGACACACCGCATCTCCGATTGTCGCAAAGAGCCCATGACGTAGGCTCTTTACCATGTGATCAGCTGTGACCAATCACAGCTGATCACAACATGTAACCAGCAAGTACCGGTAAACGGCTTTCCTCGGTTCACGCTGACTGCACTGATAATCAGATCATTATCAGCACAGCCCCCCATCAGAGGTGCCCATGAGCTGCCAGTCAGTGCCCTTCACAAATGCCAATTAGTGCCCATCAGTAACGACTGTCAGTACCTCATCAGTGCTGCCTATTAGTGCCCATCAGTGCCATCTATTAGTGCCCACCAGTGCCACCTATAAGTTCCATCAATTCTACATATTAGCACCTCCTCATCAGTACCCGTCAGTGAAGGAAAAAAAACGTAATTTTATAACAGAAATGAAGAGAAATTTTTTTTTTTTTTTCAAAAAATGTTTTTTTTTTTTTTTTTTTTAGTTTAGCAAAAAATGACCCCAGTGGTACTCAAATACCACCAAAAGAAAGCTCTATTTGTGGGAAGAAATTTATAAAAATGTAATTTGAGTACAGCGTTGCATGACCACTTGTCATTCAAAGTGTGACGGCGCTAAAAGCTGAAAATTGTCCTGAGCAGGAAGGGGGGAAAGTGCCCTGTATTGAAGCGGTTAAGGAAACTTTGTGCACATGAATTGTGCAGTACTCAGATGCCCCCAGGGATTGATGTACTGCATTATCTAGTCCTAACAAGGAGATCATCCCCCAGCAAGGGTGAGTAAGCAGAGCCAAATGTCAAAGCAAGAACAAGGAACAATACCATTGTAGGAAACACTGCTGAATGTGAAGAGAATTTGTGAATATTCTATTCCTCGCATCCTGGTCTCCTGCAGGCTGGTCAAGACTAGCATCTGGCTCTTACAGTGCCTTAAAAAAGTATTCATACCCCTTGAAGTTTTCCACATTTTGTCATGTTACATCCAAAGATGTACATGTATGTTGTTGGGATTTTATGTGATAGACCAACACAAAGTGGAAGGAAAATGATAAATGGTTTTCAAAATCTTTTATAAATAAATATCTGAAAAGAGTGGCATGCATTTGTATTCAGCCCCCTTTACTCTGATACTCCTAACTAAAATCTAGTGGAACTAATTGCCTTCAGAAATCACCTAATTGGTAAATAGAGTTTACCTGTGTGTGTAATTTAATCTCAGTATAAATACAGTTGTTCTGTGAAGCCCTCATATGTATGTTGGAACCTTAGTGAACACACCAGACAGGTTAGGCCCCTTTCACACTGGGGCGGTGCGGGGCGGCGACGGTAAAGCAGCGCTATATTTAGCGCTGCTTTACCATCGTTTTACCCGCGGTATGCGGCCGCTAGCGGGGTGGTTTTAACCCCCGCTAGCGGCCGCAAAAGGGTTAAAAACCTCCGCAAAGCGCCGCTGCAGCGGCGGTTTGCGGGCGGTATCCCTGCGGTTTCCCATTGATTTCAATGGGAAGGAGCGGTAAATACACCGCTCCTTCACCGCTCCAAAGATGCTGCTAGCAGGACTTTTGTTGCGGTCCTGCTAGCGCACCGCTCCGGCGGGCTTTCACACTGGAGTGAATGGGGCCGGTTTTTTCAGGCGGTATACAGGCGCTATTTTTAGCGCTGTACCGCCTGAAAACCGCCCCAGTGTGAAAGGGGCCTTAGGGATAAAGTTGTGGTGTTTAAAGGGGTTGTAAACCCTTGTTTATTTATTTTTTTTTTTTTTAAATAACAAACATGTCATACTTGCCTCCACTGTGCAGTTCATTTTGCACACAATGGCCACTCTTCTAGGGTCCCTCAGTGGTGCTGGTGACTCCTCCCTGCATCGAGTGTCCACGTTGGTGAAGCGCTCTACTTGGTGAACACCCATGCGGGCACCCTCCCGAGTCCCGCATCTGTGTCCATTCACACAAAATGCAGGACTTGGCCCGAGGCTGCACTACTATCAATCTGTCCAATCAGGACACAAGACACTAGCTAGAGATGGTGTGTTCGTTCCCAGATGGAGGATGACAGCGTTCAGGTAAGTAAAACGGGGGGGGGGGGGGCTGGGGGGCTGCAGCACTACTAATGCATTAACGTGAAAAAACATGAGGGTTTACAACCCCTTTAAAGCAGGGTCAGGCTATAAAAAAAAATATCCCAAGCTTTGAACATCTCACGAAGCACTGTTCAATCCATCATCTGAAAATGGAAAGAATATGGCACAACTGCAAACCTACCAAGACATGGCCATCTATCTAAACTGACAGGAGGGGCAAGGAGAGCATTAATTAGAGAAGCAGTCAAGAGGCCCATGGTAACTCTGGAGGAGCTGCAGAGATCCACAGCTCATGTCAGTCGTGCACTCAACAAATCTGGCCTTTATGAAAGAGTGGCAAGAAGAAAGCCATTGTTGAAAGAAAGCCATAAGAACTCCTGTTTGCAGTTTGCGAGAAGCCATGTGAGTTACACAGAAAACATGGAAGAAGGTGCTCTTTTCAGATTCTTTTCAGATTCAGACAGTTCAAATTGAACTTTTTGGCCTAAAAGCAAAATGCTATGTGTGCTGGAAAACTAACACTGCACATCACCTGAACACACCATCCCCACCGTGAAACGTGGTGGCAGCATCATGTTGTGGGGAAACTTTTCTTCAGCAGGGACAGTGAAGCTGGTCAGAGTTGATGGGAAGATGGATGCAGCCAACTACAGGGCAATCTTAGAAGAAAACCTGTTAGAGTCTGCAAAAGACTTGAGACTGGCGTGGAGGTTCACATTCCAGCATGACAAGGACCCTTAACATGCAGCCAGAGCTACAATAGAATGGTTTACATCAAAGCATATTATATGTTAGAATGGCCCAGTCCTAAATCCAATTGAGTCTCTGTGGCAAGACTTGAAAATTGCTGTTCACAAACGCCCTCCATACAATCTGACAGAGCTTGAGCTATTTTGCAAAGAAAAATGGGCAAAAATGTCACTCTCTAGATGTGCAAAGCTGGTATAGAGATACACAAAAAGACTTGTAGCTGTAATTGCAGCAAAAGGTGGTTCTACAAAGTATTGGGGGGGGGGGGGGGGGCGCTGAATACAAATGTATGCTACGCATTTTTCAGATATTTATTTGTAAAAATATTTTGAAAACCATTTATCATTTTCCTTCCACTTCATAATTATGTGCCACATTGTGTTGGTTTATCACAAAAAATCCCAATAAAATACATTTACATTTTTGGTTGTAACATGACAAAATGTGGAAAATGTCAAGGGGTGTGAATACTTTTTTCAAGGCTCTGTGATACTCTAAAGGGAAAACGTTTCTGCCCTATCTGTTCTGTTCCAATTACTTTTTGACTTCACACACTCTTGGTAAGACCTTTATTAAAGACGTGGCTCATGTTAATCTCCCAATAAAAATTCTAATGTCTCCCTGAGATCTGATATCTAGGTTGTTCAAAAAACTATCTGAGATATCCCATTGCAGGATTTTGCCAGTAAAGTGGCTTTTTGGTGGCCTTTACCCCCTAAGGCGTGTTTCTGAGTTGGTGGCCCTTCCTTGTAAAGAACTTTTACTTATCTTACATAGAAATAAGGAGGTCCTGAGACTTTGCTTCTCAAGGTTGTCTTCCTTTCACCTCAGTAAGTATATTACCCTCCCTTCTCTTTGTCCCGCCCTGAAACGCACCAAAGAGATTTCACTCCGTTGTCTGGCTATAGTCAGAGCAGTTAGGATTTACCAAGCTGCAACTTCTTTCTTCCATCATAGCTAGTTAGCTAAGACAACTCATTTGCAGAGCTTATGCCCTTAAAAAAAGGGTCACCCTTCTTTTTATTAGGGCCCATTTCACCAGATCTGTTGGTATGTATTGGGCTTTGCCACCTGCTCTTCTGCTCATACCTTCTCAAAGCTTTTCTATGTTGATTTCCAGGCTTCTGCTAATATGAGCTTCCACTGCAAAGTGATTCAAGCTGTCATCCTAAAGTTTCAGGTCTGTTGACCCTTGTTTCCTTGCGGGCCTGCCTACCATTGTTTGCTATATTGTTGTCTACTGCTCGGTTTTACAGCTTGGCTGTGCCCCATAGGCTATAACTACACATCCTGTGTGCTGTATCGTGTGATTAATATAATAGGAATTTTGACTGTCAGTTTCATACCTTGCAGTATTGGACACCCTCCCCTCTGTTCCCTGTTTCCCCCCTATTGCTGAAGTCCCATGGAGTGGGTGGGGTTATATGAGGGTTCACTGGAGGGCCCTCAAAGCAAAGCTTTTGCCAGTGTCCAATCACATGAAGGTAGCAGTATATAACCCATTGTCTATGCTTACACATGTTTTGTACTGTACTGTGCTCCTAGTCCTATTTTGTTCTTGCAAGCTTAAATTGGATTGTCAAAAGTAAATACTTGTTGCATTACTATTACTATTATAATGCTGATGCTATAAAATTAGAGTGCATGCTGTAATTGTAGAACTTCTTTAAAGTGGATGTAACCCTCACATATACCCAGCCAAGTGAACAGCCTCTGATGAAACACAGGCATGAAACAAATCTCCCTACATGAGTTTTACATGTACATCTGCTGTCTTCAGCTTTCTTTAGAAAGTGCTCATCATGTTAGAGACTTTCTCTTCCTGTTCAGCACTGGGAGTGGATTCTTGGCATACAACCAGGACAGCTGATTGGCGGAAAGGCACCCCCCCCCCTCTCCACATAGACAGAGGAAGGAAATAATGTGCAGAGCTGTGCTAAGACAAGCTCTCTGCTAATCTATTTATAGCAACCTCCCCCAACACAAATTTCAGACTGGTTTTATCTTGGTTGATGGAGAACTTGTCAGAAGTTATGCTGCTAACACAAGAACAGAGCAGCAGAAACACACAGGACTTAGTGGTTTGGAGAGAGATAAGAAAACACTACAGATAAATGTGCTTAGGTCAAATTTCATGAATCATTTTTACATCCACTTTAACCGCTTCCCGACCACCTCACGCAGATATACTGCGGCAAAATGGCACGGGCAGGCATAATCACGTACCTGTACGTGGCCCTTTAAATGCCTGCCCGTGGGTCGCGCGCCGCCAGTGGCGCGCTCGCGATCCGGTCGGGAGCTCCGTGACCCTGGCCGCGGGACCAGCGGACCCGATCACCGCTGGTGTCCCGCGATCGGGTCACGGAGCTGAAGAACGGGGAGAGGTATGTGTAAACAAACCTCTCCCTGCGCTTTCTACTCTGCCTGTCATTGATTGGCTGTTCCCGGTCATCGGGAAAGCCGATCAATGACGTCAGACGTCAGCCCCGCCCCCTAATGTAAAAAAAACACACACACGTCAGAGCCCATAACCCCTCCCCTCCCCCTAGTGGTTAACTCTTTCACTACAACTGTCATTTATACAGGAATCAATGCATTTAAATAGCATTGATTGCTGTATAAATGACAATGGTCCCAAAAATGTGTCAAAAATGTCCGATGTGTCCGCCATAATGTCGCAGTCACAATAAAAATCGCTGATCGCCGCCATTACTAGTAAAAAAAAAATATTAATAAAAATGCTATAAAACTATCCCCTATTTTGTAAACGCTATAACTTTTGCGCAAACCAATCAATAATCGCTAATTGCGATTTTTTTTTTTACCAAAAATATGTAGAAGAATACGTATCGGCCTAAACTGAGGAAAAAAAAATGTTTTTTTATATATTTTTTGGGGATATTTATTATAGCAAAAAGCAAAAAATATTGCATTGTTTTCAAAATTGTCGCTCTATTTTTGTTTATAGCGCAAAAAAATAAAAACCGCAGGGGCGATCAAAAACCACCAAAAGAAAGCTCTATTTGTGGGAAAAAAATAACGCCAATATTGTTTTGGAGCCACGTTGCACGACCGCGCAATTGTCAGTTAAAGCAACGCAGTGCCGAATCGCAAAAAGGGGCCTGGTCCTTTGGCTGCCAATTGGTCCAGGGCTGAAGTGGTTAAGTTGAAATGAGAAGTTATTTATAGATTCGTTTCCAGAATAATTTTTCATGAAAATTATTGATTTTCTTTGGGCAATTTTTCTAGAAGAACTTTCATAAACAACTGTACTTTTAGTGACCGTTACAACAGAAGGAAAAAATTCAACTCAGTTATATGATGACATAGATAAGTCCAGAAACAAAAAAATTATAAATGAAAATGTATAATTTTGCTAATTTTTCACTACTAGGTTTAATTTTCTTGCTATAAATTTAAATAAATCATATATAGGGTTAAATAAATACAAGTTTGTTGGGGGTAATAATAATATATTTTTTTTTTTGTTATACTTTGGCACCAGTTCCTTAATACGGTCATGGCCAAAAATATTGGCACCCCTGCATTTCTGTCAGATAATTCACTACTTCGCCCAGAAAATTGTTGCATTTACAAAAGTGTAGGCATTCTCATGTTTATTTCTTTTGTTTGTATTGGTATGACACAAAAAGGTGGAGAAACAAAAATCTGACACATTCTACGCAAAACTCCAAAAATGGACTGGACAAAATAATTGGCACCTTCTCAAAATTTTAGGAAATAATTGCATTCCAAGTTTGTGATGCTCATGCAATTTGTAATTAAACTCACCTGTATCAGTTAACAGGTGCTGACAATACAGAAATCACACCGGCAACCAGTTAGGGCTCTTTCACACGGATGAAAAACGGACATACATGTATCCCTATGGGATAGTGGGTGTCAGCGGATGAGCATCCGCTGACACCCGATCTCGTCCGTGTCCGCTATGCTTCGTTTCTGCAGACGGAGGAAAACCCTATTTTTTCATCCGTCTGCAGAGCGGATCGGATGACGACGGACTCTACGGTCCGTCGTCACCCGATCTCCCATAGGGGAGAGCGGCGCTCTGACAGGTCCGTCCCTGCGCTGTGTGCAGAGACGGACCTGTCATCTTCCTGCTTAGCGGAGATCGCTCCGGCGATCCCCGCTGAGCAAGTGGATATCCACGGGGCGGATCAGCACTGATCCGCCCCTTTTGAAAGAGCCCTTAAAATGGTGAAAAATGTACTCAACCTTTCTGTTGTGTGCCTAACAAAGCATGGAGAAGAGAAAGAGCAGCAAAGAATTGTCTGAGGATTTGAGAACAAAAATAGTGGAAAAACATGGGCAATCTCAAGGTTACCAGTCCATCTCCAGAGACCTCGATGTTCCTGTGTCCACTGTGTGCAACATTGTCAAAAAATGTACAGCCCATGGCACTGTAGCTAATCTCCCTGGACGTGGACGAAAGAGAAAAATGATCAAAAATTGCAACAAAGAATTGTGCGAATGGTGGATAAAGAACCTTGGTCAACTTCCAGACAAATTAAAGCTGACCTTCAGGCACAGGGTAAAACGTTGTCAGCTCGCACTAAACGTCACCATCTGAATGGAAAGGGACGCTATGGTAGGAGGCCCAGGAGGACCCCACTGCTGACACAGAAACATAAAAAAACAGATTGGAGTTCGCCAAAACTTACCTGAGGAAACCAAAGTTCTTTTGGAAAATGTGCTGTGGACAGATGAAAAAATAAATAAAAATGAGGCCTTTAAAGAAAAGAATACAGTACCTACAGTCAAACATGGTGGGAGTTTGTTAATGTTTCGGGGTTGCTTTGCTGCTTCAGGCACTGGATGTCTTGACCGTGTGCATGGCATTATGAAATCTGAACACTACCAAGTAATTCTAGCGTGCAATGTAGGGCCCAGTGACTTTAAGTAACTAGGTTAAGCACTCTCCACCAAGCAAAAGCTACACTGACCATATGTAGAAGCAAAAAGAAAATCTGGGTTCATCAGCTTCCAGATTTTATTGTCAAAGATAAATTAACCACTTGCTTACTGGGCACTTAAACCAGGGCTTGACAAATTTGTTGGAATCTAGGAGCCAGCTAAAAAAGTTATGAGCCAGGTTTTTTTTTTTTAACTTCTTGAGATCCGCGCTGTAGCCGTCGTTTCTGCTTTGCCGGGACGACGTTCTATGACGTTGTCCTCTGTACGAGCGGCCTGCATGCCCCCTGCTCTGTGATCAGTGAGTCTGTGAGACTCGCTGGATCACCGATCCGAGTAAGGGGTCGATCACGACCCCTTACCACGTGATCAGCTGTCAGCCAATGACAGCTGATCACGTGATGTCAACACAGCCGGTAATCTGCTATTTTTTTTCCTCGCCCTGACAGCACGAGGAGAATTAAAAGCCGATCAATAACGACCGACAATGGTTAATTTTTATATTGAAAAAAAGCTATCTTAAAATTTACACAGAAAGACGACTAGAACCAAAGCATACATACACATATTACAATATATATATATATATATATATACACACACACACACACATATATACATTATATATATATATATATATATATATATAAATGTGTGTGTTTGGTTCTAGTCGCCTGTGTAAATTTAAGATTGGTTAATTTTTTACAGCAGGCAGGGCTCCATTAGCATTGCTGGATGTCATACCAACGGCCACCACTAGATGGAGCCAAGATCTTAGAAGGAAGTATAGGCTTGCAGAAGGCCGCAAAGTCGCGGCCTCGGTTACCGGCCGGCGTGTCCCGACGCAATCGCGTGCCGGGGGGGTTCCGCACAGAGACAAGATACCCCAGATGTGCTGCCCCGGGCGCCAGGTCACTAATTCTAGTCGCCATTGCGCCCGGGGATTGTCGAGCCCTGACTTAAACCCCCCTCCTGTCCAGACCAATTTTCAGCTTTCAGCGCTGACTAATTTTGTTTTAAATATTTTTTTATTGAAAAGATTTTTTTACACATACATAAAGAGAAAAAAACGAACAAAAATGAACATTTCACATTTTTACAAGATCCCGTACATGTCCGTATATACACACACATATATAGAACTTGTACATACATAATTACATAACAAGTAAATAGACACAAAAAAAAAAAAAAAACACAAACAACAAAACACATGGATTGATCTCAGTATATTTTTTCAAAGAGAAAAAAAAAACTAGTAGTAGTACGGTAGTCCCCCATCTTCCTGGAATAATTCTTTACTCCCTCTAACTTTATTCAAGTAATACTTTATGTAATATTCCCTTTTCCCTCCCTCCCCTCTCCCCCCCGCCCCTCTCCTGGGTAGTCAGCTAGATAGTTAACCACCCCCCAATTCCCCCCAATCCACCCCTCCTCACCACTCCCATAGTTCCCTAGTGTGCTATACACATATGTATACACATACATACACACATTATATACATATATATATATATACATACATATATTACATCTCTTATGTCACTACACCACAAAAAAAAAAAAAAGGAAAGAAAAGGACATTTCTTTCCTCTTTCCCCCTTTCCCCCCTTTGTGAAGAAGATATAGAAGGGGGTACTATCCACCTCCTACTGTGATATTATGTGGGAATAGATCCCTAAATCTATTTTAGTGATTCTCTAAGTGATCCTTATTCCAAAAAAAATAAATTAAAAAACACTTAGTGAAAAGGATATAGAAGGGGATGCCGCCCCCTCCTACTTGTATTATTATGTGAGGTAAGGCCCTACGTCAATTTTAGTGACTCTCTGGGTGGTCCTTGTTCCAAAAGTGCAAGAAAAAAAAAGGAGTGAAAAAAGTGTGGAAAGGGGGCACTGCCTGCTTCCTACATGTAGTATTGTGTGGCAGTAAGCCCCTACATTTATTTTAGTGATTCTCTAAATAATCCTTGTTCCAAAGGTAAAAAAAAAAAAGGTGAAAAAAAATTTTCTTCCCTTTGAAAGGGGAAAAGGAGAGAGAAGAAAAAAAAAATAAGAATAAAAAAAATTTCCCTTCTCTTTCACAGGAAGAGGAAGAAAACCCTTTCTCCTCTCCCCTTTTCCCTTAATAATTGATAAAAACACCATTTATCTTTTTTGTGTTACCTCCCTAGGTGCTCGATGAAGGAAAAAGGGAGGGACAATGTAAAGGAGGGGGGAGGGGAAAAGGAGGGGACAAGGGGGAGTCCAAAAATGAATAATAATAAGCATCTAATTGTTACCCACATAACTCATATAAACTTGAGATAATCTAAATTCCAACCAGCACTTCCAAGTGTCAAGGTATTTTATTTCTAAGTTGTTTTGCAGGTGTATTACTTCTTCCATACATCTAATTTTATCTATCTCCCTAAACCAATCCTTTATTGTCGGAATATTTTTCATCTTCCAATGTTTCGGAATTAATTTCTTTGCTGCATTCAGCAGGAATGGTATAATAGATTTTTTATATTTCTTCCTCGGTATCCCTGTTGCATGGAACAGGCATTGCCAGGGGTCAAGTTCCATTGCAGTCCCGCTAATCTTCTTTATCCAATCCACCACTTCCCTCCAATATAATTGGATTAAGGGACACTGCCACCATATACAGTGGTGTGAAAAAGTCCTCATTTCCTGTTCCTTTGCATGTTTGTCACACTTAAGTGTTTCGGAACATCAAACCAATTTAAACAATAGTCAAGGACAACACAAGTAAACACAAAATGCAATTTGTAAATGAAGGTGTTTATTATTAAAGGTGAAAAAAAATCCAAACCATCATGGCCCTGTGTGAAAAAGTGATTGCCCCCTAAACCTAATAACTGGTTGGGCCACCCTTAGCAGCAACAACTGCAACCAAGCGTTTGCGATAACGTGCAATGAGGCTTTTACAGCGCCCTGGAGGAATTTTGGCCCACTCATCTTTGCAGAATTGTCCTAATTCAGTTACATTAGAGGGTTTTCGAGCATGAACGGCCTTTTTAAGGTCATACCACAACATCTCAATAGGATTCAGGTCAGGACTTTGGCTAGGCCACTCCAAAGTCTTCATTTTGTTTTTCTTCAGCCATTCGGTGGTGGACTTGCTGGTGTGTTTAGGATCATTGTCCTGCTGCAGAACCCAAGTTCGTTTCAGCTTGAGTACACGAACAGATGGTCGGACATTCTCCTTCAGGATCTCTTGGTAGACAGCAGAATTCATAGTTCCTTTTATCACGGCAAGTCTTCCAGGTCCTGAAGCAGCAAAACAGCCCCAGACCATCACACTACCACCACCATATTTTACTGTTGGTATAATGTTCTTTTTCTGAAATGCAGTGCTCCTTCTACGCCAGATATACTTGGACACACACCTTCCAAAGAGTTCCACTTTTGTCTCATCGGTCCACAGAATGTTGTCCCAAAAGTCTTGGGGATCATCAAGATGTGTTGTGGAGAAATTGAGACGAGCTTTGATGTTCTTTTTGCTCAGCAGTGGTTTTCTCCTTGGAACTCTGCCATGCAGGCCATTTTTGCCCAGTCTTTTCCTGATGGTGGAGGCATGAACGCTGACCTTAACTGAGGCAAGTGAGGCCTGCAGTTCCTTGGACTTTGTTGTGGGGTCTTTTGTGACCTCTTGGATGAGTCGTCGCTGCGCTCTTGGGGTAATTTTGGGTGGCCGGCCACTCCTGGGAAGGTTCACCACTGTTCCATGTCTTCGCCATTTGTGGATAATGGCTCTCACTGTGGTTCGCTGGATTCCCAAAGCTTTGGAAATGGCTTTATAACCCTTTCCAGACTGATAGATCTCAATTACTTTCTTTCTCAATTGTTCCTGAATTTCTTTGGGTCTCGGCATGATGTGTAGCTTTTAAGGATCTTCTGGTGGACCTTACTGTGTCAAGCAGCTCCTATTTAAGTGATGCCTTGATTGTGAACAGGTGTGGCAATAATCAGGCCTGGGTGTGGCTAGAGAAATTGAACTCAGGTGTGGACAACCACAGTTATAGTATGTTTTAACAAGGGGGGCAATCACTTTTTCACACAGGGCCATGATGGTTTTGATTTTTTTTCACCTTTAATAATAAACACCTTCATTTACAAATTGCATTTTGTGTTTACTTGTGTTGTCCTTGACTATTGTTTAAATTGGTTTGATGTTCCGAAACACTTAAGTGTGACAAACATGCAAAGGAACAGGAAATGAGGAAGGGGGCAAACACTTTTTCACACCACTGTATAATTCAGATTAAAAAAACATTGAACTAAAGGCTGTAATGTAACAAAATAGGTAAAAAGCCAAGGGGGGTGAATACTTTCGTAAGGCACTGTGTGTGTGTGTATATATATATATATATATATATATATATATATATATATAAATATGTGTGTGTGTTTTATGGACTTTATGTTGCTGGGCTTCTATGTGTGCATATATTTACTGAACAGAATACAAACCCTCTGCCGCATTCCTGGCTCTTTGGGGGGGGTTCCAGTACCTGGTCTTGCTGGGCCTCGTTGATATCCTGCTGGTGCAGTGAGGTATTTTGTTTTTTTGGTGCTCTCTGGATGGACTCTGATGTTTTTATGGTGTCTGTGGCTGACATCTTTTTTTAAGCCATTGTAAACACATAAGTCTGTTTTGCTTTAACCTCTTCGCACCCGGGCTATAGCCGAAAGACGGCTACAGCGCGGGCGCTCCCTGCCGGGAGGACGTCCCCGTTTACTTCCGCAATGCGCGCTCCTGAGAGCACGCATCTGGGAAGTTCTGTGCTGGCCGTGTCCCTCGGACACAGCCAGTCACAGATCGCTGTAAACGGCCAATCACAGCGGCCGTTTACAGCGCGATCGGCGTGTCCAATGAGAGATGATCTCATATGTAAACATATGAGATCATCTCTCAGCGCCACTCTCCCTCCTCACACAGAGACAGCGTGTGAGGAGGGAGATATGAACGGCTGCAGCGGCCGTGAGTGTAAAAAAAAATATATAAAAAAAAAATGTGCCATCTGTCCCCACTGCCACCTGTCCCCAGTGCCATGTATAAGTGTCATCTGTCATCAGTGCCACGTGTCATCAGTGCCACATAGTGCCATCTGTCATCAGTGCCATATCAGTGTCACGTGTCATCAGTGCCACATATTAGTGCCATCTGTCATCAGTGCCACATATTAGTGCCATCTGTCATCAGTGCCCCCTGTCAGTGTCACGTGCCATCTGTCATCAGTGTCACGTGTCATCAGTGCCACGTATTAGTGCCATCTCTCATCAGTACCACGCATTAGTGCCACATGATATCAGTGCCACGCATAAGTGCCATCTTTCATCAGTGCCACATATTAGTGCCATCTGTCATCAGTGTCACGTGTCATCAGTGCCCCATATTAGTGGCATCTGTCATCAGTGCCACATCAGTGTCATGTGTCATCAGTGCCACGTATCAGTGCCATCTGTTATCAGTGCCACGTCAGTGTCACGTGTCATTGTCCTGGTGCTCTAGGGCCTTCAAAAGTGTACTAGGTAGTCAACAAGTTAGATGTGCAATTTATGCTCCTAGAACACGTGATGGCGCTCCCTGCATGTTGGGCCTCTCTAAGTGGCCAGGCTGTGGAAAAGTCCCACACATGTGGTATCGTAATACTCAGGAGGAGTAGCAGAATTTATTTTGGGGTGTCATTTGTGGTATACACATGCCATGTGAGAGAAATAACCTATTACAATGACAATTTTGTGGGGAAAAATGTATTATTTTGCAAAGAATTGTGGGAAAAAATTACAACATCAAAAACCTCACCATGCCTCTTACTAAATATCTTGGAATGTCTACTTTCAAAAAAGGGGTAATTTGGGGGCTATTTGTACTTTCCTGGATTGTTCGGGTGGCAAGAAATTAGATAGACCACCAGTACATCAGATGTGATCAATTTTGTATAATATGCATCACAGCTTGTAGACTCTCTAACTTTCGCAAAGACCAAATAATATCCACTAATTTGGGTTATTTTTTACCAAAGATATGTAGCAGTATAAATTGTGGCCAAAATGTATGAATAAAAATTAATAATTTGCAAAATTTTATCACAAAAACTGTGTTTTTTTTATTCAAATTTTTTTTCATTTATAGCGCAAAAAATAAAGAACCTAGAGGTGATCAAATACCACCAAAAGAAAGCTCTATTTGTGCGAAAAAAGGACAAAAAATGTATTTGGGTACAGTGTTGCATGACTGAGTAATTGTCATTCATAACGTGAGAGCACCGAAAACTGAAAATTGGTCTGGGCAGGAAGGGTGTTTAAGTGCCCAGTAAGCAAGTGGCTAAATATCAAAATTGGCAATGGCTGCTGTATATGTTTATATGATATATACTACTTATCGTCTGTCTATATCCTATCCATTTATATTATAGTGTTAATACACCCCTAAAGAAAGAAGGGAGTCTGAAATGCGTTGGGTGTGGCCCCTGGGCTCCACTACTCTATCATGGTAGTCCGGCAAATAACAGTCATTGATATGCCATGTTGACATTCCTGCTTATCAGCCATTATTTGTGTTTACATGTATACACCTACTTCTTTTTTATATATTTGGATACCGTATATACTGTAGTATAAGCCGAGATTTTCAGCCCTTTTTTTTAGGCTGAAAGTGCCCCCCTCGGCTTATACTCAAGTCGCCTCTGTCTACCTACCTGATCAGTGTGTCATGCAGACAGACGGCAGCCATTCCAGTGTTCAAAAGCCGCGCCTCCTCGTCTCTGATAGAGCTGCAGATGGGCACAAAGCTGCAAAATGGCACACAGAGCTGCAGATGGGCACATAGCTGCAGAAGGACACAGAGCTGCAGAAGGACACAGAGCTGCAGAAGGACACAGAGGCATGCACAGGACACAGGTAGGCTGCAATGGACACAGGGAGGTACACAGGACACAGGGAGGTATGCAGCTGCAGATGTGCATTGTTGACCCTCTTTTCCACTTACAGTAGCTGCTGCGTTTCTTACCCTCGGCTTATACGTGGGTCAATTCGTTTCCCCAATTTTTTTATGGTAAATTAGGGGCCTCGGCTTATATTCGGGTTGACATATACTCGAGTATATACGGTAAATAAAATTATATTTTTCTAAATACTCTTCTTATACTGTGTTGCGTACACATGGTGATTTATTATTTTCAATCACTAGGGCCATTAAAGTCCTGCAAGAGGGTGGAAATCTTTTCCATTTATCACACAGGAGATGAGGAGATTGGATGCTCCTCCATCTCCCCTTCCCTGCAGGAAGCTGTCCTAAAAGCTTACTGCGGGAGGTGGTGGGAGGGTCCTTCACAGCGCTGTAAAACTGATCGGGGGGATGTATCACTTTTACATGACAGCTGATTGCCAGCTGAAAGCTGCAGTCATGATTCTGGTACATAAGGTGGATGGAAAGTGGTTAAAATGTATGTAGATCATAACAGTGAACCTCACTTTTTTGCTCCTTGTGGCCTGTTAAAGCTGAACTCCACTTTTCCCCACTCTCTCTAACTAACCACTGGTATTAAGAAATGAAATACCCCTTTTAGTTACCTAAATCCAAGGTCACATGGTGTTTAACCTGTTGCCGACCGCCTCACACATTTACTGCGGACCTGCAGCACCTCTGCGCAGAATCAAATACAGGTATGTGATTCTGCACTTCTGGGTCTGTGCCGCGCAACCGCCAGCGACCCGTTCCCACTGTAACTGGATACAGCGGGAGCCAATTAGCGGGTCTGCGCAGACCTGATGTCCGCCGGGACCTGGCAATTGTTCCAGATAGAAGCAGAACATTGGTCTGTCCATGTAAACAAGGCAGATCGCCATTCTGTTAGTAGGGAAGACAGAGATCCTGTGTTTTTGTTAAGCAGGAACACAAATCTCTGTCTTCCCACAGTGAAATCACACAGTTAGCAAGCACTCCCTTGGAACACGTTTAACCCTTTGATCGCCCCTGATGTTAACCCCTTCCCTGCCAGGGTCATTAGTAAAGTGACAGTGCATATTTGTTTAGCACTGATCACTGTACTGGTGTCACTGCTCCCCAAAAAAGTATCAAAAGTGTCACTTAGTGTCCGATTTGTCTGTCACAATGTCACAGACCTGCTACAAGGTGTTGATCGCCGCCATTACTAGTAAAAATAAATAAAAATTGCATAAAAATATGCTATAGTTTGTAGACGGTATAACTTTTGTGCAAACCCAGTCAATACAGGCTTATTTGGATTTTTTTTTTTACCAAAAACATGTAGCAGAATACATATTGGCCTAAATTGATGAAGAAATTCGATTTTTTTACATTTTTTTTACTGAATGTGTTTTATAGCAGAAAGTAAAACATATTGTTTTTTTTTTTTTTTTTTTTAAATTGTCAGTCTTTTTTTATTTATAGCACAAAAAATAAAAACCGCAGGTGGTGATCAAATACCACCAAAAGAAAGCTCTATTTGTCAGTTAAAGTAATGCAGTGCCATACTGCAAAAAATGGCCTGGTCATGAAGGTAAACCTTCCAGAGCTGAAGTGGTTAGTTCCCATGTTGTCTCTTTTCTTAAAATCTGTGTACAGGAAGGTGAAGTCTTTCTTCGGGTCTCTGCAGGACATGGACACTTTCTCTCAGAATCCATAAGAGTCATCTTAGTAGCGACATCAGCAAAAGGGGACATCTGGCACATCTACATTGCTGGATTACTGGTCCCCAAGGCAATGAGTAAAGGCTCGTACACACGGTACGATTGTTGGCAGGGGATTGTCTGTTGATAGACTGTCGCCCTAAAATCTTACCGTTAGTACGCTCCTTTTGACAAATCTTGTCCAACTTTCGGCCAACAAATGTTGGATAACAGGCTAGTAAATTTTTGGTGGACAGCGCTTTGACGTCAGTTTTTCATATGGTCAGTACACAAATCCATCACACAAAAGTCGAAAGTACAAACACGCATGCTCGGAATCAATGCTCACCAAACACGAAATAAGCAAAAGGGCCCAAAGGGTAGCGCTCAAGAGCTGAAATTCATCATAGTACGTCACTACGTTCGTGTTTGTTGCACGACAATTGTGTACCGTTTGTATGCAAGACAAGATCCTGGCACATGCCCTTTTGACAAAAATCAGATGCTCGGTTGGCCAACAATCGTACCATGTGTATGAGGCTTTAGACCTCATGTACACTACAGCTGCTGAAGTTTAGGAGCAGTTGGGTGTTTTTTTTAGCAGCCTCTGAACTCTCCTCTGTTTTTATGTGTACACTTACACTCAGTCATTTATAGTAGTTTACAAGCGGTTGAGGTTACAGGCATTTTTTTGAAAGCAGAAAAATCACGTTCAGGACTGTAGTTTACCTGCATTTTTCAAACACCAAATGCTTGTAACCGTGGTAAACTGTGTTTATATGCGTTTGCATTTATAAGCTTTTTTTTTAAAGGGGAAAACATTTCTGATCATTTTTGAACCTATATAAATGTTAAAAAAACACAAAATTTCACCACATGCTGTTGCCTGCGTCAATGGATGAGTCCGTTAGCAACAAACTCTGGTCTTCAGAGCCTCAACAACAGCAACATCAGGAGCATTTCCTCACACATGCTCATGATGATTGTCATTTCCCTTGACAACATTGGGTGGCGCCATTTGCGTCTCCTTCATGTTTTTTGCATTCCACCTATAGGCACAAGTTGGTGACCCCACTTGTCATCCTATACTTTGGTTGCAATTGATTTTCATCGAGCCCGGTTAATGATTTACCATCTGTGATTTTTATTTACATCTGTAATTTAAAAATGGTTAAATGTGTATTACACCTTTTTACAAACTCCGCATTTTTTGCTGACAGCACTTGTCGCTCACTAGGTCTGATGTTTGTGTCATTTAAGGTGCCTGCTTGATGCGTCAGCATCATTTCCGGTTTTGCGGTGTATAATGGTATAGTCACTTCCGGGGCGACTTTCCACAAGGCAGACGCTACTGAAGCGTCCACTCCTCCCTATTATTTGGCGCCAAATTGGGAGGTGGGGGGGAGGTATAAAAGCATAGGATTAGATGAATCAGAGTAAGGCTAGTATGAGAGGAGGAAGGAAGCACTTGATGTGATTGTCTTGTTCAGGTAACTTTTATTAAAAGAGCTTTTGGGATTTTTGCCATACTTTGTTGGATCCAATAGGGATTAGTGTTTTTGCAAAGAAGTCAAGATGTGCCATGCTGATAGTCTCATACCCCAAAAGTGTGAGTGTTGTAATAAAATCAATAGGTGCTTCAAAAAATAATTATTTTAAGGGTGTGCACACTTATGCAACCATATTATTTTAGGTTTCCTATTTTTACTTCCCTCCACCTAAAAGATTTAAGTTTGTTGTTCAACTGAGTTGTACAGTTTATAGGTCACATTAAAAGGTGGAAAAAGTTCTGAAATTATTTACCTTTGCTTCATTTTTTTACATCATAGAATCCTGACATTTAAACAGGGGTGTGTATACTTTATTGCTATCATGTAAGCCGATTCCTTATTGCCTTATATTGAGTCACTATGAGCAGTATCATGTCCTAAGCGTTTCAGAGAACATTTTAACGTTGGTTGCTAATGTTTATCACTGTAGTCTCTGTAGGAGCTGTTGGTTTGCAGAACTTTAAATAGATTGTACGAAACTACCTGACTAAATCTAGCCATACATGTGAAAATTTCTCTTGTTCAGCCCAAAATGAGAAAATCACTTGAGTCCCCTATCCACACTAAATAGTGTGGATAGAGGAGTCTCCTTTAGTGGCTATTGTATTTAGACAGCTACAGCAGCTGTGGATGTGTGAATACCCAAACAGGAACTGCATCTGATTGGATGATACACATTATAAGGATGCAATTACTGTTTGGTGGACACTTTTTAAACTGACTCCCTTGATCTTAAAAAACAGGTTTTGTTGAGCTGGGTGGTGCCGACAGGGCCACCCATGGTTCAAATTGTGGCTGATTCAGCAGGATCCATGTATGGCTAGGTAGCTAAACAAATGCATAAATTATTTTTAGTAATGTACACTACTTTCTTGGCCATGTTTCTGGCTGTATGATAAAGGTTTCTCTTTATATAGTATTTTAAAATAAATTGTTCAGGAGGTTAATGATATGCCCCGTGTAGAACCACACCCATATTAAATTAATGTCCCACACCTAATTAAAGTTTTTTCTCTGCCTACTACAGTGGCTTGTTGAACACACAGCAAAAAAAAAAAGGTGTCCCTGGAAATTTTTATGAAATGTTTGGCAACTATGAAAGCACTATGAAAACACTATTTTGTCTAGTTAGCTACATAATCATATTTAAACACTAACAGGAAAGTGGAGGTAAAACTCAAAATTAAAGTTGTTAATGTAAAATCTCTTGCTGCATATTTATTTATGTGCCTTAAACTGGGCTATAAATGTAACATTTTGAGTAGATTTGGTCATGCTTACATTTATTTTTTTCCCAGCTGGCTGTGAGAAATTGGCAATACAGTAATGCAGTGGTGATCCCTGACAGTTTGACATAATAGATTATATAACTTCATGAATGTCTTTGAGTGCACTGCAGCATTATAGACCAACGTGATTTGTATTTGTTTCTGCAGCCTGGCAACTGTCCTATAAAAAAGCAGGGGTTATTTAATATGGGTGTCTTGAAACTCCAGGAGCAGCAGTTTAAATGATCAAGAAAAAATTATATGCATTGGCACTTGAGACTTCCTTAATTTATTGAAAGAGATTTGTTAATAACATTGTTAAAGCCCAAGTGTACTCTCACATCATCCTGAAAGGGAAAGAGGAATACAGTATGTTGTGATGTAATAACCACTAATTAATTCTTCCTAGTACCCCTGTCTTGAAGTAATGAAGATTTGTAGATTCATCTCAATTTCCTAAGAGTGCCTCTTCATTATCTGAGAGCAAAAGCCCTCAAAAATACATGAAGGGCTATACAGCTAAAGGCTCACTAGAAAGAAAGTGCAATTTTAAAGGGAAGGTTTATTATCATATTGGGATGAGACATGGGGAGATTTACTAAAACTGGTGCAACTGTACACGTCACCATCATACAGACGCCATGCCTTGAGGACATGACGCAATCCCCCATACGAGCGAGCAAGCCAACGCAAAGACGGAGCGAAGGAGGAACGGCTTAAACCCACTACGGCCATTTATCCATAGGTGACTGCATGGATATGCACTCCTTGGCACAAAGTGATTGATTTACATCTAAAGGCCGTATGCAGCCTGCTTGACTGCCAAGTTAACTAGCCCTGTCCGGCAACGTGTATACACACAGTAACAACATGTGAAAGTCCACACCCGATGGACACTCGGCTATTAACGGATCTCGGAGGAGCTCCATAGGCTATTCACAGCCTCTAACCAGCAACCATCAACACACATGGGACTGGTAACGTATGACAGCAGTCATAGTGATTTATGCTCTAAAGTTCTATAGATGTGGTTATGCAACATTAGCCAATATTCTGTCCAAATGTGATGCAGCAATTAGTTGATACTCTCGGCTGAGAGAACTTGTTGACATATACTGGAAGGACATTAATGTGATGCGTGTAACGGCAACTATATACATACAACAGTAATTATTCAAGAAGTAGCTACCAACTATCCTACTCAGGACTTTTTTTCTCCACATGATCAGTCCTTTTTTTATATAAATAGGCTCTGGGCAGAAAACTACTACTTTTCTACTTTTTTCTTCCCATGAGCTACCAATGTATGGTTTACTTTAGTGCCTTTGTCTGCAATTAAAGCCAACATAGGGATCATTCCCTCCTCTTTTTCCTTCCCCCTTTTTCTCCCCATTGGCTCGAGCTCCCAGGGGGCATTCGTGATAGTACGCCTTACAATTGTGGGAAATCCTTTTCCCCTTTTTTGATAACTATCTTTGCATATAGCTGGTTTTAGCGACAGGCAAGACTATCACGAATTTCCTCTGGCGTCCGGACGACTTCATGTTATATATGTTCTATGTTGTTTTGTCCCCCTGTTGTCCTTGGTTGCCCGGTCTGGTCTAATTGAACCAGCGGGCAATATATATCCAGTCTAGTCTACCACCAGGTATTTTGCCAATTAATTTTCTATTCTGTACTTGTAATGGTATAAGCTCTATAATAAATCTACACATGTATATTTTAGATACGTTTTTTTTTTTTTTACTTTATTTAGACTTCCACTACTGTTTCATAAGCCCCACTTTTCTTTATCTCCATCTGTTTGAGATGTTTTCTTTGCATACGTTTAGGGGTTGAACAGTTAGTGTACCAGCAAAACGAGATCCATTTCAGTACTCAAAACAAGCTTCCTTTTTCTATATTGTTGAACCTGCAACTGTACATGGTAGCCAATCAGCTTCCAACTTCAGCTTGTTTAACTTCTTCAGATCCGCGCTATAGCCGAATGACAGCTACAGCGCGGACCTACTTTGCCGGGAGTACGTCTATTGATGTCCACCCGTGTCCGAGCGGCCTGCACACCCTCTGCAGGGCACGCTCTGTGATCAGCGAGTGATCAGCTGTCAGCCAATGACAGCTGATCATGTGATGTAAACAGAGCCGGTAATCGGATATATTTTTCTCCTCCTCCTCATCGGTGGCTGTGAGAGGGACATAGGTCCTGATCAAGGAGAGCTGCCTCCAGCTCACCTGTGCCCACCTGTGCCACCTAGCAGTACACAACAGTGCCACCTACCAGTGCCCTCAGTGCCACCCATCAGTGCCACCTATCAGTACCCACAATCAGTTCCTCATCAACAGTGCTGCCCATCAGTGCCCCCTCCAAGTGCCCATCAGTGTCACCTATCAGTGCCCATCAGTGCCACCCATCAGGGCCCATCAATGCCATCTTATCAGTGGCCATGAATACCGCCTTGTCTGTGCCCATCAGTACCGCCTTGTCTGTGCCCATCAGTACCGCCTTAACTGTGCCTATCAGTGCAGCCTATCAGTGCCCACCAGTGAAGCCTATTAGTGCTCACCAGTGCCGCCTCATCACCGCATATCAATGAAGGAGAAAAATTACCTGTTTGCAAAATTTTATAACAAACTATGAAACATAATTTTTTTAATTTTTTTTTTTAAATGTCCATCTTTTTTTGTTTGTTTAGCAAAAAATAAAAACCCCAGCTGTGATTAAATACCACCAAAAGAAAGCTCTATATGTGTGAAAGAAAATATAAAAATTTAATTTGGGTACAGTGTTGTATGACCATGCAATTGTCATTCAAAATGCGTCAGTTACAGACAAAACATATCACGTATAGATGGGGCTTCCCAGCATGTTTGATTGCTAAAAATCAAGGGATATCAGCTACATTACGATTCCCAGAAGACTTGAAAGAGTTCTGTAGTACATTAGATTTGCCATGCATCAACTTAGAGAACTGGGAAAAGAAACCAGCCGAATGGAGTAAACTAACAGATCAGCAATGGGAAAAAGCTTAATTTTTACTGAATGGAATATAGAGGACTAAATGTATAACTGATCAGCATGGGATGGATTAGGGGTATAGAGTTCTAGTAAGGGAAGAAACACGCCCGGGGTGCATGGGGGTCCGGCAATGCCTGCTCGCTCCCCCATTCCCATCCCTTGATTTGGGATGAGGTCTGGGGGCCCGGGCGGACATGGTATAACCCCCAAGGAATGCCCTGCCCGGCTGACCGCTCACTATATGGACGGGAGTGGGGCAGGTCAAAATATTTGGAGGGGAGGTTGGGAGGGGGGAGGGAGGGTTCCCAAGAAGAACCCTATTAGGGAGGGACTAGGAGTTGTTATATGGATTTGTTGTGTATTGTCAAATTGTCTGTCAGTAAAGTGGATATGGATCATCTCAGTTATAATAGAAGCACCCCATCCCCCAACTATATGTGATATGGGATGGCACCGTTGAAGATAGTGACATACAATGTCCGGGCTTAAATAATCCCAGTAAGCGGCATTAAATATTACAGGAATTAAAAAGCCTCTCCGCAAATATAATATTTTTACAAGAGACCCACTTCAAATGGTCATCCAGGGTTGGATTGAACTCTAAAGCCCCATACACACGGTCGGACTTTTTCATGGATTCTGTCCGATCGGACAAGGTTGTTGAAAAATCAGACCGTGTGTATGCACCATCGGACAGTGTTCGTCGGTTTGTCCGACGGACAAAGTCTTATCTCCTGCTGGAAGGATTTGCCGTCAACCCGGTCCGATCACACCAAACCCGATCGTGTGTACGGTTGTCCGACCGGACAAAGTGCTACGCATGCTCAGATCACATTACAAGACCAAAGCTATTGGCTACTAGCCTCTACGTAGTCCCGTCGTAGGCAACAAACGTCACCACGTTCAAAATGATCGGATTTTCCGACAACTTTGTCCGACCGTGTGTATGCAAAACCAACATCAGACACAGTATGACGGACATGGTCCGACGGACCTGGTCCGCGGATTGTCCGACCGTGTGTATGGGGCTTAAGACTTTCCCTATCTGGTTCCACGGATAATCTCCTGATAAGAGATCTAAAGGAATAGCAATAGGTTTTGATAAAAATACACTATTTAATTTAAAAGGGATGGAATCTGATTCAGAAGGGAGGTATCTGTTCATTAAGGGGTCTATGTTTAACATTGACTATACATTTGTGAACATATATTGTCCCAATATCCACCCATGTACGTTTTTGAAGAAGGTTTTGAATAAGTTAGAAAACTTTAAGGTAGGGAAAGTTATTATGGCAGGGGATTTTAACTTTGTGCTCGATCCAGCCCTGGATACCCAGCCCTTCTCCTTGCGCTCAGAAGGTAAATATCTAAAGGTAGTAAAACAAAAATTACATCAGCAACAGCTCGTAGAGGCCTGGAGAATTATGCACCCCAGGGGAAGGGATTTTACATACTTCTCCCAGATACATTCTTTGTATTCGAGAATCGATTATGTTTTCTTGGACCATAAGCTGTTAGAGGGATTATCAAAGGCAGAGGTGAAATCAATCACCCTCTCGGATCATGCCCCGGTTATAGTTAGCTTGGAATTAAAAAATATACCGGATAGGCATAGATCCTGGAGGCTGGATGAATCACTTCTGTACGATCAAGTTATAATGAAGGACCTGGAAAGAGATCTGAGTTTTTTCTTTAAAGAGAACAATGTTGAGAATATCGACCCAATCATACTCTGGGAAACGCAAAAGGTATTTATGAGAGGGAGATTAATAGCAGAAGGGGCCAAGAGGAAAAAAATCTGGATAGGCCAGAAACAATCACTTCTACAAGAGATCCAGGACCTAGAACAGCTCCATAAAAATTTTAATGATAAAGTAAAGAGAGAACTGATAATAAGACGAGAGGCTCTAAAGGAATTAATGGAGCTAGAAGCTAAACGAGCATTTATGAGAATTGAAAAAAGGCAATATGAATATGGAAATAGACCGGGGAAAATGTTGGCAGGGGTGATTAAACCTAGAAGGAATGTAAATTATATTGCAAAAATGAAAGATAAAAAGGGGGAAATGAAATACTCCAAAAGGACATAAGCAAAGTTTTTTTTAAGTACTATCAATCACTGTACAATATAAACATTACTGAAGATTCTGAAGATAGACAAAATAGAAGTCAAAATATAAAACAGTACCTTGAGAAGATCCAGCTGCCAGAGCTATCAGAAGAGGACTTAAATAACTTAGAAAAAGATATCTCGAGCGATGAAATAAAGCAGGCGATCAGGACAAGAGAGGGGGGCAAAAGCCCGGATCCAGACGGATACACCGCCCTGTACTTTAAAAAGTTTGACACCTTGACCCCATTCTATCATTCCTATATGAATTCCATAGGCAAAGGCTTGAAAATTCGTCAAGAAGCCTTGGGGGCATACATATCACTTATAGGAAAAGAAGGCAAGGATCCAACTATATGCTCAAGCTTCCGACCAATTTCCTTGATAAATGAGGATATTAAAATATACGCCCGGATATTGGCCGAGAGATTGAGACCCCTTATGCCTGACTGTATTGAGAAAGATCAAGCAGGGTTTGTCCCAGGGAGGGAGGCAAGAGACAATGTACTGAGAACAATCCTGTTAATGCATGCTGCAAAGAAGGGAAAGAAACCTGCCATCTTTCTATCAATAGATGCCGAAAAGGCCTTTGATAGGTTAGATTGGGATTTTATGCTACAGACATTGCAAAAAATCGGCTTAGGCCCAAAAATGCTGAGGTGGATCGAAGCTCTCTACTCGAACCCCACGGCTAAAATGCAGGTTAATGGAACTCTGTCCGATACCCTTCGGCTGAATAATGGTACACGACAGGGCTGCCCCCTCTCGCCACTACTTTTTGTGATCTCTCTGGAACCCCTCCTGATCTCTATAAGAGCCAATAAGAAAATTAAAGGAATAGAAGTTGCAGGACAGGAACATAAGATATCAGCATTTGCTGATGATATTATGTTATATGTAACGAATCCAGCACAAACACTCCCAGATATTTTGACGGAACTGAATGCCTATGGGGCCATCTCAAATTTTAAGATCAATATGGAGAAAACCGAGATACTTGATATCTCGGTCTCCCCAGAGGAAGCTAGGGATCTTAGAACCCTATTCCCATTTCGGTGGAGAAAAAGAGGATTGAAATATCTGGGAGTGTCTTTATCAGCATTAACAACGGAATTATATCAAGACAACTATTTACCATTATTAAATAAAATTAAACAGGACTTAAAAGGTTATCAGACCCATAGATTGTCATGGTTTGGCAGAATAAGCGTGATTAAAATGATGACCCTTCCGAAAGCTTTGTATATCTTTCAGTGTCTCCCAATAGGTATCCCTGCCACATATTTCAGAATTTTTAGATTAATAATACAAAAGTTCATATGGAATAACAAAGGGAATCGTGTCTCATATAAAGTCCTGAGTAGACCGAAGGAGAAAGGAGGATTATCTCTCCCAGATTTTGAAAAATACTATGAGGCAGCGTCACTGCGGAGAGTCCTGGACTGGGCCCATGGCTCTCCTTATAAAAAATGGGTAACACTTGAACTAGAACTGAGTAATTCTGCCCTGAACCAGATTGTCTGGATCCCAACCCAATATAGAGGCCTCCCTAGGGATATGCCCCCAACTACTGTTGAAACACTCAGAATATGGGATAAAATATCTAAAAATAGATCCATGGAATACAATAGCCCTCTGTTACCCCTTACAGGAAATAATTATTTCCCTCCAGGCAAAGAAAATAAATTATACCTAAAGTGGACATCATCGGACCATTTGAGGTTAAAGGATGTCCTGAAAGGGAATGTTCTATGCACACTATCTGAATTACAAGGAAAATATGGTAAAATACCCTGGGATGCATGGAGATATAGGCAACTTGAACACTTTGTAGGCTCTCTTCCAAAGCCGCTCCGCTCAAACAGGAGATTGGATAGATGGGAAAGATTAATTGACAAATCCGGGAATAATAGACAGGGTCTCTCGAAAATATATAGCCTATTGATAACCCCTCCAGAACTGGACTCCCTGTGTCTCGTGGAGAATTGGGAAAAGGAACTAAACCACCCGTTGCTTGAAAGTATGAGAAGTAAAGTCCTTGAGTACGCATTCAACTTCAGTGGACACAGGGATAAAAGAAATTAATTATAAATTATTAACAAAGTGGTATTATGTTCCAATTAAACTACATAAAATCAATCCCACTCAATCACCTCTATGTTGGAGGGAGTGTGGAGAGACAGGTACCCATGCACATACAGTGGTGTGAAAAAGTGTTTGCCCCCTTCCTCATTTCCTGTTCCTTTGCATGTTTGTCACACTTAAGTGTTTCGGAACATCAAACCAATTTAAACAATAGTCAAGGACAACACAAGTAAACACAAAATGCAATTTGTAAATGAAGGTGTTTATTATTAAAGGTGAAAAAAAATCAAAACCATCATGGCCCTGTGTGAAAAAGTGATTGCCCCCCTTGTTAAAACATACTATAACTGTGGTTGTCCACACCTGAGTTCAATTTCTCTAGCCACACCCAGGCCTGATTATTGCCACACCTGTTCACAATCAAGGCATCACTTAAATAGGAGCTGCTTGACACAGTAAGGTCCACCAGAAGATCCTTAAAAGCTACACATCATGCCGAGACCCAAAGAAATTTAGGAACAATTGAGAAAGAAAGTAATTGAGATCTATCAGTCTGGAAAGGGTTATAAAGCCATTTCCAAAGCTTTGGGAATCCAGCGAACCACAGTGAGAGCCATTATCCACAAATGGCGAAGACATGGAACAGTGGTGAACCTTCCCAGGAGTGGCCGGCCGCCCAAAATTACCCCAAGAGCTCAGCGACGACTCATCCAAGAGGTCACAAAAGACCCCACAACAACGTCCAAGGAACTGCAGGCCTCACTTGCCTCAGTTAAGGTCAGCGTTCATGCCTCCACCATCAGGAAAAGACTGGGCAAAAATAGTCTGCATGGCAGAGTTCCAAGGAGAAAACCACTGCTGAGCAAAAAGAACATCAAAGCTCGTCTCAATTTCTCCACAACACATCTTGATGATCCCCAAGACTTTTGGGACAACATTCTGTGGACCGATGAGACAAAAGTGGAACTCTTTGGAAGGTGTGTGTCCAAGTATATCTGGCGTAGAAGGAACACTGCATTTCAGAAAAAGAACATTATACCAACAGTAAAATATGGTGGTGGTAGTGTGATGGTTTGGGGCTGTTTTGCTGCTTCAGGACCTGGAAGACTTGCCGTGATAAAAGGAACTATGAATTCTGCTGTCTACCAAGAGATCCTGAAGGAGAATGTCCGACCATCTGTTCGTGTACTCAAGCTGAAACGAACTTGGGTTCTGCAGCAGGACAATGATCCTAAACACACCAGCAAGTCCACCACCGAATGGCTGAAGAAAAACATAATGAAGACTTTGGAGTGGCCTAGCCAAAGTCCTGACCTGAATCCTATTGAGATGTTGTGGTATGACCTTAAAAAGGCCGTTCATGCTCGAAAACCCTCTAATGTAACTGAATTAGGACAATTCTGCAAAGATGAGTGGGCCAAAATTCCTCCAGGGCGCTGTAAAAGCCTCATTGCACGTTATCGCAAACGCTTGGTTGCAGTTGTTGCTGCTAAGGGTGGCCCAACCAGTTATTAGGTTTAGGGGGCAATCACTTTTTCACACAGGGCCATGATGGTTTGGATTTTTTTTCACCTTTAATAATAAACACCTTCATTTACAAATTGTATTTTGTGTTTACTTGTGTTGTCCTTGACTATTGTTTAAATTGGTTTGATGTTCCGAAACACTTAAGTGTGACAAACATGCAAAGGAACAGGAAATGAGGAAGGGGGCAAACACTTTTTCACACCACTGTATGTGATGGATCAGAACACAATAGTCTAAGTTGGTGAAGTAAAATTAAAAAATATATACATAAAACAATTTTTCAGAAATAAAAAAATGATAATTGGCATGTGCATATGTATTCACCCACTTTATTATGAAGCCCATAAAAAGTTATGGTGCACCCAATTACCTTCAGAAGTCACATAATTTGTGAAATTATGTCCACCTGTGTGCAATCTAAGTGTCACATGATCTGTCATTACATATACACACCCTTTTGAAAGGCCCCAGAGGCTGCAACACCTAAGCAAGAGGCACCAATAACCAAACACTGCCATGAAGACCAAGGAACTCTCCAAACAAGTAAGGGACAATGTTGTTGAGAAGTACAAGTCGGGGTTAGGTTATAAAAAAAATATCCAAATCTTTTGATGATCCCTAGGAACACCATCAAATCTATCATAACCAAATGGAAAGAACATGGCACAACAGAAAACCTGCCAAGAGACGGCCGCACACCAAAACTCACGGACCGGGTAAGGAGGGCATTAATCAGAGAGGCAGCACAGAGACCTAAGGTAACCCTGGAGGAGCTGCAAAGTTCCACAGCAGAGACTGGAGTTTCTGTATATAGGACGCCAATAAGTCGTACGCTCCATAGAGTTGGGCTTTATGGCAGAGTGGCCAGAAGACAGCCATTACTTTCAGCAAAAAAACAAAATGGCACATTTTGAGTTTGCGAAAAGGCATGTGGGAGACTCCAAAAACGTATGGAGGAAGGTGCTCTGGTCTGATGAGACTAAAATGTTACTTTTTGGCCATCAAAGAAAACGTTATGTCTGGCGCAAACCCAACACATCACATCACCCAAAGAAACATGGTGGTGGCAGCATCATGCTGCAGGGATGTTTTTCAGCAGTCGAGACTGGGAAACTGGTCAGAGTTGAGGGAAAGATGGATTGTGCTAAATACAGGGATATTCTTTAGCAAAACCTGTACCACTCTGTGTGATTTGAGGCTAGGACGGAGGTTCACCTTCCAGCAGGACACTGACCCCAAACACACTGCTAAGGCAACACTTGAGTGGTTTAAGGGGAAACATGTAAATGTGTTGGAATGGCCACGTCAAAGCCCAGACCTCAATCTAATAGCGAATCTGTGGTCAGACTTAAAGATTGCTGTTCACAAGCGCAAACCATACAACTTGAAGGAGCAGGAGCAGTTTTGCAAGGAGGAATGGGAAAAGATCACAGTGGTAAGATGTGGCAAGCTCATAGAGACTTATCAAAAGCGACTTGGAGCTGCGATAGCTGCAAAAGGTGGCTCTATTGACTTTAGGGGGGTGAATAGTTATGCACATTGACTTTTTCTGTTAGTTGTCCTATTTGTTGTTTGCTTCACAATAATAAAAAAAAAAACATCTTGAAAGTTGTGAGCATGTTCTGTAAATTAAATGATGCAAATCCTCAAACAATCCATGTTAATTCCAGGTTGTGAGGCAACAAAACACGAAAAATGCCAAGGGGGTGAATACTTTTGCAAGGCACTGTATGTATGTATGTATGTATGCATGCATGCGCGTGTGAGTGTGTGTGTGTGTGTGTGTGTGTATATATATATATATATATATATATATATATATATATATATATATATATATATATATATACATACATATCATACATCACAGGACACAGAGCCATACTAGTTACTATGTGAGTTATAGGCCACCTACAGGTGATGGACACTGGCACGCCCTAAGACAAAAAGTGCACTCCCTATATAACCCCTCCCACTACTGGGAGTACCTCAGTTTTTTTGCCAGTGTCTAAGGTCTTGGTCACGAGTAAAGATGTGCTGTGCTGAGCTCCACTGGAGCAATCCTTGCTGGGGCTAGCCATGCAGCCGAATCCATTCAAAGTGTCTTTTTGGCCGAATTGAATGGTACCCGAACCTCGTATCCCAAGAAACAAGGTCTTGCCTGTATTGCTTCTCTTTTAAAGAGCTGGACCCTGGTGATGTGTCATGATGTGTCCAGGAAACAAACAGCAGTTAGCTCTTCCTCTGGCTGGCAGCAGGCCTCCGGTAAGTCTGGAGGGGTTTTGCCTCCCCACCAGACGCCCCCCCTGTGCTGTTTTTTTCTTCCCCTCTTCTTGGGGAAGGAGCGCTAAAAAAAAAAAAAAAATAATAAAAAAAAAAGGGCGCGAACAGCATGCTGCTCGGCGGCTTCCAGGCCCCCCTTTCGCCATTACTACCTCTCTCTCCGTTGATCCTTAACTATTTTTTAAAAGAAAGAGCAAGGGCCGTACATGACGGGGGGAGGGGGGGTGTTTAAAAGGCACCATTGTTATTGGTACAAGCTGCGGAGGGACACAAGAGCAAAGGTGGCATGCAAGAGGTTTTGGTAACACAGGCATTCCTTTTGACACATTTACTACTGCATCAGGCTGAGCATTAATAGCAGCAGCAGAGCTGGACTATTGCTCAAGCAGTGGATGCATTACTTCTGGTAGTACCTCTGCTTTGTGCATCTGGCTATGGTCGAAAGGGGGGTTAAAAACACCTCAAAACAGGGCTCTAGAAGGACTATAGTCACACGGCAGCCTAGAACCATCTCAAAAAACATGGCATCCTCCCCTGAGAGTAATATGGCTGGTCAGAGTGAGCCATCAGGGGGGGCAAGTGTTGCAGCTGCTCTTAACACTGCAGCCCCTGTGTATATTATTAAGGAGGTTTTTTCTTCAACCATTTAAAGTTTGGAGCAAAAAATTGATGCTTTAATATCATCTCAGAGTGGGACTAAGCGTAGCAGATCCCCGTCCATTGCTCAGGACCCTCATGCTGAGGAACAAGGTGCAAGAGATGACACATTTTTCTCAAAGGACCAGGAAGAGGCTGATGTCTCCTCTTCCGAAGAACCTAATATGGAAGGATCAGGTTCGCAGGAAAGATTGTTGGTACAATCTGTCACTGAATTGGTCCACTCCAGATTTTTACTGTCACCTCTGGTTTGGGTTCACTAAAGCCTCCCCAATCTGTTCATGCCTTTCCTATCCATTCATGGCTAAGAAAGCTAATGTATTCTGAGTATTCAGAGTGGAAGCACCCAGATAAAGTTTTTTCCTCCAAAAAAGTTTTCATTCAATACTTTATGCTATAGAGAAAGAGTTCTATAAGAAATGGGGAATTCCAGCAATTGAAGCTGCTATATCAACTATAAACAAAAACCTGTCTTGTTCAGTAGACAATGCTCATATGCTAAATGATCCAACAGATAAGAAGTTGGAATTCCTTTTTAAAAACTATATTTTGTTCACAGGTTCACCTGTTCAGCCTGCGCTGGCAGCGATCAGAGTATCTCAGTCCTTAAAGGACCAGTTTATAGAGGTACTCAAGGTTATTCCTGATCAGGAGGCCCAGGATTTGGCCGGTATATCAGAAGGGTTGTGTTTTACAGTAGAAGCTATGAAGGATTCTATTCTCCAGGCCTCATGGGCTGGTACATGTGCAAAGAATCCTATGGTTTAAAAATTGGTCATTCTAAGCGCCATGGAAAAAGCTCTTGCCCAGTTTCTCATTTCATGGTGAACGTTTTTTTGGAGACGATCTGGATAAGTATATCCAAAGAATTTCTAATGTGAAAAAGTTCCCTTTTACCAGTTAAGAAGAAGTTTAAGCATTTTTATTTTAAACGTGCTTCTTCTCCAGTGCCAGGGGCATCAGCCTCCAGGCAGTCACGATGGCCTCCACTGTTGGGTTCAAGAGGTAGACCTCAGGGTCAGTCCCAGGGCCAAAAGAGGACCTGGGGTTAGAAACCCACAAAACAAAATACTAAAGCCTCCTTATGAAGGGGCACCCCCGCTCGCTCGAGTGGGCGGAAGGCTTCTACAGTTTTCAAGGGTCTGGCAGGAACAATGTCAAGACAGATGGGTGGCTTCTTCAATTTCTCTTACAAACTAGAGTTCCGAGAATTCCCATCTCCTCGTTTTCTCAGATCAAACGTTCCCAGAGATCCAGTGAAAAAGAAGTCTCTTTCTAGCTTTGGATCATCTCTTGTCTCAAAGAGTGATATCGGTGGTCCCCTTGGAAGAGCAAGGATTAGGGTTTTATTTAAACCTTTTCAGGGTTACAAAACCAAACGGGGATGTCAGACCCATTTTAGATCTCAAAGATCTAAATCAATTTTTAAATATCCGTTCCTTTCGCATGGAGTCACTCCGATCAGTAGCCTCCATCCTACAAGGGGGAGAATTTCTGGCGTCAATCGACATCAAGGATGCTTATCTCCATGTGCCAATTTTTCACCAGAAATTTCTACGCTTCGAGGTAGAAAATCTTCATTTTCAGTTTGTAGCTCTGCCTTTCGGTCTAGCTACTGCACCTCAAGTGTTTTACAAAGGTCCTGGCTCCTCCTTTAGCCAGGTTAAGGGCTCAAGGTATAATGATACTAGCCTACTTATATAATCCACTCTTGATAGATGAGTCGGTAACCCGCTTAAACCAAAGTTTGGTCACCGCAGTCAGCTACCTTGAATACCTAGGTTGGATTCTCAACCTAGAGAAATCCTCCTTAAAACCATCAAGGAGATTGCAGTACTTGGGGCTGATCATAGATACAGTTCAGAAGAAGGTGTTTCTGCCCCAGGAAATGATCGGTTCCATAAAATAACTGATTCAGTTGATCAAAACAAAGAAGAGTCCTTCTATTTGACTTTGCATGAAGTTATTGGGAAAGATTGTGGCTTCTTTCAAGGCCGTTCCTTATGTGCAGTTTCATTCAAGACTGCTGCAACAGTATTTTGTCAACTTGGAACAAGAAGGTCCAAGCTCTGGACTTCCCAATGCATTTATCCCCCGAAGTTCATCAGGGCCTCAATTGGTGGTTGATATCCAGGAATCTTCAAAAAGGAAAATCATTTCTACCAGTTATCTGGAAGGCGGTAACAGATGCCAGCCTTCTGGGCTGGGGAGCAGTCCTGGAAGAATCGTCTGTCTAAGGAAAATGGTCCAAATCAGAGATCTTGCCCATCAATATTCTAGAGATTCAGGCAGTATGCCTGGCCCTAGAGGCCTGGACGCTCAGACTATGGAATTGTCCTGTCAGGATCCAATCCGACAATGCCACAGCAGTGGCCTATATCAATCACCAAGGGGGCACGAGAAGTCGTGCAGCCCAGAGAGAGGTGAATCATATTCTATCTTAAGCAGAAAACAACATTCCTTGCCTATTGTGCAAAGTGAGTACTAAAGCACTGATAGGAGAATTAAAAGTAATAAAAATTTAGAAAACCAAATAAAATAGATAAGATGACCAAATGATATGCTGCACCATTGAAGTGTGTCCTACACTTAAAAGAATATGAAAATAAATACTAGAGTATAAATAGTGCGCAATATCAACCTTAGTCTATTTAGATCAACAGGTGAGGTTAAAAGACAAATGTCGTGATATAGTAAAATATATAAGTGCTTGCGTGACAATCCCAAGTGCACAAAAATATATATAAACTTCAAGTTACAATAAGGTTTTATGCAATTTAATAAATAAATAAATACACAATGTGTTAAAATAGATACAATGTGTTTTAAATAAATAAAGTGCTTCAAAATGTGAGTAAAACCAAGTAAATGTGTTATAATGTATCAAAGAAAAAAAATATCCAGTTTATGCCAATGATGCATATGGGGATATGTAAATTCCAAAAGCCAATACAGGCTTGACCTGATGGAGTAGCCAATTAATTGATAAATTAATTAGTAAACGGCTGCCAATTAAATATTATATTAATTCCATAAGTGATAACAGTGCATTTAATGAGTTAAATAATTAATAAAATAACTCTTCACATCCACTAATGATATCCGGGACACAATTCGAAATGCAAGAAATGTACCCTGTAGGTGTTTGCGCGTTCAAATCCCGCTAATGGTCAGGCTCAGATAGGGGGCTGTCAGCCCTTTCCTCCTCACTGTGCTGTGCTGTGCTGTGCTTAGCAACGTCACTTGGGCTCCTCCTCCCGACGCATATCGTCACAGGTCACGTGACTTTCTCAAGGGAATCATCGAAAGTATCAAAACACATTGTGTATTTATTTATTTATTAAATTGGTTATAACCTTATTATAACTTGAAGTTTATATATATTTTTGTGCACTTGGGATTGTCACGCAAGCACTTTTTTATATATATTTTACTATACCACAACATTTGTCTTTTAACCTCACCTGTTGATCATTCCTTGCCTATTAGCAATTTTCATTCCAGGAATAGAGAATTGGCAGGCAGACTACTTGAGTCGCCAACAATTGTTTCAGGGAGAATGGTCCCTTCACCCCCGACATCTTTTTGTCAATATGTCAAAGATGGGGAGTACCGGACATGGATTCGTTTGTGTCCAGGTTCAACAACAAGATCGACAACTTTGTGTCAAGGATAAGGGATCCGTTGGCATTGGTTTTTCCATGGGATCAGTTTTCACTGATCTATGCGTTCCCTCCTTTTCTGCTGCTTCCGCGCCTCCTTCGCAGGATCAAGCAAGAAGGGAAGGAGGTGATTTTTGTGGCCCAGGAGATCTTGGTTTGCCGAGATCATAATGATGGCGGTAGGGGACCCTTGGACCCTTGGACCCTACCACTGTGACCAGACCTTCTCTCGCAAAGTCCGGTATTCCATCCTACCTTACAAATGCTACAGTTAACGGTTTGGCTATTGAGACCCACATTCTGAAAGACCGTGCCAGCTTAAGTAGTATCTACTTTGGTTAATGCTAGGAAGCCGGCCTCCAGAGTCATATACTATAGAGTCTGGAAGGCATATGTCTCTTGGCGTGAATCTAGGCGTTAGCACCCCAGGAAATATGTCATAGGTAGGATCCTTGAATTCTTACAGATGGGATTAGAAATGAAGCTGGCCCTGAGTACTATCAAAGGCCAGGTGTCGGCCTTATCAGTGTTTTTTCAACGACCACTTGCTTCTAACTCTCTGGTTTGTAACTTTATTCAGGGGGTATCACGGATTAATCCTCCAGTTAGGCCACCCCTGAACACTTGGGACTTAAATTTAGTCCTGTCGGCATTACAAAAACAGCCTTTTGAGCCAATACGAGATATTCCCTTAGTCCTCTTGACAAGGAAAATAATTTTCTTGTTGCCATATCTTCTGCAAGAAGAGTATCAGAGTTGGCTGCTCTTTCTTGTAAAGAGCCATATTTGATTATTCATAAGTATAAGGATGTATTGCGACCTCATCCTAAATTCCTACTGAAGGTAGTGTCAGGTTTTCATTTGAACCAGGATATTGTTCTGCCTTCATTTTTTCCAGAACCTCGTTCTGTGGAAGAGAGGTCGCTACATTCTCTTGATGTGGTGAGAGCGGTCAAGGTCTATTTTGAAGTGACCGCTCAGATTCGTAAAACGGATGTTTTTTTTTGTGTTGCCAGACGGTCCTAAAAGAGGACAGGCAGCGTATAAATCTACTATTTCTAAATGGATTCGTCAAGTGATTGTTCAAGCTTATGGTTTAAAGAGGGAAATTCCTCCTTTTCATATTAAAGCGCACTCCACCAGGGCTGTTAGTGCTTTTTGGGGAGTGCATCACCAAGCCTCCATCGCTCAGATCTGCAAGGTCGCAACTAGGTCTTCAGTCCATACATTTACCAGATTCTATCAAGTAGATGTAAAAGGCATGAGGATATCGCATTTGGGCGAAGTGTACTACAGGCTGCAGTATAAGTCCTCTTGTCTCTTGGTGCCCTACTTTTGTTGCGTCTCCCTCCCTTCAGTTGGCATTGCTATGGGACATCCCACATAGTAACTACTATGGCTCTGTGTCCCCTGATGTACGATAAGAAAATTAGGATTTTTATAATAGCTTACCTGTAAAATCCTTTTCTTTGAAGTACATCACAGGACACAGAGGTCCCTCCCTTCTTTGGTATACACGTGTATTGCTTTGCTACAAAACTGAGGTACTCCCAGTAGTGGTAATATAGGGAGTGCACTTTTTGTCTTAGGGCGTGCCAGTGTCCATCACCTGTAGGTGGCATATAACCCACATAGTAACTACTATGGCTCTGTGTCCCGTGATGATGTACTTCAAAGAAAAGGATTTTACAGGTAAGCTGTTATAATAATCCTATTACTGTATATATTTATCTGTTGTCTAGAAAAAGGGGGTGATTAAAAATCCTGACCAAAAGACAAATTCCTGACAGAATATAAGATCATTTGTGCGCAATGGTCCTCAGGAAAACGTTGGAAACACAGGGAAAATAAACCATAATATTAATCCCCAAGTCTTGGGCATGCCCAGCAGAAAAAAAACACATCATACAGAGATTATATAAGAATGATCACAGATGTACTAACCAAGGAATCTGCTGGTGCAAAGTGTCCCATAGAGGAGTGGTGTGAACACACACACCCTGAGGTTCAGAGGAATGTATGGCAAATGCAGGAGCTAGGAAGCTCCTTATATATACCTGCTGCCTGATATGCATATGCCGCTGAGCGGCGTGCTGACATTATGCTGGGGTAGTGTGTGGCCATGTCCAGGGAGGGCGTGACTGTATCGTGTGTCAAACGCCCCCCGAGGCACGTATGGGCGGGACCATAGCCAGGTGACTCCATATCCCCAGGCCGCCGAGCAACCAAAGGAAGAGAGGATCACCGCCTGGTGCATAGCACCCAAAGATTTAAAAAAATGACACCCTCTGCAGACGCATGGGCGATCTATATACTTTGGGTGGGTATCATTAAAACCAGCGGCGCAGGCAAAGGATGGTATGGAGACTGAAAATATGTAAACACACAAATTGTCATACTTAATGGCACAGAAATGTCCATATACATATAATGCCATAGACCAGCACAACAAATAACGGCTCATCACATGTAGCATATGCATTGTAGGCAGGTTGAAATCATCCTAACATATATTCGAGTCATAACAGTGATTTATTAATATCAAAAGTGAAGATACAGACAATTAAAGAGAAAGCCCTTATAGTACATGTGTCTGGGGCACATACATGTTAAAATCAGCATTGTTTGCTAGAAAATTACTTAGAACCCAACCATTAAAAATGTCCACAAGTGATGGTAAAACCATCCATGGGTGACACTTTAAAAGCCTTTACAGACTATCAGCTTAGAGTTAACCATATTTTAAGGCCCCCAAATTATTGCTCTCACTTAGATGTTCATGGTGATGCCTCACATGTGTGGTGCTAGTGCAAGGTACTGCAAGGCACTTCTACCGATGTCAGGTACTGATATCTCCCCTGATAGACAGATTGTGTCTGATCCGCTGCTTCCCTTCTTCATTGCTTCTGGCTTCATCTATCACAAAGGAGGTTTGCCTCTTCTTTCATTCAGTATATTATCTGCCACCATAATTGGTCAATATATACATGTTGATGCTGATTTTAACATGTATGTGCCCCAGACAGCTTGTGGTTAAAACTGAAATTCAGGCTCCACCTCCCCTTTCTTTTATTACTTACCTTTTTTTGATGTCTTCAGGCCACTCAAATGAACTGAAAAGTCTTCTTCCCGTTCCAATCTTTTTCAATTGATGCCAATAATTGGTGCCAGCACCGCAAAGCATCAACATTTTCAGTGCTTAATATATGCTTGTTGGTTATTTTTCACCGTGAATGTCTTCACTTAATTGCACTATACTGTACTTCTCTTTGACATGATACAGTTTGCCTTATGATTTTTCACTTATAAGTAGTTGTTACAGGCACTCATTTCTGATAAATACAAGACAAGCTTTTGACTGCAGTACTTTTGGATTTTTCTATCTTCGCCGTAACAAGGCTAGGCTGTAATCATTTAGATGGGCTCAAAATAGCAGTTTGCCAACTAGCCGCCGCAGTTTTAATGTGGCAGAATGGAACAGCTGGGCGAAACAACCTAACCTCGCGTCACTTTGCCTTTTGGCCACTAGGGGGCGTGCGTGCCTGCACCCTGTGCATGGAGCCGATGCAAGTGCCTGGCGGGCACGATGACAGCTGGGCTCCCGTGACAGCGAGAACCGGGATCTGTGTGTGTAAACACACAGATCCTGGTTCTTTCAGGGGAGTAGAGACAGATTGTGTGTTCATACTATGTATGAACACCGATCTCTCAATCCTCCTAGACAGTCCTATCCCCCCTACAGTTAGAACACAGCTAGGGAACACAGTTAACCCCTTGATCGCCCCCTAGTGTTAACCCCTTCCCTGCCAGCGACATTTATAAAGTAATCAGTGTATTTTATAGCACTGATCGCTGTATAATTGTCAGTGGTTCCAAAAATTTATCAAAAGTGTCCAATTTGTCCGTCGCAATATTGTAGTCCCGATAAAAATCGTATATCGCCACCATTACTAGTAAAAAAAAAAATTATAATAAAAATGCCATAAATCTATCCCCTATTTTGTAGATGCTATAACTTTTGTGCAAACCAATCAATATACGCTTATTGCATTTTTTTTTATTTTATTACCAAAAATATGTAAAAGAATACATGTCGGCCTAAACTAAAATTTGTTTTTTTTTTTATAAAAAAAATTGGGATATTTATTATAGCAAAAAGTAAAAGATGTTGTTTTTTTTTCAAAATTGTCGCTCTTTTGTTTATAGCGCAAAAAATAAAAAAAAAGCAGAGGCAATCAAATACCACCAAAAGAAGGCTCTATTTGTGGGAAAAAAATTCCTGGTCATTGAGCATCCAAATCTGCTGAAGTGGATAGGCATACAACTTGTGTGTGTGAATCCTTATGCCGCGTATGCACAATCAGATTTTTTTGAAATTCCGACCATGTGTAGGCTCCATCTGACATTTTTCTTCGGAATTTCTGACAAACAAATTTGAGATCTGGATATCAAATTTTCCAACAACAAAATTCGTTCTCGTAAATTACGATCATGTGTACACCATTCCGACGCACAAAGTTCCACGCATGCTCTGAATCAATTACGACACGAAAGCACTCGGTCTGGTAAAACTAGCGTTCGTAATAGAGATAGCACATTCGTCACCCTGCAAATTTTGAAATCTTTTAAAGCAGCGCATTCTCTTCTTCATTATAATGCTAGAATAATGAAGTTGTTTTGCTGCTCATATTCACATAGAGTTCTGAAAAAAAATATTTCTTTATTATTTCTTGTGATCTCCTTAATCTTTTTTTTTTCCGTCAGAATTCCATAATAATGTTTTTTAATTTTTTTTTATAGTTTATTTAATTTTTTTTAATCAAGATCTCCTGCTTTTTTTTTTTTTTTTTTTTTTTTCTAGTGCTCTCCGTAATATTGTTTTTCGTTTTGTGTGTCAAGTTACCACAACACCATTATTATCTTGTATTTTTTGAACCTCAAGGAGGTTGGTTTGTGTTGGTGTCCCTTGTTAATTTGACATTGTATTTAGGAAGTGTACCTGCCTACTCACAAACAAACTGTCCTTTTTTTAACCACTTCTCATCCAGGCCAATTCTGACATTTCTCTCTTACATGTAAAATTCATAATATTTTTTGCTAGAAAATTACATAGCACCCCCAAACATTATATAGGTTTTTTTAGCAAAGACCCTAGAAAATACAATGGCGGTCGTTGCAACTTTTTATCTTGCACAGTATTTGCGCAGCAATTTTTCATTCAATTTGTTTCATGCTTTGAAAAAAACAAACATAAATAGATACCTAACATGTCACGCTACAAAATTGTGAAAAAAATTGTGAAAGAAACTGCGCTATGGGTTCTAACAAGACAAGGCAAATAAGCCAAACACTTACTACAGGTTAAATTAATAACCCAAAGGGGCAGCAGCAACTATACCGTGTACAACAGTGAAAATTTTATAGGAAAGCAAAAAAGCTGCGCATACCAATAAACATGTAATTCCTTAATATGTGAAAACTCACTTTAACTAAGACCTCTTGTGACGGGGAACATAAGCTTGAAATAAATGCTGATATAGTATCAAGTCAATCTAACGGCTAGAAATGACTTAATTATTGGCATAAAAAAACACCCAGTGATAAACCTGTCAAAGGTAATGGTATCTTAAGTGAACCACATGAAGTGAAAAGTAAAAGCATATATTAAGTAAATATGCAAAAGCATCCAAAAGTAAAATTCATGTGATGGTGAAAAGTTCAAGTGAAAATATTTTAGCAAAACAGTCCAATAAGGGTGTTGGTAATTCGAAAGTAAAAAACACTTGACATCGAGTTTTAGAAAGTTCCCAGGAGTGACCATTCAATGGCGAAATAGCTTTTTCACGTTGCGTGACTTGCCAGAAGTACCACCACCAGAGAGAATTGGCCGCTTACCAGAGATATGTGACCCTCCGTCACAGAGGGTCAAACGAGCATTAGAATGGATTATCTGTTAGATTAGCTTCCACTGGTACAAAAGTACACTTAGGGACAAAAGTGATAAATCAGGAAAAAGCTGCAGCAGGTAATAAGTAGAGGTGGTGACAGTGCACCAGTGGGCGAGCGATGCACTGTCACCACCTCTACTTATTACCTGCTGCAGCTTTTTCCTGATTTATCACTTTTGTCCCTAAGTGCAACCGGCCGGTGCACTGGATATCGTTGGTTGATCGTTTTTTACCTCAATGTAAGTTTCTATGTTATTTTTAAATAAACAGTGACGTTATATCACACTATGGGAGTTTTTTAATTCCTTTACATGGTACGCATGTCCTGCTGATATCTGGAGGGATATATATACATCTATCCTTATTGGTGGTCACCTTTCTGGAGGGAGATCCGGATGTCCATCCTGAGTCCAGTGTCTGAAGCAAGCAAGGGTTAAGACTGATGTACCAGTGGAGGCTAATCTAACAGATAATCCATTCTAATGCTCGTTTGACCCTCTGTGACGGAGGGTCACATATCTCTGATAAGCGGCCAATTCTCTCTGGTGGTGGTACTTCTGGCAAGTCACGCAATGTGAAAAAGCTATTTCGCCATTGAATGGTCACTCCTGGGAACTTTCTAAAACGCGATCTCAAGTGTTTTTTACTTTCGAATTACCAACACCCTTATTGGACTGTTTTGCTAAAATATTTTCACTTGAACTTTTCACCATCACATGAATTTTACTTTTGGATGCTTTTGCATATTTAGTTAATATATGCTTTTACTTTTCACTTCATGTGGTTCACTTAAGATACCATTACCTTTGACAGGTTTATCACTGGGTGTTTTTTATGCCAATAATTAAGTCATTTCTAGCCGTTCGATTGACTTGATACTATATCGGCATTTATTTCAAGCTTATGTTCCCCGTCACAAGGGGTCTTAGTTAAAGTGAGTTTTCACACGCTACAAAATTGCACACGCTCGTGGAATGGCGCCAAACTTCGGTACGTAAAAAAATCCCCATAGGCGACACTTTAATTTTTTTTACTGGTTACATGTTTTAAGTAACAGAGGAGGTCTAGGGCTAGAATTATTGTGCTCGTTCTAACGTTCGCGCCGATACCTCACATGTGTGGTTTAAACACCGTTTTCATATGTGGGCGGGACTTGAGTATGCGTTCGCTTCTGCATGCGAGCATAGTTTGACATAAAATATATTTTTTTGATCACTTTTATTCCTATTACAAAGAATGTAAACATCCCTTGTAATAGGAATATGGCATGATCAGTCCTCTTTACAGTGAGATATGGGGTCAATAAGACCCCACATCTCACCTCTAGGCTGGGAAGCCTGAAATAAAAATAAAAAAAGTAACAATCTTGGCTTCCCAGCCGAGGCGCCGCCATTCGTTTGAATGCAGAAGCCGGCCTCCGAACAATCATAGAGATTACGGCGACCATCTGGTTCGCCCGAAATCTCTATGATCACCATCCGGGGCCGGCGGATCCTGTCTCCGACTCAGCGATGGAAACGGTAAGTCGGTAGAAGCATCGGAGGGCGGCAAAAGGGGGTGTCCCCTCTCACCGCCCATAAGAATGATCAAGCGGTGTCTGTAGCTACATGCATCATTCAGATATGCCCCCGCAAAGTCATGGATGTCCCAGGACATACCTTGGGTGGGAAGTGGTTAAGTAAAACACGCAAGTATTTGTGAATACAAAATAGCCATTTTTTTATGGGTCATAATAAAATAAAGAGGAAGGCAACCCTGCAGAAACTGGTGAAATTGGCGAAGCCTTTGTACTCCAGGGCACACCAACTATTTTACAGCCAAAATTGGTAGCATGAGGAGTCCATATAATAGGGAGCACAATCCGGTCCAAGACTCCAAGAGATCAGGAACAGCAGCAGATGACATATATGTCCCCAGGCTGTGGTCATACAAAAGCATGCGTCTTTTGTCAGACCAGACTGAACCCAGGCCATCACACTCTTGTCTTCCTTCCACTCTTCCTTCCAGGCTGTGTTTTTGGAGTTGTGGCTGGAGGAGGAGGAGGATGATCGAACTCACACAGGTGGGTTTTGGTTGTGAGTTGGCCCCTCAACCCCTTATTTAGGGATAGATACATAATTTCCTCACAGATGTGGCATTGGCCCTCCTCCATTTTCTGCATTTTGCATGCAGCCATGGAGGCAAAGGCCTCTTGAAGAGTGGGGGTGGTTCTGAGGGCAGCATTAGCCTCCTGGATCAGCCCAAGCGTTGCCCCCTCCACATTACTCCCCTTTCTGGACCTTTTGGTTGGAAGGCGGAGTTGACCTGGGCTACTGGGCCGGGCAACCTCCTGGCTGCCACTTACCCCGCCACCTCCTGGCTGCCACTTATCCCGCCACCTCCTGGATGCCACTTATCCCGCCACCTCCTGGCTGCCACTTATCCCGCCACCTCCTGGCTGCCACTTATCCTGCCACCTCCTGGCTGCCACTTATCCCACCACCTCCTGGCTGCCACTTATCCCGCCACCTCCTGGCTGCCACTTATCCCGCCACCTCCTGGCTGCCACTTTCCCCCGCCACCTCCTGGCTGCCACTTTCCCCCGCCACCTCCTGGCTGCCACATTCCACAGCCTGCTCCTGGCTGCCATATTCCACAGCCTCCTCCTGGGTGCCACATTCCACAGCCTCCTCCTGGCTGCCACATTCCACAGCCTCCTCCTGGCTGCCACATTCCACAGCCTCCTCCTGGCTGCCACATTCCACAGCCTCCTCCTGGCTGCCATTTTCCCCTGCTACATCCTGGCTGCCACTTTCCCCGCCACCTCCTGGCTGCCACATTCCACAGCCTCCTCCTGGCTGCCACATTCCACGCCCTCCTCCTGGCTGAGGTTTCCTGTGTATGAAAAAGGGACATAGTTTGTTTTTTATTCATCAATCACTCACAATTTTCAGCTCATGACTGTTGCAAATTGAATGTTAACAAATAGAAAAGATTATCATTCTGACCCCAGCATTTTTCATTCTTGTCCCAAACATTTTTGGCCACTACTGTCTATTGATATGTAAAACACTTTAATAAATCAGCAATTAGTGATCAATAATAACATCTAGTTGTCATCATTAATTTTACGACAAGAAATATGTAGAACAATGCTATACCTGGCTCAAGCTGGGCTCCTCCACTTTTTCCTGTCTGGAAGGCCCAGGTTGGACCTCAGCTGGGGTGGAACAAAGCGTGGAAGGAAGGGTTGAGAGTGATTGCCTGACTTCAGTCTGGTCTGACAGAATACGCAGTCTGTCATAGTACCACAGTCTGGGGACATAAATGACATCTGCTGCAGCTCCTGATCTCATGAAATCCTGGACCTTATTGCGCTCCCTATTATAAGTGCTCCTCAGCCCACCAATTTGGTTGCTGTGGGGATCTGCGGCTTCACCAACTCCAGCAGTTTCTCCAGCGCTGCCTGCCTCTTTTGTTTATGATTATAATGCAGATGTTTCACCTGCCACAGACAGGGCAGCTCCCTGTACTTGTTTATGAATAGGGGGAGGAAGTTGTGATCATTGAAGCCATCCATTTTCTCTGCAAGACAATGTCAGGCTAAACTCTCCTAATCTTGTCCCAATATAGGCCTCAATCTAGAAGCAGTATAGGCCACTGATGCACCAAGTTAAACTTGTACCTTCGTTAGAATGATCGGTGCTTCCGCTACTCCTTCCTCCGCTCACAGATCATACTTACGACACACGCATGTTACGCTTTATATACACTGCGCATGCGTGAAACTCCACCCGCCCCTGACGTTCTTTCTAGTCTATTTGTCTATTTCCTGTCCCTTGTCTTTCCGCGTAATGGGAAAGCACTTAGCGGAGAAAGTGCATGTAGACAGCAGTAACAACGAAAGGCCGGAGCCACGAACATCCCGATCTTCGAATGAGATTTAAGGCCTCAAATATGTGTTTTATAGAGATGGTGGAGATGGTGGACATCTTGAAGAGGGCCGACTATGATGGGAAGCATGGACCTTACCCAAACCCAAATGTGAGAAAGGCCAAGATCATGACTAAAGTTATGAAAAGACTGCACAGGAATTTTGGGGTACAGCGATCCAAGGATCAATTGAGGAAACGCTGGTCAGACCTGAAATTGAGGGAGCATGATCAGTACAGAAAGATCAAGAGAGTTCTTCAAAAAAGTAAGTCGTTTTCATGTATTATTATTATTATTGTTATATTACGTTTGTGCTGCTCCATGTGCTTTTCTTTACTGTTGTACAGTTTAAAATGGCAAGTTTCATATTCGTGGGCACAGTAATTGTTGGTAGTAAACATCGTTCGTTCGCCCACTAATACAATGTTTTTGGCAGATGCAGGTTAGCTACATTTGTTCATGCCTATTTGTATTAAAAAGTTTGTTGTCTAGATGGGTTTGTATCTATAATGAAATGCAAACTTGATTCAGTGTAAGGAGAGGACACTCAGCAGCTGTTTATACATCTGGACGCAGGAGCACTAGTGTGGGACACCAGAACACCCTTTTTAGGGTGTCCCACACAGGTGCTCCAGTGGATACTAGGGGTGTCTCCATGTGTGAAGATTGTAAAAAAGGTAAGTATTCCAGCTTAATAAAAGGAAAAAATGTATGTCTTTGTACATATAATGTGCCTCATTTAAAGTCCCAAACCCCCCCCCCCCTTTTGAAAATGTATGTCTTCAGCTTGGAACTCTGCCAAAAAAGACAATTGTACGACACTTCCAAGCAATGTTTCATATTACTATTTCTCGCATCAAATACCTGTAAGTATACCTTTTTTTATTCACATAGGGGAGAAAAGACTCAGGACATCTGAGGACACCAGGGACCCCCCCACTTCCTAAAGAAAAGGAAATCCCCACACCACAACCAGAAGATGTGGAGGAAGGAGAGGTTTATGAAGTGGGCGAAATAGTGACCACAATAGGTGAGTGTCTGAAACCACAGATTCAGGTAATAGATGGATGCCTGCATATTTATAATACATGGTGTTTTTTTATTTTAGGTGATGTGGATGTTCTGGAAGAAGAATATCATTTTGCAAGTGCAAGTGCACACGTCCTCATCGGGGAGATCATGGTGTGCAATCAGGATTTACAGAAGATCAAGGAAGACATCAATGATGTGGAAAAAGAAAGGAGAGGAGGAAAAAAGGGGGGCAACCAGGAAGTGAATAGGGGGTGAGCAGAAATGGAAGGAAGAGGGGGGCGGTGAGGACCAAAGGAAGGCACTGAGGAAGAGGGGGAAAAGACAAGGGGGGCCGTGGGTGTCGAAAAGGGGGGGTGGGGAATAGGAAGAGGGATTGGGTGGGGAGAGAGGGAAGGAGAGGGAGGGAAAAAATATGAAAATGGAAGACTGAAATGGGGGTTATTTACTACAGGCAAATCCACTGGACAGGTAAAAAGTGTCATAATACAAAAATATAAATACACTCTGTACAAATTAAAGCACTTTTTTACATTCTGCAATTACCTATCAAGATAATAGGAGAACAAAACTTTAAACAGTACCATTTGAAAGTATTCTGGCAGGCCCTTTCACTACATGCTTTGGTGAATTCATCCATAATTCTGACCACAAAAGAGGTAGGTATAGTGTGGGTTTGGCAAAGTCAGCAGATTGGTATCGGTTGACTTAGCGGTTGAGGGGAGGGAGGGTTCCAAATGATTTTGGGACCCAAAAAAATATCCTCTGGCACTCTGCATGAATTTAAGGACACAAATAACATTTGTACACATTTTAGGGGGTGTTTAGGGTAAAGCATTACTATGGAGCTAACAAAATACATTGTTAAGTGACTAGGCTAGGTGTGTATGGGCCCAGGATCGCATGCTGGGGAGGTTAGTGAAGGCAAATATGCATGAAGGACAAAAAAGGAAGTTTAAATAATTCAAGCATGCATGAGAACAGAGGGGACATTCACAGCATATTACAATCATGGCAATTAGGGAATGATGAAAGAAATACAATACATGAGCAAACAATAAATACATAGAATGTAATGTTAAAAGTTACCCTAATATAGTCCTTCTGCACGACCCTTAATTATGGCAGAACAGGTCTCTGGAATAATGATCCCCAGAGCCTAGGGGGAGATGCCTGTCAAGAACTTGATGTCCTGCAGACTTCTCCCTGTTGCCAAGTACCGCAACTTGGCGACTAGCCTCTGCTCGGTAGTGATGGCTTGCCCCATGCAGGTGTCCTGCTTGGTAATATAAGGGGACAGCGAAGCCAACAGACGGTGAAAAAAGGGGTCCGTCATCTGGAGATAATTCCTGAAATCACCAGGATTATACTCACGGATCTCCCGCAACAAAGGCATATGAGAGAATTTAGTAATGCTGGAATAACCAATTCTCAGTCCATAAACTCCTCCCCGCCCTGTTCATGGACTGGACCTGGGTAAAAGTAAGAACCCCAACACCAAGCCCCTGCACAGTACGAACTCTACGACGTACATGGCTTCAAAACGGTCAGTTGGTCAGAACGCGCTGAAAATCCGAAAGGCCTGAGAAGAATGAGCTGAAAATCAGAAATGAGTGGACAAGAATGCACTGAAAATCAGATACGTACTATAATAATACGCACTGAAAAACAAATGTGAACTGACTACACGCACTGAAAACCAGATACGAACCCGCAAGCACAAACTGAAGAGCAGTAACAATCGGAAAAGCATGAGGCTGAAAAGCGCGAATCGTCTCTCACCAAACTTCTACTAACACGAGATTAGCAGAAGGAGCCCAAAGGGTGGTGCACTGGCTATTGAACTTCCCTTAGTGCCGCCGTACGTGTTGTATGTCACCGCGTTCTTGACGTTCGGAATTTCTGACAAGATTTGTGTGACTGTGTGTATGCAAGACAAGTTTCAGCCAACATCCGTCGGAAAAAAAACATGGAATTTGTTGTCGAAATGTGCGATCGAAGTACACGGCATGAGAGTTAGCTGTAGAATTCTGAGCCCTGTTAGTACTGTACATACAGACAAATGGCTCAAAATCATATTTAAATTAGCAGAAATTAAAACAATATGAAAACCAGACAAGTCACTATCAGCACCTGTATATCTCCCTTGATATACAAATCCACTTACAGTAATTGAAGGTATCAAACCATAACAAATGTGAATCTAACATTCATACTTGGAAGAAAAATGGGAAAAGAAACTGCGCTGCGGGATATACCCAAGGGGGGGGGGGGGGTATAGCTAGACGTAATTAGTGTATAGGCTTAAAAATCTGGCTGGAAGCTGCAATTCAACTGTAAAACATAACCACAGTGATATAAAATGAAAAGAAAAAATGAGTAGCGCTAAACCAATGGTGCATCAATAACTCACTATTGAGCAGACGGGGATCAGCGAGTTCCGGGTTCGCGCCTGGCGTGCGCTCCAAAACAGAACAGGAAGCAGCGTCACTGGCTTACTGACCGGAAATTGCGTCAACGCGTTTCGCCCCTCCTCCAGGGCGTCATTTAGTCCCTGATGACGCCCTGGAGGGGTAAAACGCGTTGACGCAATTTCCGGTCAGTAAGCCAGTGACGCTGCTTCCTGTTCTGTTTTGGAGCGCACGCCAAGCGCGCACCCGGAACTCGCTGATCCCTGTCTGCTCAATAGTGAGTTACTATTGTACAGTGTTCCACAGGTCTATCTCGGCGATACTACACATGTTGTTTTATTTCTTTCCTTTCCACGGCTTTGATATTTATCTGGAGTCCCTGCTGATCCACCCCGAGTTTCAATAGGATCTTTTACATCATCCACTTCACCGTCCTGAAAATACTTTTTAAGACCCTAGGACTGCAAAGCCGTGGGTCATTTCGTTTTGGTGAGTGGGGTTTCAAAAGGGGACCATCGTCCAAATGACCACCTGCAATTTATGACTTCAATCATTTTAATAGTCTAATTAGTTCTGTCCATCACCCATGATTTAATTTTTGATTAATACAATAAGTCACCTTTGACACTATTCTATTTTTGTAGCCATTGTTGCACAATTTGATTGTTATATCAATATATATGTTTCTATTTGTTTCACATACACTCACAGTGGTGAGTCACATTTGCTAATTTAGTCTCTAGTTTTGTTTTTTGTGTATGGTTTATCTATACCCACAGTGGTGAGTCACATTTGCTAGCGCAGCCTTCAATTGCCTATATTCCAGTCTTCAAGGTTCATTTAACCTTTCCAGGCAGCAGCAGCAGTAGTTTGTATCACGTGATTATTTTATCGCATAGTGATTGTAATGCGATTTTCACAATTTATGTTTGTTTAATATCATTCCATTTGGCGCAGGCTATTAAGTTTTGTTTTATATAGTTGTAATAAAATGTCCATCAAATCACAGTTGTCCATTTCAGGAAACTGCAGGTGTTAATTTGGGGTCACTGAATCTGTGTTCACTATTGTTGACTTAAGCAGTAGAACGGTTAATATAGGGTTAGAGACGCATATGCAGATACAATGCAAAAAATTGTATATACACTGAGATCAGATGTGAGATCAATTTGCAGTTTGTTTAAAGTGTATCTGTACTTTTCTTATGGAAGCCAAACCAAATATGTAACAGTCATTGAAGGACCACTATATGGCTTAGTGCATTGAATCAGCTTGTCAGAATACATTCATGAAGCTGTTAACTTGTCACATACAATTGGAGGAAGTCGGGGATTCAGACCAGGAAATGCATGCTTCAATCCATAGTTCTCTAGCCATTCTCATATTGAGTGGAGACAACCCAGAAGGATCACTGACAAAAAGCCAATAAAGGAAAAGTGTGCAGACACTGTGCAAACTGATGGCAACTACCGGCAGCAGCCGATGGCTTTGGTAATTCCCTGCTCAGAATTTTGGGGAAGCTACTGTGTGTGACCTGGAGCCCGGTGGCAGTGAAAGCAAACCATGTGAAGTGTTTGGGCACAGTAATATAATGGGGCATCTTTAACAGCTTGCATAGGGTGTATCTGTAATAAAAGGGAAGTGTTTAATACTACTTTAAGCAGAAATTTTATGCATAAATGGAAAACAAGTGGAACATGTGATATTGAGTTACTGCTATATAATAAAATGATGAATGACACTACACTTTTATCATGGATGTTTTACAAAATTGCAGTGAACAACAAAACGGGTACAAACAAATCAGTCCTTAGAAGTCATAAATAACAGTCAGCTGTGTATTATGTTAACCTTTAAATGTGTATATAATGCTGGTTTGTTGTTATTGCAACTTTGCAACTTGGTTTTGCGTATACTGCTTCCAAAGTATTCCTGCACCAATTCCAGAGATATCCCCATGGTGGTGTGCTGATAATGACCAACAATCACAGCACACTTAAGGTAATGCCCCATCATTCGTCTTTGTCAACCATATGGAGTCTGACAGCATGCAATTAGTAATACAATTTTAGTAATACAAGTAACTTACGCAGATGGATTTCCTATCCAATATGTACTTAATACCACCTGCACATAAATGCCCACAGGCATGAGCCGACACTGAATTAGAGCTGTAGGTTCAATGTCTCGGTTATTACTACTCTTCTGGATCGTCATTACATTGAGGGCCTTATTACTGCTTTGTGCAGTGTACGCCCGTGCCAAACATACTTAAAATTGATCACCAAAGGAAGACAGATTGGTTATGCAGTGCAGTATAGGCAATACTGTTCATTATTGCGTGGCACTGTCTGGAAGCTTGTAATATTGTTTTCATCCACTGTCCCCTGAATTTTATCATGGCAATGGGTGAAGAGGCCGCAATTCTACTTCCTTTTCGCTTTTCTTTACTCCTCTTAGGATTCAAATAACCTATACCGTATATACTGGAGTATAAGCCGAGTTTTTTTTAGCACATCTTTTGTGTGCTGAAAGTGCCCCCCTCGGCTTATACTTGAGTCAAGCACTTTTCTGCAGCAGAGAATGACATTTTCCGAACCGACTTTAGGGCCTCGTATCTCAGGGCCACTTGTTGCTAGGAACCCCATCTTTGGATATGTTGTAGTGCTAGTTCCAACTGGGATTTGGGGTTCCCAGCACCAAGTGGCCCCGAGGTACGGGGCCCCAGATTCAGTCAACTGTGTCCATCTGCAGCAATATCATTTCAGAGGTTTTGGCTGCAGCTAGTGGGCATCTAGGAACCCTTAACTACCGAGTTTGAAGTTTGGGGGACCTATGGCTGAAAATGGGCACAGTGAGGCATGCAAATGGGCACAGTGAGGCTGCAAATGGGCATTGTTGACCCTCTTTTCCACTTACAGTAGCTTCACATTTCTCACCCTAGGCTTATACTCAAGTCAATACGTTTTCCCAGTTTTTTGTGGTAAAATTAGGTGCCTCGACTTATATTCGGGCCGGCTTATACTCGAGTATATACGGTAAGTCCCCTTACAGTCTTTTTATCAAAAGTTTATACCCCTCTTTTGCACAATACACAATGAGTTGTACGGTAAAAGATATGAAGAACAGACCAAACACCATGTAAGGAAATACAGCACAGCAAGTTTTAAAATTTAAATACTTCCAATTAATAATACTTGCCATTTTAAATAACTGTTTAAACCTTTAACACCATCTTGCCTTATTCTGAAAAAGGAGGGTGTCAAAGTCCCAGCTTCGTATTCTGGTTGAGGTACCCCATTTGAATTTTAGCTTGGATGCTCTGGCGTCTCACAAGGAAAGTGACATATGTATGCTATATAATACATGTTTATTTGCTGGCTATTCATTTAGAATGCAATTTTTGCAGCAACCACCTGTTGCATTTGTATTTAACAATAGGGTACTACTATCATTTGCTATGGCTCCCCATTGATTTCTCTATATCCATTCTGTGGATAGTATTGCAATGTAGTTTACACAGACATACTCTGTTGTTATCACGGCTCATGGGTAGGACTTGAAGACATTATCATATATTGGGGCATTCTTGAATTTACAGAGAGAGATCATGTCTCTGAAAATTTGATGATGGCAAAAATATGGTGCAAGCTCTGCAGGGGAAAGATTTTGTATGCTTTTAAATGTATGTATTGTTTGATGTTCATACATTAAACTTTTGTGTTTTGGATACAATGGAATTAATAAATAGATCTATTTATCCAACTGCATGATTATTTGTATTAAGTTGTATTTGGGAATCCTGTCCAACAATATCCCCATCGGGAGGGCCTTATTTCCTAAATTATCTGGATTTTGGGATTTTTTTTTTTTTTAGGGCTGTTACTGATTAAAAATTTTGTGTTTGATTAATCAATTTTTTTTTTGAATCGATTAATCGACTAATTTTGATTAATTATAACGCACATACAGATCCAACTACTTTTAGCTGATCTCCTTGAATTGCATTATTCAGTGGTAAATGTGGTATACACTATATACAATCACCCAACACTAGTTAGTTTCCACAATCCATGACTTAACTTCACAGTTCACACAAATACGTTTTAAATTCAAACTGTAGCACTGACGTAAGTAATTTTTTTTCCCACAGTAGCGCGACAATCCCTCCACCTCCGGTCTAACTAATCACTCTCACCTTATGGCATGGAACCCTGTGCAAACAGGTGGTCATGCAAGCGGGTATCAAAAGGGTTAACATGGACCATAAACTTCTCTCATGTCTCCTTAGATCTCAGCAAGGACGCCAGGGCATGGGTAGAAAGAAAATATCTAAGTGCTCACCGCTTAAGTATAAGATTACATTTTTGTGTACAAACACAAACTACTCACATAAAGATGATAAAAACGCAGCATGTAAAGCCGAGAATTGCGTTAGTTCCATAGGGCAGCAGCGGGTGTCGTCATGCGTAGCTCCTCCCCCGTATACGTTACGTTCAATCAGAACTTCAACGTCACCGGACTCCTCCCCCCTTCCCTTCGTTAGCAGATGGAGGCACTTGGGGAAGGGGGAGGAGTCCGGTGATGTCGCTGTCCGTGACTTCATCGGATCTCCGACGGAACTCCCTGAAGACCTGGATGCTGGCGGAGAGGTGAGTACAGATCAAAAGAATTTTGATCGATCAAAAAAATTACAAAACAGCATTTGTAAAGAATTGATGCATAACAGTCAACGGGACATGTTAATCTTAGTGTTTCAGGCAAGTCATTAAGGCAATTTGTACAGCACAATTTCCAAGCAAGAGTATTTTCGCTATTAACAAGAAATATACTGTAATTATCCCAACTATTTCTACACACCATCTGTAAGCATCACGGTCCAGCTGCTACATGCACCGCACAACACCACACTCCAAAACAGGAAGTTGTGTGTGTAATGTCTGTTTCCTCATTTGTCCCCTCCATTTCACTGATTTGTACATTGCCTCTAATGTTAACAAATCTATTGTAGGTCTTGGCCTCTGGCTAATACTGAGGCCAATCAGAAGGCGGGACCTACACTGCAAGGCTCTCTATGATAATAAGTTAATCAGAGGGTAATCATACTTGAAAAAAGTATGCTGATAAGAGGGAACTGGGGAGAAAATATACCATTGGAGAGGAGCTTAACGACTGGAGGGAGGGATATATTTCTGAGGGAGTATATCTTTTCTAATAGAAGTACTGCTGGAGAGCATATAAAACTGCCTGTGGTGAGGTATATACTTTTGGTAAAGTATTTGGTAAAGGGGATGGAGAACATCCATCCATATGAGTACAAAAATTGGTCAGCCTGTGTGCTATTTTTAAAGTATGTAGGCATACAGTATCTCACAAAAGTGAGTACACCCCTCACATTTTGTCAATATTAATTTATATCTTTCATGTGACAACACTGAAGAAATTACACTTTGCTACAATGTAAAGTAGTGAGTGTACACCTTTTATAACAGTGTAAATTTTCTGTCCCCTCAAAATAACTTAACACACAGCCATTATTGTCTAAACCGCTGGCACCAAAAGTGAGTACACCCTAAGCAAACATTTTAAAATTGGGCCCAAAGTGTCAATATTTTGTGTTGCCAACATTATTTTCCAGCACTGCCCTAAACCTCTTAGGCAAGGAGTTCACCAGAGCTTCACAGGTTGCTGCTGGAGTCCTCTTCCACTCCTCCATGACGACATCACGGAGCTGGTGGATGTTAGAGACCTTGCGCTCCTCCACCTTCCGTTTGAGGATGCCCCACATATGCTCAATAGGGTTTAGGTCTGAAGACATGCTTGGCCAGTCCATCACCTTTACCCTCAGCTTCTTTAGGAAGGCAGTGAATGTCTTGGAGGTATGTTTGGGGTTGTTATGTTGGAATACTGCCCTGCAGCCCATTCTCCGAAGGGAGGGGATCATGCTCTGCTTCAGTATGTCACAGTATACACAGTTAGGAAAAATTATTTGGAACCCACACGCTTATAGGGCATTAGGAGAAAACACACATATGCTGACTTTAAACACGTTAACAAATTGGGATAAAATATACAAGCAGACGAAAGGAACCTATAACTCACCACTGATTGCACTAAAAGAAAATGAATATTTTGCACCGGGAAAAAAAAACACTTGGGGGGATGGATTAAAAAAGAAAATGCACAATTGAAGGACATATTACAGAAGGGAAAAATGTTAACACTTCATGAATTACAAAGGAAAAAGGATTTGTTAACGATAGATGGGTGGCGATACCTCCAGCTGTGTCATTTCGTCAGCAGCTTACCCCAACCGATTAGAATAGAGGACGAACTGACTCAATTGGAAAAAATCTTTACAGTAGATAACCCTAAAAATATGATTTCTAAAATATATAAGCTGTTGGTGGAAGTGGACGGGCAGGAGGTGCCGCCATTTATAAAAAGATGGGAGAGGGAGTTAGGTTCACAGATTGACACGTTCACTGTAAGGAAAATTCTGAAATTAGCCCATAGTTTGGCAGTAGACTCTAGGACTGCAGAAATTAATTATAAATGTATAACAGCATGGTATGCAACCCCCGATAAAACAAGCAAATATCAACAAGGAAATTCCCCAGATTGTTGGAGAGGTTGTAAGGAGAAGGGTACAATGGCCCATTTATGGTGGAATTGCCACAAAATTAAAAAATATTGGGCAGAAATTATAGCATACATCGGGGAAATTACCCAAATAGACCTGAAAAATGACCCATGGATAATCCTGATGCATGCTACAACACAAGGACTGGAACACTATAAAAGAACACTTGTCCCCCCCCCCCCCTATTAAATGCCGCAAAAAGACTTATCCCGAAGAGATGGTGGGAACCGGAAAGCCCCTCTATCTGGGAATGAATAGATAAGGTTGAGAAAACATACATTATGGAAAGCTTGAAATACAATATAGAAGAAAAAAATGAGGGCATCAAAGAAAAGTGGGAGAGGTGGAGAAAATTGAAAGAAACTTGGAGTTACGTAGAGGCCTTAAGGCCCCAGTTATAGGTCTAGGACCGAGGTCAAAATGAGCTATAAAGACTGTGTATATAGAAAGTACTGTGTGAGGCGGTGAGGTGTGAGTTGTGGGGAGGAGGGGAGAAAAAGGGGAAAAATATATAAATTGGTTACTTTAATAAAATAAATAGAGTTAATACTTGAGGTGGGCTACAGCCCTTTTATCAGAAATTAGAAAAATGCAAATGTCAATTTTTTAATACATCCATAGATATAAAAACAAACAAAATGATAAGCAAAGGAAATAGGATTTAAGGAGAAAAAAGGCTAAAGTGATGTGAAAACGAGAAGGGACAGAGATGGACTAGGCTATCTTTATGTAGAGCAGCATTTCTTTTTTTCAGATCCTCAGAGAGTTCTTTGCCATGAGGTGCCATTTTGAAATTTCAGTGACCAGTATGAGAGAGTGAGAGTGATAACACCAAATTTAACACAACTGAGACTTTGTAACACTAAAGAGTCACATGACACCGGGGAGGAAAAATTACTAATGGGGCCAAATTTGGACAATTTCACTTAGGGGTGTACTCACTTTTGTTGCCATCGGTTTATGCATAATTGGCTGTGTGTTGAGTAATTTTGAGGGGACTGCAAATTTACACTCTGTTATACAAGCTGTACACTCACTACTTTAAATTGTAGCAAAGTGTAATTTCTTCAGTGTTGTCACATGCAAAGACATAATAAAATATTTACAAAAATGTGATGGGTGTGCTCACTTTTGTGAGATACTGTATATAAAATATATTATTTCTCTGATTGCTCCCTAAATTCTGCCCTGTTTGCAGATGCTAACTTTCTGCCAAAAATGATGCTCTAGTAGACCTTCCTCAATGTACACCCTTTATTACGGTATATATAAGTACACTGAACACGTAATTTCATATTAACCATTTGCAACAAGCAGAATGTTTGCTACTGTGTGATTTACAACTATGCTGTGAATAGTCTACTTTATGTAATCTCTTCATATTTTGGTCTATTCCCCATAGCTGAAGGAGTCTGTTGGCACATACAAACTTAAAGACAAGGGCCCACAAACAAATAAGTTAAAAGTCAGCATCTACAAATACTGCAGCTGCTGACTTTTAATAATCGGACACTTACCTGTCCCAGGGTCCAGCGATGCGGGGGAACGAGGCCCCCCTCCTTCCCCGCTCCGCTCGCGGCGACGGCATTCTTAATGTGGGCACCCGGCTGTGGCTTCACAGCCGGGCACCCATTGCGCATGCGCGAGCGGCGCTGTGCACCGTGATTCGACGCTCACTCATCTGGGACACGTGACAGGTCCCAGATGACTGTGCGGCGCCTAGGGGAAGTGACGTCAGTGCCCGGGCACTGAAGGTGGCCGACTACGAGGGACCCCCTAGCAACAGGCATTTATTTTTTCCAATTATTTTTTTTTTTTTATTTATGATTTTTAAGACCATTTTTTTTTTTTTGGTGGCAACACCACTTTACATAGATTTAGTTAGAAGAAGCAGTCAATAAAGAAGTTAAGCATGCTCTGCATCCTAAATGTCATAGTGGCACAATGTATCAGGTGTTTGCAAAACATAAATGGAACCATAAAAAATAAAGATTGACCTTAGGTAAAATCATACCATTGAATATAAAATTAGAAATTATGATTCTCCATGCAGACTCAATCTTTAAAAAGTAAACATTGCATCTTGTAGCTGAGGATTTTTTTTCATTTGCCTTTTTAAAGATATTTTATTTAATTTAACATTTCCTTTTGGTATATTACAGGTAAATGTTCATTGTTAGCAACAACTGCACCAGATGGTTTCTTCGGTGTTGACGTTGATCCCTAATGTACTTTTAGCCATTCATGCTGTTCTTGTAGATTTCCCAAAATACCACTTAAGAAGCACAAAATGCAACCTTTTAAATTATGCATTTTTGTCTGATACTATTTTGTTTAAGTGTTTGGGTAATATTTATATCTATAATTTGTCTATCTCTAGGTTCATATATATATTTTTTTAATCCAGTTAAAATTTTTTATTTATTTTCTACTGGTGGTTTCGCCATATATTGTAGTGACACAGAGGGTTATTTTCCCCCAAAGCAAGGGTAGTGGTATATCCTCATAGAGTGCATCATTATTATTTCATGTCAGGAACAGAGCACATGCGATTTGTTATACGTGGTTTGCGCAAAAGTTATAGTGTTTACAAAATAGGGGATAGTTTTATAGCATTTTTATTAATATTTTTTTTTTACTAGTAATGGCGGCGATCAGCGATTTTTATTGTGACTGCGACATTATGGCGGACACATCGGATATTTTTGACACATTTTTGGGACCATTGTCATTTATACAGCAATCAGTGCTATTTAAATGCGCTGATTCCTGTGTAAATGACACTGGCAGTGAAGGGGTTAACCACTAGGGGGCGGGGAGGGGTTAAGTGTGACCTGTGTGTGTTCTTTTACTGTAGGGGGCGTGGCTTGGAATGTGACATCACTGATCGTCTTTCCCTATGACAGGGAACAGATGATCAGGGACAGCCTCACTAGGAAGCACGGGGAGAGGTTTGTTTACACATACCTCTCCCCGTTCTTCAGCTCTGTGACCCGATCGCGGGACACCAGCGGAGATCGGGTTCCACGGCCACGGAGCTCAGGACCGGGTCGCGTGCGCGACCCACGGCTGGGCTCTTAAAGAGCAACGTACCTATACGTTGATGTGCCCAGCCGTGCCATTCTGCCAACGTAAATGTGCAGGAGGCGGTCCTTAAGTGGTTAAACATTTTTTTTTTAACAAAAAATAAAATAAAATTGTTAGTAAACAAAGATTTTCGAACGCACATGTGTGAATGTGAACACAGTAAAAAATGTGATAATCAACAATGTGTGGCTTCTTCTTTCAATGCTCAATACCAGTTTTTTTATTAATTTTGTGTTTACAGTGACAATGGGCCTTATTTACTAAAGGAAAATCCACTTGGCACTACAAGTGCACTAGGAGAACCTAGGATACAGCCAAAAACAAACACAAGCAATAAAGAAAATTTGAGATTTTAACAGATTTTGTTTTGGTATTATTATAAAAAGTTTTGCACATTGTCTGGCATAGCAATGGCCCCCCTACCCATAAAATTATTTATATATTTCTCTCAAACTTCACGGGCGCTTTGGGGGGCCAAGCCAGTACGGCCAGTATCCTGGCCCATCAGCGGATTATTGGTAATAAGTCCGGCCTCAGGCCCAACTGAGGCAAGATAATTTGTGGATCTTTTCTTAAATAATTGTACAGTATGCAGCAGAATAGGATGATATGATTGATTTTGTAGTCCATCATATGGATTACTGTCAGAAAAAGGCGGAACCGGCTGGCCATTATCCCGAAGGCATTCTCAACAAATCTTCTCGCTCTGGCCAGCCAGTAGTTAAAAACCCTCCTCTCCAGAGTGAGGGTCCTCTGAGGGAATGGCCTCATCAGGTGTTCGCCCAGACCGAAGGCTTCATCTGAAATAAAGACGAAGGGGAGTCCTTCCATGTTATCCGCATCAGGTGGCAATGCCAGGTCACCACTCTGGAGACGCTGGTAAAACTCCGTCTGGGCGAAGACTCTTCCATCCTCCATCCGGCCATTTTTCCCCACGTCCATATACAGGAATTCATATTGTGACGACACCACCGTCATTAACACTACACTATTAAATCCCTTATAGTTATAATAGTAAGACCCCGAATGGGGTGGTGGCACGATGTGGACATGCTTTCCATCAATTGCCTCTCCACAGTTGGGAAAGTCACAACGGTCGGCCAAATGGGAGGCCACAGTCTGCCATTCCTGTGACATTGAAGGAAACTGGAGTCAAACAAGAAAAAAAATATTAGTACTTTTGCACATAACATTGCAAGCAGATTACACAAAAAAACATTCTTGCCCAACATCAGTATAAAATGTATTTTAAGGAGTATTTAAAGACAAAAATATAAGGCCCACTCATTTTTTTTTGGGGGGGGGGGGGGCGGGCTTATAAACTAATTTAAGGACACACATAACATTTTGACACATTTTAGGGGGGGGTTAAATATTATATTAAGGACACACCTAACATTTGGACACATTTTAGGGGGTGTTTTGGATAAAGCACTACAATGGAGCTGACAATATACATTGTTAAGTGACTAGGCTATAGGTGTATATGGGCCCAGGATAGCATGCTGGGGAGTCTATTGAAGGCAAATATGCATGAAGGTCAAAAAAGGAGCTTTAAAAGATTCCAGCATGCATGAGGACAAAGGGGACATTCACAGCATATTACAATCATGGTAATTGGGGAACGATAATAGAAATACAATACATTAGCAAACATTAAATACATAGAATGTGATGTTAAAGGAGAAATCTTACCTTAATATAGTCCTTCTGCAGGACCTGAATAATGGCAGAACAGGTCTCTGGAATAATGATCCCCAGAGCCTGGGGGAGATGCCTATCAAGAACTTGAGGTCCTGCAGGCTTCTCCCAATCGCCAAGTACCGCAATGTGGCGACTAGCCTCTGCTCCGGAGTGACGGCTCGCCTAATGCAGGTATGCTGCCTGCTGATATAAGGGGTCAGCAAAGCCAACAGATGGTGAAAAACGGGGTCCGTCATCCTGAGAAAGTTCCTAAAATCATCAGGATTATTCTCCTGGATCTCACGAATCAAAGGCATGTGCGAGAATTGGTCACGCTGGAGTAACCAATTCTTGGTCCATGAACTCCTCCCCACCCTATTCATGGACTGGGCTTGTGACAAAGCTAGAACCCCAACACCAAGCCCCTGCACAGCACGAACACCAAGATGAGTACATACCCGCAACATGGCTTCAAAACGGTCGGCTGGTCAGAACAAACTTAACAGAACGCACTGAAGAACAGACTGTGAAGAGCGAGCTGAAAATCAGCAACGGGCGGACAAGAACACTGAAAAACACTGAAAAACAGATGCAAACCCACAAGCACAAACTGAACAGCTGTTAAACGATCGGAAAAAGCATGAGTCTGATAAGCGTGAATCGTCTCTAACCAAACTTCTACTAACACGAGATTAGCAGAAGGAGCCCAAAGGGTGGCGCACTGGCTATTGAACTTCCTTTTTATAGTCCCGTTGTACGTGTTGTATGTCACCGCGTTCTTGACGGTCGGACTTTGGTGTGATCGTGTGTACGCAAGACAGTTTCAGCGGAATTCTGTCAGAACTCTGTCGGAAAAACCTTCAGAGTTTATTCCGACAGGAAAAACAGTCGTGTGTACAGGGCATTAGAAGTTTAAAGGCAGTATGCTTTAGGGTGCTTTTGAGTTGCTTGGATTTCCATTTAGCGCAATGACCTGCTAAAGGAAACTTTTGAGCTTCTGGTTTTCTTTAAGTTGCTTTTGCAATCACATAAACTACGAGGAGGAAAGAAAAGCTGTCTTTATATTTTATTGACAAGGATTTTACTTGCTTTTGGTCACTAGTATATGAAGTGAGGGGAAATTGACCCAACAGAGAAAAAGTAAAATCATCATGGAATGTCAAATTTTTCTGTATGCTATCCTAAATGTTATAAATGTGGATAGGATTGCACAAGATTATTTTTCAGACTCTGATATATAGGGGAGCACAGATAAGAAGGTAAAATGAAGGCTCTTCTTCTTGATCAACTGTCCCTATGTGGCACCCTTGTACCTTTCCAAAAGTGTTCATTGTTCCTTGGGCTTCAGTTCAGACACATGGGCTTTTGTCACATATTGGGTGACTACACAATTGGTGAGCTGACTCAGAACTCCAGAACTCACACATCTGAAGGAAGTATATGTCTTTAGTATAGAAACACATTTTCCTAAATGGTCATACTTGAAGAAATTACTTCTTTAAAATGTAACTTTTTCTACCAAAAATAGACTTTTTCTCTACTTCGGTTGGTGATTTTATCTCACTTGTTTCATACTTTTAAGAATACAGCAGGAGCATTCAGACACCTCTTGCTGCAGTTAAAGGATGATTCATGGAGTTGCAGAGCCAAAAACTTCAGCAAGGAGTCCCCAGAAGATAACACATCAACTCATAATTTTAATAGTACTGTAGTTGTGTGTGAACTGAGCATTCACAGCATGTTTCTAATAAAACTGAAGAGTCCATTGGTCATTCTGATTCCTCCACACAAACAAGAAGTGATCTCTGCTGCTGTAGATCCTTAGTTTCCTAAGTACCAGGAGCCAGGATCACAGATTTTCTTTAAAGTACCACCAGTGTTGTAACATGTCATACTTACCTGTTCTTTGCAAGAGCAGGTAAGTATGAGCAGAGCAGCCCTGATCCTCCTTTTCTGGGGTGCCCCGGCGACGCTCCTCTTCATCAGGTGCGACCACAGAGAGACGCTTTCCATGAGGACACCCGTGCAGGCGCGCTCACGAGTCCCACTGCTGTGTCCATTGACACAGACAGCAGGACTTGGCCCCACCCTTGGCTCCCGTGTCACTGGATTTGATTGACGGCAGTGGGAGTCAATGGCTCCTGCTGCGATCAATATATCCAATGAGGACCCGAGACGGCGGCTGGAGCTGCTAGGCTCCTATCATCGCTGGAATAAGTGCGTTCAGTTAAGAAAAAGAGGGGGGTCTGGGGGGCAGCTGAAGCACAGAAGTTTTTTCACCGTAATGCATAGAAAGCATTAAGGTAAAAAACCAAGAGACTTTACAACCATGCTGAACTTGAACTTGATTTTTATTTTTTTAATCAAGAAAAGTTTTATTGAAATAATAATAAACACAGAACAAATAATAAAAAAAAAAAACAATACAGACAAGGTAATGCCATGCAGATACAGTTGAGCATCAATAACCACAACATACTTCCAGCAATAAGCATATAAAAAAGAGAAAGCAGGAATAATAACGATTCCCACCTATCCACACAATAGTCAATACAGTGCCCACACCAACATACTGTAGACATTCAGGATAAACACCCCTCCTTAACAGTTGGTAAATTGCACAGTCATGTACAGAAATAATGCAAACCTAGCCAATGAGTAGTCTGTCCATCACCAGATCCAACCAGATCTAATCTTAAGCCCCATACACACTATCAGATTATCTGCAGACTTTTGTCTTCAGATTTACCAAAACCATGTAGTGCAAGGGCCTGCCTGATTGCATACAAATTAAAAATCTTAAGGTTTGACCTCATATTATATGGTTTTGGTAAATCTGAAGACAAAAGTCTGCAGATAATCTGATAGTGTGTATGGGGCTTTAGGATTTCCCCCATACATTGTATCCAATCTTTTTGTGACGGAGAGTCTATAGACTTCCAGTTTCAGAGTATTACCCTCCAGGCTTGGACGAGAGCTCTGGCTACCACCTTTCTTGTGGGGGCCGACAATTGGAAATCATCCAATATGCCCAAATGGCACTAGTAGAAGTAGAATGGAGGTCTGGAACACTGAATTGATGGTATTCAGCAATCCCACCCAGTATAGGTGGAGCTTGGGGCATCTCCAAGTTAGGTGGATCAAATCCCTATTATCTCTGGAACACTTGCCACACATTGGGGAGGCTAGGATACCTATTGTGTGTAATCTGGTTGGGGTAAAGTGCACCCTTAAGAGTAGATACAGTTGCATGAGCCTTCGTGTCACATTAGGGGAACATTAGGGTACCGCCTGTAGGGCCTCCCCCCATTGGTCCTCTATAAAAGGGCCAAGATCCCTCTCCCATCTCTCACCCGCCCTCAAGGGAAACGAGGTTAAAAAATCAGTTAATAGCATCTAGAAATAAATCTCTTGGTGGAGACGGTTTCAGCCATCATATTAAACACTGGTGTAGGAGATTGCTGCCATACTACCACAGAGTCCTGTGCCACCACAGCATGCTTAAGTTGTATATAATAGAAGTACATAGACTTGGGTAAAGAAAACTTTGTACCTAATTCCTCAAATGAGCAAGGGACCCATTCTGAAAAATATGGCAGAGGTGAGTTAGACCCCATTTACGCCACCTTGGAGCTTGTTGTAATTTGGCCAACTCAGGGTAGTGTTTATTATGCCATATGAGGCTAAAACAAGTGAAACCAGTGACCTGCTGAAGCTGCTTAGTGTTATTCCAGACTTTTTAGATGAGAGTGTAAGTGGGTAGAAGGCGATTAGATTTGGCAAAAATGTCAGCCTCCAAACCAGCAGGTAAGTCGTATACCTTTGACGTATGTAGCAAAATGTATAGAGAGGAATCTAGGTTAGGCTGGTTAAGACCCAGATTAGTGAGTACTAGGCCCTTGCATAAGTGTTGTAATTGTGCTGCAGGGTTGGGCATGGCTACACCTCCAGCATCCTAAGGTCTTTGTAAGTGCTCCAATCTCAATCTAGGTGTCTTATTATGCCAGAGCAAGTGCCTGAAAATGGAATTCACCTCTCAAAAGATACTTAATGGGATAACTATTGGGATGTTATGTAGGAAATATAATAGCTGGGGCATAAAGATCATTTTCACTAAATTCATTTTACCCACCAGTGATAGCCGAAGTTTGTTCCAGATTTTTATTTTGTCTCTGAAGCAACACAGCAAAGGCACTATATTCAAGCGACAAAAGTCTCCCAATTGAGAAGTGGCCTCTATGCCTAGGTATTTTTAAAAGTAGACGTGACAGGCACTGGGCATAAGGGAGTGATGGCTCTCAAGGGGTTATCATCAAGAGGCATTAACGCTGATTTATCCCAGTTTATAAGGAGACCTGAAAATTACCCAAATTTGGTGATAGAACTCATTGCCACCTCAAGTGATCATTGCGTATCCCCCAATAATGACATAGTGTCATCAGCATAAAGCATGACTTTCTCCTGCAACTCACCAAATTGAAATACTACTATATCAGAGTTTTGTTTTGATGGATGCAGCCAAGAGCTCAATTGCCAGTGCAAACAATAATGGTGACAGGGGACACCCTTGGCGTGTGCCCCTACCCAGATGGAACGTAGGAAAGATTTTACCAGCCTTCCTAATAGCCACCGGATGACTTTACAACAATTTGACCCATGACATAAAGACAGGGCCAAAGCCAAATTTAGATAAGACTGTCTAAAGAAAAGGCCATTCAATACTATCAAAGGCCTTGGCCACATCCAGGGATAGCAATGCCCTACTGCCCATGTTATCTGCTCTGGCCTGCATGTTAAGGAACAATCTACGCAAATTGACAGCCGTGGACTTTTGGGGCATAAAGCCGACTTGATCCAGGTGGGCAATTGTAGCAAAAGCTTTATTAAGGCATAGTGCCAGTACTTTTGCTAGAATTTTATGTCACTCTGAAGTAAGGAGATCGGTCTATAGGAACCAGTGTCTGTGGGGTCTTTACCCAGCTTTAATAAAATAATTATATTAGCTTTTTTCATAGAGTTTGGTAAAACACCACGTTGTGTGGCAGCATTCAACACCTTGTCTGGCAATACATTTTGTATACCTCTACCGGTAAACCATCATCTCCTGGTGCCTTACAGTTGGGGAATGCAGCAGTCGCCTGTTGCAACTCCTCCACAGTATTTGGAGAATCTAGCATTTTCTTCATTTGGGTGGACAGTACCAGTAAGAGGATACTGCTCAAATACTTCAGTACAGGCATACTCCACTTTTAAGTACACAATGGGGATTATTTACTAAAGCTGGAAAGTGCAAAATCAGGCTCACTTCTGCATAGAAACCAATAAGCTTCCAGGTTTTATTACCAAAGCTTAATTGAACAAGCTGGGGTAAGAAGCTCATTGGTTTCCATGCAGAAGTGAGCCTGATTTTGCACTTTCCAGCCATACTGTCATGATAGAATCTGGTGTATTGGCCAACCTACCATCCGCGTCTCGTAATACTTTAATAGAGCTTCCTGAGTTTTGTGTTTTGTGTTCTGGCAATTTTGGCAAGTAGCCTCCCAGTTTGTTCACCTTCCTCATAGAAAGCCAATTTAGAGAAGAATTGCTCCTTATCCGCTGTGGAGGATACCACACAATTAAGAGCAGACAACCAAGACCCCCTAATAGTTTGTAGGCTTGTCTATAAACACCTGTTCTAATTGGCATACCCATTGCTCAAATTCGTACGTAAGCCGTGCGTGTTCCATTTAACTCCAGCCAACCTGGCCTATAAACACTCTCCTTAGGACTGCATTAAAAGCATCCCAGCTTTGTAATAAAGCAACTTGATCTTGATTTGCTGCCAAAAATTCAGTAATGTAACTGTGTACAGTGGCATGTGAGGGAAAAAGGTTTAGCCAGAAAGCGTTTAGCTTCCACGGGGCTGCTAATAAGGAAGTCCTGGGTTTTACCGCCAAATGGATCACACGTGTGGAGTGATCTGATATCCCTTTAGGGTGGTATTTTATGCTTGAGATGTATGGAAGTAAAGAGGTCAATGCGAGATGGACATATGGGTTTTGGAGAAGCAGGAAAACTACTTTTCCTGAGGTGCTTAGTGCGCCAAAAATAAATCCAACCCACCTCTTGCATAAACTTATAAAAGACTGTATCTCTATCTCTGTCCAGGTTCCCCACCCGAGAGGGGGGGATGTTTATCCAGCAAGGGGTCAAGGTAGCAATTAAGGTCCCCCATCAATAGAAGAGGCAAATCAGGTTTATCCAACAGGTGTGCCATTAGGATTTGTAAGACTTCCCTGGAGAAGGAGGGGGGGATGTAAATCAGAGCAATTATGCAACGTAACTCATACAGTTTATAGTGTAAAAATATAAACCTCCCCTCCTTATCGGACGCTCACCCCCCTTGAATATAAGGAGTGAGTGGAGTGATAGAATCAACCAAGATCTAAGATCCAGATAGCAGGTAGAAATTAAAGCAATATTAATTGCAACAAGCAAAATCATTGCCAAACACAGTATATGCAAAACAAAGCACACCATCCATGCAACACCACGGAACAGATTTCTAAATGCACAGGGAAGAAATCCGCTAGAAATTTTACCACGCTTCTGTCCCTCGTGTGATCCAGTAAGGGAAAAAGCCACTGTTCCTCCCCAGCACACCCCCTGAAGTTAAACTGGTCATCCAGAAGAAAGGGAGACTGAAAGGGGGGGGTCATTCTGCAAAAAGTGCTGCACAGTGGTATCCAGCAGCTGAAGACATCAACCAGCATATAGGAACAGCTTCAAACAATCAGCTTCCGCTGCAGCAGGATTGCGTCACAGATCAGCTTCATGTAGACCAATCCAATCTGAGGCCGCCGTGGCTCATTCAAAAAAATGAGCCTGTTCACCACATATAATACGGAGCCTAGCTGGGTACAACGTGGCATAAGTTGCTTGGAAGTGCTGTAGGCGTTTCCGGATTCCTGTCGATTTTGCCCTATTCCGCTTGACTTCCACTGAGAAGTTCGGGTAGAAGGAGACTTTGACTTCATTGTATTGGATGTTATGGTGTTCATGCACCAAGCGCAGTATGGTTTCCTTGTCCCAATAATTAAGCAAATGAGCCAGCACTGGCCTGGGTGGGTGGACGGCAGGGGCCTGGTGGGTGTGCAGTGGGCACGCTCCACTGAAAAGTGGTGTGTAAAGGCATCTTTGGCAAAAAGATCATGAGGCCAGCATTCAATAAATTCAGTGGGGTCCCATCCCTCTGTTTTCTCTGGGAGGCCCACAATGCGCACATTTTTCCACCTCATGTGGTTCTTCAGGTCTTCCGTAAGCAGACTGTTAGCGCCTACCAATTGCTTAGTGGTCTGGGAGTCCAGCATAAGAGAAGGTAGCTTGTCTTCCAGGTAGCTAATATGACTTTCTGTGGCAATTGTGCATTCTCTAATTTTTTAAAGTGATTGTAAAGGTTGATTTTATTTTTTTTATTTTTTTAATAACAAACATCTCATATTTACCTGCTCTGTACTTTGTCAAAATCACATTAAATTCAGGTCAAATTACACTGTATTAAAAAAATAAAAATAAATGTAATGATTTCTTATAATATACACAAGCTAATGCAGCCCTGTATTTTATTGCTGCCAGGAATTTAACTTCAGTGCATTTTCCGTAATTCTACCTTTTCCCCAAACATAGGCAGGTTGTTGGGACAAACTTGGTTGGGTTGTTCAAAGAAACTCTCTCCATGGGTGAAACAATGGGAATGGCTCTTACTGTGCAAGGTGATGGACAAAAATGAATACTTGTGAGTGAACAGCCCAATAAGCGTGGCATTCTTTGCAGTGGCATAGCGTGGGGGGTTCGAGGGGGGCCGTGCCCCCGGGCGCAACATTTGGGGGGGAAATATCTTGTGGCAGTGTCCCCGCTCTTCAGCCGCCATGTTCTGTCACAGGATGGCCCCTGGTGCCCTGTGATTGGGCGAATGGCGTCATGTGCAGAGGCGGGGCTGGTCTGTCTTTGATCGCTGGTGAGCAGGGCTGGCCTCCGCTTAGCTGTGAGCTGCTGCTGTCTTCTCCTCCTCTCCTCCAGACCAGATCCCAGATCATTACCCTGTCGTGGCAGGCAGTGTGACAGACCGCAGAGGCAGAGCAGATGGAAAAAAAGTAGGTGAGTGAGAGACTCCCTTGTGAGTCGTGCTGCTGGCCCCGGGGGAGTGGACATGGTCTTGGGAGAGGGAGCAGCCAGTAAGTCAGTGTAGTGGTCAGTTTAGTGTGTAGTGTAGTGGTCAGTTTAGTGAGTAGTGTAGTGTAGTGCAGTGGGCAGTTTAGTGTATTGTGTAGTGGTCAGTTTAATGTGTAGTGTAGTGGGCAGTTTAGTGTGTAGTGGGCAGTTTAGTGTATTGTGTAGTGCAATGGACAGTTTAGTGTGTTGTGTAGTGCAGTGAACAGTTTAGTGTATTGTGTAGTGCAGTAGGCAGTTTAGTGTGTAGTGTAGTGATCAGTTTAGTGTGTAGTGTAGTGGGCAGTTTAGTGTGTTGTGTAGTGCCGTGGGCAGTTTAGTGTGTTGTGTAGTGCAGTAGGCAGTTTAGTGTGTAGTGTAGTGGTCAGTTTAGTGTGTAGTGCAGTGGACAGTTTATTGTATTGTGTAGTGCAGTAGGCAGTTTAGTGTGTAGTGTAGTGGTCAGTTTAGTGTGTAGTGTAGTGGTCAGTTTAGTGTGTAGTGCAGTGGTCAGTTTAGTGTGTAGTGCAGTGGTCAGTTTAATGTGTAGTGTGTTGTCAGTTTAGTATAAAGTGTAGTGGGCAGTTTAGTGTGTAGTGTAATTGGTAGTGTAATGGGCAGTTTAGTGTGCATTGTAGTGGTCAGTTTAGTGTGCATTGTAGTGGTCAGTTTTGTGTGCAGTGTAGTGGTCAGTTTAGTGTGCAGTGTAGTGGTCAGTTTAGTGTGCAGTGTAGTGGTCAGTTTAGTGTGCAGTGTAGTGGTCAGTTTAGTGTGCAGTGTAGTGGTCAGTTTAGTGTGCAGTGTAGTGGTCAGTTTAGTGTGCAGTGTAATGGGCAGTTTAGTGTGCAGTGTAGTGGTCAGTCTAGTGTGCAGTGTAGTGGTCAGTTTAGTGTGTAGTGTAATGGGCAGTTTAGTGTGCAGTGTAGTGGTCAGTTTAGTGTGTATTGTAGTGGACAGTTTAGTATGTAGTTTAGTGTGCAGTGTAGTGGTCAGTTTAGTGTGTATTTTAATGGTAGTTTAGTGTGTAGTGCAATGGTCAGTTTAGTGGGTAGTGCAGTGGTCAGTTAAGTGTGTAGTGTAGTGTAATGGGCAGTTTAGTGGGTAGTGCAGTTTAGTGTGTAGTTTAATGTGCAGTTTAGTGTGTAGTGTAGTGTAGTGGGCAGTTTAGTGTGTAGTGTAGTTGACAATAGAGTGAAATGTAGTGGTCAGTGTTGAGTGTAGTGGACAGTGTAGTGTAGTGGACAAGGTAGTGGATAGTGAAGTATAGTGTAGTGGTCAATGTAGGCCAGTGTAGGAACCAGGTAGGTCAGTGCAGCGGTCACTGTAGGAATCGGGTTGTGCAGTGTAGAGATTAGTATAGTGGTCAGTGTAGGAATCGTGTAAGTCAGTGTAGTGGTCAGTTTAGGAATCAGGCTGGTCAGTACTATTGTAGGAAAGGACTCGGGGAGTGCTAAAAGTCCACAGGTTAGGGGCCGCAAATTACTTTCCTTGCCCCGAGCACTGACAACCCATGCTACTCCACTGATTCTTGGTATAAGCTTTGGGAGGCAGTCCAACCTGTCAGTGTGGTTCTTTGTGCTCTGTTTGGCACTGCCAGAACAGATTCTGCAAATGTTTTCTCAAAGTTTAGTTAAGTAAGACAATATTACAATAAATGCTCTTACACAGTCTACACTAGTCTAGCTGGTTGAGATTGTTCAGCTTCCTATTTATTTTCTGGGGATAGTAGAACTGCCTATCAGCTGCCAAAATACTGAGTGACCTAAGCTTGTGCCAGGGCTGCAAGTCTAAAAACCTGAGGGTGAGGGGGTTAAGGCTTGACTGATTTTATAACTGTGAACATCTTGCTAGCCTCATTGACCAGGGAAAAGATTATTGCTTCTAAATGGATATATACTGTAATAGCACAAACACTGCTAACAGTGCAATACAACACAGAGGGTTCATATAATTGTAATTTTTTTTAACCACTCAGACCCCCTTTTTGTTGCTTGCTGTTTCAAGAGGTAAAGCAACAAAACTTTTATTTTTTTCATTCTGTGAATTTGGAACGGAAATCTGTGTCACGCATTATTGCTTTCAGCTGTTAATACATTGCTACTTTACTATGAAGCCAAGTGCTGTAACCCACCAAATTAGTGTGTGCAGAGGACAACATAGTACAGTATGCAAGCAATCTGATATTTTGTACATATGTACTTTGTGCAAAGGAGGTGGTCCTTCCCCACATCTCGACCCCATACAACTTTAGCACTATCTAAGCTTTTTTTTTATTTTATTTTTTTCCTCTTTTAATTTTACTTTTATATAATTTTTTTTTTTTTTTTTTTTTTTATTATTTAAATTTTATTTAATTTATTCTCTCTTTTAATACTAATTTATTTAATTCTTAGATTACTCCATTTAATTCTATTTTATTTTATTTCATTTTATATACAATTATATCCCCCTGGTTCTCTAGCCCTACATAACCGTGTTATCTGTTGTCCCACTATCTATGTACACCGATGGCCCAAGCCTCCTAATTGCAGTGTAAGTCCGCAACTTTTCTTTCTGCGCATGCGCTGGAATGTATTGGACGACGCGCTGCTTGATATGTGGTCTCCATGGTGAGACGCCGGCGATGCCGTTGATGCGGAGCCACGCATGCGCTGGACTACCTTAGACGGCATACTTATGCCCGTTGGGTCTCCATGGTGAGACGCTATTGACGCCATGAATTGGCGCATGCGCACTGACCTATATTAGAGAATAGACGCACATATTGGCGCGGCGGACCTCTCCCTGCCACGAGCGGGGCCGGCCACTAGCTGACGCATGCCCAGTGAATTTGGGCTCAGCTTCACATATATTCAACCAGCTGTTCTTGATCATCATCCGCCCTGTTAGGCGGTAATCCCCACTATATAACCAGCACTCCTGCAGCACAAATGCTGCAGATGAAGTGCTGGGAAGCTGGCCTAATTCAACTCTCTGAGTTTGAGGTATGCATTGCCATTGATTTTAGACATGTTATCTTGGGATTTCATTCCCCCAATTGACCCTCGGTAAGCCTCACCAATGGGTTGTTTTGAGGGTACCTTGATTTATCAATATCATATTTATTGGATATCCCTTGATTGATCTATCTTTTGTTGCAGACAAACTGTTGGATTTTCCAGCTAATGGGATCTGTTTCCCATAAGTCCTCAGGCGGCCCTTCCCAGGCAAGGAAGTTCATGATACATACTCAAAGGTACAACCTGGGGGAGACTAGATTTACCCCTTGCGTAGTTTGGCTTGTCCTTTTACCGTCGTTTAAAGCCTGACCACCATCAAATACTTCTATTATTAGATAAATGTCTTTATTCCTTTTTCCATCAGAACCCCACACAAGTGTTTCCTTTATAAGGACTTTTCCAACATGGGTTTAGTCCGTGATAATTCGGGTTAAGAAATTTTCTGAAGACTCCATCTAGGTAGGACTCAAATTAAATCACATTGAGTAACTGCAAACCTATCTCAAACAGGACCCAGATAAAATAATCTAATATATAAAAAAATAATCTATTATATTCGTTGTCCTTAGGCGGACAATACCGACTTGTTATTCCCATTACCATCAGTATCACTAAGGCGGACTACAGATCTCTTCATCTTTGAATTACATTTAATTTATGTAAGTATTTAGCCACCTCTACTGGCAATGAATAAAAAGTTCGTCTCTGATTTGATGAGTCTCCCCCTTTCACCTCCCCCAAAATTTTTTTTTTTTTGTGTTTCTCTTCTTTTCTTTTTCATCTGTTTCTACTCTAGATAGTGCTACAATCCCCAAAAACTTTTTCTGGCAATTAATCTGATTTTTTACTCCTAGGCAACAGCACTAAGCTATTTTTCCACTAGTTGAGTGGACATCCTTAAACAGGAATACAAGCTACAAAGGTACTTATTGAGCCATTAAATATTGACCAGGACAATAGGTCGCCATTAATAACATCCCAAGGTATATTCGAGATTACAATGTGGTTCACTCATAAGTAATTTTCATTTTTCTCTTTTAGAATATATCACAGATATTAAAGTTGCTGTTTGTTGGTTCTGAGGAAGCCATAGGCGAAACGCGTCAACCACCACATAACTAGCATATCTGAGAGATCAATGTAACTTATCATGTCTGTATGTATGCTATACATTCAACGAATGTTTTCTTTTTAATGTTCATATACATAACGTTTTCTACTTTGTTATAATAAAAATTTATTTAAAGAAATTATACAGTATTGAATATCCGACTTTGTTCAGGTACCGAGATAGTCCGTCAGGTTGGCTAAACCCCCTCTTGTTCCTTTCTTCTGTAAAGTACTTTGTGCAACCTTTGGCTGACCTACCATTTTTTAAACTGTACTGTCAAATCCATTATAATGTCCCTGGAAACAATATGATGTAATTAGAATTCTGAAAACAGAAGAGCACACTTCATTTACAGATGTAAGCTGCATTTAATAATTGAAATACTGTCTCTTGGGTAAAGTTAATTCAGTTGAGATAATTTCTGAGATATGATTGGTATCTTTTTGCACAATGTGGTTGTGCTCCACCAGCTTGTGACATGAATGTGTTCCAAGATGTAAAGAGACAACCATGTATAAATTACAGGTCCTGCAAAAATAATAAAGTCCACTTGCTTTTAGTGATCAAAAAAAATCTTCTTGCTTGCTAAAAATGTATGTATAAGTTACCCACAGATCCTACAATAATCAGCAATAAAAGCAGCCTTTATGCTGAGTTCTTTTTGATCACTTTGGCAGGCCGAACCTTTTCTGATTGTTTTCCATATGTTTTTAAAGGGTGTGGTGTATCAAATGACTTCCTTTTATTTGCAATTCCTGGCTGATGTAATTCTAACCGTACCAAATTTTTATGTGACTTTCATATTTTTATATGTGCACTCTTCCTTTTGTTTGTATTAAATGTAGAGATTTATAAATTACTACCAGAGTCGGGGTACATTATCTACTGCAATGTCTGCCTGACTGTTTAACAACACTCAAACAAAGCTGGAAGTGCATTGTTTTCAATGAGTCAGCTAACTCATAATTTGCAGCAGTTGGGCAGATCAGCAGATAAAAACTCCAAATTAAACTCACTTATAGGTCTCCCAGTACACAAGGACCAGGTTGGTTACCCTATAGTAGTTTAGAAGTATGTCTCACATGCCTGACATAGGGATCCTGCGTGGCTCCGAAACGTTGCACTATGTCTTCTGTAATGTGATCATTCTTCAATAAAATAATTGGACGTAATTGACGATCCATGGTGTGCTGGCAAATATGTACATTAGGTTGGTTCTTGTGTCGCCAGGAGGGTGATCATATCAGTGGTCCTTCTCCAGCACTTAGCATTTTGAAGACAGATCCCCCTACATTTATTATCACTGAATATATGTAAAGCCTTTGATACCGTCTCATGGCCATACCTGCTGTATGTTTTACAGAAATGGGCTCTGGCCCAAACTTTATTGGGTGGTTAACCAATAGGTCGGATTGGTTTTTCATTGCTGAGGGTACTAAACAAGGATGCCCACTTTCCCCATCAGTATTCACCCTTGCTATTGAACTGCGTTAAGTGGCTTCCTGTCATCACAAATTATGTTTTTTTGCTGATAACATTCTTTTATGGGTCATGTCACCACATAACATGTTCCCTAACCTATTTAGGATTCTGGATCGATTTGCTTCTATCTCGGGCTTGGAAATTAACCAACATAAATCTAAGGCACTCAATGTATCCCTGCTTACAGCAGAAGTCAACCATCTTTGAAAAGTGGTCCTGTTCCAATGAGCTATCGGTCCTCTCTCCTACTTGGGGGTCAAGCTGAAAGGCTGTTCTGCCTCACTATATCAAGCTAATTACAATCATTAATGTTAGCTCAATGTTGAAAACCTGTTTGTCTCTTGGCTAGGCTGTATCGCTGCTGTTAAAATGACTTTGTTACCTAAGATTCTTTATTTGTTTCATGTGCTCTGTATAGTGGTGCCTTCACACTGTGTATTCTGCAACATGTCCCTGCCTATATTTGGGGTCTGGTTAAGCCTAGGCTGCCTAGATCTGTGCTCATACACAGTAAGCTCTCTGGTGGTTTGGGATTACTTGATTTTTATAAGTATTACCAAGCAGCCCAACTGACTCAAATCACATTATTTCACGCTTGTGAAACTCCATTGTGGGTGGGACTCAATGTTGAAGATATAGATATATATCATAAGATATATGTAACTATTGATAACCCTCTTTGGCTTTGCAAGTCCGAATGTAGGTTTGTAGGAAACCCTGTTAATCTGCAGTCACTTGCACTCTGGGGTAAACTTAAAGGCCCCTCTAAACTAATATCCCCTCATTGTCCCCCAGTATCATTTTATAAACACCCCTTTTTATGCAGTTTATTCTGACCCGGCCTCCTTCCATCTGTGGATGCATCTACAGTTGAGACATTTTGTGTAGCCCAGTTACTACCTCTAACATCAAATCCTTCTTCACCCTACGTGAACAAAACCAGCTCCCCACATCGGAATTGTTCCATTACCTCCAAGTATGCCATTTTTTTACGTCTATCCATGTGTACTCCTTCCTCACCAGTCTGACCCTCTTTAAGGGTATATGTTCATCATGCTTTTGATCTCGAAATACACCTGGAGCGGATGCAATATGGGCACTAACCAATTCCTTACTATCCTTGCCGAAGATATTGCCTCTAGAAACTAACTACAAAGTTTTAATGACATTGTACCTGACCCAGGCAAGAATTTCAAAATTCTCATCCAACTACCCTCCTGTGTGTTTTCAGGGTTGTGGTGAACGAGGCATGTATATCCATTTCTGGTGGATATACATGCCTGACTAATAGTGTAGATTTTTGGGTTAAAGTCTTTTGTATAATTTCTACTTTCTACAAGGCGTTTGCATTACTAAATCACTGTTCTCATCTTTTCCCCGCTTTCACTTTCCTATTCTTCAGTGTATGTTATTTGGGTTTTTTTTGTTCTTAATTGTCACCTTAGTTTCTCTAGATTGACTGCCCAAAGGGCCTTTTTACCGGTGTTAATTTTTCATATTTTTATTTAGTTTTAGTCCCAGTCTTGACTAAAATGCCAATTTTTGTTTTAGTCATTAGTCTTTTTTAGTCATCAGAATTGTTTTTGTTGTATTTTAGTCGACTGAAATCTCCAGTACATTTTAGTTGACAAATGGGTTTAGTTAAATTGTAATGCATTATTTAACCTCATTATATACTCCTGGAGTAAAAATCTAATAATATGTAATTGTGATGGGGAAGTAAATGGGATTGAGGGAGTGCACAGGGCAGAGAATTTGTCTGGGGAGGCTGTTATTTTACAAAGTGCTAAGCACTGCTACCTTGCTGGGAGGGGAAACACTCAGCAGGTGATTTGCAGGGCATTGGCCCAGAACTCCCAGGCAGCAGGCAGACAGAGGGAGCCATTACAGCTTGTCAGGGGGCTGAGGCCTTGACAGGCGGAGCTCCAAGGAAAGTTCAGGTGGGTAAACACCCCCCCCCCCCCTCCCATTTTCGGTCCATTTTTGTTTGTTGACAAAAATTGGAATTGATTTTTGTCATAGTTTCTGTAAATTGACTTAATTTAGAATTTTATTTCCTATAAATTTTCATCACTTTTTCATCACTTCATCATCATCATTTTCAGCAGCTGACAAAAATTATAATGAAAACTTTTCGTAGTCAAAATTAATACTGCTTTTTACACCTAGCAGACTGCACTACTCATTCTATAGGGCTTGTTGCCCCCATTATCACTCCCATCAGTCAGTATTTGCCAATCTATGGGTTACTGTTACACACTGTTGAAATATCTTTTTTATGAATGAATGAATGAATGAATAATTTGTATAGCGCTACAATGCGAACCGAATCGCCTCAAGGCGCTGTATTAGTGCTTTGTTGTCGAGCTTCTTAGAAGAGGTGGGTCTTGAGTTTTTTCCTGAAGACCTGATGGTTTTCTTCCATGCGGATGTAGGTTGGTAGTGCATTCCATAGCCGTGGTCCTTGGACAGCGAATCTTCGTTCCCCTTTTGATTTGTAGCGGGACTTGGGGATGAGGAGGAGGTTTTGGTCGGATGATCGAAGACTGCGATTGGGTGTGTAGCGTTTTATTTTCTCGAAAAGGTATTGAGGCGCGTCTCCATGGGTGCATTTGTGGGTGAGGCAGAGGGTCTTGAAAATGACCCGATTCTTTACGGTTAGCCAGTGTAGGCTCCTCAGGGAAGGGGAAATAGATTCCCAGGGTTTTTTTCCTGTTATCAGTCTTGCCGCCGTGTTTTGGATAAGTTGTAAGCGCGCAAGTTGATATTGGGGTAACCCTATGTAGAGGGAGTTTGCGTAGTCCAGTCGTGAATTAATGACTGTTCCAACTACCACTGCTTTGTCCTCCTTTGGAATGAAGGGGATGAGTCTGCGTAGAAGGCGAAGGAGATGGTGAGATCCGCTAACTACCGATCCTATTTGGGCATCCATTGACATTTCTGAGTCAAAAATGACTCCGAGGCTCTTGGCCTTGGTTCTTGGGAAGATGGTCTGTCCAAAGATGGTGGGAGGTGTCCAAGGGATCTTGGTTCGGGAGTTTTGGTTTGCCTGTAGAATAAGAAGTTCTGTTTTTGATTCATTGAGTTTAAGAGAGCTGGCGGTCATCCAGTCGTCTATCATAGTGAGGCAGTTTTCTAATTGCCGATGATGGTCTTTTTGTCCAGTGATCCGAAAGTAAAATTGGGTGTCATCAGCGTATGAGTGGAAGCAGAGGTCTGACCTTCTGATGATGTTGAGGAGTGGGCGGATGTATATGTTGAAGAGCACTGGCGACAAAGGTGATCCTTGCGGGACTCCACAAGAGATTGCCCGGGTTTCAGAGGTAAAAGCTCCTAGTTTCACTGTCTGAGAGCGATTTCCTAAGAAGGATGCGAACCATTGTAGGTCTGCGTCTGCGACTCCTGCTACTTCTGTAAGGCGGATGAGTAGAGTGTTGTGGTCCACAGTATCAAACGCTGCGCTGAGGTCCAACAGCACCAGGAGGCATGATTCTCCGTCATCTGCTGCTTCGAGGGCGTCGTCCCAAATCTTCAGGAGTGCCGTTTCTGTGCCATGGCCTGGGCGGAAGCCTGATTGTAGAGGATCCAGGAGTTTGTGTGTGTCTAGGTGGCGGTGTAGCTGTTGTACTACCGCTTTCTCCATAATCTTGGAGATGGTGTTGAGGCTTGTTATCGGTCTGCGGTGGTTGGGGTCCCGGGGGTCGAGGTTGGGCTTCTTTAGCAGGGGTTTGATGATGCCTTGTTTGAGGGCGCCTGGAACAATCCTTTCTTTGAAAGATTGATTTATGAGGTGAGTTAGCGTAGGCGCCAAAATGTCCGAGCATTCTTTCAGCAGTTTTGTGGGGATGATGTCAATCGGAGATGTGCTGTCTCTGAGGTTTTTGATGATGTTTTTGGTGGTGTCCGTGGAAATTGGGATCAAAGAAAACTTTGGTGGAAGAGGGATATTTGTGACCATGTCTTCTTTTTGCTCTGGATGGCTGAGGTTGGAAGTTTTTTTCATGTGGATTATTTTCCGGATGTTGTCGATTTTGTCAATGAAAAAATCTGACAACTCATTACAGAAATCTTGGGTTTCGTTTGCTGGGGGCTCTAAGCATGTCGGGTTCATCGACTGAGCGACTATTTTAAAAAGTTCCCGAGGGCGGTTTAGTGCCGATGAAATGGTATTTGCAAAAAAATCTTTTTTAGCTTTAAAAATTGCTTTGTGATAATTCTCAGTGAGTCCTTTGTAGTTTGTCTGATTTTCTTTGGTAGGATTTCTTCTCCATGCTCTTTCGGCTCTTCTGCGTTCTTGCTTGAGTAGCATGAGAGAGCTGTTAAACCATCCTGAGTTTTTCCTCCGGATAGGTGTTCTGCGTTTTGGAGCCACTGCGTCTGCTGATTGTAGTAATACCTTGTTTAGGGAGCGGAGTGTATGTTCCGTTGAGTGGGTTAAATTCAGCGTTGCTATTTTGTTTGCCAATGTGTTTTTGAAGGTTTCGGAATGTAGTTTCTTCTGCGATCTGGTCCAATGAGTTGTTGTTGCCGGTTTCTGTTTTTGCTGGGTGGTATTAGTGGTGATTTTAAATTTGATGGCGTGGTGGTCCGTCCATGGTAGTGGTAGGTTGTCCAGTATGTTGATGTCCAAATTTTGTTTGAAGATAAGGTCCAGGGTGTGTCCTGAGCCATGAGTTGGCGTCTTTATCAGTTGTTGGAGACCCAGTTCTTCCAGTTGGTTGATGCAGGCGGTGGCGATAGGGTCTTGGGTAGAATTTGCCCAGAGATTAAAGTCTCCAAGTACCAGGAGGTTTTTGGATTTAAGGGTGTGTGTTGCAATGAATTCCGTGAGGGGAGTAAGAAGATTGGTCTTTGGTCCTGGTGGTCTGTAGCAAAGTAGAATGTGAGTGGTGTCATGGGGTGTTGATTGAAGATGTAGCGTCAGTGTCTCCATAAAAGGCACTGAGTTCTGCATAATCGGTTTGGTGATCGCCAGGTGCGATTTAAAAATCGCTGCTAGGCCTCCCCCTTTTTTTCCTATCCGATGCTCAGTTAGGATCCTGTAGTTCTCCGGCACCAATTCGGTAAGGATGGTGTTGCAGTCGGGGGTTAGCCAGCTTTCCGTGATGAAGAGGCAATCTATGTTGTTTTGGGTGATGAAGTCGTGTACTTCCAGTCTGTGTTTGACTGCAGATCTGGTGTTGATCATGGCGCATGCTAATTGCTGAGGTTGAGTTGGTATCTTCCTGTGTTTGGTTGATCGTCGGTCGGTCTTTAGTAGATGTTCTTTCCTTAGAATTTTTTGAATGGTGGCTGGCAAAGTAGAGGTGGCATTCCTTAGCTTGTGAAGAACTTCTGCTGAATATTTGAAGTAGCACATGGCGGGAGGGGGACGTTGATGGCACTTGGATGACCGTGCTGATGATCCTGATCCGGGTTTTTCCTGTTCCTGTTTGTATCAGTCTAGGTATCAGACTTGCCGCCGTGTTACAGCTATTTGTAAGCGCGCAAGTTGATCGTGTATTTTTAAATCTGTATTGCACTTTCCATGGGTGCAAATCCCACTTTATACTGAAAGTATACCATACTTAACCATGTCAATGTTCTGTCTTTTTTTTTTTTCAATAAAAAGACTGAGCAAGAAAAAAAATCCAATAATTAACCCTTTCGCTGCCAGCCCTGTACCATTTTTGCAATTTTTCCTTTTGCTTTTTTAGTTTTCACTTATAGTTTTCATAGTTTGTAAAAGACCACCCAAACCATATATTTTCTGAAGACACATGACCAGTAGAATAAAAAGAAGGTGCTGCTGATTTTTAAGGTCCCACGATATTTGCGCAAATGTTTATTAAATCAATATTTTTGCTAAAATTGCACTAAAATCATGATTAGCAGATGAATACACAGCACATTTTACAAAATTTCTACTAAATATAAAAGCTTAACCTGTACTGAGTTAATAAATAACAAATATTTGTAAGTTTTACAGCTTTTGCAAAATGGTGAAAATACGCAAACATTTAAATATCCAAATTTCTCAAAAAATCGGAAGGTTTTTATTTTTCCCTTACAGCTTTCAGAATTTGTGAAAGACCCCCAAAACCATATGTTTTCTGAAAGCATATGACCTCTAGAATAAAAACAAGGTGCTACTAATTTCTCAGGCCCTGCGGTATTTGCAAAAATGTTTATCAAAACAATAATGTCGCTAAAAATACACTAAAACCATTATTAGCAGACACACAATATTACCAAAATTCCTGCTAAATATAAAAGCGTATTCTGTGTTGAGTTAATAAATAACAAATATTTGTAACTTTTAAATTGCGCCTTTTTGAAAAATGGTGAAAATCGATTATACCCCAAAATTTCTCAAAAAATCTGGAGGTTTTTCTTTTTCATTTATAGCTTTCAGAATTTTAAAAGACCCCTCAAACGAGACATTTTATGAAAGCACATGACCTGTAGAATAAAAAAAAGTGCTAGAGATTTTCGGGCCCTGCAATAATTGCGCAAATGTTCATCATATCGCTAGTTTCACAAAAAATACACTTAAATCATTAATAGTGCACATAAACACAACAACTTACAAAATTCCTGCTAAATTGCTACTAAAGCATCGTTCAGATGTGGCATACTAATGTGTACGCCCATGGAGGGCCATGTTTACCCGCACAGGGATGCACAGATATTCCATGCATCCCTGTACAGGCAGTCCCATTTATGTCAATTGGGATGCAACGGCTGCAGAGGCATAGCTGCCATCCGTGTGGGTACATGACCCCTAATACGCAGACAGTGTGAGCTCAGGGACATGCATGTGGACCTACATGGATGTAAAATTGGGAGTAACGGCTCTGTTCGTGCAGTTGCTACATCCCAAATGACATCAATGGGACTGCCTGCACAGGGATGCACAGAACACCTGTGCATCCCTGTAAAGCTACGCTGTATATGCCCTGTTTGAACAAGGCCTTATGCCCCTTTCCCACATGCAGACCGATCAAGTCTTCCTGTCCATTTTTCAGGCGGGCGCAATCGGACCACCCATTGTTCCCTGTGGAGAGGCTGATGTAAATGGACATGTTTCCGTTTACACCTGCCTGCATCCGATCCAGTCAAGTCCGCTAAAAACAGACAGATGGGGATTCCATTCCCCATCCATCAAGCAGATCAGATGAAAATGGACAGGCGGTCCGTTTCCATCTGACCGCCCCATAGAGAATAGCAGGCTGTGTCCGTGTCCGCTCTGCATCAGCGGAGCGGACGTGAAACTGTCATCTGCCTGCTCAGCGGTGATCTGTAGACAGATCCCCAGCTGAGCAGGCAGATCTGCCTGACAGAGTCTGCTCCATGTGAAAGGGGATCTTGCCAGGAGTGGCCAGTCCATTAGGGGCGCTGCCCTCCTACAGGGTGCCAGACTCATACCCTTGTATGAGTTTTTTTCAAGCCACATGATTAGAGCCTGAGGCTCTAATTAGCTTGAAATGGTTGGGCTCAGGACGCAGAGCATTGCACCCCGAACCCACCCACTTGTGACAATAGCGAATTAATATTCACTATTGTCTTCTGGCTTGTCCTCCTGGCCAATTAGGATGGATCGGGTTGACCTTGAGGAGAAGCTGAGGAAGCCGCTATGGAGTGCAGGCGGACCTGGGGGTCTTACTATGTTTTTGTGTTTGTGTTTTTTTTTTTGGTTATTTATTTATTTTTTGGGGAAGGTCTTTGGTGAGATATCAGAGGTCTAAACAGACCCCCATATCTCTTCTCTGTCTAAAAAAAAAAAAAAAAAAGGAACTGAAAATAGTCCCTTTTCTCTGCAGCACTTTACTTGAATGAGGAATCTCATATGAATGAGGAATCGGAGTCGATCTAAGTGGTGGGGGGGGCATATCTGGATCCCCCCAAGCCGAAGCTGCGGGAGTGGAAGAGTAGGGATGCCAGCTAATGAGGGTAGCTGTGGGGATCGGGTTTGCGTGGGGGGGGTATTCAGTGCTGGGGGGAGAAGGGGGATGAAGGGGATAGGAAAGGAGAATGGGGGGGGGGCAGTTTTAAGTGGAAGGGAGCAGCGGGAAGTGGAGAAGCAGGGGGCAGGAAAGCGACAGCATGGGTGGGGGGTGGTTACATTGGAGGTTAATAACTGATTAGCGGGTTGTAATCCGCTGAACAGAGTTATAGAATTGTTCAGCAGAGTCTGTTGAACAATTCTGATATAAACTTATGGTCATTGAAGTGACCATAAGCTTATAGGATAGGGAGAAATGAGATGAGGTCCATACAGCGTACGGACTTGGCCATCTGCAGGCACTTTTTTTGGCAGTGAAGGGGTTAAGGGGTTAGATTTCCCTACTAAATGTAATTTGATAGTACAAAACTAAGACATTCCAATGTGGTTTTTCAGCAACTCTAAAATAAATAAAATGGTAGCAATAGCTAATGGATTTCATAGAAATGTTCCCCTTTCTCTATTTTTTGATCTAGTTGACCAATATTGGAATAATAGACCGTAATAAACATAGTTTTTGTGTATGCTTCTATCACAGACCAAACAGTCTTTAAGAAATTGATCATCCACAAGAAGGCTCGGGAGCGAGCCTTCTTGGGTGCCCCCAGAGCAAGCTGTTTGCTCTGGGGGCAGGAGGGAGGAGCCAAAAAGAAGAGGCTAAGGGCTGCTCTGGTCAATCCATTGCACAGAGCAGGTACAGTAAGTATGACATGTTTGTTTTTATATACCACTTTAAGAAAGGCCTTATCCTGGCAGGAGAATTTAAGGTCTGCTTAGACCCACTTCTAGATTTTTCCGTTGACAAAACATGAATTTCATACTCTAAACACAGATAATTAATAGATGCTGTAAATCACTTTACATATACAAGAAGTGATATATCTAGAATACTGTTATCCTGAGCAAATTATAAAGGCAGAACATCTTTTGATCACTCAGATTATGCCCCCCCCACCTAAACTTTGTTTGGCACTACAAGAGAACTCAAGGGGGCAATTTTACTGGAGAAGTACATTTTTCTTACCAGATCTGGCATTTACAGTAGATATTAAAGATTTTTTACTGAAAATTACATAAAAACATACCCCTTTAATTTATGGGAAGGCCATACGCTTATTGAAGAAGGAGGTTAATCACAGAAGATAGCAAAAAAAAAAATGGCCAGACTTGAATTGGAGAAGCTAATTATTAAGATGGCTAAATACTAAGATGAAAGAACACCATGCATGGGCTCTGCAATACATATTCAAACTCAACACCCCCTTTTCTAAATTATAAGACTGCATTATCAATATAAAACAAAAAGAGTGTCCAACACTCTACCGCTCATCACACATAGCCAAAGTATTTAACCTCTGCTCTGAGTCACGGACCACAGAATCATTGATTAAGTACTGCATATCCAACAAAGTATTCCCCAACATAAACAAAACTACTGCTGGAAAGTACCTGGGCAAGACAATTCAACACAGCAAAAAAAGAGAAAAATGTGACAGGGCAAATTGGCTCACCACAAGCATACAGACTTGTCACCAGTACCACTAATAAGATGGGGGCATACAGTAGATATTATGACTTTGTAAAATCCCGTGTAGAGCAAAAGAGCGGAACCATGGTCACTAGGGAATTTGGGATATGATGGGTAAGAATTGTACAGAAAATTCAGGGGTCTAGGAATACATGACATGGAAGACGTGTCAACCCAAAATAAAAAGTAACTTATAAGAATAAAGAGAGAAACTAAGACTTTGTCCACATTGTGTGCAACAGGTGTTCCCTTCTTGTGTTCCCTTCTCTGAAGTCATGGCAGGGGGAGGTCAGACACTGAGTTTGCTTAAAGTGGATGTAAACCCAGTGAAGTGAACAGCCTCAGATGATACACCGATATGAAACAAATCCTCCTACATACAGTTACATGTATATCTGCTGTCTTCAGCTTTATATATTGTTTAGAAGGTGCAGGTTGTTTTAGAATTTTCACTTCCTCATTCTGCACTGTAAGAGAAGTCTTGGATTACACTGGGAGACAGCTGATTAGAGGAAAGGCACACACCCCCTCCAGATAGGCAGAGACTTTGAGAGCTGTCTTGTGAGTAAAGCAGCTTTCTGCTAATTTATTTATAGCACCCTCCCTGACACAAATTTCAGGCTGGTTTTATCATGTGTCAGAGAATTTGTTAGAAGTTAGCAAGCTTATAACAGAAGAACAGAGCAGAAGAAAGCCATGGGACATAGTGCTTTGAAGATAGATAAGATAACACTACAGATATGTGCCCAGCTCAAACTTCATAAACCGGGTTTACATCCACTTTAGGTATTGCTGAGGCTAGCTTTGGATACCACTCTGTGTATTTGAAAGTTGTCATCAGGGAACTTATTTATGAATTTTATAGAGATATTTACCTACAGTAAAAGCTTGCCATCTGGAAAAGAAATGTTTGGTTGGAACAGAATTTTGTATCTCTGCGTCTAATTTTTCTCTATATATTAATGTTTTGAGTTTCTTTTTAACATCAGTGATTGTTGAAACAGCCAGGGAGATCCATTTTTTGAGGATTAAGTCTTATGCCCTGTACACACGGTCGGAATTTCCGACGGAAAATGTGCGATCGGATCGTGTTGTCGGAAAATCCGATCGTATGTGGGCTCCGTCTGACTTTTTTCGTTGGAATTGAGAGCAGGATCTAAAATCTTCCGACAACAAAATCCGATCGTTTAAATTCCGATCATGTGTAGACAATTCCGACGGACAAAGTGCCACGCATGCTCAGAATAAATTAAGAGATGAAAGCTATTGGCCCGTTTATAGTCCCGACGTACGCGTTGTACGTCACCTCGTTCAGAACGATCGGATTTTCCGACAACTTTGTGTGACATTGTGTATGCAACACAAGTTTGGCCCAATATCCGTCTGAAAAAATCTGACAGATTTTGTCATTGTAATGTCCGACCGTGTGTACAGGGCATTAGAGCTGTCATAATGCAGATGGGTCAATTGAGTAGTTGGAGAAACCTTGAACCCAAGTGGTCCGAAAATATTAGAAATTGAATAAGCACAATTTTGTAGCATAAAGACTATCAGAGAGAGTTGGAAGGTTTTATTCCTGACCAGACAGCACAACCTATCACAACTTGAAAGTAGTAAAATAGGTGATGACTTGGTAAATCATAGTTAGTAGAGATATACTGGAAATGATTCAGTTTACCAGGATCCAAAGAAAACGGAGAGAACATTCTTATGGCCTTTGGATCAGCAGATCTTATTGCTGAGTCATCTGAGATGCTGGACAGCTCCCTGTCTGATCTGATCCCTGTCTGAACAATCATTGTCTTTTGTTTCTGGTGAACCTTGAACTCTTTGCTCCTCTTATAAACTTCTTGATTTAAGCCATGTCTCTGCACTTCCAGTTTGCCAGGTTATTGTGCTCTTTTTAGTTGATATCTTGCTCCTTTGTGTACCTGCAGCTATCCTTCTCTCCACTACCACTCGTTACCGACCTTTGGCTTGTTCCTTGACTAAGCGTCTGCTTGATCCCTACCTGCTATATCAGCTACTGGACCCCAGCTTGCTCACTAACTGTTGGGCGTGGTCCTAAAGGACCACGACCTTGTACTAACACATAGCAATACCCATCTCCACCATCAGGAGCTGTGGTGAATACTGGTTAGTGCTTAGACCCTGCACTTCGGGTGCCAGGGTGACCTTGTGTACTTATCCAGCTGGTCAGTAGGAGCCTCTCTACTGCTATAGCAACTGGTCTCCGAACCTGACCCCTGACCAGGACAGCCTCATATTCCATGCTCTAAGGACACATAGGATTATCATGAATAAGAATATGTCTGGAAATAAAAGGGGATAGAGCCCAACGTTTACCATAATTCCCTCCACGCTATAAGGGTGTCACGGAGTAATACATAGCCTTGTAAATTTCTGGGTAACTACATAATTTTGGTGTGTAATAAAGCTGATGAGAGAAAGCGATACACCATTTCTGATTCTAGAGCATACAGTGGGGATCGAAAGTTTGGGCACCCCAGGTAAAAATGTGTATTAATGTGCATAACGAAGCCAAGGAAAGATGGAAAAATCTCCAAATGGCATCAAATTACAGATTCGACATTCTTATAATATGTCAAAAAAAGTTAGATTTTATTTCCATCAAAATTACAGAAAACAAAAAAATGGCGTCTTCAAAAGTTTGGGCACCCTGCAGAATTTATAGCATGCACTGCCCCCTTTGCAAAGCTGAGACCTGCTAGTGTCATGGATTGTTCTCAATCATCGTCTGGGAAGACCAGGTGATGTCAATCTCAAAGGTTTTAAATGGCCAGACTCATCTGACCTTGCCCCAACAATCAGCCCCATGGGTTCTTCTAAGCAGTTGTCTAGAAAACTGAAACTGAAAATAATTAACGCTCACAAAGCTGGAGAAGGCTATAAGAAGATAGCAAAGCGTTTTCAAATGTCAATATCCTCTTCGGAATGTAATTAAGAAATGGCAGTCATCAGGAACAGTGGAAGTTAAAGCAAGATCTGGAAGACCAAGAAAAATATCAGACAGAACAGCTCGCAGGATTGTGAGAAAAGCAATTCAAAACCCACATTTGACTGCACGATCACTCCAGAAAGATCTGTCAGACACTGGAGTTGTGGTACACTATTCCACTATAAAGAGATACTTGTACAAATATGGTCTTCATGGAAGAGTCATCAGAAGAAAACCTCTTCTACGACCTCACCACAATCAGTGTTTGAACTTTGCAAATGAACATATAGACGAGCCTGAGGCATTTTGGAAACAAGTTCTGTGGACCGATGAGGTTAAAATAGAACTTTTTGGCCGGATGAGCAAAGGTATGTTTGGAGAAGAAAGGGCACAGAATTTAATGAAAAGAACTTCTGTCCAACTGTTAAGCATGGGGGTGGATCAATCATGCTTTGGGGTTGTATTGCAGCCAGTGGCACAGGGAACATTTCACGAGTAGAAGGAAAAATGGATTCAATAAAATTTCAGCAAATTTTGGATGGTAACTTGATGCCATCTGTGAAAAAGCTGAAGTTAAAGAGAGGATGTCTTCTACAAATGGATAATGATCCTAAACACACCTCAAAATCCACGGGGGATTACATCAAGAGGCGTAAACTGAAGGTTTTGCCATGGCCTTCACAATCTCCTGACATCAACATTATTGAAAATCTATGGATAGACCTTAAAAGGGCAGTGCGTGACAGACAGCCCAGAAGTCTCAAAGAACTGGAAGACTTTTGTAAGGAAGAATGGACAAAGGTACCTCAAACAAGAATTGAAAGACTCTTGGCTGGCTACAAAAAGCGTTTACAAGCTGTGATACTTGCCAAAGGGGGCAGTACAAGATAATAACTTTGCAGACGCCATTTTTTTGTTTTCTGTAATTTTGAAAGTGTAAATGATGGAAATAAAATCTAACTTTTTTTGACATATTATAAGAATGTCTAATCTGTAATTTGATGCCATTTGGAGATTTTTCCATCTTTCCTTGGCTTCGTTATGCACATTAATACACATTTTTACCTGGGGTGCCCAAACTTTCGATCCCCACTGTAGTTGGTATAACATGAGGCTTGCAGTGTCCAGGCCATTACATAAATCGAAATGGGCTCAGTCGTGTTCGGGATCCTAGTCCCATCCCACCTGCCTGATCCCGCCAAGAAGCCGACCCTGCACACCGCCAATCACAGGCAGCGAGACATTTCCTGGTCTGTGCATCTGCAGGCCGCTAAATGTCTCACTGTCTGTGATTAGCAGTACGTAAAAGGCAGGGAGGATTGCAAACTCATACCTCCCTTCACTCTTCGAGAGATATAGTTAAGATAAGACTTTACGTCGTTTTTTGTTATGCCACAGAAAGGAGAGCAAAGCTTTGCAAAGCTTTTGAACGTTGTATATCTTTGTGTTTAATTAAAATTGCAATAGCCTGAAGGGTATATAAGAGACAGATAAAGCTAACCATTTGGAATAGATGACATCTCGCAAATAGTAATAAGATATGTCCATCCATGCCTCTAACTCTCCCACTAGTTTTGTGGTCAATAGAGTATAATTCAAATATAAGGATGAGGGATCTTTACCAACTTGAATTCCCAGATACAGTATGTGATGTGCTGTTTAGCTATGGGGAAAGGTGAAGAGGACGTCCATAGAGTCAGGGAGAGCACTTTGCTTTTGCTAAAATGTATGCAAAGTCCTGAATATTGGAAAAAGGTTTTAAATATCTGCTTGTAGTACCTGCATATCCAGAGTTGGTCTGAGGTGAATACTAATACATTGTCTGCAAATAATGCCATAATGCTCTAGGAAGTTCCTTACATCCTATCTTAATCCCATGAAGCAGGGCAAGGGTATTCAGGAATCCAGATAAAGGTGCCAGTGCAAGGTTAAATAGGATCGGGAGAGTGGGCAATCCTCTCTAGATCCTTTTGTATAGATTAATAGTGTCTACAATATGACCCATAGCAACAAGGTTAGCTGTGGGTGACATGTACATTTTTCTAATAAATTGTGTTAAATGTCCAGAAAAGCCCAGTCTGTGGAGTACTAGGAAAAGCCATTTAAGGCTTGTCGAAGATTTTTTCAGCATCTAGTATGATAATAGCCAAATCTTCTACAGGGTGAGACTTAGCATGTTGAAGCACAGGCATTACCTTTCAGATGTTGTAAGATGCTGTCTTGCCTTTGACAAAACCCACCTGTACTGGGTAAATAAGGGATGGTAATATACCCACAAAGCGGTCAGCAATGATTTTAAATAAGATCTTCACATTAGCTTAGCCTAAAGCCCCATACACACGCTCGGATTATCCGAGGACCAGGTCCGTCGGATCATGTCCGTCATACTTTGTCCGATGTTGGTTTTGCGTACACACGGTCGGACAAAGTTGTCGGAAAATCCGATCATTCTGAACGTGGTGACGTTTGTTGCCTACGACGGGACTACGTAGAGGCTAGTAGCCAATAGCTTTGGTCTTGTAATGTGATCTGAGCATGCGTAGCACTTTGTTCGTCGGACAACGGTACACACGATCGGATTTGGTGTGATCGGACCGTGTTGTCGGCAAATCTATCCAGCAGGAGATAGGACTTTGTCCGTCGGACAATCCGACGTACACTGTCCGATGGTGCATACACACGGTCTGATTTTTCAACAACATTGTCCGATCGGACAGAATCCATGCAAAAATCCGACCGTGTGTATGGGGCTTTACGGTTTCCAGCCTGATTGCTATTTTATGGTACTGTAAGTCAGCATAGGAATGTTTAATGCTCTGCTTACATATCAAACTGGTGTTAATTTTGGCAGCAAATTTTGATTTAGTTTTAGTCTTAGGACTAAAATGGCATTTTAGTTTTAGTCCCATTTTACTCTTCTGCAATTGTTTTAGTCGTATTTAGTTGACTCAATCTCCAGTACATTTTAGTCGACTAAAATCGAATGTGTTTAGTTAAATAATGTATTATTTAAGTATTTCTCTAGAATTTCAAAATGCATTTTACAGTCCTGGAGTAAAAAAAATTGAATATGTTAATATTTATGGTATTAAGGTTTGAACAAACTCTCAGATTCATATTTAGCCACTCTGGACAGTATGAGGAGGCCTATAATGCTGCATCGTGCTCTGGGCGGTGGGCTGAGGAGGCCTGTAATGCTCAATAGTGCTCTGGACAGTGGTATGAGGAGGCCTGTAATACTGCAAAGTGCTCTGGGCGGTGGTGTAAGGAGGCCTGTAATGCTGCATAGTGGTCAGGACGGTGGTCAAAAGAGGCCTGTAATGCTACAGAGTGTTCTGGGCAGTGCTCATAGGAGGCCTGTAATGCTGCACAGTGCTGAAAGGTGGTCTGATGGATGGCCTGTAATCCACAGTGCCCTAGATGCCACTGCCAGTGGTCAGAGGAGGCCTGTAATGCCTGTGCTCACACAGTGCTCAGTCTGGATGGATGGTCATCTGAGGGGAGGCCTCAGGCCTGCTGTGCTGTAATTGGAATACACAACGGTGCACACTCAGCCTGCTCTGGGCGCCTGGCGGCACAGTCGTCGCGTGAGTTGGGACTCAGGCTGGCCTGTAATGCACAGTGCTGCTCTCTCACACTTGGGTCTCTGGCAGTCGTCTTGTCACAATGTGGTTGCTTGCTGGGAATGGATTGCAGAAGCTAGCGGAGCTCTGTGAAAAAATACAAGTTGGTTCACTAGGGTAAACGTCCCTGACTCACATTTTCATTCTTTAACGAAAACAGATTTGATTTTCGTGATAGTTTTCGTCAGTGGATGAAAATGTGCTGTACTTTTTGTTTCATTTTCGTCACTGTAAAAATTCTGCTGACAAAATCTGACGAAAACATTTTTCTTGACTAAATTAGCACTGGCTAGATGAAGATTTTTGCTAGCTGCCTTATCTCTTAATGAGTCCTACTTATAGGAGGCCACATAGGAGATGATGCTACCTCTAAAGAAATCCTTACCCGCTTCGCAAAAGGGATTAGAATTATCTTTATGGGCCTCATTAAACCATAATCATTCATGCCATGCATTAAACATTGTGTGCTGAAAGTCCTCAATAATCGCCAAATAAGAGGGGAATCCCCAAAGCCTGCCATTACCCTGGGGTTTTAAATTATCTAAGGTGACTGATACTGGACCGTGGATAGTCACAACTAACGCATGAATGTTTTGCTCTCTCGTGTAAGATAATAGGAATATAGGGATCTGGTGCAGAAAAGCTAGTCTAATTTCACAAAAGAGCCATGGGGGAGTGGTACATTAAATATTTTTCTGTCAGATGGGTTAGTCGTCAGAGATCCACCAGGTTAAGAGCAGAGATCATATGGGAGAGCAGAGTTTCTGAAGAGGATTGTGCTATATTTCTACTTCTTCTAAAAGTTCTATCCTCGCTATGGTTTATAACCGTATTAAAATTGAGGAGACCAGAGTAGCCAATCAAAGGTTTCCTAGAAAAAAAGATCAGTCAGATGAATTTGGGGCATAGATATTGGTGATTCTCAGATCTCTAGATGCAATATGAAAATGTATGGTAACTAAGCTCATAGGAAGGATTTCTGTGTTGTAATATAAGCACCGCCTTGTGGCCTATCGCCTGGGAACCCATCATTTCTCCAACCAAAGATTTTTTTGTGCATCTGAAGTAATCTCCAGCGAGATGATATCCCTGCAATATGCAATATCTGTTTTTAAATGTTTAGTTGAGATGATTGACAATCACCGGTCTGTGTAAACCCCTGCTTTGTGTTTGCACGTTCAAGTGATGAGTCCATTTGACTGTACAAGTAGAGGAGGGATGTCTAAGTGATGCGGGGATGCTTTGATCAGTGAATTTTAAAGGGTTCTGGTAGACCAATTATGCAAAGATTATTTCATCTAGGATGATTTTCAAGGTCCTCCACTTCATCTAACAGAGCTTGTCATAACTTTAAATGCTACTGTAAGGCTGCATTGGCCGTATTCAATTCTTCCAGTGATAAGACCCGCAGCTCAGCCTCTATGAGATGTTGTGACTGATCCCTAACATCTTTAGCTGTTCAATGCCTGTAGTCACTGCCTTATCCAATGCTGTTGTAATGATGGGAATTCCAGTGTATTGTGCAGCAGGTCGCCTGTTGTTAGAAGGTGCATGCCCAGTGTTAGATGCTGATTGCAGCAGGATTCTGTGGAAGCTGTGGTTAACCCCTACCAGTTCATGTGGTGCCTGAACCAGAAGTTATGTTTACTTATTAAAATACTTTGTTTGAAACCTTTTTTAACATATTGCTAACACTTTTTTTTCCAATTTATTGTTTATGGCATGGTACCCATGCACCCAGCAACAAACAAGGTCATATATCTGTTATACGTATGGAAGGGAAAAGACCCTGCATCATGCCTAAATGGTAAAGCTGGCCTCCCTGCTAAATGTGGATATAAAATTATAAATAATCTAAAACTACTTCTGCCTGTCTGGATTCATTCAGATGAGGCTGGTATACAAGGATGAGAGGCCAGTGATAACTCTTCGAGTGTATTCTTGGTCCATTACACTGTCACCTTTAAACCCCCAATGCTGCTTATGCCCACAGTTACTGAGAAAGCATTCAGCTTGAATCCTAAGCTCATAATGTGAATCTCTGCCTGAGAATCATCTTCAACTGCAAAAGTTTGCACTCAGGGCTGTCTTCCAGAATCCTTTCAGTTAAAAAACAACACTAGACACGGCTGCTCTCTCTCTGCAATATTGTTTATACTAATAATAGAAGCCTTATTACCCTTTTTTCTGCCAGGCCCTGTGCTCCATTTTTACACTCAGGTGGCCAGGCCATTATTGCAATTTTTCTATTGCTTTTTTATTTTTCCCTTACAGCTTAACAGTTAAAGACCCCCCCCCCCCCCCCCCCCCCCCCCAAACCATATATATTCTGAAAGCACATGACCAGTAGAATACAAATATTGTGCTACTGATTTTTAGGACACAGTGATATTTGCACAAATGTTTATCAAAACAATATTTTCGGGAAAAAAATACACTAAAATCATTATTAAAACACAGTACATTTTAAAGAATTCCTACTAAATATAAAAGCTTAACCTGTATTGAGTTCATAAATAACAAATATTTGTAATTTTTAAATTACACCTTTTTGCAAAATGGTGAAAACTGAAGTACGCAAAAATGTAAATAACCACATTTCTCAAAAAATCGGAAGGTTTTCATTGTTCCCTTACAGCTTTCAGAGTTTGTTAAAGACCCACCAAACGATATTTTCTGAAAGCATAGAACCGGTATATTAAAAAGAAGGTGCTACTGATTTTTAAGGCCCCACGATATTTGTGCAAATGTTTAAAAATCAAACAATATATTTCACTAAAAATTCTATAGAATAATTTTTAGTAGATATAAACACAGCAAATTTTACAAAATTCCAGCTAAATTCTCACTAAATATAGAATCATAAACTGTATTGAGTTAATAAATAACAGATATTTGACCACTTCAGCCCCAGACAAATTGGCAGCCAAAGGACCAGGCCTCTTTTTGCGATTCGGCACTGCGTCGCTTTAACTGACAATTGCGCGGTCGTGCGACGTGGCTCCCAAACAAAATTGGCGTCCTTTTTTTCCTACAAATAGAGCTTTCTTTTGGTGGTATTTGATCGCCCCTGCGGTTTTTATTTTTTGCGCTATAAACAAAAATAGAGCGACAATTTTGAAAACAATGCAATATTTTTTGCTTTTTGCTATAATAAATATCCCCAAAAAATATATAAAAAAACATTTTTTTTCCTCAGTTTAGGCCGATACGTATTCTTCTACATATTTTTGGTAAAAAAAAATTTGCGATTTTTGATTAGTTTGCGCAAAAGTTATAGCGTTTACAAAATAGGGGATAGTTTTATAGCATTTTTATTAATATTTTTTTTTTTTTACTAGTAATGGCGGCGATCAGCTATTTTTATTGTGACTGCGACATTATGGCGGACACGTCGGACATTTTTGACACATTTTTGGAACTATTGTCATTTATACAGCAATCAATACTATTTAAATGCATTGATACCTGTATAAATGACAGTTGTAGTGAAAGAGTTAACCACTAGGGGGAGGGGAGGGGTTATGGGCTGTGACGTGTGTGTATTTTTTTACATTAGGGGGCGGGGCTGACGTCTGACGTCATTGATCGGCTTTCCCGATGACCAGGAACAGCCGATCAATGATAGGCAGAGTAGGAAGCGTGGAGAGAGGTTTGTTTACACAGACCTCTCCCCGTTCTTAAGCTCTGACCCAATCGCGGGACACCAGCGGCGATCGGGTCCGCTGGTCCCCCGGCCGGGGTCATGGAGCTCCCGATCGGGTCGCAAGCGCGACCCACGGGCAGGCAATTAAAGGGCCACGTACAGGTACGTGATTTTGCCTGCCCGTGCCATTCTGCCGCAGTATATCTGCGTGAGGCGGTCGGGAATCGGTTAAATTGTACCTTTTGAATAAATGGTGAAAATTGGACGTACGCAAAAATTTCTTTAAAAATACGGAGGTTTTCCTCCCAAACCATACATTTTCTGAAAGCACATGGCCAGTAATATAAAAAAAAAGGTGCTACTGATTTTTTAGGTGCCGCGATATTTGCGTAAATGTTTATCAAAACAATATTTTCGCAAAAAATATACTAAAATCATTAATAGTGGATTTATACATGGCAAAATGTACAGAATTCCTGCTAAATTCCTAGTAAATATAAAAGTTAAAACTGTATTGAGATAATAAATAACAAATATTTGTACATTTTAAGTTGCACCTTTTTGTGAAATGGTGAAAACTGAAGGTACGCAAAACTGTAAATAAAAACAATTGTTTTTCACTTACAGCTTTCAGAATTTGAAAAGACCCCTCAAACTAGACATTTTCTGAAAGCACATGACCTGTAGAAAAAAAAAGTGCTACTGATCTTTTGGGCCTCGCAATAATTGCGCAAATGTTCATCATATCACTATTTTCACTAAATATACACTAAAATCATTAATTGTGTACATAAACACAACATAACTTACAAAATTCCTGCTAAATTACTACTAAAGCATCGTTCACATGTGGCATACTAAAGTGTACACCCATGGAGGGCCATGTTTACCTGCACAGGTGTAACATGCATCCTCGTAAAGGCAGTCCCATTATGTCAATTGGGATGCAATGGCTGCACAGGCATAGCTGCTGTTACCAATTGCACATTCGTGTGGGTACATGACCCCGTACGCAGACAGTGTGAGCTCGGGGACATACATGCGGACCTACATGGATGTAAAATTGGGAGAAATGGCTCTGTTCGTGCAGTTGCTACATCCCAAATTACATCAATGCTACTGCCTGCACAGAGATGCACGGAACACCTGTGCATCCCTGTAAAGGTACGCTGTGTATGCCCTGTGTGAACAAGGCCTTAGGCCCCTTTCACACAAGCAGACCGATCGGGTCTGCCTGTCCATTTTTCAGGCGGGCCCAATCGGATCACCCATTGATCTCTATGGAGAGGCTGATGTAAATGGACATGTGTCCACTTACACCTGCCTGCATCTGATCCAGTCCAGTCCGCTTAAAACAGACGGATGGGGATTCTATTCCCCATTCATCTAGCAGATCGGATCTGATGGAAATAGACAGGGGGTCATTTTCCATCCAACCGCCCCATAGAGAACAGCGGGCTGTGTCCGCTCTGCATTAGCGGAGAGGACACGGGCCTGTCATCCTCCTGCTCAGCAGGATCAGCAGACAGATTTTTCAAGCCAATTAGAGCCTCAGGCTCTAATGATGTGGCTTGAAAAAAAAAATCATACAAATGCAGTGAATGCATCCTTGTTGAGCCTTTTGATGGGGCTCATTTTTCCCTTGTCAGCCTGAATCTACTTCGGGCTATATTGTGTGGATCTGTATGTCTCTTCCTCATCTGGATGCTCAAATGCTGTAAATATATTTTCTCATCATATATATCTGCAAGATGATGCTACAATCTTTTTTGGGCATTATCCTTATATTGATTTAAGGAGCGATTTCATTCTTTCTGGTGCCCACCCTGTAACCCTTATTGTTGGATTTGATGCTCCCCTCTCTGCTCCTTTTACCCAAACAAACAGGATTCCAATTAATCTATTTATCACATGCATGATAGCCAATACAGGCGGTTCCCAGGTTACAAACAAGATAGGGTCTGTAGATTTGTTCTTAAGTCAAATTTGTTTGTAAGTTGGAATAGGTGCATTTTTTAAGTGTAGCTCCAGCCAAAAAAATATATTTACGTTTTTTGGATCGCATAGGGAAGGGTTAACACCCCTGTAACATTTATGTTGCTGTCTGTGCCCCTGTTCAGAAGATTCCACTTAACTTTCTGTCCCTATGAATTCAATTTTTAAAAATTTGGGTTGTTGTGGAAACAAGGATAGGTGATAAAGCTTCAGTGGAGACAAATATTTCCCATGATAATGCTTACAGGAGTGAATTTACCCTCCTAGGGGTAGTTTCCCCTCACTTCCTGTTGTCTCCCTCCGTTTGTAAGTCGGATATTTGTAACCCGGGGACCGCCTATATATGCCTTACAGCTCCTGAAGAAGAAATTAGTGAAACATGTGGAGCAACAGGCATTTATATAGCTTCATGTCTACAGGCCGATACATACCTACACAGGGGGGCACAGCCGTGTACAGAGGCCGATACCTACCTACACGGGGGGAAGCCATGTACACAGACCTCTACCTACCTTCACAGGAGGGCACAGCCATGTATGCAGGCTTATACCTACCTACACAGGGGGGCACACCCATGTACGCAGGCCTATACCTACCTACACAGGGGGGCACAGCCATGTACGCAGGCCTATACCTACCTACACAGGAGGGCACAGCCGTGTACAGATGCCGATACCTACCTACACAGGGGGGCACACTCTTGTACGCAGCCCAGCCATGTACAGTCAGGTCCATAAATATTGGGACATCAACACAATTCTAATATTTTTGGCTCTATACACCACCACAATGGATTTGAAATGAAATTAACAAGATGTGCTTTAACTGCAGACTTTCAGCTTTAATTTGAGGGTATTTACATCCAAATCAGGTGAACGGTGTAGGAATTACAACCGTTTGTATATGTGCATCCCACTTTTTAAGAGACCAAAAGTAATGGGACAATTGGCTGCTCAGCTGTTCCATGGCCCTCATTATCCCATTTACAAGGAGCAGATAAAAGGTTCAGAGTTAATTTCAAGTGTGCTATTTGCATTTGGAATCTTTTGCTGTCAACTCTCAATATGAGATCCAAAGAGCTGTCACTATCAGTGAAGCAAGCCATCATTAGGCTGAAAAAACAAAACAAACCCATCAGAGAGATAGCAAAAACATTAGGTGTGGCCAAATCAACTGTTTGGAACATCCTTAAAAACAAAAAACGCATCGGTGAGCTCAGCAATACCAAAAGACCCGGAAGACCACGGAAAACAACTGTGGTGGATTACCGAAGAGTTCTTTCCCTGGTGAAGAAAACACCCTTCACAACAGTTGGCCAGATCAAGAACACTCTCCAGTATGTAGGTGTATGTGTGTCAAAGTCAACAATCAAGAGAAGACTTCACCAGAGTGAATACAGAGGGTTCACCACAAGATGTAAACCATTGGTGAGCCTCAAAAACAGGAAGGCCAGATTAGAGTTTGCCATACAACATCTAAAAAAGCCTTCACGGTTCTGGAACAACATCCTATGGACAGATGAGACCAAGATCAACTTGTACCAGAGTGATGGGAAGAGAAGAGTATGGAGAAGGAAAGGAACTGCTCATGATCAAAAGCCTACCACCTCATCAGTGAAGCATGGTGGTGGTAGTGTCATGGCGTGGGCATGTATGGCGGCCAATGGACCTGGTTCTCTTGTATTTATTGATGATGCGACTACTAACAAAAGCAGCAGGATGAATTCTGAAGTGTTTCAGGCAATATTATCTGCTCATATTCAGCAAAATGCTTCAGAACTCATTGGACGGCGCTTCACAGTGCAGAAGGACAAAGACCCGAAGCATACTGCGAAAGCAACCAAAGAGTTTTTATTTAGCGTACATCACAGACACAGAGCCTCAGTATTTACTGATGGGTAATAGGGCACCATCAGGTGATGGACATTGGCACCCCTAGACAGGAAGTTTAGCCCCCTAGATAACCCCTCCCCTACCTCAGTTTTTGGTCACGAGTATAGATGTGCTGTGCTGAGCTCCACTGGAATATTCCTTACTGGGGCAAGCCATGCAACCGGATCCATTTAAAGTGCTTTTTCTAGTCTGAAGAAATGAGGTTCTGCCTGTAATGTTTCTCTTTTTAGAGTGCTGGACCCTGGTATCCAGTATTAGTTTTTTTCAGCCATATCCCTGGCAGGGTGCTTTACAGGCCCAGAGCTAGGATCCCCCTTTTAAAAGGAGGCCCTAGTCCCTGAAGGTTTCTCAAACGGAGCCCACCGTGAGAAGTGAAGATTGGGTCTGTTACCACAGAAACCTGCAGCTGGATAAGGTAAGGGAGATTCCTAAGGAATTTTTCTAGTTTCTTTATGTTTTTTTCTCCTTTAAGTAATGTTGCTATGCCTAAAGGTCGCCACCGGGGCTGTCAAGAGCACGTACCTTTCCATTCTTGTCTATCTCGTCTGTGTTCATGCTGCACGCTCCTTTAAAGCCCAGGCTTCAGGTAGGATGTGGGATGGGGGGGTTTTCTCTCCCAGAGGATGTCTCCCCATGGCCCCTTTTTTAAACTAGGGCCATGGGGCAGTCAGCGGTACCCGCTCCACTGCCGCCATTATGGTGGATTTTCATCCACCTACCCTCCGCTCTCCTCTGCCCCAGCCTCCCCTCCACAGCGATCTGATCAGGATCGGAACCCTCGGCTCGTGTGGGTAGCAGGGCTTGTTTAAAAAAGGACAAGGGGAGGGGTGGTATGGGTGCTTGCAAAGAGGGGGCAAATCGTTAGTGCGGCGTCTGGAGTGGATTGGCGCCCACAACGAGGGCTAATTGAGCCTATAAGATGTACTCTTTTTCAGGTGCACAGCTCAAGGAGGGACACAGAGCAGATGGAGGGCATGTGAGTGTGACTGACACAAGTATCCCCAGGCAGCATTTACTTAGCACCAGACTGGGCTTTTTATAGCAGCGGTAGTTGCTGTAATATTTGCTCAGCAGTACATGCATTTCTGGTTGTACCTCAGCATTTGTACTTGGCACTATGGGCAGAAGAGGTACAGTTACCCCGAGAAATAGAGGCTCAAGGGGATCTCCCTCAGGCTCTGAGGACCCCCCCCCCTCCCTCTGCAGCACCATCTCCTCCTGAAGAACCTAGAGAGGCTGGTCAGGATGAGCCGTCGGGGTCAGGGGCTACATCTGCTGCTAGCAATTCAGCCCCTGTATTCATCACTCAGGAGGTTTTTTCCTCAACCATAAATGGATTAGAGGAAAGATTAATGGCCGTGATTACATCTTCACTAGGGGAAAAAAAGCGCATTAGATCCCCTTCTACCCAGGACCCCCAAACAGAGGAACTCTGGGAAAGGGGAGATGATTCCCCCTCTGGAGATAGGGATGGGGATGACTCCTCTTCCAGGGAATCAAGTGAGGAAGGTCCCTCTTCAGGCTTCACAGGTTGAGAAATTGCTGGTGCAATCTCTTACTGAAAGGGTTCGCTCCACTTTTAAGTTACCCGTATCTGAGCCGCTTAAAAAACCCACATCTAGTTTGGGTTCACTTAAGCCTCCTCAAGCTGCACATGCTTTTCCTGTTAATTTCCTGCTGGAAAAGCTTATTTATTCTGAGTGGGATCACCCAGATAAACATTTTTTCCCTCCTAAAAAGTTTTCAACATTTTATCCTATGGAGGAAAAATTCACAAAGATGTGGGGTATACCGGCAATTGACGCCGCTATCTCCTCTGTGAACAAAAATTTGACTTGTCCGATTGACAACGCTCAAATGCTTAGGGATTCATCTGACAAAAAGATTTGTCTTCCTGTTAAAAAATGTTTTTGCCTTGGCAGGTTCAGTAGCTCAACCTGCAGTGGCGGCACTTTGGGGTGTGCCAATCCTTAAGAGAGCACTTGAAATAAGTGCTCAAGGTCTTCCCTGAGCAGCAGGCCCAAGAATTAGCCCAGCTGCCAGCAGTCTTATGTTTTGCGAATTCTATCCTTCAGTCCTCTCGTTTTACGCTTGGACTGGTTCATATGCGTAGAATCTTGTGGCTGAAAAATTGGTCAGCCTTAACTCCATGCAAAAAGCTCCTGGGGGGGGGGGTTTCCCTTTTCAAATGCAGGAGGTAAAACTCAGAGTCAACCCCAAGGACAAAAGAAATCCTGGGGAAGGAAATCTACAAGACTAAATGCTAAAACCTCTTTATGAAGGGGCGCCCCCCTCGTTTGAGTGGGGGGAAGACTGCTACAGTTCTCAAGGGTCTGGCAGGAGGAATTTCAGGACAGATGGGTGATCTCCACAATAACTCTAGGTTACAAACTAGAGTTCATAGAATTCCTGTCTCCTCATTTCCCCAGATCAAATGTCCCCAAAGACCCAGAAAAAAAGAAGGCTCTCTTCCAAGCATTGAATCAGCTTCTGTTGCAAAAAGTAATCATGACAGTTCCCATGCAAGAGCAGGGGTTGGGCTTTTATTCAAACCTATTTGCCAAAGCCAAATAAAGATGTCAGACCCATCCTGGATCTAAACCGGTTCCTAAAGATTCAATCTTTTCGCATGGAATCAATCCGATCAGTAGTTTCCATCCTACAAGGAGGAGAACTTCTGGCATCAATAGACATCAAAGATGCTTACCTGCATGTACCTATTTTCCCCGCTCATCAGAAATATCTGCGTTTCTAAGTGAGAAAGCATCATTTCCAGTTTATAGCTTTGCCTTTCGGTCTAGCTACTGCACCTCGGGTGTTCACAAAGGTCCTGGATCCTCCTCTGGCCAGATTAAGGGCCCAAGATATAACGCTTGTAGTGTACCTGGAGGACCTACTCTTAATAGACCGGCCGGTAGCCCGTTTAGACCAAGGCTTGGTCACCACAGTCAATTACCTGGAATATCTAGGTTGGGTTCTCAACCTAGAAAAATCTTCTTTAAAACCAGTAAGAAGACTAAAGTACTTGGGTCTAATCATAGATACAACCCAAAAAGGGTGTTTTTACCCCAGGCGAAAATCAGTGCAATAAGGGTGCTGGTTCAGCTAGTCAGGGCAAAGAAGAGTCGTTCTATTCGCCTTTGTATGAGATTGTTGGGAAAGATGGTGGCTTCGTTCCAAGCGATTCCCTATGCCCAGTTTCACTCAAGGCTGTTGCAAAACCGTATCCTTTCTGCCTGGAACAAGAAGGTCCAGGCACTAGATTTTCCAATGTGCTTGTCTCCAATAGTGCGCCAAAGTCTCATTTGGTGGTTGGTACCCAATAATCGCGGAAAGGGAAATCCTTTCTACCAGTCACCTGGAAGGTGGTAACAACAGATGCCAGCCTTTCTGGTCGGGGAGCCGTTCTGGAAGAGGCGACTGTCCAAGGCAAATGGTCCAGGATTAAGAAGACCTTACCCATCAATATTCTGGAGATTCGTGCGGCGTACCTGGCCCTAAAAAACCTGGACATTCAGGTTGCAGGGTTGCCCTGTCAGGGTCCAATCCGACAATGCCACAGCAGTGGCTTACATCAATCACCAAGGGGGCACTAGGAGTCGTGCAGCCCAGAAAGAGGTGAACCAGATCCTAATCTGGGCAGAAAAGCATGTGCCGTGTATATCAGCAATCTTCATTCCAGGGGTAGAGAACTGGTAGGCGGATTACTTGAGTCGTCAGCAGTTGTTCCCAGGGGAATGGTCTCTTCACCCCGACATCTTCTTGACCATATGTCAAAGATGGGGGATCCCGGATGTAGATCTGTTTGCATCCAGGTTCAACAACAAGGTCGACAAATTTGTGTCAAGCACATGGGATCCACTTGCTTGCGGGACAGATGCGTTGGTGACTTCATGGCATCAGTTCTCGCTGATTTATGCATTCCCTCCTATTCTGCTACTTCCACGACTTCTTTGCAGGTTCAAGCAGGAAAAGAAGTCGGTGCTTCTATTGGCCCAGAAGATCTTGGTATGCAGAAATAGTAAGTGGACCAGTGTTCCATCCTACCTTACAAACGCTAAATTTAACGGTTTGGCTATTGAAACCCACATTCTGAAGAGTCGTAGGCTTTCAGGCCCAGTAACTTCTACCTTGATTAATGCAAGGAAGCCAGCTTACAGAGTCATTTATTATAGAATCTGGAAGGCTTATGTCTCCTGGTGTGAATCCAATGGTTGGCATCCCAGAAAGTATGTCATAGGGAGAATCCTTGCCTTTCTGCAAATAGGTTTAGAGATGAAGTTGGCCTTGAGTACTATCAGGGTTTCAACGCCCGCTTGCTTCACATTCTTTGGTTCAAAGCTTTATACAGGGGGTATCTTGGCTTAATCCACCGGTTAGAGCCCCCCTGAACTCTTGGGGCTTGAATTTAGTTCTGTCGGCTTTACAGAAACAGCCTTTTGAGTCGATACAACGTATTCCTTTGGTCTTTTTAACAAGGAAGCTAGTTTTTCTGGTAGCTATTTCTTCTGCAAGAAGGGTATCAGAATTGGCGGCTTCTTCTTGTAAAGAGCCATATTTAATTGTTCTCAAGGATAAAGTAGTATTACGTCCTCATCCTAATTTTCTTCCAAAGGTAGTTTCAAGTTTTCACCTAAACCAGGATATTGTTCTGCCTTCATTATTTCCACATGCCTGTTCTAAGGAAGAAAAGTCACTACATTCTCTGGATGTATTGAGAGCATACGTGGAGGCGACCACTCAGGTTCGCAAAATGGATGTTTTGTTTGTTTTGCCTGAAGGTCCTAAAATAGGCCAGGCAGCGTCGAAATCCACCATTTCTAAATGGATTCGGCAGGTACTTTGTCAAGCTTATGGTTTAAAAGGGAAAGTTCCACCTTTTCAAATCAAAGCGCACTCCACCAGGGCTGTTAGTGCTTCATGGGCAGTGCATCACCAGGCCTCCATGGCTCAGATCTGTAAGGCTGCAACTTGGTCTTCAGTCCATACATTCACCAGATTTTATCAAGTGGATGTGAAAAGGCATGAGGATATCGCCTTTGGGTGCAGTGTAGTGCAGGCTGTGGTACAGGGTCCTCAGGTCTGATTGCTCCTCACTTTTGTTTGTGTCATTGCTCTGGGACATCCCATCAGTAAATACTGAGGCTCTGTTTCCTGTGATGTATGATAAAGAAAATAGGATTTTTATAACAGCTTACCTGTAAAATGCTTTTCTTGGAGTACATCACAGGACACAGTGCTCCCGCACCTCTTTTTTGGGGATATGTATTACTCACGTATTGCTTTGCTACAAAACTGAGGTGAGGGGAGGGGTTATATAGGGGGCTAAACTTCCTGTCTAGGGGTGCCAGTGTCCCTCACCTAATGGTGCCATAGAACCCATCAGCAAATACTGAGGCTCTGTGTCATGTGATGTACTCCAAGAAACGTAGTTTACAGGTAAGCTGTTATAAAAATCCTATTTTTAAGGGAAAGAAGTGCAATGTTATGCAATGGCCAAGTCAATCACCTGACCTGAATCCGATTGAGCATGCATTTCACTTGATGAAGACAAAACTGAATTGGAAATGCCCCAAGAACAAGCAGGAACTGAAGACAGTTGCAGTGGAGGCCTGGCAGAACATCACCAGGGATGAAAACCAGTGTCTGGTGATGTCTATGCATTGCAGACTTCAGGCTGTAATTGACTGCAAAGGATTTGCAACCAAGTATTAAAAAGTGAAAGTTTGATGGATGATTGTTAATCTGTCCCATTACTTTTGGTAGACACATATACACACTGTTGTAATTCCTACACCGCTCACCTGATTTGGATGTAAATACCCTCAAATTAAAGCTGAAAGTCTGCAGTCTTGTTAATTTAATTTCAAATACATTGTGGTGTTGTATAGAGCCAAAAAGATTAGAATTGTGTCGATGTCCCAATATTTATAGACCTGACTGTATGCACGCCTATACCTACCTACACAGGGGGGCACAGCCATGTATGCACGCCTATACCTACCTACACAGGGAGGCACAGCCATGTACTCAGGCCTAAACCTACCTACACAGGGGGGCCCAGCCAAGTACACAGACCAATAACTACCTACAGAGGGGGGCACACCCATGTAAACAGGCCAATGATACCACTGTACGGCATGTAATGGCACTGTATGGCATGTGATCCTGTAATACGCTATTCACAATGAAGGGAACATTATTGCCATAGGGGTACTAGGTAATACACCAATTATGGGGGAGCAAAGCTCTGTCCATGTCTGAGGAGTTCTGGGCTTCAGTATGAAAATACAAGTAGATGTAAATGGAAAGTTTTATTGTCTCATATGAAAATCCCGAAAATCAATAAAAGGATTCATTCACAATGTTAGCTCTGATTTTATTTCATTTTACTATACCAGTAATGCATGAAATGCCTGTGTGCTGTCAAATCCATATGTGTATTCTGCTTTAAAAATATATAGTTTTCACTCTGGTAGATAGTAATATGTAGAGGACATTTACATACACAGCACCATCAGTAACTTCTCCCATCTTAGTCACTGAAGTGCTCTTATCTCTGCCAATTCTTCTGACCATCAGAACAGGCTGCAGAGGAGGAAGGAGGGGGGAGCAGCTACGCTCTGTGAAGTCTCGGGAGAGAGTAGAGAGCCGACATCAATCAAGCAAAATGACAGGAAAGTGGGTGGATCCAGACTCCAGAGCCAGACCATTGTTGGTATGACGCTGTATGAAAGTCTGTAGACCCTCCCACAAGTATTTAGCTTAATTTCAACAGAATGGGGGCATGTCTGAGAGGGCTGGAAAGATTTTTAGATATCAGCAGCTCACATAGAATAAAGTGTAAGCAAAAAAAAAGGAAACCCGTACTTCTCTTTTATGCCAACCCTTCTGTTTTCTTAAAGCATTACCAAAGGCAATTTTTTTCATTATAAAAATAACAAACACATTATACTTGCCTGCTTTGTTCAATGGTATTGCACAGAGCAGCCCCGAACCACCTGTTCTGGGGTCCCCTGATGCCCCTGTTTGCTGCTCCTTTTCAGTGTCTGCCCCCATAGGGCAGACATGTGGGCACGCTCCCAAGCCAGGCAGTGTGTGTCTATAGACAGACATATTCCATCTCAGCCCTGTCCCCTCACTGGATTTGATTGACAGCAGCAGGAGCCAATGGCTTCTTAATGTCCAATGAGTAGAGAGCAGCGCTGCTGCTTTCGGGCACAGTGCTGGATTTAGATCGGACTTAGGTAAGTATTTAGGGGGGCTGGGGGGAGCTAATCATGGAAAGTTTTTACCTCACGGCAGAGAATGCATTAAGGTAAAAAAAAAAAATGCTGCCTTTAGAACCACTTTAAACTGTGACTGGGAATTCTACCCTTTGAGGATTCAGATAGCAATAAAAAAACCTGAAAGATGTTTTAACGCTTCCCCCATACAACTAAAAAATATTTTAATTGTATGTACCCCTCTTACTTCCTGCCTCAGTAACCACCATCATTATCACCATCTTCCCCAGTGAGATGGACAACAGTAAAAACATGTACCCACACCATCCAAAACAGTTTGGCAGAGTTTCTCTTTAATTAGAATAGATCACAGCTGTTGCCCTGGTACAAAATAGAGATGTTAAACATACAATAAATTCTTCTAATGAGTTAATCTTGTTACTTTAGTCATTTATTTTTCCCATCTAAATGGCACAAAAAGCCATGGTGAATATTTGGCTACATGTGGACATAAGACTAAGTGCTCATCAGACTTGTGGACAACTCTCACATGCAGGATTTCATTTGGAGGATCATCCTGGAATTAACACTCTTAAATGTTTATAAAATGGTTGTAATTAAGCTTCATAATATTGATACTGTATAACATGAATACTTATGTAACATTAATTTATGTCAGTATTCCCATGTGTAAAAGTCCTATGACATACTGCAGTGGTTCTCAACCTCAGTCCTCAATTACCCCAAACGAGCCATGTTTTCAGGTTTTCCTTTACTTTGCACGGCTGCTTTAAATCAATATCAATGACATGGTATTTATAGGAGCTATTTTATCTAAGGGAAGTTCCCAAAACATGGCCCGTTGGGGATACTTAAGGACTGAGGTTGAGAACCACTGATGACATACTGTACAGTCTAGTTGTTTTATTTTCTGTTATTTTTAGCATTAAGTTAGAATATTAGCTTATGTAATGGCTCACCTTTAGATTGCTTTTTTGATCCTACTGATATAATTGTGTTTGTGTCTTATTTGCAGTGTTCTATGCCATCATGTGTCACTGCTTTCCATGTTACTTGCGCCTTTGATCACAACCTGGAAATGCACACTACCTTGGTGGAAAATGATGAGGTAAAATTTAAATCCTTCTGTCTTGAGCACAGCAGTGGAGCCACCAAACCAGAGAATCAGTGCAGCCAAAGACCTTCATCTGTCTCTCAAGCAGATACTGACCAAACCAAGCTGGACCTAGAAAAGGTAACTTTGAGGAAACAAAAGCTACAGCAGCTGGAGGAGGATTTTTACGAACTTGTTAAGCCAGATGAGGTGGCAGAAAATCTTAATGTGAACAAGAATGCGATTGACTTTATTTATCAGTACTGGAAACTGAAGAGAAAGGCAAACTTTAACAAGCCTCTTCTAACTCCCAAAACAGATGAAGTGGATGATTTGGCTCAGCAAGAGCAAGATATATTATACCGAAGGCTAAAGCTCTTCACACACTTAAGGCAGGATTTGGAAAGGGTAAGTCTAACACTACACATTAGATGTGCTTATGTGCTGGTTTTTGCAGATGATGCAACCAGTTATAAAAGCACTACGAACAACTGTGATTGATAAATAATATGTATTATGTACCTTTTTTGAACATGTTAGCAAATCTCTGTGATCATTACCTATCTCCAAACAAGGGAATGGGCCCTGTATTGTGAATCCATTCAGAGGCATCAGACCTCAGTAGTGCATAGGCTGATAGGTTTCACTGTGCATCATATTTTATTTGAGATCTGCTGTTTAAACAGTCTGATTTGTAAAGATTGCCTTTAATAAATAAAAAGATGCTTATTTTGCTACTATATTTAGGACACAAGGAAACAAAGTAACTCATCTCTGGTAACCAACAGCACACAATTCTGTGTATCCTAAGATATTTTCTCCATTCTTTGTCAAGGAGTATATGTTTATTCATTTTTTTAATTTTGTTGTTGTTTTTTCTTTTAGTTAGAAATACTACTCTTCTGGAATCCTTGAAATTCTCCTTTTTGATGCTGACCATGTGACTAACTCATTGGTCACATTGAACCAAGTGTGGGTTGTTCAGCACTCACCACACTACTAGCATGATAAGGGAGAATAATTCCCAGGAGAATGGCAAGCATATCTGTCCCACTGGACTTTTTGTTTTTTTTAAGAGTTACTAAAGCAAATTTTCTTTTTTAATTAAAATAACAAACATGTTATACTTACCTGCTATATGCAGTGTTATTGCACAGAGCTGCACCAAAACTCCTCTTCTGGGGTCCCCTTCCATTGCTGTCCATTTCTCCTCTTCAGTGTCTGCCCCCTTAACAAGCACTTGCTATGGGGACAGATGCTCTGGGGTCGCTCTTGAGCCATGCTGTGTTTATAAACACACATAACGTGGCTCGGCCCTGCACCTCACTCCCTGCTCACTGGATTTGATTAACAGTACAGGGGCCAATGGCTCCCAATGTTGCCTCCTTGTCCAGTGAGGAGAGAGAGAGGAGGGCGCCACTGCTCTTGGGCACAGTGCTGGATCAAGATTGGGCTCAGGTAAGTGTTGGGGGGGGGGGGCCAACATTTGCAAGTTTTTTACATTAATCCAGAGAATGCATTACGGTAAAAAGACTTTAGCCTTTAGAGACATTTTAAGTTATTAGAGTCATTTAGTGTATTTTGAAGTGGGAGTAAACTCCCTTTGTTGTTTTGTACCTACATGTAAGCTTATAATAAATACAGTCCAATAAGTGATCAAAAGTGGATCAGATGTGTAGCGCAAATCACCAAATAGGTGTGCTGTTATCCAATCCTCCACCCAGTGACAGCATGCAAGGCTTACCAGAAGGAATTGACCATTCGTTACAGATAGGTCAATTTTAGCGTGAGGTAAATAAACATCATCTATCTCTCATATGGATGTTCCTCAATATGGATAGCAGATCATTGCAGGCAACTGTAGTACACCCTTACTGCAAAGCTCCTTCGAAGGTCAGCATGTTAGGGATAAAGCAGAAAACCCCTCATAGTGTACTCTGTATAAAACATTATTTTATTAAATAAAATCCATTGCACTCAATGTCATCTGATAAAAAAGCACTTTTCTTGATATAAACTCAGACTGCTACAATAAAATGGCTTCCTGGCAACAACGTAGTGACATCACAGCAGGCTCTGCCCTACACATTTCATCATAACTGATGTCATCAGGAGCACAAAGGTCTTCTATCTGGTAGAGGTCAGGACTCTGTGCAGGCCAGTCAAGTTCCTTCACACAAAAAATCGCTCATCCATGTCTTTATGGACCTTGCTTTGTGCACAGTCATGTTGGAACAGAAAAGGGCCATCCCCAAACTATTCCCACAAAATATTGAATATTACAGCCTAAGACTGGGATGCCATTAAAATTCATGTGCGTGTTGAGGCAGGCATACCCAATAATTTTGGTAATATAGTCTATGTCTGAAGATGTGCTGTGAAGGATAATTTCAGGCCTTAGTAAAAATGCCTTTGCTGATATTAGCTTTACTAGTACATCAGACCCAGGAGCCTGGACCAGACCTAGCTCAGCTCCCTCTGCGAGCCACTCCCGTTCCCTTCCCAGTCCAGCGCTCCAGTGAGTGTGGGGGGGGCTGCAGAGCAGAAAGCCGCTGACTGACAGTCACCAGCTTGGAGCACTGAGAACCAAGCAATCAGCAGGCTTTGATCACTCAGTTCTCAGTCTTAGAGCCGGCAGGGGACAGATGCACAATCGGACAGATGCACAATCGGTCCAATGCTGCATCCACCTCTGTAATTATGATTCTTAAAAAGAAAAAAATTCTGAAATTTCCTTTTAAGTATGTTTTTAACCACTTCAGCCCCAGAAGGTTTTACACCCTTAATGACCAGGCCGTTTTGTGCGATACAGCACTGCGTTACTTTAATTGACAATTGCGCAGTTGTGCGACGCTGTACCCAAATAATATTTGTCCTTTTTCCCCCACAAATAGAGATTTATTTTGGTGGTATTTGATCACCTCTGCGGTTTTTATTTTTTGGCCTTTAAACAAAAAAAGAGCTACAATTTTGAACAAAAAAACAATATTTTTTACTTTCTGCTATAAAACATATCCAATCATTTAATAAAAAAAAAAAAAATCAAATTTCTGGGGGGGTGGTCTGGACATGGCCAAATAAAGACGCGAGGTGTGTGAGCTCCTGGCTTCCCCCTACTTATCCCGGCTTATTTTGCTCTACTTTTCTTGGCATGCTCTCAGCAAAGAGGCGTAAGGCAAAATCTACAACCAGGACAGCCCTTGCATCCAAACTAGCAGGAGAAATACAGCATTTCTTCCCGAGTTCCCAGAAAACTTTTCCTGGCACCAGGATGACGGACCCACGCGGTTCCCCTTGCGCAGCTCTGAGCACACTTGTGCCTCCTGCTTTACCCAGCCTCTCTTCAACCTCTGATACGTCCTTAGGGACACCAGCAGCTTTCCTGTTAGGTACCTGGTAGTGCTGAGCTTGACTTGATGGTTGGAGACCTCTCTTACAACTCTGGTTCAGGGCCTGCTGGATTGGGGACAGCGTAGCCGTGAACTCAGCGGGTAGGAGTGTCCGTGTGGATGCAGCAGGCTGATGCAGGGTAGATGCAGGGCTTGCTCAGAGGGTAGGTCTGCAGATGAAGGTTCGGCAGGAAACCAGGAGGCAGGAGGTAAACCGACAACAGGAGCAGCAGCAGACGGCTGAAGTAGCTGACAGCAACGGCAGGAGATCAGCAGATGACGGCAGCAGCGAAGACCTGTGCAGGGACACTGGAGCAGGGATGGTCAGGCAAGCCGGGTCACAACAGGTAAGGCAGACAGGTATGGACGGCAGGCAGGAGGATGGTCAGGAGGCAAGCCGGGGGTTCAGCAACAGTAACACAGTCCAGAGCAGGGTCAAACAAGCCGGGGTCAAGGAACGGAGAGAGTAGCGGAGTCAAACAAGCCGGGTCACAGGTAGGGAGCTTCAGACAGGTTCAGGTTGGGGTCACAGGTGGGAGCTGAGACGGACAGCGCCGCATGCAGGCAGCTGTCCCCTTTAAATAAGGCCACTGGCGCCAAAGCGGCGCCGATCGCGCACGTGCACGCGCACGGGGGCGCGCGCGCCCGCTATTTGCGCACGGGAGCGCGCGCACGAGTCCCGCGGGCGCGTGCACGCGCCCGCGGCGCGCGCCGACGCGCGCGCCGGCGTTCAGAGGGACCAGGGCTGCCCAGGTGCCCGCGCACCCTCCGGCTAGGGTGCCCAGGGCGGCTAGAGCCCTGACATTGCCCCCTCACAAGGGGCAACCTCCGGGTGCCCATTAGGCGTTGTCTTTCTGGATGGGAAGAAAGAAAGGTGCGGATTAGTCTCTTGGCATGAAGGTTGCATTCTGGCTCCCATGAATTACTCTCGGCCCCATACCCCTTCCACTTGATCAGGAACTGCCTCTCCCCCCTACGTCTCCTGCAATCAAGGATGGCCTCTACCTCGTACTCCTCATTACCTTGGACCAGGACAGGTCCGGGTGGGTTTGTACCCCTATCAGGGAAGGGATCGGGCACAGCGGGTTTCAGGAGAGAAACGTGGAAGACTGGGTGGACTCTCATAGAGTCGGGCAGGGACAGCTCATAGGAAACTTCATTGATCCTCCTCTTCACAGGGAAAGGTCCTAAGAACTTGGGAGCAAGCTTCTTAGAGGGACAAGCAAGTCTAAGGTTAGTTGTAGCTAGCCATACCTGGTCGCCCACCTGCAAGTTCAGCTCACCCCTCCTCTTCCGATCGAAGAATCTTTTGCTGTCCTCCTGTGCCTTGGTGATTGCCTCCTGAAGAATCCTGTTGTTGCGGCTGAGGAACGAAGCTGTATCCTGGACTGCCGGGACTGAAGATTCTGGGAGAAAGTCAGGGAGAAAAGACAAGTGAAAACCGTAGTTGGCAAAAAATGGGGATTGACCTGTGGCTGAATGACTGGCATTATTATAAGAGAATTCAGCTAGGGGTAATAGGGACACCCAATCGTCCTGTACAAAGGACGTGAAGCACCTTATGTATTGCTCTAAAGTCTGGTTGGTGCGTTCCGTCTGCCCATTAGTTTGGGGGTGGTATGCAGAAGAAAGGGCCAGCTCAATCTTAAGGATCTCACAAAGGGCCCTCCAAAAACGGGACGTGAACTGGACCCCCCTATCTGATACTATATTGGCCGGAACCCCATGTAACCTGACTATCTCCTTAATAAAAAGATGGGCAGTCTCTGTGGCAGATGGTGTTCCCCTTAAAGGCAAAAAGTGGGCCATTTTGGACAGCCGGTCCACTACTACAAAAATAGCAGAGCACCCCTCTGAGCACGGAAGCTCGACTATAAAGTCCATGGACAACATTCGCCAAGGTCGATCAGGTGCAGGAAGAGGCTTCAAAAGTCCCCAAGCTCGGTTCCTAGACGTCTTGCTGCGGTTACAAACAGGGCAGGAGTCAACATAAGACTTGCAGAATTCCTTTAGTTTGGGCCACCAAAAGGTGCGTTGCACCAACTCCACAGTTTTACGGCTCCCGAAGTGTCCTGCCAGTGGATGGTCGTGTAGAAGGGTCAGGACCTTCACCCTTACAGATTCGGGGACGAAGACTTGACTTCCCCTCCAGAGGAGTCCATCGCTGGAAGTTAGGGTGACCCCATGGGGTCCCTGGGAACTGGCGGATGCCTCCCGGATTTGAGATAGCAGATCTGGCTGTAAAAGTAGAAAGTTTCCGGAAGATAGGATGGTGTCTGGGGTGGTGGAGTCCTTGGGACTGTCAAACATCCGGGAAAGGGCGTCAGGCTTCACATTCTTGGAACCGGGACGATACGTAATATGAAAGCAGAACCTTGAGAAAAACAGAGCCCAGCGGGCTTGTCGGGGTTTGAGTCGCTTGGCAGTTCGTAAGTACTCAAGGTTCTTGTGGTCAGTGTAGATGAGTACTGGATGATTAGCTCCCTCCAAGAGGTACCTCCATTCTTCTAGTGCCGATTTGATAGCCAAGAGCTCCCGGTCCCCGACATCATAATTCCTCTCGGCTGGAGAAAGTTTCCGAGAGAAAAATCCCACTGGGTGCATGGCGTCTTTATTGCCCTGTCGTTGTGACACGACCGCCCCAACTGCCACTTCAGATGCATCGACCTCCAAGATGTAAGGGAGGGCAGGGTCGGGGTGACTGAGGATAGGGGCGGAGGTAAACAGTCTCTTAAGCTGATCAAAGGCCCCTTGAGCTTCCGGGCCCCAGTGGAAGCGTGTGCCCTGCTTGGTCAGCTGGGTGATGGGGGTGATGATAGCAGAGAACCCCTTAATAAACTTCCTGTAGAAGTTTGCAAATCCTACGAACCGTTGGATTCCTTTTTTATCTACAGGTGCTGGCCAGTCAAGAACGGCGGACACCTTCTGAGGGTCCATTCTAATGCCTGCCGGGGAGATTTCAAGTCCCAAAAACTGGATTTCCTGCTGCTCAAATTCGCACTTCTCGGCCTTTGCATACAGGCCGTGCCGTCGGAGTCGAAGGAGTACCTTGCCCACATGCCCACGATGTTGTTCAAGGGTTTGGGAGAAAATCAAGATGTCGTCCAGATAGACAATCACGAAAATGTCCAAATAGTCTCTGAGTACATCATTGATGAAATGCTGGAACGTGGCCGGGGCATTACAGAGCCCGAAGGGCATGACCAAGTACTCATAGTGGCCGAAACGAGTCCGGAAAGCCGTCTTCCACTCGTCCTCGGCCCGAATGCGGACCAAATTGTATGCACCCCTGAGGTCCAATTTGGTGAAAACCGTTGCCGATCTTAGCTTCTGAAAGAGCTCAGGGATTAAGGGCAGGGGGTACCGATTCTTGACCGTTATTTTATTGAGCTCCCGGTAGTCCACACAGGGCCTCAAGGACTGATCCTTCTTGGTGACGAAGAAGATGCCTGCGCCAGCAGGAGAGGTGGAATGGCGGATGAACCCCTTCTTTAAGTTTTCGGCAATGTAGGTCTTCAGGGCCTCTTGTTCTTTCTCGGAGAGAGGAAAAATGCGACCGAAGGGAATTTCAGCCCCAGGGAGGAGCTCGATGGGGCAATCATAGGGACGGTGGGGCGGAAGGGAGTCTGCCCCCCGCTTGCTGAAAACGTCCAGAAAGTCATGATAAGGTTGGGGTACAGATTGGCGTAGGTCTTGATCCGCGTCTAGGCAAAGCAAGGTAGAGGATGGTCCGAGGGTTGCAGGTAGGCAGTGTTCCTGGCAGTACCGAGATTGAAATTCTACCTCCCCGGTGGACCAATGGATCAGCGGGTTATGGGCCTGGAGCCATGGCATACCCAGGATGACCGGGAACAGGGGAGAGGAGATCACGTCCATGGTCAGGAGCTCCTGATGTTGAGGGAAAATTGTAGCGGTTAAGGGCAAAGTCTCTTGAGTCACCTGGCCAGACTTAATGCGGGACCCATCCGCCAGAAACACAGTAAGTCCTTGGGTCTTCTTCTGGAGCGGCAGGGCGTGAGTGTTGGCGAAGGTGGCATCCACGAAACAGCTACACGCCCCGGAGTCAATGATGGCGCTGGTGAGGATTGTCCTTCCCTGGCACTGCAACGACAGAGGAAGGGTAAGGTGAATAGTACTGGCTGGGCAGGGTGCAGAGAGAGGAGATACGGATGATAAGCACTTACGCGTCTTGACAGGGCAACCATTCACGAAATGTCCAGAGCCCCCACAGTACAGACACAGATTCAACTGGCGACGTCGGGCCCGTTCCTCGGGCGTCAAGGGGGCACGTAGAAGACCAATCTGCATCGGTTCGGAACCATCTGAAGCAGGTCCCACGGGAGGTGTAGAGGGAGCAGGTAGGTAGCGAGTGGCAGGAACAGGAGCCCTAGCGACCATCCAAGCTGGGCGACTGGGCAAAGCAGAGCGTTCAGCTCGGCGCTCCCGTAGGCGACGGTCCAATTGGATTGTCAGAGTGACAAGGTCCTCAAGATCCTCAGGAACTCCTACACGGGCCAGTTCGTCTTTCAACCCCTCTGAGAGGCCCATGCGGAACTGGTGTCTGAGGGCTGCATTGTTCCATTGAGTATCCGCGCTCCAGCGCCTAAAGTCCGTGATATAGTCCTCAGCCGTCCTGCGGCCTTGCTGGAGCGCGGATAGGGCAGATTCAGCTGTAGCCGTGCGTTGAGGGTCGTCATACAACTGTGCCATTGCCTGGAAGAAGGCGGCTAAGGACTGGGTCATGACACTGTTGGTTCCCAGAAGACGGTGGGCCCAGGACTGGGGTTCTCCTTGTAGAAGGGACACCACGAATCCCACCTTGGTGACTTCCAGGGAGAAGGTCCGGGGTTGCAGGGCAAAGTAAAGCTGGCAGGCATCTCGGAAAGCTTGAAACTTGGACCGGTCGCCCGAGAACCTTTCTGGGATAGGTACTCTAGGTTCAGGGGGAAGCATCACCACTGTTGGTTGGGAGGCAGGTTGCACTGGTGGTGGAGGTGCAGCAGCCATGGGGCTGGCAAGTTGTTGAACTTGGCCTTCCAGCTTGGTGTATCCCTCCTGCAGGGATTTCACGGCTTGTGTGAGGGCTGCCAGGTGGGAGCACATTTCCCGCATGGTTGAGGCTCCATCCGCAGGCTCAGTCATATTGGCTGTCCGTACTGTTAGGTACCTGGTAGTGCTGAGCTTGACTTGATGGTTGGAGACCTCTCTTACAACTCTGGTTCAGGGCCTGCTGGATTGGGGACAGCGTAGCCGTGAACTCAGCGGGTAGGAGTGTCCGTGTGGATGCAGCAGGCTGATGCAGGGTAGATGCAGGGCTTGCTCAGAGGGTAGGTCTGCAGATGAAGGTTCGGCAGGAAACCAGGAGGCAGGAGGTAAACCGACAACAGGAGCAGCAGCAGACGGCTGAAGTAGCTGACAGCAACGGCAGGAGATCAGCAGATGACGGCAGCAGCGAAGACCTGTGCAGGGACACTGGAGCAGGGATGGTCAGGCAAGCCGGGTCACAACAGGTAAGGCAGACAGGTATGGACGGCAGGCAGGAGGATGGTCAGGAGGCAAGCCGGGGGTTCAGCAACAGTAACACAGTCCAGAGCAGGGTCAAACAAGCCGGGGTCAAGGAACGGAGAGAGTAGCGGAGTCAAACAAGCCGGGTCACAGGTAGGGAGCTTCAGACAGGTTCAGGTTGGGGTCACAGGTGGGAGCTGAGACGGACAGCGCCGCATGCAGGCAGCTGTCCCCTTTAAATAAGGCCACTGGCGCCAAAGCGGCGCCGATCGCGCACGTGCACGCGCACGGGGGCGCGCGCGCCCGCTATTTGCGCACGGGAGCGCGCGCACGAGTCCCGCGGGCGCGTGCACGCGCCCGCGGCGCGCGCCGACGCGCGCGCCGGCGTTCAGAGGGACCAGGGCTGCCCAGGTGCCCGCGCACCCTCCGGCTAGGGTGCCCAGGGCGGCTAGAGCCCTGACATTTCCTATCTGAAGCCCCTGAATCCCCATGACATGCTGGGTCGTTTTGAGGGGAAGCAGACCTCAGATCACTCATCCAAGCACTCCTTACTAAATCAGAGATTGAGTCCCTTATCCGGCTAGAGGATGTGCACTACCTACCAGGCAGTCAACACTGCAGTGCAGTCTCTATCGGACTGGGTGAAAGCTGGGGAATCCTCAATTACGGCACTGGAGCTCCAAATAATGGCACTGGAGAATGCCAAGGACTCCCATACAGACACAGTGGTGATTCTACAACTCCACTTGGAAGAACTGGATGATTGGAGCCACCATAACAACTTGCAGATGTGAAAAATCTGCCTGATACAGTGGTTTTGCCATCTTCCATAAGATCCTGAACAATGGTTCCCCCCCCCCCCCTACACTGGAGCTTGACAGGGTGCATAGAGCCCTGGGACCCAGATCTACTGATCCTGCCAGGCCACGGGATGTGATCTGCCGCCTACATCAGTATACTCAGGAAAAAATCGTCCTCCGTAAGGCATGGGAAACCTTGTCCTGTGAATTTTGACGGTGCCACCATCAGGATCCTTCCAGACCTCTCAAGAGCTGCCCTGCAATCCTGTTTTGGATTTTGCACACCAACTTGGCTTTACATATCAATGGAGCTACCCATTGTCGGTTACGTTCCGCAAGAACTCTGCTTCATTTACCCTTCGGCCCCAGCAGATTTGCCTGCCTTGTTCACCTTTATGGAGATGGAGTTCATACAAGTCCCTAACGGGCTCCAGATTCTCTCGTGGCCGACAGGCCACTCGGGTGCTTCCCCTCGCCAGCAGAGATCTAGGAGACGATCCCGGGCCCCGACGCCGGAGGGGCCATGTGAGTCATGCATGTTCCCACTTTTGGGTGCCTCTTCTGTTGACAATTTCACTGTTTCTCTGGTCTTGCTGAATAAATATTTGTTCGACTCTTCTGTGGAAAATGTAGCCTTATGGAAACTATGCCTGCAAGTTCTTTCTCCCCCTGTCTGGGACATGTGCTCTGTCATTGCGTGTGAATTCTATTGCCCCTACATCCACACAAGGACATTTTGCAGATTACAGAGGGGCTTTGCTCCCTAATTTTTTATATTCCGGTGGAACACTGGCCTTTCTATGCAACTGTCCCCTCACTAACCCCCCCCCCCCCCCTTCCCCTCTCCCCCTCTCCAGATGTGTTCACATATATACATGGTCATCATTCCCATTTTTTCCAAGAAGTCTTTGTGCCTCAACGTTTGATATTTTATATGCTCCTGACACAGTATATACAGTATGCATAAGAAAATTGTCTTCTTCTCTTCTGTACAGTGCTGTACATGGAGCCATGTAAGGTTCTCCTCTTCGGGAGAATGGGACTCCCCCCTGTCCCCTTGAATGGGGAGATGGGGGACCCCGGGCCTGCTGAGAGACGCATTCAGGAATTTTTTTCCTTACTGTTACGTTCCTTTTTCCCTTTTTATTTTACCTATATTGTTTGTATTTCATTTGCATTGGGTAAGACAGATCGCTCCCTTTCACAGAGAGGATTGGAGGTGCCTTTGTTACCCACTGGCCATGGGAAAACTTCACCATGTTTTCCCCCTAATATACCACCCCCCCCCCCCCCCCCCCCCCCCCCTTTGTGTGGTCAGGGGAAGACATCACCCAAACATGACAAACCTCTCTTTGTAACTGGTTGCTCATGAGGGGAAAGCAACTTGAGGGACAGTCATTTTGGTAGAGGAGACGTGACCTTTCTGAATATGCTTCCAATACCTCTGAATCATGCTGTTTGAATATACTATAGTTATAGCTTGTTGAGTGGCTGCAGCAGTAACCACTATGTAGTTGCCAATTACGTCTTATAACATTTGTATTGGACCATTTGGGTTCAATGCTTTAAGTTGTATTAAGAGTATGAAGTTTATTTTGCCGTATGTTACTTCTACTATAACACTGCCCGGCTAGGTTCGGTCGTCCGGGAGTCTTCCTGGGCCAGATCTAACCACTCTCCCACTTAGGCCTGTGCTCATATTTCCAACCGTGTGCTGGTGAGCATTTTTGCAATATTTTGCCAACTGGAACTGCAATCTCTAAATCTTTCGAATTTCCCTATTTCTTGGTACCTTTCCGCTTTATATTCTCTTCCTACTTATCTCCTCTCTCCTCTTCTTTTCTTTTACCTTTCTGCCCATAACCCCCCTTTCCCTCAGTTAACCTAGCTCTCCCCCCTTACCATCTGATTTGGGATGGATCATATCTGGGTAGTATCTTAATGCTAGGGGGCTTAATGTTCCAGAAAAGAGATGTATGCTATTATATTACATGATCTGAAACGCCTTCGAGCAGATGTCCCATTTATCCAGGAAACACACTTCAGAGATGATAAACTTCCTCTACTCAAAAACAGGTGTTTTCCTGTGACGTACCATTTTATCAATGCAGCCACCAAGTCTAAGTGAGTTTCTATTGTACTCTCTAGTAGACTACCATGGACTTGTTTGAATACTCTTGTTGAGGCTGACGGACGATTTCTGTTTATTAAGGGCATAATTGGCGACGTTAAAGTGACATTGTATGTACCTAATAGCCACCTAGACCTTTTTATTAGTCACAATCTTGAAAAACTCCTCGGGGCCAATTGATTCTTGGGGGTGACTTGAACTTCCCCCTGATTTCATCTGTAGATACCTCTTCAGGCTCCTCTTCTGTTTCTCCTGGCTCCCACAAAAAAAAAAAATCACACAAGCCATGCACAGGGCTCAGCTGGTGGATGTGTGGCGTTTACTGCACTTGAGTGAAAGGGATTATACATTTTATTCCTCTACCCACAAACTTTACGCACGCAGCAACTATTTTCTGATCCCGCATTGTCAACTACATGCTGTCAGACACCTATTGGCTCCATCATATTGTCGGATCACGCACCTGCTATCCTGACCTATGCACTCAGTAACCCAGAAGGGTCTTCATACAAGAGGAAGAACAATTGTGGGGCTCCGCTGGACATCCTTGGGTGTCCATACGAGTACCCTATATTAGTCATCCTGTAGGAAAAAATTAAAATAAAATGAGATAAAATAAATAAAAAATAAATAAAAAAAAGGGGGGAGTTGAATTATTGGTCATACATCCATTCATCAATATATCCCCTAATGTCTCCAGTCAGGTTTCAAAGTGTATTCAAATCAAAACAAATATAGTTTATTTTTGAGTAAATTTACAAATGTTAGACAATAATACAAGAAAAGTTCAAACAATAATAATGATGAAAAATGTTAGATACACGTATAAACGTGTATAGGTGTGCATGGATTGAACCCCCCATCATACCAAAGCCAAATGGGATACCTGGATTTGACGGGGCACCGGGCCAAAGGGGGGGGGGGCCATAACCCACAGAGATATAAGTAGGTTAGATGAGAATATTGTAAGGTGTGAGATGATGTGATATAGCGGCAAGCATGGATAGACCAATCGAGGTCTATGGTCTGGGATGTATCCCGAGGGCAGGTGTCAATTAGGTTCCTATGATGGCATCAGAGGGGCAGAGGTCAGACCCAATTATTCAAAGGAAAGGTTTATAGCTAATTCCTTCGTTCAATAACGGATGTCGAGTCGCTTTTAGTAAATATATCCAGCGACTTTCCAATTGCAACAATTTGTTGTCTATATCACCCCCACGTTCGTGCTGTGGTAGGTGTTCCAGGCTGTAGAATCCAATAAATTTCAGATTGAAATTGGGGTAAAGTCCGACATGCCGGCTAATCGGTGTTTCCATTTTCCGTTTTTTTGTTTCAAAAATTTTTTATTAGAACAAAGTATAACGTACAACAAGAAGTAGTCATAGTTGGTGAATAAACATCATTCACAGTACAGGTAAAATTTAACCATTGCAGAACATCAAACAGGGTAACATAAGAGCTATTGTTGGTTGCTGAAGGGTCTATAATGATATATTTTCACGTCAAGGTGAGCGTGTATCAGCGAGAAGGGGGGGGTCAGAGTCGGCGAGGCTGCGGTGTGGTCGGGGGGGACCATCACATGGGATGGGGGGCGTACATCAAAGTCAAAATCATGGGGTGAGGAGGTTATGATCGAAGTCAGGGGGCAGAAAGTTGTCCACCCAAGGGGTCCATATTTTAGCGTGTCTGGGGACACGGTCTAGAATTGTCGCCTCAATTTTACTGTGGATCATGGCTTGGGTTACTCTATTTTTCATTTCTGCGATATGAAGTTTCGGGGTTTTCCAGGCCTTAGCGATGGTTTGTTTGGCTGCGGTGGTCAATTGTAAGAGGAGACTGATCTGGTTTCTGGTATATTCTCCTTGGATATGGTTTAATAGTGCCAGGGCAGGGTCAGGAAGTACTGTTTCATGAAGTATAGTGGAGATCATTTGGAAGATAGCTGCCCAAAATTGTTGAGCTACTTGGCATGACCACCAAATATGAAGGTGGGTGCCAAGTTCGCTGCAACCACGAAAACAGTGTGGTGGGTAATTCGGTATAAATTTGGAGATTCTTGCTGGGACAAGGTACCAACGCATTAGTACCTTGTAGTTCGTTTCCAGTGCTACCATGTTTTGAGAGGAGGATTTGGTGGTAGTCCAAATATCGGACCATTCCTCGGGGGTGAGGGATATGCGTAGGTCTTTTGACCATTGTGTAGCATAATGAGGAGGGTCCGCAGGCGGTGTGGAAAAATGGTTGTATAAGGCAGATATAATACCTGGAGCATGGGGATCTGACGTGCAGATTTTTTCATAGAGAGACTGGGTGTTCAGGCCAGTACATGGGCCGACCACAGTTTTGGCGAAGTGGATCACCTGGAGGTATCGGAAAAATTCTGAGGCCGGGAGTTTGGCACTGGACCTAAGGTCCGTAAATGTTTTAAAGGTGGAGTTAGTGGTAAGGTCACATATTTTTGTTATACCAGCTTGGGACCAGCATGTGTAGGCACTAGGTTCGGAGTAGGCGGGGTAAAAGGAAGGGTGGTGTAAGAAAGATAATAGGGGGTTATGCGGGGAGATTAGTTTGAAACGCTTACATAGTTTGTCCCATATTCTTAAGGAGTGGCAAGTGGTAGGGTTGGATATATGACCTCGGATGTGGGGGGGCAACCACAGAACATTGTTGACTCCATTTTCCGTTTTTGTATAAGGGAGACATGGTCCCTAATGCGACAAAATAAAGGTCTTTTAGTCTTACCTATGTAAAAGGCTCCACATAGACATTTCATTAAATAAACAGAACCAATTGATTGACAGTTGGTCCTGTGTTTGGGAATCCAAATATCATTGTTGGGAAGTGTTATGTCCTTACCTTCTAAAATATATGGACAGAAATTACACTTACCACACGAGTAAGTGCCTGGGGTATTACGCTTTTCTCCTGAAGATTTTTTGTAATGACTCGTTACTAGTTTATCCTTGATGGATTGCGAGCGTTTAAAGGTTATTTCTGGATACGGTTTTAAAAATTTGGAAACCTTTTCATCTGCTGTTAGCAGATACCAATATTTATTGTAGATACTTCATATCTTGCCAAGCTGTCTGTTGTACTTGGTGATTATTCTGGTTGTAGTGGAAGTTTCATTTCTTCTGGGTTTATAGAGCAATGTTGTTCGGTCCTGAGCTCTCACCCTATTAAACGCCTTCCTTAGACTAGTTTTGCTATAGCCTCTTACCATAAGTCGGTCTCGCAACTGATCAGCCTCCCTTTGAAAGTCTTTAACATCACTACAGTTTCTTTTTAATCTCAAGAATTGACTGTATGGAATACTTTTGATGAGTTGTTGAGGATGTGAGCTTTTTGCGCGCAACAAACTGTTGCCAGCTGAAGGTTTCCTATATAGTATATACGTAGAAATCTATGTAAACGTTCCCTGATTGTTTACATAGATTTCTACGTCCAAGAAAGTTATTCTTGATTGATTCATGGTGTGAGTAAATTCAAGATTGTATGTGTTAGTCTGTAAACTCTCCAAAAACAATTCAAGATCAGTCAATGATCCCGCCCAAATCATGAAAACGTTGTCTATGTATCTGTGCCAAGATATGATTTGGCACACATACATAGACGAGGCCTCATCGGAAAAAAGGTCACGCTCCCACCCCCCCCCAGGTACAGGTTCGCATATGAGAGCGCACATTTGGCCCCCATAGCAACACCCTGCACCTGGAGGTAGTGGGAGCCCCCAAAGATGAAGACATTATGTGTTAACACGAACTCCAAGAGCTCTGTGATAAAACCATTGTATTTTCTGGAGTCTAATTCTCGCTCATTCAGGAAACCCTGAATGACTGCAATTCCTTTGTTATGTGGTATAGAATTGTATAGTGCTTCTATATCTATGGCTACCAGCCAACAATTGGGAGGGACTTCTAAGCCGTCTACAGTCTTTAATAGTTCTATGGTATCCTTAACATAGGAGAAGAGACCCTTTACGTGTGCATATAGGTATTCATCTATTAATTGGCTTGCCTTTTCAGTAAGGGAGCCGCACCCTGATATAATTGGTCGACCTGGGGGATTGGTAAGGTTTTTGTGCACCTTCGGGAGTGCATAGAATGTCGGAATTCTGAAGTCCGTAACGTCCAGGTATTTGTATGTATTCTGATCAATAATACCTGTATTATAGGCTTTCGCTACAATGATTTGATACAAACGCATGTAATAATTAATATGAGATTTAGGAATGCCTTTATACCATTTGTCATTGCAAATGATATCTAGGCACATTTTCTCATAGAAAGTGGTGTCCATTACGACAAGGTTTCCACCCTTATCCGAGGGTTTTATAACGATATTCTTATTCGATTGCAACTCGTGGAGGGCTTTCTTCCACTCCAGAGGGAGATTGGGTTGTGGTCCTGTTGACCAGTTGGTCTTTTCAATTTCTTTTGATACTTGGATCACGAATGCCCATATGTTGGAATTTCCCTGTAACACGGGGAACGAGCGTGATTTAGGTTTATAGGATTTCGGTTGTTCTCGTATTGGGATGGAAGGAAGAGTCCATGGTGGCCGGGCTGGAGGAGTGGATACAGCTGATTTAGGAAAAACTGGTCCTTTGTCCATAGGTTTAAAGACCCATCCAGTCTCTTCAGGATTGCTCTCGTCCCACAGGTCCATAAGGTCCTGTAGGGCGCGTAGGTCTTCGAATGAGACATCAGGTAAATTAGAATTGAGTCCACCTTGGTCAATGTTTCTGGTGGAATCTTTATCATATATTACTTTATACATGAGTCTTCTTGCAAATAATTGTAGGTCCTTGATGAGGGAGTCAAAACTGAACTGTGCTTTGGTAGGCAAGATATGCAAAAATTGTGGGACAGCACTGGAGGACAGGCTAAGCACATTGGAGGATGAATGGGCCCCTATACAATGGGAAGTTCACTACAATACAATGGCAGTAGACAAGCAGGCTGCTCGCATAGATGACATGGAAAACAAGATAAGGAGAAACAATCTCTGAGCAATCGCCATTCCTGAAAAGACAGAAGGAAAGAACCCTGTACAATTCATTGAAAAGTGGCTTCTCCAGATATATGGGAAAGACGCCTTTTCCCCCATGTTTTGTGTCGAAAGAGCCCATAGAGTAACCATGAGACCATTACCGCCAGGCAATCCGCCCCATACGTTCTTATTTAAGCTCCTCAATTACAAAGACAGAGACGTTATACTCTCAAAAGCCAGGAATGTGGGAGATACCTTAAAAATGGCTAACTCCAAAATTTCACTCTTTCCCGACTTCTCTGCAGAAGAAGAGAGCACAATTCTATGATGTAAAGAAACGATTGAGGGCCCTTAATGTACAGTACTCTATGCTGTACCCCTCCCATCTCTGCTTGGTGGCCAGAGACCAGGTCCATTTCTTTGACAGGCCACAACTGGTGTCGTAATGGCTGGACAGAGAGGATCGCTCCATCCGAGCAGACCGGCTGTATGATGCACATAAGATCAAGGTATGCGGAACACAAACTCCAACACCATATGCTCTTCCCCATCGTTATTTCATTCCTGGCCAGGCGGATGTCCTAAAAGATGACTGAAGATGATGCTATCAACCCCACAATGCCCAGTGCGCCATTTAGGCCCACGGGTTGCACCAAAGGCAAGCCAGAAGTCACGTTTCCCCACACTCATGACGCCTTGTCGGTCCCTTGAGAACGAAGACTTCTATTAATGTCTTTTGCAAAGGCCCTGTTGGCCTATTTGATGCTTCTCTTCATGGACCAGGATCCCAAGCAGAACTCTAGAGGGGTGATCCTTCTGCCTCTTGCTGATCCCTCAACAAAAACTGAACTCCAGCATGCTCAAAGGATATTTTTTCTTTTCTCTTTATACATACAATGGTATGGTACACATGTAAGTTTTGTGAGTAGAGACTACACCCTCTTCCACCTTGTATTTGTCAGTCGAACATTTTATAATAATATGACATGGCTAGATCTCATGTAGTGCTTACTTGGAATGTCCGGGGACTGGGTAGTGGAGTGAAAAGGTTGGCTGTGACACATGTGGCTAAGAGATTACGGTCCTCCATCCTTTGTTTACAGGAAACGCATATGCACACTGACTATTCCATACAATTTTCGGCTTGTGTGTTTGGCCGGCAGCTTCACTCTACATATACCTCATTTTCTCTGGGAGTGAGTATTGGGATTCCCCAGGGGGATTCCCTTTGCCTGCACACTTTCAGTGGTAGATGACAGGGGGAGTTATATTTTTCTCAGGTGCAACCTGGAGGGTTTAGAGTGTATATTAGCAAATGTGTGTATACCCCCTCCCTTCTCTGCAGAAGTCCTTAACATTTTGGCAAGTTTTTTGGCCAACCACCCTAACATCCCTGTTCTTATTGTGGGTGACTTTAATAATTATTTAAACTTCCAGCTAGATAAATTTACTATGGCCCATCCAGTTCGATTTAAGATGGGTGGCCCAACACCATTTGTCCATCTGCTGGTGGAGATGGAACTACATGATGTCTGGCGCCTTAAAAACCCCCAAGCTAAGACCTATTCCTGCCACTCTGCATCACACAGGGGTCTCTCCAGAATTGACCTTGGTCTTTGTAATGAGGAAATGTTACCATATAGTGCTGCTGCTCAGTATGAACCGAGGACAGTCTCTGACCACTCTCCATACTTGGCCAAAATAAATACCGCTGGCCCCAACAAAAGGAGTCACTGTAAAATAAATCCATTTTGGCTATCCTTTGGCACACCAGACCCAGTGACTACCGCCCTAGCGGATTTTATCTCCATTAATAAAAACACAGCACCCTCGGGTATGTTTGGGATGCGCTGAAGGCCTTTCTCAGGCCTTTCTCTTTATTAAAGTAATTTCCTCCATAAAGACCGGGACCAAGACCTGGGAGCTTTCTGTCCTGCAGGTACTAAGGGAGGCGGAATCGGGGTTCATTGCAAACATGACTGACCAAACTGAAAGGAGATGGTTGGAGGCAGAAAAGTTGGCCAATAATATGACAACATCGAAAGCAGAAAACAAGTGCTTTTTTTTGGAACAGAAATACTATGAGGAAGGGGAGAACACCGGACATATGTTGGCCATCATGGTCAAGTCTTGTAGAGACCCTTTATTCATAGCGGCAGTCCAAGATGCCACCGGCCGGGTAGTGAATGCTCATCCGGAGTTTATCACATTTCAAGCGTTCTATGAAGATGTGTATTCCTCTAAGGTCTCCTCTGCTCCGACTGATATCTGGGACTTCCTCTTGGGATGCAATTTGCCATGTCTTGAGCGGTCTGATAGGGACATGCTAAATGCCCCTCTCACAACCGACAAACTCTTAGAGGCACTGGTGCTTTCACCTCCGGGCAAGTCCCCTGGAGCAGACGGGCTGCCGGCAGGGGTATTCAAAAAACATGCTGACACTATGCTACCACAACTAAAGAAGACCCTAACAGAAGCCCTAGAACTAGGTCAATTGCCCCATCCATGACAGAGGCCACTATAATTCTGATACTTAAGCCAGGCAAGGATCCCCTTCTCCTGGACTCCTATAGGCCCATCTCCCTGCTAACAACGGACGTGAAACTTCTGGCCAGAGTGCTGGCCACTCGTCTAGTGTCTGTTATTCAAAAGATCATTCTCCGTGATCAATTAGGGTTTATTCCCTCCAGATCTACGGCACTAAACATAAGACGTTTGTTCCTCAATATGCAGATCCCAGTGGACAATCCAGGTAATAGGGCAGTCCTATCCCTTGATGCTGCCAAAGCTTTGTTGTTGTTTGCCTTAGCCCTGGAACCTTTGGCGGAGACGGTGAGAGCGTCGCCATTGATATCCGGCTTTTGTGAGAGGCCCTGCAGTTGATAAAATATCACTGTATGCAGATGACACCCTCCTATATCTGGGAGATACTTCCACCTCACTACAAAACGTGATGTCTTTAATCACACAATTTGGCACCTTCTCTGGCTTCTCCATAAACTGGAGCAAGTCAGCCCTCCTGCCCTTGGATGAGCTTGCAGAATCATTGCCAAAGTGCGCCCGGTCTCTTCTGGTTGTCCCCCCATTTAAGTATTTGGGAGTACAGATTACTCCGGACACCTTCAGATATCTAACCCTGAACTTACTCCCTATGATCGCCAAGATACGAACCAAATGCAGCGCCTGGTGCAAGCTACCCATTTCTATTACTGGTAGAGCCTTTCTTATAAAGATGGTATAGGCGCCTCAGTTATTATACATACTACATAACTCCCTGCAATGGATCCCACGCAGGTGGTTCACACACATTGACACTATATTTAGAAGCCTTCTTTGGAAAAAAAAGATCGCTAGAATTAAACCATCCACATTGCAGTATAGTAAAGACCGGGGGGGGGGGGGGGGGGATTTGGCAGTCCCTAACATGAGACTCTATTTCCTCCTGGCTTCTCAGCTTCAGCATCTGAGTGGTTGGGGAGGAGTTGATATGGAAGACCCTATCTGTAACATACTATTTCATGGCACATTAGGCCTCCCCGCCGCTTCACATATTGAGGCAGATCACCCCCAGCACACTAAATTAATGCCTACCATAAACTTACTGTCCAAACTATGGGGCCTCATTAAACATAGCTTAGGTATGAAAGGCTTCACGGTACACACCCCGCTATGACATAATCCTTGCTACACGGAACTGGAGAAATTAGAGGGGTTCCAGTCCGGGGAGGCTAAGGGCATTAGGTACATATCGCAACTCTATTTGCAGACCATCTTTAAATCCTTCACTGATTTACAGGAGGGGTTCGGGCTACCAAGACATAACTTTTATAGATACCTCCAACTCCGGAATGCTGTGCAATCGCAGACACAACTGTCCAGGTTGGAACACATATAACATCCGATAATAACTCATACTTAACACACATAATAAAAAAGGTATGATCTCACAAATATATAATACACTCTCATCTAGAACGCAGGATGCAGCTAAACTTCCGTGTAGACATATGTGGGAGCAGGACCTGGGAGAGATTGGGGCGAGGACTGGGAACTGTGCATACAGTCTCTGCCAATCGTTTCGGTGTCTCCATCGTACAGGCTCTCTCAACTCTTCATTTTACATAGAATCTACCGTACCTCTATGCTGCTTCACAGATGGGGCAGGAGGAAATCCACTCTGTGCCCCAGATGTGTGGGGGGGGGGGGGCTAATGGGGATCTTAAACACCTGACGTGGTGCTACCCCAAACTATTCAGATATTGGAGTATGGTAACTAATACCATATCATCTGCGGTTAATAAGTTCTATAAAATCTGGTAACCTTGTTTGGACACTCCAGGTCTAGCACCCTCTCAGCTAGTTCTCAGTAGACTGCTCCAAATGTAAACTTCTAGATCCCTTTAAAAATATTAGCCAACTGTTTGCACCATATCATGAAAATACAAAGCCTTGAGCCTGATCAAGGATTCAGGGATCATTCTTAATACCTCCTTTCTTAGTGGTCAGCCAGCGGTATAGACCGCTGTGACCCAACAAGGTCCTGGTTGTGATTAGAAGCTCCAGTTAGTTTCACATTCCCATTGGAAGGTAGTTAGTTTAATCACAGTTTCCTTTTGTTTATGGATACCAGTGTGTCATGTACATTGCTACCAACTTACTAGTGAAATGTATGGAGTTTAAAGCGGAGACGGAATACACCTTATATAAGTATTTTGTTAGAAATGCTATGTCTGAGCTCTGTGCTTTAGACCAACAACTGAATATAATACAGTTACTATGCTATATCTGTTTATATTGTACATCGGTTTATGTGACACAATAAAACCTTTCTGATTAAAAACAAAAAGTGCAATAAGTGCCATCAATTGTGCAAAATTCAGCTAGAGATGAATTTCAAGCATCAGTGCAATATATAAAAAGGGTGCAGATCTCTGAAAAAAAAACATATGGGACTTGAAGTCCATGCGTAAAGTCCATTGCAAAACCGTGTTGAAATGATGATCAAACACCCAGTTGTGTGACACCCCTCGCCAAAGTAAAAAAATGGAGGCTTACCAGAAAGCCTGCAACCCCCGTTACTCAGGAAGGTCATACAGCGTTTGACTGAATCTCTGATCCACTGAAGAAATGCCCAGGTGCTCTCTATCAGGTGCCCTTAATTTGTAAACCTGAACACTCTCAACAAACCAGAAAGTAGTGCCAAAAACCATCAATGGATCAGCTAGCTGAAGTATATATTGAACAAAAGACTTCACATTGTGTGATACTGTATCAGTTTTAAATTTAATAAAAGGTAATGCACATATATCAGATTAGTAAAATGCAGGCAGATTGATACATAAATCCAAACGAACACCCCTGTAAATGGCCAGATAGCGATCACGCATGCACAGTAGTATGTGTACGTATCAGTCCTGACGATAGTTTTGTCATAAATGACCCCTGATGATGTAATTTATGACAAAACTATTTTTTTTTCTATAGTTATAGATTTGTCACATGTTTTTATGCACTTTTAACTCATGCATTGTTGATTGTTGATATTTGAATCATTTTTGTGTTGCCTTATACTTTTTCTAACATTTTCGAGGGTGTGGGAATATACATCTCAGTGTAAGCAGCAACTTTTATGTTGAAAATATATATATATTTTTTTTGGTCTATTTTTATATTATCACTGGTAGTTTGCCACTTAGAGTGGATTGCGAAGAGGGTGCCTTTTGGCTATTTTTTCAAGTTTTAAATGTAATTGGACATTTTATGGTAAGACATGGAGCACAAGTTGAGAAGTAGATTTTTAGCATCCTTTTATCTCTACAAGATTTTCCTTCCTGAAGAACTGAAGAATCATGCAATGTCCCACTACACATGGTCGTCTTTAACCACTTCAATACCCGCCCATAGTCATATGACGCCCACAAGGTGGATCTACCATCCTGGGTGGGCGTCATATGACGTCCTCGGGTTCCCGGCCGCCTGGGGGGGGCGCGCGCGCGCGCCCGCGGCATCGCTCGGGACCCGGTGCGAGTGCCCGGCAGCCGCGATGTCCGCCGGGCACCCGCGATTGCCCGTTAAAACAACGGGACCGGGCGGGACCGTGGAGCTGTGTGTGTAAACACACAGCTCCACGTCCTGTCAGCGGGGAGGAGACCGATCATGTGATCCCAGTACAGAGGATCACATGATCGGTCTCCTCCCCTTAAGTCCCCTCCCCCTACAGTTAGAATCACTCCTATTAGGGACACACATTAACCCCTCCAGCGCCCTCTAGTGTTAACCCCTTCCCTGACAGTCACATTTACACAGTAATCATTGCAATTTTATTGCAACGATCGCTGTGTAAATGTGAATGGTTCCAAAAATGTGTCAAAAGTGTCCGAAGTGTCCGCCGCAATGTCGCAGTCACGAAAAAAAAATCGCAAATCGCCGTCATTACTAGTAAAAAAAAAAAATAATAAATTCAATAAATCTATCCCCTATTTTGTAGACGCTATAACTTTTGCGCAAACCGATCAATATACGCTTATTGCGATTTTTTTTTACCAAAAATATGTAGAAGAATACGTATCGGCCTAAACTGAGGAAAAAAATTGTTTTTTTTTTAAAAAATGGGATATTTATTATAGCAAAAAGTAAAAAATATTGTGTTTTTTTTCAAAATTGTCTCTCTTCTTTTGTTTATAGCGCAAAAAATAAAAACCGCAGGGGCGATCAAATACCACCAAAAGAAAGCTCTATTTGTGGGAAAAAAAGGACGTCAATTTTGTTTGGGTGTAACGTCGCACGACCGCGCAATTGTTAGTTAAAGCGACGCAGTGCCGAATCGCAAAAAGTGCTCTGGTAAGGAAGGGTGTTTAAAAGCCCTGTATTGAAGTGGTTAAGGCAGGGCAAAAGGGGCAGCTGTCCTGGGCCCTATGATTGTTGTGGGACCCAAAGCAGCTGCCTCATACTTGCCAACCATCCCAGTTTAAATTCCCTTGTTCCTTGAAGTTTTAGTCCTGTGCTGTGTCCTGATAGCTCAGTGTGAAGCGCTAATGCTGCCCAGCTCTGCCCTATTGTTGTGTACAGATGACTCACCTGCAGACCCTGTGTTCACATGTAAATAACTGCCATTGATATGTAAATAGCAAACAATCAATGTAATGTCCTGCGAGCCACCACTTGCTATAAGCCCAAAATAGGGTCTCCCAAATGCCACTATATTTTTGAATCAGCAGCTAGCGTTGCACATGTCTCATAAATCATGCAAAGACCATCCAATATTCTAAAGTACGCTACGCTTTCAAACTTAAAATCCAAATAGTGAAATGAAAAATGTGCTATATAACAAAAGCAATAAAGTGATAACGAGCTAGAATACGTACAATATTCCAAATAAAGTGCTTTCATGCAGGATATGATAAAACGTCCATATGGTGAGAAAAAAGCAATCAAAATCCTTAAACCAATATAATGGTGAACCAAACTATAAAAATCCTTATAAAATATATATAAATAAATATATACATATGCACATATGTAAGAAAAAAGTGCTACAATGTGCTGTGCAATCAAAAAAAGTTCAAAAGTGCTCCAATGTAATCCATGTGATTCAGTGGTTGCTGTGATATTAATCCAATATTAAGGTGCTGCATGTGCACTCAGGTGTTCCCCCCAGGTAATGGCCGCTCACCTTAGAGTATGTGACCTTGCTGATTAGGCTTGGTCAAAACACGCATTGGAACCTGTAAATGGTTCAGTGTTGATTCCCGGATTCCTGTGGTGGCCTCACTCTGTGCTTCAATATATTATTGGAGTCCCTTTTGTGCCTCAGTAATACCAATAGAAAAAGGAGGACTTCATAGTGTAGTATATTAAAACTTTTATTCTGAACACAGTAAAAAATCCCTTGCAGGGTACTCACATTTGCATGGCGCGTCAGGGCACCACTCTAAAATAGCATACAAACAAGCTGTAGCAGCTGATATCAGGGTGGTATGCTGATCGTCCTTAGTGGGTGCACTGACTAGCGTTCCGTCCTGTCCCCTTCCCTCAGGGACTGAGGCACAAAAGGGACTCCATTACCATATTGAAGCACAGAGTGAGGCCACCACAGGAATCCGGGAATCAACACTGAACCATTTACAGGTTCCAATACGTGTATTGACCAAGCCTAATCAGCAAGGTCACACGCTCTAAGGTGAGCGGCCATTACCTGGGGGGAACACCTGAGTGCACATGCAGCACCTTAATATTGAATTGGTATCACAGCAACCACTGAATCGTATGAATCGCATGGATTACATTGGAGCACTTTTGAACTTTTTTTGATTGCACAGCACATTGTAGCACTTTTTTCTACATATATATATATATATATATATATATATATATATATATATATATATATATATATATATATATATATATATATATAGTTTATAAGGATTTTTATAGTTTGGTTCACCATTATATTGGTTTAAGGATTTTATTGATTGCTTTTTTCTCACCATATGGACGTTTTATCATATCCTGCATGAAAGCACTTTATTTGGAATATTGTATGTATTCTAGCACGTTATCACTTTATTGCTGTTGTTATACATTTTTCGTTTCACTATTTGGATTTTAAGTTTGAAACCGCAGCGTACCAATAGAATATTGGATATGTAAATAGCGGCAGTATTCATATGTAATAGCTGCGGACCGGCGGCATTGATATATAAATAAAGGTGACATTCATATGTATATCACCTATACTGAATGCTGCCCACTGGGGAGGTAAAGGGGCATTCTTGAAAGTCCAGCCTGCAACTGTGGTCATTAAGCCTAAGCATTGTTCTGAAAAGGTACCGTATTTGCCGGCGTATAAGACGACTGTGCGTATAAGATGACCCCCTATTTTTCCAGTGAAAACTTAGGTTTTGGGCTATATGCGCCGTATAAGACTACCCCCTTCTGAGGCAACACCATTAAAAAAATAAAAATAAATCAGACTTAACATCAGATTTGATTTAAACACAGTAATTTTAATGAACCATTAGAAACATAAAAAACAAAAAAAACATCAGACTTAACAACAGATTTAAACACGGTCATTTTGGTTGACTTTCTGGTACTTAAAATCCTTCAAAATCCTCTTCATGTTCATCCTCTGACATCATAAGTTCATCAATGACATCTTGTGGTACATTTGTTAGACAATCATCATATCGATCCAATTCCACATCAGATGGTGTGTCTTCAGCTTCGGTTCCTCTTCATCTTGCCACAAGTCGTCGTCCTCCATACCATCCAATGAATTTGATATGCCACACTTCTTGAAAGACTTGATTACTTTTTCTGCATCAATATCATTCCAGGCTTTTATGACAAAGTTGCACAAAACATCCAACTGTGGAGCACGCATGTTTCCTCCTTTTGTGAATGACTTTTCGCCGCTAACCATCCACTCATTCCACTGTTCTCGAATGCGGTCTTTAAATGGCTTGTTTAGGCACACATCCAGTGGCTGTACCAACGATGTCAATCCTCCAGGAATAACCGCTGCATCTGTGTTTAGTCTTTTCAGCCTTTCCTTTGTGCTTGGAGTTAAATGAGCCCTGAACATATCCCACACCATTAGGCTACGTTCTCGACGAAGTCCACCTGGTCGTCTACTCCATACATTTTCAAGCCATAGCTTTACCCCTTCTTCATCCATCCAGCCTTTTTCATTCACATGAACAAAACAACCAACAGGGAACTTGAGTTTTGGCATTGTCTTTCTTTTGAAAATAATCATGGGTCTTAGTTTGGCACCATCAGCTGTACATGCTAGTACCACTGTAAAACTGGACTTCTCATGTCCTGTTGTTTTAATTAACACAGTTTTGGCACCTTTTGAATTGACTGTTTTATTTCCAATCATGTCGAAATTCATAGGAGTTTCATCCATATTTGCGATCTGACTTAACGCATAGCCATGTTTCTTGCGCTGTTCTATAACATATCGATGGAAATTACTCACTTTGCGGTCGAGATCTGCAGGTAATTTTTGTGCAATTTTGGTCTTTTGCCTCAGTACCAGATCATGCCTTTCTAAGAACCTAGAACACCAGGATATAGTGGCCTTAAATCCTTTGCTGTGATCTGGGTTAGATTTGGCCCACTGAAGTGCAAAAATCCGTATGCTGTTTTGTGTCACTACAAACCCATTGTGACGATGCTCATGCACCATGTCTGCTACATGCTTCTCGAGTTCTGGCCAATGTGGTGTGCCTCTTCTTAATGCACACTTAGCCCTTGGCATACACTTTAAAGCATCTTCCTTTGCTTTCCAGTCTCGGACCATCTTTTCCGTTACTCCATATTCTCTTGCAGCAGCGCAGTTATTATGCTCCTTGGCAAAGTTTACAACTTTGAGCTTAAAACTGGCTTCATGTTTCCTTCTCCTTGTTGGAGCCATGCTGGGGCCCGGTCTATCAGCCATTTCACACTACAGGAAATCTGAAATCTGCCAGGTATTGTAATCTGTCAGGTATTACCGTACGCTATTACTTTTCTGAAATCAAAAAGGAAACTGGTGAACTACAAGTCCCAGAGATCCTACAATTGGTAGGTAGCAACAATGACTCCTCTCCTCCAAAGCACCATAAATCATAGCAGTATTTTATATGAAGGGGAGATCTGGAGCTGGATGTGCAGTACAGGATGTGGCTACCGGTACTCACAGTATACTGTATGATGCTTTGTAATATACCGTACAATAGCGCCAGGAAGACACAGTACCGTATATGATGCTTTGTTAGTATATGATGGTATATGATGGTACAGTATGATTTGTTGGTACGGTAGGTACAGTATACTGTATATGATGGTACTGTTTGTTAGTACAGTATGATGGTTTGTTACTGCAAGCTTGTAAAGTTGTCACTTGCTCACTGGTAAAACTCTGTAGGAATTCTGTAAAACTCTGTATGATAGGCTGTAAATTAATGTACAGTACAGTACAGTATACCGATATACCGGTATTTTGTTATATACACCAGGTCCGGTAGAATACAGAAATACACTGACTGCAGTATACAGTGTACAGCACTGAGCCAATCACGGCAGGCAATGCATTTTACTAATTTGATGATGTATGCAAATCCTGCTCGGATTGGCAGAGGCTGTGACATCATCAGCCCGCGCCGCTCTGACTCCTGTATATCCTGCTTGGATTGGCAGGGGTTGTTGTCCAATCCAAGCAGGCTTAACAGGCTCTAATACAGAGTGCATCGCCCGCCAGGATTGGCTGAGCGGCGCACACTGTATGACACAGGACACTGAGCACAAGGCGGCCTCTTCACCCAGGACCGAGCGCTCGGCGGGCTTTTAATTATATCAGGCGGCCTCTTCACCAGCTAAGCAGCAACCCGGCGGACTTTACACCTATATGGTGGCCTCCTCACCAGGTACTGAGCACCCGGAATTCGTCTTGCGGCCTCATCACCCGGCCTTTTTGGCTCTGTAATTCGGGTGTAAAAGGTCGTCTTATACGCCGGCAAATACGGTAAGCAAATTGGTGTGTGCGTGGGGGGGGGGGGGGTAGTGTGAGGGTGTGCAGATGTACGCAGAGAAAGATTTACAGTTTGGAGGTGGATGAAAAGATGAGCAGAGGAGGCAGGTAGAGTTAAAGGGGTGGAGTGGAGAAGATGGGGGAGGTTTGGGGTGCAGAGGTTAGCAGGGGTTTTAGGATGCTAAGGTGTACTGACAGGGTGGATAAAGATAAAGGGCATGTGTAGGGTAGCCCATTAGTTTCAATGGGCTGCTCTATGCCCTAAAAATGCGGAAGAAAGTCCCTAACACTTTTTCAAAATTCGCATAGTTCCACAGCACATATCAGCAGATGCGTGAGGGTGTCATTAACAATTAATGTCACTGCTGTGTATCTGCTAAAGGGCAGCAGGTTTCTGTGGTGTCGCAAAAGCGATTTTGCATGCGTTCCCAACACACCCAAATGTGAACGCAGGCTAAATGTCTCAGTTACATTGGTGGTCAGTGTAAATCTTCTCATTACATTGGGGCTTGGTGTACAATCCTTTCATTCACACTAGTGACCAGTGTGAATGTCCCCTTTACATTGGTGGTCAGTGTAAATTCCTCCTTACATTGGTGGTTACTGTGAATGGTTCTATTGAATTAGTTGTCAGTGTAAACCCCTATTACATTGTTGGTCAGTTTTGAAACTCCTCTTTATATTGGTAGTCGGTAAAAAAAAAATCAGCATTGCCATTGTTCACACCCTCCTCTCCCCCCAGCACTGCCACTGATCCCAAGAGTTCTAGGATCCCTAGGAGTTTCCTGTCTATTGATGGGTCCCCTCACCACCCCAGTCCATGGTGTTCAGGCACTGAGGAGATGATGTGCTGTAACCTCTAGCAACCAATCAGTGAGCAGTAATGATGTGCAGTAACCTCCAGCAACCAATCAGTGAGCAGTATTGATTTACAGTAATCTCTAGCAACCAATCAACAAGCCGAAATCATGTGCTGTAACCTCTAGCAACTAATTAGTGAGCTGTAATGTGTGCTGTAACCTCTAGCAACCAGTCAGTAAGCGGTGATGATACACTGTAACCTCTGCAACCAATAGCAATCGCCGCCTGATCTGATTCAGTAAACTGATTTTGAGTCTAGCTGCTATTTTTTGTATGTCTCAGAGCCGGTGGAGAGCTAAACTGCATGGAGGGCGGGGGCAAGAAAATGTTTGCCCAGGGTCCAATCAATATTAACCACTTCAATACTAGGCACTTTCACCCCCTTCCTGCCCAGGCCAATTTTCAGCCTTCAGCGCTGTAACATTTTGAATGACAATTGCGTGGCCATGCAACACTGTATCCAAATGAAATTTTGATAATTTTTTTCACACAAATAGAGCTTTCTTTTGGTGGTATAATCACTTCTGAGGTTTTTATTTTTTGCGCTATAATCAAAAAAAGAGCGTCAATTTTGGAAAACACACAATTTTATTTTACTTTTTGCTATAATAAATATCCCAAATTTAAAAAAACAAATGTTTTCCTCAGTTTAGGCCGATATGTATTCTTCTACATATTTTTGGTAAAAAATAACGCAATAAGCATATATTGATTGGTTTGCGCAAACGTTTGCTCAAAAACATACCAGAACTGCTTGTGGTGTGAACTGTAACCTAACTTCACCGAAACGTATCCGGAGTGCATTTTTGTGGTGTGAACTGGCCCTTAGACCCCTTTCACACCAAGGGCGTTTTGCAGGCACTATAGCATTAGAAATGGCACCTGCAATCCGCCCTAAAACAGCTGCACCATTGTCTCCAGTGTGAAAGCCGGAGGGCTTTCACACTGGAGCGGTGCGCTGGCAGGACGTCAGGAAAAGTCCTGCCAGCAGCTTCTTTGGAGCGGTGAACGAGCGGTGTGTTTACCGCTCCTCCACCGCTGCTCCCCATTGGGGCAGCGGGGAGTAAAAGTGCCCCGCTAGTGGCCGAAATGCACCGCAAATCCGACGGTAAAACGCTGCTAAAAATAGCGGCGTTTTACCGCCAACGCTATGGGCGGTGTGGTGTGAAAGGGGTCTTAGTGTTTGATTTTAAAAGATTTTTTGATGTTTATTTGTAAAGGATCCAAAAAGATAAATGCAAAAAATGTTTTTTATTTAAAAAGGCTCCAAAAAATGCATTCTGTGGCTGCATGCACACTGGACGCTCCAAAACCACAAAAAAAAAAAACAATGGATAAAAAAAGTTAAAATGTTGTGTTTTTTTCGGTTGCTTAGGAGCATTTTTAAAAGTGTTTGAGCGGTAGTGTTTTTGTTAAGGAGATGGCACCGTGTCCTTAACAATTGATGACAATAGCAAAAACAAATTAAGAAAAGCGTGGGGGTCCCCCCAATCCATACCAGGCCCTTCGGGTCTGGTATGGATTTTAAGAGGAACCCCCACATTAAAATGTATTTTAAAAAAACAGCATGGGGTCCTTCCCCCAAATCCATTTTAGACCCTTATCCGAGCCTGCAGCCCAGCAGGCAAGGAAAGGGGAGACGAGTGAGCAGGAGGGGAGGCGGGCCGCTGGCTAGAAAATAAAATGCTGGAAACTCGCGCTTGGGAGCTGTTAACAGCATTTAGGAGCTTCTAGGAGCTGTCAGCTTTTTTTTTCTGCTGGCAAAAGGCTCCCAAAAACGCAAACAATTATATTTTTTTCTGCTCCAAGAAGCTGAAGCTTGAAAAAAATTTCTAGCCTAAAATAGTATGCATGGACACCTAGGATAACACTATTTGCATCTAGGGGCAGAAAAAAAAGCAGCTACTAAGAGCTTAAAAATAAGCTACTGTTCAAGGAGCCTGAAAAATATTACATTTTTAAAAATGTATTTCCCAGCTTTTCTTAAGCCTCGTACACACGGACTGAGTGTCTGATTTTTGTCAAAAGGGCGTGTGCAGGGTTTTGTCTAGCATACTAGTTATCCGCAAATTGTCATTTGACAAACACGAGCGTAGTGACATACTATGAGAGTATAAACAGGAAGTTAATTTCTCAAGCGCCACCCTTTGAGCCCCTTCTGCTAATTTCATGTTAGTAGGAGTTTGGTGATCGTTGATTCACGATTTTCAGATCTTACAAAACAAATGCCTTTTAAAATAAGTTTGGCATAACTACATGCAAAGCAGCTTCATCGGTTCAATCTCTGTATTTGCGGACGACACTAAGCTAAGAAGGGCAATAACTTCTCCGCTGGATGTGGAAACCTTGCAAAAAGATCTGAACAATTTAATGGGGTAGGCAACTACATGGCAAATGAGGTTCAATGTAGAAAAATGTAAAATAATGCATTTGGGTGGCAAAAATATTAATGCAATCTATACACTGGGGGGAGAACCTCTGGGGGAATCTAGGATGGAAAAGGACCTGGGGGTCCTAGTAGATGATAGGCTCAGCAATGGCATGCAATGCCAAGCTGCTACTAACAAAGCAAACAGAATATTGGCATGCATTAAAAAGGGGATTAATTCCAGAGATAAAACGATAATTCTCCCGCTCTACAAGCGGCCGCACCTGGAGTATGCTGTCCAGTTCTGGGCACCAGTCCTCAGGAAGGATGTACTGGAAATGGAGCGAGTACAAAGAAGGGCAACAAAGCTAATAAAGGGTCTGGAGGATATTAGTTATGAGGAAAGGTTGCGAGCACTGAACTTTTTCTCTCTGGAGAAGAGACGCTTGAGAGGGGATATGATTTCAATATAAAAATACCGTACTGGTGACCCCACAATAGGGATAAAACTTTTTTGCGGAAGGGAGTTTAACAAGACTCGTGGCCACTCATTAAAATTGGAAGAAAAGTGGTTTAACCTTAAACTACGTACAGGGTTCTTTACGGTAAGAGCGGCAAGGATGTGGAATTTCCTTCCGCAGGCGGTGGTCTCAGTGGCGGGCATCGTTAGTTTCAAGAAACTATTAGATAAGCACCTGAACGACCGCAACATACAGGGATATACAATGTAATACTAACATATAATCACACACATAGGTTGGACTTGATGGACTTTTTTCAACCTCACCTACTATATAACTATTATTATCCCGTTAACCACTTTCAGACCGGACCATTATGCAGCCTTAAGACCAGAGGACTTTTTACAATTTCGCACTGCACTGGTTTAACTGGTAATTTACGCGGTCATGCAGTGTTGTACCCAAATTAAATTTGCGTCCTTTTCTTCCCACAAATAGAGCTTTCTTTTGATGGTATTTGATTGCCTCTGCGATTTTTATTTTTTGTGCTATAAACGGAAAAAGACCAAAAATTTTGAAAAAAAAAAAAAAAAAAAAAAATGATATTTTCTAATTTTTGTTATAAGAAAAATCCAATAAACTCAATTTTAGTCATACTTTTAAGGCAAAATGTATTCAGCCACGTGTCTTTGGTAAAAAAAATGTCAATAAGCGTATATTTATTGGTTTGCGCAAAAGTTATAGCGTCTACAAACTAGGGTACATTTTCTGGAATTTACGCAGCTTTTAGTTTATGACTGCCTATCTCATTTCCTGAGGTGCTAAAATGGCAGGGAAGTACAAACCCCCCCCAAATGACCCCATTTTGGAAAGTAGACACCCTAAGGAAATTGCTAAGAGGCATGTTGAGCCCATTGAATATTTTATTTTTTTGTCCCAAGTGATTGAATAATGACAAAAAAAAAGAAAAAAATGTTTACAAAAAGTTGTCACTAAATGATATATTTCTCACACATGCCATGGGCATATGTGGAATTACACCCCAAAATAAATTCTGTTGCTTCTCCTGAGTATGGGGACACCACATGTGTGGGACTTTTGGGAGCCTATCTGTGTACGGGACCCCGAAATCCAAGCACCGCCTTCCGGATTTCTAAGGGCGTAAATTTTTGATTTCACTCCTCACTACCTATCACTACCCATCACAGTTTTGAAGGCCATAAAATGCCAAGATGGCACAAAACCCCCCCAAATGACCCCATTTTGGAAAGTAGACACCCCAAGCTATTTTCTGAGAGGCATGGTGAGTATTTTGCAGCTCTCATTTTTTGTTGAAAATGAAGAAAGAAAAATGTATTTTTTTGTTCTTTTTTCAATTTTCAAAACTTTGTGACAAAAAGCGAGATCTGCAAAATACTCACCATAGCTTGGGGTGTCTACTTTCCAAAATGGGGTCATTTGGGGGTATTTTGTGCCATCTGGGCATTCCATGGCCTCTGAAACTGTGATAGGCAGTGAGGAGTGAATTCAAAAATTCACACCCTTTGAAATCCTGAAGGTGGTGCTTGGTTTTTGGGGTCCCGTGCGTGGCTAGGCTCCCAAAATGTCTCACGCATGTGGTATCCCCATACTCAGGAGAAGCAGCAGAATGTATTTTGGGGTGTAATTCCACAAATGCCCATGGCATGTTTGAGCAATATATCATTTAGTGACAACTTTGTGCAGGAGAAAAAAAATAAATAATAATTATTTTTCCCGCAACTTATGTCAAAATATAAAATATTCCATGGACTCGACATGCCTCTCAGCAAAAAGCTTGGGGTGTCTACTTTCCAAAATGGGGTCATTTGGGGGGGTTTTGAACTGTCCTGGCATTTTATGCACAACATTTAGTCGCTTATGTCACACATTACCCACTCTTCTAACCACTTGAAGACAAAGCCCTTTCTGACACTTTTTGTTTACATGAGAAAATAATTTTTTTTTGCAAGAAAATTACGTTGAACCCCCAAACAATATATATATTTTTAAAGCAAAGGCCCTACAGATTAAAATGGTGGGTGTTTCATTTTTTTTTTTACTCAGTATTTGAGCAGAGATTTTTCAAACGCATTTTTTTCGAAAAAACACACTTTTTTAAATTTTAATGCACTAAAACACACTATCTTGCCCAAATATTTGATGAAATAAAAAAGAAGATCTTAGGCCGAGTATATGGATACCAAACACGACATGCTTTAAAATTGCGCAGAAACGTGCAGCGGTGACAAACTACATACATTTTTAAAAGCATTTAACGCCTTTACAGGTTACCACTTTAGATTTACGGAGAAGGTCTACTGCTAAAATTACTGCCCTCGAAGTAGTGATACCTCAGTAGTGATACCTCACATGCATGGTGCAATTGCTGTTTACATATGATGCCAGACCGACGCTTGCGTTCGCCTTTGCGCGAGAGCAGGGGGGACAGGGGTGCTTTTTTTTTAATTTTATTATTATTGATTTTGCTTTTTTATTTTATTTTTCAACTGTTCCTTTCATTTATATATATTTTTTATCATTTTTATTGTTATCTCAGGGAATGTAAATATCCCCTATGATAGCAATAGGTAGTGACAGGTACTCTTTTTTGAAAAAATTGGGGTCCATTAGACCCTAGATCTGTCCTCTGCCCTCAAAGCATCTGACCACACCAAGATCGGTGTGATAAAATACTTTCCCAATTTCCCAATGGCGCTGTTTATATCCGGCGAAATATAAGTAATGAAATGCTCGTAGCTTCCGGTTTCTTAGGCCATAGAGATGATTGGAGCCATTCTGGTCTCTGATCAGCTCTATGGTCAGCTGGTCAGGTTCCCTGTTGGGATAGGAGAGCCAGAGAAAACCATGGAAGACGGTGGGGGGGGGGGGGGGCATTCCCTTTCAACTGCTTGTAAAAGCAGTCTAGAGACTAATTAGCCACTAGGATTGCTTTTACATGAAAGCCGACTGGCTGAAAAGAATGATACCAAGATAATACCTAAATAATACCTAAACCCGCCGGCATCATTCTGGTATAACCACTCAAAGTCCAGCAACATACCAGTACGTTGCTGGCCCTTGTTTGGCATATATTGTAATCTTTTTTTTCATGCAGCCTGTGGGCTGAACAAAATAAAAAGATTGATCGGTGGGTATGCCCACCATTAGAATACCTCCCTTCATCCACCCACTTCTAATGATGGGCATACATGCACCATTTTGTTTTTAACTGTGGTGGTGAAATCACCTCCAACAGCGCTGGTGTCACGGATTTATGTATCGTGGGAGCAAACGCTGTTGCTGTCAAGATAAATAAATCCGCGCTGCAGCTAAATGGCGTACCTGCTAAGCAAATTATGGTTAACAATAAAACAAAGTAACATTACACTATAACAGTAAGATTTACCATACCTGCAAAGCAAATACCAAAAAAAACATAGTCAAAAATAAAACATTTTTTAACGCAACCTGTGCCTAAAATATATATATATGCCGAAGCATGGGGGCATCCTCCCGCAAAAAAGTTATGCCGCGTACACACTGTCGGACTTTTCCACGGGCAAGCCTCCGTCGGAATTTCGACCGTATGTAGGCGGCATTAGGAGCAAATCGCTCCTCCGTCCCTGCTGCCCCCATGCTTCGGCATATATGCTTTTTTTTTTTTTTAACTGTGGTGGTGAAATCACCTCCTACAGCGTTGGAGTCACGGCTTTATGTATCGTGGGAGCAGACGCTGTTGCTGTCACGATAGATAAATCCGCGCTGCAACTGAATGGCGTACCTGAAAACAAAAAAAATGGTTAACAATAAAACATTGCAGAATAGAATACAGTAAAAAAGAGAAGAACAATAGAGAGAGAATAGAGAGAAAGACAACAATAAAACAACAACTATTTTTTTTTTTTTTTTTATATATTTTATTTATTTATTTATTTTTTACTTTTTTTTTTTTACTTTTGTTTGTAACTGTAACAGTTCTAACGGAACTGTTGTAACGGTTCCAGCGGTTTTGGTCTCAAAATGCGATGGCATTCTTGAGAACGTGTGCCTAGTCTGTGCAATGCTGTACCCTACGCTTATACTCAATTAGTGTATGGTAGCGTTCAAAACATTCACCGATGCAAAGACCAGGATTGTCAGGACAGCGGGGACAATAATAGCGGGTGTCACGCCTATATCCGCGCTTTCTGCAGACACGACATTTTCTTTGGGGGGCTTGTTGGGTAGGGGTACTCGGGAGGACATAAATAACATGCCGCTCATGCAGCCAGCTAACTGCATTTGGATTGGGAAGGTGAGGTGGAGCACCGTCTGGAAACAGAAGGGCTTCGATGATCTCTTCCTGGAATTTAAGGAAGTATCCAGTACGTCCTGAAGCTCCGTATAGCACATGAGCGTTCAGCAAAGCTAATTGGAATAAGTAAATAGACACTTTTTTGTACCAGCGTCTAGCCTTACGGGCAACTAGGTACGGCGCCAACAACTGGTCGTTGAGGTCCACCCCTCCCATGTTTTGGTTGTACTCGTGGACACAGAGGGGTTTCGTCACAACACCAGCCGCCATAGTAATTTGGACCGTCGTGTCTGCAAGTTATTACACTGCAAGCAGGCTCTCTCCCCCAGCCTAAGACAGGAATCTACAAGCCGCTGGGGAAAGCCCCGGCGATTAGGTCGCACAGTGCCACAGGCTCCAATCTGCTGATCAAACAAATGACTAAACAGTGGCACGCTCGTGTAATAATTGTCCACGTACACGTGGTACCCCTTTCCGAATAAGGGTGACACCAAGTCCCACACAATCTTGCCAGCGCTCCCTATGTAGTCAGGGCAGTTTTTCGGCTCTACGTGGCTATCTTTGCCCTCATAAACCATAAAACTACATGTATAGCCTGTGGCCCTGTCACAGAGCTTATACATCTTGACCCCATATCTGGCACGCTTGCTGGGAAGGTAGTGTTTGAATGACAAGCGGCCAGAAAACTTAATCAGGGACTCGTCAACGCAGACAACTTGATGGGGAGTAAACAAGTCTGCAAAACGTTGGTTGAAATGGTTTATGAGGGGCTGAATTTTATAGAGCCGATCGTATGCAGGGTCTCCACGTGGACGACAGAGTTCATTGTCGTTGAAGTGCATGAACCGCAAAATCATCTCATATCGTGCCCTGGACATTGAAGCAGAGAACACGGGCATATGGTACATTGGCTCAGTGGACCAATATGAACACAACGTACCCATTTTAACTAAGCCCATGATGAGGGAAAGGCCCAGAAAGATTAAATTTGGGGACCGTAATTGGTCTCCAATCTCTGGCAAGGGTGGACAACTGGGGATTAGCGGCGATGTGTTGACCAGCGTACAAATTGCTTTGGTCCACAATAGGTCTATAAAGATCTTCGGTGAAAAACAGTAAAAAAAAATCAAGTGACGTAAAATCAACCTGAATACCGGGTTGGCCAGTGAATGGGGGAAGTACGGGTTCTGCAAAAGTGGTGGGCACCCAATCAGGATTGGCAAATTCTGCAGCAAGGGCACTATGGGCACGACGGGCCTGTCTTTGTCTTCTTCTTGGTATCAGCGGGACACTACTTGTGCTTGCCACCTCGCCAGCTTGAACTGCACTTATGGGACTCGCCACGTCACCACGTGATACTGCAGTGCTGGATGTACGTCCAGGGTGTACTAGGCCACTGGTGCTTGCCTGTTCACCAGAAGGAATAGCGTTTCTAGTACGTCTCTGCCTCCTACGAGCGACCTGCGGTTCTTGCACCTCAACATCAGAAGAAGGAGTTTGGGGTCTGGTACGCCTGACCTTAGCAGGGACCACAACTCCGCCGTCAGAGCTATCTGTCATGGAGCCGCTGTCGTCTACTGGGTCGTATTCTGAGCCTGATTCTGACAGATGAGTGACCTCCTCTTCACTATCTGTCATAGTCAAAAACAAGTAGACCTGTTCACTAGTGTACGTTTGATTTGCCATTTTGGGCTCTAAATTTAGTAGTACACTAGTGAGACTCACTGGAAAAAAAAAGCTCCTGACTGTTAGCGACTGAATCAAAACGCTACCAAAAAACTGTTAGCGATCGCAGGGATCAGGCCTGACTCTGCGAACGCTGCAGTTATGTGTGCTTAGTGTTTTGTAAGTGACAGTGATCGATCGATACTGCACTTGGGCGGAGGGGGAAAACGCAGGTGCTAGTAGGTATCTGGGCTGATCCCGCTAACACTGCGTTTTTTGGAACCCTAAACTGCTGGGGACGCTAGTATAGATCTGATCAGATCAGATATCGATCTGTTCAGATTCTATACCACTAAGGGAGGTGTATGCTGCGTGCATGAGTGCTAGCGGTACTGGCACTAACCCGATGCTGCCTGGGGCGACGCAGACCCTATTTGACTCTAAAACCTTACTTATATCACCCGCCGGGCGATCAGGGGGTTAAACCTTTATTAGGTAATAAACGGCGGGTGCCCTGAAACTATAAAAAATAAACTAACTGACCAGTGTCACCCGTAACAGTTATATGGTGATCACTGGTGAAAGGGTCAACTAGGGGGCAATCAGGAGGTTAAAACCTTTAGTAGGTAGTATATGGGGGGTCCCTGACTCTATAAAACGCTGCGGCAAACCTAAATACCTACCTCCCTAACTAGCGTCAACTGTGACACTAATACAGCGATCAAAAAAAACGATCGCTTAGTGACACTGGTGATGGGGGGTGATCACGGGGTTAAACCTTTATTAGGGGGGGGGTTCCTAGACCTAAAGGGGGCTAAATCTAACTCCCCTAACAGTTATTAGTGTCACAATGCACCAATGCAGTAAACAGTAAAAAAAAAAATTACTGCTTTGGTGTCACTATGACAGGGGGTGCAGGGGGGCAATCAGGGGCAGGGGTGTGAAAAGTGTGCCTAGAGTGTTCTACTGTTAGTGTAGTGGAGTATAAGTGTAGTGTTGTGCAACTCACGTGTATCTCTCCTCGGCGTCGGTTCGAAAAGACCGCCACGAGGAGAGATGGCCTCACTTCCTCTAGTTCTGTACACAATACAGAGCCAGAGGAAGCATTCCATTGGCCGGGAGCGATTGCGAGGGGGTGGCCACGAATGAGTGGCCCCCACTCATCTCCGATCCCTCCCCCAATGTCCCGGATAATTACAGGCATGGGGGCGGGCCCGATCGGGCCCCCCACCCGCGGCCGTTAGGGATGACATCACTTCCTCTGGCCCTGTTTACATGACAGGGCTAGAGGAAGTATTTGATTGGCCGGGAGCGATCGCGAGGGGGTGGCCACGAATGAGTGGCCTCCCCCTCATCTCCGATCGCTCCCCCAACGATGCCGACCGCCGCAGGCACCGGGTGGCCCGATCGGGCCCCCCACCCGCAGGCATGCAGGTATATACGCCCTCCTGCCTGTACGTGCCATTCTGCCGACGTATATCGTCGTGCGGCGGTCGGCAAGTGGTTAAAGAAGATGAGAATTTTGACATTTTATCAATTGCCACGTCACAAATGTTAATTCTAGATTAAGAACAATAGTGTTTAAGACCGAACTCTTCCCAGTTGTTTCTTGATTTCGAACATGCGTGTTTGTACTTTCGACTTTTGTGTGACGGATTTGTGTACTGACCATCCAAAAATGAGACGTGGAGCCGTCGTTCGCCAAAAATTTACTAGCCTGTCATCCAACATTTATTGTCCAAAAATTGGAAAACAATTGTCGAAAGGAGTGTACTAACGGTAAGAATTTCAAACAATCCCCTTCTGATTTTCGTACCTTGTGAAAACAATGGATTATCCTGGTTTAGAGTAACTTAAATAAGCAGCAAACCTGAATGTATTTTTTTTTTTTTTACATCCATACACCCATTCCCAGTGATGTAATTTTCAGACCATTGCGAAAAGTGTAATTTCTGTGTTAGGATGTCACATTGGCCTGGTTTGGCACTGGCATCCCATTTGTAAAAGATGTGCCATAATAGATCTTTTTGTGTTAGAAACGTAAGATGCTCTGTGGTTTCTAGTATTATTTACACTGGTATTGTTTTATTCTTGGTATCTGCATACATTTGTCAAGGAAAACCAAAAGAATGTGTTCATTTTTTCCCACTGCTTTCCACACAATGTATCAGCCAATGATGTTTATCACATTAATACTACACGTTAGGATATATATATATTATACAGAATCATGCTTCCCAGAATCAGTCTTCGGATTTGCAGCCTGAGTACTCTCAGCATCATAAAAATTGAAAACAAAATAATAATGCTGCAGCTAAGTGGTTAGACTGTCAGCTAATGTTGCAAATATAAGGTTTATTATCTTATGGGGAAAATGTGCTGAAGAAAGAAGGGCATTCCAAACTACTTATTTAGTGTAATGTCAATATGTGCTATTTAAGATTTGTTCCCAGTAGCTTAGCGTCAAATCAGGTTCAGGGCACCATTTATATACCCCATTTAGCAGCTACTGTGTGGCTTTCAGACATTGAATTTACTGGCGTCAGGAAAGCATACCTACACTATTACTGTGAACTGAATGGGTGTTGGGGGGACAATAGCAGTTTTCCTATGGATAAAGATGGTGCCATCCTTATTGGAAAGTGATAAATCAATGCAGTCTAAGATATAGGGAACTGCAAGACTGCTAAAATAGTTTTGATGATTATCCTATTCATTTTTAAATGTTTTCATGTTTCGGTTATTCCATTCTACAAGCGTATGAACTAAAGCTTTAGACCCCTTTCACACTGGGGCAGTGCGGATGTTCGCAATAATATTAGCTGTTATAGCGGCACTTTGAACCCCCCCAAAAAGGGAAAAAAGTGGTTAAAAGCGCCTACTTAGCGCTGCTTTCAACCCGCTTTTAAGACGATTTGAAAGCAGCGCCCATTCGTTTCAGTGGACAGGGGTGATGGAGGAGCAGTGTACACACCGCTTCTGCACCGGATGAGGATGGACTGTAGAGTCCGTCATCATCCGATCTGCATACGGATGGAAAAGTAGGTTTTTCCTCCGTCACACTTTTTCGGATCGGAGCGGGTCGGATGTCATGACATCCGTCGCTCCATAGACCTCTATGGAGTGTCCGTTTAGGTCCGCCTAAAAAAACTGACAGGCGGACCTGAACAGATCATCCATGTGAAAGAGGTCTAAATCTAAACCTACTCCCACCCCCTATTTTAAGTCTAATCTCTCTAGCCCTGTAAAGAAAAGATCACTATACTCATCACTCACTATCACTATCATTTTTAAATGTTTTCATGTTTCGGTTATTCCATACTACAAGCGTATGAACTAAAGCTTTAGACCCCTTTCACACTGGGGCAGTGCGGATGTTCGCAATAATATTAGCTGTTATAGCAGCACTTTGAACCCCCCCAAAAAGGGAAAAAAAGGGGTTAAAAGCGCCTACTTAGCACTGCTTTCAAATCGCTTTTAAGGCGATTTGAAAGCAGCGCCCATTCGTTTCAGTGGACAGGGGCGATGGAGGAGCAGTGTACACACCGCTTCTGCACCGGATGAGGATGGACTGTAGAGTCCGTCATCATCCGATCTGCATACGGATGGAAAAGTAGGTTTTTCCTCCGTCACACTTTTTCGGATCGGAGCGGGTCGGATGTCATGACATCCGTCGCTCCATAGACCTCTATGGAGTGTCCGTTTAGGTCCGCCTAAAAAAACTGACAGGCGGACCTGAACAGATCATCCATGTGAAAGAGGTCTAAATCTAAACCTACTCCCACCCCCTATTTTAAGTCTAATCTCTCTAGCCCTGTAAAGAAAAGATCACTATACTCATCACTCACTATCACTATCATTTTTAAATGTTTTCATGTTTCGGTTATTCCATACTACAAGCGTATGAACTAAAGCTTTAGACCCCTTTCACACTGGGGCAGTGCGGATGTTCGCAATAATATTAGCTGTTATAGCAGCACTTTGAACCCCCCCAAAAAGGGAAAAAAAGGGGTTAAAAGCGCCTACTTAGCACTGCTTTCAAATCGCTTTTAAGGCGATTTGAAAGCAGCGCCCATTCGTTTCAGTGGACAGGGGCGATGGAGGAGCAGTGTACACACCGCTTCCGCACCGCCCCAAAGATGCTGCTTGCAGGACTTTTTTTTCCTGTCCTGCAAGCGCACCACCCCAGTGTGAAAGCGCTCAGGCTTTCACACTGGGGCTGCAGAAGAGGCAGTTTACAGGAGCTTTACAGGTGCTATTTTTAGCGCAAAAACGCCTGTAAATCGCCTTCAGTGTGAAAGGGGACGTGTCCGTGTACGGAGCCCACTCTGCTCAGCGGGGGATCGCTCCGTCGATCCCCGCTGAGCAGGCAGATGACAGGTACGTCTCTGCACACTGTGCAGGGACGGACCTGTCAGAGCGCCACGCTCCCCTATGGGGGATCGAATGAGGATGGACTGTAGAGTCCGTCATCATCCGATCCGCATACGGATGGAAAAGTAGGTTTTTCCTCCGTCACACTTTTTTGGATCGGAGCGGGTCGGATGTCATGACATCCGTCGCTCCATAGACCTCTATGAAGTGTCCGTTTAGGTCCGCCTAAAAAAACTGACAGGCGGACCTGAACAGATCATCCATGTGAAAGAGGTCTAAATCTAAACCTACTCCCACCCCCTATTTTAAGTCTAATCTCTCTAGCCCTGTAAAGAAAAGATTACTATACTTGCCTATTCTGAAGTCACTCTGCTCCAGTCCCAGGCTGTCAGCAGCAGCTTCAGTGTGTAGGAGAGGCAGCCAACAACAGAAGCCCCATAGTATATCTATGGGTAATGTCATGTCCCAGGCATTTCCCAGCCTTTGTCGGCTTTCTCCTGCTCGTAGAAGGGTCCGCTGGTGACTGAACTGGAGCGGCTTCAGAATAGGTAAGTATAGCGATCTTTTATTTTACAAGGTTAGATAGAATAGGCTTAGAATGTGGGTTGGAGTAGGTTTAGAGTTAAGTTTTGCCTTACTTCCACTAAATATTTTTTGCATGGGGTCAGCTATTTTACATGCACAATAACTTTCTACAGCGTGTCAATGTTTTTTTTTTTTTACTTTAGCTGGAAAGTGCAAAATCTGGTGCACTCCTGCATAGAAACCAATTAGCTTCCAGGTTTTATTGCCAAAGCCTAATTGAACAAGCTGAAGTACTATGCAAAGCTGCACCAGATTCGGAGTGCACCAGTTTTAATAAATCAACCCCACAATCACACAGTTTTTTTTTCTTGTGAAATCTGATATACAGAATTACTTGGAGTATGCTAATTGTGCTGTTGCTCCAAGAGGGAAAATACATAGAAACAATGTTGTCCTTGAAAAGCAAGAATAATGGTATAATTTTTACAAGCTATACATATACCTGTGCTTATACACGTAAGCACATAAAGCACCTGTTCTTAGTTGTAGATTTGTGGATTCTTTGTTATGCCTCATACACACGATCGGACATCCAACAACAAAACCGAGGAGTTTTGTCTGAAGGGCATTGGCTCAAACTTGTCTTGCATACACACGGTCACACAAATGTTGGCCAACAATCACGAATGTAGTGACGTACTAGACGTACTACATGTTTTTTCAGCCCTTTAGCGCCACCCTTTGGGCTCCTTCTGCTAATTTCTTGTTAGTAGAAGTTTGATGAGTGTTGATTCGTGCTTTTCTTTTCGCGTTTTTAATTTATCGCTTTTCAGTTTGCGCTTCTCATTTCGTGCTTTTCAGTTAGTTTCTGAATGGCCGTTTGTCAACCAGACATGTTTGGTTAAGTTCTATTGGCAGATAACATGTCTAATTTTTTTTTTTTTTTAAATGTACAATAAAAAAATTGTGGAGAATAATACCTGGCTACGTGTTTTACTTCAAATTACAGTTTGGGAGTAGGCAGTTACATTTAAAAAAATACAATGTAAAATTGACAAGGGACACCAACATAGTTGTATCTTTAATCTTAAAAACTAGGGGATAATGGTGTTGTGGTAACTTGCACAACTAAAAAAAAGTATCACCAGCAAAGCAGCTTCATTATTATCCCATTAAAGAAGAAGAGAATTGTGCGCTGCATTTGGAGATTTCATAATTTGCCACTTCACGAATGTTAATTCTCCATTACAAACGCTAGTTTACAAGACCAACCGCTTCTGCTTCCGAGCATGCGTGTTTGTACTTTTGTCCAACGAACTTGTGTACACACACGATTGGAAAATCCGACAACACACATTTGTTGGCAGAAAATTTGAAGACATGCTAGCCAACATTTGTTGGCGGAAAGTCCGACAACAATTGTCCGATACATGCGGACAACAATTGTCAGCATACACGCGATAGGATTTTCCGCCAACAGCCTGACATCCAACATTTCCCATCATAAAGTCCGATCGTCTGTACGTGGCTTTACAGAACTGAATGCAGTGCATGTTTATGCATCTGTGTGAATGGCTCCATTGAAAACAATGGAGCTGTGTTCAGATCTGTAATTTAAAAAAAAACATTTTTACAACCGTGTGAATGAAGCCCTGTACATAGGAGTTTTTGAACTGTACATACCACTAAAAAAGACAGGACAAAGTGATGTTATCTTTCCTAAATTCTAAAGGGCATTCTGGCTCCTCTCAGCATCTCAGTACTCTTGCTGTGTTTAGCCACAAATGTCTACAGATGATAACATTTTGAGTTTTGGTGTTGTCCCTTATAAACCTGCTGCCCATGGCACAGTCCATCAAGTGCCTTATGGTAAATACATCCATGGCCCATTTGTTCATTTGTATTTTTATTAGACTTTGATAACACAGAAGGGTAACTAGCAAAAATGAGTTACCAGTATTCTTGGAAATACCCTTACAAGATGATTTTTAGTTATTGTTAATTTTTTTTTTCATTTATTGTTATATAATGTTTATTTTTTAAAAGAGATATTCAACACAGAACATAAACAACATACTTTATATGGATTTCTGTACTTAAAGTTGCTATGATCTTAAGCATATTATATGCTTAACCTCTATGTTATGCAAATAATATTTAATATGTTGTATTACAACTCTCTATTGTCTGTCATACCATTCGACTACACACGTATTGTAAAAAAAAAAATTGAACCCGGTCATAGCGCGGAACCATTTTTCCTATTTAATTTCACCTTGACATTCATTTGTACATTTAGCTAAATCTATATAAATGAAAACAGAGTCATACTGACTACATTATAGTAGGCTGAAAGTTTAAAGAATATGTTACCCTAACATTCTGATACATGCCTGCAATGCCATTTGCTTGTATGAAAAAGTATCCTGTTCTCTTTGTATTTCTTCCTTCGTGTGAAATCCCTATTTTTCCTGCCAGTCCCTCTGCTATCCTATTTTAAAAAGGGAAAAAAGTGTTTATAATGTTTTTGTTTTGTTTTTTATACCTATACACAAATGTTTTACTTTTCATTTCCATTTTAAAATTATTATTATTATTTTTTTATTTTTTTTGAGGATGAGGATTCACATACAGTACGCTTTAACCATCATCTCTGCTTCAGAACCAGCCTTCATTTTAAAGAATATTTAACTGTAACCTATTAAATTTTATGTAATTTCCTATCATTGTTTATTTCCTATCCTTTGCAACGTTGTCTTAAACCAGAAGGACACCTGGAGGGGGGGGGGGGGGGGGCAGATTTACTAAGAAGAAGGCACTGCACCAGTTCATACATTAATTGGTGAGCCAGAAAAGTAATTAAGTGAACATGCGAACTGGCGCACATTGAAGCGCAAATAACGATAATAAAATTCCCGCATATGTAAACTGCAACGGGCACTTGGGTAACTGCGGGTTTCTCATTGATAATAGCGCACGCCCAATACAATTGGTTAATTTCATCTCATTGGATGTGTCTTGTTGGGCAATTAGTAGGTGTTCTCAGTTAATTAACCCTTTTGATGCTAATCTCATTCTTATCACTTCCAATATATCTTTGAAATTAGTTTTTTTCTTTATTTACCCAAATCTTTCAATACATTACAAAGAACAGAGAAGTGTTTCTAAACCCAATAAATTAATATTGTCTGATCTTGATCTTTAAAGGTGACCATACACTGCAATAAGTTATATCTTAAATAAATTCGATTTAGTGCAAGAGCCTGTTTGATTTCCTATATTTTGAATTAATTGTTCAAGTGCGTCTTCCTATTACCTATTTTGCCTAAATATTGAGTTGTACAGAGTCTGGCCAATCAGATTGCATAGTGCATGACCATCTTAAGTGACAAATTTGCAATCTAGATGTGCCATGACCAACGTGTATTTTCCTAATGATATTTCTTGGGCATTATACAAGGCACATGAAAAAAAACACCTTTTTTAAAGAAATGCTAGAGTGATTAGGAATCTTCAAACTACGGCGTTCCAGCTGTTGTGGAACTACACATCCCATGAGGCATTGTAAAACTCTGACATTTACAGACATGACTAGGCATGATGGGAATTGTAGTTCCTGACCAACTGGAGGGTTTGAAAACCCTGTGCTAGACCATTATTATACCTCCAGAATTGGAAGTGTGGGATCTAGAGGCCAAATCATTTAGACATACACACATGACCCACAAAAACACCACCCCTTGTAAAAATAAATCAAAAATTATCTTAATTTGTAAATAAGGATCATCTCTTCCTCAGAGCACAGTTGTGCGGGGCATGGTGGTGGGAAGACATTAGCAGCAGTACAAGCAACGTCCTGGAGGGGCGTGATGTCATTCTTGTGTGCTGACCACCGCTTTCGGGAAACAGATATGCTCCACTGGTACATGCAAAAATAAGGGTATAAGAGTCCTAGAATCCTCTCTCACCTAAATGAATTAATAAAGTATCAGCCAGTTCGTCAGTGACAGACGGGATACCTGCCACAGCAAAAAAGTGATATATGAAAAAACAAAAAATAGGGACAAGGGAGTCCCAAGAAAGCAAAAGGGGGAAGAATCAACCACGGCTTGTGATACAAAGTTATAAAAAAGCTTTATTGGAACGTAGGGGGAGGGGCTGCATACAAAATAATTCAGGTCTTTGTCAAGGGGAGAATATATATCCTAATTAACACACTATATCTCGCTAAATATATTCAGTACATAAAAATATGCTGCAGCATTAATAGATTTAAAAGTGCAGGGCGTTCCTGCAGGCAGAAAAGCATACAATATATCCATATTAACCAGAGGAAGGTGATGGCATGATACAGTCCATGATAAACTGATTTGTAATGTGGATTCACATGTATTCATAAACGCACAAAAGTACATATAGACCTATGGACTGGTAAAGCAACTAGGAACCACATTCAAAGATGACACAAATAATAAGTCCTCATCCAGAGAGATCTTCATTGAGCTCAAGCAAATATAGTTGTCAGGCAGACCCTCAGAAAGTCTCAAAGCACTGAGCACAGCATTAGACTATCTAGTAAAATTTGAAACAGTTGTGAAAAATGTATCCAAGTACAAAAGGCAACCTTCACAGTGTCAAGTTCTTTCAAAGATAGGATCGCAAGTGTCAGACCCAAAGCACAACTAGTGTCCCGAACCGGAACAGACGTGACACTTGGCAACTTCACCCCTTATGCTTTATCACAGAGCAAAAGAAAGGCAGCAGCACATAGATACACTGAATGAATAGAAGGCAAAAGGGCTGTCCAATTGGGCTCTCACCGCTCTGATCGTTGAAGATCCTCAGATTCTCTGTTTCTCTGCTGATTTTGCTGTTTTAGCGTCCATTACTGAATTAGAGGGTACGCTGAATGCCTGCAGACAAGCCCTGCACGGGCTGTGTTAACGTTTTGTGTACCTCTGTGCACTTCTTCAGAACAAATTGGCATGAAATAGTCTTTCCTTAAATAACAGACACTATCCAATTAAGTTAATCCATGCCAAAAGTTTATCTTCTGCCATCTTGTGGTCAGGTTAATAATGCAGACATTTAAAAAAGGGAAAAAGGTGCCAATTATATACTCAATAGAGTTCCCTTCATGGGTAATAAAATAAAATAAAAAAGAGGAAGGGGGGGGCGAGGGCAGAAACTCCAATACCCTCCACTTTCACCCCGGGATATGAGTACATTACACATAACAGTAAACATCTCTTCATAGCATGTAATGGTCATAATAAAGTCCATCAAAAAATTCAGCCTTGTACCCAATAGATAGCTCCCAAAAATAGAATAGAGAAAGGGGGGAAAGGAAAGAAAAGAACAGTTATTGACATGCAGCTGTCTCTTAGTTTTGCCTGCATACAATTTATGGCATGGTCACTCCAGAACATAAAGTATTCTTGTTGTGGAACAGTTGATAAAGGACCGAATCTCAAACTCTTGACTGCTGTCCGAGTTTCTAAAGGTCTTAGACCGGTCCACATATTTACATGTGCCACAGTGGGCACATGGAAACATGCCGCCGATTCTGGTCAGATCAGTAAGCCAGCTTCTAGATAGTGGCCTCACAAATTCCGACACCAACATGTCATTAAGATTTTGTCCTCGTTTGGCCACCATAAATGTTTTTTTTCCCCTACGGTCTGTCCCGAATCAACGGCATGCATCAAAACAGGCCAGTGCTTACTGAGAATTGAATGTACCTGGTGCCATTGGGCTCCATAGGGGGGTGATGAATCTCACTGGCTCCATGGTCTCCTGTTGTGTCTTTCTATGGGAAAGGAGTAGATCCGATTGCCTCTTCTGACCCATGATGCTCTTGGCTTGCTTCAGGATGCGATGGGGATATCCCCTTTCACTGAATCACGGATAGAGCTATTTTGATTTAAATTAATAATTCTTATCTGTCGAACAATTTCTCCAGATTCTCATAAATTGTCCAACTGGGATACCTCGTATCAACGGGGTGATGGCTATCTGCTTGCAGCAGTGTATTAGCCGCTGTTTCATTTCTGAAGGTGCTGGTAATTAATTTGCCACCCTCAAGTTGGATAGAGAGGTCCAGGAAGGACAGTCGATGAGGATCAACAACATACGTTAAATGTATATTCCTGGTATTGTCCTCAAGTTCGGCCATGAACTCTTCGAGTTCAGCATGGGTCCTGGCCCACACCATCAGGACATCGTCGATGTACCTCAGCTAAGAGAGTGCAGGGCCGAGGTACATCAACGAGGCGTAGACCACTTCCTCCTCCCACCAGCCCAGATGTAAGAAGGCATTGGCCGGGGCCCATGGGGCCCCCATGGATGTTCCCCAGAGTTGCTGATAATGGGCCCCCGAGAACTGGAAGAAATTGTGCTTGAGTGCAAGTTCCAAGAGCTCTATGACAAATTCATTCTGGGTTCCACTGGTACATACCTTTGTGCACACAGCAGTTGCGCATCTCGCATACACAGCGGTCGCTCATCTAGATGCATTTGGTGCATCTAACTGCAGGAACACAATTTTTATGGAAATTAATAGTAAAGCAGATGCAGATTTCCAGGACTGGACTAACAAATGTTTATAGTGAAAGGCAACTGGTGTTTTCTTTTAACCTCCCTAGCGGTAACCCCGAGCCTGGCTCGGGTCCAGCTTTTTGTGCTGGGAGCGGTAACCCCGAGCCAGGCTCGGGCTTGCGTGCAGGATGCAGGGGGGGAAGTTACTTACCTTTTCCCCTGGATCCTGCGATGTCTCCCCGCTGTGTGAGCGAGCCGTCCGCTCGCTCGATTCACACAGTGACGGTCTCCGTTCCCTGCGACGTTCCGACGCACGGGAGCGGAGATCGGCGCCAAATTTTAAAAAGTTTAAAAACACACAACACATACAGTACTGTAATCTTACAGATTACAGTACTGTATACAAAAAATACACATCCCCTTTGTCCCTAGTGGTCTGCCCAGTGCCCTGCATGTCATTTTTATATAATAAAAAGATTTTTTTTCTGCCTGGAAACTGGAGATTGTCCATAGCAACCAAAAAGTGTCCCTTTATGTCAAAAGTGGTTTTAGACCAGCTAGGAAACACCGATAAAAAATTAAAATCACAATTTATCATCAAACAATAAATTTAATGACAGCGACTATTCTGCAACTGAGCAAATTTCAGTGTTTTTGATTTGATTACATTATTGAATCATTTTTTATATATATTTTCATACCCGGGATGTCTACTAGACTCTGGTTCGGACAGATTTAAGTGAGTTATTCATAAGAATTGCATGCCTACAATATAAAAACGCCAAATTTCCATGCAAAATAATTGTACCGCTTTCAGCACCAAATTCCAGACAGAATCATACTGCCAGGGAGGTTAAACAAGGTCTAAATGGGCCATTGACATGCATCACAGTTTAACTTAAGAATGTGTCTTTGCAAAGTTAATCTAAATCCTTTCACTTCCTTTAATGCACATGACACTAACCACAATACTCTGTTTATCTTTTTGCCATTTCCACAAGCCATACATTATCATTTCCCACTCACTTACCTTCACTCCTGTTATTTCTTTCACCAGATCTCGACTCTTATTGATCACATCTTTCGCTACACCACACTACCAGAACACATGCTCACTGTCTTCTACACCCCCACAATTCATTCTTGGACAAATATCAGACACACACAAATCCCTCCTTTTCATAAATAGCCTTGTAGCTAGACATTCATGCAAATTCATCCATACTATCTGTCTCTGCACATTTGTCACTCCATACAGACGAATTTTCTTCCATACTTCCCCAGCCACTGACGCATTAACTCTCTTAAGGTTACACACATACCCCTTCTCTATCAACCACTTTATCACCTTCACTTTATCCCTCTCCCCTCCTCCTAAATCTGCCAACTTAAACTCTACCCTAAACTTTTCTAATACCCAGTAGTCACGTACCACCACATAGGCCACCGGTATCCTTGAATCCCTTCCCAACCACCCCATCTCCTAAACAACCACCCACCCAAAAAATATATCATCTTAGCACACACTCCACCATTCCTCAAAACGTTCACCTCGCAAAACCATTAATGCGTTAACAAAAACACTCTTGCATTCGGAAAACTAAACCCACCATTACATTCACACACATTCTCTCGACTCTTTCCATTTTCGACCCCCATGAAAAAAGTAAACAATAACTTATTTGTTTTCCTCAATCTTATCTCCCGAGGAGGGAAGATATTGCTTGCATACAAAATTAAATGTAAGATTACTGCCTTGACTACTAAAACTTTCCCATAAATCGACAATTTTCTTAGACACCAAAACCTCAACTTCTTGGCTATCTTTTCTCCCACTTCATTCCAGCACATTTCCCCTTTCATTCCATGGTCAAATAGAATACCCCAAATCCGTACTCCATCCTCAACCTTCCCAACCTGATCATCCACACATTCCACTTGTCTGCCATATACACTCAAACTACACTTATTCCAATTTACACTCATTCCTGCACATACACAAAAAATAGACAAAAGTTACTTCCCTTAGACAAAACTAACCCTTCTTACGCCCACCACCGACTGACACACTGTCACCACGTCATCCATATAACCTAAAAATTTCACAATCCCCCCCCCCACTCCCAGGCACCAAAAAGCACCTCACCACCTTATCCCTCTGTATCATCCTTAACAGCGGATCAATAAAACAAATAAAGAGAATAGGGGGCAGGATCACCCCTGTCTCACCCCAGATTTTACCAAAAAAGCCTGCCCCAAACTCCCATTAACCAGAACCCCGACTACTGATCCCCCAATACAACCCTTTTATTACATTAATGAGCTGCTGTGGTATACCCACCCGCTTCAAAACCTCCCACAAAAACCCATGATTTGCTATATCATATACCGTCTCTAGGTCAAATGATGTCAGGATAATCTAACTATTCCTACCTTTACAAAAATTTATTATATCCCTAACTAAAATTAAATTCTCAGAGATCATTTGACCCAGCACTGCACAGGTCTGCGTCTCTCTAACCATCCTACTAATGACCTTAGATAAACTCCTCGCCACCATTTTTGCAAAGACCTTGTAATCTAAGTTTAACAAGGAGATAGGCCTCCAATTTTGAATATCCTTCCTATACCCCTTCTTATAAATTAATACCACTATCCCCACACAGTGGCATCACTAGGGTTGGTGTCACCCGGTGAGGTAAAACATGGTGTCACCCCCCTCCTGTCTAGGCTGCCAAGTGCCCTGCAGGCAGCGCACGGTATCGGGGAGAACCCCAAACCGGCCCCTGTAAATAATAGTAGGTTAGGGTATGTATAGGGTGGTATAGTGGCAGGCTAGGGTAGTATAGTTGCATTCTAGGGTGATATAGTGGCAGGTTGGGGTAGTATAGGGCAGGTTAGGGTGGTATAGGGCAGGGTTAGGGTGGTATAGTGGCAGGTTAGGGTAGTATAGGGTGGTATAGTGGCAGGTTGGGGTGGTATAGGGCAGGTTAAGGTGTTAAAGGGGCATGTGAATATAGTCGTGACTGCGCTAATTTTAGGTAAAAAGAGAAAAAGCAGGTACAAAAAATGTGACAAACATAATAAAGCAGAAATGGTTAATGTTGTAGCACCAATATTCAAATAAAACCGTGCAAAAGGTCAAGTGACAAGTATAAAAGGACAAATGTGAAAAAAGTCCATAAGATAAACTGAATCTGTTAAAGATGGCCTATATATCATCCCCAAAAAGATGGTTAAACAGGGACGTATTGTGCTGACACTGGATATATGAACACATGAACATCGCTAGCTAGCTATACACGCATACCTATACATGCAGCCACCTCTATAAGAATACCGGCACCTATGGGATTCTAACTTCCGACAACTTTGCCTCGCTGATTGCCAAGCATTTAGGACAAATTTAAACACAAGAGAATCATTCACTATTGGTAAAAGAAGATCTCTTGACCTACTTCTGAAAGAGGAAATATTCATAGTTTCATAGTTAGTAAGGTTCAATAAAGACACCAGTCCATCCAGTTCAACCTGGGCGAGTGTCTACAACTATCCCTGTACATTGCACACTCACATTGGTCCCTACCCTAAAGGAGCCCACAATCCAAGGTCCCCATTCATATACTAGGGCCAATTTTTTGGACAAAAGCCAATTAACCTACCTGCATGTGTTTGGATTGCCTGAGATTCAAGCAGAAATATGAGAGATTATCCTGCTGTCCAGTTGGGTTTCTGACCTTTCGGATCCAGTCTTGGTGTTCTTCCCATCAGAGATTCGTTTGGTGGCCATCCCTAACGTCGGTGGAGGCTTTGGATCCTTTGAAGTTCCGTGTGAACACTAAGAATCATTAATCACCGCCATTACTAGTTACAAATAAAATAAAGAAAAATGCCATACAAATATCCCATAGTTTGTAGAAGCGATAACTTTTGCGCAAACCAATCAATATACGCTTATTGGGATTTGTAGCAGAATACATATTGGCCTAAATTGATGAAGAAATGTGATTTTTTTTATCGGATGTGTTTTATAGCAAAGTAAAAAATATAGTTTTTTTTTTAAATTATCACTTTTTTGGTTTATAGGGCAAAAAATAAAGTGCAGAGGTGATCATATACCACCAAAAGAAAGCTCTATTTGTGGGAAAAAATACATCAATTTTATTTACATAGTAAGCGAGGTTTAAAAAAGACACAAGTTCATGTGTGTGATTTTATGTCAGTATATCCCTGTATGTTGTGGTCGTTCAGGTGCTTATAATATATCTAAAATCTTTGTTTTAATTATTGATGCTGCCCCCTGAAACCACTGCCTGTGGAAGAGAATTTCACATCCTAACCGGTCTTACAGTAAAGAACCCTCTACGAAGTTTAAGGTTAAACCGATTTTCTTCTAATTTTAGTGAATGCCCGCGTGTCTTATTAAATTCCCTTTCATGGAAAAGTTTTATCCCTTTTGTGGGGTCACCAGTAGGGTATTTGTACATTGAAATCATATCCCCTCTCAAACGTCTCATCTCCAGAGAGAACAAGTTCAGTGCTCATAACCTTTCCTCATAACTAAGGTCCTCCAGTCCCTTTATTAGTTTTGTTGCCCTTCTCTGGACTCTCTCAAGTTCCAGCACATACTTCCTGAGGACTGGTGCCCAGAACTGGACAGCATACTCCAGGTGCACCCAGACCAGAGTCTTGTAGAGTGGGAGAATTATCTTTTTATGTCTGGAGTTAATCCCCTTTTTAATGCATGCCAATATTCTGTTTGCTTTGCTTGCAGCAGCTTGGCATTGCATGCCATTGCTGAGCATGTCATCTACTAGGACCCCCAGGTCCTTTTCCATGCTAGATTCCCCCCCTAGGATCCCCCCCCCCCCCGTTGAGTAGATTGCATTCCTATTTTTGCCACTCAAATGCATTATTTTACATTTTTCTACATTAAACCTCATTTGCCATGTAGTTGGCCACCCCATTAATTTGTTCAAATCTTCTTGCAAGGTTTCCACATCCTGCAGAGAAGTTATTGCCCTGCTTAGCTTAGTATAATCTGCAAATACAGAGATTGAGCTGTTTATTCCGTCCTCCAGGTCTTTTATGAATAAATTAAATAGGATTGGTCCCAGGACAGAACCCTGGGGGACCCCACTTTCCATCCTGGACAGAGTACTCCCCATTTATCACTACCCTCTGAACTTGCTCCTGTAGCCACTTTTCAATACATGTACTCCCCCTATGGTCCATGCCAACGTACCTTACTTTGTACAGTAAACGTTTATGGGGAACTGTATCAAATGCTTTTTAAAAATCCAGATATACCATGTCTACGGGCCTTCCTTTATCTAGATGGCAGCTCACCTCCTCATAGAAGGTTAATATATTGGTTTGACAAGAATGATTCTTCATGAATCCATGCTGATTACTGCTAATGATACCGTACCTGCTTAATGCAGCAAAAGCACTCATCCCCAAAAAATGGTTAGATATTAAAAAATCAAGTATCAGAGAGTGGATACAGAGAGTAGAGTACATTAATGATATGGAATACTTGAGTAACATGGAGAAAGATCGAATGGAAACTTATTCGACAATATGGGAAAAATGGAGAATGTTTAAAACGACGGAAACATACTTTCAGGCAATGATTGAAACAGCTTAAGGTGGATTCAAAGCGGTGGGGGGGATAAGGAGAAATAAAAAAATTTTGTACGAGTAATAAAAATTAAATATGTTGAGACGAAATGTATTGAATTTAGTATGTAACAAAAATATTATAATAAAAGATTAAATAAAAAAAGAACCCAGGAAAAACAACAAAAAAAAGGAAATGATACCGTTGTCATTACAAAAATCTTGTATATAGTCCCTTATTATCCTGGTCTGTAATTCCATCTTGTCCCTTTTTTAAATATTGGTGCTACATTGGATTTTCTCCAATCAGCTGGTACCATTCCAATAAGTAGATTGTTAGTAAAAATAAAGAACAATGGTCTGGCAATTACTTGACTGAGTTCCTTAAGGACCCTTGGGTGCAAGTCATCTGGTCCCGGTGACTTATTAATGTTAAGTTCTTTAAGTCTATTTCTAATTCTGTCCTCTGTTAGCCATGAGGTAGCTTCCTGTGACGTGTCATGAGGATAAACTTTGCAGTTTTGGTTACTGAAGCCCCCCGCTTCCCTCGTGAAGACTGAGGAGAAAAATAAATTAAATACCTTTGCCTTCTACCCATCTTTAGTAACCAAATTCCATTCTTCATCATTCTTTATGGGACCAATATGATCTGACCCCTCTTTCTTACTATTTATGTACTTAAAGAATTTCTTGGGATTTTTCTTACTCTCCTCTGCTATGTGCCTTTCGTGTTCTATCTTAGCTGCCCTGATTGCACCCTTACATTTCTTGTTGCATTGAAGGCCTTCTCCTTTGCTTTTATATGCATTTTTACGTTGGAGTTAAGCCACCCAGTAATTTTATTAGCTCTTTATTTATTAGCTCTTTTAAATTTTTTTCCCATTGTGATGACCTGGCTAATGCCCTTATTTAATATGCTCTTAAAGCATACCGATTTTTCCTCCGTCTTCTTTGTTCCTAAGATTTTATTTCAATTATTATCTTCTAGCAAGGATCGTAGTTTAGGGAAGTTGGCTCTGAAATTCAATGTCTTTGTATTCCCCTTATGTTTCCTATTTGTGTGATTCATACTAAAACTAATTGACCTGTGATTGCTGTTTCCTAAATTGCCCCGTATTTCCACATCCGTGATCAGGTCTGTAGTGTTGGTAATCAGTAGGTCTAGTAACGCTTTGTTTCTAGCTGGTGCATTTACCAACTGACCCATGAAATTGTCCTGCAAGATATTTAGGAAATGGCAAGCATTAGATGAATGCATGGTTCCTTCCACCCAGTCTATGTCTGCATAATTAAAATCCCCCATTATAATGACACTTAGCCTTCTTGCCACTAATCCAAATTGTGATAGGAGGCCCACCTCCTCCCTCTGGTTAGGAGGCCTATAGCATACTCCCAGTATTACTTTCCCATTAGTTTCCTCCCTTTGTAGCTCTACCCTTAAAGGATTCCACCTCCTCCCTTGCTCCCTTAGTGATGTCATAGTGATTTGGGTACAGCGTCACACGACCGTGCAATTGTCAGTTAAAGTAATGCAGTGCCGTATTGCAAAAAATGGCCTGGTCATTAAGGGTCTAAAACCTTCCAGGACTGAAGTAGTTAAAGATATTGACTTTTTCACCATTGCAAGTCTTTACCGTAGAGCCGATTTTTCAGATCTCACTATTTGCATTCTTGTAGTAGGACATTGTCTTACAAGGTGGTGCAGCAACCTTAGGAAAAAAAATTCTCCCAGTGAAAATTCTGCTTCCTGCTCTCATACTTAAGTGCTTAAGGCCACTTTCACATTGTGACATTTTTCAGGCGCTTTTGGGCTAAAAATAGCGCATGTAAAGCGCCTGAAAAAAGCCTCCCCTGCAGCCCCAGTGTAAAGCCCCATACACACGGTCGGACAATCCGCGGACCAGGTCGGTCGGATCCTGTCCGTCATACTTTGTCTGATGTTGGTTTTGCGTACACACGGTCGGACAAAGTTGTCGGAAAATCCGATTATTCTGAACGTGGTGACGTTTGTTGCCTACGATGGGACTACATAGAGGCTAGTAGCCAATAGCTTTGGTCTTGTAATGTGATCTGAGCATGCGTAGCACTTTGTCCGGTCGGACAACCGTACACACGATCGGATTTGGTGTGATCGGACCGTGTTGTCGGCAAATCTTTCCAGCAGGAGATAAGACTTTGTCCGTCGGACAATCCGACGTACACTGTCCGATGGTGCATACACACTGTCTGATTTTTCAACAACATTGTCCGATCGGACAGAATCCATGAAAAAGTCCGACCGTGTGTATGGGGCTTAAGAGCCTCAGTGCTTTCACACTGGAGCGGTGCGCTTGCAGGACAGGTAAACAAGTCCTGCAAGCAGCATCTTTGGGGCGTTGTGGGAGCAGCGAATACACCACTCCTAAAATGCCCCTGCCATTGAAATCAATGTTCAGCGCTTCGACAGCGGCAATTTGCAGGCACTTTTAACCCTTTTTAGCCCGCTAGCAGGGGTTAAAAGCGTCCCCTAGTGCCCAAAAAGTGCAGCTAATACCACACTAAAGCACTGCTAAAATTAGTGCTGCTTTATCGCAAAAACGCCAGTGTGAAAGTGGCCTAATGCTCATCATAGCCACCCCTCCGCACAAGTGTGCTTACACTGACACAAATTGCAGTGGAAGAGAGGGGTGTGTCAGAGGTGATTTATGCAAGTACAAGTGTCTAACTCTGCTGTGAATAACACATTTTCTATGTATCTATGTAAGGAAGTCATGGTTGTGACCCAAGCTTGGCTTCAAGCATGGCTGTTTTTGTTCATCTACTATACTTGGGAAAACTGGTGCAGCTGAGCATAGTAACCAATCCGCTTCCAGGTTATTGTCAAAGCTTAACTGAACAAGCTGAAGTTAGAAGCTCATTGGTTACCATGCAGAGCTACACCAGATTCTGAGTGCTCCAGTTTCAGTTCACAGAAAGTGATAAAGTCACTGCATTTCTGGCAAAAGGAACTATACATGAAAACTAATGCAATATATATCACATTTTTGTTAAGCTTAGCTATCTTTAAAATGGAACTCCAGCAATTTTTATTACAAACATACATTGGTCCCTTTTGACTCGGTGTAAATATCCATATCTAATATCGGAAGGCCACTGGGGATGCTAAAAATCACTGTGGTAGTCCATGCTACTACCACCATTCAGAGAACACATTGTATTTTTTCAATTAATACAGGGAAGTATCTGGATGAGGTGGAGATTGTGATGTCATTCACTCCTCCTCCACCTTGTCCAATAAAACAACACCTTGTATTTATTGCAAACAAAATACAAAGTATTCTTTGAATGGTGGTGCCAAGCAAGCACCCCCATGTTCAGTGCTCAGACTAGAATCTGCTGGAGCAACACCCAGAAGATCAAGGCTATCACAGTATGTAACATGGACTACTACAGTGATCTTCAGTATCCCCAGTGGCCCCCGGATATCAAAAATTACCATTTTACCCAAACCTTCCGGCTAAATGCTGGCACTATCCAGAAGACCCAGCAGCATTTATGCATTATATTTGTCTGTGTCCAATGGTCCAGTCTTTTTGGAAAGATGTTTCAGAGTGTATAAAAAAGTGTACTCTGATCTCCATACCACTAACGGTGGATGTCTGTATACTTGGTCTGGTCCAATTATAGAGAAATGAGAATGCTGATAGGGTTGTTGTTATTTTATTGTGCCCGCTAGGACATCCTGCTCATATGGAAGTCCCCGAATGCACCCACACTTGGCTTTTGGAAGACTCTGGTAAATTCAACAATACCGCTGTATAAATATACTCATGAGTCTAAGGGTAAAAAACAGGGGACATTTGGGACATTAACTGAAGCACATGGCTATGCGGTGATGAAAAAAAATCGATATATAATATCAAGTTTATTGGTACATATACACATGTTGAGTCATAACAAAATACAGTGACTAAATAGCATTGCTCATTAGTAACACATGGTACATATATATATATATATACACACACACATACATACATATTGCTGCAACACCATGGTGTGGGCGGTGTTAGTTGGTAACCTAGACCTCTCTAAGTAATATAAAAAAGTAAATAATTGTCCCACTCCACAAGACTCTGGTCTGGCCGCACCTAGAGTATGCCGTCCAGTTCTGGTCTCCAGTCCTCCTAATCCCGTCAGACTGTGTCTGCTGTAGGGCGCTGCGAGACGTCACTCGTGGCTAGAGAGGAAAGACAAGGTGAGTGAGATGTCTCCTCTTTAGCTAACAAAAATGGTTGCCAAGACTACATGTTTCGGAGGCGTGGCCTCCTTCTTCAGGTCCGCGCCAACTGGACCGTGCGCGTGCCCTACAGCAGACACAACCTGACAGGATGAGAAAGCAGAGTCCACAGTGACTTCCCACACCATCACCACTCGTTTTTGGGAGCCTACCCAGTTATACAGGCCAGGAAGGGAGACATACGTCCTTCTGTAAATGCTATTCAAGTCCCATGTTTGTGAGTGCAATCCTCTATTGTTTGATTTTGCATTTGTATCATTAAAATGGAATTACACTAGGGCAGCCGTGCGCTCTCTTTTCCTTGTATTGGACCTTTGAGAGAGCTGCAGTACCTAGAGCAAGAGAACTTTTTCTATATAGACTGTGAATATTTGAGAGTTGTTTGTGGGGTCAGCGCTGACTTTGTTTTTTTTGTGTTTGGACTGCTTTATTTAAAGTCCCACCTAACCCCCCTTCTCAATGAGTCTATGGGTTGCCTCTGGAAATTTGCCAAAACTTTGGGATATCTGGGTTGACTCCTCAGCAACGAATCCTTCTGGGGATACCTCAACGTGATTCACCCTCCCTCCCTACCTTTACTTTATTGACCCATTGAGAGAACCTGCAAAGTGGAGGCAGATTGGTCAATGTTAACCTTGGTTATGCCTATGCCAGTATCCAAAAAGAGACCTTGATTGCCAAGAGTATATTTTTGCTAAGCACTGTTTTTGGGTTGATTTTTCTTTTCCTTTTTTCTTTTTTATGTTTTTTGTGTTTACCATATAAGCCTGAGTATGCCCAATAGGCTTTGTTTTGTATCTTAAATTCAAATACTTAAAGTGTTACTAAACCCACAGCAGTAAAATCAGTCTGCATATGCATTAAAGCATGCTTGTTATACTCATTGTGGAACCTAAGGGTTAACCTTCTGCATTGTGTAAAAAAGGCTGTTTGATTCTGTATGCACAGATCCTCCTCTTCTTTCACTGACTCCAAAACAGGTCAGGATATGACAGTGTTACTGGAGTCAGGCTGACAATGCTCTGTTTGGTGTGTATTGCTAGAGTTCCGTTTTAATTTGACATTACTCTGAAAACAGCAGAGATATCTGTGTTGCTATCCTCTCAGAAAAGAATCTGCAGCTTTTCACAATATGTTCACGATCAAAGTTTGTGAATAATAAATTCCAAGTAAATCTGCCTAATGGATTATTTATTATCAGTGCTATAATGGTAAAGAGACTCATTTTGACCTATGTTTTATAAAATAGTAATTAACTATTACTCACAGAGTTCCTCTGTTACTAGTGTACTTATAGCTTAGGGGTGTATTTATAAGCTATTATTTTTATAAATACACACAGAATCATTCCATGCAAAAAAGGACAAAAAAATTAAAGGGGTTGTAAACCCTCATGGTTTTTCACCTTAATGCAGCCTATGCATTAAGATGAAAAACCTTCTGTGGTGCAGCCCCTCTAAGCCCCCATTTTACTTACCTGACCCCGATCTTTCTCTGGCCAGGACGAGCACACCAGCTCTAGCTGGTGTCTCATGTATTGATTGGATAGATTGATAGCAGCGCAGCCATTGGCTGCCGCTGCTGGCAATCAAATCCAATGATGTGGGCACCGGGAGGTGGGGCTGCGTCCTGCATTCTGTGTGAATGGACACAGAAGCAGGACTCGGGAGCTCGTCCGCACAGGTGTCCACCTTAGGAGAGCCTTTTCCAATGTGTGAGCACTTGATGCAAGGAGGAGCCACCAGCGCCGTCAGGGGACCCCAGAAGAGGTAGATCGGGTTCACTCTGTGCAAAACCAACTGCACAGTGGAGGTAAGTATGACATGTTTGTTATTTAAAAAAAAAAGGGTTTACAGTCCCTTTAATGTTATCAGGCTATTTCCTGTGCCGGCTGAATGTTTTTCATTGATTTAAAATTAAAAATACCTGTGAATGTCCTATGATACTTAGTGCTAGCTACTGGCCAAATGTGGTATTTTCCATCTTTGGCTACTAGATGATGCTATATGTATCACAGTAATTACCTATGATACTTAGTGCCATCTAGAAGCCAAATGCAGTTCTTTCCTTTTTTTAATCAATGAAAAACATTCAACTAGTACAGGAAATAAGTTGTTACCCAATTTGTATAGAATGAATGTACATACACTTTTACTGGGCGAATTGCTTTTTTTTTTTTTTTAGATATAGGGGTTTATTTACTAAGCCCAGAGAAAAATCTGGTGCAGCTGTGCATGGTAGCCAATCAGCTTCTAACTTCAGCTTGTTCAATTAAGCATTGACGAAAAAAAGCTGGTTACTATGCACAGCTGCAGCAGATACCCCCCTGCCTAGTGTCTTTAAGAATCAGGCTGTTTTAAATTATCACTTTTGAATGTTGCATATAACAATCCTGGTCTGTTCACAGGTGAGAAATCTATGTTACATGATTACCAGAAGGGAAAGAATGAAACACTCCATATGCAAACTTGAAGAGCAAATTTTCCAGCTACAGATGAAGCTTGTCGAAAAAGATCTTCACCACGGTAAGAAGCTGAAGCCAAAAATATTACGTTTTGTAATATTCTGTTTATTTTACTTTCAGAGATGTATAAACTCATTGAAAGGCTCTACTGTATGCCTGCAGTAATGTAGCTGAGCCATAAATCAGCATCATTTTTATGTATTCATTTTAAGAAAAGGGCTTTATTTGTGTTCCGTTCACTGCAATCATTCACTTATATACTTCATTTCCAGTGCCGAGAAAATATTTTCTAATGCTCTTAAAGAAGTAGTAAAAAAATATATAACTTCACTAATTTACAGTGTGGGGTGAAGGGTTAAAAAACTTTTTACAGCGAATGTGGCACATAGACACTAAAATATAAGAAAATATGATGCGTACCAGTTCAACTTTAGAGCATGTCAGTCTATTTGGGAACAATTTATGCTTGACATAGCTTTTAAATTGTTCTTTATGAAAGGATCTATGGATTTAACATCTACATAGCTTTTCTGTTCCCAAAAATGTAACTGTATTTTTCAATGACTTTTAGATGGGTGTATTCCTTTTTGGATCTCACTGGGTTGTAGCAGGTGAAGGAGGGAACTTCATGTGGAAAATGGGCAGGGTTGTGGTCAGTGATGGAAGTAACCGAGTTAAAATAAACAGAGTTACTTAACGCAGTTACTTTAGAGGGTAACGAGTAATCTAACTGATTACTTTTCCCCTCATGGTAACCCAGTTCCCATTACTTGGGCGGCGTTACCGCAATCACATCTACTGCCACTGTCCTGCCGAAAAAGTTCCTCCGCCTGATAAGGACCCCCTGTACTGTACAGGCACAGCGCTTGCACAGTACGAAGAAACAGCTCTGAGTGAACTCTACACCGTGCAGGCGCAGTTAACATGTAATTGTATTACATGTTAACATGTAATTGTACGCTCCTGATGCTCGTGCTACTCTGCAAGGGGTGTCTATCGTGTAACTAAGGGGCGGGTCTAGTATTACTGTAACCAAGGGGTGCATTTATTATTATTGTTATATATCGAGCTCTGCCCATTAATTTAACATTCGCCCTCTTCTGTAGCCATCCGCCCCTTACACGATATAATAATAATAGACCCGCCCCTTGCTTACACGCTATAACAGATCTGCCCCTTGGTTAGAGTAATAATAAAGCAGCCCCTTGGTTACATGATATATAACAATAATAATAAATGTGCCCCTTGCTTACAGTAATACTAGGCCTGCCCCTTAGTTACACGTATAGAATATTTAGAAAAAAAGTCAGTTACTTTTCTGCGTAACTAATTACTTTTCCAATGTGAGTTACTAACGCAATTACTTTTTGGGAGAAGTAATTTGTAACTTAACTAATTACTTTTTTTAAAGTAAGATGACCAACACTGGTTGTGGTACAATTTGTAAATCGAAAAGATCTGTTCTGGCAGTGTTTGCTAACAGCCAGCAAAAGAACATCAGGAGAGTCTGTCTGTTGCTTTGGCCTTCAGACATTTTTGATCATTACAAGCTAAGATATTACAAAATAACAGAAACCTGGACTGTTCTTAAAGGGTAAGTTCACCTTTGTACACTTGTACGAATCCCAGCTCCCCTATGCACCAATATAGCATTCATGTACCTTTTTTGTAAAAAATATCAAAGGTTTCCATTAAATCTACAGCCACTTACTTTGCTTGTCCTAATCCACATTTCCAGACATTTCTATTAGTGATGTCTTTCTTCCTTACAGACTGTAGGTCATGACACAGGAAGGAGTTGATTAGCTGACCTCATTAGCACACACCCTGCATCATTCACCCACCTACTCCCAGGTGCACAATTTTTTAATGAAATGCAATCAATCAGTGATCACCCTTCTCACTAAATACACAATATTCAATCAGATTGCATAGTGTATGGCCATGTTTATACACCTAAAATTACTAGTTGTGCTTTCAGTGCCATTAATTGTTAATGGCACACCAAACACAGAAGCAAACACATATTTTGCCATGTGAAAAAATGATGGACAAATGCTGCAACCCACAAAACGCCAAAATGTCCCATTGACCACATGTAGTGCAGCCAATTGAAATCAACAGGCTGCCCTATGCATGTCACGGGAAAAAGGAGACACAAAATGTGCGCTCCCACTATGCTAGATGTGAATGGGGCCTGAAAGTGAAATTGGTGTGGTAACACACGAACAATGATGCTCCATTCACATCTGTGCATTTCAGATATGCACTATACCAAAAATCACAGTAAAAAACGCACCAACAAAAAAATGTTCTGAAGCTTCTTTGGGGCGATTGCTGTGTGTAGGGCAGCCCATTCAGGTAGATAGGCTGCCCTATGTGTGGTGAGTAAAAATGCTCCCTAAAAAAAAAAAAAAAAAATACATGTGGAAATGCGAGTTCCCGCTATGCAGAGTTGCAAATGGGGCTTGGCAGCTGAGTGTTTCTGTCCACTCTCTCATATGTATTTGTATAAAGATGGTCATGTACTATGCAATCTGTGTATTTAGGGAGAAGGGTGATCACTGATTGATTGCATTTCATTAAAAAAATGTGCACCTGGGAGTGGGTGGGTAGATGATGCAGGGTGTGTGCTAATGAGGTCAGCTGGTCAACTCCTTCCTGTTTCATGGCCTTAGGCTGGGTTCACACTGCTGCGGTGCGGGAACGCTGCGAATACACTGCGAGTTCCCGCACCGCATGTCTCCCGCCGGCAGTTCACACTGCCCTATGCGAGCTGCTGGGGGTGTCAATGAAATGTTAATGACACCCCCATAGCAGCTCGCATATCGCAGTGCGATCTGCAAACTCGGACAGGAATCGGATCGCATGGTGAGAACACCATGCGATCCGATTCTGCTGCGGAGCGAAAAAAAGGGTCCTGTCCGATTTTGGGCCGAATGCGATGCGAATTCAGCCATACTATCTGTATGGCTGAATTTGCATCGCACAGAGATCGCATATGATTTGAACTGCAGTGCGGTGCGAATCATATGCGATCTTCCACACCGCAGCAGTCTGAACCGGGCCTAAAGTCTGTAAGGAAGAAAGACATCACTAATGGAAATGTGGATTAGGACAAGCAAAGTAAGTGACTGTAGATTTAATGGAAAGCTTTGATATTTTTGCAAAAAAAGTAAATGAATGCTATATTGGTACATAGGGAAACTGGAATTTAGAAGAAAAAAAAAAAAAAAAGTGTACAAAGGTGAACTTACCCTTTAAGGCTACATTCACACCTACTTCATGCACCCTATCACATTATTTAAATTCTTTTTTTGTGCATGTGTCCGCACGACAGCATAGGCCAGTCCATCTATTTGAATGTGCAACAAAAGCGCCAAAGTAGCTCCTGAACTTTCTTTGCAGTGAGCTTTGTGCATTTTTTAAATGCGCATCTTGGCACCCTTTTTAATGCATTTTTTTCACAATACTGCTACCCTCCTTTTGGGGTGCCATGAAAAATGAATTGCGCACATAAAAACATTCCTGAAACATCAAGATGGGAAGGGTGACTAAATGTTGGTATGTCTGTCACCATATTTTTAAATAACTCGCAGTACCGGTTTACTACATCCATGTCCAACAGCAGAAAATAGAAAGCAGTTCAATGCAGAAGAGCTAATTCGAGTTATAGGTAATTCAGCAAATAAAGTACACTGCACATAACAGGAGACCTAAATGTAAACTTTATATGAACTTAAAGAGGAAGTAAACCCTGATGGGTTTTACTTCCTCTTTTACTCGCTGCATAAGCCTGCAAATGAAAAGCATAATAGCCTAGTATGCATCGCATACTAGCCCATTATGTGCCACTTACCTGCAAAAGAATCCAGCGATGTTCCCTGTGTAGGCAGCGTCCATCTTTTGGTCCCTCTTCCTTCCAGGCCACGGACTCCGACTCTGTGAGTCACCGGAGCCGTGTGACGTCACTCCCGCGCATGCGCACAGGAGCCGCGATTAACGGCACAGGCTAGGGAAGAAACGGCACTTCGTTTTGTTTTTTCCCCACCCACGCGCCGTTGAAATTTTCAGCGGACTACAAGTGAAATATCTCCTAAACGTCTGCCGAAAATATTTCCACTACCTATAGGTAAGCCTTATTCTAGGCTTACCTATAGGTAGAAGTCCAAAAAGTGGGTTTACAACCACTTTAAAATGTACCTAAAACAATGTATTTTTGAAGAGATGCAGCATATTGCTTAAAGTGTTACAATAAGTTTCATTGCTCTCATACTCACTTTTTATATTTGTGTGATGTTTGTCATTCGATAGTATTCCTAAGTAGGCTGCAAAGCTTAAAGGGTTACTAAAGAAAATTTTTATTTATTTTTTTAAATCACAAACATGCTATACTTCCCTCCACTGTGCAGCTCGTTTTGCACAGAGTGGCCCCGAACCTGGTCTTCTGGGGTCCCTCGGCGGCTGTCTCGGCTCCCTCCTGCAAGGACTCCACAACTTCATGCGAGCTCCCTCGCATGGTGTGGAATGCTTGCGGGCGCGCTCCAGTGATACAACTGGCGGCCATAGCCGCTCACTGTATCACTCGGCCCCGCCCCCGGCGCGCCACGTTATTGGATGTGATTGACAGCAGCGCAAGCCAATGGCTGTGCTGCTTTCAATTCATCCACTCTAGCCAATCAACGGCCAGGGTGAGCGGCGAAGAGGACGTCGGGGCGAGCGTGGGACTTTCAAGGGGTCAGGTAAGTAAAACGGGGGGGCGGGGGCTGGGTGGGCTGTCAGATGTTTTTTCACCTTAATGCATAGAATGCATTAAGGTGAGACAACTTTTACCTTTACAACACCTTTAAAAAACAAGAACATGGTTATCCAAACTGAGATTCAACCCAACCTGTGCAGATTTAGTGCCTGAATATCTACAAACGCTTCCCATTGCTAGGTAAATCATTACACTGCTTCTAGGAAAGCCAAGGTGTATTTTTTTGTTAGGAAGGACTTTTATCAAGTATATTAGCATTACATTTATGTGCCTCTCAGCAAAGTCTGTGTTTATTTTTTTTTTACACCTCTGTGCCTGTAATCCTGGGCAGCCAACTGCAACAGTTTTTCAAAGGCCTGTGACCGTTTTCCCACTGGAAATGAGACAGATTTTTATGGAAGAGCCCTGGGGCCATCATTTTTTTTTTTACAGAATTCTGAGTTTGAAAGTCAGAATCCTGAGTTTGAAAGTCAGAATCCTGAGTTTGAAAGTCAGAATCCTGAGTTTGAAAGTCAGAATCCTGAGTTTGAAAGTCAGAATCCTGAGTTTGAAAGTCAGAATCCTGAGTTTGAAAGTCAGAATCCTGAGTTTGAAAGTCAGAATCCTGAGTTTGAAAGTCAGAATCCTGAGTTTGAAAGTCAGAATCCTGAGTTTGAAAGTCAGAATCCTGACTTTGAAAGTCAGAATCCTGACTTTGAAAGTCAGAATCCTGACTTTGAAAGTCAGAATCCTGACTTTGAAAGTCAGAATCCTGACTTTGAAAGTCAGAATCCTGACTTTGAAAGTCAGAATTCTGACTTTGAAAGTCAGAATTCTGACTTTGAAAGTCAGAATTCTGACTTTGAAAGTCAGAATTCTGACTTTGAAAGTCAGAATTCTGACTTTGAATCTCAGAATTCTGACTTTGAAAGTCAGAATTCTGAGATTATAAATATAGTAGTCTCTCTATTAGGAAGATTTTAGGGTCAATGAGCAATAGTGTAGTAACACCCACAGACCATCATTCTGCAGAGCACATGTCTTCTGCTCTGTATATGGATATGTAAATATATCTTAGTTACAGCACACAGTATAGGGAAGCAGGCAGTGCTGGGTTCTCTGGTTCCTCTACTGTATAAATAGTTCCTTGGTCCTTTTCTGTCATCTGCTCCATCATAAAGAGCCATGCTGAAAACGTGTGTATTGTGTGTGTGTGTGAGTGGGGGGGGGGGGGGGGGTCTACACAGCTTCCATAGATAACAGAACACAATGGCCAGCAAAGCTCTGCACACCAACTTGTAGTAAATATTGCACTATTGCCCCTACATGAGGGAATTGTGAATGGCTAGAAGGCAGCAGGACAATGTGTTTTATGGTCATAACAAATTGATCATAGAAATTACTTGTCTGGACTAATAGAGTTGTTTCACAAACAATTGACCTCATATTAAACATAAAAGCTAACTAAAACACCTAATGTGAGTTAGTATAGTGGTTAGAGTAGCAGGCTTACATAGGTGAAGTTGTGGGTTCTAATCCAGGTGACAGTGCATTTTTATATAATATATATATATATAATTTTTTTTTTTTTTAAATATGAGCTAGTGAGGGCTTAAATGGTATTTTATCAATATATCCAAATTGATTTCAAGCTATATTAACAAAGACACACTGATATATTCAGCACACAATGTTGTAGTATATGCTGGCTACTATAAATTACAGAGTAGAGATTTAAAAGAAAAAAACTGTGTATATATTAGGGTGATCAGATGGGAGCATTAGGGTGTCATTTTCAGTTTCCCCCGGGGGAGGTTCACAATTTCAGGAGACTGGTCATAATGGATCAATCATAGCAATTACTTGTCTGGGCAAGTACAGTTTTTTCACAGAGAATTAATCTTATATTAAACATAAAAAGCAGCTGATAAGTGTCTTTAGGGGATAGCACAGTGGTGAGAGTGCCAGGATTATATTGTTGAAGTTGTGGGTTCTAATCCAGTTCAGAACACATCTTTTAGATATATTTATCTTTTCAATATATTGATTTTATATTAAACAAATTTTAAAGTATGAGTTAGTAAGGGCTTAAATTGTATTTTATTGATATATCCAAATTGATTCAAGGTATATTAACAAAGACACTGATGCAGCACCATTTTCCTCTTAGCTACACCGTTAAAAAGGTACAGTATTTTGCTCTGCATGCCACTATTTTCCCAAAATCCCCTCCTGAGAGGGGGGAGCAGGCACAGTTGGCTACTGGATGACCTTGTCCTATCTCAGCTGGGGAGACTGAGGTGACAGTAGGCTATAGTCATCCTCACGGATACATTTTTGGGACCTCGGGCGGCAGTGGTCCAGGGGCGGCGCCGCTTCTGCGGCGACTTACCTGCTTTAGCTGGAAACTCCCACCCACTAGCCAGCCTGTTTTTTTGGCACCGCTGCTTATTTCACAGGGACCCATCAGGCTTGTGTATTCCCACTTCCTGGTGATTGGAACGCACCATAGGGCGGACGTGATGTCAGCAGCCAGAAATGATGGGCGCGTTGCCGCCCATGTCTTGCATCATTTCCGGCTGATGACATCACGTCCGCCTTATCGTGCGTTCCACCGCTACCAGGAAGTGGAAATACACAAGCCTAATCGGTCCCATGAAAAAAGCAGAGGTGCCACCGAAACGGGCTTGCTAGCGGGTGGGAGTTTGCGGCCCCCCTGAATGGGCCCCTGAATGTCCCCTGGTCCAGACACGACAGCCCACAGACAGTTGGCATCAGGGCTGCTGTTAGAAATGATGGGGCCCCGTACATCCTACCTGACGGGGCCCCCTTTGACCCGGTGGCAGGCGATGTGACACCCTGCATCCGCTGACAAGTGATGTGGCAAGTGACACCCTGCATCCGCTGACAAGTGGCGTGGCAAGTGACACCCTGCATCTGCTGACAAGTGAAGTGGCAAGTGACACCCTGCATCCGCTGACAAGTGACATGGCAAGTGACACCTGCATCCGCTGACAAGTGACATGGCAAGTGACACCTGCATCCGCTGACAAGTGACGTGGCAAGTGACACCCTGCATCCGCTGACAAGTGACGTGGCAAGTGACACCCTGCATCCGCTGACAAGTGACATGGCAAGTGACACCCTGCATCCGCTGACAAGTGACATGGCAAGTGACACCCTGCATCCGCTGACAAGTGACATGGCAAGTGACACCCTGCATCCGCTGACAAGTGACATGGCAAGTGACACCTGCATCCGCTGACAAGTGACATGGCAAGTGACACCTGCATCCGCTGACAAGTGACGTGGCAAGTGACACCCTGCATCCGCTGACAAGTGACGTGGCAAGTGACACCCTGCATCCGCTGACAAGTGACATGGCAAGTGACACCCTGCATCCGCTGACAAGTGACATGGCAAGTGACACCCTGCATCCGCTGACAAGTGACATGGCAAGTGACACCCTGCATCTGCTGACAAGTGACGTGGCAAGTGACACCCTGCATCCGCTGACAAGTGACATGGCAAGTGACACCCTGCATCCGCTGACAAGTGACGGGGCAAGTGACACCCTGCATCTGCTGACAAGTGACGTGGCAAGTGACAATCTGCCACATGTGGCAAGTGACAATCCGCATCTGAAGGCAGGTGACATTGGCAAGTGACATGCTCGGGCTCCGACCGATTCTGCTTATGGTGAGTTGAACTATTTTATATAACAATGTAATAATATAAATATTGCACTTCACTCATTTTTTTGGCGATACGGCACTGCGTCGATTTAACTGACAATTGCGCAAATGTGATCTCTTGTAGCAGTCATCGATAAAGGACGAGAATGGTGTGTGTGTGTGTGTGTGTGTGGGGGGGGGGGGGGGGGCGGAATTAAAGGACCCGGCCTTGGGGTGGCAAAGGGAGTAAATCCGGGCCTGATTACAATGATCACTGATAGTCACTGAGAACTATATTGGTCATTGCTAGAGACAGAGCTGTCTTTCAAAATCATAGGGTCTCATGCCGTGTACCTAACAACCCCCCTTCCCCACTCACTGTTACTGTTGGTGCTAATGTGTGTGCTATGCAGCCACGATATGTAGTCTCCATGCAGAATAGTATGCAGAGATTGTGCAACTGGGGAGGCAATTAATGACATGCAGTGAGTTTTAGTAGTAAAGATGTACAGGGCCATGCACAGTAATTAGTGTATGTAGTGGCTGTATGTAGTCTTTAGCGCAGGGCAAACAGGGCAGCTGCCCTGGGCCCAATTTTTGTAGGGGGGCCCAAAGCAGCTGCACTGAAACCCACGCTGCTGCCCGCTAGGTCTTTTTTTTACAAATCTGTGTATATATTAGGATGATTTTGGTGACAAGGGGCCAGTTCTCAATTTCAGGAGACTGTCCCTAGAAGCTGCATGATAACCACCATGTCTCCAAACTCAGCCCTGGGCTCTGCACTATAAGGTAATCTGTGCGTGTGTACTACAATGTACATGCAAACGCCGATATCTCTCCTTCCCTGATTGGCTGTAGTTTATCCCCACTGACAGCGCCATTTTCCTCTTAGCTACACTGTTGACACAGGGACAATCTCTGCATACTATTCTGCATGGAGACTACATATTGTGGCTGCATAGCACACACATTAGCACCAACAGTAACAATGAGTGGGGAAGGGGGGTTGTTAGGTACACGGCATGGGACCCTATGATTTTGAAAGACAGCTCTGTCTCTAGCAATGACCAATATAGTTCTCAGTGACTCTATCAGTGATCATTGTAATGGCACTGAGTCCCAAAAATGTATCCGTGAGGATGACTATAGCCTACTGTCACCTCAGTCTCCCCAGCTGTGAGATAGGACAAGGTCATCCAGTAGCCAACTGTGCCTGCTCCCCCCTCTCAGGAGGGGATTTTGGGAAAATAGTGGCATGCAGAGCAAAATACTGTACCTTTTTAACGGTGTAGCTAAGAGGAAAATGGTGCTGCATCAGTGTCTTTGTTAATATACCTTGAATCAATTTGGATATATCAATAAAATACAATTTAAGCCCTTACTAACTCATACTTTAAAATTTGTTTAATATAAAATCAATATATTGAAAAGATAAATATATCTAAAAGATGTGTTCTGAACTGGATTAGAACCCACAACTTCATAAGATAAATTCTCTGTGAAAAAACTGTACTAGTCCAGACAAGTAATTGCTATGATTGATCCATTATGACCAGTCTCCTGAAATTGTGAACCTCCCCCGGGGGAAACTGAAAATGAAACCCTAATGCTCCCATCTGATCACCCTAATATATACAAAGTTTTTTCTTTTAAATCTCTACTCTGTAATTTATAGTAGCCAGCATATACTACAACATTGTGTGCTGAATATATCAGTGTGTCTTTGTTAATATAGCTTGAAATCAATTTGGATATATTGATAAAATACAATTTAAGCCCTCACTATCTCAGATTTAAAAAAAAAAAAATATATATATATATATATATAAAAATGCACTGTCACCTGGATTAGAACCCACAACTTCACCTATGTAAGCCTGCTACTCTTACCACTATACTAACTCACATTAGGTGTTTTAGTTAGCTTTTATGTTTAATATGAGGTCAATTGTTTGTGAAACAACTCTATTAGTCCAGACAAGTAATTTCTATGATCAATTTGTTATGACCATAAAACACATTGTCCTGCTGCCTTCTAGCCATTCACAATTCCCTTATGTAGGGGCAATAGTGCAATGTTTACTACAAGTTGGGGTGCAGAGCTTTGCTGGCCATTGTGTTCTGTTATCTATGGAAGCTGTGTAGACCCCTCCCCCCCCCCCCCCCCACTCACACACAATACACACGTTTTCAGCATGGCTCTTTATGATGGAGCTAATGACAGAAAAGGACCAAGGAACTATTTATACAGTAGAGGAACCAGAGGACCCAGCACTGCCTGCTTCCCTATACTGTGTGCTGTAACTAAGATAGATTTACATATCCATATACAGAGCAGAAGACATGTGCTCTGCAGAATGATGGTCTGTGTGTGTTACTACACTATTGCTCATCGACCCTAAAATCTTCCTAATAATAGAGAGACTACTATATTTATAAACTCAGAATTCTGACTTTGAATCTCAGAATTCTGACTTTGAATCTCAGAATTCTGACTTTGAATCTCAGAATTCTGACTTTGAAACTCAGAATTCTGACTTTTAAACTCAGAATTCTGTAAAAAAAAAAATTTCATAAACATAATTCTGTATTTTTTTTTTTTTTTTTTTTTATGATGGCCCCAGGGCTCTTCCATAGATTTTCACACAAAACAGATGCACAATTAAGAAGTGGTGCCGGGGGGGTGTAGAGTTTATTTTGTTACAGTGCTACTTTAGAGCAATATATATGAATTTATGAATGAAGCTGCCTAATTATCATAAATCTGTCTCAAATCTACTGTATGTCACTGCTCCTGTGCAACACAGTTGATCAATGTATATTTTTTCCAACGATATATAAAAAAAAATATATATAAAATACTTGTAGGATCATGTTCAGAAGATTGCCAGCACACCAGACTGTAAAAGTGTTTTCTTAGCCTACACATTCCTGTTTGGATATATATGGTGATAAGCAGTTTAGTGTGTTGGATTTTGGTTTGACCTTTGCAAAGAAAGCAGAATGTAATACCATTTAAGGCAATTTCAGAAAGTGGGAAGCCCTCTACCCTCTACTCTGGGACGGAGTGAGTGGTCGGGGGTGGACTGCTCTGCGGGTGAGAGAGCGGGTGGCTCAGTGGGTGAGAGTGGGCGGGCCGAACTGTCGGTTGGTGAGCGGGCGGGAGTCTCGGCAGGCGGGTGAGAGTGCGGGCGAGCAGCTGGGCGGCTTGGTGGGTGAGCGGACAGCTGGCCCATCACTGAGCCAGCGGACAGGGGAGCAGAGAGATGAAATTGCCAGACTGCTGGTTGCAGGCTAAACAGTGGGGACCTTGAGTGGAGAGTGAACAAGTCTTGCTTTTTGACTGCTGGTGATTGCTGGGTGGCCTTTTTTTTTTTAACACCTTTTTCTGACCCTTTTTAAACAACTTTTTTTTTTCTTTGCTTCCTTCAGCTTACTAATTAAGGGCAGTGGTTAATTGGTCACAGGTGCTTGAGGTCTAAATAACCTTGCGTAGAACTCATTGTGAGCCTGCTCATCTTGGAGCTTGCTGGAACTCTGTCCAAGTGGAACTGGACTAATGCTGGCCATACACAATGCGAAAAATCGGCCGAAATTCTGTCATTTGACAGTTTGTTCGTTTTTCAGCCAGTTAATGGGCACAAAATCGATAATCGTTGGGAAGTTTTTGAGCCGAAAAAACGAAGGACAAGTTTGGAAATTTTCTGCCGAACGAACGATAAATAGAAAGGTTAATGTGAACTGTCTGCACTAGGTACATGTAAAAAAAAAAAACAACAAAAAATGCAATCATTATGTCCACTGAACGATTTATCGGTCAGTACATGATGGCACTATATTTTGCACTCATGGCCGAATGTTCGTTTATCGAAAATTAGTTGGGCCAATTTTTCGTATAGTGTATGGCCAGCATAAGTGATGAGTTAAAAACCAGAGTTGAAAACAGGAGGTTATAATAGGGGTCATTATACCTGTGTAGTGTGAGTACCTGAGTGTTGTCTGAGTAGTGTGTGTGGATCGTTAGTACTTGTGTATTGTGTACTTGTGTATTGTGAGTGCATGTAGGTCTGCGAGTAACTGTGTATTGTCTTGTTGAGTAACTATGTATTGTCTTGTTGAGTAACTGTGTCAGAAAGCTAGTTGTTTTGTAATTTGGACAGGGAATAATCCCCAATCCTCATTAAATTTAATAGGTGTGATGCCCGGGGGGTGTGGAGAGGCGACTCATTGTATATCTTGCGGCATGTATGCATTCCTTGATCATCCGATCGAGGGTGAATACTGCTGTGCAAAATGTAAGCGCATTGTTTGCCTGGAAGCCCAGGTTCTGAATCTGGGGAAGCAACTGTCAGCACTGAGAAGTCCCTCCATACTAAAGGAGAGCCAGGAACGAACACGGCAGGGGCCAGCACAGAGGCAGGTGGAGACAAAGAGGTGCAGGCACTAGCAAAGAGTAGATAGGTAACCGTCAGGAAGGGTAGAGGGGGAAGTGCCAGGGAGGCCGATCCAGGGCATCCCAATAAGTACGCTCCATTGAGTGACATTGGTGAAACCAGTCAGGGACCAGCACTGCTGGAGCTGAGGGACTCTCCTAGCTGCAGGGGGAAGAAGGGGGGGGGGAGCGAAGGGAAAGGAAAGACAGATTCTGTTGGTAGGGGACTCAGTTCATAGAAGGACAGAGAGGCCAATCTGTAACATAGACCTGAAGTGCCAAACAGTATGTTGTCTACCGGGCGCTCTGGTTCGGCACATCACAGATCTGGTGGCCCGATTACTGGGAAGACCCAGCTGTCATGGTGCACGTTTGCACCAATGACAAAGTCAGAGGCAGATGGAGTGTCCTAAAGAACGATTATAGGGATTTGGGAGCTAATCTGAGGAAAAGGACCTCCAAGGTAGTATTCTCAGGAAGACTACCGGTACATTGAGCAACACCAGAAAGGGAGATTAGGGAAGTATACAAGTGGCTGAAGAGCTGGTGTAGTAAGGAGGGGTTTGGGTTCCTGGAGTACTGGGACAACTTCTCAGTCGATAACCAGTACTATAGAAGGGACGGACTGCACCTAAATGAGGCGGGTGCAGATCAGCTGGGAATGAAGATGACCAAAAAGTTAGAGGGGTTTTTAAACTAGGCGATGGGGAGGAGGGTCCAGAGGTAGAGATAGTCAGCGCGGATAGCAGGGTAGTATTGGGGGCATTAGTGGTGTTGACCAAAGCACATAAACCCAAGGTAACTATAGTAGCAACACCCAATAAGAGGATAATATGCGACAGGTCTAAACTATGTGGCATGTTCACCAATGCCAGGAGCCTGGCAGACAAGATGGGGTGATCTAGAGATACTGTTGTACGAGGAGGATTTGGATTTTGTGGGAATTTCAGAAACCTGGTTCAACAGCTCTCATGATTGGCTGGCAAACATTCAAGGGTATACCCTTTATCGCAAGGATAGAGAGGGTAAAATAAGTAAGTGGGAGAAGTATGCCTATATATCAAGAATAATGTTCAAGTGAATGTGAGAGATGACATCAGGTGGAATCCTTATGGGTAGAGCTCCAAAGGGATGAAGCTAAGGGGGAAAAAAATACTGGGAGTATGCTATAGGCCCCCTAACCTGAGGGAGGAAGGGGAGACAGACCCCTATCACAATTTGGATTAGCAGCAAGGATGGGAAAGGTTATTATAATGGGGGATTTTAACTATCCAGACATAGACTGGGCAGAGGGAACCGCGCATTCATCTAATGCCACGTACACATGATCGGAATTCTCGTCGGAAAAAGCTCTGATGGTTTTCCTGTCGGAATTCTGACGGAAATTTCGCTCAAACTGTCTTGCCTACACACGGTCACACCAAATTCCAACGGTCAATAACACCACAAGATACAACACGTTCAACGGCACTATAAAAGGGAAGTTTAATGCTTCCAAGCATGCGTCAAATTGTTTCTGAGTATGCCTCAGAATTTTGCCTGTCGCAATTGCATACACACGATCAAAAAATCCGATAGAAAGGTTTTCCGTTGGAAAAATTTAAAACAGGCTCTCAATCCAAAGTCCGTCGGAAATGCCGACAGAAAAAGACCGATGGGTATACACACGGTCGGAAAATACGATGAAAAGCTTCCATCGGACTGTTTCCATCGGAAATTCCGACCGTGTGTACGCAGCATAAGGCTTGCCATGTCTCGCAGGACAATTTTATGGGTCAGATGGAAGACGCACCAACTAGAAATAAAGCGTTACTGGATCTACTGATTACCAACAATACAGTCCTGATCACGGATGTGGAAATATGGGGCAATTTAGGGAACAGTGATCACAGGTCAATTGGCTTTAGTATAAATCACACAAATAGGAAACGTAAGGGGAATACAAAGACCCTGAATTTCAAAAGAGCCAACTTCCCTAAACTACAAACCTTGCTAGAAGGCATAAATTGGGATAAAATCTTAGGAACAAAAAACACGGAGGAGAGAGGGGTTTGCTTTGAGAGCATATTAAATAAGGGCATTAGCCAATGCATCCCATTGGGTAATACATTTAAAAGAGCGAACAAATGTCCTGGATGGCTTAACTCCAATGTAAAAATGCATATAAAAGCAAAGAAGAACGCCTTCAAAAAATACAAGGTTGAGGGATCATCCTCAGCATTCAGACTTTATAAAGAATGCAACAAGAAATGTAAGGGTGCAATAAGGACAGCTAAGATAGAACATGAAAGACAAAGCCGAGGAGAGCAAAAAAAAACAAGAAATTCTTTACGTATGTAAACAGTAAACAAGGGAGGACAGACCATATTGGCCCCATAAAGAATGAAGAAGGACATCTGGTTACAAAGGATGGGGAGATGGCGAAGGTATTGAATTTATTCTTCTCCTCAGTCTTCACAAGGGAATCGGGGGGCTTCAGTAACCAAAACTGCAGTGTTTATCCTCATAGCACATCACAGGAAGCACCTCCATGGTTAACAGAGGGCAGAATTAAAGTTGTTGTAAATTAATTTTATATTTTTTATTGTTATAAATAACAAACATGTTATACTTCCCTCCACTGTGCAGCTCGTTTTGCACAGAGTGGCCCTGAACCTGGTCTTCTGGGGTCCCTCGGCGGCTGTCTCGGCTCCCCCTGCAAATACTTCTTACCTTCATGCGAGCTCCCTCGCATGCTGTGGAGTACTTGCGGGTGTGCTCGCGCAAAACAGCCAGGGACTATAGCCGCCGATGTATCACTCGGCCCGCCCCCGACGCGCCGCGTCATTGGATGTGATTGACAGCAGCGCGAGCCAATGGCTGCGCTGCTTTCAATCCATCCAGTGTAACAAATCAGCGGCCAGGCTGAGCGGCGAAGAGGATGTCGGGAGCGAGTGCAGGACTTTCGAGGCGTCAGGTAATTAAACCGGGGGGGTTGGGCTGGGGGGGCTCTATTGTCAGATGTTTTTTAACCTTAATGCATAGAATGCATTAAGGTGAAAAAACGTTTACCTTTATAACCCCTTTAAAATTAGACTTGGGAAACTTAACATTAATAAATCACCAGGACCAGATGGCTTGCACCCAAAGGTACTTAGGGAACTCAGTCAAGTATTTGCCAGACCATTGTTCCTAATTTTTACTGACAGTCTACTGACTGGAATGGTACCAGCTGATTGGAGAAAAGCCAATGTAGCACCAATATTTAAAAAGTGCCCAAAATACATCCCTGGGAATTAGACCAGTTAGCGTAACATCAATAGTATATAAACTTTTGGAGGGGGTGATAAGGGACTATATACAAGATTTTAGTAATAACGGTATCATTAGCAGTAATCAGCATGGATTCATGAAGAATTGTTCTTGCCAAACCAATCGATTAACCTTCTATGAGGAGGTGAGTGGCCATCTAGATAAAGGAAGGCCCGTAGATGTGGTATATCTGGATTTTGCAAAAGCATTTGGCGCGTTTCCCCATAAACGTTTACTGTACAAAATAAGGTATATTGGCAAGGACCATACATGGATTGAAAACTGGCTACAAGGGCGATGTCAGAGGATGGTGTTAAATGGGGAGTACTTGGAATGGTCAGGGGTGGGTAGTGGGGTTCCCCGGGGTTCTGTGCTGGGACCAATGCGGTTTAATTTGTTCATAAACCACCTGGAGGATGGGGTAAACAGTTCAATCTCTGTATTTGCAGACGATACTAAACTAAGCAGGGCAATAACTTCTCCGCAGGATGTGGAAACCTTGCAAAAAGATCTGAACAAATTAATGGGGAGGGCAACTACATTACAAAATGTAGAAAAAATTTAAATAATGCATTTGGGTGGCAAAAATATGAATGCAATCTATACTCTGGGAGAATCTAGGATGGAAAATGACCTGGGGGTCCTAGTAGATAAGCTCAGCAGTGGCATGCAATGCCAAGCTGCTGCTAACAAAGCAACAGAATATTGGTATGTATTAAAAAGGGGATTAATTCCAGAGATAAAATGATAATTCTCCCGCTCTACAAGACTCTGGTCCAGCCGCACGTAGAGTATGCTGTCCAGTTCTGGGCACCAGAGTCTGGAGGATATTAGTTATGAGGAAAGGTTGCGAGCACTGAACTTATTCTCTCTGGAGAAGAGACCCTTGAGAGGGGATATGATTTCAATATACAATTACCATACTGGTGACCCCACAATAGGAATAAAACTTTTTCGCAGAAGGGAGTTTAACAAGACTCGTGGCCACTCATTAAAATTATAAGAAAAGAGGTTTAACCTTAAACTACGTAGAGGGTTCTTTACTGTAAGAGCGGCAAGGATGTGGAAATCCCTTCCACAGGTGGTGGTCTCAGCGGGGAGCATCTATAGTTTCAAAAAACTATTAGATAAGCACCTGAACGACCACAACATACAGGGATATACAATGTAATACTGATTATATAATCACACACATAGGTTGGACTTGATGGACTTGTGTCTTTTTTGAACCTCACCTACTATGTAACTATGACATCATCTCTCACCGCCCGGCGCCCACCCTGCATCCCTGCAGTGCAGTTCAGCCCTCACTGTGCAGGCAGCCATGGGAAGCAGAGAGATGACATCATCTCTCTGCTGCCTGATTGGTAATTTGCTGCCTGACTCTGGGACACAGCAAGAGCCCACCTTAGCAGAAAAGTGACACAGCAAGAGACAATCCGCAACGTGTGGCAAGTGACAATCTGCATCTGGTGACAGACAATGGGGCAAGTGACAATCTGCAACGTGTGGCAGGTGACGTGGCAAGTGACAATCTGTAACGTGTGGCAAGTGACAATCCATAATGTGGGGCAGGTGACACTGCAAGTGAAAATCCGCAACATGTGGCAGGTGATGTGGCAAGTGACCATCTGCAACGTGTGGCAGGTGACGTAGCAAGTTCTGTGAGCTGGCAAAGTATACCCAGAGAACGCGAACACCAACGAAGAAAATTGCATAACTAGAGACTACTCCAGAAGTCTACTGAAGGGTCAGTCATGGTCACTCCAGCAGAAGAAGAGAGCTGACCTTCAGGTCCTGTAAAGTCACAAAAATGAAGGGGCCACTCAAGACCAGACGCTGTAAATGGGGGTTCTGGAGGCCTGGTTCAAATTCTGGATTTTCCAATATAGTCACCATGGGAGATGGTAATGGTGACACTGAAGAGTGTCGAAAGGCATCCCCAGCAACCAACAATGTGCTACCAAGGGTAGGGTGATCACTGAGAGCTTTCACCAGAGGAGAGGTGATCCAGGGCCAACTTTTTGCAGTGTCATTGGAGTCTTCTAATTCAATGGCACCCAATGTTTCGCTTCAGCATGACAGTGCCAGTCCACTAACCTAGTGAGGTGTACTGCTCCTGTAGTATTCCCGCACATCTGGAAGACACACCCCTCCCCGAGGTTTTTCGGGAGATGAAGAAGTTGGAGCTTAAGGTGAGGCCTACTGTGAGACCCTACAAATTCTCTAAACATAGAGCTCACCTGTTTTAAAGAATGCCAGAGGGAGGCGAATTGTAAGCGTCTGTAGCAGGTACAGTATCTTAGGTAGCATAGTCATCTTGAGGGCACTGCAGTGGCCAGGCCAGTTTAAGATGAGTGAATGCCAGTGGAGTAGATCAGCTTTAAGACGGAGGAGCAAAAGGGGTAAAGTTGGTTGAATAAAGCGCAGAGGGGTCAGAAGTTTTGTCAACGCCCAAATAGTGGATTGAATCAATCGCCCAGTGGAGAGGAAACGAAGAGCGCAGAGAGCGGACTCTGTCTATTGTAACGTTTAGGACAGGGTACTTGGATAAGTTTATTCGGAAAAAATTGAGAATTCCCTACTCCTGTAGAGACTGAAGTAGTTTTGGGAGGGAAGAGAGTGGATCATCCACAAACGCGGACACTTTGTGCAACCCCAGCGATTTTTGATAGCTAGTGATGCCCGGGTCCGCTCTTACTGTACACAAAAAGGGCTCCAGGGAAAGTATGAAAATCAGAGGGGATAAGGGGCAACTCTGCCGCATGCTATTGGTGATGTTAAAAAAGTTCAGATCTTGTCTCATTGACCTTGACTGCGGCTGAGGGATTGGAATAAAGGGATAGGATCCAACGCAACATGGATGACCAAAGCCTGATGTGCTCTAGAGTGGCTCTTATAAATGCCCAGCTCACCCGGTCAAAAGCTTCCATGAACAGCAAGAGAAGAGGCCGGTTTGAAGACTTGGCTGCATGGATCCGAATTGTGTTATCTTGAGGCTCACAAAGGGACACAAATCCTGCCTGATCTCTGTGAATAAGACTTGGGATATGAGGAAGCAGCCTATTGGCCAAAATGTTTGCAAACAATTTCAAATCAGTGTTCAGAAGTGCAATTGGGCAATAATTCTTGCATCGCAAGGGATCCTTCCCTTCTTTTGGAATAAGGGAAATATATGCTCTCAGGGTGTCTATTGGGAAGGACTTCCCCTCCATGATGGAGTTAAGTGCAGATACTAAGGGTGAGGACAACATCTTGTAGAAGGCTTTGTAGTAAGCTGGAGTGAGACCATCTGGGCCGGGAGCCTTTTTTTGCGGCTTAGAGTGGGCCAAGGCCACCCCCTGCTCCTCAACTGTGATGGGTTCCTCGAACTCCTCTTGGACCACACTGGAAAGTGGGGGCATGCCAGGGGAAGCAAGATACAACTGTATGGTTGGTCCCACATCTGTAGAGGGATCCAAGGGGTGAGAGTGGCCTAGATTGTAGAGGCCTTCATAGAAAGATCTAAACTCCCCGGCAATTTTGGTAGAAGAAGTTAGCTTCTGTCCAGAGGCGCCAATGAGCTGAGATATGTAGATTTTAGTATGTGGACCATGCAGGGCCCGTGCCAACAACGTGCCCAGTTTGTTGTAGAATTTGCACACTGTACGATGAGCCCACGCCAGTTTTTGCTTTGTTTTGCGATACAGGAGAGAGCAAAGCTCCTCACAAACGTTAAGGAGATACTGATATGCGGATCGTGCGAGGCTGGCCTTAAAGCGGAGTTCCACCCATTTAATATTCAGCAGCTACAAAAAGTGTAGCTGCTGACTTTTAATAATCGGACACTCACCTGTCCCAGGGTCCAGCGATGTGGGCAAACAAAGCCCCCCGGCTCGCCCCCTCCTCTCGGCATTGTAACTGTGGGCGCCCGTGCTGTGAATGGCCGGGCAATCTTCTGGGACCTGTGACTTGTCCCAGAAGATTGCAGGGAGGGAGGGGGGAGAGGTGAACTTCCTTAAATAGGGTATCCCCCCCCCCAAAAAAATGGGAGTAGCTCTTGTGTGTCTCCCAGACAACCAGCGGATTATCGATCGAATCTCCATTGATCGAAAAGTATTCTCGCAAGGTGGCCAGCAGGTCAGAGCAGATCTCCGCCGACTGAAGTAGGGCCTCATTCAATCTCCAAGATGGAGGATTCTGAGTCATCCGACCTAGCTGAAGAGTCAGATGGACCGGTGCATGGTCCAAGAGAGATATGACATCAATAGAAGTAGACACCACTCTGGAGAGTTCTTTATGCATGATCAAAAAATAGTCAAGACGTAAGTAGATGTGATGGACCTCTGAGGAAAAAAAAATAATTGCGCTCTTGAGGATGTAGTAGCTGTCAGGGATCAACCAAGTGGAGGAGGTGCAGATCTGCCTTTAAGCGCTTAAGGCGAAAATAGGGGAGATGGGATGAGCCATTTTTTTGGAAATGTTTTATAGCAGAAAGTAAAAAATGATTGTTTTTATTTTCAAAATTGTCACTCTTTTTTTGTTTATAGCGAAAAAATTTAAACCGTAGAGGTGATCAAATACCACCAAAAGAAAGCTCTGTTTGTGGGGAAAAAAAGGACATCAATTTTGTTTGGGTACAGAGTTGCACGATTGCGCAATTGTCAGTTAAAGGGACACAGTGCCGTACCACAAAAAATGGCCTGGTCAGGAAGTGGGTAAATCCTTCTGGGGCTGAAGTGGTTAAAGACAAACTCTAGACACCACAAATACCAGCATGTTTTCTTTAAAAACCTGTACTTCTTCTTTTTAATTCCATAAAATCTGTTTTGTAGGTTTGAATTTCTTTCAAAGATCCATCCCGTTTCATTTGCTCATTCTCAGCCTGAATGGACGCATTTTTTACCTTAATATTTTGGAATTGGACCCATTATTTAGGCTGTTCATACTTATTACACCTAGGCCATGTTACAAAGCGTGCTGTGTACACTTCAAAATCGTGTCTTTGTCTTATATGTATTTTTTTTCACTACTTTTTCAATGGGGTAGGATAGACAGAATCAAGCTATGTGGCCAAATAGTTCACATGCATAACATTTTATCCTATCTAAAGTCGTTAAGCATCTCTTAGGCCCCTTTCACACTGGGGCGGTTTTCAGGCGGTACAGCGCTAAAAATAGCGCCTGTATACCGCCTGAAAAAACCGGCCCCATTCACTCCAGTGTGAAAGCCGGCGGGCTTTCACACTGGAGCGGTGCGCTAGCAGGACCGCAACAAAAGTCCTGCTAGCAGCATCTTTGGAGCGGTGAAGGAGCGGTGTATTTACCTCTCCTATACCGCTCCTTCCCATTGAAATCAATGGGAAACCGCGGGGATACCGCCCGCAAACCGCCACTGCAGCGGCGCTTTGCGGAGGTTTTTAACCCTTTTGCGGCCGCTAGCGGGGGTTAAAACCACCCCGCTAGCGGCCGCATACCGCGGGTAAAACGATGGTAAAGCAGCGCTAAATATAGCGCTGCTTTACCGTCGCCGCCCCGCACCGCCCCAGTGTGAAGCCAGCCAGTTTTAGACTGAGAATATTCAATGGCTATAACTGGATTAGCAAATTTCTCTGGCTGCTTATAAAATGAAGGGGCGATTTTGAAAGAGCTCTTACCTTCCAGGGATTTATTCCTATTGGTACATACACTAGGTGTGGATGATGTCCCACTGAATTCAGCCATAAACAAATCAGTCCCTTTGTTAGACACTCTGAAAACTAAGCAAGCTGCTCCGGGCAACTGACAGATAATCATTTCACTTCACTTTCTGCATCCTTTAGTCTTTTTACCAACTGTTGACCCTCTTTCTGTAATCTTTTGTTTTCTAATATTAGTTGCTGGTGGCTAGCATGACAATTTGACATTTAACTTTTAAACTACTGACATTACTTTTGGTTATTTCTAGAGTTTCTTTTAGGGATTTGTTTTGCAATTGTTCATATTTCTTAGTCAACAGGCAGCAAAGATCACCAGAGTCTTTGCCGTGCACTTACTACAACTTTTTCCAGTGAAATTCAATTTCCCATCCTCTTTCTTTGAAAGGGGCAGAAAGTGTATGGAGACTGTCCTCCCTTAATTCCAGCATGGCCTTTCCCTGCCTTGCTACTCTACTTTTCTCTTTCTGTTCCTGTGGCTCACAATCTCCCTGTATTTTACCTGGAGTTTTTACTGGAATATCAAACTTGTTGTTATTGTGTGGCTTTCCTTTTTTGTCAGCTGCTGAAAGGTGACAGTTCATATCAGCACTTGAGCACTTTGCTGACAAGGACTGGGCAACAGCATGAGGCCAAAATCCTGATAATTGCTAATTGCCCCCCTCTTCATAACTGCCAAAACTTTGTGGTTTTGACTTGTGGGACAGTTTCTGCTTGTACCTACTTTCAAGTGTTTATCTGGAATGACTTCTCCTTAAATTCCATAGTAAAAACATTACCTTCCTCTGCTCTACTTATTGACTCTAGTGTATGTGTGTATATATATATATATATATATATATATATATATATATATATATATATATATTTATTATTATTTTTATTATTATTATTATTATTATAATAAACGATTTATATAGCACCAACAGTTTAGAACTGAAGAAATTACACTTTGCCACAATGTACAGTGTTGTAGAATTCGATAATAATTGTAGAAAACGATATACCACTACAGCCTATATATTATCTCATCTATGCATCAACTACTTTGTCTAGTCTCTGTAGATTAGTCAGTCTGTTGAAACTATGAGCGCATGCTACTGTTAGTATCACAATAATATATTTAGTTATGAAATCAAACACACGGCTTAAGAATAATCAAATCTTATTTATTTCCCAAGGAAATAAGAAATCTAACGTGTATAAAAGGGGGGTTACAAAATTACATAACATACAGCAAGACTACAGTACAATGATATACAGTACAGTTACACTACAATACAATGGTTTACTTAACACATCCTTCCTGGCTGGTCTCCTGATGGAAAAGAGAGGGTCAGTTGTGTGTGCAAATCCCTTTTGTCAAACACACCTCAAGCATAGCACCTCGCATTGCCCGCCCATCTACTTCCTTGTAGACGCCTTCATTAATTCTGATCGCCCTGCCACAAGTGGTCTCTGGGGGGCAGTATCTGTCCAGAATTGCACTTAATCCGACTGTTGTCTAGTCTTGGGATTTTGATCTCTGGTAGCCCACCCCCATATTAAATTGGCCTTTTGTTTAGCAGAGACAGATCGGAGCCGCCATTCATCACGTAGAATAGCCCTAGCCTAATGACAATAGGAGGTATGACTGGCTACATTACACAAGGGGGGGGGGGGTGCATCTTGTTCTCCGGGAAACTGTCCATGTATGGATGTATGGATCCCAGTATATTGAATCCAACAAGTGTAAATCTGCTATTCCCTCAAAAAAACTCAACACATGGCCATTAATGTCTAAATCGCTGGCAACAAAAGTAAGTACACCTTAAGTGAAAATGTCCAAATTGGGCCCAAAGTGTCAATATTTTGTGTGGCCACCATTATTTTCCACCACTGCCTTAACCCTCTTGGGCATGGAGTTCACCAGAGCTTCACAGTTTGCCACTGGAGTCCTCTTCCACTCCTCCATGATGACGGAGATGGTGGATGTTGGAGACCTTGCGCTCCTCCACCTTCCGTTTGAGGATGCACTACAGATGCTCAATAGGGTTTAGGTCTGGAGACATGCTTGACCAGTCCATCACCTTTAACCTCAGCTTCTTTAGCAAGGCAGTGGTCATCTTAGAGGTGTGTTTTGGGTCGTTATCATGTTGGAATACTGCCCTGCGGCCCAGTCTCCAAAGGGAGGGGATTATGTTCTGCTTCAGTATGTCACAGTATATGTTGGTATTCATGGTTCCCTCAATAAATTGTAGCCCCCCAGTGCCGGCAGCACTCGTGCAGCCCCAGACCATGACACTCCCACCACCATGCTTGACTGTAGGCAAGACACACTTGTCTTTGTACTCCTCACCTTGTTGCGGCCACACACGCTTGACACCATCTGAACCAAATAAGTTTATCTTGGTTCTCATCAGACCATGGGACATGGTTGCAGTAATCCATGTCCTTAATATGCTTGTCTTCAGAAAACTGTTTTGCAGGCTTTCTTGTGCATCATCCTTAGAGGCTTTTTTCTGGGACGACAGCCATGCAGACCAATCCCGATGACAGGGAGCATTGATCTCTGTCATGACACAAACCAGAACGGGGAAATGCCTTGTTTATAGAGGCACTTCCCCGTTCTGAGGCTCTGTGACATGATCATCAGGAGACTGGCGGACAACAAGTCTGCCGGGCACGGTCACGCTGTACCGGCCTGCTATCCCCACCTCTTAAAGGCGTACAGGTATGCCCATTTGCCCAGCGCTGCAATTGTGCCATCGTATATTGGAGTCCTAACTTTGTTAGCTGTGGCTTGGCAATGTATGCTATTACCAAGTCTTTTATCGACAAGCACCCTAGATACAGTATAAAGTTTTGAAAATTACTTTCAGTAAACAGTAACTTGTGGTAAATAAACCACTGTCATTTAAAACACATGCACCAGGAAGATTCACTTGCAGTGAATTTTTGGTGAATGTCTGATTTGATTGTATAATTCATTTGTATAACTTTCTAAATACTACAACTGTACTTTTTGCTTTAAAAAAAAAAAAAAAGGCAGTATTTCTAATTTGTGCAAAGCTCTCTTTTATGCTCTTTATATATGCTATACTTTATTCTTCAAAGTCACAACATTTTCAGTGTTTAGAATTCCAATCTAATATATACATCTTCCAATAACTTTAGTACCTCAGCACGCTGTAAAGATGACATCCTTTTCCCTAGGAAGCCTGAAGCACTATTCACATAAATTCCCATTAACTTTAAATATGGTTTCTGGTTTCACTGGCAATAAGAAAACATATTCACAGAAAATTGATTTAAAGCCAGCTACTTGACCAGAAACAAAACGTGGGCCAAAACAAGTCAACTATTTGGCTCCAGAATGCATGTAGCGCATGTTCTTTCTATTATCTGCCACATATTGCCAGGAGTTTTTAGTATTCAAAATGTGTATATGAAGGGAAGCATTGGCTGTATCAGCTTTTCACGCTGGAATCATAAACCATAGACTTGGAAAAGATTTAAGTCTGCCTTAATGATTTTTATCATGTATGATTCTAGCTAGACAGTTCATATGTAACCAGCACTTTTTGGTTGTCTATTTTGGGCCCTGTGGTTGGGTGCAGCTCTTTGCTTGCCTTTATCCAGCCCTTGAGGCATTATTCCTGCCACTGACACCAACAATTGGGGATAATTCCTCCCACTGACAGCAACTATTTATCCCCCTATTACAAAGATTTGGCATTGTTTACTTCCACAGGGCATAGTCTGCCCACCCCCTAAATTCTGAGGGACAGTAAACTAGCTCTTTCTTTACAAAGTTTGAAGACCCCTGGTCTAGCGGATTGGATGGTAGTCGGGTGTAAACGAACAGGTGGTCTGTTTACATCTGACCACCTATAGAGCAGAGAGCTGTGTCCGCTCTGCATAAAGGGAGCAAACACAGACTAGCCATCTGCCTGCTCAGCGGAGTCTGCCCCATGTGGAAGGGGCTTTATCCAGGGCAGTATAAGCAGTACTGCACAACAAATATATAGCTGAGATGTATGAGGTGTGATCTGTTTACATCTGACCACCTATAGAGCAGAGCGGGCTGTGTCGGCTCTGCATAAAGGGAGCAAACACAGACTAGCCAGCCGCCTGCTCAGCGGAGTCTGCCCCATGTTGAAGGGGCTTTATTCAGAGCAGTATAAGCAGTACTGCACAACAAATATATAGCTGAGTTGTATGATGTGTGTCTACAAAGTTTGGTGAATGGTCCGATATGTCAACGGCAACATGGGCTAGGTATGCGCACATGGCTATCCAGAGACACATCGAGAAGCACCACCTACACGCGTCTGTTGGGGTAAACACACTCTGGGCAGTTGAACATAGTCAGTGTTAGCAGTAGGGTCACAGTGTAATGGAGCAACGAGTGAACATCAAGTTCTACAACAAATTGGGGAAATTGGCAATGGTTTGTGGCACACAAGCTGACAGACAAACAGAAAGCAAAACGGATGGAAACCTCTGGAGATTTCATTACCATGTGTGACCAGGATCCATCCTTTCTGTGAACCATCGTCACAGGGGATGACAGCTGGTGCTATCAGTTTGGTCTGGAATCCAAGGGGCAATCGGACCTCTCTGTTTCCCTGCCTGAAGAGCGTCATGAAAGACGCACGTTTTGCAGACGTGACGCAATCCAAGAATGTATGACAGCGGTTTTGCCATAGGTTCTTAAAGATGTCTTTTGCGGGGGGCATGGCCAGGCAGCGGATATAGCCGGACGCACTTGTGAGGAGCTCAGCCGAACATCCTGAACTAATCCTGGGAATCCGCTTCCATCCGCCTAAAAACAACCCTACCTAAGCCCTGCAAACCCCTGGCACCTACAGGCATCGATACTTACCCCCGGGATGACCCGATGTCGACCGCCAGACGACACACGCCATGGCGCAGCACAGACCTCATGGGCCATCATGGCGCCCCCGCACAGCGCTCGGCGAAGGAGATTCACAGGGAGGCAGCTGCTAAGCTGTTCTCCATGCCGCTTACCTCAGATCAATCTCCCCCCCCCCGGAGGAATCCCTGAAAGAAGCGATGGAGGCAGACGATACAGTACCCCTAGAGGATTCCAATGGCGCCATATTCCCCTGGGACGCAGTGAGTACCCCACAAGGCCTGCCTGCTAGGCCGCAATCCATACCCAGCCCTGAAGGGGAAAACGAACCCACACTTAGGGACATTTTTGCTGCGGTCACCTCATGTAACACATCGCTAGCAGCACTCACATCAGACATTAAAGGGGTTAAAGCAGAAATGACATTTCTGCGTCGGGACACGCAGAAGATAAGGGAGAGGACAGCTGCCTTGGAGGGGAGAGTGAGCTCCATGGAAGATGATCTAGCGCCAATGCAAAATGACCTATCCTACAATAACCATTTACTCTCACAACATGTCGCTCGTTTAGATGAAATGGAGAACAGAATGAGGAGAAACAATATAAGGGCCATTGGTATCCCTGAGCGTATGGAGGGTAAAAACCCTGTGGACTTTATTGAAAAATGGCTGACCAATGCATTTGGGGCGGAGGTCTTCTCCCCCATGTTCTCAGTGGAAAGGGCTCACAGAGTTCCGGCCAGGCCTCCACCACCAGGCGCCCCCCCCAAGGCCATTCCTGTTTAAACTCCTTAATTATAAGGACAGAGACGCGGTCCTCTTCAATGCCAGGATCAAACCTGCGGCACTCAAACTTGACAATGCTAAAATCTCCTTTTTCCCTGATTTCTCTGCTGATTTACAGAAAAAACTTGCTAAATTCACTGATGTCAAGAAAAGACTCAGAGACTTAGAACTGAAATACGCAATGCTATACCCAGCTCGCCTCAGGGTGGAAGTCCTGGGCTCTGTTCAATTCTTTGATTCTCCTTCTGCAGCAGCACAATGGCTGGACCGGGAAGAGCAATCAATCCGAGCTGCTAGAAACAAGCGCAACGCACCACCATGAGATGTCCACCATGCTTTTGCACAGGTTTGGTACACTTTGCCACTTGCTGTTTCCCCATGGAAGTTGTAGAGAAGGCGGAGCCAGCTATCCAGAACCCCGGTTGTTTTCTGAATACATGCATATACGCACGGCTAATGTTCTTGCTGTGGAGAAGGTTGGGACATGTAAGTGCACTTCCACTGTTGCCCCCAGAATGGATAGGATTGACTCCCCATTCAAGTTCAAGATTGAAGGCGAGGCCCTGTTGGCCATCTGTTTCATCTTTTTTTCCACTATTGTCTTTTTTTTATTATTTTCCTTTTCCCCCTCTTCAAGGACTGCCACCATGATCACCAGAACCGCTGGTATACTATTTACGAGACTCATGTCCTATGCTGATGCCAGTCTCAGGTTCCTAATGCCATTGTCGTTACTCATTGATTGGTTTCTTCCTACAGCCAAACTGCCACACTGGTACAAAGGCCCAATCAAGGGCAAGGTTAATATAGCTCTCCCAACATGGGTGTTATATGTACTAAATATCCGGGTAATTACGAAAATGCTATTTAAATGTCAGGAGTGACGAGAGTTCTGTCCTGGAATGTAAGGGGCCTAAACAATCCGATCAAGCGCCTGGCAGTCATGAGAACTGTCAAGCGCATACAAGCGGATGTGATATGCCTACAGGAGACTCACCTCCCCTCGATAAACACCCCCTCTTTTCCTGAGAGACAATTTTGTCATCAATACCATGCCACCTACTCGGTGTACTCAAGGGGAGTGAGTGTCCTGATAAAAAAGGGTACACAATTCTCCCCACTAGACATTAAAATTGACCCGGAAGGTCGCTACATATTTTTGCTGTGCTCCCTTTATGGGACCAAATGTATCTTGGCAGGATTGTACATTCCTCCTCCGTTCTCAGCCACCGTGCTTACACTACTTGCGTCTTTTATGGCGCAGTTCCCGGGCGTACCACTGTTGGCAATAGGTGATTTTAATAATTTCATTGACATAAGTAAAGATAAATTGAGCACCACTGGGGGAACCGGGCCACGAAGCAGCCAAAAGCCCACACCGTTTGCTCGTCTCCTCCAGGAGATGGGCCTTATAGACGTATGGAGGATGCACAACCCTGATACCAAAGTTTATTCCTGTCAATCTGCCTCCATTGGAGGATTATCGCGTATTGATCTAGCTCTGGGTAATGAATATATGCTACCATTAATTGACACTTCGCAATATCATACTAGACATGTCTCTGACCACTCTCCATTGTCCATAGATGTACACATGGGGATGGTCAAAGCTAGGGGTATATGGAAATTGAACCCATTTTGGATGGCTCTACTACCAGACCCAGATCCAATTAGTAGTCTCTTGACCATTTTCTTTCAGCAAAACATAGGGTCAGCTGACCTGACTATAGTATGGGATGCAACCAAAGCTTACTTACGGGGACAGTTTATTAGAGAGATCTCACATATTAAGTCTAAAACCAAGGAATGGGAGAATCTAGTGAGGTTGGAAGCAGGTAAAGCAGAAACACAATATATAGCAAACCCAAGTGATAGCACCAAGAGCACATGGCTCTCAGCCCAAGCCATGCTAAAGAACCTCACGTTACAATTAGCTGAAAACAAACGCTTTTTCCTTCAACAGGCACGGCACACTATGAGGAAGGAGAAAACACTGGCCACATGCTGGCCATGTTAGCCAAGTCACAACAGCCGGCGGCACATATAGTGGCAATGGCTGACAAACAGGGTACACTTCATCATTCTACCCCAGAAATCATGGGGATTTTTAAAGACTTTTTCCAAGACGTTTATACTTCCAAAGTAAACCCAACGAAGACAGAAATACACACATTCTTAGACAGACACCCCTTGCCAAAATTCTCGAAGTCAGACACCTCCCAACTAAACGCACCTCTCTCTGAAGAGGAACTACTAGAAGCATTAGCACAAGCACAAAATGGGAAGGCCCCAGGGTCGGACGGACTCCCCTCGGAAGTCTATAAAAGGTATGCCTCACATTTGATCCCAGTTCTTTTGAAGGTATATAACAGGGCCTTTGAGACCGGTAGACTCCCCCTTTCTATGTAAATTTGGGGGAACACCGCGCTAATCAAATTAAACAATGCAAAAGCTGCTAACAAACAAAACAAACAAAGTCCAAGAAGCATGCAAATCCAAAAATTGTAGCGCTAATACAAATAAGGAGGTGAGTGTATGTCACGACACTCTGAACGAAAGAATTGGTGATGAAAACCAAAACTGTGAATAGTGATTCTAGAAGTGACCCAGTGAGAATCAAAATATTGTATATAAAGTTCAAATTAATATAAAGTTCATAAGAGTGATAACATCAACTGGTGAGTCCCTCTGGTAAACTCAATAGGGAGAGCTGGAAAAAAGGCTTGACTGATGTCACTGTGAGGCGTATGTACTCTTACCGGAAACGTTGGATGTGGGAACCGTACGGCATCCACATCAGACAGGCTTAGGGATGGAGAGTCTTGCATCTAGGGGAGACCACCTCAAGCTGGAACTCAGACGGCTTCCAAAACAGGACACTGGATCAGTCAGCAGCAGCAAGGTATGCTCGGCATCCGGTCATCCGATGGTCACAAGGATGGTCCCAAAGACCGAGGAAATAGGATAAAAAATGGAGACAACTCCGATGGTGCAGGTCAGACGGACATGGATTTATTCACATATTCATGTGACAAATTTAAAAATGAATAAAATCTCGAGAAAATATAAAATAATACGGCAATATGAGGGGTGTGAGACAGCAGGCCCGACGCGTTTCGACTAAAAGTCTTCCACAGGGGCATATCTCTGACCCCCCCACATTGCCAACAACAATTTATAGACTAGGAACAGGCAAAAGAACCCCCGCCCCTTTGGTCAGAAACAGGAAGTGCACGCCTCCCACCCGAACCAACTATAATGTGCAGGGTGGGTTCTACATTACCAATGCGTTCAAATATGTATTTCAGAAAATATAAGAGAACACTGAATAACACGGAAATAATCCTAATACATCCTGATTGTGAGATGGATCTCTGGGCCAATACATGAATACTGCCAGGATTGGATGCAAACATAATCAGCCAAAAACCCCCCACTAATGGGCCTGTCCAATCCTCGGGCCATATGGGCCAATCAGAGGCCGAAAAACAATGTTCCCGCCAAAAGTGGACCAATCGCGGCCCTCTATAGACCGGATATCCGGAATGAATGGCCGTGCTAAGCCTGAAGGGGTGATAGTGCGCAGTGGCATAAATATATTGCGTCTGATCAGGTGACCAGAGGCAAATATAGAGCGGATGTGTGCTGGGTGTAAAAACCGGAAGTGAAGCCGCTCGCGGACGCACAACAGCGTCATATCCGCGGGAAAAGGAAGAGGACACCCAAGAATGCCGGAAACGCGATGACGTCACAGGTCGGTGCGCGAAGTGCAGACGTCCAATGCGCCAGAAGTCCACACCCGCGGCGGCGTGCGCTGCTGTGTGACGACGACGTCCAGCGTGATGACGTCATCATGGACGTAGTAGGTGGAAACAAATGTGAAGTGATGATCGCAGTGCGCTAAAACGTCACATTCCGACGGATGAGCCCATCCAGTGCGCAGAGCATCCCTAAAGGCGGTGACGTGTGTTACACGTGGAACCATACATGTACATAAATCCACATGTAACACACCGCTAAAGGGCACATTCTAGGGGCATAAAGTGAAGGTGTGGGCATGGTCTAAGGCACGGCAAAGGAGACTACTCCAAATGTCGCGATCCTTAGAAGAAAGTGGAATAAGTATAACTTATATATAATAAAGTGATATGCAATCCCGATAACCGGGTAGTAAATTATATTAAAATGGGAAAAATATATAAAAATGTATATAAAGAAAGATATGTATATAAAAAGGCCATAAAAAATATACGGGAATGTGTATTAGTATACGTTTTCCTAAATGGAATCAAAACGTAGTGACACTGAGTGACCTTCTCACATCCAGTTTGGGTTATATAACACAAAATAAATGTAACACCGATGGTGTTCGAATAACCCATACAAGTGCAAGAAATATAGGGTCCCCATTAAAATGAATCCCAGACTACCAATACGAGTGAAGTGCCACTCACCCCCGGTTAATGAAACAGTTGATGTCCCACTCAACATTCATACCAAAGGGTGAGTAGCACTTCAACTCGTAGATCCAGTAAGTTTCCAGCCTCGAGACCCCTCGCAGGTTGGACTCACCACGCCAATGAGGGACAAATTTATCAATTACTTGAAATTGGGTCCCTGATGGATCTCTATTATGATGTTCGCGGTAATGGCGGGGGACACTATGTTTGTGAGATCCATCTCACAATCAGGATGTATTAGGATTATTTCCGTGTTATTCAGTGTTCTCTTATATTTTCTGAAATACATATTTGAACGCATTGGTAATGTAGAACCCACCCTGCACATTATAGCTGGTTCGGGTGGGAGGCGTGCACTTCCTGTTTCTGACCAAAGGGGCGGGGGTTCTTTTGCCTGTTCCTAGTCTATAAATTGTTGTTGGCAATGTGGGGGGGTCAGAGATATGCCCCTGTGGAAGACTTTTAGTCGAAACGCGTCGGGCCTGCTGTCTCACACCCCTCATATTGCCGTATTATTTTATATTTTCTCGATTTTATTCATTTTTAAATTTGTCACATGAATATGTGAATAAATCCATGTCCGTCTGACCTGCACCATCGGAGTTGTCTCCATTTTTTATCCTATTTCCTCGGTCTTTGGGACCATCCTTGTGACCATCGGATGACCGGATGCCGAGCATACCTTGCTGCTGCTGACTGATCCAGTGTCCTGTTTTGGAAGCCGTCTGAGTTCCAGCTTGAGGTGGTCTCCCCTAGATGCAAGACTCTCCATCCCTAAGCCTGTCTGATGTGGATGCCGTACGGTTCCCACATCCAACGTTTCCGGTAAGAGTACATACGCCTCACAGTGACATCAGTCAAGCCTTTTTTCCAGCTCTCCCTATTGAGTTTACCAGAGGGACTCACCAGTTGATGTTATCACTCTTATGAACTTTATATTAATTTGAACTTTATATACAATATTTTGATTCTCACTGGGTCACTTCTAGAATCACTATTCACAGTTTTGGTTTTCATCACCAATTCTTTCCCCCTTTCTATGACCGAGGCTCTGATAGTGGTCCTTCTGAAACCGGGCAAAGCTGCGATATCACCGGATTCTTACCGACCGATATCTCTGCTTACTTTTGACGTTAAACTGCTGGCCAGAGTATTGGCCAACAGATTGGCCAAGTGCATACAATCAGTAATCCACAGAGACCAGTCTGGGTTCATCCCGACCAGATCGACGGCACATAACTTACGCAGATTGTTTCTCAACCTACAGATCCCAGTAGATAACCCGGGTAACAGAGCTGTCCTGTCACTTGACGCTGCCAAAGCTTTTGACAGCGTTGAGTGGCTATATCTTTGGGAAACGCTGGAAAGATTTGGGGTGGGTCCCTCCTTCCTCAGATGGGTCCAGTTATTATATAACAACCCCACCGCGAGAATGCGGGTCAATGGGGAGGTATCTGATTCTTTCACGCTTTTCAGGGGCACACGACAGGGGTGTCCTTTATCACCCCTGTTGTTTGCAATGGCGCTCGAACCCTTGGCTATTCATGCAAGGGAATCACTGAACATAATTGGGTTTCGTAGGGGACTTAGACAGGATATTATTTCTCTATATGCAGACGACACTTTAATTTATCTAGGGGACACAGACGGCTCGCTGAGGCACGCGATGCAATTGATCGCGGACTTCGGGGAGCTGTCAGGTTTCACTATTAACTGGAATAAATCAGTCATTCTACCCCTGGACCCACTATCGAAACCTCTCCCAGACTGTGCCAAAGATATACTAACGGTGAACGAATTTCGTTCCCTTGGGATACAAGTGACAGCCGACCCTAATCAATACTTATCACTAAACCTCACGCCTCTGCTCCACAAATTTAGACAGAAGTGTGCGGTGTGGGTGAAATTGCCTATTTCTGTGACCGGACGAGCAAATTTAATCAAAATGGTTTGGGCCCCTCAACTCCTATATGTGTTTCATAACACCCCTGTATGGATCCCTCATAAATGGTTCTCTCAAATAGATGCTCAATTCAGAGCGTTGATTTGGGGCAATAAGACAGCTAGGATCAGCCTAAACTCATTACAATTGGCAAAAGACCAGGGGGGGCTCGCCGTACCACATGCCAGATACTACTTTGTTGCCTCACAAATCCAACATCTGGGTGGGTGGGGAATAATGGATGACAAAGACCCCATTAGGTCCCTGTTGGTCCCGCAAGATTCCACACTCGCGGTACTGTCCCATTTAGAGGCAGGCTTCACTCACATCCAACAAACCCTCCCCACGATTACGCTTTTCAACACATTATGGAAGTACATTAGGTCCCTTATGCACATAAGGGGGGTGTGCCATTTCACTCAATTGTTCAGAGGTTCAGTGTTTAAGTCTTTTGCAGATCTACAAGGGGAATTTGCAATTCCCAGGGTATGCTTCTTTCAATATCTTCAACTGCGACATGCAGTGCAGAGTGAGCTCAGGCTCTCCTCTCTCACGTTGGTAGCACATCCACTAATGAGTGATGTGCTGTCGGCGGGTGACAGGAAGGGCATGATTTCCAGAGTGTACGTGAGGCTGATCAACACATCACACGATGCTTCCAAACTGGCATGCAGACGCGGCTGGGAGAAGGATTTGGGCCCCATAGACGGGGAGCAGTGGGAGCTGTGCTTAACCTCGGCCCCATTGGTGTCGGTCTCTACCTCCCATAGATTATCTCACCTATTTCTACTTCATAGGGTCTATAGAACTCCAACCAGGTTACACAAATGGGGCCTCAGGGATTCTCCACTGTGCCCGAAATGCACTAGAGAAGAGGGAGATCTTTTACATATGATGTGGAAATGCCCGAAATTATTCCGGTACTGGCAATTTGTCTTAACAACCATCTCACAGGTGTTCCAACTCCCAGTATTAAATGATCCGATTGTGTGTCTCCTTGGAGCGTTGGAAATACCAACCCTTTCACCTAGTGGACATACGGCAATACTTTGTTTATTATACCTAGCACGTAAGGCAATTGCACGATTCTGGATAACACCTAGAGTTCCCACAGGAAAAGGCTGGGTGGATATGGTAAATAACATGCTGATACGGGAAAAGCTCACTTATCAGCATAGGAATGCACCCAAAAAATTCTACAATTTGTGGCAAAACTGGCTGGACGTGCCGGGGTTGGCACCGGCCTAATTAATAACTGACAGGCTAGTACAAATGTAACCTGATGCAACTTTAGCGAATGACTGGCTGATCTAGAATATGTCAGCAACACAGGCACTGGTATGCTATCTCGTGGCGAAAGCATAGGCAAGTACAAGGTACTAGAAGAGAACTGAATCCTTCCACTATTCCAAAAGACAAAGAGTTTAGTTATCTATTTCTTTCTCAGTTATTTCTTTACTATTTTTTTCTTTTTTTTTTTGGTTTTATACATATTCTTGGTTCAGGTATGCAGAAAGTACCTCTCGTGTCCAAGTCATTTTTTATATGTGTGCACTGCAGAGTATTTAACGCTGTGATAGTCAGTTAAGACATTATACTAAGGTTAACTATGATTGTGATGAACCCATTCATTTAATCTGACATGATGTACTGTACTTCTTTACTGAAATTTGGATACTTCTGTATGCTATATTGTATGGTTTTCCTTGTTCAGTTTTTCAATAAACTTCTTTTCTGATTTAAAAAAAAAGATGTCTTTTGCTTACAGTTTCCAGAAGCTTTATGAGCTTTATGAGCTTTGCCAAAAGTGTGTTGTGAAGGATGGCGAATATTTTGATAGCCAATAAAGGTCATTTGTATCTTCTGTTTTGTTTGTTTTCTGATACCATTCACAGAACTTTTAAGATACACCTCGTAGATCTATTCCTTTTGTACATCAATCCAGTGTGTTCTTGTAAGTGAGTAATATTTGCAGTTAAAATCCCCTCGTAGATAAATATTAATATACATCTGAAACCAAAACTTTTTCTTCAGTTTTGAATTGAGAGGTGAGAAATTGGAACATCTAGAGAAGGAAAAGTTTAACTTGGCGTATCAATGATTCGACACTAACCCACCCATCCCATCGCTTAGAGATAGAGGCAGCACTCACAGATTACCTTTCATTTAATGATAATGCAGATATATCAGCCTTTACTCATTTTGTGGCAAACTTATACAACAGGTCACATCTCTTAAAAGAGAACGTAAGATTTTATTTGCAAAGTTGGAAGCTAATTTTAATTCTAGTCATATGGCTTTTCAGTCTAATCCTAACGCTACTACAAATGCAAATTTAGATAAAGCACGTCTTGATTTAGACCTATTTCTAACTGACTCAGCTGATAAAGTCTAACAAACCTGACACCTTAATGGCATGTATTCTTAGAAAAATACAACATACACAGACATCTATAAGACTGAAAACTTCTCGTGAAGCTTACACGAGTAATCCAGTTAAAATATTGGATATTTTTCATTCTAACCTGGCTAAATTGTATTCCTCTAACATTGACTTTGACAAAACTAAGGCAGACAACCTGTTCTCTGGTATTAATCTCCCTTTAGAAGTTCAAAACTCCATCAAATCCTTAAAATTCCACAAGAGACCAGGTCCAGACGGATGTTCAGCAACTTTTTTTAAACAATTCACGTCTATTCTATCTCCAATTTTAACTAGAGCTTTCAACTCTTTGTTGTCTGGAAATTCGTTTAGAACTAAAAACCTGACCTCTATAATAACCATAATAATAACCTCGTTCGGATCTCACCTCCTGGACTAATTATCGCCCCATTTCCCTCCTAAATTTAGATATAAAATTATTAGCCAAGATCATAGCGACACGATTGAATGCGATTATAGGTCAATTAATACATCGTGATCAAACAGGTTTCATGCCCATGCGACAGGTGGGCGACAATATAAGATGAGCTCTCTTGCTTATCCATACTGCTAAAAAAAGAAAGATTTCAACATGCCTTATATCTTTAGATATTAGAAAAGCTTTCAATTCAGTTTCCTGGCCATACATGCAATATATTCTGCAAAAATGGGGGTTTAAAAATCACTTTCTAACATGGGTTTTTCTCTCTTTATGCTAATCCACAGGCCTACGTTAAATACACTGGTTATAAGTCAGCAAAATGGTAGAGGAACTAGGCAAGGTTGTTCTTTATCCCCGTTGCTCTTTGCCTTACTTATAGAGCCCTTGGCACAATTAATCCGAATGTCAAAGGCATAGAGTTGGGTGGATACAAACACAAATTATGTCTCTTCGCCGATGACATCCTTATTTTCTTAACTCATCCACATGTGTTGGTCCCTAACTTAATAGACTTATTAGACAAATTTGCAGTAGTATCTGGACTTTTTGTTAACCATAATAAATCTAATGTGCTAAACGTTTCTTTAACACAAGTGGAATTTCTCCAAGCTAAGTCCTCATTACCATTTAACTGGGCATCGCATCATCTTCCATATTTGGGAATACAAATCACAAACTCATTAACAGATCTTTTTTCAACTAACTACTTACCACTTCTAAAATCAATTACCGGTTTATTGAAGCAATGGTCTTCTCTTTCCTTGTCTTGGTTTGGGCGGATTAATGCCATTAAGATGTCAATTTTACCAAAATTCCTTTACCTATTTAGGGTACTCCCCATTCCAATACCTTCATACTTCTTACGTCTTACACAGTGCAGAATTATATAATTTATTTGGGGCACCAATAAAACCCGTATCCCTAAATCTACATTGTTCCTTACTAAATTGAAGAGCGGCTTAGGGTTACCAAATTTCTCTTCCTATTATTACGCAGCACAACTATCCCAATTGCCTAAATTCCATTCCACTATGGAAACTTCTCTATGGGTTGCTGTCGAATCTGTTGATATTGACCCCATCTCTGTGGCTAACATGTTATGGCTCCAGCCTAAAGATAGAGTACATATATCTAATCCTATTACCAAGCATTGTTTAGCTATTTGGGACAAATTTAAAAGTTTGCACAATCTTCAGTCCTCACATAATCCCCTCCTTTCCTTCATTAAAAACCCAGCTTTCTACCCAGCTTGGAAATTCCCGATTGTCATTCACAGCTTGGTCCTCTACTAACCTAATCAGATTGCATAATTTGGTTTCCAACAACACATTATACACATTTTCCGAATTATGTGAAACCTTTGGACTTCCCAGAAATGAAACTTTTCGATACCTACAAATTAAAAACATTTATACACCCTTCATTAGGACAGGTTCTCCACTCAACCAGATGTCGCAGTTTGAGCGCATTTGTAAGAGCGACCCACACATTAGAGGCCTGATTTCACTCCTATATCGACACATTAATATGCTCTCCAATGAAACACTACCCTCATATACTGTCAAATGGTCACAAGATATGGGTCGCACTTTTGACATAGAAGTGTGGTCTAATATCTGGTTAGCTACTAAAACTTCTTCCCTGAATTGCTTTGCGTTAGAAACCAACTTTAAAGTTTTGGCACTATGGTATTTAGTACTGGCCAGAATAGCAAAATTTATTCCTTCCGATTCAGACTCCTGTTTTCGGGGATGTCCAACGCCTGGTACACACTTTCATATCTGGTGGCTATGCCCGATAGCCCAAGAATTTTGGAAGAAAATATTTGAGATAGCCTCCAAAGCTATGGGCACCTCTATTCTTCCTGACCCGGCAATGGCTCTTTTGAATCTCAAACCATCGGTCCTAACGCAAACTCAATTCAAATTATTCATTCACCTTGCCACTGCAGCTAAACAAACTATAGCATGGAAATCTCAAACTTTGGTAGTGGCTGAGGCTAAACATAGCATGAACAGAGCCCTTACTTTTGCCAAAATTATGGCTGTAGAAAATAATAAAATAAATAAATTTCGCAAGATTTGGCAACCTTGGGTCAAACATTGCTTACCGACTAACTTTGACCAATCTTTATTATTACCTTGCTAAGTTTACTCTTCTTCCTTCCACTCCCTGTCATTAGACATATGCACTGCCCGGGTGGGGGCCGCACCACCACCTTGAGAGACTTTCTTTCTTTCTTACTTTCAACTGTCTCCACATATTGAATTACTAACATTAAGCTAGAGGTGAATGATACTTACTTTACATTTTTTTTCTCATATGTAGATTAGAGCTTGTGTTGTTCACTTCTGGTTCTATTAATAGTATCTTTCCCTTGTTTCTCCTTTCCTTTTTCTTTCCATCCTATTATCCTCATACATGAGATTATTAACAGTATTGAAACTTCAGTCATACATTGTTCATTTTTCTTATAATATCACTTTTTTTTTTTTTTTTTTGTATAGACTATATTTATTCTATACATGAAGAAAACACAAGTTATTGTCTATTTACCTTGATCACTTTAAGATTCGTCAAACCTCTATTCTGTAAATTAATAATTCATTATCTTAAGATCATGCCCCCATTCGTCCACAGTTTGATCCTATTTGGGGTGGTCGGGTGGTCTGGAGGCATGACTCAATTAATGTACAGATAACTGAGGGAATTTTTTTTTTGTCTCCATTTTTATTTTTTTTCTTCTTAGGGTCTTATACTCACTAATAATAAGATCGAGTTTGTTCTTAATTCTTTTTAAACTTCTTTTGCATATATTTAAGCTCTTTCTTGTATTATCTATGTGAGATGGTATCATCAAATGTATGACAATGTTCCTTAATTTACGAATCTTATGTACATGTCAATATAATGTTATATTCTTCTTTTTATTGTAAAATTCAATAAACATATTGAACAAGGAGAAGGAAAAGTTTTTTCCCCCACTCGGACTTTAGAGGCAGATTGGAACAGCAGTATCATTTAAAATATTTTATTGAGTATAAACATATAAACATACAAAAGTATAAAATTATAAAAAGGTATGTGTCCACTAGCAGCCAATAGAATGGCCAGAGAGAGAGGACATTACATATACCCAAATAGAACAATGACGTTCAACAGAATGACATCAAAGAATGCATGAGCCCCTGTGCATCTATGCATTCCGCTTGGTCGCTTCTTCAGGACACACTTTGGGGGTATAGAAAAGGTCTCGCTACATAAAATAGAAGAACATGTCATTTAACAAAATGCTCATATGTATATTGAATCAATTATCGACATATCACAATACATCAAAGAAATAAAATAATAGACAATATCATATCAACATTGATCATGCATCCATGGTCACCTGATGCGGACATGCACTGACACCTGCACAGAGATCTTCTTAAGTGGATAACACAATACTACGATAAACAACTAGGGTCCACAATTGGCATATAAAGCCAAATAGCTGAGAAATTCAAAAGACAAAGAAAGGGGGGAAGCAAAACAAAGGGGTATTACTTATCCGGTTTCTTCCAGAAAGTGTGTATATCAACTGTCATATACTGTGGCTTTCATGCCTAGGAGTGGACATGGAAAGAAAGGGAGCTGTAGTACTCACTTGGGCCTCTAGGGGCAAGTGGAATCCTATGTGATGACCTTCCTATTAACTAACGGTCACGTGATGGCTAAACTAGAATCAATGATTACAGCTTAATTATAAAGTCAGATTAGCCAAGTTGTAGCTTTTCATCAATCCGGAAGCCATAGACTTCACAGTACCAGCTGCACCAATACACAGGGGTCCAACACCTAAGACAAGCCAAAAGAGCAGCAGAGAAATAAAAGGAATCCCACAAGTAACATGCAGCATATAATGTGCAGCATAGAGATTATTAAGCCAGCCGATTTCCATACCTGTTGGTGTATCTAAATATCCTCCCCTGGGGAAGTCATCTGCTTGGGGGCAGGAGGCAATCCTATTTATATGCCTCCACCACCATACTGGCACAGGTCATGACGTCATGGCATGGACATATTATTTTGGGTAGCGTGGGGTGTGGCCATCATCCCACATAGAGACGGCCGTTCGATACACACCCCTTGAGTGACGCGGCGCTTCCTTCAAGGCTCCGCCCATTGGTGTATCCGGAGTTGGCAGCCAAAGTCCTTACACGGTGGAAGGCATCATATTGTGGTGTGGCCACCATCTGTCCTCTACCAACAATGATACAGGGACACAACCCCCTCCCACCGTGGCCGGGCTCCAACCTAACTCCCCCCTGCAGACCACGAAAAAGGAAAGAAAGTGAGCACCGTCCCATGGGAGGGGCCAGCCATAGCCACAGAATAAACAGCTCAATCCCCCGACCATCAGCTTCTGTATCATGACAGGCCTCCATCATAGCAGAAAAGAACCAACATCCAGGGGAGGCCAACATACACACATAGACACATGGTTAAAGGTGGCCTACTAAGATATTTTCCATGGTTGGAGTTGCCTGCAGGTGTACATGTGTCAACCAGACAAGGCAGAAACGGGTGCAGACTGATGTTAATCTTCCCCCTGTTTTTGTGGTCTGCAGGGGGAGTTAGATTGTAGCCCGGCCGTGGTGGGAGGGGGTAGTGTCAGGGTTGGTAGAGGCAGATGGTGGCCATGCCCCAATATGACACTTTACGGACTTTGGCTGCCCACTCCGGATACGCTGATGGGTGGAGCCTTGGAGGAAGCGCCACATCTCTGAAGGGATGTATACTGACAGCCATGCCCCATGCTATATGCCCGCGCCATGTCATCACTGCCTGTACCGGCTTGGGGGGGCTGCACATATAGACGCCCATTATGGTGGTACAGGCATAATAGGATTTCCTCCTACCCCCCAGTGGTTGACTTCCCCAGGTGAGGATATCTAGATACACCAACAGGTATGGAATCAGCTGGCTTACTAATCTCTATGCTGCACATTATATGCTGGATGTTACTTGTGGGATTCCTTTTATTTCTCTGCTGCTGTTTTGGCTTGTCTTAGGTGTTGGTTCCCTGTGTATTGGTGCAGCTGATGCTGTGAGTATGTCTTCGGGATTGATAAAAAGCTACAATTTGGCTAATCTGACTTTATAATTAAGCTGTAACCATTGATGCAAGTTTAACCATCACGTGATCGTTAATTAATGGGAAAGTCATCACATAGGATTCCACTTGCCCCTAGAGGCCCAAGTGAGTACTACAGCTTCATTTCTTTCCATTCCACTCCTAGGCATTAAAGCCACAGTATATGACAGTTGATATACACACTTTCTGGAAGCAACTGTATAAGTAATATAAAAGTAATATCCCTTTGTTTTGCTTTTCCCCCTTTCTTTGTCTTTTGCAGATCTCAGCTATCTGGCTTTATTATGGCGATTGTGGACCCTATATGTTTATTGTAGTATTGTGTTCTACTTTAGAAGATCTCTGTGCATGAATGCATGGTCAATGTTGATATGATATAGTCTATTATTTTATTTCTTTGATGTATTGTGATATGTCAATAATTGATTCAATATACATATATATGAACATTTTGTTAAATGACATGTTCTTCTATTTTATGTAGTGAGATCTTTTCTATACCCCCCTAAAGTGTGTCCTGAAGAAGCGACCAAGCGAAACACGTAGACGCACAGGGGCTCATGCATTCTTTGATGTCATTCTCTTGAACGTCATTGTTCTATTTGGGTATAGGTAACATCCACTCTATTGGCTGCTAGTGGACATATACCTTTTTATAATTTTATACTTATGTATGTTTATATGTTCATAATCAACAAAATATTTAAAATGATACTACTGTTCCCATCTGCCATTAAAGTCCGACAGAGTCGGGAACATTTTTTTCTTCTCTAAATGATTTATATACAAAAGAGGCATATGAGTGATTTACCCTGGGCTGGGCTGGATCCGCCACCTGTTGGGCAGTCAGAGGGTAGCAGAGTGGCAGCAGGGTTTCGGAGCACTGAAACACTTTCTGTGGTACAGTACCCAGCTGAAGTAAAGACTATAGTCAAGCCAAGTGATCTCAACGCAACAAAACGGAAGAAGCTGCCTTTTACTGGTTCTCTATTTTTTCACTCCCGTTCATTGTATAAAAAAAGTCTTTCTTCTAAAGTCCCTGCCTCTTTGGAAAAAGAGAGCAATGTGGTAGCATTTAATCAAGTAAGTAACCCCTAATGCTATGAAGTTAAAATGAAAAAAAAAAAAATTGCCACTGACCACCATTAGGCATTAAATGGCACTGCAACTGAGCACCAGTGCAGAGGGGGGTGTTAACAATACTGCCACTGACCACCCATAAGTATGGTTTAAATAACACTGCAGATAACACCAATGTTGGGTTTATTATTGTGGTCTTTGACACCAATGCTGCAGGTTATTATTGGAGCCACTGACACCAATACTGGGGGTTATTATTGTGTCCATTGCTACATATGTAAGGGATCATAATTGCATCCACTAAGACCAATGTTGGGAATATTATTGCAGGTACTGACATAATTTCTGCAGGTTATTATTGCATTCATTGACACCAATTCAGGGGGTTATTATTGTGCTCACTCACACCAGTGCTGGGGGTTATTATTTGCGGTCACTGATACCAGTTCTAGGAGTTATTAATGCATCCACTGACATCAATGCTGGGTGTTTTAATTGTGGCCTTTGACACTAAGCTTATTGTACACCTACTTTCTCTTCAGTATGCATTAGCTTTTTAAGGTTATTTGCAAGTTAGTAGGCCCAAAATAAAATTCAGCAACTAAAATGTAAAATTGCTTTGATCCATTAGGTACAGCAACCAAAAAAGTGGCATTTGCCTGTCACTTCAGCCCCCGCACCTCTGAACCAATTGTTATACTCAAATGGTCAGATTTATTTCCCTGCATACTGATAAAGGGTGATTGAAAAAAAAAAAAAAATCAGAATTTTAGTCTCAATAGTTTCTGTTCTTTCTTCTTCCACCTCTCATACTAGGTGGTAATTTTCTTTTTCGCACCCCACTGTATGACTCTGAATTTTCATTAAATTGCATTGCAGCAGGCACACTTCCTGTCTGCAGGCCTTCAGACACATCCACTGACTGTTCACTACACCCACTGAGCCTTATGCCCCATACACACACACAGTCGGATTTTCCGATGGAAAATGTTCAATGGGAGCTTTTTGTTGGAAATTCCGAACGTTTGTAGGCTCCATCGGACATTTTTCATTGGATTTTTCGTCACACAAAATTTGAGATCTGGAACAAAATCCGTTGTCGGAAATTCCGATCGTGTGTACACAATTCCAACACGCAAAGTTACACGCATGCTCGGAATCAAGCAATTGGCTATTGAACTTCATTTTTCTTGGCTCGTTGTACGTTACCGCATTCTTGATGTTCGCAATTTCCGACCAACTTTGTGTGACCGTGTGTATGCAAGACAAGTTTGAGACAACATCCGTCTGAAAAAATCCATTGATTTTGTTGTTGGAATGTCCGATCAATGTCCGATCGTGTGTACGGGGCATAAGGGTTGTCAATTACTGCTGCTGTGTCCATAGTGATGCACACAATTCCATAGAGTCGGAATGAAAAAAAGTCACTGCAGGGCCTGCCACCTGTGCAAACTGAATCCTAGAGGAAATAAAGTAAATACAATAAAGTAAAGAAAGCTTTATGTAGCATGTAGTTGGAGAAAATGTTTAAATATAGATTGCTGCAGATTGAAGTTTTGCACAATATGGTCATGGCTTAAGTGGTGCCTTTTTTATCAGTGGGGCTTAATGCACCAGATTTTCTGTACCTTTTGGTTCCCGAGATGTAAATCCAGTTCTGCTTTTAATGCAAAATATGTTGTCAGTGCTGCAGTAAGTATATTTTGCCATAGCTAGTACCCCACTTATCTTCCACTTACATTTTATTCCTTGGGTGTTTTATTTTTGTTGGCCAAATCTATAGATTGAGATTTAATAGTAAATGAGAGTTCTTACCCAAAAGTGAAAGCTTCAACACAACAACAGTAATTTATTGGTTAATAGTATTAAGGTTTGAAACTAATAAAAACATTCTATAAGGTTACAGAAAAAAAACATCTTAAGAAAGCTCTAACCTATTGCTAAATACAAACCGCGAGAAAGAAAAGATATAAGACGAACATTTATAAGTGCAAGGGATATATTCCATGATTACCATGGAACTACGCATGAGGGCCCCATTCTGGTAACTGGTACCCCCCCCCCCCCACTCTATGTAGTGTGTATTGTTAGACTTCTCCTTCATTGGTTTGCATGTAGTGTCTCAGATTGATGGTCATCTCTATTCAAATCTTATCCTTTTTTTTTAAGGTTGGCTTATTTACAATCTCCTGTATTTAAAGTGGATGTAAACTTGATTCATTAAATTTTACCTTGTATATGTAGTGTTTTCTTATCGCTCTCCAAAGCACTAAGTCCCGTGTCTTTCTGATGTTTCGTTGCTCTGTTATCAGCATAACTTCTGACAAGTTCTCCATCAACCAAGATAAAACCAGCCTGAAATTTGTGTAGTGGTAGGTTGCTATAAATAGATTAGCAGAGAGCTTGTCTTGTCACAGCACAGCTCTGCACATTCCTTCCTTCCTTCCTTTGCCTATGGGGAGTGGGGGTGTTTGCCTTCCCTTTAATCAGTTGTCTTAGCTGTATGCCAAGAATCCACTCCCAGTGCTGAACAGGAAGAGAAAATCTCTAACATGGTATGAACTTTTTAAAGAGTATATAAAGTTGAAGACCGCAGATATACATGTAAAACTTATGTAGGGAGATTTGTTTCATCTCTGTGTATCATCTGAGGCTGTTCACTTCACTGGGTATATGTGAGGGTTTACATCCGCTTAAACATAAGTCAGCCCCCAGTAATGCAAATCCTTAGCACAAACTATTTTTTGAGAGGGAAAATTAAAGTGTTAACCCATACATAACAAACCCTGCCAGCCCCTCTATTATAGGAAGGCATACCACACTGTATTAGTCTTTTTCTTTTTTTAAACTAGGCTTGTAAATACTGATTTAGAGCGATCTTCATGCCGGTCATGTGATTTTTTTTTTCATTTTGGATAGAGTAAGGGAGGGTAATTACCCCTGTCAGATTTTTTTTTTGCCATCTGTGTCCAATTGCGGAGATATCCCTCCACTTCCTGTCCCATAGTCAAACAGGATGCGAGAGGAAGTCCCTGCAAATCAAGAGAATTTCTTGGGGACTCCCAGCTTTTCTTTTACTTTCACTTTCATTGATAACAGTAAACAGGACAAATGGGAAGGGTTGTATCTCCTTAACCACTTGTCCACTGGGCACTTATACCCCCTTCCTAACCTGGGCAATTTTCATCTTTCAGCGCTCTCACACTTTAGGGCCGATCACGATCTGACTTTTTGACAACAAACATGCAAATTCGCTGTTTTGGACGAACATCCGACTGTGTGTACGCTACATCGGACCAACTTTTTCAGTTTTCATCGGACTTTTGTTGGCTGTGCGAACGGACCAACTTTCTGCCAACAAAAGTCCAATGGAGCAAAGTCCGACCGTATGTACACAAAACCATCAGACTTTTGTACAAAGTACGAACACACATGCTCAGAACCAATGAAAAAGATCAGACAACAATACAGAAGTTGACCAAAGGTGGCGCTTGAGTATTTGAACGTCCTCTTTTAAAGTGTCGTCAGTACGTTGAAATGTCACTACGTTCATGTTTGTTGCCTAAAAAGTCAGATCGTGTGTATGCAATACAAACTTGGGGCAAACGCCCTTTGTACAAAAATCCATGGGAAAGTTGGTACAAAGTCCGATCGTGTGTATGAGGCTTTTGAATGACAATTAGTCATGCAACAATGTACCCATATGAAATTCGTGTCCTTTTTTCACACAAATAGCGTTCTTTGGGTGGTATTTAATCACCGCTGGGTTTTTATATTTTTTTGCGCTATAAATAAAAATTGAGCGAAAAATTTGTAAAAATGCATTTTTCTTAATTTTTGTTAGAAAAATTAGCAAATTAATAATTTTTCTTCATTTAGTAATAGGCATGGGGAGTTTTTTTGAAGTTGTAATTTTTTTCCACCAAACGAATTTGCAAATTAAATTTTGTGTAATTTTTTTTTTTTTCCCACAAAATTGTCATTAATGGGTTATTTCTCTCTTATGGTATATGCATACTTGCAATTACACCCCGAAACACGTTCTGCTACTCCTTATGAGTATGGCAATACCACATGTTTGAGACTTTTTCACCGCCTAGCAAAATAGAGAGGCCCAACATACAGGGAGTTCTAGGAGCATAAATTACACATCTAACGTCTTGACTACATACTAGACCCCTTTCACACTGAGGTGTCTTTCAAGCGTTAAAGGGCTGAGAATAGCACCTGAAAAATGCCTCCCCTGCAGCCCCAGTCTGAAAGCTCTAGTCTGAAAGGCAGAGTGCTTTCACATTGGAGCGGTGCTCTTGCAGGACGTTCGACAAAGTCCTGCAAGCAGAATCTTTGGAGCGGTTTAGGAGCGGTGAATACACGGCTCCTCCACCGCCCCCGCACACTGAAATGAATGGGAACCGCTGCCGAAGCGCCTGCAAAGTGCTTCAACAGCTGCGCTTTTCGGGCGCATTTAACCCTTTCTTCGGCTGCTAGCGGTGGATAAAAATAGCAGCACTTTACCGCTATTGTGAAACGATGCCAGTGTGAAAGGGGTCTTACACTTTTGAATCCCTGAAGTACCAGGACAATGGAAACGTCCACAAAATTACCCCATTTTAGAAAGAAAACACCCCAACGTATATTCTGTGAGGCATACTGAGTCTTTTAAACATGTCTTTTTTTCCACAAGTTTAGAAAATGTGAAAAGAAAATGAAAATGCTTTTTTTTTTTTTTAAAAGCATTTTTTACAGCACTGACGGGCCCTGATGAGGATCCACTGATAGGGTGGCACTGATGAGCACTTACTGTTGTGCACTAGTGGCACTGTAGGGCACTAATAGGGCACTGTAGTGGCATTGATGAGCACTCACTGATGGCACCGATGTGCACTGATACGCACTCACTGATGCGCACTGTGAGGCAATTTAGTGGCACTGATGTGCAGAGTAGTGGCACCATAGGGCATTGATGAGCACTGTAGTGGCACTGATGGGCACGGAATAGCACTGTAATGGCACTGATGGGCACTGCAGGGGCACTGTTGGCACTGATGAGCACTATTTGGGCACTGTATGGGCACTAATGAGCACTGTGGATTGTGCCAGCTCACTCTGCTGCAGCATTTCTCTCTTTTCTCCTCCCCCAGCAGCGCAAGCTGAACCGGCCATGACACTGGTTTGTTGACACGTGATCGTTCCGTCATTGAACAGAGCAATTGCATAGTAACCCTGATCCACGATGTGCATGAGAAGCCATAAAATAACAGCCTCCCAGAACTAGCCAGCCGCTCTATAGCTGACATTCAAGTGGTTAATGGGGGCACAGACAGCAATAAAAACTGACGGGGGGTTCTAATCCCTCTGCACTCTATCCAAACTGAAAAAATAAGTTTTGCCTTTAGTTATAATTTAACTCAAGGTCTATGCCAGTAGAAAACCTCTAATGGCAGATGCTTGGTTCAATCACAGCTTTCAATGGAGTCCATGCTCTTCCAGCTCATGGTCCATATAAGCACATCACACCATGCTGTTGTGCATTGGCATGAATGAAATGTCACTTTGTACACTTCAAATAAAGTTCCAATAAAAAGGGAGCTGTGTGATGTAATAATCACCCCCCCCCCCCCCCACACGCCACAGCTCAGCAGCCCAAAGCGCTGTGTGGGGAGCAGCGTTTTGATTTGAGATGCAGGCCTGTGAAAATGGGCCCTTAAGTTTGCTTTACTAAAGACCAACAGGTTGTTCACTTTTCAAGGGAATCTCTTATTAGCTTAATTAATATGGTGAAAATTTACATTGCAAAGAGTAGCCAATCACGTGCAAGGAAAATATGAAAAGGAAACTGTATTTAAGCTTGAATATGATTGGATAATAGAAGTCAGCACAGCTTCCCCACATTCTCTAAGCTAAGGGATAATTTCCTTGCAAAGTCAACATCCCTTTTGCCGTAAATCAACCCATCTGACTCTCAAATGGAAAATACTAGTTTCTTGAACATGTGTACAGTATTTATACATTAAAGCAACATTTTAGCATTTGGTGGGCTACTTCTAGGGGCGTCTGGCATTTTTTTTTCTAACCTGCCTCTAAACACCCCTCTGTTTTAGCCTATGTGACCATGCGCACACACAGGCTTTTAGCAGCGTTTAGTGGCAGGGGCTTTTAGAGGCAAGAAAACAAAAACACACTGACAGTGCATCCAGGAGCAGCAGAGTTTGGGCAGAAAAAATGCTTGACGCTACTAGAAGCTGCTAAACTCACCTAAACGCTAGTGCTTGAGCATTCACTCATATCAATGGCCAGAATAAATAATGTATTCTGGCCAATGAATTAACGTTCAAGAGCTTCATGCCTGTAAAAGCTCCTAAAAGCTTTAGATGCTTTTACAAGCGTCCAGCATTCTTTCTGCAAAAAAATGCTGCTGGCTTCTAGGAGAGTTCAATAAACGTCCTGTTTGCATGAGGCCTTTAATTATAACATTGATTCAGGAGTAACAGTTTGCTGTACTATGAAGCCTAGCCTTTACTTAGGCCTGACAATACCAGCCATCAATGTATTATTTTCCTTGTTCATGAATAAAAAAATGGAAAATTTTATATGCATACTGGGATATGGGAGCTCAGGATCACCACCAGCTGCTACAAAAGATACAGTATTTACTGAACTTGCAAACAATTCAGAAAGCAAAACAACTTTCTTCAGCAAACAAACATAAAACAGTCCTCAACTCTGGTACAATGGGAAAACAACAGACTGGCTCACTGGGGTTTGGGGTTTCCTATATGCTTCAGGGGTCCCAAAGAGGAAGCTTTCACAGTTCAGCAGTCTTGGCTCAATCTCCAGCTAGTCCACCCTGCTCACTCTGTTGTATCCTGCTTTTTCCCTCAGACAGGTGCCGACTGTTTTTTCTTTCCTGGACTCTGATGCACCCAGGTTAACCCCTTCAGAAGATAATAAGGGTTTGGAGGTTCTTCCCTTCTCTTAAAACCACTGAAATTTTGGAGAGCACTGAAAATCAGTCCTCTGCTCTCCAGCTGGACTACCCCAGAACCCCTCACCCTACATGGGTGAGAACTCAGTACTCAACATTGCCTTCAAACCGTCCCCCTTAAAGATGAGTTTACCTTAAAAAAATAAATAAAAAGCAAATTTTTTTGCAAGTAATAAAAATGTTCATTTACTTTATTATTTTAGGAGGCTCAACAGCACCATGGTAGTTCATTGAGAACTACAAGCCAAAAGCCGCACAGGATATCAGTACTGTAGTGCATTCATTTGGAGAACTCTGTGAATGAATGACGCAGCTGTGTGGGTCGGAGCCCTGCATGGTCACGCTCTTTTCAAAAGGGACAACTGGTCGGGGGAACTTCTCACACAGAGGCAGCGGATCCCCGAGCAGCTGCAGGAGCGGAAACATGTTACATGTTCCACCCCAAAAAGGGGTGGAACATGTAACCTGTTCCCAAAGGTGAACTTATCCTTTAACACATTCGCTGCCAGGTCTGTATGTCATACAAAATCAAAACAAATGTATATACTTCACCACAGGTGCTCCTATATATATTGTGATTATTTATGGTGTCACCCTTGCTGCTCTACGCACTTCCTGTGTGATATACAAAGTACTGACAAATGGTACACAACTTTAAAATGAGCACTAGGTGCTATACAAAACCTTTGATCATAAATAATAAAAATCACAAATACAATTAGTCAGCACAACTAAAAGCTGCGAATGACTCTTTTAAAGTGCAAACATTGAACGTGATCCCACATGATTCTGATGTCAAAGTGCATATAGTGACGTCAGACATGCCGTGTCCCCGCCTTCTGGTTCACGAGGCTTGGGAGGTGGAAAGCTTGCCAAGCTGCCATCTTGTTGGTGGGGTGGACGAAACACAGAGAGGGTAACACACTGCTGGATCCTGCTGATGCCGGCTGAGGCACAAACAAATTTGAGTGGATATCCGTACATTTTTGGGGGACATATAATACATAATAAAAGTGTGTTACACTATGATCTTGCCGTTTTTGGTTTGCTTTTATTTGTGAGTATACGTGGACCAAGACAGCTGAAAAATTGGATTTACCACTACCTATCTTTCAGACCCTGGGTCTAGGGATCTGGTGAGTCATAACCACATAGGGGGACAGGGTTTGTGCACAAGGCAAATCACTTCTGCATGGAGTGTGAAGAGCATGTTTGAAATCAGTCTTTATATACAGAAGTTAATACAGTATATGCACTTTAATTGATATCAGAATCATGTCGGATCATGTTAAATGTTTGCACTTTGAAAGAGTCATTCCCAGCTTTTAGTTGCGCTGATAATTGTAATTGCGATTACAGCTCACTTTAAAGTTGTGCCCCATCTGTACGTTGTACAGACCTGACAGCCGGGGGCGGTGCTTTACACACATTCCTGGTGGCTACAGCCTCTGGGATTGTGTGTGAATATGGCAAGCAAACTCCTGCCTGTCGGGTGGAAGCACTCGTGTGGCTCCGCTGCCACCAAATTGATTTCACACACCCCTGGTAACAGCACTGCCCCGCGCACACCCCCGCCATGTAACCCAGGCTCCGCTTGCCCATCTATGGGTCCGGGACCGGCATAGCAGGTGCCGCTGGGAAGAGGAGGGAGAAGAGCGGACCTACATCTGTCTCCTCCCCTCCTTGTTGACCCGGAAAGGAATGTCGATGACGTCAAGTCCGTGTCCGCCTCTGTGTCCCCGGCCAGAATGGCCTGGAAACAATGTATTGCAATGTGATCTGCATTGTACTACATTCAGTGGAGCTCAGGGGTGACATCCAGGTTTTTTTAGACTCTGGATGCCAAATTAACCACTTAAGCCCCGGACCAATTTGCAGCCAAAGGACCAGGCCCCTTTTTGCGATTCGGCACTGGGTCGATTTAACTGACAGTTACGCGGTCATGCGACGTGGCTCCTAAACAAAATTGGCGTCCTTTTTTCACCCACAAATAGAGCTTTCTTTTGGTGGTATCTGATCACCTCTGCGGTTTTTATTTTTTGCGCTATAAACAAAAATAGAGCGACAATTTTGAAAAATCAATATTTTCTTACTTTTTGCTATAATAAATATCCCCAAAAAAATATATAAAAAACATATTTTTCCCTCAGTTTTGGCCGATACGTATTTTCTACATATTTCTGGTAAAAAAAAAAGCAATTAGCGATTTTTGATTGGTTTGCGCAAAAGTTATAGCGTTTACAAACTACAAAAATAGGGGATAGTTTTATAGCATTTTTAATATTTTTTTTTTTAGTAATGGCGGCTATCAGCGATTTTTATTGTGACTGTGACATTATGGCGGACACATCAGCCATTTTTGACACATTTTTGGGACCATTGTCATTTATACAGCAATCAGTGCTATTTAAATTCACTGGTTTCTGTGTAAATGGCAGTGAAGGGGTTAACCACTAGGGGGCTGGGAGGGGTTAAGTGTGATGTGTGTGTGTGTTTTTTTTACTGTAGGGGGGCGTGGCATCACTGATCGTCTTTTTTTCCGATGACAGGGAACAGACGATCGGTGACAGTCTCACTAGGAAGCACGGGGAGAGGTTTGTTTACACATACCTCTCCCCGTTCTTCAGCTCTGTGACCTGATCGCGGGACACCATCGGCGATCGGGTCTGCGGGTCATGCGGTCACGGAGCTCAGGACCGGGTCACGAGCGCGCTGCCGGCGGCACGCGCGCGACTCACGGCTGGGCTCTTAAAGGGCAATGTACCTATACGTTGATGTGCCCAGCCGTGCCATTCTGCCAACGTAAATGTGCAGGAGGCGGTCCTTAAGCGGTTAAAGAAAAACTGTCACCAAACAATCATCACATAGGGGACTTTTTGAACAATAAAAAAAGTACTTTTATAAACAATAAAAAATTGTTACACCTAAGCACCTAAAATCCCCCCCTATAAAATTTTCACAAAACTTCTTTTTAGGACAGCACCCGAGAGATCATGGCTCCTCCCACAGCAGGAAACATACCATCATCCAAAGCTTTAATAGGAGGCCTTAACCCAGCTTGCCTTCATTTTTTTCTGTTTCCTCCAGCCGGTAGGAACACCTGATCTCTCAGGACTGTCCTGGGAGACAAAAGGGTTCTCACCTGAAAATATTTATATTTTTCCGCCAGGAGTATGTGATCCTCCCACTTGCCTCTAGCTGTGTGGTTCCCGTGGGCCCCCCCCGCCCCTTTCATGCTCAGGGAGAGCCTGTACTGCCTGGGAGTGCTGCTCTGTGTTTTTGGCAGATGGTCAGTGTGCGGAGGCGGTGAAGGCTGAAGCGGCCGCCATTTTTCTGGTGGCAGAAGAGAGCTCTCAGTCATGTCTTGTGCAGTGCACAGGATGGAGCGGCACTTCCATTCGTCACCCCTTCCATCTGGGTGGATTGGATCGGAGGGCCTATAGAGTAGCCATGACCTGTCATATGCCCACTCCGCACATTGTGTCTGGTTACCAAGTTGCTTAAGTGGCCCTCGCTCTTAAAAAGGTTGGGCACCCCTGTTGTAGACTCTAACTTTCAAAGAGACTAAATAATATCCACTAATTTGGGTTATTTTTACCAAAGAGATGTAGCAGTATAAATTTTGGCCCAAATTTATGAACAAAAATGACTTATTTGCAAAATTTTATCATAGAAACAAAAAAAAGTGTGTTTTTTTTCAAAATTTTCGCTCTTTTTTCACTTATGTCGCAAAAAATAAAAAACCCAGTGGTGATTCAATACCACCAAAAGAAAGCTCTAGTTGTATGAAAAAAATGATAACAATTTTGTTTGGGTACAATGTTGCATGAGTAATTGGCATTCAAAGTGTGAGAGCGCTGAAAGCTAAAAATTGGGTGTATAAATGCCCTGTATTGAAGTGGTTAAAGTGGAGGGCCACCCTAAAAAAAATAGCATTAATATTTAAAAAAAAATAAAAATAAACATTTGAAAAAAAAATATTTTAACTTACCGGAAACCCCTGTTGCTAGGCAGTCTTACTAATCTGCCTCTTCCTACTCCGCGGTGATCTTCAGTCTTCTCTCCTCCTCTCGTTGTCTTCTGGGGAAGGTGGCGCGGTGTGTTCTGGGAACTGTGTGTGTCCCAGAACACAGCGCGCCCCATTCACAAAGTGCCGCGCGGGATACAATAAGAGGGGCGCTGGGATACAATAAGAGGGACGTATCGGCCTCGGGGGGGGGGGGGGGCGGCATCGCGGGCGCCCTGGACAGGTAAGTGTCCTTATTAAAAGTCAGCAGCTACAGTGTTTGTATCTTCTGACTTTTAAAAAAAAAATTCCGCAGGAACACCCCTTTAATATATGTTTCCTTATAGATACACAGCTGTCACATAACCCAGATCTTTCCCAGCCTGTGTGCAGGGAAACATAAGAAGGGGGAGCTTCTAGTCCTCTGCTGCTGGTCACCTGTTCAAAATAAAAAAACAGCCTTTGGAATACAGAGGAAAAAATGATTACTATCAATAAACAGTTTTAAATTGTCATGCAGATACAGTGGTGTGAAAAAGTGTTTGCCCCCTTCCTCATTTCATGTTCCTTTGCATGTTTGTCACACACAGTGTTTCGGAACATCAAACCAATTTAAACAATAGTCAAGGACAACACAAGTAAACACAAAATGCAATTTGTAAATGAAGGTGTTTATTATTAAAGGTGAAAAAAATCCAAACCATCATGGCCCTGTGTGAAAAAGTGATTGCCCCCTAAACCTAATAACTGGTTGGGCCACCCTTAGCAGCAACAACTGCAACCAAGCTTTTGCGATAACGTGCAATGAGGCTTTTACAGCGTCCTGGAGGAATTTTGGCCCACTCATCTTTGCAGAATTGTCCTAATTCAGTTACATTAGAGGGTTTTCGAGCATGAATGGCCTTTTTAAGGTCATACCACAACATCTCAATAGGATTCAGGTCAGGACTTTGGCTAGGCCACTCCAAAGTCTTCATTTTGTTTTTCTTCAGCCATTCGGTGGTGGACTTGCTGGTGTGTTTAGGATCATTGTCCTGCTGCAGAACCCAAGTTCGTTTCAGCTTGAGTACACGAACAGATGGTCGGACATTCTCCTTCAGGATCTCTTGGTAGACAGCAGAATTCATAGTTCCTTTTATCACGGCAAGTCTTCCAGGTCCTGAAGCAGCAAAACAGCCCCAGACCATCACACTACCACCACCATATTTTACTGTTGGTATAATGTTCTTTTTCTGAAATGCAGTGTTCCTTCTACGCCAGATATACTTGGACACACACCTTCCAATAAGTTCCACTTTTGTCTCATCGGTCCACAGAATGTTGTCTCAAAAGTCTTGGGGATCATCAAGATGTGTTGTGGAGAAATTGAGACGAGCTTTGATGTTCTTTTTGCTCAGCAGTGGTTTTCTCCTTGGAACTCTGCCATGCAGGCCATTTTTGCCCAGTCTTTTCCTGATGGTGGAGGCATGAACGCTGACCTTAACTGAGGCAAGTGAGGCCTGCAGTTCCTTGGACGTTGTTGTGGGGTCTTTTGTGACCTCTTGGATGAGTCGTCGCTGCGCTCTTGGGGTAATTTTGGGCGGCCGGCCACTCCTGGGAAGGTTCACCACTGTTCCATGTCTTCGCCATTTGTGGATAATGGCTCTCACTGTGGTTCGCTGGATTCCCAAAGCTTTGGAAATGGCTTTATAACCCTTTCCAGACTGATAGATCTCAATTACTTTCTTTCTCAATTGTTCCTGAATTTCTTTGGGTCTCGGCATGATGTGTAGCTTTTAAGGATCTTCTGGTGGACCTTACTGTGTCAAGCAGCTCCTATTTAAGTGATGCCTTGATTGTGAACAGGTGTGGCAATAATCAGGCCTGGGTGTGGCTAGAGAAATTGAACTCAGGTGTGGACAACCACAGTTATAGTATGTTTTAACAAGGGGGGCAATCACTTTTTCACACAGGGCCATGATGGTTTGGATTTTTTTTCACCTTTAATAATAAACACCTTAATTTACAAATTGCATTTTGTGTTTACTTGTGTTGTCCTTGACTATTGTTTAAATTGGTTTGATGTTCCGAAACACTTAAGTGTGACAAACATGCAAAGGAACAGGAAATGAGGAAGGGGGCAAACACTTTTTCACACCACTGTATACAGTATATTTGAAATCAAATCTTTATTTTTTTTTGGCAATAACATGGTGTGAGCGGATTACTGCCAGTCACAAGCTGTGTCATGCCCCTCCAGACTGTGTCTTAGAATAAGAGAGGAGGGAAGCCTTAATCCATCTACGCAGAGAATGCATTATGGTAAAAAAAAAAAAACATTCTCCCTTTAAAAAACCTTCTGCCTTCAAATTGACTTGTAAAACTTCAATACCGGACACTTTAACCCCCTTCCTGTCCAGGCCAATTTTGAGATTTCAGTGCTGTTACATTTTGAATGACAGTTGTGCGATCATGCAACACTATACCCGTATTTTTAACCTTTTTTTTTTTCACACAAATAGAGCTTTCCTTTCGTGATATTTAATCACCGCAGTTTTTTTTTTTTTTTTTGCTAAATAAATGAAAAACAAAAACGTACATTTTGAAAAAAATTATGTTTTTCTTTTTTTCTGTTATAAAATAAATAATTGTTCTTAATAAATTTAGGCCAAAATGTATACTGCGACAATTTTTTGGTGAAAATAATCTGAACTGAATCAGTGCTTATTATTTAGTCTGTAGGGAAGTTATAGACTCCACAAACCTATGGTGTGTGTATATATACACTATCTGAAAATCAATTAATCTTAATGTGCTGACTCACTTCTTGAAGCCCGAAAATGCCAGGACAGTACAAATATTCCCTAAATGACCCATTTTTGGAAGGTAGACAGTATGAGGTATTTAGTAAGAGGCATGGCACATTTTTTGAAGTTGTCATTCTTTGTCAAAATTTTGTAAAAAAATAAATGTTCTTCTACATTTTGTCTTTTTTTACATACTGTCACCAGTGCAGTACAGCTAAATTATATTATTGGTGTGGCAGTGATCAGGGACATTGACAGATGATGGTATGTAAAAAATTAATTAAAAAAATATTTATTTTTTCTTGCATTTTTTTTTATTTTTTATTTGTATATATCATCTTTTTCTTTTCCTACAAGCTATGGTTGCTTAGAACAGTGAATTTCACTGTTATAAACAACTATTTTTACTGAACGAAATCAATTCATGCAATGTTTACTATTGTGATTAGCTGTGATTAGCCACATGATACAGATGGGCCGTGATTGGCATTGTCTGTATAATGCGATCACTGTGACCAAGCACAGCAAGCAGCACAAATGTGCACAATGAATGGAAGCCATCCATTTTGTACAGTTGTCATGTGATCTGCTGTGATGGGCCACATGGTACTGGCAGCGGGACGGTACCGAGATCTGTCATCCAGATCGTGCCGCAGCGTGACTCGTTCTGTGAGGATGTTATCTGACGTCCACGCAGAACAAGAGATCCCACCCGGCTGTCGTTTAATTATAGGCCGGGTGCAAACTGGTTAATAGAGGCTGGTGCCATGGCATGACAGAAACGTACACTGAGGTGTGTGCATGTGTGACTCTGTATATGTTCTAAAAGAAAGCAGGAAGGTAAAAAGCTTGAAAATGGCAAAGTGCAACTATGGGCAAAGTCAAAAATGACATACAGTATCTCACAAAAGCGAGTACACCCCTCACATTTTTGTAAATATTTTATTATATCTTTTCATGTGACAACACTGAAGAAATTACACTTTGCTACAATAAGTAGTGTGTGTACAGCTTGTATAACAGTGTAAATTTGCTGTCCCCTCAAAATAACTCAATACACAGCCATTAATGTCTAAACCGCTGGCAACAAAAGTGAGTACACCCCTAAGTGAAAATGTCCAAATTGGGCCCAAAATGTCTATTTTGTGTGGCCACCATTATTTTCCAGCACTGCCTTAACCCTCTTTGGCATGGAGTTCACTAGAGCTTCACAGGTTGCTACTGGAGTCCTCTTCCACTCCTCCATGATGACATCATGGAGCTGGTGGATGTTGGAGACCTTGCGCTCATCCACCTTACTTTTAAGGATGCCCCAGAGATGCTCCATAAGGTTTAGGTCTGGAGACATGCTTGGCCAGTCCATCACCTTTACCCTTGGCTTCTTTAGCAAGGCAGTGGTCATCTTGGAGGTGTGTTTGGGGTCGTTATCATGTTGGCATACTTTTCTGCATTTCAGTCTCCAAAGGAAGGGGATCGTGCTCTGCTTCAGTATGTCACAGCACATGTTGCCATTCATGGTTCCCTCAATGAACTGTAGCTCCCCAGTGCCGGCAGCACTCATGCAGCCCCAGAACACGACACTCCCACCACCATGCTTGACTGTAGGCAAGACACACTTATCTTTGTACTCCTCATCTGGTTACCGCCACACATGCTTGACACCATCTGAACCAAATACGTTTATCTTGGTCTCATCAGACTACAGGACATGGTTCCAGTAATCCATGTCCTTAGTCTGCTTGTCTTCAGTAAACTATTTGCAGGCTTTCTTGTGCATCATCTTTAGAAGAGGCTTCCTTCTGGGACGACAGCCATGCAGTGCACGGCGTATGGTCTGAGCACCGACAGGTTGACCCCCCACTGCTTCAACCTCTGCAGCAATGCTGGCAGCACTCACACGTCTATTTACCAAAGACAACCTCTGGATATGACACTGAGCATGTGCACTCAACTTCTTTAGTCGACTATGGCAAGGCCTGTCCTGTTAAACCGCTGTATGGTCTTCGCCACCGTGCTGCAGCTCAGTTTCAGGGTCTTGGCAATCTTCCTATAACCTATGCCATCTTTATGCAGAACAACAATTATTTTATTTTTTTTAGATCCTCGCAGAGTTCTTTGCCATGAGGTGCCATGTTGAACTTCCAGTGACCAGTATGAGAGAGTGAGAGCGATAACACCAAATTTAACACATCTGCTCCCCATTCACACCTGAGACCTTGTAACACTAATGCCTCGTACACACGAGCAGACTTTCCCGCGGGAATGTCCGCCGGACAATCCGCCCGTGTGCGGACTTTTTGGTGCCAAAAGTCCGGCGGACAATCCCGCGGTTAATTTGCTAGTCCGCCGGACTTTTGGAAATGAACGGACTTGCCGATCATCGGAAAGTCCGTTCATTTAGCACGTGACTTCAGGTAGACGGGGCTAGCGAAGGCAGTGAATGCCGCCGCGCTAGCCCCGTCACCTGGCATGGATTTAAAGGGAATCCCCACGCCAAAAAAACGGCGTGGGGGTCCCCCCCAAATCCATCTCAGACCCTTAACCGAGCACGCAGCCCGGCCGGCCAGGAAAGGGGTGGGGACGAGCGAGCGCCCCCCCTCCTGAGCCGTACCAGGCCGCGTGCCCTCAACATGGGGGGTGCCCTGGGGAAAGGGGGGCCCCATGTTGTCCCCATGTTGATGAGGACAAGGACCTCTTCCAGACAACCCTGGCCGTTGGTTGTCGGGGTCTGCAGGCGGGGGGCTTATCGGAATCCGGGAGCCCCCTTTAATAAGGGGGCCCCCAGATCCCGGCCCCCCACCCTATGTGAATGAATATGGGGTACCCCTACCCATTCACCTAAGGTGTAAAGTGTAAATAAAAAATGTTTTTATTGCACTGCTCCGGGGCTCTTCTTCCGTCTTGGGGGGGGTCTTCTCGCCGGACTCCTCCGCTGTTTTACCTAGCTCTTTTACCGAGCGGAGGACCGCGATTCCTTCTTCGTCGTCGCCGCCGTCGTCTGGGGTTCTCAATCCGCCTTCGGGGGTCTTCCGGGGTCTCTTCTGTTCTTGCCGCTGTCGTTGCTTTCTGCGTCGCCGCCTTCTTTTTCTTCTTCCTCTTCTTCTCATTCCGATGTTGACTCGTCGCTCTCTCTGGCCGGAATGGCAGAGCCGCGCTGTGTTTTGACTTATATGGGGGAAGGGTCACATGCTCATGTCACATGGTGACCCCGTCCCCATATGATGTCACAGTCCCGGAGGATGCTGGGACTGTGACATCATAATGGGGCGGGGTCATCATGTGAAATGAGCATGTGACCCTGCCCCCTTGTCCCTAAAGAGTCAAGAAACACAGCGCAGCTCTGCCATTCCGGCCAGAGAGAGCGACGAGTCAACATCGGAAGGAGGAGACGAAGAAGAAGGCGGCGGCGCAGAAAGCGACGAACAGAAGAACAGAAGAGACCCCGGAAGACCCCCGATGGCGGATCGAGACCCCCAGATGACGGCTGCGACAATGAAGAAGGAAGCCGGGCTCCTCCGCTCTGTAAAAGAGCTAGGTAAAATAGCGGAGGTGTCCGGCGAGAAGACCCCCGGAGCAGTGCAATAAAATATTTTAAAAAAGTTGTGTGTTTTTTTATTTATTTACACCTTAGGTGAATGGGTAGGGGTACATCGTACCCCATACTCATTCACATAAGGTGGGGGGCCGGGATCTGGGGGCCCCCTTATTAAAGGGGGCTCCCGGATTCCGATAAGCCCCCCGCCCGCAGACCCCGACAACCAACGGCCAGGGTTGTCGGGAAGAGGCCCTTGTCCTCATCAACATGGGGACATGGTGCTTTGGGGTGGGGGGGGCCGCACGGCCCCCCTTTCCCCAGGGCACCCCCCATGTTGAGGGCACGCGGCCTGGTACGGCTCAGGAGGGGGGGCGCTCGCGCGTCCCCACCCCTTTCCTGGCCTGCCGGGCTGCGTGCTCGGATAAGGGTCTGAGATGGATTTGGGGGGACCCCCATGCCGTTTTTTCGGCGTGGGGATTCCCTTTAAATCCATGCAAGGTGACGGGGCTAGCGCGGCGGCATTCACTGCCTTCGCTAGCCCCGTCTACCTGCAGTTACGTTCTAAATGAACGGACTGCTCCGTGTGTGGGCAAGTCCGTTCATTTTCAAAAGTCCCGCGGACTTTTTCCCGTGGATTGTCCGCCGGAGAAGTCCGGCGTGTGTGGGCAAGTCACACGCTCGGAAAGTCCGGCGAAACCCGCTGGAAGGTCTGGCGGTTTGTCCGGCGGACATTCCCGCCGGAAAGTCCGAGCGGGTGTACGAGGCATAACGAGTCACATGACACCGGGGAGGTAAAATGGCTCAATGGGCCCAATTTGGTCATTTTCACTTAGGGGTGTACTCACTTTTGCTGCAAGCGGTTTAGACAATAATGGCTGTGTGTTGAGCTATTTTGAGGGGACAGCAAATTTACACTAGCAAGCTGTAAACTCACTACTTTACAATGTAGCAAAGTGTAATTCCTTTGTGTTGTCACATGAAAAGATATAATACAATTACAAAAATGTGAGGGGTGTAGTCACTTTTGTAAGATACTGTATATGATAGTCTGTTAATAGCATTAGTGCAGTAGTTTTTGATTTTCTTAGTCTCCCCATAACACACATTTATTACATGCCGATTCTGCCATTAGATTGATAATTTGTCAGCCTCCTTTAAAGTAACAAAGTTGTCTAGAAAAAGTGGCTGTCTTGCAAAAGTGGCAGTCACAAGGCTTGAGTCAAACCATTAATCCTTACGCAGCCCCTGCTCCTCTGAAGTGGCAGCAAACTCCTCTGAAGTGGCAGCAAACACTTATGGAAATACTCTATATTTTCCATAGGTGACGGTTTAAAAGAACCTTCAGTTTATAGTTAACCATGAATAACGGGCCTAGAATTATTGCTCTCATTCTGGCATGCACAGTGATATTGTAACATGTGTAGCACAATCAGCATGTTCATGCGTAGGCACCCCCGACGTGTGCATTTACATTAGTAGCTGCATGTATGTGGGGGTGGAGGCAGCTCAGAAAGTTTTCAGTTTTATTAATTTTTGGGAATTTTCTAAAAGACCCTTGGTGTCTAACCTGTCCTCCAGTGAAACTAATTCAGTGTAGAGTGTGCAGAATTAGTTTCTTCCCCAACCCTACTGGCTAGGGAAAGTGACACGGGGACCAGGAAGTGACATTTTACACATGGCTTCCAGTCAGTAACAGGAATACACTTTAAGTGATAGACAACTCTTGCTCTTTAACCTTTTCATTGCCAGGTCCGTATGGCATACGGACCTACAGAAGTGCCTGCAGGTGGCTAGGTCCTTATACCTTACGGACCTCATTTGTCCCTCTATTAGCTCATGGTCACTTCAATGACCATAAACTTATATCAGAATTGTTCAACAGACTCAGCTGAACAATTCTTTAATTCTGATCTGCGGATTAAAACCCATTGATCAGAGTTATGAACCTCAAATGTGACCACCCCCCCTTCCCCCCACCCATGCCGCCGCTTCCCTGTCCCCAGCCACTCCACCTCCTGCAGCTCCTTTTCACCTTAAACTGCTCCCCCACTCTCCTTCACTATCCCCCTTCTTCCCCCCAGCACTGATTTCCCCCCCCCCCCACACCCGATCCGAGGGGCCCCTGCAAACCCGATCCCCCGCAGCTACCATCATAAGCCGGCATCCCTCCTCACCCACTTCCGCCGGCTTCAGGTGCTGCATGGGGCTTGGAGGGGAACCAGATGTGTCCTCCCCCACCAGTCAGATCACCCCCCCCAGACTGACCCCGCAACCCCCGATCCATGTCTTCTCCGGCGGCATCCCTCCTTCCCACCTGCAGCTTCTGCTCACACAAAGCTCTGGCGAGCTGTCAGTCTGGGGAACACGGAGGGGGGAGCGGTGCAGGTGGGAGTGAAATTGTATGGCGATCGCTCCTATGTCCACTGACAGCTGATACATAGTAAACTGCGAGTGTTACTATGTATCAGACTGTCATTTTATGAATAAGTCAGGAATCTCTATATAGATTCCTTATTTATTCAAGTAAAGTGCTACAGAGAGTAGTATCTTCAGTAGTCCGTTTCTTTGTCTCAAAAAAGATGATATGGGGGTCTGTTTAGACCTCTTTTGAGGTGCCCTTAATCGACCGGCTGCCCCTGGTAAGACCCCTTTCACACGGAGCGGACTCTGTCAAGCAGATCCGCCTGCTCGACAGGGGATCTGTCTACTGATCTCCTCTGAGCAGGGAGGTGACAAGTCTGCATCCTCTTCGCTGATGCAGAGCGGACACAGACACAGCCTGCTGTTCTCTATGGGGCGGTCAGATGGTATCCATCGGATACCATCCAATCTGCTAGATGGATGGGAAATGGGATCCCCATCCGTCTGTTTTTAGCGAACCAGATCATATCGGATGCAGGCGGGAGTAAACTGAAACGTGTCCATTTACATCAGCCTCTCCATAGAGAACAATGGATGGTCCGATTGGGCCCACCTGAAAAACAGACAGGCAGACCCGATCAGTCTGCTTGTGTGAAAGGGGCCTAAGGCCTTCACCACACAGGGCATACACAGTGTACCTTTAAAGGGATGCACAGGTGTTCCATGCATCCCTGTGCAGGCAGTCCCATGATGTCATTTGGGATGTAGCAACTTCATGAACAGAGCCTTTTCTCCCGATTTTGCATGTATGACCCTGAGCTCACACTGTCTGTGTTCAGGGTGATGTACCCACACCCACACGGATGTCAGATTGGAGACAGCATCTATGCCTGTGCAGCCTTTGCATTTACAGAAATGGGACTGCCTGTACGGGGATGCACGGAACACCTGTGCATCCTCATGTGGGTAAACATGGCAATCCATGGCCGTACACTTTAGTATGCCACATGTGAACAATGCTTTAGTAGTAATTTAGCAGGAATTGTGTAAGTTATGTTGTGTTTATGTGCACTATTAATGATTTTAGTGTATTTTTATGATGAACATTTGCGCAATTGTTGCGTGGCCCAAAAAACAGTAGCACTTTTTTATTCTACAGGTCATGTCCTTTTAAAAAATGTCTAGTTTGACAGGCCTTTTCAAATTCTGAAAGCTGAAAGTTTTCACCATTTCACAAAAAAGTGCAATTTAAAATGTACAAATTTTGGTTATTTATTAACTCAATACATGTTAATATTTTATATTTTTTAGGAATTTTATAAAATTAGCTGCGTTTGTATCTGCTAATAATGATTTTAGTGTATTTTTAGGGAAAATATTGCTTTGGTAAACATTTGCGCAAATATCGTGGGGCCTTAAAAATCAGTAGCTCCTTTTTTTTATTCTACTGATCCTATGCTTTCAGAAAATATATGGTTTGGGGGGTCATTAACAAACTCTGAAAGCTGTAAGGGTGTTCCCTGAAGGTTTTCATTGTTCCCTTACAGTGCTCAATAAAAACCTTCAGATTTTTTGAGAAATTCGGTTATTTACATTTTTGCGCTTGTTCAGTTTTCACCATTTTGCAAAAGGGCGTAATTTAAAAATTATAAATCTTTGTTATTTATCAACTCAATACAGGTTAAGCGTTTATATTTAGTAGGAATTAAGCAGGAATTTTGTAAAATTTGCTGTGTATATCTACCAAAAATTATTTTAGAGAATTTTTAGCAAGTATATTGTTTGATAAACATTTGTACAAATATTGTGGTGTCTTTAAAAATCAGTAGCATAGTTACATTGTTAGTCAGGTTGAAAAAAGACCAGTCCATTCAGTTCAACCATAAAAAAAAAAAATATTGTACAATCCAATATACCCAATTCTATAACCACAGTTGATCCAGAGGAATGCCAAAAACCCCAGCATGAAAAAAATTCCTTCCTGAGAACCAAAATTGTGGAAAAGTATCAACAATCTCAAGGTTACAAGTCCATCTCCAGAGATCTAGATTTGCCTTTGTCCACAGTGCGCAACATTATCAAGAAGTTTGCAACCCATGGCACTGTAGCTAATCTCTCTGGGTGTGGACGGAAGAGAAAAATTGATGAAAGGTTGCAACGCAGGATAGTCCGGATGGTGGATAAGCAGCCCCAAACAAGTTCCAAAAAAATTCAAGCTGTCCTGCAGGCTCAGGGAGCATCAGTGTCAGCGCAAACTATCTGTCGACATTTAAATGAAATGAAACGCTATGGCAGGAGACCCAGGAGGACCCCACTGCTGACACAGAGACATAAAAAAGCAAGACTACAGTTTGCCAAAATGTACTTGAGTAAGTCAAAATCATTCTGGGAAAACATCTTGTGTACACATAAGACCAAGATAGAGCTTTTTGGTAAAGCACATCATTCTACTGTTTACCGAAAAAGAAATGAGGCCTACAAAGAAAAGAACACAGTACCTACAGTGAAATATGGTGGAGGTTCAATAATGTTTTGGGGTTGTTGGGTGCCTTGAATGTGTGCAAGGCATCATGAAATATGAGGATTACCAAAGGATTTTGGGTTGTACTGTAGATCCCAGTGTCAGAAAGCTCTTGGGTCTTCCAGCAGGACAATGACCCCAAACATACGTCAAAAAGCACCCAGAAATGGATGACAACAAAGTTCTAAAGTGGCCAGCAATGAGTCCAGATCTAAATCCCATTGAACACCTGTGGAGCGATCTTAAAATTGCTGTTGGGAAAAGGCGCCCTTCCAATAAGAGAGACCTGGAGTGGTCCAAAATTCTGGGTGAGAGGTGTAAGAAGCTAATCGATGGTTATAGGAAGCGACTGATTTCAGTATGTATGTATGTATATATAATATATATATATATATGTTTGTGTGTGCGATCCTGCACTTCCGTTTTTTTTTGGGCGTGAGTATGCGCTGCCAGTGGCTCGCTCCTGCTGTGATTTTACACAGCAGGACTCGATTTCTGCTGGCACTCACTGATCATTCGTTACACTGACAGAATGCCAGTCTGCCTGTAAACAAGGCAGATTCTCATTCTGTCAGTACAGAAGACATGGATCCTGTGTTTCTGTAAAGCAGAAACGCAGATCTATGTCTTCCAGTAGTAAAAGCTACCCCCACTACACTGAAACAGTAGCTAGGCACACAGGTAACCCTTTGATCGCCCCTGATGTTAACCCCTTCCCTGCCAGTGTCATTAGTACAGTAACAGTGCATATTTTTAGCACCGATCACTGTAAAAATGTGGTCCCAAAAAAGTGTCAGGTGTCTGATTTGTCCAACGCAATAATGCAGTCCCACTATAAGTCGCTGATTGCCACCATTACTAGTAAAAAAAAAATGAATAAAAATACCCCATAGTTTTGTAGACGCTTTAACTTTTGCGCAAACCAATCAATATAGGCTTATTGGGATTTTTTATTTTTTTTACCAAAAATATATAGCAGAATACATATTGTCCTAAATTGATGAGGAAGTTTCATTTTTTACATTTTTTTATTGGATGTCTTTTAGAGTAGAAAGTAAAAAATAGAATTTTATTTCAAAATTGTTGTTCATTCTTTGTTTCTAGCGCAAACAAAAAAAAAAAAAGCATAGGTGATATACCACAAAAAAAAGCTCTATTTGTGGGAAAAAAAGGACATACATTTTATTTAGGTACAGTGTGGCAAGACCACACAATTGTCAGTTAAAGAGGTTGTAAACCTTAATTTTCAAGTTGTAGCTATAGGTAAGCCCATAATAAAGCTTACCTATGGGTACAGTCAATATCTCCTAAACGTGCGCCTTTTAGAAGATTTTTACTTTGCACTGTGCTGATAAAGTCATTGGCGCATGCACTGTGAAGAAACGCCTCTCTGTGCCGTTTCTTCACTAATGAGTACCGTGACTGGCACGCGACTCTGGCCAGTCACCGAGCCGGAGTCTGTGGTGATGCATACTAGCACATTATGCATTTACTTTGCAGGGAACAAAAAAGGAAGTAAAACTCATCAGGGTTTACTTCCACTGTAGTCACCCTGGTGGTATGATTATGTCAGATTTTTGAATCTCAAAGCAGTACATTGTTTTGCATAGAAATTTGGCCTGTAATTATTAGTAATAACACACTTAAATCTGTCCAAAGAGTCTAGTAGACATCCCGAGTATGATGACGTTTGAAACACGAAATCATAAATTATAATATAATAAATAACTATAAATAATTATAAAAAATAATAATATAATAATAATAAAATAAATTTCCCCACAATTCACTATTGCTCAATTCTGCAAGTGTTCTAATTTACTATTGCTGTTTTATTGCTTTTGATGTAAAGGGACACTTTTTGGTTGCCATGGACAATCTCAAGTTTCCAGGCAGAAAGGACAGTGTATATAATATAAAAGTGCATGCAGGGCACTGGACAAAGCACTAGGGACAAAAGGGATGTGAAATGATTTGATACAGTAATGTAATCTGTAAGGTTACAGTGTACTGTATGTGTTGTGTTTTGTGTACTTTTTGAATTTGCTCCCGGGCTCCATCCCCGTGCGTCGCGACGCAGGGAACAGAACCCAGCACACAGATTATCGGGCGGAGGTCACAGCCCGCAGACACAGTGGGGGGACATCGCAGGATCCTGGGGACAAGGTAAGTAACCTGAACCAGGATCCTGAGATGCAATTCTGAGTGTGGCTCGGGGTTACCGCTAATGGTACTGAAATTTAACCCTGAGCCACACTCTGGATTATCACCAGGGAGGTATCACAAAAAAAATGCCTGTTTACGAAGGGGGGTAAAACTTCCGATGGTGAAGTAGTTAAATAATTGTGCGTGTCATTTTTATTTTTCTAAACTAACTGTCTATTTTAACAGAAAAAGCAAAGAAAAAAATAAAAGGGAAAAAAGCTGATCCCAAACGAAAAAGCAGAGACGGTCTCAGAGGAAGTCCGGAGAAAAAGGAAAGAACAAGAAGAGGAAGCGGTTCTGTTTTAGGACAACTGGGTAAATATAGTTTTGAGAAATCTCACAAAATATTAATAAAACTGGAAGGAAAAGTTATAGTTGTATATGTGCTTTTGCAAAGTTAAAGGAAATTCCCTTTTTTCTCTGACTGTTCTGAATAGGCAAAGTTACAGTCTCTTTAACCACTTGCTGACCGGGCCATAGCCGAATGACTGCTACAGCGCGATCGGCTAATTCTGGGATTAACCCGATGACGGAGCGATCACTTGTCAACAAACTGGCGCATGTCCAGTTCAGCTCTCTCCTCTCCTCGCACACTGTACATAGCAATCCCTGCCTCATCCATGCCTCATTCTAGCCCATCTGTGCCTCATTCATGCCCATGTATGCCTCTTTCATGCTCATATGTGCCTCATTCATGCCCATCTGTGCCTCGTTCATGCCCATCTGGGCCTCGTTCATGCCCATCTGGGCCTCAATTATGCCCATCTGTCCCTCATCCATGCCACATCTGTGCCTCATCCATGTCCATCTTTGCCACATCTGTGCTCATCCGTGCCACATCAGTGCTCATCCATGCCACATGTGGCCTCATCCGTGGTCATTCATGCCACATCTATGCCTCATCTATGCCTCATCCATGCTCACCCATGCCACATCAGTGCTCATTTATGCCACATCAGTGCCACTACAGTGCTTATCAGTGCCCTACAGTGCCTCACAAAAGTGTAATAGGTAGTCAGGAAATTTGATTTGTAATTTTATGTCCCTAGAGCACCTGAAGGTGCCCCCTGAATGTTGGGCCTCTGTATGTGGCCAGGCTGTGTAAAAGTCTCACGTGGTATCGCCATACTCATGAGGAGTAGCAGAATCAATTTTTTGGGGTGTTTTCATTGTCCTGGTGCTCCAGGGCCTTCAAAAGTGTGATAGGTTGTCGGGAAATTATATGTGTAATTTATGCTCCTAGAACGCCTGGAGGTGCTACTTGCATGTTGGGGATCTCTATGTGGCCAGGCTATGTAAAAGTCTCATACATGTGGTATTGCCAACTCAAGAGGAGTAGCAAAATGTGTTTTGGGGTGTAGTTGCAAGTATGCCTATACAGTGGTGTGAGAAATAACTTGGTAATATGACAATTTTGTGGAGAAAAAAAATAAAATCTTAAAATTGCAAAGAATTGTGGGAAAAAAGTACAACTTCTAAAAACTCACCATGCCTCTTACTAAATAAATGCCTTGGAATGTCTACTTTACAAAAAGGGGTCATTTGGGGGGTATTTGTACTTTCCTGACTTGTTAGGCTCAGCTCACACAGAGGCACTCCATGCAGTGCAATGGAACTAGAGTCGCTCCAACTTAGAAAAAGGTTCCTGTACCTTTTTAGGGGCGACTTCAGGGCAGATTGCATTGACTTCTTTTATAGAAGTCATTTGCAAGCCATGCTGAAGTCGTGCTGTACGGGGCAGCTTCAGAGTCAAGAATTTTGAAGCCACCCCAGTGTGAACCGGCACTTTGTGTATCAAGAAATAAGATAGGCCATCAGTACACCAGGTGTGATCAATTTTCAATGATTGCCACCATAGCTTGTAGACTCTAAGGCTGGGTTCACACCATTGCCGGATGCGGCTTCCAGCAGGGGTCAGGTGCGCCCTGGTTCACCGTTTCAGGCCTGATTTCAGCACAAATTTTTGGCTGAATTCGTACCGGAAACAGACCAAAGGACACACAGAGCTCCTGTGCAAATTCGAATCTGAGCTGCAGCAGAGATATGTGAACCGGCTCCATAGAGAGCCAGTCAAAATCTCCTACTATTGCGAATTGATGCAGTGAACCCGCATCTAATTTTGCAGTGGTGTGAGCCCAGCCTAAAACTTTCCCAAAGACCAAATAATATATATATACAGTACTGATTTGTGATATGTAGCAGTATAACTTTTGGCCAAAATTTATAAAGAAAAATTACTAATTTGCTAAATTTTATAACCAAAACAAAGAAAAATGCATTTTTTTATAAAATGTTTGGTCTTTTTCCATTTATAGCGCAAAACATAAAAAACCCAGTGGTGATCACCACCAAAAATGTCATATGGGTACAGTGTTGCATGAGTAATTGTCATTCAAAATGTGAGAGTGCTGAAAGCTGAAAATTGGCCTGGTTAGGATAGCCCAGTGGGTAAGTGGTTAAAGGAAACATGTCATAACAGAAAAATGGGCGCTGCCATTGCTGAGCGTCTAAACATGCTAGCCTCCATGTTGTCTTGCTGACCTTGCTGCTTGAATACTTTGAGCCTCTTACCTGGAACATGTGTGCAGATAATGAGTTTTTGCTTTTTTACTAGTTTCTTGTTCTATGTATGTGTTTAAATCAGTGATTTAAAAGATATAGAAGCTAGTGGGTCGGCATAACTGCCAGCCAATTAGCATTTTAGAATCTAGGTCAATAGCCAAGTATATTTTGCATGACATTTTTTCAACACTGAATTTTGCTTTGTGTGAAATTGTATTTTAAGATTTTAAAATATTTGTTTATGTATGGTTTATGTGTCTTTCTAGGTTTGTCATCAACACTCCCTATAGATGGCACGTTTTTTAACAGCTGGCTAGCTCAGTCAGTTCAGATTACCACTGAGAATATGACAATGAGCGAGTGGGCCTTAAACAATGGTCACAAAGAGAATGACACTTCTGGTCTTCTGTCAGAAGAACTGTTACAGGATGAAGAGACACTGTTAAGCATCATGATGGATAACTCACTCAAATCTCCTTTCAAACAGATGGAGACTGTAAAGAAGGTTAAAAGCAAAACAAGAATGAATGGTAGAAAAAAACTACCAAGAAACAGTCCTGAAACTGTTCATAGGAATCTGCAGGATGACTCAGTCCAATGGAATAATGCTAATTATTTATCAGATAAGACTGAAATACCTCCTGGCTACAACTCCAAATCAAACAAAACTGGCAAAGGAGCTGCCAAGGTACAAGTGGACAACAAAGGCCCTGTTGAGAAAAAGACATTGAGAAAGGGCTCTGTGTTGAAGTCTGATGGTGTACATAGCTTCTCAGATCAGAGTCAAGTAAATAAAAGTGAAATGACAGTGAGATGCACACAACCCCAGTCTGATTCTCTTGTCAAAGTGCCTGAGTCGTTGGGTTGTGCAAAAACTGTTGCAAGGTTTAAGTTACCAAAGGGAGGAAAAACAAATCTGGAGACAAAGTGTGTAGATCCAGACAGGGCAAATGGACTTCGAGTCAAGGGAATGCCCAAAGAAAACTCCCATTTAGACAATGAAACTGATGGCTACTATTCAGATGCTGAAATGACCGACTCAGACGAGGAGTCAAGTAAAGCAAGGTTGCAACTTAGCCAGTTTGACCCATCAAGTGATGATATTGTTCGAACAAGCATTTTGGCATCTTAATTTTCTAGCTAGAGATAAACTGGACAGCTCAATAACGCCTAAATCAAGAGATGACTGCCATTTCCAACATACCTACTCTTTCCAGAAGAGTCATGTATTTGTAATATGTCTTACATATAGTCACATATATGTAACACATATGCAGGTTCAGCACAGTTGTCTTTCTCTGCAATTTACACATTATGCCTCACAGACACAGGTTGTTCTACTGTAAATGTTTCATGGTAGATCACAATGCATATGCCCTTTAATGCAAGCACATAAATCAAGGACTTGTGCTTGTTACCCCAAAGAAAACTGTTAAAGGATGATGGGATAACGTTAAATGGGCATTATTTTATGTAAGGGCAGTGATGAAAACACTCATTGAAATGTCCTCCCTTCATTAAAAAAGAAAAAATACATAGTAAAATAAGCAAAAGGAAAAAAAAAAAAAGCACAAAATAATTGCTTATTTGAAGAAAGCACTTATAAGTAGGGAAAGGCAACTCCAGCTGTTTAAAAGTTTAATCTTTGTTCTTCTCCAACTCATTCTCTTCCGTCCGGGACTTTTTTGTTGGCCAAAAGCAGACATGTACATAGCAGAAGTGTGTGGCACTATGAGCCAAGCAAGGCTCTTCTTATCAATACATCTGCTACGTCTGTAAATGGAATGTGCAAACATCTATTGGAAAACAATTATGGTTAAGCCCATTAAAAGCTAGTTGGATTTACTTGCTCAGGTGGATAAACTAGGCTTCACCCCTGTGGTAGAGCCAAGAGGGGACAACTTAGGTAATTGTTTTTGTAAGACATTTTAAACCACCCATTCATCAATATAAGGGATATCCCGTTCCATCAGCACTCGTGATTGAGTTACAATTAAGTTCTAATGCGTGTTCCATTCCTTTGTAACAGCACTATGAAGATATTTACAACTGTAAATGCCATATTGTGAGAATGGGCTGCCTCTAACACTTCCGTTGTTGGTGATCTATATTGTTCAAGCACCAACACACCTGAAATATGGCCAGCTTGGCATCATGAAAGATGTATCTCAACTAAAGTGACAACATTTCAGACTTCCTGACATAACATGTTTGGTTCCACTAAAGAAAGCTTGCATCCTGTTTTGTCAACAGAGATGATGGCAAAAAAATATTGGGATTATCTATTTAGTGCAGGGGTTCCAAATGGAAAATATGTATATAAATGCACTTTTGTGGATTATCCACAGTCTTTTGTTTAAAGAGGATCATTACGACAACCACACATAGATAGCATGACATCTAATGTCAAGAGAACAGGAAAAAAAAGACAGTTAAACATTATGTGCATATCACTTGTTTGGTGACCTGCTTATGACAATGCACTGGTACTCTAAGGAAATTATGCAAAGATCTGGTAACTAATCCATGTGCTGACTTCAGTGGGACAGAATAGGTTCCTCCAAAATTTCCAATGACACATTTTTGTCAGAAACTCTCCTAATAAGGGTGGATACTGACTTTGAATTGCACTGTACATAACCTGTGGCATCTTGATCTTTTCCACAATAATGACTGTCAACAGCGCTTCCTAGTTACTTCAAGGAACATAGGAGTTCCTACTCCGGGTAAAGCTAAGCCCTTCTATCAGTCTAGGAGACTGGCCATACACATAGTGATTAAGCTACTGAGCCAGACCTGAGACACAGGTGGCCTGACCTTCAAAGCTTTTGTCCATATGCATATGGCCCAATCTGTTAGTTCCAGGCAACAGAACAGGTTGTGATGGCCGTGTGTATGTGTGTGTGTGTATATATATATATATATGTATATGTGCAGATGCAGTTACTGTGCTATGCGTATCATATATATTGTCAGGTGAGGGGAGTTGTGGTCTCCCCTTAACAGTGGCCATTTTTTTACGAAATTAGGTTTAAAAACGAAGTCGTTTGGCCAATAATCCTATATATGGGTAGCTAAACTTTTATGTTCCACACTGTTCACATTACTCAATAAACACTATCAGTGTGCTGTATTTATTTAAGAGATAATGGACCCCTTTTTGCTAACATACAACAACATCTTTGTACCAAACAATGAAGCTGAGAGCTAATACAGCGCTTCCAATTTTGAGAACCCTTTCTAATGATGTCCATTCAGGGTCGTGTCATTACAGGTGAAGTGTTCTAACTCATTTCACAGGGCTAGTACCCACTACCAGCTTCAACCATTGTTTCTTGTTGTACCTATGTTGGCTTCAAATTGTATAGATGTACATGTCTCAGGTTTTTACCTCGTTTGCACTTCAATTTTTTGAGAGATCTGTAAATTTCAAGTCAAGGTTTTTGTGTAGCCAGTTTGTGTTCTGAAAATTTGATGAAAATGTAAAAATGATCACTCATTTATAGCGTAATAATATTGTTTAATTTAGCGTGTGTGACATGGTTTAAAATCCTTCCATATGAGGATGGAGTCATTTTGCCTTCGCTAACATGTATAGGTGAACTCAGTTGTCAGAAGGCCCATGATGCTTTGATGCAGCAAAAACCTACTGTTGCCAATAATGGCATGAAAAACTATTTTCTTTGTTGTACAGGGACATAACAGAAACAAAGCACTGTTGACTTTTGAGACGATCAGCACATTAGCCAACACACAGTGATATATGTCCCTTTAAGCCTTAAAAAAAATGCTTTGTGCTTCTGTCAGTTAAATTGTGTATGCGTCAGAACATCTCATTTTATCTTACAGCATTCTTTAAATATGTATTTGATATTTTGCAGTTTGTGTGACCCCAGGGTGAGCTCAGGGAAAACCACAGGTCATATAATTGAATGAATAAAAAAACAAAAACACGGGGCATTTCTGCGGCCTACAAACCTGTAGCTTTTCCAGCAAAGCAAAATATACTCCAAGAATACTGTAAGTCAGACAAAACTCATTCAGCAGATGCCAAAGAATGCTTGTACATGACTAAAAATTACTCAGACAGTTCAGATATGTACCTTAAGCAAACTATTGGGGGTAAAAAAAAACTGCAGTTGTTTGAAACTTAGATCATATGAGCTCACAACATCCAACAGTAAAAATAAAAAATAAAGTCTGCATACACAGCTTAAAGTCTGCGATGACTGCGCCCCCTACTGTTTTCATTTACAACTCACTTTACGTCATCAGTTATGATTATCTTGTCAAAATGCCTTTCAGGAACAGCCGTACCAGCAGCTTAAAGGGTCACTGTTATACCTTTCTATGTTTCACTCCAGTAGTTTGTTTCATACAACTACACAAATATAGAAACAAATCAAGGATTATGCTATATATATACCCTTTGTTATTTAGTAAGGTGTCTGAAGAGAATGTCATGCCCATAACAAAGAATAAGACTTTTTCTTCCATTTTCAATTTGAGATTGAAACAAAGAATCCTTCAAACACTTTGATAAATAAGGTTGAGTATTGTGCATGATGTGAAATAATCTTGCACGGTTACAACACGTTTATTATTTGGCTATGTTGCTGGTGGGCAAATGAAACCAGATAGTTCAGGTGGCTGTTCATAATTAGCAGAATCCAATCAGTTTGGATTACAGAGCTCCTACTTTTACTATAGTGGAGCCAATGAAGGATTTTTGTGTTAAAAATGTTAAATACAGGTTAGGACTAGTTCCACTTTACATGCTTGTTAAAATTTAGATATGATTACTAATATTGGTTTATTACCAATAAGTAATATGCTGCATTAACTGTTATTGCTTCTGTGTGCTTCAGTTAACTAGTTAACTATGGATACAAAGTTACCCACAAACCATTGCTTCATGACCTGCTTTTAGTGTTATTTGCCTGATCAGTACAGAATACAAACTGAGAATTTTCTTTAAAGAACAACCAGCTTTCTTTGTGCCCACCTGTTAAACATTAATGTATTACAAAGGTTTTGTTCTCTATGTATATAATAACTCTCAACCCAACAAATATTGACAAGACACTTATTTTCTGACTGACTGTAATTTTTAGACAAAGTTAACCACTTCAGCCCCGGACCAATTGTCAGCTTAAGGACCAGAGGTCTTTTTTCAATTTCGCACTGCACTACTTTAACTGGTAATTGTGCGGTCATGCAATTTTGTAACGAAACGAAATTTGCGTCCTTTTCTTCCCACAAATAGAGCTTTCTTTTGATGGTATTTGATTGCCTCTGTGATTTTTATTTTTTGCGATATAAACGGAAAAAGAGCGAAAATTTTGAAAAAAAAAGAGATTTTCTACTTTTTGTTATAAAAAAAATCTAATAAACTCAATTTTAGTCAAACATTTGGGCCAAAATGTATTCAGCCACATGTCTTTAGTAAAAAAAATGCCAATAAGCGTATATTTATTGGTTTGCGCAAAAGTTATAGCGTCTACAAACTAGAGTACATTTTCTGGAATTTACACCGCTTTTAATTTATGACTGCCTATTTCATTTCTTGAGGTGCTAAAATGGCAGAGAAGTACAAAACCCCCCCAAATGACCCCATTTTGGAAAGTAGACACCCCAAGCTATTTGCTGAGAGGCATGTTGAGCCCATTGAATATTTTTTTTTTTAGTCCCAAGTGATTGAATAAAGACAAAAATAAAAAATAATTTTTTTTTTCTTCAAAAAGTTGTCACTAAATGATATATTGCTCACACATGCCATAGTTATATGTGGAATTGCACCCCAAAATACATTTTGCTGCTTCTCCTGAGTATGGGGATACCACATGTGTGGGACTTTTTGGGAGCCTAGCCGCGTACGGGGCCCCGAAACCCAAGCACCGCCTTCAGGATTTCTAAGGGTGCAAATTTTTGATTTCACTCCTCACTACCTATCACAGTTTCGAAGGCCATAAAATGCCAAAATAGCACAAAACCCCCCCAAATGACCCCATTTTGGAAAGTAGACACCCCAAGCTATTTGTTGAGAGGCATGGTGAGTATTTTACAGCTCTCATTTGTTTTTGAAAAATGAAGAAAGTAAAGAAAAAAAATTTTTTTTTTTCTTTTTTCAATTTTCAAAACTTTGTGACAAAAAGCGACATCTGCAAAATACTCACAATACCTCTCAGCAAATAGCTTGGGGTGTCTACTTTCCAAAATGGGGTCATTTTGGGGGGTTTTATGCCATCTGGGCATTCCATGGCCTCCGAAACTGTGATTGGCAGTGAGAAGTGAAATAAAAAAATTACTCCCTTAGAAAGCCTGAAGGCGGTGCTTGGTTTTTGGGGTTCCGTACGCAGCTAGGCTCCCAAAAAGTCCCACACATGTGGTATCCCCGTACTCAGGAGAAGCAACAGAATGTATTTTGGGGTGTATTTCCACATATGCCCATGACATGTTTGAGCAATATATCATTTAGTGACAACTTTTTGTAAAAAAAAAATATATATATTTTTTTTTTTTCATTATTCAATCTCTTGGGACAAAAAAAAAAAATATTTAATGGGCTCAACATTGCTCTCAGCAAATAGCTTGGGGTGTCTACTTTCCAAAATGGGGTCATTTGGGGGGGGTTTGAACTGTCCTGGCATTTTATGCACAACATTTAGAAGCCTATGTCACACGTCACCCACTCTTCTAACCACTTGAAGACAAAGCCCTTTCTGACACTTTTTGTTTACATGAAAACATATTTTTTTTTTGCAAGAAAATTACGTTGAACCCCCAAACACTATATATATTGTTAAAGCAAAGGCCCTACAGATTAAAATGGTGGGTGTTGCATTTTTTTTTTCCACACAGTATTTGCGCAGCAATTTTTCAAACGCATTTTTTGTGGAAAAAATACACTTTTTTTTATTTTAATGCACTAAAACACACTATATTGCTCAAATTTTTGATGAAATAAAAAATATGATCTTAGGCCGAGTACATGGATACCAAACACGACATGCTTTAAAATTGCGCACAAACACGCAGTGGCGACAAACTACATACATTTTTAAAAGCCTTTAAAAGCCTTTACATGATACCACATTAGATTCACGGAGGAGGTCTACTGCTAAAATTACTGCCCTCGATCTGACCTTCGCGGTGATACCTCACATGCATGCTGCAATTGCTGTTTACATATGACGCCAGACCAACGCTTGTGTACGCCTTTGCGCAAGAGAAGGGGGGGCAGGGGTGCTTTTTTTTTTTTTTTTTTTTTAGTTTTTTTTTTTATTTATTTAGCTTTTTTATTCTATTTTTAAACTGTTCCTTCCATTTTTTTTCTTTGTTATGATTTTTATTGTTATCTCAGGGAATGTAAATATCCCCTATGATAGCAATAGGCAGTGACAGGTACTCTTTTTTTGAAAAAATTGGGGTCTATTAGACCCTAGATCTTTCCTCTGCCCTCAAAGCATCTGACCACACCAAGATTGGTGTGATAAAATGCTTTCCCAATTTCCCAATGGCGCGGTTTATATCCGGGAGGGGGGACATTCCCTCCTACTGCTTGTAAAAGCAGTCTAGAGGCTAATTACCCGCTAGAATTGCTTTTACATGAAAGCCGATCACTGGCTGAAAAGAATGATACCAAGATGATACCTAAACCTGCAGGCATCATTCTGGTATAACCATTCAAAGTCCAGCAACATACTGGACATATATTGTAATCTTTTTTTTTTTCATGCAGCCTCTTGGCTGAACGAAAAAAAGAGATTGATTGGTGGGTATGCCCACCATTAGAATACCTCCCTTCATCCACCCACTTCTAATGATGGGCATACATGCACCATTTATATATGCCGATGCATGGGGGCATCCTCCCGCAAAAGTTATGCCGTGTACACACGGTCGGAATTTCGACCGTATGTACGTGGCATTAGGAGCCAATCGCTCCTCCCCGCCCCCTGCTGCCCCCATGCTTCGGCATATATGCTCTTTTTTTTAACTGTGGTGGTGAAATCACCTCCTACAGCGTTGGAGTCGCGGCTTTATGTATCGTGGGAGCAAACGCTGTTGCTGTCAAGATAAATAAATCCGCGCTGCAACTGAATGGCGCACCTGAAAACAAAAAAAATGCTTAACACTAAAACACAGTAAACAAAATTACATACCTGAAAAGCAAGCATGATAAAACATGATAAAACATAATAAAACATTGCAGAATAGAATGGAGTAAAAAAAGAGCAACAATAGAGAGAGAGAGAGAACAATAAAACGACAACTATTTTTGTTTTTTTTATTTTTTTGAGATTCACAGGTAAAAAAGCTCCTGACTGTTAGCGACTGAATCAAAACGCTACCACAAAAAAAAATGTTAGCGATCGCAGGGATCAGGCCTGACTCTGCGAACACTGCAGTTATGTGTGCTTAGTGTTTTGTAAGTGACAGTGATCGATCGATACTGCACTTGGGTGGGCTGGGCTGGGCGGAGGGGGAAAACGCAGGTGCTAGCAGGTATCTGGGCTGATCCCGCTAACAATGCGTTTTTTTGGAACCCTAAACTGCTGGGACGCTAGTATAGATCTGATCAGATCAGATATTGATCTGTTCAGATACTATACCACTAAGGGAGGTGTATGCTTTGCGCGTGGGTGTTTGCGGTACTGGCACTAACCTGGGGCGACGCAGACCTTATTTGACCCTAAAACCTAATTGATATCACCCGCCGGGCGATCAGGGGGTTAAACCGTTATTGGGTAATAAATGGCGGGTGCCCTGACAGTATAAAAAACAAGCTAACTAACCAGCGTCACCCGTAACAGTAATACAAAAAAAAACTGGTTACCTAGCGACACTAATGCAGGGATCAGAAAAACGATCGCTTAGTGACACTGGCAAAAGGGGGTGAAAGGGTTAACTAGGGGCAATCAGGGGGTTAAACCTTTATTAGGTAATATATGGGGGTACCTGACGCTATATAAAAACCTGACGGGGAACCTAAATAACGAAATAACTAACTGGCTAACCAGCGTCACCAGTGACATTTTATACGGTGATCACTGGTGAAAGGGTTAACTCTAGGGGCAATCAGGGGGTTAAAACCTTTATTTAGGTTGTAATATGGGGGTACCTGACCTATAAACCTATTTATGAACCTATATAAACATGGCGGTTAACCTAAAAAAAAAACTGGTTACCTAGCGACACTAATGCAGCGATCAGAAAAACGATCGCTTAGTGACACTGGCAAAAGGGGGTGAAAGGGTTAACTAGGGGCAATCAGGGGGTTAAACCTTTATTAGGTAATATATGGGGGTACCTGACGCTATATAAAAACCTGACGGGGAACCTAAATAACGAAATAACTAACTGGCTAACCAGCGTCACCAGTGACAGTTATACGGTGATTACTGGTGAAAGGGTTAACTCTAGGGGCAATCAGGGGGTTAAAACCTTTATTTAGGTTGTAATATGGGGGTACCTGACCTATAAAACTATTTATGAACCTATATAAAACATGGCGGTTAAAATAAAAAAAAAATGGTTACCTAGCGACACAATGCAGCGATCAGAAAAACGATCGCTTAGTGACACTGGCAAAAGGGGGTGAAGGGGTTAACTAGGGGCAATCAGGGGGTTAAACCTTTATTAGGGGGGGGTAGGGGGCTACCTAGGACCTAAAACTAACTGCCCTGACAGTTATTACAGTCACACTGACACTAAATGCAGTGATCAGTAAAAATGATCACTGCAATTAGTGACACTGTGACTGGGGGGGGAGGGGGTGATCTGGGGGGTGATCAGGGGGTGACAGGGGGGTGTTTTGTGTGCCTAACTGTACTGGTGTCAGTGTAGTGTTGTGCACTAACCTTAACATGTTCGCCGCTCGGCGTCTCCGGTCACATAGACCGGCGCACCGAGCGTGACATCACTTCCGCCTTCCTGTCTATACAATAGACAGGAAGGGGAAGTTTCTCATTGGCCAGGAGCGATCGCGAGGGGGTGGCCAGAAACCACTGGCCGTCCCCTCGTCCCGGATCGCTCCTGAAGCGATGCCGACCGTCCCCGCCGGCGGAGGGGGGTCCGATCGGACCCCCCAACCGCCTAAAGAATGGCACGTACAGGTACGTGGTTCTGCCTGTACGTGCCATTCTGCCGACGTATATCTACATGGGGCGGTCGGCAAGTGGTTAAAAAAAAAGAAAAGAATATTAGGAGGGAAAACTTGTTATGGCACTGCTTACAAAGTTAGGAAAAATGACAAAAAAAACATTCTGGAGATTAAAGTCCACTGAAAGTTGATATTTTCGTTCTGGATGGATGCATGATGGTTGAATCGTTCATAGGCTTTTTCAACACATCGGTAGCTAACCAAAGCTGAAATGGTACAACAATGTGACCAGACAAAAAGAACAACGTGTTCTTGAATGCTTTCTGATAAAATTTATTCAGTTAGCAAATGAAAAGTATCACATTTACAGTATTTACTGTAAGTTGCTGTTTGTACGAGTTTCTAACATGCCGCAGCACTTTGGAGGGAAGCAGCGCTATAAAATACTTTTTATGTGAAAGAATGCTGCCACCTACACAAAAATTATAATTCACTTATCTTCCCGCATCAACAGATCATTATAAATATGTATAATTCCGAAAACAAAACCACATTGAAACAAGAAATAAACAAGAGCACATTTTATATATTTCACACATTTTATTATTGCAAAACGTTACAACCAAAATAGAAACTCTCCATATACACCATTCTATACCATTGATCCAGAGAAAGGCAAAAAAAACAAAGCAAATTGACTCTGACTGGGGAAACAATCTCTTAAATCAAAGTAGAACTAATGGAAATGTCTTTTTACATTTTGGATAGAGTAAAGAAGGGTAATAACCCTTGTAAGGTTTATTTTTTCCCCATCTGTGTCCCATTCAGGAGATTTCCCTTGGCTTCCTGTCCCATAGCCAGACAGGAAGTGAGAGAAAATGACCTGGTTTACCAGAACTAATTTCTCCATTGCAAGATATCCCTACTATTCCTATTCTTGGGACAACAAAAAATGTGGGATTTTCTTTTACTTTCACTTTTGGTAATAGTGGTAAATAGGACAAATAGAGAGGGTGAATCTCACTAAGGAGGGCACAGACAGCAATAAAAACCTGACAGGAGTTTTGCCTTTAGTTAAACTTTGTTATACATAAATGTTTAAAAAGGGTACCATATACTCCATAATTAGTAGAATCTCATAAGTGATTACATCCTATTTCCCAGAAACATCATCCTATAAGAATGAACAAGCATATAATCAATGATAAAATATAGGAGTGTGCTGCCAGGAAAATACAAATCCAAATACAGTGAAACCTCGGATTGTGAGTAACGCTGTTTACAAGTGTTTCGCAATACGTGCTAATTATTTATTTTTTAAAATCCTGACTCGATTTGCGAGCGTTGTCTCGCAAGACGAGCAGGATTCAAGCCGCTGGGGTGTGCAGTACCGCATTTGGCCCGAGATCCCGGAGACACTCCATTCCCAAGTGTCTGCGAGTGTCTCCGGCTACCCGAACCTCTGGCCACATGCGGTACTGCATACACCAGCAGTCATTGTGGAACTAATTATCTGAGTTTCCATTGATTCCTATGGGGAAACTCGCTTTGATATACAAATGCTTTGGATTACAAACATGCTTCTGGAACGGATTATGCTCCTAATCCAAGGTACTACTGTACTTATAATAAAATGTATATTTTATTGTACAACAAGTAATAAAACTGCCCATAACTAAAGGGCCCAAATACAAAAGTGATCATTAAAATGCATATCACAATGTGTATGGACTATTTTATTATACGTCTTTATAAAGTTGACGCATTTCATGTATCCACCGCCTGTTCAAGACTGGGATACAACATAACTGTCTTCAATTTTATGCACCTCTAGTCCATCTATAAAAAGATGATAATATATATCATAGAAACACATCAAATTTATTAGAAAATATTATCTAGGAAGTAATTTCTCAATGACTCTGTATAAGATAAGATCAATCAATAAGGTCCATGGTGTTAAACTAGGTGCACATATCCACACACAGGCATTGAAAAAACCAAAGCATAAAATAAAACTAAAAACGTGGTAACTCCTATAAATGGAAGTAGTGTGTGGCGCCAATGTAGTCACCAACCACCCTTGCCATGATGACCCGATATGTCTACAACCAGAAGGAGAGATTAACAAGGATGTGAAATAAATAGGGACAAAGGTGAGCTTAATTTTACAGATTTTCTTTAAAGTGGTCAGTCCCTAACTCTAATATTACATAAAATTCTGTTAACAGCCTTGCTTTGATAGATAATGGATCAACAAAACAACTTATTTTGCATTAAGAAAATGCTAGTCAAGGCTCAATTCAGCATAGTTCCACTATAAAGGAATAAAAATGCCTTTTTTTATCAAACCTGTTTATTTTGGAGAAACCGCAGTACAAAAAATATGGGATGGACTAATCAATATAAAGTACCCATTGTAAAATACAGATCATGAATACAATAATGACATAGCATAACGGCCATAAAAGTGGACAAGACATAGGTACATGTTACCATAAATATGAATCATGAAACTTGTTTGCAGTGGTTGCATCCCAGTTATCATTACAAGTGACTACTGTTTCCCAGAACCTTCTTTTATGTGTCTTTAGTTTACAAAGGGCACTGAAGACATATATCTAAACCCAATGGGTGGTGAGGGCAAGAGGAATAAAGAAAAAGAAAAACAGGGGACAAGGGAGCCCCTGGAGAGAAAAAGAGGGGAAGAATCAGCCACGGCTTATGATACAAAATTTTAAACTGGCTCTATTGAAACGTGTGGGGGGGGGGGGGGGATATCCTAGATGTATGTCAATGAAGTAAATTAATAAATCCTAATTTACACACTATATCTCACTGAATATTGATATTTAAAAATTAAGCAAGAGGAATAAAGAGAGAGCAAAAAAGAAAAAAAAGGCGGTAAGGGGGAAGAAAGTAAGTGAGAGTAGTTGGGTAGGAGAAGGAAGTCCCTATCCCTTTCCCACTTCACATTGCTACAATGTCAAGACAAGCAAAAGGAGAGCATTGTCTAACCTACTGTTGTGAAGCTAGTGGTGTTTTCTCTTTTTAAAAGAAATATGGTTTCCAAATCAGCTAATACTTCTCCTCCTGAACCTTCATAGCCATAGTAAGATTTTCTATTTGGTGGATTTCTGCAATACTGGCAAGCAAACCTGACCTGGTAGGGGTGAACAGATGTTTTCCTAGTGCCAGAATGCAGGCTTTAGCTGCGATAAGGAGATGTTTCAGTAAGGAATGTTTATATTTTTTGTTGGATAAGGGAGTATCATGAAGTAGAAACGCTTCTAGATTTTTCTCAAGAGACATGCCCGTAATTGTTTTAATCATTTATTCAAACACATCCCAAAAATCTCAGAGTTTTGGGCATTCCCAGAAGATATGCAGGAAGGTGCATTTGGATTCCAGGCAGCGCTTTTTAGAGACCTGTGAGAACATGGGGCGAAGGACCACAAAGATCTTGTACCACCTAGTGAGGGGTTTGTAACCCCTTGATACTAAAGAATGTTTTTTGATGAATTTATTATACAGGCTAGCCTGATTACTTTGATTTTTATGGAAATAAATGCAGTTCTGATTCAAACAAATAACCCAGTTGCACCAACCCTAACATCAATTTATATGTTTTTCAGCTGATGTTGGGGTTAGTGTACTTGGGCATCTAAAGGAGAACTCTTTTTCTTTCTATACAAATCAATGAGAATAGAAAAACAGATCAAAAGCAGCTTAGAAGAAACTCAAAAGAATCTTAAACAAATCTCAAACGTAATCTGATCGCAGCAGAAAGCATGCAGCATTTGCGCATCTACATGATCCCCTACGTCTTTTTATTTCCAAATATATATATATATATATATATATATATATATATATATATATATATATATATATATTTTTTTTTTTTTTAAATACAGCATGCCCCATGGCACTGGTGTCAGATCAGCACTATAAAGAACTGTCTTTGATTGGCAAAGTAGCTAAGGTTTAGCCTGAAAACCCCACTTGCTTGTAGAAAATATTTAATATTGACCAGTTTAAAATAAAATAAAAAGATAATAAATAATTTTACAATTTCAGTGCTTTAGTTTTGAACATAATAATGAAATACATAACAACACAATATACATGTACTGTAACTAGGCCAAAAGAAAATAAGTGTTGAATTTTTTGTGGGAAAGTTTTACAGACTTTTATAAGTAAAGTAAAGGGAACCATTTTTTTCAAGATAACTTGCTTCTGCAACTACACAGTATTGCTGGTTGTTCTTTAAAGTAGATTATTCTTTGTCTCTCCATTCAGCAAATGAAACAGTATGAAACCACATCAGATGCAGAAAACTATATGAATGTCACAGGGGGAACACTCCTGTCTTTGTTTTTTAAGAAAAAAAAATAAAATTGATGTGCCATTTGTTAATATAAAGAGAAATATTGAAAATATATTGAAAAGAGCAATTATAAATTATTTTTGGCTTATGTTGCAATATTTATTTTCTTGTATTAGAAATTCCTTTGTAGACGGAAAGAAAATTGTATTTTTCATTAATGCAAAGACCTATTTCTCCTTTTTGTACATTTTCCATGTTAGGCGTTCCTTACAGCAATATTATATATGGGAATTGTTCAGTGTTACTGTATATGCATGCAATTTGTGTTGCTTGGACTAGTTTTGTCTGCCATTGTTTTACTCTTCTTTAGAGTTCAGCATTTGCTTTAAGACACATGGGACCACAACCCACTGCTCATGACAAAAAAAAAATCCTTTGCGTTCTTTCAATGTGATTGCAAAAAACGTTAATAAAGCAATGTTTTATGTGTATGCTAGTGTGGTTTCTGTTCACAGTCCAGACGGGAAATCTATAGCTTTGTGCCACCTGTAGCAACTCGGCTCATTTGATCCTGCCCCCTAGTCTGACTCTAAGGTGTAAACATCTGACTAAGAATGACATGCAATGTGATATCTGCCAGTCCTAAAATGGAAACAAGCAGAAAGGCAGAGCAATGTCAGCAATTGTGTACACTTTATTAAGAATAAATAAATCATCCACTTACATATAAAAACAGAATACTCAAGCCTGGTAGGGGGGCACAGTCACCAGCTCCCAGGGTGCCACAGCATAACAGATACAGTACAGTAAAGCCAGGATTCACACACAGTACAGTAGTGCAGCCTCAGGAAACTGGTAATTGTGAGAAGACAGAGATGCAGTGTTCAGGACCCTCTGTGTTTTTATCACCCCCAATCACAAGTGTAAAAGAGCCCTTAAGTTGTTCACCAAAATCAAAGGGTGAGCATTGAATCCAGGGAGTATACCCATTTTTCTTTAATAAAAAAGGTGTCAGCCCCGCCTCACCTCTGCAAGTAGTAAACACATTTTCCTAAGCATGTGCTATGGTTTGCCTAGCTGCTAACAAAATCGAAGTGATTAGTTTATGCTGAAAGGCACAAACCAAAGATCCCTGGGGACATGGATACAAAACAAGCCGTATAACAGCCCTTTTGCCCAAAATCTGCCAATCAATTGACAGATCCACCATACAGTATATGCATAACATCCCCACCTATACAGCCACAGAACTTTACAGGCAGTTTCCAAGAAGGTAATATTGATTGTGTTCGCTACCTGGTGGTGGGCCTGACTTAGTAGGAGAAGACCTCTCTTACGACTCTGGTTCAGGGGCCACTGGAGTGGAGACAGTGGTTCTGTGAGCACAGTGGGGTAGGAGTGTCTGAGCAGGTTGCAGCGGCTGACGTGGAGCAGGGTGATGATTCTCAAGACGGTTGGAACTGCAGGAGATGGCAGCGATGACAGCGGATCAGCAACCAGGAGGCCGGCGGATGCCAGGGCAGCGGCTACAGGACCTGGATGGAATATAGCACACTCGGAGCAAGCAAAGGAGTAGTCAGGCAGGCCGGGTCACAACAGGTAGGCAGACAGACAGATTCAGCAGGCTGGAGCAAGGTCAAAGGGCAGGCAGAGGTTCGGCAGCAGAAATCAAGCAAAGGGTCAGGCAAGCCGGAATCAGGGTTGGAAAGGTCAGAGAGGTCAAACAGGAGTCGGGTCAGAAGTCACAGAATCAAGCAGGCAGGAATCAGGAATTTTTGGTAGAGAGCTGCAGACGAACAGCGCCACATAAGTGCAGCTAAGATCCTCAAATAGGGCCACTGGCGCCAAACAGCGCTAATCCGCATGCGCACCCACACCCATCGCGCACGTGCGCACACCTGGGGCGTGCACCGGCGCACACGCCCGGATTGGCCAGCGATGCGCGTGCGGGCACGCATATTCGCATGACCAGTGCTGGTAAACCCCTCCCAAGGGGCAACCTCCGGGTGCCCAACAAGTCCTTCTTTTCAGGGTGGGATGAAAAAAAAAGCATGGATCAACCTTTTAGCATGTATATTACTATCGGGCTCCCAGGAATTACTCTCAGGACCATAACCCCTCCATTTAAGCAAAAATTCTTTTTGCCCTTGCCGCCTTCTACAGTCAAGAATGGCCTCCACTTAATACTCTTCGTTACCATCAACTAGGACAGGCTCAGGAGGTCTGGCTCCTCTATCGGGGAAGGGATCGGCCACAGAGGGTTTTAACAGAGAAACATGAAACACTGGGTGTATCTTCATAGGAATCCGGTAAAGACAGCTCGTAAGACACTTCATTAATCTTTCTCTTTACTGGGAAGGGTCCCAAGAATTTGGGTGCAAGCTTCTTTGACAGACAGGCTAATTTAAGGTTATTAGTAGAAAGCCATACCTGGTCGCCGATCTACAGATTTAATTCTCCTCTTCTCTTCCGATCAAAAGCTCTCTTACTGTCTGCCTGTGCCTTGGCTCTCTTACTGTCTGCCTGTGCCTTGGAAGAAAATCAGGGAGAAATGATAAATGAAAACCATAATCGTAGAAAAAGGGGTACTGTCCTGTGGCCGAGTGACTAGCATTGTTATATGCAAATTTTGTTAGGGGCGGCAGGGAAACCACACACACAAAGGACGTGAAACATCTAATATATTGTTCAAGAGTCTGGTTCGTTCTTTCTGTCTGCCCATTGGTCTGGGGGTGGTTAGCTGACGACAGAGCTAGATCAATCTTCAAGATCTCACACAGAGACCTCCAGAACCTTGACATGAATTGTACCCCCCTGTCCGATACTATGTTAGCAGGAACCCCATGTAATATAATGATCTCTCTGATGAATATACGGGCAGTCTCGGCAGCAGTTGGAGTCCTCTTTAAAGGTAAAAAATGGGCCATCTTAGATAGTCGGTATACGACCACAAAGATGGCTGTACATCCCTCGGAACATGGAAGCTCGACTATAAAGTCCATGGTGATCATCTTCCATGGTTTATCAGGTGCTGGAAGAGGTTTTAGTAGCCCCCGAGCCCAGTTTCTTCTTGACTTTCTTTGAATGCAGACAGGACAGGAGCTGACATATTTCTTGCAGAATTCCTTTAAACCAGGCCACCAAAACGTGCGTTGCACAAGTTCCGCGGTCTTGCGAGCCCCAAAGTGTCCCGCCAGTGGGTGGTTGTGGAGAAGGGTTAAGACTCTGACCCGAATGGTTTCAGGAACAAAAATTTGTCTCCCCCTCCAAAAAAGACCTTCTCTGGATGAAAGTAATTCCAGGGGGTGTTTGAGAGTTTGTGGATGCTTCTCTGATCTGGGAGAGAAGATCTGGTTGTAAGAGTAGAAAGTTGCTTGCAGGTAAGATAGTGTCTCGGGTAGAGAAATCTTAAGGACTGTCATACATGCGCGAGAGAGCGTCTGGTTTCACATTCTTTGATCCTGGACGGTACGTGATGTGGAAACAGAAACGAGCGAAAAATAAAGCCCAACGAGCTTGCCGGGGTTTTAGTCGCTTGGCTGCCCTCAAATATTCAAGGTTCTTGTGATCGGTGTAAATTAACACTGGGTGAACCGCGCCCTCTAACAAGTATCTCCATTCCTCTAATGCAGATTTAATGGTAAGTAATTCTCGGTCAACGACATCATAATTTCTCTCGGCAGGAGAGAGCTTCCGGGAAAAGAACCCCACAGGGTGCATCAAGTCCTTGTTACCTTGCCGTTGTGAAACAACTGCTCCCACAGCTATCTGAGGCATTCACTTCCAAAATGTATGGTAGTGAAGGGTTAGGGTGGCTAAGGATTGGAGCTGAAGTAAAAAGTCTTACGTTTTTCAAAAGGCATCTTGGGCCTCCGGGCCCCAGTGAAAGCGTACGTTTTGCTTGGTCAGCTGTGTGATGGGAGTGATTATAGCGAAGAACCCTTTAATAAACTTTCTATAAAAGTTTGCAAACCCTTCAAAACGTTGTATCCCCTTTTTGTCTAAGGGTACCAGCCAGTCCAGTATAGCGGACACTTTTTGGGGATCCATTTTGATACCTGTTGGAGAGATCTCCAGCCCGAGAAATTGGATGTTTTGCTGCTCAAATTTGCATTTCTCAGCCTTCGCATACAGCCCGTGCTGACGGAGACGGTATAACACTCTGCCAAAATGTCTCTGGTGCTGGTCAAGTGATCCAGAGAAAATCAAAATGTCATCTAGGTAAACAATTACAAAAATGTCCAAAAAGTCTCTAAACACGTCGTTAATGAGATGCTGAAAGGTAGCGGGGCATTGCAGAGGCTGAAGGGCATGACTAAATATTCGTAGTGGCCGAATCGGGTCTGGAAAGCTGTCTTCCACTCATCCCGGCCCAAATGCGGACCAGGTTGTAGGCCCCCCTCAAATCCAATTTGGTGAAAATTGTGGCAGATCTTAATTTCTGAACGAGTTCTGGTATCAAGGGCAGAGGGTAGTTTTTTGACCGTAATCTTATTCAGCTCACGATAATCCACACAAGGCCAAAGAGTCTGGTCTTTCTTGGTGACAAAGAATATTCCAGCGCCTGCTGGGGAGGTTGAATGGCGGATAAATCCCTTTTCCAAGTTTTCATTAATGTAGATCTTCAAGGCCTCCTGCTCTTTCTCAGATAAGGGGAAAATGTGCCCGAACGGAATTTCCGCCCCTGGGAGAAGCTCAATTGGGCAGTCATAGGGACGGTGAGGTGGAAGGGAATCTGCCCCCGCTTGCTGAAAACATCAAGAAATTTGTGATATGATTCAGGCACAGACTGGCATAGATTCTGATCAGTGTTCAAACACAAAAGAGTAGTGGGCGGATCAGGGGTCTTATGTAGGCAATGTTCTTGACAGTATGGAGACTGGAATTTCACCTCCCCGGTTGTCCAACTGATACAGGGGTTATGGGCCTGAAGCCAGGGTATGCCCAGGATCACGGGAAACAAAGCAGAGGAAATCACATCAAGGGCCAAAAGTTCCTTATGTTGGGAAAGGGTGGTAGCAGACAAAGGCAGGGTCTCCTGGGTCACTTGACCCGATTTGATGTGGGAACCATCAGCCAGGCTTGTTGGCTGGCAAATGTGGCATCAATAAAGCAACTGCACGCTCCAGAGTCAATGATGGCGCTGATGGAGACCGTCTTTTCCTGGAACTGCAATGAGAGAGGGAGAGCAAGGTGGGTTGTGTTGGCAGGCAAGGATGAAGGACTGGCAGAAACAGAGGAGAGGCACTTACGTGTCTTGACAGGGCAGTTCACGTAGTGACCAGACCCACCGCAGTAGAGACATAAGTTCAACTGACGGCGTTGTGCACGTTCCTCCGGAGGCAAGGTGGGACGCATAAGTCTTAGCTGCATTGGCTCGGAAGTGTCGGGAGCTGAACTGGCAGGATCCACCTGCAGAGCAGATAGGTAACGGGAGCGTTCGGATCGGCATTCTCAGAGCCGGCAGTCTATTTTGATAGCTAGTGCAATTAGACCTTCAAGGGTATCGGGAATGCCAACACAGGCAAGCTCGTCCTTAAGTCCTTTCCAAAAGACCCATGCGGAACTGATGTCTCAATGCTGCGTCGTTCCACTGGGTGTCTGTGACATAGTCCTCGGCCACTCTGTGACCTTGCTGGAGCGCAGACAAGGCAGACTCGGCTGTGGCGGTTCGCTGGGGGTCTTCATAAAGCTGTGCCATTGCCTCAAAGAAGGATGGTAAGGAATGAGTCGGAGCACAGTCTCCCTCCAGGAGACGATGGGCCCAGGTCTGAGGCTCCCCCTGCAACGGAGATATCACAAATCCCACTTTTGTGGCTTCTAGAGAAAAAGTAATGGGTTGGAGGGCAAAATACAGCTGGCAAGCATTACGGAAGGCCCGGAATTTTGATTGGTCCCCAGAGAGTCTCTTTGGAATGGGAACCCTTGGTTCTGGTGGGAGCATCACCACTGAAGGCTGAGAAGTGGACTGTGCAGGTAAAGCAGCAGCCATGGGGCTGGGACCGGAGAGATGCTGGACCTGTTCCTCTAACTTTGTATAGCCTTCTTGTAGAGATTTCACAGCCTGTTTGAGGGCCGCAAGGTTTGTGCAGATCTCCTTCATGGCGGAGGCTTCTCCTGCAGGCTCGGACATGGCTGTTCGTACTGTTGGGTACCTGGTGGTGAGCCTGACTTAGTAGGAGAAGACCTCTCTTACGACTCTGGTTCAGGGGCCACTGGAGTGGAGACAGTGGTTCCGTGAGTACAGCGGGGTAAGAGTGTCTGAGCAGGTTGCAGCCGGTGACGTGGAGCAGGGTGATGATCCTCAGGACGGTTGGAACAGCAGGAGATGGCAGAGATGACAGCGGATCAGCAACCAGGAGGCCGGCGGATGCCAGGGCAATGGCTACAGGACCTGGATGGAATACAGCACACTCTGAGCAAGCAAAGGAGTAGTCAGGCAGGCCGGGTCACAACAGGTAGGCAGACAGGCAGATTCAGCAGGCTGGAGCAAGGTCAAATGGCAGGCAAAGGTTCGGCAGCAGAAATCAAGCAAAGTCCATAAACAGGGTCAGGCAAGCCGGGATCGGTTGGTCAGAGAGGTCAAACAGGAGTCGGGTCAGAAGTCACAGAATCAAGCAGGCAGGAATCGGGAATTTTGGGTACAGAGCTGCAGACGAACAGCGCCACATAAGTGCAGCTGAGATCCTTAAATAGGGACACTGGCGCCAAACAGCGATAACACACGCACGTGCCCGTCACGCACGAGCGCGCTTGAGGCATGCACTGGCGCACACACACACACCGATGCTCGGATTGCTCGGAGTGATAGTAGTCACTGTGGGACAAATTTGTAACCATTCCTCTTTAGGCTTAGAGATATTCAAATCCCTTTTCCGCATGGGAAAAAACATAACCTGAGGGATTAAATAAGAAATTAGAGGCTAGTAATCAATATAAATTAGTTTAGGGGGTATAGGGGTATGAAAGCAAATGTATTTGAAGGATGGACAGCTGGACATCCATCAAATATTAGAAATGAGAACCAATGTCTAATTTTAGAATTTATCTTGATGTCCAGCCAACTGAGGATAGTTCCATTATATAAAAAAAAGAATAACCAAAAATGCAGTTATGTGAGGTCCACCATTAAAACATTCCAGGGAAAACAAGGGTTCTGCGGGGGGCATGGCTTGGCACGCAGCGTGGATGGACGCTGAATAGAGAAGCTCCTGCAGCCTGAGAGTCCTGGGAGAGGCAAACGACTAGCTCTATGGCCAATTATGTCTTCACTCCTCAAGAAAGGATTACACAAACAATCCCTCCGCTCGCTGGGCACCCCTAAAGGGAAAAATACCCCTGCTAACCTGAGCAAATACCGCTCTAACGGCGGAGGAGATGGCGCCGTCTCACAAAACAAATGCTGAGGAGGATTTGGAGGATGATGAGATCTCTCTCCCTGCTTCAGAAGACTCTAATAGAGGTAAACTGACTAGCGATCACCCCCTCACTTTTGCTGATATGACTGAAATAGCTGCAGATATTAAAAATTCCCTGGCTGCGGCCATTACTGACCTAAAACCTGATTTGATGACTCAGAGCAGATGGCAGTGAATGAAAGGGCTGGGAAAAGGAGAGACGGCTTTAATCAGATTGGAGGATATTACTACTACTCATTCTCAGCACCTAATAGATATGAACAGAAAAATTGAAGATTTGGACAATAGAGGCATAATGCCGCGTACACATGGTCGGAATTTCTGATGGAAACAGTCCGATGGAAGCTTTTCATCGGATTTTCCGACCGTGTGTATGCCCATCTGTCTTTTTCTGTCGGAATTTCCGACGGACTTTGGATTGAGAACCTGTTCTTAAATTTTCCGACGGAAAACCTTTCTATCGGATTTTCCGATCGTGTGTATGCAATTCCGACACGCAAAATTCCGACGCATGCTCGTAAACAATTTGACGCATGCTCAGAAGCATTAATCTTCCCTTTTATAGTGCAGTCAAACGTTTTTTAAGGCGTGGTGTTATTGACCGTCTGAATTTGGTGTGACCATGTGTAGGCAAGACAGTTTGAGCGAAATTCCGTCGGAATTCCGAAGGGAAAACCATCAGAGCTTTTTCCGACGAGAATTCCGACCGTGTGTACGTGGCATTAGACATAATATCAGAGTCAGAGGTATACCCGAGTCAGTCTCTCCTGAACAAATTAAACCTGCATTAACCTCCATTTTCAATAACCTCATGGAAAGGCCTGAGGCATCTCCAATAGAGTTTGATCGAGCTCACAAAGCCCTCAGACCGAGAGCCCCTGACAACGCACCCCCCAGATATATCATTTGCTGCCTCCCCAACTTCTCATTAAAAGAAGAAATCCTCCAAAAAGCGAGAACAAATTAATCACTTTTAATGGTGCTGATATCCTGTTTTTTCAAGATCTCTCCCCCATAACACTGAAAAACAGAAGGGCCCTGAAACCCCTTCTGGAAGTTTTAAAGGAAAAAGGAATCCATTATAGATGGAAATATCCCTTTGCTCTTCAAGCCACATACAATGGCAAGCAGTACGTGCTTAAAAACCCTGATAATTTACTGCATTTTTGTGAAAACCTGCAAATTGCACCAGTGGAATTGCCTGAATGGTATGAAGCGTTCCGACTATATCAATAATATGCCATCCATCTCAGGCATATCCCCTGAAAAATTTCCCTTCCAATATGGAAAACAACGCAGAGATGCCAATAGGAGCAATTATAATTCTCCTGCAGCTAAAAGCCCAAGAATGAGGGATACTAGATAACCGCAATACCTACACAAACCTAAAAATACTGCAGATCACAGGAAAAGTTGAACTCATGGTTTATGTTCAATATATAAAACTTTATCGTTTGTTTTTCAGTTACTTTAGAAGATTTACTGCTCTGTGCCTTACTATTGAAAGTAGATAATACCTTCTATAACTAAATGCTGCTGATACCAGCTGAAATTAAATGTGCAGCTAACACATTTCTGTCCACTAGATGGCACCTGCTCACTAGCAATACTACAACTTACAAAACACCCTATAAACAAACACTAATGCACGGAAAGAATAATGCTGCACAATTTCTTGTCCACAAAATCATTCCAAGTAAGGTATAAGGAATAACAAACTCGGACACATGCTCCACAGGCCTTCTCATTTACTCTAGGAAAACCCTTTTTACATAAGCTCCCATGTGCAGAGGGTCGAATATTAATAAAAGTATAAAGTTATATAATCCTACACACGATCCCTAAGGCTTGCACTAATCAACAAACTCGAAACCAATGCAATTCACAGGAAACTTTGGACAAGGTGACAATAAATGCTGTTGTTTATATTGTACCACTTTAGTACTCTGCCTTATATACACCCTCAGAATACCTAATGTTGTTGTTGACACAGTTGGAACATAGACTAACAAATTATGTAGTTTTATTCCAGACAAACTTTCCTGTGGATACAGAGGACTTTGCTCATCAATCCTGCATTTCCATGAACTATCACCTCAATTTTCTATACTGTCATCACACCTGCTGGTGGGTAAGCTTAATGTCACTACCAACTGCACACTACAAACAGCCTTGTGGAAAAGAGACCAAAAGAATGATTGTACTACAAAACCCATTAGTTGGACCTATTCCTTATTTTTTATTTATTTTTCAATACTACAAGTACATGGAATATAAATTTTCACATATAATCTGTCACAGTTGAAATACACATGCCATCTCCTGTGTGTCTCAATTTCACTTGCTCACCATTGTAACTGTTAAAGTTATGTTTTTACGTTTGTTTATATCTGTATGGTTAAAACTGTAATAGGCCACAGTGGGCTCGCTCCCAGTTCATCTCCATCGGTAGTGTATGGTGGTCGGTCCCGATGGGGAAAATGACTGTTAGCCAGTTCACCCTAAGTTTAACCTGTTCTAGGCATACTCTAGGTTACCGTATTGCATCTTCAAACAGTTTTGTTTACAATAGAAAAGTTGCAAAGTTTTCATTGTACTAAGGTCTGCCTCCCTTCACATAGGCCTAAAGAATGTTACTTGATTTACATGCTACATAGGTCAAAACGCTTACTTTTTCATACCATATATATACACCCCCAGGTACTCCCAGACTCACGAGAGTCTAAACCCTTATTAAACTTTTCATATCTATACACACCCCACTAACACACCTCCCACCTACCCCCAGGAGTTAGAAAAGTGGGGGTGATGCTGCGCTGTTCCCCTAGGGGAACAGCGCAGCATCACCCCCACTTTTCTATACCTTGTTCAGTAGGTACGGTCTGACCTACATTCGGTTTTTGCAGCAGTCCCCCCTCAGTCAACCCTTCCCTCCCATCCCCTACCCTTCCCTCTCCACGGTAGCGCAGGAATACTCTATCACATTCTATACCCCCAGGAGTTGCCTCTGGTGTTTAATAACACTAACACCAGCTTGATTGACATCTTTTAAGGGTCTTCTATAAACTAATACTCAACCAAGGTTCTTCGAGAGCACACCTTTCTCACAACAATACCCTAACTTACCTACCCTTCCCCTCTCTCCTACCCCTTTCTCCCCTCCTCCCTCCTTAACATGGCACATTCTTTTCTGGGAAAATCCCTGAGCATTATTTCCCACAATGTAAATGGCCTTAACATACCTGAAAAAAGAACAAAAATATTGAAAGAATTGAAGAAAGTCACTCCATCAGTAGTATACCTTCAAGAAACACACTTCAAAGACCCAAATATCCCCAAACTTACTACAGCCTTCCATGCCACCAACCCTTTGGCTAAAACTAAAGGAGTTTCCATACTCATCAGCAAGAACTCCCACTTTTCCCCCTCACAACAAATTTCTGATCCTGAGGGAAGATTTGTATTTATCAAAGGCAAATGGGACGGGACACCTGTTACTTTAGCAAATGTTTACTTCCCCAACAAAGCACATATAACCTTCTGCCACAAAATAATAGAACAACTCAAATGGTTTGCCGAGGGCTGTATTTTACTCAGTGGAGATTTCAACGTCCCTCTCAACCCCCACCAAGACACCTCCTCTGGCTTCACACATGTCACCTATAGGCTACTAAAACTGATTAAATTATTACTTCAATCCCTTTCTTTAGTAGACACATGGAGATCCACACACCCCTCTGAAAAAGACTATACCTTTTACTCCCCCCCTCATAAAAGATATTCTAGAATTGACCTAATATTCATATCCCAAAGAAATCTGAATAATCTAAAAAGAGCAGAAATTGGTATAATCTCGTTATCAGATCACGCCCCCACAGCTATCACATTAAAGCCGGTCTCACCCAAACCCTCTACATTTAATTGGAGGCTCAACTCTGCATTATTAACAGACCAAATTATACAGGATAATATCCACAAATCCATTAAAAGATGCTTTGAAAACAATTCAGATTCAGTGTCAGGAAGGGCTAGCCAGTATCCAAGATGGCGGCCGAAGAATGCGACCTGTGACCTCAGCCCCTGTCAGAACACCTCTGGTGCATCTGCGCGTGCCTGTGCGCGCAGGTGTGCACACGCGCATATGCGTGCGCAGTGTCAGGAAGGGCATGCCAGTATTAAGGATGAGAATCCAAGACAACCTGTCAGATTGCCGCCCGCGCACATGCGCGCATCCGGTAACAGCTTTTGGCACCCAAAAGCCTATTTAAACACTGCCAGTGCACAGACTCGGTGCTGTCTACTCTACAGCATCCCCGTGTGTTCCTGCTACCTGAATCTTGTTACCTGTTCCTGTTACCCTGACCCGGCTTGCCTCTGACGATTCCTGCTATCCGCCTGCACCCGACCCGGCTTGTCTGACCACTGCACCTGCCTGCTCCTTCTGCTACCTCGCTGCCAGCCCATCACCGACCCGGCCTGTATCCTGACTATTCTTCTGCCTCCGCATCTGCTTCTGATGTGTCCGCCAGTGTATGACCCGGCCTGCCTGTACCATCCCTCTCTTCTGCCTGGAGAATCCTGCTGAGCTACAGCTCCTCCTACAGCTGCTACGGATTCCACGTTCTGCAACCAATCAGGGACTTGTGCGACTCTGCACTCCTGCGCTCCCTGTCTGCTCTACCAGGGGGCCTCGAGTCAGAGGTGTAAGAGAGGCCGTCCGCTGCATATCAGGCTCTACCATCAGGTACGTGACATTCTGACGCAAAATCCCTTAACAACTGGGAAGCTCACAAGAGCGTTATTAGGGGAGAACTAATAAAGTGGGGCTCAAGGTGGAAAAAAGAAAGATGAGGAACTGAAAAAACTTTCCAACAAAATAGCTACGCTTGAAAATCAGCACAAACTTTCTCTCACAGCTAAGTTAGGGGATGAACTCATACAATGTAGATCCTCCCTCAAGCAGATATTAGATCTCAAAACCAAAAGATCACTACTATTTAAAAAACATATCTTCTATGAGACAAAAGCGGAAAATTACTTGCCAAAGACCTAAAAGATGCAACCATTGCAAGCCACATACATGCCATACGTAACTCAGATGGATCCTTAGAACACAATCCTGAAAAAATAGCAAACACATTTCATAAGTATTACTCCACATTATACAATTTACCTCCCCAACACAAACCTCCACTTATAACTCACACAAAAGAAAAAGCAATCCTGGACTTTCTCACAAATAGCAAAATCCCGACCCTCAATACAGAAGAAACAAGTTGTCTTGACGAACCAATCACAATTGCAGAAATACAAACAGCAATTAAAGACCTAATGCCAGGGAAGAGTCCAGGCCCAGATGGATTCACTTCTAAATATTACAAGACCTACATACATCTCCTCTCCAAACTCCTTTTAGCTGCCTTTAACCACCTAGCACAGAACAAACATGAATCCAACTCCATTTTAATGGCACATATAGCCGTAGTCCCTAAACCAGACAAAGATCACACCGATTGCGCTAACTTCAGACCCATCTCCCTCTTAAATGTAGACTTGAAGATACTGGCCAAAATTCTCACAAACGGGTTGAAACCCTTACTTTCGAAAATGATTGGCCCTGAGCAGGTAGGTTTTATGCCTGGCAGAGAAGCCAGAGATAATATTATCAAATCACTGAACCTAATCTATTTCGCCAGAGAATCCAAAATCGAAGGCCTTCTGCTGTCCACTGACGCAGAAAAGGCCTTTGATAGGGTCTCTTGGGACTATATGTTCACTACATGCTTTTACGTTGGTATGGGTAATAGCATACTGAACTGGACACTTTATCAAAACCCACAAGCTAAAGTCAAAATAAATAATACCTTCTCTAGCCCTTTTGACATACATAATGATACTCGACAGGGTTGCCTATTATCACCCCTTCTTAACATTAGAACCCCTTATCCGGTCCATCAACTTTGCTACCGACATCCGTGGCTTCCAAGTAAGCAAAAAATAATTCAAAATAGCTGCTTACGCGGATGACCTGTTTTTTCTCACATCTCCATACCCAACCTCAAAAAAATCTTCAAAACATTTCGATATATTTCAAATTTCAAAATCAACCAAACTAAATCAGAAGCTCTTTACCTCACGCTATCCCCAGACCAACTAAACTTGACGAAAAGCAACTGTACCTACAAATGGGAAAACAACTCTCTCAAATATCTGGGAATTAAACTCACCCCCAACATTGACTCGATTTATAGAACCAATTTCAAGCCACTATTAAATGCGATCGCACAGGATCTCAAAAAATGGTCCCAAAAAACATTTTCATGGTGCGGTAGAGCATCAATACTGAAAATGACAATTCTCCCAAGGTTACTATATTTCTTTAATGCCCTATCTATAAAAATTCCTAATTCCTTCTTCACCAGACTGACAAATCTACAAAGAAAGTTCCTTTGGGCAGATAAAAACCCCAGAGTAAGCTTCCACCTTCTTACTTGCCCCAAAAATAAAATAGGTATTGGTCTCCCAGACTTCAGAAAATATCATCAAGCCACCCAAATCACCAGACACATAGACTGGCATTGCCATGGAAACCCCAGATTTAAAAACAACCTCTCTCGCATACGCATGGCTAAACCAGATGCCAAATAAAGAAAGTAATAAGCACAGAGAAAAGTGGGAACTAGCCCTGGGAATCAAAATGAATGCCGCACAATGGGAAAAGGCCTGTACTCTAGCTCATAAATGCTCATTGAGCACAAAACTACAAGAAACATCCTATAAAATCCTAACACAATGGTATGTGACACCACAAAGGGCCAGGAAGTGGTTCCCTACTACCATGGACCTATGCTGAAGATGTGGCATAGAAACAGGTACTTTTTTACACATCTGGTGGACATGTCCCCCAATTCGTCACCTTTGGAACAAAATAATATATTGGATTAAACACATTGCAGAAGCTAAATTAAACCTTAACGCTGCTGCCTGCTTACTTCATATCAATTCCTACCCTCTGAGTAAATATAAGAAAACTCTTACGAGGCATTTGTTAAATGCAGAAAAATCTTTAATTCCTTTACATTGGAAATCCACCAACACACCGAAGGTCAGGGATTGGCTGGAAAAAGTACAACATATATACAAAATGGAAGAGATATCTGCTATAAAAGGAGTAAATAACATTGCATTTAATAAGATCTGGCAACCATGGTGGCTCTTTACACATTCAGATAAGTTTTCAATTGCGTATACATGAATACATCATCTCATCACTACTCTTAACCTGGATTAATGTTACCATAAAAGAATAATGCGCTTTTACTTCCTTTACCTGTTCATAAAGATCAACCTGTACTGAATAATGACCCAAGCCTATTCAAAATTATTGATACAAAAAAGGTGAACTCCCGCTGTGATAAAGAGTAAATTGTGGTGGTCCCATCCCTGAGTGTAGACCAAAAAAGGACCCCCTATATATAGCCGATGGACCGACATATATGTCTCACCAGGTATTCTCCCAGTAGGATCAATGTCCAGAGAGAAGGGGGGGGGATTTTTTTATGGGTACAGTAACCCCGACTAAGTCCAGAAAGGTGTCTCCGCCGTCCATTTAAAGAGTGCTGCACTCTTTAAACAGACGGCGGAGACACCTTTCTGGACTTAGTCGGGGTTACTGTACCCATAAAAAAATTCCCCCCCTTCTCTCTGGACATTGATCGTACTGGGAGACTAGTAAAAAGAGGGGTGAATACTGCGCTGTATAATTAAACAAGTGAAGCAGCTAGCATTGCCGAAACATTATCAGTGGAAAATGATTAGTGTATATATAAATGCAGCACTAAAAAGTAGATAGTCTTTATAGAGAAGGCACTATTGATATGTAATTAGGTATGATGTCATATACAAGGGATATGCAAAAAGGAAGGGTGGCTCCCAGGTATGACCTGATTCCAAACCTCTATCTGTCTTTATATCATATAAATAAGATGTAAAAGGAGCATAAAACCTTATGACATATAAATGAAATATAAAGAAACCTAATTAAAACTGTATAAAAATTATTATACAATAAAAACCAATGTAGGTAAAAAACACACGTATGGTTAAAAATAGTGAATTAATACCAAGTGATTTTATAGTGAATATATCGTGACAGATATATAGGCACAAATATAAACAAATAACAGTGACAATATAAACTCAACAACGGTTGAGATGATTAGTGCTGAGTGAAAAACTATTCACTTAAATGCATAGTAGTGAAGTCCATATAAAAATGGCTGGTGATCAGGCAGATGGCACTGTTCAAACAGGTGACCCTGTTCAGTGTTCTGAGTGGGGTGATTGTTGTCTAATGGCTAATGAGCCTATAGGAATAAGGCTTACCAGATGTAATAGACTTGAAGGGGCATATGCCTCACAAGTCGTAAAAGCTTAATGTTAAGGGGCTGGCGGGTCCTTGCTCCACACGATGGCTCCAAGGCTTGTCTCAATGCCGCATGGACAGGTGGTCAGCAGGAAGGTGGACAGCGGATAGGGAATGGGCATCAATGATCCACGTTTTCAATCGTATTTATTAGATCATAGTAAAAAAAAAGCTTGCATAGTATAATACCGTTTTGAATGGATTTTAATAGTGTAAGAACAGATTAAAAACACTCACATTTGGAAGGTTTAAAACAGGCCTGTTTGTAAATTAAAGATGGCGTGGTGCTGTCGTAGTCACCCCAACGCGTTTCGTCCGCATAGACGTCGTCTGGGGTGTGGACTACATGCACCAGCAGCACGCTTATATAGGGAGTGTGACCCCAAAGTGGAATTTCGGATGTACAGACCGGAAGTGACATCACTTCCGGTCTGACGGGAATAGTACTCGTATTCCATATTATTAATATAGATTATTAGTCATAATAGATCTTAATATTATTTAGGTGCTTATGTTCCCATTATTTTGCAGTTTTTATGCTCTAGGAGCACCATGTGCATAAGTGGGGATGACCCTGTTTTACCAGCTTCATTGCGTCACTGCAGCTCCGTCCACGTGACTGCCTGTTGAAACCAGGCCTCACTGTGGATCTGTTGGGGCGGCAGTGTATGAACGCTCTGCTGTTGTGGCTGGAGCGTATCCCAAGCCTCGCTTTGGAGCGGGGCCGGCGTGGCGCCATTGGGTCATTTCCCGGAAGTTGTTAAGAGGAAACCAAGCCTCGTTCTCGATCTCAAATGGTTTTAGACTCATAACACACAGCCGGGTCACATGACTTACTGAGGGACGTTCTCTGCTGACACCAAAAGCGGAAGCGAGAGATCCCAAAGCCTATCATGGCTAAAACTGCGCAAACAGGGAATTTTAAAATAGCAGTAAACCTCCATATCTTGTATTTATGTAGTATCTATAATTTAGCAGATGTGTAGACTAACTAAAGAAAGTGGACTTTATAGGCACAAAAGTACATATACTACAAAATATCAAAAAAAGGGTATTTTATTAAAAATATATATATATCGAATCGCGATAAATCAGCGATTACATATGCTCAAAATATATTTAGTAAAGTAGTAAACAACATCAGACCTTCTTATCAGCAAGACAACACCCAAACAGTAAGATGTATTAATCTTAATAATATCATAAGTAGACACATATAAGAAGTATACAAAACCAGATATTCTATACTGATCACTGGCATAAATAGTGTATATAGAAAATAGAACTAGGTCCTGTAGATCTGGGGTGATGCTGATGCGGAGGTCTGTTTTTTCTTGTCAAAGGATTTAGCTCGACATGTTCCGCGCTTGTAAAGTTAGCGCTTCCTCAGGAGCGATTGATTCTATGGTAATACATATTACAATAAGTTTTTACAAATTTAACAACATATAATAACTAGCACATTTTTACATATGAAAATAAAAGAGAGAAACAGTACTATTTTATTATAATATGGAGTGTCTGGACTCATGCCCAAACAGAACTGTAAACACTGCGGGGAGGGGGGAGCGGCGTGCGGAGAAAACGGCGCATAGCAGGCCCGATAAGCAGTGGGGAACAAAGCTGAAGGATAGAAACCGTCGAGGCAATATATGTAGGCAAATATATAAATATGTGTACATGCAACACACATACATTATTGCACAGATGCCACTATATAGTGGGGTTATTTGGTTGATCTATGTACTGTATATAATGCAATGTCTATATTTAAGCCGGTTTCTAAAACGAAAGTTCATATAGGGCTATACTAAGCATTAACGTAGATAACACCAACAATAGAGGCATGAGAAAATATTCTTGCACGATCATAGTTATAAATGTCTTACCGTAAAATTATTATTTGGCCAGTAAAAAGTGGGATACCAAGTAGATAAAAAAGTATCCAGTCATTGACATGTTAAATAAACATGCCAGTAAGGAATCAAAGAGTTAAATCACAGGAGCCTCAATTGTAATAGAAAAATCTCTCTTGTCAGGTGGATATGTTTCAAGGTTCAAAGAGGGGGATCAGCCCTTCAATTAACATGGAGTCCTTCAAACCCAGAGAAGCAAAAAACTGCCTTATAGATAGCTGCACAATATCCTGTAGAGATACAAAAGATTAAGTATCTCATATAGAGTATACATGTGAATATCAAATAACATAAAGGTTGCAGTATCTACAGCACCAATGTGCTGGATATAATAGAGTTAAGGAGGAAGGGGGGACGCAAGATATCCTACATGTATCCACAGAGAGAGAGAGAAGCACCTTGCAATGTTTGTTGTTGTGAGTGCTGTACAACACTCAATCCTACGGCGTTGATGGCAGGGTGTTTGGTGCCTAAATAGGCGGTTCCGAAGGAGGGGAGGGGGGGGCGTGTCCCAAGGCCAGCCCCTTCCTCTCCTTCTCAGGCCAATGGCTACTGCGCATGTGTCAGACAGAACTGAACACATACAGCGCAGGAGCAGAGACAGGGAAACGGACCCAGAACAACGGCCTGAGTCCCCGTCAATCGCCGCACATCCGGTCAAAGAGGGAAGCCGGATGTGCAGCGCTGTGTGGCCATACCCAGCAACCAAATGTCCCCACACAGAATTCCACATACCAATACCCCTCACACCCCGCACGTCAGTCCCTATATCTCCAAATGAACGCAGGTCAACGTAGTTGAGCATCAGTTCAGCACTCCAGAGAATGTGTTATTACATAACAAACATATTATCTCGCAGTTATTAAATGGCATGTCCAGCTTTCCAAATTAATGGAAATCATGCACATGAAAATCCACAGCAAGATATTAAAGTTAAAAAAGAAATTATGAACAAAAACAACATATTATTCGATAGTTACCCATATTGGGATTCTAGACAGCAAATCATAATATTCAGTTTATTACATTATGTATATATTTAGATGTTTATATATGAACAGCGAGATCGTGGATCATTTTATTATTACCTAGCCCACAAAGTAAACAACAGCCGCCAATAGTAGCATACTTTAGGCAATAATGGACACATTTTTCTAGATGAATACCAGGGGAATATAATTCCTATTTGGTGTTTCTACCAATGAAATCTTTCAAAGGATAGTCCACTAACATAGTGGGTAAAGGATCCAGGTAACTGTTGGGAGGGGGAGCAGAGAATAATGTTCAAGCTAAGCGAGTAGTCAGCCAACTAGTTAGCTGGCCAAAACGCATCAACATGCATCATGTATAGTCAAATGTTATGCTATAAAAAACATTTGTAGGATTGACTTTCATTCAGGCCTGGTGGCCGGACTGCATTAAGTCTTTCTATCCAAAAAGTTTATTTTTGAAGAATAATTTTATCCCATCCCCCCCCCCCCTCTAGGGTTTTTTGGAATGACAGCCAGGACAGCAAAGGATATACATGAAGTATCAAAGCGGTGATACAGGTCAAGGTGGCGACTAATGGGTGTCAGCATCTTACCGTTGCCGGAATAGTATACATGATCATTGATCCTTTGCCTTAGCTGTCTGGCTGTTTTCCCAACGTAGAATACTCCACACTGGCATGTCATCAAATATATGAGTCCCTGTGTGTGGCACGTAGCTGAAAATCTGGGACTGAACCTCTCCCCATTGGGGAGAGTAAAAGATTTAGAGGAAACAACCCAAGGGCAAAAAGTGCAGCCCCCACATTTTTGTAAGAGGGTGACACCACCAGTCCATACCACCTTCTTACAAAAATTTATAACAGCTTTGGGCAACAATGATTTTAACCTGAGAAGTACCCATGATTCGCAACAAATTAATTTCCTTGACCTAATCATTTATAGAGACTTCAATAACACTATCGCCACAAATCTATATCGCAAAGACACAGCCGGCAACACTTTGTTGCATGCCACAAGTGCACATCCAACTTCACTCATCAAAAGTATCCCCTATGCCCAGCAATGCCTTCAAGCTTGTGGCTACACAAAGACCTTGCTGCGAAAAGCCTACAATCAGGCCTTATCAAAAAAACGTGTTGATCTTCTATTTAGGAATTCTAAAAAACCAACGTCACAAACCACTAAAATTGTTACTACATTCTCGTCTCAACACGAGGATGTTAGAAAGATATTAATGTCACATTGGCTATTACTCAATGAGGACCCCATTTTGGGAAAATAGCGTGGATGCCAAATCCCGGGAGGCCGTCATATGATGGCACTGGGGATGGCACTGGCAGATGGCACTGGGGATGTCATTGGGCACAGATGGCATTGGGGACAGATTGCAGTGGTGGCAGTGGGCACAGATGGCATTTGATTTTTTTTTTTAAACTTACGGCGCTGCAGCCGTTCATCTCCCCCTGCTCACACGCTGTCTCTGTGTGAGGAGGAGGAGCGGCGCTGAGAGATGATCTCATATGTTTACATATGAGATCATCTCTCATTGGCCAGGGCGATCGCGCTGTAAACGGCCGCTGTTATTGGCCGTTTACAGCGATCTGTGATTGGCCGTGTCCGAGGGACACGGCCAACACAGAATTTCCGCAGCAGGGAAATTCTGTGTTGGCCGTGTCCCTCGGATATGGCCAATCACAGATCGCTTTAAACGGCCAATAACAGCAGCCGTTTACAGCGCGATCGCCCTGGCCAATGAGAGATGACCTCATATGTAAACATATGAGATCATCTCTCAGCGCCGCTCCTCCTCCTCACACAGAGACAGCGTGTGAGGAGGGGGAGATGAACGGCTGCAGCGCCGTAAGTTTAAAAAAAAAAAAAAAAATCAAATGCCATCTGTGCCCACTGCCACCACTGCAATCTGTCCCCAATGCCATCTGTGCCCAATGACATCCCCAGTGCCATCTGCCAGTGCCATCCCCGGTGCCATCTGCCAGTGCCATCCCCAGTGCCATCTGTAGTCAGTGCCACCTGTAGTCAGTGCCATCTGTCATCAGTGCCACATAGTGCCATCTGTCATCAGTGCCACATATTAGTGCCATCTGTCATCAGTGCCACCTGTCAGTGTCACGTGCCATCTGTTATCAGTGTCACCTGTCATCAATGCCACGTATCAGTGCCATCTGTCATCAGTGTCATGTGTCATCAGTGCCACGTATTAGTGCCGTCTGTCATCAGTGCCACGTATTAGTGCCATCTCTCATCAGTGCCACATATTAGTGCCACGTGATATCAGTGCCATGTATGAGTGCCATCTCTCATCAGTGCCACATATTAGTGCCATCTGTCATCAGTGTCACGTGTCATCAGTGCCCCGTATTAGTACCATCTGTCATCAGTGCCACGTCAGTGTCACGTGTCATCAGTGCCACGTCAGTGTCACGTGTCATCAGTCCCACGTCAGTGTCACGTGTCATTGTCCTGGTGCTCCAGGGCCTTCAAAAGTGTAATAGGTAGTCAACAATTTAGATGTGTAATTTATGCTCCTAGAACACGTGATGGCGCTCCCTGCATGTTGGGCCTCTCTATGTGGTCAGGCTGTGGAAAAGTCCCACATATGTGGTATCGTAATACTCAGGAGGAGTAGCAGAATTTATTTTGGGGTGTCATTTGTGGTATACACATTCCATGTGAGAGAAATAACCTATTACAATGACAATTTTGTAGAAAAAAAATAAAAAATAAAAAAATAATTCATTTTGCAAAGAATTGTGGGAAAAAATGACAACATCAAAAAGCTCACCATGCCTCTTACTAAATACCTTGGAATGTCTACTTTCAAAAAAGGGGTCATTTGGAGGGTATTTGTTCTTTCCTGGCTTGTTCTGGTCACAAGAAACAGTACATCAGATGTGATCAATTTTGTATAATTCGCACCACAGATTGTAGAGTCTGTAACTTTCACAAAGGCCAAATAATTTCCACTAATTTGGGTTATTTTTACCAAAGATATGTGGCACTATAAATTGTGGCCAAAATTTATGAAGAAAAATTAATAATTTCCTAAATTGTATCACAGAAACAAAAAAAAATGCGTTTTTTTTCAAAATTTTCGGTCTTTTTTCAATTATAGCGCAAAAAATAAAAAACCCAGAGGTGATAAAATACCACCAAAAGAAAGCTCTATTTGTGGGAAAAAAAGGACAAAAAATTCATTTGGGTACAGTGTTGCATGACTGAGTAATTGTCAGTCAAAGCGTGAGAGCACCGAAAGCTGAAAATTGGTCTGGATGGGAGGGGGGTGTTGGTGCCTGGTAGGCAAGTGGTTAAGGGATAAACTGGTAGATAGTCACTACACATCCCCTCACAATGAACAATCTAATTTACCTTTTGGCACATCCCCGTGTGGGGGCTGCACTTTTTGCCCTTGGGTTGTTTCCTTGAAATCTTTTACTCTCCCCAATGGGGAGAGGTTCAGTCCCAGATTTTCAACTACGTGCCACACACAGGGACTCATATATTTGATGACATGCCAGTGTGGAGTATTCTACGTTGGGAAAACAGCCAGACAGCTAAGGCAAAGGATCAATGATCATGTATACTATTCCGGCAACGGTAAGATGCTGACACCCATTAGTCGCCACCTTGACCTGTATCACCGCTTTGATACTTCATGTATATCCTTTGCTGTCCTGGCTGTCATTCCAAAAAACCCTAGAGGGGGGGAATGGGATAAAATTATTCTTCAATAAGAAACTTTTCGGATAGAAAGACTTAATGCAGTCCGGCCACCAGGCCTGAATGAAAGTCAATCCTACAAATGTTTTTTATAGCATAACATTTGACTATACATGATGCATGTTGATGCGTTTTGGCCAGCTAACTAATTGGCTGACTACTCGCTTAGCTTGAACATTATTCTCTGCTCCCCCTCCCAACAGTTACCTGGATCCTTTACCCACTATGTTAGTGGACTATCCTTTGAAAGATTTCATTGGTAAAAACACTGAATAGGAATTATATTACCCTGGTATTCATCTAGAAAAATGTGTCCATTATTGCCTAAAAAATAAACTTTTTGGATAGAAAGACTTAATGCAGTCCGGCCACCAGGCCTGAATGAAAGTCAATCCTACAAATGTTTTTTATAGCATAACATTTGACTATACATGATGCATGTTGATGCGTTTTGGCCAGCTAAATAGTTGGCTGACTACTCGCTTAGCTTGAACATTATTCTCTGCTCCCCCTCCCAACAGTTACCTGGATCCTTTACCCACTATGTTAGTGGACTATCCTTTGAAAGATTTCATTGGTAGAAACACCAAATAGGAATTATATTCCCCTGGTATTCATCTAGAAAAATGTGTCCATTATTGCCTAAAGTATGCTACTATTGGCGGCTGTTGTTTACTTTGTGGGCTAGGTAATAATAAAATGAACCACGATCTCTCTGTTGTATAAACATCTAAATATATACATAATGTAATAAACTGAATATTATGATTTGCTGTCTAGAATCCCAATATGGGTAACTATCGAATAATATGTTGTTTTTGTTCATAATTTCTTTTCCTGTCGCATCATGGCAGCATACACACATGGGTTGTGGCTCCGCCCCCACAACCTGATAGGACCGCGTAGCTATTAAACCTTGAGAGGACCCCCGCCCCTATATTCTCCTTTTTTTCCTCACCTGACAAGACCGAAGAACAGCACCTCTTACCGCTATCGCCCCAGCCAGGTTCAAGCCTCTCCTGGGTGGAAGTCCTACCTGTACAGCCTCTAAATGAGCTAAATGGGGGAACCCCACTCTGATGGTCTCAGGGGTATGTAAAATGCTTCTCTTGCCTTGAACAAGCCTTAAATAGGCTTAGAATGCAGCGGCCTCCAACCCTGTCCTGCACCATGATGGTTCTTGGGCATATGTGTATTTTCCTGCACTCTATTATATCGCTCCCGGCATGTTTTAAACGCTGGGGACATCTTCCCCTCTCCCTCTAGGTTATTTCCGCCAATCGCCGAGTGTCCCAGCGCTTCTGCGCAGGCGCGGGCGGCCAATGCATTCACCTATAGCCTTGCCAGGCTCCAAAATGGCACCGGGACGCGCGCGGCGCTTCTGTGCATGCGCGGGAATGACGTCACCGCGTCGGGAACGGCGCTAAATTTAAATCTGTGTCAGAATCGCTTTTCCCTGTGGCTGTTTTGCACAGGAGAAAGAGCGATTTTGGACGTTTTTCTGCAAAAAACACTTCTATAGCTGCACCTACCTTCCCTATTAGCTCTCCATTAAAGGTTAGTCGTTTTCCTTCCCATTCACCACTGCACCCTTACTTACCTATGCTTACACTGACTTCCCTGCCTAATAGATTTTCCTTCATGGAGGCCGCTGCCCCAGCAGACCATCGCCCACCGACTAGGTAAGAGGGGAAGACGGGTAAGTAAGAAGAGGAAAAAGAGAGCCTGCCACTAACGCTGTCTAACCTGCACAGCCCTACCAGGTCATCAAGGTCATCACGACGCTCAAGAAGGAGTCGCTCTGGCCATAGACAAAGTCGATCGGATCGCGGTAGAAGCCGCTCAAGACGCAGAGATTACGGGTCAAGCCGCAGAAGAAGTCGCTCAAGATCCTACTCCCGCCATGGCCATTCCTATCATAGGAGATCGCCCACGCACAGGCACCCCTCACACGCACAAAGTCTGCGTCCATCTGGGAACTCCTGCTGGATCTGTGGCGCAATAGCGCTGCCAGAAAAACTGGCCTGTCGCACGTGCTTCAATGAAGCAACCAGGGACAGAGAGCCAGAACCGAGGGAGTTAACAAAAGAATTACCTCTACAATCCGCAGAGCCAGAAGCAGGCAGAGCTATGCAGGGCACCTCGTCCTCCGCTTCCTCTCCACCTAAAACGACAGATCCCCTGTCAGATAGCGAAGACGTGGAAATGTTTTCTGGGTTCGATTTTACCTTAGTCGAGCCCTTCATTAAATCAATAAAGGAGGCTATAGATTGGACCGAGGAGAAAGAAACCCCTCAGAAAGTGAAGAGATACTTTCCAAATCTCAAAAAAGACCCGGAAACCTTCACGTTTATCGACGAGCTGGAGGATCTAATTAAAGAAGAATGGCAGAAGCCAGAGAAGAAGGCCAACCTCAGCAATAGGCTGACAAAGCTCTATCCCCTAAAGGAGCCTAATGCTAACCCCTGACGTCCGCACCGGTAGTGGACTCCTCGCTGATGCGTCTGGCTAGACATGTGACCCTCCCAATCGAGGATGCAGTCACATTTAAAGACGGGCTAGACAGGAAGATAGACCTCGATCTGAAGAAGTCCTACCTCTCTGCAGGGGGTGCATGTCGACCCGCAATAGCCCTAGCGGCTGTTGGAAGAGCCATCTCTAGCTGGTCCTCTAATGCAGAAAAGCTGGTAGCAGAGGGAATAGAACAAGAGAAGGTAATTGCCGCCCTCCAGGAACTCTCCCTCGCAGGCGACTTTGTAGCGGAGGCCTCAGTGGATATAATAAGATCCACCTCAAGGGCTATGCTTAGCTCAGTGACGGCCAGAAGGGCACTTTGGCTGAAGCCATGGTCGGCAGATCCAGCCTCTAAAACCAATTGGTGTAAAATTCCCTTTGACGGGGCTAACCTCTTTGGGGAAAAATTTGACTCGGCCATTTCTAAGGTCACCGGCGGGAAGTCAGGCTTGATTCCTTCAGACAGAAGGCCAAAACAACAGAGACCACCAACCTTCAGGCGTAACCTCCCTGACAGGTATAGGGAAGCTAGATCCTATAGACCCGGGAGGGAGTATAGGAAAAACTGGAAGAACCCCCAGTCATCCTTCCTCAAGCTCCAAAAACCTAAGACCCCTACCCCGGGAGATCAGAAACCTTTTTGAAGGTGTGTCCGCCCAACCAGCTTTAGTGGGAGCCAGGCTCACGAAGTTCGAGCGGGTCTGGGCGGAAATGATAAAGGATCCATGGGCAGTAGCCACGGTTCAATTGGGCCACAGGTGGAGATTCCAGGGACGACCAAGAGACCGGTTTTGCGTTACAAAAACCCCAGCATCTCGAGAGAAAAGGTTACTAATGACCGAATACGTGCAAACCCTCGAGCACAAACAGGCCATAGTAAGAGTTCCCCTACTACAGAGGGGGAAGGGGGTCTACTCACCCCTATTCCTGGTGAGAAAGAAGACAGGAGATCTCCGTCCCGTCCTGGACCTAAAAGGTCTAAACCGATCAATCCGAGTCGAGACGTTCAGGATGGAGAGTCTACAATCAATCCTACAGGCTATAAATATCGGAGATTGGATGCTCTCCATCGATTTGCAGGATGCCTATCTTCACATCCCAATCCATCCTTCTTTCCAAAAGTTTCTCCGCTTTGCGGTAGACCGGCACCACTTTCAGTTCAAAAGCCTCCCCTTCGGGATTTCCACGGCTCCAAGAACGTTCACCAAGGTTCTACTCCCAGTAATAGCTCTACTAAGGGAACAGGGCCTAAGAGTACACTACTACCTGGACGACATCCTTCTGCTGGCGGACACCCAGGTCTCCCTCCTGCAACATCGGGTAATCCTTGTCACCACCCTACAAAAGTTCGGATGGTTAATAAACTGGGAGAAAAGCCACTTACATCCTACCCAGAGGATGATTTTTCTAGGGGCCGAGTTAGATACCCGCCTCAACACAGTAGAACTCCCGGACGAGAAGATACCCACTCTGACTCAGAGGGTGAAAAGGATACTGCGGGCCTCCGCGGTACCAGCCAGAGAATGCCTCGGTGTCCTAGGGACCATGTCAGCAACTATCCCAATGATCCGCTGGGCTCAATGGAACACAAGACCCCTCCAAATATCCTTTCTGGAACAATGGAATGGCGTGTCAATGTCACAGCCAATAGTGATCCGGAAGGAGGTAAAGCAATCGCTATGGTGGTGGACCAAGACCCGCAATCTCAAGAGGAGCAAGAGCATAGTCCTTCCCTCTCAACAAGTGGTTACCTCAGACGCCAGCATGGAGGGCTGGGGAGCACACTACAATCACTACGCAGCCCAGGGGCGCTGGCCATTCAGGACGCACAACATAGTGTCCAACATTCTGGAAATAAGAGCGGCATTCAAAGCCCTAATAGCCTTCAGCGCCTTCCTGAGGGGGAAGGAGGTCCTACTGAAGATGGACAATCAAGTAGCAGTCGCCTACATAAACAGACAGGGGGGCACCAGGAGTCGCTCAATGCTCAGAGAAGTCATCCCAATCTTCGAATGGGCCCAACTATCCCTATCCGGGCTGAGAGCAGCTTATGTACCAGGAACCCAGAATCAGGTGGCCGACACCTTGAGTCGGGAGTTCACGTCCAATCACGAGTGGGCTCTAAACCAACAGGCCTTCGCTCTAATAACCGAGACGTGGGGGGTACCAGACATAGACCTAGCAGCATCACCAGCCAACACGAAGTGCCGGAGGTACCTGACGAGAGTTCCCTTTCCATCAGCGGAGGGCACGGACTGTGTCAGGGCTCTAGCCGCCCTGGGCACCCTAGCCGGAGGGTGCGCGGGCACCTGGGCAGCCCTGGTCCCTCTGAACGCCGGCGCGCGCGTCGGCGCGCGCCGCGGGCGCGTGCACGCGCCCGCGGGACTCGTGCGCGCGCTCCCGTGCGCAAATAGCGGGCGCGCGCGCCCCCGTGCGCGTGCACGTGCGCGATCGGCGCCGCTTTGGCGCCAGTGGCCTTATTTAAAGGGGACAGCTGCCTGCATGCGGCGCTGTCCGTCTCAGCTCCCACCTGTGACCCCAACCTGAACCTGTCTGAAGCTCCCTACCTGTGACCCGGCTTGTTTGACTCCGCTACTCTCTCCGTTCCTTGACCCCGGCTTGTTTGACCCTGCTCTGGACTGTGTTACTGTTGCTGAACCCCCGGCTTGCCTCCTGACCATCCTCCTGCCTGCCGTCCATACCTGTCTGCCTTACCTGTTGTGACCCGGCTTGCCTGACCATCCCTGCTCCAGTGTCCCTGCACAGGTCTTCGCTGCTGCCGTCATCTGCTGATCTCCTGCCGTTGCTGTCAGCTACTTCAGCCGTCTGCTGCTGCTCCTGTTGTCGGTTTACCTCCTGCCTCCTGGTTTCCTGCCGAACCTTCATCTGCAGACCTACCCTCTGAGCAAGCCCTGCATCTACCCTGCATCAGCCTGCTGCATCCACACGGACACTCCTACCCGCTGAGTTCACGGCTACGCTGTCCCCAATCCAGCAGGCCCTGAACCAGAGTTGTAAGAGAGGTCTCCAACCATCAAGTCAAGCTCAGCACTACCAGGTACCTAACAGTACGGACAGCCAATATGACTGAGCCTGCGGATGGAGCCTCAACCATGCGGGAAATGTGCTCCCACCTGGCAGCCCTCACACAAGCCGTGAAATCCCTGCAGGAGGGATACACCAAGCTGGAAGGCCAAGTTCAACAACTTGCCAGCCCCATGGCTGCTGCACCTCCACCACCAGTGCAACCTGCCTCCCAACCAACAGTGGTGATGCTTCCCCCTGAACCTAGAGTACCTATCCCAGAAAGGTTCTCGGGCGACCGGTCCAAGTTTCAAGCTTTCCGAGATGCCTGCCAGCTTTACTTTGCCCTGCAACCCCGGACCTTCTCCCTGGAAGTCACCAAGGTGGGATTCGTGGTGTCCCTTCTACAAGGAGAACCCCAGTCCTGGGCCCACCGTCTTCTGGGAACCAACAGTGTCATGACCCAGTCCTTAGCCGCCTTCTTCCAGGCAATGGCACAGTTGTATGACGACCCTCAACGCACGGCTACAGCTGAATCTGCCCTATCCGCGCTCCAGCAAGGCCGCAGGACGGCTGAGGACTATATCACGGACTTTAGGCGCTGGAGCGCGGATACTCAATGGAACAATGCAGCCCTCAGACACCAGTTCCGCATGGGCCTCTCAGAGGGGTTGAAAGACGAACTGGCCCGTGTAGGAGTTCCTGAGGATCTTGAGGACCTTGTCACTCTGACAATCCAATTGGACCGTCGCCTACGGGAGCGCCGAGCTGAACGCTCTGCTTTGCCCAGTCGCCCAGCTTGGATGGTCGCTAGGGCTCCTGTTCCTGCCACTCGCTACCTACCTGCTCCCTCTACACCTCCCGTGGGACCTGCTTCAGATGGTTCCGAACCGATGCAGATTGGTCTTCTACGTGCCCCCTTGACGCCCGAGGAACGGGCCCGACGTCGCCAGTTGAATCTGTGTCTGTACTGTGGGGGCTCTGGACATTTCGTGAATGGTTGCCCTGTCAAGACGCGTAAGTGCTTATCATCCGTATCTCCTCTCTCTGCACCCTGCCCAGCCAGTACTATTCACCTTACCCTTCCTCTGTCGTTGCAGTGCCAGGGAAGGACAATCCTCACCAGCGCCATCATTGACTCCGGGGCGTGTAGCTGTTTCGTGGATGCCACCTTCGCCAACACTCACGCCCTGCCGCTCCAGAAGAAGACCCAAGGACTTACTGTGTTTCTGGCGGATGGGTCCCGCATTAAGTCTGGCCAGGTGACTCAAGAGACTTTGCCCTTAACCGCTACAATTTTCCCTCAACATCAGGAGCTCCTGACCATGGACGTGATCTCCTCTCCCCTGTTCCCGGTCATCCTGGGTATGCCATGGCTCCAGGCCCATAACCCGCTGATCCATTGGTCCACCGGGGAGGTAGAATTTCAATCTCGGTACTGCCAGGAACACTGCCTACCTGCAACCCTCGGACCATCCTCTACCTTGCTTTGCCTAGACGCGGATCAAGACCTACGCCAATCTGTACCCCAACCTTATCATGACTTTCTGGACGTTTTCAGCAAGCGGGGGGCAGACTCCCTTCCGCCCCACCGTCCCTATGATTGCCCCATCGAGCTCCTCCCTGGGGCTGAAATTCCCTTCGGTCGCATTTTTCCTCTCTCCGAGAAAGAACAAGAGGCCCTGAAGACCTACATTGCCGAAAACTTAAAGAAGGGGTTCATCCGCCATTCCACCTCTCCTGCTGGCGCAGGCATCTTCTTCGTCACCAAGAAGGATCAGTCCTTGAGGCCCTGTGTGGACTACCGGGAGCTCAATAAAATAACGGTCAAGAATCGGTACCCCCTGCCCTTAATCCCTGAGCTCTTTCAGAAGCTAAGATCGGCAACGGTTTTCACCAAATTGGACCTCAGGGGTGCATACAATTTGGTCCGCATTCGGGCCGAGGACGAGTGGAAGACGGCTTTCCGGACTCGTTTCGGCCACTATGAGTACTTGGTCATGCCCTTCGGGCTCTGTAATGCCCCGGCCACGTTCCAGCATTTCATCAATGATGTACTCAGAGACTATTTGGACATTTTCGTGATTGTCTATCTGGACGACATCTTGATTTTCTCCCAAACCCTTGAACAACATCGTGGGCATGTGGGCAAGGTACTCCTTCGACTCCGACGGCACGGCCTGTATGCAAAGGCCGAGAAGTGCGAATTTGAGCAGCAGGAAATCCAGTTTTTGGGACTTGAAATCTCCCCGGCAGGCATTAGAATGGACCCTCAGAAGGTGTCCGCCGTTCTTGACTGGCCAGCACCTGTAGATAAAAAAGGAATCCAACGGTTCGTAGGATTTGCAAACTTCTACAGGAAGTTTATTAAGGGGTTCTCTGCTATCATCACCCCCATCACCCAGCTGACCAAGCAGGGCACACGCTTCCACTGGGGCCCGGAAGCTCAAGGGGCCTTTGATCAGCTTAAGAGACTGTTTACCTCCGCCCCTATCCTCAGTCACCCCGACCCTGCCCTCCCTTACATCTTGGAGGTCGATGCATCTGAAGTGGCAGTTGGGGCGGTCGTGTCACAACGACAGGGCAATAAAGACGCCATGCACCCAGTGGGATTTTTCTCTCGGAAACTTTCTCCAGCCGAGAGGAATTATGATGTCGGGGACCGGGAGCTCTTGGCTATCAAATCGGCACTAGAAGAATGGAGGTACCTCTTGGAGGGAGCTAATCATCCAGTACTCATCTACACTGACCACAAGAACCTTGAGTACTTACGAACTGCCAAGCGACTCAAACCCCGACAAGCCCGCTGGGCTCTGTTTTTCTCAAGGTTCTGCTTTCATATTACGTATCGTCCCGGTTCCAAGAATGTGAAGCCTGACGCCCTTTCCCGGATGTTTGACAGTCCCAAGGACTCCACCACCCCAGACACCATCCTATCTTCCGGAAACTTTCTACTTTTACAGCCAGATCTGCTATCTCAAATCCGGGAGGCATCCGCCAGTTCCCAGGGACCCCATGGGGTCACCCTAACTTCCAGCGATGGACTCCTCTGGAGGGGAAGTCAAGTCTTCGTCCCCGAATCTGTAAGGGTGAAGGTCCTGACCCTTCTACACGACCATCCACTGGCAGGACACTTCGGGAGCCGTAAAACTGTGGAGTTGGTGCAACGCACCTTTTGGTGGCCCAAACTAAAGGAATTCTGCAAGTCTTATGTTGACTCCTGCCCTGTTTGTAACCGCAGCAAGACGTCTAGGAACCGAGCTTGGGGACTTTTGAAGCCTCTTCCTGCACCTGATCGACCTTGGCGAATGTTGTCCATGGACTTTATAGTCGAGCTTCCGTGCTCAGAGGGGTGCTCTGCTATTTTTGTAGTAGTGGACCGGCTGTCCAAAATGGCCCACTTTTTGCCTTTAAGGGGAACACCATCTGCCACAGAGACTGCCCATCTTTTTATTAAGGAGATAGTCAGGTTACATGGGGTTCCGGCCAATATAGTATCAGATAGGGGGGTCCAGTTCACGTCCCGTTTTTGGAGGGCCCTTTGTGAGATCCTTAAGATTGAGCTGGCCCTTTCTTCTGCATACCACCCCCAAACTAATGGGCAGACGGAACGCACCAACCAGACTTTAGAGCAATACATAAGGTGCTTCACGTCCTTTGTACAGGACGATTGGGTGTCCCTATTACCCCTAGCTGAATTCTCTTATAATAATGCCAGTCATTCAGCCACAGGTCAATCCCCATTTTTTGCCAACTACGGTTTTCACTTGTCTTTTCTCCCTGACTTTCTCCCAGAATCTTCAGTCCCGGCAGTCCAGGATACAGCTTCGTTCCTCAGCCGCAACAACAGGATTCTTCAGGAGGCAATCACCAAGGCACAGGAGGACAGCAAAAGATTCTTCGATCGGAAGAGGAGGGGTGAGCTGAACTTGCAGGTGGGCGACCAGGTATGGCTAGCTACAACTAACCTTAGACTTGCTTGTCCCTCTAAGAAGCTTGCTCCCAAGTTCTTAGGACCTTTCCCTGTGAAGAGGAGGATCAATGAAGTTTCCTATGAGCTGTCCCTGCCCGACTCTATGAGAGTCCACCCAGTCTTCCACGTTTCTCTCCTGAAACCCGCTGTGCCCGATCCCTTCCCTGATAGGGGTACAAACCCACCCGGACCTGTCCTGGTCCAAGGTAATGAGGAGTACGAGGTAGAGGCCATCCTTGATTGCAGGAGACGTAGGGGGGAGAGGCAGTTCCTGATCAAGTGGAAGGGGTATGGGGCCGAGAGTAATTCATGGGAGCCAGAATGCAACCTTCATGCCAAGAGACTAATCCGCACCTTTCTTTCTTCCCATCCAGAAAGACAACGCCTAATGGGCACCCGGAGGTTGCCCCTTGTGAGGGGGCAATGTCAGGGCTCTAGCCGCCCTGGGCACCCTAGCCGGAGGGTGCGCGGGCACCTGGGCAGCCCTGGTCCCTCTGAACGCCGGCGCGCGCGTCGGCGCGCGCCGCGGGCGCGTGCACGCGCCCGCGGGACTCGTGCGCGCGCTCCCGTGCGCAAATAGCGGGCGCGCGCGCCCCCGTGCGCGTGCACGTGCGCGATCGGCGCCGCTTTGGCGCCAGTGGCCTTATTTAAAGGGGACAGCTGCCTGCATGCGGCGCTGTCCGTCTCAGCTCCCACCTGTGACCCCAACCTGAACCTGTCTGAAGCTCCCTACCTGTGACCCGGCTTGTTTGACTCCGCTACTCTCTCCGTTCCTTGACCCCGGCTTGTTTGACCCTGCTCTGGACTGTGTTACTGTTGCTGAACCCCCGGCTTGCCTCCTGACCATCCTCCTGCCTGCCGTCCATACCTGTCTGCCTTACCTGTTGTGACCCGGCTTGCCTGACCATCCCTGCTCCAGTGTCCCTGCACAGGTCTTCGCTGCTGCCGTCATCTGCTGATCTCCAGCAGGCCCTGAACCAGAGTTGTAAGAGAGGTCTCCAACCATCAAGTCAAGCTCAGCACTACCAGGTACCTAACAGACTGTCTACAACACAGCTGGGACTTCCACCTAGGCTACATCTTCCCACCAATTCCAATCATACCGAAGTTTTTACTCAGACTGAAGAAGTCAAGATCCACGGTGATAGCAGTCCTCCCTTTCTGGCCGAGACGCCCATGGTTCACAACCCTTCTCCAGCTGAACACAGCAGAACCATTGTCACTCCCGGTGTCAGCAGACCTACTCTCTCAGGGACAGCTCCTCCACCCGTGCCCAGAGAGACTACACCTGACGGCATGGAGGCTGAGAGGGCTAGATTTATAGCGCAGGGATGCTCACAGGGGGTAGTAAATACCCTTCTACAGGCCAGGAAAGTTTCCACCAACAATGTCTACAAGAGAATTTGGGCCAAGTTCCTTACAGTAGCACAACAGCAATCCTGGGATCCATCCTCCCCAACAATAGCGCAAGTCCTGGAGTTCTTGCAGTTAGGCCTGGACAAGGGCCTTGGTTCGAATACGCTGAAGGTACACGTCTCAGCCCTATCTGCCATGACAGGGGTAAGGTGGGCGCAAGAGCCTTTCATCGCCCAGTTTCAGAGGGCCTGCCTGAAACTAAGGCCTCCTAGAAAACCGACCTTCCCAACATGGGATCTTTCGGTAGTACTGGACTTCCTGGCACACGAACCATTCTTCCCAGTAGAGGATATATCATTATGGGATCTGACACTAAAAATCACTTTCTTGGTAGCAATCACCTCGGCCAAGAGAGTTTCCGAAATGCACGCTCTACTGTCAAAGGAGCCATACTTAACTATCTATCCCGACAAAGTGGTCCTGAGGCCTTCAGATCGATTTGTTCCTAAAGTGGCTACCTCCTTCCACTTTAATCAGGAAATATGTCTTCCCACTCTGGCTACAGAACAAGGCAACCCGCATCCGCTAGATATAAAAACTAACATCCTGGCCTACCTTTCAATGACACGTAACCTGAGGAAGGCAGAAAATCTCCTGGTAATACCTTATGGTGCCAGAAAAGGACAAGCAGCAACTTCTCGGACTATCGCAGCCTGGCTAGTGAAGATCATCAAAAGGGCCTACTCATCTAGCCAAGCACAAGTACCTGAGGGCTTAAGGGCACATTCCACTAGGGCAGTGGCGACCTCCTGGGCAGCTTTCTGCAAAGTCTCAGCGGAAACAATCTGTAAGGCAGCCACTTGGTCCTCAAGAAACACGTTTATGGCACACTACAAGGTGGACGCCGCTAGGCTGTCCACAGCAGAATTTGGAAGGTCTATCATACAGGCCAACTCCTCTATACCCTGTAAATAAACCTTGTTTGCTCAGCCCCACCCAGTTTGCGAGTTATTCCCCATGTGTGTATGCTGCCATGATGCGACAGGAAAACGGAAAATTGTATACTTACCTTCCGTAATTTTCCTTTCCTGTTGCATCACATGGCAGCATACAAATGCCCACCCGCTGAGGTGAGGTATCTGGATACTGAGAATATAGGGGCGGGGGTCCTCTCAAGGTTTAATAGCTACGCGGTCCTATCAGGTTGTGGGGGCGGAGCCACAACCCATGTGTGTATGCTGCCATGTGATGCAACAGGAAAGGAAAATTACGGAAGGTAAGTATACAATTTTCCGTTTTTTAACTTTAATATCTTGCTGTTTGCTGTGGATTTTCCTGTGCATGATTTCCATTAATTTGGAAAGCTGGACATGCCATTTAATAACTGCAAGATAATATGTTTGTTATGTAATAACACATTCTCTGGAGTGCTGAACTGATGCTCAACTACGTTGACCTGCGTTAATTTGGAGATATAGGGACTGACGTGCGGGGTGTGAGGGGTATTGGTATGTGGAATTCAGTGTGGGGACATTTGGTTGCTGGGTATGGCCACACAGCGCTGCACATCCGGCTTCCCTCTTTGACCGGATGTGCGGCGATTGACGGGGACTCAGGCCGTTGTTCTGGGTCCGTTTCCCTGTCTCTCCTCCTGCGCTGTATGTGTTCAGTTCTGTCTGACACATGCGCAGTAGCCATTGGCCTGAGAAGGAGAGGAAGGGGCTGGCCTTGGGACACGCCCCTCCCCTCCCCTCCCTCGGAACCGCCTATTTAGGCACCAAACACCCTGCCATCAACGCTGTAGGATTGAGTGTTGTACAGCACTCACAACAACAAACATTGCAAGGCGCTTCTCTCTCTCTCTCTGTGGATACATGTAGGATATCTTGCGTCCCCCCTTCCTCCTAAACTCTATTATATCCAGCACATTGGTGCTGTAGATACTGCAACCTTTATGTTATTTGATATTCACATGTATACTCTATATGAGATACTTAATCTTTTGTATCTCTACAGGATATTGTGCAGCTATCTATAAGGCAGTTTTTTGCTTCTCTGGCTTTGAAGGACTCCATGTTAATTGAAGGGCTGATCCCCCTCTTTGAACCTTGAAACATATCCACCTGACAAGAGAGATTTTTCTATTACAATTGAGGCTCCTGTGATTTAACTCTTTGATTCCTTACTGGCATGTTTATTTAACATGTCAATGACTGGATACTTTTTTATCTACTTGGTATCCCACTTTTTTACTGGCCAAATAATAATTTTATGGTAAGACATTTATAACTATATTTAGTATGATCGTGCAAGAATATTTTCTCATGCCTCTATTGTTGGTGTTATCTACGTTAATGCTTAGTATAGCCCTATATGAACTTTCGTTTTAGAAACCGGCTTAAATATAGACATTGCATTGTATACAGTAAATAGATCAACCAAATAACCCCACTATATAGTGGCATCTGTGCCATAATGTATATGTGTGTTGCATGTACAAATATTTATATATTTGCCTACATATATTGCCTAGACGGTTTCTATCCTTCAGCTTTGTTCCCCACTGCTTATCGGGCCTACTATGCTCCTTTTTCTCTGCACGCCGCTCCCCCCTCCCTCCCCGCAGTGTTCACGGTTCTGTTTGGGCATGAGTCCAGACACTCCATATTATAATAAAATAATACTGTTTCTCTCTTTTCTTTTCATATGTAAAAATGTGCTAGTTATTATATGTTGTTAAATTTGTAAAAACTTATTGTGATATGTATTACCATAGAATCAATCGCTCCTGAGGAAGCGCTAACTTTAAAAGCGCGTAACATGTCGAGCTAAATCCTTTGACAAGAAAAAACGGACCTCCGCATCAGCATCACCCCAGATCTACAGGACCTAGTTCTATTTTCTATATACACTATTTATGCCAGTGATCAGTATAGAATATCTGGTTTTGTATACTTCTTATATGTGTCTACTTATGATATTATTAAGATTAATACATCTTACTGTTTGGGTGTTGTCTTGCTGATAAGAAGGTCTGATGTTGTTTACTACTTTACTAAATATATTTTGAGCATATGTAATCGCTGTTTTATCGCGATTCGATATATATATTTTTTTTTAATAAAATACCCTTTTTTTGATATTTTGTAGTATATGTACTTTTGTGCCTATAAAGTCCACTTTCTTTAGTTAGTCTCCACTTACAATTACCTGCGGGTCGTTGGCACAATTTTATTGGGCATGGTCATAATATCACCATATGATCTTACCTGTTTGAATGCACAGTGAAAAGTAAAAAATTAGCAGATGTGTAAACACTTATTTTGGTAAACATGTACCACAATGGGGTTACAATCATACATGTATAGTTTTCTATGATAAATATACATATAAGTACAGTATGCAATAAACATACATTAAATGGGGCATTTAAAAGCTTAACAGAGGTTTATATTGGGAATTTATATAAAAATGGATTATATAAAAAATATAATAATATAAAATGCCCAAAAAATTTATTTTAATAATCAAAATATATCCATAAAAATATGAAAAAAGTTTGAAAAATTTTTTGTACCTATGTAAACAAACGAATAGAGTAAAGTGTTAAAAATATGTGTTCTTTAACCGCTTCCCGACCGCCTACTGCATATATACGTCAGCAGAATGGCGCGCTCGCGACCCGGTCGGGAGCTCCGCGACCCCGGCCGCGAGACCAGCGGACCCGATCGCCGCTGGTGTCCCGCGATCGGGTTACGGAGCTGAAGAACGGGGAGAGGGTTGTGTAAACAAACCTCTCCCCGCACTTCCTACTCTGCCTGTCATTGATTGGCTGTTCCCGGTCATCGGGAAAGCCGATCAATGACGTCAGACGTCAGCCCCGCCCCCTAATGTAAAAAAACACACACACGTCAGAGCCCATAACCCCTCCCCCTAGTGGTTAACTCTTTCACTACAACTGTCATTTATACAGGAATCAATGAATTTAAATAGCATTGATTGCTATATAAATGACAATGGTCCCAAAAATGTGTCAAAAATGTCCGATGTGTCCGCCATAATGTCGCAGTCACAATAAAAATCGCTGATCACCGCCATTACTAGTAAAAAAAAAAAATATTAATAAAAATGCTATAAAACTATCCCCTATTTTGTAAACGCTATAACTTTTGCACAAACCAATCAATCGCTAATTGCGATTTTTTTTTTTTTACCAAAAATATGTAGAAGAATAAGTATTGGCCTAAACTGAGGAAAAAAAAAAATTTTTATATATTTTTTGGGGATATTTATTATAGCAAAAAGCAAAAAATATTGCATTTTTTTAAAAATTGTCGCTCTATTTTTGTTTATAGCGCAAAAAATAAAAACCGCAGGGGCGACCAAATACCACCAAAAGAAAGCTCTATTTGTGGGAAAAAAAGGACGCCAATTTTGTTTTGGAGCCACGTCGCACGACCGCGCAATTGTCAGTTAAAGCGACGCAGTGCCAAATCGCAAAAAGGGGCCTGGTCCTTTGGCTGCCAATTGGTCCGGGGCTGAAGTGGTTAAAATCACGTTAAGAATGGACATCATGCTTTATTTATAAACGCATTGATGTCCCAATCTATATTCATACCCAATGGAGAGTGAGACTACAATTGGTAAATCCAGAAAGTCTCCAATTGCGAGACCCCTCTAGTTTTGGCTCCTCCCCTCCATGGTGCTGTGAACTTATCGATAATTAGAAACCGAGTCCCTCTGGGGTCTCTGTTATGGAATTGGCGATAATGCCTCGGAACGGTGTGTTTGGTGCTACCGCTTTTTATTTTAGTAATATGTTCAGAGACTCTTGTCGTGAATGAGTGTATGGTACGGCCAACGTATTGTTTAGAACACTGACAAGTTATTAGATATACTACATGGGTAATTGCGCATGTACAAAAATGCTTGATAGGGTATCTTTCTTTAGTGACTGAAGATTCAAATTCTTTCGTTGTGCATCTCCCTTTCGCATTGTAGTAGCATACCGTGCACCTCTTACAGGGATAGTAGCCCTTAAGATTGTGGAAAAAAGACTGTCTTATTGGGGGGTTAATGATTGTGGGGGCAACTTGACTCTTAAGTGAGGGGGCCCCTTTGTATATCACCCTAGCATTGTCCGGTATGAGTGGACCTAGAACTTTGTCATTTTTGAGAATGTTCCAATGCTTAACCAATATGGATTTTACTTGTTTATGTTGCACTGAATATCCGGTTAAGAAGGACCATTTGAACTTGTCAGAAGCGGCACGAGGTTTGTCTACTAGAAGGGATGCCCTATCTATTTCCAAAGCGCTCTTTAGATCATGATCTACATCTTGCATGTTGTAGCCCTTCTCTTTAAATCGGTCTCGTAGCGTGTTGGCTTGTAACTTAAACGTGTCTAGATCGGTGCAGTTTCTTCGTAACCGAAGAAACTGGCTTTTTGGAACCGATCTAAGCCAACTCCTATGGTGACAACTATCAGTGGGAATGAATCCATTGCGATCTGTGGTCTTAAAATGTGTGCTGAATTTGAAACAGCCTTCGAATAATTGAATTTCTAAGTCCAGAAAATGTATTTGGTTCTGACTTGATTCGTAGGTCAATATGATACCTCGATCGTTATTATTAAGGTATGAAAAGAAATTATCCAGGGATTCCTGGGACCCTTTCCATAGGAGGAGGATGTCATCAATATATCATGCCCATAGTTTTAACTCCGGCCTCTCTGTGGCATAGATGACATCCTCCTCCCATTTGGCCATAAAGATATTGGCCAGACTGGGGGCGAATTTGGCCCCCATAGCAACTCCCCTTTCTTGTGAATAGAATTGCCCATTGAACCAGAAATAGTTGTGGTGTGTTGCGAAAGTCAGAAGTTCCATGATGAAATTTGTTTGTCTTCTGATTAAGATAGGTTCTCGTTCTAAAAAAGTTTGTACTGCTTCTAATCCATGTGAATGTGCAATACAAGTGTATAGAGAGGCTACATCTGCGGTAGCCATAATGAAATCATCTTCTATAGGTACAGATGAAAGCTTGTTGATGGCATGTTTTTTATCCTTCAGATATGATGGGGTTCTTTGAACTATGGGTTGTAAATAGTGGTCAATATATTTCCCAAATCTTGAAGTGACTGAATCGATGCCACTAATGATTGGACGTCCCGGAGGGTGTATTGCGTCTTTATGAATCTTAGGTAAGTAATAAATCGTGGGTATCCGGGGTGCTAAGGGAATTAAAAAGTATTTTTCTTTACGGTTTAAAATAAAAGAATCAAAACCTTTAAGGACCAATTCTATGAGGTCTTTTTTGTATTTCGTTGTTGGGTTGGTGTGTAACTCTTTATATGTACTACCATCACTGAGGATCTTGTACATTTCGTTCATATAAGCAGATTTATCTAAAAGGACTATTCCACCACCTTTATCGGCCGGACTAATCACTAGGTCTTTGTTATCACACAAAGACCTTTCTCCTGCACTAGGTAGGGAATTTTGATGTATACGTTTCGGAGGAAGTTTGGCTAAATCTTTTAGTACCAGATCTCTGAAAATATTCAGGGCTGGAGCTAATTGGGTTGGAGGATTGAACAGTGAGGGGTTGGCAAGACCTGAATGGACTGTGCTTGACATCGCTGCTCTTGCATGATTTCTAATAGGGTTGGAAATAATATACCTTTGAATATTAATCTTCCGTATAAATTTGTGAACATCTATGAATGTTCCAAATTTATTTAGTTTCTGAGGGGGGGCGAATTTAAGGCCTTTGTCTAATACTGCCTTTTCATCATCAGTTAGTTTTACCTTACTTGGATTGAAAACTCCTTGACAAGTTATGTTCTTTTGCGCTTTCCATCTCTCTATCCGCCTCCCTCCTCTACATCTCGCGCTTCCGCTTTTGGTGTCAGCAGAGAACGTCCCCCAGTAAGTCATGTGACCCGGCTGTGTGTTATGAGTCTAAAACCATTTGAGAACGAGGCTTGGTTTCCTCTTAACAACTTCCGGGAAATGACGCAATGGCGTCACGCCGGCCCCGCTCCAAAGCGAGGCTTGGGATACGCTCCAGCCACAACAGCAGAGCGTTCATACACTGCCCCAACAGATCCACAGTGAGGCCTGGTTTCAACAGGCAGTCACGTGGACGGAGCGGGCAGTGACGCAATGACGCTGGTAAAACAGGGTCATCCCCACTCTTACACATGGTGCTCCTGGAGCATAAAAACTGCAAAATAATGGGAACATAAGCACCTAAATAATATTAAGATCTATTATGACTAATAATCTATATTAATAATATGGAATGTGAGTACTATTCCCGTCAGACCGGAAGTGATGTCACTTCCGGTCTGTACATCCGAAATTCCACTTTGGGGTCACACTCCCTATATAAGCGTGCTGCTGGTGCATGTAGTCCACACCCCAGACGGCGTCTATGCGGACGAAACGCGTCGGGTGGACTACAACGACAGCACCACGCCATCTTTAATTTACAAACAGGCCTGTTTTAAACCTTCCAAATGTGAGTGTTTTTAATCTGTTCTTACACTATTAAAATCCATTCAAAACGGTATTATACTATGCAAGCTTTTCTTTTACTATGATCTAATAAATACGATTGAAAACGTGGATCATTGATGCCCATTCCCCATCCGCTGTCCACCTTCCTGCTGACCACCTGTCCATGCGGCATTGAGGCAAGCCTTGGAGCCATCGTGTGGAGCAAGGACCCGCCAGCCCCTTAACATTAAGCTTTTACGACTTGTGAGGCATATGCCCCTTCAAGTCTATTACATCTGGTAAGCCTTATTCCTATAGGCTCATTAGCCATTAGACAACAATCACCCCACTCAGAACACTGAACAGGGTCACCTGTTTGAACAGTGCCATCTGCCTGATCACCAGCCATTTTTATATGGACTTCACTACTATGCATTTAAGTGTATAATTCTTTCACTCAGCACTAATCATCTCAACCGTTGTTGAGTTTATATTGTCACTGTTATTTGTTTATATTTGTGCCTATATATCTGTCACACTATAAAATCACTTGGTATTAATTCACTATTTTTAACCACACCTGTGTTTTTTACCTTATATTGGTTTTTACCTACATTGGTTTTTATTGTATAATAATTTTTATACAGTTTTAATTAGGTTTCTTTGTATTTCATTTATATGTCATAAGGTTTTATGCTCCTTTTACGTCTCATTTATATGATATAAAGACAGATAGAGGTTTGGAATCAGGTCATACCTGGGAGCCACCCTTCCTTTTTGCATATCCCTTGTATATGACATCATACCTAATTACATATCAATAGTGCCTTCCCTACTGGGAGAATACCTTGTGAGCCACATTGGGGGCTCACCTTATTTCCCCCTGGCGGTTCCGGATTTTACTTGTCTAATTCTGCCCGCTAGGGCCCTATATTGGTCCTGATGAAAGTTCTCCCATCAAAAGAACTGGAAACGCGTCATGTTCTGGGGGAAACCTAACCCTCATGAGAGCTTCAGTGCTACCCTCTTTTTTTGTTTTTTCATTTTGTTATGTTTAGTTTGTTTCATCATTTTTGTATTGTGCATATTGCATTGCGTATTCTGTCCTTGACGCCAGGCATCTATTTTTAACATTTATATAAAATACTACTTTTTATATTCTTGTCTATTATGGTGATCTGACTAAAGTCCCAACCTGGGGGGTCTTTTTTTGGTCTATTCAAAATTATTGAATATGATAATGCTTATCTAGCTCCCTCCCCAATTCTTTTACCCCTACTCTTAACTTTTCTAACAATTGTTTTTTCTCCTCCCCCACTAATCCCCTTTTCCCACAGCCGTATTTCCTGAATACATATGACAAGATCTTATTCCTTATTATATAATTTGCTCTTCAATATATAAACTGACATATATCACTCTGTTTCTTATGAGCAATGTAATATGTCTATTACCTGTAATTGTAAGCTTTCAATAAACTTTGTGATTAAAAAAACAAGGGTTCTGCAGCAAAGGAAGCATTAGTAAATTCAGAAAAATGTATTTAATAGAATATTTCATGCTATCCCTGAGCTTACCAGTCTGGGAAAGAAAGGGACTTAGTGACGTATGGGATGGGAGCCTGGACAAGTCTTGAATAATGGTTGGGGAGCACTGATAAGGTTCCAGTTCTACCCATACATATGCTTGAAAGAAGGTGTGAAAACTTGTCAGCAAAGTGATTTATACTGCCCTGAAGTATTAAGCCAAGTTTGGAAGGCCTTGGTCTCTTATAGTTCCATACAAAATCCATGATGTAATTCTGGAAGGAGTCAATGCTATGTCTAGGAAGTGGAGTGGAATGTGTGCAAAAGAGGTGAAGCAGTTTTGGTAACAGTCATCTCAATTGCATTGCTATTACCTATCAAGAAATGATTATGTCAAAGAGAACAGAGAACAAATTGGATGAGGATATATGTGGCTGTGTTACAGTGAGAAATCTTTAGCAGAGAATAGGATAAACCCTCCTGGCTGGCTTGCCAAATTGTTGTAGAATTAGACCTAAAAGTCTTATGCCGCGTACACACGAGTGGAATGTCCGACAGAAAAAGTAAGACGGAATCTTTTCATCGGATATTTCCGATCGTGTGTGTGTGACTCATCAGACTTTTTTTTTCTCAAATTCTGACGGACCTAGAAATAGAACATGTTTTAAATATTTCCGACGGAATCAATTCCTATCGGGAAAACCGCTCGTCTGTATGCTGTTCCGACGGACCAAAAACGACGCATGCTCTGAAGCAAATACGAGACGGCAGCTATTGGCAACTGGCTATTGAACTTCCTTTTTCTAGTCCCATGGTACGTGTTTTAAGTCACCGCGTTCTAGACGGTCAGACTTTGGTGTGATCGTGTGTAGGCAAGACAGTTTCAGAGGAACTCCGTCGGAAAAACCTTCGGAGTTAATTCCGACAGGTAAACCGTTTGTGTGTACGAGGCATTAGAAATGTGTCTTTTATAGTACGTCCGGAGGCACTTACAATAGGATTATGTAGCAAGTCCTGCACAGATTTACATGCATAATCTACAAATATCAAAATATATCCCACTATTCAGATTGGGCACTAACATATTTATCTGACTTCCAATGTCACCTGAATATAGTGGCATAATTGCCCATTACAGTTACAGTAATAATTATTTTCAGGAATTCTTGTTAAATGGTTATTCCCATTTTTCCAAGGTCCTTGTATGGGGATGACTCCATAATAGCTGGGGGTTGGGAAGGCAAGGGATTGGAGAAATGTTTTAACTGTTGGCTAGCGTGTATAAGCCTGGGTGGAGTTTTCTTAGACATATAGGGGTTGATTTACTAAAACTGGAGAGTGCAAAATGTGGCGCAGCTCTGCATAGAAATCAATCGGCTTCCAGTTTTTTTTTTTTTTTTGTCAAAGCTTAATTGAACAAACTGAAGTTAGAAGCTGATTTGCTATCATGCACAGCGGCACCAGATTTTGTACTCCCAGTGTTACTCTGTACTAAAAACAAAAGGCACAGTACAGATTGGTAAAGACAAAAGATATGTTAAAATGGGATCAACAATTCAACTAGTAAGTGGAAAGCTAAAATAAGAAATTAGGTCACAGTCCAGTAGTAATAAGATTTGCCGTTTAGGGTACCTAGTTTATTGAGAAAAAGGCTTTAGTCCATCTAGTTCAACCAATAAAAAAGAAATAAATAGAAAACCTCCATGTACAGAAACTTATACCCACAGTTAATGGAATAATATTATACCAGCGCAAAAAAATTGTTAAAATATAAACAGCTGCTGAACACTTATTGCAAATTTACAAAAAAATCCCAGGCAATAATAGTACAAAGGAAAGTGCAGCTCTAAATATCGCAATTAATACAGTTCCTCATCCAATAAATCGATACATGAAAAATTATGGTTATTGGAAAGGAAAAATCATAAAAAAGTTCATATAGAAATCAGGATTCCAAAAAGTGACAATGTGCTTCATTGAAGACTGACAATTTGTGCCAGAAATGTGACCTCCACCATAAGACGCTCTTTGCCGCTCACCTCAGTGATAGGACCCCTGAGTCAACAAAGGGTCAAAAAGGCTTTCCCTTACGGTCAAAATCCTGGAGTGTAGCAATAAACCTCTTCAGAGTGCAATGCACATGGATCACCACATCAGCTCATATACAGGGGATCGCATCTATGCAAATGAAACAGGAAATATCTAGTACTCTCTGTTGGCATGTATTTAATATGATAAAAAGTAAGAAACGCACTTACATACAAGGCACTTCCATTAAGTGCCAGCAAAAAAGCGTTCTTTCACATGGAGTCAGCATGAGGATCCCTCAAGAAGGAGAGAGGGATCCGTCAATCTCTCTCGCGAGCGTATCATCCTAAGGAGCAGGACTTCATCAGCATATGAGGAGATGTATTGTGATATTTAACGCTGCACTATTCTTTGTACTATTATACCCACAGTTGATCAAGAGGAAGGCAAAAAAAAACCCTACAAAGCATGGTTCGATTTGCTTCACCCAGGACTCGTTCTTGACTAAGCTTATTCCACATTTTCAAAACTCTTATGCCCGTACACACGATCGGATTTTCCGACAACAAATGTTGGATGTGAGCTTGTGGGCGGAAAGTCACGACCGTGTGTATGCTCCATTGAACATTTGTTGTCGGACTTTCCGCCAACAAATGTTGGCTAGCAGGTTCTCAAATTTTCCACCAACAAATGTTTGTTGTCGGACTTTCTGATCGTGTGTACACAAGTCTATCGGACAAAAGTCCACGCATGCTCGGAATCAAGTAGGAGTCGGAAGCGCTCGGTCTTGTAAAACTAACATTCGTAATGGAGATATCATGTATGTCATTGTCCTTCACTACGTTTGTAATTGTTGGCCAACATTTGTGTGACCGTGTGTATGCAAGACAAGTTGGAGCCAACATCCTTCGAACAAAAATCCACGGTTTTGTTGTCGGAAAGTCTGATCGTGTGTATGGGGCATTACTGTGAAAAAGTCCTTCCATGTGGAGAGGTTAAATCTCCTTTCCTTCAGATGTAAAGATTGCACCCCTTGTCCTTTGTAATTAAGTTTAAAAAATTAAAAAAAAAATAAAATTAAAAAATTAACTATATGGACCACCTATGTATTTATACATGGTGATCATATGCCCCCTTGTCTCTTCCCAAGAGAATAAACTGAGTTCAACTAATCTTTCCTCATATGATGTCCTCCATGGATCTTATCAGTTTGGTTGCCTTTCTCTGAACTGGTGTCCAAAACTGTACAGGGGCAAAATATGTCTGTCTCTCTGAAGTCTATACCTCTTTTAATACAAAGAAAGTATTTGCTGGCTTTTGTATTATCTACCAGAACACTCAGGTCCTTCTTTGCCATTGACTTTGCAAATTTGTACTCCACCTACAATGTTTGCATGTTTTTAGCTCTGAAGTGCATAACTTTACATCTTTCAACAATAAACCTAATTTGCCACATAGTTGCCCAATCAAACAGTACATTGATGTCTACTTGTAATTTGGAGACATCCTGTAGTGACTCTACTCCACTACATAACTTGGTGTCATCTGCAAATACAGAAATGGTACTTTTAATCCCAAACTCTATAGGATTTATCAATAGGTTAAAAATGATGGGTCCTGTAACGAGCACCTGCTCGCTCTGTTCCACTCTCCCGACACTCCTCTGCTGCTAGATCGGATTGCAGATCGCAACGTCTGATATTTTGGTCGTCCGATGCTCCGGGATTCGAACTACAACTATGTGCCATTCGAATCCAGTTGTGATAGCGCAGAACAAACACTAGGAAGGCTGTATGTAAGTTCAAAGAGGAATCTCAACTTTATTGGGTGCACAGCAGTTTGAACACTCCGCCCAAACAACCACTTTCCAATTGGTCAATTGTAAAGTACACTCTAGTCCTCACTCAGGTCCTCTTGGCCATGCAAATGAGGACTTGAAACAGGATCAGCAGGGATTGGTCCGATAGCTTGAATAGGAGGGCTGATATGTGTAATGACACAGAAAAGTCCCAGGAGATAATTAAAGTACATAAATAAACAGTCAAACACAGAACAATGCCTACCTTCCAGACCACGGAGCCGTCTGAAGGGGGTTAACCTTAAGACAAACGGTGAACAATGAAACAAACACAGGTGGATCCAAACATAAGACACTACGGAGGACCCACCCCTGTGTAATAGAATCAAGGAAAAATACTTCAGTATTGCAAGGACCATGACAGGTCCCAACACTTAACTGAAGCCATGCACAGCAACGCAGAGCTAACATTTGGTATAACTAATGTATCCCAATTGCGTAGACTAGTCCATGTAAATATGGATTTTGTTAACTCCTTAATGCCTGTTTAAGTTAAAACATGTCTCAATGACTGAACACAGTTTTGCAACTTTGTCATGTGTTCGTAAAACTGTACACATCATCGCAACTATTTAGTGTATCCAGGTAACATATTCCTTGGGGTTTTTTTCCAGGATAAATTGGGCCTTTATTTGGTGATAAATAGTAATGGATATTGATTGAGTTTTGTTTTTAAATCTTAGCTGTTCATTTCTTGCAATGACGCAACATAAAAAAAAAAAATCTACTCCTGATATTTGCAGCAATATCATATATGTGTATATAAGAAACAATAGTGCATTTTTTAAACTCTGCCTAAATCATGTTGACCTTTGACCCCTACACTTTTGAACGTGACCCTGACATTAACCTAGATCTTGCCTTGATCTAGTTACTTTCTTTATTTTCTTATATGCGGAAGTTTTTTTTGTTTCTTCTTTTCATAAGGAGAAAGGGAGGGTAGGGGCATGTTTTACTGACTGATTACTATGTTAGCCAATCGCAGGCTATTGCAGCGATCACATGATGCAGAGCCGGCCATCCTGACTCCCGATGATTAAAACAAGATCAAAAGCTGTTGGGGGTCAGTTAAGTCTCTGTGCTGGGAGTGCACTATGGGGCACACTTCTAGCAACATTGCTGGTGCGCATCTATGCTGTGCTTTGGAAGAAGGCCCACGTCTGCAACACCACATACAGTATATGTTTGGTGCTGGTGGCAACAGGTTAAAGGAGTTAGTCAATAGACCCAATGACCAAATGCCACATTTATAACGATCATACAAAGTATGTCACCTAGCTAAATAAATATGTAGGCAGTTTTGAGGATAGTAACATGCAATGTATTACATGTGTAGCAATAAAGTAATGCACAACTTAACCACTTCCGGACCGCTTGCCATCGTTCTACATCGGTACTTTGACGTTGAATACCGTTGTTATGGCAGCAGATAGCTGCCATAACCCCGGTATTTAAAAAAAACGCAGATGGTCCGCTTTCAGGTAAAAGTGGTCTCTGCAGCGGATTGGTCGCAAGACCACTTTTATCGGCGGCAGGAGAGGTGCCCACCCCCCTCCCGGAGATGACATGGTCCTTTCCCCTCTGAGGCTGAAAGTTGAGTGAGGGAATGATGGCCCCCACTCGACTCCATACCATTGGATGACGGAAGCGACGCCAAGCGTCACTTCCGCCCGATGGTCTTGAAGGGGGAAAAAAATGTATTGAAAAAAAAAATACTTTTTCTTTTTTTTTTTTTTTGTTATTGCATTTAAGTGTAAATGTGAGGTCTAAGGTCTTTTTTACCCCAGACCTCAAACTAAAGAGGTCCTGTCATGATTTTTTTCTATTACGGGATTTAGGGATGTAAAAGAAGAGTTTAAAAAGGTGATCCAAATTTTTTTTTTAAAGGGACATTGTAAAAATAAAAATAAAAATAAATAATAAAACAAATTTAAGCGATCCGTCCTGTCGTGCTCGTGTGCAGAAGTGAATGCATACGTAAGTCGCACCTGAATATGTAAACGATATTCAGACCACACGTGAGGTATTGCCGCGATCATTCGAGCAAGAGCAATAATTCTAGGAAAATACCCCCCCTGTAACTCAAAACTGGTAACCTGTAGAAATGTTTAAACTTGGCCTATGGAGATTTTTAAGTTTTAAAGTTTGTCGCCATTCCACAAGCAGGCGGAATTTTGAAGCATGACATGTTGGGTATGAATTTACTCAGCGTAACATTATCTTTAACAATATACTAAAAAATTGGGCTAACTTTACTGTTTTCTTATTTTTTATTTTAAAAAAAGTGTATTTTTTCCCAAGAAATTGTGTTAGTAAAACAGCTCCGCAAATACATTGTGACATAAAGTATTGCAATGACCATCATTTTATTCTCTAGGGTGTCTTAAAAAAAAAAATATAATGTTTGGGGTTCTAAGTAATTAAAAAAAAAACTGAATTTTAACTTGTAAACACTAATAATAGTGGCGCTTTACTGCTGACGCCCCAGTGTGAAAGGGATCTTAGTGGATAAAGTGAAAATGTAATAATATACACCAAAAGGCACTTTGAAAAAAAAAATTGGCATATGTCACTATTTATGAACACATCCAAACAAAATATATGAGTTAAGTGCCATTTTAGCAAATAATTCCTTTAAATAGGACTAAAAATATGTCAATACAACTGACAGACAGGGGTTGTAAGACGACAAACAGTTTAGTAGTCATATAAACTTCTATTTATGTTGTTTCCTTTAAGCCATCATACCTAGTATGACATATAGAAGCTTTAAAAAAATTCATAATAAAAACCCTGTTTGGGCTCAACCAACTTCAATGACATAAAGGGTATTTTGAAAGGTACAGTATATATGTGGCATGAAACGCCAGAGATTTGAATGCAAAACAATGTCCTGTAGCCTCCCCCTTACTGTTGCAAACCATAATTTGATATCCAGAGTATGAATGCAAGTTGACAGTCCTGGTCCATGGGAGACCATACATGGATCAAAGCATATTGTCCAAAGTAGGAGAGTAAATGGATACTTATCAGATAGTGATGAAAAGACAAATCTTCAGTGCCATTGCTGATTTCCAATGAGGCCCATCAAGCATGAGCAATGTTTAAATTCTCCAGTCGCAGGGGCAAGGTGGACAAGGAAAAATAGAGCCTAAGGCCACGTACACACAACCAGACTTTTTGACAGCAAAGGTCCAACGGAACAAATCCGTCAGACAATTCGATCGTGTGTGGGCTTCATCGGACCTTTGCTGTCCAAAAATCCGACGGACTTTAGAAATACGGAAGCCCGTTCGTCTGTATGCTGGTCCGATGGACCAAAGGGAAGCTACAGTACCTGCCCCCGAGAATGTTCTTGGCAGCAGGATACTGTACATCTCGCGCTCGCTGCAATAGGAAAAACACATTTTCCTATTGCAGCGAGAGAGAGAGAGGCGACCATGTCCTTTAGGTCTGGTATGGATTTTAAGGGGAACCCCCTACGCCAAAAAAAAGGGCGTTGGGGTCCCCCCAAAGTCCATACCAGACCCTTATCCGAGCACACAGCCTGGCCGGTCAGGAAAGGGGATGGGGACGAGCGAGCCCCCAAAACTACCCTCTGGTATATGTTCTGTGCTGACTATCTCTACCTCTGGACCCTCTCCCATCACCTAGTTTAAAAGCCCCTCTAACTTTTCAGCCATCTTCACTTACAGCAAATCTGCACCCTCCTCATTTAGGTGCAGTCCATTCTATAGAACCGGTGACCAACTGAGAAGTTGGCCCAGTTCTCCAGATACCCAAACCCCTCCTTACTACACCAGCTCCTCAGCCACTTGTTTACTTCCTAATCTCCCTCTGCATTTCTGGTTTGGCTCAAAGTGCCTGTAGTATTTCTGATAATACTACCTTGGAGGTCCTTTTCCTCAATTTAGCTCCTAAGTCCCTAAAATCGTTCTTTAGGACACTAAATCTGCCTCTGACTTTGTCATTTGTGTCAACTTGTACCATGACAACCGGGTCTTCCCCAGCCGCTCCTAGTAATCTGTCCACCAGATCCGTGATGTGCCGAACCCGAGCGCACAGTAGACAGCATACAGTTCGGCGCTTCAGGTCTTTGTGACAGATTGCCCTCTCTGTTCTTCTAAGAATTAAGTCCCCTACCACCAGAATCTGTCTTTCCTTTCCCTTTCGCTCCACTCTCACTGGAGGAGTTCTTCCCCTGGCAGCTAGGGGAGTCCATCAGCTCCAGCAGTGCTGGTCCGTCATTGGTTTCATCAATGTCACTCAATGGAGCGTACTTATTGGGATGTTCCAGCCCAGGATCGGCCTCCCTGGCCCGTCCCCTTCTATCCTTCCTGACTGTCACCTATATACTCTTTTCTGGGGCCTGCACCTCTTTGTCTCCACCCGCCTCTGTGCTGGCTCCTGCCGGCACCTGCTGGGTACATTACCAGCACTCCTTTAGTATGGAGGGTCTTCTCAGTGCTGACAGTTGCTTCCCTAGATTCAGAACCTGGGATTCCAGGGAAACGCATACATACATACATTTTTGCACAGCAGTATTTGCCCTCGATCAGATGATCAAGGAACGCATATATGCCGCAAGATTACACCGAGTTGCATCTCCACACCCGCTGGGCATCGTACCTACTAATTTAATAAGAATTATACCCTGTCCAAATTAACTAACACTCAACAATACACAGGTACTCAATACAATACACAGGTACTCGCAGCACATGTTTACTCGCAGTCCACGTGCACTCACAGCCCACGCAGTCCATGTGCACTCGCAGTCCACGCGCACTCGCAGTCCACGTGCAGTCCACGCGCACTCGCAGTCCACGTGCAGTCCATGCGCACTCGCAGTCAATGTGCACTCGCAGAACTTATGTACTCATTGCCCATGTACACTCACAATATACAGGTGCACACAATACTCAGGTACACAGGGGCCAGTAGGTGTTGCTGTTGGCGTGAAAATCCAAATCAGCAGAGGAGCTGAGCAGAGCGGAGCAGCGGAGTGTCCAGGAACAGCGTGTGTTGTGTGTGTGACTACTTGGGTGTATGAGTGAGTGCAGACAGGACCGACCCCCCCTCAGACAAGAGAAGAGGCGGCGGGTGACCTGGGGACTGAGAACGGCAGAAATAAGCAGGCTGACCAGGGGAGACTGTAGGCGCTGACAAGCCATGCAGCCCTGCAGGTGTCAGATTGCAGGGGCATTTTATCAGGTACAGAGCGGTCAAAGTAATAACTGACAAAAAAGGCTGATTGTGTGTTGTGGGGACACTGTGTATTGTTGAGTACTGTGAGTAACCTGAGTATTGTGTGTACCTGAGTATTGTGTGTACCTGAGTATTGTGTGTACCTGAGTATTGTGTGTACCTGAGTATTGTGTGTACCTGAGTATTGTGTGTACGTGGGTATTGTGATTACCTGAGTATTGTGTGTACCTGAGTGAATCAATTCAGGCTGTAGAATCCACATCCCTTAAGGAGTCTGGAAGACTGCAGGAAACATTACAAAGATTTGTAGAATATGGCAGAATTTAGCATATTCGTAAGAGATCAGATCTAGAAAATAGTTAAGAGATGTTTGTCGCAGAAGAAAAGACACTGTATTTGCGCAGCAGCCTTTCAGATGCAATTTTTTATAAAAAAAACAAAACAGTAAAGTTAGCCAAATTTTTTTGTATAATGTGAAAGATTATGTTACGCTGACTAAATTGATACCAAACATGTCGTGATTTAAAATTGTGCACACTCGTGGAATGGCGACAAACTACTTAAATCTCCATAGGTGACGCTTTAAACATTTTTACAGGTTACCTGTTTACAGTTATAGATGAGGTCTTGCACTAGAATTATTGCTTTTGCTCTAACAATTGCAGGGATATCTCACAAGTGTGGTTTGAACACCGGAGCACAACGTATTTATGCGTGCGAGCTTGGAGGGATGGGGCGCTTTAAAAAATATATTTTTTATTTTACCTTTAATATTTACACTGTTTTATGAATTTTGATCACTTTTATTCCTATTACAAGGAATGTAAACATCCCTTGTAATAGAAAAAAGCATGAAAGTTCCTCTTTATTGAGAGATCTGGGGTAAAATAAAAGAAAAATAAAACATCAGACATCGCTCTGGTCCTCCAAGGGCATAGAGTTGAGTGGGAGCTATCTATCACTCGGCTTCATGCCCAAGCATCTGAGGGATCGGATCGGCTTTGGGCTTACCGACAGAGACGACCGCAAAAGCGACGGGGGGCACCTCTCCCACTGCCTGTAAAAGTGATTTTGCGGGGGATTCCACTGATGGGACCACTTTTATATAACCTGACTGGGTTATGGCAGTTAGCTTTTTATCTCCATCTTTCTCTCTTCCTCTCTGTATCTCTCTCTTTCTATCGCTCCACCTCGCCCCCCCCCCCCCCATCTCTTTCGCTCTCCCTCTATCTCCATCCCTCTTCCTATCTCTAATAATTCTCTCTCTCTAGGTTTCTCTATTTCTATCTCTCTCTTCCTCCTCTCTCCCTCTCCATCTCAGTAAAAGATGAGATGTAGATGAAGCCGGCAGTTACAGTAGCAGAGTTGTAGTGGCAAGGTAGATAGAGAAGTTAGTATCTGATCCCATTGGGTACTCACAATGGTGGGAACCTTACTGCAGAGTTAAGCTGGACTGGGAGAGAGGAAGGGACACACGCATTGCTGTCCCTGTCCACAGCTCACTCCTGCATCTCCCATCCACAGCTCACCTCTGCATCCCCCAACCACAGCTCACCTCTGCGTCCCCCATCCACAGCTCGCCTCTGCGTCCCCCATCCACAGCTCACCTCTGCGTCCCCCATTCACAGCTCACCTCTGCGTCCCCCATCCACAGCTCACCTCTGCATGCTCCATCCATAGCTCACCTCTGCGTCCTCCATCCACGGCTCACCTCTGCGTCCTCCATCCACGGCTCAGCTCTGCATCCCCCGTCCACAGCTCACCCCAAAGCATTTGACACTTATGGAATCATATGCTTGTAATTATACTTAAATACCAGATAGAATGATCTGACACAAATGTCAGATAATGTATACCAGATACATCTGACACAAAAAAGACCTAAAAAAACTGAAGCAGCAGACTTTGTCAAAATTAATATTGGTGTCATTTTGGCCATAGCTGTACATGGCCAAGTACAGCACACACAGATAGCAGCACACTGCACAGGCACTGTTACTGCCAGTCTGGCACAGCATAATAAACCAATACTTGAGGGTAAAGCTTATTTCTACAATAAGAACGAGTTTACTGTCAGTTTATTATTTCAACAGTTCTAATTCTCAGATGCATTCAAAGAAAAAGTGCATGGTCTACAATAATGCCATTAGTGTGTGGATTATAACAGTCACCACTTTTTATCAACTGCTCTCTCACTCTCAGCATTCGCAATGACAATAAGGCCCCTTTCACACTGGGGCGGGAGCCGCGGCAACGGTAAAGCAGTGCTATATTTAGCGCTGCTTTACCGTCGTTTTAGCCGCGGTATTCGGCCTGCTCGTGGGGCGGTTTTACCCCCGCGAGCGGGCAAAAAAGTATTGCCGCGGTATTACCGCGGTATCCCATTGAAATCAATGGGTAGGAGCGGTATAGGAGCGGTGAATACACCGCTCCAAAGATGCTGCTAGCAGGACTTTTTTTACCGTCCTGATAGCGCACCGCTCCAGTGTGAAAGCCCGCCGGCTTTCACACTGGAGTGAATGGGGCCGGTATTTTCAGGCGGTGTACAGGTGCTATTTTTAGCGCTGTACCGCCTGAAAACCGCCCCAGTGTGAAAGGGGCCTAATAGAGGTAAATATCACACTAAAAGATTACTGGGCAGGGCCAGGGATGAGCAGTCAGGGGAGGCAGGTGAGGCAGTGTCAGGGCTGGGCTCAGCCCTTGCTTCTCAAAGCTGGCTGCTCAGCTGTCGGCTAATTGCCAGCTCTTATTGCTCCACAGTGACTCACCTGTTGATGATATCCTGCTCGTCAATCCTGCCTACTTAAGCCATCCAGTCCAGATGATCTCTGCCTTTGCCTTGGTCACAGCTCTAGAGACGCTCTCCTGTGTTCCTGTTAAAGACTTGCTTGGCTGACATTCCTTCTGGCTCCAGATAGCGCTTGCTGTTCTACTATGCTCATCTCTAGCTCCCTGACGTTTTGGCTTGTCTGACTATTCGTTCTGGTTCCTTAACTCTGGCTAAGTTTTGACTACATTTACTCTTTATATCAAAAATCTGTATATCAAAATGTTTTATTTAAAATAAAGGTTTTAGATAAAATTTTTGTTATACTGCACCATGATGCTTATTTATATATCCCCATGAGATTACACCGGAGTAAGTTCTATATACATTGCCTGGATAGATTGGTGGTGAAGCCCATAAGTGGATTGGTTATCCCAAATGAACCAGAGGTGCAATTTTTTGAGATTTCTGGTGAGTGACCATTGCAGCAGGGGGCGGTGAAGTCACATATATTTTTTACTTGGTGGATGAGGAAACACTTTTCAGCAGATGTGATCACTCACTGTGGACATTCAGTGTAATAGATTAAAATAATTGTATTTCTCACGGAGCAGCACTTTAATGATTAATGGAGTACTTTTCAATATAACAGAAATAGATCAACACAGAAGTGATCACTCACTGTGGACATTCATTGAAAGAGAGACATTTTTTTATTTTTTTATTTATTTTGCACGGAGCAGCACTTTAATGATTAATGTTTAATGATTATTGTTTATTAAGATGCACACGGTGGTCAGTTATTATTTCTAATATATGAATAGGCTGATGGTATATAATTGCACAGGTACGGCACAGGAAAAAAGTTCAAAAGTAATTTTTGATAAATTTAGCACAACAATTACGCTTATTACATTTATATTAGATTTTTTGGTGGTAACAGTTAGCGCAATCCTTATTTCATATATGTATTTTTGGAATTATTCACACCTTATAGGGTGAAGTTCTTAATTATCTGATTGCAGCAAACTGGGTTACATGTGAATAGTTCCTTATTGCGCCTGTAGTCCACTATTTTTTATATACATATGGGTACATTGTTGCTTGACTGAGTAATTGTCATTCAAAGTGTGAGAGCACCGAAAGCTGAAAATTATTCTGGTTAGGAAGGGGGTTTAAGTGCCCAGTGGTCAAGTGGTTAAGGCCTTTGAGAGTCTCAAGGCTGCCTTTGTTTCTGCTCCTGTGTTGGCACATGCTGATCCTACGTTACTGTCAGTGCTGAGCTCAGCTCTTCCGTCTCTGAGCTGGCCGCTCAGCTGTCGGCTTATTGCCAGCTCCTATCTCTCCACAGTTACTCAGCTGTTGATGATATCCTGCTCGTCAGTTCTACCTACTTAAGCCGTCCAGTCCAGGGGAGCTCTGCCTTTGCCTTGGTCAACATCACAGAAACTATCTCCTGCGATCCTGTTGAAGACTTGCTTTGCTGACATCCTTTCTGGCTCCAGATCCTGCTTGCTGTTCCACTCAGGGGCGGACTGACCAGTTGGTCACTCGGGCGCCGCCCAAGGCCATTAGGGGCCCAGACTCGGCCGCATGTTAGGCCACTTGAAGCGGTTGTATTACATGCTGCAATGCCGATAACAATACTGCTAACAGCGCGCTGCTCCCCGCTGGCCCCTCATTCCCTCCTGTCTGTCCCAGGTGCTTGTACTGTATGCGTCGTGACGTCACCTGGGACGGACGAGAAGAGTGGAGGGGCCGGCGGGGAGCAGCGCGCCGTTAGAAGTATTATTACCGGCATCGGTGAGTGAAGCCGAGATTAAGACACCAGGACCACCACAAGTGATGGGGGGGGTACAGATGCATGGGCCCTGGGTCCCCCCACCCCACAGTGTCCCCCTGTGTGTGTGCGCTCTCCCTCCAGTGTCCCCTTTGTGAGTGTCCCCCTTTGTGAGTGTCCCCCTTTGTGAGTGTCCCCCTGTGTGTGTGGCCCCCTTTGTGAGTGTACCCCTTTGTGAGTGTCACCCTTTGTGAGTGTACCCCTTTGTGAGTGTCACCCTTTGTGAGTGTCCCCCTGTGTGTGTGCTCTCCTTCCAGTGTCCCCCTGTGTGTGTGCGTTCTCCCTCCAGTGTCCCTCTGTGTGTGTACGTTCTCCCTCCAGTGTCCCCCTGTGTGTGTGCGTTCTCCCTCCAGTGTCCCCCTGTGTGTGTGTGCGCGTTCTCCCTCCAGTGTCCCCCTGTGTGTGTGCGTGTTCTCCCTCCAGTGTCCCCCTATGTGTGTGCGTTCTCCCTCCAGTGTCCCCCTGTGTGTGTGTGTGTATGTTCTCCCTCCAGTGTCCTCCTGTGTGTTTGCGTTCTCCTGCCAGTGTCCCCCTGTGTGTGTGCGTTCTCCCTCCAGTGTCCCCCAGTGTGTGTGCTCTCCCTCCAGTGTCCCCCTGTGTGTGTGTATGCTCTGCCTCCAGTGTCCCCATGTGTGTGTGCTCTCCCTCCAGTGTCCCTCTCTGTGTGTGTGTGTATGTTCTCCCTCCAGTGTCCCCCTGTGTGTGTGTGTTCTCCCTCCAGTGTCCCCCTGTGTGTGTTCTCCCTCCAGTGTCCCCCTGTGTGTGTGCGTTCTCCCTCCAGTGTCCCCCTGTGTGTGTACGTTCTCCCTCCAGTCTCCCCCTGTGTGTGTGTGTGTGTGTGTGTGTGCTCTCCCTCCAGTGTCCCCTGTGTGTGTGTGTGCTCTCCCTCCAGTGTCCCCCTGTGTGTGTGTGTGCTCTCCCTCCAGTGTCCCCCTGTGTGTGCTCTCCCTCCAGTGTCCCCCTCTGTGTGTGCTCTCCCTCCAGTGTCCCCCTCTGTGTGTGTGTGTGTGTGTGTATGTTCTCCCTCCAGTGTCCCCCTGTGTGTGTGCATTCTCCCTCCAGTGTCCCCCTGTGTGTGTGCATTCTCCCTCCAGTGTCCCCCTGTGTGCGTTCTCCCTCCAGTGTCCCCCTGTGTGCGTTCTCCCTCCAGTGTCCCCCTGTGTGTGCTCTCCCTCCAGTGTCCCCCTGTGTGTGTGTGTGCTCTCCCTCCAGTGTCCCCCTGTGTGTGTGTGTGTGCTCTCCCTCCAGTGTCCCCCTCTGTGTGTGGTCTCCCTCCAGTGTCCCCCTCTGTCTGTGTGTGTGTGTGTGCTCTCCCTCCAGTGTCCCACTGTGTGTGTGCTCTCCCTCCAGTGTCCCCCTGTGTGTGTGTGTGTGTGTGTGTGTGTGTGTGTGTGTGTGTGTGTGCTCTCCCTCCAGTGTCCCCCTCTGTGTGTGTGTGTGCGTGTGTGTGTGTGTGTGTGTATGTTCTCCCTCCAGTGTCCCCCTGTGTGTGTGCGTTCTCCCGCCAGTGTCCCCCTGTGTGTGTATGTGCGTTCTCCCGCCAGTGTCCCCCTGTGTGTGTGCTCTCCCTTCAGTGCACCCCTGTGTGTGTGCATTCTCCCTCCAGTGTCCCCCTGTGTGTGTGCTTTCTCCCTCCAGTGTCCCCCTGTGTGTGTGCGTTCTCCCTCCAGTGTTCCCCTGTGTGTGTGTGTGTGCTCTCCCTCCAGTGTCCCCCTCTGTGTGTGGTCTCCCTCCAGTGTCCCCCTCTGTCTGTGTGTGTGCTCTCCCTCCAGTGTCCCACTCTGTGTGTGTGTGTGTGCTCTCCCTCCAGTGTCCCCCTGTGTGTGTGTGTGCTCTCTCCCTCCAGTGTCCCCCTCCGTGTGTGCTCTCCCTCCAGTGTCCCCCTCTGTCTGTGTGTGTGCATGTGTGTGCTCTCCCTCCAGTATCCCACTCTGTGTGTGTGCTCTCCCTCCAGTGTTCCCCTGTGTGTGTGTGTGTGTGTGTGTGTGTGTGTGTGTGTGTGTATGTTCTCCCTCCAGTGTCTCCCTGTGTGTGTGCGTTCTCCCTCCAGTGTCCCCCTGTGTGTGTGCGTTCTCCCGCCAGTGTCCCCTTGTGTGTGTGCTCTCCCTTCAGTGCACCCCTGTGTGTGTGCATTCTCCCTCCAGTGTCCCCCTGTATGTGTGCTTTCTCCCTCCAGTGTCCCCCTGTGTGTGTGCGTTCTCCCTCCAGTGTCCCCCTGTGTGTGTGCGTTCTCCCTCCAGTGTCCCCCTGTGTGTGTGCGTTCTCCCTCCAGTGTCCCCTGTGTGTGTGTGTTCTCCCTCCAGTGTCCCCCTCTGTGTGTGTGTATGTTCTCCCTCCAGTGTCCCCCTGTGTGTGTGCGTTCTCCCTCCAGTGTCCCCCTGTGTGTGTGCATTCTCCCTCCAGTGTCCCCCTGTGTGCTCTCCCTCCCCCCGTGTCTCCCTGTGCAGGTGTGGCTTGAGTGTGGGGACCAAGGGGGCCCATGATCTTCTATTGCCCGGGGGCCCCATGAGTTGTCAGTCCGCCCCTGGTTCCACTACATTGATTCCTGACTTCTGGCTTGGCTGACTATCCGTTACTGAACTTAGCTATGTTTTGACTACATTTGTTCTTTTTACTTTTATTATTAAACAAGTGTGATTTAACTGTACTTCTGTCTCGGCCCGATTTCATGGTTTCTGACACTTACCTTTTATCCTTGAGGTTGATGCTTCTGAGACTGGAGTTGGCGCCCTTCTGTCTCAACGTCCTACCTCTGAGAACGCTATGCATCCTTGTGGCTACTATTCCAAGAAATTGTCACCTGCGGAGTTCAATTACCGTATTTATCGGCGTATAACACGCACCGGCGTATAACACGCACCCTGATTTTAAGAGGGAAGTTTCAGGAAAAAAAAATTCACAGCACACGGACCCCCCTGCACAGCACACGGACCCCCCTGCACAGCACACTGACCCCCTGCACAGCACAATGACCCCCTGCACAGCACACTGACCCCCCTGCACAGCACACTGACACCCCCCCTGCACAGCACACTGACACCCCCCCTGCACAGCACACTGACACCCCCCCCTGCACAGCACACTGACACCCCCCCCTGCACAGCACACAAACCATGGGACAGCGCTGCCAGCATACCTTTAGGGGTTGAGAAGCCTGTGTCACCATCAGTGTAGATGGGGGCTTCTGTGTGCCTCCATTAAAGCAGCTCTCGTGGACCCGGTCATGTGACTCTCCTCTGCTGGTTCATTTACGCTCTCCTCCTCCAATCGGAAGCTACAATCGAGGAGGAGGCGGAGCGGGAGGAGAACGGTCATGTGACCATCAATGAGCAGAGGAGAGTCACATGACCGGGTACACGAGAGATGAAGCCGCCTCCTCCAATCACAATCGAGGAGGAGGCGGAGTGGGAGGAGAGCAGCACGGCCGGCCCGACACCCTCCCAATGAGGCGGACCGCCCGATCCTAAACACCTCTCTCCCAGAAGGTTCGCGATGGGCTTTTTTATTGTCTAGTTTAAGATGCATTGTCTCATTCTTACACGGTACTGGTACTAAGAATGTAAGGGCTGACGCTTTGTCACAACAATTTTTCTCCACTTCCAAGATGGAGTCGGTTCTGGTTCCTGTGATTCCTCCTGATCGTATTCTGGCTACGGTTCGCACCAGCCTCACTTCTCCTTTGGGTGACAAAATTCTTGCTGCTCAGGTCCATGCTTAATCAACTCTTTTGGGCCGTTTCCCAACAATTCTGGTGGCCTATTCTACGTGCTGATGTAACTGCCTTCATAGCTGCCTGTTCCCTGTGTGCTCAGAGTAAGACTCAACGACACCCAACTCCCAGGGCAACACAGTTATCCTTATGGTGGTTGACCGGTTCTCAAAAATGTCCCCTTGTATCCCACTTAGGAAGTTGCCCACTTCTGAGGAACTGGCTTTGATTTTTGCTTGGGAGATCTTTCACTTACATGGGCTACCCAAGGTGATTGTCTCGGACAGGGGTAGTCCGTTTGTGTCCCGGTTCTGGCGAGCCTTTTGTGCACAGTTGGGAATTCAGCTTGCTTTCTCTGCTTATCACCCACAGTCTAATGGAGCCGCAGAACGAGCCAATCAGTCCTTGGAGCAATTCCTACGTTGCTATATTTCTGACCATCATAACAACTGTTCAGACCTATTACAGTGGGCAGCATTTGCTCACAATAGTGCCTTGAATTCTGCTTCCCGATTGTCCCCGTTTATGGCAAACTATGGTTTCCAACCTTCCATGTTGCCTGACTCATTTGTTCCGCAGAGTATTCCTGCGTTAGAGGAGCTTTTCCATGGCCTTCGTTCCACTTGGGCACAAGTCCAGGAGGCTTTGTGACATGCTAATGATAGGTACAGACTCCATGCTGACCACAGGTGCCTGCCTGCGCCTTCCTACCAGGTTGGGGGACAAGGTCTGGCTGTCATCTCGCAACCTCTGACTTTGTGTTCCCTCTCTGAAGTTCGCACCTCGGTTTATTGGGCCTTTCTGTATTCTTCGCAGGATTAACCCAGTGGCTTATGCATTAGACCTTTCTTCTAATATGCGTATCTCTAATGTATTTCATGTCTCCTTATTAAAACCTTTGGTCTGCAACCACTTTACCACTTCGGTGCCTCATCCTCACCCTGTACCGGTTGAAAACCATGAGGAGTATGAAGTACAGTCCATTGCTGACTCCCAAAGGTTCCGTGGGCACATACAGTACCTGGTGCATTGGAAAGGGTAAGGTCCAGAAGGAACGCTCTTGGGTCTCATCCTTGGACGTACATGCCGCTGTCCTCCTCCGTGAGTGATTTCCATAGACGTTTTCCCCTCAAGCCTGGTGGTCCTCTGATGGGGAGGAGTCATTGAGGAGGGGGTACTGTCAGGGCTGGGCTCAGTCCTTCCTTCTCAAAGCTAGCCACTCAGTAGACAGCTAATTGCCAGCTCCTCCTCAGTAACCTTCAGATTCCCCTCATATAGGAAAAAAAGGTTGCATATAGCGTAGTACAGTTTTGGAACAAAAGATTTTATTGAATAATATAGGCTCCCTCCCCCCATTTACCCACAATGTTTTTCTTACACAGTTAAGAAGAGGGAGAAATGGACTCTGTTGAAAATTTACTGTTATATTCAAGCTAAATCATATATTTATATGCTATATGTTATAACATAATTTATTATTTATATATTTACTGTGAAATTTCTGGTTGGAAGTTATAACTTCAATCTTTAGTAGTTTGTCCGGTAAGCCACCTGCTTAAGTATAGATTTTGAAAATATAGTAAATTACCTTAAAAACAATATATAATAACTATTTGTATATTACTTATGGCAATTAACCCCTTGCCACCCAGGCCAATTATTACACTCTCCTACATGTAAAAATCATAATTTTCTTGCTAGAAAAATACACAGAACCCCCAATATATATATTGTTTTAGCAGACACTCTAGGGAATAAAATGGTGGTTGTTGCAACTTTTTATGTCACATGGTATTTGAGCAGCAATTTAAAAAAAAAAATAAAAAAAACACTAACGTTAGCCCGATTTTTTTGTATATTGTGAAAGATGATGTTACGCCAAGTAAATAGATACCTAACATGTCATACTTTGAAAATTGCACACACTTGTGGAATGGTGCCAAACTTCAGTACGTTTTTTACAGGTTACATGTTTAGAGTTACAGAGGAGGTCTAGTGCTAGAATTATTGATCTCACTCTAACGATCGTGGCACATGTAACCTGTGTGTATCTTGCTCTGATACTAGCTAGTGCCTCGCCAGCCACTGACCTCACCGCACGTCCCTGGGCAGGACCCTGGCGTAAGATAAGGATGCCCTTTTTAAACGTCCGTTACTGATCTATTTTTCTTTTCTTTAGTGTGATATTTACCTATATTGTCAAATTTGTCAATGCTAAGAGAGAGAGTACTAGTTGATAAAAAGTGGTGGGAGCCTCAGCCTGTGCATTTTTCCTATGACTTTAATTGACAATTAAAACTGTTGAACTATTGATTCTTCCTATAGCAATAAGCTCAACCCACAAGTATTAGGTATGCTTCCTATGTTAGATATAGAAATACCTGAAGAATAAAACATTTCTATTTGTTTGGAGAGTAACACTGAATACCCTCTATTGGTATTGAGAAGCTTGAAAAGCTGGCATAACATACCAGCAGGTCTAATGCAAAAGGTTTTAGCTGGTGATAAAAAGTGTCACTCTTTGACAGCCAAAAATCTGTTGCTGTTTCCTCACTGATGGCAACTTGGTGCAAAAGCTCTTCCTTATATTTTCTGATCTGCTGCTCTATGCTGTTTGGGGAGATCCTTTGCCTGGGTCTTCTGTGGAATTTAGAAAGAAACCGAAAGACTGGCTGCTTAGATGTGGGCTCTGGCGGTGCTTCTTCCACTTCCTGCGATAGTTCCACCACATCATCTTCTTCAGACAATTCCTCATGTGAGTGTGTGGCAATGCAGATTTTCTTGTGGCATACTCCTCTGCCTTTTTAAGCAGTTCCTGAATATTCTTTAGCCACTTTAACAAGGGTTTCACAGAGGGTAGGGTTGACAAAACAAGCAGCTGCTGCAAGTGGAGAGAACAATTTGTCAGTTGGAGCCAATGCCCCATACACACGGTCGAACATTCCAACCACAAAATCCGTCTGATTTTTTCCGACGGATTTTGGCCGAAACTTGTCTTGCATACACACGGTCACACAAAGTTGTCGGAAAATCCGATCGTTCGGAACGAAGGGACGTACAAAACGTACGACCGGACTACGTAGAAGCCAGTATTCCAATAGCTTTTGTCTCCAAATTTTTTCTGAGCATGCGTGGCACTTTGTGTGTCGGAATTCTCTACACACGATTGGAAAAAGTCAGATCGGATTTTGTTGTCGGAAAATTTTAGATCCAGCTCTCAAACCTTTTCCGTCGGAAATTCAGACGGAAAAAGTCCCATAGAGCCCACACACAATCGGATGTTCCATTCACTAGGGAACAAGCTGCCCTATCCCATGTTGTTTGCGATTTGGCAGACCGACTCTTTTTCAGTTTGAGGAGTCTTGCGATCATGTTGAATGTACTTGACCAGCGTGTGAGGCAGTCATTTAAAATAATAAGGCCACAATGCTCCAATAGCTTCTGTGTTGCAATTGAAGACTTGCAGAAGAGGTTCACTATTGACCTTGTTTTATCCAGTATTCTCTTCACACTTGCCTCCTTCTGCACTATGTGGACTACAAGTTGCAAGGTATGCACCACACATTTTGTCCGGTCCATGTTGATCTGTTGGTACCTAAGTGGAACACACAGCCAAATAAAGTATAGAAAAGGTTTCTGTTCCATTCTATTATTTTAACACTTAACATCTTATGGGAATACTTTTACACAAGACTACAAAAATAAAGTTGAAAAATAACAAATGTGCAACCCTAGAGTAGAGCAGATAGCACCATCAATCATCTCATATCCATGTGATAATTGACTGGTGTAAACCATGTCATCATGTAAAAGAATAATAAAACTGTCTCACCGCAGATTATCAATTTCGGTCTTAGAGTCACTTTCCTTCATGGGGGAGTCTTCCTCACTAGAGCTGGGTGGTTCTGCTGCTGTGGTTTGTTTAAATGCTGCCACCAAATTGCTCCTGTTGTCTGTTATCACTGTAAGGATCTTCCTCTTTGGTATGTCCCACTCTTGCAAGCTTTTGTCCACACATGATTTGATTGACTGTGCAGTGTGTGGGTGGGCTACTTGTCCAATGGCCAACAATATGTGTTCAGGTTTATGCTGTTCCACAAAAGTAGCATGTGCTTATGGCAAGGAATGAAGCTGAGAGTCCTTTTTTGGTCCACAAATCAGTGCAAATAGATACAGTCTCTTTTTGAATTTTTGTTTTTCATTTTCATACTGTTTGTCAATCAGATTGCTTATTTTAGTTTTCTTTAGTACCGTCAGCTTCCTATCTACTGTCTCCATCATGCTAACAAAGTCCTCATCTTCAATCGTTCTGACTGGTAATCCGGTGCGCCCAATCCATCTTGCTATGGCCTCCCCCTGGCATGTTGTTCCTAATGCCCCGTACACACGACCAGACTTTTTAACAGCAAAGGTCCGACGGAACGAATCCATCGGACATTCCGATGGTGTGTGGGCTCCATCGGACCTTTGCATGGCAAAAATCTGACGGACTTTAGAAATAGAACATGTTTTAACCAAAATACGACGGAAGGGCAGCTACAGCACCTGCACACGAGAATGTTTCTTGGTGACAGGGCACTGTGCATCTCGCGCTGGCTGCAATAGGAAAAACAAATTTTCCTATCGCAGCGGGCGCGAGAGGGAAGGCCCTTTGGTCTGGTATGGATTTTAAGGGGAAGCCCCTACGCCGAAAAAAATGGGTGGAGGTCCCCCCAAAATTGATACCACGCCCTTATCCGAGCACGCAGCCCAGCCGGCCAGGAAAGGGGGTTGGGACAAGCGAGCGCCCCCCCCCCCCTGAACCGTACCAGGCCGCATACCCTCAACATGGGGGGGGTGGGTGCTTTGGGGACCCCCACCCCAAAGCACCTTGTCCCCATGTTGATGAGGACAAGGGCCTCTTCCCGAAAAACCCTGGCCGTTGGTTGTCGGGGTCTGTGAGCGGGGGCTTTTCGGAATCTTCTCGCCGGACTCCTCCGCTATCTTCTGCTAACTCTTTTACTAGCGGAGAATCCCGGCTTTCTTCTTCGTCGCCACCGCCGTCCGGGGGTCTTGTTCTGACTTCTGGGGTCTTGTCCCGCACCTTGGTTCTTCTTGCTGGGCCTCCACTATCTTCTTTTACTAGCGGTGGCCCAGTCTTGTGTTGTCGTCGCCGCCTTCTTCTCCTTCTTCTCCTTCTTCTCTTCCTTTTCTTCTTCCTCCTTTCGATGTTGACGCGACGCTCTCTCTGGCCGTAATGGCAGAGACACATTGTGCTGTGACTTATATAGGGACAAGGGGCGGGGCCACCGCCTCATGTCACATGGTGACCCAGCCCCTTATGACGTCACAGTCCCAGCATCCTCCGGGGCTGTGACATCATAGGGGGCGGGGTCACCATGTGAACGTTTTTCCCCACTCTGTTTTCACCTGGTGTTCTGGCCAGTAACACATCTCCTGTATTAGAGTGCCCCCACTCTGGATGAAGGGGCAGAGGGGGCACCTTTGGATAGCAGCATTGTCAGTCTATTGAGAGGGGAGTATTAGATGTGCTAGCACATTTGCACTAACATATTTAAGCCCAACTTCAGCTAGTTACTGCAATTTTTTCTTTCTTTTGGGATAAAGGTTTTACATAAAAGCTGATCATTGTAATCACCCCTGTAATTGCTATACCTGCAAGGGAGCTTGTTCTTTTGAAAAACAACAGACTTACTGACTGGATCACCAGATGAAAATAAAAGCAAGGAAGCCTAAAAAAGAAAATGAATGCAGCCATCACATCTAAGAATCGATAAGCTGCGATAAAATAAATGTTTTTTTTTCATACTGATTTAAGAGAAGCAGCGCTGACTGTGATGTGGAGTGCAGTATTATTTTCACAGAATGCAAAGCTTTCTGTGAATGTAGGAGAGGCAGATGAATTCAAAGAATTCAAAGAACATCTTGCATTCTGAGAGAAGAATACTAGATATTAACCACTTGCCGACCGCCGCACGACGATATACATCGGCAGAATGGCACGTACATGCAGGAGGGCGTATATATAAGTCCCTACCTGCCTGCGGGTGGGGGGCCCGTCGTTGGGGGAGCGATCGGAGATGAGGGGGAGGCCACTCATTCATGTCCACCCCCTCGCGATCGCTCTCGGCCAATCAAATACTTCCTCTGGAAGTGATGTCATCCCTAACGGCCGCGGGTGGGGGGCCCGATCGGGCCCGCCCCCGTGCCTGTAATTGTCCGGGACATTGGAGGAGGGATCGGAGATGAGGGGGGGACCACTCATTCGTGGCCACCCCCTCGCGATCGCTCCCGGCCAATGGAATGCTTCCTCTGGCTCTGTATTGTGTACAGAGCTAGAGGAAGTGAGGTCATCTCTCCTCGTGGCGGTCTTTTCGAACTGACACCGAGGAGAGATACACGTGAGTTGCACAACACAAACACTACACTACACTACACTAACAGTAGAACACTCTAGGCACACTTTTCACACCCCAGCCCCCCCGATTGCCCCCCTGCACCCCCTGTCACAGTGACACCAAAGCAGTTTTTTTTTTTACTGTTTACTGCATTGGTGCATTGTGACCCTAATAACTGTTAGGGCAGTTAGATTTAGCCCCCTTTAGGTCTAGGAACCCCCCTAATAAAGGTTTAACCCCGTGATCACCCCCCGTCACCAGTGTCACTAAGCAATCGTTTTTTTTGATCGCTGTATTAGTGTCACAGTTGATGCTAGTTAGGGACGTAGGTATTTAGGTTTGCCGCAGCATTTTATAGCGTCAGGGACCCCCCATATACTACCTACTAAAGGTTTTAACCCCCTGATTGCCCCCTAGTTAACCCTTTCACCAGTGATCACCATATAACAGTTACGGGTGACACTGGTCAGTTAGTTTATTTTTTATAGTTTCAGGGCACCCGCCGTTTATTACCTAATAAAGGTTTAACCCCTTGATCGCCCGGCGGGTGAAATAAGTAAGGTTTTAGAGTCAAATAGGGTCTGCGTCGCCCCAGGTAGCGTTGGGTTAGTGCCAGTACTGCTAACACCCACGCACGCAGCATACACCTCCCTTAGTGGTATAGAATCTGAATAGATCGATATCTGATCTGATCAGATCTATACTAGTGTCCCCAGCAGTTTAGGGTTCCCAAAAATGCAGTGTTAGCGGGATCAGCCCAGATACCTACTAGCACCTGCGTTTTCCCCCTCCGCCCAGCCCAGCCCACCCAAGTGCAGTATCGATCGATCACTGTCACTTACAAAACACTAAGCACACATAACTGCAGCGTTTGCAGAGTCAGGCCTGATCCCTGCAATCACTAACAGTTTTTTGGTAGCGTTTTGATTCAGTCGCTAACAGTCAGGAGCTTTTTTTTTTCCTGTGAGTCTCACTAGTGTACTACTAAATTTAGAGCCCAAAATGGCAAATCAAACGTACACTAGGGAACAGGCCTACTTGTTTCTGAGTATGACAGATAGTGAAGAGGAGGTCACTCATCTATCAGAATCAGGCTCAGAATACGACCCAGTAGACGACAGCGGCTCCATGGCAGATAGCTCTGACGGCGGAGTTGTGGTCCCTGCTAAGGTCAGGCGTGCAGACCCCAAACTCCTTCTTCTGATGTTGAGGTGCAAGAACCGCAGGTCGCTCGTAGGAAGCAGAGACGTACTAGAGCCGCTATTCCTTCTGGTGAACTGGCAAGCACCAGCGGCCTAGTACACCCTGGACGTACATCCAGCACTGCAGTATCACGTGGTGACGTGGCGAGTCCCCTAAGTGCAGTTCAAGCTGGCGAGGTGGCAAGCACAAGTAGTGTCCCGCTGCCACCAAGAAGAAGACAAAGACAGGCCCGTCGTGCCCATAGTGCCCTTCCTGCAGAATTCGCCAATCCCGATTTGGGTGCCCACCACTTCTGCAGAACCCGTACTTCCCCCATTCACTGGCCAACCCGGTATTCAAGTGGAAACAGTTGATTTTACGTCACTTGATTTTTTTTTCGCTGTTTTTCACCGAAGATCTCTATAGATCTATTGTGGACCAAAGCAATTTGTACGCTGGTCAACACATCACCGCTAATCCCCAGTTGTCCTCCCTTGCCAGAGATTGGAGACCAATTATGGTCCCCGAATTTAAGCTCTTTCTGGTCCTTTCCCTCATCATGGGCGTAGTTAAAATGGGTACGTTGCGTTCATATCGGTCCACTGAGCCAATGTACCATATGCCCGTGTTCTCTGCTTCAATGTCCAGGTCACGATACGAGATGATTTTGCGGTTCATGCACTTCAACGACAATGAACTCTGTCATCCTCGTGGAGACCCTGCATACGATCGGCTCTATAAAATTCGGCCCCTCATAAACCATTTCAACCAACGTTTTGCAGACTTGTTTACTCCCCATCAAGTTGTCTGCGTTGACGAGTCCCTGATTAAGTTTTCTGGCCGCTTGTCATTCAAACAATACCTTCCCAGCAAGCGTGCCAGATACGGGGTCAAGATGTATAAGCTCTGTGACAGGGCCACAGGCTATACATGTAGTTTTATGGTTTATGAGGGCAAAGATAGCCACGTAGAGCCGACAAATTGCCCTGACTACTTAGGAAGCGCTGGCAAGATTGTGTGGGACTTGGTGTCACCCTTATTCGGAAAGGGGTACCACTTGTACGTGGACAATTATTACACGAGCGTGCCACTGTTTAGTCATTTGTTTGATCAGCAGATTGGAGCCTGTGGCACCGTGCGACCTAATCGCCGGGGCTTTCCCCAGCGGCTTGTAGATTCCCGTCTTAGGCTGGGGGAGAGAGCCTGCTTACAGTGTAATAACTTGCACTATGAAGTGGAGGGATAATAAGAATGTTTTCGTTCTTACCTCCCTTCATGCAGACACGACGGTCCAAATTACTACGGAGGCTGGTGTTGTGACGAAACCCCTCTGTGTCCACGAGTACAACCAAAACATGGGAGGGGTGGACCTCAACGACCAGTTGTTGGCGCCGTACCTAGTTGCCCGTAAGGCTAGATGCTGGTACAAAAAAGTGTCTATTTACTTATTCCAATTAGCTTTGCTGAACGCTCATGTGCTATACGGAGCTTCAGGACGTACTGGATCCTTCCTTAAATTTCAGGAAGAGATCATCGGAGCCCTTCTGTTTCCAGACGGTGCTCCACCTCACCTTCCCAATCCAAATGCAGTTAGCCGGCGGCATGAGCGGCATTTTATTTATGTCCTCCCGAGTACCCCTACCCAACGAGCCCCCCAAAGAAAATGTTGTGTCTGCAGAAATCGCAGATTTAGGCGTGACACCCGCTATTATTGTCCCCGCTGTCCTGACAATCCTGGTCTTTGCATCAGTGAATGTTTTGAATGCTACCATACACTAGTTGAGTATTAGCGTAGGGTACAGCATTGCACAGACTAGGCACACGTTCTCAAGAATGCCATCGCATTTTGACACCAAAACCGCTGGAACCATTACAACAGTTCCGTTAGAACTGTTACAGTTACAAACAAAAGTTTAAAAAAAAAAGTAAAAAATAAAAAAACAAAAAAAATATAAAATAAAAAAAACTAAAATAGTTGTTGTTTTATTGTTCTCTTTCTCTCTATTCTCTCTCTATTGTCCTTCTCTTTTTTACTGTATTCTATTCTGCAATGTTTTATTGTTAACCATTTTTTTGTTTTCAGGTACGCCATTCAGTTGCAGCGCGGATTTATCTATCTTGACAGCAACAGCGTTTGCTCCCACGATACATAAAGCCGTGACTCCAACGCTGTAGGAGGTGATTTCACCGCCACAGTTAAAAAAAAAGAGCATATATGCCGAAGCATGGGGGCAGCAGGGGCGGAGGAGCGATTTGCTCCTAATGCCGCCTACATACGGTCGAAATTCCGACGGAGGCTTGCCCGTGGAAAAGTCAGACCGTGTGTACGCGGCATAACTTTTTTGCGGGAGGATGCCCCCATGCTTCGGCATATATATATTTTAGGCACAGGTTGCGTTAAAAAATTTTTTATTTTTTACTATGTTTTTTTTGTTTTTTTCTTTGCAGGTATGGTAAATCTTACTGTTATACTGTAATGTTACTTTGTTTTATTGATAACCATAATTTGCTTAGCAGGTACGCCATTCAGCTGCAGCGCGGATTTATTTATCTTGACAGCAACAGCGTTTGCTCTCACGATACATAAATCCGTGACTCCAGCGCTGTTGGAGGTGATTTCACCACCACAGTTAAAAACAAAATGGTGCATGTATGCCCATCATTAGAAGTGGGTGGAGGAAGGGAGGTATTCTAATGGTGGGCATACCCACTGATCAATCTTTTTATTTCGTTCAGCCCACAGGCTGCATGAAAAAAAAAGATTACAATATATGCCAAACAAGGGGCAGCAACGTACTGGTATGTTGCTGGACTTTGAGTGGTTATACCAGAATGATGCCGGCGGGTTTAGGTATTATCTTGGTATCATTCTTTTCAGCCAGCGGTCGGCTTTCATGTAAAAGCAATCCTAGTGGCTAATTAGTCTCTAGACTGCTTTTACAAGCAGTGGGAGGGACTACCCCCCCTCCCACCGTCTTCCATGGTTTTCTCTGGCTCTCCTGTCCCAACAGGGAACCTGAGAATGCAGCCAGTGGTTCCGCCAGCTGACCATAAAGCTGATCAGAGACCAGAATGGCTCCAATCATCTCTATGGCCTAAGAAAGCGGAAGCTACGAGCATTTCATGACTTATATTTTGCCGGATATAAACAGCGCCATTGGGAAATTGGGAAAGTATTTTATCACACCGATCTTGGTGTGGTCAGATGCTTTGAGGGCAGATCTAGGGTCTAATGGACCCCATTTTTTTTCAAAAAAGAGTACCTGTCACTACCTATTGCAATCATAGGGGATATTTACATTCCCTGATATAACAATAAAAATGATAAAAAATATATATAAATGAAAGCATCAGTTGAAATATAAAATAAAAAAGCAAAATCAATAATAATAAAAAAAAAAAAAGCACCCCTGTCCCCCCCTGCTCTCGCGCAAAGGCGAACGCAAGCATCGGTCTGGCGTCATATGTAAACAGCTATTGCACTATGCATGTGAGGTATCACTACGAAGGTCAGATCGAGGGCAGTAATTTTAGCAGTAGACCTCCTCCGTAAATCTAAAGTGGTAACCTGTAAAGGCGTTTAAATGCTTTTAAAAATGTATGTAGTTTGTCACCGCTGCACGTTTCTGCGCAATTTTAAAGCATGTCGTGTTTGGTATCCATGTACTCAAAGATCTTCTTTTTTATTTCATCAAATATTTGGGCAAGATAGTGTGTTTTAGTGCATTAAAATTAAAAAAAGTGTGTTTTTTCCAAAGAAAATGTGTTTGGAAAATCGCTGTGCAAATACTGAGTGAAAAAAAAAAATGAAACACCCACCATTTTAATCTGTAGGGCCTTTGCTTTAAAAAAATATATATTGTTTGGTGGTTCAACGTAATTTTCTTGCAAAAAAAAATTATTTTCTCATGTAAACAAAAAGTGTCAGAAAGGGCTTTGTCTTCAAGTGGTTAGAAGAGTGGGTAATGTGTGACATAAGCGTCCAAATGTTGTGCCGGGACAGTTCAAACCCCCCCAAATGACCCCATTTTGGAAAGTAGACACCCCAAGCTTTTTGCTGAGAGGCATGTCGAGTCCATGGAATATTTTATATTTTGACACAAGTTGCGGGAAAAATAATTATTATTATTTTATTTTTATTTTTTTGCACAAAGTTGTCACTAAATGATATATTGCTCAAACATGCCATGGGCATATGTGGAATTACACCCCAAAATACATTCTGCTGCTTCTCCTGAGTACGGGGATACCACATGCGTGAGACATTTTGGGAGCCTAGCCACGTACGGGACCCCCAAGCACCACCTTCAGGATTTCGAAGGGTGTGAATTTTTGAATTCACTCCTCACTGCCTATCACAGTTTCAGAGGCCATGGAATGCCCAGATGGCACAAAATACCCCCAAATGACCCCATTTTGAAAAGTAGACACCCCAAGCTATTTGCTGAGAGGTATGGTGAGTATTTTGCAGATCTCGCTTTTTGTCACAAAGTTTTAAAAATTGAAAAAAGAAAAAAAAAATACATTTTTCTTTCCTTTCTTCATTTTCAAAAAAAAATGAGAGCTGCAAAATACTCACCATGCCTCTCAGAAAATAGCTTGGGGTGTCTACTTTCCAAAATGCGGTCATTTGGGGGGGGGTTTTGTGCCATCTGGGCATTTTATGGCCTTCAAAACTGTGATGGGTAGTGATAGGTAGTGAGGAGTGAAATCAAAAATTTACGCCCTTAGAAATCCTAAAGGCGGTGCTTGGTTTTCGGGGTCCCGTACACGGATAGGCTCCCAAAAAGTCCCACACATGTGGTATTCCCATACTCAGGAGAAGCAGCAGAATTTATTTTGGGGTGTAATTCCACATATGACCATGGCATGTGTGAGCAATATATAATTTAGTGACAACTTTGGGCAAAAACAAAAAAAAAGTTTGTAATTTTTCCCGCTACTTGTGGCAAAATTTAAAATATTCCATGGACTCAACATGCCTCTCAGCAAATAGCTTGGGGTGTCTACTTTCCAAAATGGGGTCATTTGGGGGGGGTTTGTGCCATCTGGGCATTTTATGGCCTTCAAAACTGTGATAGGTAGTGATAAGTAGTGAGGAGTGAAATCAAAAATCTACGCCCTTAGAAATCCTGAAGGCGGTGCTTGGATTTCGGGGTCCCGTACACGGATAGGCTCCCAAAAAGTCCCACACATGTGGTATCTCCGTACTCAGAAGAAGCAGCAGAATTTATTTTGGGGTGTAATTCCACATATGCCCATGGCATGTGTGAGAAATATATCATTTAGTGACAACTTTTTGTAAACATTTTTTTTTTTTGTCATTATTCAATCATTGAGTTTATTGGATTTTTCTTATAACAAAAAGTAGAAAATATAAAAATTTTTTCGGTCTTTTTCCGTTTATAGCGCAAAAAATAAAAATCGCAGAGGCAATCAAATACCATCAAAAGAAAGCTCTATTTGTGGGAAGAAAAGGACGCAAATTTTGTTTGGGTACAACATTGCATGACCGCGTAATTACCAGTTAAACCAGTGCAGTGCGAAATTGTAAAAAGACCTCTGGTCTTATGGCTGCATAATGGTCCGGTCTGAAAGTGGTTAAATGAATTCACAAGCAAGCAACATAATTCTTTACAACTGCAGCACTGGAAGATCACTGCTGTGGGGAGTATACAGCAACACTGGAAGGAGGATTTTTACTGTAAATGAATAAATGAATAATTGGAGTTAAGCTTTAGCTCCCATCAATAGACAAAGAAAGGATTGGAGAGTATATGCAGGAGTAGGACCAGGCATTAGGCCCCTTTCACACGTTTTCCATTACTAGTAAAAAAAAAAAATAATAATAAAAATGCCATAAATCATTAACCTATTTTGTAGGCGCTATAACTTTTGCGCAAACCAATCAATATATACTTATTGCAATTTTTTTTTTTTTTGCAATTTTTTTTTTTTACCAAAAATATGTAGAAGAATACATATTGGCCTAAACTGAGGAAAAAACTTTTGTTTTTTTTTAAATTAGGGATATTTATTATAGCAAAAAGTAAAAAATATTGTGTTATTTTTCATAATTGTCGGCAGTGTTGCATGATCGCACAATTATCATTCCAAATGTTAGAGTTGAAAGCTGAAAATTGGCCTGGGCGGGAAGGGGGTGAAAGTGCCCTGTATTGAAGTGGTTAAATAAGGTCTGAGGCAAATTTACTTGCAAAGTGCAACTTCCATTGTAAAGTAAACAGTCTACTTGCCTTTAGTAATTACTTTTTTTCCATTTGTGATATACTGTATAATAAAGCACATGTGTTCTTAGAATACCTCAAGTCTTTAGAGCAGGTGTGCCCAACCAGTGGCCCGTGGAGCCCTCTGATGTGGCCCGCGACCTCCTGCTCTGTGATGGTTGGTAAGCCCAGATCACGGGTGCCCGGCATCCCAGAGCATCAGTGTTGTGAATTAAGCCGGCGGTAGAGGAAGAAAGTGGCTGCATATCTGTTCTGCAGTGGTTACCGGGCTGCTTTCAAACTGCACTGAGCCATAGACCTCTGTTATTACCTACGGGTTTGGTGCTCTTTCAGAAAGCGCACCACACCTGCAGGATATAATAGAATTCTATGGCAAAGTGCAGCTAACCCATAGGAAAGTCAGAGTTGCACTGCTCTGGGTAAACCACAGCACATCAGTGTGAAAGCAGCCTTAGGCCCCTTTCACATGATTAGTCCGACCCAATCAGACCCTCCATTCACCTCTATGAATCGGCAAATGTAAACAGACTTGTGTCCGTTTACAACTGCCTACCTTCAATCTGATCCGCTAAAAAAAAAAAAAACAGAAGGGGATCTGTCTAGGTGGATCGGAGGGCCCATAGAGTAGAGTGGGCTGTGTCCGTGTCCCCTCTGCATATACGGAGTGTACACAGACCAGTCCTTCGCCCACTCATTGTGGCCCACGACCGGTTATCAATTCGCTTAAGTGGCCCTTGCTCTTCAAAAGGTTGGGCACCCCTGCTTTAGAGGCTAAGCTGTTGCCTTGCAAGGCTGAGTTGAAATGCCACTGAGGACACTATGATGCCTATTGATTAGTTTGCCATTTCTGTGATTTTCTTCTTAGTGCTCCAGTTTTCCTTCTACAACCAAAATTGGTAGTGTAATTGGTTTCTTCTGTAAATTGCTGCAGAGTAGTAGAGGCATTAGAGCGCATAATCACATAGAATAAAGTTTCTATGCAGAGCTGCACCAGATTTTGCACTCTCCAGGTTTAGTAAATCAACTCTGATGCATAAAACATTTAAGTATTCCAATATTACTGGGCAAAATAACTAATTACAATGAGAGTGTGCATGTACTGTATACTCTATTCCTGGAAGTACTGTTTTTTTTGCCAATTTAATGTTGGGAACATTTATCAATCCTGTTGCAAGTCAAAGCAATGCTAAACAGGAGCAGTGAGATACATCATGAGACAGATTCATGACAAGATTACAAACTGAGCCATAAATTCCTCTGATGCCTTCTCTAAAGTTAAACTGTGACTGAATGACCCCTGAACGCTTCTTAATTCTGCATCTGTTTATAGTGGAAGTCTGTCTAATCTACAGCAATAAATCTGTCTAATTTTGTCTTCGCAAAATGTCTGAAATACGCCTGATAAAGTGCTTGAGTAGAGCACTTGCAGGTATTTCCATTGAAGTCTTTGGGGCTTAAAGTGTAAGTAACCTCCCCCCCATTGTTTTCAGCCAAGGAAGCTGCCATCTTTGCCTCTGTTTAATCTACAACTGCCATGATGCTGCACATGTGATCAGTTATGACACCAGCCATTGGATGGTTTGACAGTTTGGTTGAGAGCACAACCAATGGGAGTGTTACATTTACGGAACATCCTGGAAATGAAACTGCTTTATGGATGGGTTTGTTTCCACTTTAACTTGACTGGCCTGCACAGAGTCCTGACCTCAACCTGATAGAACACCTTTGGGAAGAATCAGAGAATCAGAGCGGAGACTGCGCGCCAGGCGAGTGCCTGACCTCACAAATGCGCTTCTGGAAGAATGGTCAAACGTTCCTATAGACACACTCCTAAACCTTGCGGACAGCCTTCCCAGAAGAGTTGAAGCATTTATAGCTGCAAAGAGTGGGCCAACTTAATATTGAACACTACAGACTAATGCCCCGTACACACGGTTGGAAATTCCGATGACCATTTCCGTCGGATTTTGTCCGAAGCTGGTGTTGCGTACACACGGTCGGACAACGTTGTCGGAATTTCCGGTCTTCAAGAACGCTGTGACATAAGCCGTGTTCGACGGGACTAGAAAAGGGAAGTTCAGCACCACGTCCGGCACCCTTTGGGCTCCTTCTGCTGATTCCGTGTTTATTACGTGTTGGTAGAAGTTTGGTTACATTCGATTCGCGCTTTTCAGACTTGTGTTTCGGATCGTTACTGCTCTTCAGTTTGTGCTTGTCGGTGCGTATAAGTTTATCAGTGCGTGTAGTCAGTTCGCATTTGTTGGTCATTGCGGCCTATATCTTGATATCTTCTTGATATAGGACGCTTTGATTTTCACTGCTTATTGTCTGCTCGTTTCTGGTATTCATTTAGTTCTTTCAGGCCTTGCTGTTTATCGGTGCTTTCTGTTTGTCCGTTCTGACCAGCCGACTGTTTTGAAGCCATGTTTCGTGTACGTACTCGTCGTAGAGTTCATGCTGTGCAGGGGCTTGGTGTTGGGCTTTTAGCTTTGACCCAAGCCCAGTCCATGAACAGGGCGAGGAGGAGTTCATGGACCAAGAATTGGTTGCTCCAGCGTGACCAATTCTCGCACATGCCTTTGCTTCGTGAGATCCGGGAGAATAATCCTGATGATTTCAGGTACTTTCTTAGGATGACGGACCCCGTTTTTCAACGTCTGTTGGCTTTGCTGACCCCTTTTATCAGCAGGCAGGATACCTGCATGAGGCAAGCCATCACTCCGGAGCAGAGGCTTGTTGCCACGTTGAGGTACTTGGCGACAGGGAGAAGCCTTCAGGACCTGAAGTTCTCCATAGGTATCTCTTCCTAGGCTCTGGGTATCATTATTCCAGAGACCTGTTCTGCCATTATCCAGGTCCTGCAGGAGGACTATATTAATGTAACATTTATCCTTTACTATTCTCTTCTATGTATTTACTGTTTGCTAATGTATTGTATTTCTTTCCTGGTTCCCTAATTACCAGGATTGCAATATGCTGTAATATGCTGTGCCCCTTTGTCCTCATGCATGCTGGAACCTTGGAATGTTTTATTTTTTTGTCCTTCATGCATTTTTGCCTTTACTTACCTCCCCAGCATGCTCTTCTGGGCCCATATACACCTATGGCCTAGTCACTTAGCAATGTATTTTGTCTGCTCCATAGTATTGGTTTCCCCTAAAAAAAAAACTAAAATATCCACAAATGTTTTCTGTGTGTTTTACTTCATGCAGAGTCCCCTCTTTTTTTGTTTTTTTGGTGGGCCAAACTCATTAGGAACCCCCCTCCCCCAACTGCTAGGTCAGCTGATACCAATCCTCTATCTGCTGGCTTTGCCAAGCTCAATACACACTATACCTCTTTAGTGGTCAGATTTAGGGATGAATTCAGCAAAGCATGTAGTGCAAGGGCCTGCCTCAATACTTTCAAATGAGAATTTTTTTTTTTTTTTTTTTTTTTTTTTTAGTCCTATTATTAGCTTGATAGGTAAGAGCAGAATGTCAAAACGTGCTTCCATTTATGCATTTTCATTTTTTTTTTAATTTGGGATTAGGGCACTTCTTACCTGTCCGGTGTGCTGCCAATAGTGTTAAGTAAGGAGGGTCTGGCCAAACTATCACACATTATTTAGGCATTCAGCTCTCAATGAAGTGGAGAGGGTTACCTGTCCAATACCCCCCCCTAGTTTTTGGCAATGGCCCATCAGAAGTGGGGGGAGTGATGGGGGTGAGGAATCTGCTAAGGGGACCTTGTACTTTGGTTTGTAAATACTTTTTCGGCAAAATTTTATTCGGATCTTGTTCCAAAATGTTTCTCTATAATCTGCTTGCAATGTTTATGTGCAAATGACAATTTATTTTTTTATTTTTTGACTCCACAGTTTCCTTCAACGTTGCAGGAATGGCAGACTGTGGCCTCCCACTTTTCCAGCCATTGGGACTTTTCTAACTGTGGAGGTGCAATTGATGGGAAACACGTCCGCATCGTCCCACCCCCCAACTTGGGGTCATACTATTTCAACTATAAGGGGTTTAATAGTATTGTGATGTTGGCGGTGGTGTTGGCGACATATGAGTTTCTCTATGTGGACGTGGGGAAGAATGGCCGGATGTCAGATGGTGGTGCCATTGCGCAGATGGAGTTCTACTGGCGTCTTCAGAGTGGCAGTCTGTGCTTGCCACCTCCAGAGGAGAATGCGGAAGGCCTCCCCTTCGTCTTTGTCGCGCATGAAGCGTTTGCGTTGTCAAGCCATCTGATGCGGCCTTTCCCGTTGAGGACCCTCACCCCGGACCAGAGGGTCTTTAATTTCCGGCTGTCCAGAGCCCGAAGAGTGGTGGAGAACGCATTTGGGATCATGACCAGCCACTTCCGCCTCTTTTTGACACCTATCCACATGGCGGAACATAAACTGAACCACATTGTGCTTTCCGCTGCACAATTTTTTAAAAAGGCATTCCACAAACTATGTTGTGTCTGTTGGCCCTGATGCCGACATCCCACAAAATGCCAACCTGACAGCCCTTGAAGCTGCATGTCCTGGCTGTCCTGGCTTGCCCCCCCTAAACGCCCGCAAAGTCAGAGAGAGATATATGGAGTACTTTGTGGGTAGGGAGGCCATTGATATGCCAGACAATGTATGAGAGGCATTTTTTAATAAATTTATTTTGGAAACTGAACTAAGATTTGTTTTCATTTACTGCTTGGGTTTCTTGTAGGTGTGTTCTAGCTTATTTTATGTTTTATTTTTGGGCCTTAAGCTTCAACAGTGTAAACGCACTTTCTGGGCGAGAGGAGGTTACAGTCTCTTCTTCCTAAAAATAATCTTCTCATGTTGTGGGTCTGATATATACAATTTTTTCTAGTTAAGGTATGTAGTGCATTACTGACCCAAAAAATACTCCTTTTCAGCACCATGACAGAAATTTGTGGATTCCTGAAAAGGGCGTGATAGGTGGTTTATTACAAAGCACTGTGGGTGTAATTTCCAAAAGACAAATCCACTATGCACTGCAAGTGCACTGCAAAAGTGCACCTGAAACTGCACTTGGACTGCAAAGTGGATTTGCCTTTGGGAAATAACACCCATTGTCACCAAATTCAACAACTTTTTACGCAAATAATGCTTTTGGGGTTTGGAATAAGGAAGCCACACATTGTTGATACGGTAAAATTTTACTTTCTCTGCAAGCATGATTTTTTAATCTTGGGGACATATCTGGCTCCCCTCTCTCGTGTGCTTCCCCCCTCCTACACATTGATTGGTGGTTGTTCTCTAATTAAGCCTATGGTGGCCCTCTAAGGGATATAAGGATGTACTTTTTCTCCTTCTGGTCACTTTCACATTTTCTTCCTTGTTCTTTCCCTCTCTGGTACTATAGGATGGAATGTTCCTTCCCGGCTGGATATATACCCCCACCCCCATCTTCTTCTATCACACTGGGTGTGTGAGAACAAGGAGGGTTTCTACCCTTCCCAGTTGTTTTACTTTATTCTCCACTTTCATTTACTCTGCCTCTTAGACCCATATCAAACGATAACGGACTCATACAGGTGGAATACCAAGCAGTCATCTTATCGGCTATATATAAAAAATCCTACATCTGGAATTTAGCAGCTCCTATGAGACATATGCGCTCTGTTCCGCTGTTTGAAACTCATCCCGTATTTTGGCTGTCTGCTCCATTTTGGTATGTTACAATGTGATTATTTATGTACTTATTTGTGGAATACATGCAGTGAAAACCATACAGATGCATATGTGTATACCCTGTATACACCTATCTACTATATTTTGTTCCTTGCTCTATCTATTATTATTTTTTGATTTGATTGGCTTTTATTTATTTCATGTAATTTCTATGATGAGGGGGTTGGAGGTTATGAATATGAGGGTTAATGTTTCTATGCATCGCTGCATATATGTTGTATATTCCTATGTATGTCCTTCCCTGATATGTCTTTTTGCATTTTAGAGCGACAATTATATCACTAACTCCATCACTCTTCACCCCTGATGAAGGTTTTACAATTTTAAGAACTGGAAACGCGTCGGGTTCTGTGTGGGGGGCAACATAGCCCCATGAGAGTTCTAGTGCTACCAATCTGGTTTTTGTTTGTATTTTTTCTTTATGTAACTTTCTGTATTGTTTGTTACACTGAATCTTTTTTGTATTTTATATTGTGCACTCTTTGCATTGTGTGTCCTGTTTTTTAGACAATAGGTGAAAAAATATTTTTGAAGATATTCTAATAAAACTACTCTTTTATACACCTTGGTTTCATGTGGTGGTCTAAGCAAAGTCCCAAACCTAGGGGGTCTGTTTCTTTTGTGATCTATATTCAGGGATGAGACCACCCTTTGATAACCTGAACCCACAATGGGAATTTGCCTTAATTTTTTGTATTCATATATAGGGTAGGAAATACCCATCCCCACAAAGGCAATTCCCCGTTGGTGTATTTGTTCTTTTCTATCATATTCCGTCCTGACTTCTTACAAATAAGTCCCAATTTTTTGTCACTTTCGGAATGTGATTCACCTAGACACTATCTGTCTTACAGGACACACAATGCAATTTGATTGTAATTATAATTTATTTGCACTTAGTGGATAAAAATTGAATGTTGCATAAAAAAATTTTCTTTTTTCTTTGTCGCTCATATGCATCTTAGATATAGGGGGGTTGTTCATGCTTAGAGAATTCTTTACTGTTAGCCTTCCTAGCTGCACCTAATATGTTCAGGGGAAAATAATTCAATGCCCTGGGGGAACAGGAAGAACGGATAAAAGACCATATTGACTATATAGTCAAAGAATCCATCACTCTCAGGGAAAAAAAGTTCTGGAGAGATAAGATGGCATTCAATGAGGGCAAAGCCTACCGTTGGCAGGCACGTAATCCCTAAGGACGCCCACAAGGCGCCAAAAAAGGTGTATCTAATAGAAATAAAAATACGAATAAAGAACCCTTGGGAGGCTCCAACTCCTCACTAAATTCTCTCTCTTCCACATGCTCACAGGCATCTAAGAAAACTTCCAAAAAGCAAAAATGGCGATCCCCTGAATCGACCAACATCAATAAGAAACGTATTATGGAAACTAATACATCGACCCAGGCGCTAAATGCAATGGCAGGCAATGAACGGACATTAAGGTCAGGTAACCCACGGAGTGTACCGGTGCAAGGACGACCTACGTCAGAGCTTCCCCCGTTGGGGTCTAGATCTGACCCTTCGGAGGAACAATGACATAGAGAGAAGGAGGCTCCCCCTGAAGATCTATTTAATATTATTAATCTATCTGATTATATACTATCGTGTGACGAGAAAACCCTTCTAAGTAAGGGCTTATCCTTCTGCCCTTCCTCCAACATTGACACCTTTGACACTATTAAAGATTTACATCTCTTTGCAAGGAAACTAATCTTAAAAAGTATGTACACTAAATCGACCCCTATGGGAGTTCCTCCCAATAGGGAAAAGCAAGCTGTGGATGATTTGGTGTCACTGTTGGAGGAACAAGAGCAGAAGGAATTAATTGACAGAGTGGATTTGGAAGCACTCTTGGCAGAACACATAACTCCCACAACGATGGGTATTCAAGGTAAATCCACGCTTAAGAAGAAATCTAATAAATTCCCTTCCCTTACCCAAAATGCGAACTTGAAGGCCTTCGTAGCAATGGTGACTGATTACATTACCAAACTTACTAAATCTACCCCCCTTAATAATCTTTCAACTGCCGTACAACAGGCATTAAGAACACTGACCAATCAGCATCAGTTAACGATTAAACCATCAGATAAAGGGGGGAATATAGTTATTATGAACAATTCTTTCTACCTTGAAATGTGTCAAAAAATTCTGTCTAATAAAGAGTGGTACAAGCCGATTTCTCGTCACACTATTGAGAAATACGATAATGAATTTTTCTCACTAATAGATCAGGCATATTTGGACAACGTACTCACCCAACAAACGTGGAAATTTTTGCGGACCAAACATGCCAGAATTCCGACTTTCTACAGCCTCCCTAAGGTTCATAAGGATATGATCAGCCCCCCGGGCAGACCCATTGTTTCGGGTGTGGGCTGCATCTCTGAGAACCTTAGCAGATTTATTGATGAGCAACTCCGCCCCCTTGTGACCAATCTACCCTCTTACATCAGGGACACCACCCAATTACTGCAATATATAGATGGCCTTTGCATCCCCACCAACTCATTGTTGGTTACGGTGGATGTTGAGGCACTTTATTGCTCGATACCCCATGCGAAGGGTTTGGAGGTAATGGGTCATTACCTGTCCCAAACATCGAAAGATGATAAACCTCTGCATCGCTTTCTCTTGCGAGCATTGGAATACATCCTCCTTCACAATGCTTTTTCTTTTCATGGCTCCCATTTCCTCCAGATACAGGGTGTGGCTATGGGGACGTGCTGCGCTCCCTCATTTGCCAACCTGTATCTGGGGGAATGAGAGAATACCTACTTTTTCATGCATCCACAATTTTCTGATCAGATCATATTGTGGCATCGCTATATCGATGATATTCTATTGGTATGGCAGGGCGATAGGGACAGTTTGAATCAATGTATAACAGCTATGGGTATTAATGATTTTAATCTAAAGTTTACTATGATATGTGATACCAATAGGATCGATTTCCTAGATGTCACTATCTTAAAGAACGATGCTGGCCAACTCTCTAGCACCTTGTTCCGCAAGGAAACAGCAGGGAACACCATCCTGCATGCGTCCAGTTTCCATCCTACTTCTCTTGTTAAATCCATTCCGTACTCCCAATACCTACGCATACGCAGAAATTGCACGAAGACTCCAACTTTCTTATGGAGGCAAAAAAGCTGCAGGCTAGGTTACTCCAAAGGGGCTACTCACCAACATGCCTCAAGAAGGCTTTTAGAAGAGTACTAAAACAGACGAGACAAAGTCTTATCTTAAAATCCCCCAAACACGCCAGCGGTGCGACACAGGTTATAGATCAAACCCACATAATTATAACTTACAATAAACAACATCAACAGATCAGGAATATTCTCAAAAAATACTGGCACATACTGCACATTGATCCTCTACTAAACCCGTTTATATCAAAAGAACCTATGATCACTTATAAACGCACTAAATTCTTACGGGACAAATTAGTCACTAGTGAGTACACAGGGGAATTTAGGGGAGACTCCTGTAAACGCCTGGGTACTTTTAGATGTGGAGGATGTACCCAATGCCAGTATATGAATACGGATACTGAAATAGTTCTCCCTAATGGGAAAAAATTTAAACCAGATCATTATGCGAACTGTCGCACATTTGGGGTCGTGTACCTTCTCACTTGCTCATGTGGATCTTTCTACGTGGGCAAAACAAAACAAGAACTCCACAAAAGGACAAGTAGGCACATACACAGTATACGGGTATGTGATCCTGACCTGCCTTTGGGGAGACGCCCTGGAGGAGGGGCGAAACGCGTCGACGTAATTTCCGGCCAAGGATCTAACCACTGACGCCACTTCCTGTTCCCGTGGAGCGCACGCTAAACCAGCTGCAACCGCGGAAGTATCTGAGAAGTTTGCCTTCCTTTATGCATCCTGTAAGTAGCGCAGAGCGCGCATTTTAAAAATCCTTCTACAACACTTTAAAATTTGCTCTCTTCTATTATCGGTACAATATCTCCAAGAACATCACTGTGCCTTGTGTGCATGCATCGCTCCCTGGATCCTCTCATCCCACTGGCTTGTTTATTCAGCTCTGCTTTTGTGCCTACTTGCCGAACCACAGTTTGTCTGCATATCTGCCCTCTGCTTTGCTGCTCTGTCTGTCTGCTAGCCCGGTGAGTCTATTCCAAGAAGGAGCTCATATGTACATTTATTTTGGTTCTTGTTTTTTGGGACAATAACTGGACTTACTCACATTCTTTTTTTTTTTTTTATTTATATATTTTCTTACCACATTGATCACTTATTCAATTTTGGTATCTATGAAATAATTTTATGGTTATTATTCAATCATGTCACTTATGTAATAATTTATCACACATATTATTTGATGCTAGTTTATTTTTTATGGGATTGGTTTGTGTCAGACATGTAACCACTTCACACACATTATTGATGTTTGTCAATTTTGTGGGATCATTTATTATTTTGTCACAATTTTTGTTTGCCAGCGCTGTTTTATTGGTTTGAGCATTTTTTGGGGAGACACGCTCAAGACATCCATATGGGGAATTTCCCGAAGAGCAAATTCCTGGTCTTAGATAGGATACACCCCAATACAAGAGGGGGTGACTGGGACAAAACCCTCCTACAACATGAAACGAGATGGATTGTGGCCCTAAGGGCCACCTATCCGCCTGGTTTGAATGACTGTACAAGCTACAAACCATTCTTGGAGGGTTTTACTTCAGGTACCTGGGAAGGCCATGTATAATAATTTTCTAGTCATTTTTATTATTTTTCTAGTAATTTCTAGACTCATTTTGAAATCTTTTTGAAACTATCTAGTTTGATCATAAATATTTCTGACATTCTCCCTCTGATTCTAAGTTCCCCTTCCCCTCTCTGTTGTACGATGTCATTTTCCATGTTTCTGTATAAAGTACTGTGCAATAGATGGCTCCAGTTTAGAATGACATTTCCCTCTTCTTCTCTCCTCCCCTTATCCTCTATAGCATTTATTTATATTTGGTTTTTCAATAATGTTGGGTTTCAATTTCCTTGTAATGATGTTGTTTATGTTCTAAATGAAGCAGACATCCCTCGGGAGGGGTTTCCCACGTATGGGCCCTGAGGTATGATAAATGAACTCTGGGGTTTTCTCCATATGCGGACAATAGATTATGAATTTTGTAGAATTTTTCTCCATCTTTGAGGGAGAAATTTACCCCTTGGTACAAGGGACTAAGCCCGCTTCTTTGTGCTTCGTTTTGGACTTTTAATTACGGCCCATGTGATGCTGTGATGTCATTTCAGGCCCTTTGACCTGCGTGCGCATCCACCTATAACATTGAGCCGTCCCGTCGTATTATATTAGGCGCTGTCCCCCTGTGCGCATGCACGAACATTTTACCGCATGCGCGCACGATATTACGGCGCCTGTGCGCACACAATATCCCTCCCACACCACCAATGGCAATACAACCTCCCTCGTCGCACCTAGACAGCGTCACTGGATGACGCTGTACGGCGCGCCGAACAATGGCTACTTAACCACCACCTGAACACACAGCATTTGGGCAGCACACCGCTACAGGGACTCTGTCTCCGCCGTCTCCCTTTTTCCCTACACGGAACTACTTACATGGGTAAGCCAGCATGGTCATCTACTTGTAGCTATGCTCTTTTGGGAAATTTGTCAGTACAGCTAAGCATTACTATTCCATCCTCAATACCCTAGGTTATTACACCTCTTGACATCCCCAAACTATTTCCTCATTGGATATTTATCCTATTGGTGGAATTTCTCGGATGAACTACATATGGTAGCTCACCCTGCATCTAGCTTGAGGATCTATCTGTGTTTTGAGACTGTGTGTAACCATATATCTGCACCTGTAAGGGTAAGTATACTCCCACGTTAAACTCCCTTGGCTTTTCCCCTTGTTCTAGGGCTTTCTCTGCAAGCATGATTTTTTAATCTTGGGGACATATCTGGCTCCCCTCTCTCGTGTGCTTCCCCCCTGCTACACATTGATTGGTGGTTGTTCTCTAATTAAGCCTATGGTGGCCCTCTAAGGGATATAAGGATGTACTTCTTCTCCTTCTGGTCACTTTCACATTTTCTTCCTTGTTCTTTCCCTCTCTGGCACTATGGGATGGAATGTTCCTTCCCGGCTGGATATATACCCCCACCCCCATCTTCTTCTATCACACTGGGTGTGTGAGAACAAGGAGGGTTTCTACCCTTCCCAGTTGTTTTACTTTATTCTCCACTTTCATTTACTCTGCCTCTTAGACCCATATCAAACGATAACGGACTCATACAGGTGGAATACCAAGCAGTCATCTTATCGGCTATATATATAAAATCCTACATCTGGAATTTAGCAGCTCCTAGGAGACATATGCGCTCTGTTCCGCTGTTTGAAACTCATCCCGTATTTTGGCTGTCTGCTCCATTTTGGTATGTTACAATGTGATTATTTATGTACTTATTTGTGGAATACATGCAGTGAAAACCATACAGATGCATATGTGTATACCCTGTATACACACCTATGTACTATATTTTGTTCCTTGCTCTATCTATTATTATTTTTTGATTTGATTGGTTTTTATTTATTTCATGTAATTTCTATGATGAGGGGGTTGGAGGTTATGAATATGAGGGTTAATGTTTCTATGCATCGCTGCATATATGTTGTATATTCCTATGTATGTCCTTCCCTGATATGTCTTTTTTGCATTTTAGAGCGACAATTATATCACTAACTCCATCACTCTTCACCCCTGATGAAGGTTCTACAATTTTAAGAACTGGAAACGCGTCGGGTTCTGTGTGGGGGGCAACATACCCCCATGAGAGTTCTAGTGCTACCAATCTGGTTTTTGTTTGTATTTTTTCTTTATGTCATTTTCTGTATTGTTCGTTACACTGAATCTTTTTTGTATTTTATATTGTGCACTCTTTGCATTGTGTGTCCTGTTTTTTAGACAATAGGTGAAAAAATATTTTTGAAGATATTATTCTAATAAAACTACTCTTTTATACACCTTGGTTTCATGTGGTGGTCTAAGCAAAGTCCCAAACCTAGGGGGTCTGTTTCTTTTTTGATAAAATTTTACTTCAAGCACATTCACATGTGCCTTTCAAAAAGGCTTTACCAAAAAAAAAACATATAACATTCTTTAATAACATTAATAACTTGGCGCATTTGTGTAAACAGGAATGTATCAAAGTAGAACATACTGAACACAGGAACTTACAAAGTTCAACTTTGAAAAGTGAAGACAAGATCAGACATGACTATGTCCAAACTGCGTTAATCTTGCCTTCATCACATGGGGTGTCACCCCTGGAAAAGCCAAATTTAGAAGATGCACACAATTTGGGGATCAAACTGGACATTTTATGCAAGAACCCATGCCTAGAATGTCAAAATGTGCAATCTCCCATCATGGGGATCAATGTACGTGTTTTGGGGGTGCAACCCCTTCACCTCAGCCACTTTAGTAGTTAGTAAGGGGTTGCACCCACAAAACGTCATTGATCCACCATGATGGGAGATGGCACATGTTGACACACTGTGTGCATCTTCCAAATTTGGTGACTTTCTTACGTTAAAATAGTTTTTTTTAAAACCCAAAAATGTCTGGTAGCTAGTTTGTGGTGTTTCAGATTTTCCCTAAAACATCAATGATGTTCTTAATTTTTTGTTGAACATCATTGATGTTTTTCTTGATATCATCTAGATCCCGATTGCACACCATTATCTCCCCGATGAGGACGTGTGCACTTTCACTGGTAAAATGCGATTCTTCTTCCACAACATCCACATCACCTAAAAAAAAAAAAAAAAAAACACTGTGTATTTTAAAGATGCAGGCATACATTGATTAGCTTACCTGAAGCTGTGGTCTCCGACACTCACCTGTTGTGGTGACAATTTCTCCAACTTCTACAATCTCTCCTTCCTCCTCTGCTTCTGGTGTTGGTATTTCCCCTTCTTTGGGAGGTGTGGGGTCCCTGGTGTCCTCAGACGTCCCGAGTCTTCTCTCCCATATGAGAATGTACAAAAGGAATACTTAGCACACCAATCTATGAGGGCAGAAATAGAAAATCTGAAACATTGCTTGGAAGTATCATAGAATTGTGGTTTTTGGCCAAGTTCAAAGCCAAAAAACATTCATTTTGACATTTTGTAAAGCTGCAATACTCATTACCTGTTTGGTGCAAGTTTGTCAGATGGAGACACCCCTATAGTATCCACTGGAGCACATGTGTGGGACACCCTAATAAAAAGGGTGTTCGGGTGTCCCAGCACTAGTGCTCTAGAGTCCAGATGTGTAAACAGCTACTGAGTCACCTCTTCTTTACACTGAATCAAGTTTGCATTTCATTCTATTACAAACCCCTATAGACAACAAACTTCCTTTGACTAGAAACAGGCCTGAAGAAATGTAGGTAACTCCAACTTCACCAAACATCGTATTATAAGTGGGCGAACGATCAAGGTTTATTACGATCGATTGAACACACGAACATGAAAGTGGCCATTTTCAACTGTCCAACATTAAAAAACAAAGCACATGGAGCAGTATGGGAACAAGAAAAATAATATGAACACACGACTGGAGTGATATAATATGTAGTGGGTAGATGAATAGTACTTATTAATAAGTATTGTCCCGCAGCTACCCAATTCTTCCAGAGAGAGACTTTATTGACTTCCAACACCGAACAGTCTTGCAATAGATGACAAAATCCAACAGAGTACATATGACAACGACCTGTGCCTTTATAATCACAAACCCTCCCAGCAGACAGAATAGACTGAACGCCATGTTATATCCCCCACACACTGAATGGTTGAGCAATTTGATTGGCCGTTTCCATTAAATGCTTTGATCTGAGGACAAGGGACATATTACTGGAATTATTATGTGTTTTGTATGGTGTACGTTCTGATGTTTCTATTCATGGGAAGATCAAACAAATGAAAAGTGAATCTCCCTATGAATTGTCACACAGGATAGCAACAATTATGGAATTATTGGTTGGTAATAATCTTGCATTTGAGCGTGGTGGCTTGATACATATGAGTATGTTTCTAGATGCTTTGCATGAAGATATCAAACAAAATATTTTACTAGTTACCCCAAATCCTCATGATTTAAAAGACCTATTGTTGAGAGCAGACCATTTATGGAGAAAGTCAAATGAGCAGGCTGTCAAAATTGATTTAGCCACATTGTTTAGGACAAATACTGAACATAAAGGTCAAAAGATAATCTCTTATGATAACAACCAAAGAGGAGACACCAGGTCAAATATAGGTGATATTAATATGAAAAACAGAGCTGACCCAAATAATAATAAAATGTCCAAGACCTGGATACCGTTTTCTCAGTTAAAACAGAAATATGACCACCTGAAGATTGAGTATGATAAGATGAGAGGGGAACGTGATACATTATTAGAGCAGTTGAAGGGGGTACAGGGTGTCATAAATGCAGAAGATGTACATTCTCCAGATCTGTTTTTGAATGCAAATGACACGTCTCTAGCAGTGGGGGTGAATTAGTTTCAAACTGTAAATGTGTAAATAGTACTTTGTTCGAACTTCAAACAATGTTTAAGGACCTTGCTAATTAGTTTTTGTTGGAGATATTGCCGGAGATACTCGCTTGCATGTGAATAGCAGAAGGACAGTCTGAAATTGCTGGCTAGTGGGGGAGACGCTGAATAGACAATATCACGGACTCTCTCAATATTCATCAAGCAATGGACCCTTTTTTTTTGAACATTAATTTTTTTTTTTTCTTGTCAATGGACTTTTCCCTATTTTTTTTTTTTTTTTTTTTTTTCACCCTTTCCCATTTTTATTTTTTTATTTTATTATGTTTTATTTCTTGAACTTTATCTTAAAACCAGAGTGAAACATTTAAACCTAAAATAATTTTCATAACACCTGTACATATTACATTGCATATTGATCAATATATTTGACATCTAAAGTGAGATGCTGCACAATGACTTGGCATAGCATAAATTATAGTATGTTGGGTGGTTTTCCTAAATTTATAAGAGGGGGAGAAATTCATCACTCCAGTCATGATTTGAAACTTTGTTGAAACAGTCGTTGATAATATGCTAAAGCAGGGCTCAAAATTTCAAGTCCTGAGCTACTAGCCAGGCCTCAAGGGTTACTCGCCACCAGTTGCCCCACCCAACCCCTGCCCTGCCCCGCCCCTAATTCCACCTCTAAACACGGCCTCATAAATTATATCATGAAATTGCTCTTAAATGTTTTATGCAAATTAAGCAACTTTATCCATGCTCATCAATGCAGCCTCACCCGTGTCCACCAATGCAGCCTCACCCGTGTCCACCAATGCAGCCTCACCCGTGTCCACCAATGCAGCCTCACCCCTGTCCACCAATGCAGCCTCACCCCTGTCCACCAATGCAGCCTCACCCGTGTCCACCAATGCAGCCTCACCCGTGTCCACCAATGCAGCCTCACCCGTGTCCACCAATGCAGCCTCACCCTTGTCCACCAATGCAGCCTCACCCTTGTCCACCAATGCAGCCTCACCCGTGTCCACCAATGCAGCCTCACCCTTGTCCACCAATGCAGCCTCACCCGTGTCCACCAATGCAGCCTCACCCGTGTCCACCAATGCAGCCTCACCCATGTCCACCAATGCAGCCTCACCCGTGTCCACCAATGCAGCCTTACCCGTGTCCACCAATGCAGCCTCACCCGTGTCCACCAATGCAGCCTCACACTTTAACACCAATGCAGCCTCACACTTTAACACCAGTGCAGCCTCACACTTGTCCACCAATGCAGCCTCACCCGTGTCCACCAATGCAGCCTCACCCGTGTCCACCAATCCAGCCTCACCCGTGTCCACCAATGCAGCCTGACACTTTAACACCAATGCAGCCTCACACTTTAACACCAGTGCAGCCTCACACTTGTCCACCAATGCAGCCTCACACTTGTCCACCAATGCAGCCTCACCCGTGTCCACCAATGCAGCCTCACCCATGTCCACCAATGCAGCCTCACCCGTGTCCACCAATGCAGCCTCACCCGTGTCCACCAATGCAGCCTCACCCGTGTCCACCAATGCAGCCTCACACTTTAACACCAATGCAGCCTCACACTTTAACACCAGTGCAGCCTCACACTTGTCCACCAATGCAGCCTCACCCGTGTCCACCAATGCAGCCTCACCCGTGTCCACCAATCCAGCCTCACCCGTGTCCACCAATGCAGCCTGACACTTTAACACCAATGCAGCCTCACACTTTAACACCAATGCAGCCTCACACTTTAACACCAATGCAGCCTCACACTTTAACACCAATGCAGCCTCACACTTTAACACCAGTGCAGCCTCACACTTGTCCACCAATGCAGCCTCACACTTTTAACACCAGTGCAGCCTAACACTTGTCCACCAATGCAGCCTCACACTTTAACACCAATGCTGCCTACCTGTGTCCTGAATGAAGGGGAGCAGAGAAGAAGAGCATTGCTGGCCGGATGATATGAGCGCAGAGGGACATGCTGGAACAGCTTTGATTTAAGTCGATGTGTGTTCCCGCCGCTCGGCGTCCCGTACAGCCCCGCCCCCTGGCCAGGGAACTTTGATACACATCACTCGTCCCGGGTTGGACGGGTGATCTGTCTATCAAATTCCCCGGGACCAGGGGGCGGGGCTGTGTGTGAAAGCGAGCGCAGGGAACACACGGCAATTGAAATCAAAGCCGCTAGTAATGTTCCCTGCACTCTTATCATCGGGCCGGCTCTGTCCTTTCTCTTCCCCTTCGTGAGCGCTGGAAAAAGGACTCGCCGGCTGGCAGTGCTCGCCCCCCCTCGCTCCCAGACAGCCCTTCCTCGCCAGCCCTCAAAATTTACTCGCAAAATGCGAGCAAGCGAGTGTAAATTTTGAGGGCTGTGCTAAAGGATATGGCATATATGGATGAAAAAGACCTCACTTTACTGGCAAGATTTTCCACTGCTGCTTTGTCTGGATAGAAGATCTGATAAACACTGATGTCAAGCTAATTCTATCTGAAAGTGGGGGTATATGGATTATAGATTGGTACATGTATATTGGTATACCATTCAGGTGGAATTATGGACTGAATGAGCCAAGTAACTGCTCTTTTGAAATCAATGAGGAGTCGGCCTACAGCAAATTACAAAAGCAAATTGTGTCTGGCAATCAACAAATTCAGGTACTTGACAGGTACACAACAGGTCATCATTGCTCAAATAGGAAATGGAAAGAAGATGTGAATTGTAAAATGCTTGCAAGATGGACTCATGAATGTCAAGTGCAAGGAAATAGTTTGCAGCACAGTTTTTTCTGTCGTATCCAAACCTTTTGAACTTAAAAGGTACATTGATGGTTCTTCTTACTATAAAGATGGAAGTAGAATTTCAGGATTTGCTGGTGTTTGTGCAAAAGCATCTTTAAAACTGAAAACCTTGAGCCTGGAGATGAGAGAATCCTGGATTTATGTGGATCGGCGCTCCCAGAGCATACCAAGTTTACTTTCAGTGAGATGGTGAGAGATGTGATGAAGTCAGACCGAAGAATGGACTGTGACATCAGCTCATCTTTGCGCAATATTCAAGATCTTGATGTGATATAATAAGGCCTAACAGCTATATGGGCCACGGATGTTTACCAAATCCTTTTCCAGTCATGGTCTAAAGTTATATTATCTAATAACTGTTTCATGGGGATATTTTAGAGGCTGGTGAAGAGAGATGTAACCAGTTTCAACTTTATATTTTATATGAGCCATTGTAAAGCATCCAGTACCTCAAATCGTAATGATATGTTTGTTGCCTGATTTATAGGTCAGTTCTAGTAGTTAGAACAACCCAAGTGGGGGTATATGTAGTGTGTTTTTCATGTGTATATATATATATATATATATATATGTGCATGTATTTTATATATTTATATATGGTGTTATATGTAGGCATTCTAAGACAAGTCCATTCCAAGCAGGTCAAATTGGTAGTTGTTAATCTAATTGTGCACATTAAAAGGGACTTGTTGACCAAAGGGGAAGTGGCCAAACAAAAATTACTCCACATATCAAAGGGGACAGATAGCCCAGAGTCGCTATGTTAATGTTAATATGCAAGAGTGCAGATTAGGGCAGTTTATGACTACAGCTATTCACAGCTTGGGGTGATCTTCTGTCACTCTGAAAGACAGGAGCAGATCAAAGCATTTAATGGAAACGGCCAATCAAATTGCTCAACCATTAAGTGTGTGGTGGATATAACATGGCGTTCAGTCTATTCTGTCTGCTGGGAGGGTGTGTGTTTATGAAGGCAACAAAAGTCACATGAAAACATGGGGCTCTAGAAATTTACTAACACTGTCATGATTATACCCTGTTGGATTTTGTCATCTATTGCAAGACTGTTCTGTGTTGGAAGTCAATAAAGTCTCTCTCTGGAAGAATTGGGTTGCTGCAGGACAATACTTATTAATAACTACAAACCATCTACCCACAATATATTATATCACTACAACGACAACTACTTACTTTTTTGAAGAACTCGCTTGATCTTTCTGTACTGGTCGTGCTCCTTGAGTTTCAGGTCTGACCAGCATTTCCTCAGTTGACCCTTGGATCGTCATAACCCAAAATTCTTCTGCAGACTCTTCACAACTTTAGCCATGATCTTGGCCTTTCTGACATTTGGGTTGGGGTAAGGCCCATACTTCCCATCATAGTCGCTCCTCTTCAATATGTCCACCATCTCCAACATTTCGCCAAAAGACATATTTGAGGCCTTAAATCTTCTCTTCCGGGATTGGGACGTTTCAGGCTCCGGGCTTTCCTCATCCTCCTCCTCGTTGCTGGAATAGTTAGGGCGCACCTGCTGTGTCTCCGCCATGTGCTCTCCCCACTGCGCCGTAAAGAGAAGGGGCGGGGAATTGACGAGAAAAATCGTCAGGGTCGTGCGGAGTTTCACGCATGCGCACTGTATATAAAACGTCACACGCGTGTGTCGTACGGACGATCTGTGAGCAGAGGGAGAAAGCTGACGCGACGATCACTAAGAACGAAGGTACAATTTTGACCTTGGTACATCACTAGACTAGACTGCTTCTACATTGAGACTTATTTTGGGAGAAGATTAGGAGAGATTAGCCTAACATTATTTTGTGTTTGGTGTTGTGTCTTGCAGAGAATATGGAGGGGTTCAATAACTTCAGCTTCCTCCCCCTGTTCAATGATAAGTTCAGGGAGATGCCCCTTTTGTGGCAAGCCAAGCATCCCCATTACAGCAACAAAATAAAGAGGCAGGCAGCGATGGAGAAACTGCTGGAGTTTGTAAAGCCGTTGATCCCCACGGCAACCATCGATAAGTCAAAAGTGAAAATTGGTAGCCTGAGGAGTATGTATTTCAAGGAGCGCAATAGGGTCCTGACGTCCCAGAGATCTGGAGTTGCAGCAGATAAAGTTTATGTCCCCAGGCTGTGGTACTACGAGAGGCTCCATTTTCTCAAAGACCAGACTGAGGTCAGGGAATCACTGTCGACTCTTCCTTCCACGCATTCCACCCCTGCTGAGGCTTTCGACGCCCAACCTGGGCCTTCCAGTCAGGAAGATGTGGAGGAGCCCAGCTTGAGCCAGGTATAGTATTGTTCTACATATTTTTTGTGGAAAAATGAATGATGTTAACTCAATTTATAAGCACTAATTGATTATTTGCTAAAGTGTTTTACATATCAATAGACAGTAGTGTTGGAGAGATTTTGGGCAAGAATATAAACTGCTGGGCTCAGAATTATATGGTTTTCTATTTGTTAAGAATTTGCAACAGTCAATAGCTGAAAATTGTGTGTGTTTGATGAACCAAAAACTCAAACTATGTCCTTTTTTCATACACAGGAAGACCTCAGCCAGGAGGTGGCTGTGGAATGCGGGAGCCAGGAGGTGGATGTGGAATGTGGCAGCCAGGAGGAGGCAGGGGTAAGTGGCAGCCAAGAGGTAGGCAGGCCTAGGAGCCTGACTCTATCCCAAGTCCCTCCCCTCCGCCTTCCATACAAAAGGCCCAGAAAGGGGGGGGATGTGGGGGAGTCAGCGCTCCGGCTGATCGGGGAGGCTTTGTCGGCACTAAAAGCCACCCCCACATATGAAGAGGCCTTTGCCGCCTTGGCTGCCACAAAGCTTACCCAGATGGAGGGTAACGCATCATGTGCGAGGAGGTTATCCTCAAAATATTAAATAAGGGGGTGTTGGGGGGAAATGACCCCAAGGACACATGTGTGCGAGATGGACCATGCTCCTCCTCCTTCTGCCACACCTCCAGCACCACAGCCACGGCCTGGAAGGAAGCATGGAAAGAAGACCTCACAGTTATGACCTGGGTTCAGTCTGGTCTGAGAGAAGATGGAGCCTCTCGTATGACCACAGCCTGGGGACACAGATGGCATCTGCTGCAGTTCCGTATCTCTTGGACTTCAGGACCAGATTGAACTCCCTTAAGATACGTACTCCTCAGGCCACCAATTTTTGAGTTTAAAAAATTCATGTCTGCCCTGGGGGTCAAAGGCTTTGCAAATTTCCCAAGTTTCTCCATCGCTGCCTCCCTCTTTATTTTGTTGCTGACACCTAATATAGGTTTTTTTTGATTTCAAGAAATCCTTGCCTATGTGTTTAACTTCAAAAAGGCCAGTTTATTTGTGAGGAGGTAGGTACATTTCTAATATAGAAAGTAGAATTAACAAGGGCCACCAACAACAAACAACCTCCTAGAGAATTAAAAAAATATATAATGATAATGGTGTTGGGGTAAGTTGAGACACACAAAACACACCAACCAAAAAAAAAAAAGATGAGCAAAATTACAGTGAAAGGAAATCTTGATTAAAAAACCAACAACTATAAATGTAAAAAAAAAATAAAAAAACATTCTTGAGATCTGTCAAATAAAAAAATTCTAGCCATGAAATCAGGAAAAAGAATAAAGAAAGAAGTTTGGGAGAAGTCAGTGTGAATATTAGCAGCTAAAAAACTTCATTCTTCTTGCATTGTAAAGAAAAAGAGAATGCGCTGCATTAAACAAATTTTAACATTGCAGCGTGACGAATGTGCTCTGTCGATTAGGAACGGTAGTTTTACCTGACCAAGCGCTTCAGTCCGATAATTTCTTCTGAGCGTGCGTGGCACTTTGTCCGTCGGACTAGGCTACACACGATCGGAATTTGCGTGATCGGACTCTGTTGTCAGAAAATTTGAGATCCAGCTCTCAAAGTCAGATGGAGCCCACACACGGACGGATTTTCCGACAACATGGTCCGATAGGACATTTTCCGTTAGAAATTCCGACCGTGTGTATGGGGCATAAGGCTGGGATGCCATTAAGGTTCACATGCATGTAAAGGCAGGCTTCATACTATATTACCAAACGGAGCAGACATGCCCGCCCGAAGTTCCACTACCTGAAGGAAGGTAAAGCCATATAACTGCGGGTGTCCGCTAAACACCCGCACTTTAATAACACATACCTGTGCCCACAGCATTCCTGATTCAGGGGGATTCATCCCCAATGGTCCTAGGCTGAATATGAAGCCTAAATCCAACAAAACAGTGCCGCCTCACAACACATCTAAAATGGAACCTCAGCCCTCTGCTTCAGGAACTTCCAGCAGTGCTGCTAAGAATTTAAAGGCACATACTCTCTCACAGGCTCTGTCAAATAACTCAGATTTAGAGTGTGAGAATTTGGAGGACACATCTCAGGATGAAATAGCTTCACCAGCTATGTTAAAACAAATAGAAAAATGCTTCAAAGAGCATTGAAATGTATAGCAGACCATATTACAACTAGCCTCACCAAAGAGATTAGAGAGCTGGGTGAACGCATGTCAACACTTGAAACTAGAGTAGATGAGATGGAAAATTATACTGTGAATTGTTCTACAGAAATTGAAAATCTCAAGGAAGAAAATTAAATATTACAGACGAGACTGGAAGACTATGAAATCCGCACTAGACGCTCCAATCTGCACATTAGCGGTATTCCTGAAACTGTAATTGACCTACAAGCCACAATAACAGCACTCTTTCAGGAATTACAACCAGCTATCCATGTGGAGCGTCTGGAACTGGACAGGGTTCATAGAGCCCTAATGCCCCCAAAAATCTGATGGTCCACCTTGTGATATCATTGCGACGTTCCATTTCTACAGAACAAAAGTACTACTATTATCTGCAGTGAGAAATAAAAAATCCCTAACCTTCTACCAGCTTTTTGCAGATTTGTCCCAATTTACTATCAACAAAAGAAGGGCTTTAAAAAGTGTGTTTCACATTCTAATGCCACGTACACACGGTCGGACTTTCTGGCAGAAAAAGTCAGACGGAATCTTTTCATTGGATATTCCTGAACGTGTGTGGGCCTCATCAGACTTTTTTTTTTTTTTTTTTTTAACTCTGACAGACCTAGAAATGTGTGTGTACGGGGCATAACTGTTCATTTTACATATGGCCTTCAATTGTTTTTTCCTTATTCAAGCACATCTGGTTATGTTATTATGATAATGGAATATCTTATCCATTTTCATAAATCCATATTTCTATGATTTATTTTTTCTTTATCTCATAATCAATAAGGCAATTATAAAGTTCTGTTCTTATCTCTTTTTTAGTCATTTTCAGCCTTAATGAGATACTTGAATTATCGCACCAGTTTTTAGCATAGAATATTATAGATACAATTCTATTCCAAATTTAAAATAGATGTCTTTATTAGGGATGAGCCAAACACCCCCGGGTTCGGTTCACACCAGAACCTGCAAACGGACCGAAAGTTTGCACGAACATTCAAACCCTATTAGTTACAATGGACGCGAACGTTCGAAATCTAAAGTGCTAATTATAACGGCCAATATGCATGTTAATGTCATAAAAGAGGTTTGGGGACCCGGGTCCTGCCCCAGGGGACATGTATCAATTCAAAAAGAAGTTTTAAGAACTGACGTTTTTTCGGGAGCAGTCATTTTAATGATGTATAAAGTGAAATATTCCTTTAAATATGGTACCTGGGGGTGTCTAAAGTATGCCTGTAAAGTGGCATGTGTTTCCTGTGTTTAGAACTGTCCCTGCAAAAAATTACATTTGTAAAGGAAAAAAAGAAGCCATTTAAAACTGCTTGCGGCTTTAATGTCATGTCTTGTCCTGGCAATATGGATGAAAATCTTTGAGAAAAATGGCATGGCTACCCCATCATCCCCCCCCCCCCCACCCAGCCAATTACCAGCCCCTTTGGGTCTTGTATGGATATTAAGGGGAACCCCGCACCCAAAATAAAACCCTATACCTACAACCCTATATAGTCTGAACAGCAGTATACAGGTGGTGCAAACAAGACAGGGACTGTAGGTTTGTTCTTAAGTAGAATCTGTTTGTAATTTTGAACAGGTAAATTTTTAAGTGTAGCTCCATCCAAAAAAAAATCTATTTTTAAGCTTTTTGGAGAACATAGGGGAGGGTTATCACCCCTGTAACATTTGTTTTGCTGTCTGTGCACCTGTTCAGAACATTTCGCCTCACTTTCCGTCCCAATGACAAATGTTTTTGGAAAAGTGGTGTTTTTATTGAAACAAGGATTGGTGATAAAGCATCAGTAGACAGGAGATACCTTTTTCCCAAATGAAATCTAACAGGTTGAATTTCCCTTCCTAGGGGTAGATTTCCTCTCACTTCCTGTTTTCTCCTTCCGTTTGCAAGTAGGAGTCGTTTCTAAGTTGGATGTTTGAAAGTAGGGGCCTGCCGTATATACTCTGCAGAAATTTGCCCCATTAGATGTTGGTGTTGCCACAACACTGTAAGCCCTCATAGTTACTCTTGGTGGGCACAGGATTGGGCCCTGCTGTGAATTATTAGATCAAGATTTGTAATTGTATGCACCTGTTGAACAGGGGCAGAAAAATTGGGCCTTTGGTGGTGGTGGTGGTGGTGGACGGTGTTGCCACAACACTGTAAGCCCTCACAGTTACTCTTGGTGGTCACAGGAATGGGCCCTGCTGTGAATTATTAGATCAAGAATTGTAATTGCATGCACCTGTTGAACAGGGGCAGAAAAATGTGGCCTTTGGTGGTGGTGGTGGACGGTGTTGCCACAAGACTGTAAGCCCTCACAGTTACTCTTGGTGGGCGCAGAAATGGGCCCTGCTGTGAATTATTAGATCAAGATTTGTAATTACACGCCCCTGTTAAACAGGGGCTGAAAAATTGGGCCTTTGGTGGTGGTGGTGCCACAACACTGCAACCCCTCACAGATACTGTACTTGGAGCACAGCAATCAGACCTGTTGCAAAGCATTGCATAAAAAATTGTAATTACACGCCCCTGTTAAACAGGGGCTGAAAAATTGTGCCTTAGGCACTGGTGCTGGTGCCACAACACTGCAACCCCTCACAGATACTGTACTTGGAGCACAGCAATCAGACCTGTTGCAAAGCGTTGCATAAAAAATTGTAATTACACGCCCCTGTCAAACAGGGGCTGAAAAATTGTGCCTTAGGCACTGGTGCTGGTGCCACAACACTGCAACCCCTCACAGATACTGAGGAGGAAGAGGATAGTCAGTCAACATAACAGGACAGTCACTCAGCATCAGCATAGGCAGTCTTGAAGGGATGTGACATTTCAAAATAAATTATTCTGTTATATCAGCTTCAGGTGCCTGGTAGATGGTGGTGATCCAAGACTGATTAATCTTTATGAAGGTCAGTCGATCAACCGAGTCCGTGGACAGGCGCACCCTGTGATCGGTGACAGCCTTCAGCAGCACTGAATGTGCGTTCCGAAAGAACGCTGGATGCAGGACAGGCCAGTAGCTCAATTGCATACTGTGCAAGCTCTGGCCAGTGATCCATCCTCAAGACCCAGTAAGCCTGAAGATTTTCGGTGGGAAAGGTGTCCAAGTCTGACCTTGCCCCTAGGTATTCCTGCACCATGTATATCAGACACTGGCGATGGTTGCTGGAACCGATCATACCTTGGGGCTGCGGACTAAAAAATTGTCTGAACGCATCGGTCAGACGTCCACCTTCCCCACCGCTCCTTCTGCTACTGTCCGAAGCCTCAGCAACTCGTCGTCCAGGACCAGGAGTTTGTAACATCCCAGTCTCTGGGAACGCGTTGCACAGACCGTTCTGCAAGGCCTCCCGTGGATGTCTGCTCCCTCTGCGACGGCAAGATAAGGTCCGCAACCTTACTCTTGTACCGTGGATCAAGGAGAGTGGCCAGCCAGTAATGGTCCCTCTCCTTGATCCAAAGAATACGAGGATCCTTCCGCAGGCTTTGCAGGATCAGGGAGGTCATACAACGTAGGTTAGCTGTGGCATTTGGTCCGGAGTCTTCTGGGTCACTGAGGACGACATGATCCGCAGCCACCTCCTCCCAGCCACGTACAAGTCCACTGGTTTCTTGGGACTGTAAATCATCCCTAAATGACTGCTGCTGCTGATGCTGAGTGCCAGGCTCCACCTCCATGCTGACACAATCATCCTCCTCATCCTGTGTGATGGGTGGGAGAGAAGGAACACTGTCTGGATAAAGGGGGCCTTGAGAGGCAAGGAAGTCCTCCTCGTCCTGCCTCTGTTCTGCCTCAAGTGCCCTGTCCATTATTCCACGCAGTATATGCTCCAACAGGTGGACAAGAGGTACAGTGTCACTGATGCATGCCTGTCACTGCTCACCATCCTCGTGGCCTCCTCAAATGGTGACAGGACAGTGAATGCATCCCTGATCATGCTCCACTGGTGTGGGGAAAAAAAAAAGAGTCGCTGCAGCATGGCCAATGTTGAGTTCCACCTGGTGGGCATGTCACATATAAGGCGGTTCTTGGGCAGGTTCAACTCCTTTTGCAGCTCAGCCAGCTGAGCACTGGCATTATATGATCGGCGGAAATGCACACAGACTTTCCTGGCCTGCCTCAGGACATCCTGTAAGCCTGGATACCTGCCCAAGAACCGCTGCACCACCAGGTTAAGGACGTGAGCCATACAGGGCACATGGGTCAGCTGTCCCTGTCGCAGTGCGGAGAGGAGGTTGGTGCCATTGTCACAAACCACCATTCCTGGCTTAAGCTGGCGTGGCATCAACCACCTCTCGGCCTGCCCCTGCAGAGCTGACAGAACCTCTGGCCCAGTGTGGCTCCTGTCCCCCAAACACACCAGCGCAAGCACGGCATGGCATCTTTTTGCCTGCGTACTTGCGTAGCCCCTTGGACGCCTACAGAGCACCGCTGGTTCCGAGGACAGAGCACTCAAAGAGGCCATGGAGGAAGAAGAGGAGGGGGTGGAGGAGAGAGGTGTGTCACAACCAGTAGTAGCATTTTGGAGGCGTGGTGGCAGAACAACCTCCAACACTACTGCACCTTGTCCTGCATCCTTCCCAGCTGCCAAAAGAGTGACTCAATGGGCCGTGAAAGACAGGTAACGTCCCTGTCCATGCCTGCTGGACCATGAGTCAGTGGTAATATGCACCTTACCGCTGACCGCCCTGTCCAGCGAGGTATGGACATTGCCTTCCACATCCTGGTAGAGAGCCGGAAATTGCCTTCCGTGAGAAAAAGTGGAGTTTGGGAATCTGCCACTGAGGAACCGCACATTGAACAAACCCACGGAAGGGGGCCGAGTCTACCAACTGAAAAGGCAGCAGTTGAAGTGCTAGCAATTTAGCCAAGCTAGCATTCAAACGCTGGGCATGTGGATGGCTGAGAGTAAACTTCTTTCGTCGGTCCAGCAGCTGGGGAAGGGAAATTTGCCTGGTACAATCGGACGTTGGTGTACTGCTAGCAGAGTGACCGCAAGTACTCGGCTGTGACACACCTAATTCTACACCTTCATTCCTCTCAGTGCAGCTTTCAGAGAGGACTGAAGGTATAGTGGGGTTGGAGATCCCAGCTGATGAGGAGCAAGGAGAGGTCTGCTTTGTTCTTTGGTGTGGGTCTTTAATGTGCGCTTGCCAAGGAGCTGCATGGCAGGTCAACATGTCTGGTCATGCTTGTGGTGCCCAAGCGGCTGATGTTTTGGCCACACGAGATACGCTTGAGACATATGTTGCAAATAGCAGTGGTGCGATCTGATGCACTTGTCTCAAAAATGGCCCACACCAAAGAACTTTTGTAATAACGTGCAGAGGCAGCGCCCTGCACAGGCGGAGCTCTGCAGTGTGATTCAGTTGGTGTGCTGGCCTCATGCTGGACCCCGGAGGGCATCCTGCCTCGTTGGAAATGTGCTGCCTCTTCCTCCTCCTCCTCTCTCCGTTCAGGCACCCACGTGGAGTCAGTGACCTCATCATCCCCTCCCTCTTCACCACTGGAGCAAACCTGGCAGTAAGCTGCAGCTGGTGGAACATGACTGCCAGATTGCTGTCCTTGAGCATCCCCTCTCCCTGCGCTCACGCTACTGCCTTCCTCTAGCTGGGTATCATCATCCGAGCCTTCAAAACGCTGGGCTTCCTTCTGGAGCATGTACCCAACACTGTGCTCAAACAGTTCGGGGAACTCCTCAGGAGGACATGGTGGGTCTAGGGAAGGGGTGCCTGATGATGACATTGAGTATGCGTTGGCAGCTGCTTTGCCAGTACCCTGAGCCTGGGTGAGAGAGGATGAGGAGGGCTTGGTCATCCACTCTACCAAGCCTTCGGCAGGATGCGGCTCAACATGTCCAGCTGCCGAAAATAAGGACAAGCGTGTCCCATGGCCACGTGCTGATGACGATGCACCACGTCCATGACCAGCACAGTTGTCTCTAGACACAGAGCCTGCTTGCCCTGTTTTCTTGGCTCGTGACTGTCTGCCTCTCCTTGTTGGTCTTCCAGACATTGTAATGGGTAGGGTATATTGTGCTGGAGTCACACAGCACACACACTAACTCCTGCAGGTGGCTGCCTTAGATGACAACAGGCCAGAAGGGCAGATACAGGGTAATGTGGTTTAGTGTGCTGTGCTATAGTCACAGAGCACGCACACACACTGCTGCAGATGGCTGACTGGCTGGCTAGCTGGCTGCCTGCCTTAGATGACAACACGCCAGAAGAGCAGATACAGCGTAATGTGGTTTAGTGTGCTGTGGTATAGTCACAGAGCACACACACACACTGCTGCAGATGGCTGACTGTCTGGCTAGCTGGCTGCCTGCCTTAGATGAAAACACGCCAGAAGAGCAGATACAGCGTAACGTAATGTGGTTTAGTGTGCTGTGCTATAGTCACAGAGCACGCACACACACACAGCTGCAGATGGCTGACTGGCTGGCTAGCTGGCTGCCAGCCTTAGATGACAACACGCCAGAAGAGCAGATACAGCGTAATGTGGTTTAGTGTGCTGTGCTATAGTCACAGAGCACACACACACACACACACACACACTGCTGCAGATGGCTGACTGGCTGGCTAGCTGGCTGCCAGCCTTAGATGACAACACGCCAGAAGAGCAGATACCGCGTAATGTGGTTTAGTGTGCTGTGCTATAGTCACAGAGCACACACACACACACACACACTGCTGCAGATGGCTGACTGTCTGGCTAGCTGGCTGCCCGCCTTAGATGACAACACGCCAGAAGAGCAGATACAGCGTAATGTGGTTTAGTGTGCTGTGCTATAGTCACAGAGCACACACACACTGCTGCAGATGGCTGACTGTCTGGCTAGCTGGCTGCCTGCCTTAGATGACAACACGCCAGAAGAGCAGATACAGCGTAATGTGGTTTAGTGTGCTGTGCTATAGTCACAGAGCACACACACACACTGCTGCAGATGGCTGATTGTCTGGCTAGCTGGCTGCCTTAGATGATAAAACATGCCAGAAGAGCAGATACAGGGAAAGGTGGTTTAGTGTGCTACTGCTGTGCTATATTAACACAGCACGCACACACACTAACTACTCCTGCAGATGGCTGGATTGGTAGAGATTGAGAACAGCACTGAGAAGAATAAACTACCCTGCCTATTTTTCCTCTTTCCCTACACTAATCCCCATAATCCACAAGCAGATAATGCAGATGAATCACAAGCAGATAATGCAGATGAATCACAACAGCAGATAATGCACAAGCAGACACTGTACAGTACAGTACAGTCTGTCACTGTTCCTAACGCCGGAACACACTAAATGAGGCCGCCGGCGCGGTGGCCTTATATAGTGTGGGGCGTGTACTAAACCCCCTGAGCTATAATTGGCCACAGGCATCCTGCCTGTGGCCAATTATTGCTCTCCTCGCCACTGGCTCTATGATTGGCCAAGCATGCGGGGTCACAGTGCATGCTTGGCCAATCATCAGCCAGCAATGCACTGCGACTGGCGCAGTGCATTGTGGACCGTTCGCATCACACGAATTCGATGCGAATGGTCCTGAGAGTTCTGGTTTCGACGAGCGGTCGAACGGCCGATGTTCGATTCGAACATGGGTTTGAATCGAACACCGGGCCCATCCCTAGTCTTTATAGATACCTTGGTTCACTTTTCAGTAGCCATATTTCTTTTTGACATTTGACCCTTAGTTCATGCTTGGGCAAATATGTTCCTGTTTCATATACACTTATGATATCCTGTTAATAGTTGGCTTTCCTTATTTACTATTCAAGACTAATAAAATTTGCATTTTGTTCTTAGATCTTCTTCCCTTTTACTTTTTCATCCTTCCTTATCCAACCCCCCCCCCCCCCCCCCTCCAGAGGCAAACTAACGCAATGTTTTAGATTACATGATAATATACCTTATGAACTTGTAACCCCATGGCTCTGTTAAATATATTATTCCCAAATGTGCAAGGTTTTAACATCCCACAAAAAAGCACCAAAGCCTTTCGCTTCTTTGCCACTAGAAAAGCATCTATCTTGTGCCTTCAAGAAGCCCACTTTACACCACAAATCACTCCTAAATATTTCAGTAAGGTATATTCTCAGGTATATACAGCCTCAGCTTTAACCAAACAGCGTGGCGTACTTATTGCATGCCACCGCAATACCCCATTTACATTATTGAAAGCGAGTAAAGATCCTAAAGGACATTTACTTGATACTACCATAACAGTAGTATCATATTACACCCCTAATAAAAGACCTACTTCTTTCCTTTCTCACCTTCTATGAGTAATAGAATCACACAAAATAAGTGTGATACTTATATCTGGAGATTCTAATCTGATGCTCTTTCCCTTTCTAGATAAACCTATACCTCAATCAAACATTCCCAATAGACATTCTTTTTTGCAACTTATTGCAAAATACAATTTAGTAGACTCCTGCCGTGAATTTAATCCAACTAAAAGGCAATATACTCATTAATCATATCCCCATCATTCATTCTCACAGACTGACCATATATTTTTAACTATGGTGTCTGAAATTTTGGCATCCAAAATTTTGCCCATCCCATGGTCTGATCATAGTGCAATATAAACTGTTATAGCCTGTACAATCCCAAAAGCACATGATCCTACTTGGCTTCTTAGAGACTCTTGCTTAAGAATCCGACACATAAACTTAATATTGAAAGAATACCTTGAAGACAATTCTACCCCCGTCATTTCTCCGCTCACTCTGCAGGAAGCCCACAAACAGGTTTTCCGGGGTATGTGTTTGAGACAAGCTGCTCTTTTTAACCGAGAACGTAAAGCTCTATACAGCAAGTTATAAACTGATTTTAACACTTGCTATATGGCATTCCAAACTTAGATAAGGCCAAACTAGAATTTGATTTGTTTCTCACAGAGTCAGCAGATAAAACTATTAAACGATCACGCCACAACTTTTACATGAAAGCAAATAAACCGGAAACTCTATTCGCCCATACGCCTAATGCCGCGTACACACGGTCAGAATTCTCGTCGGAAAAAACTCTGATGGTTTTCCCGTCGGAATTCCGACGGAATTTCGCTCAAACTGTCTTGCCTACACACGGTCACACCAAATTCCGACGGGCAGTAACACAGCAGCATAAAACACGTTCGACAGCACTATAAAATGGAAGTTTAATGCTTCCCAGCATGCGTCAAATTGTTTCTGAGCATGCGTCGGAATTCTGCGTGTCGGAATTGCATACACACGATCGGAAAATCCGATAGAAAGGTTTTCCTCAATCCAAAGTCCGTCGGAAATTCCGACAGAAAAAGACAGATGGGCATACACACGGTCGGAAAATCCGTTGAAAAGCTCCCATCGGAAATTGCGACCATGTGTACAGGGCATAAGTCTTACATCATTCCCTATAAACCTAAAATATCCAGGGATGTATAGTCCAATAACCCAAAGAAAATGCTTCTAAAATTCAAGTCACATTTAACTACTTGATAGTCATCTGACAATGAGCTGGATACATCCAAAGCAGAAGAGTTTTTTTCTCACATTTACCTTCCCTCATTATCCACAACACAATTAGAATTATTGGAGGACCCTGCATCGGTTGATGAGGTGTCCAATGCTATCAAAACATTGAAACTAAATGAGACCTGGCCCAGATGGATTTTACGCACTTTATTACGTACATATATAGAAACACTTTCTCTCACAACTCTCTCCTTTCAGGACATTCTTTTAGACAGGAAACCTTGACAGCGATTATTTGTATGCTTCCCAAACCTAACACTGATGACACCATTTGTTTGAATTATTGTCCTATTTACCTATTAAATTTAGATATCAAAATATTAGCCAAAATTCTAACTACTGACTAGATTCATCAGTAAAATTATTCATAGAGATCAAGTAGGATTTATCCCTGTTCAACAAGCTAGCGATAATATTAGACGTGCAACCCTTTTATTACATGCTTCTAAATTGCACCGCATTCCAGCCTGCTTCCTCTCACTAGATATAACAAAAATATTTGATTCTATTTCCTGGTCCTTTATGCGCTATACCCTTAGTAAATGGGGTTTTGGCCCATATTTTTTAAAATGGATTTTAGCATTATACAATGAACCCAAAGCTTACATTAAATACACATTCTACAAATCGGAGACATTCAACATAGAGGGGGGCACGCATCAAGGATGCCCGCTCTCTCCACTATTGTTTGCCCTGCTTATTGAGCTTTTGGCACAAAGAATATGAATGGAGCCTTCTATTACAGGTATAGAACTGGGAGGATATCAGCACAAATTATGTTTATTTGCGAATGACATCCTTTTATTTTTGTCTTCGCCTCAAGTTTCTGCTCCTAACCTCATGGTTATAGTAAAAAAAAAATATTCAACCATTTCAGGTCTTATGGTTAATATCCAAAACGCTACAGTATTGAACATCTTGTTAACTATTGCTGAGAAACTAGCTGTACAGGAGTTGTTACCCTTTAAATGGGCTAAACATAGTATCCCTTATTTGGGTATCCAGCTCACTGCCAATCACTTAGATGTATTTACCACCAATTATCCTACTTTACTGAAACTACAAATTTGCTTTTAAAATGGTCATCCATACCAATCTCATGGTTTGGGAAAATTTATATAATAAAAATGGCTTTATTCAGGGGTCAAGTCCTGGGAAAAAAGTGTGGGAATTCCCACCCAAGATCCACTCGCCCACCAAAAAAAAAAAAAAATGATATGCTCATATGCACGCACGCTTCAAAAGTGGTATTTTTCATCCAATTTTCGTATTGTGTGTATGAAGCTTAAATGTTAGTACATAAAAAAAACAATCTTCAATAAACATAAATACGGTAATTCTCTAAATAATAAACATTTATTAAATTGTGCTTCCATGCGAATGTGAACATCATGTTCTGATCTTTATTGGCCTTTATTTTGTATATAGAGTGTTTATGTGGTGAGTTTACACTTTTCATTGAACAGAGTTTGGATAACACAGGGTTAAACGGAAAGGTCATAAATGAACTGCACATTATCTGGACAGAATGCTTGGGGAAATAGTGATGTGTTACTGCTTAGGAGATGTATGTTAGCTTGGGGGGCTGCAAACTCTGCAGGGCTCCAACACACGCTCGCTGCTATTCCAACCCTTCACATATTTCCACATAAAATTCCCTCCTGGCATTAAACTTTGCCAGGTATTGTGCTCAGCTTACCACCCCAAACTGATGTTCCTCCCTCAGCTCACCTCTCTCCCTGCATGTCCTGTGAGCATAATAGTTGTGCTTTTCCTCTGGGTTCTCTCATCATATGGCACTGAAGATAGAGGAGGGGGGATTCAGTTGGACACACAGATCAAGTATGCAGGAGACTGGGGGGGGGGGATGAGGAGACAGAAAATCAGGAGGGGCTGGCGGGGAAGAGCGCATCACGAGAGGTCTGACTAAATACAATATCTTAGCAGCAGGGACCTGATCTACCTGTCAGCTAGCTGTGATTGACAGGTAGATTGAAGCGGAAGCTGTCATGGGGCCCCCTACTGGCAATGCCTGAATGGTCAGGTGTGCGGCACTTACTATTGCGAGCTGTGTCGGCAGCTGCTGGTGTAGCACCTGCCACACAGCTCGCATACTTCAAAGTCTTGCAGGACACAGCTGCTAACGGGAACTGTTGTGGAAAAAGTACAGGAACTCCGTTCCCATGCATTCCCACAGGACTTGAGCCCTGGCTATATTCCCTAAATTCTTATACTTTTCGAGTTCCTCCAATACATGTTCCTGCCTATTTCTTTAGAATCATACAACAAAAATGAATACAATTTGCTTGGGGGAAACTCAAACCACACTTACCTAGAGAAACGTTATATCTTCCCAAAATTCACGGTGGCTTAGGATTTCCAAACTTTTCATTATATTATAAGGCTGCTCAATTGGCACAATTGACAAAATATCACTTTTTTTTTTTATTGCATTTTAGTGTAAATATGAGATCTGAGGTCATGTCATGCTTTTTTTCTATTACAAGGGATTTTTACATAATAGGAATAAAAGTAACACAATTTTTTTTTTTTTTAAAGAACAGTGTAAAAATAAAAAGTAAAATAAATAAGAAAAAAAAAAAATGTAAATGCGCCCCGTCCGGCCGAGCTTGCATGCAGAAACAAACGCATACGTGAGTAGTGCCTGCATATGAAAACAGTGTGCAAACCACACATGTGAGGTATCACCACGATCTTTAGAATTCTAGCCCTAGAGCTCCTCTGTAACTCAAAACATGCAACCTGTAGAATTTTTTTAAACATCGCCTATGGAGTTTTTTAAGGGTAAAATTTTGTCTCCATTCCCCGAGCGGGCGCAATTTTGAAGTGTGACATGCTGGGTATCAATTTAATTGGCGTAACATTATCTTTCAAAATATAAAAAAAATTGGGCTAACTTTACTGGTGTCTTATTTTTTAACGCAAAAAAGTGTATTTTTTCCAAAAAAAAGTGCGCTTGTAAAGCCCCATACACACGGTCGGAAAATCCGACCACCAAATCCATCGGATTTGGTCCGACGGATTTGGTCCGACACTGGTGTTGCATACACACGGTCGGACAAAGTTGTCGGAAAATCTGATCATTCTGAACGTGGTGACGTTTGTTGCCTACGACAGGACTACGCAGAGGCTAGTAGCCAATAGCTTTGGTCTTGTAATGTGATCTGAGCATGCGTGGCACTTTGTCCGTCGGAATTCGCTACACACGATCGGAATTGGTGTGATCGGACTTTGTTGTCGGAAAATTTTTAGAGCAGGAGTAACAACTTTGTCCGTCAGACAATCCGATGGAAAATGTCCGATGGTGCCTACACACGGTTGGAATTTCTGACAACATTGTCCGATAGGACAGAATCCATCGGAAAATCCAACCGTGTGTATGGGGCTTAAGACTGCTGTGCAAATACGGTGTGACCGAAAGTATTGCAACGATGGCCATTATATTCTCTAGGGTGTTAGAATTTTTTTTTATAATATTTGGGGGTTCTAAGTAATTGTCTAGCAAAATAAAAAAAAAAACAATTTTTTAACTTGTAAACAACAAATCTCAAAAAGAGGCTTGGTCGTTAAAGTGGAGGTCCACCCTAAAATAAATGACATTAAAATTTTACAAAAAAAATATATAAAAAAACATTTGAAAAAGAAAACCAGAAACCCCTGTTGCTAGGCAGTCTTCCTAATCTGCCTCTTCCTATTCCGCGGCGCTGTTCTGTCACTTCCTCCTCTTCGGCGAGCTGCCCCGTTGTATTCTGGGACATGTGTGTGTCCCAGAAAAAAAACAGGGCCATTCACAAAGCACTGCACGACTCGCGCATGTGCAGTAGGAAATGGGCAGTGAAGCCGTAAGGGGGGGGGGGGGGGCGACATCGGGGGCTCGCTGGGCATATTCTGTTTGTGTCTCAAATTAACATACATGTGTTTTTTGCTTCTCTTGCTCTTTTCCTGTTTTGTTGACCAATAAAATTTGTAGCCAAATTTTGTTAATTTTCATGGTAGCATATGCATGGATTGTGCGTATGCTGCCATGAATAGTCACCAGGAAAGGAAAATTACAGAGCGGTAAGTATTACATTTTCCATTTTAGCACAGTGGTTCTCAGCCTCAGTCCTCAAGTACCCCTGACAGGACATATTTTGTGAATTTATCTTAGCTAAAATAGCTGTCCAAAATACCAAGCCATTGACTGCGATTTAAAGCACCTGTGCAAGATGAATGAAAACCTGCAAACATCGTCTGTTGGGGGTACTTGAGGACAGGGTTGAGAAGCACTGATTTAGAGCACTGAGTTAAAGTCCAGATCAAGACAATCCTATTTTAATTGTGGGCATTTTAAGGAAACCAAGTGAGTGTTAGAACCCCTGCTTGTCTTTTTTTAAGTTAGGCTTTGTGTCCCTTTTCTGAAAATTGGCTTCACTTCTTGTCACAGCCAAGCAGGAAGTGAGGGTAAAACCCTACCAATGTCTTTCCTTGGGGACACACAGGTCAATCTAACTAGTGTCCCCATTAGGCAAATTGCATTCTAGCACTTTGTTGTGTACATCCCAATATTTAGGTATTTTGGGGTTTATTAAAGGCAAATCCACTCTGCAGTACAAGTGTACTCGCTGTAAATCTAAAGGGAAAGCACTGGTGATTTTATCATCCAATCATGTAGAAGCAAAGATGCTGTTTTTTGTATTTTCCTTGCATGTCCCCCTCAGATCTCCAGCAACTGCACTTCCAAGTGCACTTGTAGTGCAAAGTGGATTTGCCATTGGTCCAAGATACCTAATAATTTGGGGTGTACAGAGCTTTGGGGAAAATATAGACTGACCTGTGTGTCCCCAAGGAAAGACATTGGTAGGGTTTTACCCTCACTTTCCTGTCTGGCTATGTGACAGGAAGTGAATACATTTGAAGGAGAAAGTGGCAACATTTGAGAGGTATCTGCACACTATCAGGGGTGCAAACATCCCCCACAAACTGACAAGACTTCTAATCCCTCTGCACTCTATCCCCAAGCAAAAAATAAGAAAGGATTTCATTTAGTTTAACTTTGCAAAGACACATTCCTAAGTTCAACTGCGATGCATGTCAATTGCCCATTTAGACCTTGTTTAATAGAAAACACCAGTTGCCTTTCACTAGAAACATTTGTTGGTCCAGTCCTGGAAATCTGCATCTGCTTTACTATTATTTTCCCTATAAATTGGGTTCCTGCAGCTAGATGCGCGACCGCTGTGCATGCGAGATGCGCAACTGCTGTGTGTATGGAGGTATGTACCCGTGGCACATAGCTGGTTCCCAGAAGTGGTGGCCAGCACACAGGAATGACATCACGCCCCTGCAGGAAGTTGCTTGTACTGCTGCTAACTTCTTCCCACCACCATGCCCAGCTCACTGTTCCAAAGAAGAGATGATCCTTATTTGCAAATTAAGAAAATTATTTATGTTTTTTAACATGGCGTGGTGTTTGTGTGGGTCCCTAACACACATTCATACATATTAGGGACAATTTATACAGGATCTGATTTACCTACCAGCATGTTTTTAGAGTGTGGGAGGAAACCGGAGTATCTGGAAAGAAACCCACGCAGGCACAGTAAGAACATGCAAACTCCAGGCATATGGTGTTGCGGGCGGGTTTTCGAACCGGCGACCCTTTTTGCTGCTAGGTAAGTGGTAACCACTACACCACTGTGCTGCCCAAATATATAGCTATAGATGTAGAGTCTTGTGTCCATCAGCAGAGAGAAGTTGGGTAGATGCCACACTCCCAATTCTGGAGGCATAATAATGGTCCAGCACAGGGGTCTTCCAACTACGGCCCTAGTTGTTCAGGAGCTACAATTCCCATCATGCCTAGTCATGTCTGTGAAGTTTTACAATGCCTCATGGGATGTGTAGTTCCACAACAGCTGGAGGGCCGTAGTTTGAAGATTCCTAAACACTCTAGCATGTCTTGAAAAAAGGTGGTTTCTCAGGTGCCTTGTATAATGCCCAAGAAATATCGTTAGGAAAATACAAGTGGGTCATGGCACATCTACATTCCAAATTTGGCACTTAAGATGGTCATGCACTATGCAATCTGATTGGCCAATCTCTGTACAACTTGATATTTCTGCAGAATAGGTAATAGGAAGACGCACTTAAACAATTAATTCAAATGATAGGAAATCAAACAAAAATCAATTTTTTTTAAGATCTAACTGATTGCAGTGTATGTTCACCTTTATAGATCAAGATCTGAAAATATAATTTTATTGGGTTTATAAACACTTCTCTGTTCTTTGTAATGTATTGAAAGATGAGAGGCAAGGAAGTCCTCCTCGTCCTGCCTCTGTTCTGCCTCAAGTGCCCTGTCCATTATTCCACGCAGTATATGCTCCAACAGGTGGACAAGAGGTACAGTGTCACTGATGCATGCCTGTCACTGCTCACCATCCTCGTGGCCTCCTCAAATGGTGACAGGACAGTGAATGCATCCCTGATCATGCTCCACTGGTGTGGGGAAAAAAAAAATCACAGACTTTCCTGGCCTGCCTCAGGACAGCCATCCTGTAAGATCGGCGGAAATGCACACAGACTTTCCTGGCCTGCCTCAGGACATCCTGTAAGCCTGGGAACCGGCCCAAGAACCGCTGCACCACCAGGTTAAGGACGTGAGCCATACAGGGCACATGGGTGAGCTGCCCCTGTCGCAGTGCGGAGAGGAGGTTGGTGCCATTGTCACAAACCACCATTCCTGGCTTAAGCTGGCGTGGCATCAACCACCTCTCGGCCTGCCCCTGCAGAGCTGACAGAACCTCTGCCCCAGTGTGGCTCCTGTCCCCCAAACACACCAGCGCAAGCACGGCATGGCATCTTTTTGCCTGCGTACTTGCGTAGCCCCTTGGACGCCTACAGAGCACCGCTGGTTCCGAGGACAGAGCACTCAAAGAGGCCATGGAGGAAGAAGAGGAGGGGGTGAGGAGAGAGGTGTGTCACAACCAGTAGTACATTTTGGAGGCGTGGTGGCAGAACAACCTCCAACACTACTGCACCTTGTCCTGCATCCTTCCCAGCTGCCAAAAGAGTGACTCAATGGGCCGTGAAAGACAGGTAACGTCCCTGTCCATGCCTGCTGGACCATGAGTCAGTGGTAATATGCACCTTACCGCTGACCGCCCTGTCCAGCGAGGTATGGACATTGCCTTCCACATCCTGGTAGAGAGCCGGAAATTGCCTTCCGTGAGAAAAAGTGGAGTTTGGGAATCTGCCACTGAGGAACCGCACATTGAACAAACCCACGGAAGGGGGCCGAGTCTACCAACTGAAAAGGCAGCAGTTGAAGTGCTAGCAATTTAGCCAAGCTAGCATTCAAACGCTGGGCATGTGGATGGCTGAGAGTAAACTTCTTTCGTCGGTCCAGCAGCTGGGGAAGGGAAATTTGCCTGGTACAATCGGACGTTGGTGTACTGCTAGCAGAGTGACCGCAAGTACTCGGCTGTGACACACCTAATTCTACACCTTCATTCCTCTCAGTGCAGCTTTCAGAGAGGACTGAAGGTATAGTGGGGTTGGAGATCCCAGCTGATGAGGAGCAAGGAGAGGTCTGCTTTGTTCTTTGGTGTGGGTCTTTAATGTGCGCTTGCCAAGGAGCTGCATGGCAGGTCAACATGTCTGGTCATGCTTGTGGTGCCCAAGCGGCTGATGTTTTGGCCACACGAGATACGCTTGAGACATATGTTGCAAATAGCAGTGGTGCGATCTGATGCACTTGTCTCAAAAATGGCCCACACCAAAGAACTTTTGTAATAACGTGCAGAGGCAGCGCCCTGCACAGGCGGAGCTCTGCAGTGTGATTCAGTTGGTGTGCTGGCCTCATGCTGGACCCCGGAGGGCATCCTGCCTCGTTGGAAATGTGCTGCCTCTTCCTCCTCCTCCTCTCTCCGTTCAGGCACCCACGTGGAGTCAGTGACCTCATCATCCCCTCCCTCTTCACCACTGGAGCAAACCTGGCAGTAAGCTGCAGCTGGTGGAACATGACTGCCAGATTGCTGTCCTTGAGCATCCCCTCTCCCTGCGCTCACGCTACTGCCTTCCTCTAGCTGGGTATCATCATCCGAGCCTTCAAAACGCTGGGCTTCCTTCTGGAGCATGTACCCAACACTGTGCTCAAACAGTTCGGGGAACTCCTCAGGAGGACATGGGGGTCTAGGGAAGGGGTGCCTGATGATGACATTGAGTATGCGTTGGCAGCTGCTTTGCCAGTACCCTGAGCCTGGGTGAGAGAGGATGAGGAGGGCTTGGTCATCCACTCTACCAAGCCTTCGGCAGGATGCGGCTCAACATGTCCAGCTGCCGAAAATAAGGACAAGCGTGTCCCATGGCCACGTGCTGATGACGATGCACCACGTCCATGACCAGCACAGTTGTCTCTAGACACAGAGCCTGCTTGCCCTGTTTTCTTGGCTCGTGACTGTCTGCCTCTCCTTGTTGGTCTTCCAGACATTGTAATGGGTAGGGTATATTGTGCTGGAGTCACACAGCACACACACTAACTCCTGCAGGTGGCTGCCTTAGATGACAACAGGGCAGAAGGGCAGATACAGGGTAATGTGGTTTAGTGTGCTGTGCTATAGTCACAGAGCACGCACACACACTGCTGCAGATGGCTGACTGGCTGGCTAGCTGGCTGCCTGCCTTAGATGACAACACGCCAGAAGAGCAGATACAGCGTAATGTGGTTTAGTGTGCTGTGGTATAGTCACAGAGCACACACACACACTGCTGCAGATGGCTGACTGTCTGGCTAGCTGGCTGCCTGCCTTAGATGAAAACACGCCAGAAGAGCAGATACAGCGTAACGTAATGTGGTTTAGTGTGCTGTGCTATAGTCACAGAGCACGCACACACACACAGCTGCAGATGGCTGACTGGCTGGCTAGCTGGCTGCCAGCCTTAGATGACAACACGCCAGAAGAGCAGATACAGCGTAATGTGGTTTAGTGTGCTGTGCTATAGTCACAGAGCACACACACACACACACACACACACTGCTGCAGATGGCTGACTGGCTGGCTAGCTGGCTGCCAGCCTTAGATGACAACACGCCAGAAGAGCAGATACCGCGTAATGTGGTTTAGTGTGCTGTGCTATAGTCACAGAGCACACACACACACACACACACTGCTGCAGATGGCTGACTGTCTGGCTAGCTGGCTGCCTGCCTTAGATGACAACACGCCAGAAGAGCAGATACAGCGTAATGTGGTTTAGTGTGCTGTGCTATAGTCACAGAGCACACACACACTGCTGCAGATGGCTGACTGTCTGGCTAGCTGGCTGCCTGCCTTAGATGACAACACGCCAGAAGAGCAGATACAGCGTAATGTGGTTTAGTGTGCTGTGCTATAGTCACAGAGCACACACACACACTGCTGCAGATGGCTGATTGTCTGGCTAGCTGGCTGCCTTAGATGATAAAACATGCCAGAAGAGCAGATACAGGGAAAGGTGGTTTAGTGTGCTACTGCTGTGCTATATTAACACAGCACGCACACACACTAACTACTCCTGCAGATGGCTGGATTGGTAGAGATTGAGAACAGCACTGAGAAGAATAAACTACCCTGCCTATTTTTCCTCTTTCCCTACACTAATCCCCATAATCCACAAGCAGATAATGCAGATGAATCACAAGCAGATAATGCAGATGAATCACAACAGCAGATAATGCACAAGCAGACACTGTACAGTACAGTACAGTCTGTCACTGTTCCTAACGCCGGAACACACTAAATGAGGCCGCCGGCGCGGTGGCCTTATATAGTGTGGGGCGTGTACTAAACCCCCTGAGCTATAATTGGCCACAGGCATCCTGCCTGTGGCCAATTATTGCTCTCCTCGCCACTGGCTCTATGATTGGCCAAGCATGCGGGGTCACAGTGCATGCTTGGCCAATCATCAGCCAGCAATGCACTGCGACTGGCGCAGTGCATTGTGGACCGTTCGCATCACACGAATTCGATGCGAATGGTCCTGAGAGTTCTGGTTTCGACGAGCGGTCGAACGGCCGATGTTCGATTCGAACATGGGTTTGAATCGAACACCGGGCCCATCCCTAGTCTTTATAGATACCTTGGTTCACTTTTCAGTAGCCATATTTCTTTTTGACATTTGACCCTTAGTTCATGCTTGGGCAAATATGTTCCTGTTTCATATACACTTATGATATCCTGTTAATAGTTGGCTTTCCTTATTTACTATTCAAGACTAATAAAATTTGCATTTTGTTCTTAGATCTTCTTCCCTTTTACTTTTTCATCCTTCCTTATCCAACCCCCCCCCCCCCCCCCTCCAGAGGCAAACTAACGCAATGTTTTAGATTACATGATAATATACCTTATGAACTTGTAACCCCATGGCTCTGTTAAATATATTATTCCCAAATGTGCAAGGTTTTAACATCCCACAAAAAAGCACCAAAGCCTTTCGCTTCTTTGCCACTAGAAAAGCATCTATCTTGTGCCTTCAAGAAGCCCACTTTACACCACAAATCACTCCTAAATATTTCAGTAAGGTATATTCTCAGGTATATACAGCCTCAGCTTTAACCAAACAGCGTGGCGTACTTATTGCATGCCACCGCAATACCCCATTTACATTATTGAAAGCGAGTAAAGATCCTAAAGGACATTTACTTGATACTACCATAACAGTAGTATCATATTACACCCCTAATAAAAGACCTACTTCTTTCCTTTCTCACCTTCTATGAGTAATAGAATCACACAAAATAAGTGTGATACTTATATCTGGAGATTCTAATCTGATGCTCTTTCCCTTTCTAGATAAACCTATACCTCAATCAAACATTCCCAATAGACATTCTTTTTTGCAACTTATTGCAAAATACAATTTAGTAGACTCCTGCCGTGAATTTAATCCAACTAAAAGGCAATATACTCATTAATCATATCCCCATCATTCATTCTCACAGACTGACCATATATTTTTAACTATGGTGTCTGAAATTTTGGCATCCAAAATTTTGCCCATCCCATGGTCTGATCATAGTGCAATATAAACTGTTATAGCCTGTACAATCCCAAAAGCACATGATCCTACTTGGCTTCTTAGAGACTCTTGCTTAAGAATCCGACACATAAACTTAATATTGAAAGAATACCTTGAAGACAATTCTACCCCCGTCATTTCTCCGCTCACTCTGCAGGAAGCCCACAAACAGGTTTTCCGGGGTATGTGTTTGAGACAAGCTGCTCTTTTTAACCGAGAACGTAAAGCTCTATACAGCAAGTTATAAACTGATTTTAACACTTGCTATATGGCATTCCAAACTTAGATAAGGCCAAACTAGAATTTGATTTGTTTCTCACAGAGTCAGCAGATAAAACTATTAAACGATCACGCCACAACTTTTACATGAAAGCAAATAAACCGGAAACTCTATTCGCCCATACGCCTAATGCCGCGTACACACGGTCAGAATTCTCGTCGGAAAAAACTCTGATGGTTTTCCCGTCGGAATTCCGACGGAATTTCGCTCAAACTGTCTTGCCTACACACGGTCACACCAAATTCCGACGGGCAGTAACACAGCAGCATAAAACACGTTCGACAGCACTATAAAATGGAAGTTTAATGCTTCCCAGCATGCGTCAAATTGTTTCTGAGCATGCGTCGGAATTCTGCGTGTCGGAATTGCATACACACGATCGGAAAATCCGATAGAAAGGTTTTCCTCAATCCAAAGTCCGTCGGAAATTCCGACAGAAAAAGACAGATGGGCATACACACGGTCGGAAAATCCGTTGAAAAGCTCCCATCGGAAATTGCGACCATGTGTACAGGGCATAAGTCTTACATCATTCCCTATAAACCTAAAATATCCAGGGATGTATAGTCCAATAACCCAAAGAAAATGCTTCTAAAATTCAAGTCACATTTAACTACTTGATAGTCATCTGACAATGAGCTGGATACATCCAAAGCAGAAGAGTTTTTTTCTCACATTTACCTTCCCTCATTATCCACAACACAATTAGAATTATTGGAGGACCCTGCATCGGTTGATGAGGTGTCCAATGCTATCAAAACATTGAAACTAAATGAGACCTGGCCCAGATGGATTTTACGCACTTTATTACGTACATATATAGAAACACTTTCTCTCACAACTCTCTCCTTTCAGGACATTCTTTTAGACAGGAAACCTTGACAGCGATTATTTGTATGCTTCCCAAACCTAACACTGATGACACCATTTGTTTGAATTATTGTCCTATTTACCTATTAAATTTAGATATCAAAATATTAGCCAAAATTCTAACTACTGACTAGATTCATCAGTAAAATTATTCATAGAGATCAAGTAGGATTTATCCCTGTTCAACAAGCTAGCGATAATATTAGACGTGCAACCCTTTTATTACATGCTTCTAAATTGCACCGCATTCCAGCCTGCTTCCTCTCACTAGATATAACAAAAATATTTGATTCTATTTCCTGGTCCTTTATGCGCTATACCCTTAGTAAATGGGGTTTTGGCCCATATTTTTTAAAATGGATTTTAGCATTATACAATGAACCCAAAGCTTACATTAAATACACATTCTACAAATCGGAGACATTCAACATAGAGGGGGGCACGCATCAAGGATGCCCGCTCTCTCCACTATTGTTTGCCCTACTTATTGAGCTTTTGGCACAAAGAATATGAATGGAGCCTTCTATTACAGGTATAGAACTGGGAGGATATCAGCACAAATTATGTTTATTTGCGAATGACATCCTTTTATTTTTGTCTTCGCCTCAAGTTTCTGCTCCTAACCTCATGGTTATAGTAAAAAAAAATATTCAACCATTTCAGGTCTTATGGTTAATATCCAAAACGCTACAGTATTGAACATCTTGTTAACTATTGCTGAGAAACTAGCTGTACAGGAGTTGTTACCCTTTAAATGGGCTAAACATAGTATCCCTTATTTGGGTATCCAGCTCACTGCCAATCACTTAGATGTATTTACCACCAATTATCCTACTTTACTGAAACTACAAATTTGCTTTTAAAATGGTCATCCATACCAATCTCATGGTTTGGGAAAATTTATATAATAAAAATGGCTTTATTCAGGGGTCAAGTCCTGGGAAAAAAGTGTGGGAATTCCCACCCAAGATCCACTCGCCCACCAAAAAAAAAAAAAAAAATGATATGCTCATATGCACGCACGCTTCAAAAGTGGTATTTTTTCATCCAATTTTCGTATTGTGTGTATGAAGCTTAAATGTTAGTACATAAAAAAAACAATCTTCAATAAACATAAATACGGTAATTCTCTAAATAATAAACATTTATTAAATTGTGCTTCCATGCGAATGTGAACATCATGTTCTGATCTTTATTGGCCTTTATTTTGTATATAGAGTGTTTATGTGGTGAGTTTACACTTTTCATTGAACAGAGTTTGGATAACACAGGGTTAAACGGAAAGGTCATAAATGAACTGCACATTATCTGGACAGAATGCTTGGGGAAATAGTGATGTGTTACTGCTTAGGAGATGTATGTTAGCTTGGGGGGCTGCAAACTCTGCAGGGCTCCAACACACGCTCGCTGCTATTCCAACCCTTCACATATTTCCACATAAAATTCCCTCCTGGCATTAAACTTTGCCAGGTATTGTGCTCAGCTTACCACCCCAAACTGATGTTCCTCCCTCAGCTCACCTCTCTCCCTGCATGTCCTGTGAGCATAATAGTTGTGCTTTTCCTCTGGGTTCTCTCATCATATGGCACTGAAGATAGAGGAGGGGGGATTCAGTTGGACACACAGATCAAGTATGCAGGAGACTGGGGGGGGGATGAGGAGACAGAAAATCAGGAGGGGCTGGCGGGGAAGAGCGCATCACGAGAGGTCTGACTAAATACAATATCTTAGCAGCAGGGACCTGATCTACCTGTCAGCTAGCTGTGATTGACAGGTAGATTGAAGCGGAAGCTGTCATGGGGCCCCCTACTGGCAATGCCTGAATGGTCAGGTGTGCGGCACTTACTATTGCGAGCTGTGTCGGCAGCTGCTGGTGTAGCACCTGCCACACAGCTCGCATACTTCAAAGTCTTGCAGGACACAGCTGCTAACGGGAACTGTTGTGGAAAAAGTACAGGAACTCCGTTCCCATGCATTCCCACAGGACTTGAGCCCTGGCTATATTCCCTAAATTCTTATACTTTTCGAGTTCCTCCAATACATGTTCCTGCCTATTTCTTTAGAATCATACAACAAAAATGAATACAATTTGCTTGGGGGAAACTCAAACCACACTTACCTAGAGAAACGTTATATCTTCCCAAAATTCACGGTGGCTTAGGATTTCCAAACTTTTCATTATATTATAAGGCTGCTCAATTGGCACAATTGACAAAATATCACTTTTTTTTTTTATTGCATTTTAGTGTAAATATGAGATCTGAGGTCATGTCATGCTTTTTTTCTATTACAAGGGATTTTTACATAATAGGAATAAAAGTAACACAATTTTTTTTTTTAAAGAACAGTGTAAAAATAAAAAGTAAAATAAATAAGAAAAAAATGTAAATGCGCCCCGTCCGGCCGAGCTTGCATGCAGAAACAAACGCATACGTGAGTAGTGCCTGCATATGAAAACAGTGTGCAAACCACACATGTGAGGTATCACCACGATCTTTAGAATTCTAGCCCTAGAGCTCCTCTGTAACTCAAAACATGCAACCTGTAGAATTTTTTAAACATCGCCTATGGAGTTTTTTAAGGGTAAAATTTTGTCTCCATTCCCCGAGCGGGCGCAATTTTGAAGTGTGACATGCTGGGTATCAATTTAATTGGCGTAACATTATCTTTCAAAATATAAAAAAAATTGGGCTAACTTTACTGGTGTCTTATTTTTTAACGCAAAAAAGTGTATTTTTTCCAAAAAAAGTGCGCTTGTAAAGCCCCATACACACGGTCGGAAAATCCGACCACCAAATCCATCGGATTTGGTCCGACGGATTTGGTCCGACACTGGTGTTGCATACACACGGTCGGACAAAGTTGTCGGAAAATCTGATCATTCTGAACGTGGTGACGTTTGTTGCCTACGACAGGACTACGCAGAGGCTAGTAGCCAATAGCTTTGGTCTTGTAATGTGATCTGAGCATGCGTGGCACTTTGTCCGTCGGAATTCGCTACACACGATCGGAATTGGTGTGATCGGACTTTGTTGTCGGAAAATTTTTAGAGCAGGAGTAACAACTTTGTCCGTCAGACAATCCGATGGAAAATGTCCGATGGTGCCTACACACGGTTGGAATTTCTGACAACATTGTCCGATAGGACAGAATCCATCGGAAAATCCAACCGTGTGTATGGGGCTTAAGACTGCTGTGCAAATACGGTGTGACCGAAAGTATTGCAACGATGGCCATTATATTCTCTAGGGTGTTAGAATTTTTTTTTATAATATTTGGGGGTTCTAAGTAATTGTCTAGCAAAAAAAAACATTTTTTAACTTGTAAACAACAAATCTCAAAAAGAGGCTTGGTCGTTAAAGTGGAGGTCCACCCTAAAATAAATGACATTAAAATTTTACAAAAAATATATAAAAAAACATTTGAAAAAGAAAACCAGAAACCCCTGTTGCTAGGCAGTCTTCCTAATCTGCCTCTTCCTATTCCGCGGCGCTGTTCTGTCACTTCCTCCTCTTCGGCGAGCTGCCCCGTTGTATTCTGGGACATGTGTGTGTCCCAGAAAAAAAACAGGGCCATTCACAAAGCACTGCACGACTCGCGCATGTGCAGTAGGAAATGGGCAGTGAAGCCGTAAGGGGGGGGGGGGGGGGGCGACATCGTGGGCTCGCTGGGCATATTCTGTTTGTGTCTCAAATTAACATACATGTGTTTTTTGCTTCTCTTGCTCTTTTCCTGTTTTGTTGACCAATAAAATTTGTAGCCAAATTTTGTTAATTTTCATGGTAGCATATGCATGGATTGTGCGTATGCTGCCATGAATAGTCACCAGGAAAGGAAAATTACAGAGCGGTAAGTATTACATTTTCCATTTTAGCACAGTGGTTCTCAGCCTCAGTCCTCAAGTACCCCTGACAGGACATATTTTGTGAATTTATCTTAGCTAAAATAGCTGTCCAAAATACCAAGCCATTGACTGCGATTTAAAGCACCTGTGCAAGATGAATGAAAACCTGCAAACATCGTCTGTTGGGGGTACTTGAGGACAGGGTTGAGAAGCACTGATTTAGAGCACTGAGTTAAAGTCCAGATCAAGACAATCCTATTTTAATTGTGGGCATTTTAAGGAAACCAAGTGAGTGTTAGAACCCCTGCTTGTCTTTTTTTAAGTTAGGCTTTGTGTCCCTTTTCTGAAAATTGGCTTCACTTCTTGTCACAGCCAAGCAGGAAGTGAGGGTAAAACCCTACCAATGTCTTTCCTTGGGGACACACAGGTCAATCTAACTAGTGTCCCCATTAGGCAAATTGCATTCTAGCACTTTGTTGTGTACATCCCAATATTTAGGTATTTTGGGGTTTATTAAAGGCAAATCCACTCTGCAGTACAAGTGTACTCGCTGTAAATCTAAAGGGAAAGCACTGGTGATTTTATCATCCAATCATGTAGAAGCAAAGATGCTGTTTTTTGTATTTTCCTTGCATGTCCCCCTCAGATCTCCAGCAACTGCACTTCCAAGTGCACTTGTAGTGCAAAGTGGATTTGCCATTGGTCCAAGATACCTAATAATTTGGGGTGTACAGAGCTTTGGGGAAAATATAGACTGACCTGTGTGTCCCCAAGGAAAGACATTGGTAGGGTTTTACCCTCACTTTCCTGTCTGGCTATGTGACAGGAAGTGAATACATTTGAAGGAGAAAGTGGCAACATTTGAGAGGTATCTGCACACTATCAGGGGTGCAAACATCCCCCACAAACTGACAAGACTTCTAATCCCTCTGCACTCTATCCCCAAGCAAAAATAAGAAAGGATTTCATTTAGTTTAACTTTGCAAAGACACATTCCTAAGTTCAACTGCGATGCATGTCAATTGCCCATTTAGACCTTGTTTAATAGAAAACACCAGTTGCCTTTCACTAGAAACATTTGTTGGTCCAGTCCTGGAAATCTGCATCTGCTTTACTATTATTTTCCCTATAAATTGGGTTCCTGCAGCTAGATGCGCGACCGCTGTGCATGCGAGATGCGCAACTGCTGTGTGTATGGAGGTATGTACCCGTGGCACATAGCTGGTTCCCAGAAGTGGTGGCCAGCACACAGGAATGACATCACGCCCCTGCAGGAAGTTGCTTGTACTGCTGCTAACTTCTTCCCACCACCATGCCCAGCTCACTGTTCCAAAGAAGAGATGATCCTTATTTGCAAATTAAGAAAATTATTTATGTTTTTTAACATGGCGTGGTGTTTGTGTGGGTCCCTAACACACATTCATACATATTAGGGACAATTTATACAGGATCTGATTTACCTACCAGCATGTTTTTAGAGTGTGGGAGGAAACCGGAGTATCTGGAAAGAAACCCACGCAGGCACAGTAAGAACATGCAAACTCCAGGCATATGGTGTTGCGGGCGGGTTTTCGAACCAGCGACCCTTTTTGCTGCTAGGTAAGTGGTAACCACTACACCACTGTGCTGCCCAAATATATAGCTATAGATGTAGAGTCTTGTGTCCATCAGCAGAGAGAAGTTGGGTAGATGCCACACTCCCAATTCTGGAGGCATAATAATGGTCCAGCACAGGGGTCTTCCAACTACGGCCCTAGTTGTTCAGGAGCTACAATTCCCATCATGCCTAGTCATGTCTGTGAAGTTTTACAATGCCTCATGGGATGTGTAGTTCCACAACAGCTGGAGGGCCGTAGTTTGAAGATTCCTAAACACTCTAGCATGTCTTGAAAAAAGGTGGTTTCTCAGGTGCCTTGTATAATGCCCAAGAAATATCGTTAGGAAAATACAAGTGGGTCATGGCACATCTACATTCCAAATTTGGCACTTAAGATGGTCATGCACTATGCAATCTGATTGGCCAATCTCTGTACAACTTGATATTTCTGCAGAATAGGTAATAGGAAGACGCACTTAAACAATTAATTCAAATGATAGGAAATCAAACAAAAATCAATTTTTTTTAAGATCTAACTGATTGCAGTGTATGTTCACCTTTATAGATCAAGATCTGAAAATATAATTTTATTGGGTTTATAAACACTTCTCTGTTCTTTGTAATGTATTGAAAGAGAAAACACATTTGAAAGATATACAGTGGGGACATAACGTATTCAGACCCCCTTAAATTTTTCACTTTTTATTATATTGCAGCCATTTGCTAAAATCATTTAAGTTCATTTCTTTCTTCATTACACACAGCACCCCATATTGACAGAAAAACACAGAATTGTTGACATTTTTGCAGATTTATTAAAAAAGAAAAATGAAATATCACATGGTCCTAAGTATTCAGACCCTTTACTGTGACACTCATATATTTAACTCAGGTGCTGTCCATTTCTTCTGATCATCCTTGAGATGGTTCTACACCTTCATTTGAGTCTAGCTGTGTTTGATTATACTGATTGGACTTGATTAGGAAAGCTACTCACCTGTCTATATATATAAGCCATTATAGTTCACAGTGCATGTCAGAGCAAATGAGAATCATGAGGTCAAAAGGAACTGCCTGAAGAGCTCAGAGACAGAATTGTGGCAAGGCACAGATCTGGCCAAGGTTACAAAAAAATGTCTGCTGCACTTAAGGTTCCTAAGAGCACAGTGGCCTCCATAATCCTTAAATGGAAGACGTTTGGGATGACCAGAACCCTTCCTAGAGCTGGCCATCAGGCCAAACTGAGCTATCGGGGAGAAGAGCCTTGATAAGAGAGGTAAAGAAGAACCCAAAGATCACTGTGGCTGAGCTCCAGAGATGCAGTCGGGAGTTGGGAGAAAGTTGTAGAAAGTCAACCATCACTGCAGCCCTCCACCAGTCGGGGGCTTTATGGCAGAGTGGCCAGACGGAAGCCTCTCCTCAGTGCAAGACACATGAAAGCCCACATAGAGTTTGCTAAAAAACACCTGAAGGACTCCAAGATGGTGACAAATAAGATTCTCTGGTCTGATGAGACCAAGATAGAACTTTTTGGCCTTAATTCTAAGCGGTATGTGTGGAGAAAACCAGGCACTGCTCATCACTTGTCCAATGAAGTCCCAACAGTGAAGCATGCAGGTGGCAGCATCATGCTGTGGGGGTGTTTTTCAGCTGCAGGGCCAGGACGACTGGTTGCAATCGAGGGAAAGATGAATGCGGCCAACTACAGGGATATCCTGAACGAAAACCTTCTCCAGAGTGCTCAGGACCTCAGACTGGGCCGAAGGTTTACCTTCCAACAAGACAATGACCCTAAGCACACAGCTAAAATAACAAAGGAGTGGCTTCACAACAGCTCAGTGACTGTCCTTGAATGGCCCAGCCAGAGCCCTGACTTAAACCCAATTGAGCATCTCTGGAGAGACCTAAAAATGGCTGTCCACCAACGTTTACCATCCAACCTGACAGAACTGGAGAGGATCTGCAAGGAGGAATGGCAGAGGATCCCCAAACCCAGGTGTGAAAAACATGTTGCATCTTTCCCAAAAATACCCATGGCTGTATTAGATCAAAAGGGGGCTTCTACTAAATACTGAGCAAAGGGTCTGAATACTTAGGACCATGTGATATTTCAGTTTTTCTTTCTCAATAAATCTGTAAAAATATCAACAATTATGTGTTTTTCTGTCAATATGGGGTGCTGTGTGTACATTGATGAGGAAAAAAAATGAACTTAAATGATTTTAGCAAATGGCTGCAATATAACAAAGTGAAAAATTTAAAGGGGTCTAAATATTTTCCGTCCCCACTGTATAGGTAATAGGAATGAGATTAGCATCAGCAGGGTTAATTAACTGTGAACACTTACTAATTGCCTAACAAGACACATCCAATTATCTGAAATAACCAATTGTATTGGGCGTGCGCTATTATCAATGAGAAAACTGCAGTTACCCTACCACCAGTTGCAGTTTACATATTTATTATACTTTTGTGCTTCAAAGTGCGCCGGTTCGCACATTTGCTTAATGACTTTTCCAGCACACCAATTAAGGTATGAACTGGCGCAGCGCATTCGTCTTAGTAAAGCACCCCCTGAGTGTAGGTACTTGAGCATCAGAAATTAGGCATGCACCATCCTACCACAATTAGCTGTAAACAACCCCCCCCCCCCCCAAATTAACAAAATTACTGACTTGTAGGATAGCTTTGGGGCTGTATAGTAGGATGGAAAGCAGTACATAATGGTGCCATTATGTTGCAAATGAGAAGGTGCAAGTAAATAATGCACTTTCGGCTTCTTCCTCAGTTTGTAAAAGCTGGTAATCTTTTCAGTGGGCTCACCAGGTAGCCGTAGGATATTGGCTTCACAGTATCTCATTCTATACAATGTCTTGGTCTAGAATACTACAACTCAATGCAGGTCATTATACCGAACACTCTTTAACCTCCCTGGTGGTATTCCCGAGTGTGGCTCGGGGTGAATTTTCATTACCAAAAGCGGTAACCCCGATCCACACTCAAGATCGCATCGTAGAATACAGGAAAAGTTACTTACCTTGTCCCCAGGATCCTGCGATGTCTCGCCGATGTGTCCTCCGTTCGATTCATCACAGTGCTAGAGCTCCGTTCCCTGCGATTGTCACAACGCACAGGGACGGAGCATGGTGCCAAATTCAAAAAGTGAAAAACACAGAACACATACAGTAATGTAATCTGTAAGATTACAGTGTACTGTATCAAATTATTTCACATCCCTTTTGTCCATAATGCTTTGTTCAGTGCCCTGCAGTTTTATATTATATAGACTGTTCTTTCTGCCTGGAAACTGGAGATTGTTCATGGCAACCAAAAAGTGTCCCTTTTACGCGAAAAGTGGTTTTAAAACAGCGATAATAACGATAATAAACTAGAATCACTTGCAGAATTGAGCGATCGTGATTTGTGGGGATATTAGTCATCAAAAACTGAAAATGACGACTGCAACAATTCGCAAATTTCTGTGTTTTTGATTTGATTGCATTATTGAATACATTATATTATTATCATAAAAATGGGGGGGGGGGACTAATGCGCAAAACCAAAGTAAATCAATAATGTGGGTATAAGGATCAGAGGAGATGCCAACATATAAAAGTGTTCCCACACAGACAGAATATATAGATACAAGAAGTATGTGGCGCTAACTATAAGTGATAAAAAATATATATAAGGATATACAACCGCTCCCACTCCTAGCAAGTAAGCATGTATATCAAAATATGCATATAACCGATAAATCTTCTTTACAGCAATAAATCATGATAATAAAGTGAAAATAATTAAAAATTGGAGAAATCCGCGCTAAGTAAGAAAATGGCAAGAGCTGCTGAGCACTATAGCCCTAGATACCGAACCAAACAATGAAATAAAAAGAAAAAGTGCAGCGCTCAAAAATGACTAAACAGTAAATAAATACCTTCACCTTGTGATGGTGAAATTTAAATGGTGGCAAACTTAGTTATCAAACAAAAATTACACTAATGCCGCGTACACACGAAGGGACTTTGTCCGCCGGACCTAGTCCAGCGGACAATCCGCCGGACTTTCCAGCTGGCTTCGGCGGACTTGAAAGCGAACGGACTTGACCACACACGATCACGCTAAAAGTCCGGCGGTTCACGCGATGACGTACAGCAAGTACGACGGGACTATAAAAAGGAAGCTCAAGATCCAAAACGACACCCTTTGGGCACCGTTAACTAATCTCGTGTGTATCTCGTGTTAGTTGACGTTTGGTTAGAGACGATTAGCGCTTCTCAGACTTCTGCTTAATTCGCTCGTTTCTGCCGTTCAGTTTGTGCTTGTGAGGTTTGTATCTGTCTTTCAGTGCGTGTGGATCAGTTCCTACCTGTTCTCAGGTCGTTCTGGTCCGCTCGTTCCTGTTCTTCAGGTCGTTCTTCATAGGCCTTGCTGTTCTTCAGTGCGTTCAGTTAAGTTTTTTGTTTGATCAGCCGACCGTTTTGAAGCCATGGAGTGTGGACGTACTCGGGAACGAGTTTGTGCTGTGCAGGGGCTCGGTGTTGCGGTTAACACTTTGGCCCGAGTCCAGTCCATGAACAGGGTGAGGAGGAGTTCATGGACCAAGAATTGGCTGCGCCAGTGTGACCAATTCTCACACATGCCTTTGCTCCGTGAGATCCGTGAGAATAATCCTGATGATTTCAGGAATTATCTCAGGATGACGGACCCCATTTTTCACCGCCTGTTGGCTTCGCTGTCCCCTTTTATCAGCAGGCAGAATACCTGCATGCGGCAAGCCATCACTCCGGAGCAGAGGCTAGTCGCCACGTTGCGTTACTTGGCGACGGGGAGAAGCTTGCAGGACCTCAAGTTCACGACAGGCATATCCCCCCAGGCTCTAGGGATCATTATTCCAGAGACCTGTTCTGCCATTATTCACGTCCTGCAGGAGGAATACATTAAGGTAAGTTTTCTCTTTTAAAATTACCTATGTCTTGTATGTTTGCTAATGTAGTGCATCAATTTCATCATTAGCTAATTACCATGATATGACTATTCTATGAATGTCCCCTATTCATGCATGGATTTTGAATTTTTTTTTTTTTTTTTTTTTACGGTTCACTTATATAAATTGCTTTTGAATGTATTCTTTAGTGGGCCACATGCATATTTGCTTGCACCAACCTCCCCAGCATGGAATCTTGGGCCCATAAACACCCATAGCCTAGTCACTTTATTCGAACAAAAATGTATCTTAACAGCTCCATTGTACTGCTTTACTCACCCCCCCTTTCACCCCCCTTGCCCCTCTTTTTTAAATTGATTTCATGTGTATTGTGTGAGCTTCTAATTAATTCCCCCCCCCCACCTTGTTAAATTGATTTCATGTGTATTGTGTGAGCTTCTAATTAATCCCCCTCCACCTTGTTAAATTGATTTCATGTGTATTGTGTGAGCTTCTAATTAATTACCCCCCACCTTGTTAAATTGAGTTCATGTGTATTGTGTGAGCTTCTAATTAATCCCCCCCCCACCTTGTTAAATTGAGTTCATGTGTATTGTGTGAGCTTCTAATTAATTCCCCCCCCCACCTTGTTAAATTGATTTCATGTGTATTGTGTGAGCTTCTAATTAATTCCCCCCCCACCTTGTTAAATTGATTTCATGTGTATTGTGTGAGCTTCTAATTAATTACCCCCCCCCACCTTGTTAAATTGAGTTCATGTGTATTGTGTGAGCTTCTAATTAATCCCCCCCCCCACCTTGTTAAATTGATTTCATGTGTATTGTGTGAGCTTCTAATTAATTACCCCCACCCACCTTGTTAAATTGAGTTAATGTGTATTGTGTGAGCTTCTAATTAATTCCCCCCCCCACCTTGTTAAATTGAGTTAATGTGTATTGTGTGAGCTTCTAATTAATCCCCCCCCCACCTTGTTAAATTGAGTTCATGTGTATTGTGTGAGCTTCTAATTAATCCCCCCCCCCCACCTTGTTAAATTGATTTCATGTGTATTGTGTGAGCTTCTAATTAATTCCCCCCCCACCTTGTTAAATTGATTTCATGTGTATTGTGTGACCTTAGAATTAATTACTCCCCACCCACATCCCCATTATTATCTTCTCTGGGCCATCAGAGGGGTCATCAATCAGAGAATTGGCCCTTATCTTTCAGATTTTTGATTTTTTTCAAGGACTACTTAAAAAAATACAAATGTTGCTCAAAATTGTTTGTTAATTTCTTGGATTTAGTTTGGGGTTTTGGCTTGTTTTTACTTATAATTGTATCTTTCTGTTTGACTCCACAGTGTCCTTCCACGCCACAGGAATGGCAGACTGTGGCTTCCCAGTTTGCTGCCCGTTGGGACTTTCCCAACTGCGGAGGGGCGATTGACGGCAAACATGTCAGAATTGTGCCCCCACCCCATTCGGGGTCTTACTATTGGAACTATAAGGGGTTCCATAGTATTGTGTTGATGGTGGTGGTGTCGGCACAATATGACTTCCTTTATGTTGATGTGGGGAAAAAACGGCCGGATGTCTGATGGAGGAGTCTTTAACCAGACGGAGTTCTGCCGTCGTCTCCAGACTGGTGGCCTGGAGCTGCCAACAGATGAAGAGAATGTGGAGGGACTCCCCTTTGTTTTTATTGCAGACGAGGCGTTTGGTCTGGGTGAACACCTGATGAGGCCATTTCCCCAAAGATCCCTCACCCCAAAGAGGAGGGTTTTTAATTTTCAGTTGGCCAGAGCAAGAAGGGTGGTTGAAAATGCCTTCGGCATTATGGCCAACCGTTTCTGATTGATGTTAACTTCTCTCCATCTGGCAGAGTACAAACTGAACACAATAATTCTGAGCTGCTGCATAATGCATAATTACCTACGAAAGCATTCGGCCAGCTACATGCTACCTATTGGGCCTGAGGCCGGAGTGGAGCCCGAGATGACAGGGCTGGATAATCGCCGTCTTGGCTTGGCCCCCCAATCAGCACAGCAAGTGTGGGAAAGATATGTAACTTATTTTAATGGTAGGGGGGCCATTGCAATGGCAGCAGGCCCTTAAAAAATACTTTCTTTTTACCAAATAAATCCATTGATTTCTGAACAAAATATTGTGGTTTTCGTATTGTTTGCTTTTCTTTTTGGCTGTTTTATATGTTGTCTTAGTGCACTTATTATAGTGCAAAACGTGTTTTGCCTTTATTAAATAAGCCCCTTTGTCAATGAACCACAAAATTTTTTGGTCAAACTGGTAGTATTGAAAAAGAAGAAGCCACACATATTGTTTAATTTGTGCAAACATTTTTGTTTTATTATAGTGCACATCCAAACATGTTCCTTTTTTTTTTTGGTGTTTTCCATTGTTTTTTGTTTTGTTTTTTTGTTGATTTATTATCAATTTTTTTTTTTTTTTTGGAATGCAAATTTTTTGGGGGATTTTTTCAGAAATATATATATATATATTTTTGTATTTATCCATTTTTTAGAAAAAAAAATTTTTTTTTTTTTTTTTCAAAAAATAAAAACATGGTTTAAAATATTAAAAACATTTTTTTTTTTTTTTTTTAATATTTACACAATATCAAACTATGGAACTTACAAAGTTCAACTGGTTGATGTCACCCATGTACAGTAGAAGCCAAATTTTGAATATGCACACAAATTTAAATTACAAATGGGTAATGTCAACATGTGCTATCTTCCATCATGGGGAATCAATGGACGTGTTTTGTGTGTGAAACCCCTTCCTCTCACCTACTAGCATTATGATGAAGGGGTTGCAAACACAAAATGCGTACATTGAGATCCCCTGATGGCACATAGCACATGTTGATACACCATGTGCATATTCAAAATTTGGCCTCTCAAATTGTTGCAAAATCGCATATCAAAAGGGGAATGAAGGACATGATTGATGCTTTGAACTGTAAAAGGGGTATTAAATTCTCCCCAAAACATCAATCATGTCCTTCATTCCCTGCTGCATGGTGGCCATCTGGTCCTGCATGATTGCCATCTGTTTTTGCATCTTTTCCAGATGCAGATTCCAGGCCATGATCTGCCCAATAAGCCTGTGGGCACTGTCTGTTGAAAATGGCTCCGCAGCTTGGCCTTCCACAACCAGATCATCACCTAAAAGTTGGGTAGATAAAACCAAAGAAAAAAAAGGTCAAAAACATGCAGACATGAATTTAGTAGCTCAATCTGTGTTCTCAGACACTCACTTGGTGGGGTGCAGATGTGCTCGACTTCAAGCACCTCTTCTTCCTCCACATCCCCGCGTGGGCTTGGGCTAACTGCCCAATTAGGCTGCTGAGGCCGGGAGGTCCTGGGATGTCCTGAGTGAGGTCTGAGTCTTTTGCCCCCTATGGGAATGGAACACAAATGTACACTTTTAATCACACTGATATTTGAGTGCCGAAATATGAATATTCAACATTGTTTAAAAGTGTTGTCCAATTATTAGCAGTTTGTTACAAGATCCTACTTGAATACATAATTGAAATCCCTATCTAATCAAACTCCAATACTTTAACCGGCCTTCAACCCTAAAGTTGAACTTCCGCTCATTGGATCCCTGCACCCCTCCGGTGTCTTATTTGGAACCTTTTAGGGGGAGGGGTTGCAGATACCTGTGTAAGGCAGGTATTTGCACACACATCCGGCCATAGACTCCCACAGAAGTATACGCCACATCCCGTCCCACCGTGCTGTCTGCTGGGACACACAGGGGTCCCAGAGCTAGCGCGGACCAGTCCTATTGCATTGCGCTACTGGAGCATGCCCAATAGTGAACCGGGAAGTGAAGCCGCAAAGATTAATTTCATGATTCCAATATCAAAGATGGTGGCTGCAGCATCCAAGGGACGGTTAGTCTCGGGTGCTGAGATCGCTGGACCCTGTGACAGGTGAGTGTACTTATTTGAAAAGTCATCAGCTACAGTATTTGTAGATGCTGACCATTTCTTTGGAATTTGTAGCTGGACACCCTGCTTAACAGATGTAGCCCCCCCCCCCCCAAACCATCCTCTGGAGTCCCTGTGTAAGTTACCCACAAAACCATTACTACAGTAGTAATACTATATATCCTGACAATAATTAATAACCTTACAAGTCAAATAACCCACAGCCAGGTAAACTCAATCAACTTTCTAATGACAAACGAAATTTTATAAAATCTTCGCAAGATTCACGTACGAGTTCTAATAAAATCTTTGCAAGATTCACGTACGAGTTCTAATAAAATCTTCGCAAGATTCACGTACGAGTTCTAATAAAATCTTCGCAAGATTCACATACGAGTTCTAATAAAATCTTCGCAAGATTCACGTACGAGTTCTAATAAAATCTTCGCAAGATTCACGTACGAGTTCTCATAAAATCTTCGCAAGATTCACATACGAGTTCTAATAAAATCTTCGCAAGATTCACGTACGAGTTCTAATAAAATCTTCGCAAGATTTACGTACGAGTTCTAATAAAATCTTCGCAAGATTCACGTACGAGTTCTAATAAAATCTTCGCAAAATTCGAGATATCAAATAGAACCATAGTAGCGCACGTCATTGACTTACTTTTTTTGATCGCTTTTTTAATTCTCCTGTACTGATCGGGCTCCCTGGATTTAATGTCGGACCATAGCTTGCGCAATTGATCCTTTGCCCTTCGTACGCCAAACTTATGCTCCAGGGTGCTGACAACTGTAGTGAGAATCTTGTCCTTGCGCAAGTTGGGTCGAGGGTAGGGGCCATTTTCCCCGTCGTAATCTTCCCTTTGGAGTATGTCCACCATCTCCACCATCTCTTCAAAGGCCATATTGGTGGCCTTATATCTGCTGCTGGATGCAGATGTCTGGGGTTTTGGGCTTTCCTCTGCGCTACTTGATGATAATGTGTCCGCCATCTTCATCTACTTATTCACCCACAATGCAACGAGGGGAAGCGGGGCGGGGAATTCTCGTCACAAGGAACGTCATGGGCGGGCGACGAGAAGGACGCATGCGGACTTCGACGCGTGCGCAGTGTAGCGTGCGCAGTGTATATAAGGCTGTTTGAGGGCCACGTGTTTTTCGAACGGAAGTAGCGAGCGCTCTGTACGAAGGTAAGGGTTTCAAGGATACATCACTGTGGTTTATTGGGTTTTGGGCCTGCATTTTTTTACTCATGTGTGGGTGTTGCTGGCTGTGTGTGGGTGTTGCTGGCTGTGTGTGGGTGTTGCTGGCTGTGTGTGGGTGTTGCTGGCTGTGTGTGGGTGTTGCTGGCTGTGTGTGGGTGTGTTGTGTCATTTTTGGGAATAAAAACTGTATGTGCGTTTTTAGTAACATTTGTGTTTTTTGTCTTTTGTATTGCCATTACTAACAAAAACAGAAACATGACAACATCCCAGCACAATCCATTTAAGGATCAGGCTTTTATGTCAGAATTTATCACGCTGTACAGGAAAAATGTAAACCTGTGGGAGGTCAAAAACCCCTTATATGGAAATAGGGATGTACGGAAGGTAACACTGGGGCCACTTTTGGATTTTGTGAAGACTCGAGTCCCCAACGCAGACATCAAGTTTGTTGAAGCCCGAATTTCAAGTTTGAGGCACATGTACAAGCGGGAGCGCAACAAGATTGCGGATTCACTCAGATCAGGAGCAGCAGCAGAGGATGTTTATGTACCCAAGCTGTGGTACTACAACCAACTGTGTTTTCTAGGTGACCAGATGGAACCCAGGCAATCACTGTCCACTCTTCCCTCCACCCTTCCCTCCACTCTTCCCTCCACCCCAGCTGAGGCTTCCACGGAAGTAGAAGACCCCTCCTCCTTGGAGCTAGCTGATGCGCCCAGCTGGAGCCAGGTATCTATTTTTTTGCCTAAATAGTGATTGGGTGAATATTAATGATGTAAATGTAAAGATTAGAATTGCTTAGAAATGTATGTTTTAATCATAAATTCTATTATGCGGAACCACCTCCACTCCCACTCTATAACAGGCCGCTATGTCTTTTCACGGCTTACCGATTACCCGCTTCTTGTAGCTTGTCATTCATTGTCTAGGGGTTCCCCAGGTTAGTAACCATCAATTGCGGAGACCCATACTCCAAGTACCTTTCATTTGGACAGATTTTGGATAATTATTTAACAACGTTTAAACATTACACAGTGTCTCAGTTGTAAATTGAGGGCATGGGTGAAAAAGCTCAGGCACTTCTGAACTGCTGGCAGCCCAAGAAAGGTTAGTAAGAAAGGCCAGAGAGTAGCCCCTCACAACTGGACACTTCACTGTTGGATATACCGTTGTCCGCAGATGTAGCAAACAACAAGTGACTTGGAACCAGCAAAGTGTCCGCCACACACTATGTTGTAAGGAAAGGGTGTTTTTTTGCAACAGTTCCGAGGTTACGTTTAGCTTTCAGCCGTTGCAGCAAAACAGTAGGGCATGGCAATTCACTAGTGTCCATACATCTCAGCTCCTAACAAGCAGCCAGCCCCACTGCCCTCCTCCGAAGAGCCCCCGCCGGTACGAGTCGCTATGCCTCTCCAATCCTGAGAGGACACGGGGGCACTTCAGAATCCTCCTTCAATTGCTGTGCCTCAAACTAGCCAGTTCTGAGGCTCGGGAACGGATGGATCCTCACCACAGACAACAAGGGCCTCTGGGGCTGGTCAGGGTGACCAGGCTTCCAGGGCCAGCAGACACTCCTGGGCCCAGGAACACTTGTGGGGTTGTTGCAGAACAGAACCAGGAATCTAAAGTGAAGCTCAAGCCTGAACACATGACCTCAGCATCTCAAATCCCGCTTCCCAAAATACACAGTGGGGCCAGACGCTCCCACTGATTGTGTCCGAGCAAATGTAACCTCATAATGTGTACAACCAGACTGTGTTGGGAGCCTGTCACAGGTGCCTCACCTCACCTAGGACCAGACAGAACTCCAGCACATGCCAGACAAACTGATGTCAACGTAAAAATGTCAAACAATTAACACCCTGAACTCAGAATTCTGAACAAACCAAATATTAAAATAGCGCCCACTTCTAAAAAGTGTTGGTGCTACATATGTATACATATAACTATACAGTAGTGGGCAAAAATGCCTTAAAAAAAGATTGGTGAACTGCTTGGAAAATGCTGGGGTCCAAATGATAGCCTTTTTGATATATGGACAAATTTATTTGCACGGTAAGAAATTTACAATTGTCTGATTGAGGAGGCCAGAACCCAAAAAACATGTGTTTGATTTTTTATTTTCTTTTGACACAGGATGAGCTCACCCAGGAGGTTGCCGGGACAAGTGGTATGGAGGAGGAGGCCATGACCAGCCAGAGCCAGGAGGTGGCTGGGCCCAGCACGAGCCAGACTGTAATAAGTCTAGCTCCTCCCCTGCGCATACCCACAAGAAGGCCCAGGAGGATGAGCAGGGTTGAGGAGGAATCACTCGCCCTCATTCGGGAGGCGAGTGAGGTTCTCAGAAGACCCCCCAATCCGGAAGAGGCCTATGCCACCTACTTGGCCAGCTGGTTGCTGGAAATGGAGAAGGGCCAACGGCAGCTGTGTGAGGGCCTATTTTTTGCAGCTCTTCAGGGGGGTTTGAGGGGTGAACTGACTGCATCCACCCGCCTGACAGATGCAGGCCCGACAGCAACTCCTCCTCCTCCTCCTCCTCCTACCACAAGTCCGCCACCAGAGGTCCAGCCTCCAAGGAAGCGTGGAGGGAAGACTGCAGGGCAGCGTGGTGGGAAGGCTGCAAGGAAGAGTCGGAAGTGATTGCCTGGCTTCAGTCTGGTCTGACAGAAGACGCAGGCTGTTGTAGTGCCACAGCTTGGGGACATAGATGTCATCTGCTGCTGTTCCTGGTCTGTGTGATTCCTGGACAATCTTGTTGTGCTCCCTATTGTATCGAATATGCCCAATCTTCATTTTTGGGTTCACAAACTTGATGTCTGCCGTGGGGGCAAAAAGCCTTCACAAAATCTCAAAGTGGCTCCAGTGTTGCCTTCCTATTTTGTTTACCCTTGTTTTAAACATAATAAATGGTAATTTAATTACAACCAAATAATGCTATATGTGTTTGTAATTGAAAAACATAGTTTATTTAGGAGTAGGCAGGTACATGTCTAAATAATATGGAGGTTATTTACAAAATGCACATTCATTTGACAATACAAGTGTAAAGTGCAACTTCAATTGCACTGCAAGTGCAGTCGCTGGAAATGTGAGGGTAAGATCTGAATTAAGGGCAAGCTCTGCTGATTCCCCAATTTAATCATGTGTAATCCAAAATACCTTTTCAAACCAAAAACAACTAAAAGATATATAAAATAAATATATATATATATAATGTATGTATGTGTGTATATATATATATATATATATATATATATCTATATATCTATATATATATATACACACACATATATAAAATATATATATATATCTATATATCTATATATATATATACACACACATATAAAAAATATATATATATATATATATATATATATATATATATATATATATATATATATATATATATATATATATATATATATATTATGTGTGTGTGTGTATATAATGAGATATATCGAGATCGAGATCTAGATATATCTCGCTCTATATATATATATATAAGTTCACTAAATAATGATGAAGAAAAACGTTCGGGAGGACTCTGCGTGAATATATAAGCAGCAAGGCGAAATCATTCTTCAAGCACGATAACATACAAATTCCGCTGTAATAAAATATCAAAGAATCAGCAGCGTGACGATTGTGCTAGCTTCAATACGAAGGCTAGTTTTACCAGACCGAGCGATTCCGTGACATACTTGCTACTGAGCATGCGTCCTTTTTGGTCCGCCGGACCATACTACAGACGGCCGTATTGTCCGCCGGACTGCCAAGTCCAGCGGATAATTTTAAAACAAAACTTAAAACTTTAGTCCGCCGGACTTTTGGGAAAAAAAGTCCGCCGACGCCCACACACGAGGGGATTGTCCGCTGGACTTGAGTCCAGCGGATAATCCCGCGGGATAGTCCCTTTGTGTGTACGCGGCATTAGTGAAATGTTGTACAAATAAATTACTACAGATATACTCAAGTCTTAAACCGAGCATATAGAGTGGAAATAATGCATACACATGTGATGAATTAATGGTGCATAGAGATTCAAATAAAGTCCGTGACAGCAGATAATATATTCCGCTTATTTTTCTCCCAAAGTAAGAAACATTCAAAAAGTCTTAAGAGGTATCTTAAGCGATGTTCAAATTGACCACGCAGATTTCATCATCCAATCGTAAGATATAAATGAAGGCTTACCAGATTCCTGGTCTTTTAAAGCGTGTATCTAATCACTCAGGGTCATCCAGGTGCCGGTCTCTCCAACAGTCTTGTTCAAGCCGATATCCCAGAGAATCACCAAAAAGATAGAAAAAACACCTCCAAATCGTGTGGTATGATAAAAAAAGGGGGATCCTTTATTAAAGCTCCACTGAGCAGTATACAACTTAATACAACATTTGGAAACAGCCTAATCAAATAAAGGGCTGAAAAAATAAAACGCCAGCAAGTTCTGTGAAAAACTGGCAGCGCTTTAAGCATAAGGAAAAAAAACTCCCTCACTTGGAGTTTTGAATCGCGCATGCGCAGGACGTGTGGGCGTGGTTACCCGACGATCGCTTCGTCACAACGTGACGCCATCAGGGGTACGCCCACACCTCTGTGCCGTTCATTAATATAGCAACCTAATATCTGATGCAGCGGCGTCATAGGCTAAGAACGTAGCCAATCAAAAGCAGCCAAAAACGTAACCAAGCCACATCAGTGCTTATGCCCAAGCCAAAAACAATAGCATACCCCATCCAGGGGGATTTGTCTCAACGGACAAGGTTTTAAATTATCCCCACTGGATGCTAGATAAGAAACACTAAAAAAACTCATAAACAGTAGAGCTAAAAATAAACTCATTGTGGGAGCATATTTAAACAGCACATATACCACCATCTAGTGGTTACAAGTGCGTAATACACTCCATGTGATATATCTGTACAGGCTTTAAACTGACGTAGAAATAAATGTTAAAATTAAAAATAAAATAAAAAATTGCAGCCTGCACCTATAACGCCACTATGCATCACCATTGACGGATATTAAACATGACATATGGTTCACATACACATATCAACCAAAATAGCTTATGTAGGGATGGCAGTCATACAGTGCAGAAATGTATATACATCACTGAACAGCTAATAATTTTGCTGATCAATTTAAAACATGAAATTAAAAAAACAAAAGCAGGGTCTTGCATAAAAAACATGTATCCATCCAATCATGGACCCATACATGTAAATCAAGGGTACCCATAGCAATTGGCGAAAACATACTGCCAAACTACAGTTAAAATAAATGAATAAACCAAAGTTTAAACACCGTGACCAAAAATGGGAAGGGGACATCAACTGTTATTTATAAAACAGTTGATGTCCCATTCCACATTGAGGCCCCCGGGAACATGTGAGCCCAACTTAAAAATCCAATTGGTTTCGGCTCGCGAAATTGAACGCTTCCCATTACTACCCCTCCAGTGGGGAACATATCTTTCAATGGCCAGAAAGGTGGTACCCGTTGGATCACGTTTATGTACCAGGTCATAGTGTCTACTAACATTGTGCTTATCATAGCCCTTACAGATATTTGTGATGTGTTCCCCCAAGCGGATATGTAGCATGTGGACAGTGCGCCCTACATATGCCAAACCGCATGGACACCTGAGAAGATAGACTACGCACTTTGTAGAGCAAGTGATGAATGTGCGAATGGGGTACGTTAAACCAGTACCACTAGATGTGAAGTCAACAAATCTCCTACCTCGCTGGGAGTTCAGTCTACACGCTCTACACTTGCCACATGGGTAGAAACCCTTTAAGTCACCAAAAAAGGTTGACTTCTTGGGTGGGTCAGGAACGTTAGGGGCTATCGTGTTTCTAAGACTCATAGCACCTCTAAAGATTACATTTGGCCTTTCGGTTAACAAAGGATCCAGTACTCTGTCATTCATGATTACTGGCCAGTGTTTCTTTATGATTCGCTTAATGGCCCAGTGTTGGCTAGAAAAGGTGGTGATGAAAGCCAAGCCGTAATTGTTATTCTCCACCTTAGGAGGTTTGTCAGCCAGGAGCTGCTGATGGTCTCTGTTGCTAACTTCTGATATAACAGACTCAAGGCTCCCCTCATCATAACCCTTGGCAAGGAACCTCTTCTTCAGGATCATTGCCTCAGTGTTAAAATCCGCCGGATTGGAGCAATTGCGTTTCAACCGCAAAAATTGGCCCTTAGGCACGGCGGCTAGCCAAGAGCTATGATGACAGGAGTCCAGGGGAATATAACAATTCCGATCTGTCTGTTTGAAGAATGTAGTAGTTACCAGAGCATTCTCCACAATTGATATTTTCAGATCTAAAAAGTGGATATCCGTAGAACTCAGTTCATAGCTAAGAGCTATGCCCCGGTCATTACTGTTCAGATGGGAAAGGAACAACTGAACAGATGGAATATCACCATCCCATATGAACAGGATATCATCAATAAACCTTTTCCAGGTTATCAACTGCGATGGTCTATTACGCATAACGGTATCTTCCTCCCATTTTGCCATAAAGAGGTTGGCCATACTGGGGGCAAACTTAGCCCCCATGGCCACCCCCTTTATTTGCAAAAAATGGGATCCATCATGCCAGAAATGGTTATGTGTCATGGAAAACTCCAACAGTTCCAGTATGAAATTACGCTGGGTGATTGAAATCGTCCTATCTTGGGAGAGAAAATACTGGACTGCCTCGTAGCCCAATTGGTGCGATATAGCTGTGTACAAAGAGGCAACGTCAGCAGTTACCAGTAAGTACGTAGATTTCCACTCCAGAGTTTGCAAAACATTGATGATATGCTTTGTGTCCCTCAAAAAGGAAGGGGTGCCCACCACCAGTGGCTGTAGGTAACAGTCGATATATTTCCCTACACGGGATGTTACGGAATCTATGCCACTGATGATGGGCCGGCCCGGGGGATTAACCATGGGGATTAACCATGATTAACCATTAACCATTAACCACAGTCCTCCGGGACTGTGACATTGCAAGGGGGCGGGGTCACCATGTGACATGAGCATGTGACCCTGTCCCCATGTCCCTATATAAGTCCCAGCGCAGCGCGGTTCTGGCATTCCGGGCAGAGACAGCGACGGGTCAACATCGGAAGAAGAACAAGAAGAAGGACAAGAAGAAGAAGGCGGCGGCGCCGGCGCGGAAGACGACGACCGCCTCAAGAACAGAAGAAACCCCTGGAAGACCCCGAAGGCGGATCGAGACCCCCAGACGACGGCGGCGACGACGAAGAAGGTAGCCGGACTTCTCCGCTCGGTAAAAGAGCTTGGTAAATGGCGGAGGAGTCTGGCGAGAAGACCCCCAAGACGGAAGAAGACCCCCGGAGCAGTGCAATAAAATATTTTTTCAAAAGTGTGGGTGTTTTTGTACTTTACATTTTACACCTTAGGTGAATGGGTAGGGGTACATCGTACCCCATACTCATTCACATAGGGTAGGGGGCCGGGATATGAGGGCCCCCTTATTAAAGGGGGCTCCCAGATTCCGATAAGCCCCCGCCCGCAGACCCCGACAACCAACGGCCAGGGTTGTCGGGAAGAGGCCCTTGTCCTCATCAACATGGGGACAAGGTGCTTTGGGGTGGGGGGGCCGCACGGCCCCCCTTTCCCCAGGGCACCCCCCATGTTGCGGGCACGCAGCCTGGTACGGCTCAGGAGGGGGGGGGGCGCTCGTTCGTCCCCACCCCTTTCCTGGCCGGCCAGGCTGCGTGCTCGGATAAGGGTCTGACATGGATTTGGGGGGAACACCCACGCCGTTTTTTCGGCGTAGGGAGTCCCTTTAAATCCATGCCAGCTTATGGAGCTAGCGCGGCGGCATTTACTGCCTACGCTAGCTACGTAACCTGAAGTCACGTGCTAAATGAACGGACTTGCCGAGTCTGTTCATTTCAAAAGTCCGGCGGACTAGCCTACTAATGGCGGGATTGTCCGCCGGACTGCCAAGTCCAGCGGATAATTTTAAAACCAAACTTAAAACTTTGGTCCGCCGGACTTTGGCGCCAAAAAGTCCGCCGGCGCCCACACACGAGGGGATTATCCGCTGGACTTGGGTTCAGAGGATAATCCCGCGGGATAGTCCCTTCGTGTGTACGCGGCATAAGAATTACAGGCCTACAATATAAAACGCCAAATTTCCATGTGAAACAATGTACTGCTTTCAGCATCAAAAATCGGACATAATCATACCGTCAGGTTAAATTAATTCCTTTATTCCGGCCTGGATACCTACCACCAATTTATTGTTATAATTACCCTTACCTTGTAATTTTTTAAAACCGTCAAAAAAGGCAATGAAATATGGCAACTTGGAGGGTTTTTTTTGTACACAGTTGATGTACAGAACGCCCCCAGAAATGTAATTTCCTGCTTTTATAATTGGCTCACTGATTCTCTCAGATATCTGTAATAAGATGCAATAATATTTTTTGGCTTTCCCTGCAACAGGAATTTCATTTTTGGTGAGATACTCCCTAAGAGTTAGATACTTCTAAAGGGATGCTGACACAGCAACTTTCTTCTTGGAACACTGAAAGTGCACCAGGTGTTTGAGTGCAAGCCCTCCCATTCAGAAATCATTCTTGCAAAGAACAGCTTCAGAAGAGAAAAACATACATTGTTAAAATCCTTGCACTGTACATTGATCACCCATAGGGCATAATTTTTTTTCTTAACAAAAGTAAAGTTACACTTCACATTAGCATGGGCACTGTTCACGGTTTCACTTTTTTCAATGTTTCTGTTTATTCAGCTTTAGTTTTTGAACTGTTATTTTCTTGGATATTAATGTCCTCTTTTGATTATGCAACCAATCATGTTTGTATCTTGATTGAATCTGTCTGTACATGTATGGTGTTTCACCTCTCCAAGTAAACTCAGATTATCTACTAATTGGCAAATTGATGATATGTTTATACACTATATATTGTGGCATTTTTGTATATGGCATTTGTAGTGAACAAGGCCCGCAAGGCTGAAACGCATTTACATCTGCTGTCTGTCTTTTACGGAGAATCAATACATTTTAAAGATTTTAACCACCTCAGTACGGGGCATTTTCACCCCCTTCCTGACCAGGCCATTTTTCAGCTTTCAGCGCTGTCACACTTTGAATGACAATTGCGCGGTCATACAACACTGTACCCAAATTAAATTGTTATCATTTTGTCCCCACAAATATAGCTTTCTTTTGGTGGTATTTGATCACCTCTGCGTTTTTTTTTTTTTTTTCCGCTATAAACAATAGGGTAGAATAGGGACAAGTTTAAAAAAAAAAAACAATATTTTTTACTTTTTGCTATACTAAATATCCCCAAAAAATATATAAAAAATTTTTTTTTTCCTCAGTTTAGGCTGATACGTATTCTTCTACATATTTTTGGTAAAAAAAAAAAAATCGCAATAAGCGTTTATTGATTGGTTTGCGCAAAAGTTATAACGTCTACAAAATAGGGGATAGATTTATAGCATTTTTATTATTTTTTTTTTAACTAGTAATGGCGGCGATCTGCGATTTTTATCGTGACTGCAATATTGCGGCGGACATATCGGACACTTTTGACACATTTTTGGGACCATTCACATTTATACAGCGATCCGTGCTATAAAAATGCTTTGATTGCTGTATAAATGTGAATGGCAGGGAAGGGGTTAACCACTAGGGGGCGCTGAAGGGTTTAATATGTTCCCTGGGAGTGATTCTTACTGTGGGAGGAGGGGACTCACAAGGGGAGGAGACCGATCAGTGTTTCTCTGTACAGAGAACACACCATCGGCTCCTCTCCTCTGACAGGACCGTGGATCTGTGTGTTTACACACACAGAGCCACGGTCCCACTGTGTTACTGGGCAATCGTGGGTGCCCAGCGGACATCGCGGCCGCTGGGCACGCGCATCAGGTGCCCAGTGACACGGCGCACGCTCCCTGGAGGGCCGGGAAGGGGAGGATGTCATATGATGCCCTCCCGTCCTGAGAGCTGCGCCGCCTGGCCGTCAATAGACAGCCGGCGGTCGGCTAGAGGTTAAAGAGCAAGCAAGAAGTTGCGGGCCATCTTTTCTCATGATTGCACTGTTCACTGTGGTTTACTTGTTCTATGTTCCTTTATTTCTTTCAGTTTAGTCTAACTTTGAAAATCAGACTTTAAACAAAAAGGCATGGGGTACCATTTCATCTCCATTCCTTCTTAAATTAAGGTCGAAGATACCCTGTTTTTCTGCCCCAGGTAATAACTGCTAGCTATGCTACTGCCTTACTATACTGACCTGAACTGGTGCTAACAACTGCATTTAGGCTACTTTCACACTGGAGCGGTGGGGGCGCTGTCGGTAAAGCGGCGCTATATTTAGCGCCGCTTTACCGGCGTTTTAGCGGCGCATTGCGGCCGCTCGCGGGGTGTTTTTTACCCCCCGCGAGCGGCCGAAAAAGGGTCAATACCGCCCGCAAACCGCCGCTATTGCGGCGTTTTGCGGGCGGGTTCGGCGCGTTCCCCCATTGTTTTCAATGGGACCGGGCGCTATAGGAGCGGTAAATATACATGACATTTTTGAGCGTCCTGCAAGCGCACCGCTTCAGTGTGAAAGCCCTCGGGCTTTCACACTGAAGGAACAGCAACAGCTGTTTCGGGTCGGTTTGCAGGTGCTATTCTTAGCGCAATAGCGCTTGCAAACCGCCCCAGTGTGAAAGGGGCCTTATGGTGTTCAGCACTATAGAAAGAGAATGGTATTTTTTTAAGCTAGTCACATTGCATCTGGTAGACACAGTACAAACTAAGTAAAACATTGTTATTAAAATAAAATAGTACTTTATTGCAATTTAATCATATCTTTTTGAAATGGCACTGATGTATAGGAATTTCTTTCAAGTTATAAAATCTTAATTAAATAAAAAAAAAAAAAAAAGAGAGAATAAAGCACATTTGTTGTCACTCAATATACTGCGATAGCCAGCGAAATCCTTCCCCGTAGCCTTGTCTCTTCAATATGCTGCACATAAACAGTTCAATGGGTCTGGTATTTAGCTGCTTCTTTGGTACCTTCCCCTAAGAATGAGAACATTCAATTTAACACTATACACATATATTAAATAATGATATAATAATTGCTCATAGGTAATATATAAATAAAAAAATAAAAAAAACTGAATACTGGGCCTCTTCAAAATATGAACTTTGTTAATGCACCATCATTAAGGCAACATGCTTCTGACTGAGTATTAAGGTGCACTGCATTTCTGCAAAATGCATCAAAAAACGCATTAGTGTGAATCAAGCCTAATGCCCAGTACACACGGTCGGAAATTTAAACGAAAAATGTCCGATCGGACCATGTTGTCGGAAAATCCGACCGTGTGTGGGCTCCATCGGACTTTTTCCGTCGGAAATTCAGACGGAAAAATTTGAGATCCTGCTCTCAAATTTTCCGATAACAAAATCCGATCAGACTTTTTCCGATCGTGTGTAGAGAATTCCGACAAAGTGCCACGCATGCTCAGATCAAATTACGAGACCAACGCTATTGGCTACTAGCCTCTACGTAGTTCCGTTGTACGCAACGAACGTCACCACGTTCAGAATGATCGGATTTTCCGACAACTTTGTCCGACAGTGTGTATGCAACACCAGTGTTGGACAAAAAAACAAGGCAGTGAAACTGATCAAATCACTTGAGCAAAATAATGGAAAGCTTGAAAACATGACCTGTTGGGGCACTTGAGAACTGGAGTTGAGAAACATTGCTCTATTGTAACAGTGGGACTGAGTGCCATTCAAAATGAATGGCATCACACCATTACCTAAGACACCAATCTGAATGGGCTCCTTCTTGTAACCATTTTCCTTTAACAGGACAGTCTATGTGTATTGTGCAATAATCAATGGCTAAATTAACTCAATTAATCAAGTCTGCATCGAGCTCTGCATTTTGCATATAGTCACTATAGGTTACAGTACCCTTTCTAAATAATTGATAATTTCTTTAATGCTACTAGCAAAGTGTGTAGCCAGCTTTTCTTGTATAACGTCATCCAGAGGCGGCTCTAGGCTTTGTGAGGCCTTAGGCAAAACTTAAACATGAGGCCCCACTCAATAGGACAAATAATTCAAGCAATTAAAATTAACTGTAAAAGGAGGGTACAGGGACACAGTACAGGGGGCAGGAGGGAACAGTACAGGGGGAGGGTAAGTGGACAAAGTACATCGGGAGGGTAAGTGGACAAAGTACATCGGGAGGGTAAGTGGACAAAGTACAGGGGGAGGGTAAGTGGACAAAGTACAGGGGGCAGGAGAGTACAGTGCAGGGGGAGGGTAAGTTAGGGTGACCAGACGTTTCCGGGGACAGTCCCCGGATTGAGGACACTGTCCCCGAACCAAGTCTGTCCCCGGTTTTGTCCCCGGATTGGATATGAACAGGGGCTGGGGCAATTTCAAAGACAGTCAGTGCAGAATAAAAAAATAAATAAATCTGATTTACACCCCCCCCCCACTCTCTCGCTCCTACTAGCTTAGGGGGTGGGGTCTATTTTTTTTCATTATATGTGCCCCTTTCTGATGATCATGTGCTGGTTGGAGTGGAGAGAATATTTCTTCAGTTTCGGGTGCATGCCCGTTCCTGCTCGCATGTTCTTCTGCCTTGGCGCAAGTCCCGGTCAGCCACCTGCCCATCTCCTTGCCTTCCCTGGCGGAGTGATCTTCCTCCGCTTCCCACCCAGTAGTAGCTGGGGCCCGGAGAGTAAGACTTGACAGACTGTGATGCGGGCGGCGATGGGCAGGGAGTCGCTAATTGCCACCATTACTAGTAAAAAAAAAATATGTCCCCGGATTTCATTTAAAAAATCTGGTCACCTTAGGGTAAGTGGACAAAGTACAGGGGGAAGGTAAGTGGACAAAGTACAGGGGGAAGGTAAGTGGACAAAGTACAGGGGGAAGGTAAGTGGACAAAGTACAGGGGGAGGGTAAGTGGACAAAGTACAGGGGGAGGGTAAGTGGACAAAGTACAGGGGGGAAGGTAGGTGGACAAAGTACAGGGGGCAGGAGGGAACAGTACAGGGGGAGGGTAAGTGGACAAGTACAGGGGGCAGAAGGGAACAGTACAGGTGGAGGGTAAGTGGACAAAGTAAAGGGGGCAAGAGGGTACAGTACAGGGGGAGGGTAAGTGGACACAGTACAGGGGGCAGAAGGGTACAGTACAGGGACAGAAATGTATAATACAGAGCTGCTCTCGCAGATCCTAGCTATTTTGGCAGGCTGTCACTGGGGAAAGAAAGAAAAGAAAAGAACATCCATCATTTAAGTGTGTACCACAGTAAAATGTTATATAGTGTGATAGATATCAAGAATAATTCATATATGTACATTCCAAAGTGCTGGTACAATAAATAAGCATAAAGCGTACATGTCACAAAAAAAAAATACAACAAAACTGTGCTGTGATAAACTTGTGCAGATCTGCTGCAAACTATTTGCTCGGACTTCAGACCAAAACAAAGCACATACCATTTGCTTACCAAAAAAAACTTATGAGGTCACATGCACTTGTCATCTGCTGGATATTTACAACCACTTCATTCAAAAAACAACACTGCAGGCATAGTAGTTTGGTCCGGTACCAACCTCAGGGAACCCCATAAATGCAAAGAATAAAGCAATACCAGGACAAGTAAACAATGTGTTGCTTTATCCTAGTAAAGTTTGCTGTAAGTACATTAGTTTAATAAAGCAACGCAGTATGTCCTGGTAATGCATACAGTATATTTTATTCTTTGCATACAGGGGGTTGCTGTGTTTGGTACCTGACCAGGCAGAGTGGTGAAACGCTGCTCCTGAGAGAATTCTACTATGACCGTGTGGTTACTTTTTGAGTGAAGTGGCTGTAAATAAACCGCAGATGACAAGTGCATGTAACTTCATAAATTTTTTGGTAAGCAAATGGTATGTGCTTTGTTTTGGTGATGTACACAGAAGTCTGTGCAAACAGCTTGCAGTGGATATGCACAACAAGATTATCACAGCACAATTGTAGTGTGTGTGTGTGTGTGTGTGTGTGTGTGTGTGTGTGTGTGTGTGTGTGTGTGTGTGTGTATATATATATATATATATATATATAATTCTTGACATCTATCATATTGCACTTTAGGCACTTTCACATGAAGGGTCCAATCGGGGTCCACCTGTCAGTTTTTCAGGCAGACCTGATTGGACCCTCCATCCTCCTCTATGGAGCGGTGGATGTAAATGGACTTGTGTCTGTTTACACCCGCCTACCTTCAATCCGACCTAACAAAAACAAACTGAAGGGGGATCCATTACCCTCTGTCTCGGTGGATCAGGACGGATGCCAGTTGGGTATAAACAGACAGGTGGTCTGTTTACACCTGACTGCCCATAGAGCAGTATGGGCTGTGTCCGCTTGGCATAAGTGGAGCAGAAGGGGACCTGTTAACCTCTTGCTCTGCTCAGAGGGTAGTCAGCAGACAGACTACCAGCTGAGCAAAGCAGAGTCTGTCCCATGTGAAAGGGGCCTCATTGATGTCTTGTTTTGTCCCATCCAGTGGCGGTGCGTGCATAGAGGGCGCAGGAGCGCCGCCCCCCCTCTCCTGCACCGCTCTATCACCAATAGATAGATTCATGCATTGCATGAATCTATCTATTGTCACCGCTGCCGCCCCCTATTCAGGTGTCCGGCCCCTGATCGGGCGCCGGGCATCTGAATTACAGTGGGGGGGGGGGTGTTGCTGGAAGCGCCCCTATTAATAGGGGACCTTATTAGAGCGGTGTGCTCTAATAGGCTTCCCTAAGTGTAAACAGCGGGCGCACTGCTGTGCGTTCGCTGATTACACAGTATTGTGTTAGAGAAGCGAATACATCGCTTCCCTAACACAGACCCGCCTCTCAGCCAATCAGGTTGCCAGGTCTGTTACCTGTCACCTGATTGGCTGAAGTCACAGGCGCTGTGATTGGACGCTAGGCGTCCAATCATAGCAGAAGACAGGAGGAGCGCAGGAGAAGACATCTGACGGAGACACCGCTCGTCGCCTGACGCCGTCACCAGCTGCACACCGGGACAAGGTAAGTGCAGAGGGCAGGCAGGGGGCACAGTGGCAGCACTTAAGGGGTACAGTGGCAGCACTTAAGGGGCACAGTGGCAGCGTTTGGAGCACAATGGCAGCACTTGGGGCACAATGGCAGCACTTGGGGCACAGTGGCAGAACTTGGGGCACAGTGGCAGCACTTGGGGCACAGTGGCAGCACTTGGGGCACTGTAGCAGCGTTTGATGGGCACAGTGGCAGCACTTGGGGCACAGTGGCAGCGTTTGATGGGCACAGTGGCAGCATTTAATGGGCACAGTGGCAGCGTTTAATGGGCACAGTGGCAGCATTTAATGGGCACAGTGGCAGCGTTTAATGGGCACAGTGGCAGCGTTTGATGACACAGTGAGGCTGTTTGTTTGCGCCCCCCCAAAAATTTTGAGCACCAGCCGCCACTGGTCCCATCACCTTTGCTCTGTCTGTCCCCGTGTGCTCTCTAACTGCCATCATCTCTCTTATTCCCTTGCTCTGTCCTTATATCCTCTTCTCTGCCCCATCTATCCCTCCTCTATCTCTAGATGGTCCATATTGTGTACATGCAGCAGGCTGTGTAATCAGTACATTCCGACATGATACAGCACGTTACCTTCCTCTGAGGATTCATGCCATTCCTGCTACTGTGCCTGCTGGCCCCTCCCCCTGGTCTCACTCGGCCCCTCCCCCTCCTCTCATTTACCTCCAGTTCACAAACGAGTATGCTGGAATGGAGGCAGTTCTAGTACCGCCCACGTGGGAGGAGATTCTCTTGGATAGAAGCAGCAACTGAGCAATGTGCTGAAATGAAAGGCCATCATCTGTCTTTCATGTGGGAGGAGGAGGGTCAGCGGAAGCTGATGAAAGTTAGTGTGGAGGCTGAAGCTCACAGTGCCCATCGCTGCAGGTTACCCGTCTGATGTCTGCTTTGTTGAGCAGGTGTGAGCAGGGAGGTGCCAGCATAAGCACTTGAGGGACCATCGGCTTCAGTAACCCTCCCCTCTCCTGCCCCCCTAAGGTGGCCTTATACTGGCGCCAGCAGCCAGCCCTGCTGAGTGGCTCTATCTGTGATCCGGAGCTGTCAGCCTCAGAGGCGGCTCTCTAATTAGACAGTTCAGGCGGCCGCGAGGCCCCTCCAAGTGCGGGGCCTAAAGCAACCGCCTCTTATGCCTAATTAGAGAGCCGCCTCTGACGTCATCAACATGTGTTTGTTTAATATCCATGTACTAGAACAGCACAATGGCTATGCATTATTTACTTTTATGTAAGTGCAATATAAGGTGGTGTCATTAAATGTTCATCAACAAAATATTTCCTGGGTGACTTATCTTGTAATAGATTTTCTCATTGCAGCCTTTCAGCAACTGGCCAGAGGATAATGTGGCATCTATACAGCAGGCAGATGGGGGTGACACAACCTGTAATCTATCAAGTCTATAGGGAATGTTATCATTTGGTTAAAAACTCTCTCTCTCCCTCCTCTAAGTCTGTTATTCAGAGTTCCTGATTCATTTAAATGTATCTAATATTTAATATTTGAATTGCTAATACATCAGCAGTGTAATGTTAATGTAAGTAAATTCTATAATATTTCATAATGTTCCACAACATTTTGCTCTAGCTTTGACTGGATAACATTTTAGAAATTATAGGGTCAATACCTTTCCGGTAGCATGCCCATAAAGTCCAAAAGTGTGCAGTAGCCTTTCTTCACTGATGGCCTCTGGTCTGTCAATCTTGTTGCCAAGCAGCAGTACTGGAACATTGCCAATGGTTTCATCGGCAAGTAGTGCCTAAAAATACAAAGAATACTACACCTTAAACTAGTTTATCAATACTTTGTTATGTTCAACCTTTTGTTAAAAATTTACAGACATATAATAATCCTTTTATTTCACCTGCTTTCATTAAGGCTGGATTTACACCTTTGAATTGTGGTGTATCTTTTCACCTAATGTGTTTTCTATTCAATTCAGTGGAGATGCACCAAAATGAATGTCAATGCATGCTGCAGTAAGGTTTAAGGCCCGGTTCACACTGCTGCGGTGCGGGAACGATGCGAATCTACTGCGGGTTCCCGCACCACATGTCTCCCGCCGGCAGTTCACACTGCCCTATGCGAGCTGCTGGGAGTGTCAGTGAAATGTTAATGACACCCCCATATCAGCTCGCATATCGCAGTGCAATCTGCAAACTCGGACAGGAATAGGATCGCATGGTGAGAACACCATGCGATCCGATTCTGCTGCGGACCGAAAAAAAAATTGGTCCGAATGCGATGGGAATTCAGCCATACTATCTGTATGGCTGAATTTGCATCGCACAGAGATAGCATATGATTTGAACTGCAGTGCGGTGCGAATCATATGCGATCTCCCGCACCGCAGCAGTCTGAACCGGGCCTAATACCCACTGTGACGTGCTTTCCAGTGGCCATCAAAACACGTCATGCTGGAAGTCAACATACTGCAACATGTCAAGCAAACAAGCATCATAATTCAAATTCAAAAGTTGCACTCACAATAAAGTGGGGTTCCGCTTAAAAATAAAAAATTTAAAGTCAGCAGCTACAAACACTGCAGCTGCTGACTTTTAATAAGTGGACACTTACCTGTCCCAGGGTCCAGCGATGCGGGGGATCGAAGCCCTGTTCGTCTCCCCGTCCGCTCGGTGGCACCTGCATTGTAACCGTGGGCGCCTGGCTGTGGCTTCACAGCCGGGCACCCACTGCGCATGCGCGAGCAGTGCAGCGTGCTGTGATTGGCCGCACAATCATCTGGGACCTATGACATGTCCCAGATGATTGACAAGAGGGAGGGGGCAGAGCTGATCTCCCTTCCTGCACTGAGGGAAGTGAGGTCAAGAGCCCAGGCGCTGAAAGAGGCAGACTACGAGGGACCCCCTAGCAACAGGCATTTAGAGGTGAGTAAAAAAAAATTCTCCTATTTTTTTTTTTTATGCACATAAATTAATTATTTTTTTGGGGGGGTTGAACTCCACTTTAAGTGAAATGTTCAAAAGCTTGTAGTTAATTGAGAACCAATAGGGGCTCTCAAGAGCTGTGTGGACTGCAGCAGAAAGTTCTAGCACATGTTGGATCATCTGGGGTTACCACCGAATTGATGCACTTTTAAAAGTACTTTCACTTGCATTTTGATGAGTTTTCAGTGGCTTAAATAGAAAATACATTTTTTGTTAAATACAATAGTGTGTTCCAGCCTTGTATTTTATCCATATTTGCATGCCAAAACTGACAAGGTTGTTTTTTTTGCCTAATTAGAATAGTTTGCATATAAATGTGGAGAAAAACATATCAGAGGTAGGCAACCTCGGCACTCCAGCTGTGGTCAAACTACAAATCCCATCATGCCTCTGCCTCTAGGAGTCATGCCTGTGATTGTCAGGGTTATGCAATGTCTCATGGGAATTTTAGTTTCACCACAGCTGGAGGGCCGAGGTCACCTACCCCTGGCATATACAGTGCTTGAAAGAGAATTCATACCCCTTGGAAATTTTGTCATGTTACAGCCAAAAACGATAAATTATATATATATATATATATATATATATATATATATATATATATATATATATATATATAAAATAATAATAATAAATGTATTTTATTGGGATTTTCTGTGATAGATCAACACAAAGTGGCACATAATTGTTAAGTAGAAGGAAAATGATAAATGCTTTTCAATTTTTTTTTAAATAAATATCGGAAAAGCGTGGCGTGCATTTGTATTTTGCCCTTACTCCTAAGGATACCCCTAACTAAAATCTAGTGGAACCAATTGCCTTCAGAAGTCACCTAATTAGTAAATAGAGTCCACCTGTGTGTAATTTAATCTCAGTATAAACACAGCTGTTCTGTGAAGCCCGCGGGTTTGTTAGAGAACCTTTGTGAACAAACAGCACCATGAAGGCCAAAGAACACACCAGACAGGTCAGGGATAAAGTTGTGGAGAAGTTTAAAGCAGGGTTAGGTTATAAAAAAAATATTTCAAGCTTTGAACATCTCACAGAGCACTGCTTAATCCATCATCCAAAAATGGAAAGACTACTGCAAACCTACCAGGACATGACTGTCTACCTAAACTGAAAGGCCGGGCAAGGAGAGCATTAATCAGAGAAGCAGCCAAGAGGCCCAAAGTAACTCTGGAGGAGCTGCAGAGATCCACAGCTCAGGTGGGAGAATCTGTCCATAGGACAACTTTTGGCCTTGCCCTCCACAAATCTGGCCATTATGGAAGAGTGGCAAGAAGAAAGGTGCTCTGGTCAGATTAAACCAAAATGGAACTTTGTGTGGTGGAAAACTCACACTGCACATAACCCTGAATACACCATTCCCACCGTGAAACATGGTGGTGGCAGCAGTATTCTTTTTTTTGGCAGGGACAAGGAAGCATGTCATGGATGGAGCCAAATACAGGGCAATGTTAGAAGAAAACCTGTTAGTCTGCAAAGGACTTGAGACTGGGGCGGAGGTTCACCTTCCAGCAGGACAACGACCCTAAGTATACAGCCAGAGCTACAATGGAATGGTTTGGATCAAAGCATATTCATTTGTTAGAATGGCCCAGTCAAATTGCAGCCCTAAATCCAATTGAGAATCTGTGGCAACACTTGAAAATTGCTGTTCACAAACGCTATCCATCCAATCTGACAGAGCTTGAGCTATTTTGCAAATAAAAATTGGCAAAAATGTCACTCTATAGATGTGCAAAGCTGTAATTGTAACGAAAGGATGGTTCTACAAAGGAGGGGCACGCCACACGCCACACTTTTTACATATTTGTAAAAGATGTTGAAAACCAGGGCTCGAGTCCTGCGGGAGCGCGTGGGAACGGCGTCCCTGCACTTTTTTCACAGCAGGAACGCCGTTCCTTCTTCAGGGCTAGAGCCGCCCGAGGCTCTAGCAAAGCTATCACTAAATGGCGGACCAAGTCCGGACCGTATCAATGATCTGTAGCATGTAGTATGTCGCATTTGCAGTCTGGTCATCTCCTGTAGTATGTCGCATTCGCAGTCTGGTCATCTGTAGTAGGGATGAGCCGAACACCCCCGGGTTCGGTTCGCACCAGAACCTTCGAACGGACCGAAAGTTTGTGCGAATTTTCGAACCCTATTCGTTACAATGGACGCGAACGTTCGAAATCAAAAGTGCTAATTATAACGGCCAATATGCATGTTAATGTCATAAAACAGGTTTGGGGACCCGGGTTCTGCCCCAGGAGACATATATCAATGCAAAAAGAACTTTTAAAAACTAACGTTTTTTCGGGAGCAGTCATTTTAATGATACATAAAGTGAAAAAAAAAAGTGAAATATTCCTTTAAATATGGTACCTGAGGGGTGTCTAGAGTATGCCTGTGAAGTGGCATGTGTTTCCCGTGTTTAGAACTGTCCCTGCACAAAATTACATTTGTAAAGGAAAAAAGAAGCCATTTAAAACCACTTGCGGCTTTAATGTCATGTCTTGTCCTGGCAATATGGCTGAAAATCCTTGAGAAAAATGGCATGGCTACCCCATCACCCCCCCCCCCCCACCCCAGCCCCTTTGGGTCTTGTATGGATATTAAGGGGAACCCCGCACCCAAAATAAAACCCTATACCTACAACCCTATTGTGACAGACCTAGCCAGGACACAGGCTTTTTGAGAGGACTAACTACGAGCCTCCTGCCCACCGATCATGGGCCCTGGATTTTAAGGGGCACAGGGTGAAGGAGAACATTCAATGCTGTATATATGTGTATATATATATAATGTGTGTGGTCTTATGCTGTTGGGACATACACTCTGATGCTAGTGTCATGAACTCAAGATGTTAATTGAGTTAGTTGATCCCATTGTCCTCTGCACAATGCAGGAGACGCTCCGTCTGTTACTGGTGGTCTCCTGCTATTGTGATGAGATGTCTTGTGGTGGTAATTATGATAATTTATAATCAACTGTGTTTAGCTCGGTGACCACAAGTCTGACTTGTAGTGAAATCCTGAGTCACATCAGCTGCTTAAAGGAATTAGCTAATTAGTTTATGTTAAGTTGTTACAAGTGTATTGTTAGAATAATATGAGCAGGAGGGGGGGATCTCCTCTTCTACTGTATATAAATGTCATCTTTGTAATAAATCTTCAGTCCATGTTGGCACCAAGCAAGTGTTGTCTCGTTTGGTGCCTGGGAGCGGTTGGAATATCTTATACCTATATCCAGACTGAGAGGAAGTGATATATGACGAACGCACTCAAGAGGAGTGTAGGGACGTTCCGTCACATTGTTGGCAAGCAGTGGGATACTTCCTGCAGTCTGGGACATCCAAACCTCCACCTGGATCCAAGGTCTGGATAGCAGGAGAGGAGGAGAGGTACAGATACCAGCCGCCATGGAAGACGAATTCAGGAGGAGGTTGCGAGAGATGCAGCTAAAGCACAGAGGACCAGTATCAGAGCAGGTCCTGCTGGGATGGTTTGATTCTATTCGCTGAGAACTCTGGAAGGAAGCGCTAGCCCGTGAGCGGCGTCACCAGGGAAAAGTTCTCCCCTCCAACCAGGAAAGGTACTGGTCGCAGTATGGATTGCGGGTGCTGTTTTTGGGAGAGAAACCGCACAAGGAGCAGACAGCTGAATTAAGCAGGCTGATCTGGGCAGAGATGAAGCTGGATGAGAGTTACAGAGCCCTCCGGTGGCATGTATCCCAAGCATGCCCTTGGATAGCAGATGACAGCCCAACGGAAGGCTTAAGCTACGGCGGCCTGGGACTGTTGTATGTGAAGCTGACAGGAGACTCTAACTTTGGGAGTGATTTGGAGTGGCGGTTGGATGAAATCATGGATTTCAGAAAAGGGCTACAGAACGTCTCGGAAGTGCACTGGGCACTGGAAGATTTGGAGTTTCTGGCCGATCAGGAATGGGAGCTGGAAATTGCCTACAGACGGCTGCTAGACTCTGCTCAGTGCCAGGGCTGGGATGCCTTTGCCTGGGACTATCAAGAAATACCAGTGGACAACTCTGGTCTGGCTGAAGAGTCGGCAATGTAGCAGAGTAACAGTGTGCTTTGCCAACCTGCCCCTGCAGCTATGGATGCGGAGGTCTTATGGCGGATGCAGCAAGTGCTGACTGACCTTGATGATCCTGTTTCTGCATGGGATGATCTTGGATGGAGGAGTGTGCCTGTCCAGCAGCATGCCAGGGAATCGGCAGTGGAAAATCTGGAAATTGCCACCCCTGAAACTGAAGTGCTGACAACCGGCCAGAGCTCTGCCAACCTCTGCTCAGCACTGATAGCATCTTCTGGGTTCCATGGACAGGAGATGGTGAATCTATATCCCCAGACACCAGTTACAGAGACAGGGGATTTAATAGACTTTTCTGCTGAGGAAAAACAGCCTGATGAGCCTCCATCAGAAGAGCTGGTATTAGGGCCAAACTTCATTGAGCTCTGCCCAGCACCAACAGCAGTATCTGTGGAGTTCCAGGAAGCCGGGGCAGTTGGCCCCTCTCTCCGGCGACAAGCTGATGTAGTGAAGCTGCTACTCCCAGCTGAATCACTGGCAACAGGGCAGAGCACCGCTGGCCTCTGCCTAGCACCTACAGTGTCTCTACAGCTTCAAGAAGCTGGGGCAATCGGTCACACTGTCCAGCAGCAGACGGCGCCCCAGAATGATAACACCAACCCAGCTAAAGTGCTGGCAACCGGACAGAGGGTCCAAGACCTCTGCCCCACACTTGTGGCAGTTCTGGAGGCCCAGGGTGAGGAGGTGGTGGTCACTCCCGAGCAGCAGCTCAGGACCCAAGGAGAGGATGCAATCTGCACTTCACAACTGCAGCTTGAGCTGATATCGGTGGATGGGACTTCAGTCCCCACTTGTATACTCCATGGATGCTGGGCGGTCGGCCCAGATCCCCAACAGCATGATGGACTGAGCCCAGTCACCCTGTCTTCTCCCCAGCGGCTGAAAAGACTCCAGGGAGAAGGGCCAGTCCAGGCCTCTCCCCAGCGGCGGATATGTTCTATGAGAGAGGCAGAGGTTGGCTGGGTGAGTGCTCTGTTTGAAACAATTTGTTTGGGGTACTGTGTGGGTACAGGCATTAGAGGACTGGAACTATGGACTAACTTCGGAGTCAACCCGTCTGGGGTCTCCTCCTGTGTTAGTCTCCTGCCGAAAGGGGAGAAATGTGACAGACCTAGCCAGGACACGGGCTTTTTGAGAGGACTAACTACGAGCCTCCTGCCCACCGATCATGGGCCCTGGATTTTAAGGGGCACAGGGTGAAGGAGAACATTCAATGCTGTATATATGTGTATATATATATAATGTGTGTGGTCTTATGCTGTTGGGACATACACTCTGATGCTAGTGTCATGAACTCAAGATGTTAATTGAGTTAGTTGATCCCATTGTCCTCTGCACAATGCAGGAGACGCTCCGTCTGTTACTGGTGGTCTCCTGCTATTGTGATGAGATGTCTTGTGGTGGTAATTATGATAATTTATAATCAACTGTGTTTAGCTCGGTGACCACAAGTCTGACTTGTAGTGAAATCCTGAGTCACATCAGCTGCTTAAAGGAATTAGCTAATTAGTTTATGTTAAGTTGTTACAAGTGTATTGTTAGAATAATATGAGCAGGAGGGGGGGATCTCCTCTTCTACTGTATATAAATGTCATCTTTGTAATAAATCTTCAGTCCATGTTGGCACCAAGCAAGTGTTGTCTCGTTTGGTGCTTGGGAGCGGTTGGAATATCTTATACCTATATCCAGACTGAGAGGAAGTGATATATGACGAACGCACTCAAGAGGAGTGTAGGGACGTTCCGTCACACCTATATACTCTGAACAGCAGTATACAGGCGGTGCAAACAAGACAGGGACTGTAGGTTTGTTCTTAAGTAGAATCTGAACCGGTACATTTTTAAGTGTAGCTCCATCCAAAAAAAATCTATTTTTAAGCTTTTTGGAGAACATAGGGAGGGGTTATCACCCCTGTAACATTTGCTGTCTTTGCACATCTGTTCAGAACATTTCACCTCACTTTCCGTCCCAATGACAAATGTTTTTGGAAAAGTGGGGTTTTAATTGAAACAGGGATTGGTGATAAAGCATCAGTAGAGAGGAGATACCTTTTTCCAAATTAAATCTAACAGGATAGAATTTCCCTTCCTAGGGGTAGATATCCTTTCACTTCCTGTTTTCTCCTTCCGTTTGCAGGTAGGAGTTGTTTGTAAGTTGGATGTTTGAAAGTAGGGGCCTGCCGTATATACTCTGCAGAAATTTGCCCCATTAGATGTTGGTGTAGCCACAACACTGTAAGCCCTCACAGTTACTTTTGGTGGGCACAGGAATTGGCCCTGCTGTGAATTATTAGATCAAGATTTGTAATTGCATGCACCTGTTGAACAGGGCAGAAAAATTGGGCCTTTGGTGGTGGTGGTGGACGGTGTTGCCACAAGACTGTAAGCCCTCACGGTTACTCTTGGTGGGCGCAGGAATGGGCCCTGCTGTGAACTATTAGATCAACATTTGTAATTACACGCCCCTGTTAAACAGGGGCGGAAAAATTGTGCCTTAGGCACTGGTGCTGGTGCCACAACACTGCAACCCATCACAGATACTGTACTCTGAGCACAGCAATGAGACCTGTTGCAAAGCATTGCATAAAAAATTGTAATTACACGCCAACAGGGGCTTAAAAATTGTGCCTTAGGGACTGGTGCTGGTGCCTCAACACTGCAACCCCTCACAGATACTGTACTTGGAGCACAGCAGTCAGACCTGTTGCGAAGCATTGCTTAAAAAATTGTAATTACACGCCCCTGTTAAACAGGGGCTGAAAAATTGTGCCTTAGGCACTGGTGCTGGTGCCACAACACTGCAACCCCTCACAGATACTGTACTTGGAGCACAGCAGTCAGACCTGTTGCGAAGCATTGCTTAAAAAATTGTAATTACACGCCCCTGTTAAACAGGGGCTGAAAAATTGTGCCTTAGGCACTGGTGTGGTGCTGGTGGCACCCAGAAACAAAAATGTTCTTCCAAGCTATCAAGGAATGGATCATTGAGGAGGAGGAAGAGGATAGTCAGTGAACATAACAGGACAGTCACTCAGCATCAGCATAGGCAGTCTTGAAGGGATGTGACATTATAAATTATTCAGTTATATCCGCTTCAGGTGCCTGGTAGCTGGTGGTGATCCAAGACTGATTCATCTTTATGAAGGTCAGTCGATCAACCGAGCCGGTGGACAGGCGCACCCTGTGATCGGTGACAAATCCTCCAGCAGCACTGAATGTGCGTTCCGAAAGAATGCTGGATGCAGGACAGGCCAGTAGCTCAATTGCATACTGTGCAAGCTCTGGCCAGTGATCCATCCTCAAGACCCAGTAAGCCAGAGGATTTTCGGTGGGAAAGGTGTCCAAGTCTGACCTTGCCCCTAGGTATTCCTGCACCATGTATATCAGACGCTGGCGATGGTTGCTGGAACCGATCATACCTTGGGGCTGCGGACTAAAAAATTGTCTGAACGCATCGGTCAGACGTCCACCTTCCCCACCGCTCCTTCTGCTACTGACCGAAGCCTCAGCAACTCGTCTTCCAGGACCAGGAGTTTGTAACCTCCCAGTTTCTGGGAACGCGTTGCACAGACCTTTCTGCAAGGCCTCCCTGAGATGTCTCATCCTCTGCTCCCTCTGCGACGGCAAGATAAGGTCCGCAACCTTACCCTTGTACTGTGGATCAAGGAGAATGGCCAGCCAGTAATGGTCCCTCTCCTTGATCCGAAGAATACGAGGATCCTTCCGCAGGCTTTGCAGGATCAGCGAGGCCATGCAATGTAGGTTAGCTGAAGCATTCGGTCCGGAGTCTTCTGGGTCACTGAGGATGACATGATCGCCAGCCACCTCCTCCCAGCCACGTACAAGTCCACTGGTTTGTTGGGACTGTACATCATCCCTAAAAGACTGCTGCTGCTGATGCTAAGTGCCAGGCTCCACCTCCATGCTCACACAATCCTCCTCCTCCTCATCCTCTTCCTGTGTGATGGGTGGGACAGAAGGAACACTGTCTGGATAAAGGGGGCCTTGAGAGGCAAGGAAGTCCTCCTCTTCCTGCCTCTGTTCTGCCTCAAGTGCCCTGTCCATTATCCCACGCAGTGTATGCTCCAACAGGTGGACAAGAGGTACAGTGTCACTGATGCATGCACTGTCACTGCTCACCATCCTCGTGGCCTCCTCAAATGGTGACAGGACAGTGCATGCATCCCTGATCATGCTCCACTGGCGTAGGGAAAAAAATCCAAGCTCCCCTGACCCTGTCCTGGTGCCGTAGTCGCAAAGGTACTCATTGATGGCCCTCTGCTGCGTGTGCAGTTGCTGCAGCATGGCCAACGTTGAGTTCCACCTGGTGGGCATGTCACATATAAGGCGGTTCTTGGGCAGGTTCAACTCCTTTTGCAGCTCAGCCAGCCGAGCACTGGCATTATACGATCGGCGGAAATGCACACAGACTTTCCTGGCCTGCCTCAGGACATCCTGTAAGCCTGGGTACCTGCCCAAGAACCGCTGCACCACCAGGTTGAGGACGTGAGCTATACAGTGCACAGTCGCAGGGCGGAGAGGAGGTTGGTGCCATTGTCAGAAACCACCATTCCTGGCTTAAGCTGGCGTGGCCTCAACCACCTCTCGGCCTGCCCCTGCAGAGCTGCCAGAACCTCTGCCCCAGTGTGGCTCCTGTCCCCCAAACACACCAGCGCAGTCACGGCATGGCATCTTTTTGCCTGCGTATTCGCGTAGCCCCTTGTACGCCTACGGAGCACCGCTGGTTCCGAGGACAGAGCACTCGAAGAGGCCATGGAGGAAGAAGAAGAGGAGGGGGTGGAGGAGAGAGGTGTGTCACAACCAGTAGTAGCATTTTGGAGGCGTGGTGACGGAACAACCTCCAACACTATTGCACCTTGTCCTGCATCCCTCCCAGCTGCCAATAGAGTGACCCAATGACCCGTGAAAGACAGATAACGTCCCTGTCCATGCCTGCTGGACCATGAGTCAGCGGTAATATGCACCTTACCGCTGTCCGCCCTGTCCAGCAAGGCATGGACATTGCCTTCCACATGCCGGTAGAGAGCCGGGATCGCCTTACGTGAGAAAAAGTGGCGTTTGGGAACCTGCCACTGAGGAACCGCACATTGAACAAACTCACGGAAGGGGGCCGAGTCTACCAACTGAAAAGGCAGCAGTTGAAGTGCTAGCAATTTAGCCAAGCTAGCATTAAACCGCTGGGCATGTGGATGGCTCGGAGTAAACTTCTTTCGACGGTCCAGCAGCTGGGGCAGGGAAATTTGCCTGGTAGAATCGGACGTCGGTGTACTGCAAGTACTTGGCTGTGGCACACCTAATTCTACACCTTCATTCCTCTCAGAGCAGCTTTCAGAGAGGACTGAAGATATAGTGGGGTTGGAGATCCCAGCTGATGAGGAGCAAGGAGAGGTCCGCTTTGTTCTTTGGTGTGGGTCTTTAATGTGCGCTTGCCAACGAGCTGCATGGCAGGTCGACATATGTCTGGTCATGCTTGTGGTGCCCAAGCGGCTGATGTTTTGGCCACGCGAGATACACTTGAGACAAATATTGCAAATAGCAGTGGTGCGATCTGATGTACTCGTCTCAAAAAAGGCCCACACCAAAGAACTTTTGTGATAACGTGCAGAGGCAGCGCCCTGCACAGGCAGAGCTCTGCGGTGTGATTCAGTTGGTGTGCTGGCCTCTAGCTGGCCTCCGGAAAGGCATCCTGCCTCGTTGGACATGTGCCGCCGCCTCCTTCTCCTCCTCCTCCTCCTCTCTCCCTTCAGGCACCCACGTGGAGTCAGTGACTTCATCATCTCCTCCCTCTTCACCACTGGAGCAAACCTGGCAGTAAGCTGCAGCTGGTGGAACATGACTGCCAGATTACTGTCCTTCAGCATCCCCTCTCTCTGCGTGCACGCTACTGCCTTCCTCAAGCTGGGTATCATCATCCGAGCCTTCAAAACGTTGGACATCCTCCTGGAGCATGTATCCAACACTGTGCTCAAACAGTTCGGGGGACTCCTCAGGAGGACATGGTGGGTCTAGGGAAGGGGTGCCTGATGATGCCATTGAGTATGCATTGGCAGCTGCTCTGCCAGTACCCTGAGCCTGGGTGAGAGAGGATGAGGAGGGCTTGGTCATCCATTCTACCAAGCCTTCGGCATGATGCGGCTCAACATGTCCAGCTGCCGAAAACAAGGACAAGCGTGTCCCATGGCCACGTGCTGATGACGATGCACGACCACGTCCACGACCAGCACTGTTGTCTCTAGAAACAGAGCCTGCTTGCCCTGTGTTCTTGCCTCGGGACTGTCTGCCTCTCCTTGGCGGTCTTCCAGGCATTGTAGTGGGTAGTGTATATTGTGCTGGAGTCACACAGCACACACACTAACTCCTGCAGATGGATGCCTTAGATGACAGCAACAGGGCCTTACGGCAGATAGAGGCTGCCTTAGATGACAAGAACTGGGCCTTACGGCAGATAGAGTGACTGAGGTGGTTTCATGTGTGCTGACACACACACACTAGCTCCTATGTGTGCTGACACACACACACTAGCTCCTATGTGTGCTGACACATACACACACACTAGCTCCTATGTGTGCTGACACACACACACTAGCTCCTATGTGTGCTGACACACACACACTAGCTCCTATGTGTGCTGACACACACACTAGCTCCTATGCGTGCTGACACACACACACTAGCTCCTATGTGTGCTGACACACACACACTAGCTCCTATGTGTGCTGACACACACACACTAGCTCCTATGTGTGCTGACACACACACACACACTAGCTTCTATGTGTGCTGACACACACACACTAGCTCCTATGTGTGCTGACACACACACACTAGCTCCTATGTGTGCTGACACACACACACTAGCTCCTATGTGTGCTGACACACACACACTAGCTCCTATGTGTGCTGACACACACACACACACACACACACACTAGCTCCTATGTGTGCTGACACACACACACTAGCTCCTATGTGTGCTGACACACACACACTAGCTCCTATGTGTGCTGACACACACACACACTAGCTCCTATGTGTGCTGACACACACACACTAGCTCCTATGTGTGCTGACACACACACACTAGCTCCTATGTGTGCTGACACACACACACTAGCTCCTATGTGTGCTGACACACACACACACACACACACACACACTAGCTCCTATGTGTGCTGACACACACACACTAGCTCCTATGTGTGCTGACACACACTAGCTCCTATGTGTGCTGACACACACACACACACACACTAGCTCCTATGTGTGCTGACACACACACACACACACACTAGCTCCTATGTGTGCTGACACACACACACACTAGCTCCTATGTGTGCTGACACACACACACTAGCTCCTATGTGTGCTGACACACACACACTAGCTCCTATGTGTGCTGACACACACACACTAGCTCCTATGTGTGCTGACACACACACTAGCTCCTATGTGTGCTGACACACACACACTAGCTCCTATGTGTGCTGACACACACACACACACTAGCTCCTATGTGTGCTGACACACACACACTAGCTCTAATCCCCAGAATGAAAGCACTTAGACTCAGCAGCAGATAATGTCACCACTCAGCAGCAGTGCAATCAGCAGAAATGGTCAGTATTCACTTCAGTAATAATGAATCAGCAGCAATGAATCAGCAATGGTTTAGCAATGAATCAGCAGTCTGCCTATTCACACAATCAAAGCCGGAACACATGTGCACTAGGCCGACGGCCCGGCGGCCTTTTATACAGTGGGGCGTGTACTAAAGCCCCTGAGCTATAATTGGCTACATGCGTCCTGCCTGTAGCCATTTATTGCTTTTCTCGCTGCCGGCGCTGTGATTGGCCAAGCATGCGGGGTCACAGTGCATGCTTGGCCAATCATCAGCCAGCAATGCACTGCGCCTGGCGCAATGCATTGCGGGCCGCTCGCATCACACGAATGTGATGCAAACGGCCCAAATAGTTCTGGGCTCGCCGAGCGGGCGAACGCCCGGTGCTCGATTCGAACGTGGGTTCGAATCGAACACCGGGCCCATCCCTAATCTGTAGTATGTCGCATTCACAGTCTGGTCATCTGTAGTATGTCTCATTCGCAGTCTGGTCATCTCCTGTAGTATGTCGCATTCACAGTCTGGTCATCTCCTGTAGTGTGTCGCATTCGCAGTCTGGTCATCTCCTGTAGCATGTCGCATTCGCAGTCTGGTCATCTCCTGTAGTATGTCGCATTCGCAGTCTGGTCATCTCCTGTAGCATGTTGGATTTGCAGTCACTGTATTTTCTGTGAAATATATATGCATATGAGCGTATCATTTTTTATTTAATTTTTTGATGGGGGAGTGGATCTTGGGTGGGAATTCCCACACTTTTTTCCCCAGGACTTGACCCCTGTTGAAAACCATTTATCATTTTCCTTCCACTTCACAATTATGTGTGCCACTTTGTGTTAGTCTATCACATAAAATTCCAATAAAAATAAAATGTTTGTTTTTGGTTGTAAAATTACAAAATGTGGAAAATTTCAAAGAGTATGAATACTTTTTTAGGGCACTGTATGAATGCACATGAAATAAAAAAACTGCAATTAAAATGTGAAATACTATTTAAATTAACTGTTTAATGGTTTATGTTTTCTTTTTTTATTATAGTCAGGACACAAACATGCAATATTTAAAGCTGTTTTTTGGCAGGTAAATATGAAATAATTACTCTAAATAATTTGCATGTACACACATAACAAGCAGGTGGAATGATCTTTTTCATGTTTGCCAGACCCTTAGTTACTCTGTTGTCAAATGGCTGTACACTTCAGCTTGCTCTATAATAGGTATGAGCCGACCATCCCCCCCCCGGTTCGGTTCGCAGCAGAACATGCGAACAGGCAAAAAATGTGTTTGAACACGCAAACACCATTAAAGTCTATGGGACACGAACGTGAAAATTGCTAATTTTAAGGGTTAATATGCAAGTTATTGTCATAAAAAGTGTTTGGGGACCTAGGTCCTGCCCCAGGGGACATATATCAATGCAAAAAAAAGAGCAGTGATTTTAATAATGCTTAAAGCAAAACAATAAAAGTGAAATATTACTTAAAATTTCCTACCTGGGGGGTGTCTATAGTATGCCTGTAAAGCGGTGTATTTTTCCCATGTTTAGAACAGTCCCTGCATAAAATTACATTTCTAAAGAAAAAGAAAATCATTTAAAAGTACTCACGGCTATAATGAATTGTCGGTCCTGGCAATACAGATAAAAGTAATTGAAAAAAACAGCATTGGACCCCCCCAGTCCATTACCAGGGTGTTTGGGTCTGGTATGAATATAAAGGTGAACCAAATTGTAAAAAAAATAAAAAAAATTGCGTGGATACCAGGCCCTTCAGGTCTGGTATGGATATTAAGGGGAACCCTGTGCCAATATTTTTTTTTAAATGGTTTAGGGGTCCCCCTCAAAATCCATATCAGACCCTTATCTGCGCACATAACCTGGCAGGCTGCTGGAAAAAAGGGGGGATGAGAGAGCGCCCCCCGAAACTGTATCAGGCCACATGCCCTCAACATGGGGAGGGTGCTTTGGGGTAGCCCCCCAAAGCACCTTGTCCCCATGTTGATTGGGACAAGGGCCTCATCCCCACAACCCTTGCCCGGTGGTTGTGGGGGTCTGCGGGTGGGTGGCTTATCGGAATCTGGAAGCCCCCTTTAACAAGGGGACCCCCAGATCCCGGCCCCCCGTTTGAAATGGTAACGGGTACATTGTACCCGTACCATTACACAAAAAACGCGGATGAAAGTTCTTTTATAAGTGAGGGCGGGGACACACGGTGACGTACCTGGGTGACCCCACCCCCTCTGACGCACAGGAACTTCTCAATGGCTTCCCTGTGGCGTCAGAGGGGGCGGGCCACCCGTTTATGTACCCGCCCCCTCTGACACCACATGGAAGCCATTGGGAAATCCCTGTGCACCAGAGGGGGCGGGGTCACCCAGGTACATCACCCTGTGGCCCCACCCTCACTTATAAAAAGAACTGTCATCCGCGCTGAAGCGTCATAAGGCGGGTGCCTCCCATGAAGGCGGATCTTTATTATTTTATTTTTCGGTCCGTCGGCGGAGCCATAGAAGAAGATGAATAGACTTCGTGGGACATTTTTATTTTTTAATAAAGGACTTGTCAAAAGGTGTGTCTTGTTTTTTTTTTTTAACATATTTTTTGTAAAATGGTACGGGTACAATGTACCCGTTACCATTTCAAACACGGGGGGCGGGATCTGGGGGTCCCCTTGTTAAAGGGGGCATCCAGATTCCAATAAGCCCCCCCCCACCCGCAGACCTCCACAGCCACCGGGCAAGGGTTGTGGGGATGAGGGCCTTGTCCCCATCAACATAGGGACAAGGTGCTTTGGGGGCTGCCCCAAAGCACCCTCCCCATGTTGAGGGCATATGGCCTGGTACGGTTCAGGAGGGGGGGGTGCTCTCTAAACCTAAAGGGTCTGGTATGGATTTTGAGGGGGACCCCTACGCCGTTTTTAATAAATTATTTGGTGCAGGGTTCCCCTTAATATCCATACCAGACCTGAAGGGCCTGTCTCCAATCTCCGGCTTGCTTGCCCCTCAAGGAAACTGGGCCCCAGGTTCTTGGGACCTTTCGCAGTTAGGCGAAAGATTAATGAGGTGGCATATGAATTTGAACTACCAGAAGCACTTCGGGTACACCCAGTTTTTCACCTTTCTCTTTTAAAACCTGCTGTCTCCAACCCCTTCCCAGGACGAGCTACGGATCCCCCTGCTCCTATAATGGTCAATGGTGAAGAGGAGTTCGAAGTGGAGGCAATAATGGATTGCAGGAAGAGAAACAACTGGGTGCAATACCTCATCAAATGGAAGGGGTACGGTTCTGAGGAAAACTCATGGGAGCCTGAAGATAACTTACATGCCGAACATCTGATTCAATCTTTCAAGAGAGCACACCCCGAAAAACTGGCTCAGTTGGGCACCTGGGCGCGCGTGCGCATGCACGGGTGCGTGCACAGTTACCGGCGCCAGGTGGGCTATTTAAACCAGACTCTCCCCTCAGTTCTTGCTGCTTGATCTACAGCGTTCCCATGTTTACCTCCTGAACCAGTCTGACCCTGTATTTGTGACCCGGCCTGTTCTGCTACCTTCTCTGCTATCTGCCTGCCCCCGACTTTGGCTTGTCCACGACTCTGCACTTGCTTATCCCTCTGGCTCATCCGTGTTGTGATCCACCGTTACCGACCCGGCTTGCTTGAGGACTCCGCTTCTGCCATCTGCACTTGTTCCTGTAGCTGCCATCTGGTTTTGACCCGGCTTGCCTGACCATCCTGTGTACCTGTTCCTGTGGGACCCACCAGTCCCTGTTACCTGCTGCCTGCTGGTTCCTGTCACCTGCTGCCTGCTGTTTCCTGTCACCTGCTGCCTGCTGGTTGCTGTCACCTGCTGCCTGCTGGTTCCTGTCACCTGCTGCCTGCTGGTTCCTGTCACCTGCTGCCTGCTGGTTCCTGTCACCCGCTGGCTGCTGGTTCCTGTCACCCGCTGCCTGCTGGTTCCTGTCACCCGCTGCCTGCTGGTTCCTGTCACCCGCTGCCTGCTGGTTCCTGTCACCCGCTGCCTGCTGGTTCCTGTCACCCGCTGCCTGCTGGTTCCTGTCACCTGCTGCCAAGGCTTGCTGATCCAGACACAGCTCCTAATGAACCACCTGATCCACCCGTCAGCTGTTGATCCTGCCAGGCACTCGTGCTACCTTTGACTTCTGCACCCCCTGTCTCCTCTATCAGGGGTCGCGAGTCTGGGACGCAAGAGAGGTCTCCTACTGCAATCCGGACTCGTCACTAGGTACGTGACAATACCTAATTAAGTGGAGAGGTTATGGTCCGGAGGATAACTCTTGGGAGCCCAGTAGTAATGTGCATGCTGTGGACTTGGTTTGCGCTTTTTTCCATAGCCATCCCTGGAAGAGGAACCAGTTGGGCACCCAGAGGTTGCCCGTAGGAGGGGGGCAATGTCAGGGAAGGCATGACCGTGCAGCAGGAATTGCACGACAGACGCGCACATTCACGGCGCGTCTGCCTTTGCGCGCACCTGCATGCACACCTGTGCGCCTGTGCACACACCTGTGCGCACATGTGCGCCTGTCACCAATGTTGGCACCAAAGGGGCTATTTAAAGTGAATACACTAAAGACTCCTTGTGGTTTAGTCTGCAGATTCTGTGTGTCCTGAAACCTGTTATCCGTGCTGACCTCTGATCCTTGACCCGGCTTGCTCTTACTAACCCTGTCTGCTTGATACCCTGACTCCGGCTTGTTTCTTGGATTTCTCTTCTGCTTGCTGTTCTGCCTGATCCACCAGAAGGTTACCGACCCGGCCTGCCTGACTCTGCATCTACTCCTTCAGCCTGCTGCAAATCGCACCTGTTACTGTTCCATCTGCGATTCAGTCTGCCACGGTTCTGGTCTACCGGTCTGCCTGCTGCATCTCCAGCCATACCGACTCTGGATTGATCCTAGGCCCTCCTGCATCACCGTGCTCCTGTGGCTGCTGTTTCAACCTCAGGGGCCCACAAGCCGGTGTGGCAAGAGAGGCTCTCCTCTACACGTCAGGCTCACGATCCTGTCACGTGACAGGTCCATTCTCAAGACCCAGTAACCCAGTGGATGTTCTGGTGGAAAGGTCTCCAAGTCTGATCTTGCCCCTAGATATTCCTGCACCATGTAATTCAAACACTGGCGATGGTTTCTGGAACTGATCAGACCTGGGCGCTGAGGACTGAAGAATTGTCTGAAGGCATAGGTCAGCCGGCCAGCTTCTCCACCGCCTCAGCAACACGTTGTCCAGCACCAGGAAATTGTAACCTCCCTGGCTCTGGAAACACATTGCACAAACCTTTCTGCAAGGCCTCCCGAAGATGTTTCATCCTCTGCTCTCTCTGTGAAGGCTGGATAAGTTCTGCAACCTTACCCTTGTAACATGGATCAAGAAGGGTTGCCAGCCAGTAATGATCCCTTTCCTTGATACCACAAATTTTAGGGTCCTTTCGCAGGCTTTGCAGGATCAGGGAGGCCATGCAGCGTAAGTTTGCAGAGGCATTCGATCCTGAGTCCTCTGGGTCACTAAGGATCACATAATCCTCAACCACCTCCTCCCAGCCACGTACAACTCCATGGGTTTCTGGGAGCTGCAAACGATCCCTTGAAGACTGAGCTGATACTGAGTGTTATCCTCCACCTCCATGCTGACACAATCCTCCTCCTCCTCTTCTTCTTCTTCCTGTGTGATCGGCGGGCCTGCAGGAATACTAGTATCTGGATAAAGGGGGCCTTGAGAGGTAAGGAAGTCCTATTCCTCCCGCTGTTCTGCCTCAAGTGCCCTGTCCATTATTCCACAAAGCATGTGCTCCAACAGGAAGACAAGAGGGACAGTATCACTGATGCATGCACTGTCACTGCTCACCATCCTCGTGGCCTCCTCAAATGGTGACAGGACAGTGCATGCATCCTTGATCAGTAGCCACTGGTGTGGCGAAAAAAAGCCAAGCCCTGTTCTGGTGCCATACTCACACAGGTACTCATTGAGGGCCCTCTGCTGCGTGTGCAGCCGCTGCAGCATTGCCAACATTGAGTTCCACCTGGTGGGCATGTCACAAATGAGGCGGTTCTTGGGCAGGTTGCATTCTCTTTGAATGTCAGCCAGCCGGGCACTGGCATTGTATGACCAGTGGAAATAACCACAGACTTTCCTGGCCTGCCTCAGAAGATCCTGTAAGCCAGGGTACCTGCTCAAGAACCGCTGCACCACCAAATTCAGGATGTGAGCCAAACAGGGAACATAGGTCCCTGTCGGTGGGCGGAGAGGAGGTTGGAGCCATTGTCGCATACAACCATTCCTGGCTGAAGCTGGCGTGGCATCAACCACCTCTGAGCCTGCCCCTGCAGAGCTGACAGAATCTCTGCCCCAGTGTGGCTCCTGTCCCCTAAGCAGACCAACTCAAGCACCTCATGGCAGCTTTTTGCCTGAGTGCTTGCGTAGCCCCTTGGACACCTACAGAGCACTGCTGGTTCAGAGGAGAAATCTGCAGAGGAAGAGGCCATAGAGGAAGAAGAAGAGGAGGGGGTGGAGGAGAGAGCTGTGGCAGAAACACCACTACCATTTTGGAGGCGTGGTGGTGGAACAAGCTCCAACAATACTGAACCCTGCCTTGCATCCTTCCCAGCTGCCAGCAGAGTTACCCAGTGTGCCGTGAAAGAAAGGCAACGTCCCTGTCCATGCCTGCTGGACCATGATTCAGCAGTAACATGCACCTTACTGCTGACCGCCCTATCCAACGAGGCCAAGACATTGACTTCCACATGCTGGTAAAGAGCCGGAATGGCCTTCTGTGAAAAGAAATGGTGTTTGGGAACCTGCCACTGAGGTACCACACATTCCACAAATTTACGAAAGGGGCAGTCTACCAGCTGAAAAGGCAGCAGTTGCAGTGCTAGCAATTTGGCCAAGCTAGCATTCAGATGCTGAGCATGTGGATGGCGGGGACAGAATTTCTTTCGACAGTTTAGCAACTGGGGTAGGGAAATTTGCCTGCTAAAATCGGATGTTGGTGTACCGCTAGCAGATTGGCCGCAAGTACTTGGGACACCTATTTCTATACCTTCATTCCTCTCAGTGCAGGTTTCTGAGAGGACTGGAGGTATAGTGGGGTTGGAGATCTCAGCTGATGAGGAGCAAGGAGAGGTCCGCCTTGTTATTTGATGTGGGTCCTTTAGGTGCTGTTGCCAACGGACTGCATGGGAGGTCCTCATATGTCTGGTCAAGCATGTGGTGCCCAAGTGGCTGCTGTTTTGGCCACGCTTGATAAGCTTCAGACATATGTTGCAAACGGTGCGATCTGCTGCACACGTGTCAAAAAAGGCCCACACCAAAGAACTTTTTGAAATATGTGGGGAGTCAGCAGCGCCCTGCCCCTGCTTAGCTCTGCGGTGTGATGCAATAGGATGGCTGCCCTTAAGCTGCCCCCTGGAGGGCATCCTGCCTGGTTGGAGATGTGCCTCCTCCTCCTCTCTTCTATCAGGCACCCACGTAGAGTCAGTGACCTCATCATCCCCTCCCTCCTCCTCACTGGAGCAAACTTGGCAGTATGCTGCAGCTCGGGGAACATGACTGCCAGTTTCTTGACCTTCTTGGGCACCTCCTCTAGGCTCACGTTACTCCCTTCCTCAACCTGGGTACCATCATCGGAGCCCTAAAATCGCTGCGCATCCTCCTGCAGCATGTACCCGACACTGTGGTCGAATAGTTCGGGGGACTCCTCTGTGGATGATTTTTGGGCTAGGGAAGGAGTGACTGTTGACATGGGGCCGCAATGGCAAGCAAACTACTCTGAGCCTGTGTGACAAAGGATGAGGAGGATGAGGAGGGCTTTGTTATCTATTCCACCAACTTTTCTGCATATTGTGGCTCAATAACACGGCCAGCTGCAGAAAAAAAGGACAAGTGTGCCCCACGGCCACGTGCTGAGGATGCACCGCGTTCACGACCAGCAGACACAGACACAGAGCCTGCTTGCCCTCTTTTAGTGGCCTGTGAGCGTCTGCCTCTCCTTGGTGGCCTTATCGACATGCTGTAAATTTTGTTTAGCAAAACCACACTACACCGTATTATGTACTGTGTACACCACCAGAAAAGTAGTACCAAGTGCACTAGGGGTGCACGGTACTGTGTACACCAACAGAAGTGTAATAACAATGATGGGTGTACTGTATTGTGTACACCACCAGAAAAGTAGTAGCAACTGCACTATGGGTGCACAGTACTGTGTACACCGCCTGAAGTATATTAGAAAAAAGTACACCAGGAACGGCCTGCAATCAGATATAGCTAAACTGCATAGAATATTATTATTATTATTAATTTATATTTATTCATATATATATATATATATATATATATATATATATATATATATATAATACACGGCAGCTAACTGAACAGCCTGCCTGCTCAATCTAAATGACACGCTCTCTCCATCCACGCCAACTACACACGTGCAGGCAGCCTTATATAGTGTGGGGCATGGACTTAGTCCCCCTGAGCCATGATTGGCAAAAGGCACCCTTCCTTTGGCCAATTATGTCTCTCTTAGCTGAGGGCGCTGGGATTGGCGAAAGCATGCAGGTCATGGTGCATGCTTTGGCCAATCATCATACAGCAATGCACTGCGCTTCTGCAGTGCATTATGGGCCGTTACGCGCTGCTCGAATTTTGCGCGAACGGCCCATAATGTTCGGTTTTCAGCGAACGGGCGAACAGCCAATGTTGTCAAACTCATGTTTGACCCGACAGCATATACTGGGCACAAGTGGCTGCATATGATGGGCACAGGTGGCTGCATTTGATGGTCACGAGGGGTTGCATATACTGGGCACAAGAGGCTGCATATGATGGGCACAAGTGACTGCATATACTGGGCACAAGTGGCTGCATATGATGGGGACAGGTGGCTGCATTTTATGGGCACAAGGAGCTGCATATACTGGGCACAAGTGGCTGCATATGACGGGCACACGTGGCTGCATATGAGGGGCACAAGTGGCTGAATAAGATATTGTAGGGGCTCAGACTCAATGCAGGGACAAAATCACAGTCTCTTTAGGAAAACACCATGTTTAATGCACAGGATATTTCCAAACAGAAGAAAAAAAGGCATCTTGCCATCAAACAAAAATAAACTTCTGCTTTACCAAGCCTTACTGTGTCCGTAGTTTACCCAGTCCTTGGTTATGTAGAAAGTGTCCTTGTATCCAAAGTCAGATTTGAGAAGCCATGCTCCTAGATGTCTCTCCCTGAGATCTAGGACCAGCTGCCTTAATCAAGCATCAAACATTAAACTGCGGTCCACGGACATGGGAGTCTGTCCCACCCAAAGCTCTATCAGACTCCCAATAAAACCAGCTCCCAGAACAGACTTTACCAACACAGGGTAAAGAACTATCCTTTACCCTGAAGTCTTTGCTGGTATTACCTTAGATTGTAAATCTAAGAATCCGCAGAGGAACATATATCCCATCAATTACTTTTCCTGTCATTTTACCTTGTTTCACAGGCACATATCTTCCCCCCTCTGCTCAAACTTGGGGGGTCGAGCACCTTGGGCAAACAGGCTGTAAACTCTGGAGAGGGCATCAGCGTTAGCTTGTTGGTTACCATGTTCTACTAAAAAATAGAAAATTCTGTGGAGCCAAGAACCATCTGGTAACTCTTGCATTTTTTTTATTTTGGGCCATCCGTTTGAGTGGGGCATGGTCAGTTAGAAGCCTAAACTATTGCCCTAACAGATAATATTTTAAACTTCCAGGGCCCATTTGATGGCTAGACATTCCTGTTCTACAATGGTGTACCTTTTTTCAGTAGGGGTCAATTTTCTGCTTAATAACGCTATGGGGTGTTCCTCCCCATTCAGCACTTGGGATAACACTGCACCTAACCCCACTTAATCCGGGGTGATTAAGACAGGGCTATTACACAGGTCGGTCTTTAGGTTCTGGAAAGCTTTCTCAGCTTCTGGGGACCAAGTTACCACTGAGGACTTCCCCCCCCTTGGTAAGATCCGTAAGGGGATCGGCCAATGTAGCAAAATTGGGGACAAACCTTCTGCAATAGCCTACTAACCCCAAAAAAGCCCTGACCTGTTTTTTATTCAGGGGTGTTGGCCAACTTTGGATTGCTTGGATCTTTGTGACTTGGAGTTTTACTATCCCCCTGCCAATAATGTACCCAAGATACCGGGCCTCCTCTAATCCCACAGCACACTTCTTAGGATTTGCTGTCAGACCCTCACCATGGATGGCGTTAATAGCAGCCTGAACTTTAGGTAAGTGGCTCTCCCAGTCTGCACTAAAAATTACCACGTCATCTAAATATGCAGATACATAGGCTTGGTGAGGTTTAAGGATGCGATCCATCATCCTCTGAAAAGTGGCTGGGGCCCTATGTAAGCCGAATGGCATGCTCTTGTACTGCCAGTGGCCCTCAGGAGTGGAAAAGGCTGTCTTCTCTTTTGCACGTTCTATAAGTGGTATTTGCCAATACCCCTTTGTAAGGTCCAGAGTGGTGATATATCGAACATGTCCTAGACACTCAATTAATTAATCTACCCTGGGCATTGGATAAGCGTCAAATTTTGACACCTCATTTGCTCACATGCTTCCATCCGGCTTGGGAATAAGGACGATTGGACTACACCACTCACTATGGGAGACTCCTCTATTACCTCAAGATCCAACATCCTCCTTATTTTCTCTGAGACTACTTGGTGTCGAGCTTCTAGGATGCAATAAGGTTTTAAGTTAACTTTCACCCCTGGCTCGGTCACAATATCATGCTTTATTACTGAAGTTACCCCTGGAAGATCAGAAAAGAACTCCTAATTTCTTAGTAGTTGGTTTCTTGTTTTTGGCTTACGGACAAGGCCTCATCGATCTCCATCCCAGGCATGGTAAAAAGAACCTGTGGTAGTCATCGCCAAGGGTGCTTGGACCATAAGGGATTCTCTGTCTTTCCAGGGCTTCAATAGATTGACATGGTAGATTTGGTAGGGTTTCCTTTTACCAGGCTGATGTACTCTATAGTTAACTTCCCCCACCTGTTCTATGACCTCAGATGGCCCTTGCCATTTCACCAGAAATTTGCTCTCCACTGTAGGTACCAGCACAGGAACTCTGTCACTGGGGTTAAAGGTTTGGATCCTGGCGGAACGGTTATAGACTCTAGCCTGAGCCTGCTGAGCCTGTTGCAAGTGGGATTTAACAATGGGCATGACTTTTCCAATCCAGTCTTGCATTTGAGCAATATGTTCCACTACACTTTTGAGTGGGGTTGCCTCTTGTTCCCAGGTCTCTTTTGCTATATCTAATAGGCCCCTTGGGTGTCTGCCATACAGCAACTCGAAAAGGGAAAAGCCGGTGTAGGCTTGGGGTACCTCCTGTATAGCAAACATGAGATAGGACAAGAGGCAGTCCGAGTCCCTACCATCTGCCACTACCACTCGCTTTAACATTCCTTTTAGCGTTTTGTTGAACCTTTCCACTAGACCATCCGTTTGTCGGTGGTAGACAGAAGTGTGTAAGTGATTAATTTTAAACAATTTACATAATTCTTTAGTAACCTTCGACATGAAGGGTGTGCCCTGGTCAGTTAGCAGCTCCCGAGGAATACCCACACTTGAAAATATAAGAGAAAGCTCTTTAGCAATACTCTTAGCTGAGGGGTTCCTTAATGGGATCGCCTCTGGGTACCGGGTGGCAAAGTCCAAGATGACCAGGATATACTGGTGCCCCATAGCAGACTTAACCAAGGGACCTACAATATCCATGGCAATCCTGTCAAAGGGCACCTCGATGATGGGTAAAGGTACCAATGGACTCCAAAAATGTGAGACCGGAGCAGTGAGCTGACAAACTGGGCAAGATTCACAGTACACTTTTACCTCTTTGTGTAAGCCTGGCCAATAAAACTGTTGCAATACTCCTTAGTTTTACCCACTCTCAGATGTCCCCCCGGGTCGTGGGCAGGTCCGGCAGGTCTAACTCTGGATGGGGGTTCTCTGTGTCACCTGCAAGGACCTTCAAGGGAAAATGGGCAGACTCTCTCTCTCTTCGTTCTGCTCCTCCAATGGTTCTGGGCAGTAGAAATCCAATCCCGCTGGGGGCCTTGCTCCCTTGGCGTTATCCCATAAATCCCAGAAAAAAAGGGAAGTCTCGTCCAAGGATAGTGTTATACATGAGATTTGGGACTACTCCAACCTCATGGTCCATGGTGCCACAGGGAGATTTGATAGATACAGTCTCTGGGTCTTGTACCCACTTCAAGCCACCAATTGTAGGGGATCAGACTCAATGCAGGGACAAACTCTGTCTCTTTAGGAAAACACCATGTTTAATGCACAGGATATTTCCAAACAGAAGAAAAAAGGGCATCTTGCCATCAAACAAAAATAAACTTCTGCTCTACCGAGCCTTATTGTGTCCATAGTCTGACCAGTCCTTGGTTATGTAGTAAGTGTCCTTACAAATGCAAATACTTGTATCCAAAGTCAGCTTTGAGCAGCCATGCTCCTAGATGCCTCCTCACATAGAGACACACACTCTCCCTGAGAGCTAGGATGAGCTGCCTTAATCAAGACCTAAAAGGAAACATTAAACTACGGTCCACGGACTTGGGAGTCTGTCCCACCCAGAGCTCTATCAGACTCCCAATAAAACCAGCCCCGGAACAGACTTTACCAACACAGGGTAAAGAACTATCCTTTACCCTGAAGTCTTTGCTGGTATTACCTTAGTTCAGTGATTCTCAACCTGGGTTCCGTGGAACCCTAGGGTTCCTCCAGAGGTTACTAGGGGTTCCTTCAGCATTGGGCCATGTCTGCCTCTCGGATAAGTTCCCACCGACACCATTGATCTTTTTAGCGATCTGTAAGGAGGTAATTCTTCCCAATGACCAAAAGTGTAAGGACCATTATTCCCACTGACCATCACACTAATGTATCAAGAGTTTCTAATTTTTAGCAGGGGTTCCCCGAGACTGGAGAACCATTTCAAGGGTTCCTCTGTGTTGAAAAGGTTGAGAAAGGCTGCCTTAGATTGTAAATCTAAGAATCCGTGAAGGAACATATATCCCATCAATTACTTTTTCTGTCATTTTACCTTGTTTCATAGGCACCCCGCTACAATATGTATTAACAAAAGTGCAGGAGGAGGCATTAAGGAGGACAGCACAGGGAAACAGTGTAGGTGTATGATATCAGAGAGGTGAAAAAAACAGAAGCTTAGTATTTAGTGTGGAGAGAAACCTGGGACACAGTAAAATAAAATTCTGAAGTCTCTATTGACTTACACTGCTAAACCTTATGCTTATCAATAAAGGCCTTTTGGCCAATGTTGCAACTACAATATAACTAAAATCTGTGCCCATTCATGTGTGTATATAAACAGCTGCAGTACTGCTGAAGACACACTTTTTGACAGCAAATCTCACGCACATAATCTATGTCACTGTTTATTCTGAGAAGCGTCTTTCCTCTACTTTAAGAAATACTTCTGAATAAACAGAGCAAGGTCTAAACTTCAGCCTAAATAAAAAGTAGCTTGTCAAGTCTGAAAGAAACTTGCTACTATAATTATATATTTAAATGTCAACATAGTATATTGGGAATACATTTTTTAGTATAAAGCCAATGTCATGTAAAAAAAAATTCAGCAAAAGAGTATTGCTACTTGTCTCTTTTGGATTTGGATAGTGTGAAAGGGGATTAGAACCACTGTTAGGACTTTATTTTTGTCTGTGTCCCTACTCAGGAGATTATATAGAAAAAAAAACACAGAAGAGCGCCTCTAAGTGCAATATTTATTTTACAAATGGCAAGTAGATATATGAACACTCACATCAGGAAATGGATGGTCAGCTCATCTGATGGAAGGAAACCTACGGGAACAGTCCACACGCCTCTACACAAACCGCAACCACCTTGGTGAAGCAGGAAGAAGCCGACCAGTGCTGTAGTTGTTCCAGGTTGGCTGGAAGAACCAGCTTGAAGCGCAGCACCTGTAGGCGTATGACGTCACCGGGGTGAAAGGGAGAAACCACAACGCATTTCAGAGCATGCACGCTCCTTTCTCAAGTGATGCAATAGAAGGGAAGGGGGCGAGTTTACAGTAAATGCTCTGCACACCGAGCATTATCTGGCTAATAGCAGAAGGATGGGAAACTGAAACACCATTCACCTGGACAAAATCATGAGTTACATAGTTAGTTAGGTTGAAAAAAGACAAGTCTATCCAGTTCAACCACAAATTAAAAAAAAAAAAATATATATATATATATCATACAATCCCATATACCCCATTCTATACCCACAGTTGATCCAGAGGAAGGGAAAAAAAAAAACAGTAGAGCGTGCTCCAATTTGCTAAAGCAGGGGAAAAAATTCCTTCCTGATCCCCCGAGAGGCAATCGGATTTTCCCCGGATCAACTTAACCTATAAATGTCAGTACCCAGTTATATTATGTACATTTAGGAAAGTACCCAGGCCTTTCTTAAAGCAATCTACTGAGCTGGCCAGAACCACCTGTGCAGGGAGTCTATTCCACATTTTCACAGCTCTTACTGTGAAGAAACCTTTCCGTATTTGGAGATGAAATCTCTTTTCCTCTAGACGTAAAGAGTGCCCCCTTGTCCTCTTTGTTGACTGTAAAGTGAATAACTCAACACCAAGTTCACTATATGGACTCCTTATATATTTATACATGTTGATCATATCCCCCCTTAATCTCCTCTTATCAAGGGTGAATAAATTCTGTTCCTCTAATCTTTCCTCATAGCTGAGCTCCTCCATGCCTCTTATCAGTTTGGTTGCCCTTCTCTACACTTTCTCCAGTTCCCCAATATCCTTCTTGAGAACTGGTGCCCAAAACTGAACTGCATATTCCAGATGAGGTCTTACTAATGATTTGAACAGGGGCAAAATTATATCTCTCTCTCTGGAGTCCATACCTCTCTTAATACAACAAAAAGACTTTGCTCGCTTTGGAAACCGCAGCTTGGCATTGCATGCTACTATTGAGCTTATGATCTACCAAAACCCCCAGATCCTTCTCCACTACGGATTCCCCCAGTTGTACTCCCCCTAGTATATATGATGCATGCATATTCTTAGCCCCCAAGTGCATAACTTTACATTTATCAACATTAAACCTCATCTGCCACAAAGTCGACCAATTAGACAGAGCATTGAGGTCGGCTTGTAAATTGGAGACCTCCTGTAAGGACGTTATTCCACTGCATAGCTTGGTGTCATCTGCAAAGACAGAAATTTTACTTTTGATCCCAGACCCAATATCATTTATAATGATATTAAAAAGTAAGGGTCCCAGCACTGAACCACTGATAACCTTAGACCATTCAGAGTAAGAATCATTAACAACTACTCTCTGAATTCTCTTTTAGCCAGTTTTCTATCCATTTACAAACAGATATTTCCAAACCTGTAGACCTTACCTTACACATGAGCCGTGTGTGGGGAACTGTATCGAATGCTTTTGCAAAATCCAAGTATACCACGTCCACAGCCACGCCTCTGTCCAAGGTTTTACTTACCACCTCATAAAAAGAAATTAGGTTTTTCTTACAACTTCTGTCTTTCATGAATCCATGCTGTCTGTTGCTTAAAATATTTTTGTGGATTTGAGGCTGTGTCACTACCACCCCCGATATGGACATGAGCTCCCCCATGCTCCTTTGTATACACGGAGCTGAAGAAAGTATTTAATAAATTAGCCTTCTCTTTGTCACCAGTCACCCACTCTAGATTATTTTGTAAAGGGCCTACATGCTCAGACTTGACCTTTTTACTATTAATATATTTGAAGAATTTTTGGGGGTTTGTCCTACTATCTTTTGCAATCTGTCTTTCGTTTTAAATTTTTGCATCCTTGATTTCCTTTTTACATATTCTGTTATGTTCTTTGTAACATTTAAATGACACTAGTGATCCTTCATTTTTATATTTTTTAAAAGCTCTTTTCTTATAGTTTATAGCTTTTTTAACTTTGGCCGTGAGCCACATAGGTTTTATTTTTAGCCTTTTAAATTTATTGCCCATGGGAATATACTTTGCAGTGAGTTCACAAACAGTCTTTTTGAAGAATCCCCATTTCTGTTCTGTGCCCATTGTTGCCAATATTCTCTCCCAGTCTAAGTTCTGGAGAGCAGCCCTCATCCTTGGAAAATTTGCTCTCTTGAAATTAAGTGTTTTTATCTTTCCTGTATGCGATTTTTGCTTACAGCTAACATCAAATGAAATCATGTTATGGTCACTGCTACCCAGATGTTCCTTTATCTGAACATTAGTAATAAGCTCTGCATGGTTTGAGATTACCAGATCCAGCAGAGCATCATTCCCGGTTGGGGCCTCAATAAACTGGACCATAAAATTGTCCTGTAATAGGTTTATAAATTTTTGTCCTTTAACTGTCCCAGCAGTGCCATTATTCCAGTCAATTTCTGGGTAGTTGAAATCCCCCATTATTATCACTGTCCCAGCCTTTGCAGCCCTTTCTATCTGTGCAAGGAGCTGAGTATCCACCTCCTCATTAACATTGGGTGGTCTATAACAAACTCCAATGATTAACTTTGAACTACGCACATGAGTAATAGAGTGTATACAGATTATAACAGACAGACAATAATAATAATAATAAAAACACATACATATATACATATACATACAAAAAACATTGTCATTATCTATATATATATGTATGTATATATATTAATGCACATAATTGTAAAAACGGGGGAGGTAGAGGGAACTGGAAGGGATTCATCAAAAAACAAGTTACAAAATGGAACAATATATGTCCCTATTTTTAGAATAAGGTATATCCCTGAATACGACAGCACGCACATGCGTGCCTGCACAGAAAAGGGAGGGGGGACATGATAGTAAAGGAATATGTGTGCAAATAACGTGTGCACATGTGTGTACACATACATGAATCAGGTCCACTATGGGGTGGGGGGGGGGTGATAACTCTAAATACATCAATAAGAAACATTTCAAAACTTAAAAACAGATGTATCAATAGCAGAACCACATGCACATTATGTAAATGTATATACTACTCTGGACCATGAGGGGAAGAAGGGTATGTCTGTGTATATGATCAAATTGTAATAAGTATATACAATTGATAAAAAAAATATAGAGTAATAACAATGGGATAATAAGCCTCCTGTAGATAAAATGGACAGTTCTATGTGACTGATGTAGCATAGAGACTAACCAATACTAGCACTCGATCTTAATGCAAGTAGGGAGTATATTTGTTATGTAATAATAAAGTGTATATGATCATCTTTTAAAAAACATAGCTCAAAAACATAATGTTTTCTTTTATATTATATTCCAATAATATACACTCTATTAGTAATGATTTTGTCCAGGTGAATGGTTTTTCAGTGTCCCATCCTTCTGCTATTAGCCAGATGACGTTTGCCATGCAGAACATTTAAACTCGGCCCCTTCCCTTCTATTGTATCACTGGAGAAAGGAGCGTGCATGCTCTGTACGAGCCTTGCGCGTGCTCTGAAATGCATTTTGATTTCTCCCTTCCAGCCCGGTCATGTCACATGCCTACGGGTGCTGTGCTTCAAGCTGGTTCTTTCAGCGGACCCGGAACTACAGCCCTGGCCAACTTCTCCCTGCTTTACCGTGGTGGTCGCGGTTCTTGTATATCCCTGGAGTAGAGGTGTGTGGAATGTTTCCGTAGGTTTCCTTCCACCAGATGAGCTGACCATCCATTTCCTGATGTGAGTGTTCATATATACTTGCCATCAGGGCTTTTTTTTCTCAGAGAAAAGGTGCAGGAACTCACCCCCCTCCCCTAGGTCACGCCTGTCTCTATCCCCTAGAACCGCCCATTGTCTCCACCCCTACACACCAAGCACTGCTCCCTTTAGAGAATAGGAAACCAAGTATATTTAGGGGGATATATAACAGATTTTTGTATGGAATTTGTTAATAAAAAGCAAAGAAGTAAAATGTAGAAAACATTAGAAATATCCAGTAACCAAAGTAGAGGTACTTTAATATATCCCCATATTCAGCAAGAGACAGCCCACATATATACACACACACACTGTGTGTGTGTGTGTGTATATATGTGGGCTGTCTCTTGCACACACACACACAGCAAGAGGCAGCCCACATTTTTACACATACACACAGCAAGAGGCAGCCCACATATATACACACACGCACAGCAAGAGGCAGCCCACATATATACACACAGCAAGAGGCAGCATACATATATGCACACACACACACGCACAGCAAGAGGCAGCCCACATATATACACACACACAAGAGGCAGCCCACATATTATATATATATATATATATATATATATATACACATATATACACACACACACACACACACACTCCACATATATACACACACAGCAAGAAACAGCCCACATATATACACACACATACAGCAAGAGACAGCCCACATATACAGACACACACACACACAGCAAGAGAAAGCCCACATATATACACACACACACACACACACACGCATACAGCAAGAGACAGCCCACATGTATATACACACAGCAAGAAACAGCCCACATGTATATCCAGCAAGAGACAGCCCACATGTATATCCAGCAAGAGACAGCCCACATATATACACACAGCAAGAGACAGCCCACATATATAAACACACAGCAAGAGACAGCCCACAGGTATATCTCCAGCAAGAGGCAGCCCACATGTATATCTCCAGCAAGAGACAGCCTACATGTATATCTATGGTTGCCACCTTTTCATCAAGACAAACCCGAACACTTAAGCGGCGCACAGCCATTTTTTTTATAGTATAATCTATACATATATTTTTCTATTAAATAACATTTCTAATCATATGAAGTTAATAACAAGAGTCCCCCTTTACATCAGAGTCCACAGAGTTCCCCCTTTACATCTGAACTCGCAGAGTTGCCCTTCACTGTAAGGGCCCTTTCACATGTGCGGACCTTAGATGGATGAAAACGGACATCAATGCTTCTCTATGGGATAGCGGAGGTTAGCGGATGATCATCCGCTAACGTCCATTAACATCCGTCTCCGCTAAGCTCCATTTTTCATGATGGAGGAAAACCCTATTTTTCCATCCGATTCCCCCATAGAGGAAAGTGGAGACCTGACCGGTCCATTTCTGCACAGTGTGCAGAGACCGACTAGTCATTCGCCGGCTCAGCGGGGATCAAAGGAGCAATCCCCGCTGAGTAAGCGGATGTCCAAAAACTGATCCTCCCGGGATCAGACTCTGATGTAAGGGAGAACACTGTGACTTCTGGTGTTAAGAGAAACTCTGATGCAAGGGCTGCTCTGAGAACCATGATTTACCTTAGTGTACTCAATCAGAGGCAGGAGAGAGAAGGGGGTAGACACAGACAGGGATGGATGGTGAGCTCACTCACCCCTTGGCAGTCAGCACCTCTCATTCAGATGCATCTGCGGCTGTTGGACTTCAGATTTCTGGCCCCCACTTTCCTTTTCTGAGGCACAGCTCTGGGGATTGGAGTGTGGGCAGACGCAGAGGGGCAAGAGGAAGAGGTGCAGATCAAGCCCTCTCTCCTCTCCCGTCTGTGTGTGTGGTTTGGGGGGGGGGGATTGTTAGTGCTGGCTTTGGGCAGCATGAAAGAGAGTAACACACACTCTCAGCTTAGACAACTTCTGGGAAGCCATAGTCCAGTCTGAATCACGTGTCCAGGTTTCAGGCAGTCTGAAACCCAGATGCATGATTCCAAACCCGAACTGTCCGGGGGAATCCTGGACAGATGGCAACACTATGTATATATCCAGCAAGAGACAGCCCACATGTATACATCCAGCAAGAGACAGCGCACATGTATACATCCAGCAAGAGACAGCCCACATGTATATATCCTGGCAACAGCATTAATAGACACATATCTAAAAAGCAAAACAATTACAGTTAAACAATTACCGAAAGCAGTCTTGGTCTGGCAGACAGGAGTCCCAGGACAGGACAGGGCAGGACAGGACACCACACCACATGGCAACTCTTCTGCTACAGGAAGAGGCGGAGTGCAGCTGATATCACTCCACCCTCCCCTCTCTTAAGGCTGCAGCCGGAACTATAGGAGCTATGTTGGCTTATGCGGCTGTCAGCTCACTCCGCCGGCTGGCAGCAGCATAAACCAACTGTAAAAATCCTGCTCCCTGGCAGAGGTGCCGGAACGCAGTTTGGCAAGTTCCGGCAGAAAAAAAGCCCTGCTTGCCATTTGTAAAATAAATAATGCACTTAGAGGCACTCTTGTCTTTTTTTCTATATTGTACCTCAGAATTAGCTTCACTACAGAGAAGAGCTTTTTTGCCCTTAGTGCTGGTTTTCTATCCAGAATATGTTCCTCATCATCATCATCATCATTAATAGACACATATCTAAAAAGCAAAACAATTACAGTTAAACAATTACCGAAAGCAGTCTTGGTCTGGCAGACAGGAGTCCCAGGACAGGACAGGGCAGGACAGGACACCACACCAGTTGGCTTTGGTGTTTGCTTTTTTTTGTTTGTTGTTTTGTTGCTGTTTGCTGTGCTTTTGTGTGTTGTGTTTTGTGGTGTTGCTTGCTTTGCAGAATATAAGGCTGCAGCCGGAACTATAGGAGCTATGTTGGCTTATGCGGCTGTCAGCTCACTCCGCCGGCTGGCAGCAGCATAAACCAACTGTAGCTGCTTGGGTTGTGTTGTGCTTTGTTTTTGGTTGTTGCCTTTGTGTTGTTGTTTTGTGTTTGTGGTTGCGTTTGCTGTTTTTGTTGGCTGTTTTTTTTTTGTGTGCTAAAATTGCTTTGTTTTTGTTGCTTGTTTGGTGTGTTTTGTGCTTTGGTTCCTGTTCCTTGCCATTTGTAAAATAAATAATAAAATTTCTATCCAGAATATGTTCCTCATCATCATCATCATCATTACAAAGACTCTGCTATTGACTTTTAATTCCCCATATTCCCTGCCATGGACTTTTTGTAATTCACTTTTCATGTTGTGTATGTTTGATACACAAACATCCTTTGCGCTAGCATTCCTCCCCCTCCTACTCAGGATTAACCTTGAATATTTCTCCTGGTTGACCACACAATTTATGTAAACACAATTTGGACTCTTATTCCAGTGACAGATGTCAAAGATGGAATTTTCCCACTTCCTTCCTTGTTTCTGACACAAGGGGAAAGAGAGTGGGGGAGAAGTCTCAACAACGAGGGCACTTCGACACATATTTTCCACTCCCGCCAATCTATCTGTGGCACCCTCCTAGATAGGTGTCAGAATTAGGTAAATTTAGTTCTGCCTCACTGTATCCAGTGGAGTTGCTGTTTTATTGTTAGGGAAATTTAGTGTTTCTCACTGTAAGCTGTGAGTTGATTATTCTGGTTACATGCTCAGTGTTTCAGCTGCTGCAGGTTTGATTGCTTCCTCTGCTTTCTGGAGAACTGTGGATAGTTTTAGAACAGGGGTAGGCAACCTTAAAGAGGTGGAGATCTACCTGAACAACACGGGAGATGTCAAAGATCACTGGGCACAGTGTCACCTCCTAATATCTGATTCAAATCTCTAATTGCAGTACTACTGTGTCACAAAGGCATGCATTGATGGCAATCATGGGTTTAAATCAGGTGGTGAGGAGGCAACACATCGCCTCCTCACCACCTGTCAACACACACTCGGATCGCTTTTCAGAGGAGTAGCACTTGTGCTGCACTTGTGAATGAGCCCTTGGTTGCATTCAGCAGTGGCACCCTTATGTCGATGGCTAAGTGCAGCAAACCCGCAGGAAAGCTGCAGGTACACTGCACTATTATGTCCAGTGTACTGCTGCACACTGACCTAAAGATCTCTTATTTCCTGCTGCTGGCACCACTCTGGAGACCGCTAGCCGGGATAGGAGATGGAGTTCAGTTGGTATCACTCAGCATGGGACAGGAGCCAGCATTACAGAGGAGGCATTGGCTTATGCAGCTCCTGATCCCTATTACAGCTCCAACTTTACATAATCCCTCTGCATTGCACTCTGTTTGATGATCTGGGATGGTGGGTCAGCAAGCCCAGACCACAATCTACCAGTCACCTGTCTGCGATCTACTGGTAGATTGCGATGTACAGGTTGCAGACCCCTGCTCTAGAACATAGGTGTGGAGCAAGGCAAATAAGCAGCATGAATATTTATATACAGTAGCCCTGACCAATCCCAGGGAGGGTGCTAGGAGTCTGTATAAATACTCTAAGACACAGAGCTTCCAGGTCTTTTCCTTTATGAAAGGAACACAGACTAAAGGGGGCTGGCTGCCCCTCTAGGCAACCCTGCCATGTGCTTGCTGTTCGTGAGCCCTCTGGGCTACCTGAGGGCCTGCTTTGCTGAAGTTACAGAGAGCTGACTGAGGGGTTGTCGTCTGAAGATCTAGTTTGGTAGCACTGGAAAAAGGTGTCACATGGATGTTGGAAGGAGGCAACCAACTTTCCATGGATATTTGTGAATACAGACTGCTGTGAGGGATCTTAGAGGCTGTGGGCTGCTGCCACCCCTCTGGTTCTAGAGATTCAGCTGTGTGTTTGTATAAAGGGGACATCGGTTGGTGTCCTGAAAAGCTCACAATTCTCTGTTAAGTGACTCTGCTCTAATTGCTCAAAAGAAGAAGCTTTTTGCTTTTGACTGCTTCTACTATGAAGCCTTGCAAGGTCTTTTGCTTCAGTTCTATAGAAGGAGGTTTACTGTTCTCACTTTGTACATAGTTCTTTTTGGAGTATCCCACTCAATTACCTTATTCAAGTTATCCCAAAAATAAACACCAAAAAGAATATCCATAAACTTGCCATTGAGCCAAAGAGTGACTGTGATCAATCATGTTCCTGGCTGGGCGTGGCCAAGATGGCGATCTGAGAGGACGCAGGATCCAGAGCTCTGCTGGGCATAAACTATAAATCCTTACTCCTACCTGACTAAAAGCCTGCAAATTGCCCTGAAAACCTCTGGATGTCATACAGGACACGAAGGAGGGGAAAGAAGCTTTGTTTTCCGCAGGGAGCGGACGATACACCGTCACCAGCGGCCCCGCACGTGGCGGTCTCCCCCAAGCGTGTCGGAAATATGGCGTCGCAGACGGAGGTAGAGGACCTGGCAGCGGAGAACCAGGTTGGGTTTCAGGAGGTGATTAGCGGCGATCGCCACGTGTCAGGCCACCCTGACCAACAAAATAGAAGCGGTTCAGTTAGACGTGGGCCTTATTCGCCAGGACCTGGACAAGCTTCGTTCCAGAGTTGCAGAGGCGGAGCAGCGAGTGGGGAAAGCGGAGGACAAGTCACAGAGCATACAGCTTCCATCCGCACCCTCCAGACGAGGGTCAGGGCCCTCGAATATAAAGTGGACGATGCCGAAAATAGAAACCGGAGGAACAACCTCCGGATCGTCGGTCTCCCGGAGGGTGTGGAGGGGAAGAACCCCACTGTCTTTGTGGAGAAACTTCTGAGAGCGGTTCTTCCTTCTGCACAATTTTCCCCATACTACACTGTGGAGCGCACCGGATCCCTCCGGTTCCGGGTCCACCTGGATCTAACCCTCGCACCCTGATTTTTCGGATGCTCAACTTTAGGGACCGGGATGAAACCCTCCGGGCAGCTTGCAGAACAGGCGAGGTGAAATACCAGAACGCCAAGCTCATGTTTTTTCTGGATTACTCCATTGAGACACAGAAGTTGCGCAGATCTTTTGATCAGATCAAAGTGGGGATCCGCGCCCGCAATATAAAGTACAGTGTTCTCTTTCCCGCCAAGCTGAGGATTCAAATGGGCGACACCGTCAAGTTCTTCACAGCACCACACGATGCCGCCGCCTGGCTAGATTTGTTGCCTCCTGCCCACTAAACATGGATACTTCATGCGGCCGGCTCGAACGGTCCTTCACCCTACTACGCTATACTCGTCTATGTCCTTCTTGGGATGAGTGACTGTCTGGCTGACTTGTCTTGGACCGCCTGATCCTCTTACCTACGGGAACATTTCTACGATGGTCATCCTCCTATAGCCTGAGGCATCTGGATCCCGCCGTCACCTGCATTCTCCTCTTCCCCGACGAGATCAGGTTTTTTCTCTGCTGCGCTAGCATGGATGTTGCGGGTGCCGAACAAGCCCAGGGACTACACTGCTCCTGATGTGCACTGGATGTGAAGGAAAAGTGGCGTAGACGCAACCCCGGCTGGTATGTACTGTATAGCTGCATGTATGTGTGCTATTTGACTCCCTCCAACGGGCGGTGGGTCAACCGTTTTGTGTAGTGCTGAGTGCTCACAGTATGTACTCTATCCTGCTTTGCACATCCCGACCGGTAATGCTTATGCAGCGAGGAGGGGACAGTCATACTCTGGTCTGCACCTGGGGGGGCAACCCCCCCCCAGGATTATATTACTTTTGGGATTACCATCCCTTGCTGTTTTTTACTTCGTCTCCTGATAGTCCACTTACTGGATGGCCACTGGACTGTAAGAGGATGGTGAGTTTGGGCGCAAGGAACTTGCAGCTATGCTATGACGGACACTGAAATGCTAGTACCTGTTCAAATGATAAAGGAGTAGTGGTGGTGGGTTCCGCCTGCAGCGGGCCGCAGATTTCTTTTCAAACGTTTTTATTGCACATAAAACAAGTATACAGATATTACAAACATGGAGTATTATCCAATATGAATCAATATATGGAACTTATGTGTTACAGAACGTAATGAACTCAGGCACATACATGGCTGCACATAAATTTCTGATATTAGTGTGTACAGAAATGAAACACATCCTAACGTAAAATAATAAAGCATGGACATAAAACACTACTTGTAAAAGCTTGTGATGTATGGGATGCTTACCAAAAAGAACAAAATAGATCTGTGTCTATAAATGATAAAATGTAGACAAGTATTGTTATCTCTAAAACTCAAGAGTGCAAAACTGCTATTATGGTAAGGAATTCTATATCTAGATAACCAAAATGGGATTAAACTTATGACAGAGATGGAGCTTTAAGGTATGCATGTGAATTGATATGAGGTCTTAACATAAGAGAGAGAATCGTAAAGGCTGAAAAGGTAAGAGACAATGGAGACTGGTATGGACACACTTGGCATTTAAACAATTGCTTGTATAGCTATCGACAAGTCATAGAATGACCCAATACATAAGACAAGTTAACCTAATAGATATATCCTATCCTAAATGTTAATAATAGGAAAGGGGAACCTAAGGTGAGGGAAGATAAGGGAGGGGAGGACAGGTAACATGTAAGGCCGAGCCAAAGGACCAGGGGGGAAATGTGTAGACCAGCTACACATTAAGTATCGGGAAGGGAGCTGTGGGATAGAAGAGTATCATCCTGTAAAGCTTGAAATTCTTGGGTAGTGGTGAATTGTATCCAGCAAGACCAAGTTTGGTTGAATTTAAATTGCGTTTCTTTGGCTTGATGTATAATCTCTTCCATTTCAGCTGTTTTTTGAATACGAATAAACCAATCTTTGACCGTTGGTGGAAGAGTAGAGCGCCAGTTTCGGGGGATACACAAATTTGCCGCCATAATCATGTGCATGGGCAAGTAACGGAAATATGTGTGCATGGAGTGAGCTGGATATTGTAACATAAATTGAGCTGGGGAGTATTCCAGTTTATAAGATGTGATATCTTGTATGAGTCTATGTACCTTTTTCCAGAAGGGTTGTATTTTGGTGCAAGACCACCAAATGTGCAATAATGTCCCTAGATCTGTACCACATCTCCAGCACATGGGTGAAAGGGAGGGGTAGAATTGGTGCAGCTTAGATGGTGTATTATACCACCTTGAGAGAATTTTAAAGGCGTTTTCCTGTACACAAACATTCAAGGAACCTTTATGGGTGATTGTGTATATGGAGTCCCAGTGGTTATCAGGAATATGTAATGAAAGATCTTTGTGCCATTTAGCGATACTCCAATGATCAGTGTAAGGTTGCTGTGGAAACAATAATGTATAGGAAAAGGAGATAAGGTGTTGTTGGGGTTCCTTTTGCAGACACAAGTCTTCAAAAGGGGTTGTAGGGCGAGACCAAGTTGTATGGTGATCTTGTGCGTCCAAGAAACGTTTAATATGTAAAAATATCCAGTGTGACATCCTCTTATGGTAAAGTGTGGAAGATATCTCAGAGAATAATAATTGTTTGTCCTGTTTGTAGAAATGCATAGCTCTAACATTTTCCTGTGGCCAAACATCTCTTAGAAAGGAAGTTGTCATACCTGGAGGAAACGTAGGGTTTAGTCTGAGTGGAGTTAAAGGGCCGTTAACTGAAGATATTTTGTATTTATCACATGCATGTGCGTGGGCTCGTAACGTTGGGAGAATCAATGGGTGGGCCATAAATAGCTTTGAGACTCGATTAATTTGTATCCAAGGGGCCTGAGCTAACGGAATCGGGGAGAAAGAATGTTCCAGATGGACCTAATCTTTAGTAGAATAGTGAACATTCCAATCTACAATTCTTTTTAAGTGACTGGCTAACTGGTATTTGCGTATGTCTGGTACACCTAAACCTCCTCTCAATTTTGGGGAAGTGAGTCTGACAAAGTTTATTCTGGGGCGAGTTGTACCCCAAATAAATTTCGTGCATATTTTACGATATGTTGTAAAGAAAATTGGAGGAAATATGTATAGGGACAGTCTGTAAAATGTATAATAACCTCGGCAGAATGTTCATTTTAATGATGGCCGTTCTACCAAACCAGGAAAAGAGCCCTACAGACCATTTTTTTTAAATCCTCAGTAATAGTTCGTAATATTGGTTGATAATTAGCAGAGTATAAATTTGGTGGAGGTAGGTATTTTGATGCCTAAGTAAGTAAGGGAGCTATCATCCCATTTAAATGGGAAGTTTTATTGACATTGTGTGCGTTGTGATGAGGGTAGGGTAATATTCAAGGCTGTAGACTTCGCAAAATTTATCTTAAGATTTGATAAGAACTGAAAGTGTTCAAGGGTCTTATGAAGATTTGGGAGCGTAATAAGCGGTTCAGATAAGAATAGCAAAATATCGTCGGCAAAAGCTTCCGTTTTATAGGTGCGATCTTTTATTGTAATCCCTTTTGTGTCCGGTTTTCTCTAATGTTTCTTAATAAGGGCTCCAACGTCAGGATAAAAATCAACGGGGATAATGGGCAGCCCTGACGGATACCGTTGGACACGGAGAAGGCACCGGACAGGTGGCCGTTAATTCGGACCTGTGCAGTTGGTTTAGAGTATAACATGAGGATATAGTTAAGCATACGTTCAGGTAGACCAATGGATTGTAAGGTTGCTATCATATAGTCCCAGGCCACTCTGTCAAATGCCTTCTCCGCGTCCAACGATAAAAAAAAAACTTTCATTTTGGATGTAGTTAGCCAATGGTAAATATTTAGGGCCTTGAGGGTATTATCCCTCGCCTCCCTGCCTGGAACAAATCCCACTTGATCTAAATGAATCAGGTCAGGGAGAAGAGGTTGAAGTCTAATGGCCAAAATGTTTGCATACCATTTAAGGTCAACATTTAATAATGAAATGGGTCTATAATTAGTAATTAAAAGTGGATCCTTTCCTGGTTTGGGGATAACCGTTATGTGAGCAGTCAATAAATCACGTGGGGGCAAAGTAGGAATTGCATAAGAATCAAATGTAGAAGTAAAGTAGGGAGTCAAAATATGGGCATAAGATTTGTAATACCCTACCGTGAGGCCGTCTGGGCCTGGGCTTTTGACTGTTTTCAACATTTTCAATGCTGCCCCCAAGTTTTGAATAATATTGGCCAAAATTCGCAGCAATGTCTGGTGTGGATGATATTTTGTGACCCTTAGCATCAATGATAGAGTGAATTGTGTTAGCCTTTTTCTTAGATTGTAGGGCTCTGGCTAGCAGTTTTCCCGCTTTGTTGCCATATTCATAAAAGGATTTTTGACGTAACATGAATTTACACCTAGTTTGTTTACCCAATAAGTCAAGCAGTTGCTTTCTTAGAGTTATCAGGGAAGATAAAGTGTTGAGAGCTAACGTTCTTTTATGTGTTTTTTCTAGTTGGAGGATGTCACGGGTTAAGTCGTTGAATTTTTTTTGTGTGAGTTTACGCCTCTTAGCCGCTGCGGCAATAAAGACACCTCTGACAACACACTTATGTGCCTCCCAGTGTATAGATGGAGATGTCTCGGTGACGTGGTTAGTTGCGAAATACTGTTTCAGGCAGTCTTCTATTTCTGCAGAGATAGATAGGTCTGTAAGTAGTGATGGGTCTAGTTTCCACGTATGTGAACGGGTCTTGTGCTCAGGAAAGGATAAACAAATAGAGATCGGGTGGTGGTCAGACAGATACATGGGGTCAATGGACATGTTTTCTAGAAAGGGAAGGTCAGGTTGAGACAGAAAAAAGTAGTCGATTCTGGAATATTTACCGTGAGGAATAGAGAAAAAAGTATAGTCTTTACAGTCTGGATACATGGTGCGCCAAGAATCGTGTAAGAGCAACGATTGTAATTCGCATTTGATTGCTTTAAGGGCTGAGTACGTCATAGAGGATGTGCCGGCTGAGGTGTCTAACAGGGGATTCATTGGAAGATTAAAGTCACCTCCTAAAATCAGGGTACCTTCTTGGAAGTCCGTTAAAGATTTAACGATATTACGGAAGAAGGAAACCTGACCACAATTTGGAGCATAAATGTTAGCTAATGTCATTTTATTGCCTTTAAAGGTACCCTTCAAAAATAGATATCTACCAAATTTGTCTATCAATGTGTCAGTGATTTGTAAAGGGATATGTTTAGCCAAAAGAATAGATACACCTTTCGTTTTAGTTGTGGCATCCGTTGCGTGATAAACAGTAGGGTAGTTCATATTATATAATTTTGGGATAGAATCCCCACGGAAGTGGGTTTCCTGTACAAAAATGATATCAGCCCGTTTTCGTTTCATCGTCAATAATAATTGAGATCTTTTTTCAGGTAAATTCAAACCCTTAGTGTTTAGTGAAACTATTTTAAGTGGCGTTGTAGGCATGATTGGCTCTGTAGAAGACATAACGCGTACAAGGGTAAGTTATACCTGAGAAATAAAGGCAAACCACTAGTGATCGTAAAATGAAATACAAGGAAATAAAATGAAAAGTAGAGGATTAAAGTACGAACACTGTATGTATATGTTCAGTCCTATGGAACGGCCTCTGGGAAAGAAAATCAAGGGTTAATATGACTTAGGCACGTATAAGAAACCGAGTATTAAAAGGATGTAAGGGGAACCGGCGGTAGGTGAGATCCTGCTCACCTACTGACTTGGAAGGGACAGACTGCCGGTCAAAGTCAGTGGTATAGGACAGACTAATGTTAAGAGAAACTGTAAACAATCAAGAAACCACTGTGTGAGAGGTGACCAGTATAAGAAGAAATGTGTGAAAATCTATTTGTATTATCACGTCGGACCATGAACCTTTATATAAATAACATTTAATGTGTTAGAAGTACGGGGGGGGGGGGTATATAATAGATCTGGAACTGGGGTTATTGCCTTGAATGGAAACTAAGTAATGTTCAATGATCCATCAATGAGGAACTATGAGTGTACTTTAATACTTATAACCAAAAATAACATTGGTAATAGTGCACTTAGAAGAAAAGTAAGGTGTTAAGAATAGAATTCTGCATCTAGGATATTACATTCGATATTCAGACGCAGAGAGCAAACACCTAGGGTGTAATATAAGAACGGAAACCCTCTGAAAAATGTTATAATGAATAGGTAACAATCAACCTAAGAACAGTGACCTGTATATTAGCTAAATATTAGGCAGGCAATTCTTACGTTTTGAAGGTTTTTGTAAAGGATCCCTCGAATAGAAACTGTGTAATAGTGTGAATATATATAAGACATTCACCTTATTGAGGTAATGACTTAATTCACCACAAGATGGCACTGTGACCTAAGAAATAAAAGAGACAGAGGTGAAACAAGGTTTCATAACCTCTTCTATGGAAATAAACCATCACAGAACTATTTCAGTAAATCGTCTGCAGGGTCTAAAACCCATATATAACTGAATGTTTAAATTACAAAAGGGGGTTTTAATATCTGAAAAAAAAAACAACATCTTCCCTTCCAATTATAATTCAGCGGATTATATGATAGAATACCTGAAAAAAAATGAAAGGTAAAACATATAATATGTGCATCAGACATAGTTAAGCTAAACTGATCCAGTGAAACAGAAGGAGGGTAGAAGGGTGTTGGAGTATACTTCTAACGATCTCTGCGGGCTCTTCTGGTCAGCAGAGCCTCCGGAGGACTGGAAGATTGTGATGATGGAGCAAGATTGGTATGCAGTCTCCCAGTTGAAGGTGATCGACGTCTTCGGAAGTGAGAGGTTTGTGTTTCCATCATATCCATGCTACGAGGCCGGGGCTGTGGGCTAGAAATCTGAAATTCTGCATACCAGTTCGGTACTGGAGTAAAGGGGATGTCAAGGATGTGGCAGAAGGAGTCCAGTTCTTCAGGTGCCCTGAGTATTGCTGTACGCCCGTGGTTAGTAGCTGAGAGGGCAAAAGGAAATTTCCATCGATAAGGGATGTTCTTAGCTTGTAGTACCTCCAGTAACGAGCGTAGATCTCTCCTATTCTTAAGGGTTATGGCAGAAAGATCCTGGTATATGGAAATGGAATGGCCTTCATAAACCAACGATCGTTTTACTCTTGCCTGCCTCAGCACATCTTCTTTTAGTTTATAGTCATTTATATAGCAGATTACATCTCTTGGGGGATCTGTGTCCCTCCCTTTGGGTCTAAGAGCTCTGTGAATCCGGTCCATTGCAATGGTGTCATGGCTAGATCTTTCAAGTAGCTGATTGAATATGGCTGACACTGTGGGTTGAAGCTGCACATTATCTACACTTTCAGGCAGGCCTCTCACCCTCAAGTTATGCCTTCTTCCTCTGTTATCGAGTTCTTCCACATGTCTCTGTACTTCCCTCAGCTGCATGGAGTGTGTGCTGACTGAGGCGCCAATTTTCCTCAGAGCAGAGTTGTGAATGGCAGTTTTCTGTTCTACCTCTTGCACCCTGCCTGCCATAGCCTGCAGTTCTTGTTTTAATTCAATAATGGCTGTGGTGAAAGTGTCTTTAATATCAGTTGCTACCGCTCTCAAATCTTGTAGAGTAGGATGAGGAGAAGTACTCACAGTTTGTGCCATTATAGCAGGCGCCTGTAATGCTGGTGTCAGAAGAATGCCTTCTTGCTGCTGTGAGGTGGCTGAGGTAAATGACTCCATATTGGGCCTATGCGCTCCAGATACCTCAGGGATACTCTGGCTGTTCAGCACCCTGTTTCGTCTTGGGGATCTCGATCAAGATGTCGATGAACTGCGGGAGGCTGTCCCCATACTCGGTGGGGCGAAATTATCGCTTAAAATCCCCGTTCAGGCACAGAAAAGGTCCCGGTCCGACAGAGCTAGTGGGTTAAGCAGCCATCTCTCCTCACAGCTAGCCACGCCCCTCGGGTCGCAGATTTCTAACTTAACCTGGCTCCCTCGTGGCGCCACTGTTTTTTTTGCAGCTGATTTTTGCTTTTCCTTTTTCTTGTTTTTTGCAACCAAGCACTGTACCCCTGGGATCATCTAGGAGACCACTAATGCACTTATCACCAGCATCTCTAGTGATCTGCTTTACAGCACCTCTCGCTATGTGCGAGCGCCCTCTATAACTTACTGTTCATGTTGGGGGTTTGGGGTTTCATTCACCTTCAGACACTTCTGGGGGTGGGGGTGGGGTTGTTCTCTGCCGTTGCAGAGTTTTAGGAACTGTTTTGTTTCTGATGTTAGTTTGGAGTCGCTTCCTAGAAATTGGTACACTGCCAATATATTAAAATACGGTCTTAATGACACTCTGATGCACAATGTACAATTGCAATATGTGGACAATATGTTTTGCTTTAATGTCTCTACGCATGTGTCTTGGTTGATGGGGGGAGGGGATCTGGGGACTGCGCTCATTTATTTCAGCTCTTCACCCCATGGCTAATCTATCCATAATTTCTTGGAACGTCCGGGGCTTGAATTCAGCTACCAAAAGGTCTCTGGTATTCAAGTACCTACAAAAATATAATCCCCACATCTGTGTCCTTCAGGAAACCCACTTGGTGGGCTCGTGGATACTTGGGCTCCGGAGGGCATGGGTTGGAGTTCACCAGCACTCCACATATTCTAACTACGCTAGGAGTGTGAGTGTTCTGGTCCGCAGGTCCCTTCTGATCCAGATACTAGATGTCCGAACTGACCCTGGGGCAGATATGTGCTTATACATGCCTCACTATATGACAGGACTATGGTGTTGGTGGGCCTATATCTCCCCCCTCCTGCCAGGGTACAATTTTTATATGACATTATGCATATTGTGATGGAATATAATACGAGGGAGGTCTTCTTATTTTGAGATTTTAATATGGTACCACAGAGCCTGGACAGATTACATGCACAAACCCGACCTCCGTCGGACTTTCAAAATTGGGCGGACACGTTTACTCTCACTGACCTATGGTGGCATTTTCACCCGTTTAATAGGGAGTACACGTGTCACTCATCCTCTTATAGGACCCTTTCTAATATAGATCTAGCATATGTATCCTCCGGGGCTCTGAGCTGGACTAGGGAGGCAAAACATCTACCTCGGGGCATCTCTGATCATCTCCCAGTACACATCATAATCTCTTTGGCCAATCCCCCAGGTTTGAAGTTGTGGCGTCTGTCCAGGTTCTGGGCGACTGATGAGCGATTGCAGGAAAATGTGATGGAGGCTATCTGCAAATTTTGGATGATGAATGGGGACTTGTCTAGTGCTGCTGTAATGTGGGATGCTTTTAAATCATAGATAAGGGGAGAGTATATTTCCCACATATCCTCCTTTCAGAGAGAGGCCTCCCGGTCCTCAGAGATTCTAGAGGAGGTAGCAACGAGTAAGGAAGCGAACTATGTTCAAACTCCTACTGATGTAAATCATAGTATATGGCAAGGAGCTCTTCGAGACCTCTCCCTGCATAATGTTGAACAGACTTAAAAATCCATGCTCCAATCTAAACAACGGATTTTCAAACATGGTAATAAAAATGGTAGGTTATTGGCATGGCTAGCAAGGGATCAGACCACCTCCACCCATATAGCTAGTGTTGTGGACGCTCAGGGAAGTATCTTGTCTTCTCCGGAGGACATAAACTCTAGATTTTTGGAATTTTTTCAGGAATTGTACACTTCTAGAGCTGACTTCTCTCTGTCAGAGCTGTAGGAATATCTAGCTCGTGTCCCCTTCCCAGTTTTATCCCAAGAAAACAAACTGGTACTAGATGAGGCCAAACCGCAATTGGAAGTCTGCAGAGTGGTAAGATCCCTGGGGCAGACGGCCTGCCTACGGAGTTTTACTCCCAACACGCAGACCTCTTAGCACCCAGGTTAGCAGCTCTCTTTGCAGACCTGGCTGAGACAGAAGCTCTGCCAGAATCCATGGAGGAAGCCGTGCTCGTCCTGATCCCCAAGCCTGGCAAGGACCCTTGAGACTGCGGGTCCTACAGACCCATCTCGCTGCTCAATGTGGATGCAAAAGTTTTGGCCAAGATACTGGCTATTCACCTGGCCTCAGTGATCTCAACTTTGATCCACACTGACCAGACTGGATTAATGCCGGGCAAGGGCACGGACATAAATATTAGGCGCCTATTTTTAAACCTGTCCCTAAATCATGACAACACTGGTACCCGGGTCATTGCCTCCCTAGATGCCGAAAAGGCATTCGACTCGGTCGAGTGGGAATACTTGTGGGAAGTCCTAAGATGTTTTGGCTTTGGCCCCAATTTTATACGCCTAATACAACTACTGTACAGGTCACCAAGGGTTAGGGTACGTACCAACAACTTGGTATCTAACTCATTCGCCCTGCATAGAGGCACCCGTTGGGGGTGTCCGCTATCCCCTAGTCTTTTTGCCCTGGCTTTGGAGCCCCTAGCGATTCTGGTTAGGGAATCACAGTGTCGCGTACCGGGTACGGCGGGGAACAGGAGGTGGATCCCCTATGCCAATGGGGCGATAGCACGGGTTGTATTGGAGGACCAGTTCTAATGTTGCTACTGGTTTTCACCAGAGCCCGCCGCAAGGCGGGATGGACTTGTAGCGGCGGTAGCAACCAGGTCGTGTCTTCCAATAGCAACTCGACCCCACTGACAGCTGAGACAGGCGTGGTACACAAGGATTAGGCAGAGGCAAAGTCAAACGTAGCAAAGGGTCAAGGCAGGTGGCAAAGGTACGTAGTCGGGGGCAACAGCAAAGGTCTGGATACACAGTAGGAGCAAAACACACAACGCTTTCACTGGGCACTAAGGCAACTCAAGATCCGGCAAGGGCAGGAAGGGGAAGTGGGTTAATATGGGTAACGGTGAACCATGATTGGGCCAGGCACCACTTAATTGTGCGCTGGCCCTTTAAGAGGCGGCAGAGCCGCGCGCGCGCCTGGGGAGAGGGGGACGAGCGCGCAGGAGGAGGAAGACGGCAGAGCCGGCGGGGACGGGTAGGCAGAGCGGGATGCGATCCACGGGCGGACCGGGGACGCCGCGTGGATCGCATCCCCGAGACAGAACAGCGCCTACAGCCAGGGGAGCTGGCCGGGGCGCTGCAGGGGGAGAGACGCCGTGAGCGCTCCGGGATGGACGGGACACCCGGAGCGCTCGGCGTTACAGTATCCCCCCCCTGGGTCTCCCCCTCTTCCTGGAGCTCAAGAACCTGAGGATGAGACTCTTGTCAATGATGTTACCCTCAGGTTCCCAGGACCTCTCCTCAGGACCACAATTCTCCCAATCAACAAGATAGAACCGTTTACCTCGGGTGGTTCTAGAGGCAAGGATCTCTTTGACGGAAAAGATGTCGGAGGAGCCGGAGACAGGAGCAGGAGCAGGAGCGGTGACCTTGGGGGAAAAGTGATTAAGAATAAAGGGTTTGAGGAGGGAAACATGGAAAGAGTTGGGGATGCGGAGGGAAGGGGGAAGATGTAGTTTGTAGGACACGGAATTGATCCGGGCCTTGACCTTGAATGGACCGAGGTAGCGGGGGCCCAACTTGTAACTGGGGATGCGGAACCTGATGTACCTGGAGGAGAGCCACACCCTATCACCCAGGGAGAAGATAGGAGGAGGTCTTCTTTTACAGTCCGCATGTTTCTTCATGCGAGAAGAGGCCAGGGCAAGCGACTTTTGGGTATCCTTCCAGATGGACGACAGCTCTTGGGTGACTTCATCTACGGCCGGGACTCCGGAAGAAGTGGGGATGGGAAGGGGGGGGGGAAGAGGATGGCGGCCGTATACTACAAAAAAGGGGGACTTGGAGGAGGACTCAGACTCTTTCAGGTTGTAAGAAAATTCGGCCCAGGGCAGGAGTTCAGCCCAGTCGTCTTGACGAGCAGAGACAAAGTGTCGTAGGTAGGCCCCAAGGATCTGGTTGACTCTCTCCACTTGTCCATTGGACTGTGGATGATAAGCAGAGGAGAAGTCCAGTTTGACTTTCAGTTGACTGCAGAGGGCCCTCCAGAACTTGGACACGAACTGAACGCCTCTATCCGAGACGATGTGAGATGGAAGTCCATGAAGACGAAAAATCTGGAGGAAGAAATGCTTAGCGAGGCTAGGTGCAGAAGGGAGGCCTGGAAGGGGGACAAAATGTGCCATTTTAGAAAAACGATCAACAACCACCCATATGGCTGTATGGCCGCGGGAAGGAGGAAGGTCCGTAATAAAGTCCATGGCTATGTGGGACCAAGGTCGTTCAGGCACGGGCAGAGGGTGAAGAAGACCAGCAGGCTTTTGGCGAGGGGTCTTGTTTCGAGCACGTATAGTACAGGCCTGTACGAAGTCCATCACATCCTTCTTTAAGGAGGGCCACCAGTAATACCTGGAAATCAGTTGGGAGGACTTCCTAATCCCAGGATGACCGGCCAGATGGGAGGAATGACCCCATTTAAGGATCTGAAGACGAAGACGTGGAGGAACCAAGGTCTTCCCAGGAGGAACTTGCACCAAGGAGGCAGGAGCAGAAGAGATCAGACACTCAGGAGGTATAATGTGTTGTACAGGGGGCTCGGACTCAGAAGAATCGGTGGAACGTGACAGGGCGTCGGCCCTGACATTCTTGTCCGCAGGACGGAAATAGATCTCAAAGTTGAAGCGGGCAAAAAACAAGGACCACCTAGCTTGGCGTGGGTTTAATCGCTGGGCCGACTGGAGATAAAAGAGATTTTTGTGATCCGTGAAGATCGTGATGGGATGAACGGATCCCTCAAGAAGGTGTCTCCATTCCTCAAGTGCTAGCTTAATAGCTAGTAACTCACGGTCTCCGATGGAGTAGTTCTTTTCGGGAGGGGAAAGGGTCTTGGAAAAGAACCCACAGGTCATGTTCTTGCCCTTGGAGTCTTTCTGAAGAAGCACAGCTCCTGCTGCCACAGAGGAGGCATCGACTTCCAGGAGAAACGGTTTGCGAGGATCAGGCCTGGACAAAACGGGTGCAGAGGCAAAGACAGATTTGAGGTGGTTAAAGGCCTCCTCAGCTGGAGGGGGCCAGGATCTAGGATTCGCATCCTTTTTGGTTAATGCCACAATAGGCGCGACAATGGAGGAGAAGTGAGGGATGAACTGGCGATAGTAATTGGCGAATCCAAAGAAACGCTGGATGGCCCGTAGTCCGGTAGGACGTGGCCAGTTCAAGACGGCAGAAAGTTTCTCCGGGTCCATTTGGAGACCTTGTCCTGAGACCAAGTAACCCAGGAAGGGAAGACTGCAACGTTCAAAGAGACATTTCTCTAGTTTGGCGTAAAGACGGTTCTCCCGAAGCCGTTGGAGCACTTGACGGACTTGAAGGCGGTGTTCCTCCAAGCTAGAGGAAAAAATCAGGATATCATCCAGATAGACAATGACACAGGAGTATAGCAAGTCTCTGAAAATCTCGTTCACGAAGTCTTGGAAGACCGCCGGAGCATTGCACAAGCCGAAGGGCATGACGAGATACTCGAAGTGTCCATCACGGGTGTTAAAGGCGGTTTTCCACTCATCGCCCATACGGATGCGGATGAGATTATATGCGCCCCGGAGGTCCAATTTGGTGAAAATTCTTGCCCCGCGCAAACGATCAAAAAGTTCCGAGATAAGGGGCAGCGGGTAGCGATTTTTTACCGTGATCTTGTTAAGACCACGATAGTCAATGCAGGGACGTAAGGACCCGTCCTTTTTGGTAACAAAAAAGAATCCTGCTCCAGCAGGGGAAGAAGACTTGCGGATGAAACCTCTTTTGAGGTTCTCCTGGACGTACTCCGTCATAGCTTCTGTCTTCGGGACGGAGAGAGGGTAGATCCTGCCACGGGGCGGCGTGGTCCCAGGAAGAAGATCGATAGGGCAATCGAAGGGTCTATGTGGCGGCAAGACCTTGGCTTGTTTTTTGCAAAATACGTCAGCAAAGTCCCTGTAAGGTTTGGGAAGACTAGACCGAGAGGTAGTGAGGAAAACTTGCTTGGTGGGTACCGCTTTGAGGCAAAGCCTGTGGCAGGAGGGACCCCAACTTTTGATGTCCCCCGAGGCCCAGTCGAGGGTAGGAGAATGTAACTGGAGCCAGGGTAGGCCCAGAAGGATCTCAGAGGTGCAGTTGGGCAATACAAAAAAGTCAATCTTTTCGTGATGGAGAACTCCAATTCTCATGAGGAGAAGTTCGGTGCGGTAACGCACGATACAATTTAGATTTTGACCATTTACTGAGGTGATAAAAAATGGCTTGACAAGACGAGTGACTGGAATATTAAATTTGTCGATGAGTGAGGCTTCAATGAAGTTTCCTGTAGAACCCGAATCCAAAAAGGCCACGGCAGAGAAAGAGGACTTCTTGGACCAAGAAAACCTCACTGGAACAGTCAGACGTGGAGAGGAAGAGTCCACACCTAGCAACACCTCCCCCACGTTAGCTAGGTGTGAGCGTTTCCCTGACGCTGAGGACGGATAGAGCAATCCTTTAGAAAATGGTCAGGACTGGCGCAATACAGACACAGATTATGGTCACGGCGGCGAGTCCTCTCTTGTGAGGTCAGGCGTGACCGATCCACTTGCATCGCCTCCTCAGCGGGAGGTACAGGAACAGATTGGAGAGGGTTCTGGAAAAGAGGCGCCAGACGAGGGTAACGTTTGGCGCGACCAAGGTCCTTTTCTTGGCGTAGCTCTAGGCGTCTTTCAGTATAACGCATGTCAATACAGGTGGCCAGCTGGATGAGTTCAGACAGGGTAGCAGGAATTTCTCGTGCGGCCAGAACATCCTTGACGTGGCTGGATAGGCCCTTTTTAAAGGTCGCGCAGAGGGCCTCGTTGTTCCAGGAGAGTTTGGATGCCAGGGTGCGGAACTGAATGGCGTAATCGCCCACTGAAGAATCTCCCTGGACAAGGTTCAGGAGAGCTGTCTCGGCAGAGGAGGCCCAGGCTGGTTCCTCAAAGACACTGCGAACTTCAGAAAAGAAAGCTTGAACTGTAGCAGTGGCAGGATCGCCACGGTCCCAAAGCAGTGTAGCCCAGGCTAGGGCCTTGTCAGATAGCAGGCTAACCACGAATGCCACCTTAGACCGTTCGGAGGGGAACTGGTCAGACAACATCTCCAGATGGAGGGAACACTGGGATAGGAACCCTCGGCATAGCTTAGGGTCCCCATTGAACTTGTCAGGAAGGGACAGGCGGACTCTAGCAGCAGCAACTCATGGAGGAGATGTAGGAGCTGGCAGTGGAGACGGTAGAAGCTGCTGTAGCATAGCAGTCAACTGCGCCAATTGCTGTCCCTGTTGAGCGACCACCGTGGTCAGATCCGAGAGGCTTGGCAGAGGGACCTCAGCGGGATCCATGGCCGGATCTACTGTCGCGTACCGGGTACGGCGGGGAACAGGAGGTGGATCCCCTATGAACCGGATGGCCGGATCTACTGTCGCGTACCGGGTACGGCGGGGAACAGGAGGTGGATCCCCTATGAACCATGATTGGGCCAGGCACCACTTAATTGTGCGCTGGCCCTTTAAGAGGCGGCAGAGCCACGTGCGCGCGCCTGGGGAGAGGGGGACGAGCGCGCAGGAGGAGGCAGACGGCAGAGCTGGCGGGGACGGGTAGGCAGAGTGGGATGCGATCCACGGGCGGACCGGGGACGCCGCGTGGATCGCATCCCCGAGACAGAACAGCGCCTACGGCCAGGGGAGCTGGCCGGGGCGCTGCAAGGGGGAGAGACGCCGTGAGTGCTCCGGGATGGACGGGACACGCTCAGCGTTACACACAGCAGGTCCGTGGATTGCAACTTGGTAGCCTGGAGGAAAAAATATCCCTCTATGCGAATGACACCCTGCTTTTTCTGAATGACGCTGGCCCGTCCCTGTCGGCAGCGTTAGAGCTGTTTGACAGGTTTGGCCTAATGTCTGGCATTCGCATCAATTGGACAAAATCGGTGCTATTCCCGATAGATGACCGAGCCCAGGCCACCCTTGATCCTGTACCACTGATATGGGTGACAGAATTTAAGTATCTTGGGATCAGGGTGGCCAGGGAAGTTGCCCAATACTATACCCTAAACATAGCCCCACAGCTCCGACTTCTTAAAGAAAAGTGTCAATCCCGGTCCGGTCTCCCGCTGAACTTACTGGGCCGTGTAAGTATCCTTAAGATGATTATGTTACCCAAGCTAAATTATTTCTTTAGAAATAGCCCAGTTTGGATACCAGCGACCTTCTTCAAGGAAGTAGATAAATGTATCCTATCCTTTTTATGGAATGGATCTGTCCCAAGTCCACATTACAGTTACCTACCCAATTTGGGGGGATGGCCCTCCCAAATTTCCAAATATACTACTGGGCGGCAATGATGGTCACGACGCACTGGTGGCTCGAGGAAAGACGCACGAATGCGGCGGTTTGCACTGAGGCGACCAGTGTGGGCTCCATGCAGGACTTGCAGAACTTGGTGCACAGGGGAACAAGGGCATGTAGGGATCTACCTGCCCCAACTAAAGCTACTGTTAAGGTATGGACTATGGCCAGGCGTAGATTCTCCCAGCCAGACCGTTGGTCTCCAGACCAACCTCTCTGGGGAAACCCGAATCTGCCCCACTTTAAAGCGGTACCTGACCCGCAAAATATGTATTAGGTTTGGCATTAGGACTCTGAGGGATATTATGCCCTTAGGGACTTTACTAACATTCCCCCAACTAACTAGGGACTATGATCTACCGGGTTGGATGTACTTTCGTTATATACAACTTCGACATGCAACCAGGGCCCAATTTCCCTCCCCTCCGTTGATACAGCGTGACCTGGTGGAGGACCTCCTGTCCTCCGACGACCTGAAGAAGCCTCTCTCTGCACTTTATGCTACCCTCTTGCCCAAGGACTCCCAAAAGCTGGATAGATTGTGGGACAAATGGAAAACTGATATACCTACACTGGAAAAAGAGGGTTGGGAGGATTGTTTGGAACAGGGACCCAAGTTGGTCATTTCAGCAGCAGATAAACTTGTGCAAACAAAATTTCTCCACAGGGTGTATTTTACCCCGGAACGGTTATCCAGAATATATCCTGGCAGGAACTCTCACTGCCCCCGATGCCTGACACACCTGGGTACCTACATTCATATGTTCTGGGACTGCCCCCGGTTATCCACATATTGGGCCGGTATCTTTGAACAACTGAATGTTCGCCTCGACTTGAGTTGGCCCTGTTGGGGGTACATGATGACGATCAAAGGTCACACCATAGCAAACTGATTTCTTATCTCCTCTTCTATGCTAAAAAAGAAATACTATGCCAGTGGACCTCATCAACCCCCCCAACTGTTGCCACCTGGGAGGCTAAAGTTAATGCTGCCCTCCCCTTGTACAAATTGACTTACATTAGTCGCGGATGTCCCTGAAAATTTGACAAGGTGTGGCTGCCATGGACTGGTATATAGATACTAGCTGGACTGGACTGTGGTCCCCCTCTTCCCCCCTCCTCCTTCACTCCTCCCCTTCCGCCCCCCCCCCCCTTTTTTTTCCTGCGTTCCTTTGGAATTTGGACATTTTCACTTAGCGGTGTACTCACTTTTGTTGCCAGCGGTTTAGACATTAATGGCTGTGTGTTGAGTTATTTTGAGGGGACAGCAAACTTACACTGTTATACAAGCTGTACACTCTCTACTTTACATTGTAGTAAAGTGTAATTTCTTCAGTGTTGTCACATGAAAAGATATAATAAAATATTTACAAAAATGTGAGGGGTGTACTCACTTTTGTGGGATATATCTATATCTATATTTATCTATCTATCTATATATATATATATATATATATAATATATATCCACTGCCTGAATATAGAGTATACACTGAATATACAATCTACGCTAAATGCAGAGTGTCTATATATGTGTCTATATGCAGTGCCTTGCAAAAGTATTCGGCCCCCTTGAACTTTTCAACCTTTTGCCACATTTCAGGCTTCAAACATAAAGATATAACATTTTAATTTTTTGTGAAGAATCACCAACAAGTGGGACACAATTGTAAAGTGTAACGATTTTTGAAACTTTTTTAACTAATAAAAAAATGAAAAGTGGGGCGTGCAAAATTATTCAGCCCCCTTGCGTTAATACTTTGTAGTGCCACCTTTTGCTGCGATTACAGCTGCAAGTCGCTTGGGGTATGTCTCTATCAGTTTTGCACATCGAGAGACTGAAATTCTTGCCCATTCTTCCTTGCAAAACAGCTCGAGCTCAGTGAGGTTAGATGGAGAGCGTTTGTGAACAGCAGTTTTCAGCTCTTTCCACAGATTCTCGATTGGATTCAGGTCTGGACTTTGACTTGGCCATTCTAACACCTGGATACGTTTATTTGTGAACCATTCCTTTGTAGATTTTGCTGTATGTTTGGGATCATTGTCTTGTTGGAAGATAAATCTCCGTCCCAGTCTCAGGTCTTTTGCAGACTCCAACAGGTTTTCATCCAGAATGGTCCTGTATTTGGCTGCATCCATCTTCCCCTCAATTTTAACCATCTTCCCTGTCCCTGCTGAAAAAAAGCAGGCCCAAACCATGATGCTGCCACCACCATGTTTGACAGTGGAGATGGTGTGTTGAGGGTGATGAGCTGTGTTGCTTTTACGCCAAACATATCGTTTTGCATTGTGGCCAAAAAGTTTGATTTTGGTTTCATCGGACCAGAGCACCTTCTTCCACATGTTTGGTGTGTCTCCCAGGTGGCTTGTGGCAAACCTTAGACGAGACTTTTTATGGATATCTTTGAGAAATGGCTTTCTTCTTGCCACTCTTCCATAAAGGCCAGATTTGTGCAGTGTACGACTGATTGTTGTCCTATGGACAGACTCTCCCACCTCAGCTGTAGTTCTCTGCAGTTCATCCAGAGTGATCATGGGCCTCTTGGCTGCATCTCTGATCAGTCTTCTCCTTGTCTGAGCTGAAAGTTTAGAGGGACAGCCAGGTCTTGGTAGATTTGCAGTGGTCTGATACTCCTTCCATTTCAAAATGATCGCTTGCACAGTGCTCCTTGGGATGTTTAAAGCTTGGGAAATCTTTTTGTATCCAAATCCGGCTTTAAACTTCTCCACAACAGTATTACGGACCTGCCTGGTGTGTTCCTTGGTCTTCATGATGCTCTCTGCGCTTTCAACAGAACCCTGAGACTATCACAGAGCAGGCGCATTTATACAGAGACTTGATTACACACAGGTGGATTCTATTTATCACCATAAGTCATTTAGGACAACATTGGATCATTCAGAGATCCTCGCTGAACTTCTGGAGTGAGTTTGCTGCACTGAAAGTAAAGGGGCCGAATAATTTTGCACGCACCACTTTTCAGTCTTTTATTTGCTAAAAAAGTTTAAAATATCCAATAGATTTCGTGCCACTTCACAATTGTGTCCCACTTGTTGGTGATTCTTCACAAAAAATTAAAATTTTATATCTTTATGTTTGAAGCCTGAAATGTGGCAAAAGGTTGAAAAGTTCAAGGGGGCCGAATACTTTCGCAAGGCACTGTGTATATATAAATATATATATATATCTCAACTCAACATCAAGCTCATCCCTAATGAGCACTGAAGAACAACTGATTGGCTTCTAATGCTGCTTCTTCCGTCACACATCTGGGCTCTTCTGCTCAGGGACTGATAACAGGGAAAATTCCGGCACACTGCTTGGATTTAACCGCTTCCCGACCAACAGGCGCAATTATACTGTGGCAGGTTGGCTCCCCTGCGTGAGCCGTTCGCGGGATCGGTATAGCAGGCGGGCGCGGCCGCTACACGGCGGGAGTAACGATGTTCGTGGCCGACGGCCGCTATGACTGCCGGCCACGAGCGATCATGACCAGGAGACACAGAACAGGGACGAGTGTGTGTAAACACACACTTCCCTGTTCTGACAGGAGTGACAGATCGTGTGTTCCTATTAGCTAGGAACCACGATCCATCACTTCCTCTACTCAGTCCCCCCCCTTCAGTTAGAATCACCGCCCAGGATACACAGTTAACCCCTAGATCGTCATTACTCGTAAAAAAAAAAAATTATAATAAAAATGCTATAAATCTATCCCCTATTGGTAAACGCTATAACTCTTGCAAACCAGTCAATATACGCTTATTGCAACTTTTTTTTACCAAAAATATGTAGAAGAATACATATCAGCCTAATTTGAGAAAAAATTGGATTTAAAAAAAAAAAAAATGGGGATATTTATTATAGAAAAGTGGTTAATAAAGTGCCTTTATTAATGTATTTACAAAATAAAGAATTACATTCTATTGTGTCTTTTATATCTGCCTGGAGTTCAGCTTTAACATGCAACTGCAGACCAGGGGTGCTCAACCGTTTGAAGTGCGAGGGCCACTTAAGTGATTTAGTAACTGGCTGGGGCCACAATAGGACCCCGGTCCTGACGGGTCTCCCTTTGGTGATTGAGCCTCTTTATACCTTGCGCCTCAGGAACTTCAAATCGCATTTACCTCCTTTCCCCCCCCACTTTAGGGTGTGATCGCCTTTTCCCGGGTTGGTGGGCTTCTGTCTCTTGGAGAAGGATTCTTTGGGTACTACCCCCCGAAGAAAGTACACAAGTACCACTCCACAAGGGCCACCAACCCATTGGCATCTTTAGGATCAGCTCTTCCCGGCAAACTGCTGTATAGGGGTTGGAAGGGCTCTCACAAAGCGGTCCACTACGACTTTCCATGATTTGGGCTGGGATGGCGACCTCTGGCTGTAACCATGGTTCAGAAAAATGAGATTCTGGCCTGCCTTGGCGTAACAATGGCTGTGAGAGTTCAGCACGTCCATGCTTGGAAATTTAGGTGGACCTACCTGCAAGGTCCCAGATGTATGACCTCATTCACCTCACACGGATGTGGTTACAGCTCAGTTCAGGTCTCAGTTCACCACTCTTCTTCATGAAGAAGAAACCATCACCAGCAGGGGACGAGGCTTTGCGGATGAAACCTCGAGAAAGTGCGTCTGCAACATACTCCTCCATGGCCTTATCCTTCAAGACCGACAAAGGGTAAACCCGGCCACGAGGGGGGTATGGCACCAGGTTGAAGGTCAATTGCGCAATTATATGGCCGGTGTGGAGGCAAACTACAGGCTTGACCTTTGTTAAAGACATCGCTAAAATCGCGGTACTCCTCCAGTGGGAGGAGAGTGAAGAGGTGCACAGGACTTTGGCTACCTTCTGGAAGCATGTCTTACTGCATTGTGGTGACCAGGAGAGAACCTCAGCATGGGGCCAATCAAAAGAGGGGTTGTGTCTCTGTAAACCAGGATAACCAATAACCAGCGGAAACTTAGGTGAGGAAATAACTTGGAATTTGATTATCTCATGGTGAAGAGCCCCTACGGCCATGGACAATGAAACCGTCTCATGAGTCACATGGACAGGCTGTAGGGGTCTCCCGTCAAGAGTCTCAATGGCAAGTGGAGTGTCACGCAGCTGCAGCTGAATCGAGTGCTTTGATACAAAGGCAGCATCAATGAACAGGCCTGCAGCCCCAGAGTCGATTAGAGCCTGTATCTTGACGGACGACTCAGCCCAAGAATGGGTGACGAAACCAGGATCTAATCCTTCTGGATAACTGGAAACAATGCCACCTAAGGTCTGTCCATGACAGGACCTCAAGGTTCGGGCGTTCCCTGGACAGGTAGGATAAGACTCCAAAAAGTGACCTGCCTGGCCACAATACAGGCACAATCCCTCCCTCCTCCTAAAGGTTCTCTCATCCACAGAGAGACGCATGAAGCTCAATGGGTTCATCTTCACTGATCGACTCGGTACCAGGAGGCATGGGAGGTGAGGGAGGCACGGGTGGGACTGCAAAGCTTGGAGGCAAACATACAGGAGGCTTCCGAAAGCGCTCCTTAAAAGAGAGCCTTACTCTGAGTCTGGAGTCAATGAGGATGGCAAAATGAGATCAACTTCTCCAGCTCAGTGGGTATATCTTGGGCTGCTATCTCATCCTTGATGGAATCCAAGAGACCATGAGAAAAAGCAGCCACGAGGGCCTCATTGTTCCAAGTAACCTCTGCTGCCAGAATACGGAATTCAATGGCGTAGTCAGCAACAGTCCTCGTACTCTGTTTAAAGAACATGAGGCACTTGGCAGCAGAAGCAGAGCGTGCAGGAATGTCAAATACCCTTTTAAAAGAGGCCACAAACTCAGTGTAACTCAAGACAACAGGTTTTTGCATCTCCCATAGAGGGTTTACCCAGGCCAAGTCTCTCTCAGAAAGCAAAGATATCATGAAACCTACTTTGCTTCTGTTGTCCCAGGACCTCCTGCTTTCCAGCTCCCTTGTTACCTCCTCCCATGCTTGCCTTCAAGACTTCTCCAGAGCCTCTCCCATCCTCTGGAACTCCCTGCCCCAGCCGGTCCGATCAGCCCCTACCCTGTCCACCTTTAGGAGATCCCTGAAAACTAATTTATTCAGGGAAGCCTATCCCACAAACACCTAACAACAATTGTCCCCGAGCCACCCCCATCAAATCATTCTCTGCAGCTATTACCTTTTGTACCACCACCCCGTCCCTTTTAGAATGTACCGTATATACTCGAGTATAAGCCGACCCAAATTTTACCTGGGCTGCCATAGAACCATGCTATCTGTCTGCTAACTGTCAGTATATCTTGGCTTTGCTCAGTTTGCATCACAGCAGGCTTTCAATAAGTGCTCAGTACCAACTCTGAGTAAACACATTCAGCCTCGTATGTTTTCTTGTGTGACTAGCAACTAAGAGGTGTCTTATAGTATTTTATGTCATTTTGTTTAGAAAGAAGAAAAAGTCTGAAAACTAGCAGTACGAGGGAAATAAAATAGAACAGTAAAAATATTAAATACTACTTACATCAAGTTCTACTTTAGATTCAGCAAGCCGGTCATGATCAGCGCAGTCAATCAGAAACACAATGCCATTAATGGCAGGGAGGTAATTTTTCCATACTCTTCGTGCTAAATGAAAAAAGCGAAACAATATAATATGATAAAGAAGTTGTAGATGTAGTTGTTTTCACCTTGTGTAAAAAAAGTGTAGTAATACACTTGCAAATATGCTTGCTACAGAGCAAAAAAAGGTTTTTAAATATACTGGGAAATGTTTCCTTGTTACAAATTGAACAGGGAGCAAACCTTTTTACTGCAGATCAGACATATTGTAAACCAAATCAAGAATGAAATCATCAAAGATCTTAGCTGGGGAAGTGGGGTGTCATGCTTATGGACATGCTTGGGTATCCAAACGACTTATTTTATCAACCACCCACTGATATAAATTACATTTTCTCTCTTCTCCAATCACATGGACAGAGGTCTTAGGAAGTTTTTTATAATAGATTTTGAACACATTTCTATCATGTTGCATTAATAAATGACAAAAAAAAATGATATCAAGTTTTCTAGTTCACCGGGGAGTAACCTTCTCCACACTAAAGACAGTAATCAAACCAATCAATACACCATTTCCACTAATAATCAGGATGTGGGTGCAGGACAACAATGTGTGGAATTCAAGTCAAGCTAGATGGTTTCTATAGGCTAGTATATAATGTAAACTATACAAAAATAGCTCGCTAGCTGCAATGACACCATACATTTCTGATATGCTGTTTGTTGATATACTTATAAAAGCTTACCTTGTGCATGTCCACCTAAATCAAAGGTCGTGAATGTCATTCCAGCAATTGTCAGTTCTTCTGATGCTAAAAAAGGTAATCACATTATTAGAAAAAGGGCAACTTCACAGGATTGGGCATGTAAGAATTGTGGTGTATTGTGGCTCAATGCATACAAATACCTTTTTTATGTTTATGATCCGAAGACAACTATTTAAAAACTATGACTAGATTAACTATTGTATTGTAACTATTGGCCTGGAATCTAGTGGCACTACCAGTTAACCTAATATCATGACCAGAACAGCTTTCCACCCAAGGCAATGATCTAGGATGATGCAGAACTTTTGTGAGATACGGAGGCCCGCCAAGGCTGAGATGCGTGGCATTGCAAAAACCCTATTAGTCAGCTAGATAAAGTCAAGTGGATCTTTAGTTCCACATACAACAGTTACAGAATTACTTCATTTGGAAAGTGCTTCGGGTGCATAGCATGATGTAGAATATCCAAGTCAAGAATTTTTTATAGAACCTTTTTCAGCTCAAAGGCACTATACAAACTGTATAGTTTTGTAGGTGTGTAGTGTCTGCCTTGGTGGAAAGGCTTAATTAGGATACAATATAGCCTTTGCCCTAATCCAACAATTTTGCTACTGTTATTGAAAGTACTTTGTTGGTAGTTTAAGATTATAGTACACTAGATACCTAAAAGTATATCTAACAAGCTTAATTGTTTTCAAACAACAAAGTGGGCACATTGCAAGCCTAAAATAGTTAAAATGTTCATATTTCTTTACCTTAGCACTGTAGCTCTGCTTCCCAACAAGAATGCCAGCTCAAAATTGGTTCCCTTTATCAAAAAAGCCCCAAAAATTACAGACATATGTATGAGCAACTACAAACAAGCTGTTTTTCTGTATGATTGTATCGCTCACCTATGGTTTCGTGTCTTTGCTTATTTTTTATGCCACAATTTTCTAAAATAATTTGAATGATTGTATTTAGATAGAGTGACCTCATTGGAACCATACTGTTATTATTCGAGCGTACCCACACATCAGCCTGTTAAATACCTCTATAATTTGCCTAGGTTGTTTTTTTCAAACAACCTATTTTAGATTTATAATTTATGTATATACTTTTTTCATTTATATGTTTTTAATAAAAAACTTTTTTACATTTATCTTATGCCTAAAAAGTCCATCATTCTCCAACATTAATTTGTTGACAAAATACCTTAACATTTAGACTATAATTTTTGGGACGTGGCAATCATTCTTATACATTGTACCGTATCCGCAACACCATTATGCGGTGATACGGGGATAAATTTATCTTTCCAAGATATGTATGAACATGTTCTCATTAAGGACTGATATCACTTCCCCTCAACTTAACTCTGCCAACCAGACCTACACTGAAACTTTCAATTTAATTGGTGACTGTGGTGAAACTGCAGTGCATACTAAGAACATGTTAATACATAAGTGAGACCATAATGTTAGTCTTTCTATAACAATATATTTATACACATCTAGTCTGTAACATTGCTGCTTCAGTACTATCATTTTGTATAACTGCATAACCATTCTGCTTGAAAAGGAAAAGTATGGCCAAAGCTATTTTAGCCATATATCTCCTGTGGGTCACAGCAGTGCACTTAGTTCTGCACTCAGACCCAGATTCAGCCTGATGTCACAGAGCCGGTCCAGGCTCTGCAGGGATCCAGACAGTAATGTTGGGGTCTGCTCAGATGGCTGGACCAGCAGCTGGCTTAGCCTCTCAACGTACTGCTGAGAGCCTGAGCCAGCCATAACATAATTTAAAATAATAAAAAGAAGGTATATATGAAAAGAAATACTAAACTACTATCAGAAATTATGCAATTCAAGTCAAAAATCGATATTTAACCCATCAGGCTTTAAAACCTTTACCTCAAAAATCCAGAATGATTCTCTGACTGAGGCAACGGACATATTTACCCCCCCCCCCCCAATGTCTGTTGACTTTCTCTATGCCGCAAAACTTAAGGCCCCTAGGGTCCCTGGTTACGTCCAGGTCCCTGAGCGTACGCATTGGGGAGCATATTAATAACATCAAAAAGGGATTAAGATCCCACAGTGTTTTCAAGCATTTCAGAGTCTGCCATGACAGGGGTATGTATGGTAAGAGAAAGTGCTCACTGATGTAGTTTTTCAAAGGCTTTATTTGATAAAATGGCTACTCACAAGGTCTTGATAAAAACAGCGCATATCAGAGCAGACACTGCGGTGCAGGATTCCAGGATGGCAGCAGGTGACGTCAGGACATGGCTTCTTCCCGCATATGCGTTTATAAAGCGGTGAATATGGCTTTCACCAAAAATGTATTGCAACTGAATAAATCACTGCCATTTAAAAACACATACAGTGCCTTGCGAAAGTATTCGGCCCCCTTGAACTTTTCAACCTTTTGCCACATTTCAGGCTTCAAACATAAAGATATAAAATTAATTTTTTTTGTGAAGAATCACCAACAAGTGGGACACAATTGTGAAGTGGAACGAAATCTATTTGATTGTTGAAACTTTTTTAACTAATAAAAAAATGAAAAGTGGGGCGTGCAAAATTATTCGGCCCCCGTGCGTTAATACTTTGTAGAGCCACCTTTTGCTGCGATTACAGCTGCAAGTCGCTTGGGGTATGTCTCTATCAGTTTTGCACATCGAGAGACTGAAATTCTTGCCCATTCTTCCTTGCAAAACAGCTCAAGCTCAGTGAGGTTGGATGGAGAGCGTTTGTCAACAGCAGTTTTCAGCTCTTTTCACAGATTCTCAATTGGATTCAGGTCTGGACTTTGACTTGGCCATTCTAACACCTGGATACGTTTATTTGTGAACCATTCCTTTGTAGATTTTGCTGTATGTTTGGGATCATTGTCTTGTTGGAAGATAAATCTCCGTCCCACTTTCAGGTCTTTTGCAGACTCCAACAGGTTTTCATCCAGAATGGTCCTGTATTTGGCTGCATCCATCTTCCCCTCAATTTTAACCATCTTCCCTGTCCCTGCTGAAGAAAAGCAGGCCCAAACCATGATGCTGCCACCACCATGTTTGACAGTGGGGATGGTGTGTTGAGGGTGATGATCTGTGTTGCTTTTACGCCAAACATATCGTTTTGCATTGTGGCCAAAAAGTTTGATTTTGGTTTCATCGGACCAGAGCACCTTCTTCCACATGTTTGGTGTTTCTCCCAGGTGGCTTGTGGCAAACTTTAGACCAGACTTTTTATGGATATCTTTGAGAAATGGCTTTCTTCTTGCCACTCTTCCATAAAGGCCAGATTTGTGCAGTGTACGACTGATTGTTGTCCTATTGACAGACTCTCCCACCTCAGCTGTAGTTCTCTGCAGTTCATCCAGAGTGATCATGGGCCTCTTGGCTGCATCTCTGATCAGTCTTCTCCTTGTCTGAGCTGAAAGTTTAGAGGGACAGCCAGGTCTTGGTAGATTTGCAGTGGTCTGATACTCCTTCCATTTCAAAATGATCGCTTGCACAGTGCTCCTTGGGATGTTTAAAGCTTGGGAAATCTTTTTGTATCCAAATCCGGCTTTAAACTTCTCCACAACAGTATTACGGACCTGCCTGGTGTGTTCCTTGGTCTTCATGATGCTCTCTGCGCTTTCAACAGAACCCTGAGACTATCACAGAGCAGGCGCATTTATACAGAGACTTGATTACACACAGGTGGATTATATTTATCACCATCAGTCATTTACGACAACATTGGATCATTCAGAGATCCTCGCTGAACTTCTGGAGTGAGTTTGCTGCACTGAAAGTAAAGGGGCCGAATAATTTTGCACGCACCACTTTTCAGTTTTTTATTTGCTAAAAAAGTTTAAAATATCCAATAGATTTCGTTCCACTTCACAATTGTGTCCCACTTTTTGGTGATTCTTCACAAAAAAGTAAAATTTTATATCTTTATGTTTGAAGCCTGAAATGTGGCAAAAGGTTGAAAAGTTCAAGGGGGCCGAATACTTTCGCAAGGCACTGTATATTGTAAAAAGGAGTGCATCGCAAAACAGGGCTCAATAAAACATGTAAAAATGTGATAAAAAGTCTATATACATCCAGAGAAGAACAGAAGGTGCACTAACAGTCCCAGCAAGCACTGAAAGAAGAATCCATGTGAGAAGACCTAAATCCCATGCAAGTGTGACTTTCCCTCCACCTCCATAGTACTCATTTCGCTCACCTCTAGGTGTGGACCACTGAGCTAACAGATGGTCAACAACACATGTCCCATACCTGTAAAAACTCCAGGAAGGATACAGGACCTCCGACCGATATCCCCAGTCCGTTTCATCCAATCCTATCTGATCCGCCAGACGGATGGAAAATAGGGTCGGGATCGGATAGCGGCGGGTGTGAGTGGACATGTTACCGCTGACATCCGCCGCTCCATAGGGGTGAATGGAGGGTCCAATCAGGTCTGTCTGAAAAACTGTTCGGATCGCCCATGTGAAAGAACCCTAAGGGTGCAATTCTCACAACTATGTAGCGATTAACAAAAATACTCACTTGGATGAAGTGTAGGAACATATTGACCCATTCGGCCATCTTTAAGCATCTGTAGCAATGTTGTTTTCCCAGCATTATCCAACCCTAAAAATACTAATTTTCCATTTTTCTTGTATAAACCTAAAAAACGATAAAAGAAAAGCCTTTTCAACAGGATCTTATATTAAGTCTAAAATCAATGAATGCACAAACAAAAGAAATAGATTTGGTTGGTCTAAGCAACATAATCTGCCATATAACCTGAAAATCTGAAACTGTACTGGGATATCGTTCTCTAACCTAATTGAAGAGCTCTACTAATCCTTTTGAAATGCTTAACTGTCTATACGACTGAGTGAAATAAATCATCCAGATCACTGGATGTTTTGTGCAAATATTTGTGCTACTGATCTTTCTCACATTATATTGTCTATTAAACCATACATTACCAAGTGACCAGAACTGCTGCTTGAATCAGCTGCATATTTTAAGAAAATATCACAGTTCATGGCTAATCTCTTGCGTTTATGGCCAATCACAAGATTACTTTTTGTTGTATTACTCAATGAATTGCTGCAGTAAATTAAATGAAAAAAACATGCCAGAAGTACGTTATTATACAATAATTGCATCATTATCAACCTAAACCTTCATTTACCGTAATAGCAATTTATACAGTGAAAAATGAACTTGTGCTTTTAAAAAGCTACATTTTGTGACAGACCCAACCAGGACAGAGGCTTTTGGGGAGGAATAGGGGCTAGCCTCCTACCCACTGAATATGGCCCATGGAGAAAGTAGATCATTCTATAATGGACAGCAACCTAATGGACACAGAGTGGTTTGGATTACTTCTCTGAATAAGGATAATAAGACTCGGTTCACACTGGGGCAACTTGTCAGGCGACTTAGTCGCGCTCCCTTCTGTACAATGGAACTGTTACTAATAGGAGCGACACAAGTTTCTTCGACTTAGAAAAAGGTTCCTGTACTACTTTTGTGGCGACTTCAGGCGACTTGCATTGACTTCTATACAGAAGTCATTTTGCAAGCCGCCGCTGAAGTCGGATGCAGGTCGCCTGAGGCAGTCGCGCTGCCTCAGTGTGAACCGACCATAAAGCTTCCCTTCTGGAGTGGATGGAAAAGTGTAATATTAATCCTGTACAGGATAATGGTCAGAGGGAATATGGTGGCCCTCCTGCAGACTGGGTTAGAGAGGCTCCTTCACAGTTGGTACAGAAATATTTATCAACAATATCCCTTAGGATATCTATAAAGATAAATGAATTCCACCTTTTAAGACTGCTGGAATATTGTAAGAGTTTGTCTCATTGAGTGTTGCCAGATAGTCTGAGGTGGGGTGGGGTTTGTTATGCGCTTATTGTTAAGTAGGTCTTTAACCACTTGCCGACCGCTCCATGTACATATACGTCGGCAGAATAGCACGTACAGGCAAAACAACGTACCTGTACGTGCCATTCTTCCGGCGGGTGGGGTGTCCGATCGGCCTCCTCCACCGGCGGGGACGGTCGGCATCGCTTCAGGAGCGATCAGAGACGAGGGGCCGGCCAGTGGTTTCTGGCCACCCCCTCGCGATCGCTCCTGGCGAATCAGATGCTCCGTTGCCTGTGTAATTGTAAACACAGGCAACGGGAAGTGATGTCACACTCCTCTTTCTGACCGGGACGCCGAGCTGTGAAGACATCAGGTTAGTGCATCAACACTACACTGACACCAGGCACACATAGGCACATATTCCACCCCCCTGTCACCCCCTGATCACCCCCCAGATCACCCCCTGCCCCCCCAGTCACAGTGTCACTGATTGCAGTGATCATTTATTTACTGACCCCTTTAGGTCCAAGGTAGCCCCTACCCCCCCCCTAATAAAGGTTTAACCCCTTGATTGCCCCCCAGGTAACCCTTTCACCCCCTTTTGCCAGTGTCACTAAGCGATCGTTTTTCTGATCGCTGCATTAGTGTCACTGATGTCGCTAGGTAGCCAGTTTTTTTTTTAGGTTAACCGCCAGGTTTATATAGGTTTATAAATAGGTCAGGTACCCCCATATTACAACCTAAATAAAGGTTTTAACCCCTTGATTGCCCCTAGAGTTAACTCTTTCACCAGTGATCACCGTATAAGTGTCACTGGTGACGCTGATTAGCCAGTTAGTTATTTAGTTATCTAGGTTCTCCGTCAGGTTTTTATATAGCGTCAGGTACCCCCATATATTACCTAATAAAGGTTTTAACCCCCTGATTGACCCTAGTTAACCCTTTCACCAGTGATCACCGTATAACTGTTACGGGTGACGCTGGTTAGTTAGTTTGTTTTTTATACTGTCAGGGCACCGGCGGGTGATATCAATTAGGTTTTAGGGTCAAATAAGGTCTGCGTCGCACCAGGTTAGTGCCAGTACCGCAAACACCCACGCGCAAAGCATACACCTCCCTTAGTGGTATAGTATCTGAACAGATCAATATCTGATCTGATCAGATCTATACTAGCATCCCAGCAGTTTAGGGTTCCAAAAAACGCATTGTTAGCGGCATCAGCCCAGATACCTGCTAGCACCTGCCTTTTCCCCCTCCGCCCAGCCCAGCCCACCCAAGTGCAGTATCGATCGATCACTGTCACTTACAAAACACTAAGCACACATAACTGCAGCGTTCGCAGAGTCAGGCCTGATCCCTGCGATCGCTAACAGTTTTTTTGGTAGCGTTTTGATTCAGTCTCCAGCAGCCTAGGAGCTTTTTTACCTGTGAATCTCACTAGTGTACTACTAAATTTAGATCCCAAAATGGCAAATCGCAAGTACACTAGTGAACAGGCCTACTTGTTTCTGAGTATGTCAGATAGTGAAGAGGAGGTCACTAATCTGTCAGAATCAGGCTCAGAATACGATCCAGTAGACGACAGCGGCTCCATGACAGATAGCTCTGGCGACAGAGGTGTGGTCCCTGCTAAGGTCAGGCGTACCCGATCCCGATCTTCTGCTGTTGTTGAGGTGCAGGAACCGCAGGTCTCTCGTATGGAGCAGAGAAGTACTAGCGCTGCTATTCCTTCTGGTGAACTGGCAAGCACCAGCGGCCTAGTACACCCTGGACGTACATCCAGCACTGCAGTAACACGTGGTGACGTGGCGAGTCCCATAAGTGCAGTTCAAGCTGGCGAGGTGGCAAGCACAAGTAGTGTCCCGCTGCCACCAATAAGAAGAAGACAAAGGCAGGCCCGTCGATCACATAGTGCCCTTCCTGCAGAATTCGCCAATCCTGATTGGGTGCCCACCACTTCTGCAGAACCCGTACTTCCCCCATTCACTGGCCAACCCGGTATTCAGGTGGAAACAGCTGATTTTAAGCCATCCGATTTTTATTCGCTGTTTTTCACGGAAAATCTCTATAGATCTATTGTGGACCAAAGTAATATATACGCTGGTCAATACATCGCCGCTAATCCCCAGTTGCCTTCCCTTGCCAGAGATTGGAAACCAATTACGGTTTCCGAATTTAAGTCCTTTCTGGGCCTTTCCCTCAACATGGGCATACATAAATTCCCGACTCTGAGGACTTATTGGTCCACCTCACCAGTCCACCAAATGCCCGTGTTCTCTTGCTCCATGTCCAGGGCACTATACGAACAGATCTTGCGGTTCATGCACTTCAGTGACAATGAACTCTGTCGTCCTCGTGGAGACCCTGAATTTGATCGGCTCTACAAAATTCGGCCCCTCATAAACCACTTCAACCAATGTTTTGCAGCCTTGTTTACGCCCAATCAAGTTGTCTGCATTGACGAGTCCCTGATTACGTTTTCTGGCCGCTTGTCTTTCAAACAGTACCTTCCCAGCAAGCGTGCCAGATACGGGGTCAAGCTCTACAAGCTCTGTGACAGGGCAACAGGCTATACATGGAGCTTTTCAGTTTATGAGGGAAAAGATAGTTACGTAGAGCCGGAGAACTGTCCAGATTACATAGGGAGCGCTGGCAAGATAGTGTGGAACTTGGTGTCACCCATATTCGGAAAGGGGTACCACTTGTACGTGGACAATTATTACACGAGCGTGCCACTGTTTAGTCACTTGTTTGATCAGCAGATTGGAGCATGTGGCACCGTGCAACCTAATCGCCGGGGCTTTCCCCAGCGGCTTGTAGATTCCCCTCTTAGGCTGGGGGAGAGAGCCTGCTTCAAGTGTAATAATTTGCTCGCTGTGAAGTGGAGGTATAATAAGAATGTTTTCGTTCTTACCTCCCTTCATGCAGACACGGCAGTCCAAATTCGTACGGCGGCTGGTGTTGTGACGAAACCCCTCTGTGTCCACGAGTATAACCAAAATATGGGAGGGGTGGACCTCAACGACCAGTTGTTGGCGCTGTACCTAGTTGCCCGTAAGGCTAGACGCTGGTACAAAAAAGTGTCTATTTGTTCTAATTGGCTTTGCTGAACGCTCATGTGCTATACAGAGCTTCAGGCGGGACTTTACCCTTCCTTGAATTCCAGGAAGAGGTTGTCACAGAACTCCTGTATCCAGGCGGTTCTGCACCTCAACATCCCTTACCAAATGCAGTAAGCCGGCTGCATGAGAGGCATTTTCCTTATGCCCTCCAGAGTACCCCTACCCAACGAGCCCCCCAAAGAAGATGTCGTGTCTGTACCAAGCGCGGATGTAGGCGTGACACCCGTTATTATTGTCCACGCTGTCCTGACAATCCTGGTCTCTGCATTGGTGAATGTTTTGAACGCTACAACTCACAAGTGAGGTATTAGCGTAGGGTACAGCATTTCACAGGCTAGGATACACTTTCACAGGGTCTCAAGAATGCCATCGCATTTTGAGACCCGACCGTTAAAATTATAGTTACAGGGTCTCAAGAATGCCATCGCATTTTGAGACCCGACCGTTACAGTTATAGTTTAAAAAAAAAGTTTAAAAGTAAAAAAAAAAAGTGTAAAAAATAAAAATAAAAAAAAGTACAAAAAAATAAAAAAAACCAAAAAAATATAAAATAAAAAAACCAAAAATAGTTGTCGTTTTATTGTTCTCTCTCTCTCTCTATTCTCTCTCTATTGTTGCTCTTTTTTACTCTATTCTATTCTGCAATGTTTTATTTTGTTTTATAATGCTTGCTTTTCAGGTATGTAATTTTGTTTACTGTGTTTTATTGTTAACCATTTTTTTGTTTTCAGGTACGCCATTCAGTTGCAGCGCGGATTTATTTATCTTGACAGCAACAGCGTTTGCTCCCACGATACATAAAGCCGCGACTCCAACACTGTAGGAGGTGATTTCACCACCACAGTTAAAAAAAAGAGCATATATGCCGAAGCATGGGGGCAGCAGGGGCGGAGGAGCGATTTTGCTCGTAATGCCACGTACATACGGTCGAAATTCCGACGGAGGCTTGCCCGTGGAAAAGTCCAACAATGTGTACGTGGCATAACTTTTTTGCGGGAGGATGCCCCCATGCTTCGGCATATATATATTTTAGGCACCGGTTGCATTAACAAAATGTTTTATTTTTTACTAGGTTTTTTTTTGGTATTTGCTTTGCAGGTATGGTATGGTAAGGTCTTACTGTTATACTGTAATGTTACTTTGTTTTAATGTTAACCATTATTTGCTTAGCAGGTACGCCATTCAGTTGCAGCGCAGATTTATTTATCTTGACAGCAACAGCGTTTGCTCCCACGATACATAAAGCCGCGACTCCAACGCTGTAGGAGGGGATTTCACCACCACAGTTAAAAAAAAGAGCATATATGCCGAAGCATGGGGGCAGCAGGGGCGGAAGAGCGATTTTGCTCCTAATGCCACGTACATACGGTCGAAATTCCGACGGAGGCTTGCCCGTGGAAAAGTCCGACCATGTGTACGTGGCATAACTTTTTTGCGGGAGGATGCCCCCATGCTTCGGCATATATAAATGGTGCATGTATGCCCATCATTAGAAGTGGGTGGATGAAGGGAGGTATTCTAATGGTGGGCATACCCACCAATCAATCTCTTTTTTTTTCGTTCAGCCAAGAGGCTGCATGAAAAAAAAAGATTACAATATATGTCCAGTATGTTGCTGGATTTTGAATGGTTATACCAGAATGATGCCTGCAGGTTTAGGTATCATCTTGGTATCATTCTTTTCAGCCAGTGATCGGCTTTCATGTAAAAGCAATTCTAGCGGGTAATTAGCCTCTAGACTGCTTTTACAAGCAGTGGGAGGGAATGTCCCCCCTCCCGGATATAAACCGCGCCATTGGGAAATTGGGAAAGCGTTTTATCACACCGATCTTGGTGTGGTCAGATGCTTTGAGGGCAGAGGAAAGATCTAGGGTCTAATAGACCCCAATTTTTTCAAAAAAAAGAGTACCTGTCACTGCCTATTGCTATCATAGGGGATATTTACATTCCCTGGGATAACAATAAAAATGATAACTAAGAAAAAAAATGGAAGGAACAGTTTAAAAAAAAAATAAAAAAGCTAAATAAAAAAAAAAAGCACCCCTGCCCCCCTTCTCTTGCGCAAAGGCGAACACAAGCGTTGTTCTGGCGTCATATGTAAACAGCAATTGCACCATGCATGTGAGGTATCACCGCGAAGGTCAGATCGAGGGCAGTAATTTTAGCAGTAGACCTCCTCCGTGAATCTAATGTGGTAACCTGTAAAGGCTTTTAAAGGCTTTTAAAAATGTATGTAGTTTGTCGCCACTGCGTGTTTGTGCGCAATTTTAAAGCATGTCGTGTTTGGTATCCATGTACTCGGCCTAAGATCATATTTTTTATTTCATCAAAAGTTTGAGCAATATAGTGTGTTTTAGTGCATTAAAATAAAAAAAAGCGTTTGAAAAATCGCTGCGCAAATACTGTGTGGAAAACAAAAAGTTGTCACTAAATGATATATTGCTCAAACATGTCATGGGCATATGTAGAAATACACCCCAAAATACATTCTGTTGCTTCTCCTGAGTACGGAGATACCACATGTGTGAGACTTTTTGGGAGCCTAGCTGCGTACGGGACCCCAAAAACCAAGCACCGCCTTCAGGCTTTCTAAGGGTGTAATTTTTTTATTTCACTCCTCACTGCCAATCACAGTTTCGGAGGCCATGGAATTCCCAGATGGCACAAACCACCCCCAAATGACCCCATTTTGGAAAGTAGACACCCCAAACTATTTGCTGAGAGGTATGGTGATTATTTTGCAGATCTCACTTTTTGTCACAAAGTTTTGAAAATTTAAAAAAGAAAAAAATATATTTTTTTCTTTACTTTTTTCATTTTCAAAAACACATGAGAGCTGTAAAATAATCACCATGCCTCTCAACAAATAGCTTGGGGTGTCTACTTTCCAAAATGGGGTCATTTGGGGGGGTTTTGTGCTATTTTGGCATTTTATGGCCTTCAAAACTGTGATAGGTAGTGAATGAATGAATGATTTGTATAGCGCTGCAACTGCGAACTGAATCGCCTCGAGGCGCTTGACTGCTCTTGTTGGGATGCCATGTTTAGAAGAGGTGGGTCTTGAGTTTTTTCCTGAAGGCCTGATGGTTTTCTTCCATGCGGATGTTGTTTGGTAGAGCATTCCATAGCCGGGGTCCCTGTACTGCGAATCTTCGTTCTCCCTTCGATTTGTAGCGGGCTTTGGGGATGAGAAGGCGATTTTGGTTTGTTGATCGAAGGCTGCGATTCGGTATGTATTTTTCTATTTTCTCACAAAGGTATTGAGGCGCATTTCCTTGTGTACATTTGTGGGTGAGGCAGAGGGTCTTGAATGTGATCCTGTCTTTTACCTTGAGCCAATGGAGCATCCTTAGGGATGGGGAGATGGATTCCCAGGGTTTCTTTCCGGTGATTAATCTTGCTGCTGTGTTTTGGACAATTTGAAGGCGCGCAATCTGGTAATCCGGTAATCCTATGTAGAGTGAGTTTGCGTAGTCGAGCTGTGAATTGATGATCGTTCCTACTACTACCGCTTTTTCCTTTTCCGGGATGAAGGGGATGAGTCTACGTAGCATGCGGAGGAGATGGTGGGATCCGCTGAGTACGGATCCTATTTGTGCCTCCATTGTCATCTCTGAATCAAAGATTACTCCGAGGCTTTTGGCTTTGTTGCTTGGAAGGATGGTCTGTCCCAAGATGGTTGGTGGTGTCCAAGGGGTCTTCGTCTTTTTCCTTGAGTTTGCGTCGAGGAGCAGTAATTCTGTTTTTGATCCATTTAGTTTGAGGGAGCTAGTGGTCATCCAGTCATCTATCAATGTGAGACATTTTCCTAGTTCCTGGTATTGGTCTTTTTGTCCGGTGATCCGGAAGTACAGTTGAGTGTCGTCCGCGTATGAGTGGAAGCACAGATCCAATTTGCTAATAATTTTGAAGAGTGGTCGGATGTAAATGTTGAACAGTACTGGTGACAATGGTGATCCTTGAGGGACTCCATAAGTGACTGCCCGGGTTTCCGAAGTGAAGGCTCCTAGTTTCACTGTTTGTGACCGGTTTCCTAAGAAGGAAGCGAACCATGGCAGATCTCCATCTGTAACTCCTGCCACTTCCTTGAGGCGGCTGAGAAGCATGTTGTGGTCCACTGTGTCGAACGTCGCACTGAGATCCAGCAATACCAGAAGACACGATTCTCCATCATCCGCTGCTTCTAGGGCGTCATCCCATATTTTCAGAAGTGCCGTTTCTGTGCCATGGCCTGGGCGGAAGCCCGATTGTAGTGGGTCCAGGAGCTTGTGTGTGTCCAGATGAAGTTGAAGCTGTTGTACTACTGCTTTCTCCATGATCTTGGAAATGGTGTTCAGGCTTGTTACCGGTCTGCGATTGTTCGGATCCTTGGGGTCGAGGTTGGGTTTCTTTAGTAATGGTTTGATGATGCCTTGCTTGAGGGAATTCGGAACCAATCCTTCTTTGAACGACTGATTTACTAGGTGTGTGATAGCGGGGGCCAGAATGTCGGAGCATTCTTTCAAGAGTTTTGTGGGGATGATGTCGTTTGGCGAGGTGCTGTCTCGGAGGCTCTTGATGACATTTTTGGTTTCATCCGTTGTGATCGGGGTAAGTGAAAAATGTGGTGCTTGTGCGATGTGGATGTAAAATTCCTTACCTGGGTTGAGTTGAGTAGAGCTGGTTGTTGTTTTTTTTTGTTGAATTATTTTCTGAATGTTGTCTATTTTTTTGATGAAAAAATCGGATAATTTGTTGCAGTATTCTTGAGTTTCGTTTCCTAGGGGCTCAAGGCAGGTGGGGTTCATAGTCTGGGCGACTAGTTTGAAAAGTTCCCGTGGTCGGTTTAAGGCTTTTGAGAGGGTGTTTGAGACATGTTCTTTTTTTGCTGTGAAAATTGCTTTATGATATCTCTTGGTGAGTATTCTGTAGTTTGTGTGATTTTCCTCTGTGGTGTTTCTTCTCCAGGCTCTTTCTGCTCTTCTGTGTTCCCGTTTCAGTAGAGTAAGCGTGCCATTAAACCAACCAGAATTTTTCTTGCGGATGGGTACTCGATGTTTCGGGGCGACTGCGTCTGCTGTTTGTAGAAGTGCCTTGTTTATGAAGCTGAGTATTCGTTCTGTTGAGTGGTTTTGATTTAGTGTACCCATTTTGTGTGTTAGTGTGGTTTTGAAGATTTCCGAATGTAGTTTCTTCTGCGATCTAATCCAGTGTGTTGTTGCTGCTGGGTTTGGTTTTTGCAGGGAGATGTTGGTGGCGATCTCAAATTTGATAGCGTGGTGGTCTGACCATGGTAGCGCTATGTTGTCTTGAATGCTGATGTCCGTATTTTGCTTGAAGATGAGGTCCAGGATGTGACCCGACCCATGTGTGGGAGCCTTTACTAGTTGTTGAAGTCCTAGGTCTTCCAGTTGATTGATGCAGGTGGTGGAGATGGGGTCTTCGGTGGAGTTCGCCCAGAGGTTGAAATCTCCGAGTACCAGAATCTTGTTGTTTTTCAGGGTGTGTGCCGAGATGAATTCCGTGAGTGATATCGGTAGATTTGTCTTTGGTCCTGGTGGTCTGTAGCATAGCAGCATGTGGATGGTTTCTTGTGGTGTGGTTTGCATCTGTAGAGTAAGTGTCTCCATAAACGTTGCTTTGTTCTGTACCGTAGGTTTGACGAGCGCTAGATGAGCTTTGAAGATCACTGCTAGGCCTCCTCCTTTTTTTCCTTTCCGATGCTCGGTTAGGATCCTGTAGTTTTCTGGCACTAATTCTGTTAGGATGGTGTTGCAGTCGGGTGTTAGCCAGCTTTCCGTGATGAAGAGGCAATCTATGTTGTTTTGTGTGATGAAGTCATGGATTTCGTGCCTGTGCTTGACTGCCGATCTGGTGTTAATCAAAGCGCATGCTAACTGTTGCGGTTGAGTTGTAGTCTTCTTGTGTTTGATCGTTGCTTGTGGATCGATTCTTAGTAGTCGTTCTTTTTGTAATATTTTTTGAATGTCGGTCGGTAGAGTTGCGGTCAAATTTCTTAGTCTGCATAGGGACTCTGCTGAGTATTTGAAATTGCACATGTTGAGGTGCTCCAAAAAATTTCCCTGCTGTGGACGAGATGATGCGTTGAAAAAACGCTGATGCTGTTGTTGAGGCGATAACGGTCTTGCGCAGGCTAGTTGAAGATGTTGCGGATCTGTGGGAAAACCCTGTAGACCTAAACCCTCCCTCCCGTTGATCCAGAGGAAGGCGAAAAACCCCTACTAGCGCGGCCAATTGCTGTAGCAGAGGAAAAAATTCCTTCCTGACCCCCCGAGGGGCGGTCGGATGTTGGTCCCTGGATCAACTGCTAAGTGGTGGGCCCTGCGTTACTTACCAGAATATTTACCTTACCGGGTGATCCAATGATGGCGATAGGGTGGATCCTGATGTTGATCTCCTGGGGAAGAAAAGGCGGCTTTATAGCGATGCTGATATTGCTGGTGAATGCTGTTAAAAACTAGTGGTTAAAAACTAGCTGGTCTGGCGTATGCTGTAATTAAAAGCTTGTCAAAACTTGGTTAAAAAGTTTGATTAAAAACTTGATTAAAAATTTGATTAAGACAATTAAAACAAGCAATTATACGGTTGTACAATCGCTTGTAGTTAAAAACCTGTGTTTAAAAATAGATTTGGCCGGTCTGGGTGTACCAAGATGGCCGCCCTATTCGGTCCCAGCAGGTGGAGTGCTGTGGTCTGGGTGTACCAAGATGGCCGCCGGACTAGGCCCGAGCCGCGGCCTGTCCCAGTTCTGGCTCCTGGACTGTCTCCTGCTGAGGTACGAGGGCAGTAGAGTGGTTGGAGAGGGGGGGGGCGCCGCGTTGACCCTATAGGGGAGTGGAGATGCGATCGGGGAGGCGGATGGCCCGCTCGGCCGGGACTAGGCCGGAGCCGGGGGCTATCCTAAGGCTGATGCCCGATTATCAGCTGCGGCCGGCGCGGAGGAGGGTCGGGGCCGATTCGTTGGGCGGGCCCCGTGGGGTCCGCAGTGGGGTCCGGGGGGTACTGTATCCAACCCCAATCCCCGTTCCAACTGCTCGGGGATTCGGGATAGGAACTTGTTTGGTAGCTGGGGGTAGTGGGGCTCCTGACGGCCGGAGCTCTAGACGCACGTCCTCCTCTCAGCTGCTCAGCTTGTTCTCTGTGTGTTTAGCCACATGGTAGTGAGGAGTGAAATCAAAAATTTGCACCCTTAGAAATCCTGAAGGCGGTGATTGGTTTTCAGGGTGCCGTACACGGCTAGGCTGCCAAAAATTCCCACACATGTGGTATCCCCGTACTCAGGAGAAGCAGGAAAATGTATTTTGGGGTGCAATTCCACATATAACCATGGCATGTGTGAGCAATATATCATTTAGTGACAACTTTTTGTAAAACATTTTTATTTTTTTTGTCTTTATTCAATCACTTGGGACAAAAAAAAAAAAAAAAATATTCAATGGGCTCAACATGCCTCTCAGCAAATAGCTTGGGGTGTCTACTTTCCAAAATGGGGTCATTTGGGGGGGTTTTGTGCCATCTTGGCATTTTATGGCCTTCAAAACTGTGATAGGTAGTTATAGGTAGTGAGGAGTGAAATCAAAAATTTATGCCCTTAGAAATCTTGAAGGCGGTGCTTGGTTTTCGGGGTCCCGTATGCGGATAGGCTCCCAAAAAGTCCCACACATGTGGTATCCCCATACTCGGGAGAAGCAGCCGAATGTATTTTGGGGTGTAATTCCACATATGCCCATGGCATGTGTGGGCAATATATAATTTAGTGACAACTTTTGGCAAAAAAAAAAAATGTTTGTAATATTCCCGCAACTTGTGGCAAAATATAAAATATTCCATGTACTCAACATGCCTCTCAGCAAATAGCTTGGGGTGTCTACTTTCCAAAATGGGGTCATTTGGGGGGGTTTTGTGCTATTTTGTCATTTTATGGCCTTCGAAACTGTGATAGGTAGTGAGGAGTGAAATCAAAAATTTGCATCCTTAGAAATCCTGAAGGCGGTGCTTGGGTTTCGGGGCCCCGTATGCGGCTAGGCTCCCAAAAAGTCCCACACATGTGGTATCCCCGTACTCAGGAGAAGCAGAAAAATGTATTTTGGGGTGCAATTCCACATATAACCATGGCATGTGTGAGCAATATATCATTTAGTGACAACTTTTTGAATACATTTTTTTTTGTCTTTATTCAATCACTTGGGACTAAACAAAAAAAATATTCAATGGGCTCAACATGCCTCTCAGCAAATAGCTTGGGTGTCTACTTTCCAAAATGGGGTCATTTGGGGGGGGGTTTGTACTTCCCTGCCATTTTAGCACCTCAAGAAATGAGATAGGCAGTCATAAATTAAAAGCGGTGTAAATTCCAGAAAATGTACTCTAGTTTGTAGACGCTATAACTTTTGCGCAAACCAATAAATATACGCTTATTGGCATTTTTTTTACTAAAGACATGTGGCTGAATACATTTTGGCCCAAATGTTTGACTAAAATTGAGTTTATTAGATTTTTCTTATAACAAAATGTAGAAAATATCTTTTTTTTTCAAAATTTGTGGTCTTTTTCCGTTTATAGCGCAACAAATAGAAATCACAGAGGCAATCAAATACCATCAAAAGAAAGCTCTATTTGTGGGAAGAAAAGGACGCAAATTTCGTTTGGTTACAACATTGCATGATCGCGCAATTACCAGTTAAAGCAGTGCAGTGCGAAATTGAAAAAAGACCTCTGGTCCTTAAGCTGACAATTGGTCCGGGGCTGAAGTGGTTAACATTGTTCTATTGTTTCTGCCTGTCTGATCATCTCTTGGAGATGAGATTAAATTATTGTGGGATCAGTGGCATATCATCCATGTGTGCAGGGTGTTCACTGCACACGGTCCTTCGAGGGGGTGCCCACTGTGCCATGACCCACCCTGCACCCATGGATGATGCATTCGGGGATGATTGGTGCAGCGGTGGGGATCTTTACATCTCCACTTTTGGAGGAGGTATGCTGGGGATGCCCGTGCAGTAACTTCCACCAGTGACTTCCTCTGCTGGGCTCTGCAAAAAGGTGATGTCATCAGTCAGAGCCTGGCAGAGAAGTGAGCAGAGAAAGTTTTGCTTTGTTGAGATGTCTGAGCTATCACTGCACTGGCATCCCTGGCATCCCTTTAGATGAAAAAATTAAATAAAAAAATCGGCCCAGAAAAAAAGCGAGAGAAGAGAGAATTATTCTACACAGTATGCCAGATGGATCAAGCAGCCAGGTAAGGAGCACCAGTGCCCCCTCCCCCGCTGATCGGCAGTGCACCCCAATCTGCCCCCACTAAGAACAAAGACCCCCCCATCACTCCCACTAAAGCACCAGAACCCCCCCATCTCCCCTGACTGAGCACTTGAAGACAAAGCTGCATTATTTTAGGTATGCAGGGATGGGGCGGGGGCACCCCCCATCGGGTAGGCTGTAGGAGGCCCCATGATCTTTAACAGCGGCTCTGCTGTAACTTCCCCCACCCACTGCACTGATCACCCTCGACTATCCCTCTGTGTCCTCCTCCGCCCCCCTGTGTCCTTCGCTACTCCACTGCCCTACTGACACCATTCACTGACCCCCAGAAAGCATTTAAACAAAATTAAATTGTACAAAATAATAATAATAATAATAAAGAACTACTGACACCATCTACTGCCCTACTGACACCATCCTGCACATACTACCCACCACCATACATTCCACACCCCTCTCCTACACATATCACCCACCGCCATATACTCCGCACTCCTCTCCTTGCACATACTACCCACCTCCATATACTCCACACCCCTCTCCCTGCACATACTACCCACCTTCATACACTCTGCACTCTTCTCCTGCACATCCCACCCACCACTATACACTCCACACCACTCTCCCTGCACATACTACCCACCGCCATACACTTTCCACTATACTCCCTGCACATATTATCCGCCGCTGTACACTCCGCACTCCTCTTCTCCACATAATACCCACCTCTATATACTCTGCCCTCTTCTCCTGCATATACTATCCACCGCCGTACACCCCATACTGCTCTCCCGCACAAACTACCTGTCGCCGTACACTCCGCCTGTACATTGTCTATTTAACATTACCACATTCTATGTAAGTAACCTTAGACTCTATTTAACCACATCCCCTTTAAGCCACGCCCAATATTTTGCTTACTTTAAACCAAACCCACTTTTTTGCCGCTGTGCACTGCGCATGCCGCATTTCTTCATTTGCCGGTGCCTGGGGCCCACTCTTGATCTTGCACATGGGCCCACTCATTTCATGATACGCCCCTGTGTGGGATGTTATACGTTTGTTGATTAACTTACAGTTTAATTAATTTACTGTTTAATTAAGATTATTGTTAGCGGTTAATTGGATTGGTGTTTGAAGTTTGCATTGTAATGCTAATATCCTCAAGAGAGGAATGTCCTCCTGTGGGGTATAAAGTATGTGTCTGAGTTTCAATAAACAGTCATTCCTTTAATCCTAACATCTTGTCTGTATGATGCTTGGGGTAAAAAGGGCTGGTATTAGCTCTTGGTCTGCTTGGAGCGATTTGGAAAGCAGAAGGCACTGTTCACAGGCTATTCATTTTAATTAGTTTTCTGTAATTCTGTAGGCCTCATGCAGACTGGGCATTTTTACAGCTGCTGCTAGGGGCATCTGAAGTTTTGTTTTCCTGCCTCTAAACGCCCCTCAGTGTCCATGCACACATAGGGGTTGATTTACTAAAACCGCAGCATGCAAAATCTGGTGCAGCTCTGCATAGAAAACAATCAGCTTCCAGGTTTTTTGGAAAAGCTTAATTGAACAAACTGAAGTTAGAAGCTAATTGGCTACCATGCACAGCTGCATCAGATTTTGCACTCTCCAGTTTTAGTAAGTCAACCCTGTAGGCTTTTAGCAGTGTTTAGTGGCAAAAGCTTTTAGAGGCAGGAAAAAATAAATAAAAAAACACTGCTAGTGCGTCCAGAGTTTGGGCAGGAAAAACCCTTGATGCTACCAAAAGCATGCTAAACATGTCTAAAAGCGCATGCTTGAGCATTAATTTCAATGGCCAGAATTATTCTGGCCACAGAAATGAATAAACACCCAAAAGCTTGAAGCCTGTAAAATCTCCTAAAAGCTTTAGACGCTTTTACAAGGATCAGGTTTTTTTTTTTTTTTTGTAAAGACGCTGCTAGCTTCTAGGCGAGTTAAAAAAACGTCCTGTGTGCATGAGGCCGTATGGTTGTTCAAAATTTGTAATTCAGAGGGTGGGTTCTACAAAGCACATCTACAGACCGATGACATAACCCTGACTGCCCAGACTACATCTTCCAGCATGTACTTAGCTGAGTAAGGCCATATATAGAGCAAATTTCTTTCCTGCAACCTGTGGTAAAATTCACTTGATTCCCCCATCAACACAGACAGGAAATCATCCTTGACGGGAGAAGACAGTGATTATTGGTAGCCGCTATAGCTATAATCGCAAATGACTCCAGTAGGCTGGTTGTACCCAAGTTGATCGATCAATCAACTTGGTACATTCAGCCTGTCCATACACGGTTTGAACTTTGGCAGGTTCCTGCTGGACCGGCTGAGATTCGAACCATGTATGCCCTGTCTTAAATTTTTGCCAATAATGGGAAAAAACATCATGGTAATGCCCTATTGAGCTATATTTATATATATACAGCATCTCACGAAAGTGAGTACACCCGTCACATTTTTGTAAATATTTTATTCTATCTTTTCATGTGACAACACTAAAGAAATGACACTTTGCTACAATGCAAAGTAGTGAGTGTACAGCTTGTATAACAGTGTAAATTTGCTGTCCCTTTAAAGTAACTCAACACACAACCATTAATTTCTAAACCGCTCTAACAAAAGTGAGTACACCCCTAAGTGAAAATGTCCAAATTGGGCCTAGTTAGCCATTTTCCCTACCGGTGTCATGTGACTCATTAGTGTTACACTGTCTCAGGTGTGAATGGGGAGCAGGTGTGTTAAATTTGGGGTTATCGTTCTCACTCTCTCATACTGGTCACTGGAAGTTTAACATGGCACCTCATGACAAAGAACTCTCTGAGGATCTGAAAAAAATTATTATTGCTCTACATAAAGATGGCCTAGGCCAGTGATGGCAAACCTTGGCACCCCAGATGTTTTGGAACTACATTTCCCATGATGCTCATGCACGCTGCAGTGTAGCTGAGCATCATGGGAAATGTAGTTTCAAAACATCTGGGGTGCCAAGGTTTGCCATTACTGGCCTAGGCTATAAGAACGTTGCCAAGACCCTGAAACTGAGCTGCAGCACGGTTGCCAAGACCATGCAGCGGTTTAACAGGACAGGTTCTACTGAGAACAGGCCTCGCCATGGTTGACCAAAGAAGGTGAGTGCACATGCTCAGCGTTATATACAGAGATTGTATTTGGGAAATAGACGTATGAGTGCTACCGGTGTTGCTGCAGAGGTTGAAGGGGTGGGGGTCAGCGTGTAAATGCTCAGACCATAGCACACTGCATAAAATTGGTCTACATGGCCGTCGTCCCAGAAGGAAGCCTCCTCTAAAGGTAGTTACATAGTAGGGAGGTTGAAAAAAAACAAAAACACAAGTCCGTCAAGTCCTACCTATGTGTGTGATTATATGTCAGTATTACATTGTATATCTGTATTTAGCGGCCGTTCAGGTGCTTATCTAATAGTTTCTTGAAACTATAAATGCCCCCCCGCTGACACCACTGCCTGTGGAAGGGAATGCCACATCCTTGCCACTCTTAAAGTAAAGAACCCACTACGTAGTTTAAGGTTAAACCTCTTTTCTTCAAATTTTTTTTTTTCAAATAACTTTTTATTGATATTTTCAGAAGGCAATTGTACACAGCTTATGCATAGCAACATATTTACAGGGTGAGGGCCCAAATACGGCCGGTACTTACTTAATGTCAGTTCAAAAAATTTTAAACAGTAGTTACACATGTTCAGCAACTTGCTGAAAGTATCAGGTATCAAAGATAATCTATCCATGTCGATCCTCCGAGTTAAAGGAGCCCGGAGAGCGAGATAGACATAACCAAAAACATGTAGCGCAGGAAGAAGAAAGAGAAAGAGGGAAAGTGAGAGAAGAGGGGGGGGGAGGGGTCAGAGACAGGACCCCGTCTCTCGGCTCAGGGCAGGTCCTCATGTCGTTGCCATTCCTCCAAAACCATGTTGTGCACCTAATAAGCAGGCTTGAAAGGGAAGTTACTTGTCCTGTTTCATTAACCCTTTCCAGGCTGACTCTCCACATATCCCCCCACCCCACCCTGTTCCAGTCCCGTGGCTGGATAATTTATACCACAATGGCCATAGGCCTGGGAAAGGACTTCTTTTTCTTTTTCAAAATTGTTTTCAAATTTTTAAAGGCTGCATTGGTGGACACGCGTGAGGCTGCATTGGTGGACACGCGTGAGGCTGCATTGGTGGACACGTGTGAGGCTGCATTGGTGGACACGCGTGAGGCTGCATTGGTGGGCACGGGTGAGGCTGCATTGATGAGCATGGATAAAGTTGCTTAATTTTGCATAAAACATTTAAGGGTTATTTCATGATATAATTTATGAGGCCGTGTTTAGAGGTGGAATTAGGGGCTGGGCAGGGTAGGGGTGGGGTGGGGTGTGTAACCCTTGAGGCCTGGCTAGTAGCTCAGGACTTGAAATTTTGAGCCCTGATAACAACTATGGGTGCACTGTATGTATTGTGTACACCACCAGGAAAGTAGTAGCAACTGCACTAGGGGTGCATGGTATTGTGTACACCACCAGAAGTGTAATAGCAACTATGAGTGCACTGTATGTATTGTGTACTGTGTACACCACCAGAAAAGTAGTAGCAACTGCACTAGGAGTGCACAGTATTGTGTACACCACCAGAAGTCTAATAGCAACTATGGGTGCACTGTATGTATTGTGTACTGTGTACACTACCAGAAAAGTAGTAGCAATTGCACTAGGGGGGGAACGGTATTGTGTACACCACCAGAAGTCTAATAGCAACTATGGGTGCACTGTATGTATTGTGTACTGTGTACACCACCAGAAAAGTAGTAGCAACTGCACTAGGGGTGCACAGTACTGTATACACCAGCAGAAGTGTAATAACTATGGGTGCACTGTATGTATTGTGTACACCACCATAAAAGTAGTAGCAACTGCACTAGGGGTGCATGGTACTGTGTACACGAACAGAAGTGTAATAGCAACTATGGGTGCACTGTATGTATTGTGTACGGTGTACACCCTCAGAAAAGTAGTAGCAACTGCACTATGGGTGCACGGTACTGTGTACACCAACAGAAGTATATTAGAAAAAGTACAGCAGGAATGGCCTGCAGTCAGATATAGGCTTGGCTACACTAGATGCAGTGTATATATATATATATATATCTATATCTATATATATATATATATATATATATATATATATATATATATAAATATAATGTATACGAGACTGTCTGTATATATATTCAGCCCTCAAATTTTCCACTCGCATTTTGCGAGTGGAAAATGAGGTCTGTCTAGGAGCTGGGCTGCCTGGAAGCAGGGGGGGGGGGGGCGAGCAACGCCATCAGTGGGGGATGAATGCGAGAAAAAGTGTGGAGGAACAGAGGGGGCGGCCGGTTTATTATAGCGGAAGAAAGCGTGTAGAAAGAGGAGATCTGACTTCATCACAGGTGCGGGTTCAGGAGGGCGGGGCTGTGTGTGACGGCGCGTGGGTGCCGATTGTAATGTAAAGCTGTTAAAGCGGGTAAACCCCACTCTGTGATGAAGTCAGTTCTCCTCTTCCTACATGCTCTCTTCTGCTATAATAAACTGTCCACCCCCTCTGCACAGGTAAAGCTGCACTGGTAACCCTGCAATAATGGACACAGGTGAGGCTGCACTGGTGAGGCTGCACTGGTGAACACAGGTGAGGCTGCAATGATGGACATGGGTGAAGCTGCACTGGTGAGGCTGCATGGGTGAGGCTGCAATGATGGACACAGGTGAGGCTGCACGTGTGAGCCTGCAATGATGGACACGGGTGAGGCTGCACTGGTGAGGCTGCAATGATGGACACGGGTGAGGCTGCACTGGTGAGGCTGCATGGGTGAGGCTGTAATGATGGACACAGGTGAGGCTGCACGTGTGAGCCTGCAATGATGGACACGGGTGAGGCTGCACTGGTGAGGCTGCAATGATGGACACTGGTGAGGCTGCAATGATGGACACAGGTGAGGGTGGACACAGGTGAGGCTGCAATGGTGGACACAGGTGAGGCTGCACGGGTGAGGCTGCACTGGTGAGGCTGCAATGATGGACAGCGGTGAGGCTGCATGATGAACACTGGTGAGGTTGCATGATGGATACAGGTGAGGCTGTAATGATGGACACAGGGGAGGCTGCATGGGTGAGGCTGCAATGATCTAAACAGGTGAGGCTGCACGGGTGAGGCTGCAATGACGGACAAAGGTGAGACTGCAATGACGGACAAAGGTGAGGCTGCAATGATGGACACAGGTGAGGCTGCACTGGTGAATCTGCAATGAAGTGCACAGGTGAGGCTGCATGGGTGAGGCTGCAATGATGTGCACAGGTGAGGCTGCAATGATGTGCACAGGTGAGGCTGCAATGATGGACACAGGTGAGACTGCACTGGTGAGGCTGCAATGACGGACACAGGTGAGGCAGCATGGGTGAGGCTGCAATGATGGACACAGGTGAGGCTGTGTTAGTGGGCACTGGTCACGCTGCATTGATGGGCACGGGTGAGGCTGCATTGATGGGCACGGGCGATAAAGTTGTTGTTAATATTTATTTGTGTAACGTAATACTGCAAAAAACAATTAAGTGTCATTTCATGAGAATTTATGAGGGCATGCATTGGGGAGGGATTAGGGGTGGGGCATGGTAGGGGTTGGGTGGGGCAACTGGTGGCTAGTAACCCTTAGGGAATGGCTAGTAGCTCAAGACTTGACATTTTGAGCCCTGAAATATATATATATATATATATATATATATATATATATATATATATATATATATATATATATATATATATTAAATGCACTGCAGCAACTGAATAACCTGCCTGCCTGAAGTATATTAGAAAAAGTACACCAGGAATGGCCTGCAGTCAGATATAGCTAAACTGGATGCAGTGTATATACTGTATTTATCGGCGTATAACACGCACCTTTTCCCCCTTAAAATCAGGGGAAAATCGTAAGTGCGTGTTATACACCTATCCCCGCTCACTGTGAGGGCGAGCGCCGCTAAAATACACATAGCCGAGTGCACTGTGTACTCGGCTCCTCTCGGCTCCGCTCGCAGTCACGCCCAGTCCTGCCATTGGACCTGTGTTATGTCCATCATAGGAGCCGGGCCAAGGGGCGGGACTGGGCGGGACTGCGAGAAGAGCCAAATGGAGCCAAGAGGAGCCGAGATACACCGGACATCCGGCTCTGTGTATCTTGGCGGTGGTCATTTTAAACACGATCAGCCTCCAATGAGGGAGACTGGGCAAGGCTGCAATGAGGGAGACTGGGCAAGGCTGCAATGAGGGAGACTGGGCAAGGCTGCAATGAGGGAGACTGGGCAAGGCTGCAATGAGGGAGAATGTGCAAGGCTGCAATGAGGGAGAATGTGCAAGGCTGCAATGAGGGAGACTGGGCAAGGCTGCAATGAGGGAGACTGGGCAAGGCTGCAATGAGGGAGACTGGGCAAGGCTGCAATGAGGGAGACTGGGCAAGGCTGCAATGAGGGAGACTGGGCAAGGCTGCAATGAGACTGGGCAAGGCTGCAGATGGACACTGATCATTCTGCAATGATGGACAAGGCTGCATCGATGGGTATTTAAATGTATGTTTCCATCCTAAACTTGGGGTGTGTGTTATACGCCGACGCGTGTTATAAGTCGATAAATACAGTATATATATATATATATATATATATATATATATATATATATATATATATATATTAAAGAGGAGGTCCACCCGATTTTTTTTTTAAAAGTCAGCAGCTACAAATACTGCAGCTGCTGACTTTTAATAAATGGACACTTACCTGTTCCAGGTTCCAGCGATGTCGGCAGAAGACGACGAGCGACCGCTCGTTTATCGGCTGCCCCGCCGCCATCCTCTGTCAGAGAATCAGGAAGTGAAGCTTGCGGCTTCACTGCCCGGTTCCTTACTGCGCATGCGCGAGTCGCGCTGCACGTCTTTATTGGTCCCCGCTGTGTCCTGGGAACTGTGTGTTTCCCAAGACACAACGGGAACCCTCGGATATGGGCGGGCATCCTCGGATAGGGGCGGGGCAGCTAGTCCCGGAAGTGGGTGCAGATACCTGTATTATACAGGTATCTGCACCCCCCTCCCCCCTGAAAGGTGCCAATTGTGGCACCGGAGGGGGGGAAGAATCCGATAAGTGGAAGTTCCACTTTAGCGTGGAGCTCCGCTTTAAATACACTGCAGCTAACTGAATAACCTGCCTGCCTGAAGTATATTAGAAAAAGTACACCGGGGGCATGACCAAGGGCGGGTGAGGACGAGCGTTTGTGTGTGAGCGCGTGGTGCTGCTCCCCCGCTCCACGGGGGATGACAACCTATACCCCTCTCTTATCCTATTTTACGATTGACCAGACGACACATTCTTTTTGGAGTCGAATGGCCATAGCAGCCTTTTTTATTACAAACATATGAAAATACAAAAAATTCTTTGAAAAAACATAACTTAATGCATATAAATACATTTTACAACAAACATTATAAACCAATTATACATCCGTATTACACATTCCTGATCTAGAGGTCTTTGAAGGTAAATTATAATTTCCAACCAGCTAGTTGTATCGGTACACCCATGAAAAGGCCCCCCGCCGCGTATTACGAAAGCTTGGGGACAAAGCAGCAACTTCCTTCCAGATACAACCTTCTACACCATCATTACCATTGAAGGGAAAGGACACCCATACCTCCCTATGAGCCCAACTCCCCTAAACCTCCATTATTTTTTAGCACCGCCTTCAAAGACTCCATAGACCTAGCGCTGCTACGACAATAAACAAGGCAACCTTCCATGGACACCCACAGCCTTCACTAGACCACCTTAAGCCTTAAGTAGGGAAGGAGGGTGGGAAAAGCTCCGGCCTCTTCCCGGATAATGGCGCCGACTGATCTTCCGTGCGCCGACTCCGCCCCCTAACTTCCAATCCCCGCCCACCGACCTGCCTACCAACCCCTCTCCTACTCTGCAGCTGACACAGCCTCCGCCTCACAGTCTCCCCCTCATCATGCTGGCCCTCCCCTTAGTTCCTAGCTCCGGGCCATTACTTTCCCCGCTCCGCTGCCTTATGTGTGGCCCTGCTCTGTGATTCCTTCTCGGCCTGGAGCGGTCCCCCCTCACCTTCGCCTCTCCTGCCTGTACAGACAGCGGGCCATCATGTGCAGTGGTGCGCTCGGGCTCAGCGTGTGACGGCACTGAGCCTCTGGAGGAGAGGAGGAGAGGATCTGTGAGTGCTGGTCAGCACTGCACCGCTGACCTAACAGGGCCACCCAGACAGGGCTGTGCAGCGCTGACATACCTGACCTATATCCCCTGAGGAGAAAGTTGCTTTTGTAAAGACAGAAGAGGACTATTTGTGCTTAGACCCCCTCTTTCTCCCCTTACCTCCATCCCTCCCGCACGAACAGCCAGCGGGTCGCTCTGCGTAGTAAGTGTAGCGTAAGGTGGCATTGACCCTCCGGCTTAGAGGACCCCGCGGTGTCCCCGAGTGGTCTGGTCCGGAATTGACTCTATCTTGCTGGCCCCGGCCTGATTCGCCGGAGGCTTGGGCAGTCTGCACTGTGTTGCGCTGTGTTAACCTTTGCTGATTCACATGCTTCCTATTGCTATGCTGATCTATTGGACGCTTATATGCTGAGGAGAAAGCTGTGTTAAGGAGGCAGAAGGTAGAGGAGAACTACTTGTGCTTTCATCCCCCCTTTTCCTCTGAAACTGACACAGCACTAGAAGATAATAAATAAATGCTGACTAGTGTAAAATCCTGCTAAGCAAGGTTGCTATGTCTAGAAAATGACCTCCAGAGGAACACCCACCCCAGGAGGGGGTTCAAATAACTCGCACCGCAAAGGACAAGAGTAACCAGATGGCGTCTGCTGCAGCTATCAAATTGGAGCGGTATTCTCCTTCAGCCTCTGTGTCGTCTACCAAGGGGAGCTCTCAGCAGTCAATCTCGCAGCCTAAAGAACAGAAGAACTCCTCTGTAGATAGAAAGAGCCAAGGCCGTACCTCCTCCAATTCACCTACCACCTCTACTGCTAAAACTGTGAGTATCAAGGGTTTGGGGGAGGTAAATGTGAGACTGCCTCTGCAAACTCTGTTGTAACAGCCGTACCAACCCCCACATCTGCCATTGGAATGCTGGAGGGTGAGCCTACACTGAGAGAGGTATTGAATGCAATTAATGAGTGCAAAGCTTCAATCTCTAGCTTTGATAGTCAACTAAAATGCATCAAGGAGGAACTACAACCTATGAGACAAGAATTGTGTAAAACTGTGCAAAGAACCTCCGATCTTGAAGAACGTGTAAGTTGGGCCCAGCGATGCATGAAATTAAATGGCTTAAAGATACAATCAACATCCAAGCCGCTAAATTGGACGAGATGGAAAATAGGAATAGCAGAAATAATATTAGAATGATAGGTCTTCCTGAGCACAGCAAGGGTCCCAACCTAATAACCTTCCTAGAGGGGTGGTTTAGGGAAATTTTTGGAGCTGCTTCCTTTACCCCCTTATTTGCGATTGAAAGAGCACATCGAGTCCCCTCAAAAATCCATCATACGGGGGACTATCCTAGGCCGATACTTATGAAAATCCTCAACTACAATGATAAGATGGCTTTGTGGCAGGAAAGTCAGGGAAATGGGGGGCATTAAGTTTCAGGGTGCTAGGGTCTCCCTCTTTTCGCCAGACCTCCAGAAACGCAGAGCAGAATTTACTTCAATCAAGTGTAGCCTGATTAACTACAAGATCACATATGCTTTACTGTACCCGGCCCGTTTAAGGGTGATTGCACTTGGCAATACTTTTTTCTTTAACAGCCCGCCCGATGCAGCTCAGTGGCTGGAAGAAAATAAGAAGGACCTATAATCCTATACAATTTTGCCAGCTTGGGACAACTATGCGATAACTCATTTTTGAGTGGGTTATATATCAAGGGTGGGGGGTTGGTTGAGAGCGTGAAGTGTCACGTCTCTTTCCCCCATTCCCCCCTCCCCTTTTTTTTTTCCTTCTTTTTTTTGGGGGGGGGGTTCCTTTTTTTTTGTTGTTGTTGTGGCACTAACACTAGACAAATATGTGTGATTTTTACCTGTAATAGGAGTGGGGGGGGGACAAAAGCACCCTGATTGGGTTAAATATATGTAGGTATGAGTGTAAGGGGGGAGGTAAGCTCCCTATTAGGGTTCCACTTAGCATTAAGTACATTAATGCCGCGTACACACGAGCAGACTTTCCCGCGGGAATCCTCCGGGACTGTGACATCATAGGGGGGCGGGGTCACTATGTGACATGAGCATGTGACCCTGCCCCCTTGTTCCTATATAAGTCCCAGCACAGCGCGTCTCTGCCATTCCGGGCAGAGACAGCGACGAGTCAACATCGGAAGAAGAAGAAGAGGAGGAAGAAGAAGAAGAAGGCGGCGGCGGCGCAGAAAGCGACGACAGCGGCAAGAACAGAAGAGACCCCTGAAGACCCCCGAAGGTGGATCGAGACCCCCAGACGACGGCGGTGACGACGAAGAAGGTAGCCGGGCTCCTCTGCTCGGTAAAAGAGCTAGGTAAAATAGCGGAGGAGTCCGGCGAGAAGACCCCCCAAGACGGAAGAAGACCCCCGGAGCAGTGCAATAAAATATTTTTCAAAAATTGTGTGTTTTTTTTTTATTTACACTTTACACCTTAGGTGAATGGGTAGGGGTACATCGTACCCCATACTCATTCACATAGGGTGCGGGCCGGGATCTGGGGGCCCCCTTATTAAAGGGGGCTCCCGGATTCCGATAAGCCCCCCGCCCGCAGACCCCAACAACCAATGGCCAGGGTTGTCGGGAAGAGGCCCTTGTCCTCATCAACATGGGGACAAGGTGCTTTGGGGTGGGGGGGCCGCATGGTCCCCCTTTCCCCAGGGCACCCCCATGTTGAGGGCACGCGGCCTGGTATGGCTCAGGGGGGGGGGGGGCGCTCGCTCGTCCCCACCCCTTTCCTGGCCGGCCGGGCTGCGTGTTCGGATAAGGGTCTGAGATGGATTTGGGGGGGGACCCCCACGCCGTTTTTTGGGCGTGGGGATTCCCTTTAAATCCATACCAGGTGACGGGGCTAGCACGGCGGCATTCACTGCCTTTTCACTGCCCGTCTACCTGCAGTTACGTTCTAAATGAACGGACTGCTCCGTGTGTGGGCAAGTCCGTTCATTTTCAAAAGTCCCGCGGACTTTTTCCCGCGGATTGTCCGCCGGAGAAGTCCGGGCGTGTGTGGGCAAGTCACACGCTCGGAAAGTCCGGCGAAGCCCCGCTGGAAAGTCCGGCGGTTTGTCCGCCAGACTAGGTCCGGCGGACAAAGTCCGATCGTGTGTACGCGGCATTAGAATGACACTTGTGAGTATGTGGTGGGGTGGGTATGGAAAGGTCACGGGTGTACCCCTACGGGGAAGCCCTGATGGGCAGGAAGTGAGGGATTTGGGAGGGAGGGATTTGGGTGGATTAGGGGATAAGGGTGGCAGGGTGGGTAGGGTTGAAGACAAAGGTCAGACACCAGTTATATTCACACGATTAAATATACACTTTATGATATATGAGACAAGGGGAAAGTGCACAGATGGCTGTAACTACCAAAGGCTGGGAGGGTTAAATGGCTTACTAGTGGCGGGGAGGATGCTGACGTGAGACGCCAGCGCTAGAGGAGGGGCCTGGCGCCGGCACCATGTGGGACGCCGAGATCCCTCGGTCTGAGACAGCGGAGGACGGCTGGGAAGTTTGAGCTCACGCCGCCCCGTCATATGATCGCCTCTCGGGCTTCACTCCTTCCCCGGCCGCATACCCGAGTGCCACCGCCGGCCCGTTCCTCCAATATCATCCGGGCACACATTTAACACCCGTGGACGCCGTGCCTCAGGAGAGACGGCCAGCCCCATCCTGAAGTGGGTCCCTGGTGGGGCTTTTTAAGCCGGCGGGCTCTCGTACCTGGCTCTCCCAGCGTAACGCCGGAACACCGCACTATTAAATCCTAGAAGGAAGGAAGAACACCGGCAGCCTCAGCCCTCTGGACCTGCTCCCCTGCTTTCTTCACTCCAATCTACCCGGACTTCAGCAGCAGGGGGGGGGGCCGTGGCGGGCCCCCCACAGGTATCGTTCTACTCTTCTTGAGATAATGTTAAAAGAGAAAGTTATTTGTTTTCCCTTTCCCCTCCTGCTCACTGAAGATCCAACATCTAAATGTTAGAATTGAACTTTGGCAATCAACTCTATGAAAATGGATATATAGGTACAGAGATTGTGAGGAAGTGTTATGTAACGGCATAGGGGGAGGTCTCCCCTCTTCCCCTGGACTGCATCCCCCATTTAATTAGCAGAATTTAGAGACATTAAGTTAACCCGGCATTGGAGCGGTGTGTGTGGAGAGGGGATTTTGGGTTCAGGGCCAGGCCTGCGGCCCTCATCCCCCTCCCCCCCCCCTGTTGCTTTCCCCCCCTCTGGATGGGTGCTCGGGGATCACATTGAATCCACTATACCTGTAGAAATATGTATTTGGAATTTGATCACTCTGAGAAATTGACGCTCTGGAAAACCCCCGAAAAGGCTACCCCAACCATTACCTCTCCTATTTCAGAGAGACTCGGCCATAGTAGAGACTTCTGGGGTTCTGGACCCCTAATTGGAAAGCTACCGTGAATTCCTGTTACTATCCCCTTTATATCTTCTATAAGGGAGAGGACAATAGTGGCCCTAAGGAGCTGTACCCCCCGGTGGGGTAATCCAGGAAGGTAACCCTGGAAAGTAGATCTCGATATACAGGAAAAAAAAGAAAGGGGGAGTGAGTAAAGCGGAACCTCAGGCTGGTATTTATTCTGTTTCAATTGGTGTTTTTTTTTGGTTTTTCTCTCTTTTCTGGGGGTGGCTTATGGCTCGGCCCTGATAAAAATTTACCGAGGACACTAAACAAAAATGAAGGGCAGACCCCAGCGGGGAACGGAGCCTAAAACCCCCAAGGAAAATTTAAACACGAGCACAATACAGAAATACCTTAAAGACATTAGCCTTAAAAGCCCAGAGATGGAGAAAAAACAGGCGCCAAAAGATAAAAAACGAGAGACGGAGAAGCAGAAAGCAGAGCAGGCTGAGCAGGCCAGAGCAGAAGGTGGAATGGAAGGGTCCCGGGACTCCAGCTTCTCCGGGGATCAAAGAAATATATCACCCATCCCAACAAAAATAGAAATTACAGAAATGTTTACCAAGCTTGAAAACGTCATTAAAACAGAAATTGCTAACGTCAGGACAGACATGAACCAGGTGTTGAACAGGGTGGGGAAAGTTGAGGACCTGGTGGTAATTCAAGCCCAAGAAATTTTGGAACTCAAATCACAAATGATGGATATGAAATTAAAACACAGGGATATACAGTACCAAATAGAAAACCAAGAGAATCAGAACAGGAGGCAGAACCTGCAGATTAGGGGCATTCCCGAACAACAGGGGGAAGACCTGACAATAAAAATGCTATGTTTATTTAATCCATTACTGGGAAGACCAGAGGGAGCAGCATTAAAAATTGACAGGGTACATCGTATTAGGAAGCCCTCTGGGCTAGGCGAAGGTATACCCAGAGACGTTATTATTAAATTCCATGCATACGAGGACAAATTTAAAATCTGGACAAAGTTGAGATCTAACCCTCCCCTGAAATTTGAGACTGCGGAACTACAGATATTCTCAGATCTTTCTGCTGGAACACTCTCTCGGAGGCGCCAGTTGAGACCCCTTCTGGTTTCATTAAGCAGCAAATCTGAAATACAGTTGGGGCTTCCCGGCGTCACTAATTGTTATTAAAGAAGGGAAGACGTTTCGGATGAAATTTGTAGACGAACTCCAAGATTTTTGTCATAATGTGGGGATCCCCGTCCCTGAAATTCCTTCCTAGTCTGTGGGGGGGGGGGTGTTGGGGGACATCGGGGGTCTGTCGCAGGGTATTTCTCAGGGATCGGTCAGTGGGGGGGGGGGGGATGTCAGCGACCGGGTCTCTGAAATAGGATCCTGGACTGATTTTCCTTCAATGTATTAATTTATTTCATAGGGGCCACAACCGTGGACCATTAATTGAGATGAGTGAGGTGGGATGGGTCTGGCGGGGGGGCCGGGAGGTGGGGGGGGAAGTGTCGGGCGGCAGAGGGCTCAGGGGGAGAGGGGCTTGGCGGGCCCAGGGGGAGTTCCCCCCCTCCCCCCAGAATTTGGGGGGGGGGAACCCGATGGGTGCCTCAGGGTCAGAGCTACACCCTAGCTTTGAAGGCAGACAGGGGGGGTTCTATGCGGACGCCCCAAAGTTTGCACAGGGCCGAGATACGGCCGGGGGGGAGGTTGGAGGGGGTGGGGGAGGGAACTTGGGAGGGAGGGCTGGAGGGGGTGGGGGAGGAAATAGGGTAGGGGAGGGGGGGAACCTCTTTGCCAGACCGTTTAAAAGGATAAAAGGTAAAAATAAAAGGCTTCAGACAGTGCCCCTGCTAGGATATGGTTAACAATCGTCTTAAATTCCTGACATACAACGTGAGAGGTATAAATTCAGTGTTGAAAAGATATAACATTTTAAAATAACTTCAGAGGCTCCAGGCCGACATAGTTTTCTTGCAGGAAACGCACCTGAGTCATGAGGGCAATACTAAGATTTATTCCAGTAAATTTCCGGTGTGGTTCTACAGTGACTCCCCTACTAAGGGATCCAAGGGGGTGGCCATTGGATTCGTGGATAATATAAGATTTAAATTGACAGACAGGCTGGTGGACCCTGAGGGGCGGTACCTCTTTTTGAAGGGTAATGTAGGAGGGGATCTGTTTACATTAGTTAACGTGTACTGCCCAAACAATAACCCAATTAAATTTATGAGGCAGGTATTGGCACGGCTAAATGGGTTTCAGGAGGGCGGGGTGATCTTAGCGGGGGATCTTAACTTTTGCATGGACCCCTACTATGATAGTACATCACGGTCGAGGGGACCAAGTCATACACAGTTGAAAAAACTGAAGGATAAACTACACCACCTCCAACTGATAGATGCTTGGCGCGTGATGCACGCAAAACTGAGAGACTACACCTATTTTTCCCCTGTACATGGGACGCACTCCCGTTTAGACTACCTCATTATAGATCATAGACTATTGGAACAAATAAAGATAACTCAGATAGGGGTAACGACGTTGTCGGACCACGCCCCGGTTTCGATGGAGATGGAGACCCCCGACACCCAGAGACAACCATTCACTTGGCGACTGAATGATAAGCTAATCACGGATGTTGAATCATCCGAGATAGTAAAAAGGGAGATAGAGTTTTTCTTCGCAAATAATGAAACAGGCGACGTTTCTCCAGCGGCACTCTGGGAGGCCCATAAAGCCTATGTTAGGGGGATCCTCATCTCCATCGGAGCGGGGAAAAAAAAGTAAAGACAGGCTAGGATTCAGAACCTTACGGTCGAATTATCCAAGTTGGAACAGGAACACAAAAGGGAGGGGCACCAAAAGCAAGAAATTTACCATAGACTGATCAATAAAAGGGAGGAGATGCTAACGGCCATGGAGCAGGAGTCCTCAAAGTGTTTTTTTAAAATTGCGAGAGAGAGACATCAGGGGGGCAACAGGTGTAGTAAATATTTAGCGAATATGCTTAAAAAGAAAAGAGAAAGGAACTTTATTGAGAAAATACAAAACAAAACTGGGACTTTGGTAAATGCCACAAAAGAAATAGCGAATGAATTTAAGGCCTACTATGAAGAATTATATGACGTCAGACACAGGGGTTGGTACACCCCGCTGGGTGCAGGGAGGGAACATGATTTCTTAAAAGAGTGTGTCCTCCCTACACTCTCTCACAGCGATAGGCTTGATATGGACAGCGCTATAACTGAAGAGGAAATTTATAAGGCAATGAACAGCTCCTCTAATGGGAAGAGCCCGGGCCCAGACGGCTTTACTCTAGCATATTTCAAAAAATATAAAGAAATCCTGGTCCCAAAATTATGTCAATACTGGAACAAATTAGGAACTGAGTGCTCCATGGGTAAGGAGGCCCTCTTGGCATCTATTACACTAATACCGAAAGAAGGCAAAGACAGGACTCTTTGTTCTAGTTATCGCCCGATCGCGTTATTAAATGTAGACACCAAATTATATGCAAAAGTACTAGCCAACAGGTTGAAAGAAAAGATTATTAAATTGGTCCATCCTGACCAAGTCGGGTTTGTAACGGGGAGGGAGGGCCGGGATAATGGGGTTCGGGCCCTCTTGCTAGACTGGGGACATATGATGGGAACGTTGGAAGCAATGGGGTTTGGCCCCAGAATACTGAAATGGATTGGAACTTTATATCAGCAGCCGCAGGCCTCGGTAAGGGTCAATGGGATGGCCTCTGCAGTGTTTACAATGAGGAATGGAACAAGGCAGGGGTGCCCCCTTTCACCCCTCTTGTTTGTTCTGTCCCTGGAGCCTTTGCTGTGCAAGGTTTGGGACTGCGTAGATATAACAGGAATAAGAGCTGGTAGTGAACAGCACAAACTTGCGGCTTTTGCCGACGATGTTCTCTTCTTTATATCTAACCCTAGGATCACACTACCCAACTTGCTGAAGGTGTTAAAATCATTTGGCAAGACATCAAACCTGAAAATAAATCTAAACAAGTCGGAAATTTTAAATATCAACATCAATAAGAAGGAGGTAGAACTGCTCTCAAAAGAATTTAATTTTCCCTGGCGAGAAAACATCAAATATCTAGGGGTAACACTGGCAGATACAAGTAAAAAAATGTACTTATTAAACTACATCCCCCTACTCAACGAGATCAAAAAAGAACTCCATAGAATGGGATCTCGGCCTCTCTCTTGGATAGGCCGAATCAACGCAGTAAAAATGATAGTAGCCCCCAAAATTAACTACAAGTTTCAGATGCTTCCACTCGCGTTACCCCAAATATTCTTTAAAACCCTAAATCAAATTATTTCACGATTTATCTGGTCAAATAAAAAACCTTGTATCTCAGCTAAAATCTTAAGCAGGGAAAAAAAACAGGGAGGGCTCGCTGTCCCTGATTTTGAAAAACTTTCACGGCAGTGGCTATATCAAGGGTAATAGAATGGGTGAAGGAAGGGGATAAGAGATGGAACAGTCTAGAGAACATAGTAAGCAACAGTCACTTAGGACACGAAATATGGAATCCACCAAAAGCTAGAACATTGGGGAGTAAAACACACAAAATAACACGGGTAACACTGGATTTATGGGATAACATATTTAGAAGGCACAAGTGGAAATACAATTCACCTTTAATTTTTCTAAAAAATAATTCACTTTTTGAACCAGGTAGGAGGGAGGTGGGGGGGGAATTGGATAAAACAAGATGGGGCACAATTGAAAGATATTATAAAAAACGGGAAAATTTGCACATTTCACGAATTGAGTTTAAACACTGAGTTAATGGATATTGACATATGGAGGTACACACAGTTAAAACATTTTGTGGGGAGTCTGCCTCAACCCCTACGTAGTGGAGACGATTTGAACCAGTTGGAGAGACTATGCTTACGTGAGTCTACTAAGAACAATATATCTCGGATATATAAAATATTAATAAGTGAGGAAGCACTGGGTGTGCCTCCATATGTCAAGAAATGGGAGGAAGAGTTAGGTTCACATTGCACCCAAAATAAGTTTGGAAAAATTTTCGAGACTATACATAGCTCAGCGTTTCCTATGAAATCTGTGGAAACTATTTTTAAATGTTTCTCTAGGTGGTACCTCACCCCTGATAGGCTTAGTAAGATTCATGGGAGCTCTGTGTCGGACTGCTGGCGAGGATGTAAAACTAAGGGAACGATGGCACACATTTGGTGGGGGTGCCCTGTAATCGAAAAATATTGGAGGGAAATAATAGAGTTAATTGGTATTATAACTAAGAAAGATATTCCAGCGGATCCTTGGTTGATACTTTTCCATGGGACTGAGACCCCAGGGAAACAATATAAAGCATCTTTAATCCCTATTCTTCTGAACGAAGCCAAAAATCTAATACCGAAGAAGTGGCGGGAGCCTGGCTGCCCGGCGATACGGGATTGGATTTTTGGAGTAAATGCGATTCAAAGACTAGAAAGCACTGAAACATATGATGGGGGGCAAGGGGAAAACTCAGAACAGAGAAACAAGTGGACAGATTGGAACGAATTTAAAAATTCATGGAGATACTACATTGAGATTACCAAATAGATGGCACCACACGTTGTATGCCAGGACCATTAGTCGAAAACAGGAGCGTTGGACCTAGCCTCAACATGTGTTATGCAAAGAGGGGAGGGGGGGGCAGGGGAGGGTTATAAATGGGCCCGGACATGTAACTTCAAATGGAAATCCTTTGGTCTCTGTTTAATATTGTTTTATGTTAATGTCATGTGAAAAATTAATTAAATAAAGATTTAAAAAAAAAAAGTGGCTTACTAGTGGCTTTAGCGCCTCATTGCTATTTACTTACCTTCCCCACCTCCACTATTGGAATGGTTTTTTATTACTATTTCAATTTTATTTTTACTCGATGCAGGTTAAAACGCTTAGTGTAATCTCTTGGAATGTCCGAGGTTTGGGAGATCCAAGCAAGAGAGCCTTGGTTTTGTCATCATTGGAGGGGAAAGGGCCTGGACTGATCTGTCTGCAGGAGACGCACTTGACTAGTGATACAATTTCATTACTTCGTAAATGGAAATTCCAAACCCAATTTCATTCTGTACACTCCTCATATTCAAGGGGGGTGAGCATTCTGATCGGTAGAGAAGTGTGGTTCTCCTGTTGCAAGAGCCGTATTGATACCATGGGCCGTTATATTTTCTTACATTGCCTTATTGAAAACAAACCATATGTGATAGCAAATATTTATAACCCCCCCCCCCCCCCATACAAACTGTAGATCCTACATGAATTAATAGCATTTCGGTCCAGAGTCTTCTGGGTCACTGAGGACGACATGATCCGCAGCCACCTCCTCCCAGCCACGTACAAGTCCACCGGTTTCTAGGGACTGTAAATCATCATTAAAAGACTGCTGCTGCTGATGCTGAGTGCCAGGCTCCACCACCATTCTGACACAATCCTCCTCCTCCTCCTCCTCATCCTCTTCCTGTGTGATGGGTGGGAGAGAAGGAACACTGTCTGGATAAAGGGGGCCTTGAGAGGCAAGGAAGTCCTCCTCTTCCTGCCTCTGTTCTGCCTCAAGTGCCCTGTCCGTTATTCCACGCAGCGTATGCTCCAACAGGTGGACAAGAGGTACAGTGTCACTGATGCATGCACTGTCACTGCTCACCATCCTCGTGGCCTCCTCAAATGGTGACAGGACAGTGCATGCATCCCTGATCATGCTCCACTGACGTGGTGAAAAAAATCTGAGCTCCCCTCACCCTGTCCTGGTGCTGTAGTCGCACAAGTACTCATTGATGGCCCTCTGCTGCGTGTGCAGTCGCTGCAGCATGGCCAACGTTGAGTTCCACCTGGTGGGCATGTCACATATAAGACGGTTCTTGGGCAGGTTCAACTCCCTTTGCAGCTCAGCCAGCCGAGCACTTATATGATCGGCGGAAATGCACACAGACTTTCCTGGCCTGCCTCAGGACATCCTGTAAGCCTGGGTACCTGCCCAAGAACCGCTGCACCACCAGGTTAAGGACGTGAGCCATACAGGGCACATGGGTCAGCTGTCCCTGTCGCAGGGCAGAGAGGAGGTTGGTGCCATTGTCACAAACCACCATTCCTGGCTTAAGCTGGCGTGGCGTCAACCACCTTTCGGCCTGCCCCTGCAGAGCTGACAGAACCTCTGCCCCAGTGTGGCTCCTGTCCCCCAAACACACCAGCGCAAGCACGGCATGGCATCTTTTTGCCTGCGTACTTGCGTAGCCCCTTGGACACCTACGGAGCACCGCTTGTTCCGAGGACAGAGCACTCGAAGAGGCCATGGAGGAAGAAGAAGAGGAGGGGGTGGAGGAGAGAGGTGTGTCACAACCAGTAGTAGCATTTTGGAGGCGTGGTGGCGGAACAACCTCCAACACTACTGCACCTTGTCCTGCATCCTTCCCAGCTGCTAAAAGAGAGACCCAATGGGCCGTGAAAGATAGGTAACGCCCCTGTCCATGCCTGCTGGACCATGAGTCAGGGGTAATATGCACCTTACCACTGACCGCCCTGTCCAGCGAGGCCAAGACATTGCCTTCCACATGCCGGTAGAGAGCCGGAATCGCCTTCCATGAGAAAAAGTGGCGTTTGGGAACCTGCCACTGAGGAACCGCACATTGCACAAACACACGGAAGGGGGCCGAGTCTACCAACTGAAAAGGCAGCAGTTGAAGTGCTAGCAATTTAGCCAAGCTAGCATTCAACTGCTGGGCATGTGGATGGCTGGGAGGGAACTTCTTTTGACGGTCCAGCAGCTGGGGCAGGGAAATTTGCCTGGTACAATCGGACGTCGGTGTAGGGCTAGCAGAGTGCCCGCAAGTACTTGGCTGTGACACACCTAATTCTACACCTTCATTCTTCTCAGTGCAGCTTTCAGAGAGGACTGAAGGTATAGTGGGGTTGGAGATCCCAGCTGATGAGGAGCAAAGAGAGGTCCGCTTTGTTCTTTGGTGTGGGTCTTTAAGGTGCGCTTGCCAACGAGCTGCATGGCAGGTCAACATATATCTGGTCATGCTTGTGGTGCCCAAGTGGCTGATGTTTTGGCCACGCGAGATACGCTTGAGACATATGTTGCAAATAGCAGCGGTGCGATCTGATGCACTCGTCTGAAAAAAGGCCCACACCAAAGAACTTTTGTAATAACGCGCACAGGCAGTGCCCTGCACAGGCGGAGCTCTGCGGTGTGATTCAGTTGGTGTGCTGCCCTCAACCTGGCCCCCGGAGGGCATCCTGCCTCGTTGGAGATGTGCTGCCTCCTCCTCCTCTCTCCGTTCAGGCACCCACGTGGAGTCAGTGACCTCATCATCCCCTCCCTCTTCACCACTGGAGCAAACCTGGCAGTATGCTGCAGCTGGTGGAACATGACTGCCAGATTGCTGTCCTTGAGCATCCCCTCTCTCTGCGCTCACGCTACTGCCTTCCTCTAGCTGGGTAACATCATCGGAGCCTTCAAAACGCTGGGCATCATCCTGGAGCATGTACCCAACACTGTGCTCAAACAGCTCGGGGGACTCCTCAGGAGGACATGGTGGGTCTAGGGAAGGGGTGACTGATGACATTGAGACGAGGGAAGAGTACGCGTTGGCAGCTGCTTTGCCAGTACTCTGAGCCTGGGTGAGAGAGGATGAGGAGGATGAGGAGGGCTTGGTCATCCACTCTACCAAGCCTTCGGCATGATGCGGCTCAACATGTCCAGCTGCCGAAAATAAGGACAAGCGTGTCCCATGGCCACGTGCTGATGACGATGCACCGCGTCCCTGAGCAGCACTGTTGTCTCTAGACACAGAGCCTGCTTGCCCTGTTTGCTTGGCTCGTGACTGTCTGCCTCTCCTTGTTGGTCTTCCAGACATTGTAATGGCCTGCAGGGAGATGGGAAAAAAAGCTATTGGGTAGTGTATATTGTGCTGGAGTCACACAGCACACACACTAACTCCTGCAGATAGCTGTCTTAGATGACAACAGGGCAGAAGGGCAGATACAGGTTGAGGTGGTTTAGTGTGCTGTGCTAGACTCACACAGCACACACACACTAACTCCTGCAGATGGCTGTCTTAGATGACAACAGGGCAGAAGGGCAGATACAGGTTGAGGTGGTTTAGTGTACTGTGCTAGACTCACGCAGCACACAAACACTAACTCCTGCAGATGGCTGTCTTAGATGACAACAGGGCAGAAGGGCAGATACAGGTTGAGGTGGTTTAGTGTGCTGTGCTAGACTCACACAGCACACACACACTAACTCCTGCAGAAGGCTGGATTGGTAGAGAACAGCACTTTCCCCACGCACGGCGGCCTTATATAGTGTGGGGCGTGTACTAAACCCCCTGAGCTATAATTGGCCATAGGCATCCTGCCTGTGGCCAATTATTGCTCTCCTCGCCGCTGGCTCTATGATTGGCCAAGCATGCGGGGTCACAGTGCATGCTTGGCCAATCATCAGCCAGCAATGCACTGCGCCTTGCGCAGTGCATTGTGGACCTTTCGCATCACACGAATTTGATGCGAACGGCCCTTAGAGTTCTGCCCTCGACGAGCCGATTAATGGCCGATGTTCGATTCAAACATGTGAAGGATGTGCAAGTATAGGGGAATATCACTGCGCTAAACCCAAATAAAAAATGGAAGGAATTTGCTTTCCTAAAAGCTGCTATCACTCAAACAAACAAAGTCAAGTAAAACGTGGAAACAATATGTGAAGCGCTAAAAACCTGAAAATGTGCAAAAACTGCTGTAAATATATGAATCTAAAATAGCGTATAAAATTTAAAAAGTACAAAACGCAGTATAAAGTGCAGTAGTGATAAATAAGGTGGTAGTAAAAACACTGTGATAATAAAGTCTCTCTTATTCAAGATGGACTACTGAAGTGGAGGTATGGAATTTTCTTTCCCAAACGTGGGTAAAACTGGTATGGACTGGCATATAATGTACCAAAGTATAGATGCGATCCGGAGCAATTATTAATACTGGAAAGGGTACTTCTTACCAGATGAGGTGGACGCACATACCGTATGGCAGTGAGTCAGCAGCGCTTGTGTGTTATTTCTCCCTTTGGATGTTGGTTCCAGGTCCTGCGAATGCGTCTTAAGGGTAAGGACACGTGGCCTCGGGGCATCACCGGCACTTCCAGGGGTAAACACAGGTTGGATCATCCAGTAGGCGTGCACAACGGTGCAAGGTGAGAAACTTGTATCTCCAGTTCGTCCAGGATCACATGGAGTAGGACATATTGTGAGAAAGCAAAAAATGCTCCATATGGTGCAGGTTAACCAATATAATTTATTGGATTAAAATGTCTCACAATGAAGGAGAAAATTAAAAATAGTCCAGTTAAAAGATACAGGCTAAAAACAATAATAGACAATGGGGATAATATCAGATAAATATCCCTACGCGTTTCGACCTAGTGGTCTTCAACAGGGGCAAACTTTTTCTCACAATATGTCCTACTCCATGTGATCCTGGACGAGCTGGACAAGTTTCTCACCTTGCACCGTTGTGCACGCCTACTGGATGATCCAATCTGTGTTTACCCCTGGAAGTGCCGGTGATGCCCCGAGGCCACGTGTCCTTACCCTTTAGACGCTTTCGCAGGACCTGGAACCAACATCCAAAGGGAGAAATAACACACAAGCGCTGCTGACTCACTGCCATACGGTATGTGCGTCCACCTCATCTGGTAAGAAGTACCCTTTCCAGTATTAACAATTGCTCCGGATCGCATCTATACTTTGGTACATTAACCACTTTAAGACCAGCCTCGTTTTGGATTTTAGGTGTTTAGATGTTTAAAACTGTTTTTTTTTGCTAGAAAAAAACTTAGAACCCCCAAACATTATATATTGTTTTTTTTCTAACACCCTAGAGAATAAAATGGCGGTCGTTGCAATACTTTTTTTCACACCGTATTTGCGCAGCGGTCTTGCAAGCGCACTTTTTTTGGAAAAAAGTCACTTTTTTGAATAAAAAAATAAGACAACAGTAAAGTTAGTCCAATTTTTTTATATATTGTGAAAGATAATGTTACACCGAGTAAATTGATACCTAACATGTCACGCTTCAAAATTGCGCCCGCTCGTGGAATGGCATCAAACTTTTACCCCTTTTTCTTATTTATTTTTCTTGATTTTATTTATTTTTACACTGTTTTAAAAAAAAAAAATAATTGGCTCACTTTTATTCCTAATACAAGGAATGTAAACATTCCTTGTAATAGAAAAAAGCATGACAGATCCTCTTAAATATGAGATCTGGGGTCAAAAAGTCCTCAGATCTCATATTTGGACTTCAATGAAAAAAAAAAAAAAAAAAAAAATGTCATTTAAAAAAATAACATTTGAAAATTCCTCTTTAAGAGGTATGGGTGGAAGTGACGTTTTTGACGTCGCTTCCGCCCTCCTATGGTATAGAGATGAGTGGCGGCCATCTTAGCGTCACTCATCTCTAGACACAGGAGGGGAACGGACCCAATCGCCTCCGCCGCTGCCGACGGTTCCGGTAAGCGGCGGGAGGCGCGGGAGAGCGGCGGGAGGGGGGGGGGCACCTCTCCCGCCGCCGATAACGGTGATCTCGAGGCGAATCCACCGCGATGACCACCATTATCGTACAGCCGACCGGCGCCTGAAGAGATGGATACCTCGGTTGTGGCAGCAGCTGCTGCCGTTACCGAGATATCCCTCTTCAAAAAATGGACGTACATCGTCGTGCGCCGGTCGGAAAGTGGTTAAATGCCACTCCATACCAGTTTTACCCACATTTGTGAAAGAAAATTCCATACCTCCACTTCAGTAGTCCATCTTGAATAAGAGAGACTTTATTATCACAGTGTTTTTACTACCACCGTATTTATCACTACTGCACTTTATACTGCGTTTTGTACTTTTTAAATTTTATACGCTATTTTAGATTCATATATTTACAGCAGTTTTTGCACATTTTCACGTTTTTAGCGCTTCACATATTGTTTCCACCCATCCCTAGTGAAGACCCAGCTACGAAAACTGTACGTGCTTTTTCCTTGATTTTGTTTTGTGCTGAAGATAAGCAGACTTTATTTTATGCTGAACATAAGCAGACTTTGTTTTGTATTTTGACCTGTGTGCTGAAGGAAGCCTTATTTTTGATTTTCTTATAAATAAATGTCTTTTGTTTCAAGTTCAAACGGTTTATGCACTTAATCCCTTGGAGTTATTATCCCCAAAGTTTACAACTGGTGTCTTGGATGCTGGCAAAAGTGCATTTGCAGCCGCAAAAACCGTTTAAAACTAAACTGACATTTAAAGAGACAGTGTACAAATGGCATATCGTGGGTGAAGTCAGCTCAAACACTGCAAGCAGCAGGTAAAGACATGGAAGAGGTCATCAGGGCTTTGGCACAAGCCACCGTGACCCAGCAGCAAGCTTCAGCAGATGCAAACCGTCGCCATGAGGAAGCGATGGCTCAGCAGCAGCAGGCCCTGGCACAGTCTATAGCTGCACAGCAGGAAAACACACGGTTGCTAGCCGCCCAGTTTATTGCTCAGCAGGAGTCCACTCAAGCACAAGTGACTGCCTTACAGGAGGCAGTGCAGCGGCTGGCTCAGGGACGAGAACAAGCGGTCGTCGCCGCTGGCAACCAAGTGTATGTGAGAGCCAGCCATTTCTTACAAAAACTGACACCCAGCGATGACGTAGAGGCCTTTCTCACCACCTTTGAGAGGATAGCAGAGAGAGAGGGGTGGCCCTGTGACCAATGGGCTGGCATTATGTCTCCTTTCCTCACCGGTGACCCGCAAAAGGCCCACTTTGACCTCCCAACTGAACATATCAGCAACTATGAGCATCTGAAGGCAGAGATCCTGGCCCGCCTAGGAGTGACCATGGCTGTCCGGGCTCAGAGGGTGCATCGCTGGCGGTACAAACCTGACCGACCACCCAGGTCCCAAATGCATGAACTGATACAGCTGGTTAAAAAATGGCTGCAGCCAGAAAAGCTGCCAGGCCCACAAATGGTGGAACGGGTGGTGATGGACTGGTACCTGCGGCCCCTGCCAGATGACCTACAGTGCTGGGTAAGCCATGGAGACCCTGCAACCGCTGACCAGCTGGTTGAGTTGGTTGAAAGGTACACCGTGGTGGAGGACCTGCTTGGGCCTACCAAGCGTCAGGAACCCACACCAAGGGCAACCAGACCGGCCACAGCACCTAGGAGAGAAGCCCTGCCAGACATTGGAACCCGCAACCCTGCACCATCTTCTGCAGAACCTCGAAGGTTGGTTCCTGTCCCAAGGATGGGAGGCCTACAGTGTTGGCGATGTCGGTCCTGGGGGCATACCCGGCACAATGCCCACTTCAGGAGGAGCCGATGGATTGTGGGACTGGTCGGAGAAGCTCCTTCTATGCACAAAGAGTGTGCACCACTCATCTTGATCTGGTTGAAGGACGGTTCGAGTGTAAAGTGTGGGTGAACCACCTTCCTGCCAGGGCCCTACTGGACTCCGGTAGCATGGTAACACTGGTACATGCCAGGGTGATTGGGAGACTTGGCCCCGTAAATAAAACTCTGCGCATAGTGTGTATCCATGGGGATACCAGGGAGTACCCCCTGGTTCCTGTGACTGTTTCTTATGGCCGTACCTCAGTGACACAAGAGGTTGGGGTAGTAAAAAGTTTAATACATGATATTATAGTGGGGCGGGACTGTCCGCTATTTCTCGAACTGTGGAACCAGGCACAGATGGGGCTTCCAGGACAGCCAGGAGAACTGGGGACACTGGGCCTGGAAGAGATGGAGTCTGAGGGGTCTAGGCCTGAAACCCCCACAACACACCCCTCTGATACAGAGATACCTGTCACTGATAATGATATTGCAGAGAATGTTCATTTGAATGATAATGTTTCTGTTTCAGGTCTCAAAACCGAGTTGACCTCTGAGGGGGGGAAGTCTTCCCATTACAGGTTATGCTGGGGGAGGATGATGAGGAGCTCTCCCCGTTGCAGTTCCCCGTTGAGGAGGGTGAAGGGGAAACATCCTCAAGGTCAGTGCACCCAGACCTGGACGTATCCAGGGGTGCGTTTGGCACCACCCAGTTGCAGGATCCTACCTTGGTCAATGCTAGAGAGCAGGTTTCTGTTGTTGATGGGGTCTCACAAATACCAGGGGCAGGTCAGAGGTTTCCTCATTTTGCGTTAAAGGGAGACTTGGTTTATCGAGTGGCTGAAAGCCGAGGGGAGACTGTAGAGCAGTTGCTGGTTCCCCAACCGTATAGGCAGATGCTACTTGACCTAGCCCACAATGACGCACTGGGAGGACACTTGGGGGCAGAGAAAACGGAGGCCAGGATAACCGACCGGTTTTACTGGCCAGGGGTGAAGGCCGAGGTTAAAAGATATTGTGCATCTTGTCCCATTTGCCAGTTAACTGCCCCAGTGCCACACTATAGAAGCCCTCTGGTACCCTTGCCAATTATTGAGGTTCCATTTGAGCAGATCGCTATGGATCTCATGGGACCCCTGGTAAAGTCGGCAAGGGGGCACCAATATATATTAGTCATCCTAGACTACGCAACCAGGTATGCAGAATCAGTTCCTTTGAGGAAAACTTCCTCTAAGGCCATTGCCAAGGAATTATTTCAGATGTTTTCACGAACTGGATTCCCCAGAGAGATACTTACGGACCAGGGCACCCCTTTTATGTCAAAGGTGATGACGGACTTGTGCAGACTATTTCAAATTAAACAGTTGCGACGTCCGTCTATCACCAGCAGACCGATGGCCTAGTTGAGAGGTTTAATAAAACTCTAAAGTCCATGTTAAAAAGAGTGGTCCAGAAAGTGACCTCTTGTTTGCCATCTGGGAGGTTCCGCAAGCATCCACGGGCTTCTCACCGTTTGAGCTAGTGTATGGACGAAGGCCCCAGGGGTTGCTCGATCTAGTAAAAGAAACGTGGGAAAATGAGTCCTCACCGCACAAAACCGTGGTAGAGCATATCTCTCAAATGCAAGAGAGGGTGGCTAAGGTGATGTCGCTGGTGAGGGAGCACATGCAGAAGGCTCAGGATGCCCAAAGAAAGGTGTATAATAGATCAGCTAAAATTAGACAATTTCAAGTCGGAGACCGGGTGGCTGTCCTAATACCCACAGTGGAGAGCAAGTTCTTGGCCAAGTGGCAAGGTCCGTTTAGGGGTAGTAGAAAAAGGGGGTGAGGTGAACTACAAGGTACACCAGCCAGGTAAAAGAAAACCTTACCAGATCTATCACGTAAATTTGTTGAAACCCTGGAGAGACAGAGAACAGGTATCCGCTGTGGTGGCGTTACAGTCAGGGGACCATGCAGGAATCGACCTGGTGCAGGTTGCTGCTACCCTAACTAGGCCCCAAACCCAGCAAGCAAAAGAGTTTCTGCAAAGAAATAGGGACATGTTTTCAGGGTTGCCGGGTCTCACCAACGTCATCGAGCATGACATTGTAACAGAACCCAATGTAAAAATCCGGTTAAAGCCTTACCGTATCCCAGAAGCACATAGAGTGGCAGTGTCTGAAGAGGTCCAAAGAATGCTCGAGCTTGGAGTCATTGAAGAGTCACAGAGCGAGTGGTCGAGTCCAATCGTGTTGGTACCCAAACCCAACGGCACTCTCCGCTTCTGCAACGACTTTAGAAAACTTAATGAAATCTCCAAGTTTGATGCTTATCCCATGCCACGAGTAGATGAGCTAATTGAGAGGTTAGGTCCAGCCAGGTATATAACCACGCTGGACCTCACAAAAGGGTACTGGCAGATTCCCCTGACCAAGAAAGCCAGGGAGAAAACAGCTTTCTCTACCCCGAAAGGCCACTTCCAATACAAAAGAATGCCATTTGATCTACACTCTGCCCCCGCTACGTTCCAAAGGGCCATGGACAAAACTTTGCGTCCACATCAACTTGTATGCTTCTGTTTACCTTGATGACATAGTCATTTTCAGCACTGAGTGGGAGTCCCATCTTCCCCGAGTTCAGGCAGTCGTATACTCCTTGAGAAAAGCAGAATTCACTATCAATCCGGAGAAATGCGCAATTGGGGTGGAGGAAGATGGGGTACATTGTGGGTAGAGGGCTGGTGAAGCCCCAAATGAGTAAGGTAGAAGCCATACAGGACTGGCCCCATCCCCTAACCAAGAAGCAGGTCAGAGCGTTTTTGGGCATAGTTGGCTACTACCAGAGGTTTGTCCCCAACTTTGCCACCATTGCTGCACCGTTGACTGACTTGACCAAAGGCAGAAAGTCAGTGATGGTAAAGTGGAATGACGATGCCGAAAAAGCTTTCCAGAAACTTAAGACGGCGTTGTGCCAGGATCCGGTGCTCCGGATTTTTCTAAGGATTTTGTAGTATAGACAGATGCTTCAAGTGAAAGGTTAGGAGCAGTCCTGTCTCAAGTGATCAATGGGGATGAGCACCCCGTAGTTTTTCTAAGTAGGAAGCTGACGGCAGCGGAGAAAAACTATGCAGTGGTGGAGCGGGAGTGTCTTGCCATCAAGTGGGCTTTAGACTCTTTACGGTATTTCCTCCTAGGTAGAAGGTTCCGCCTAGTGTCCAACCATGCCCCACTGACCTGGATGAGGCAAAACAAAAACACCAATGCCAGGGTGACAAGGTGGTTCCTTTCTCTCCAGGAGTTCAATTTCGTGGTAGAGCACAGACCCGGGAGACAACATCAGAATGCCGATGCCCTCTCCCGGGTCCATTGTATGATGTCGAGTGGTGCCTCCAACACCTCCGCGTTGAGGCAGGGGGGGGGATATGTACAGGACGCCAAGGTTGGGTCCTGGATGGGTGCTATATAGCACCAGTATTTGGGTTGTGGTTAGGGTTGCCACCTTTTCTTCAAGCCAAACCCGAACACTTTTGCGGCGCACAGCAATTTTTTTGTAGTACAAGCTATAGGATTGTAAAATACGTGGGACACCTTTTGGGTTACCCAAAGAGAGTAGTAATGAGGTGTGCTACAGTGAACAGTGGCTGTGGCCAAATTGCATTAACAGTAGGGGAACTTAAAGGGGCATGATTAAACAAAACAAAAGCATTGGTCACTGTCATCCAGTAGAGCAGTGGACGGCATCAGTAGAGCAGTGGATGGCGTCGGTGGAGCAGTGGACGGCGTCAGTGGAGCAGTGGACGGCGTCAGTGGAGCAGTGGGCGGCGTCAGTGGAGCAGTGGGCGGCGTCAGTGGAGCAGTGGGCGGCTTCAGTGGAGCAGTGGACGGCGTCAGTGGAGCAGTGGAGCAGAAGATGATGTCAGTAGAGCGGAGTCTGTAATACCATGCTTTCTCCTGCAAAAGCGTCCCTGGTTGCTAGGACACCAGTCCAGAGGCCCTCAATTCACTGTCTCTGGTGGCATCGGCGGCGGCTGGGTGGGAGAGAGACAGCGCAGTGTGACCTGGCGGCAGGACATTAGCCCCGCTGGTGCGGGGGAAGAAGGGTGGAATGCGTGCTGTTTGGGGGTAGCTGACAGAGGGGAGGGGGTAGCTGACAGAGGGGGGTAGCGGACAGAGAGGGTGGGGGGTAGCTGACAGAGGGGAGGGGGTAGCTGACAGAGGAGGGGGGGATCTGACAGAGGGGAGGGTGGAGCTGACAGAGGGGAGGGGGGTAGCTGACAGAGGGGAGGGGTAGCTGACAAAAGAGGGGGGGTATCTGACGGGGGAGGGGGGTTATCTGACAGAGGGGAGGGGGTAGCTGACAGAGGAGGGGGTAGCTGACAGAGGGGAGGGGGGAGCTGACAAAGGGGAGGGGGGTAGCTGACAAAGGAGGGGGGTATCTGACAGAGGGGAGGGGGGTAGCTGACAAAGGAGGGGGGTATCTGATAGAGGGGAGGGGGGAGCTGACGGAGGGGAGGGGGGAGATGACGGAAGGGAGGGGGAGATGACGGAGGGGAGGGGGTAGCTGACAGAGGAGGGGGTAGCTGACAGAGGGGAGGGGGTAGCTGACAGAGGGGAGGGGTAGCTGACAGAGGGGAGGGGGAGCTGACAGAGGGGAGGGGGAGCTGACAGAGGGGAGGGGGGAGCTGACAGAGGGGAGGGGGTAGCTGACAGAGGCGAGGGGGGTAGCTGACAGAGGGGAGGGGGGTAGCTGACGGAGGGGAGGGGGGTAGCTGACGGAGGGGAGGGGGGTAGCTGACAAATGAGGGGGGTATCTGACAGAGGGGAGGGGGGTATCTGACAGAGGAGGGGGTATCTGATAGAGGGGAGGGGTAGCTGACAGAGGTAGGGGAGTAGCTGACAGGGGAGGGGGGGTAGCTGACAGGGGAGGGGGAGTAGCTGACAGGGTAGGGGGGGGTAGCTGACAGGGGAGGGGGGATCTGATGGGGGAGGGGGGGTAGCTGACGGGGGAGGGGGGATCTGACAGGGGAGGGGGGATCTGACAGAGAGGTGTGGCTGACAGACACGCGGGTGGTAGATCAGATGACAGAGAGACCTCACCTCAGCCAGGAGACAGCGCGCGCCAGGCAGGGAGGCGGGACTCCGGGCGGCCACGATCACCCACAGTCCAGCCCTCCACATTTGACCAGTCACCAGTCCAATCACAAACCCTTACGAACGCCGCCCACACATGACAAATTCAGACAGACAATCACAGGGCGCACGCTCCCGCTGCCCACTGCCCAGCTCTCGCACACTCAGATAGTGTACATTGAAGGTGGCGGGCACGGGAATCTGGATGCGCCGCTATAGCTGTTGCGGCCGGGGCCAGAGGATGGTTGGTTGAACAATTTCTATACCTGTCCGGGTTTCGGGCGGGTTGAAACCTGGGCACATGTGTCAAAACCCGGGCTGTCCGGGTCAAAACCGGACAGGTGGCAACCCTAGTTGTGGTCCCTTTAAGGGAATTGCAGTATTGTTCATGGGGTGACCCAAAATGGGTGAGGGATTCCGGGATTAGCCAAGCAGGAGAGGACTGACTCTCAGTCCTCTCTATATTAATAGTGAGTTATTTGGGACCCGGAATTTGGGAGGCTCTAAAGTGATATTCGGGTGGGAAAGAGCCTCCCTCCCTGACCACAGGGATTCAGCACACAGGAAGTTAAGGGACTCCAAGGAAACAGCTAATAAAGAGACAAGAAGTAGTGGAGAGTTGGTGGTGAGGAGGAGTAGGTAATTACACATGTCAGTGTTGCTGTTTGGAGGCTGCTAAAGATTCAGCAAGGACTTTAAACACTGGGGTGAAGACTAGAGTTCGACCGATATATCGGCCGATATTTGTCCGTTTTTATGAAATCGGCATCGACCGATTATTGTGGAAACCAGGCCGATTTGCGGCCGCAACGATATACCCGGCCGCCTGCAGTACAGACCTGTGCCCCCGCTACAGTAGCATGTAACATCTTCACCTGCGCGGCCGGCCGCCCTGCCCCCCTCCGGCCGCACCGCTCCGCCCCGCCCCCTCCGGCATGCTCCGCAGGAGATCGTGGCAAGCACCAGCTAAGCTCCTCTTGCTTCCCTGCTAAGGCGGAGCCTGCTGGATGCTGCTATCTCTCTTGTTCTGTGATTGGCTGGTCAGCGTCTATCTGCATGCACCTAGCCCTATCAGGTGCCTGCAGATAGATACCAGCATGTATGGAGGGTAAGTCAGAAAAAGTGTGCTACTGTGCCCCCCTGCAGACTTTAATGTCCTCCACAGCCACCGCTGTAACCCCCCTCCTCCACAGTCAGCTCTCTGTACCCCCCCTCCTCCACAGTCACCTCTCTGTACCCCCCTCCTCCACAGTCATCTCTCTGTACCCCCTCCTCCAGTCACCTCTCTGTACCCTCCCTCCTCCACAGTCACCTCTCTGTACCCCCCCTCCTCCACAGTCACCTCTCTGTACCCCCCTCCTCCACAGTCAACTCTCTGTACCCCCCTCCTCCACAGTCACCTCTCTGTAACCCCCCCTCCTCCACAGCCACCTCTATGTAACCCCCCCTCCTTCCCAGCCACCTCTCTGTAACCCCCCTCCTCCACAGCTCCCTCTCTGTAACCCCCCTCCTCCACAGCTACCTCTGTAACCCCCCCCCCTCCTCCACAGATACCTCTGTAACCCCCCTCCTCCACAGCCACCTCTCTGTACCCCCTCCTTCACAGCCACCTCTCTGTACCCCCCCTCCTCCACAGCCACCTCTCTGTACCCCCCTCCTCCACAGCCACCTCTGTACCCCCCCTCCTCCACAGCCACCTCTGTACCACCCCTCCTCCACAGCCACCTCTCTGTACCCCCCTCCTCCACAGGCACCTCTCTGTACCCCCCTCCTCCACAGTCGCCTCTCTGTACCCCCCCTCCTCCACAGTCACCTCTCTGTAACCCACCCCCCCCCCTCCTCCACAGCCACCTCTATGTAACCCCCCCTCCTTCACAGCCACCTCTCTGTTACCCCCCTCCTCCACAGCCACCTCTCTGTAACCCCCCTTCTCCACCGCCACCTCTCTGTAACCCCCCCTCCTCCACAGCTCCCTCTCTGTAACCCCCCTCCTCCACAGCTCCCTCTCTGTAACCCCCCCTCCTCCACAGCTACCTCTGTAACCCCCCTCCTCCACAGCTACCTCTGTAACCCCCCTCCTCCACAGCCACCTCTGTACCCCCTCCTTCACAGCCACCTCTCTGTACCCCCCCTCCTCCATAGCCACCTCTCTGTACCCCCCTCCTCCACAGCCACCTCTCTGTACCCCCTCCTCCACAGCCACCTCTCTGTACCCCCTCCTCCACAGCCACCTCTCTGTACCCCCTCCTCCACAGCCACCTCTCTGTACCCCCTCCTCCACAGCCATCTCTCTGTACCCCCTCCTCCACAGCCACCTCTGTACCCCCCTCCTCCACAGCCACCTCTGTACCCCCCTCCTCCACAGCCACCTCTCTGTACCCCCTCCTCCACAGCCACCTCTCTGTACCCCCCTCCTCCACAGCCACCTCTATGTACCCCCCCTCCTCCACAGCCACCTCTCTGTAACCCCCCTCCTCCACAGCCACCTCTCTGTAACCCCCTCCCCTCCTCCACAGCCATCTCTCTGTAACCCCCCTCCTCCACAGCCACCTCTCTGTACCCCCCCCTCCCCTCCTCCACAGCCATCTCTCTGTACCCCCCTCCTCCACAGCCACCTCTCTGTACCCCCTCCTCCACAGCTACCTCTCTGTACCCCCTCCTCCACAGCCACCTCTCTGTACCCCCCCCCCCCTCCTCCACAGCCACCTCTCTGTATCCCCTCCTCCACAGCTACCTCTCTGTATCCCCTCCTCCACAGCTACCTCTCTGTACCCCCTCCTCCACAGCCATCTCTCTGTACCCCCCCTCCTTCACAGCCATCTCTCTGTACCCCCCCTCCTTCACAGCCACCTCTCTGTACCCCCCCTCCTCCACAGCCACCTCTCTGTACCCCCCTCCTCCACAGCCACCTCTCTGTACCCCCCCTCCTCCACAGCCACCTCTCTTTCTTTACCCCCCCCCCCTTCACAGCCACCTCTCTTTCTTTACCCCCCCCTCCTCCACAGCCACCTCTCTTTCTGTACCCCCCTCCTCCACAGCCACCTCTCTGTACCCCCCCCCCCTCCTCCACAGCCACCTCTCTGTACCACACCTCTCTGTACCCCCCTCCTCCACAGCCACCTCTCTGTACCCCCCTCCTCCACAGCCACCTCTCTGTACCCCCCCTCCTCCACAGCCACCTCTCTGTACCCTCCTCCTCCACAGCCACCTCTCTGTACCCCCCTCCTCCACAGCCACCTCTCTGTACCCCCCTCCTCCACAGCCACCTCTCTGTACCCCCCTCCTCCACAGCCACCTCTCTTTCTTTATCCCCCCCCTTCACAGCCACCTCTCTTTCTTTACCCCCTCCTCCACAGCCACCTCTCTTTCTTTATCCCCCCCTTCACAGCCACCTCTCTTTCTTTACCCCCCTCCTCCACAGCCACCTCTCTTTCTGTACCCCCCTCCTCCACAGCCACCTCTCTGTACCCCCCCCCCTCCACAGCCACCTCTCTGTACCACACCTCTCTGTACCCCCCTCCTCCACAGCCACCTCTCTGTACCCCAGTGGTGGTGGTGCGTCCATAAGGAGCGCACGGGCGCCACCACCTCTCTCCTGTCACGTCTCTTTTACCATAGATAGGTCCGTGCATGGTATTTTTTGGAAGCACCCGATTGGAGTCATAGGCTCTAATAGGCGTCCAAAAAGGTACTGAGCGCTTTCTGTTCACTCAGCGCTGTGTTAGGAAAGCAATTCATTTGCTTTCCTAACACTGAACCGCCTCTCAGCCAATCAGGTGCTCGGGTCTTTTACCTGTCACCTGATTGGCTAAAACGACAGGCGCTGTGATTGGACACCTATACAGAGGACGGGAGAAGACATCGAGGATTGTGGAGCACACCGCCGTCGTGACCAGCTACTTTACCGAGACAAGGTAAGTGCAGGGCGGGCGGGGGATGCACACTGGCAGCATTTGATGGGACACAGTAGTGGCAATTGATGGGCACAGTGGCTGCGTTTGATGGGCACAGTGGCTGCAATTGATGGGCACAGTGGCTGCAATTGATGGGCACAGTGGCTGCAATTGATGTTTTTTTTTTTTTCCGTTTGTTTACGCCCTCCTAAAAAGTTTGAGCACCAGCCGCCACTGCTGTACCCCCTCCCTCCACAGCCACCTCTGTACCCCCTGTAAAGTTCGGGGGACCAGCCAGACCGCAGGACACAGGCTTTTAACCCAAAAGGAGGTTTATTAAACTTAAACAGCTTGACAGCAGCAAAAACAAAAGAAAAAAGGTCTCAGTCTCACCGACATTCAAAGTCCAGCATTGCTATCGCAATCAAACAGTCCTTGGGTGGTTTCAGGTGACTTCACCTGCTAGGAGGCTTACAGGCAGAGCGCTGCTGTCCACGTTGGTTGCTGCAAATCAAACCAAACACAAACCACCATCTCCTCTACACTCCTCCACTCCCATCTGCAACTTCCTGTCTTGTTTTTAAACCCACTTCCTCTGACAGGTGAGTTAACCCTTTTTGTTCCCTTAAAGGGACCACAGTCCAAACAGAGGGGAAACATAGCGTCCTTCCAGGACCCAGCCACGGCATCCTGTAAATATCCCCCCCCTGTGCCCCAACGCGAAGGAGGTGGAGGCAACAGTGGAGCTCAAACAATGGACTCGGGAGAGGGCATCTGCATTTTGATGCAGTCTCCCGGGCCTATGCTCCACTACAAATTTAAATTCCTGGAGTGCCAGGAACCACCGAGTAACCCTGGCATTAGTCCCTTTACCTTGTCTCAGCCATGTTAAAGGGGCATGGTCAGAAATCAGCCTAAACTTCCTCCCCAAAAGGTAATATCTGAGGGATTCCAGAGCCCACCTAATGGCCAGACACTCTCGTTCAATTATAGCGTAGTTTTTCTCCGCTGGTGTTAACTTCCTACTGAGGAAGACTACTGGGTGCTCCTCGCCATGAATAACCTGTGACAACACCGCTCCCAATCCTACATCGGAAGCATCAGTCTGTACAACAAACTCTTTTGAAAAATTGGGTGCTACTAGGACAGGGTGTTGGCACAGTGCCGACTTGAGCTCCAAAAAAGCCTTCTCAGCGTCTGCATTCCACTCCACCATGACCGATTTCCGACCCTTAGTCAGATCGGTCAATGGAGCTGCCAACGTGGCAAAGTTGGGTACAAACCTCCTGTAGTATCCCACCATACCCAGGAATGCACGTACCTGTTTTTTTGTGAGGGGGCGGGGCCAATTCTGTACAGCCTCTACCTTGTTGACCTGAGGTTTTACTACCCCTCTACCCACAATATAGCCCAGGTATTTCACCTCCTCCATTCCCAAAGCACATTTTTCCGGGTTTATTGTAAACCCCTCCTTCCAAAGAGAGTCCAGTACTGCCTGGACTTTGGGCAAGTGTGATTCCCAGTCTCTGCTAAAAATGACTATGTCATCCAAGTATACTGAGGCATACTCCCGGTGAGGACGTAAAATCCTATCCATTGTCCTCTGAAATGTGGCTGGAGCAGTTTGCAATCCAAAAGGCATTCTCTTGTACTGAAAACTTCCCTCTGGGGTAGAAAAAGCAGTTTTCTCTCTAGCAGCCTTAGTCAACGGGATTTGCCAATACCCCTTGGTAAGGTCTAATGTAGTGATATACCTGGCTGGACCTAGTCTCTCAATAAGCTCATCTACCCGGGGCATGGGGTAGGCATCAAACCGTGAAACTTCATTTCGTTTCCGGAAATCATTGCAGAATCGCAGAGTCCCGTTGGGCTTCGGTACCAACACAATCGGGCTTGACCACTCACTCTGTGATTCCTCAATAATCTCCAGGTCTAACATCTTCTTCACTTCCTCGGAAACAGCCTTCCTTTGGGCCTCTGGAATGCGGTAAGGCCGGACAAAAACTTTGACTCCCGGTTCCGTGACAATATCATGCTCTATGACACTAGTGAGCACTGGCAAGTCTGAAAATTTCTCTTTATTTCTCTGCAAGAACTCCTTTGCCTGCTGACTTTGGACTCTAGACAGGGTATTTGCTACTTGGACACTCTCCACCCCAACCCGAGGCTCAAGTATTGCACCAGCCAGGGAGGTCACCGGTTCCCTATCTGTCCAGGGCTTTAACAAGTTTACATGATATATCTGATAGGGTTTCCTCTTACCTGGTTGGTGGACTCTATAATTTACCTCTCCCACTTTTTCTACAACTTCAAAGGGGCCTTGCCACCTGGCCAAGAATTTACTTTCCACAGTGGGGATCAACACCGCTACTCGATCCCCCACTTGGAAGTTCCTTATTCTAGCAGCCCTATTATAGACCCGTCGTTGAGCCTCCTGGGCTTTTTGCAAATGTTCTTTGACTAGAGGCATCACAGTTCGGATCCTCTCCTGCATTTGGGAAACATATTCAAGAACACTCTTATGCTGAATAGGTTCACTTTCCCATTCCTCTTTAACAAAATCCAGTAGTCCGCGAGGTCTCCGCCCATATACCAACTCAAAGGGCGAAAACCCAGTGGAGGCCTGGGGCACTTCCCAGATAGCAAACAGGAGAGCGGGTAACAGGCAGTCCCAGTCTTTCCCATCCCTTTGTACAACCCGCTTGAGCATAGACTTAAGGGTCTTATTAAAGCGCTCTACTAACCCATCCGTTTGTGGATGGTAGACCGATGTGCGCAGCTGTTTAATCCGGAACAGCTTGCATACATCAGCCATAACCCTCGACATAAACGGGGGGGGGCCCTGGTCTGTGAGTATTTCCTTGGGAAAACCAGTCCGTGTAAACAACTGGAATAATTCCCGAGCAATAGCCTTAGAGGAGGTATTCCGCAGAGGTAGCGCTTCAGGATATCGGGTGGCATAGTCAAGGATCACCAGTATGTAGGAGTGACCTCGAGCTGACTTTACCAAAGGACCCACTATATCCATGGCTATCCTCTCGAATGGGACCTCAATTATGGGCAGAGGGACCAAAGGGCTCCGGAAGTGGGTCACCGGCGCGGTCAACTGACAGGTGGGACAAGAGGCACAGTATCTTCTTACCTCTGCTTTCAGACCTGGCCAGTAAAACCGGTCGGTGATCCGTGCCTCCGTCTTTTCAACTCCCAGGTGTCCCCCTAAAACATCATCATGGGCCAGGTCCAGGACCTTGCGTCTATACTGTTGGGGTACCAATAATTGTTCTACCACATTTTCTCTCACTTTGGTAACCCGATAAAGCAATTCATTACATATTGCAAAGTGGGGCCACCGCTCATTCGCACCTGGCTCTTGGGGTACCCCATTTAATACTACAACTTGTTCCTGTGCACGGGCCAAAGTGGGGTCCTGCATCTGGGCAGTACCAAATGTCCCCTGGGGAACACCCAAATCCGGCAAGGCAGGGGTAGTGGCCACTTCCTCATCCTCTTCACCCAGCATTACCTGAAGTGGGGAAGGTTCCCCCTCCTCAGTGTTCAGGTAGGTCTGCGAACCACACATTTTGACACCCTTAACAGTATCAGCACTACTTTCATCACCATTAATCCAATCATTAGCATTTGTATCAACTGGATCCACATTAGGAACATTTGGCATCTCAGGGTTATTACCCTCAACCGTAGGAACAGAGGAACTAGTTTCTCCCCAGTCTTGGGATCGTTCAGGTAGTTCTCCTTGTCCCCACAGTTTTTCAAAAAATGGACAGTCTCGTCCTATGATAACATCATGTATCAAGTTCTTTACCACCCCCACCTCTTGAGTACCAGTGCCATATGCTGTGGAGATGGACACCGAGATGAGAGGGTACTCTCTAGTGTCCCCGTGAATGCACACAACCCATAAAGTTTTGATTACCGGACCGATCTTCGGAATTACCCTAGGATTAACCAGGGTTACCATGCTTCCGGAATCCAGCAAAGCCCAGGCAGGGAGGTGGTTCACTTGGACTACACACTCCACGGTCAAGGTGTGTGGTACATGCTCTATGAGCATAAAAAGACCCCCTCCGAAGAACCCCGCATTCCATGGGCTCCTCTTGCAGTGGGCAGTGGGCCCGGGTATGGCCCCAGGAATGACATCGCCAACATTGTACATCACCTCCTCTCCGAACAGGAACAGATCGCTGAGGAGGTACTGGGAGTGACTCTTGACCTTCCGTGGTGTTGATTCCAGGGCTCCGGGGGACATCCTTTCGAAGGGCGTGGCAGACTGGGCCCTTGGCGCTTGGTAGGGCCAAGCAGATCCTCCACCACTGTATATCGCTCTACCATCTCGATAAGGAGGTTCACTGTTTTGGGGTCTCCATGGCTGACCCACCGTTGAAGGTCGTCTGGCAGTGACCGTAGGTATCGGTCCAGCACGACCCACTCCACGATTTGGGGGCCCGACAACACTTCGGGCTGCAGCCATTTTTTTACCAGTTGCACCAGGTCATGCATTTGAGACCGTGGTGGACGATCTGGACAATACTTCCATTGGTGCACTCGTTGGGCCCGAACGGCCGTAGTCACCCCCAAACGAGCCAGTATTTCTGCCTTTAGTTTTTGATAGTCTTTAGCGTCCTCTGGTGGCAGGTCGAAGTAGGCTTTTTGAGGATCTCCGGTGAGAAAAGGTGCAATTAGGCCGGCCCACTGGTCCTGGGGCCACCCTTCTCTCTCTCTGCCCTCCTCTCAAATGTAGCAAGAAAAGCCTCTACATCATCACTCAGGGACAATTTCTGCAAAAAATGGCTTGCCCTCACGATCACCTGGTTGCCAGGGGCAACAGCCGCTTGCTCACGACCCTGAGAAAACTGCTGCACTACTTCTTTTAAGGCAGTCACCTGAGCCTGCATAACCCCTTGCTGGGTTGCTTGCTGTGCTGCCAACTGAGCCACCAACAGGTGAGTATTTTCTTCATGGCGGGTCTGCGCTTGCATATTAGCTAGGGATAGTTGTTTAATTAGTTCCTCCATTGCTTCAGCTTTCAGGGTTTGGGCAGCTTTAACCCAGGACATAAACCCACTGTACTGTCCCTTTAAATGTCAGTTTTAAATTCAAATGCAAAAACAGCAAAAAAACGCCTGTTACTCTGTCCTGCCCGCATTCGAGCACCACTTGTAAAGTTCGGGGGACCAGCCAGACCGCAGGACACAGGCTTTTAACCCAAAAGGAGGTTTATTAAACTTAAACAGCTTGACAGCAGCAAAAACAAAAGAAAAAAGGTTTCAGTCTCACCGACATTCAAAGTCCAGCATTGCTATCGCAATCAAACAGTCCTTGGGTGGTTTCAGGTGACTTCACCTGCTAGGAGGCTTCCAGGCAGAACGCTGCTGTCCACGTTGGTTGCTGCAAATCAAACCAAACACAAACCACCATCTCCTCTACACTCCTCCACTCCCATCTGCAATTTCCTGTCTTGTTTTTAAACCCACTTCCTCTGAACCCTTTTTGTTCCCTTAAAGGGACCACAGTCCAAACAGAGGGGAAACATAGCGTCCTTCCAGGACCCAGCCACGGCGTCCTATACACCCCCTACTTTAAAACGACTAAGATTGTAATTTGTATTTTTTAATAATTACAGTCTGATGATGGCTGAAAAGAAATCAAACCCAGTATGGCAGTATTTCAGTGAGCCAACATCAGGGAAGGCCACATGCAATATCTGCCAGAAATTGCTGAGCATGGGAGCAGAAAAAGGAAAGGCCAAAAATACCACAAATATCTGGAATCATCTGAAAGTCCACCACCTCCAAGCTTATAAAGACGCACAGAGGGAGAAAGAAGATATGGCTGCTTCTTCAGCCAACTTTCAGCCCACTGTAGTACAGATGTTTGATTCTAAAAGAAAATGGCAAAATACTGATCCCCGGTCCAAGAAAATTGATACCCTAATCACAAAAATGATTGCCACAGACAACCAGCCCTTTACAGTTGTTGCAGATATTGGCTTCCAATGCTTGCTGGCAACAATAGAACCAACCATCTGGCCCTGTACCATACCACCGGCTCCTTAAAAGACTAAATGAAGCCCATTGATCATTGATTGGTTCTAATTAAGCAGAATAGACATTTGACCTTTAGGTTGTCACATTTCCACTAAATGTATACCAGTTTACTAGATAATGCAATGGTTTGAGCGATGTTCGCTCCATATACAGTTTGTTTTCTGTATTGTTTGTTGTGTGTGAAAATAAATAAAATTCTACTTAAAAAAAAAAAAAAAACAATAGAACCAAGATATTCAATCAAAAATGAAAAATACTACCGCACAGACATGCTGGACAGTGTGTACAAAAAGGTTACACAGCGAATTAAGACACTAATTGCAACAGAGAATGCTGGCCCCTATTTGTCCTTCACAACAGACTGTTGGTCTGGTGAAACAGAATCACTTATGAGCCTAACGTGTCATTTTATAGACAGTAACTGGGAAAGGAAACAGGTAATTCTAAATGTCAAGGCCATGTCTGGCTCCCATACTGGGGACTATATCAAGGAGATGTTCCTTAGCATGCTCAATGATTGGGATATCAACCAAGACAGAGTGGTGCTTGTGCTGCGAGACAGTGGTGCTAACATGATTAAAGGCCTCAGACTGGCAGATATACCAGACTTAAGCTGCAGTGCACACACATTACAGCTTGTGGTGAAAGAGGGCATCAGCAGTCAGCGAGTAGTGGGGGACATCATTGCCAAATTAAAGACTTGTGCTACACACTTTAGCCACTCTGTGCTTGCAAAGCAGCGTCTTGGAGCCATCCAAAAAGATCTTGGCCTCCCCAGCACAGTATCATTCAGGATGTTCCCACCCGCTGGAACTCCACATTACATATGTTGCAGAGGATTCTGGAGCAAAAGCGTGCCCTGAATCTCTATGTAGCAGAACATGGCAAGGTTACCACACCTCCAGCAGAACAATGGGATATCAACCCAAATTTGATAGATACACTGGGCCCTATTGAGGAAGTGACTTTGGATATCAGCAAGGCAGAGGCCTCCATCTCCTGCATCATCCCATGCATTGCTGTGCTGAAGATGGTGTTTCAGGCAGAGGGTCACACCACAAGGGGGATCAAAACACTTAGGGAAACCATGTGGCAAAGCTTGGAGAGACGATTCACAAAGTTGGAAGATACCAAATGTTTGGTGCTGGCAACACTGCTTGATCCTCGGTACAAGGGTCATGTATTTGCAGGGGACACACTGAGCAAAGCAAAAACTTGGCTGCGAGAAGAGCACGCTATTGTGTCCGAGCAACAAAAAAGAGCCACCAGTGGAAACGAAGAACCAGAACCAAAACGGACCAGGACAAGGGTAGAAGAGAAGGAGGAACCCAGTCCCTCTGGTCTTCTGGAGAAAATGTATGTGAACATTTTGGGGGCTCATGGAACTCCTGCTGAAGAGAGTGATGAGCACTTAATTTCTGAGCAGTTGGAAAAGTACCTCCGAGAGCCACTGATAGACAGATGGACTGGTCTGCCACTGGAGTGGTGGAAACAGAATGCATCCCGCCTGTGCCACCTTGCACCACTGGCAAGAAAATTTCTCTGTCCACCTGCCTCTTCTGTTCCCAGTGAAAGAGTATTCAGTGAGATTGGGATCATCTATGACAAGAAGAGGAGCAGGCTCACAGGAGAAAATGCCGAGAGACTGTGTTTCCTGAACTACAACCTGAAGCTCTTAAACTGGGAGTACTAAGAGAACTTTTAAGTGATGGATGCGGGTGAAGAAGAGAATCAGGGACTGGAACTGAAGCAAAAAGCCTAAAACTAAAGAAAAATTGCACTTTTGTATTGTTTACAGACTTACTTCAGTAATGGCCGTTATCTATTGCTGTTGATTTCTTTCAAAAGTTTTGATTACCTGTTTTTGTGTATTTTTAAGATACATAGTTGTGTTCTTAACGTAACTGACATACACATGCACTGCCTGGAGGCTTGTTGTGTAGTTCTGTTTAATAAATGGTTAATTTAAGCAATTTTCTGTATCCCTTCTTTATTATTTAACTATACTGTTAGATTTTATGAAATGAAGGAAAAAAAATCGGCCTAAAAAATCGGCTGCAAAAATCGGCATCATATATCGGCCATCGGCTGCCCCAATTTCTAAATATCGGCATCGGCCAGAGAAAAACCCATATCGGTCGACCTCTAGTGAAGACCCAGCTACGAAAACTGTATGTGCTTTTTCCTTGATTTTGTTTTGTGCTGAAGATAAGCAGACTTTATTTTATGCTGAAGATAAGCGGACTTTGTTTTGTATTTTGACCTGTGTGCTGAAGGAAGCCTTATTTTTGATTTTCTTATAAATAAATTGTATTGTTTCAAGTTCAAACGGTTTATGCACTTAATCCCGTGGAGCTATTATCCCCAAAGTTTACTATATATATGTATATATATATATATATATATATATACACGGGGGCGTGGCCTGGCTTGCTGAGAAGTTGGACGCTTAGCTCCTTAGCTCCCGCCGCCTCACGACTTTAAAGCTGTTTACCGGAGGTTCCACTGCACTCATCTGCCGCTAACACATGGGGACTGCTTCGCGGACATCGTCTACCTCACGATCCCGCTCCCCACGGAGGAATTCCGGGAGTCTGAACAACACCATCCCTGATATGTTCAGGACCACCAGAGGTAACATGGCGCCCGCTCACCTCAGGGGCTCACAAGAACAATCTCCCGCCCTATCTGACATTCCGCTGCATCCTACCCCGATACCATCGTCCGATGACAGGACTGTGGAACTCACCCTGCCTTCAGCCCAGCCCCAGCTGAGTATCCATGACCTGAGGGCCATAGCGGAAGATATTAAGGGCACCCTCTCGGCGGCCATTGCAGAGCTGCGCCTAGATCTTCGCGCCGTCAGTAATAGAGTAGCGGCCGTTGAAGACAAACTCAATGTACAGGGAGCGCAAATACAGAAAACCACTCACTATGTAGACACGCATACCCTGCAGCTACGAGACATGGCCCGCCATCTGGAAGACCTCGACAATAGGGGCAGACGCCATAACCTGAGGGTCAGAGGTCTTCCAGAAGACGTTGAAGGAGACCAAATTTTGCCCGCTGTTACTGGACTCTTTAATGACGTGCTTGACCGCCCTCCTCAAACTCCAATTAACATGGACAGGATCCACAGAGCCCTCCGCCCCAGGGGTAGAGACACTGACCCACCTCGAGACGTAGTTTGCTGTCTTGCTGATTTCAAGACCAAAGAAACGATCCTGAAACGAGCCAGGGAACGACCTCACATCACACACTCTGGCTCCACGATCCAGATTTATCAGGACCTTTCCAGCATTACTTTGCAGCATCGCAGAAATCTGCGACCACTGCTAGACGCCCTCCGCGCTCATGGGATCACTTACAAATGGAAGTTCCCATTCTGTCTATCAGCCGCTTCCCAGGGCCGTACGGCGCTTCTAAAAGTACCGGAAGATCTGCCACGCTTCTGTCACACGCTGAACATCCCGCTTGTAGCGGTACCAGATTGGTTCTCTGAATTCCGCCGTTCGGCAATACAAAGGGATCCCCCTCCGCCCGAACTCATGGAAGCTCAAGACCAGGACGGCCGACAGGCCAGACCACCCTCCACCACGGGAGATCGGGAGGCTCGCAGGTCTTCCCGTCGCGACCGCAGCCCATACCACTCACCTGCATCAAGGAGGTCCAGGAGGGACCGTTAGAGATGTCCTCGCCAGCGTCCACTTTTCTGTCATTACAAGCTGTTGACTATAGTTTCCTTGTTACAGTCTGGCCTATCCCTCGAGCATCTGTCTGCCCACTCAAACCGCTGAGAACTGTCTAATGCTGACCCAGACCAGCCGTAGCTGTATACCCCTGATCAACCTTATGCCGGATCCTGTGGTTGTTGGCTGGTTTCCACGCTGACGGTATCCTGACGTCTATATGCTTCTCCACCGGATTCCACAACCACCAGGCGCACTGCTTCTACCCAGATACTGTGCTCTAATAGCCTAGCCTTTGTCCCCAGCTTAGGAAGGTTTTATTCGACTTGTCTGCTACAGCCCCCTGATTTTATTTTACTTTTTTTATTGCTGCTTAATTTGACCAAAAGCCGCCGTCTCTGGATTGCACCGAGATACAGGTACTCTCCTTCATCGTTCCCCCTTCACTTCACACTACAATCCCCATGGTGCTTAGCGACCAACCGTAGGATTGACGCTGCACGTCATCGCAGCCCATGACTGACGTACTTACGTTCTCCTCCCGGAAACGACCTTCAGCATGCTATAACCAGTCTAACATATACCCTACTGCTTCATCCACCGGTCTCACTACGGCACAGACGACACGCAAGCTACAAATGACACCAGCATGACCCCCCTGGATGACAACATTCAATGGACGTCGTTCCTGCTCCCCAAACCACCTAACAGCTCGACTGGAACTCGGACTCGGACTCGGACTATTTTCACATCTTAATGACCCTGCTCGCTTCACTAGCTCCTCCTGTTTGCAAGTATTCCGGTGACAACATATGTGTTGCTAACTGCTTTTTGATATGCCTTTTGTTTACAGGTACATCTACTTGTTCAGAGCTCGACCGGAACATGTTTTGACGTTTGTGTTTTTTTCTTTCACTGTTGTTTTTTTTTTTTTTTTTATTATTCAAAATGTTACGGTTATCAATACCATAGGTGACACCTCGACATTCTCCACTCTGCTTCACCTAAGTGTACACTATTTCTCTCTTGCTCCGCTTAGGACCCTGTCCCTGGTAGCCTCCCGATCTTCTAGGTAACATCATTTACCACCTCCTGACTTGGGTAGACTTCCCACTATCTCCCTTCATTTTGGTCAAATTACCTTTACCCACTCAATAGACACCTTTCTCTACCCCATACAACATACACCCTTGTTCTTACCTTCAACACCTCCTACATTTACTATCTCCATACAGTCGTGACCCGGCGGGACTTCTCTGATTTTCTTGATTTACCTGTACTCTTCTCCGAGCCATAGTCAACCCCCATACAGTAGCGGCTTCAGGCGCTTCCTCTCCATAGCGAGGAAGAGCTCTGTCCCCGCTCTGTACATATACCGAATCTATGGATTTGAGACAGACAGGGATTGCTCCCTGCTGCCTCTTCGGTTTTCTAGTGGTTCACACCACGCCTAACCCCGATCCACACACAACACGCTATCTCACATCAGCTCGCTTAAATACTCTCCCCCTACTTACATTCAGTCCTTTCAACGACTAACATGGCCACCCCCGGCCCCTCACAGGATACAACACATTCTCCTGTACGCATTAAAATATGCTCCATAAACGCCCGTGGCCTCAATACTCCGGAAAAACGCTCATTGTTACTTTCATATTTGCTTAAGTCTAAAACTCACATTGCATTACTCCAGGAGACCCACTTCAGAGCCGACCGCATCCCCAGGCTTCATAACAAACATTTCCCCACAGTCTACCATGCTCCCAATCCAGAGGCCAAATCCAAAGGAGTTTCTATCCTCATCTCCCGTCACTGCCCCTTCCAAATCACTGATGTACAAAAAGACGTGAATGGCAGATTCCTCTTCTTGAAAGGGATACTTAACAATAGGACTGTCACAGTTGCCAACCTGTACGCTCCTAACACTCATCAAGTCACGTTCTTCCGCAACACCCTACACCAACTCACCGCCTTCCATTCGGGTACTCTTATTGTTGGAGGAGACTTCAACGTGGCACTTAATCCCTCTTTGGACACCTCCAAAGGCCACTCCACGCTGACCTATAAAGCTCTACGTGCAATTAAAGCTCAGTTCCATGACCTATTATTACATGATTCCTGGCGCACCCTACATCCCAACGTCAAGAATTTCACCTTCTTTTCCTCACCCCACAACCGATACTCGAGACTCGATTACCTTTTTATAACCCATAATGACCTTTCACACCTATCAACGGCCTCCATTGACCCGATGTTTTTATCAAACCATAATCCAGTAATAGGTCTCCCATATGGCGCTTAGACAACTCCTTACTCACAGATCCGGCGAATGTTCAAACAATCTCCAAACGCCTCTCTCAATACTTTGCTGAAAACTCTTCGGATAGTTCCTCTCCAATGTTGGTTTGGGCCGCTCAAAAATGTGTTATTAGGGGATCATTTATCTCCCTAGCGTTAACACGTAACAAACTTAGAAAAGCACGCATCGATCTTTTAACTGCTAAAATCCGCAATCTCGAACAGAAACACAAAGCCTCCCTTGCCGCCGAAGTCTTGACAGAATTGACCCAGACCAGAGAGGAACTCCTTGAAGAACTTCATCTCAGATTGAGACGTAATTATGCTATATCCCAAAAAATGTTCTATGAATTTGGCAACAAGTCTAGCAAATTATTAGCTAAAGCCCTTCAGAGCAAAAAAGCTGCTCATACCATTCACTCGATTAGAGACAAGACAGGTAACCCCCTTACCAAGACAGATGACATTGCCGACCAATTTGTGACCTATTTTTCTCAATTATATAATCTTCCTACCCAGCCTTCGAACCCAGACTTCCCCGACCGTGAGTCGGCCATTCGAGAATTTCTACAAAAATACTCTCCTACGCCGATCTCAGAATCTGAAGCCGCTAACCTTAATTCCCCTCTCACAACACCAGAGGTCCTTTACGCCATGAAACAACTAAAAACGGGGAAAAGCCCTGGCCCTGACGACCTAATGGCCAGTTATTACAAATCTTTTCCCGACACACTGATACCCCACCTAGTGGCAGCTTTCAATAACTATTCCCCAACGGATATCGCACATAGGGATATATTAGAAGCGCATGTTACACTCATTCCAAAACCTGATAAAGACCCTATGTTAATTACAAATTACCGTCCCATATCACTACTTAACGTCGATCTGAAATTGTATGCTAAAGTGCTAGCCAACCGTTTACTGCCCCTTCTCCCGAATCTGATTGGCCTAGATCAAGTCGGTTTTGTCCCTGGTAGGGAAGCCAGGGACAACACCATTAAAGCACTAAATATTCATCACTGGCTTACCACCACCTCGACTCCAGGTTTCTTTCTATCCTTGGACGCGGAGAAGGCGTTCGATAGAGTGGCGTGAGACTATATGGAAGCAGTGCTCCACACAATTGGTTTACCACAGCTCTTTATCCGTATGATTATGCTTTTGTACTCGTCTCCCTCTGCTAAGCTTAGGGTTAACGGCCGCCTATCGAACGCCTTCTCCATAACCAATGGCACCCGTCAAGGTTGTCCCCTATCCCCGATCATTTTCCTACTCACCATGGAACCCCTCCTACGACGGCTCAGAGATAACCCGGACGTGAAAGGTCTGACCATCGATCGTAATTCGTACAAAGTTGCCGCATACGTGGATGACGTCCTACTCTTCCTTTCTGACCCACTCGTCACAATCCCCAACTTACTGAAAGACTTCTCCCTCTTTAAATCCCTTTCCAACTTGCAAATTAACTTTTCCAAATCCCAAGCCCTGAATGTCTCACTACCGGCCCCTTTAGTATCACAATGTAAACTTAATTTCCCATTTCAATGGGCCCCTCAAGCCATTTCCTATCTGGGGATTAAACTACCCACTAACTTGTTAGACTTATGCCGCGTACACACGTGCGGACTTTTGCCGGCGGACTTAGTCCAGCGGACAATCCCGCGGGACTTTCCAGCTAGGTCCGCTGGACTTTCCGAGCGTGTGGACTTGCCCACACACGCACGGACTTCTCCAGCGGATAATCCGCCGGCCAAAAGTCCGCGGGACTTTTGAAAATGAACGGACTTGCCCACACACGGAGCAGTCCGTTCATTTCGAACGTAACTTCAGGTTACGTAGCTAGCGTAGGCAGTAAATGCCGCCGCGCTAGCTCCGTGACCTGGCATGGATTTAAAGGGAATCCCCACGCCGAAAAAACGGCGTGGAGGTTCCCCCAAAATCCAAGTCAGACCCTCATCCGAGCACGGAGCCTGGCAGGCCAGGAAAGGGGTGGGGACGAACGAGCGCCCCCCCCCCCTCCTGAGCCGTACCAGGCCGCGTGCCCTCAACATAGGGGGTGCCCTGGGGAAAGGGGGGCCGTGCGGCCCCCCCACCCCAAAGCACCTTGTCCCCATGTTGATGAGGACAAGGGCCTCTTCCCGACAACCCTGGTCGTTGGTTGTCGGGGTCTGCGGGCGGGGGCTTATCGGAATCTGGGAGCCCCCTTTAATAAGGGGGCCCCCAGATACCGGCCCCCCACCCTATGTGAATGAGTATGGGGTACGATGTACCCCTACCCATTCAACTAAGGTGTAAAATGTAAAGTACAAAAACACACACACTTTTGAAAAAATATTTTATTGCACTGCTCCGGGGGTCTTCTTCCGTCTTGGGGGTCTTCTCGCCGGACTCCTCCGCTCTCTTCTGCTCTTTTACCTAGCTCTTTCACGAGCGGAGGAGTCCGGCTACCTTCTTCGTCGTCGCCGCCGTCGTCTGGGGGTCTCGATCCGCCTTCGGGGGTCTTCCGGGGTCTCTTCTGTTCTTGCGGCGGTCGTCGTCTTCCGCGCCGCCGGTGCCGCCTTCTTCTTCTTGTCCTTCTTGCTCTTCTTCTTCTTCCGATGTTGACCCGTCGCTGTCTCTGCCCGGAATGCCTGTGCCGCTCTGCGCTGGGACTTATATAGGGACATGGGGGACAGGGTCACATGTTCATGTCACATGGTGACCCCGCCCCCTTGCGATGTCACAGTCCCAGCATCCTCCGGGACTGTGACAACACAAGGGGGCGGGGTCACCATGTGACATGTGCATGTGACCCTGTCCCCATGCCCCTATATAAGTCCCAGCGCAGAGCGGCACAGGCATTCCGGGCAGAGAGAGCGTCGGGTCAACATCGGAAGAAGAAGAACAAGAAGAAGGACAAGAAGAAGAAGAAGGCGCCGGCGGCGCGGAAGACGACGACCGCCGCAAGAACAGAAGAGACCCCCGGAAGACCCCCGAAGGCGGATCGAGACCCCCAGACGACGACGACGAAGAAGGTAGCCGGACTCCTCCGTTCGTGAAAGAGCTAGGTAAAAGAGCAGAAGAGAGCGGAGGAGTCCGGCGAGAAGACCCCCAAGACGGAAGAAGACCCCGGAGCAGTGCAATAAAATATTTTTTCAAAAGTGTGTGTGTTTTTGTACTTTACATTTTACACCTTAGGTGAATGGGTAGGGGTACATCGTACCCCATACTCATTCACATAGGGTGGGGGCCGGGATCTGGGGGCCCCCTTATTAAAGGGGGTTCCCAGATTCCGATAAGCCCCCGCCCGCAGACCCCGACAACCAACGGCCAGGGTTGTCGGGAAGAGGCCCTTGTCCTCATCAACATGGGGACAAGGTGCTTTGGGGTGGGGGGGCCGCACGGCCCCCCTTTCCCCAGGGCACCCCCCATGTTGAGGGCACGCGGCCTGGTACGGCTCAGGAGGGGGGGGGCGCTCGTTCGTCCCCACCCCTTTCCTGGCCTGCCAGGCTGCGTGCTCGGATGAGGGTCTGACATGGATTTGGGGGGAACCCCCACGCCGTTTTTTCGGCGTGGGGAGTCCCTTTAAATCCATGCCAGGTCACGGAGCTAGCGCGGCGGCAGTAACTGCCTACGCTAGCTACGTAACCTGAAGTCACGTGCTAAATGAACGGACTTGCCGATGAGCGGCAAGTCCGTTCATTTCAAAAGTCCCGCGGACTTGCCCACTAACGGCGGGATTGTCCGCCGGACTGCCAAGTCCAGCGGATAATTTTAAAACCAAACTTAAAACTTTGGCGCCAAAAAGTCCGCCGGACTTTGGCGCCAAAAAGTCCGCCGTCGCCCACACACGAGGGGATTACTTCAGTCCAGCGGATAATCCCGCGGGATTGTCCCTTCGTGTGTACGCCGCATTTTATGCACTTAACTTTGCACATGCACTTCAAACTATCCAAGGTGACTTGCTTAAATGGCATTCGGGTTCCTTTTCGTGGTTTGGAAGAATAGCAATCCTGAAAACGAATATCCTCCCTAGAATTCTATATCTGCTACAAGCTATCCCCATCACCTTACCTCAAGCTTTCTTCACAGCATACCAGCGTATGTAAAATAAAATTAAATAAACCGCGCTGAAAAGGGAGGCAAAGAAATACACAGGATGGGGGGGAAGAGGAAAAAAGGAAGGGAGGGCCTAACCTAAAAGGCTGCTGCTAGAAGTGGGATATTCACACATAGGCTCATGGAGAAGGGTAAAGCTGCGCCTATGAATAGTAATTAAATGTAAATACAAAAGATAAAAAAGAGTACGGAAGGGCACAGATAAATAATGATCATAAAAAACACACACATGGATGTGGCTAAAAATAAAGTCCAATGATGGCTATAGTTAGTCCATATCATAAATCCATAAGAACTTTATAGCATATATCAATTGATCTTGAATCCTGGTTTCCAATGGCAAACCGGTTTCCAACATAGAAGAAACACCACCGTGACTGTCCTGTCTTTTCACACTGTGACATGCAAAAGATAATCAGACCCAACCACCTGCTGAATTAAAGGCTTACCAGATGGCTGGGTAAATAAGGCATTGAGTAATAACCTCCTAGGCAGATGATAGTTGATGCGACTGGTCCCACTCAGGAGCGGTCATTCACTGGAGCTAGGAAAACTTTAACGCTGTCCACTTCACCAGAGCCAATCCAACTGATATGCTCAGATAAAAAGAATGGGGCCACCCATAGTGTAATACTGACTAAAATCAATTTATTTCGTATATTGAATTAAAAACACTTACGTAAAAACGCAGTTAAACAAGCACAATAGAAAATACACTGCCGGCCGGTCAGTGGTAACCCGTCCCCTCTTCCGAGTCTGCGTGGTGGCGTCGCTGCGTGCCTTCCCATACGCCGTTTCGTCATAGATGACGTTTTCAATGGGGAACGGGCGACGCAGCAACGCACCACCTATAAATAACCCAACCTCCACCTGAGTTGCATGAGGTCAGACTAGCGCCGCCATCTTATGTATGGGCAAAATGCCCTTACCGGGCGATGGTAGGTAGCGCTATAAGAAAAGGTAAAAAACCTTTTAAATTAAATTATATCTACACTTTAAATGAATAGTAAGTGTACATAGCTATTTGAGATTAATTATATGTGATTAGCGATGACATCTAAGTGTATGTAGGGGACCAATAGTCCTGATGCAATCAAGCCAATAACATACCTATGTAAACATATGTAATATTCCATTTGTTAATTGGGAATATTTCAATAGGGGAAAAAAAGAAAAAAAGGGGGAAGAATATATGTTTTTAGCGTGATATAAAATCATATGTGTCGTTTTAACATGATAATAGCAACATGTCAAAACGCAAGAAAGGTGAAGAAGGACATGCACTGGGTAGTAAAAACATGTCAAAACGCAAAATAAGTGAAAAAGGGCATATACTGGGACATATAATGTGTAAATATATTGCTAATAATAATGTTATGCAATAAACAAGAATCATAAAATAAACAAAAGTGTATAATTTTAGATCCATATTCTAGAATGGAGTGAAAATAAGTGTTGTTACAGCATACTATTTGTGTATGCTAAAACACATAATCGCTGTGCAAATATAATATTAATAATAAAAAAACAAAAATCAGTGGAATAATTAATCCAACTGATTGTAGGAAAAATAGTGATAATAAATATGTTAATATGTTGTGTATGTTTTACCAACCACCTATTATAGTCCATGTGATAAGAAGTGAAAAACATAAATCACATGATTTCTGAACACCTAATGAAGTGCATATAATCTATAATGGAAATCATTCAAAATTAGGATAAAATAGATTTATGGTAAGTATCCATTAGGTAGAAGTAATATAAACTACATATGCATGATCTACAGACCCTACATACATCTCAGGGGGAGTGTACATGTATAGCCAAAACCTGATAATAAAAAGGGAGGGGGGGGGGGGACTGGACTTCCACCCTATGGCTTATAGTCACAACTCATTAGAAACCAAGACGAATCATAATGAGAATAATAGTAACACTCATAAAAAAATGATAATTAAAACAAAATTTTCTTAGGGAATAAATAAGACTATGAATATACAGGCCACATACTTTTTTAAGAGTTATCAACAAAGGCATTGATGTCGGTGTCTATATTCAACCCGTGTGGTGTGTAAGATTTTAGGCGATGGATCCATGCCATTTCTAGTTTAGAGATTTCTCTCACTAAGGAGCTCCCACGCCAATGGGGTTTGAATTTGTCTATCCCAAAGAATAGAGTCTTTGAGGGATTTTTGTCATGTGCCAATAGATAGTGTTTGGACACTGAATGTTTGGGGAAACCACTTATGATGTTAGAAATGTGTTCCCCCAAACGCACCTGGAGAGGGCGCTTAGTCCGGCCCACATATTGCAGCCCACAGGGGCACTGCAACATATATACCACCCCCTTAGAGGAACACGTTATGCATGGTTTAATAGTGTGACTCTTCCCTGTGGCTGTGCACACAAAAGAGGTAGTACGTCTCCCAACATTCCTGTTGAGGGAACAAACAATTTCCCACACTTGTAGTACCCCGTAAGTTGGTCAAAAAAAACCCTTGTATTTGATGGGGGGTCTACAACGTTGGCTGCAATTTGGTTCCTCAAGGAGGGTAACCCTTTAAAGATCACTTGAGGTCTATCTGGAAGTAGATCCTTCAGAATAGTATCACTTTTGACGATGTGCCAATGTTTATTGACTAGTTGTTTAATACCCTTATGCTGTAATGAATAAGAGGTAACAACCTTTCTTGCGTTTTGACATGTTGCTATTATCATGTTAAAACGACACATATGATTTTATATCACGCTAAAAACATATATTCTTCCCCCTTTTTTTCTTTTTTTCCCCTATTGAAATATTCCCAATTAACAAATGGAATATTACATATGTTTACATAGGTATGTTATTGGCTTGATTGCATCGGGACTATTGGTCCCCTACATACACTTAGATGTCATCGCTAATCACATATAATTAATCTCAAATAGCTATGTACACTTACTATTCATTTAAAGTGTAGATATAATTTAATTTAAAAGGTTTTTTACCTTTTCTTATAGCGCTACCTACCATCGCCCGGTAAGGGCATTTTGCCCATACATAAGATGGCGGCGCTAGTCTGACCTCATGCAACTCAGGTGGAGGTTGGGTTATTTATAGGTGGTGCGTTGCTGCGTCGCCCGTTCCCCATTGAAAACGTCATCTATGACGAAACGGCGTATGGGAAGGCACGCAGCGACGCCACCACGCAGACTCGGAAGAGGGGACGGGTTACCACTGACCGGCCGGCAGTGTATTTTCTATTGTGCTTGTTTAACTGCGTTTTTACGTAAGTGTTTTTAATTCAATATACGAAATAAATTGATTTTAGTCAGTATTACACTATGGGTGGCCCCATTCTTTTTATCTGAGCATATCAGTTGGATTGGCTCTGGTGAAGTGGACAGCGTTAAAGTTTTCCTAGCTCCAGTGAATGACCGCTCCTGAGTGGGACCAGTCGTATCAACTATCATCTGCCTAGGAGGTTATTACTCAATGCCTTATTTACCCAGCCATCTGGTAAGCCTTTAATTCAGCAGGTGGTTGGGTCTGATTATCTTTTGCATGTCACAGTGTGAAAAGACAGGACAGTCACGGTGGTGTTTCTTCTATGTTGGAAACCGGTTAAAACAAAAAAGAAAAGGTCCCCCCAAGAGGGAATTGGTGGGGTTTTTAGGCAGCGTTTAGAAAAAAAGTTCTCTGAGAGGTATTGTTGTATTCAAAAATATGAATCTTTATTGTATTAAAGATGTCGCATGTGACATATGGGTAGAGATAAAATAGGAGACATGGGTCCCAAATAGATAAAACAATACAGAAATTTTTAAAACAAATTTACACTAACAGACAAAAAGCTTTTACATCAATGTAGTTTTACAAATATTAAGGGTAAAAGTGAACCTGACGCGTTTCGACCCGTTATAGTGAGGGTCTTCTTCAAAGGTAATTTCGTCTGTTTGAGAAAGAAAGGGGTGAGAACAATGCATTGTAACAGTATTTCATTTGCATATATTGATCTCCAATTGACCCTTTCCTTTCACATAGTATAATATCATATTGTACTGTGGAATGTTTACCTGATGTGTAGGTTTTTTTCTCTTATAAGTTCCTCCTTTATATGTGATGGGGTTCTCTCTGGGTGTGTGCACTCCAGGTCCCAGGCGGCGTCCCGCTATAGCACCCCCCAGCGGGCACACGGCAGGTACGGCGACCAAAACAACGGGGCCTACGAGAGGTCACATCCACTGGATCGGCTACCCACGGATCCGTGTGTGGGCCAGACGGGTAGAGGGAGGGAGATGGAAGGTAGGGGGGAAGGGAGGGGGGACGGGACAGGGAGAGGAAAAAATGGAAGTGGGTTTCCTTGAGGTCCCCTGTTCTGCACACCTGTCATGGGATCCAAGATCATATACTTAGACTTAGATATATAGCATAGGAAATTGCCACATCAACTAGACAGTGTCTAGTGCACTTGAAACAGTGATGAAAAGAAATGGAATTTCTAAGGTAAAAAAGATGAATAGGTGAACAAGGGTTTTGCCGTTGGTATACTTTTTAAATAATATTTATAATATCAGTTTGTATATTACTGTATCTAGACTCATGGTTAGAAATAGGGAGGGGGGAGAAAGAGGGGGGGGGACAGAAAAGGAAGCAAGATGTGGAAGTGAGGGGAGGGAAGGGCAGGGGGAGAGAGTGGGAACTGAAATGGGGAGAGGGAAGGGGTCGCAGGGGGAAGGGAGGGAGGGGGAGGGGGGGGAAAAAGGGAGGGGGGAAAAAAAAAAAAAAAAAAAAGGGAAAAAGGGGGGGGGGGAGCAGGGGAACGGAGATGTAGAGGGAAAGGAGGAGGGGGGAGGGGGGGGGAGAGAAAGGGGAGAGGGAGGGGGGGGGGTGGGGAGAAAGAGGGAAGAGGGGGGGGGGGGGGGGGGGGGGGGGAAAGGAGGGAAAGGGGGGGAAAAGAAGGGGGGGGGGAAAGGACCAATACATGGCATGCACATGTATAGGTAGACATAGGGATGCTGCAGCATCCACATAGACAAGAAAATGGGGTGGGGCGGTGGGGGAGGCGGGGAAAGATGCGGGGAAAGACAACCAATGGGAACATGATACCAATAGAGACGATCATGGAGACATGTTTTCCCATCTGCCATACCATACAGGCAGTCAATATATGTTAAAACTCTGTTCTTTCCCTTTATTTCAGGGTTCCCTCTTGTGGCTTGAAGTGCGCCTCGGGTCCCCTAGGTGGCGCCTTGCTCCCTGCCCCCTCCGGTGGATACGTGCGGTGGTGGGGCGTTCCCTACACGTGACCTCACAGCAAGGGTAAGGAGGAGCGCCCACCAACCAAGCTCCTCCAATCATGTTCACTTAAGGCGACCTGGGCGGGCCCGGGCCTCCTGATGGTGAACCATTCCCCTTGCTGGCGGCGTCCTGGAACGCAATCGGACCTCTCCCGATCACTGCGCATGCGCGCGGCCGCGTGCGTGCGCGTGATACGGGACGTCACGCCGGTGCGACGATTGCGTAGCAGACGCGACCCCGGAAGGACCTCTCGGACGCCGAGGAGACCACTCCAGATGGCCCACGATGCCGTCATGGCTCCCACGGACGGGCGGGCCAGGCGGACATAGGAACGGCAGGTGGAGGGTGATGTTCCTGTATGCCCCCTGCCTTCCCCCTTTTTCTTTCCCTCCCCTTCCCCACCCATCCCTTCCCGGTCCCCCCGCCCCTTCTTCCTCCCCCTCCCCCTCCCTGGGGATGCCCTGATTGAACACCCTATGGTGTTCTAACATGCACACCTGATTCTAGTTGGGTATCACCCATAAATACCACATGGGGTGGTCAAACAAATCCATCTCCATGTGATGATCCAAGCATCACGCCACATATACACAGTGAGTAGAACCTCTCTTTGTTCCATGCTTCTTTTCCCTCTCTGGGACTAATTCTAGATATTGTAGATGACACTGTCTCTATTCCCAGACTGGGCATTTGTATCTCTGGAACTTGCAACCAATACAACATACTCCGGTTTGCAACATATGGGTGTCTACATCTACCCCATAACCTGAGCAAGATACACCTACTCTATTAGGTAACTTTATAATATATTATATCATACTGTCCGTTGATATCTGACACACTGGTACACCCTTTTCCCTGCCTATGCCTTTCCCTTCCCCCCTCCTCCCCCGCTTCATGCCCACACATGCCTACACCTCCTCACGGTTTCATCCCTCACCCTTCATACCTCACATTCCACGCCATCCCTGCACATTCCCATCCACACACACCCCTACTCTAGGATCCCTCTATTTTGTGATCCCCAGCACTACCAGCACAGCACCCCTCTGAGCATCAGCGTTCTGACCGACATCACAACAACACTCCCCCATTTTTCTACTCACACTCATCCCTTCACTTCTTTTTTCTTTCACTCCCTCCCTTCTTTCCATTGTCCCCAATAGTTCACCCCTTCCTCCCATCACTCCCCTCTCCCTCCATATTTTCCCCTTCCCCTTTACCTTCCTTTTCTTTCTTTCTCCCCTCTCCTTCCCTTCCTTTCTGTCCTTTCCCCCCCCTTCTTCCCCTCTTTTTCCTCCCCCTCTTCCCCCCATTCTTCACTTTCCACACCACATCTTTCCCCGCCTCCCCCACCGCCCCACCCCATTTTCTTGTCTATGTGGATGCTGCAGCATCCCTATGTCTACCTATACATGTGCATGCCATGTATTGGTCCTTTCCCCCCCCCTTCTTTTCCCCCCCTTTCCCTCCTTCTCCCCCCCCCCCCCCCCCCCCCTTCTCCTCTCCCTCTTCCCTCTTTCTCCCCCCCCCCCCCTCCCTCTCCCCTTTCTCCCCCCCCCTCCCCCCCCCTCCTCCTTTCCCTCTACATCTCCGTTCCCCTGCTCCCCCCCTTTTTTCCCTTTTTTTTTTTTTTTTTTTCCCCCTCCCTTTTTCCCCCCCCCTCCCTCCCTTCCCCCTGCGACCCCTTCCCTCTCCCCATTTCAGTTCCCACTCTCTCCCCCTGCCCTTCCCTCCCCTCACTTCCACATCTTGCTTCCTTTTCTGTCCCCCCCCCCCTCTTTCTCCCCCCTCCCTATTTCTAACCATGAGTCTAGATACAGTAATATACAAACTGATATTATAAATATTATTTAAAAAGTATACCAACGGCAAAACCCTTGTTCACCTATTCATCTTTTTTACCTTAGAAATTCCATTTCTTTTCATCACTGTTTCAAGTGCACTAGACACTGTCTAGTTGATGTGGCAATTTCCTATGCTATATATCTAAGTCTAAGTATATGATCTTGGATCCCATGACAGGTGTGCAGAACAGGGGACCTCAAGGAAACCCACTTCCATTTTTTCCTCTCCCTGTCCCTTCCCCCCTCCCTTCCCCCCTACCTTCCATCTCCCTCCCTCTACCCGTCTGGCCCACACACAGATCCGTGGGTAGCCGATCCAGTGGATGTGACCTCTCGTAGGCCCCGTTGTTTTGGTCGCCGTACCTGCCGTGTGCCCGCTGGGGGGTGCTATAGCGGGACGCCGCCTGGGACCTGGAGTGCACACACCCAGAGAGAACCCCATCACATATAAAGGAGGAACTTATAAGAGAAAAAAACCTACACATCAGGTAAACATTCCACAGTACAATATGATATTATACTATGTGAAAGGAAAGGGTCAATTGGAGATCAATATATGCAAATTAAATACTGTTACAATGCATTGTTCTCACCCCTTTCTTTCTCAAACAGACGAAATTACCTTTGAAGAAGACCCTCACTATAACGGGTCGAAACGCGTCAGGTTCACTTTTACCCTTAATATTTGTAAAACTACATTGATGTAAAAGCTTTTTGTCTGTTAGTGTAAATTTGTTTTAAAAATTTCTGTATTGTTTTATCTATTTGGGACCCATGTCTCCTATTTTATCTCTACCCATATGTCACATGCGACATCTTTAATACAATAAAGATTCATATTTTTGAATACAACAATACCTCTCAGAGAACTTTTTTTCTAAACGCTGCCTAAAAACCCCACCAATTCCCTCTTGGGGGGACCTTTTCTTTTTTGTTTTTACATCCCAGGGGTGAGCAGCAAAATATCATCCCCAGTGAGTGTCTTTTTTCCTTTTCTTGTTGGAAACCGGTTTGCCATTGGAAACCAGGATTCAAGATCAATTGATATATGCTATAAAGTTCTTATGGATTTATGATATGGACTAACTATAGCCATCATTGGACTTTATTTTTAGCCACATCCATGTGTGTGTTTTTTATGATCATTATTTATCTGTGCCCTTCCGTACTCTTTTTTATTTACATTTAATTACTATTCATTGGCGCAGCTTTACCCTTCTCCACATACCAGCGTATGTGTAGGACTTTCATATGGAAAGCCCAAACTCCCAGGATTAGTTGGGCTCGTATGACTCTCCCTAAACTCCTAGGCGGTCTCAGCCTCCCCGACATTCGCAAATACCACCTTGCGTGCCATTTAACTAGGGTAGTGGATTGGCATGTACACAAGCCACATAAAGACTGGATACGCTTGGAACAAGCTTTCTCTTCCATCCCATTAACTCACTTACCATGGCTCCCCAAATCTCGGGCCCCTAAACCCCTCTCAACACATCCATTAATCAATGCCACGCTACTCTCCTTTCTTACCTCATGTACTCATATGAAACTTACTCCAACATACGGTCCCATGACACCTCTGACCGACAACCCTGATTTTCCACCAGGTCTAACTTTAAAAACCCCTCTGACAACTACTCCTGACAAACCCCCACGAGCTTCCGACTTTTTTCTGAATGGGAATCTTTTACCGTATCAAACAATGTCCCTCTCTTTTCCGGAATATCACATCCCCTTCTTCAAATTCCTCCAACTCCGTCATTTCTTTCTCGTCTCAACTCAGAAACCACAATGGCACAGGGAACATACGTCTTTTGAGTCTCTCTGCCTTAGCACTGAACCCCAAAGACACGTTATATCTAACACATACTCCCTACTCTTCTCCACACATATCATCAAAAATGATACCCTAGTTAAACGGTGGGAAACGGACCTCCCCGTCAACTTATCGTCAGTAGACTGGGAACGTATATACCATCATGTACACAAGGGATCAGTGAATGTCTCCTCCCAAGAGAATAGATACAAACTCCTCTCTAAGTGGTACAGAACCCCAGACAAAATTCACAAATTCCATCCACTGGTCCCCCCGATGTGTTGGCGATGCAACTCAGCTCTAGGAACACCTCTCCACATCTGGTGGGATTGCCCGCTCCTACTTCCATATTGGACAGAAGTCCATCGCCTAATATCCCAGATCACAACATATACCCCGGACTTCACACCAGCCCAATTTCTCCTACACCACACCTCAATTTCCCAAAAGGCATACAACAAATCACTGACGATGCATCTCATTAATGCAGCAACTCAATGTATTCCGGTACATTGGAGATCTATGACACTCCCCACGATTGCTGAATGGATTAAGCGTACTGACAAAATTTCAGAAATGGAGAGTCTCATACACCAGGCCACGGATGTTCCGAATAAATATGGAACCATGTGGGCATGTTGGAGACATTTCCGTGACCAAACATCTCCGGCCACTCCTTCACCCCATCTACGCACACCTCCCTGAATTTCTGCACGACATGGCCCATCCCCTGAGTGATATATTGCCTGTACATAGGTTACCTTGCTACCCTGACACTACTTGATGTTCCCTTTGAACTTTGATCCACATGCTGTTCCCCAGACTTCTCCCTGATCCTTACTCCTCTTCCCATGTGGAAAGCCACGTAATAGACATGTTATCCCTTTTATGCTGCGTTGCCTCCCTCCGACACCTGTCTCCCTTCTGGTGTCCTACCCCCACTCACAGCTAGATCCCTGTGGGGGTGAGTGGGGATAGGCAGTACTGGAACAACGTATCTTCTTGCTCCTTACTTGTCAACGCTTCCTATGCACATCAGGGAACCTATGTTACACAACTAATACAATCATACAAGCTACTTACAGTTGCTACTTTCCACACCATGTGAGACTTTCTCTATCAAAAAGGGACTATTGTACATAACCTTTCTCACCCGGATCACATTTTAGACTCCTGACCACATGTGCCTATGTCTTTACAATTTGTGACTGATATGATCAGTTTTACTGTTCATTACCGTCTATGTTATACCTCGGTTTGTGTTTTATATTCTGTATAAGTTTTGCATTTGTTGTACACCTGAAAATTTTCAATAAACTTTTTTGAAAAAAAATAAATAAATAAATATATATACACACACACACACACGAAACTGTCATATATATATATATATATATATATATATATATATATATATATATATATAATTAAATACACTGCAGCTAACTGAATAACCTGCCTGCCTGCTCAATCTAAATGACACTGTCTCTCCGTCTACGCCAACAACGCTGTCAGGGACATGGCCGTCACAGTGCTGACAACACCGCCCAGAGCACTCAGGGACGCCTGCGGAGGATCCCAAGTCGTGCACAAGCATGCACCGCGCACATTGGCGCATACAGGTTCACATCGGCGCACATTGGCACATACAGGTTCCCATCAGTGCGCATTGGCGCATACTGGTGCGCATTGGCGCACATGCACGCACAATACTGCGCGTGCACAAAGGCGCACACTGACGTGATGGACTTTGGCGCCAGTGCCTCTATTTAAGCCAGCCTGTAGCCACAGGACAGCGCTGGATTATCTCCTCAGCTCCCGTGTGTACCTTGACCTTGCTTCCTTGATCTGATCTACTAGTTGTGACCTGGCCCGCCTTGACCTTGCTTCCTGATCTTCTAGTCCAACCCTTGGCCTGTTCCTGGACTCTGTTTCTGCTTCCTGACCTCCTGGCTTGACCTAAGGCTTGTACCTGGACCCTGCTTGTGTTTGATCTCGGCTCACCCCTGTGTATTTTCTGGACTGATCTGCCTGTGTATGACCCCTGGCCTTGCTTCTGGTTTCTCCATTAATCTGAATACAGCAAGTTCTGCTCCGCCTGCTTCGGTCATCCCTCAGCAGCCGAGCCCAGTGAACTGCAAGCAAGCACCCGGCCATCCGTGCTTCTTTGGGCACTGCGCTCCTGTTCCCAACTTCAGGAACGCACTGCACTTACCTGCAAGGGGAGCCCTCTTAGCAACTCGATCTCCATACCCACACCTGACAAACGCACTACACGGGGCTGACGTGCAGGCAGCCTTATATAGTGTGGGGCGTGGACTTAGTCCCCCTGAGCCATGATTGGCCAAAGGCACCCTGCCTTTGGCCAATTATGGCTCTCTTAGCTGAGGGCGCTGGGATTGGCCAAAGCATGCAGGTCACGGTGCATGCTTTGGCCAATAATCATACAGCAATGCACTGTGCTCCTGCAGTGCATTATGGGGGGTTACGCGGTGCTCGAATTTTAGCGCAAATGCCCCATAATCGACGAACTGGCAAGCAGACAATGTTCGACCCGAACATAAAGCTTATCCCTAATTATACCCTGTCCAAAATACCTAACAACTAGCTTCCTGACACTAATACTCAACAAGACAATACACAGTTATTCAACAAGACAATACACAGGTACTCAACAAGACAATACACAGGTACCCATAGACCTGCGTGCACTTGCAGACCTACGTGCAGACTTATGTGCAGGGCTGGGCTCAGCTCTTCCTTCTCTGAGCTGGCCGCTCAGCTGTCAGCTAATTGCTAGCTCCCGTCTCTCTTCACAGTTACCCAGCTGTTGATGATCCTGCTCGTCAGTCCTGTCTACTTAAGCCGTCGAGTCCAGAGGAGCTCTGCCTTTGCCTTGGTCACATCACAAGAAACTCCTGCATTCCTGGTTTAAGATTGGCTTTGCTGACATCCCTTCTGGCTCCAGATCCTGCTTGCTGTTCCACTACTTTGATCCCTGACTTCTGCTTGGCTGACTATCCATTCTGGTTACTGAACTTTGGCTATGTTTTGACTACATTTGTTCTTTTTACTTTTATTATTAAACAAGTGTGATTTAACTGTATTTTAGTCTCGGTCTGATTTCATGGTTTCTGACACTCGCAGACCTACGTGCACCTGCAATACACAAGTGCACAGTACACAATACACAAATACTAACGATCCAAACACACTACTCAGACAATACTCAGGTACTCACACTGCACAGGTTCTATAACCCCTGTTATAACCTCCTGTTTTCAACTCTGGTTTTTAACTCATCACTCAGAGTTCCAGCAAGCTCAAAGATGAGAAGGCTCACAATGAGTTCTACACAAGGTTATATAGGTCTCAAGCACCTGTGACCAATTAACCACTCCCCTTAATTAGTAGGCTGAAGAATCTGTGTTTTACGATAACGTGTGTGTTTCTCATTGGTCATTGCACTTACACTATTGCCAGGTGTGCCAGAGGGGGCTGAGGCTGTTATTAGGGTTGAGAGGCAGAGTAACGGACTGGACAAACAAAAGCAGCTCCTTCGGGGGTATCGCTACACGTGCATTTATATTCAGCCCCCTGAGTCAATATTTTGTAGAACCACCTTTCGCTGCAATTACAGCTGCAAGTCTTTTCGGGTATGTCTCTACCAGCTTTGCACATCTAGAACATGACATTTTTGCCCATTCTTCCTTGCAAAAAAGGTCAAGCTTTGTCAGATTGGATAGAGAGCGTTCAAGTTTTGCCATAGATTCTGAGTTGGATTTAGGTCTGGACTTTGACTGGGCCATTCTAACACAACATGAATATGCTTTGATCTAAACCATTCCATTATAGCTCTGGCTGTATGTTTAGGGCCCTTGTCCTGCTGGAAGGTGAACCTCTTCCCAAGTCTCAGGTCTTTTGCAGACTCTAACAGGTTTTCTTCTAAGATTGTCCTGTTTTTGGTTTCATCCATCTTCCCATCAACTCTGACCAGCTTCCTTGTCCCTGCTGAAGTAAAGCATCCCCACAACATTAGGCTGCCACCACCATGTTTCAGGATGAGGATGGTGTGTTCAGGGTGATGTGCAGTGTTAGTTTTCTGACACAAATAGCATTTTGATTTTAGTCCAAAAAGTTCACACACACACACAGCAGCACGCTGTCTGAAAAGATCCACTGCTGGATTGTGTACTTGCTGGGTGAGCTTAACCACATAAAAGACTAGCTCTGATTAGAGCCATGAACTATTGACTGTAAGCCTGTATGCTGAGGAATTGTGAGCTGTACCTGTGTGCACAACTGTGTGACAAGACAAGCCTGTCATCTCTTTTGTTTGTTTTCTTTGCCAGTTTGCTGAATAAAGCCATTTTATTTTATTGGACTGTCTCTGACTTTCACCCCTCTGATCCCCTACACATGACAAAATGTGGAAAGTTTTGAGGGGTATGAATACTTTTTCAAGGCACTGTATAACACTAGCTAGGCACACAGTTAACCCTTTGATCACCCCTGATGTTAACCCATTCCTAGCCAGTGTCCTTAGTACAGTAACAGTGCATATTTTTAGCACTGATCAATGTAATAGTGTCACTGGTCCTCAAAAAAGTGTAAATTAGTGTCTAATTTGTCCGGCTCAATATAGCAGTCCCGCTATAAGTAGCTGAACGCCGCCATTACTAGTAAAAATAAATAAAAATTTCATAAATATATCCCATAGTTTGTAGATGCTATAACTATTGTGAAAACCAATCAATATATGCTTATTGAGATTTTTTTTACATACATATTGGCCTGAGTTGATGAAGCAATTAGATTTTTTTTTATAGCATATGTTTTATAGCAGAAAGTCAAATATATCGGGTTTTTTTTCCAAAATTGTTGGTCGTTTTTGTTTATAGCACAAAACATTTAAAAAGCAGAGGTGATCAAATACCACCAAAAAAAAATCTCTATTTGTGGGTAAAAAAAATAAATTTTAAAAATGTTGGTACAGTGTCGCACGACAGTTAAATTAACACAGTGCAATATCGCCAAAAATGGCCTGGTCAGGAAGGGGGTAAATCTTCCAGAGCTGAACTGATTAAGAAGAAATAATGTAAGTATGGACGTGTCTTTTAACTTAACCACTTCCCACAAAAGGATGTACTTATACGTCCTCATGTTTTAGTGGTTCTACCAGGATTGGCAGCAGCCATTATTCTTTTATGTTTTTTTTAGAGGCGGTGATGCTCTAAATTGTAAAAGTGATCCCAGCTATACAGCCACTGGATCACTTTTACAGGTGGCTGGAAAGGGGTTCCCTTCCCCACCTTCCCCGTTTCTCCCTTTCCACAGGGGAGTCCAAAACTAAAATAGGCAGTCAGGGCAAAACCTGCATTCCCTGATCATCTCTATGGTGTATGAAAATGGAAGTGATGAGGATTTTGTCGCCTCCAGTTTTGGTTGGCCGTTTACAAGCCGTTATCTGCTTGTAAAGCATCTGCTAAAACCAATCTTGGCGTTTGAAGGTAGAGGAGCGATCATGGGTCTAATGGGTTTCTGTATTAAAAATCCTTCTTTTTTTTTTTTTTTTATTGGTCTTATGTAATATTCTAATTTTCTGAGATACTGAATTTTGGGTTTTCGCTAGGTGTAAGCCATAATCTTCAAAATTAAAAGAAAGAAATGCTTGAAATATATTACTGTGTGAGTGATGTATCTATATAAAATATATGAGTTTCACTTTTTAAATAGAATTACTGAAATAAATTAACTTTTTGATGATATTCTAATTTTATGAGATGTACCTGTATGTACAGCAATATTGCTTTTGGCATAGTAAAGATGTCAGAGTGTAATTATGCCATCTGGTCTACCACAGCTATTCTTATAGATCACGCAGGCACGAAGGTTAAGATTTATCAGAAGAACTTCAGGTATTTACACAGCAAGTAGGAGCACAAGATAGTTTAGTAATACTGAAATCATTATTCAATGAATTATTAAGTCAATTTTCTCTATAGCCACCATTCTGCATGAATCTTCATGAATGATCTGAGTACAGAAAACTAAGGTTGCTTATTTTGGGTTACTGCATTTTGCACATTACTATTGCTAAATGTAAATTATGTGCTGCAGTGAGGGAAAAAGTATTTGATCTCCTGATTTTGTACGTTTGCCCACTGACAAAGAAATGATCAGTCTATAATTTTAAAGTCAGGTTTATTTTAAAAGTGATAGACAGGGTCGACTTTCAGGGGGGGGATGACGCTAACCAGAGCAGACGTGTGTTGAGCACGGCTCTTCCCCTCCCCAGTCAATCAGCTGCAGCTACTCACAGGATAATGGGAACAGCCATGTAGAACGGGAGATCCCTAATGAACACTGACTAGACACAATCCTTGCAGACAGTCGGAGAGTTCCAGCACGGAGAGTTCCAGCAAGAAGATACATACCTGCTGCTTTTGTGGTAGATCAAAAATACCAACTAATTCGACCACGGACTCCCGCTGCTGAACGCGGTGAGCATTGGAGAGTGAGAGTGAGGACAGAGCCGGCCGGGATTTGGGAAACAGCAGTGGGAGGAATATAGATCTACGTCCTCATACAGTCTTCCATACTACCGGCCACATACAGCCCAACGGTCGGGCGGAGCTAGCCTAAACCTCGGAGGAGAGAAGCCGATGCCCTAAATGCTCATCGCCAGGTATATTATAACCTACACCCAAAGAAAAGTCTACCAGCGGAGGCTAGAGGGACTTACCATATCGGTAACTACACCGTGCCGGACTGGAGGAGACCGCCGCACTGCTCTGCCGCTCTATCGGAAGAAGAGATAACGAGGCCCGATACTCCGAGCCGGCGGAGCTCCGGGGGAGAGACATCACCATAGCGACGCACCCGAGAAAGGCCGGAGTTTGCCGAGTATTGCGGAATATACCAGCGGCTATCGAAGCCACAAACACAGCACGCACATCTCTTCTCTTCTAGATCTCATGGGCAGTTAAAGACACTACAGTCCCCACTATAGCATAAGGTAAAAAAAGAAGAAAAAACGAATTCAAGCGAAACAGGGGAGGTAAGATCCTTCTTATATTTAATATACAAACCAGCATTACTATAGACATTTTTTGAAACCACCTATATATATATATAAACCAATGGTATGGACTGAAATATCCCAAGAGACTGTCGTTGTATAATTTATGGGGCTAAATGTTGGAAAGTCTGAATGGTTTCACCCTCAGGATAAATCAGGCCAAAATTAAAAAAAGGTCTTTTTTTTTCTTTTTTTTTCTTTTTCTCTCTCTCCCCGAGTAAACGCCTCATGTATTCCTGATACTCCATAGACAATAACGCACTTGATATTACATCGGCAAAGTATCATAGTACCCTCTAGAACATACAAGAAGTCCTCTATACAAGCCTCACACAAAGTGTTATATTCTCTGTACTAAACATATGCAGGAAGAGGATATATTTTGTCGGAACCCGCACACACAAAAGGACAAACGCAATCCAAATAATTTTCATATCTAATACTTAATAAGCCCCTAGCCTCCTAATAGAGGCCCACGGCTCTACGGGGCTTACCTGACAAAGAGAGCAAAGAAAATAATAAAGAGGAAAAATATATTAAATCAAGGGAAATTACATATTAATTTTCAAAATTATCCTCTCTCTTTCTTGGGGAATGCCCCCCAAAAGTACACACGCGCAAAAAATTAAAAGAGGGTCTGCTGGAGGGACATCTAAAATCCCACCAGGGGTAGCAAAATCAAGTCCGAACCCCAAAACAGACATAATAGGATTTTTTAAAAATCCAAATAACCCCAATATACTAGTAACACCCGAAAGCTCTGAGATACTTGAAATAGTCTCCAGGACCTCCTGTGGAGACTCAGAAGGAGGAATAGATACTACAATGGAGAATGGTGAACAACATAATATACCACACACAGAAGAATTTATGGATAGACAGAACTGGGATGTACAATCTTATATAAAATCAATACCCACAAGAGAGGACATGGACAGATATGTGCACAGATTAGAAACTTCCTATAAGAGTGAGATACAAACAATAAAAGCGGCAGTTATGGAGACACAAAAAAGGGTTGAAAACATAAACACGAAAATGGAAGATATGAACCAAAAAATCTATGACCTAGAGGAGAGAAATCGGGAGACCGACAGGTTTTTAGTACAAATGTTCAACTCAAATGATGAAATGGAAAACAGAACCAGACGCAATAACATCAGAGTCAGAGGGCTTCCAGAGTCAATAACACCAGATAAATTGAAAGATACCCTACAGGAAATATTTAATATTTTATTAAAACAACCAAACACAACCGGTATCGAAATTGATCGAGCACATAGAGCACTGGGCCCAAAAGATAAGGATATAACAAAACCTAGAGACGTAATCTCCAGAATACATTTTTTTCGGGTAAAGGAGAATATTATGGGGGAAGCCAGGAGACAAAGAAACTTCGAATACGAAGGAGCCACACTTATTTTCCTACAGGATTTGTCCAAACACACCTTGATTAAAAGGAAAGCTCTAAAACCACTCCTGGACATATTAAAAGAAAGGAGCATTCTATATAAATGGGGTACTCCATTTCAACTAATAGTACATCAAAATGGTCAGAAGAATATTTTCCGGGACTTAAAAGATCTCCCAGACTTCCTGAAAAATCTTGACTTACCCTTGATAGACATACCGGCCTGGCCGCAAACATATTCGGACATCTCGGAAGGACTTACCAGAAGAAGAAGATAGACACAGTGGGAGGGGAGGGGGTGGGGGGGAAGGGGGTAGAGAAAATTTAAAATTCCCTTTTTGTTTAATTGTTTTTTTTTGTTTTTTTGTTTTTTTATTTTTTTTTGGCAAATCTAGTGTAAAATGGTATTAAATATAGATACACCAATTAAAAATCTTATATTTTTTTTTTTTTTTTTCTCCAAGCACGATATTTTTCACAGCTCACTAACAATAACTAATAGCATAATTAACACTCACGGAATTTGTCTTTTTTTTTTTTTTTTCTTTTTTTTTTGTAGTCCTTAATGGACAAATAAATAAATAAGTAGACATTAAAGGTATGAATATCAAGATCAATGGAGGGGAATAATGAATGTAAGATTATAAGGTCTAAACTAACGGGGATGTGGATAAATATGAAATGTACTTATGTGGACACGTATGGGACGAATGTAGATACAGCATTCAAAAGGTATCCACCCGGATCTAGCAATCTAGAAATAAGATAATATACCCCAGTGTACTTTATTTCTTTCCCACGGGGCTTTTTTTTTCCTTTTTTCTTAAGCACGATATTTTTCACACTCACTATCAACAATTATTAGTACAATTAACACCAACGCAAATTCTTTTTTTTTTTTTTGATTGCTTTTTCACTGTCCAAAGTGGACAATAATAACAATGGCACTAAAAACACTGAAGTAAAAAAAAAATTTTTCTTTTTTTTTTTTTTGTTTTTCGTGTGACACTTTTTCACGGTCCAAGAAGGGCAAAAATAATAATAAGCACCAAACAGGTGAACACTAAAGCACAATTTTTTTTTTTTTTTAATTAAATGTGACACTTTCCTCGCGGTTTAAATAGGGCAACAATAATAATAACACTGAGGCACATCCTTTTTTTTTTTTTTTTTTTTGGTCTGTTTCCCCCGGACAAGAAATAAACCACTGGGGTAGTGGTGTGTATATTTATATGAATAAACACGTATATAGATATGTAATAGACAGGTGAAAATATGTTATACTTTAAAGCTTCCCATGTCCCCCCCCCCCCCCCCTCGATAGCCCCTTTTTTTTTTTTTTTCTTCTCCCCCCCCAATTCGACTCCCCGCCTTCCTCCTTTACCTGCGACCATAAAAGTTAGATGTTTTTTCGCTGGTCTTAATATAAATAATATATAAAATACAAATTGACTGGGGAGAACACCGATCTGTTGGGGGAAGTGCTCATGCACCCCAAATAGGGACCTTATATATTAAGGGTTGACTTAGATTAGTCGTAGATTAAAGTTACAAATGCAGGTAGAGTGAATGAATGGAGTGAGAGTGAGATTTGATTAAGGGACAGTATTTAGATAAATTTTGTCCTTTTTTTTTTTTTTTTTCTTCTCTTTTTTCTTTCTCCCACCATCTGGGTGAAGCTCCCAATATGATAAAAATATGCTCATACAATATCAGAGGATTAAACGTACCATCTAAGAGACTCTAGGTTCTGCAGTCATGCCATAGACAAAATATTGGTATACTTATGCTCCAAGAGACACATTTTCGTTCGGATCACATACCCACTATACGGAATAGGCATTATCCAACTTGGTACCATGACTCTTTTGCATACTCAAAATCTCGAGGAGTTGCTATCGTAATACATAAATCTGTCCCACATCAAGTTTTAGAAATCTATAGAAATAAAGATGGACGAGGGCTCTTGCTGAAGGTTAATATCTATGGCAAGAAATACACCTTCATTAACATATATTTACCTAATTATGACCAAATTGAATTTGGGACGCAACTCCTCATAGATTTAATGAGCAAAGCAGAAGGGATCACAGTAATCGGCGGAGATTTTAATTTTATTTTTAACCCCGAGTTGGACACTTCAGCTCCTCCAAAAAAAGAAAAAAGTATGGCAAGAAAAAAGTTCTCAGAAATGTTGAATAGATACCATCTAGTAGATACATGGAGAATGGCCTACCCGGAAGATAGGGACTATACATTCCTATCAAAGGTCCATGGAACCTATCACCGACTAGACTATCTCCTGATAAACCAACAAGGGTTGCCGGAGCTCTCCTCTCCAGAGATCGGCAATGCGATATGGTCAGACCATGCACCTATCTTTATCACTTTGACTATAGATAAAGGAAAAAGAACCAGGAACTCTTGGAGACTCAATGATAATTTATTGTTTGACGATACTTGCTTAACAGAGATCAGAGAAGCAATAACGAACTTTTCAGTAGACCACGTAGGTGATAATACTTCCCCACCTAATCAATGGGAAACGTTAAAATGCATTGTAAGAGGTCTATTTATCAAGCATGGGTCTAGACTAAAAAAACTGAAAGGCAATAAAATAACTCAATTATCAAGAGAAATAGAAAGAATAAGTAAAGAACACAAACAAAAGATGGGGCAGGAATTATTAAAAGAATTAACCACCAAAACAAACGAATTGAAAACATTATTAGATGAGGAAACCCTACTAAACCGAGATAAAATACGGTCTTTGAATCATGTCCAGGGAAACAAGCCGGGGAAATTATTAGCGAGGAAGATACACCAACAAACAAACTTAACCTCAATTGTAAAAATTAAAGATGAAACAGGTAAATATGCTCATAAACCAAAAGACATTGTTGATACCTTTCGTAATTTCTATACTAAGCTATATAACATCCCCAATCCTTTGGCAGAAAGGAATCCGGAAGTCTATCAACAGCAAGTGCAGGAATATATAAAGAATACCCCGATACAAAGATTAACAGAGTCTGAGAAAGGACAACTCGAAGAGGAAATAACAGAAGATGAAATTAAAAAAGTGGTGGACTCTCTAGTAATAGGGAAGAGCCCAGGCCCAGATGGCTTCACCCCGAGGTTTTATAAAATGTTTAGAGATTTACTGGTTCCAATCTTGAAGTGCTTATTTAATGAAGTAACAATTAAGCAACCTTTCGTCCCACAGGGAATGCAAGCTTACATCTCCTTAATACCCAAACCTGAAAAAGATCTTACCAACTGTGGCAGCTACCGACCCATTTCGTTGACAAATATTGATCTCAGGATATACTCAAAAGTCATAGCCAACAGATTAACTCCTATACTTCCAAGTTATATACACCTGGACCAAGCGGGCTTTGTAAAGGGGAGAGAAGCACGAGATAATACGTCAAAAACAGTAACGCTCATGGATTATGCCCAGAAGAACACCATCCCATCCTGTCTCTTGACGGTAGACGCCGAAAAGGCGTTTGACAGGGTGGGATGGTGTTTTCTCGAAGAGACACTGAAACAATGGGGAATAGGACCGAAGTTATTGGAAAAAATAATGGTAATATATCAAAAACCCATCGCTAGAATTAGAGCAGCAGGAGAGATTTCTGAGCCTATAATGATAACTAACGGAACTAGACAGGGTTGTCCTCTGTCTCCCCTACTATATGTGTTGGTTATGGAACATTTAGCAATAGCCATCCGAAAAAATAGAGATATACAGGGGCTAAGGGTAGGGGAGACAGAGTACAAACTGTCTGTTTATGCAGACGATCTATTGGTATACATAACAAACCCGGTAATAACACTTCCCAACCTAATACAGGAATTTGATAACTTTGCCAAAGTTAGTAACTTCAAAGTAAATTACAATAAATCTGAAATAATGGACATCATACTCCCCGAAAATAAAATAGAAATAATTAGGACCAACTTCCCTTTCAAATGGCAACCTTTAGCCGTAAAATACTTAGGAATTTATATCCCTAAAGATTTAGACCAATTATATGAACTTAATTACCTCCCAATCACAAATAAAATAAATAAGTTACTACAACAATATGCAAAAGGAAATCATTCCTGGATAGGGAGGATAAACATAATAAAAATGGATATTCTACCTAAGATTTTATATATATTCCAGGCCATACCCCTGTTTTCTATAAAGAAAATGTTAAATCAAATTCGTAAAATTATAGGAAGTTTTGTTTGGGCCGGGAAACCCGCCAGAATAAGTAGAACAATATTGACCCGTGCCAAGGAGGAAGGGGGATTGGCACTTCCAGACATTTCGACATACTTAAAAGCGGCCCTTATAACCAGAGTGATAGACTGGTTTCAAAATGAAGACTCTAAAGAATGGGTCAAACTGGAAGAAGGGATGTCAAACATTAGCCTAAGGTCTTTGCCATGGATTAGAAAGGAGAAACGTCCATCAGATAAAGATATGCCATATTTCGTGAGCCGGGTACTGAAAGTATGGGACGGTTTAGTAAAACAAGGAAAGGGATCAACATTCATAGGGCCAATGACCCCTATATTCGATAACCCTGAATTTCCGCAAGCAATGAAAACAGAAACCTTCCTAAAATGGAATAAAAAACAAGATACCAGAATAAAAGATATTATAGAACAGGACAGGTTAATACCATTTGAATTTATGGGTATAGAATATAAAAACAACTGGATCCAGTATTGGCAATTATATAAATATATTTCCTCTATAGCAAAAGAAGACGTAATAAATAGACCGTTACTAGCCCTCGAGGAAATATTAATACAAGAACAGAAACCGATCCATAATTTGTCCATGGTATATAAATATTTAATGAAAAATAACATGGTAAAAGAGATGAATTACATAAAAAGGTGGGAAGAAGAATTAGAAATAGATATTCCTAAAGAAAAATGGAAAGAAGCCTTTAAAATTATCCATAAATTATCTAAATCTAGTAGAGATCAGGAAAGGAATTATAAATTATTGACGAGGTGGTACCGGTGTCCAACGGATATGAATAAAATTAATCCCGAAAACAGAAACACATGTTGGAGATGCCTTCAAGCGGTTGGAACAATGTCACACATATGGTTTCATTGTCCTAAAGTATATAGTTTTTGGCAACAGATATATAAGGCATATGCCTTGATGACAGGAATAGAAATACAACCCGATATTCTGATGTCAATAATGTCAATGAATATGGGATCGATAAATAAGGTGAAGAAAGGAACCTTGAAATTTTTTTTAACGGCAGCCCGAACCATTATAGCCAGGAAATGGAAAAATAGTAGGTGTCCTAATATAGATGAGTGGGAGATGGAGATGGACGAAATGTGTAAAATGGAGATAAGAATGGAAAAGGAAAATGCAAATAGAGAGGGAGCAAACAATGCCTGGCAGACCTGGTTAGGATTTAAAATATTGCACCCAGGATGGAAGATCTTAATAGGAGAGAAATAGGGTATTTCTTTTTTTTTTTTGGTATGAGTTGGTAGTGGTGAATAAATGACGGAGGGATGTGTAGAAGTAAGGGGTTAGTAAATTTATGGAAATATAAATAAAGTCAGATGATTATATGCACGAGGTATGATATATAAGTGTATAAGAAAGAGATAAGCACCCTTTGTATAAATGTAATGGTATGAAAATTTGTAAATATGCAGAAAATTTTGATAAATAAAGATATATAAAAAAAAAAAGTGATAGACAGAATAACAACAAAGATTTCCAGAAAAACACATTTCAAAAACATTATAAATTGATTTTCATTTTCATGAGTTAAACAAGTATCTGACAGGGGATATCAATTAGCAAGATTTCTGACTCCCAGTTGTCTTTTATTCAGGTTAAAAGCTGAGGTTAGGAGCCCTCCAAGAGGGCTCCTAATCTCAGCTTGTTACCTGTATAAAGACACCTGTCCACAGAAGCAAATCAATCAATCAGATTCTAATCTATCCACCATGGCCAAGACCAAAGAGCTGTCCAAGGATGTCAGGGACAAGATTGTAGACCTATACATGGCTGGAGTGGGCTACAAGACAATTGCCAAGCAGCTTGGTGAGAGAGTGACAACAGTTGGTGCAATTATTCGCAAATGGAAGAAACACAAAATAACTGTCAATCTCCCTTGGTCTGGGGCTCCATTCAAGATCTCATCTCGTGGAGTTTCAATGATCATGAGAACAGTGAGAAATCAGCCCAGAACTACACGGGAGAATCTTGTCAGTGGTCTCAAGGCAGCTGGGACCATAGTCACCAAGAAAACAATTGTTAACACACTACGCTGTGAAGGACTTAAATCCTGCAGCACCCGCAAAGTTCCCCTGCTCAAGAAAGCACATGTACAGGCCCGTCTATAGTTTGCTAATAAACATTTGAATGATTCAGAGGGGAACTGAGTGAAAGTGTTGTGGTCAGATGAGACCAAAATCAAGCTCTTTGGCATCAACTCAACTCGCCGTGTTTGGAGGAGAAGGAATGCTGCCTATGACCCCAAGAACACCATCCTCACCATCAAATATGGAGGTGGAGACATTATGCTTTGGGGGTGTTTTTCTGCTAAGAGGAAAGGACAGCTTCACCTCTTTAAAGGGACGATGGACGGGGCCACGTACCGTCAAATCTTGGGTGAGAACCTCCTTCCCTCAGCCAGGGCTTCGAAAATGGGTCATGGATGGGTATTCCAGCATGACAATGACCCAAAACACGCAGCCAAAGCAACAAAGGAGTGGCTCAAGAAGAAGCACATTAAGGTCCTGGAATGGCCTAGCCAGTCTCCAGACCTTAATCCTATAGAAAATATGTGGAGGAAGCTGAGGGCTCAAGTTACCAAACATCAGACTCAAAACCTAATGACTTGGGGAGGATTGCAAAGAGGAGTGGGACAAAATCCCTCCTGAGATGTGTGCAAACCTGGTGGCCAACTACAGGAAACATCTGATTGCCAACAAGGGTTTTGCCACCAAGTAATAAGTTATGTTTTGCGAAGGGGTCAAATACTTATTTCACTCATTAAAATTAGGGTTGCACCAATACCACTTTTTTAAGTACATGTACCGGTACTTTTTCAAGTACAGATACCGATTACTGATACTTTTTTTTACCACTTAAGCCCCGGAAGGATTTGCCCCTTAATGACCAGGCCATTTTTTGCGATACGGCACTGCGTTGCTTTAACTGACAATTGCACAGTCGTGCGACGCTGTACCCAAACAAAATTGTTATCCTTTTTTTTCCCACAAATAGAGGTTGCTTTTGGTGGTATTTGCTCACCTCTGCGGTTTTTATTTTCTGCGCTATAAACAAAAAAAGAGCGCTAATTTTGAAAAAAAAAAAAAAAGCAATATTTTTTACTTAGTACTTACTAATAGGGTTGAGCGAACCCGAACTGTAAAGTTCGGGTCCGTACCAGACTTTTGGGTGACCGGGTCCCGGGCCTGAACCAGAACTATTGACTGTATGTTCGGGTCCGGTGTTCGGCGATGTATTGTCGCCTTTTACAAGCTGCCAATCCACGCTAGTTTCACTAGTGTGCCCTTAGAAGCCATCACAGCCATGCCTACTAATGGCATGGCTGTGATTGGGCAGTGCAGCATGTGACCCAGCCTCTATAAAAGGTACACACACACAGCACAGAGCGTCACTCTGCTATAGACAGGTTCCTGTGCTGCTAAGGGAGGATTTCATTAGGAGTTAGTCTGATACAGTCAGTCAGTCCACATTCCTTAAATTTTCTTCAAATTAGTTATATCAGTGAGCGATCTACATAGCTAGAGTAGACTAGAGAGTGTCTTTATTAAGGAAAAGAAAGAGGCAGAGAGAATTATTTAAGAGATTCCTAAATCAATTGTACCCTGGCTGGGGTGCAGTGCCCAGTCTTTTAACAGTGCCATGAGGCCAGTGCCAGACAAAATATAACTTTTACCTGCAAGCTCAGTGCAGCATCACTGCACTGCATATTTTAGTAAGAGATACACCATACTCTGTGTGTATTCTGCTATTGGAAAAACATTGCAAAAAAATTAAATTTTGCTGTGATTTGTGCATTTTTTTTCCAATAGCATTTTATGCAGTTTAGCGTTTTTTGAGATACACGCTTTACATACTGTGGGTGTATTCTGCTATTGGAAAAACATTGCAAAAAAATTAAATTTTGCTGTGATTTGTGCATTTTTTTTTTCCAATAGCATTTTCTGCATGTTCATACACGCTTTAGACACTGTGTGTGTATTCTGCTATTGATAAAAAATAAAATCTTTCAGTGCTTTGTGCATGTGTGCAGGAGTGTGACATACAATCGATCAATATTTCTTCTATTGTGATATTCTAGAAAAAAAATTGTAGTGACATATTTTTTTCCCAATAGCATTTTCTGCAGTTTAGCAGTTTTTGAGATACACGCTTTACATACTGTGGGTGTATTCTGCTATTGCAAAAACACCCATTTAGGGAGAGATCATAAATTTTGAAAATATGAGGAGATCATCAAAAAGGGGACCTGGCCCCGGTTGTGGTGCTGCTGGTGGAGCTCCTGTTGCAGGGAGAGGACGTGGTCGATCTGTGCCAGCTACACGCACTAGTGAAACACCTTCCTCAGGTGCGAGTAGGCGACAGAGCCTGCAGCGGTATTTTGGCGCGCCTAATGAGGCTGTACGAATGTTGAGGCCAGGACAAGTACAGGCGATAGTAGATTGGGTTGCTGACAGTGCCTCCGGTTCTTTCACATTGTCTCCCACCCAGTCTCCTGATGAAAGTTCAGAGTTGGCACCTGCAGCCGATGTCCATCAGTCTTTCACCTCACCCCCTTGCAAATCAGCCAATCAGTCTGAGCCCCAAATCATGCAGCAGTCTCTTCTGCTTTTTTAAGACTCTGTTAGCAGGGTTTCCCAGGGCCATCCACCTAGCCCTGCCCCAGAAGTGGAAGAGATTGTGTGCACCGATGCCCAACCACTTATGTTTCATGATGAGTACATGGGAGGACCATCGCAGCACGTCTCGGATGATGACGAAACACAGGTGCTGCTTTCGCCATTGTGCAGATCGACAAGGAGGGCAGGGGTGAAGACTGGGTGGAAGATGATGTGGAGGATGATGAGGTCCTTGACCCCACATGGAATCAACGTCATGCAGGTGACCAGTGTAGTTCGGAGGAAGAGGCGGTGGTCGCACAGAGCCACCAGCACAGCAGAAGAGGGAGCAGGGTGCAAAAGCGGAGCGTCCGTCCCCTAGACAGTACCTCTGCTACTGCCCAACTCAGCAAGGGACCGAGCACACCAAAGCCAGGTCCAAGGAGTTCCCTAGCGTGGCAGTTCTTCAGACAATGTGCTGATGACAAGACACGAGTGGTTTGCACGCTGTGCAATCAGAGCCTGAAGCGAGGCATAAACGTTCTCAACCTGAGCACAACCTGCATGACCAGGCATCTAAGTGCAAACCACGAGATGCAGTGGAGTAGACACCTCAAAAACCAAGAAAGGTCTCTGGCTCCTCCTGCTTCCTCTTCTGCTGCAGTCTCGGCCTCTTCATCCACCTCTGTAGTGACAGTGACACCTGCCAACCCGCATACAGAGGATCTGCCAGCAACACTACCACCTGGGTCACCAACCATCTCCACAATGTCCCATGGAAGCGTTCAGCTCTCTATTTCCCAAACACTGGAGCGGAAGAGGAAGTACCCGCCTAGCCACCCGCGATCCCTGGCCCTGAATGCCAGCATTTCAAAATTCCTCACCTTTGAAATGCTGTCATTCCGTCTGGTGGAGACGCAGAGTTTTAAAAGGCTGATGTCATTGGCTGTCCCACAGTACGTCGTGCCCAGCCGCCACTACTTTTCCAGACGAGCTATCCCTTCCCTGCACAACCAAGTGGGGGACAAAATCAGGTGTGCACTGCGCAACGCCATCTGTGGCAAGGTCCACCTAACTACGTATGCGTGGACCAGTAAGCACGGTCAGGGACGTTATATCTCCCTAACAGAACACTGGGTAAATGTAGTGGCGGCTGGGCCTGAGGCGGATAGCATTTTGGCGCATGTCCTTCCACCACCGAGGATTGCAGGGCACTTCAGTTTGCCTCCTGTTGCTAACTCCTCCTACTCCGCCTCCTCATCCTCTACCGCCTCCTCATCCGGTCAGCGTAACACCTTCACCACCAACTTCAGCACAGCCAGGGCTAAACGACAGCAGGCAGTTTTAAAACTTTCCTGTTTGGGGGAAAAACCCCACACCGCGCAGGAGTTGTGGAGGGACATGGAACAACAGACCGATGAGTGGTTGGTGGCAGTGAGCCTCAAGCCCGGCCTGGTGGTGTGCGATAATGGGCAAAATCTCGTAGCAGCTCTGGGCCTAGGCAGTTTGACGCACATCCCTTGCCTGGCGCATGTGCTGAACTTGGTGGTCCAGAGGTTCCTTAAGAATTACCCCGATATGCCAGAGCTGCTGCAGAAAGTGCAGGCCGTCTGTGCGCACTTTCGGCGTTCTCACCCTGCTGCTGCTCGCCTGTCAGCGCTGCAGCGTAACTTCAGCCCTCCCGCTCACCGTCTCATATGTGACGTTCCCACAAGGTGGAACTCCACCTTGCACATGCTTGCCAGACTGTGCGAGCAGCAGCAGGCGATAGTGGAGCTTCAGCTGCAGCACGCACGCGTGAGTCGCTCTGCAGAACAGCACCACTTCACCGCCAATAACTGGGCCTCCATGCGAGACCTGTGTGCCTTGTTGCGCTGTTTCGAGTACTCCACCAACATGGCCAGTGCCGATGACGCCGTTCTCAGCGTTACTATCCTAGTTCTATGCCTCCTTGAAAAAAACTCTTCAGGCGATGATGGAAGAGGATGTGGCACAGGAGGAGGAGGAGGAGGAAGAGGGTTCATTTCCAAGGCTTTCAGGGCAGTCATTTACAAGTGGCTACGAGGGTGGGTTCCTGCACCAACAAGCGCCATGAGCAATAACATGCTGCAGTGTCTCCACAACGACCGCCGAGTTGCCCACATTTTAACTGGTGCTGATTATTGGGTGGCCACCCTGCTGGATCCCCGTTACAAGGACAACGTGCCGTCCTTAATTACCTCACTGTAGCGTGATCGTAAGATGCGAGAGTACAAGCGCACGCTGGTAGACGCGCTGCTGGTGGCATTCCCACTTGGCAGCGGGGGTACGGTGGAAGCACAAGGCGAAGGCAGAGGAGGAGGAAGAGGTCGCCAACGCAGCCGGGGCACCGCCAGCACCTCGGAAGGCAGGGTTAGCATGGCCGAAATGTGGAAAAGCTTTGTCAGCACGCCACAACAACCAGCACCACCAGCTGAGATGGAACGTCTTAGCAGGAGGCAGCATTTCACCAACATGGTGGAGCAGTATGTGTGCACACGCCTACACGTACTGAATAACGGGTCTGCCCCCTTCAACTTCTGCGTCTCCAAATTGGACACATGGCCTGAGCTTGCCCTTTACGCCTTGGAGGTGCTGGCCTGCCCTGCAGCCAGTGTATTATCTGAACGTGTATTTAGCACGGCAGGGGGCGTTATCACAGACAAGCGCAGCCGCCTGTCCAGAGCCAATGTGGACAAGCTCACGTTCATTAAAATGAACCAGGCATGGATCCCACAGGACTTGTCCGTACCTTGTGCAGAATAGACACATATACCGGTGTTCTGACAAAAACTGTCTGGCCATCGGATAGTGTCCGGCCACTTACTGCGCAGGCGCAGTGCTTGCGCAGTACGGAGGACAAGGAGATTCACAAAATCTCCAAAGATGAACGTCGCCTGCGCAGTGAGTGCAGGTTCAAGCCCGACCATCCAAGTGGACATACGGTAGCACATAGTAACAGGGCCCCTCACGGGCTCACTTGGCTAGGCTTCAACCTCGGATGATGTGGCTTGAACCTGGAGTCACCGCGCATCGTCTTCGGAGAGTTTCGAAATCCCCTTGTCCTACGTACTAAGCAAGCGCAGTACAGGGCGGACACTATGCGACGGGGGACAGAATTCGACACATCATTCACCACTAGCCTTACCCAGCCATTGTTGTATTTTTGAACCAGTGTTGGCTACCTCGTCCTCCTCCACCGCCGCTTCCACCTACACCGCCACATCCACCGCCACCTCAACCTCCTACTCCATATGGACCTCGTCCTCCTAGGTCAAGATTATCATTTTTGAATTTTTTTAATTTCCAAGTATTTTATTGTCCCACTATCTTATCCATTAAATTGAATAATTTTTTCCAGAAAGTGTGTATTCTAGGGTATTCCCACCATATGTGCGGCATCGTGCCGTTGAGTTTCTGAGGTTCTTAATGACTTCCTGTACCTCTTCTGCTGAGAAGGGGGCCTCCAGCATTTTATTTTTATTTTTTATTTTTTTATGTTATTTTAAGTTATTTCCCTATCCACATTTGTTTGCAGAGCACTTGCCATGCTCTTAACAACAGCCCTCTAGCCCTTTCCATGACTTTTTTACAGCCATTTTAGTCTTGAAAAGTTCGGGTCCCCATTGACTTCAATGGGGTTCGGAGTTCGGGGTCAAGTTCGGTCCCGAACCCGGACTTTTTTCCGAAGTTTGGCCGAACCCGAACATCCAGGTGTCCGCTCAACTCTACTTACTAATAAATATCCCCAAAAAAAGAAATTCTTCTTCAGCTTAGGCCAATATGTATGTATTCTACATATATTTGGTCAAAAAAATTGCACTAAGCGTATATTGATTGGTTTATGCAAAAGTTATAGTGTCTACAAAATAGGAAATATATTTATGGCATTTTTATTATTACATTTTCTTTTACTAGTAATGGCTGCGATCTACGTTTTTTTTTTTTTTTTTTAGGACCGAGACATTGCGGCGGACAGATCAGACACTTTTTTTAGGACCATTGATATTTATACAGCGATCAGAGCTAAAAATAGCCACTGATTACTGTATAAATGTAATTGGCAGGGAAGGAGTTAACACTAGGGGTAATCCAGGGTTTAAATGTGTGTCCTAGGGAGTGATTCTAACTGTTGGGGAATGGGACTGCCTGGAGGAGGAGACATATCGCTGTTCATACTTAGTATGAACAATAGATCTGTCTCCTCTCCCCTGACAGAACGGAGATCTGTCTGTTTACACTGACAGATCTCCGTTCTGTGTCTCTCAGGAGCGATGGCGGGTGCCCGGCGGACTTCGCAGCAGCCGGGCAAGCGCACGGCTCCCCCTAGTTATCTTAAATCGGCCGACGTATAGCTACGGCGATTTTCCCCAAGACCCCAAGAAAATGTCAGTATAACTGCGGCGGCCGGTCGTCTAGTGGTTAATGTCATGTGACAGTGGCACCAATATGCAGCACTGATGACACGTGGACTGTGTCAGTAGTTTCTATTTTTATTTTAGATTTTGTTTACAATTTTATTGTTTACAATTAATTAATTTTTTATTATTTTTACCATTGATTTATTCCACAATGCTTTCCTTTTTTTGGGGGGGGGGGTGTGTGGAAGGTGTCGGTGTGTGTGTTTTTTTTTTTTTTTTTTATTATTATTTTTACAATTTAACCTTTTCAAATACTTATTTGGTCCAATTCTTTCTTTCTTTTTTTTTTTTTTTTTTTAGCCCTGTTGGGGGTGGCTTTGGTGAGATATCTTAACAGACCCCTGATGTCTCCCTTTTGAGACAGGGAAAGGGACGAGGACAGAGATTCCCCAGTCCCTTTCTCAGCAGCCTCAGCTGCACTGGAGATGAATGGAGAGGAGACAGTGGCTCCTCTCCATTCATAAACTGAAGCATCGTAAACTCAGTTTACGATGCTCAGTGACAGATTTGAATGAACAGAGTCCTTGATCACGGACTCTGTTCATTCGGAAAAAGAAGGAGCCGGTAAATTACATTTACCGGCTCCTTCTTCCACTCTCCATCCTGACAGATGAAGGACGGAGGGGGCCTGAGAAGCACGGAGGGGGAACGAGGAGCTCGGTGGGGGACCAAAGCATGGAGGGGTATCGGAGGGGCACCAGAGCATGAAGGGGGATCGGAGGAGCATGGAGGGGGACTGGAGGAGGATATGGGGGACAGTAAGGGACAATCGGTGTGGCGCTGGGGGGGGAGTTACACTCACTGATTTCACTGTATAGATTTTGATAAAGCAGCTGAAAGCTGTGGGGGGGGGGGGGGAGGAGAAGCGGTTGCCAGATTCTTTATTGAAATGTATACAGGAAAATACGTGATTGTAATTCCCCCCACTACCGCACCGATCTTCCCTGACTGTCCAGGTATCGGATAAGGCATCGGAGCATTTTCCCATGTACAAGTACTCGAGCAAATGCTCGGTATCGGTGCGACCCTAATTAAAATGCAAATCAATTTATAACTTTTTTGATATGCGTTTTTCTGACTATTTTTGTTGTTATTCTGTCTCTCACTGTTAAAATAAACCTACCATTAAAATTATAGACTGATCATTTCTTTGTCAGTGGGTAAACGTACAAAATCAGCAGGGGATCAAATACTTTTTTTCCCTCATTGTATTGAGCAACAGAGAATGTTGTATCTATTGTATCTAAAGTTACAAATACAGAAAAAGCAATTCTCAGTCAATGAAACGTAAATCTTAGTTATACACATAACATTTTGTTGATCAGCCTTACCTAAAAACTGCAGCACACTGTTGAAACCACTGTAGATCCAGCTAAACAGGAAGGACATATCTAGCAGTGAATAATCCTGAAAGAAGAAATATATTTTTTATTTTCTTGTCGTTTATGAAAAAAGTCAGTGTTGCAATGAAACAGAAAACAAATGAATAAGTCTTTTATTGCCCGGGCAAAGAACAGTCAACTTATTACGTTTCTTTAGATAATTCAAGTCACTACCTCCAGTAATTCCCATCAGAGACTTTGTAAATAAAGAGTCCATCTGTTTGCGAATGGTATGATTACTTTACAAGTATGACAATTTACATCCTGAGGCTGTTGAAATTGAATTATTTATGTGGCAGAAGTTACATTCAAAGTGGTATAAAACCAAAAAGCACACATTTATTATATTGAAGCTTACGAATTCTTAGATGTGGTGGCTGCATTAGTTTTCTTTTTTAGGCTTACTTACTTTCTTTTATTTAAATTTTCCTGCCAATAAGTGTGGTGTTTTTCAACAGAACAAGCTATCCTGCAGTTGTAGTAGTTAGAGGGTTGAGACAAACCGTTTACCACTGACAGGGGTGATTACAATGGACAGCTTTTATTTATAGTATTTATATAGTATTTATGTAATACTTTTATCCCAAAATGAACTGAAACTGCCTAAAAGGTGTAAGCTGAAGTTTGGCTTAAATTTGTTAGTGTATCTAAAGCCCCATACACACGCGCGGATTATCCGAGGACCAGGTCCGTCGGATCATGTCCGTCGTACTTTGTCCGATGTTGGTTTTGCGTACACACGGTCGGACAAAGTTGTCGGAAAATCCGATCATTCTGAACGTGGTGACGTTTGTTGCCTACGACGGGACTACGTAGAGGCTAGTAGCCAATAGCTTTGGTCTTGTAATGTGATCTGAGCATGCGTAGCACTTTGTCCGTCGGACTACCATACACACGATCGGATTTGGTGTGATCGGACCTTGTTGTCAAAAAATCTATCCAGCAGGAGATAGGACTTTGTCCGTCGGACAATCCGACGTACACTGTCCGATGGTGCATACACACGGTCGGATTTTTCAACAACATTGTCCGATCGGACAGAATCCATGCGAAAATCCGACCGTGTGTATGGGGCTTAACATTGCATCTTACACAAACGCATGTAAAAATTGTATCATTTCTCGCGCAAAACACCCCAAAACTGCCTGTTGTGTTGGCGTTGTCATTCATTGTTAATGGAACCCCAAATGTGACAAAAAAGACAAGCATTTGTTGTGTATAAAAAAACACAAAGTTCAACACAGTGCAATTGTGCAAAATATGAATGCAGTCATAGGCCTGGTTCACATGAGTGTGATTTTCAGATGCAACTTCAGACACACAATCATGTGACAATGGAAATCACATTTTTTTTCAATGGTGTCCGTTCATATCAATGCAGCTCAACGTGTTTTTGGCAAAGGTACTTTGGTGCGGTTGCAGCATGATTTGGGCTCTATAGGCTTCAGTGGAAACTCACCAAAAACACCTATAAAATGGATGTACATGTGTTTTTAGTCTTTTTTGGCAGAGTTTTGTGTATAAACTCCAGTCTCTTTTTCCTTCAAAAAAATACATGAAGCATTAAAAATGCATCTAAAGCACACTACAAAATTGCACTGAAAATCAGATCAAGTCGCAGCTGCACTAGTGTGAACCTAGCCAAAGACAGGAAGTGAGTTACTGGTTAGTTTTTAGGTGAAAACAGAGGGAAATCGAATGCAGCCGCCACATCTTATTGCTAAGCTGTAATGTATTACATTTTTGTGGGACCTTCATATTATTAAAGCAATAATGTGGGGGTGCATAAATTTTTTGAATATTTTATGCAAATTTAAGTAAATCTAAGGGCTCGCCCTGCACATTTCTGAAGTATCTTAAATTATGTGGTATGCCGCAGTTAAATGTATTTTTCAGAAAGACAGGCAGCGGGAAGCCTATTCCCTCTTGGAGCGCATTGGAGTTCTGGAGAGACAACATAAACTATTTTTAGCTCGCAATTTGGCAATCGATCTACAACATTTATGTGACTCTCAACTTGCTCTTATTGGCTAAAGCAAAAACCAAACTCATGGATTTGCGGAGACTATTCTATGAGCTTGGTGGTAAACCTGGCAGACCTTTGACACGTGTATTATGGGAGACCAAAGCACATTCCTATATCCCCCCTCAGGTGAAAAACTCTACAAATCACAGGAGATAGCCAATTGCTTCCGCATCTATTACAAGTTACTTTACAACTTGGCCCTTATGGGAACAGATAGAAATATTGGAGATACGGGACTATCAAGGGTACAAGACTACAGAAACATTTGAGTATAGTAAAACAGATACACTTTTATTGAAATATAAATACAAAAAAATGATGAATTTGTGCACAGCAATATACATATTATAATTCAGAGGTTATGCATACAATCTCCAAAAGAACAAAAATAGTGGTATATTCTAAGTGCACAAATCATTATACTTGTCCATTCATTCTCGACATGTTTCGCCGATGTGGCTTCTTCAGGAGAAAGGCGTAAGGTACAAGTTTGGAATATTGAAGATATTTTCTCATTCTAAAATATGCATATAAGTATAAACAAAAAATACCAAGTTAATACATATTAATGACTGATGATTGTTACACGTACACATGAATATGCTGCATGAGATTTGGCAATGAGTGTCTCATATGAACCCCTGATATGCACACAGCCTCTTGCCTCCAATAACAGAGGGTCTGAGCATCCACGAGTTCCAAATAGATATCACAAAAAATTCACCCAATAGAATCCACAATATGGCATTGGAGAACAGAGACCAAGAGAAATGGCTGGAGACCCGTAGGGGGAGATACAAGGTCTTTTTAATCTAGTAATATACCAAATAGACCTGAAATATACAAGATAATCTTATAAGGAAGATATATATATAATATATCAAATAAACCAGAGATAAGGAAACAATTCAATGCAGGCCACATGTCTATCGAATTGCACCTACCGCATAACGTCTTTTGAGAAAAAATACACTGGGGGCTCGGGTTTGCATTTGAGGGAAAGTGGGACATCTATCCCTAATTGATAAACATCATGGGTATTATTTTGAGTTTCTGAAAAAACAAAGAACCCAAATAGGAATTACAAATATTAATACATGAATTCAGTTCTAGTCATGGAAAATGCTTCCCAAAGTATTGCTATTCCTACCTTAAGTGGACTATAGAGGCGGTCAAAGTATACTCCTGAGGCGTCAATAAATATCTGCAGAACAGGGAAAGTCCTGACAATTTAAAATTGAAGGATAAGGTAAGTATAAATAATCTTTTAAGTGATAGAGGGAGTATCCTAATGTTTCCAATAGCATGGTTCTATATTTACCTTGAAGTCAGTTCCCTAGTGCCTCCCGAGCCTCCAAATAGACCACAGCCTGATAAGCTGTCAGGCTGGGTTTAAATAGACCCCCCCCCCCCCCCGTGGCGCCAAATGCGATCAGAAAATCTTCAAATACCCCAAAGAAATTTAGGGCTTGATATTTCTAATCAGTAAACAATATAATAAACAAATAAATAAACAAATAATAAATCCCCTACACAGAGGGGAAAATTTGAGGCGAGCACACTCTGGACGTGGTCAAAGGGAGCCGACCAAGCCCCTCCACATTACCCAACCATTCCACCCCCAAACAAAAAGTGTGGGGGAAAAGAACGGAAAACCCAGAAAGGGAAGCTGGTAGGGCAAACCAAGTTTTCCGTTCTTTTCCCCCACACTTTGTGTTTGGGGTGGAATAGTTGGGTATTGTGGAGGGGCTTGGTCGGCTCCCTTTGACCACGTCCAGAGTGTGCTCGCCTCAAATTTTCCCCTCTGTGTAGGGGATTTATTATTTGTTTATTTATTTGTTTATTATATTGTTTACTGATTAGAAATATCAAGCCCTAAATTTCTTTGGGGTATTTGAAGAATTTTCTGATTCATCATATGCTTTGGACATAATTAAACTCATTTGCTGCAGTGAGAAGTTGGTGGTGTTTTGTTGTCGCATATAACATTTCTCTTTTTCCTTTTCTTTTCTTTCCCTCTTCTTTTTCCTTCTTTTCTCTGTAATTTTCCTTATATACAAACTCACAAATACTCTCTTCCCCCCCGTTTTTTCCCTCTCAGGGAAATTACATCTAATCCACATCTGTGTGCACCGGTATTATGGAGACCTTGGGCTTAGGAGACCCGTATCGACACCCAAGGATGCATGGCAGGGCTCTTCCTCTTTCCACAAATTGTGGTAGACTGCGCCTTGTCATGTGTCCACTTTGGGAGCCGGCCCTGAACGCCAGCATCATCCCAGTGCTTGCGATGTAATACTCGGTCCCTCCCCTAACTCTGTGCTGACAATGGTATGGCCACTGTCAGCAGAGGATGTAAATGAGGGATTCGCCATGCCCTGAACCGGAAGTCTGTCTACTGTGCAGACTTCCGGTTCCGGTGTGTAAGTCGGGCGTTCGCGGGCTCCCGCTTTACGTCCGCGTGACATCAGCGCGGCGTGACGTCACACGCCGCACATTTGGCGCCACGGGGGGGGGGACTATTTAAACCCGGCCTGACAGCTTATCAGGCTGTGGTCTATTTGGAGGCTCGGGAGGCGCTAGGGAACTGACTTCAAGGTAAATATGGAACCATGCTATTGGAAACATTAGGATACTCCCTCTATCACTTAAAAGATTATTTATACTTACCTTATCCTTCAATTTAAAATTGTCAGGACTTGGACTCTATTGACGCTTTGCAGACGGGGTTTCCCTGTTCTGCAGATATTTATTGACGCCTCAGGAGTATACTTTGGCCGCCTCTATAGTCCACTTAAGGTAGGAATAGCAATACTTTGGGAAGCATTTTCCATGACTAGAACTAAATTCATGCATTAATATTTGTAATTCCTATTTGGGTTCTTTGTTTTTTCAGAAACTCAAAATAATACCCATGATGTTTATCAATTAGGAATAGATGTCCCACTTTCCCTCAAACGCAAACCCGAGCCCCCAGTGTATTTTTTCTCAAAAGACGTTATGAGGTAGGTGCAATTCGATAGACCTGTGGCCTGCATTGAAATGTTTCCTTATCTCTGGTTTATTTGATATATTATTTATATATCTTCCTTATAAGATTATCTTGTATATTACTAGATTAAAAAGACCTTGTATCTCCCCCTACGGGTCTCCAGCCATTTCTCTTGGTCTCTGTTCTCCGATGCCATATTGTGGATTCTATTGGGTGAATTTTTTGTGATATCTATTTGGAACTTGTGGATGCTCAGACCCTATGTTATTGGAGGTAAGAGGCTGTGTGCATATCAGGGGTTCATATGAGACACTCATTGCCAAATCTCATGCAGCATATTCATGTGTACGTGTAACAATCATCAGTCATTAATATGTATTAACTTGGTATTTTTTGTTTATACTTATATGCATATTTTAGAATGAGAAAATATCTTCAATATTCCAAACTTGTACCTTACGCCTTTTTCCTGAAGAAGCCACATCGGCGAAACATGTCGAGAATGAATGGACAAGTATAATGATTTGTGCACTTAGAGTATACCACTATTTTTGTTCTTTTGGAGATTGTATGCATAACCTCTGAATCATAATATGTATATTGCTGTGCACAAATTCATCATTTTTTAATATTTATATTTCAATAAAAGTGTATCTGTTTTACTATACTCAAATGTTTCTGTAGTCTTGTACCCTTGATAGTCCCGTATCTCCAATATTTCTATTTTTTAACAAAATTTGGGATGATGGTACGATACACGTATTTATTATTTGGGAAAATATTCCAGCTTAACGATTTTGAAAAATCTTATGCGAACAGAGCCTAACTCTCCGGCCCATACCTCTATAATAGACGAGTATCTGCTCACCTCAGGTGTCCCCCCGTTGAGGTCTCAGGAGAGGGAAGAAATGGAAGGCCCTATTACAGAACCAGAAGTTCTCAGAGCCATCCAGGGAATGGAAGCGTGAAAAATGCTGGGCCCAGATGGGTGTCCTCTCCTTTATTATCATACGTACGCTGCGCATCTGGTTCCTCGCCATATGCGCGCTTACAATGCGCTCTTAGAAGGGACTCCGCTCCCTAGAGATTCCTTATACGCTCATATAGCTCTGATTCCTAAAGAGGGTAGAGATGTGACAAACTGTGCAAACTACCATCCGATATCTTTGTTGAACATGAACCTCAAGATCTTTACCAAGATCCTAGCCAACCGTCTGATCTCTTTTGTCCCCAAGTTAGTCCATTATGATCAAGTAGGGTTCATCCCAACTAGAGAAGCAGGAGATGACACGAGCAGGGCCTTGAATCTTATCCATTTGGTCTGGTCCAGGAAAACTATGTTGCTGATTTTCAGCGGACACGGAGAAGGCCTTTGACCCAGGTCAACTGTCTTTTTATGAAACGCACGTTGCGGTACTATGGCCTAGGCCCCTATAGGTGTGAAAGGATAGAGGCAATTTATTCCCATCCCTCAGCAGCAGTTCGAGCCAATGATGCAATTTCCTCACCCTTCGCTCTGAGCTAGAAGGGCTGTCCGTTGTCACCCTTGATATTTGTATTGGTACTAGAACCCTTGTTGGCCCGTATTAGGGTTGATTCAAATATAAAGGGCATCGGGGCAGGCAACGCATATCGTAAAGTTGCGGCATACACAGATGATTTATTATTCTTCATAACAAGTCCTGAGACTTCTATCCTCAATTTATTGAAGGCCCTTAGAACATACTCCTTTCTAATTATAAAATGAATGTGCACAAATCTGAAACTTTGAACATAAATTTACCCAAGGATACTCTGAGTAACTTACAACAGAACTTCCCCTTCTCTTGGGCTCGCAAAAAAATCAAATATCTAGGTGTTTATCTCACCCCCTCACTGTCTGAGGTCTTTCAGGAGAATTTCTCCCCCTGGCTTGCCTCTCTACATCTAGACCTCAAGCGTTGACACCAGAATTCTTTCTCCTGGCGTGGTAATAATAGTATCTTAAAGATGGCCGTTTTCCCAGAACTATTGTATCTCTTCCAAACATTACGGATAGCTGTCCCACGTCACTTTCTGCGGTCGGTCCATGGGGAGTTTTTGAACTTCCTCTGGGGCTACAAATCAAAAAGACTGTCCCATCGTTTCTGAAGGGACCTGGGTGGTATAGGGTTTCCTGACCCATTTAAATATTACTACGCAGTCCATTTAACTAGAGCCCTGGACTGGATCAAGCATTTTACAGAGAAGGAGTGGGTAGGAGTGGAACAGGCCATGTCACCCTTTTCACTTTCAACTTTGTTGTGGCAGACTTCTACCCTGCCGGTGCCCCTGAAATCCCATCCTTTGATTGGGACTACTTTGTCGGTAATAGCTAAGACAGGTTGTGTCACAATGGTCCCTCCCACCCCCTCACCTTTGTCACCAGTTATTGGTTCCTAGGAGTTTCCTCTCAGTCTGTCGGAGAGGAGCTTTAGGGAATTTCTCTTGACAAACATGTTTAGATTCCAAGACTTTCTTCTTGAAGGTCGATGGTGCACTATTGAGGAAATTCAAGCTACGCTGTCGCCACATCTGGACAGGTGGCAAGCAACACAGATTAGACACTTCTCACCTCCTCACATTTTGTGCCCTCCTCTAGTCATTCTTCTGATAATTTTTAGCAGGACTGCGATATTGCGGCAGACAAATTGGACATACAACTGACCCTTTGGACACTTTTTGGGGACAAGTGACACGAATACAGTGAGCAGTGCTAAAAATATGCACTCTCACTGTACTGATGACACTGGCAGGGAAGGGGCGATTAAAGGGTTAAGTTTGTCCCTGGGGGTGCTTTCAAACTGTGGGGTGGGGATGCTTTGACTGGGGAAAACAGAGATCTGTGTTTATGCTTAGCAGAAACACAGGATCTCCATTTTCCCCTCTGGCAGAACAGCGATCTGCCTTGTTTACATAGGCAGACTGTCGTTCTGCCTCTACTCAGAATGATCGGCGGGGTCCTGGCGGACATATCTGCCGGACCTGCTGATTGGCTCCCGCTGTGTCCAATAACAGCGGGGTCGCCACCGGCACGCATGCCCCAGACCTGTGCACAAAATCAAATACAGGTACGTGATTTCGTGCAGGAGGGCCACCCTGCCGCAGTATATCTGCGTGCGGCAGTCCAGAACTGGTTAAACAGAATGGCAAATGGTGTTGTTACCTGACAAAAGAAAGTGTAGTCCTAATGATTTTTAAGGCACATTCAACAGATATGAAATTTGAACTCAACAGATATGAAAAACAAATTACTAAACACATAAAATACATATAAGGTAGCTGTTTTAATTGTCAAACCATTGTATTTATGTTTATCCAGAAAATCTAGTGATTTACAAAGCTCTGTCCTACAGTTCAGTTCTGCTTTTCAGGAAGGTGGCCCTGATCTTTATCTGATGCAGTTTCACTTTCACTTACAGGTCTCCACCTTATCCTCACCCTTTGATTGGACAGTGAAGGAGAAGAAGCAAACTGATGAGCTCATCTCTCTGTCACTCTGATTTTTGCCCCTATCAGTATGTTTTTTATACTGTGCATGAACTGATTGGCTCCTTCTGCTTCTCCCTCTTTTAGTTTTTCTGTACAAGGACTGCAAGCAGTGGAGGACCATCCATTAGGGGCATTGCCCCCCCCCAACCCATGCGCCCGGCCCCTAATCTACATGCAGGGTGCCGTACGCATGGATTTCAATGTTTTTTTTTGTTTCTTTAACCACTTCCGGACCTCCGCGTGCCAATGTCCGTCCCTAATTTGAGGACAGATATCGTTGTTCTAGTAGCAGCTAACTGCCATAACCCCAGTATCCCTGTGTTCGGCCAGCGGTCCGGTACAATATTAAAGTGGTCTCTGCAGCAGATTCACTTTTATCGTGGCGGGAGAGGGTCCCCCCCACCCACCACGATCCGGTGCCCTCCGCCGCTTACCGGAGAAGTCGGCAACGGCGGAGGTGAGCGGATCCTTCCTGTAGCATGGAGACGAGTGAGGGAAAGATGGCCACCCATCTCCATGACACTGCAGGGCAGAAGAGACGTCAAAACATCACTTCTGCCCATAGCTCTTAAAGGGCCATTTATTTTTTTCATTTTTTCAAATGCCAAAATTTTTATTTAATTTTTTTATTGCATTTTAGTGTGTCTTTTTGACCCCAGATCTCATATTTAAGAGGTCCTGTCATGCTTTTTTCTATTACAAGGGATGGTCTGAACATCCATCATCAATCGCGTTGTCCAAAGATGTAGGTCCACGTCAATCATGATGAATGACGGCCACCAACCAGTACAAAAAAAAACTCAGCTGCTGGCCGACACCTAACCATCCTGTCACTTGTCTCGCACCAAATGACATCCCTGGTTCTCCCCAGATTTCAGGAGGAACCAGAGAAAAACATGTACCAATAGAGGCACAAGAACAAATAAAAAAGAGTCCAAATCGATTTAATTGGTTTGCGCTAAAAGACAGAAGGCAGAAAACAAGCAAATACAAGCAAATACTACTGGCTGGTAACTCCTGGTCCAATGAACTTCTTTACATAGATTTACACCGGAAAGCCCTATTTTGAGTCCATTCAAGTGTCTGATGTTAACCAAAGCCCTGATGAAGGGCCCCATGAAACTTGTTGCCTGTCTTTTAGCACAAATTAAAATTCAATTTGGACTCTTCTATCATTGGGTCTAGCGCTCCTTTTGCTGGGTACCCACTGGAGGATAGCCCAGTCTGTTGCAAGCAGCCTTATCTGGGCCACTGAGCATTCTCAACGTTTGTTTTTTCCCCTCACCCTACCTTATACGAACTAAGATTAAAATTCCAGTAACTCTTGGGTGTTTTTTTTTTCTTGTGGTCTAAATTTCATCTTGCTGCATTTTTTTTATCTTATTTTAATTCCTTTCATATGCAGTTCTCTAAATATGAAGCAATAAGGAATAAAAAGTTTTTATATAGTTTTTATTTTAGAAGTCAATACATTGACCTGTGGCTATGGGGGTAAGTAAGACAGTAAAGCTGGCCACAGATGAATCAAAAGTTGGCTGGTTTAGTGGAAATCGGTCGAATTTCGATCAGTGAGTGGCCGTTTGATCGGTTTGTGTCAGAGACATACTGGAAATTTTTTGTCGATCAGCCGCTGATCAGTATATCTTGACAAAGAGATATTCTGACAGCTGCGTGTCCCTCATACAATGTCCTTGGAGGGGATTCATCCATTTACCTTGTTTGTGTGGATGGCACCCGTTTGTTTTGTTTTTTTCCTTTGGCCAGCTGACTGAAGGAAAAAAAAACTATCCATCTATGGCCAGCTTGAATAAAAAAACTAGTGAGGGGCATACGTTTGCATTACAGCAAAAAAAAAAATAAAGAAGATAAACAAGGTATTTGGGGAGCTATTATGCCTATCAGATATAAACCTTTCAACTGCAGATAAAAAAAAAAAACCTGCAACCAAAGAAATGCAAATAAAGTATATTTAAAAGCAAAGGTCAAGAACGTTCATGGATCTGACCGAACACGTCAGCAGTTTCACTTGTTGCACAAAGACAATCCTAAAATGCCTCCAAAGGACTGTCAGAGAAGTGAAACACAGTGACGCAGACGAGAGGGTCAGGTTACAACAACCAACAAATCTGTTCAGGTGAGTCACCAGGAGAATCCTCTCACAGCAGTCATTTCTCACTGGTATTGCGTACCAAAATGTTTTGTAGAGTACTCAGTGTGTAAAAAGGATTTTATAGAATTCCTTTTCCATATAGCACGTTCAGTACACCTGTGTTTGGTAAATCCTAGTTATATCAGAAACACATTTAAAATAACCCTGTTAGTAAAACATTAACTAAAGTAAATCATTAACATGCTCTTACCCAAGCTTTGATTTTCATGCAGAAATAGACATTAGAGGTCTATTAAATCATAGAAATGTAAAGAATGTTTAGTATTTACCATGCTGATTACAGAAAACAAGGTTTTGTAATCTTTTCTGTGTATAAGAAATGCATACAGTTGTGCTCAAAAGTTTGCATACCCTGGCAGAAATTGTGAAATGTTGGCATTAATATTGAAAATATGACCGATCATGCCAAAAAAAATGTCTTTTATTTAACCACTTTAAGACCGGACCATTTTGCTGGCTTAAGACCAGACCACTTTTTGCAATTCGGCACTGCGTCGCTTTAACTGACAATTGCGCGGTCGTATGATGTGGCTCCCAAACAAAATTGACGTCCTTTTTTTTCCCACAAATAGAGCTTTCTTTTGGTGGTATTTTATCACCCCTGCAGTTTTTATTTTTTGTGCTATAAACAAAAAAACAGCGACAATTTAGAAAAAAACACATTATTTTTTACTTTTGCTACAATAAATATCCCCCAAAAATATATATAAAATTTTTTTTTCTTCAGTTTAGGCCGATACATATTCTTCTACATATTTTTGGTAAAAAAAAAAAAAATCGCAATAAGCGATTTATTGATTGGTTTGCGCAAAAGTTATAGCGTCTACAAAATAGGGGATAGTTTTATGGCATTTTTATTAATTTTTTTTTTTTTACTAGTATTGGCGGCGATCAGCGATTTTTATTGTGACTGCGACATTATGGCGGACACATCGGACATTTTTGACACATTTTTGGGACTATTGTCATTTATACAGCAATCAGTGCTATACAAATGTACTGATTCCTGTGTAAATGACACTGGCAGTGAAGGGGTTAACCAGGGGGTGGCAGTGTAGGGGTTAAGTGTGTCCTAGGGGCATGTTACTAACTGTGGGGGGCGTGGCTGTGTGTTAGTGAACACTGATCTCTGCTCCAATCACAGGGAGCAGAGATCAGTGTCACTTGTTGCTAGGCAGAACGGGGAGATGCCGTTTACTTACGCATCTCCCCATTCAGCCTTCCCGTGAAACCATCCTGGGTATCCCCCTGGCGATCGAGTCCGCGGGACCCGTGACCGGACTCACGGGGGGTCCCGACCGTTGCATGCGTCCATGTACGCCCTTATGCCTATCCGTGCCATTCTGCCGACGTACATTGTCTTGCGCCAGTCGGGAACCAGTTAAGGATAGCAATCACATGAAGCCAATTATTATAACATTGTTTTTTAGGATCCTTTTTAAATCATAATGATTACATAAATCACCCAAATGGCCCTGATAAAAAGTTTACATACCCTGGAATGTTTGGCCGGCACACACGGGTTAAAATGGGAATTAAAGCTTAATTTCCCATGTTTGTGGCTTTTTAAATCACAATTAGTGTCTGTGTATAAATAGTCAATGAATTTGTTAGCTCTCACATGGATGCACTAAGCAGGCTAGACATTAAGCCATGAGGAGGTAGAAAAGAACAGTCAAAAGACCTGTGTAACAAGGTAATGAAACTTTATAAAGATGGAAAAGGATATAAAAAGATATCCAAAGCCTTGAATACGCCAGTCAGTACTGTTCAATCACTTAGTAAGAAGTGGAAAATGTGGGGATCTCTTGATACCAAGCCAAGGTCAGGTAGATAAAGAAAGATTTCAGCCAAAACTGTCACAGGAACTGTTTGGGATACAAAGAAAAACCCACAGATAACCTCAGGAGAAATAGAGGCTGCTCTGGAAAAAGCTGGTGTGGTTTTTTTTGTTTTTTTTTTAAGGAACACAATACGCTACTTGAACAAAATAGAGCTGTATGGTCAAGTTGCCAGAAAGAAGCCTTTACTGTACAAGTTCCACAAAAAAGCCTGGTTACAATATGCCCAACAACACCTTGACATGCCTCATTGGCTTTTTTGTGGCATTGGGGCAGTAAAGGCTACCTTCTGGCAGTTCAACCATGCAGCTCTTTTTTGGTCAAGTATCGTTGAACAAAACTCAGGAGAAATACAGGCTGCTCTGGAAAAAGATGGTGTGGTTGTTTTTAAGGAACACAATAAGATACTTGAACAAAAAAGAGCTGCATGGTCAAGTTGCCAGAAAGAAGCCTTTACTGTACAAGTTCCACAAAAAAAGTCTGGTTACAATATGCCCAACAACACCTTGACATGCCTCATTGGCTTTTTTTGTTTCATTGGCGCAGTAAAGGCTTCCTTCTGGCAGCTCTTTTTTGTTCAAGTATCGTTGAACCTTTTTTGTTCTGTTATCCTGACTGGGCGTCATATGACGTCCGTCAGGATAACATGCTGCCACGTGCCCGTGGGGGCACGCAGCACAGCGATCGCTAGTGAGGCGTGTCAATCTGACACCCCCCGCTCTCTGATTGTCTGAGGCTTCTTACCACATGATCAGCTGTGACCAATCACAACCAGGAAGTGCCGGTAAATGGCATTTCTCGTTTCGCGCTGACAGGGAGAGCCGATCAGCAGCTCTTCCTGTCAGAGGGGGGGGGGGGTCTGTGCTGATAATCAATGTGCTGATTATCGGCACAGACCCCTCAGATGTGCCACAACACCTTTTAAAATGTGCCCATAAGCTGTCAGTCAGTACCCCATAAAAACACAGCTCACAGTGCCCAATTAAAGTGCCAATCAGTGCCCATATCAGGGCTAATCAGTGCCCACCACAGTGCCAGTCAGTGCCCATCTCAGTGCCCAGCAGTAAAACCCTTCACTACCTCAACATCTATTGGTACCCATCAGTGCTTCCTCATCAGTTCCCATCAGTGGCAACCCATCAGTGCCACCTCATCAGTGCTCATCCATGAAGGAGAAAACAAAATGTTATAACCGAAACAAAGAAAAACTTATTTTTTTCAAAAATGTTGTTCTTTTTTTAGTTTGTTTAGCAAAAAATAAGAACCGCAGAGGTGATCAAATGCCACCAAAAGAAAGCTCTATTTGTGGGAACAGTGTAGCATGACCGTGCAATTGTCATTCAAAGTGCGACAGAGCTGAAAGCTAAAATTTGTCCTGGGCGGGAAGGGGCGAAAGTGCCTGGTATTGAAGTGGTTAAAAACAACCACACTGTCTTTTTGGAGAGCAGCCTGTATGTCAGGAGGGACATGCCAGCAAACATAAAAATCCCTCTGGAAGAACTCTTGGGCACAAGCTAAAACTGATTCCCTTTCATGCTCGTAAGAATTGGGCACTGGCTAATAGATATGCACATGCGCGAACTCGCACGCAAACACAAGCCGTTGCGGATCCCCGTGCATGGCGAAGCTTGCACGTACCTGTGACAGAGGCTGGCGCCAAACAGACTATTTAAACCCAGCCAGTGCTCAGATCCAATACTGCCTTGTCGTCAGCCTCCTGTGTATCTGGCATTCTGTGAACTTGTATCCTGCTTCCAGTTATGAACCCGGCTTGTCTTGACCATTCCCTAAACTCCACCTGCATCGACCTTGGCTCGTCCAGTGTCCATTCTTCTGTCTGCCCCTTTTGGCTCCAGTTCCACTGATTGGTTCCATACTCGGCTTGCTTCCTGATTACGTTCCTGTCTGTGACCTGTACCCGATTCTTCAAGTCTGTGTATGACCCTGCCTGCTGTCACCAGCTGCCTACCTGTCTACTTGCTGAAGCCATCTGACGACTTAGCCTGCCCAGCAAGGACATCCGCCCTGCTGCTAGCAAGACTGTCTGAGCCTGAACGAGAAGCCTCTCCCATAAACAAACTTTCCCATAATCTTACAGCACTCACACAAGCAGTCAATAGTCTGCAGGAGGGTTACAACCGGCTAGAGCAGTGTGTCCAAGAAGTAGCTTCAACCATGTCAGTTTCTGCCTCGTCTGCATCTGGGGAATTTTCCGCTGCACCTACTATAATGATGCTGCCACCGGAACCCTGAGTACCGACTCCAGAAAGGTTCCCGGGTGACCGCAGCAAGTTCAGGACTTTCCATAATGCTTGCGAACTGTTATTTGAATTACAGCCCCGAACTTTCTTACTTGAAGCTACTAAGGTGGGATATGTAATTTCCCTTCTGCAAGGTGAACCCCAGTCCTGGGCCCATCATTTACTTGAACAGAAGAACTTGTGCCTATTAAGTCTGACTTTATTTTTTGAAGCCATGGCCCAGCTTTATGAGGACCCCCAGAAAACTGCAACAGCTGAATCGGCCCTCCATGCGCTCCAGCAAGGCCGCAGAGCTGCTGAGGACTATGTAACAGACTTTAGACGCTGGAGCACAGCAGATACCAACAGGAATGATACCGCCCTCCATTACCAATTCCGGCTTATCTGAACCACTAAAGGACGAGTTGGCCCCCTGTGGGAGTTCCTGGTTCTCTGGAAGCTTTGATAAACCTGGCGGTCCAGATTGATAGAGGTCTGAGAGAACGCAGGACAGAAAGGTCTGCCAGGTGGTTTCTGGCCTTATGGATGATGTCACGAGTTTACAGTTCTCCAAGTTCAGCACCAACACCCTCAGGCACTCTGGCTCCTGACTCTCCAGAACCAACTCAGCTCGGTATGCTTTGTCCTTCACTCTATCCAGAGAGCATTGTCACCAGAACAACCTGTGTCTATACTGCAGGCAGAATGGCATTATGTAAGGACCTGCCCAGTCAAGACTCGTAGATGCCTGACCCTTTCTTCTGCCAACCAGTCATTGCTGTCTCACAATTCTTCTCACCTGGCTATTCAGATCTCATTGCAGCTTCCAGAAGGGGTTATCCAGGCACCTGCTATTATTGATTCTGGAGCCTGCAGCTGCTTCATTGACTTCGCCATGCAACACAAGGTTTCCCTGCAGTCAAGATCTCATGGACTTTCAGTTCACCTGGCAGATGGGTCACGCATTAAGTCTGGGCCTGTCACCCAAGAGACTGTACTGTTACCTGCTATCATATCCGGTGTTCATAAAGAACTGTTAGGTCTGGACGCCATAGCTTCACCCTTGTTCCCTGTCATCTTTGGTATGCTATGGCTACAGGCGCACAATCCCAGCATCAATTGGTGTACAAGAGGAATCGAGTTCTTATCCAATTGCCAGCAGCCCTGCTTTTCCAAGACACAAACTCACCTGTCTTCTTTGCTTTGTATGGACTCTGATGCTAAAGCATGTTCATTTGTTCCTGCACCTTACCGTGACTTCTTGGATGGATCAGAGACTCTTCCTCCCCACAAGCCATACGATTGCCCGATCGAGCTTCTTCCACGGGCCGAAATACCATTCGGGCGAATCTTCCCTTTGACAGAACTTGAACTTGCAATACCAAAAGAATATATTGATGACAGACTGAGGAAGGGTTTTATCCGTCCCTCCACATCCCCAGCTGGAGCGGGGATTTTCTTTGTCGAAAAGAAAGACCATTCCCTTTGCCCTCGTGTGGACTACCGTGATCTGAACAAAATCAAGAACCGTTATCCTCTACCCTTGGTGCCAGAGCTGTTTCAGAGAGGATATTACAGCTATCGGATAAATCTTCTCTCAGTATATCTAGCAGCCAATAGATTATTCGGATAAAGCAAAGTCTCTGCCACAGAATTGGTTGTAGAATTTGTAAATGAAAAGTCTCTGCCACAGACCTGGTTGTAACTGAAGGATAAACAAATTTAGAAAACCCTCATATGGTACCAGTATCTTGCAGCCGGTCCGGCGATACCGTACAAGTGTGGATTCACTTGGTGTCTTTTAACTTGGCTTCCAGGCTCTTTTGCATGGCCCTCTTCTGAAGATTCCTCCCCCGGTTGCGTTCTCAGTTGCTGGGCCTCTCCAAAGATGAGGCGGCACCGGACCACCTTGGATTCCCCCTTAAGTTACTGTGTCTCGGGCTAGCCAGCCCCGAGACTTGGAAATGGATGGATCCGCACCCCAGGCCATGAGGGCCCCTGAGGGCTGGTCAGGAGGACCAGGACCAAACAGACAGAAAGATCTTCTGGACCGGGAACCCAGAAACACGTGATCTCCGTACCTTAAGTACCCTCTCCCAGATCACACAGCGAGAACACCCCCACTGGTTGGTTCCGAGAGAGATTGACACCCAATGCGTCCAACCGGACCACGTTCTTGTGGTTGCTAGAGGTGACACCTACACCTATGGTGAAGCAGTGCAATCCAGCCAAACTAGTACTGAGACCATAATTTAGGACAATTAACCCTAAAACCCAACTGTGGTTTTAGGAACATTACATTTTTAAAACATATAGCGCGTGCTCATCAGGAGCCCGGCGCTACATATATATATATATATATATATTAAATACACTGCAGCTAACTGAATCACCTGCCTGCCTGAAGTATATTAGAAATAGTACACCAGGAACTGACTGCAGTCAGATCTAGCTAAACTGGATACAGTGGATATATATATATATATATATATATATATATATATATATATATATATATATATATATATATATATATATATTATGTAACCTGGGGGACAGGTAGCAGGTACAAAGCTCCCTGGGATGAGTTGTTTATTTAGGCACAGATACCAAATCCACTTGAGGTAGTGAAAACAGTGCTGGGTTTATTTGATTTAAATACAAGTCCATACACAGGTGCTGCACAGTCTTCCAGAAAACATATCAGAACAGAAATAACAAAACAAAAGTCCTAGCCGTGTCTCGGCTCTAACTATACCATACACTGGCCCTCACTACCAGGCTGAGCAAGCCTACCGCTTGTCAGTTTCTGTATAGAGTTTTAAAGCGTTTTACCAACCTTTAGCTCCTCACAAACCATCCATGTCTGTGTGTCCCAGGCAGAGAGCAAAGGCTGTCTGCTCAGGTGAGCTTAAATTAGCCTGGGGAAGAGGACTAAGATCCGAACTGGATCATGTATCAGAGACCTATAAATGTGTATGAGAGGAGCCTAGGAGACGTATAAATCCCGAACAAGACTTCTCCTGGCTCTCTCTGGGACGCCCTGCTACAATATATATACAGTGGTGTGAAAAAGTGTTTGCCCCCCCTTCCTCATTTCCTGTTCCTTTGCATGTTTGTCATACTTAAGTGTTTCGGAACATCAAACCAATTTAAACAATAGTCAAGGACAACACAAGTAAACACAAAATGCAATTTGTAAATGAAGGTGTTTATTATTAAAGGTGAAAAAAATCCAAACCATCATGGCCCTGTGTGAAAAAGTGATTGCCCCCCTTGTTAAAACATACTATAACTGTGGTTGTCCACACCTGAGTTCAATTTCTCTAGCCACACCCAGGCCTGATTATTGCCACACCTGTTCACAATCAAGGCATCACTTAAATAGGAGCTGCTTGACACAGTAAGGTCCACCAGAAGATCCTTAAAAGCTACACATCATGCCGAGACCCAAAGAAATTCAGGAACAATTGAGAAAGAAAGTAATTGAGATCTATCAGTCTCGAAAGGGTTATAAAGCCATTTCCAAAGCTTTGGGAATCCAGCGAACCACAGTGAGAGCCATTATCCACAAATGGCGAAGACATGGAACAGTGGTGAACCTTCCCAGGAGTGGCCGGCCGCCCAAAATTACCCCAAGAGCGCAGCGACGACTCATCCAAGAGGTCACAAAAGAGCCCACAACAATGTCCAAGGAACTGCAGGCCTCACTTGCCTCAGTTAAGGTCAGCGTTCATGCCTCCACCATCAGGAAAAGACTGGGCATAAATGGCCTGCATGGCAGAGTTCCAAGGAGAAAACCACTGGTGAGCAAAAAGAACATCAAAGCTCGTCTCAATTTCTCCACAACACATCTTGATGATCCCCAAGACTTTTGGGACAAAATTCTGTGGACCGATGAGACAAAAGTGGAACTCTTTGGAAGGTGTGTGTCCAAGTATATCTGGCGTAGAAGGAACACTGCATTTCAGAAAAAGAACATTATACCAACAGTAAAATATGGTGGTGGTAGTGTGATGGTCTGGGGCTGTTTTGCTGCTTCAGGACCTGGAAGACTTGCCGTGATAAAAGGAACTATGAATTCTGCTGTCTACCAAGAGATCCTGAAGGAGAATGTCCGACCATCTGTTCGTGTACTCAAGCTGAAACGAACTTGGGTTCTGCAGCAGGACAATGATCCTAAACACACCAGCAAGTCCACCACCGAATGGCTGAAGAAAAACAAAATGAAGACTTTGGAGTGGCCTGAATCCTATTGAGATGTTGTGGTATGACCTTAAAAAGGCCGTTCATGCTCGAAAACCCTCTAATGTAACTGAATTAGGACAATTCTGCAAAGATGAGTGGGCCAAAATTCCTCCAGGACGCTGTAAAAGCCTCATTGCACGTTGTCGCAAACGCTTGGTTGCAGTTGTTGCTGCTAAGGGCGGCCCAACCAGTTATTAGGTTTAGGGGGCAATCACTTTTTCACACAGGGCCATGATGGTTTGGATTTTTTTTCACCTTTAATAATAAACACCTTCATTTACAAATTGCATTTTGTGTTTACTTGTGTTGTCCTTGACTATTGTTTAAATTGGTTTGATGTTCCGAAACACTTAAGTGTGACAAACATGCAAAGGAACAGGAAATGAGGAAGGGGGCAAACACTTTTTCACACCACTGTATGAGACTGACTGTGTGTGTGTGTGTGTGTGTGTGTGTGTATATATATATATATATATATATATATATATATATATATATATATATTAAATAAATACACTGCAGCTAATGGAATAATCTGCCTGCCTGCTCAATCTAAATGACACTCTCTCTCCGTTACGAGGCCGACGTGCAGGCGGCCTTATATAATGTGGGGCGTGGACTTAGTCCCCCTGAGCAATGATTGGCAAAAGGCACCCTGCCTTTGGCCAATTATGGCTCTCTTAGCTGAGGGTGCTCTGATTGGCCAAAGCATGCAGGTCATGGTGCATGCTCTGGCCAGTCATCATACAGCAGTGCATTATGGGCCTTTACGCGCCACTTGAATTTGGCACTAACCGTCTATTTTGTTCGGTTTTCGACGATTGGGTGAACAGCCAATGTTCGAGTGGAACTCATGTTCGACCCAAACAGAAAGCTCATCCCTAATGTCCAGCAGTGCCATCAGCACAGAACTGGCGGAAATCAGTGCGGCCCATGTACATCCATCTACTGTCCAGAGAAGTCGGGCCAGAAGTGGTCTTCATGTAAGAATTGTGTCCAAAAAGCCATACCTTCAACATGGAAACAAGTGTAAGGTGCAGAAAAATGGCAGCAGGTGCTCTGGACTGATGAGTCAAAATTTGAAATATTTGTCTGGAAGGCAGTTTGATGAAGGGCTGAAGAGCAGCACAATAATAAGTGTCTGTGGGCAACAGTGAAACATGGTGGAGGTTCCTTGCAAGTTTGGGGTTGCATTTCTGTAAGTAGAGTTGGAGATTTGGTTAGGATCAATGGTGCCCTTAATGCTAAGAGATACAGACAAATGCTTATCCATCATGCCATACTATCGGGGAGCGGGGGGGGGGGGGGGATTGGTCACAAATGTATTCTTCAGCAGAACAACCCCAAACATACAGCCAATGTCATTAAGAACCATCTTTAGTGTACATAAGAACAAGGAGTTCTGGAAGTGATGGTTTGGCCCCCACAGAGCCCTGATGTCAATATCATCTCAACATTTGTCTGGGATTACATGAAGCGACAGGAGGATTTGAAGCAGCATACTTTCACAGAAGATTTGAGGTTAGCTCTCCAAGATGTTTGGAACAAACTACAGTACCTGTTGAGTTCTTTCAGAAACTGTGTGCAAGTGTACTTAGAAAAATTAATGCTGCTTTGAAGACAAAGGGTGGTCACACGAAATATTGGTTGGATTTGGACTTTTCTATCCATTGTCTTTCTGTTTTGTTATTGATAAAAATAAACTATTAACACTATTTCTGAAAACATTCTTAATTTACAGCATTTTTTCACACCTGCCTAAAACTTTTGCACAGTAGTGTATATTCATGTACACACATGTATTAGGTTACAAATGTGTATGTAGACAGGTGTTCAAAGGCAGATATCACTATTACAATCTAATTTCTCCCTCTAGAACAGCCTATCTCAAACTTTCTACCCTTAAGGAGCCCTTGTTAAAAAAAGCCCTGCTAAAAGTTATCAGTTCACTGTACATTAAAATGACCAGCAATTAGTGGTCAGCAGTATAGCATTCACTTACTATGGTGGCCAGTGTAGTCCCTCCTACATTTTTGGTAAGGGAAAAAATTAATCTTTACATTGGTAGTCAGTAAGTCACATGATCTTCCCTGTGTCAGCCAGTGGCAGCTTCAGGGGAGAGGAGAGATTACTGGAATGGCTGGGAGTGATGGTGTCACCCATAGGCTCCTATGGCCCATCAGTTGTTGGTCCATCAATCCATCAGGACCCCTCCAATTTTATTAGTCCACTAGACATATTGTTCTGCAGTACCAAGTCCTATAAAAGGTTGCTTTAGAAAAACAAAGCATAATGAAGTTTAATACAATATTTTTAACAGATTTGTCAACAAGGGTGTGATTCAAGTTAAATATCCAAAATTACCACTTAGGCCCCTTTCACACTGGGGCGGGAGCGGCGTCGGCGGTAAAGCAGCGATATATTTAGCGCTGCTTTACCGTCGTTTTAGCGGCGGTATTCGGCCGCTAGCGGTGTGGTTTTAACCCTCGCTAGCGGCCGAAAAAGGGTTCAAGGCGCCACTGCAGCGACGCTTTGCCGACGGTATTTCCGCGGTGTCCCATTGATTTCAATGGGTAGGAGCGGTGAATACACCGCTCTTTCTCCGCTCCAAGGATGCTGCTAGCAGGACTTTTTTGACTGTCCTGCTAGCGCACCGCTCCAGTGTGAAAGCAGCCGGATTTTTTCAGGCGCTGTACAGGCGCTATTTTTAGCCATCCATCAATCCATCAGGACCCCTCCAATTTTATTAGTCCACTAGACATATTGTTCTGCAGTACCAAGTCCTATAAAAGGTTGCTTTAGAAAAACAAAGCATAATGAAGTTTAATACAATATTTTTAACAGATTTGTCAACAAGGGTGTGATTCAAGTTAAATATCCAAAATTACCACTTAGGCCCCTTTCACACTGGGGCGGGAGCAGCGTCGGCGGTAAAGCAGCGATATATTTAGCGCTGCTTTACCGTCGTTTTAGCGGCGGTATTCGGCCGCTAGCGGTGTGGTTTTAACCCTCGCTAGCGGCCGAAAAAGGGTTCAAGGCGCCACTGCAGCGACGCTTTGCCGACGGTATTTCCGCGGTGTCCCATTGATTTCAATGGGTAGGAGCGCTCTTTCTCCGCTCCAAGGATGCTGCTAGCAGGACTTTTTTGACTGTCCTGCTAGCGCACCGCTCCAGTGTGAAAGCAGCCGGATTTTTTCAGGCGCTGTACAGGCGCTATTTTTAGCGCTGTAGCGCCTGAAAAACGCCCCAGTGTGAAAGGGGCCTTAATTACATTTACTGCACAACTTTAAATTACATTTAGTGCTGGTGCAGAATATTAAAGCAAGCATTATATGTAACTAGATTTTAACTCAATGCAACTAAAATAAAGTTGAATGGGAGTGCTTTCTGTAAGGTAAAAAACGTAAACTTACCTGTCCTGACACCCATGCGGCCAGTCTTTGCTCTTTTGAAAGGCTAAGCTGGCTAAAATATCTGCACTCAACACTTTTCTGTGTCAAAAGCCAGGTCCTCTTTTGTATGTGGTGGTGTCAAAATGGTGGTGTCCTGTAGTAATGCATCTGTTGATGCAGAAGCAGGGGCGGACTGACAACTCATGGGGCCCCCTTTGTCCCCACCCACACACAAGCCACACCCTCACAAAGCCCCAGGTATATATTGCACTGCTACATTAGATGCATCGGTCACAGAATTTCTCTACTGTATGTTCAAAATGTCTAAAGAGTTAAGAAAATAAAGAAAAATAAACTCGCATTAACCACGTACATTTACTGCGGGGTTGCATCTCCTGTGAGCAGAATCACGTACAGGTACTTGATTCTGCAAACTGTTTGACCCGCTGCCACTGTGATTGGACACACCGAGAGCTAATCAGCGGGTCCGGCGGACCCGATGTCCGCCGGGCCCCGACGATCGTTTCCAACAGAGGCAGAACGGTGGTTTGCCGATGTAAACAAGTCCCCAGAGAGCCTCCCCCACTTACATCAGGGTCCGAAGAGAACCTCCTCCTACATCAAGGTCCCCAGAGAGCCCCCGACCCCCCCTTACATCAGGGTCCCCAGAGAGCCCCCCCTTACATCAGGGTCCCCAGAGAGCCCCCCTTACATCAGGGTCTCCAGAGAGCCCCCCCCCATACATCAGGGCCCCCAGAGAGCCCCCCCATACATCAGGGTCCCCAGAGAAACCCCCATACATCAGTGTCCGCTGAGAGCCCCCCATTAGGGGCCCCAGAGAGCCCCCCATACAACAGGGTCCCCAGAGGGCCCCCCATTACATCAGTTTTCCCAGAGGCCCCCCTTACATCACGGTCCCCAGAGAGCCCCCCTATACATCACGGTCCCCAGAAAGCCCCCCCCATACATCACGGTCCCCAGAGAGCCCCCCCCCATACATCAGGGTCCCCAGAGAGCCGCCCCATACATCAGTGTCCCCAGAGAGCCCCCCCATACATCAGAGGTTCCCCTGTACCTGGCTGTCTGTACACCTCCAACCCCCAGCACAAGGGGACGTGGCGATCGGCATCTCTATGGTGCCTGTGGACCGTGGGATCTCCCTGGGGATTGTAGTTCTCTTCCTGATTCTGTACAGTGGAGAGGGGAGGGGCCTCTGACCCGGGCAGTAGTCGGCAACAGTGTACAAGCAGAGCAACTCACTTGTACACTGAAGAGTGAAACGTGTAGCTGCCCAGGTCAGAGGCCTCCACGCTATACACTTTGGAGGAGAAATACTAGCCCCAGGGAGATGCCGCGAGCACCATAGAGCTGCCGATCGCCGCCTCCCACTCCCCCCACTGCATCCCAAACTGAAAGCCAGAGGTGCAATGGGAGATGCTGTGTCTTGGGCTCCCCCCCCACAGTGGCAGAATGGCAGGGCCCGGTCGCAAATGCGACTGCAGCGACCCTGAAAGTTCCGCCGCAGCACTGCCAGCAGCATACCCCTAGATCCGACGAGCATCTCTTAGGACAGGGGTGCCCAAACTTTTTTTCAAAGAGGGCCAGATTTGATGAAGTGAACATGCGTGAGGGCCGACCATTTTCCCTGACATTCTTTGAACCATTAAAATTCGGGCTAAGTGTGTTCTTTCGAGCACTAATACACTGCCCAACAAGAATTCTCTTGCCTTTGTCGCACTCGTTCCTGACGCACAGACGAATGCTCTGTAGGGGTACTGTTAATTATTAATGGTACGCCACACATTGGAAAACGTGGGGTGCTTTTGGTGCAGTGCAATTAAAAAAAAAAAAAGCTTGGTGACTTCTTTCCCTGCATTTTTGTGGGTAGGAAAGCCCATTGAAATGAATGGGCTGCCTTACACGAAGCATGCAGCCACACAGATGTGAACCAAGGGCTTGTTCAAATTTCCTGTTGGAGGGGCAGTAAAACCAAATGGTTAAGCTGTTTTTACCACCCCCAACTTCTCCCCCTTTAGCTGCAGAGGGAGCAGCTGGGGGTGTACACATGCTGTGGCTGCAGCTGGAGGTATAACCAGGGTGAATGGGCCTGCACTGCAACTACCCCGCAACTGTGTGCATTGCACAGTTGCTGTATAGTGATGGTGAGGAGGCAGCATAATGCCTCTTTCCCGAATGGTCAGTCCACCCCTGTGCAGAAGGTTATTCAGCCAGCTTAATTCTTCAAAAGAGCGGTTATCTGTATGGGCAACACTTTTTTCATCTAATGACAAAAACCCTTTAAGCACTGATCTGGTGGTGCTAGTTTACTGGGTTAATAGCATTCCTGTATAATATAAAGATGGAAGAGAATCAACAGCTAGTGTGGAGTTGCCTACAGATCTATGGCAATGACTTGGACACCTAATGAACTTTCTTGCAAAACATCCTTCTAAAAACATGCAATGCATGCAATTTGTAATGGATATACAGTACTTGCATGGAACTGGACTAATTTCTAGTATAGCTAGCAACCGTGATCATTGTATTCTGATCGCGGGGAAACCTTCTACTGTCTGAATACAATAGCTGAGTGGGAGATATTCCCTCATCAACATTGACTGTGTTGATGGGGGAATTAAGTGAGTTTCTTTCCTTCAACCCGTGGTTGAAAGAAAGAAAATTGCATAATGCATGGCCAGCTTTATCCAGGGAGCCCAAGCAAAGGTCTTGGAGGTGGTTACAATACCTGTGAATCGGGTAATTCAAGTGCCTTTGTCACTGAAACCCCTTTTACCTCCAAGGTATTATCTTCTGGCTGCCTTTGATCACACTGATGCGCTGTCATTCATTTTGCTGCATTTTTGAGTGCTTCAAAATGCAATGACGAGATTATTTAAGAGGGTTTTCAGTACAGGCAGTGCCGATCCTGACCTCCCTGGGGCCCTAAGCAAAATTCTGCTAAGGGGCCTTCTACTTGACCCGTGATGCCGTGAGCTATGTAAACCATTTGCCATTGCCACACAGTCACACCTGACACTTCAGTGCTCCCAGAACAATCCTGCCTCCTTTAAACAAAACAGTCAAAGAATAAGTACAACAATATAGAACAGAATGAGGTTCCCAGAGAGCCCCCCTTACATCAGGGTCCTCAGAGAGCCCCTCCTTACACCAAGGTCCCCAGAGAGCCCCCCTTACACAAGGGTCCCCAGACAGCCCCCCTTAAATGTGTCCTCAGAGAGTCTCCCCCTACATCAGAGAGCCCCCCTTACATCAGGGTCCCTAGAGAGCCTCCCCCTACATTAGGGTCCCCAGAGAGCCTCCCCCTACATTAGGGTCCCCAGAGAGCCCCCCCCTTACATCAGGGTCCCCAGAAAGCCCCTCCTTACATCAGGGTCCCCAGAGAGCCCCCCTTACATCAGGGTCCTCAGAGAGCCTCCCCTTACACCAGGCTCCCCAGAGAGCCCCTTCTTACATCAGGGTCCCCAGAGAGCCCCCCTACACCAGGGTCCCCAGAGAGCCCCCCCTACACCAGGGTCCCCAGAGAGCCCCCCCTACACCAGGGTCCCCAGAGAGCCCCCCCTACACCAGGGTCCCCAGAGAGCCCCCCCCTTACACCAGGGTCCCCAGAGAGCCTCCCCTTACATTAGTGTCCCAAGAGAGCCTTCCCTCTTACATTAGTTTCCCCAGAGAGCCCCTCCTTACACAGGGTCCCCAGAGAGCCCCTCCTTACACAGAGTCCCCAGAGAGCCCCCCCTCTGACATTAGTGTCCCCAGGGGGCCCCCTCTTACATCAGTGTCCCCAGAGGGCCCCCATCTTTACATTAGTGTCCTTAGAGGCCCCCTTCCTTACATTAGTGTCCCCAGAAAGCCCCCCTCTTACATTTGGGCCCCCAAACAGCTGACTCCCCCCCCTTGCAGAGGTTCCCCTGTACCTGGCTGGTGGAGGTGGGAGGCGGCGATCGGCAGCTATATGGTGTCCACAGGCTGAGGGATCTCCCTGGGGCTAGTAGATCTATCTCCGAATGTATACAGCGGAGAGGGGAGGGGCCTCTGACCCGGGCATCAGCAAGTGTTCAAGCAGAGTAAAAGTGAAACTGATATCTGCCTGGGTCAGAGGCCCCTCCCTTCTCCTCTCCACTGTATACACTGAGAGTAATACAAACCCCAGGGAGATCCCGCCGCCTACTCATGCACCATAGAGCTGCCGATCGCCGCCTTCCACCTCCTCCCACCTCTCCTCACTGCACTCTAAACGGCCAGCCAGAGGTGCAGGGGGGATTCTGGGTCTTGGGGGCCCCCCACAGCGGCGGGGCCCTAAGCAGCTTGCATAGTGTGCCTATAGGGCCGATCGGCTCTGAGTACAGGGATAAGAAGAAATGCAGGAGCAGAGGCAAGCGAAACAGGTCTGGAAGGTACCTTTCATGCTGAAATTCTGCAGAAGACATTGTCTAGAATGAGAACCTACTTCACTGGTGACATAGGAAGGGCACACGTGTAGATGAGGAACACTTGAAGGAGCAGGGCTGGTGCAGAAGATGTGTGACTAGGAATGCAGAGAGAGGCTAAACACACAGGAGCCGATAGGCAGGAAGTAAGGGCAGTGTTAGCAGAGTAAAACATAACAAGCGTGGGTCAGGCTTCCAGTAATTCACAAAAACAAGGGGTCCAGGGGTGCCACTCAATAATCTGACATCATGACAGGGTAGCATCACAAGTCTTACTTGTCCCAGTGTGTAATTAGTAGCACACTGCCAATACTGAACTACAAGTCCCAACAGTCATTGCCGCAGCATACACAGGTACAGAACTATATGCCCTAGGAGTTCTCAATAATACAGAAAAGAACCACAGGTCCCAGCAAGTTATCACGGTGATCATTGGGGCTGAATAATCATCTAATGGTTAACACACACTTTATCCCCCTTAAAGCTGCTACTTTAAATTCATAGACAAATCTCTATCTCAGCTCAGTCTCTTGTATGTTCCTCAGCACGAAGTTCTCCTAGTTAGACCATGCAGCCATAGGTTCCTCCATGTATCATTGGAGTGCAGCACAACCCCCTTGGGGACTGCTTGAATTTACCTGCTCATCTGCATCACCATGCACCTGTAAACATTCCAACCCACCTTACACTCTGGGTTCAGACATCTTTGCACCACCTTGAAGTAATAAGTCAAACAACGCGTTTATATACTAATAACGTTTACTGGAGTACTTCAAAGAATATCTTGTTGCACAGAGGAGGTAATAGATCAACTGAGCTTTTAATAGCAATCCTAGCTCAGTAGAAGAATTCCTCTATAATAATACAAGATAAGGCAATTTGGCAATAACAGGATATTATATACATGTATGTACAATGAAATACCACTTGACCATGACCTGAAAAGATAAGCAAGAGTTAAGCATTAATTCTGGAAATACTTCCAGGCCCAAACCCAGGCCAGCCTATTTAACCTTTAATCCTAATGAGAGATCTAGCAAACAAGAATGGTATGAGGGCCCTTTAAGCAGTAATGACAGCAATGTCCCAGTTGCAGGCCTGATGGTCTTCACCGGCAGTTGGAGCTCATTAACTATATCCAGTAAGGTGCAGTAACAGGGTAATGGTATTTCTTGGAATGGTTGAAGCTAAAGGTGTCTATGTACAGTTTTCAAATATAACTCTGTACAAAGTATCCCAGTGAAGCAACAAAGAAAAGATTGCAAAGGTGGGAAATTGCCCTCTCACCAACAACCAGGCAGATTCAATGCCTTCCGAACAGTGACTCGCGAAGAGGCATCCTTGTAGTGGATCCGCTTCTGACGATCACCTAATGCAAAGCACGAAACACGGGTTGTCGGACTGCCGAGTTGATGCTGGAAGATGTCTGACGAACAGCAAGCAGTGCTAGGCCCTTCTTGGCCAGGTTGGAATGCTGTACACTGCGTGGTAGGCCACAAACTCACTCTCCCTGTACAGAGAGGTCCTTCACACACTGGGCCCAGGAGGAAGAGGGTGCGGGGTGGGTCTCTGGCCTCTGTTATAGCTCTTTTCAGCAATCTCCCTGATGGTAGCAAAGATCCCTGGGATATGTAGTCTGGGTGTTTAGTTGTTTAGTCATGCAGAGGAATAGCCATTCTGAGGAACTACTAATCCCACAATCCCTTTGGTTTGGCCCACAAATAGGATGTCAGTTAGTGAAGCTGGGCACATTCTAAGATTCTTCTACAATATGATCTGTAGAATGACAGGGAATCGCTGTACTTTGCAATCAAAGTCCACAATGCTACAGCAGCAAATGTTATAGTATTTTTCATATATATATATATATATATATATATATATATATATATATATATATATATATATAGTTACATTTGAAAAAAGACACAAGTCCATCAAGTTCAACTGTGTGTGTGCTTTATGTTCATATTACATTATTACTGCATATCCCTGTATGTTGTGGTCGTTAAGGTGCCTATCCAATAGTTTTTTTGAAATTATGGATACTCCCCGCTAAAACCACTGCTTGTGGAAGAGAATTCCACACCCTTACCTTTCTGACAGTAAAGAACCCTCTACACAGTTTAAGCTTAAACCGCTTCTCATTATGTTAGTGAATGGCCGTGCCTCTTTTTAAATTCCCTTGCACAGAAAGGTTTTATCCCTATTTTGGGGCCACCAGTATGGTAATTGTACGTTGAAATCATATCCCCTCTTAAGTGGTCTGCCCCCCCCCCCCCCCCCCCAGTAAGTAGATTGAATTCATATTTTGGCACCCAAATGCATTATTTTACATTTTTCAACATTAAACCTCATTTGCCATATATCTGCCCACCCCATTAATTTGTTTAAATCTTCTTGCAAGGTTTCCATATCCTGTGTAGAAGCTATAGCCCTGCTTAGCTTAGAATCGTCCGCAAATACTGAGATTGAGCTGTTTATCCCATCCTCCAGATTGTTTATGAATAAATTAAATAGGATTGGTCCCAGGACAGAACCCTGGGGGACCCCGCTTTCTACACCATTCCAAGTACTCAACTTTTATCACCACCCTCTGGACTCGCCCCCATAGCCATTTTTCAATCCATGTATTCACCCTTTGGTCCATGCCAACAGACCTTAGTTTGTACAGCAAAGATTTATGGAAAACTGTATCGAATGCTTTTTCAAAATACAGATACACCATGTCTACAGGCCTTCCTTTATCTAGATGGCAGCTCACCTCCTCTTAGAAGGTTTATAGATTGGTTTGGCAAGAACGATTCTTCATTAATCCATGATGATTACTGCTTATAATACGGTTTTTATTACTAAAATCTTGTATATAGTGCCTTATCATCCCCTCCAAGAGCTTGCAAACTATTGATGTTAGGCTAACTGGTCTTTAATTCCCAGGGATATATTTTGGCCCCTTTTTAAATATTGGTGCTACACTGGCTTTTCTCCAATCAGCTGGTATCATTCCAGTCAATAGACTGTTCATAAAAATTAGGAACAATGGTCTGGCAATCACTTGACTGAGTTCTTTAACCACTTCAGTACCCGCCCATAGTCATATGACGCCCACAAGGTGGATCTACCATCCTGGGTGGGCGTCATATGACGTCCTCGGGTTCCCGGCCGCCTGGGGGGCGCGCGCGCGCGCCCGCGGCATCGCTCGGGACCCGGTGCGAGTGCCCGGCGGCCGCGATGTCCGCCGGGCACCCGCGATTGCCCGTTAAAACAACGGGACCGGGCGGGACCGTGGAGCTGTGTGTTAAAACACACAGCTCCACGTCCTGTCAGCGGGGAGGAGACCGATCATGTGATCCCAGTACAGAGGATCACATGATCGGTCTCCTCCCCTTAAGTCCCCTCCCCCTACAGTTAGAATCACTCCTATTAGGGACACACATTAACCCCTCCAGCGCCCTCTAGTGTTAACCCCTTCCCTGACAGTCACATTTACACAGTAATCATTGCAATTTTATAGCAACGATCGCTGTGTAAATGTGAATGGTTCCAAAAATGTGTCAAAAGTGTCCGAAGTGTCCGCCGCAATGTCGCAGTCACGAAAAAAAAAATCGCAAATCGCCGCCATTACTAGTAAAAAAAATAAATAAATAAATTCAATAAATCTATCCCCTATTTTGTAGACGCTATAACTTTTGCGCAAACCGATCAATATACGCTTATTGCGATTTTTTTTACCAAAAATATGTAGAAGAATACGTATCGGCCTAAACTGAGGAAAAAAAAATGTTTTTTTTTTAAAAAAATGGGATATTTATTATAGCAAAAAGTAAAAAATATTGTGTTTTTTTTCAAAATTGTCGCTCTTCTTTTGTTTATAGCGCAAAAAATAAAAACCGCAGGGGCGATCAAATACCACCAAAAGAAAGCTCTATTTGTGGGAAAAAAAGGACGTCAATTTTGTTTGGGTGTAACGTCGCACGACCGCGCAATTGTTAGTTAAAGCGACGCAGTGCCGAATCGCAAAAAGTGCTCTGGTAAGGAAGGGTTTAAAAGCCCTGTATTGAAGCCCTGTATTGAAGCGGTTAAGGACCCTCGGGTGTAATGCCCTGTACACGCGACCGATTTTCCCATCAGAATAAATTCTGAAAGTAACGACGTAATTCCGCTAAATCTGTCTTGCGTACACACGATCACACCAAAGTCCGACGGTCAAGAACGCAGTGACGTACGACGGGACTAGAAAAAGGAAGTTCAATAGCCAGTAGCCAATAGCTTCTGTCTCGTACTTGCTTCAGATCATGCATTTTTGGTCTGTCGGAACAGCATGCAGACGAGCGGTTTTCCCAACAGGAATTGGTTCCGTCGGAAATATTTAAAACATGTTCCATTTCTAGGTTCGTCAGAATTTTTGAAAAAAAAAGTCAGATGAGGCATACACACGATCAGAATATACAATGAAAAGCTTCCGTCTGACTTTTTCTGTTGGAAATTCCGCTCGTGTGTACACGGCATTAGCCATCTGGTCTCGGTGATTTATTAATGTTAAGTTTCTCAAGTCTATTTCTAATTATATCTTCTGGTAACCATGAGGGTGCTTCCTGTGTCATGGCATAAGAATAAACATTGCAGTCTTGGTTACTGAATCCCGCCGTTTCCCTCGTGAAGACTGAGGAGAAGAATAAATTCAAAACCCTTGCCATCTCTCTATCTTTTGTAACCAGATCACCTTCATCATTCTTCATGGGGCCAATATGTTCTGACCACCCTTTATTTATATACTTAAAGAATTTCTCTGTTTTTTTTACTCTCCTCCGCTAGAAGTCACATAATTAGTGAAATGATGTCCACCTGTGTCCAATCTAATGCTGCGTACACACGATTGGACATTGATCGATCGGACATTCCGACAACAAAATCCATGGATTTTTTCCAACGGAAGTTGGCTCAAACTTGTCTTGCATACACACGGTCACACAAAGTTGGTCGGAAATTGCGAACGTCAAGAACGCGGTGACGTACAACACGTACGACGAGCTGAGAAAAATGAAGTTCAATAGCCAGTGCTGCTCTTCTGCTTGATTCCGAGCATGCATGGAACTTTGTGTGTCGGAAATTGTGTACACGCGATCTGAATTTCCGACAACGGATTTTGTTTGAACCAGATCTCAAATTTTGTGCGACGGAAATGCCGATGGAAACTGTCCGATGGAGCCTATCAGCAGATAAAGATATTCCATAAAACACTAGGTGTTAGCACTTCAATCATCCCGGCACCATGGTTGTTATGGTGTCAGGATGATAGAAGCGCATTATTTCTATTATTACATTGTAATATAAAATTAAATCATTTAACTCACCATAATGCAGAATCAGTGGGAGCCCTGAGTGTGTCACTAGCCACGTCGCCTGCCACCAGATGCCATCAGGTGCCCCCAGTGGAGTCTCTCCTTGCATGCAGCCTGTGTCACATCAAATTCAGCCTGTGTCCCACCAAATGCAGCCTGTGTCCCACCAAATGCAGCCTGTGTCCCACCAAATGCAGCCTGTGTCCCACCAAATGCAGCCTTGCCTGTGTCACATCGAACCCCCTCCCCACCGTTCTCCGTGGGAGCACAGCGGTACTTACCTTGCTGTGTTGTCCTCTCCTGCTGTGTCTCCTTCCACTGGCAGTGGCGATGGAGGAGTCTACTCCTCATACTTCTGGTTTTCTCTCTCCCGGGCGCAATGGGAGAGAGAAAACAGGAACTGACATCTAACTCAGATGTCAATCAAACCGCCCGGCCGTAGTAATAGATACTACGAGCGCCGGGCGGAAGCTATTTGGTGCTTCGGAAAGCGCCGCAAGGTGGGATAAAAGTCCGCAAATGATGCGCCACATCTGCAATATCGTGATTGCATAGACGTGGCGCTTCCCATAGTGCACTGTGTCCGGCGTCGCACTGTGTCTGGCGTCCGAACACAGTGCACTTAAGGAATTTTTTTGTATTTTTTAAAGGGCCAGTTTAAAAAAAAACGTTTTTTTGTGACTGCCCAGTGGGGGCGGCGCCCGTGCGCCCCCTACAGATGGGCTACCACTGGTACATAGGACGACAATAAGCCGTACGCGCCATAGAGGCTTTATGCCAGAGTGGCCAGAAGAAAGCCATTACTTTCATCAAAAAACAAAATGGCACGTTTTGAGTTTGTGAAAAGCCATGTGGGAGACTCCCAAAATGTATGGAGGAAGGTGCTCTGGTCTGATGAGACTAAAATTTTACTTTTTGCCCATCAAAGAAAACTCTATGTCTGGCGCAAACCCAGCACATCACATCACCCAAAGAACACCATTTCAGCAGTCGGGACTGGGAAAGATGGATGGTGCTAAATACAGGGATATTCTTGAGCACAACCTGTACCACTCTGTGTGTGATTTGAGGCTAGGATGGAGGTTCACCTTACAGCTGGACAATGACCCCAAACACACTGCTAATATAAAACACTTGAGTGGTTTAAGGGGAAACATGTAAGTGTGTTGGAATGGCCTAGTCAAAGCCCCGACCTCAATCCAATAGGAGATCTGTGGTCAGACTCAGAGTCGATCCTAGGCGGTGCACGGGGGGGCAGTGCACCCGGGCGCCAGAGAGGTGGGGGCGCTGAAGCGCCAGAGTGCTCCCCTCCCACCTCCTCCTCCTCTCCATGCCCAGAGGCGGCTCTCTCCGCAGGTCACCGCCGCCACTGTGTTTTTTGCTGCTAAAGCCTGTCCCCCCTCCTCCTGTCAGAGAAGAGGAGCAGCCAGAGATCGGAGCGGCTGGTCTCTGTGTGGACAGAGACCAGCCGCGCAGTGACGTCGCTTGGGGGGGCGGGGGCGTTCCGTGCCTGACACATGTTCTCCTCCTCCTCTCTGTGTCTCTCACTCCTGCCTGCTGTGATCTATTCTCTGGGTGTTTTTATGTACCCTAATGGAGAGGGGGGTCTGTACTAATGAAGGGAGGGTTTGTCCTGTGGGGGTTTGTACTAATGGAGGGGGGGGTTTGTCCTGGGGGGGCCTGTACTAATGGAGGGGGGTTTGTTGTTTGCTTCACAAAAAATAAAAATAAAAAACATCTTCAAAGTTGTGGGCATGTTCTGTAAATTAAATGATGCAAATCCTCAAACAATCCATGTTAATTCCAGGTTTAATTCCATCCTGAGTGGAGACCCCCTAAGACAGAGGGTGTGTTACTGGCTAAACTACCAGGGGAAAATACCGTATATACTCGAGTATAGGCCGACCCGAATATAAGCCGAGGCACCTAATTTTACCACAAACAACTGGGAAAACTTATTGACTCGAGTATAAGCCTAGGGTGAGAAATGCGCAGCTACTGTAAGTGGAAAAGAGGGTCAACGATGCCCATTTGCAGCCTCACTGTGCCCATGCAGATGGACACAGTTGACCGATTTGGGCCCCTGTATCTCAGGGTCACTTAGTGCTAGGAACCCCATCTTTAGATATGTTGTAGTGCTAATTCCACTGGGTTGGAATATGACATTTGGGGTTCCTAGCACCAAGTGTCCCCGAGATATGGGGCCCCAAATTCGGGTCAGAAAATCTCAAGCACTTTTCTGCAGCACAGAATGACATTTTCTGAACCGACTTTGGGGCCCTGTATCTCGGGGCCACTTAGTGCTAGGAACCCCATCTTTGGATATGTTGTAGTGCTAGTTAAACTGGGTTTGAATGCCAAATTTGGGGTTCCTAGCTCCAAGTGTCCCCGAGATATGGGGCTCCAAATTCGGGTCAGAAAATGTCAAGCACTTTTCTGCAGCAGAGAATGACATTTTCCGAACCGACTTTGGGGCCCCGTATCTCGGGGCCACTTAGTGCTAGGAATCCCATTGGATCCCTTTGGATATGTTATAGTGCTAGGTCCACTGGGTTGGCACACCAAATTTGGGACTCCTAGACCCAAGTGGCCCCGAGATACGGGGCCCCAAAGTCGGGTCGGAATTTTTTTTTTTTTTTTGCTGCAGAAAAGTGCTTGACTCGAGTATAAGCCGAGGGGGCACTTTCAGCACAAAAAAATGTGCTGAAAAACTCGGCTTATACTCGAGTATATACGGTAAGTAAAAAAAAAAGAAAAGCTTAAAAAAAAAAAAAAATGAATGCAGCCACAAAATGTAAAGCATTGGCAAGCTGCAATGTATTACATTTTTATTTTTGGGCTCAATACCTCTTTAACTTTAAAATCTTATATTGCTCATCTGTTACAAGAAGTATTCTGCAGGAACAAAAAGGACAGAAAAGAGATTCTGGAAGGAATGAAGCAGGAGCAGAAGAGGGGCACTGGAAGCAGCACAGCAGATGCAGAAGAGGGACACGAAGGAATATGGCAGGTACAGAACAACGCAACTCTGTAATCAAAAAAGTAAGTGAAAAAGAAGGTCACTTAAAGGAGAAAGCAAAACATAGCTATGGACAAAAGAAACTCATTTATAAAATGTCAAAGCACATGCAATAAGATAAGGAAAACAGTGAACATGGAGAGAGGTGGTCCAAAGAGGCAGTAAAATGCTGAAGAAAGAGTAGATAGAGAACCAAAACATCACAACAAAGTTGCTTGAAAATATACTTTTGGGACAAAAACAAGCCCCACAGAGAGGAGGGAATACAGACTGCAGAATTGGGAAGTGTTAAATTTGTAGCTAGGAAAGAGGAGAGCACCATAAGGCTGAATGGGAGAAATCTATGCAAGTTTTCAGCTAAAGGTTCCTTCCACTGAGTGGTACAGTAGTGGCATTATCACAATATTAAATCTCACTCCAAATATTCTGAGACTAGAAATCAGGGGTGCAGTGCCTTAGATGATCTCACATTGCAGATATACTGTACAGGTTTAAAAATGTAGGCACATGAGTACACTGGCAAAGAAAATGCACTGACATTTAATTCCAGGCAAAAGCTAGATTTTTCATGGCACTGCTTAGGCACAATGGTCATTTTAGACTTTGCCTGTAAAGTAACCAATCTCCACTCTTTTGGGTTTAGTAAGTTTTAAAAAAAAAAGTGAGGGCATCTATTACCATTGTGCAAAAATATTTTTTGAAGCATGGCTGCAAATCCATCACACTAAACATATTGGATTTGAAGGTGTTAAGGACCAATTGTCAGCTTAAGGACCAGAGGTCTTTTTTCAATTTCGCACTGCACTGCTTTAACTGGTAATTGCGCGGTCATGCAATGTTGTAACCAAACGAAATTTGCGTCCTTTTCTTCCCACAAATAGAGCTTTCTTTTGATGGTATTTGATTGCCTCTGTGATTTTTATTTTTTGCGATATAAAGGAAAAAGACCGAGATTTTCTACTTTTTGTTATAATAAAAATCGAATAAACTCAATTTTAGTCAAACATTTGGGCCAAAATGTATTCAGCCACATGTCTTTAGTAAAAAAAATGACAATAAGCGTATATTTATTGGTTTGCGCAAAAGTTATAGCGTCTACAAACTAGAGTACATTTTCTGGAATTTACACCGCTTTTAATTTATGACTGCCTATCTCATTTCTTGAGGTGCTAAAATGGCAGGGAAGTACAAAACCCCCCCAAATGACCCCATTTTGGAAAGTAGACACCCCAAGCTATTTGCTGAGAGGCATGTTGAGCCCATTGAATATTTTTTTTTTTAGTCCCAAGTGATTGAATAAAGACAAAAATAAAAAATAAAATATTTTTTTTCAAAAAGTTGTCACTAAATGATATATTGCTCACACATGCCATAGTTATATGTGGAATTGCACCCTAAAATACATTTTGCTGCTTCTCCTGAGTATGGGGATACCACATGTGTGGGACTTTTTGGGAGCCTAGCCGCGTACGGGGCCCCGAAACCCAAGCACCGCCTTCAGGATTTCTAAGGGTGCCAATTTTTGATTTCACTCCTCACTACCTATCACAGTTTCGAAGGCCATAAAATGCCATAATAGCACAAACCCCCCCCCCCCCCCCAAATTACCCCATTTTGGAAAGTAGACACCCCAAGCTATTTGTTGAGAGGCATGGTGAGTATTTTACAGCTCTCATTTGTTTTTGAAAATGAAGAAAGTAAAGAAAAAAAATTTTTTCTTTTCTTTTTTCAATTTTCAAAACTTTGTGACAAAAAGCGAGATCTGCAAAATACTCACCATACCTCTCAGCAAATAGCTTGGGGTGTCTACTTTCCAAAATGGGGTCATTTTGGGGAGTTTTATGCCATCTGGGCATTCCATGGCCTCCGAAACTGTGATTGGCAGTGAGAAGTGAAATAAAAAAATTACACCCTTAGAAAGCCTGAAGGCGGTGCTTGGTTTTTGGGGTCCCGTACGCAGCTAGGCTCCCAAAAAGTATCCCCGTACTCAGGAGAAGCAACAGAATGTATTTTGGGGTGTATTTCCACATATGCCCATTACATGTTTGAGCAGTATATCATTTAGTGACAACTTTTTGTAAAAAATATATATATATTTTTTTTTTCATTATTCAATCTCTTGGGACAAAAAAAAAAAAAAATATTTAATGGGCTCAACATTGCTCTCAGCAAATAGCTTGGGGTGTCTACTTTCCAAAATGGGGTCATTTGGGGGGGGGGGGGGGGATTGAACTGTCCTGGCATTTTATGCACAACATTTAGAAGCTTATGTCACACATCACCCACTCTTCTAACCACTTGAAGACAAAGTCCTTTCTGACACTTTTTGTTTACATGAAAACATATTTTTTTTGCAAGAAAATTACGTTGAACCCCCAAACACTATATATATTGTTAAAGCAAAGGCCCTACAGATTAAAATGGTGGGTGTTGCATTTTTTTTTTCCACACAGTATTTGCGCAGCGATTTTTCAAACGCATTTTTTGTGGAAAAAATACACTTTTTTTATTTTAATGCACTTAAACACACTATATTGCTCAAATTTTTGATGAAATAAAAAATATGATCTTAGGCCAAGTACATGGATACCAAACATGACATGCTTTAAAATTGCGCACAAACACGCAGTGGCGACAAACTACATACATTTTTAAAAGCCTTTAAAAGCCTTTACATGATACCACATTAGATTCACGGAGGAGGTCTACTGCTAAAATTACTGCCCTCGATCTGACCTTCACGGTGATACCTCACATGCATGGTGCAATTGCTGTTTACATATGACGCCAGACCAACGCTTGTGTACGCCTTTTTTTTATTTATTTCGCTTTTTTATTTTATTTTTAAACAGTTTCTTCCATTTTTTTTCTTTGTTATCATTTTTATTGTTATCTCAGGGAATGTAATCGATCGCTGTAATCGATCATCACTTCTAATGATGGGCATACATGCACCATTTATATATGCCGAAGCATGGGGGCATCCTCCCGCAAAAGTTATGCCGTGTACACACGGTCTGACTTTTCCACGGGGCAAGCCTCCGTCGGAATTTCGACCGTATGTACGTGGCATTAGGAGCCAATCGCTCCTCCGCCCCTGCTGCCCCCATGCTTCGGCATATATGCTCTTTTTTTTAACTGTGGTGGTGAAATCACCTCCTACAGCGTTGGAGTCGCGGCTTTGTGTATCGTGGGAGCAAACGCTGTTGCTGTCAAGATAAATAAATCTGTGCTGCAACTGAATGGCGCACCTGAAAAAAAAAAAAATGCTTAACACTAAAACACAGTAAACAAAATTACATACCTGAAAAGCAAGCATGATAAAACATAATAAAACATTGCAGAATAGAATGGAGTAAAAAAAGAGCAACAATAGAGAGAGAATAGAGAGAGAGAGAGAACAATAAAACGACAACTATTTTTTTTTATTTTTTTGAGATTCACAGGTAAAAAAGCTCCTGACTGTTAGCGACTGAATCAAAACGCTACCACAAAAAAAATGTTAGCGATTGCAGGGATCAGGCCTGACTCTGCGAATGCTGCAGTTGTGTGCTTAGTGTTTTGTAAGTGACAGTGATCGATCGATACTGCACTTGGGTGGGCTGGGCTGGGCGGAGGGGGAAAACGCAGGTGCTAGCAGGTATCTGGGCTGATCCCGCTAACAATGGGTTTTTTGGAACCCTAAACTGCTGGGACGCTAGTATAGATCTGATCAGGTCAGATATTGATCTGTTCAGATACTGTACCACTAAGGGAGGTGTATGCTTTGCGCGTGGGTGTTTGCGGTACTGGCACTAACCTGGGGCGACGCAGACCTTATTTGACCCTAAAACCTAATTGATATCACCCGCCGGGCGATCAGGGGGTTAAACCGTTATTGGGTAATAAATGGCGGGTGCCCTGACAGTATAAAAAACAAACTAACTAACCAGCGTCACCCGTAACAGTTATACGGTGATCACTGGTGAAAGGGTTAACTAGGGGCAATCAGGGGATTAAAACCTTTATTAGGTACTATATGGGGGTACCTGACGCTATATAAAAACCTGACGGGGAACCTAAATAACTAAATAACTAACTGGCTAACCAGCGTCACCAGTGACACTTATACGGTGATCACTGGTGAAAGAGTTAACTCTAGGGGCAATCAGGGGGTTAAAACCTTTATTTAGGTTGTAATATGGGGGTACCTGACCTATAAACCTATTTATGAACCTATATAAACCTGGCGGTTAACCTAAAAAAAAATGGCTACCTAGCGGCACCAGTGACACTAATGCAGCGATCAGAAAAACGATTGCTTAGTGACACTGGCAAAAGGGGCTGAAAGGGTTAACTAGGGGCAATCAGGGGATTAAAACCTTTATTAGGTACTATATGGGGGTACCTGACGCTATATAAAAACCTGACGGGGAACCTAAATAACGAAATAACTAACTGGCTAACCAGCGTCACCAGTGACACTTATACGGTGATCACTGGTGAAAGGGTTAACTCTAGGGGCAATTAGGGGGTTAAAACCTTTATTTAGGTTGTAATATGGGGGTACTTGACCTATAAACCTATTTATGAACCTATATAAACATGGCGGTTAACCTAAAAAAAAAACTGGCTACCTAGCGGCACCAGTGACACTAATGCAGCGATCAGAAAAACGATCGCTTAGTGACACTGGCAAAAGGGGGTTAAAGGTCTAACTAAAGGGCAATCAAGGGGTTAAACCTTTATTGGTGGGGGGGTAGGGGGCTAAAGGGGCCTAAAACTAACTGCCCTGACAGTTATTTCAGTCACACTGACACTAAATGCAGTGATCAGTAAATAAATGATCACTGCAATTAGTGACACTGTGACTGGGGGGGCAGGGGGTGATCTGGGGGGTGATCTGGGGGTGACAGGGTGGTTATTTGTGTGCCTATGTATACTGGTGTCAGTGTACTGTTTGTGCACTAACCTGTGTGTGTTCACTCCTCGGCGTCCCGGTCAGATAGACCGACACGCCGAGCGTGACATCACTTCCGCCTGCCTGTCTATACAATAGACAGGCAAGGGAAGCTTTTCATTCGCCAGGAGCGAACGCGAGGGGGTGGCCAGAAACCACTGGCCGTCCCCTCATCCCGGATCGCTCCTGAAGCGATGCCGACCGTCCCCGCCGGAGGAGGGGTGTCCGATCGGACCCCCCACCCGCCAGAAGAATGGTACAGGTACGTTGTTTTGCCTGTACGTGCCATTCTGCCGACGTATATGTACATGGGGCGGTCGGCAAGTGGTTAAACAGCACATTTAGGGATTGTTTCTCATTCATAGTAGCTATAGTACAGCATCATAGCCAGAGGTTTTCTTTGGGAAATAGATTTATGAGTGCTACCAGCAAAGGTTGAAGGGGCAGGGGGGGTCAGCCTGTCACTGCTTAGACCATACGCCGCACACTGCATCAAATTGGTCTGCATGGCTGTCGTTCCAGAAGGAAGCCTCTTCTAAAGATGCTGCACAAGAAAGCCTGCAAACAGTTTGCTGAAAATAAGCAGACTAAGGACGTGGATTACTGGAACCATGTCCTGTGGTCTGATGAGACCAAGATAAACTTATTTGGTTTAGATGGTATCAAGCGTGTGTGGTGGCAGCCAGGTAAGGAGTACAAAGACAAGTGTGTCTTGCCTACAGTCATGCATGGTGGTGGGAGTGTCATGGTGTGGGGCTGCATGAGTGCTGCTGGCACTGGGGAGCTACAGTTCATTGAGGGAACCTGTCACGATCAGGGGTCAGGCTCGAAGACCAATTGCTATAGCAGTTGCAGGACTACCACTAACCAGCAGGATAGCTAAACAGGCAGTCACCCTGGCAGATGACACAGGCTCACCTGAGGTGCGGTGTCTAAGTACTAACCGGTGTTCACCAGAGCTCCTGATGGTGGAGATGGATTTAGCTGCGTGTTAGTACCAGGTCGCGGTCCTCAGGATCGCCCCACCAGGAGGTGAGTAAGCCGGGGTTCAGTAGCGGATGAGCAGGTAAGGATCAATCAGAAGCGTGGTCTGTAAACAAGCCAAAAGGTCGGTACCGAGTAGTTGCAGGTTGGGATCAGGCAGAAGCGTAGTCGAGGAACAAGCCAAGGGTCGATAACGAGCAGTAGCAAATATGAACGGCAGCAGGGAAGACAGGAGCAAGATACAGGCTGGAGATAGCACAATATTCTGGCAAGGAGAAAGTGCAGAGACATGGCTTTTATCAGGAAGTTCGTGGGAGGAGCAAAGAGTTCAAGGTTCAGCTGACATCAAGATACAAGGCAGGGTTGTAGGGTTTGTCCAAGGGATCTGACAAGGATCTCAGATAGCTCAGTGGGAAGACTCACTACCAGACACAGCTGAGGTCCCAGGTTCAAGTCCAGGTCCTAACAGTACTCCCCTCCTCCCAGGACGTCCACTGGACGTCTTAGGGCCCGGTTTGTGAGGGAACCTCTGGTGGAATTCTCTTGTTAATCTAGGAGCATGAACATTCTGCTCAGGCTCCCAAGAATTTTCTTCTGGCCCATATCCTTCCCATTGAACCAGATATTGCAATTTGTTCCTATAGATCCTGGAATCAAGAATTTTCTCCACCACATATTCTTCTTCACCCTGTACCTCAACAGGTGGAGGGGGTGGAAGAATTCTTCCCGAAAAAGTATTTTGATAAAAAGGTTTGAGTAGTGATATGTGAAACACAGGGTGAATCTTCATACTGGCTGGAAGTTTTAGGCGAAAGGCGATTGGGTTGATCTGGGCCGAGATCTGGAAAGGTCCCACAAACTTTTGTCCCAACTTTGCAGATGGAACATGAACCTTCAGATTTTAGTAGACAACCAAACTTGATCACCCACATGAAAGGTAGGAAGTGCTCTGCGATGTCTATCTGCAGCCTTCTTGTAACTCTCCTGAGCTTCCCTCAAAGTCTCGATCAATTTCTCCTGGATCTCCTGTAAAGCAGTTAATCTGTTGGTAACAGCAGGAATTGGAGTTGAGATAGGGAGATCAGGGATAAAAGTTGGATGATGCCCGGTATTTAGGAAAAAAGGGGTCTGAGAGGTGGAGCCATGTTTAGAATTGTTATAAGCAAACTCCGCTGTAGGAATATAGTCCACCCAGTCATCCTGAAGATAACTAACAAAACATCGAAGGTACTGCTCTAACGTCTGATTGGTCCTCTCGGTCTGACCATTAGACTGAGGATGAAAAGCAGAAGATAGATTGATTGTTACTCCTAGTGCTGAGCAAAAGTTTTTCCAAAATTTTGAAGTGAACTGTACTCCTCTGTCAGAAACTACATCTTCTGGAACTCCATGTAGTCTAAAGATTTCTCGGACCATCAACTCCGCAGTTTGTTCTGCAGAGGGTACCCCCTTGACCGGTATAAAGTGAGCCATCTTCGTGAAGTGGTCAATAACAACCAAGATAGTGGTCATTTCTTTAGAGGGGGGTAAGTCAACTACAAAGTCCATAGAAATTGATCCCCATGGTCTTGATGGGACAGGGAGTGGCTGGAGCAACCCCAAAGGAGAAACTCGCGGTGTCTTATTGCGAGCACAGACCAGGCACGAGGTTACATAACCTTTGACATCTTTTTTGTACCCAGGCCACCAAAAGGAACGGGATAAAAGTTCCTCTGTCTTAGAAACTCCAAAATGTCCAGCAAGTTTGGAGTCATGAACCAACTTGAGGACTTCAACCCGAGCAACTTCAGGTACATAGAGGCGATGTGCTTGAGTCCAGAAGCCGTTCTTGTACTCAAGGATGATGTCCATAGGAGGATTTTTGAGGAGTGGGTCATTCTCGTACCCTTCCTTGAGGAGACTCAAGAGTGCTTTAGAACTTGTGGCACCTAGAAAGTTCTTTTGAGGCAGGACTCTGTATTCAGAGTTATTTTCCTGGAGAGGCCCAGACAACATTCATGATAAGGCATCAGCCTTACCATTCCTTGACCCAGGTCGATATGAGATGATAAAATTGAACCTGGAAAAGAACAATGACCAACGTGCTTGTCTAGAAGACAATCTCTTGGCAGAACGAATGAATTCCAGATTCTTATGATCTGTGAGAACGGTCACAGGATGCTTAGCGCCTTCCAGCAAATGCCTCCATTCAGAAAATGCTTCCTTAATTGCCAATAACTCCTTATTCCCAATATCATAATTTATTTCGGCTGAAGACATTACACGAGAGAAGTAAGCACAGGGATGAAGCTGCATCTTTTCACCACGTCGTTGAGAGAGGATAGCTCCCACGGCAGAGTCCGAAGCATCCACTTCCACTATAAAAGGTAATTCAGGGTTGGGATGTACCAATACTGGTGAAGAAGTAAAAAGAGTTTTTAACTTCCCAAAAGCAGCCTGTGCCTCAGATGACCACACAAAGGGCACCCCTTTCTTTGTTAGTTGGGTAATTGCTATCACCTTAGAGAAATTCCTTATGAATTTTCTGTAAAAGTTGGCAAACCCAACAAATCGTTGGATTTCCTTAATGTTTCCGGGGGCAGGCCAATCTACCACCGCTCTAATCTTCTCGGGATCCATGCTCACTCCCTCTGGAGAAATAATATACCCTAAAAACTGGATCCGGGCTTGTTCAAACTCACATTTCTCCAGTTTGATATAAAGTCGATTCTGCCGTAATCTTTCAAAGACAATGCAAACATGCTTGCGGTGCTCTTCCAGGTTATCGGAAAAGATAAGGATGTCATCCAGATAAGCAATGACATATTGGTCCAACAGATCTCGAAAAACATCGTTTATGAAGTGTTGAAAGGTCGCAGGGGCATTGCAGAGACCAAAAGGCATAACCAAGGACTCAAAATGTCCATATCTGGTTCTAAAGGCGGTTTTCCATTCGTCTCCTGGACGAATACGGACCAGGTTATATGCCCCCTGTAGATCAAGTTTTGTAAACACTTTTGCAGAACGCAGTCTTTCCAACATTTCCGAGATCAAGGGGAGTGGATAACGGTTTTTAATAGTGACCTTATTTATGTGCCTGTAATCAATGCATGGACGCAAGGTGGAGTCTTTCTTTTCAACAAAGAATAGGGCTGCTCCTGCAGGAGATGTTGAGTGTCTAATAAAACCCTTTCAAAATTTTCATCAAGCCACGCCCTGAGCACTTTTAATTCAGGTTCTGACAGATTAAAAATGCGGCCAAAAGGTATTTCGGCCCCTGGGAGCAACTCAATGGGGCAATCGTATGGGCGGTGAGGAGGTAATTGATCTGCATTTTTCTTATCACAGACATCCCGGAATGCATGGTATTGTGGAGGCAAGTTGTCATATGACTGGGTAGTTACCACACCAACTTGCAATTCCTTGACCAGCGGAGAACTTGTTTGGTAAGATTCCCTACATTGTTCCTTGCAATGGGAGGATGTGAAATCTATGGTCCGTGTTCCCCAGTTGATAGAGGGATTGTGAGTGGAGAACCAAGGAATGCCCAAAATGATGGGAAATTTGGGTGATGTGATCAACTGAAAGCTGATGGTCTCATCATGGTCAGCCTCAAACTGGGTTAACAGAGGAACTGTTTTATGGGTAACAGGTCCTGAAGATAAAGGTGAACCATCAACCGTCTCCATCTCGATAGGAGCAGATATATTTCTGGCTTGAATGTTATTGCGGTGGGCAAACTCTATGTCCATAAAGTTTCCTCCAGCCCCAGAGTCCAGCATAGCAGAGCAGGGGATTTCACGGCCCTCAGAAATAAGCTTAATAGGGATGACAAAATGAGACAGTGGAGAATTTACTTTATTTTCTTCGAGGATTAATGGGGAGATAGACTGGGTAATAAAGTTTATTTGTGCAGGCAGGATCACATCAGTAGCCGCAATTGTTCTTCTAACCTTGTTAGGACAGTTAACTGCGTAATGCCCAGAGTCCGCGCAATATAGACAGAGGTTCTCTGCACGTCTTCTTTCTTTCTCCTGAAAAGAAATGGATCTCTTGATTGCATCAACCTGCATAGGTTCAGCTGTGTCAGAATCTGGAGAAACTCTTGGATCCTTCTGAACAAATTGACTAGCAGAGAAACGCATGCCACCATTACTTCCAAACATTCCCAGCCTCTCCTTCCTCCTTTCTGTAAGCCTCTGATCAACTCGGATACATAGTTGGATGAAGGCTTCAAGATCATTAGGAGTCTCTACCCTGGCAAGCTCATCTTTAACCTGTTCAGAGAGCCCTTGGCGGAACTGACTTTTTTGCGCTGCTGGGTTCCAAGTGGTATCTGCCATCCAACGTCTGAATTCAGCTGTGTACTCAGCAACAGAGCGTTTACCCTGCCGTAAACTGTGCAACTTTGCTTCAGCCGTAGCGCAGCGGTTGGAATCATCAAAAACTTGATTCATCGCATTCTCGAATGTCTGGAAATTATTCAGCATGGCACTGTCTTGTTCAATATAGGGGGAGGCCCAGGCTAAAGCTTCCCCAGTCAGGAGGTTGATAACAAACATTACCTTCTGTCTTTCAGAAAAGAATGCAGTGGGTCGCATTTGGAAATAGATGCGACACTGGTTAAGAAAACCTCTGTAATGGTGGCGGTCTCCATTAAACTTGGGTGGGTGAGGCATATGTGCGTTATCATCTCGGGAACGTTGGTCCAGCAATTGTTTTGTCAGAGCACGGATCTCTTCGTGTTGCTCCTTCACCACACCTTCCAGTACGGAGAATTTTTCTTGGTAAGTGACACCGAACTCCTGCAGCTCTGCAATTTGCTGCCTGAACGGAGCCACAGCATTTGCTATAGCGGCCTCCATGTTTTGGGCCAGAATATTCTGTCACGATCAGGGGTCAGGCTCGAAGACCAATTGCTATAGCAGTTGCAGGACTACCACTAACCAGCAGGATAGCTAAACAGGCAGTCACCCTGGCAGATGACACAGGCTCACCTGAGGTGCGGTGTCTAAGTACTAACCGGTGTTCACCAGAGCTCCTGATGGTGGAGATGGATTTAGCTGCGTGTTAGTACCAGGTCGCGGTCCTCAGGATCGCCCCACCAGGAGGTGAGTAAGCCGGGGTTCAGTAGCGGATGAGCAGGTAAGGATCAATCAGAAGCGTGGTCTGTAAACAAGCCAAAAGGTCGGTACCGAGTAGTTGCAGGTTGGGATCAGGCAGAAGCGTAGTCGAGGAACAAGCCAAGGGTCGATAACGAGCAGTAGCAAATATGAACGGTAGCAGGGAAGACAGGAGCGAGATACAGGCTGGAGATAGCACAATATTCTGGCAAGGAGAAAGTGCAGAGACATGGCTTTTATCAGGAAGTTCGTGGGAGGAGCAAAGAGTTCAAGGTTCAGCTGACATCAAGATACAAGGCAGGGTTGTAGGGTTTGTCCAAGGGATCTGACAAGGCGCTGTCCAGCATCTCAGATAGCTCAGTGGGAAGACTCACTGCCAGACACAGCTGAGGTCCCAGGTTCAAGTCCCGGTCCTAACAGAACCATGAATGCCAACATTTACATACTGTAAATGTTGACATAATGTGACATACTGAAGCAGAGCATGATCCCCTCCCTTCAGAGACTGGGCCGTAGGGCAGTATTCCAATATGATAATGACCCCAAACACGCCTTGCTAAAAAAGCTGAGGGTAAAGGTGATGGACTGGCCAAGCATGAGCATCTGTGGGGCATCCTCAAACGGAAGGTGGAGGAGTGCAGGGTCTCTAACATCCACCAGCTCTGTGATGTCGTCATGGAGGGATGGGAGAGGACTCCGTTGGCAACCAGTGAAGCTCTGGTGAACTCCATGCCCATGTTAAGGCAGTGCTGGAAAATGATGGTAGCCACACAAAATATTAACACTTTGGGACCAATTTGGTGTGTTGAGTTATTTTGAGGGGACAGCAAATTTACACTGTTATACAATCTATACACTCAATACTTTACATTGTAGCAAAGTGTAATTTCTTCAGTGTTGTCACACGAAAAGATATAATAAAATATTTATAAAAATGTAAGGGGTGTACTCACTTTTGTGAGATACTGTATATAGAATAAAGGTGCATATCCAATAGTGAGCAAATATATAAAAAATATACATATATGAATAAATTAATAAATTATAACCTTGAAGGGCAAAAAGTTGCATGTGAATAATCACACACGGAATGGCAAAACAAATTAATTCATCAAAAATTGATAAACAAAATTATATATTTTTTTTATAACTAGCAGTTCATATAGGTCTAGAAAACAAAGCCCAAATATATCTATCCGTGACAAATTGAAACAAAGTATTCATCCGGTGCTCCTGTATTAGAAAAGTGATAAATCAGTGCCGCTTACCAGATTCTGTGGATCTCAGATTATAGAGATCAAAAACGCTGGGGCATAAGCCTGCCGGCAGGGATCAGATCGTCCTCGGATTCCTGTTAGGGGAAAAAACCTTTTCTGGTGCAGCAGGATATCCAATTAGATTGTAAACTCTGAGAGATAAATCATCCTTTCCTAGGTACTCCTATGTAATCTCATTAGCAAAGGATGAAAGAAAAGGACTTCATGGTGTAGTATTTTCAGTTAATTTATTAAAAAATATATCAGCACTTGCATCTTAGAAAACAGTAGCAAGTAAGACTTTCAAAACAGCCACGGCTGACCAGTTGGCTGCTATGTGGTGACGTCAAGGATAGGTCCACCCGTCGCGTTTCCCCATACAAGGCATCAACTGGGAATGGAGGCTTCTACCTGGACGTCACTCACCACGTATTAAATACTGGTGAAGCAGGAGAGACATCGGAAGGGGCATTCCTGTTTAGTGTCATCCGTTTCATAGGATTTAAATAACAGTAATCAATTTATAATTAATAAAGCATATTATGTGAATAATAGAACACTTAAATATGAATAAAAATAAGTAATAAAATGTATTATTAAAAATGAGGTTGTTTCTCCAAGATAAATTGAGCCTGCAGTATTAATTAAGATATCATAAATGATGGGATAAATAGTAATAACCAAAAAATACTATATAAAGAGGTTGAAAAAAGTATTAATATTTCCAACTACCCATCTGATATCAATACAGTAATGCCGCGTACACACGGTCGGAATTCTCGTCGGAAAAAGCTCTGATGGTTTTCCCGTCGGAATTCCGACAGAATTTCGCTCAAACTTTCTTGCCTACACACGGCCACACCAAATTCCGATGGTCTGTAACACAGCGGCATAAAACTTGTTCGACAGCACTATAGAAGGGAAGTTTAATGCTTCCGAGCATGCGTCGAATTGTTTCCGAGCATGCGTCGGAATTTTACGTGTCGGAATTGCATACACACGATCGGAAAATCCGATAGAAAGGTTTTCCGTCGGAAAAATTGAGAACAGGTTCTCAATTCCGCGAAATTCCGACAGAAAAAGACCGATGGGCATACACACGGTCGGAAAATCCGTTGACAAGCTCCCATCGGACTGTTTCCATCGGAAATTCCGACCGTGTGTATGCCGCATTAAGGTGTATGCCACTAATCCAATGGGTACATAATACCCACCTGAAATAAAAATACACAAAACTCCAGCATGGAACCACATGAACACAGTATACCAAAAATTGAGAATTAAAAAATAGGTATGTAATAAACCACTGATAATAACAGTTTAATATTAATTAATTAACAAAGGGAACAGAAATGAATAACTAAAATTACTACGAAGCTAAAAGGAAGGGAGATGGTAGGTGACCAGATCTACCTATTGTCAATATAGCAATTAATATCCCATTCCACGGTGAGGCCCAGGGGACTATATGACTGTAAGTCATATATGCACCGGGTTTCTCAATGGCAAATGTGTCTCTTAAGGTTATTGCCCCTCCAATGTGGGGTATATTTTTCAATAGCTATTACTTGAAGGAGAGAGGGATTCCTCCCATGATGGTAATGAAAATGTTTGGACACACTGTGTCCTATAAACCCTTTGCGAATATTTGCTAGATGTTCTCCTATTTGGACATTTAGTGTCCTTGTGGTCCTCCCAACATACTGAAGGCCACAAGGACACTTGAGCAAATAAATGACTCCTATAGTTCCACATGTAATGAAATCTTTAATATTATATGTTTTAGAGGTGACCTGTGAGGAAAATGAGGAAGTCCTAAGAGTTCTAGAAGTTTTGCATCCTTTGCATCTTTTACATGCAAAGAAAGCAGCCAAATTCCCAAACATACTGATTTTAGGTGTTGGGTCAATTGCACTTGGCACTAACGCATCTTTTAAAGTTTGATTCCTCCTATATATAACATTTGGGCGTAAAGGCCCTAATACCGTATCACTTTTTAAGACATTTCATTGCTTTTTCTTTACTTTGTTCACCCACCAGTATTGGGAAGAAAAAGTAGTTATAAAAGCTGTGATAGTCTCACCCGGGACAGAGGCTTTTGGAGGGGACTGAATGCTAGCCTCTTGCCTACTGACTATGGGCCCTGGTATTTGAGGGAGCTACAAGCATTTAGGAAGATGTTCTATTATGTAATGCAAAAGTAACATTATTAGGCCCACTAATTCGGGGTACTTTGTCGCAGTAAGTGGGCCTAGCACTATATAACCATATAGTGTGACCAAACCCCCATATTTTTTGAATATGTTCAGGTGTTTTTAACTAGCCGTGCAGGAAACATCATTCTTGAATGTGTGCGCTGTAATATGTTCGCTATTGCTTGTTGGTCTTATGGCAGCACCAGCTTGAATTTAAACGCATTGGTGAGTGCTTCCCAAATATGTTTTTGTATGTTGTAATAAACCCTGACCAGGTTTTTTTGGGTTAGAGCACCCCTCCCCCTCTTCATTACCTCTTATTTAGTGGCCCCCAGTGTATAGGAGGAATCCTTTCAGTTCTCCCACATAGAGGAGTTTGGCTCCCATGGTTGAGACGCAGGATCTTTCATTCTATTACTAGGGTAGGAAATTAACAACAAGGAAAAGAAAATACGTTCTCAACAAACTAAAAACAATACCACACTAAATACAACATTATCCAGTAGTACATTGAACCATTCCCTGCTATCATTGACCACACCTATGAGAAACATTGACTCTATTTCTCTGGTGGCAGGCCCTCTGTCACAACAAGGACATACACAGGGACCATCTACCTCAGGGCCCCCTACGGACCTGAAGACAGCACCCATATTCTCCAGTAGCTCAAGTGATTTGAAACGGAATTTACCAATACCTACCCCCATGAAGAGATCAAATCAGCCTTTAAAATAACTTGTCCCGTCCCCCCTGAACCGGAGAGTCAGGACAAATTTGATATAATTAACCTGTCTTCATATCCCCTTTCGGACAGCGAGTCTACAGTGTTACAACTTGGTTTGACTTTCTGCCCAGATGAGGATGCAGACAGGTTCGAATTGGTTAAAGACCTTCACTTATTTGCACGACGTTTAATGTACAAAGTACTGTACGATAAAACTTTACCCAATGTTCCCAATAGCGAGCCTAACAAGCCAATATGGAAGGCATTACCTTTGAAGATTTACGGGCACTCCATGACCTAATGGACTTGTGGGATGAGAGCAATCCGGAGGATGAGGGGTGGACCTTCACCAATTCAGGTACTTTGATGGACCAGTTGGTGGCCGCCCCTCCCTCCCTCCCACATCCCGCAACTCCGTTGGGTGCATGTGGGCCTACATTTGATACTCCCAAAACATATAAACCTAAATCCAGATCCTTTCCAATACTTCAGGGAAACTCTAATATTTGGGCCTTTGTGATACAGGTCACCAAGGCGATAGAGTCAACCAACTGGCAAGGTGGACCAAGGGAAGCATTACGTAGTTTGAAATCAAACACCAATATTATCATTAAACCATCAGATAAGGGTGGAAACTTGGTAATACTGGATGTAGATCAATATGAAAAGATGTGCCTAGACATCATATCGAACAAAACATGGTACAGATCAGTTCCAGCCTCGCATGTAAATTACTACATGCAAAAATATAGGGGGATCATAGTAAAGGCTCGACTGAATGGTATCATTGATGCCAAAACTTTTGAATTTCTTGACATGACCACATTCACTACTCCGACATTTTATGCCTTACCCAAGTTACATAAGAGCTTAACATGCCCACCCGGTCGCCCCATAATTTCAGGCTGTGGATCATTAACTGAAAAAGCCAGTCAGCTAGTTGACGAGTACCTCTATCCACATGTTAAATGCTTATTCTCATATGTGAAGGATACTATAGAGCTCCTAAAAAGCACAGATGGATTACAGATACCAGAGAATGCGTGGCTTGTTGCCATTTACATAGAGGCCCTATATAACTCGATACCCCACAAAAAGGGTGCCGAGTTAGTGGGGGAATTTCTAACTGAAAGGGAAGTATAATAAATTTGTTCTAGAATTACTAAATTTCATACTGATGCACACCATTTTTGTATTTAAACGTTCCCACTACCTCCAGGTACAGGGAGTTGCTATGGGGGCCAAATGTGCGACCTCATATGCAAATCTGTACCTGGAGGGGGGTAGGAACGGGACCTATTCTCTGATGAGACCAAAATCACTGATATCGGCCATATAATATCCTGGAGTCGCTATATTGATGACGTCCTTATGATATGGGAAGGATCAAAAGAGGATATTTTAATTCTTCTCAGTAATCTACAGATTAATGAGTATAATTTGAAATTCACCTTTAATTATGATCAAAAAAGGATTACTTTCCTGGGTGTGGAACTTTTTGTGGATGACAAAGGAACATTATGCTCCACCCTCTACAGAAAGTCCTCAGCTGGCAACAGTATGCTGCATGCCAGCAGCTCTCACCCAGAAAAACTAATTAGGAGTATTCCTTACAGTCAGTTTTTGCGGATTAAACGCAATTGTACGCACCAGAACGACTTCCAATGGGAAGCAAATTTATTGCGTGATCGCCTTCTGTTAAGGGGGTACAGCAGGACATGCCTACGTAGGGCCTATAATCAGGTGGTGGGCCTGAATAGGCACCTTCTGCTGTATAAACCCAGACGAGACAAAGTACAGGGAAGTACACGAATCATTACAAAATTCAATCGTCATCACAGGAAGGTACGCAATATTTATAAGAAATTTTGGTACCTTCTATCTACGGATCAGAAAATATCTAAACACATTAAACCATATCCAGAAATTACATACAGGTCACGCTCTTTACGAGACACCCTTGTATGCAGTCACCATACAAATGTAAGTAAGGAAAAAAGGTCAGTATCTGGCACGTACAAATGCGGTAAATGCAAATTTTGCCGTTTCATACTGGAGGGCAAGAATATTGCCGTACCGGACGGGAAAGTATGGACACCAAAACATAGAACCAACTGCCAATCAATTGGATCAGTGTACTTGATGAAATGTCTATGTGGAGCCTTCTATGTAGGAAAAACTAAACGTCCCTTATTCTGCAGAATAAGAGACCACGTATCCCTGATCTCCAATCGTAAAGTGGAGACACCCATCAGCCGTCACGTGGGGCTGTACCACAATTTCAATCTTGATTATATTGGGTTTTATAGCTTGGAACACTTGCCTCAACAAGAACGGGGAGGTGACTTAGACAAAAAATTGTTACAAATTGAAATGAGATGGATCTACTCATTACAGTCGACCCGATTTCCGGGACTTAATGAGGGGATTCGTTTTAAGCCGTTCCTATGAGACACCCATATGTTTTATGTGATGTCCTAAGAGGGGCACCTTTGCGGATCGTTCATTGCTTTCTAAGTGATATCAATTTGTAAACCTGCCCCATCAACATCCCTCCTATATTTTAGAATTGGGGGCATGACAAATGGGTACTGGGGAGGGACCCGACTTGCTCCGCTCGCTGATGCTCAAAGTGCGTTTGCCACACTTTCCCCTCTGTGAAGGGGGTTTGTTTATTTGATATTTGTTTATTGATTAAAAGAGCTAATCCCTGTTAATAGGGCAACCTAAGATCGATTGATTCATAATGTGTTGTAGACAAAATGAGACAACTATGTTGCATTGAGAATTTGGCACTGAAACTGTTTCCTACATTTTTTAATGTTTCTTCCTTTTTCCTCTTTTTTATATCAACCTATAATTGTCTTTTTCCAGGGAACTCCATCTGACTCATCGGATCTATACATCGGAACTGTAGAACCATAGGCTTAGGAGGCCCGTACGGACACCCAAGGGTGCATGGCAGGGCGTATGTCTTATCCACAAGTTGTGGTGGAATATGCCTCGCTATGTGCCCATCTGGGGAGCCGGCCCTGAGTTTCAGCATTACCTAAGAGCCAGCGTTACAACTAATTTTCCCGTCTCCCAGCTCTGCCAGAACTCCGGCACTTTTAGTGTCAGCAGAGTAGGGAGTTGAGGCATTTGCTGTGCCTTGAACCGGAAGTTTTCCTTTCTCTTCTGGTTCCGGTTCCTGTCAGTCTGGATTTTGCAGGCTCCCGCGCTATGTCCGCATGACGTCAGCACGGTGTGATGTCACACACCACATTTTTGTCGCCACAGGGGGATTTTTAAACCCGGCCTGACGTTTGTCAGGCTGAGTGTGTTTGGGGGCTCAGGACGCGCCAGGGAGTTGTCCATAAGGTAATATTGGTCTTTATAACTTGGATTACTAGAATATTTTATCCTCTATAGATTATTTATACTTACCATCTTACTTAACTTAACTTGTTAGGATTTGGACTCTATCTACATTATGCAGACTGGTTTGTCTGATCTGCTGGTCCACACTTATGCCTTATGAGGATCCTTTGGTTGTTTCCATGGTCTGACCAAGGTAGGAATAGAAGTGTAATGGGGAGGGAATACAATTCAACCAAACATGTCTATAATCAAGTAAAGCTATTAGTATATACAACTTATATATGGGATTTTTATCTTTACAGAATCTATAACAGTATCCATGATATACATTATTTATGGATAGATGTTCCCTTCTCCCACAAACGCAAGCCTGAGCTCCCAGTATCATTAGTCTAAAGTCATTGCGAGGTAGGTGCAATTCAAAAGAAAATTTAGAGCCTGCACTGAACTGCTTCCCTACTCTCAGCATATCTGATACAGCATATATCTTTCCTTACATAAATACCCCATATCCTTTCAGGTCTACTGGATTTATAACAAGACCTATTAGATATTGCATCCCCCCCCCCTACGGGCTTCCAGCCACTCTTTATGGTCCTTTTTTCCAATGTCGATCCGGGGATGCACTTTTGGGGAATTCCTTGGGATTTCTACTTGGAACCCGATGATGCTCACACCTTCTATTTTTGGAGGTAGGAGGTTGTATGCAACTTAAGGGCTCAAATGGGAGGGTCTTTGCCAACTCTTATGCAACATATGACTATGTATGTGTAACAATTATAAACAATTAACATATACTAATTATATATTTTTGTCCGTATCCATATGCATATCCTAGAATGAAAAATATATTTCCAGTATTCCAAACTTGTACCTTACGTCCTTCTCCTGAAGAAGCCACACCGGCGAAACATGTCGAGAATAAATGGACAAGTACAATGATTTGTGCATTTAAAGTATACCACTATTTTGTTCTTTGGAGGTTGTATGCATAGACCTTGAACCATAATATGTATTATGTTGTGCACAAACTAATTTTTTATAATATCTATTCTTTAATAAATTTCTTTTCTTTTTTACTATATATAAGTGTTTCTGTAGTTATGTACCTTTGATAGACTCGTATCTCCAATACTTCTATATTCTAACATTATTAAGGAGTCCATGGTGGTCTCTGCCAGCTTGGGACTCAGTGGACAGATGTATGTAAAAAGGAATGCTGATTAATGAGATCTGGAAAGCCCGGGTCTTTCACCCAATAGTTTATTATCTCATTTTGTTGTGTACTCTTTGCTGGGTCATTTGGGGTGTGACTGTATTCCAATGTTCTATTGTGTCTGCCTTGGATATTATGGGTTGTGTATGTAGATTAGCTGTAAGATTGGTGGGGGCGAATTCCTCCAACAGGTCTCCCTGCTAATTGGACAGTCTACCACTCCCGGAATGCAAAGGAGGGGGGAATTGTCCTGAGTATTATCTGTGTACCTGTTTTTTTCAATAAACAGTCCATGTTCAGCAACCAAACGAGTATTGTCATAATTGTGGTTGTTAGTGGTTGGAATATCTGATATCTATATTCAGACTGGGAGGAAGTGGTATATGACGAAAGTACTCAAGCAGAGTGTGGGATGTTTCGTTACAAATGCTCACTCAAATTAGTTCCCAAATCCCTATTTTAGGGGCCAAAAAGTTCTCTCTATCTGTGACTGAGATATCTTGTAATTCTCTTACTAACATCTTAGGGTCATATCCTTTTTCTATAAAACGATCTTTTAGTATATTTGCTTGAGATTCATAATTACCTATTCGCAAACAATTTCTTCTGATACGCTGAAATTGTCCCTTGGGTATGGCTTTAAGCCAGTTGGGATGGTGACAGCTATATGTAGGTATATAACCATTCCTATCATTGGGCTTCAATGTCTTGGTTAATAACCGTCCTCCATCTTTAAAGATAACTAGATCTAAAAAATTAACAGATGTCCCACTATGTTCATACGTAAATCTAATACCCCACTGATTATCATTAACAGTTCTCATAAAGGAATGTAGAGATTCCTCATCCCCTTTCCATAAAAAGAAGGCATCGTCTATATAGCAACGCCAAAAAAGAAGGAGGGGACCTCTCCAAGAAAAAATTTGGTCATTCTCCTACAGGATTACATTTTTACTGATTACACCCTTTCTGTACCTATCCTGAATCAGGATATTAAGCAATTTTTTTATACAAACCAGTGGGATCTCTTTTAGGAAATGTACACAGTTTTAGAGGCGCTTTTCGGCCGATAGCTGGCGCTTTTAACCACCGTCAGTGGCCAAATAAAGGTGTCGCTTTGCAGGCGATTTGGCTGTGCTACCCATTGATTTCAATAGGCAGGGGAGCATTAGGAGCGGTGTATACACCGCTCCTAAAGCGCCCCAAAGATGCTGCTTGCAGGACTTTTTTTGACGTCCTGCCAGCGCAGCTCCCTAGTGAGTGTGAAAGCACTCTGGCTTTCACACTGGGATTGCAAATGAGGCATTTTTCAGGTGCTTTATGGGTGCTATTTTTAGTTATTAATTTCTTTTCCCTTTTTTAATTAATATTAAACTGTTGTCATCAGTGGTTCATTACATACCTTTTTTTAATTCTCAATTTTTGGTATTCTGTGTTCATGTGGTTCCATGCTGGAGTCTTGTGTATTGTTATTTCAGGTGGGTATTAAGTACTATCTACTGACATAAAATCACACACATACAGTAGGTTGGACTTGATGGACTTGTGTATTTTTTCAACTTCACCTACTATGTACCCATCGGATTAGTGGCATACAGCTTAACTGTATTGATATCAGATGGGTAGTTGGAAATATTAATACTTTTTTTCAACCACTTTATATAGTATTTTTTAGTTATATTATTACTATTTATCCCGTCATATATGATACCTTAATGCTTAATACTGGAGGCTCAATTTATCTTAGAGAAACAACCTCCTTTTTAATAATATTTATTTTTTATTTTTTATTTTTATTACTTATTTTTATTCATGTTTAAGTGGTTTTTTTTTTCATTCACATAATATGCTTTATTAATTATAAAGTGATTACTGTTATTCAAATCCTATGAAACGGATGACACTACACTACAATGGCCCTTCCGGTGTCTCTCCTGCTTCACCAGTATTTAATATGTGTGACGTCCAGGTAGAAGCCTCCGTTCCCAGTCAATGCTTTGTATGGGGAAACGTGTCGGGTGGAGCACCTATTCTTGATGTCACCACGTAGCAGCCAGCTGGTCAGAGCCGCAGTTGTTTTGAAAGTCTTACTTGCTACAGTTTTCTAAGATGTAAGTGCTGGTATATATTTTTTATTAAATTAACTGGAAATACTACAACATTAAGTCCTTTTCTTTCTTTCTCTGCTAACGAGATTACATAGGCGTACCTAGGAAAGGATGATTTATCTCTCTGAGTTTACAATCTAACTATTATGCTCCAACATGTTTGATCTCTATAATCTGAGATCTGCAGAATCTGGTAAGCGGCGCTGATTTATCACTTTTCATAGGATAAACTTTTCAATACAGGAGCACCAGATGAATACTTTGTTTCAATTTGTCACGCTTGGATGCTTTTGAACTTTGTTTTTTACGCCTATATGAACCGCTAGTTTTAAAGAAAAATTATAATTTTATTTATCAATTTTTAATTAATTGATTTTGTTTTGCGCATTCCGTGTGTAATTATTCACATGCACCTTTTTGACCTTCAAGGTTATAATTTATTCATATATGTATATATTTTTTTTTTTATATTTTCTCACTATTAGATGTGCGCTTTTTTATATATATATATATATATATACTTGTCTAGCTCAGTGTTCAGGCTATTGAAGCAGCAGCACCTTTTCTATCATATTTTCTTTTAGGTTAGCGCAGATATATTTTTTTATACACATAGTAATATCAATGTCTTCTTCAGCCTCTTTGGTCTCCAGCAGTAGATGGATCCTAAGTGGTAAAGAACACCTACCTAAAGTCCACAACCTCCAGCCAAACATTTTGCTTATGATTGTAGTGCATTGGTCCCTTAAATTACTGGTAAATGTAAATAATTGCAAGAAACCCCCCACCAAAAACAGGCATTCAGAAGGCTGCAATGCCTGACAGCAGCTGCTTATCCATACTCTAAAAAAGTGATTCACTGCAGATTGCTTTTCAGAGAATGGACTAGTGCATAGATGTGGGCAGCCTATTACATTAGGGTGTGCCCCCCGAAGCAGTGAACGGTGGGTGTGGCCAAATTGTGTTTACAGTGGGAGGGGCTTAATCGGGACTGCTTAAATTATACAAAAGCCTTCCTGTACCCATACAATATGCTTTTGGTCTTCCCTTCCCCCAGTAGGGTGCATTCACACTATTGCCATATGGTTCCATGGTTGCAGCGCAGTGTGCCTGCAGTTTCCATATGGGTTAGTTGCACTTTGCCATAGACTTCTATTATATCCCACGGTTTTGGTGCGATTTCTGAAAACAAAGTCGGAAAGGTTGGTTTTGGTGCACTTTCAGAAAACGCATTAAAACTGTTGGACATAATAGAAGTCTACGGCAAAATGCAGCTAACCCACACAAAAAACGTGGGTACACTGCGCTCCACCCATGGTGTGGGGAAATTGCACCGTAGTAGTCTGAAAGCCAAGCTGGTTGTTTATTATTACTGACCTCTGAACTCTGTTAATTACCCTTACATGGAAGGGGTGGACTGAAAATGACCAGATGATGGCGCCATGTTTAACTGCCCGTAGAGCCAGACACTGGTATAAAAAAAGTGTCTGTCTACTTATTTCAGTTGGCTCTGCTGAACGCTTATGTGCTACTTTGTGTAAATCATTCGTCCTGAAGAGATCATCACAGCCTATCTGTTTCCGATTTTCCAATCTGAATACAGTGAGCCGGCTACATGAGAGGTACTTTCCAGAAGTCCTCAGTGGTACCTCTACCCAAAGAACACCCCAAAGAAGATGTCGTGTCTGCATCAGTCCTAGGGCACACTTACACAAGGTCTCGTAAGATGTTAGATGGCCATCGCATTTTGAGAGACCTAACCTAGAACGTTCAAAGTTAAAATAAGTGTAAAAAAAGATTAAAAAAAAAAAAAACATAAAGAAATAAAAATAAAAAATAGATAAAAAAATAGTTGTTTTATTGTTCTTCTCTCTCTATTGTTATCTCTCTATTGTTCTCCTCTGTTTTACTGTATTCTATGATATACTGTAATGTTTTATTGAACAGTGTTTTATTGTGTTTGCTTTGCAGGTATGGTATGTCCTACTGTTATACTGTGTTTTATTGTTAATGATTGTTTGCATTTCAGGTACGCCATTCAGCTGCAGCACGGACTTATTTATTTTGACAGCAACAGGGTTTGCTCTCATGATCCATAAATCCGTGACTCCAGCGCTGTAGGATGTAATTTCACCAATACAGTTAAAAAAATAGCATATATGTCGTACTAACTGCAGCACCGATTTATTTATTTTTATTTATTTTGACAGCAACAGGGTTTGCTCTCACAATACGCAAATTAGTGACTCCAGCAATGCAGGAGGTGATTTCACCACCACAGTTAAAAAAAGAGCATATACCCCTGTGCTTTGGCATATATTTGTATATTTATTGTATGCCCATCATTAGAAGTGGGTGAATGCAGGGCAGTATTCTAATGGTGGGTATTCTACCGATCAATCGATTTTGAATGGAGAAATCTGAAAAAAATAACATTACAATATATGCCCAACAAGGACCAGCGATGTACTGGTATGTTGCTGGTCTTTGAGTGGTTATACCAAAATGAAGCCTGCAGGTTTAGGCATCATCTTGGCAGTTTTCTTTCATGTAAAAGCAATCCTAGCAGCTAATTAGCCGCTAGACTACTTTTACAAGCAGTGGGAAGTAATGACCCCCCCACGCTGTCTTCCATGGTTTTCTTAGGCTGTCCTGTCCCAATGGGGAACCCAAGAATGACGCCGGTGGTTCCGCCAGCTGACCATAGAGCTGATCAGAGAACAATCATCTCTATGGCTTAAGCAACCGGAAGCTATGAGCATTTCATGAGTTCGGGTTCTTCGGTTATAAACAGCTCCATTGGGATATTTGGAAAGCATCTTTTCACACTGATCTTGGTGTGGTCAGATGCTTTGAGGGCAGAGGAAAGATCTAGAGTCTAATAGACCCCACATTTTTCAAAAAAGAGTACCTGCCACTACCTATTGCTATCATAGGGAATATTTACATTCCCTGCGATAACAATAAATATGACAAAAAAACAAAAAAAAATTAAAGGAACAGTGTAAAAATAAAATAAGAAAGCAAAATAAATAATAAAAAAATGTAATTAAAGCACCCCTGTCCCCTGTGCTTGCGCGCAAAGGCAAACGCAAGTGTCGATCTTGTGACGTATGTAAACAGCAATTTCATCATGCATGTGGCGAACATCAGATCGAGGGCAGCAATTCTAGCAGTAGAACTCTTCTGTAAATCTAAAGTGGCAACCTGTAAAGGCTTTTAAAAACGTATGTAGTTTGTCGTCGCTGAATTGTTATGCGCAATTTTAAAGCATGTCATGTTTGGTCTATATGTACTCGGCATAATATCATCTTTTATATTTTACCAAACATTTGGGCAACATAGTGTGTTTTAGTGCATTAAAATTAAAAAGTGTTTTTTCCCAAAAAAATTGCATTTGAAAAACTAAAGTTTTTTCGGGAGCAGTGATTTTAATAATGGTTAAAGTGAAACAATAAAAGTGTAATATTGCTTTAAATTTCGTACCTGGGGGGTGTCTATAGTATGTCTGTAAAGTGGCGCATGTTTCCCGTGTTTAGAACAGTCCGAGGGCAAAATGAAATTTCTAAAGGGAAAAAAATAAAGTAATTTAAAAGTACTCGCGGCTATAATGAATTCCCGGCAATACACATAAAAGTTCATTGATAAAAATGGCATGGGATTCCCCCACAGGGAAACCCCAAACCAAAATTAAAAAAAAAATGCGTGGGGGTCCCCCCAAATTCCATATCAGGCCCTTCAGGTCTGGTATGGATATTAAGGGGAACCCCACACTAAAATGTAAAAAAAAAAAAAAAATGGTGTGGTGGTCCCCCTGAAAATCCATACCAGACCCTTCAGGTCTGGTATGGATTTTAAGGGGAACCCTGCCCCAAAAATCCATACCAGACCCTTATCCGAGCACACAACCTGGCAGGCCGCAGGAAAAGAGGGGGGACGAGAGAGCCCCCCCTCCTGAACCATACCAGGCCACATGCCCTCAACATCGGGAGGGTGCTTTGGGGTAGCCCCAAAAAGTGGTGGTTGTGGGAGTCTGTGGGTGGGGGGCTTATCGGAATCTGGAAGCCCCCTTTATTAAGGGGGCCCCCAGATCCCGCCCGTGTGAAATGGTAACGGGTACAAATGTACAAAATGGTAAAAAAAAACAATACACGCCTTGGGACAAGTCCTTTATTAAAAAAATAAAACTGTCCCACAAAGTCTTGTTCTTCTTCTCTCGCTCCGACGGACCAAAAAAAAAAGCCGCAAGCCGCCTATGATCTGAAGTTCGGGGCCAGGCGATGACGTTGCTGGGTGACCCCGCCCCCCTCTGATGCACGGGGACATTCCTATGGCTTTCCCGTAGCATCAGAGGGGGCGGGGTCACCTGGCAACGTCATTGTGTGGTCACGCCCTCAGTTATAAAAGAACTGTCACCTGAAAGACCCGTCATTACGGCGGATGCCTCCCATTGAGGCAGATTGTAGGCGGCTTGCAGCTGTTTTTTTTTTCGGTCTGTCGGAGCGAGAGAAGAAGAAGAAGACTTTGTGGGACAGTTTTCAAGGCGTGTATTGTCTTTTTTTACCATTTTCACACATTTTTTGTGAAATGGTAGGAGTACATTTGTACCCATAACCATTTCACATGGGGGGGCTGGATCTGGGGGTCCCCTTGTTCCTTAGGGTGTCTACTTTCCAAAATGGGGCCATTTTGGGGGGGAGTATGTACTGCCCTGCCATTTTAGCACCTCAAGAAATGAGATAGGCAGTCATAAACTAAAAGCTGTGTAAATTCCAGAAAATGTACCGTTTGTAGATGCTATAACTTGCGCAAACCAATAAATATACACTTATTGAATTTTTTTTACCTAAGACATGTGGCTGAATACATGTTGGCCTAAAAGTATGACTACAATTTAGTTTATTGGATTTTTTTTATAACAAAAAGTAGAAAATATCTTTTTTTCCCCCAAATTTTCGGGCTTTTTTCGTTTATATCCCAAACAATAAAAATCCCAGGGGTGATCAAATACCACCAAAAGAAAGCTCTGTTTGTGGGAAAAAAGGACACAAATTTTGTTTAGGTACAGCATTGCAAGTGTGTTTGTGGAGATGGAATCAAGAGACCGACCTTGAGCAGTGTTTGCTCTGTGCTCTCAGGATATGTACTATGGTATGTACGATTCTATGGATGTATAATTACATAGGGGGATTTCCTAAAATTTCTCCTCAAAGGTGAACGTTAGCTGGCCAATGATGGCTCAAATCTTAACCAGTTTAACAGGGACTGGCTGAGATTCGATCCAACTATGGGCACCCGCCCATTGTACCCAAGTTGATCCATCGATTGACTTAGGTACAACCAACAATCATATCTCTAGCATATGATTATATTATTTCCAAAGGCTATAGCCGTTAGCAATAATCGCTGTGGCTCCCTGCAAATCCCTCAAACCCACCCCCCGCTGGGAGAACACAATAGCCAGTGTTAATTTTGGCAGCAAGTTTTGATTTAGTTTTAGCATTTTGACTAAAATCCCATTTTAGTCATCTGCAATTGTTTTAGTTTTAGTCATATTTTAGTCGACAAAAATAATGTTAGTCGACTAAAATCTAATGGATTTAGTTAAATTGTAATGCATTATATAAGAATTTCTCTACATTTTCAAATTCATTATATACTCCTGGAGTGAAAAATCAATGTTATTATTTATGGTATTAGGGTTTGAACACGCACTACAGACACAGATTTAGTAATTATTATAACGTCTTTAAGGTAAGCCAAGTTTCATTACAAGAATATTGCTTTTTTGACAGAAGTGTAACGTTAAAATAAAAATAAAAACTCTTTGCGTGATGATGCCATGTCTTCTTTCAGAAAATATTTAATGTTTTGTGGGGGGGGGGGGGGGTGTTTATGTAATCTTCAGGCCTACATAAATTTTTTAAGCATGGATGCAAAAACAGCTCTGGCAGCATAAGGGTTAATCCTGCACAGATCAGTGCTCCCCTGTAGTGGACAAGCTGCAAAGCCTATTGACATGGAGCAGGTCTCCTTCAGGGGGCCTCTATATATCAGTATGAAGTGTGTGTGTCCACAGACAGCTGGGAGCCCATGGTCCTTGTAGAATGAGTGTGATCAGAGCACTCCATCTTCCAGGACACACAGCCCTTACCTCACTGGACTAGTAGAGATCAAATCAGCTCTGCAGGCGTGTATCTACAGAGGCAGGGTGTGAGAGGGTTAACTACACAGCCAACCCCGCCATTCTTATAGAACATCCCCCTTCAGGCTGCAAATAACAGCCATTGATGGTCTAACCATTTGCTTGGACAGCCTCCTATCTACAAATGTCGGGCTCCATCCAGAGGAAGCAGGCGGAGTTCCAAGGTTAAACGTCCCTGCCTCATATTTTCATTTAATTTTCGTTAGTTAACGAAAATGGAATTGATTTTCGTCATAGTTTTCATCAGTGGAAGAAAATGTGGTGTACGTTTCGTTTAGTTTTGGTCCCTGCAAAAATGCCACTGACAAAAAATGATGGCAAAAACGTTTTCGTTGATGAAATTAACACTGACAATAGCTCCATGAGATGGATTCCCCCATCAACTCGAGTTAAGTTGTGTCTTGTGTATTATTTCCATTTTGACTTAGACCAATTTAACCAGCTCAATACCAGCATGTTTTTTGATTCATGAAAATTGTAGCAAAAAATTAGATTCTTGGGTTGTCCACTTTCTAAAAAATACATCATTTTGGGGGGTGTTTTTACTGATATGTTTTGTAACAAAAAGTAGATGACTTTTGTTTGCAAAATGTTGATCTTTTCTCCTTTATATTTAAAAAATGAATAGCCCAGTTGTAAGTAAATACCACCAAAAAAGCTCTATCAGTCTCAATATATAATTCAATATATAATACAATATAAAATTCAGTTGACTAAACTGCTGCATTACTGTTTACTTGTCAGTCAAAGTATCACAACACTGGAATCTAAAAAAATCGCCTGCCTTGCTAAACAACCTACTGTAATGTGACAGGAATCAGGTTGTCTGCCACAGAATATTTGCGATATATCATATGGATTCTTTAAGTGCCCCCACAAATTTAAGAAAACATTTTCTTAATAATCATTCTCAATCCATGCATGTGAAATTCAGTGTTAGAGATACTTTATTTATAATACCAGCACAAAATTGTGCCCAGTAATGGTTGTATCTTGGTCAACAAAACACAACAAACATTTTGAATGTCTCTGAATTGATTAGGGTACTTTCACACTGCCCTGTAGCAAAATCACTTTTTTTGCTGTGTTTCACATGCATTTGCTGTGCGTTTCTTGTGCGTTTTTGGGAGGAGGCAACAGTATCACTTCCTGAATGCCTGCACTGCTCTCTGAAATGCAATCCACTGCGGATTGCTCTTTTGACAGCAATGCATGTGTAAAGGCAGGAATCTCTGTCATTTTTCCTTTTTTTGCCATTGCTTTTAATTGTGGAGATGTCCCTTCATTTTTGACTTATAGACCCTTTCAAAGTGATGCAAAAAACAACTGTCCTAATTTGAAGCTCTTCCACATGTTTCAGTTGAAGTCTATTATGACTATTTTCAGATACACAGAAAAACGCAAAGGTACACTTGGGAAACTAGACGTTTTATGAAGATGGTTCATATTAGGTCACATAGTCCTACTGAATGATTAGCACAGTAGAGCTTGCTTTTGCTCTTCTGGGACTACTTGTGAGAGGTGATAGGAATATCCCTGTTCAAGGGCAGATATCCTGTGGGTGAGGGCAGTAGTTGGGGTGCAAAAAATAAAATGTATCACCCACCCTTGAGGAAGAGAAAACAAGAATTCATTCGTTATGTTTCTGTTTATCGTTTTTTTTTTTTTCTGTTCTAACTGAAAAAAATATTTGCTTGGCAGAGTATTGGGGCTCCCTGGAAAGGATGAGGGTGCAGTGGGGCATTCACTACAGTATGGTAAATGTATTATTTAATTTACCTTTGTGGCACTTTAGAAAAATAATAAAACTTTATATTAAACCTAATAAGGGTTCTAACCCCTCACAAACCTATTCAAAACTAAAAAAAAAGTTTTAGCTTTAGATACCCTGCCGTAGCCCACAGAAACTAATCAGAGTACATATACTTAAAAGGACCTTGGGGTCCTAGTAGATGATAGGCTCAAGCTGCTGCTAACAAAGCAAACAGAATATTGGCATACATTAAAAAGGGATCAACTTCAGAAATAAAACAATAATTCTCCCGCTCTACAAAACTCTGGACCGGCCGCACCTAGAGTATGCTGTCCAGTTCTGGGCACCAGTCATCAGGAAAATATTACTGGAAGTGTGCTATAGGCCCCCTAACCTGAGGGGGGAGGGGGAGACAGATCTCCTATCACAAGTTAGATTAGCAGCAATGATGGGAAGTGTTATCATAATGGGGGATTTTAATTATCCAGACATAGACTGGGCGGAGGGAAGCACGCATTCATCTAAGGCTCGCCAGTTCCTATATGTCTTGCAGGACAATTTCATGGTTCAGATGGTAGACGCACCAACTATAAATAAAGCGTTATTTGGTCTACTGATTACCAACAATGCAGACCTGATCACGGATGTTGAAATATGGGGCAATTTAGGAAACAGCGATCACAGGTCAGTTGGCTTCAGTATAAATCACACAAATAGGAAAACTAAGGGGAATACAAAGATGCTGAATTTCAAAAGAGCCAACTTCCCTAAACTACGAACCTTGTTAGAATGCATGAATTGGGATAAAATCTTAGGAACAAAGAACATGGAGGAGAGAGGGGTTTGCTTTATGATCATATTAAATAAGGGCATTATCCAATGCATCCCATTGGGTAATACATTTAAAAGAGCAAACAAAAGTCCTGGATGGCTTAACTCCAATGTAAAAATGCATATAAAAGCAAAGGAGAAAGCCTTCAAAAAATACAGGGTTGGAAATCATCATCAGCATTCAGACTTTATAACCGCTTCCCGACCGCCTCATGTAGATATACGTCAACAGAATGGCACGGGCAGGCAAAAGCACGTACCTGTACGTCCCCTTTAATTTGCCTGCCCGGGGGGCGCGCGCGCGCGACCCGGTCGGGAGCTCCGTGACCACGGCCGCGGGACCAGCGGACCCGATCGCCGCTGGTATCCCGCGATCGGGTTACGGAGCTGAAGAACGGGGAGAGGTTTGTGTAAACAAACCTCTCCCCGCGCTTCCTACACTGACTGTCAGTGATCGGCGGTTCCCTGTCATCGGGAACGCCGATCAATGACGTCAGACGTACAGCCACGCCCCCCTACTGTAAAAAAAAACACAACACGTCACACTGACTCCTCCCCGCCCCCTAGTGGTTAACCCCTTCACTACAACTGTCATTTACATAGGAATCAGTGCTATTTAAATAGCATTGATTTCTGTATAAATGACAAATGTCCCAAAAATGTGTCAAAAATGTCCGATGTGTCCGCCATAATGTCGCAGTCACAAAAAAAATCGCTGATCGCCGCCATTACTAATAAAAAAAAAAATATTAATAAAAATGCTATAAAACTATCCCCTATTTTGTAAACGCTATAACTTTTGCGCAAACTAATCAATAATCGCTAATTGCGATTTTTTTTACCAAAAATATGTAGAAGAATACGTATCGGCCTAAACTGAGGAAAAAAAATGTTTTTTTTATATATTTTTTGGGGATATTTATTATAGCAAAAAGTAAAAAATATTGCATTTTTTTTCAAAATTGTCGCTCTATTTTTGTTTATAGCGCAAAAAAAATAAAAACCGCAGGGGCGATCAAATACCACCGAAAGAAAGCTCTATTTGTGGGAAAAAAAGGACGCCAATTTTGTTTGGGAGCCACGTCGCACGACCGCGCAATTGTCAGTTAAAGCGACGCAGTGCCGAATCGCAAAAAGGGGCCTGGTCCTTTGGCTGCAAATTGGTCCGGGGCTGAAGTGGATAAAGAATGCAACAAGAAATGTAAGGGTGCAATTAGTGCGGCTAAGATAGAACACGAAAGACACATAGCAGAGGAGAGCAAAAAAAATCCTAAGAAATTCTTTAAAGCGGGACGGTACCTGGAAAAAAAAAATTAAAAGCCAGCAGCTACAAATACTGCAGCTGCTGACTTTTAATAAATGGACACTTACCTGTCACAGGTTCCAGCGATGTGGGCAGCAGAGGCCGATCAATCGAGCGTAGCGCAATGAGAATCGTCATCGCTGTCTGCCGGGACACATGTGTGTTCCGGCAGACAGCTCGCCAGGACAGGAAGTGGCGTAAACTTCCGTGGGAGTTAATGCCTGGAAGTGGGTGCAGATACCTGTCTTAGACAGGTATCTGCACCCCCCTCCCCCCTGAAAGGTGGCAAATGTGACACCGGAGGGGGGGAGGGTTCAGAAAAGCGGAAGTTCCACTTTAGGGTGGAATCCCGCTTTAAGTATGTAAACAGTAAAAAAGGAGGACAGACCATATTGGCCCCATAAAGAATGAGGAAGGACATCTGGTTACAAAGGATGGGGAGATGGCGAAGGTATTGAATTTATTCTTCTCCTCAGTCTTCACAAGGGAATTAGGGGGGCTTCAGTAACCAAAATTGCAGTGTTTATCCTTATAACACATCACAGGAAGCACCTTCATGGTTAACAGATGACAGAATTAAAATTAGACTTAGGAAACTTAACTTAATAAATCACCGGGACCAGATGGCTTGCATCCAAGGGTACTCGGTCAAGTAATTGTCAGACCATTGCTCCTAATTTTTACTTACTGATTGGTATGGTACCAGGTGATTGGAGAAAAGCCAATGTAGCACCAATATTTAAAAAGGGCCCAAAATACATCCCTGGGAATTACAGACCAGTTAGCCTAACATCAATAGTATGGAAGCTCTTGGAGGGGATGATACAAGATTTTAGCAATGAGAACAGTATCATTAGCAGTAATCAGTAGGGATGGACCAAACACCCCCTGTTCGGTTCGCACCAGAACATGCGAACAGGCAAAGAATTTGTTCGAACTCGCAAACACCATTAAAGTCTATGGGACATGAACATAAAAAATCAAAAGTGCTAATTTTAAAGGCTTATATGCATGGTTCTCTGAAGTGTCTAGTATGGATTTTGAGGGGGACCCCCACGCCATTGTTTTTTTTTTATTTTGTTTCGGGGTTCCCCTGTGGTGGAATCCCATGCCGTTTTTATCAATGAACTTTTATGTGTATTGCCGGATCGACAATTTATTATAGCTGCGAGTAGTTTTAAATGACTTTTTTTCCTTTAGAAATGTAATTTTGCTGTCAGGAAACATGCGCCACTTTACAGGCATACTATAGACACCCCCCAGGTACAAAATTTAAAGGAATATTACACTTTTATTGTTTCACTTTAAGCATTATTAAAATCACTGCTCCCCAAAAAAATGCAGTTTTTATAACTTTTTTTTGCATTGATACATGTCCCCTGGGGCAGGACCCAGGCCCCCAAACACTTTTTATGACAATAACTTGCATATTAACCTTTCAAATTAGCACTTTTGATTTCTCCCATAGACTTTTAAAGGGTGTTCCATAGCTTTCGAATTTTCTGCGAACACCCCAAATTGTTCGCTATTCGGCGAACAGCCAATGTTCGAGTCAAACTCATGTTCGACCCGAACATAAAGCCCATCCCTAGTAATCAGCATGGATTCATGAAGAATCGTTCTTTCCAAACAAATCTATTAACCTTCTATGAGGAGGTGAGTTGCCATCTAGATAAAGGAAGGCCCGTAGACGTGGTGTATCTGGATTTTGCAAAAGCATTTGACACAGTTCCCCATAAATGTTTACTGTACAAAATAAGGTCTGTTGGCATGGACCATAGGGTAAGTAAATGGATTGAAAACTGGCTACAAGGGCGAGTTCAGAGGGTGGTGATAAATGGGGAGTACTTGGATTGGTAAGAGGTGAGTAGTGGGCTTCCCCCAGGGTTCTATGCTGGGACCAATCCTATTTATTTTGTTCATAAACAACCTGGAGTATGGGATAAACCAGGGATCACCAAACTATGGCCCTCCAGCTGTTGCGGGACTACACGTCCCATGAGGCATTGTAAAACTCTGACATTCACAGACATGACTAGGCATTATGCGAATTGTAGTTCCTAAACAACTGGAGGGCTGTACTTTGAAGACCCCGGGGGTAAACAGTTCAATCTCTGTATTTGCGGACAATATTAAGCTGAGCAGGGCAATAACTTCTCCGCAGGATGTGGAAACCTTGCAAAAGATCTGAACAAATGAATGGGGTGAGCGACTACATAGCAAATGAGGTTTAATGTAGAAGAATGTAAAATAATGCATTTGGGTTGCAAAAATATGAATGCAATCTATACACTGGGGGAGAACCTCTGGGGGAATCTAGGATGGAAAAGTACCTGGTGGTCCTAGAAGATAGGCTCAGCAATGGCATGCAATGCCAAGCTGCTGCTAACAAAGCAAACAGAATATTGGCATGCATTATAAAGGGGATCAACTCCCGAGATAAAACCATAATTCTCTCGCTCTACAAGACTCTGGTCCGGCCGCACCTAGAGTATGCTGTCCAGTTCTGGGCACCAGTCCTCAGGAAGGATGTACTGGAAATGGAGCGAGTACAAAGAATGTCAACTAAGCTAATAAAGGGTCTGGAGGATATTAGTTATGAGGAAAGGTTGCGATCACTGAACTTATTCTCTCTGGAGAAGAGATGCTTGAGAGGGCATATGATTTAAATTTATAAATACCGTACTGGTGAACCCACAATAGGGATAAAACTTTTTTTGCGGAAGGGAGTTTAACAAGACACGTGACCACTCATTAAAATGAGAAGAAAAGAGGTTTAACCTTAAACTACGTAGAAGGATCTTTGTACAAACTTTCCCGTGGATTTTTGTACAAAGGGCATCGGCCCTGAACTTGTATTGCATACACACAGCAGGACTTTTTTAGCCAACTTTCACCAAATCACGTGGTTTTTCTGCTCTTTACCGCCACCTTTGGTCAACTTCTGTATTGTTGTCTGATCGTTTGCATTGGTTCTGAGCATGCGTGTTTGTACTTTGTACAAAAGTCCTATGGTTTTCTGTACACACGATAGGACTTTGCTCCATCGGACTTTTGTTGGCAGAAAGTTGGTCTGTTCGCACAGCCAACAAAAGTCTGATGAAAACTGAAAAAGTTGGTCCGATGGAGCGTACACACGGTCGGATGTTGGTCCAAAACAGCTAATTTGCATGTTTGTTGTCAAAAAGTCTGATCGTGTGTATGGGCCTTAAGAGCGACAAGGGTGTGTAATTTTCTTCCACGGGTGGTGGTCTCAGCGGGGAGCATCAATAGCTTAAAAAAACGATTAGATAAGTACCTGAATGACTGCAACATACAGGGATATACAATGTAAGTCCAATGTAGGTTGGACTTGATGAACTTGTGTCTTTTTTCAACCTCACCTACTATGTAACTATGTAAGAGTACACTAAGCTGAAAGTACAACTAAAGGCATTTTTTTTTAAGTTTTGAGTGGAGAGTAATTAGAACACCTGTCAGAATTTTTAATTCTTATTAAAATCGCAAACTTTGGGTTGTCCTCGATTAGAGAGGGATATCCCCTCTCACGTCCTGTTTTAGTTATGGGACAAGAAGTGAGGGAAAATCTCCCCAATGAAACATAGATGGCAAAAAAAAAACTGACAGGGGTTACTCTATCCTTACTATATCCAAAACGAAAAAAAGTTTTGCCTTTAGTTTTATTTGAAGTCAGACCAGTACAGATTGTATCCTGATGGGTTGATTTGGGCAACAGCATTCATAATTGAATAAGGCCAATTATAATCTCATATCATGGGCATAATGAAGCTGGATAGCAACAGTGTGTTTCCTTTTAGAGCAGCAGTCCAATTCTAAATAGTAATCGGACAGGAAATATTCAAGTATTGCAAATCAAACCCAAGTTCAGCATTTTTCTAAATCTTTCTAGTTTCTGATACTAAACAAATACCAGTAGGCACAAATCACATGAACATCTAATTTTCCCTGAAGCCCTAGGTCATATAAAACAAATAGTTATTCGTTTGCCAGCTCCTGATTGTCAACCCTCATAATCAACAGGTGAAGCAAGCAGGGATTATTTTTCTAAAAAGACCCATAAAATAAGTATACAGAATCATTCACCTGACAGCGACAGGAGGAGATATTCAGCCCAGTAATCTCCGATGTACAGAATCACAAGATCCTCAGTGCAAATCCCTGGGATCAGGCAGTCTCCTCCGTATTGCAACAAGCTCTGCACTGACACAGCTGATCACTGCTTCCACTGTCACTCTACACCTGTCTTAGGCATGTCACCCAGCAAGGGGCTCCTTTTATTAATGAAGGTGGAGCTTTGCTGTCCCAAGGTTTCACTTTGCAAATCTGTGCAGTCTTAAGTTACATTCACACAAGCCTCCTACATTTGGTTTATGTAAATGCAGGAAAAATATATGGGACGTATAAACAAACTTTATGCTTCCTAGATCAAGTTCACCTGTGTTAAAAGGCTCATGCACATAAACATAAAAAACTCTACATTCAGACCCATACAGCATCTAGTTTTAACAGATCTGAATTTACCAGTATTGTATTGTCCCCATGTGCACAGCTGTGGTGTGTTCAGTAATCTTGCACTGCGTTCAGCTGCATAAAATCAAAGTAGGAAATGTTGCTTCTTTGATCATTATTTCTGCATAAATTAGATGTGTACGCATATAAACACATGTACATGTAATACGTGTTGGGATGGAAAACAGAGCTAGATGAATGGAGACAGAATTTTACAGATGTTAACATTTTACATGTCTAAATGCAAGTAAACTGAAGCACTTTACAGACGATTTCCAGTTCATGCTTTTTTTTTTTTTTTACACAGAATATTTATGCCAGTAAGACACCAGTTTTTTTTTTTTTTTTTTTTATTACGCCTGTGTGCATAACACCTAAATGTTCATGTGTTTTCATTGTGTTTGGAGTATTTAATCTGTCCCTGTACTCACAGAATTCTTTTTTTCTATAAACAAAGCTAAACCACCTGCACCTGAATGCAAGTGAATGCGCAGTTTAAATTATACCATTTAAAATCATTACATGTCTTTAGTACAGTATATGTGTTTAGAAATGTAAGATCATGGGTACATAGGCCTTGTCAGAAAAAAAAGAAGGGGGTATGGAAAAAGCTGGGGAAGAAGATAGGGGGGTCCACTCTCCTGTTTACACCGGGCACCTTGGACACCAAAGAGCACTGATAGTTACATGCCTCCAGGGTGTTCTGAGCCTAAACTGATGATATGCACAGCCACACAGGGAACTGGGCACCTCCACAAGTAAATATATATGGAATATGGAAGCCTACAAGAGTGTGCTTGAATTCTGTGGTGCAGGCGTATGCAGTCCATTGAACCACAGTTGAGTTTTCTCCTCCGTACCCTACAAGACACTAGTGAGGTTCACCATTTACTTTATGTCCTCAATCCTGCGAAACCAAGGGGACAGGGAGGATAGAGTGGGTGATTTCCACAATGCAATGATACAGGAGCGTGCGGCATGGACTAAATGTCTCAACACCGACTTTTGATATGCCTTTGATGGAATGGAAGTGTAATGTAGGAGTAAAAATGCTAGTGTATATGGTACGAAACAATCAATGAACATCTGTACAATGGAATAGACCTGTTTCCAAAAGGACCGAAGAGCCAAACATAACCAAAAGACGCATATCTTGTCACTTTTTTCTTCTTCACAGGGCCAACAGGTCTCGGACACCAAAGGATACCTGCGGTGTAGCAAGGCTGGAGTACGGTACCAGTATGTTCCAATTTTGTACCCAGTTTTACTGTGAATGGAGGATTTGTAGGAAAGAATTCACATTTTTTTAAGCTTCTTGGGTGTCAATTCAAGTTGGAGGTGTCTCTCCCACTGATCCAAAAACTTAAGAGGTGGGAGGGAAGATTGAGTAAGCAAGAGTTTATAGGTGAAAGACAGGGTGTGTCTCGTGGGGCCCTCCGCACAACATTCCCACTCAAACAGAATCAGGTGACAAGCAAACAAAGATGTGTTCAGCAGTAATTTCAAGAAATGGGACAGTTGGAGTAAAGGGAATCGACCAAGACTACAGAACGGCTGGGCCTGTGATATCTGAAGGATGTCTAGTTACTATGATTGTTTGATATACTATTGTGCAGAATACATGTGCCTTTGGAAGAGTAGGGAAAAATTGTTCCTTGTAGACCTGGAGGGAATTTGGAATTGCCTAAGTTTGGATATAGAAGTGAAGGGTAGGGGAATAAGCCATACAAAGTAAAAGCTGACACACAGTTTCCATGTAGGTGCTATAGTTGGATTATTAGGCAAAGTCAGGGAGGGCAGTGTTGGGCATCAAGGTAATACTACTTGTGTGGGAGATGTGCATTGCTTCATGAAAACCCTTGTTAGATACATGGCCAGCTGGTAAAGTTGCAATGTCTGGCAATGCCATACCCCCTTACGAATTCAACCAGCTGGAGGATAGAATGCTTAATTCGAGCAGACTTGTCAGCCTCTACCAATTTGTTCCAAACCGACTGTACTGTTTTGTGATAGGAAAGTGAAATATACTGTAGATAGTGAATGATAAACGGACTTCTGAGCTACTAAAATAACTAAAACCCCAAAATGTGGAAATGCTGCAAAATCGAAAAGTGATCACAAATCACATAAAAGCATAAAAATGTATACAAAAATGTAGGTGACTATGCGCATAACCTAGGTGATCTGTCTAAAGTGATCAAAAATACTGTGACCGTGCATCTAATACTACAATAATAAATAGGTAAAATATATTCAATATAGTCCAATGAGTAAAGTGCAATCCAATATAGTCCAGTATGTTAAATTAATATATAAAGTGCTATTCACTATGTATATAAGGTGCAATTTAGCATATGAAGTGCAAATCCTATAATCCTGTGCAAGATAAAGACGTGCAAAATGCAAAAAATTCTGTGCAGTGTAATAAGCCTAATATGTTATTGTTCTTTTGCGACAAGTTTCCGGCAATAAGGTATAAATCCAATTGTGTGCTCTCAATGCTCTTACCTCATGGGCATGAGAGAAATGACTTATTCCATTATGCCGATCATGTACACACTTTCATACATAAGTCTCAATCAGTCCAACGATGTTGGTTAGGTACAGACGGTGAATGTCCGCTTATGTTTAGTGTTAGGATCCACATAAAAAATATAAAGGGGCCTCCAATAGTCCATGACGTAAACCGGAAATAGACACCGCAAACCGGAAGCCGTCACGGCGAACCAGAAGTAGATGCCGTGGACCGGAAGTAACATATGAAGTAGTGTGGAATGCCGCTGTACTCTGTCTGGCCCATTTTTTGCTATTTTAATGTAAGAAGCCATTTTTATTTAATAAATATTTTTGTTATATTGGTAATGCACTATTGGAGGCCCCTTTATATTTTTTATGTGGACCCTAACACTGAACATAAGCAGACATTCACTGTCTGTACCTAACCAACATCGTTGGACTGATTGAGACTTATATATGGGAGTGTGGACATGATCGGCATAATGGAATAAGGCATTTCTCTCATGCCCATGAGGTAAGAGCATTGAGAGCACACAATTGGATTTATACCTTATACCTTATTGCCAGAAACTTGGCGCAAAAGAACATACACATATTGGACTTATTACACTGCACAGAATTTTTTGCATTTTGCACGTCTTTATCTTGCACAGGATTATAGGATTTGCACTTCATATGCTGAATTGCACCTTATATACACTTTATATATTAATTTAACATACTGGACTATATTGGATTGCACTTTACTCATTGGACTATATTGAATATATTTTACCTATTTATTATTGTAGTATTAGATGCACGGTCACAGTATTTTTGATCACTTTAGATAGATCACCTAGGTTATGCGCATAGTCACCTACATTTTTGTATACATTTATATACTGTAGATAGGTAAAGTCTGAAACAACTATAAAATTTGCGGTAACATATTGCTCTTAATGATATTACATCTACCAATCCAGGAAAATGCCTGACCTATCCTGTTAATGTACACTTAAAGGAGGAGAGAAGTGGTAGGAAGTTTAAAGTGAAGAGCTTTGTAAGGTCAGTTGGATCCTCAAATACATACTGTTGGAAGAGGCCCATTTAAAAGGTAAAGTTGGACCTGAGTCTCCTCATCAACATGCCTGAGTGTATTGAATGCTTTTATAAAGTACAGTTTTAGTAAAGACTGAAAACATTTGTAACATGTTAATGTGTACCCATCTGGTCCTGATGCTTTGGCCAGTTTTGTCTGATCACCTGAATGAATTCTATAGGTGTGATAGGTTGCTCCATTGAAGCAATTGCATCAGGACTTAGAACTGGTAGGCCTAACTGATCAATGTGCTCTCTGACTTTCTATACCTAATGGAATTATAAAGACATATTTGATTAAAAACAATCCAAAGCGAAGCTTACCAATGGTATATACATCCATCAATACAGTGTCTTTGAAACAAACTGCAGAAATTCCCAAATGATGACAATATTATTATTACTATTTTTCAGGATTTATATAGTGTCAGCAGTCTGTGGAGTGCTTTACAAAATGCAACACAATACAGTTACAATAAAATTCAATACAAGAAGAATCAGAGGGCCCTGCTTGTAACAGCTTACAGTCTAAAATAGAGGGCCATGTGATACAAAAGGTAATAACTGTAGGAGATGAGCTGATGGAGAAAAAATAAAAGTGTAGTTGTTAGGGTGGAGGTGGGATAGGCTTCTTTAAGGAGATGGGTTTTCAGAGATCACATAAAATTGGATAGAGTAGGCGATAGTCAAAACAGATTGGGGTAAGGAGTTCCAGAGGATGGGAGTGGCTCTGCAGAAGTCCTGGAGGTGAGCATGGGAGGAAGTGAAGAGGCAGCTAGAGAACAGGAGGTCTTGGGAGGAGTGTGACAAGGTTAGTAATGAGATGTGGATGGTGTTTTAAGTTGTGAAAATGTTTTATTTTATTTGTCGAGTTAGTGGAAGCCAGTGGAGGGATTGGCAGAGAGGGGTAGTAGACACTGACAGGTTGGTAAGGTGGAAGAATCTGGCAGCAGCATTCATGATGCACTGAAGGGGGGATAGCCTATGTAAAGGAGTTGCAGTAGTCAAGGCAAGTGAAAACCAGGGAGTGAATTAGAAACTTTGTGGTGTCATTGGTTATGAATGGGCTTATTTTGGAAATGTTTGGGAGGTTGAGGTGGCAAGATTTGGAAAGTGATTGGATGTGGAGCCAAAAGGAGAGTTCAGAGTACAGGATTACCCCTAGCACCCTGGCATCCTGGCATGCAAGGGTTGGACTGATAACCTGGGTAAACACATTGAGTTTTTTTTTTGGGGGGGGGGGGGGGGGTTCATTCAACCAGAGGATTCAATGAAAATAAAACTCATAGATCCCTAAATCAACACAAGCAATGTTGATGCAGGGTTCTCTCCTGCTCGGCTATTGTATTCTCACAGTGGGAACTCACTTCCCCTGTCGGAATCCACTGATCGATTGCTTGTCATCTAGCATGACTGTTTAACAGAAGACGGGTTCTGTAAAACAGATAGTGGTACACACAGACAGAAATTCAGCTGGTTTGTACTGAACTGATCGATTTTCGGTTTATGTACACCCTGCTATAGTTGTGCCATCAATCTCAACAAAGAAGTCAGGGGAAAGGGTACACGAAGGAGGAAATATTATGAGTTTAGTTTTGGATAGACTGAGTTTGAGGAAGTGGTTTGACATCCATACTAATATAAACATATATCTTAGTAAACAAAAATAATTCAACAATTGGCTACAATGCAATTACATTTTTCTCCCCAGAATTCAGGAGTGATTGTTGTAGTCTTTCACTTGTCCCTCTTATTATGAACTTTCTGGTCTATAGCAAATTTTTTACAAATTATTTATTTATATATAAAGGGTGGTAGAGAATACATTATTACATCACATTCCATCCAACAAATACATCTTTTTAAGCTTCATTGCATTTTATGTTAACTTAGTATTCCTCAGTCTTTACAGGAGTATGCACATGTTCTACCTTTATAATTTATCTAAACTGAGGACTAAGCACTAAAATGCTTATTCCCAAATCCTCATTTCCTACCTAAACCTCCCTTTAATTTCCTTTACAAAATACCCCATACCTCAGTCAACAGCAAACAAAAAAACAAAACAACCCCCCCCAAAAAAAAAAAATCCAGCGAGATGGAGGGGTTCTGTGTACTTATGGACTCCCCGGACAGGAGGACCTCACTCCCCCGTATTATTATCTTCCATCATTCTCTTCCCTTCCTCGGAGTATACAAATAGGTCCCATGCTGACCATGTTTGGGCGTACTGCTCTCTTCTGTTTTGAGCTGAATGGACCAAATCTTCCATGGCTCCAATCTCTCTGACCCTATTAAGCCACCTTGCGATAGAGGGTGGCTTAGAGTCTCTCTAATACAAAGTGACACAGGCCTTGGCAGCATTTACCAGGTGGCACAACACAGATCTTTTTGGGAGAGCTTCTAAACCTCTAACCAGTATTGCCTGATCTTAGGGCAGGACCAAAAAATATGAAATAAAGTCCCCTGTTCTTCTTTACATCGCCAGCACCGGTCTGAGGCCTCCGTAAAAAAAAACATTGTGTCAACAGTTTATAATTGGATTCCTGTATCCACGTACAAATTGACCAATTCAATGCAAGATAAGTGATTGTGTCGAGGAATATCTGGGGTTACGGCAAATCCTAGCACACATTCGCAATGTTGAGCCTATAATAGGGTGTTTTTTAAGAGAGACCGGTAACACAGCATAGCACCACAGAGCTCTACGCAGAGGTACCGGGCTAAGCTGTTGTTCCATGTCTATCCACAGTTTAAATTCCGCATGTCTAAACCAGTCAACGACCCTACCAAGATGGGTTGCTTGATAATGCCTAAATACATCTGAGACAGCTACTCTACCAAAACACTTGGGTATCATCATAAGTCCTCTACTAATCCTAGGTCGTTTCTTCGCCCATATACATTTTGTGAAAAGAGTGCTTAGCTGGCGAAAAAAGGTTACCGGAATAGAGATAGGTAGCGCCTGAAAGAGATATAAGAATTTCAGTAAAATACTCATTTTGATATTACATTGGCCAAACCACGAGTGTAACCCGTGTTGACATTTATCTATTAGGCCCCTTTCACACTGAAGCGTTTTTCAGGCGCTACAGCGCTAAAAATAGCGCTTGTATAGCGCCTGAAAAAAGTGGGTCCTTTCACTCCAGTGTGAAAGCTAGAGGGCTATCACACTGGAGCGGTAAAAAAAGTCCTGCAGCGGCGCTTTGTGGGCAGTTTTAACCCTTTTTCGGCCGCTAGCAGGGGTTAAAACCGCACCGCTAGCGGCCAAATACCGCTGCTAAAAAGACGTTAAAGCAGCGCTAAATATAGCGCTGCTTTACCGCCAACGCCCACACCGCCCCAGTGTGAAAAGGGCCTTAAAGACCGAACTGGTGCTACAGCTGGGGTGAGCACTGATTGTGCCTGTCCTCAGCTGCTTGCAATTATTTCCACCAGCCATATAAGCCTTGCACCAGCAGCAACACACATGCTGCTGATGCATGCTGTCTGGATTTCCAAGTTACATACAAGCTGTGTTGAGGTGAGCTCACAGTTTAGATTGATGGCTAAATCAACCTAAACAAATCTATGATCAATATGTATTATATGCTTACATGCATACTTATTAGATTTTTTTATATACTTCCATCTTATATAGATAGGTCAACTTGTGTACTACAGCCAACCTAAGACTGAAAGGAGTAGACACTCCAATCAGTGGGAGTTCCTGCAGTTTCCAGTGTTTCCTCAATCTTTTGGTCTGCAGCATTTTTGGCTCTTATCATCAGCCACACACCTTTGCAGCATACAGCCTTGCTGCACGTATAGGTTCAACCACAACGCCAGCCCTCCTGTGTATGCATTTGGTGGCATGTTTGGGAATGTGAGTATTTGCTCTCCATTTTAATTTTGTCATAATTATAAAGCTGCTTTTTGCTGAGCGATAAAAATGAATGAAATCCACTGTTTACTACATTAACATACTAACATTTATTACGATATGTTTATACCTTAGAACATGTACATATGAGATGACTTAAGGCCTCTGAAAAAGGACTTGCAGTCTGAAACATGTCGGCGTCATCCTCAATCTATTGTCTGTTCTAAGCCCCATGCAGGGTGAATACTGTGATGTATACGCTCTTGACATCGATTGTTTTATTTTAATGTACCTTACTATTTTCTATATACCCCTTGTAATTTTCCAATAAAAATGTATACTTTTTAAATACTCATTGGTCTGTCTAGTATCACCCTGAGGGGTTTATGCTGTGCTATATGCACTAGGCTGTTTTCTGTGTTTGTCTATGGATTAGCCAGACCAGCCCATAGACACAATTTCACTCTATAAATTGTTCCCAATTTATTGTCTGTTTTTCCCTTTTATACGAGGTATATATGCTGTCACATAAGTTTCCCAGCCAACAATTTACTACATTTGTCTCCCAGTTCATATGATGCCTTTCTGCCTGATTGTATTACTGCTTTATAACGGAGAATAGCCGCGATCTGCCGCCTCAAATGCGCCAAGTCCCTCCCCACGGAGGGTGCCCTTGTCCGCTTATGCCGGAGTTCCAAGACCTGAATGTCCTCTAACAATTTTTTTTATCTGCTTTTCTTGCTCTTTCTTCAGCCTAGATCCATGTTTAATCAAAATCCCCAGATCACTGCCTTATGTGCCTCCCATACCATGCCCGGGTCACTCCCCTGGGTGTCGTTTATCTGAAAGTATGCCATAATTTCTTTAGCCACATACTTCCGAATTTCTGGGTTTTGTAGCAAACTCTCATTTAGACGCCATTGCCACTCCAGGGAGGGAGACGTGCCAGGCAGGGAGAGGCGTAGCGTGACCGAAGCGCGGTCTGACCACGTTCTACTTCCTATGGATACCTCTAGTACTGAAGCGAGTAAATAATGTGGGACCAGGAATAGGTCTATATGCTTGGTGTGGATTGGAGAAAAAAAGTATAGTCCCTTTCTCCTGCGTGTATTTATAGCTAATTATATTCAGTGTAAACATTAGTTGCATTTAGATATGGTGTGTTTTAGGCAGCATGTACACAAACCAAATGGTGTCCAAAACTGTCATAATCACATGACAAAGTCACAATTTAGCTGTTAGTAGTGGAATTTGTATTTATCTTTGGGAATACACATGTATTTGTGGACTGTTCAAGCATACATAAATATGTATGTAGAGTGAGGACTCGGAGTAAGGAATACAACCACAGTGCCTGTTTAGGCCTTTGTAAACTATGGTAGTGGGGCAAGGTTAATTCCTCTGATATTTCTCCTAGAATATGTGTGGAGGTTTCTGCTGGTGTCCACAGACATGAAATAAAAATTAAACATATTAGCAACTTAAACAGTTATTCACAACACTGTCCCTAGCTACATAACCAGCCTTGTCTCAAAATATCAACCAACCCATTCTCTTTGCTCCTTTCAAGACCTCTATCTCTCTACCTTCCTCTTAGCCTCCTCCCACGCTCATGGCCATGGCTTCATCAGCTTTTCCATCCTCTGGAACTCCCTACCTCAACCTGTACAGCTATCTCCTACTATCGCTGCCTTTAGGCAATCCTTGAAAACTCATCTCTGCAGGTAAGCCTATGTTGCTTCCAGTTAACAAGTGAATTTTACTTTTTAAAACAACTTATCCCCACACGGTTACTTCCTTTTCTATTACTTGCCTTCTCTTTTTAGATTGCTCAAACTGTTGGTGTTATGTACTGTAACTCCTGTATAAATATTTTTTAATAGCCAGATCAGGTTTATATATATATATATATATATATATATATATATATATATATATATATATATATATATATATATATATATGTATAAATGTGTGTGTATATATATATATATATATATATATATATATATATATATATATATATATATAATGTATGTATGTGTATGTGTATGTATATGTATATGTGTGTATATATATATATATATATATAATTTATATTATTTCAGCACCTTGTACTATCGCAGTCTCAATTCCACATCCTGGTCTTTTTTTTTTTATAAACTAGGAAAAATGTCCACACAGAGTAATTTTCATGCCAGAAATATAAAGTAGTAGAGCTTTCCAAGCTGGTTTGTAGAAATGCATTTTAAACATGCTTTGCATATAGGATGCCTAACTAGTGAAGCACCGCCTTGTAGTGCAATCTCTTTGCATATGATTAGCTACTTGTCCACTAGGCATTTACCCTGTGTGCGTCCAAACCAGATGTTTTAGTGCTCCCTGAGGAGCACCAAAAGGTGCAGGTGCAGCATCCAACGCCACTGTTTGCAGCCTATCAAAATCTATGGCAGGCTGAAATATGCTGTGGCTGGACAGGGCCGAATGCTGTATCAAGTGAAACTCATGTGCAGGGCCCTATGCATTCAGGGACGTATTTCTGCTTTCCAGACATACAGCCCTGAAAGTGGTATTCAACCTAGAAATAAAAAACCGACAGACAGGGTTTTTATGGCAGAAGAGACCCTATCCGTCTATTCTGCCATGCTTCCTCCTGCCTGCCAGAGCTAATGGACATTTAGCTGCTCACATGCACTGCTATACTAGCACATTATGGCAAAAAGCTGCAGGGGACCTGGATAAGAAAAAAAAATAAGACATTTAATACCACTTTAACACATATGGTGGATGGGGGGAATCACTTATTGGTCAAAATTCAAGCCACCTATGCCTATTTAATTAACCACTTCAATACAGGGCACCTTCCTACCCAGACCAATTTTGAGCTTTCAGCGCTGTCGCACTTTGAATGACAATTGCGCGGTCATGCTACACTGTTTCCCCACAAATAGAGCTTTCTTTTGGTGGTATTTGATCACCTCTGCGGTTTTTATTTTTTGCTAAACAAATAAAAAAAGACCGAAAATTTAGAAAAAAAAATGTTTTTTTTGGTTTCAGTTTCAAAACTTTGTAAATAAGTACGTTTTCTCCTTCACTGATGGGCACTGATGGGGCTGCACTGATGGGCACTGATAAGGCAGCACTGATGGGCACTGATGAGGTGGCACTGAGGTGGCATTGATGGGCACTGATATGTGGCACTGATAGGAGGCACTGATAGGCGACACGGATGGGCACTGATAGGTGGCACAAATTGGCACTGATAGCTGGCACGGATGGGCATGGATAGGCGGCACGGATGGGCATGGATAGGCGGCACAGATGGGCATGGATGGGCACTGAGGTGGCACGGATGGGCGCTGATAGGTGGCACGGATGGGCACTGATAGGTGGCACGGATAGGCACTGATAGGTGGCACGGATAGGCACTGATAGGCAGCATTGATTTGTATTGATGGATGCCAATCAGTGCCAAACAATAATGCATGCCAATCACTGATGCCCATTGTGGGCACTGATTGGCATCCATTGTGGGCACTGATTGGCATCCATTGTGGGCACTGTGTCATCCCTGGTGGTCTAGGGTGGCATACCTTGTGCTGCCCATCCCTGGTGGTGTCCCTGGTGGTCCAGTGTGGGCATCCTCGGGGGGCTGTGCTGATAATTATTCAGCACAGACACCCCCTGTCAGAGGAGCAGCCGATCGGCTCTCCTCTACTCGCGTCTGACAGACGCGAGTGAGGAAAAGCCGATTACCGGCTCTTCCTATTTACACTGTGATCAGCCGTGATTGGACACGGCTGATCACGTGGTAAAGAGTCTCCATCGGAGACTCTTTACCAAGATCGTAGTTGCGGGGTGTGAGGCTCAAAATCCTGAGGACATCCTGGGACGTCCAGTCAGGATTTGACAACCACTTTGCGGACGTCCTTTTATAATAGGGGGCAAGTGGTTAAACACACTTTAAATGGGAATAAAGATTTGCCTCACATACAGTAGGTAAAGCGTAGTTTAATTTTATTAATGTGTGTTTTCTTGACATGCATTTTGACATATGTTTTCAATGCATTCTTGAATTTAGAATAGAGAAGTATTTTTTTTCTACTAATCATACTTACCTAGGTGGATGCTGCATCTGTCCCCAGCCATTTCTAAGGCTGAGAACAGAGCGAGCTGCGGTGTTTGACTGTCAGTCACCATTGTCTCCTCTGCCCCTCCAGCGTTCACTGGAGAGCTGGACTGTGGAGGTTGCACTGGCTCAGGCTCTCAGTGGCTCACTGAGAGGCTGAGCCAGGTGCTGGTTCTTGCTCCTGGGTGTATCCTCTATGGCTGAAAAAAGAACTGTGATCCACAGGAGAAGTACAGCCAAACGATCTTTGGCTGTTACTTCTCCTTTAATACATTGTTTCCAGTGCATCAAAATACACACATACTGTGTATATATATATATATATATATATATATATATATATATATATATATATACACATTGTAATGCATTGCCAATAATTTTATGAACCACAGTTCATAGCAACACATGCATTAAAAATGCAACAGTGTAAAATGGTACCTTAAAGGTTTTGCTACGCGGCCCTATTACACATAATTATGGCCCTAATAGATATTACAATAAATAAATAACGTACATACAATAAATCCAAAGTGCCAATGATCTTGCAATGTTTCTGAGGATGGTTTTGCTACTGTATACTGTAAGTGTGACAGTGCCTTCCAGGCTTATGCAAAAATTGCAGAATATTTTTTACAATATATTCAGCTTGTATTTATCCCCTTTAGCCCAGAATAAGCTATGAAGATAATCTGAGACACAAGTAAAGCAGTCAGCTCACTCAGCAGTTGAATCACAGGAGAGTTTCACAATCTGACACGTGACAGTATGAGTACTGTTGTTTTATCAGTAGAGTACAAAGTTTCTATACACGCTGGTAGCTACTGCAACAAATAGAGGCAAAGGCTATTTTTCCTTTTTTATATCACAGTGTGAGTGCATGAGAGTTTAAACTGAGAACACAAATACTACGTTTTGTTTAATCTCACAAAGTAACAAAGAGCGTTTTTGTATGATACTTAAGGCCCAACGCCTAGCATAGCTATTTTTATGTTTTTATTTATAATTTTTTTTAATCTTTAAAGGGCAAATTTACCCCAGTCCTGAAAACAGGAAAAGGCACAATTAAAATGGTAATACATGTTAACTGTAAAAAAAAACATATTCACCTTGCTATGCAGGCTGTTACCTTGCATTCCAGCCAACTTTCCTCTTGTGTCCTATGGCAACATATAAACAATTCCCTGGTTCGATAGCTGGTTGTGCATGCATGTGATTGGCAAAGGGAATATATAATGTTCATATACCAGGAGTCTGCTGGCAATGCAGTATTTCATGTGTAGATAAGATATATGAAAATCAGGGGAAGTAAACCAAAACATGCATTTACAAAAATAGTAAAAATTGTACTTAAAGGGGTAGGCCAGCGAAAAAAAAAAATAATTTAAAAGTCAGCAGCTAGAAACCCTGTAGCTGCTGACTTTTAATAAGCACTTACCTTTCTAGGGTTCCCGCAATGTCGGCCGCCCAGGCTGACCCGTCCCTTGGGAACAGTAAGGGAAACAGGCAGTGGAGACTTGCAACTTCACTGCAAGTTTCCTACTGCGCATACACGAGTCGCGCAGCGCTTTGTGAATGGGGTGCGCTGTGTTGTGGGACACACACAGTTCCCAAAACATACCGCGCCCCATTCCCCAGAAGACAACGTGAGGAGGAAAAGACAGAAGATCACAGCGGAATAGGAAGAGGCAGATTAGGACGATCTGCCTAGCAACAGCCATTTCTGGCAAGTTTTTATTTATTTTTTTTGGAGCCTGTTTATGCTTTTTTTTTTTTTTAGGGTGGACCTCCCCTTTAATTTAGTAAATTTAAGGAGAAAATATTATATCTTTAACTTGTATAAGAGAGTGAAGGTCTACTTTAATTTTCACTTAATCTATCTCTTTTTTTTATTACTTCGGGACCTCTCTAAGCCACACTGCACATTGCACATTGTGAGTTTCACTTCCAACTAATTGCTGCACTGGAATGGTATCTATACTAGATAACATTTCTGATGTTGTGCCTTCATCCCCTAATTATGATATATCATTCACTAAGCATAGCACAGTGACGACGTTGCAGCTGTGCTTTGTGCATGGCACATCACATGGAGGGGGTGAAGTCACAACACTGGTACTGGTGGTGATTATAGACACTGTTTCAATGCAGCGAGGAGCTGCAAGTGCATCCCTCATTGTACATAAAAATAATTAAAAACTAAACTGTGCCTGGAGTTGGGCTTTAAGCCCCTTGTACCCAGCTGTCAAATACTGTATGTCTGTAAATGCAGCTCAAATACATTTTTTTTTAAATGAATTGGTGCTTTTAGAATGCCTCTCATGATCAGTGTTAATTTCGTAGACTAAAACATTTTCATCTTATGTCAAGTGTGTCATAATGTGAAGTTTATTTTTGTATTTGTATTGCAGTCATATTATGTTGTAACCTGTTGGTCCATGTGGGACCTGTTCCTGTGTGAAAAAAAAAAAACATTTTCATCTACTAAATGAATACTGATTTAGTTGACTAAAATATGACTAAAACTAAAACAATTGGGATTACTAAAATACAACTAAAACTAAAATGTCATTTTAGTCAAAAGACTAAAATATGACTGAAACTAAAATGGCATTTTAGTCAAAAGAGTATGACTAAAACTAAATAGAAATTTGACATCAAAATTAACACTGGTCTGTAGTGCATGTTCAAACCTTTAATACCATAAATCGTTTTTCACTCCAGCAGTATATAATTTGTTTGTAAATTGTAGAGAAATGCTTAAATAATGCATTACAATTTAACTATACCCATTAGATTTTAGACAACTAAAATGAGTTTTAGTCAAATAAAAAAATTTAAGTCGACTAAAATGTACTGGAGGTTTTGTCGACTAAATACAACTAATACAATTGCAGAAGACTAAAATGGGACTGAATCTAAAATGCCATTTTAGTCAAAAGACTCCTTACACACGATCGGAATTTCTGACTGGAAATGTTCGATGTGAGTTTGTTGTCAGAAAGTCCGACCGTGTGTATGCTCCATCGAACATTTGCTGTCGGATGTTCAGAATCAAGTACAAGATGGAAGCGCTCGGTCACGTAGCAAATTTTTAAATCTTACAATGCAGCGCATTCTCTTCTTCTTCTTCTTCTTTATAATGCTAGAATAATTCACACAAACTGATTTTTTTAGTATTTCTCGTGATCTCATGAATAATCTTTGTTTTTGTATTTTTTTTTTATCAAGATCTCCAGAATAACCTTTCTTATTTTTTACAGTGATCTCCCTTTTTTTAAAAAAAATGTCTCTACATCTCCAGAATCTTTTTTTTTTATCAAGATCTCCAGAATAACCTTTCTTATTTTTTATAGTGATCTCCATAATATTTTTTTGTCGTTTTGTGTGTCAAGTTACCACACCACCATTATTATCTTGTATTTTTTTACCTCAAATAGGTTGGTTGGTGTTGGTGTCCCTTGTTAATTTGACATTGTATTTATGAAATGTACCTGCCTACTTAAAAAAAAAATTCCTTTTTGAAGTAAAACACATAGCCGAGTATTTGTCCAAACAAAAATTTTTAATTTATTAGGGGTAACAAAATAAAGAGGAAGTCAACGCTGGAGAAACAGTTGGAATTGGTGAAGCCTTTGTACCCCAGGGCAGACATCAATTATTTGACAGGCCAAATTGGTAACCTGAGGAGTCCATTTAATAGGGAGCACAATACGGTCCAGAACTCCAAGAGAAGAAGAGCAGCAGCAGATGACATATGTCCCCAGGCTGTGGCCTTACAACAGCCTGCGTCTTTTGTCAGACCACACCAAACCCAGGCCATCCCTCTCAACACTTCCTTCCTCGCTTCCTTCCAGGCTTCTGTCATGGGTTGGTGGCTGTGTTGTTGGAGGTGTTGCTGGAGGTGGTGGAGGAGTTATATGGTCCAACTCACACAGGTGGGTTTTAGTTGTGAGTTGGCCCCTCATCCCCTTGTTTAGGGCCTGAAGTATTATCTCCTCACAGATGAAACGTTGGCCCTCCTCCATTTGTTCCAGTTTACTGGCTGTCAGACAGCTATAAGACTCGGGGGACAACAGGGGTTGTTGCAAGGACCGCAGTAGCCTGCCGAATCAAAACAGTCGCTGGCTCCTCCAGGTTCTTCGCCTTCCTGGTCCTTTTTGTTTGAAGGCGGAGGGGAGGAACCTGGGATTCGGTCAGGCTGCTGGGCACGGCCACCTCCTGGCTGCCACTTTACATGGCCACCTCCTGGCTGCCACTTTGCATGGCCTCCTTTTGGCTGAGACTTTCTTGTGTATGAAAATGGGACATAGTTTTAGTTTTTTGGTCATCAATCACACAATTTTGAGCTCATGACTGTTGCAAATTGAATGTTAACACATAGAAAAGACTATCATTCTGACCCCAGCATTTTTCATTCTTGTCTCAATCATTTTTGGCTACTATTGTCTATTGATATGTAAACCACTTTGTTAAATCAGAAATTGGTGATCAATAATAACATCTAGTTAGCATCATTACATTTTTGACAAGAAATATGTTCAACAATGCTATACCTGGCTCAAGCTGGGCTCCTCCACATCTTCTTCCTTGGTGGAAGCTGGGGGGGGGGGGGGGGGGGTGTGGAAGGAAGTGTAGATAGTGATGGCCTGGGTTCACTCTGGTCTGACAAAAAACGCAGTCTGTCGTAGTATCAGAGCCTGGGCACATAAACGTCATCTGCTGCTGCTCCTGATCTCATGGAATCCCGGACCTTTTTGCGCTCCCTATTATATGTGCTCCTCAGGCCACCAATTTTGTCCTTCAAATAACTGATGTCTGCCATGGGAGTCACCGGCTTCACCAATTCCAACAGTTTCTCCAGCGCTGCCTTCCTCTTTAGCTTGTTGGAGTATTCTTGGTGTTTGACTTGCCAGAGACATGGCAGCTCCATACATGTACATGTCTATGAAGTTTGGCAGGAAGTCTGGGTCAGTAAATGTATCCATTTTCTCTGCAAGACACAACACAAGACAACCCCTAATGTCAGGCTAAACTCTCCTAATCTTGTCCCAATATAGGCCTCAATCTCTAAAGCAGTATAGGCCACTAACCACTGATGCCCCAAGTTAAAATTGTATCTTCGTTTGCATGATCAGCGCTTATGCTACTCCCTCCTCTGCTCACAGATCGTACGTACGATGCACGCGTGTTATGCTTTATATACACTGACCTTCTTTCTAGTGTATTTCCAGCCCCTTCTCTTTCGGCGCAGTGGGAGAGCACATGGCGGAGAGACAGCAGGTGCGTGATAATAGCAGCAACGAGAAGGACGACAAAAGCCCGGAGCAAGGCAGTTCCTGATCCAGGAGGAGAGATGAGGCCTCAAATATGTCCTTTGTAGAGATGGTGGACATCTTGAAGAGGGCCGACTAGGATGGGAAGTATGGACCGTACAGCAACCCAAATGTGAGAATGGCCAAGATCATGACTAAAGTTGTGAGAAGTCTGCACAGGAATTTTGGGTTACGACGATCCAAGGAGCAATTGAGGAAACGCTGGTCAGACCTGAAATTGAGGGAGCAGGATCAGTACAGAAGGATCAAGAAAGTGCTGCAAAAAAGTAAGTATTTGTCGTGTGTTCCTATTATTATTATTATTATTACTTTAGTGCTGCTCCATGTGCGCTTCTTTACTGTTGTACAGTTTAAAATGGCAAGTTTGAGGTTCATGGGCACAGCAATCGTTCATAGTAAACATCGTTTGTTCGCCCACTAATACAATGTATTTGTCAGATGCAGGTTAACTACATTTGTTCATGCCTATTTGTATTCAAAAATAAGTTTAGCACATTGTTGTCTAGATGGGTTTGTAACTAGAATGAAATGCAAACTAGATTCAGTGTAAGGAGAAGACACTCAGCAGCTGTTTACACATCTGGGCGCAGGAGCACTAGTGTGGGACACCAGAACACCCTTTTTAGGGTGTCCCACACGGGTGCTACAGTTGACACTAGGGGTCTCTCCATGTGTGAGACTTTAATAACAAAAAAAGGTAAGTATTCCAGGTTTAGAAAGGTAAAAAAACATGTTTTCAGCTTGGAACTCTGCCAAAACAGACAATTGTATGACACTTCCAAGCAATGTTTTATATTCCTATTTCTTGCCTCAAATATTTGTGTGCTAAGTATACCTTTTTTTTTTTTTTATTCACATAGGGGAGAAAAGAATCGGGACATCTGATGACACCACGAACCCCATTACTCATAAAGAAGGGGAAATCCCCACACACCATGAAGAAGATGTGGAGGGAGAGGTTCATGAAGTGGGCGAAATAGTGACCACAACAGGTCAGTGTCTGAGACCACAGCTTCAGGTAATAGATGTATGCCTGCATATTTATAATACATAGTGTGTTTTTTTTATTTTTAGGTGATGTGGCTGTGCAACAGTGCAAGTGCACAGATCCTCATCGGTGAGATCATGGTGTGCAATTGTAATTTAGAGATGGTCAAACAAAATATCACTGATATCCAAAAAAAATTACCAACATCATTGATGTTTTAGGCAGAATCTAAAAACAACAAAAATTGTAAAGTTGCTTGTTGTATTTTATATATTTTTAAAAAATGTTAAAGTAATTTGAAAGCCAAATTTTGAAGATGCACACAGTGTGTCAACATGTGCTATCTGCCATCACGGGATATCAATGTACGCATTTTGTGGGTGCAACCCCTTCCAGGCAACTAAAGTAGAAGAGAGGATTGATTGAAGGTGGCTGGGATCAGAAGGAACAAACCTCTGTGTTCCCCCGCACTTTTTTTTGAATTTCTACCTGTCTGTCTGCTGCTCTGTGTAAAGCTCATCTTCTGATTGGACTGTCCGAAGGGGGCGTGTTCCCGCGAATCCGTGGATGAGTGGCTTCCTCTCTCTCCCCCTCTCTCCTACACGCCGACGCTCCGGGATACAGATGGAGATGGCGGCACGGTGAACCGGAGGAGTCAGTAGTGGATGTCGGAGCCCGCGATGCGGCGTGGTGTAAAGAAACGTGGCGGCGGTGAGTGCGGGGGGAAGTGTGGTCTGACGGGGATCAGCAGAGGACGTAAGGGAGAGCTGCAGTGGTGAGAGCCTGCACCTACCCGACCTACCCGACCCCCCCCCTGCATATACTGGCTGGACTGGTGCAGCGAAGTGACGGAGACCAGCAGAGAGGCACGGGGGGGCTGCAGTGGTGAGAGCCTGCACCTACATGACCCCCCTTCAGCTTATGCTAGCTAATGGATGAACCAAAGCTGTAACTTGATAGGGACTAGCAGAGACGCATGGGAGAGTTGCAGGGGTGGGAGCCTGCATCTATCTGACCCCCCGCACATGCTTGCTAATATTGGACTAATGCTGTAAACTGACGGGGATTACCAGAGAGGTACGGGAGAGCTGCAGTGGTAAGAGCCTGCACCCACCTGACCCCCCTTTTTTTTTGTCTATGCTAGCTAGTGGATGGACTAAAGCTGTAACTTGACAGGGACTAAAAGAGACGCATGGGAGAGCCGCAGGGGTGAGAGTCCACATTTACCTGACCCCCCAGACAGACTAACGTTACTAATAGTCCCAAGTAGATCTAGGAGAGATCTATGGCTGGGGCAGAGTGAGAGACTTCCTCTTGCTAAGGACCACTTGAGGACAACTGGAGGTTGATTTAAGATATTTTCATATGTGCAACCCTGTCTAGTACAGCTGATTCAAGGACACTGAGAGTTTGGGGGAACAAGGAGGGAGACTTCCCCTAAAAATAGTCAACAAGGTCATCAGGCTCAATCTAAAACAGGGGCCTTAGGGGCAAGGAAAAGTCAAGGCCAGAATCAGACCCAGGGCCAGAGCCACCCTCCAATGCCAGCTGGAGTTGGGGACCTGGTGGGGAGACCCCAGGACCAGAGGCCTGAAATGGCCCTGGGGATACCATCTGGGTTGGGGGGTTTAGGCGACCCTGAACCATCATTAAAAGAAGTCTTGCAGGCGGTTAACTCTTGCAGGGATTCTCTGACTGAAATGACTGCCCAATTAAAATCCATTCAGGAGGAACTTTTGCTCGCCAGACATGACCTACAAAAAGTCCAGGAAAGGACTACAGTCCTTGAGGCAAGAGTTGGCCTAGTAGAAGATGACCTAGATCCCCTCAAACGAGAAATGGCAGCTATAAGAGGACAACTGACTAAACAAGAGAACGAATTTTAGGATTTCCAGAATATAGCGAAGGTCCAGATCCTGTCGCTTTTTTGGAAAAATGGTTTCGAGATATATTTGGTCAAGAGTCTTTTACACCGTTTTTTGCAATTGAGCGAGCACATAGAGTTCCTGCTAGACTTCCCCAGTCTAGAGCTCCTCCCAGACCTTTACTGGCTAAAATATTGCATTTTAAAGATAAAGTGACTATCACACGCAAAGTGAGGGAGATGGGCAACATGCTGTATAATGGTACCAGGGTCTCTATATACCCGGAGTTTTCACCTGATTTACAGAGGAGGAGAGCTAAATTCACTGAAGTAAAACGTAAACTACGCCAAGCAAACATAATATACGCACTGCTCTACCCGGCCAGACTACGATTAACATCTAACGGGGGAACTATATTCTTTGATACGCCGGAGGGATGAATGGCTGACAACTTATAACAAGAAATTGTAACTGGATTGTTATTAGAGGGGAGAGAGAGAGGGGAGAAGGAGGGGGGGATTTCTTTTTTTTTTCTTCCCCCCCTCCTTCCCCCCCGCTTTTTTTTTTTTATTTTTTTATTTTTTATTTTATTTTTTCTCTCTCTCTCTCTCGTCTTTTTCCCTCTGTTTTTGGAACCATAAATAACCATTATAGGCTATAGACTACTGGTGGGGAGTGGGAGGATGGGAGGCGAGGAGGGATGGGGGAGGGGAAGAAAGGGGATATTGCTTTTTTTTGTTTTTGCTTATGTTGTTGTCTTATCCTCTGTCTCATTCGCCGCTTCTGTCCCTACTGCTTCACATTGAGGGGAATGAGGAGCGGGGGCAAGGGGTATGTAAGGATGGGAACAAAAGAGCATGACACCCCATTTGTCTTTCCTTTGAGGGGTGTGGCAAAATGTTCTCAGACTATATATGTTGTATTTGTGTTTTTTTTGTCGGTAGTGGTAAAGGGTTTTTGGGAGGGAGGGTTAGGGGGGGGTATATCGTCTTCATTAAGTATGAGGTGTGCATGGATAGGTCACAATAGAAGGCCCCTGGGTTTGCCTAGCAAGGCAGTGAGAGAGGAGTCAAAGGTAGAAGGGTATGTTTGGATTAGGGGGGGGTTAGGTATGAAAAAAGATGTGTGTATGCAATTGATAGGGAAGATTGGAAGAAGCTTGTCTTAAGGGGGAAAGTTAGGTGTCAAATACATTTGCTCACTAAAACACTCAGAAATGTGAGGGTTATCAGATATGCAAGGTGGAGGGAAGACAGGAACACGAACGCTTTAAGGAATAGAGATCACCATCACCTACACTACATCACCACTATATCACAGGAAATAAATACCAATATAAGATTGAACGCTTTACTAAATATATGTAGGTTTTACAGTGTCACAAGGATAAGACATTTTCACGTATATGACTAGCACTACACGGTTAAACAGGAAAGTCATTACACTTTGTTCTTGGAATGTAAGGGGGTTAGGGGATCTAGGGAAAAGAGCAGCAGTTTTGAACACAGTAAAGATACATGGGGTTACTCTCCTGTGTTTACAGGAAACACATTTTACCAATATTTCTATATCCCAGCTGGGGTGGAGGGAGTTCCAAACACAGTTCCACTCGGTCCATACCTCCTATTCAAGGGGGGCTAGTATCCTGCTTAAAACAGGGGTATCATTTAGATGTTTCCAGAACAGGATTGATGAGCAAGGGCGATATGTTTTTATCCACTGTAAAATAGAGAATAGAATCTTGGTTTTGGCCAATGTGTATGTACCACCTCCTTTTGAGACAGATATTTTTTATGATTTAGCTGAGTTTGTGCTGGATAAACCGGGTATTCCAATATTTATGGTGGGTGATTTCAATATGGTCATCGACCATAAATTAGGTTTCCACAACTGGCTCAATGGCGAGGTCCAATAGATAATCGACTTGTTCAGATTATGGGGGAAATGGGCTTAAAGGATATTTGGAGAATATAGAACTTAAAATCCCAGGTCTACTCGTGTCTATCCACTGCACACTTCACATTATCCCGAATTGATATGATATTGGGGAATGACGAGGCGATTACCATGTCAGGTAATTTAAAATACTTGCCAAGGGGGTCTCTCTGATCACTCACCAATGACAGCATTTCTGGATATAGGCGAGGGAATCCAAACTCGGGAATGGAGAATTAGCCCAGCTTGGTTAGAACTCATTGGAGAACCCCAGGAAGTAATAACCGCCCTAATAGAGTACATTGATTTAAACACCGGAACAGCGTCACAGGGGGTCATTTGGGATACACTGAAGGCTTTTCTTCGAGGTCTTTTGATTCAACAGATCTCAAAAATTAAAAAGGATTCTAACAAAAAGGAGGTTGAGGCATCACAAAGAGTGATATATCTAGAAGAACAATATGTCAAAGATCCATCAGTGGGAAACTTAAGGGTATGGATAAACTTAGGGGTAGGCACAACGTATCTATCGTTTAATAATGATAGGAAAAGCAGAGAAAAAATAAATTTTTCAAAAACAAGTTAGGTTTGGGGAAGGGGAATGTGTAGGCCGGATGCTGTCACAATTAGTAAAATTCAATTCACCTTCATCATTGGTACCAATGATCACTACAACAACAGACGGAACAACTACTTATACGCCAGAAATTGTAGATTGCTTTAAAGACTACTATAAAAATGTATATAGTTCTAACCAAGAAGAACTGGGGGAGATAATGGAAAACTTTTTTAAAGACTTGACTATCCCCCAGCTCTCCGAGGACAATAGGAACATACTTGATAGCCCTATCACACTGGAAGAGATACAGCATACGGTACAGGCAATGGCGACCCAGAAATCCCCAGGGCCGGATGGCCTACCAGTGGAGGTTTATCGTCATTTTGGAGTTCTTCTCCCTGAGCTTTTGAAAACGCTTAACTGGGCATTGACCAATGGTGAACTCCCTCTATCGATGAGGGAGTCTACCATAATAGTTATACCTAAAGAAAATAAAGACCCACTTGACCCCTCCTCCTGTAGACCCATCTCTTTGCTTAATCTGGATGCTAAGATCTTGGCAAAGGTCTTGGCGGCCAGATTGAATAAAGTGGTAGATGGGCTAGTCCATCCTGACCAATCAGGATTTATTCCTGGTAGGTCCACTAATATAAATATCAGACGAGTCTATTTAAACCTACAAATACCATCTGATGAGGATGGACACAGAGCCATCCTCTCTTTAGACGCTGCCAAAGCCTTTGATACTCTAGAATGGGGATATCTGTGGAGGGTGCTGAGAGTGTTTCAGATAGGACCAACTTTTATTAAATGGGTAAAAATTATGTATAGATCTCCGGTGGCCAGAGTGAGAGTGAACAACGAACACTCGGCTAGGTTCCGATTGCTAAGGGGGACGAGGCAGGGGTGTCCTTTGTCCCCCCTCTTGTTCGCCCTTGCGATTGAGCCTCTGGCCATATCTCTTAGATCCTGCACAGAGATTAGGGGTTTCAAAAGAGGGATAGAGGAGGAAAAAGTAATTTTATTTGCAGACGACCTTCTTATACTCCTAGGGGATGTTCAGAATTCTTTAAAACAAACAATGTGTAAAATCAGAGAATTTGGTAAATTTTCTGGTCTGAAGATCAACTGGGAAAAATCTACTTTATTACCTTGATAGTCAATTACCCCAAGAATCCATACGGTTGCAAATAGTAACTCAGATGAAGTATCTTGGTGTATTTATCACTAAGGACCCTAAACTATATATATAGCAAACAATTTAGCTCCATTATTAGCTAGGTTTAACCACTAGCCGACCGCCCACTGTCAAATGGCGGCGGGACGGTGCGGCTCTTGTGGCGGGACGCCGTCATATGATGGCGTCTACATTTTGGCCACTAGGGGGCGTGCGTGCGCCGCGGGAGGCGCGCGCGCGTGCCCGCTGCGTAGCTGGGGAGCCAATGCGCGTGCCCGGCGGCCGCGATGTCCGCTGGGCACCCGCGATTGCCCGGTAATCGAGCAGGACGTGGATCTGTGTATGTAAACACACAGATCCACGTCCTGTCACTGGAGAGGAGACCGATGGTGTGTCCCTTGTACATAGGGACACCATTATAGGCTATAGACTATAGACTACTGGTGGGGAGTGGGAGGATGGGAGGATGGGAGGCGAGGAGGGATGGGGGAGGGGAAGAAAGGGGATATTGCTTTTTTTTGTTTTTGCTTATGTTGTTGTCTTATCCTCTGTCTCATTCGCCGCTTCTGTCCCTACTGCTTCACATTGAGGGGAATGAGGAGCGGGGGCAAGGGGTATGTAAGGATGGGAACAAAAGAGCATGACACCCCATTTGTCTTTCCTTTGAGGGGTGTGGCAAAATGTTCTCAGACTATATATGTTGTATTTGTGTTTTTTTTGTCGGTAGTGGTAAAGGGTTTTTGGGAGGGAGGGTTAGGGGGGGGTATATCGTCTTCATTAAGTATGAGGTGTGCATGGATAGGTCACAATAGAAGGCCCCTGGGTTTGCCTAGCAAGGCAGTGAGAGAGGAGTCAAAGGTAGAAGGGTATGTTTGGATTAGGGGGGGGTTAGGTATGAAAAAAGATGTGTGTATGCAATTGATAGGGAAGATTGGAAGAAGTTTGTCTTAAGGGGGAAAGTTAGGTGTCAAATACATTTGCTCACTAAAACACTCAGAAATGTGAGGGTTATCAGATATGCAAGGTGGAGGGAAGACAGGAACACGAACGCTTTAAGGAATAGAGATCACCATCACCTACACTACATCACCACTATATCACAGGAAATAAATACCAATATAAGATTGAACGCTTTACTAAATATATGTAGGTTTTACAGTGTCACAAGGATAAGACATTTTCACGTATATGACTAGCACTACACGGTTAAACAGGAAAGTCATTACACTTTGTTCTTGGAATGTAAGGGGGTTAGGGGATCTAGGGAAAAGAGCAGCAGTTTTGAACACAGTAAAGATACATGGGGTTACTCTCCTGTGTTTACAGGAAACACATTTTACCAATATTTCTATATCCCAGCTGGGGTGGAGGGAGTTCCAAACACAGTTCCACTCGGTCCATACCTCCTATTCAAGGGGGGCTAGTATCCTGCTTAAAACAGGGGTATCATTTAGATGTTTCCAGAACAGGATTGATGAGCAAGGGCGATATGTTTTTATCCACTGTAAAATAGAGAATAGAATCTTGGTTTTGGCCAATGTGTATGTACCACCTCCTTTTGAGACAGATATTTTTTATGATTTAGCTGAGTTTGTGCTGGATAAACCGGGTATTCCAATATTTATGGTGGGTGATTTCAATATGGTCATCGACCATAAATTAGGTTTCCACAACTGGCTCAATGGCGAGGTCCAATAGATAATCGACTTGTTCAGATTATGGGGGAAATGGGCTTAAAGGATATTTGGAGAATATAGAACTTAAAATCCCAGGTCTACTCGTGTCTATCCACTGCACACTTCACATTATCCCGAATTGATATGATATTGGGGAATGACGAGGCGATTACCATGTCAGGTAATTTAAAATACTTGCCAAGGGGGTCTCTCTGATCACTCACCAATGACAGCATTTCTGGATATAGGCGAGGGAATCCAAACTCGGGAATGGAGAATTAGCCCAGCTTGGTTAGAACTCATTGGAGAACCCCAGGAAGTAATAACCGCCCTAATAGAGTACATTGATTTAAACACCGGAACAGCGTCACAGGGGGTCATTTGGGATACACTGAAGGCTTTTCTTCGAGGTCTTTTGATTCAACAGATCTCAAAAATTAAAAAGGATTCTAACAAAAAGGAGGTTGAGGCATCACAAAGAGTGATATATCTAGAAGAACAATATGTCAAAGATCCATCAGTGGGAAACTTAAGGGTATGGATAAACTTAGGGGTAGGCACAACGTATCTATCGTTTAATAATGATAGGAAAAGCAGAGAAAAAATAAATTTTTCAAAAACAAGTTAGGTTTGGGGAAGGGGAATGTGTAGGCCGGATGCTGTCACAATTAGTAAAATTCAATTCACCTTCATCATTGGTACCAATGATCACTACAACAACAGACGGAACAACTACTTATACGCCAGAAATTGTAGATTGCTTTAAAGACTACTATAAAAATGTATATAGTTCTAACCAAGAAGAACTGGGGGAGATAATGGAAAACTTTTTTAAAGACTTGACTATCCCCCAGCTCTCCGAGGACAATAGGAACATACTTGATAGCCCTATCACACTGGAAGAGATACAGCATACGGTACAGGCAATGGCGACCCAGAAATCCCCAGGGCCGGATGGCCTACCAGTGGAGGTTTATCGTCATTTTGGAGTTCTTCTCCCTGAGCTTTTGAAAACGCTTAACTGGGCATTGACCAATGGTGAACTCCCTCTATCGATGAGGGAGTCTACCATAATAGTTATACCTAAAGAAAATAAAGACCCACTTGACCCCTCCTCCTGTAGACCCATCTCTTTGCTTAATCTGGATGCTAAGATCTTGGCAAAGGTCTTGGCGGCCAGATTGAATAAAGTGGTAGATGGGCTAGTCCATCCTGACCAATCAGGATTTATTCCTGGTAGGTCCACTAATATAAATATCAGACGAGTCTATTTAAACCTACAAATACCATCTGATGAGGATGGACACAGAGCCATCCTCTCTTTAGACGCTGCCAAAGCCTTTGATACTCTAGAATGGGGATATCTGTGGAGGGTGCTGAGAGTGTTTCAGATAGGACCAACTTTTATTAAATGGGTAAAAATTATGTATAGATCTCCGGTGGCCAGAGTGAGAGTGAACAACGAACACTCGGCTAGGTTCCGATTGCTAAGGGGGACGAGGCAGGGGTGTCCTTTGTCCCCCCTCTTGTTCGCCCTTGCGATTGAGCCTCTGGCCATATCTCTTAGATCCTGCACAGAGATTAGGGGTTTCAAAAGAGGGATAGAGGAGGAAAAAGTAATTTTATTTGCAGACGACCTTCTTATACTCCTAGGGGATGTTCAGAATTCTTTAAAACAAACAATGTGTAAAATCAGAGAATTTGGTAAATTTTCTGGTCTGAAGATCAACTGGGAAAAATCTACTTTATTACCTTGATAGTCAATTACCCCAAGAATCCATACGGTTGCAAATAGTAACTCAGATGAAGTATCTTGGTGTATTTATCACTAAGGACCCTAAACTATATATATAGCAAACAATTTAGCTCCATTATTAGCTAGGTTTAACCACTAGCCGACCGCCCACTGTCAAATGGCGGCGGGACGGTGCGGCTCTTGTGGCGGGACGCCGTCATATGATGGCGTCTACATTTTGGCCACTAGGGGGCGTGCGTGCGCCGCGGGAGGCGCGCGCGCGTGCCCGCTGCGTAGCTGGGGAGCCAATGCGCGTGCCCGGCGGCCGCGATGTCCGCTGGGCACCCGCGATTGCCCGGTAATCGAGCAGGACGTGGATCTGTGTATGTAAACACACAGATCCACGTCCTGTCACTGGAGAGGAGACCGATGGTGTGTCCCTTGTACATAGGGACACCGATCGGTCCCCTCTCCCAATCAGTCCCCTCCCCCCACAGTTAGAATCACTAATATAGGGAACACATTAACCCCTGCAGTGCCCCCTAGTGTTAACCCCTTCCCTGCCAGTCACATTTATACAGTAATCAATGCATTTTTATAGCACGGATCGCTGTATAAATGTGAATGGTCCCAAAAATGTGTCAAAAGTGTCCGATATGTCCGCCGCAATGTCGCAGTCATGATAAAAATCGCAGATTGCCGCCATTACTAGTAAAAAAAAAATTATAATAAAAATGCTATAAATCTATCCCCTATTTTGTAGACGCTGTAACTTTTGCGCAAACCAATCAATAGACGCTTATTGCGATTTTTTTTTTTACCAAAAATATGTAGAAGAATACGTATCGGCCTAAACTGAGGAAAAAATTTGTTTAAAAAAAAAAATTATTGGATATTTATTATAATAAAAAGTAAAAAATATTATGTTTTTTCAAACTTGTTGCTCTTCTTTTGTTTATAGCGCAAGAAATAAAAACCGCAGAGGTGATCAAATACCACCAAAATAAAGCTCTATCTGTGGGGAAAAAATGATAAAAATGTTATTTGGGTACAGCGTTGCATGACCGTGCAATTGTCATTCAAAATGCGACAGCTGAAAGCTGAAAAATGGCCTGGTCAGGAAGGAGGTGTTTGTGACTGGTAGGCAAGTAGTTAAAGAGAAAATTAAAATCTGGAAGAGGTCCCCCCTTTCTACCTCGGGTCGATGTAACTTAGTCAAAATGATTTTTTTACCACAAGTTTTATATATTCTAGCCAATTCCCCAGTATGGATTTATAAAAAAATGGTTTTCCAAGATTGACACTATACTTAGGGAACTGGTATGGAAGGGAAGTGTGGCACGTATTAGTTAAAAAAATTTGCAACTCCCAAACAATGAAGGGGGAGTTGCATTTCCACACTCGTTTAATTATTTCTTAGCGGCCCAGCTTCAATATATAAGAAATGGTGGAACAGGGGGAGCTCTCCTCCAGGTACTTCTAAAAAGACAAATAGTTGAAGTTTTAGAGGCTGGGACGGTTATGCGGGGAATCCCCACTTAGTGATTAAAGTATGGGAAGCGGCTAAGGGAATTTTGGGATATAGAGGCTTCACGGAACACTCACCACTATGGAAAAATAATAACTTGAGAGAGGTACAAAAAATAGGGCAGATTAGAGAATGGGAACGACGAGATATAAAATATCTCTACCAGCTCTATCTAAATGGGCAACTAAAAACGTTTCAGGAGCTCAGAAAGGAGTTTGCAATACCGAAGAAATCTTTCTTTAGATATTTGCAACTTAGACATGCTTTTACAGTGCAATTTGAGGATACGGCAATAGAATGGTGCAACATACCGATACTACTGAGAATAATGCGAACAGATTCAACGAAAGGGCTAATCTCCGGGACATATTTAAACTTACATAAATATAATCAGGGCAATCAATACACTTCTTCCTTCAGAGATAAATGGAAAATAGATGTTGGAAATATAACAGCCACCCAATGGGATAGGATCCTTGAGTTAGCACCATGGGTCTCTCTTTCTCCACCCCAAAAGATGTCACACTTGTTTCTCCTATACAGAGCTTACTTTACCCCAAAAAAACTTTTTCTCTTTGGACAGAGGCCAGATCCCTCTTGCCCTAGATGTGGAAGGACAGAAAGAGATATGATCCACATGTTTTGGAGATGCCCCAAGTTATTTCGCTACTGGACGGAGGTAGTGGAAATAATTGTACAGGTTTTTGAAGTCCCTATAGAGATAGAACCCATGGTTTGTATACTGGGGTGGACAGGTGGTAAGGGCAGGCCAAAGGATATCAATTTGGCAATTTTAAGATGCTTATTTCAAGCTCGTAAACTTATTGCTCAGAGATGGCAGTCTTCCACTCCTCCATCCAGTAGGGAATGGGAACAAAGTATGAATCTTATGATCCTAAACGAAAAAACGTTATATATTAGGCAGGGATGTGCTATGAAATTTGAATAAATTTGGAAAATGTGGTGTGAGAAAAAGAAAATTGATTTATTATAGTAGAGATCACGAATAAGATGGATTAAATAAGTAGACAAGCGGGAAGAAAGAGTGGAGATGTGAATGGTAAGAGTATGAAAGTGAATGAATGTGGGAATTATGGTAATTTAAAGGGGCTACTTTGTAGACGAGGAGGAATGTATAGGCAACTTAAGAAGGGGGGAGCGCTTAAAGGTAGAGAGAGGAAGGGGAGGAAGGAGAAAGGAAAAGAAATGTTAAGTATGGAATACTGGCCTACTCTCCTGAGAGATGTGAGCTCCTTCTCTACCTCGTTATTTGCTCCCCTTTATATGCTCTTGTCTCCCCCTCCCTTTCTTTTTTTTCTTTTCTTAACAAAACAGATTAAATGTAAGAATGTGATGTTTATTTGTAAAATTGAAAAACAAGTAATAAAAATATAAAGTTTAAAAAAAAGAATGTACAATATACTGATGAAGTCACGTGACTGTGACGCCACGCATAGGGACGGAAATGCACTCAGACTGACGCTGGCAAACGAACTCGCCGTTGGTGGAGTATTGTTTATGCTTTGTTATGCAATGGGAGTACCCTCACTGTTCTATATTAATAAAAGCAATTTGATTCTTAATTAAAAAAAAAAAAAAAAAAGTAGAAGAGAGGAAGGGGTTGCATCCCTGAAACATGTCCATTGATCCCCCATGATGGGAGCTAGCACATGTTGACATTAGGCATGGAATCAGGAGGGAAAGCCACATTTTGAATCCCAATTTATGTGCATCTTCAAAATTTGGCTTTTACAGGGGTGACATCACCCCATCTGATGAAGGCAAAATCAACACAGTTTTGGACATACTAATGTTTCATATTGCCTTCACTTTATCAAAGTTGAACTTTGTAAGTTCCTGAGTTGTGTATGTTATGGTTTTAAACATGCCTGTTTAGTCAAAAAAAGGCTATATCTACTGTCAAACATAAATGTTACAAAACCAATGTTGGTTTGTTAAAAAACCCTTTTATAAACGCACATATGAATGTGCTTTGAGTAAAATGTTTTATACTCAATGTGTGGCTTCTTCTTTCAATGCTCAATACCAGTTTTTGGAGTAAGTTGGTGTAGTTACAGTGACAATAGGGGTCATTTACTAAAGGCAACTCCACTTTGCACTACAAGTACACTTGCAGTGCAAAGTGAATTTGCCTTTAGTAAATAACCCCCACAGTGCTCTAAAATTTTCTCCAATCAGGCCATTTTAGGGACTACAAGCAATTAATTCATGTAGTTGAAAAGGATGATTATTTTTATCAGTAATGCATTACATACATTAAAAACAAAAACAAGGTGTGTGTGTGTGTGTAGCAGACCCACAACATAATAGCTGAAGAAGAGATTGTCACCTCAGGTATCAAATAAGTTACGTTTGCACTATTGAAGGAAATGGCCAAAAATAAAAGGCCATTGAAGGACCTGGGAGACAGATAAAAGAAGCACAAGCAGTAAATGAAATGAAATATGAGTTCAGTTTCTAAAATAAAAATGTATTTTAAACATGTTTATAGATTCTCTGGCATATCAATGGACCCCCTACCTACAAAGTATGGGTAGGGGGGCCAAAGTTTTGGCAAACCTTGCGGGCGCTTTGGGGGGGCAAGCCAGGATGTCCAGGCTCAAGAGCCTTCAGAGTTCTTTGATTCCAGTAATAAGCCGGCCTCAGTCCCAACTGAGGCCACATAGTTTGATGCTTTTTTTTTCAAAAAGTTATGTAATATGCAGCATGCAAGAATGCCATGTTTTATATTCCGCCATGTTGATAGCTGTGAGAAATTGGAAGCGGAACTGGCTGGCCATTATTCCAAAGGCATTTTCTACCACTCTTCTGGCTCTGGCCAGCCTGTAATTAAAAACCCTCTGGTCCAGGGTGAGGGTCCTCATTGGGAATGGCAGCAGAAGATGGTTTCCGCCACGTTATCTTCTGGAGGTGGAGTCCTCATTGGGAATGGCAGCAGAAGATGGTTCCCGCCACAAGTGCCATTCTGGAGCCGTCTGAAGAACTCCCTCTGGGAGATGACTCCACCATCCGACATCCAGCCATTTTTCCCCACGTCCACATACAGAAACTCGTAAGTTGCCGACACCACCGCCAACAACACAATAATATTATACCCCTTATAATTATAATAGTATGGCCCAGAGTTGGGGGGTGGGATGATGCGGACATGCTTCCCATCTATTGCCCCACCGAAGTTGGGGAAGTCCCACTGCTGGGCAAACTGGGAGGCCACGGTCTGACATTCCTGTAGGTTTGAAGGAAACTGTGGAGTAGTCAAACAAGAAGAAAAACAAATTGTACTTTTGCACATAAAGATTGCAAGCAGATTAGACACAAACATTCTTGGCCAACATAAGTATAACATTTCTTGAAATGAGTATTTAACCACTTTCTTTTGGTAGTATTTGATCACCTCTGCGGTTTTTATTTCTTGCGCTATAAACAAAAAAATAGCGAAATTTTGAAAAAAAAAAAAAAAATTATTTTTTACTTTTTGCTATAATAAATATCCCCAAAAAATATATGAAAAAAGAGTTTCCCCTCAGTTTAGGCCGATATGTATTCTTCTATATATTTTTGGTAAAACAAAAAAAAAAATTGCAATAAGCGCTTATTGATTGGTTTGCGCAAAAGTTATAGCGTCTACAAAATAGGGGACCGTTTAAATTTTTTTTTTTTTACTAGTAATGGCGGCGATCAGCGATTTTTATCGTGACTGCGACATTATGGCGGACAGATCGGACATTTTTGGTGCGATTTTGGCACCATTCACATTTATATAGCGATCAGTGCATTAAAATGCATTGATTGCTGTGTAAATGTGACTGGCAGTGAAGAGGTTAACCACGAGGTGGCGCTGTAGGGGTTAAGTGTGTCCTAGGGAGTGGTTCTAACTGTGGGGGGAGGGGCTATGTGTGACACGACATTGATCACGGCTCCCGATTACAGGGACCTGTGATCAGTGTCACTAGGCAGAATGGGGAAATGCTTGTTTACATCAGTATTTCCCCGTTCTTCCTCTCCGTGAGACGATCGCGGGTATCCTGTGATCACAGTCACGGAGGTCGCGGCGGGCGCAAACCGATTCTTAACCACTTCAGCCCCAGAAGAATTTACCCCCTTCCTGACCAGAGCACTTTTTGCGATTCGGCACTGCGTCGCTTTAACTGACAATTGCGCTGTCTTGCGATGTGGCTCCAAAACAAAATCGATGTCCTTTTTTTCCCACAAATAGAGCTTTCTTTTGGTGGTATTTGAACACCCCTGCAGTTTTTATTTTTTGCACTATAAACAAAAAAAGAGCGACAATTTAAAAAAAAAAAACATTATTTTTTACTTTTTGATATAATAAATATCCCCCAAAAATATATATATATAAAAAAAAAAATTCCCTCAGTTTAGGCCGATACGTATTCTTCTACATATTTTTGGTAAAAAAAATTGCAATATTATTATCAATAGCCATTATTGATTGGTTTGCGCAAAAGTTATAGCGTTTCCAAAATAGTAATTGTATGCCATTTTTATTAATAATTTTTTTAAATCAGCGATTTTTATCGTGACTGTGACATTATGGCGGACACATCGGACATTTTTGACACATTTTTGGGACCATTGTCATTTATACAGCAATCAGTTCTATACAAATGCAGTGAAGGGGTTAACCACTAGGGGGCAGTGTAGGGGTTAAATGTGTCCTAGGGGCGTGTTTCTAACTGTGGGGGCGTGGCTGTTTGTGACACATTACTGATCTCTGCTCCGAGCACACGGAGCAGATATCAGTGACACTAGGCAGAACGGGGAGATGCTTGTTTACATTAGCATCTCCCCGTTCTTCCTTTCCGTGAGACGATCGCGGGTATCCCTGCGGCGATCGAGTCCGCGGGACCCGCGACCCAACTCACGGCAAGCAGTTAAAGGGCAACATATAGGTACGTTAATCTGCCTGTACGTACCCTTATGCCGACTTATATCATCATGAGCCGGTCGGCAAGTGGAAAAAGACAAAAGTATAAGGTCCACTTATCAGATTCCTCACTCCCTCTGATGGCCCATTGTAAAAATTTTAGGGGCGGGGGGAATTTTGGTAACCACTTCATTGAGAGCTGAATGCATACAAAATGGGGGTTATTTACGAAAGGTAAATCCACTTTGCACTGCAAGTGCACTTGAAAGTGCACTGAAAGTGCACTTGGAAGTGCAGTCGCTCTAAATCTAAGGGGTAGATCTGAAATGAGTGGAAGCTCTGCTGATTTTATCATCCAATCATGTGCAAGCTAAAATGCTGTTTTTTTATTTCCTTGCATATCCCCCTCAGATCTACAGTGACTTTAATTCCAAGTGCACTTTCAAGTGCACTTGCAGTGCAAAGTGGATTTGCCTTTAGTAAATAAACCGCAATGTGTGTTACTTTGGCCAGCCCCTCCTTACTTACATTATTGGCAGCCCAGTGGACAGGTAAGAAGTGTCATAATACAAAATTATGAATACACACTGTACAAATTGAAGCACATTTTTACATTCTGCAATTACCTATCAAGATAATAGGAGAACAAAACTTGAAACAGTACCATTTGAAAGTATTCAGGCAGGCCCTTGCACTACATGCTTTGGTGAATTCAACCATAAATATGAACACAAAATAATTAGGTACAGTGTGTATGGGTTTGGCAGCAGATAGAGGATTGGTATCCGCTAACTTAGCAGTTGGGGGGGAGGGAGGTTTCCAAATGAGTCTGGGCCCCCCAAAAAAAAGCCTCTTTCACTCTACCTGAATTTAAGGACAACAATAAAACATTACAGGGGGTGTTTAGGGTAAGCACTACAATAGAGCTGACAAAATACATTGTTAAGTGACTAGGCGTGTATGGGCCCAGGATAGCATGCTGGGGAGGTTAGTGAAGGCAAATATGCATGAAGGAAAAAAAATGAGCATTAAAAGCTTCCAGCATGCATGAGGACAAAGAGGACATTAACAGCATATTACAATCATGGTAAATAAGGAATGATGAAATAAATACAATACATTAGGAAACGTTAAATACATAGAATGTGATGTTAAAGGATAAAACTTACCTTAATATAGTCCTTATGCAGGACCTGAATTATGGCAGAACAGGTTTCTGGAATAATGATTCCCAGAGCCTGTGGGGAGATTCCAGTCATAAACTTGATATCCTGGAGACTTCTCCCCGTCGCCAAGTACTGCAAGGTGGTGACGAGCCTCTGCTCAGGAGTGATGGCTTGCTGCATGAAGGTGTCCTGCTTCGTAATATAAGAGGACAGCAAAGCCAACAGACGGTGAAAAAATGGGGTCCGTCATCCAGAGATAATTCCTGAAATCATCAGAATTATTCTCCTGGATCTCCCGCAACAAAGGCATGTGCGAGAATTGGTCACGCTGGAGCAACCAATTCTTTGTCCATGAACTTCTTCTCGCCCTGTTCATGGACTGGTCAAAGCAAGAACTCCAACACCAAGCCCAAGCACAGCACGAACTCTACGACGAGAACGTACTCATAACATGGCTTGAAAATGGTCGGCTGGTCAGAATGAACTAACAGAATGCACTGAAATTTGGCCCCTTCGATCACCTAAGAATCCTAGCTGATCCTGCCTGGCTATACCCTCCCCCCTGTAAACTGACCACTGTTTATGACGGCTGCTGAGCCCTGACACCATGGTCAGTTTATGTGCCTTTGTCATCCACAACCCTCCTCTGTCCTTCTCGCCCCCCCTCCCTTCCTATCTGCTCTGTGTCAGTGCCTGCCCCCTCCCCTCCTGCTGCTATCATAACTACAATAAAAACATCCCATCCCCTCTGTAACAAAACGTTATGTGCCCCTGTGTCTGTGTTATATAAAAAAGCTGCCGATCTGTACCTATATCAGAGCGTCTCCCAGCGCTCACGTGACTCCTCGGCTCTCTCTCCTCCCTCAGCCAGACGGAGGAGAAGGCGGAGGAGTCATGTGAGCGCCAGGAGATGCTCTGATAGAAGGTACAGATCGCCAGCTTTTTTTATATAACACAGACACAGGGGCACATAACATTATGTTACAGAGGGAATGGGATGGTTTTGTTGTAGTGGGTTAACAATCACTGCAAGTAAAGTTTGGGTGCCGAATTGGAATCCCATTGCCGTTAGTCAGTTAGTCAGAGCCAGAAGTTAAAGAACAATAATGACCACTTTCTAGGCAAGTGATTGTCAAACAAATAGTTTTTAGGGGCTGGACACTGCCCTGTGAAATATGTATCAAAGCAAAAAAAAATCTATTATTTGGTGGGGAGCCACAATTTTAATAACGCTTGAAGGGCAACATTAAACATGCAAAATGTCCTTTAAATAACATACCTGTGGGATGCCCTTAACCACTTCAGCCCCGGACCAATTGTCAGCTTAAGGACCAGAGGTCTTTTTTCAATTTCGCACTGCACTGATTTAACTGGTAATTGCGCGGTCATGCAATGTTGTAACCAAACGAAATTTGCGTCCTTTTCTTCCCACAAATAGAGCTTTCTTTTGATGGTATTTGATTGCCTCTGTGATTTTTATTTTTTGCGATTTAAACGGAAAAATACCGAAAATTTTGAAAAAAAAAGAGATTTTCTACATTTTGTTATAAGAAAAATCTAATAAACTCAATTTTAGTCAAACATTTGGGCCAAAATGTATTCAGCCACATGTCTTTAGTAAAAAAAATGCCAATAAGTGTATATTTATTGGTTTGCGCAAAAGTTATAGCGTCTACAAACTAGAGTACATTTTCTGGAATTTACACCGCTTTTAATTTATGACTGCCTATCTCATTTCTTGAGGTGCTAAAATGTCAGGGAAGTACAAAACCCCCCCAAGTGACCCCATTTTGGAAAGTAGACACCCCAAGCTATTTGCTGAGAGGCATGTTGAGCCCATTGAATATTTTTTTTTTTTTAGTCCCAAGTGATTGAATAAAGACAAAAAAAAAATTTTTTATATTTTTCAAAAAGTTGTCACTAAATGATATATTGCTCACACATGCCATAGTTATATGTGGAATTGCACCCCAAAATACATTTTGCTGCTTCTCCTGAGTATGGGGATACCACATGTGTGGGACTTTTTGGGAGCCTAGCCGTGTACGGGGCCCCGAAAACCAAGCACCGCCTTCAGGATTTCTAAGGGTGCAAATTTTTGATTTCACTCCTCACTACCTATCACAGTTTTGAAGGCCATAAAATGCCAAAATAGCACAAAACCCCCCCAAATGACCCCATTTTGGAAAGTAGACACCCCAAGCTATTTGTTGAGAGGTATGGTGAGTATTTTACAGCTCTCATTTGTTTTTGAAAATGAAGAAAGTAAAGAAAAAAAAAATTTTTTTTCTTTTTTCAATTTTCAAAACTTTGTGACAAAAAGCGAGATCTGCAAAATACTCAACATACCTCTCAGCAAATAGCTTGGGGTGTCTACTTTCCAAAATGGGGTCATTTTGGGGGGGTTATGCCATCTGGGCATTCCATGGCCTCCGAAACTGTGATTGGCAGTGAGAAGTGAAATAAAAAAATGACACCCTTAGAAAGCCTGAAGGCGGTGCTTGGTTTTTGGGGTCCCGTACGCAGCTAGGCTCCCAAAAAGTCCCACACATGTGGTTTCCCCGTACTCAGGAGAAGCAACAGAATGTATTTTGGGGTGTATTTCTACATATGCCCATGACATGTTTGAGCAATATATCATTTAGTGACAACTTTTTGTAAAAAAAATATTTTTTTTTCATTATTCATTCTCTTGGGACAAAAAATAAAATAAAAAATTTAATGGGCTCAACATTGCTCTCAGCAAATAGCTTGGGGTGTCTACTTTCCAAAATGGGGTCATTTTGGGGGGGGGGGGGGGGGTTTGAACTGTCCTGGCATTTTATGCACAACATTTAGAAGCTTATGTCACACATCACCCACTCTTCTAACCACTTGAAGACAAAGCCCTTTCTGACACTTTTTGTTTACATGAAAACATATTTTTTTTTTTTGCAAGAAAATTACGTTGAACCCCCAAACACTATATATATTGTTAAAGCAAAGGCCCTACAGATTAAAATGGTGGGTGTTGCATTTTTTTTTCCACACAGTATTTGCGCAGCGATTTTTCAAACGTCTTTTTTGTGGAAAAAAAACACTTTTTTTTATTTTAATGCACTAAAACACACTATATTACTTAAATTTTTGATGAAATAAAAAATATGATCTTAGGCCGAGTACATGGATACCAAACACGACATGCTTTAAAATTGCGCACAAACACGCAGTGGCGACAAACTACATACATTTTTAAAAGCCTTTAAAAGCCTTTACATGATACCACATTAGATTCACGGAGGAGGTCTACTGCTAAAATTACTGCCCTCGATCTGACCTTCGCGGTGATACCTCACATGCATGGTGCAATTGCTGAGAGAAGGGGGGGCAGGGGTGCTTTTTTTTTTTTTAGTTTTTTTAAAATTTATTTAGCTTTTTTATTTTATTTTTAAACTGTTCCTTCCATTTTTTTTTCTTTGTTATCATTTTTATTATTATCTCAGGGAATGCAATAGCAATAGGCAGTGACAGGTACTCTTTTTTTGAAAAAATTAGACTTTTCCTCTGCCCTCAAAGCATCTGACCACACCAATATCGGTGTGATAAAATGCTTTCCCCAATTTCCCAATGGCGCGGTTTATATCCGGGATGGGGGACATTCCCTCCCACTGCTTGTAAAAGCAGTCTAGAGGCTAATTACCCGCTAGAATTGCTTTTACATGAAAGCCGATCACTGGCTGAAAATAATGATACCAAGATGATACCTAAACCTGCAGGCACCATTCTGGTATAACCATTCAAATTCCAGCAACATACTGGACATATATTGTAATCTTTTTTTTTCATGCAGCCTCTTGGCTGAACGAAAAAAGGAGATTGATTGGTGGGTATGCCCACCATTAGAATACCTCCCTTCATCCACCCACTTCTAATGATGGGCATACATGCACCATTTATATATGCCGAAGCATGGGGGCATCCTCCCGCAAAAGTTATGCCGTGTACACACGGTCGGACTTTTCCACGGGGCAAGTCTCCGTCGGAATTTTGACCGTATGTACGCGGCATTAGGAGCCAATCGCTCCTCCGCCCCTGCTGCCCCCATGCTTCGGCATATATGCTCTTTTTTTTAACTGTGTTGGTGAAATCACCTCCTACATCGTTGGAGTCGCGGCTTTATGTATCGTGGGAGCAAACGCTGTTGCTGTCAAGATAAATAAATCCGCACTGCAACTGAATGGCGCACCTGAAAACAAAAAAATGCTTAACACTAAAACACAGTAAACAAAATTACATACCTGAAAAGCAAGCATGATAAAACATAATAAAACATTGCAGAATAGAATGGAGTAAAAAAAGAGCAGCAATAGAGAGAGAATAGAAAGAGAGAGAGAACAATAAAACGACAACTATTTTTTTTTTTTTTATTTTTTTGAGATTCACAGGTAAAAAAGCTCCTGACTGTTAGCGACTGAATCAAAACGCTACCACAAAAAAAAATGTTAGCGATCGCAGGGATCAGGCCTGACTCTGCGAACGCTGCAGTTATGTGTTTAATGTTTTGTAAGTGACAGTGATCGATTGATACTGCACTTGGGTGGGCTGGGCTGGGCGGAGGGGGAAAACGCAGGTGCTAGCAGGTATCTGGGCTGATCCCACTAACAATGCGTTTTTTTTTTGGAACCCTAAACTGCTGGGACGCTAGTATAGATCTGATCAGATCAGATATTGATCTGTTCAGATACTGTACCACTAAAGCCCCATACACACGGTCGGACTTTTTCATGGATTCTGTCCGATCGGACAATGTTGTTGAAAAATCAGACCGTGTGTATGCACCATCGGACAGTGTTCGTCGGTTTGTCCGACGGACAAAGTCTTATCTCCTGCTGGAAAGATTTGCCGTCAACCCGGTCCGATCACACCAAACCCGATCGTGTGTACGGTTGTCCGACCGGACAAAGTGCTACGCATGCTCAGATCACATTACAAGACCAAAGCTATTGGCTACTAGCCTCTACGTTGTCCCGTCGTAGGCAACAAACGTCACCACGTTCAGAATGATCGGATTTTCCGACAACTTTGTCCGACCGTGTGTACGCAAAACCAACATCGGACAAAGTACGACGGACATGATCCGACGGACCTGGTCCGCGGATTGTCCGACCGTGTGTATGGGGCTTAAGGGAGGTGTATGCTTTGCGCGTGGGTGTTTGCGGTACTGGCACTAACCTGGGGCGACGCAGACCTTATTTGACCCTAAAACCTAATTGATATCACCCCCGGGCGATCAGGGGGTTAAACCGTTATTGGGTAATAAATGGCGGGTGCCCTGACAGTATAAAAAACAAACTAACTAACCAGCGTCACCCGTAACAGTTATACGGTTATCACTGGTGAAAGGGTTAACTAGGGGCAATCAGGGGGTTAAAACCTTTATTAGGTAATATATGGGGGTACCTGACGCTATATAAAAACCTGACGGGGAACCTAAATAACTAACTGGCTAACCAGCGTCACCAGTGACACTTATACGGTGATCACTGGTGAAAGAGTTAACTCTAGGGGCAATCAGGGGGTTAAAACCTTTATTTAGGTTGTAATATGGGGCTACCTGACCTATAAACCTATTTATGAACCTATATAAACCTGGCGGTTAACCTAAAATAAAACTGGCTACCTAGCGGCACCAGTGACACTAATGCAGCGATCAGAAAAACGATCGCTTAGAGACACTGGCAAAAGGGGGTGAAAGGGTTAACTAGGGGCAATCAGGGGGTTAAAACCTTTATTAGGTAATATATGGGGGTACCTGACGCTATATAAAAACCTGACGGGGAACCTAAATAACAAAATAACTAACTGGCTAACCAGCGTCACCAGTGACACTTATACGGTGATCACTGGTGAAAGGGTTAACTCTAGGGGCAATCAGGGGGTTAAAACCTTTATTTAGGTTGTAATATGGGGGTAGCTGACCTAAAAACCTATTTATGAACTTATATAAACATGGCGGTTAAAAAAAAAAAAACTGGCTACCTAGCGGCACCAGTGACACTAATGCAGCGATCAGAAAAACGATCGCTTAGTGACACTGGCAAAAGGGGGTGAAAGGGTTAACTAGGGGCAATCAAGGGGTTAAACCTTTATGGGGGGGGGGGTAGGGGGCTACATTAGACCTAAAGGGGCCTAAAACTAACTGCCCTGACAGTTATTTCAGTCACACTGACACTAAATGCAGTGATCAGTAAATAAATGATCACTGCAATTAGTGACACTGTGACTGGGGGGGCAGGGGGTGATCTGGGGGGTGATCAGGGGGTGACAGGGGGGTTATTTGTGTGCCTATGTGTACTGGTGTCAGTGTACTGTTTGTGCACTAACCTGTATGTGTTCACAGCTCGGCGTCCCGGTCAGATAGACCGACGCACCGAGCGTGACATCACTTCCGCCTGCCTGTATTTACAATACAGAGACAGGGGAAGCTTTTGATTCGCCAGGAGCGATCGCGAGGGGGTGGCCAGAAACCACTGGCCGTCCCCTCATCCCGGATCGCTCCTGAAACGATGCCGACCATCCCCGCCGGCGGGGGGGGCCGATTGGACCCCCCACCCGCCAGAAGAATGGCACGTACAGGTACGTGGTTTTGCCTGTACGTGCCATTCTGCCGACGTATATGTACATGGGGCGGTCGGCAAGTGGTTAACCTGCCTGAGAAGCGATGCATCTATACAATGTATTCAACCTACTACAAAACTGTAAGAAACAAAAAATGTTTAAAAAAAGGGTTAATGAAAGCTTGGGAGCTGCTTCGTTCTGTTTGTAAACAAGGCAGCTGTTGATTCCCTTTCTCTATACCGGAGCCTTATCCTAGATGTGGGTCTGGTATAGAGGTTAATGGGGGACTCCATGCAAAACAAAAAAACATAGGGTCCCCCTAAAAATATATACCAGACTGGTATGGATTTTAAGGGGGACCATCATGCAAAAAAAACAAATAAAAAAGGCATGGGGTCCCCCCAAAGTCCATACCAGACCCTTATCAGAGCATGCAGGCCAAGATAGGGAAGGAACGAGCGTGCGCCCCCTCCCCTCCTGAACCATAACACATGCCATCAATATGGGGAGGTATCTTGCCAGGAAGGATCCCCCTGGCTAAGCACCTTGTCCCCATGTTGATCAAGACAAAGGCTTCTTCCCCACAACCCTGGCCCAGTGGTTGACAGGATTTGCAGACAGGGGGCTACTTATTCACTAAAATTGTAAATGGTAAATAAAGACACCACACTTTTTTCCTTACAAATTCTCTATTACAAAAAAAGACTCATGATGTAAATCCATCATGAATTACAGCGTCCAGCAATGCAGATTCACTCATTCAATAGCAATGTACGATGCCCGCCAACCCACCAAAACAAAAATGTTTGCGTCCACTGCTATTGACAGCTCCTCAAGCTAAAAGTTCAGTGTTCAGATGAATACCCGAACAGCAATGGCTGGAGGAATGGAGCAGCAGTGGGCTGCAGATAATGTAAGTATAAGTGGGTCATGTGGGAAGTAAGTAGGGGATCTATCACTTTACATTGAATTTGCAAAGTGACACATTCTCTTTAATGAAGATCTTGGATAGGTTTGGACGGAGGTTTAAGTGTTTGGCTAGGTTGAGGATTAGAATTGGGTTATGAAGATGTTTAAAAAAAAATAAAACTCTGGCCATACTTATGAAAATTTCTCAGCAATTTTAATAAGCTTTCCATGGTCCTTTCAATCATAAAAGCGATCATATGGGATTAAACAGTATACAACAATCTACCATGCACAGGTTCAATAGTTTCTCTGTTTCAAACCTTGAAGATGTATTGAAACCACCAAAATGCCATAGGAATGGCATTTACAATTGAATTTCACCCCAATTTAAGTTGTTTGAAGTCAATTGATTGTTATTGACCACTCAATTCCATACAATTACATTTTTAATTTAAAGCTGATTTAAAGCTTCCAAACCTGCCACAAACTGACACTTGTATGGGCATCCTTAAGGTGTAAGTGAATTTATATTAGGTGTTCAAGTAGTAATGTCTGGAAGAAACATTAAAAAAAATAAAGTTCAGATTTCCATCAATGGAGTCTACAGGCACACAACTTTGGTACCTAAGGCAACATCAACCCTGCCAGAGTTAGGTTGGTTACATAGAAATCGAAAATTTGGCTGGTTCAGTAGGGAGTGGATGAATTTTCGGTGTGTGTGTGTGTGTGTGTGGTGCTCTCAGTTCGCCAGAAGCCTTAGATCAGCCTCTGTCAAATGGTCCTGCTGGAGAACCTTTTTTTAATCCACAGCTTGCAGCCAATTAGCTGCAGCACAGTTGGGGAGATTCCTGCATCCACTTCACTTGTGTGGATGCAGGAAACTTATAAAAGAAAGTATTCCTGCGCCAACTCAAGTGAATACAGAACAAGTACTGCTGCACACACCGAGGGAAATGTCTGAACCCCCCAAAAAAAAAAAAATGTATAGAATAAAGGATAGTGGTGCACTGTACCTAAGCTGTACCTAAGTGCTGTAGGTAAAAGCACTAAAATGAATGTAAGAGGCAAATACTGGTGATACCCAGACCTAAGAAGGTGCTGTAGGTAAAAGCACTAAAATGAATGTAAGAGGCAAATACTGGTGATACCCAGACCTAAGAACATAGAATAAAGTTCAGATGTCACAGAATATCCAATATATAAAACGATAGTAACCGAAAATATTGATAATAGCAATAATAAATTCCAGTAGCATTCAAAGTGATGAATAATGATGATAAATTGTATTCACCCATAATAAGGACTTATCAAAAGTGTTCCTGAAAAAAAATCCTTATAGATAATGTGCAGCATATATAGTGACTTGTAAACACAAAAATAAAGTGCTGGTGATAGAATTCTGCGGTGTGATGCTGGTGCTGGGTGGCTTCTTTATCCTCCGTGCTTGTTTAGTGTATGGGTGTCCCCTTACCTTACTGCTGTAAGGTAACAGCATGTGAATATGTGCCTTTGATGTTGGAAATCCCCTGGTGGTCATCCTATCGTGGCATCTCCAGCTCTGCTGGTAAGTGTGTCCTGCTTACAGTCAGGGTTAGCGTCCCCCTTTTAAAAACCCTGGAGGTGTCTGGAGCGGATGAGCCTCACCAATGGATCATGGGTAAAGAGTAGGAACAGGAGGGATGCCCAATAGTGTAGTACAGTGCAACAAAATTTCTAGTCCTGAGCTACTAGCCAGGCCTCAAGGGTTACTCGCCACCAGTTGCCCCACCCAACCCCTACCCTTCCCAGCCCCTAATTCCACCTCTAAACACGGCCTCATAAATTATATCATGAAATTACCCTTAAATGTTTTATGCAAAATTAAGCAACTTTATCCATGCTCATCAATGCAGCCTCACCCGTGTCCACCAATGCAGCCTCACCCGTGTCCACCAATGCAGTCTCACCCGTGTCCACCAATGCAGCCTCACCCATGTCCACCAATGCAGAGGAGAAGAAGAGCATTGCTGGCCGGATGATATGAGCGCCTAGGGACATTACTTGAACCGCTTTGATTTAAATTGCTGTGTTTCTGCAGCTCGGCGTCCCATACAGCCCCGCCCCCTGGCCGGGGAACTTTGATACACATCACTCGTCCCGTGTTGGACGGGTGATCTGTCTATCAAATTCCCTGGGACCAGGGGGCGGGGCTGTGTGTGAAAGCGAGTGCAGGGAACACATGGCAATTGAAATCAAAGCCGCTAGTAATGATCCCTGCACTCTTATCATCCGGCCGGCTCTGTCCTCTCTCTTCCCCTTCGTGAGCGCTGGAAAAAGGACTCGCCGGCTGGCAGTGCTCGCCCCCCCCCCCCCCCCCCCTCGCTCCCAGACAGCCCTTCCTCGCCAGCCCTCAATATTTACTTGCAAAATGTGAGCAGGCGAGTGTAAATTTTGAGGGCTGGTGTAGTATGTTTAAATTCATTTATTCAATAACGATAAAGGACAGGTACTCACATAAACATGAATCCTAAATGGCCATGTAAAAACGAGCAGCGAGCTCGATCACGTGACTTTGGTGTCTCAGTCCCGACGCGTGTTCATCACGATCACGTGACTTCATCACGTGACTTCCCCTGATGAAGTCACGTGATCAGGATGAACACGCGTCGGGACTGAGACACCAAAAGAGACGTGATCAAGCTCGCTGCTCTTTTTTACATTGCCATTTATGATTCATGTTTATGTGAGTACCTGTTCTTTATCGTTATTGAATAAATTCATTTAAACATACTACACTATTGGACATCCCTCCTGTTCCTACTCTTTACCCAGGATCCATTGGTGAGGCTCATCCGCTCCAGACACCTCCAGGGTTTTTAAAAGGGGGACGCTAACGCTGACTGTAAGCAGGACACACTTACCAGCAGAGTCGGAGACGCCACGATAGGATGACCACCAGGGGATTTCCAACACCAAAGGCACATATTCACATGCTGTTACCTTACAGCAGTAAGTTAAGGGGGCACCCATACACTAAACAAGCACGGAGGATAAAGAAGCCGCCCAGCACCAGCATCACACCGAAGAATTCTATCACTAGCACTTTATTTTTGTGTTTACAAGTCACTATATATGCTGCACCTTACCTATAAGAAGGAATTTTTTTCACGAACACTTTGATATATTTTATTCACCCATAATAAGGACTTATCATCATTATTCATCACTTTGAATGCTACTGGAATTTATTATTGCTATTATCAATATTTCCGTTTAGCTTCGGTTACTATCGTTTTATATATTGGATATTCTGTGACATCTGCACTTTATTCTATGTTCTTAGGTCTGGGTATCACCAGCATTTGCCTCTTACATTAATTTTAGTGCTTTTACCTACAGCACTTCTGCACTTTATTGCTTAGGTACAGCGCACCACTATCCTTTATTCGATGCAGGAAACTTAGTTATTTTTCCTTCAGCCTGCTGGTTGAATGAAAACAAATTACCAGCGCGTATCAAGCTTTACCTCTTTTACAGATTATGCTTTCTTGTGTTACTAGTCTTACTCTGGCTTTATGCTGAACTCTAGGCAAAAAACGAAATACACTGATAAAATAGAACAGAGTAGATAGAATCCAGTTCTGAGATTTCAGAGCGTCCTCACACAGAACACATAGGTGAGTGATGCCATTTAGAGCTAAGGATTGCAATGGTGTTCTCTCTTCACCCAAAGCTTGTTGATTTGACAGTGAAAGAGCAGCAGCAGACTGATGAGGTCAACTCACTGCTTATTCTGTTTTCTCCCCCTATCAGCATGTTCTTTATCAACACATCTTAATGAAGCGCGCCTGACTGGATCCCCGTCCTGCCCCACCCACTCCCAGTCTGAGTGCTATTATTCAGGGATTTGCAGGAGGCAGATAATTTAAATGAAGGTATTCACGTTAGTTGCAATAATAAAAATAAACTTGATAACCCTTCAAAATGTATGACTACTTGGTCATGCTGGCTTCATTTCTAAATGACTTCTGAACATGCACAACTCACTGAGAAGGTTCCCTGAAGCATATGCTTCACTTGGGTGACCCTCATATAGAACCATACTCCTCCCTTCTTCTGGAAGAATGCAGATTTAAGTAACCATTTCTTCTGTGGACCGGACATGAGCCAAGGGGTGCTGGTAGAGAGTGATCTCCCCTCCCCTTTTTGTTTCTTCTTCTCTTTTCCCGCCCTTTTCTTTTACTTGTTCTTTCTAACTTCACCTTGATCCTTATTTTACTGTATTGTACTCACCCCTTCCTTTTACTTCATTCAGGAAATACCTCTATTGATTCAGTTCTCCTATTGTGAAGGCTCCCCCTCCATCTTACTATTCACAATCCTCCCTAGCACCTCCTGTGTATGGAGTACTATGATCTTACTTCTACAGTACCTGGTACAATGATATGCTTTCTTCCATTCTTTTCATTTCACGTTAATTGTGATTTGTTTTGTTCCAAATTTTTGTAGAAAAAATAAAAGTAAACGTAATGATTTATTAATAAATACATCTGCATTAATGTATATATACACACACATGCATACTAATGTGTATTACTTGGTGGACAGCTTTAATATTATGATAATATATAAATTTACTTCTGTAAGACTATTTCTGCTTATGACGGCAAAAAAATGTATGTTGTCAATAACTATGCAAGTAAAAGCTGCTGTTTTTTTCTGCTGCCTATATAGATGCCCTAATCTGAATTATAGTATACATAGCTGTCAGTTCCTGTGTGATGCTGTAACTTTATCAGAAAACATAATTTTTGTAAAAATAAAAATACATAACCTATACAATTGCTGCATAAAACATTGGGTTTTCTAAATTTAAGAATTGCTTCCTAAAACCATAGCAAGAATGTGTTTTGTTTTGTTTCTTGCACATATAATTGGTTCATTCTTTCCCCATCTTTCTTTTTCTCTATTGCAATGATGAAGACCAGTCCTATAATTAGAATAGAACAGCAGCAGGTGAAACCCTATGCTGGAATTTGCTAAAATGCTAGTAAAATATGTAATTGATGAGGCTTTTTTTAAAATAACAAATTGGAGTTACATTTTAATGAGTTAAAGGGTAACTTCCAGGTTAGCACTTTACAGAAGTGCCTTAAATCTACTGTATAACCTTTGCCTATATTTGCAAATGTCTGCAAAATGAGGCGTATGCTTTTAAACAAATGTGTATATTGGAACATATGCAAGCACCATACACCTGGTAATTACATGGAGCAATAGAATTTTCAAGAGGTGGTGCAGTATCAATGATTCCCACTCTACATGTTTAACTAGTGCTGCACTGACCTTTAAATAAGGGCATTTTGTCCCTGTAATACAAAATATGTAAATTAATGCTAAAACAGTATATACCTGTTGACCAAGTAGGGGTATATAAAAAATAAACATCCATAATCACCTTTATGCTGCAGCATCGGTATGATGATGCAACTGTCCCACATTGGCTATAAGACTGAAAACTGAGCAATCGCATGACTGCTGGTTGCTCTGTTCTTGGTCTGCTTGGAGTGGAGAGCAGAGATTGACAGTCACCGATCTCTGCTCTGCTCCTTCAGCGCTCACTTGAGCGCTGGGCTGGGGAAGGGAGCCAGCTGTCATTCAGGCAGCTGGATGGAGCTCATGATATTCAAATCAAAAACAAAAGATATTGTCAGGATCTATCCAGAGCCTGGAGCAGCTCTGCTACATCAGCTTGAAGTGGGCAAAATCCCACTAAAGGCTTACTCTGGGTCACAGGGAAACACAATTAAGTTCACTCCTGTGACCCACAAGAGAAGAATACAGTAAACAACCAAATGGTTAACCAAAGGAGCTGTCATGTCTACCCCAACGCAGGTGGTCATACACTATAGCTGGCTACTGTATTTTTCACCTATAGCAGCTCCCTTTCCCATAAGGCAAGCAGGCCTACTGGTACTAGGTTACTCCTAGGACTTATACACAATTCTATAGTGCCTGGTCACCATGCCAGGAATGGTGCGAACTGAGCAAACAGGATAAGAAAGAATGAGCCTCTAAGTGCAGCAACATTAAGACTTTTAATTCAGCAAGTGATTAAAAACACTTACTAGAGTTAGAAGTTAAAAACTCATAATGTGTGTAAAAAAGAGTCCAGCCTGGGGGGTAGTCCTTGGATGATCAGGTCCGCAGTAGGTGTTGTTGATCTTGACTGTCCAGCAGAAGGAAACCACGTGATCAGAAACCAGGAGAGATGGCTGTCTTGGAGTTTACCAGCGTAGGACGCTGGACTTGTGGGTGACATCATCGGAAGTGCGCCTGAAACCAGCATGAACTGCACAGGCCAGAAGTGACGTCTATTAGGCGGGCGCGTTTCAGAGCATCGGATAGGCTTCTTCTTCATGCCAATGAAGATGAGTCTCTGCTGGAACACAGATATAGGGAAAATGGGTGTGACAAGGGGTGGATTACTGGGCAGAACGCCAGTAAAGTGGAAATGGATGTTAAACCACTTAACCCCCGGAACCATTTGGCTGGCCAAAGACCAGAGCACTTTTTGCGATTCAGCACTGCGTCGCTTTAACTGACAAATGCATGGCCATGCAACGTGGCTCCCAAACAAAACTTATGTCCTTTTTTTCCCACAAATAGAGCTTTCTTTTGGTGGTATTTGATCACCTCTGCGATTTTTATTTTTTGCGCTATAAACAAAAAATAGAGCGACAATTTTGAAAAAAAAAAAGCTATATTTTTTGCCTTTTGCTATAATAAATATCCCCCAAAAATATATAAAAACAACTTTTTTTTTCCTCAGTTTAGGCCAATACGTATTCTTCTACATATTTTTGGTAAAAAAATCACAATAAGCGTTTATTGATTGGTTTTCCCAAGAGGTATAGCGTCTACAAAATAGGGGATAGTTTTATGGCATTTTTATTAACACGTTTTTTTTTTACTAGTAATGGTGGTGATCTGTGATTTTTAGCGATACTGTAACATTATGACGGACAGATCAGACACTTTTGACACATTTTTGGGACCATGGACATTTATACAGCAATCAGTGCTATAAATATGCACAGATTACTGTATAAATGTCACTGGCAGGGAAGGGGTTAACACTAGGGGCAATCAAGGGGTTAAATGTGTGTATGGGGATAGGACTGACTAGGGGAGGAGACATATCGTTGTTCCTACTTATTAGGAACAAACAATATGTCTCCTCTCCCCTGGCAGAACAGGGATTTGTGTGTTTACACACACAAATCCTGGGCTGGCTCTCGTGCACGCAATCGCACATGGCTAGCAGCGATCGCGACTGCCGACCACGCACACGCGTCCTCTGGCGGCTCTTAAAGGCAAACCCGTACGGGGTTTCGTGCAGCAGTGCCATTGTGCCGCAGTATATGTGCGTGAGCTGGTCGGGAACCAGTTAAAAGAGGCACATCTAAGTATGCAAGCATCTGGGGTAAAGCTGTCCACATAGACCATCCCCCCCAATGTCGGGTCTCACCGCTGTCTGTAATCGTGACCGGGAAGTCTACCCTGCAGTGGAGCGATTTATTAAAAAAAAATTCTTGTCTTGCAAAACGCTCTCAAACCAAGTTACTCTCAAATCAAGGTTTTACTGTATATCATTTTCTGCTATGTTATGGAGCTATAATCCTCTATTGTACCCTGACATATTATTTTCTTATACTGCTTTTGAACTTGTCTTTTATGATTTGTTAAATTTATATAAACAAATTTGACAGAATGTGCCTAAAGTCTAAATTTAAAATATTAGATTCATTTCATGTAAAGAATAATTTACTGTACACATTAGTACTTAACCTTTTTACGGAGCTCCTACGATGACTTTGCAAATTTCCCTAAATGACTTACGCAAGGTTTTGACCTTGCACCTCAGAGTAGTGTACAGATCTATTTACAGAAGTCTGTTGTTGCTACTGCACAACACTGCTCCTAGCTACTTATTAGTCTTTTGGACACTGCTGTGCTTCTGAAAATAGACTCCATGTGTAAGGGCAATTGATGTGCGGTTTTCCAATGCTGCGGGTACAGCACAGCGTACCCACTGGTTTCTTGTGGGTTACCTGCACTTTTCCATAGACTTTTCATTACATCAGGCAGTTTTAGTTTTCTGAAAGGGAGCCAAAAGTCCTGCATGCAGGTATTTTAGTGCACAAACACATCAAAATCACCCAATGTACGGCCGTTTTCATAATTGATTCGTTGGCTGATAGTTGTTTTGATTAATTGACTAATCGGATAAAAACCTCAAAAAAGGTTGGTGTATAATTTAGTTAAGATGTAAAGTTTAAAAAAAATAAAAATAAAATAAAAAGACAATGTATTCTTTAATATATGTATGAATTATTTAGACCAGTTCTAGGGACACATTGTCATATCCACATCCCTAGGAAGTAAATTGGAAAAGAATAGGGAGAACACCACTCTCCCATAAGGTGATGGGACTTTAACAGACATGTCACTGCCACTGAGGTAAGCACTATATTTATTACAAAGTATACAATAGTATATAAAAAAAAAAAATTGGTATTAACATTAGGCCATATAGAACATTGGCCAACAAATGATACTCAATCCATAAAAAACTTGAAAGATGCTTGTATGTGGATAAAGCCAACGCGTTTCGCAGAATTGACTGCTTCTTCTGGGCAGCTCTACATGCATCTAAATTATCAGTCAACTAAGTCCAATTTGACTGATAATTTAGATGTATGTATGGCCAGCATAAGACATTTAGAAGCAGCAGCTTGCTTTTCATTATCACCTGTCATGATGGGGTTAAAACACAAAAACATAAAATAGCCCTTTATAGCAGTGGTCATCAACCCTGTCCTCAGGACCCACTAACAGGCCAGGTTTGCAAGATAACTGAAATACATCACAGGTGCTATCATTTGCTGCTCAGTGATTGCAGTATTCTAGTCTGCATCTCCCCAAGGTAATACATAAAACCTGGCCTGTTAGTGGGCCCTGAGGACAGGGTTGATGACCACTGCTTTATAGTACATAAAATGCAGATAATCACTACTATAAGGGGTTAATTTATAATGTGAAACAGTCAAAGTAATACACAGTGCGAGGGACATCACTAGCGGCTTTCATTTTGATAGCTATGATATGTTCCCCACACTCGCTGTCACACACAGCCCCGCCCCTTGTTCCCTGGGAATTTGATAGACAGATCACCCGTCCAACCTGGGACGAGTAATGTGTATCAAAGTAATCCCGGGTAGGGGGCGGGGCTGTACGGAACGCCGAGCGGTGGAAACACACAGCAATTGAAATTAAAGCTGCTCCAATAATGTCCCTCGGCGCTCTCATCATCGGGCCAGCAATGCTCTTCTTCTCCTCCGTTTCCCTGCATGATAGGCACAAGTAGGCAGCATGATGAACACGGGCAGGCTGCATTGGTGGGCACGGGTGAGACTTCATTGGTGGACATGGGTGAGGCTGCATTAATGAGCATGGATAAAGTTGCTTAACCACTTGCCGACCGCCCCATGTAGATATAAGTCAGCATAATGGCACGTACAGGCAAAATACTGTACCTGTACGTGACATTCTTCCGGTGGGTGGGGGGTCCGAGCGATCCGAGAGGAGGGGACGGCCAGTGGTTTCTGGCCACCCCCTCGTGATCGCTCCTGGCGAATCAGATGCTTCCCCTGCCTGTGTAATTGTAAACACAGGCAAGGGGAAGTGATGCCACGCTCCTCGTGCCGGTCTTTCTGACCGGGACGCCGAGCTGAGAAGACATCAAGTAAGTGCACAACAGTACACTGACACCAGGACACTTAGGCACACATTTCACCCCCCCTGTCACCCCCCAGATCACCCCCTGCCCCCCCAGTCACAGTGTCACTGATTGCAGTGATCATTTATTTACTGATCACTGCATTTAGTGTCAGTTGTGACTGAAATAACTGTCAGGGCAGTTAGTTTTAGGCCCCTTTAGGTCTAAGGTAGCCCCCTACCCCCCCCCCCCTAATAAAGGTTTAACCCCTTGATTGCCCCCCAGGTAACCCTTTCACCCCCTTTTGCCAGTGTCACTAAGCAATCGTTTTTCTGATCGCTGCATTAGTGTCACTGGTGCCGCTAGGTAGCCAGTTTTTATTTAGGTTAACCGCCAGGTTTATATAGGTTCATAAATAGGTTTATAGGTTAGGTACCCCCATATTACAACCTAAATAAAGGTTTTAACCCCCTAATTGCCCCTAGAGTTAACTCTTTCACCAGTGATCACCGTATAAGTGTCACTGGTGACGCTGGTTAGCCAGTTAGTTATTTAGGTTCCCCGTCAGGTTTTTATATAGCCTCAGGTACCCCCATATATTACCTAATAAAGGTTTTAACCCCCTGATTGCCCCTAGTTAACCTTTTCACCAGTGATCACCGTATAACTGTTACGGGTGACGCTGGTTAGTTAGTTTGTTTTTTATACTGTCAGGGCACCCGCCATTTATTACCCAATACCGGTTTAACCCCCTGATCGCCCGGCGGGTGATATCAGTTAGGTTTTAGGGTCAAATAAGGTCTGCGTCGCCCCAGGTTAGTGCCAGTACCACAAACACCCACACGCAAAGCATACACCTCCCTTAGTGGTATAGTATCTGAACAGATCAATATCTTATCTGATCAGATCTATACTAGCGTCCCAGCAGTTTAGGGTTCCAAAAAACGCATTGTTAGCGGGATCAGCCCAGATACCTGCTAGCACCTGCGTTTTCCCCCTCCGCCCAGCCCAGCCCAGCCCAGCCCACCCAAGTGCAGTATCGATCGATCACTGTCCCTTACAAAACACTAAGCACACATAACTGCAGTGTTCGCAGAGTCAGGCCTGATCCCTGCGATCGCTAACAGTTTTTTTGGTAGCGTTTTGATTCAGTCTCTAACAGTCAGGAGCTTTTTTACCTGTGAATCTCACTAGTGTACTACTAAATTTAGAGCCCAAAATGGCAAATCGAAAGTACACTAGTGAACAGGCCTACTTGTTTCTGAGTATGTCAGATAGTGAAGAGGAGGTCACTCATCTGTCAGAATCAGGCTCAGAATACGATCCAGTAGACGACAGCGGCTCCATGACAGATAGCTCTGACGACAGAGGTGTGGTCCCTGCTAAGGTCAGGCGTACCTGATCCCGATCTTCTGCTGTTGTTGAGGTGCAAGAACCGCAGGTCTCTCGTATGGAGCAGAGAAGTACTAGCGCCACTATTCCTTCTGGTGAACTGGCAAGCACCAGCGGCCTAGTACACCCTGGACGTACATCCAGCACTGCAGTAACACTTGGTGACGTGGCGAGTCCCATAAGTGCAGTTCAAGCTGGCGAGGTGGCAAGCACAAGTAGTGTCCCGCTGCCACCAAGAAGAAGACAAAGGCAGGCCCATCGATCACATAGTGTCCTTCCTGCAGAATTCGCCAATCCTGATTGGGTGCCCACCACTTCTGCAGAACCCGTACTTCCCCCATTCACTGGCCAACCCGGTATTCAGGTGGAAACAGCTGATTTTAAGCCATCCGATTTTTTATCGCTGTTTTTCACGGAAGATCTCTATAGATCTATTGTGGACCAAAGTAATATATATGCTGGTCAATACATCGCCGCTAATCCCCAGTTGCCTTCCCGTGCCAGAGATTGGAAACCAATTACGGTTTCCGAATTTAAGTCCTTTCTGGGCCTTTCCCTCAACATGGGCATGCATAAATTCCCGACTATGAGGACTTATTGGTCCACCTCACCAGTCCACCATATGCCCGTGTTCTCTCGCTCCATGTCCAGGGCACGATACGAACAGATCTTGCGGTTCATGCACTTCAGTGACAATGAACTCTGTCGTCCTCGTGGAGACCCTGAATTTGATCGGCTCTACAAAATTCGGCCCCTCATAAACCACTTCAACCAACGTTTTGCAGCCTTGTTTACTCCCAATCAAGTTGTCTGCGTTGACGAGTCCCTGATTAAGTTTTCTGGCCGCATGTCTTTCAAACAGTACCTTCCCAGCAAGCATGCCAGATACGGAGTCAAGCTCTACAAGCTCTGTGACAGTTATTATGTTTTATCATGCTTGCTTTTCAGGTATGTAATTTTGTTTACTGTGTTTTATTGTTAACCATTTTTTTGTTTTCAGGTGCGCCATTCAGTTGCAGCGCGGATTTATTTATCTTGACAGCAACAGCGTTTGCTCCCACGATACATAAAGCCGCGACTCCAACGCTGTAGGAGGTGATTTCACCACCACAGTTAAAAAAAAGAGCATATATGCCGAAGCATGGGGGCAGCAGGGGCCACATACATACGGTCGAAATTCCGACGGAGGCTTGCCCGTGAAAAAGTCCGACCATGTGTACGTGGCATAACTTTTTTTTTGCGGGAGGATGCCCCCATGCTTCGGCATATATATATTTTAGGCACCAGTTGCGTTAAAAAAATGTTTTATTTTTTACTATGTTTTTTTTTGGTATTTGCTTTGCAGGTATGGTATGGTAAGGTCTTACTGTTATACTGTAATGTTACTCTGTTTTAATGTTAACCATAATTTGCTTAGCAGGTACGCCATTCAGTTGCAGCGCGGATTTATTCATCTTGACAGCAACAGCGTTTGCTCCCACGATACATAAAGCCGTGACTCCAACACTGTAGGATGTGATTTCACTACCACAGTTTAAAAAAAAGAGCATATATGCGGAAGCATGGGGGCAGCAGGGGCGGAGGAGCGATTGGCTCCTAATGCCGCGTACATACGGTCGAAATTCCGACGGAGGCTTGCCCCGTGGAAAAGTCTGACCGTGTGTACACGGCATAACTTTTGCGGGAGGATGCCCCCATGCTTCGGCATATATAAATGGTGCATGTATGCCCATCATTAGAAGTGGGTGGATGAAGGGAGGTATTCTAATGGTGGGCATACCCACCAATCAATCTCTTTTTTTCGTTCAGCCAAGAGGCTGCATGAAAAAAAAAGATTACAATATATGTCCAGTATGTTGCTGGACTTTAAATGGTTATACCAGAATGATGCCTGCAGGTTTAGGTATCATCTTGGTATCATTATTTTCAGCCAGTGATCGGCTTTCATGTAAAAGCAATTCTAGCGGGTAATTAGCCCCTAGACTGCTTTTACAAGCAGTGGGAGGGAATGTCCCCCCTCCCGGATATAAACCGCGCCATTGGGAAATTGGGAAAGCGTTTTATCACACCGACCTTGGTGTGGTCAGATGCTTTGAGGGCAGAGGAAAGATCTAGGGTCTAATAGACCCCAATTTTTTCAAAAAAAGAGTACCTGTCACTGCCTATTGCTATCATAGGGGATATTTACATTCCCTGAGATAACAATAAAAATGATAACTAAGAAAAAAATGGAAGGAATAGTTTAAAAATAAAATAAAAAAGCTAAATAAAAAAATAAAAAAAAAAAGCACCCCTTCCCCTCCTTCTCTTGCGCAAAGGCGAACACATGCGTTGGTCTGGCGTCATATGTAAACAGCAATTGCACCATGCATGTGAGGTATCACCGCGAAGGTCAGATCGAGGGCAGTAATTTTAGCAGTAGACCTCCTCCGTGAATCTAATGTGGTAATCTGTTAAGGCTTTTAAAGGCTTTTAAAAATGTATGTAGTTTGTCGCCACTGCGTGTTTGTGCGCAATTTTAAAGCATGTCGTGTTTGGTATCCATGTACTCGGCCTAAGATCATATTTTTTATTTCATCAAAAATTTGAGCAATATAGTGTGTTTTAGTGCATTAAAATAAAAAAAAAGTGTATTTTTGCCACCAAAAATGTGTTTGAAAAATCGCTGCGGAAATACTGTGTGGAAAAAAAAATGCAACACCCACCATTTTAATCTGTAGGGCGTTTGCTTTAACAATATATATAGTGTTTGGGGGTTCAACGTAATTTTCTTGCAAAAATAAAATTTTTTTTTCATGTAAACAAAAAGTGTCAGAAAGGGCTTTGTCTTCAAGTGGTTAGAAGAGTGGGTGATGTGTGACATAAGCTTCTAAATGTTGTGCATAAAATGCCAGGACAGTTCAAACCCCCTCAAATGACCCCATTTTGGAAAGTAGACACCCCAAGCTATTTGCTGAGAGCAATGTTGAGCCCATTAAATATTTTTTTTTTTGTCCCAAGATATTGAATAATATCTTGGGACAAATATACAAAAAGTTGTCACTAAATGATATATTGCTCAAACATGTCATGGGCACATGTGGAAATACACCCCAAAATACATTCTGTTGCTTCTCCTGAGTACGGGGATACCACATGTGTGGGACTTTTTGGGAGCGTAGCTGCGTACGGGACCCCAAAAACCAAGCACCGCCTTCAGGATTTCTAATGGTATTATTTTTTTATTTTACTTCTCACTGCCAATCACAGTTTCGGAGGCCATGGAATGCCCAGATGGCACAACCCCCCCCCCCCCCCCAATGACCCCATTTTGGAAAGTAGACACCCCAAGCTATTTGCTGAGAGGTATGGTGAGTATTTTGCAGATCTCACTTTTTGTCACAAAGTTTTGAAAATTGAAAAAAAAAAATGTTTTTTCTTTACTTTCTTCATTTTCAAAAACAAATGAGAGCTGTAAAATACTCACCATGCCTCTCAACAAATAGCTTGGGGTGTCTACTTTCCAAAATGGGGTAATTTGGGGGGGGGGTTTTGTGCTATTTTGGCATTTTGTGATAGGTAGTGAGGAGTGAAATCAAAAAGTTGCACCCTAATGCCGCGTACACACGTGCGGACTTTTGCCGGCGGACTTAGTCCAGCGGACAATCCGCCGGACTTTCCAGCTGGCTTCGCCGGACTTTCTGAGCGTGTGGACTTGCACACACACGCGCGGACTTCTCCGGCGGACTATCCGCTGGCCAAAGTCCGCGGGACTTTTGAAAATGAACGGACTTGCCCACACACGGAGCAGTCCGTTCATTTAGAACTTCAGGTTACGTAGCTAGCGTAGGCAGTAAATGCCACCGCGCTAGCTCCGTAAGCTGGCATGGATTTAAAGGGACTCCCCACGCCGAAAAACGGCGTGGGGGTTCCCCCCAAATCCATGTCAGACCCTTATCCGAGCACGCAGCCTGGCAGGCCAGGAAAGGGGTGGGGACGAACGAGCGCCCCCCCCTCCTGAGCCGTACCAGGCCGCGTGCCCTCAACATGGGGGGTGCCCTGGGGAAAGGGGGGCCGTGCGGCCCCCCCACCCCAAAGCACCTTGTCCCCATGTTGATGAGGACAAGGGCCTCTTCCCGACAACCCTGGCCGTTGGTTGTCGGGGTCTGCGGGCGGGGGCTTATCGGAATCTGGGAGCCCCCTTTAATAAGGGGGCCCCCAGATACCGGCCCCCCACCCAATGTGAATGAGTATGGGGTACGATGAACCCCTACCCATTCACCTAAGGTGTAAAATGTAAAGTACAAAAACACACACACTTTTGAAAAAAAATTTTATTGCACTGCTCCGGGGGTCTTCTTCCGTCTTGGGGGTCTTCTCGCCGGACTCCTCCGCCATTTACCAAGCTCTTTTACCGAGCGGAGAAGTCCGGCTACCTTCTTAGTCGTCGCTGCCGTTGTCTGGGGGTCTCGATCCGCCTTCGGGGGTCTTCTGGGGTCTCTTCTGTTCTTGCGGTGGTCGTCGTCTTCCGCGCCGCCGGCGCCTTCTTCTTGTTCTTCTTCTTGTTCTTCTTCTTCCGATGTTGACCCGTCGCTCTCTCTGCCCGGAATGTTCTTGCGGCGGTCGTCGTCTTCCGCGCCGCCGGCGCCTTCTTCTTCTTGTTCTTCTTCTTCCGATGTTGACCCGTCGCTCTCTCTGCCCGGAATGGCAGAGCCGCGCTGTGCTGGGACTTATATAGGGACATGGGGACAGGGTCACATGCTCATGTCACATGGTGACCCCGCCCCCCTGTGATGTCACAGTCCCGGAGGATGCTGGGACTGTGACATCACAAGGGGGCGGGGTCACCATGTGACATGAGCATGTGACCCTGTCCCCATGTCCCTATATAAGTCCCAGCACAGCGCGGCTCTGCCATTCCGGGCAGAGAGAGCGACGGGTCAACATCGGAAGAAGAAGAACAAGAAGAAGAAGGCGCCGGCGGCGCGGAAGACGACGACCGCCGCAAGAACAGAAGAGACCCCCGGAAGACCCCCGAAGGCGGATCGAGACCCCCAGACAACGGCGGCAACGACGACGAAGAAGGTAGCCGGCCTCCTCCGCTCGTGAAAGAGCTAGGTAAAAGAGCAGAAGAGAGCGGAGGAGTCCGGCGAGAAGACCCCCAAGACGGAAGAAGACCCCCGGAGCAGTGCAATAAACTATTTTTTCAAAAGTGTGTGTGTTTTTTTACTTTACATTTTACACCTTAGGTGAATGGGTAGGGGTACATCATACCCCATACTCATTCACATAGGGTGGGGGGCCGGGATCTGAGGGTCCCCTTATAAAAGGGGGCTCCCAGATTCCGATAAGCCCCCGCTCGCAGGCCCCGACAACCAACGGCCAGGGTTGTCGGGAAGAGGCCCTTGTCCTCATCAACATGGGGACAAGGTGCTTTGGGGTGGGGGGGCCGCACGGCCCCCCTTTCCCCAGGGCACCCCCCATGTTGAGGGCACGCGGCCTGGTACGGCTCAGGAGGGGGGGCGCTCGTTCGTCCCCACCCCTTTCCTGGCCGGCCAGGCTGCGTGCTCGGATAAGGGTCTGACATGGATTTGGGGGGAACCCCCACGCCGTTTTTCGGCGTGGGGAGTCCCTTTAAATCCATGCCAGGTCACGGAGCTAGCGCGGTGGCATTTACTGCCTACGCTAGCTACGTAACCTGAAGTCACGTGCTAAATGAACGGACTTGCCGACGAGCGGCAAGTCCGTTCATTTAAAAAGTCCGGCGGACTAGCCTACTAACGGCGGGATTGTCCGCCGGACTGCCAAGTCCAACGGATAGTTTTAAAACAAAACTTAAAACTTTGGTCCGCCGGACTTTGGCGCCAAAAAGTCCGCCGACGCCCACACACGAGGGGATTGTCCGCTGGACTTGAGTCCAGAGGATAATCCCGCGGGATTGTCCCTTCGTGTGTACGCAGCATTAGAAATCCTGAAGGCGGTGATTGGTTTTTGGGGCCCCGTACGCGGCTAGGCTCCCAAAAAGTCCCACACATGTGGTATCCCCATACTCAGGAGAAGCAGCAAAATTTATTTTGGGGTGCAATTCCACATATAACTATGGCATGTGTGAGCAATATATCATTTAGTGACAACTTTTTGAAATATATTATTTTTTTTTTTGTCTTTATTCAATCACTTGGGACTAAAAAAAAAAATATTCAATGGGCTCAACATGCCTCTCAGCAAATAGCTTGGGGTGTCTACTTTCCAAAATGGGGTAATTTGGGGGGGTTTTGTACCTCCCTGCAATTTTAGCACCTCAAGAATTGAGATAGGCAGTCATAAATTAAAAGCGGTGTAAATTCCAGAAAATGTACTCTAGTTTGTAGACGCTATAACTTTTGCGCAAACCAATAAATATACGCTTATTGGCATTTTTTTTTTTTACTAAAGACATGTGGCTGAATACATTTTGGCCCAAATGTTTGACTAAAATGTAGTTTATTCGATTTTTCTTATAACAAAAAGTAGAAATATCTTTTTTTTTCAAAAATTTTCGGTCTTTTTCCGCTTATATCGCAAAAAATCAAAATCACAGAGGCAATCAAATACCATCAAAAGAAAGCTCTATTTGTGGGAAGAAAAGATCGCAAATTTCGTTTGGTTACAACATTGCATGACCGCGCAATTACCAGTTAAATCAGTGCAGTGCGAAATTGAAAAAAGACCTCTGGTCCTTAAGCTGACAATTGGTCCGGGCTGAAGTGGTTAATTCTGCATAAAACATTTAAGGCTAATTAAATGAGATAATTTATGAGGGCGTGTTTAGGGGCGGGGCAGGGTAAGGGTTGGGTGGGGCAACTGGTGGCGAGTAACCCTTGAGGCCTGGCTAGTAGCTCAGGACTTGAAATTTTGAGATTATATATAGTGTGTGTGTGTGTGTGTGTGTATAGTATACATACAGTATCTCACAAAAGGGAGTACACCCCTTACATTTTTTTAAAAATGTTAACCACTTCCCGACCGCCCCCTGTATATTTACGTCGGCAGAATGGCACGTACAGGCAGAATCACGTACCTGTACGTGACATTCTTCCGGCGGTTGGGGGGTCCGATCGGACCCCCCTCCGCCGGCGGGGACGGTCGGGATCGCTTCAGAAGCGATGCGGGACGAGGTAACGGCCAGTCGTTTCTGGCCACCCCCTCCCGATCGCTCTGGCCAATAGGATTCGTCCGCTTCCTTCCCCTTCCTGTGTAATTGTAAACACAGGCAAGGGGAAGTGATGTCACGCTCCTCGTGTCGGTCTTTCTGACCGGGACGCCGAGCGGAGAAGACGCAGAAGTAAGTGCACAAACACTACACTGACACCAGGTACACATAGGCACACATTTCACCCCCCTGTCACCCCCTGATCACCCCCCAGATCACCCCCTGCCCCCCCTGTCACAGTGTCACTGATTGCAGTGATCATTTATTTTACTGATCACTGCATTTAGTGTCAGTGTGACTGCAATAACTGTCAGGGCAGTTAGTTTTAGGCCCCTTTAGGTCCAAGGTAGCCCCCTACCCCCCCCCAATAAAGGTTTAACCCCTTGATTGCCCCCTAGGTAACCCTTTCACCCCCTTTTGCCAGTGTCACTAAGCGATCGTTTATTTTGATCGCTCTATTAGTGTCACTGGTGCCGCTAGGTAGCCAGTTTTTTTTTTAGGTAACCGCCAGGTTTATATAGGATTATAAATAGGTTTATAGGTCAGGTACCCCCATATTACAACCTAAATAAAGGTTTTAACCCCTTGATTGCCCCTAGAGTTAACTCTTTCACCAGTGATCACAGTATAAGTGTCACTGGTGACGCTGGTTAGCCAGTTAGTTATTTAGTTATTTAGGTTCCCCGTCAGGTTTTTATATATCGTCAGGTACCCCCATATATTACCTAATAAAGGTTTTAACCCCCTGATTGCCCCTAGTTAACCCTTTCACCAGTGATCACCGTATAACTGTTACGGGTGACGCTGGTTAGTTAGCTTGTTTTTTTATACTGTCAGGGCACCCGCCATTTATTACCCAACTATCGGTTTAACCCCCTGATCGCCCGGCGGGTGATATCAATTAGGTGTTAGGGTCAAATAAGGTCTGCGTCGCCCCAGGTTAGTGCCAGTACCGCAAACACCCACGCGCAAAGCATACACCTCCCTTAGTGGTATAGTATCTGAACAGATCAATATCTGATCTGATCAGATCTATACTAGCGTCCCAGCAGTTTAGGGTTCCAAAAAACGCATTGTTAGCGGGATCAGCCCAGATACCTGCTAGCACCTGCGTTTTCCCCCCTCCGCCCAGCCCAGCCCAGCCCACCCAAGTGCAGTATCGATCGATCACTGTCACTTCCAAAACACTAAGCACACATAACTGCAGCGTTCGCAGAGTCAGGCCTGATCCCTGCGATCGCTAACAGTTTTTTTTTGGTAGCGTTTTGATTCATTCGCCAGCAGCCTAGGAGCTTTTTTTCCTGTGAATCTCACTAGTGTACTACTAAATTTAGAGCCCAAAATGGCAAATCGCAAGTACACTAGTGAACAGGCCTACTTGTTTCTGAGTATGTCAGATAGTGAAGAGGAGGTCACTCATCTGTCAGAATCAGGCTCAGAATACGATCCAGTAGACGACAGCGGCTCCATGACAGATAGCTCTGGCGACGAAGGTGTGGTCCCTGCTAAGGTCAGGCGTACCCGATCCCGATCTTCTGATGTTGTTGAGGTGCAGGAACCGCAGGTCTCTCGTATGGAGCAGAGAAGTACTAGCGCCGCTATTCCTTCTGGTGAACTGGCAAGCACCAGCGGCCTAGTACACCCTGGACGTAGTCAAACCAGCACTGCAGTAACACTTGGTGACGTGGCGAGTCCCATAAGTGCAGTTCAAGCTGGCGAGGTGGCAAGCACAAGTAGTGTCCCGCTGCCACCAAGAAGAAGACAAAGGCAGGCCCGTCGATCACATAGTGTCCTTCCTGCAGAATTCGCCAATCCTGATTGGGTGCCCACCACTTCTGCAGAACCCGTACTTCCCCCATTCACTGGCCAACCCGGTATTCAGGTGGAAACAGCTGATTTTAAGCCATCCGATTTTTATTCGCTGTTTTTCACGGAAGATCTCTATAGATCTATTGTGGACCAAAGTAATATATACGCTGGTCAACACATCGCCGCTAATCCCCAAGTGCCTTCCCTTGCCAGAGATTGGAAACCAATTACGGTTTCCGAATTTAAGACCTTTCTGGGCCTTTCCCTCAACATGGGCATACACAAATTCCCGACGCTGAGGTCTTATTGGTCCACCTCACCGCACCACCATATGCCCGTGTTCTCTGCCTCCATGTCCAGGGCACGATACGAACAGATCTTGCGGTTCATGCACTTCAGTGACAATGAACTTTGTCGTCCTCGTGGAGACCCTGAATTTGATCGGCTCTACAAAATTCGGCCCCTCATAAACCACTTCAACCAATGTTTTGCAGCCTTGTTTACGCCCAATCAAGTTGTCTGCGTTGACGAGTCCCTGATTAAGTTTTCTGGCCGCTTGTCTTTCAAACAGTTCCTTCCCAGCAAGCGTGCCAGATACGGGGTCAAGCTCTACAAGCTCTGTGACAGGGCAACAGGCTATACGTGGAGCTTTTCGGTTTATGAGGGAAAAGATAGTCACGTAGAGCCGGAGAACTGTCCAGATTACATAGGGAGCGCTGGCAAGATAGTGTGGAACTTGGTGTCACCCTTATTCGGAAAGGGGTACCACTTGTACGTGGACAATTATTACACGAGCGTGCCACTGTTTAGTCACTTGTTTGATCATCAGATTGGAGCATGTGGCACCGTGCGACCTAATCGCCGGGGCTTTCCCCAGCGGCTTGTAGATTCCCGTCTTAGGCTGGGGGGGAGAGAGCCTGCTTGAAGTGTAATAACTTGCTCGCTGTGAAGTGGAGGGATAATAGGAATGTTTTCGTTCTTACCTCCCTTCATGCAGACACGACAGTCCAAATTCGTACGGCGGCTGGTGTTGTGACGAAACCCCTCTGTATCCATGAATACAACCTTAATATGGGGGGGGTGGACCTCAACGACCAGTTGTTGGCGCCGTACCTAGTTGTCCGTAAGGCTAGACGCTGGTACAAAAAAGTGTCTATTTATTTATTCCAATTGGCTTTGCTGAATGCTCATGTGCTATACGGAGCTTCAGGCGGGACGTTACCCTTCCTTGAATTCCAGGGAGCGGTTGTCATGGAACTCCTGTATCCAGGCGATTCCACACCTCACCATCCCCTACCAAATGCAGTAAGCCGGCTGCATGAGAGGCATTATCCTCATGTCCTCCAGAGTACCCCTACCCAACGAGCCCCCCAAAGAAGATGTCGTGTCTGTAGCAAGCGCGGATTTAGGCGTGACACCCGTTATTATTGTCCACGCTGTCCTGACAATCCTGGTCTCTGCGTTGGTGAATGCTTTGAACGCTACCACGAACTAGTGAGGTATTAGCGTAGGGTACAGCATTTCACAGGCTAGGATACACTTTCACAGGGTCTCAAGAATGCCATCGCATTTTGAGACCCGACCGTTGCAGTTCAAATTATAGTTACAGGGTCTCAAGAATGCCATCGCATTTTGAGACCCGACCGTTACAGTTAAAATTATAGTTATAGTTTAAAAAAAAAGTGTAAAAAATAAAAAAAAAAATAAAAAAGTACAAAAAAAAAAAAAAAAACCCCAAAAAAAAATATAAAATAAAAAACCAAAAATAGTTGTCGTTTTATTGTTCTCTCTCTATTGTTGCTCTTTTTTACTCTATTCTATTCTGCAATGTTTTATTATGTTTTATCATGCTTGCTTTTCAGGTATGTTTTATTGTTAACCATTTTTTTGTTTTCAGGTGCGCCATTCAGTTGCAGCGCGGATTTATTTATCTTGACAGCAACAGCGTTTGCTCCCACGATACATAAAGCCGCGACTCCAACACTGTAGGAGGTGATTTCACCACCACAGTTAAAAAAAAGAGCATATATGCCGAAGCATGGGGGCAGCAGAGGGCGGAGGAGCGATTTTGCTCCTAATGCCACGTACATACGGTCGAAAAAAGTCCGACCATGTGTACGTGGCATAACTTTTTTGCGGGAGGATGCCCCCATGCTTCGGCATATATATATTTTAGGCACCGGTTGCGTTAACAAAATGTTTTATTTTTTACTATGTTTTTTTTTTGGTATTTGCTTTGCAGGTATGGTATGGTAAGGTCTTACTGTTATACTCTAATGTTACTTTGTTTTAATGTTAACCATTATTTGCTTAGCAGGTACGCCATTCAGTTGCAGCGTGGATTTATTTATCTTGACAGCAACAGCGTTTGCTCCCACGATACATAAAGCCGCGACTCCAACGCTGTAGGAGGTGATTTCACCACCACAGTTAAAAAAAAGAGCATATATGCCGAAGCATGGGGGCAGCAGAGGGCGGAGGAGCGATTTTGCTCCTAATGCCACGTACATACGGTCGAAAAAAGTCCGACCATGTGTACGTGGCATAACTTTTTTGCGGGAGGATGCCCCCATGCTTCGGCATATATATATTTTAGGCACCGGTTGCGTTAACAAAATGTTTTATTTTTTACTATGTTTTTTTTTTTGGTATTTGCTTTGCAGGTATGGTATGGTAAGGTCTTACTGTTATACTGTAATGTTACTTTGTTTTAATGTTAACCATTATTTGCTTAGCAGGTACGCCATTCAGTTGCAGCGTGGATTTATTTATCTTGACAGCAACAGCGTTTGCTCCCACGATACATAAAGCCGCGACTCCAATGCTGTAGGAGGTGATTTCACCACCACAGTTAAAAAAAAGAGCATATATGCCGAAGCATGGGGGCAGCAGAGGGCGGAGGAGCGATTTTGCTCCTAATGCCACGTACATACGGTCGAAAAAAGTTCGACCATGTATACGTGGCATAACTTTTTTTGCGGGAGGATGCCCCCATGCTTCGGCATATATAAATGGTGCATGTATGCCCATCATTAGAAGTGGGTGGATGAAGGGAGGTATTCTAATGGTGGGCATACCCACCGCGCCATTGGGAAATTGGGAAAGCATTTTATCACACCGATCTTGGTGTGGTCAGATGCTTTGAGGGCACAGGAAAGATCTAGGGTCTAATAGACCCCAATTTTTTCAAAAAAAGAGTACCTGTCACTGCCTATTGCTATCATAGGGGATATTTACATTCCCTGCGATAACAATAAAAATGACAACTAAGAAAAAAAAAATGGAAGGAACAGTTTAAAAATAAAATAAAAAAGCTAAATAAAAAGAAAAACTAAAAAAAAAAAAAAAAAAAGCACCCCTGCCCCCCCTTCTTTTGCGCAAAGGCGAACACAAGCGTTGGTCTGGCGTCATATGTAAACAGCAATTGCACCATGCATGTGAGGTATCACCGCGAAGGTCAGATCGAGGGCAGTAATTTTAGCAGTAGACCTCCTCCGTGAATCTAATGTGGTAACCTGTAAAGGCTTTTAAAGGCTTTTAAAAATGTATGTAGTTTGTCGCCACTGCGTGTTTGTGCGCAATTTTAAAGCATGTCGTGTTTGGTATCCATGTACTCGGCCTAAGATCATATTTTTTATTTCATCAAAAATTTGAGCAATATAGTGTGTTTTAGTGCATTAAAATAAAAAAAAGTGTATTTTTTCCACAAAAAATGCGTTTGAAAAATCGCTGCGCAAATACTGTGTGGAAAAAAAAAATGCAACACCCACCATTTTAATCTGTAGGGCCTTTGCTTTAACAATATATATAGTGTTTGGGGGTTCAACGTAATTTTCTTGCAAAAAAAAAATATGTTTTCATGTAAACAAAAAGTGTCAGAAAGGGCTTTATCTTCAAGTGGTTAGAAGAGTGGGTGACGTGTGACATAGGCTTTTAAATGTTGTGCATAAAATGCCAGGACAGTTCAAACCCCCCCCAAATGACCCCATTTTGGAAAGTAGACACCCCAAGCTATTTGCTGAGAGCAATGTTGAGCCCATTAAATATTTTTTTTTTTGGTCCCAAGAGATTGAATAATGAAAAAAAAAAAAATAATATTTTTTTTTACAAAAACTTGTCACTAAATGATATATTGCTCAAACATGCCATGGGCATATGTGGAGATACACCCCAAAATACATTCTGTTGCTTCTCCTGAGTACGGGGATACCACATGTGTGGGACTTTTTGGGAGCCTAGCCGCGTACGGGACCCCAAAATCCAAGCACCGCTTTCAGGCTTTCTAAGGGTGTAATTTTTTTATTTCACTCCTCACTGCCAATCACAGTTTCGGAGGCCATGGAATGCCCAGATGGCACAAACCACCCCCAAATGACCCCATTTTGGAAAGTAGACACCCCAAGCTATTTGCTGAGAGGTATGGTGAGTATTTTGCAGATCTCGCTTTTTGTCACAATGTTTTGAAAATTGAAAAAAAGAAAAAAAAAAATTTTTTTTCTTTACTTTCTTCATTTTCAAAAACACATGAGAGCTGTAAAATACTCACCATGCCTCTCAACAAATAGCTTGGGTGTCTACTTTCCAAAATGGGGTCATTTGGGGGGGTTTTGTGCTATTTTGGCATTTTATGGCCTTCGAAACTGTGATAGGTAGTGAGGAGTGAAATCAAAAATTTGCACCCTTAGAAATCCTGAAGGCGGTGCTTGGGTTTCGGGGCCCCGTACGCGGCTAGGCTCCCAAAAAGTCCCACACATGTGGTATCCCCATACTCAGGAGAAGCAGCAAAATGTATTTTGGGGTGCAATTCCACATATAACCATGGCATGTGTGAGCAATATATCATTTAGTGACAACTTTTTGAATAAATTTTTTTTATTTTTTTTTTTTGTCTTTATTCAATCACTTGGGACTAAAAAAAAAAATATTCAACGGGCTCAACATGCCTCTCAGCAAATAGCTTGGGGTGTCTACTTTCCAAAATGGGGTCATTTGGGGGGGTTTTGTGCCATCTTGGCATTTTATGGCCTTCAAAACTGTGATAGGTAGTGATAGGTAGTGAGGAGTGAAATCAAAAATTTATGCCCTTAGAAATCCTGAAGGCAGTGCTTGGTTTTCGGGGTCCCGTATGCGGATAGGCTCCCAAAAAGTCCCACACATGTGGTATCCCCGTACTCAGGAGAAGCAGCAGAATGTATTTTGGGGTGTAATTCCACATATGCCCATGGCATGTGTGGGCAATATATCATTTAGTGACAACTTTGGGCAAAAAAAAAAAAGTTTGTAATATTCCCGCAACTTGTGGCAAAATATAAAATATTCCATGTACTCAACATGCCTCTCAGCAAATAGCTTGGGGTGTCTACTTTCCAAAATGGGGTCATTTGGGGGGGTTTTGTGCAATTTTGGCATTTTATGGCCTTCGAAACGGTGATAGGTAGTGAGGAGTGAAATCAAAAATTTACACCCTTAGAAATGCTGAAGGTGGTGCTTGGGTTTCGGGGCCCCGTACGCGGCTAGGCTCCCAAAAAGTCCCACACATGTGGTATCCCCGTACTCAGGAGAAGTGGCAAAATGTATTTTGGGGTGCAATTCCACATATAACCATGGCATGTGTGAGCAATATATCATTTAGTGACAACTTTTTGAATACATTTTTTTTTTTTTTTTTTTTTTTTGTCTTTATTCAATCACTTGGGACTAAAAAAAAAAAATATTCAATGGGCTCAACATGCCTCTCAGCAAATAGCTTGGGGTGTCTACTTTCCAAAATGGGGTCATTTGGGGGGGTTTTTGTGCCATCTTGGCATTTTATGGCCTTCAAAACTGTGATAGGTAGTGATAGGTAGTGAGGAGTGAAATCAAAAATTTATGCCCTTAGAAATCCTGAAGGCGGTGCTTGGTTTTCGGGGTCCCGTATGCGGATAGGCTCCCAAAAAGTCCCACACATGTGGTATCCTCGTACTCAGGAGAAGCAGCAGAATGTATTTTGGGGTGTAATTCCACATATGCCCATGGCATGTGTGGGCAATATATCATTTAGTGACAACTTTGGGCAAAAAAAAAAAAGTTTGTAATATTCCCGCAACTTGTGGCAAAATATAAAATATTCCATGTACTCAACATGCCTCTCAGCAAATAGCTTGGGGTGTCTACTTTCCAAAATGGGGTCATTTGGGGGGGGTTTTGTGCTATTTTGGCATTTTATGGCCTTCAAAACTGTGATAGGTAGTGAGGAGTGAAATCAAAAATTTGCACCCTTAGAAACCCTGAAGGCGTTGATTGGGTTTCGGGGCCCCGTGCGCGGCTAGGCTCCCAAAAAGTCCCACACATGTGGTATCCCCATACTCGGGAGAAGCAGCAAAATGTATTTTGGGGTGCATCTCCACATATAACCATGGCATGTGTGAGCAATATATCATTTAGTGACAACTTTATGAAAAAAATTTTTTTTTTTTTTTTTTTTTTTGTCTTTATTCAATCCCTTGGGACTAAAAAAAAAAATATTCAATGGGCTCAACATGCCTCTCAGCAAATAGCTTGGGGTGTCTACTTTCCAAAATGGGGTCATTTGGGGGGGTTTTGTACTTCCCTGCCATTTTAGCACCTCAAGAAATGAGATAGGTAGTCATAAATTAAAAGCCGTGTAAATTCCAGAAAATGTACTCTAGTTTGTAGACGCTATAACTTTTGCGCAAACCAATAAATATACGCTTATTGGCATTTTTTTTTACTAAAGACATGTGGCTGAATACATTTTGGCCCAAATGTTTGACTAAAATTGAGTTTATTAGATTTTTTTTATAACAAAAAGTAGAAAATCTCTTTTTTTTTCAAAATTTTCGCTCCTTTTCCGTTTATATCGCAAAAAATAAAAATCACAGAGGCAATCAAATACCATCAAAAGAAAGCTCTATTTGTGGGAAGAAAAGGACGCAAATTTCGTTTGGTTACAAAATTGCATGACCGCGCAATTACCAGTTAAAGTAGTGCAGTGCGAAATTGAAAAAAGACCTCTGGTCCTTAAGCTGACAATTGGTCCGGGGCTAAAGTGGTTAATATATCTTTTCATGTGACAACACTGAAAAAATTACGTAAAGCAGTGAGTGTACAGCTTGTATAACAGTGTAAATTTGCTGTCCTCTCAAAATAACTCAGACAGCCATTAATGTCTAAACCGCTGGCAGCAAAAGTGAGTACACCTCTAAGTGAAAATTTTCAAATTGGGCCCAAAGAGTCAATATTTTGTGTGGCCACCATTACAGTATTTTCCAGCACTGCCTTAACCCTCTTGGGCATGGAGTTCACCAGAGCTTCACAGGTTGCCACTGGAGTCTTCTTCCACTCCTCCATGACGACATCACAGTGCTGGTGGATGTTAGACCCCTTTCATGCTAAAAATAGCGGCGCTTTACCACTGGCGGCCCCGACGCCCCAGTATGAAAGGGGTCTTGGAGACCTTGCGCTTCTCCACATTCCGTTTCAGGATGCCCCACTTATGCTCAATAGGGTTTAGGTCTGGAGACATGCTTGGCCAGTCCATCACCTTTACCCCCAGCTTCTTTAGCAAGGCAGTGGTCGTCTTGGAGGTGTGTTTTGGGTCTGTAAGAGAACTATTAGTTTCCGTCTGGTGCGCACTTGCGCACATGGGCGTCTGCAGATGCCTGTGCGCATCAATGCGCATGCACAGCGGACTGCGTGCATACGCAGGAGCGCGCCCATAACGCCAATTGGCACTAGATGGCCTATTTAACCACTTCAATACCGGGCCATTTTACACCCTTCCTTACCAGAGCACTTTTTTCGATTCGGCACTGCGTCGCTTTAACTAACAATTGCGCGGTTGTGCGACGTTACACCCAAACAAAATTGACGTCCTTTTTTCCCCACAAATAGAGCTTCTGGATCCTGCTCTGATTACTGGTTTCTGATCCTAGCTTCCCATTGGACTCTGCTTCTGCCTGCTGCTTGGTACTGCCCTGTCCGCCTGTTACCAGATCCGGCTATCCTTGTGATCTTGCTTCTGCATGCTGCCTTGTACCTCACTGCCCGCCTGTTACCGGACCTGGCTATCCTTGAGACCCTTCTCTTGCCTCTGGTATTCCTCCTCATCATTCTTCAAGTGTCTGCAACCAAGGTCCTGCGACACGCTGCAACCTCTTGCTGTAAGTTTACCAGGAACTTTACATCTCATAACGCCAATTGGCGCTAGATGGCCTATTTAACCATTTCAATACCGGGCCATTTTACACCCTTCCTTACCAGAGCACTTTTTGCGATTCGGCACTGCGTCGCTTTAACTAACAATTGCGCGGTTGTGCGACGTTACACCCAAACAAAATTGACGTCCTTTTTTCCCCACAAATAGAGCTTTCTTTTGGTGGTATTTGATCGCCCGTGCGGTTTTTATTTTTTGCGCTATAAACAAAAGAAGAGCGACATAAACAATATTTTTTACTTTTTGCTATAATAAATATCCCATTTTTTTTAAAAAAAAAAAACGATTTTTTTACTCAGTTTAGGCCGATACGTATTCTTCTACATATTTTTGGTAAAAAAAAATTGCAATAAGCGTATATTGATCGGTTTGCGCAAAAGTTATAGCGTCTACAAAATAGGGGATAGATTTATTGCATTTTTTTTTTTTACTAGTAATGGCGGCGATCTGCGTTTTTTTTTTTCGTGACTGCGACATTGCGGCAGACACTTCGGACACTTTTGACACATTTTTGGAACCATTCACATTTACACAGCGATCGTTGCTATAAAATTGCATTGATTACTGTGTAAATGTGACTGGCAGGGAAGGGGTTAACACTAGGGGGCGCTGCAGGGGTTAATGTGTTCCCTAAAGAAGTGATTCTAACTGTGGGGGGAGGGGACTCACAAGGGGAGTAGACCGATCAGTGATCCTCCGTACTGGGATCACATGATCGGTCTCCTCTCCCGCTGACAGGACGTGGAGCTGTGTGTTTACACACACAGCTACACGGTCCCACACAGTCCCGTTGTTTTAACGGGCAATCGTGGGTGCCTGGCGGACATCGCGGCCGCCGGGCACTCGCACCGGGTCCCGAGCGAAGCCGCGGGCACCCCCGCACGCCGCCCCCCAGGCGGCCGGGAAGGAGAGGACATCATATGACGCCCACCCAGGATGGGAGATCCAACCTTGTGGGCGTCATATGACTATGGGCGGGATGGGAAGTGGTTAAAGAAGTGCTCTGACCCCAGACAGTTGCTGACTGGTCTTCAGCTGTTTCCTGATATCTGAATCCTGCTTGATACCTGTTGACAAACCTGGCTTGCCTTGAACCTGCTTCTGGATCCTGCTCTGATTACTGGTTTCTGATCCTAGCTTCCCATTGGACTCTGCTTCTGCCTGCTGCTTGGTACTGCCCTGTCCGCCTGTTACCAGATCCGGCTATCCTTGTGATCTTGCTTCTGCATGCTGCCTTGTACCTCACTGCCCGCCTGTTACCGGACCTGGCTATCCTTGAGACCCTTCTCTTGCCTCTGGTATTCCTCCTCATCATTCTTCAAGTGTCTGCAACCAAGGTCCTGCGACCCGCTGCAACCTCTTGCTGTAAGTTTACCAGGAACTTTACATCTCCTAACGTTCCAGTACCACTGTTCCAGCGGAGTGCCTCTTTAAGCCCAGCTGATCCTTGGTGCAAGACTACCTATCCTGATCTGACAGTTGTCCTGCTCTTCCAAGATCGCATTCTCTGCCACAAGTCTCCGGGTCCACATCTGCAGGCACTTGTGTTCCTCCTGGCCCTTGGTTCCCTCTGTTCCACTTCCAGCGGGACCTGGGCTGGAGATACAAGAGAGGCCGACCTCGTAATTTCAGTCTCCACCCAGGTACGTGACAGGGTTGTTATGTTGGAATACTGCCCTGCGGCCCAGTCTCCGAAGGGGGGGGGGGGTTCATGCTCTGCTTAAGTATGCCACAGTACATGTTAGCATTAATGGTTCCCTCAATGAACTGTAGCTCCCCAGTGCCGGCAGCACTCATGCAGCCCCAGACCATGACACTCCCACCACCATGCTTGACTGTAGGCAAGACACACTTGTCTTTGTACTCCTCACCTGGTTGCCGCGGCACGCGCTTGACACCATCTGAACCAAATAAGTTTATCTTGGTCTCATCAGACCACAGGACATGGTTCCAATAATCTATGTCCTTAGTCTGCCTGTCTTAAGCAAACAGTTTGCAGGCTTTCTTGTGCATTATCTTTAAAAGAAGCTTTCTTCTAGGATGACAGCCATGCAGACCAATTTGATGCACTGTGCGGCGTATGGTCTGAGCACTGACAGGCTGACCCCCCACCCCTTCAACCTCTGCCGCAATGCCGGTAGCACTCATACCTCTATTTCCCAAAGGCAACCTCTGGATATGACGCTGAGCACGTGCACTCAGCTTCTTTAGTCAACCATGGTGAGAGCTGTTCTGAGTGGAAACTGTCCTGTTTATATATATATTTTTTTTTTTTTTTTAATTCTTTATTTATTTCATTAAAGGGATACAGTACCAGCAAAATAAATACAATTTATACTATTACAGATATTCAAGGTTATTATCCTTCCGTTTTTAACAAATTATATTTTCATCTTATTTCGATTGCTTAGTTGTTCTTACTGTCCCTTTCTTTCCTTTTTCTCTCTATTTTATATACAATTCCTGTCTAGCTCGGTTCCCTGTGCCTCTTCTTATTTTATGGGCCCTAATCCCTAGGGCGCCCTGGAGGCCTATCCCCTCCCTGTAAGGAGAGTAAACCCAATTACCCCAATATCTCCCAAAAAAAAAAAAAAAAATCATTTTTCTTCCGCCTAGTAGTGGAGAGCCCTCACTCCTCCCCCCCCCCCCCCCCCCCGACCCCCTCCAGTCCAGCTCTATTTTTCCTATTCTCCCGTATCCTCCTCCATTAACTTTTTTCCTTCTTCTGTTTGTAAATATTCCTCCCATGGGGCCCATGTTTGTTTAACTCGTTCCCTTCCCTCTATGGACCTTGGTATTAGGCTTTCCATTATCTCTATTCTTCGGACTGTATTAAGCCACATAGGAATGCTAGGGGCCTGTGGTTCCTTCCAACATCTGGGGATGCAGCTTTTCGCTGCATTTACCAGATGGCATACTATTGAATTTTTATATTCCTTGGTTGGGATCTGTGACAGGTGTAATAGGAAGAACGCCGGGTCTAATGGGACATGAAGCTCCGTTAGTCGTTGGATAATTCTATGTACTCCTTGCCAGAATTGTTTAATTACTGGGCATGTCCAAAATATATGTAGTATTGTTCCTCTACTCTGACATCCCCTCCAACAACTCCCTGTAGCCTCTGGGAATATTTTATTCATCCTCGATGGGGTTAGGTACCATCTTGTTAATATTTTAAATATTTTTAATTCCTGCATTTTTATACACCTTGACGATCTCATTGTCAGATGTATTATTTTCTGTCCCTGTTCAGGAGTAAATTTTTTGTCTAGGTCTCTCCCCCATTTATCCAGGCTCCCCAATGTATATCCTTCTGGTGGGGCTATCAGAAGCGCATACATTTTGGAAATAGTTTATATATATATATATATATATATATATATATATATATATATATATATATATATATATATATATATATATAAGTTTGGGGTTGTTTTAGCTTAAGGATAGAGCTTACCAGTGAACTGAGTCCACGCCATATATGCTGTTTTAAGGGCTTGTAGGCCCACTTTATTAAAGAAAGAAAATGTCCAATAACAGAAGAGTTGCCCACACAGGGGTTTCAGCTTTCCACAGCAACAATGTAAGTAAAACCAAAAATACCAAGCCACCAGGCTCTCTTTAGCAGCACTGCTGCTCAGACTTATGCTTCAGCCCTCTCGGATCTTTAATAGAGTTCCTGTACACCCAGTACCTCAGCACTCTTTTTCCAGCCCACAGGCTTGGACCCCCTGTCTGCTCAGACAGACCTGTCCAGACATGCACACTTCTCCCTTGCTTGCCTGGACTCCTTGGGAGGGTGGAGCCCAGAACCATGGTCAGGTGTCTACAAATAGCCCAGCACACACCTGACCAGTCAGTATGCTGGTGGATCTCAAAACCTGGACCCAGGACTGGGGATTTCATCCCACCCGGATCGCTGCGAAATCCCCGGGCTCCATATCCCAAAACTGATTTTTGTAAACAATGAGGTAACTGAAAAGCCAGTTTCCTCCCAAATAAGCAAATAAACTGGAGCCGCTCAACCTGCCTGGTTGAGAATCCTCCGTCCAAACACTGGTGGGGTACCTCACTACCACATATCCCCCCCCTTTGTTTCGATCCGGAGGGAGGAACACCAGCATCCGTCATGGTTGGGACACCTCTGTGCTGGCTGTCAGCCACGTAGGCCCAACCTTTTTTCCGGGTGCGCTTCCAGGCACGTCCCACTCTGGATCTTCACAGGGTCCTATATTTTCCCATCCTCAGCCTTCTCCCTCTTCTTCTTGGGTCCCTGGGCTTATTCATTTTTCTTGGGGAAACTCTGCTTTCCCTGATCCTTCCTTTCAACTCACTGACATCAGCTTCACTATACACCAGTACAACCTCCTCACTTTGGCATGACCATGCAAGCTACCACCCACATGGGCCAAATCTTGTCCATCAGGTGAATGTCCCCCTACTACATCTACTTGGGCTCTACAAAGACACTCCCATGCCTTTTTACAAGTGCGCTTCCAAAAGCGATGTGTTCCCACTTCTCTTGGGCCTACACTAGTCCTTTTACCAACCTTGGTACCTTTTTGCACATGATTGATTTCTGAATTTTACGGGTCCAATACCATTAAGGTTATAAAGTGCTCCCTCAATTTCCACTAGACCACCTAGGGCTCTTTTATTAGGGTGACACTGGTCCCTCTCTGTATTTCAAGTACGGGCAACCTCTTAGGCTGCTTTCACACTGGGGCGGTTTTCAGGCGGTACAGCGCTAAAAATAGCGCCTGTACACCGCCTGAAAAAAACGGCCCCATTCACTCCAGTGTGAAAGCCGGAGGGCTTTCACACTGGAGCGGTGCGCTAGCAGGACGGTAAAAAAAGTCCTGCTAGCAGCATCTTTGGAGCCGTGAAGGAGCGGTGTATTTACCGCTCCTATACCGCTTCTTCCCATTGAAATCAATGGGAAACCGCGGGGATACCGCCCGCAGCGGCGCTTTGCGGAGGTTTTAAACCCTTTTGCGGCCACTAGAGGGGGTTAAAACCACCCCGCTAGCGGCCGCATACCGCGGGTAAAACGATGGTAAAGCAGCGCTAAATATAGCGCTGCTTTACCGTCGCCGCCCCGCACCGCCCCAGTGTGAAAGCAGCCTTACTGTCCAAACTTAGCGTCACTTGTTTCCTCATTTACACTGCATGCTTATTTTTGTCAGTTTCATCACTAACATCCTCATATGACTGCAGCCTCATCCTAGTCTCCTTCTGAAGGACATACTGACTGTCTTGCAACTTTAAGGTTTTAAAGTCATGCGACACCTTGCTGAGCTTTGGGCCATTTTCCTGCGACCATTGTTTATCACGATCCTTCTCAGACCTTAGAAATTTCTCAAACCTCAGGAAATCTTCCCCAGAAATACCCTCCTGAACCTGTAGGGGGCCTAATTCTGCTGTATCTTTTACCTCTTCTGAGTCGATCATACCATTCCCTATCTCATTACAATTTTCAGGGTTTGCTACAACCAGATCAACTTGACCAAGATCTTCAGGTCTACCATTATTTTTGTTGTCACCCATTGTAACCAAACCATCAAAAATTGACATTGCGCTGCATTTTTCATCACGGTCAGAAATATCAATGCATTTGCCATATTTAATTTCACTCATGTTCGGCAGGGCAGTGTCTGGAGAGGAACTGCACCCAGCGGAATGGTTGTCTACGGCAGCTTCACTATACACCAACGCCACTGGCATGAGATCCTCTGCCAACAACTGTCCTGACTCCTGACCATCATCACATAAAACATTTGGACCTGTGACTGCAATCACTTCATTTATTGCTGTGCCATCTGGCACTTCCACCAAGACCAGCTCATTTGGCACGGCATTATCCATTACCACATCATTGGGCCCTTTGTGGATCACAGACATGACCTCTTCTGTGCATTTGCCCTTACTTGGCGTTTCCATCTCATGAGCACCATCATCTGCAGTAGCAAGTGCACCCTTGCATACAAGTTGCTCTGCAGGTCCTTCATCTGGCACTGCAGAAATCATGTCTGCTCCACTTTTACCAACAGAGGCCTTTTCCAACAAAGCCAACAGGCTTTTTGCCCACCTGTCCCAGTTTGTTATCTCTGTGCTCCCAGAGGTACAACGCGGTACCGCTCCTACTGCACAAGGAGACCCAGAGGGACAGAGTGGTTCAGCAACAGACACATTGCACATATCACTTTGGCTCAAATAAGATTTTGGCACTACATTTTTAACCATAGCAGACTGCAATACCACACCTTCACCACCTTGCTCTGGTGGCGCATCATTAAACGCATTAAAGCTTTGATACCTGTCGTTGCCAGACTGCATTAACCCATTGTCACCATGAGTGTTTTCAAACATTTCAGTTTTAACATTTAACATCCTGTCATCACTATGTTCAGGTACCGTCTTATCCCTCAGAGCAGCACCAAAGCTGTCCCAGGCAACCTCCGGCTCCAAAATGCAGAGCTCCCTGGGGGTTTCTAGGGACACCTCTGTGGCCCTTTGTTACAGTTGCTAGGGGAGATAGCACATCTTTAACCACAGTCACAGCAATGTTTTTATCTCTAGTGAGCTGCACTAGCCCATTCACTTTAGCCAACACAATATTAGCAGTTTTACCCATCATATTGTCACATTCAAGTTTACCACTTGCCTCCCCACTGGACAGGGCACTGCAGCGAGGCAAGTCCTTTTCCAAACAGACAGTGGATCTCCCATTTGGGGTCACTTCCACTCCAGTGTGCACAGTCACATATTCAGTCTCTTCTATGCATTTACCAGCACCAGTCTTTTTCAACATCAACCCAGCGGTTCCAGCCATCATTTCATTAAAGACAGTCTTACCCACCGCAGTAGTAGGGGGTCACCATCTTCATTTGAGTATGTTGTACTCACAAACCAGTCCTCTGCTGCACTTTTACTGGCCCACTCTCCCTGGTGGCCACTGGATGAAATTACAGCAGGCATCTCCAACTGTTTAGCACCCCCAGCCAACACAACAGGAAAATCCTCGTTGCCAGGGGTGACTGCAAACATATTTGCACAGGAATCTGGGCCTGGAGATAAAGACCTTTGCTCAGGAACACCATCTTCAGTGGTATCCTATAACCTAGGGCAAAAAAACATGTCGTGCCCCAGATGTCCACATTCCAGGCATGGTCCTGGTAATTTTGAAATGCATACGCATCTTTAGGTGGATGCTTAGCTACATATGCCCTGTAGCTCCTCCTTTCCTTTGGCAATCTTTCTCCCATCACCATGGGAGACCGCACTCTCCCAGCAGAGCTTTGCTGATTTTACCAAACTCTTTGATGCATTGTGGCTTTCAACTTGCCACGACTCTTTGCAGGCAATACTTTTCTTATGTGGTCTGCAGACTTGACATCACTGCCATTGCTATGGGCAACCACATACCTCTCCAACTTCCGGTCAGGCTGTCGGTCACTCCTGGCACTCAAATCAGTCTTCCCATACACTGTTGCAGACTTTTGTTTGGCCATGTCACTTTGTACTGGAAGCTGTGACAACGGGCACTTGGAGACAGCATGACCCCACTCGCTGCACCGCAAACAGCGTTCTGGCCTACTTGCGCAAGCTTTGCCAGGGGCAACAATACCCCTCTTCCAGGTATGAACATCCAGCCACTCTCTCCTTGCACTGAGGGTGGCTTGCTTTCCTCTTTAGCTGGGTTCAGTGCTGCTAGGTGCCGCTTGCACCAATCCACTGCAGATTCAAACACTGGTGGACTCTCCATATTCACAGTCACTACATCACACTTTTGCGCCCTCCAGCAAAAAAATTAAGCACTGTCACTTTAAAGCAAGTTGCTTTTCACTTCATGCAAGCTTTCTTCACCTGCACAGTGCATACACAGATTGTGCTGTCTCATGCACACAAACAATTCATAGCAGAAAAAAAAAGTTAGACTTTTCATTCACAGGTACACCACCTGCAACACGCAATGCCTTTTGCCTGGCTGCACTTCCACACACAGCCAATAGTTCCTGACTTGAACTCACTGAGGAGCAAGGACCCGGATTCCACCGTCTTGTGCCCGCATCCAACAACCACTTGTAAAGTTTGGGGTTGTTTTAGCTTAAGGATAGAGCTTACCAGTGAACTGAGTCCACGCCAGATATGCCGTTTTAAGGGCTTGTAGGCCCACTTTTATTAAAGAAAGAAAATGTCCAATAACAGAAGAGTTGCCCACACAGGGGTTTCAGCTTTCCACAGCAACAATGTAAGTAAAACCAAAAATACCAAGCCACCTGGCTCTCTTTCTGCTCAGACTTATGCTTCAGCCCTCTCGGCTCTTTAACAGAGTTCCTGTACAAGTAGGGTTGCCACCTCATCCCTTTAAACCCGAACACATATTAATTACACAGGTTCTGTGGCTGATTAAGGTGGTAATTAAACTCACTTGGTGCCTTATCTGCATTTATTAGCCTCAGAACCTGTGTAATTTAACGGTGTTTGGGTTTAAAGGGATGAGGTGGCAACTCTATGTACACCCAGTACCTCAGCACTTTTTTTCCAACTTCCTTTCCCAGCCCACAGGCTTGGACCCTCTGTCTGCTCTGACAGACTAACTGACTGACAGACCTGTGCTGACATGCACACTTCTCCCTTGCTTGCTGGGACTCCTCAGGAGGGTGGAGCCCAGAACCATGGTCAGGTGTGTACAAATAACCCAGCACACACCTGACCAGTCAGTATGCTGGTGAATCTCAAAACCTGGACCCAGGACTGGGGGATTTCATCCCACCCGGATCGCTACAAAACCCCTGGGCTCCAGATCCCAAAACTGATTTTTGTAAACAATGAGGAAACTGAAAAGCCAGTTTCCTCCCAAATAAGCAAATAAACTGGAGCCCCTCAACCTGCCTGGTTGAGAATCCTTTGTCCAAACACTGGTGGGGTACCTCACTACCACAATATATATATATATATATATAATATATCCAGAATTGGATATACAGGGTATTTTAACTCGGAGTCAGATATAAAGTGCCACGCATGCTCAGAATCAAGCAGAAGAGCCGCACTGGCTATTGAACTTCATTTTTCTTGGCTCGTCGTAAGTGTTGTACGTCACCGCGTGCTTGACATTCGGAATTTCCGACCAACTTTGTGTGACCGTGTGTATGCAAGTTTGAGCCAACATCCGTCAGAAAAAAAAACATGGGATTTTGTTGTCGGAATGTCCGATCGTGTGTACAGGGCATTAGACTTTTTTCAAGTTATAATCATTTTAAATATAATGCACAATACTGGTAAACTTTTACTTTTAGCCTGGGTTCACACTATAGCGATGCGGGAACCAGAGTGATTCCAGTGACGTTTCCCACATCGCATCTCTCCCGCAGGCAGTTCACACTGCCCTCTGCGAACCACTGCGGGTGTCAATGCAATGTTAATGACACCCCCAGATCACTTCACATATCGCAGTGCGGACTGTGGATTCAGACAGGAATCAGATCACATGGGTGTTCACATCCGATTCCAGTGTGGGGAAAAAAATGTCCCTGCACCTTTCTTGTGTGAATCTAATGCGAGTTCAGCCATACAACTGTATGGCTGAGCTCGCATTGCACAGAAATCGCATGATTGGCAAAGCAATGCGGGTGCGAATCACATGCAATGTCTGTGTTCGCATATGTTGTAATTGTAATGCCTTATATTACCTCCAGTCTATATTACATTGCTCCAGCCTCCAGATTCTCTGGATCAGATGCTGATGCCTTTAGAATCTCTCACTTCCTTCTTTTGCCCAGGACTACATATCCCATGAGGCATTTCCCCTCACATATTTACATTCACAAGTTCTAAGGCACTTACTGACATGTATGGATGGTGTACTGAGCTGTATGTGTGCTGCACTTTATTTTTTGACCTGTAACCAAATAATGCATTCTGTATGCAGACCAACTAATCGATTATGAAAATTGTCGATTATGTCTATTAGTTGTTTCAGCCCTAGCCCAATGTAATATAAGTGTATAGCAAAATGCGGGAAACCCATTGGCTCACTGGCTGTGATTGACAACAGCAGGAGCTTGTGCGACTTGTCCTGTGACTTGGGACTGCAAAGTCGCATGACAAGTTGTACCCCATAAATTCCAATGAGTACTGTACATATCTGCACTACTTTGGTCCGACTTTGATGCAACTTGAGGTCCATAGACCTCAAGATTACACAGGCATTTCTTCAAGTTGCGTCAAAGTTGCGCAGTAAAGTAAGTTGCGTCAAAATTACGCAAATTACAGGTTGTGCAGGTGTGAAAGTGGCCTAAGCCCCTGTTCACATCTGTGCAATTTGACATGTCAAATTGCATGCCAAACTGCAGCCTATTGCCGGCAACGGCACTGTCCCAATCGGTGCGCTCCGACTTTGCTGCGCTGCACCAATTTCCGAAAGTAGTTCCTGCACTACTTTTGGTGACTTTGGGGGCGATTTCAATAGATATCTACACAGATGTCTTTCAAATTGCCCCTAAACTCGCACTGAAATGCAGGTTTGAAATCGTGTCAGTTCAGCTGAACAGGCACGATTTCAAACCCACCTTCAGTGTGAACGAGGGCTAAAGGTACAATTCATGACTCGTGTAGCCTAGTAAAGACCACCCCCTTGTTGTGACCCCTTTATTCCAAAACCCCCCTTTTTGTTACTCCCCTTAAATAATGGACCACACCGTACTTCTTGTGGAGTAAATGGCCACAACAGCCTTTATTAAACTTAACTCCAATTTTCCAAAATATAAATAACCATATAAAACCATATAAATAACCATATATAAATAACCATAAACATTTTAGTGTAAACATAAATAACCATCCGTTATACCCTCTTATGTTGGTCAGTGACGGGGCTAACACTTGTAACACAACCAGTTAAATTAACCAATATATATATGACTATATATATATATAACACCAGGGGGCACTGCAGGATTTAACCGAACCAAGTAGGCCTCCATTTTAACCGCCCGGAGACAAAAACCCTATCCCGCAGTGCACACAGAGTAATCATCGAACTTCGATGTACTACACCGGAGGGGCCATCTCATGACGAGCCCCCCCACACACTCACCAACTACATAACTGCCACCGTCACTGACCAACCTAAACACCGCCAACCCACTTTCTTCCAGACGTCCATTTTGATTTCCTGAAATGATAACAAAAGCATTAAAACCTTCACAACAAAACTTAACTATAGGGAGGGTGGGTGGGAAAAACTGCCTCCTCCTGTGGATTCCAGACGACGAATGTTCCCGCTCGGCCACGCCCCCTTTTTCTAATGCCGCTCCCCCCGCTTCCTATTGGCTGCCCCTGTTAACCACTCCCTGCTATATTCCCTTTGGTGTGTCACTAGACACACAGTCATGTCCGGCCCTCCCTATACTCCTTTCACTCATTCCGTCCGGCCCTCTCTTTCTAAATGAAAGATACACCTTAGAGCACTGTTTTCTCAACCTTTTTTGAGTCAAGGCACCCTTTAAAATTCAGCACAATTTTGAGGCACCCCATTCTAAAATGTAAAAAACAAAACTAATAATTTTTTATAATGCAGCAACATTCACCCATGTAGAACGCCCAAAATTACAGGTGATGTATTCTTCCAAGGTGCCTTTGCACACTGGTACTGACTAGTATTCCAGTGTTTCTCCTCTCCTCAGTTTCTCTCCCTCACTTGGCTAATATGACCCTGGGGGTGACGGAGAGGGGCAGGGGAGAAGCAAACAACATCTTCCTTATCAACTGCTGATGTTATTGGTTGTTAGGGTGCCGGGAGCTAAAATGTTTTAGTGGTGCACAATGAAAACCTGTGGTTTGTGTAACTAAAAGTTAGGCTTGATCCACCTGCTGTTTTGTATACAATTTTAGGGCATTTTGCAAAGGCACCCTTGAAGAAACACTCTGGTTGAAAAGGGCTGCCTAATAATGCCCCGTACACACGGTCGGATTTTCCGGCGAAAAATGTGCGATCGGAGCTTGTTGTCGGAAATTCCGACCGTGTGTAGGCTCCATCGGACAGTTTCCATCGGAATTTCCGTCGCACAAAATTTGAGATCTGGTTCTCAAATTTTCCAAAAAGAAAATCCGTTCGCGTAAATTCCCATTGCGTGTACACAATTCCGACACAAAGTGCCACGCATGCTCAGAATAAATTACGAGACGGAAGCGCTCGTTCTGGTAAAACTAGCATTCATAATGGACATAGCACATTCGTCAAGCTCTTCTTTAGAATGCTAGAAGAATTAAGTTGTTTTGCTGCTCATATTCACACAGAGTTCTCACAAACCACACCACAACACCGTTATTATCTTGTATTTTTTTTACCTCAAGGAGGTTGGTTGGTGTCCCTTGTTAATTTGACATTGTATTTTTGAAACGTACCTGCCTACTCACAAACTAACTGTCCCTTTTGAAGTAAAACACATAGGCAAGTATTTCTGAAAAATAAATATCCATTTATTCTGGGTCATAATAAAATAAACAGGAAGGCAACGCTGGGGAAACTGCTGCAATTTACGAAGCCTTTGTACCCCAGGGCAGACATCAATAATTTTACAGTCAAAATTGGTGGCCTGAGGAGTCCATATAATAGTGAGCACAATCCGGTCCAGGACTACAAGAAATCAGGAACAGCAGCAGATGACATATCTGTCCCCAGGCTGTGGTCATACAACAGCCTGCATCTTTTATCAGACCAGACTGGACCCAGGCCATCACTCTCTCTAGTCTTACTTACATGCTTCTGTGACAGTCCATGTTTTAGCAACTAAGCAAGTGTCGTCTCGTTTGGTGCTTGGGAGCGGTTGGAATATCTGATATCCATATCCAGACTGGAAGCAAGTGATATATGACGAACGCACTCAAGAGGAGTGTAGGGACGTTCCGTCACATTGTTGGCAAGCAGTGGGATGCTTCCTGCAGTCTGGGACATCCAAACCTCCACCTGGATCCAATGTCCGGATAGCAGGAGAGGAGGAGAGGTACAGATACCAGCCGCCATGGAAGAGGAATTCAGGAGGAGGTTGCGAGAGATGCAGCTACAGCACAGCGGACCAGTATCAGAGCAGGTCCTGCTGGGACGGTTTGATTCTATTCGCTGCGAACTCTGGAAGGAAGCGCTAGCCCGTGAGCGGCGTCACCAGGGAAAAGTTCTCCCCTCCAACCAGGAAAGGTACTGGTCGCAGTATGGATTGCGGGTGCTGTTTTTGGGAGAGAAACCGCACAAGGAGCAGACAGCTGAATTAAGCAGGCTGATCTGGGCAGAGATGAAGCTGGATGAGAGTTACAGAGCCCTCCGGTGGCATGTATCCCAAGCATGCCCTTGGATAGCAGATGACAGCCCAACGGAAGGCTTAAGCTACGGCGGCCTGGGGCTGTTGTATGTGAAGCTGACAGGAGACTCTAACTTTGGGAGTGATTTGGAGTGGCGGTTGGATGAAATCATGGATTTCAGAAAAGGGCTACTGAACATCTCGGAAGTGCACTGGGCACTTGAAGATTTGGAGTTTCTGGCCGATCAGGAATGGGAGCTGGAGATCGCCTACAGACAGCTGCTAGACTCTGCTCAGTGCCAGGGCTGGGCTCCCTTTGCCTGGGACTATAAGGAAATGCCAATGGACAACTCGGAAATCCTGGCTGAAGAGTCAGCAATGTGGCAGAGTAACAGTGTGCTTTGCCAACCTGCCCCTACAGCTATGGATGCGGAGGTCTTATGGCGGATGCAGCAAGTGCTGACTGACCTTGATGATCCTGTTTCTGCATGGGATGATCTTGGATGGAGGAATGTGTCTGTCCAGCAGCATGCCAGAGAATCGGCAGTGGAAAATCTGGAGATTTCCATCCCCAAAGCTGAAGTGCTGACAACAGGGCAGAGCTCTGCTAACCTCTGCCCAGCACTAATGGCATCTTCTAGGTCCCACGGACAGATGATGAACCTCTATCCCCAGACATCAGTTGTAGAGACAGGGGATTTAATAGACTTTTCTGCTGAGGAAAAACAGCCTGATGAGCCTCCATCAGAAGAGCTGGTATTAGGGCCAAACTTCACTGAGCTCTGCCCAGCACCAACAGCAGTATCTGTGGAGTTCCAGGAAGCCGGGGCAGTTGGCCCCTCTCTCCGGCGACAAGCTGATGTAGTGAAGCTGCTACTCCCAGCTGAATCACTGGCAACAGGGCAGAGCACCGCTGGCCTCTGCCTAGCACCTACAGTGTCTCTACAGCTTCAAGAAGCTGGGGCGATCGGTCACACTGTCCAGCAGCAGACGGCGCCCCAGAATGATAACACCAACCCAGCTAAAGTGCTGGTAACCGGACAGAGGGTCCAAGACCTCTGCCCCATACTTGTGGCAGTTCTGGAGGCCCAGGGTGAGGAGGTGGTGGTCACTCCCGAGCAGCAGCTCAGGACCCAAGGAGAGGATGCAATCTGCACTTCACAACGGCAGCTTGAGCTGATATCGGTGGATGGGACTTCAGTCCCCACTTGTATACTCCAGGGATGCTGGGCTGTCGGCCCAGATCCCCAACAGCATGATGGAGTGAGCCCAGTCACCCTGTCTTCTCTCCAGCGGCTGAAAAGACTCCAGGGAGAAGGACCAGTCCAGGCCTCTCCCCAGCGGCAGAGATGTTCTATGAGAGAGGCAGAGGTTGGCTGGGTGAGCAGTGCTCTGTTTGAAACAATTTGTTTGGGGTACTGTGTGGGTACAGGCATTAGAGGACTGGAACTATGGACTAACTTCGGAGTCAACCCGTCTGGGGTCTCCTCCTGTGTTAGTCTCCTGCGGAAAGGGGAGAAATGTGACAGTCCATGTTTTAGCAACTAAGCAAGTGTCGTCTCGTTTGGTGCTTGGGAGCGGTTGGAATATCTGATATCCATATCCAGACTGGAAGCAAGTGATATATGACGAACGCACTCAAGAGGAGTGTAGGGACGTTCCGTCACAGCTTCCTTCTAGGCTGTGGCTCTGGTGTTGGAGGTGTGGCAGAAGGAGGAGGAGGAGAACATGGTGGAGGAGGAGGAGGACCTGGAGGAGGAGGAGGAGGACCATGGTTCAACTCCCAACTGTTGCTTTGGCTTGTGAGTTTGCCCCTCAACCCCTTATTTAGGGCTTGCAAGATCACTTCCTCACCTAAGAGGCGTTGGCCCTCCTCCATTTTCAGCATTTTGCAGGCTGTCATGTAGGCATAGTCCTCTTGAACACTGGGGAGGGGGGGGGGGGGTTCTGAGGGCCGCAGTAGCCTTCAGAAATAGGCTAATTGCTGCCTCCTCCAGGTTACTCCTCTTCCTGGCACTTTTTTGTGGAAGGCTGAGGGGAGCGACCTGGAATTTGGGCATGCTACTGGGCCCGGCCACCTCCTGGCTGCCACTTACCCCCGCCAGCTCCTGACTGCCACTTTCTACGGCCTCCTCCTGGCTGAGACTTTCCTGTGTCTGAAAAAGGGACATATTTTAAATTTTTTGTTCATCAATCACACACAATTTTCAGCTCATGGCTGTTGCAAATTGAATGTTAATAAATAGAAAAGACTATCATTCTGACCCCAGCATTTTTCATTCTTGTCCCAATCATTTGTGGCCACTACTGTCTACTGAAATGTAAAACACTTTGGGAAATCAGAAATTAGTTATCAAAACTAATATATTTAACATCATTAATTTGACAACCAGAAATATTTTGAAGAATGCTATACCTGACTCAAGCTGGGGTCCTCCACATGGAAGGCCCAGGTTGGTCGTCAGAAGCCTCAGCTGGGGGGGAAGGAAGCCTTGAAGGAAGACTGGAGAGTGCTGGCCTGAGTTCAGTATGTCTGTTCAGTCTGTCATAGTATCACAGCCTGGGTACATAAATGTCATCTGCTTCATCTCCTGATCTCAGGGAATCCTGGACCTTCTTGCGCTCCCTAATATAAGTGCTCCTCATGCCACCAATTAGGGCCTTCAAATAGGGGATGTCTGCCATGGGGATCACCGGCTTCACAAATTTCAGCAATTGATCCAGCGCTGCCTTCCTCTTTGGTTTATTGTTATAAAAGGGGTGGTTTACCTGCCACATACTGGGCAGCTCCCTGTACATATCAATGAATATGGGGATAAAGTCCTCATTGTTTAATAGATTAATTTTCTCTGCAAGACACAACACAAGACAAACCCTAATGTCAGGCGAAACTCTCCTAATCTTGACCCAATATAGGCCTCAATCTATAAGTAATATAGGCCACTGATGCACCAACTTAAAATTGTACCTTCGCTATAACGATCGTCGCTTCCGGTACTTCGTCCCCCGCTCACAGATCGTACATACGACGCGCGCGTGTTCCACTTTATATACACTGTGCTGCGTTAAACTCTGGCCGCCCCTTGCGTTCTTTCTAGTATATTCCCCGCCCCTTGTCTTTTGACGCGTGGGAGAGAACATGGCGGAGAGACAACATGTGCATGCAGAGGAGAGCAGCAAAGACAAAAGGCCGGAGCCCCAAACCTCACGATCCCGGAGGAGATTTAGGCCTAAAATATGTCCTTTATAGAGATGGTGGACATCTTGAAGAGGGCCGACTATGATGGGAAGCATGGACCTTGCCCAAACCCAAATGTGAGAAATGCCAAGATCATGCCTAAGGTTGTGAAGAGTCTGCAGAAGAATTTTGGGGTACGACGATCCAAGGAGGAATTGAGGAAACGTTGGTCAGACCTCAACTTGAAGGAGCAGGATCAGTACAGAAGAATCAAGAGAGTGCTGCAAAAAAGTAAGTATTTTGTCATGTGTTCCTATTCTTCTTCTTAACGTTCGTGCTGCTCCATGTGCTTTTCTTTACTGTCGTACATTTTAAAATGGCAACTTTCATGTTCATGGGCACAGTAATCGGTCGTAGGAAACATCGTTCGTTCGCCCACTTATAAGATGTTTTAGGCAGATACAGGTTAACTACATTTGTTAATGCCTATTTGTATGAAAAATACCCAGGTTTGTTTTTAAAGTGGTTGTTAACCCATCTATGCAAGTCTATGCCAGACCCTCTATTAGAGGCTGGCATAGCACACTATGTCATTTTTTTTCTCAAAAACGAGCAATGTAAATACCTAATTTGAGCTGTCTTCAGGCTGGTCACATAACTCACGGCCGCTTTCCAGCTCCGATACATTGCTTCTGAGGGAGGGGCCATGATCTCCCTCTGACATCAGCCGGTGAGATCACGTGGCCGCTCATCTCCTCCGCAGAAACCTGAAGACAGGTATTTACAGAGGCTGGCAGTGAAAATTTTGGAAATTTAGATTACAAAAATAGAGGCGGGGGGAGCGGGGCTGGGCCGGAGGCAGACACAGAGGAGGATGACAGGCAGGAATGAGGGGGGAGAGAGGAGAGTGGAGCAGGCAGCCTATCATGGAGGGAGGCACTTTGCCCACGGTGATCAGGGCGGAGCAGCCCTGGTTATCATGGTGTGTTTTTAGAGAGGGCATACAGGAAGTGGTAGGTTTAGTTTTTTTTTTTTTACAGTTTAGAGGGGGGCAGATTAAACAGCACAAGTGCTGTGCTGTGTAATCTGCTTTAAAGTGGTGTTTCCCCCAAAAATAAAAAAATAGCTTGAAATTAAAAAAAATAAAAAATAAAAAAAATAATTGGAATTCACCTCTAAATGCCTGTTGCTAGGGGGTCCCTCGTAGTTTGCCTTCTTCAGTGCCCAGGCTGGTGATATCACTTCCCCTCGGCGCAGTCAGTCATCTGGGACATGTGACAGGTCCCAGATGACTGCGCAGTGGGTGCCCGGCTGTGAAGCCGTGTGCCCACAGTAAGAATGCCGGCACCGCCGAGTGGAGCGAGGAACGAGCAGGGCTTCATTCCCCCGCATCGCTGGACCCTTGGACAGGTAAGTGTCCGATTATTAAAAGTCAGCAGCTGCAGTATTTGTAGCTGCTGACTTGTAATTTTTTTTTTAAGGGGCACCCCACTTTAAGGGACCAGAATCTAAATTTTTTTGGGGGGGTTAGCAAACACTTTAAATGCAGTTCCCACACACAGGTAAACTGCCGCTCAGCAGCACACAGGCTTATAGGGCTAACTTTTAAAGCTCTAGCCAGAGCTAAAGTCTCTTTTACAGGCCAGCTCACCCAGCAGGTCACAGTCCACTTGTGGAGCCTTCCAGACAGCATGCAGGTCTCTTCCCACTGATAGCCAAACAGCCACCCACACCCCCTTACACCAGTTGATTAATAACCAGGTCTGAAGGGAAAGTACCTGTCCTCTTCAGTTAACCCCCTCTTACCCCTGCCCAAGGCTGACTCTCTACCTATACCCCTTCCCGCCGTACCAGACCAGGGGTCTGGACACCACAAGCAAAATGGTAAACAGACCTGGAAAAGGGCATCCACATTCTGATGTACTGTTCCCGGTCTATGCACCACTACAAACTTGAAATCCTGTAGGGCAAGAAACCACTGTGTGATTCTGGAATTTTTATCTTTATTTTGGACCATCCATGTAAGGGGCGCATGGTCTGACACTAGCTTGAAGAGTCAGCCCAACAGGTAGTAGAAAAGTGTCTCAGGGTGCTCATCTCCCCCAACCACCTGGGACAGGACTGCACCCAGACCCAACTTTGAAGCATCAGCTTGTACCAGAAACTCTTTCTGAAAGTTTGGGATACTAATACTGGTTCCTGGCACAAAGCTTGCTTCAAACGGCAGAACGCTGCTTACGCATCAGAACTCCAGTGAACAACAGTGGAATTTCTTCCCTTTGTGAGATCTGTCAAAGACACTGCTAGGCTGGCAAAGTTGGGAATAATCCTCCTATAATACCCCAAAATACAAAGGAAAGAACACACCTTTTTTTTGTGAGTGGACAGGGCTACATCTGGATGGCCTCCACCTTGTTCAGTTGGGGGTTTAATCACCCATGTGCCTAAAACATAACCAAAATATCGGGCCCCTCCAACCCAATCTTGCTTTTTTATGGGTTCACTGTGAACCCTGCCTTTCGGAGCGGATCCAAGACTAATTGGACATTCTGTAAATGACTCTCCCTGTCATGTAGGCTCCTGAGAATTCCTTATGGGGTCTCAGGACGAAGTCCATGGTCCTCTGGAAAATGGCTAGAGCCCCATGCAACTCAAATGGCATTCTGGCGTAATGCCATAACCCCTCTGGTTTGGCAAATGCAGTTTTTTCCTTAGCCTCTTGGGAAAGTGGAATCTGCCATCCTTTGTCAAATCAAGAGTAGTAATGTATCGGGCCAGCCCTAATCTTTCAAATAATTCATCCATCTGGGGGATTGGATATGCGTCTGGTTTGGAGACTTCCTTTAATTTACGAAAATCGTTACAGAACCACCAGGTTCCATTTGGCTTCGGGACAAGCACTATAGGACTTGACAAACTACTTGAGGATTCCTTGATGATCCCAAGATCCAACATATTTTTAAGCCCTGCCAAGACAATATTCCGTAGAGCTTCGGGTATGCGGTATGGTTTAAGGTTTACCCAAACGCCAGGGTCTGTGATGATATCCAGTAGTGTATTTGGGTTTTGTGCTGCCCTTGGCCTGTCTAAACTCATGCACTCCCTAATTTAAATATGACCCACCCCTTCCTGTCAAGGCTACACCCCTTGCTGTTTAAGACCTGCTCTTAATTTGCATAGATTTCCTCTCACTTTCTGCTTGGCTATGGGGCAGGAAGTAAAGGGAAATCTCTGCAATGGGACAGGGATGGTAAAAAATAAATTGACAGAGGCTATAACCCTCCCTTACTCTATCCAAAATGAAAAAAAAAGTGTTGCCCATAGTTATACTAAGTTATACCATATATAACATACAGCACAGTGAGGAAGGTTTGTGGTCCAGGATGAGAGGACAGTCAAAATTAAAAGCGACGCCCCCACCACAGTTGTGGAATGCCGGTCGCCCGCATACCGGAAGCAGTGCAGCCGTTTTATGGGGACGCTAGACTCATTTGCCTCTCAGCCCAGTATGCCCCATAAGACTGGCGCTACACTAGCAGCGCAAGCTGGCAGGACTCTTTCCGTGCTGCCCCCCTGCAAAGTGCTGCCCTAGGCCTGGGCCTTGTCTGCCTAGGCCAGGATACAGCGTTGATGATATCATGTTTAATTACAGAGGTTAGGCTCGGCAGATTTGAAAAACTTTTAGAGTTCTCTGCAAAAATTCCCAAGATTCCTGTTTTTGCAAAGGGGAAAGGGCCTCTGGAATCCCTACCTTCCTAAGCTGTGCGTCTGGATCTTCCAGGACCTTTCCAACTGACTGTTAAAGCCTCTCTATCTTTCCATGGTTTGTTCAAATTGACATGGTAAATCTGGTAGGGTTTTCTTATGGTGGGCTGATGGACCTTATAATTAACTTTTCCCACCTTCTCAACTATATTAAAGGGTCCTTTCAATTTGGCAAGAAACTTACTCTCTACTGTAGGCACTAATACAAGAACCCGATCATCAGGTTAAACTCTCTAACCTTGGCAGACAGGTTGTATACACGACTCTGGGACTTTTGCGCAGCCTGCAAATGTTTCCTAACTATGGGCATAACTGTTGTGATTCGATACTGCATTTGTGAAATGTGTTCCACCACACCCTGATAAGGGGAAGCTTCTTGCTCCCACGTCTCTTTCACTACATCCAGTAGTCCAGGGGGGTGTATCCCAAAAACCAACTCAAAAGGAGAGAAGCCCATGGAGGCCTCGGGTACCTCTCATTTGGCAAGAGAGGCAACAAACAATCCCAATCCTGACCATACTCTTCAACTGCCTTTTTTAGAATTCCCTCTAAGGTTTTGCTGAATCGCTCGACTAACCCGTCAGTTTGTGGATAATACACTGAAGCTCCTTCATGACTTTAGACATAAATGGGGAGCTCTGTTCTCATGAACATGTGAAATAACTCCAGTGCAATAACCCTGGATGAGCTATTTCTTAAAGGGACCTCTTCTGGATACCTGGTGGCATAGTCAAGGACAACTAAAATGTATTGGTGTCCCCTAGCTGACTTGGGTAAGGGGCCCACCAAGTCCATGGCTATGTGATCAAAGAGAACCTCGATAATTGGAAGCGTTACCAGCGGACTTTGAAAATGGGGTGTTGGGCGGTTCTTTGACAGGTGGGGCAGGATTAACAGTACTCTTAAATTCTCTTATATACACCAGGCCAATAAAAGCGCTGTAGGACAGGTTGCTGTGGCTCACCATTTACCACCGCGACCTGTTCCCTGGCGGGGATCAAAGTGGAGTCCCTCATCTGAGCATTAAGAAAATCCTCCCGGGAGCCCCGGGTTCTGACAAATCCAGCTCAGAGGAAGTACCTTCCGCCTCCACTCCGGCAAACACCTCCAGGGGACCTGGGTCAGCTTCTGCAGGTTCACACATCAACTGGTACATTTCATCACTATTCACATCCTGCAACCCAGTATTAATCGCTACCTCTGAGGGTTCCTCCTTTTGGGGGGAGGCCCCCGAGCCCTTAAACTTTTGTTCATACAAGTCTGCCCCATACAAAATATGGGGCAGTCTCGCCCAATTAGCAAGTCATGAGGCAATCTCGGGATGACCCCAACTTTTAGTGTAGCAGATGTAGATAGGGTTACACACGCCACATGATAGTCTTTAATAGGGATGAGCCGAACACCCCCCAGTTCGGTTCGCACCAGAACCTACGAACGGACCGAAGGTTTGCGTGAACTTTAGAACCCTATTAAAGTCTATGGGACTCGAACGTTCGAAATCAAAAGTGCTAATTTTAAATGCTAATATGCAAGATATTGTCCTAAAAAGGGTTTGGGGACCCAGCTCCTGCCCCAGGGGACATGGATCAGTGCAAATTTTTTTAAAAAAACTACAGTTTTTTCGGGAGCACTGAATTTAATGATGCTTAAAGTGAAAAAAAAAATTGAAATATTCCTTTAAATATTGTGCCTGTGGGGTGTCTATAGTATGCCGGTGAAGTGGCACGTGTTTCCCGTGTTTACATAGTTACATAGTTACATAGTCAGGTTGAAAAAAGAAAAAAGTCCATCCAGTTCAACCACAAATAAAAAATAAAAAAAAATATATGTTTAGAACAGCCCCTGCACAAAATAACATTTAACGGAAAAAAAAGTCATTTAAAACTGCTTGCGGTTTTAATGTAATGTCTGGTTCTGGCAATATGGATGAAAATCATTGAGAAAAATGGCATGGATAGCCCCCCTGCTCATTACAAGCCCCTTTGGGTCTTGTACAGATATTAAGGGGAACCCCATACCCAAATTAAAAAAAGGAAAGTTAAACAGGAGCTGAAAAATTGGGCCTTAGCCACTGGTGCTGGTGCCACGACACTGCAACCTCTCCCAGATACTCTAGTTGGAGTGCAGGAATGAGCTCTGCTGCAAAGCATTGCATAAAAAAATGTAATTACATGCCCCTGTTAAACAGGGGCTGAAAAAATTGGGCCACTGATGGCAGCACCCAGAACCAAAAATGTTCTTTCAAGCTATCAGCAGGATCATTGAGGAGGAAGAGGATAGTCAGTCAACATAACAGGACAGTCACTTAGCATCAGCATAGGCAGTTTTGAAGGGATGTGACATTTCAAAATAAATTATTCGGTTACATCAGCTTAAGGTGCTTGGTAGCTAGTGGTGATTCAAGACTGATTCATCTTTATGAAGGTCAGTCGATCAACCAAGTCAGTGGACAGGCGCACCCTGTGATCGGTGACAAAGCCTCCAGCAGCACTGAATGTGCGTTCCGAAAGAACGCTGGATGCAGGACAGGCCAGTAGCTCAATTGCATACTGTGCAAGCTCTGGCCAGTGATCCATCCTCAAGACCCAGTAAGCCAGAGGCTTTTCAGTGGGAAAGGTGTCTAAGTCTGACCTTGCCCCTAGGTATTCCCGCACCATGTAAATCAGATGCTGGTGATGGTTGCTGGAATCGAGCATACCTTAGGGCTGCGGACTAAAAAATTGTCTGAACGCATCGGTCAGATGGCCACCTTTTCCACCGCTCCTTCTGTTACTGACCGAAGCCTCAGCAACTCGTTGTCCAGGACCAGGAGTCTGTAACCTCCCAGTCTCTGGGAATGCGTTGCACAGACCTTTCTGCAAGGCCTCCCGGAGATGTCTCATCCTCTGCTCCCTCTGCAACGGCAAGATAAGGTCTGCAACCTTACCCTTGTACCCTGGATCAAGGAGAGTGGCCAGCCATTAATGCTCCCTCTCCTTGATCCGAAGAACACAAGGATCCTTCCGCAGGCTTTGCAGGATCAGGGAGGCCATGCAGCGTAGGTTGGCTGAGGCATTCGGTCCGGGGTCCTCTGGGTCACTAAAAACGACATGATCTGCAACCGCCTCCTCCCAGCCACGTACAAGTCCACTGGTTTCTTGGGACTGTAAATCATCCCTAAAAGACTGCTGCTGATGCTGAGTGCCAGGCTCCACCTCCATGCTGACACAATCCTTCTCCCCCTCCTCCTCCTCCTCCTCGTCCTCTTCCTGTGTGATGTGTGGGACAGAAGGAACACTGTCTGGATAAAGGGGGCCTTGAGAGGCAAGGAAGTCCTCCTCTTCCTGCCTCTGTTCTGCCTCAAGTGCCCTGTCCATTATTCCACGCAGCGTATGCTCCAACAGGTGGACAAGAGGTACAGTGTCACTGATGCATGCACTGTCACTGCTCACCATCCTCGTGGTCTCCTCAAATGGTGACAGGACAGTGCATGCATCCCTGATTATGCCCCACTATCGTGGTGAAAAAAACCGAGCTCCCCTGACCCTGTCCTGGTGCCGTAGTCGCACAGGTACTCATTGATGCGTGTGCAGCTGCTGCAGCATGGCCAACGTTGAGTTCCACCTGGTGGGCATGTCACATATAAGGCGGTTCTTGGGCAGGTTCAACTCCTTTTGCAACTTAGCCAGCCGAGCACTGGCATTATATGATCGGCGGAAATGCACACAGACTTTCCTGGCCTGCCTCAGGACATCCTGTAAGCCCGGGTACCTGCCCAAGAACCGCTGCACCACCAGGTTAAGGACGTGAGCCACACAGGGCACATGGGTCAGTTGTCCCTGTCGCAGGGCGGAGAAGAGATTGGTGCCATTGTCGCAAACCACCATTCCTGGCTTAAGCTGGCGTGGCATCAACCACCTCTCGGCCTGCCCCTGTAGAGCTGACAGAACCTCTACCCCAGTGTGGCTCCTGTCCCCCAAACACACCAGTGCATCTCTTTGTCTGCGTACTTGCGTAGCCCCTTGAACCCCTATGGAGCACCGCTGGTTTCAAGGACAAAGCACAGGAAGAGGCCATGGAGGAAGAAGAAGAGGAGGAGGGTGGAGGAGAGAGGTGTGTCACAAACAGTAGTAGCATTTTGTAGGCGTGGTGGCGGAAAAACCTCCAACACTACTGCACCTTGTCCTGCATACTTCCCAGCTGCCAAAAGAGTGACCCAATGGGCCATGAAAGATAGGTAACGTCCCTGTCAATGCCTGCTGGACCATGAGTCAGCGGTAATATGCACCTTACCGCTGACCACCCTGTCCAGCGAGGCATGGACATTGCCTTCCACATGCCGATTGAGAGCCGGAATCACCTTCCGTGAGAAAAAGTGGCGTTTGGGAACCTGCCACTGAGGAACCGCACATTGCACAAACTCACGAAAGGGGGCCGAGTCTACCAACTGAAAAGGCAGCAGTTGAAGTGCTAGCAATTTAGCCAAGCTAGCATTCAACCGCTGGGCATGTGGATGGGTGGGAGTGAACTTCTTTCGACCGTCCAGCAGCTGGGGCAGGGAAATTTGCCTGGTACAATCGGACGTCGGTGTACTGCTAGCAGAGTGCCCGCAAGTACTTGGCTGTGACAAACCTACACCTTCATTCCTCTCAGAAAGGACTGAAGGTATAGTGGGGTTGGAGATCCCAGCTAATGAGGAGCAAGGAGAGGTCTGCTTTGTTCTTTGATGTGGGTCTTTAAGGTATGCTTGCCAATGAGCTGCATGGCAGGTCAACATATGTCTGGTCAAGCATGTGGTGCCCAAGTGGCTGATGTTTTGGCCACGCGAGATACGCTTGAGACATATGTTGCAAATAGCAGCGGTGCAAACTGCTGCACTCGTCTCAAAAAGGGCCCACACCAAAGAACTTTTGTAATAATGCGCAGAGGCAGCGCCCTGCACAGGCAGAGCTCTGAGGTTTGATTCAGTCGGTGTGCTGCCCTTAAGCTGGCCCCCGGAGGGCATCCTGCCTCGTTGATGTGCCTCCTCCTCCTCTCTCCTATCAGGCACCCACGTTGAGTCAGTAACCTCATCATCCCCTCCCTCTTCATCACTGGAGCAAACCTGGCAGTATGCTGCAGCTGGTGGAACCTGACTGCCAGATTGCTGTCCTTGAGCATCCCCTCTTTCTGCACTGACACTACTGCCTTCTTCTAGCTGGGTATCATCATCAGAGCCTTCAAAACGCTGGGCATCCTCCTGGAGCATGTACCCAACACTGTTGTCAAACAGTTCGGGGGACTCCTCAGGAGGACATGGTGGGTCTAGGGAAGGAGTGACTGATGACATTGAGACGAGGGAAGAGGATGCGTTAGCAGCTGCTTTGCCAGTACCCTGAGCCTGGCTGAGAGAGGATGAGGATTGCTTGGTCATCCACTCCACCAAGTCTTCGGCATGATGAGGCTCAACACGTCCAGCTGCCGAAAATAAGGACAATCGCATCCACGACCAGCACTATTGCCTCTAGACACAGAGCCTGCTTGCCCTCTTTTATTGGCTCGTGACTGTCTGCCTCTCCTTGTTGGCCTTCCAGACATACTAATGGCCTGCAGGGAGATGGTAAAACCAGCAATAAGGGGTAGCTTCAGGTGTATACTGTGCAGGAGGCACACAACACCCACTTTAACTGCTGCAGATGCCTGTATTACAGAACACCAGTAATAAAGGGTAGCTTCAGGTGTATACTGTGCTGGAGGCACACAACACCCACTTTAACGGCTGCAGAGATGCCTGTATTACAGAACACCAGTAATAAAGGGTAGCTTCAGGTGTATACTGTGCTGGAGGCACACAACACCCACTTTAACTGCTGCAGAGATGCCTGTATTACAGAACACCAGTAATAAAGGGTAGCTTCAGGTGTATACTGTGCTGGAGGCACTCAACACCCACTTTAACTGCTGCAGAGATGCCTGTATTACAGAACACTAGTAATAAAGGGTAGCTTCAGGTGAATATTGTGCTGGAGGCACACAACACCCACTTTAACTGCTGCAGAGATGCCTGTATTATAGAACACCAGTAATAAAGGGTAGCTTCAGGTGTATACTGTGCTGGAGGCACACAACACCCAGTTTTAACTGCTGCAGAGATGCCTGTATTACAGAACACCAGTAATAAAGGATATCTTCAGGTGTATACTGTGCCGGAGGCACACAACACCCACTTTAACTGCTGCAGAGATGCCTGTATTACAGAACACCAGTAATAAAGGGTAGCTTCAGGTGTATACTGTGCCGGAGGCACACAACACCCACTTTAACTGCTGCAGATGCCTGTATTATAGAACACCAGTAATAAAGGGTAGCTTCAGGTGTATACTGTGCTGGAGGCACACAACACCCACTTTAACAGCGCTAGGTTTGCAAGCCACAAAGACACTGTCCCTGCCTATCCTGCTCTTTCTCTGACCGCCGCAACACACTACACAAGGCCGCCGCGCTGGTGGCCTTATATAGTGTTGGGCGTGTACTTAACCTCCCTGAGCTATAATTGGCCACAGGCATCCTGCCTGTGGCCAATTATGGCTCTCCTCGCTGCCGGCACTGTGATTGGCCAAGCATGCGGTCACAGTGCATGCTTGGCCAATCATGAGCCAGCAATGCAGTGCATTGTGGGGCCGTTCGTGTCACACAAATTTGGCGCGAGCGGCCCACAAAGTTTTGGGTTCGCCGAACAGGCGAACGGCCAATGTTCAATTGCAGCCTCTGTGTGTCCACCAATTGCAGCCTCTGTGCCCACTAATTGCAGCCTCTGTGTCCACCAATTGCAGCCTCTTTGCCCACCAATTGCAGCCTCTGTGCCCACTAATTTCAGCCTCTGTGCCCACTAATGTCAGCGTCACCATTTTCTGGATAACACATGAGCGCACCACTCTGTAACAAACCAAACAAATATAAAGATGCTGTACTGGTGTGTCTTCTCCCACTCTGAGATCACTCCACTGTCTCACAAACCGTCCTGTCCCCTCCCCAACATGTTTTGATACTGGGAAATAACTTATCTTCCTCAGGGGGAATTCTATTGGATGCTTGAGATGTCAATCATTTTATAGTGTCATCGCCACTTAAACAAATAATCTATAGCTTAGCGTCTGGGCAACTATAAGTACCTGTGAGTATATGAATGACTTTCTTTTCTGGAGCTTAACCTCATAACGATCCATGGTCGTGGGTTGTGCCTTCCCCTCCCTTTCTCCTCTTCTGCCTTCCTCCCCCCCTCCCTTCTTTTCTTTACAACTATTTTTACTTTTCTACGCTCTCCCAAAAAAAAAAATTTGAAAATGGGAGCCGATCTCACGGGACTACCATCATTTATAAACTACACAATAAACTTCACAATACTAGACAATCTAGACTACACCCAGGGGAGAGATATATGTTGATCCACCCTATACGCGTGAATAATAGATGTTATCAATATGCTACTGAATACCTTCAAGAAACTGCTTATGATTGTTATGATATTATGTTATATATTTAAATGCAAAGATCAATGTATGTAATGTAATGTACACTATTATATACCTATTGGTCCTTGTGGGCCCTGTTCTTTTGAAAAATAAAAAATAAAAAATAGTGTCATTGCGGGATTTTGTTGAAGACTATGGACATTCTATAGTTTATTGTAACCTAGCGGACATTTTCTGATAGATCAGAACGCTCCACATTACCCATACTGCACGCGGTGTGTTGTGACCAAGCACAGTAACACACTTATGGGGCAGCACAGTGGTGTAGTGGTTAGCACTTTCACCTAGCAGCAATAGGGTCGCTGGTTCAAATCCATCTGCCTGGTGTTTGTATGTTCTCCCTGTGCCTGCATGGGTTTCCTCCAGGTACTCCGGTTTCCTCCCACACGCCAAAGACAAGGCCAAAATATGTGTATGTGTCTGTAAGCGCGTTGGGACCCTATGGGGTAAAGGACCGCGCTTATGATTACTTTTGGATAGCGCAGCATTATATTGGTATTAATTTATTTGGCGCGAGCATATGGGACGTGATAAATGCTAGCAGCTGTCCTTTAATCATCTTTAATTATCATTTGTTTTTTTACATGGTAGCTCGCAAGACTTTGTTTGTTTTTTAGATATGTATTGACTACGTTTGTTCTTTTTACTTTTATTATTAAACAAGTGTGATTTAACTGTACTTCTGTCTCGGCCTAATTTCCTGGTTTCTGACAGTAGGCGAAGGCCATGAATTCAGAAGATGCAGTCAATGCACTTTTTGGTAATATTTTTTCCAGATTGGATGAACTTGATCACCACAGGGATCAGTTTGCCATGGCGTTACAAACGCTCCTGAGTCACACAGCGTTCTTATTTGACGTTCCCGCATGCTCCGCTTCTGCTATCAAGTGCTTCAAGTCCATTGAACAGAGTACGAGAACTGTTGCCGACTACGCCATTGAATTCCGTACTCTGGCAGCAGAGGTTGTGTGGAACAATGAGGCCCTTGTGGATGCTTTTTCTGATTGTCTCTCAGATACCATCAAGGATGAGACAGCAGCCCGAGATATACCCACTGAGCTGGAGAAGTTGATCATGTTTGCCATCCTCATTGACTCCAGACTTTTAGGAGTGCTTGCGGAAGCCTTCTGTACGTTTGTCTCTGAGCTTTGCAGCCCCACCAGTGCCTCCCTCACCTCCCATGCCTCCTGGTACCGAGTTGGTCAGTGAAGGTGAATTTGGGTTTCACGCATCTCTCTGCGGATGAGAGAACCTTTAGGAGGAGGGAGAGATTGTGCCTTTATTGTGGCCAGGCAGGTCACTTTTTGAAGTCTTGTCCTATACGTCCAGGGAACGCCCAAACCTTGAGGTCCTGTCACGGACAGACCTTAGGTGGCGTTGTTTCATCCCCAGTTATCCAGAAGGATAAGCCCCTGGTTTTGGTCACCCTTTCTTGGGCTGAGTTGTCCGTCGAGATACAGGCTCTAATTTACTCTGGGGCTGCAGACCTGTTCATTGATGCTGCCCTTGTATCAAAGCACTCGATTCTGCTGCAGCTGCATGACACTCCACTTGCCATTGAGGCTCTTGATGGGAGACCTTGACAGCCTGCCCATGTGACTCATAAGATGGTTCCATTGTCCTTGGCCGTAGGGGCTCTTCACCATGAGATAATCCAATTCCAAGTAATTTCCTCACCTAAGTTTCAGCTGGTTATTGGTTATCCTTAGTTACAGAGGCACAACCCCTCTTTTGATTGGCTCCGTGCTGAGGTTCTCTCCTGGTCACCACAATGCAGTGAGACATGATACCAGAAGGTAGCCAAGGTCCTGTGCACCTCTTCACTCTACTCCCGGAGGAGTACTGCGTTTTTAGTGATGTCTTTGACAAAGGCCAAGCCAGTAGTTTGCCTCCACACCGGCCCATGATTGTGCAATTGACCTTCAACCTGGTGCCATACCCCCTCGTGGCCAGGTTTACCCTTTGTCGGACTTGGAATATAAGGCCATGGAGGAGTATGTTGCAGACGCACTTTCTCAAGGTTTCATCCACAAATCCTTGTCTCCTGCTGGTGCTGGTTTCTTCTTTGTGAAGAAGAAGAGTGGTGAACTGAGACCTTGTATTGATTATAGGGGTCTCAATCGTTTTACTATTAAGAATGTCTATCCAATTACGGAGTTATTTGACCACCTCAAGGGAGCAACGGTTTTCACGAAGCTTGATTTGAAAGGGGCATACAATCTCGTGAGGATTAAGAAGGGGGACAAGTGGAAAACTGTGTTTAATACCAGAACAGGCAATTATGAGTACCTCGTAATGCCTTTTGGCCTTTGTAACACCCCGGCAGTTTTCCAGGAATTTATTAACAATGCCCACTGAGATTTGTTGCAGTTATGTGTGGTGGTTTATCTCGATGATATCCTCATATGTTCCAAGTCCCTGGAGAGCCACCACACAGATGTCTGTTGTGTGCTTCAGAAACTAAGAGAGAACAATCTCTAATGTAAATTGGAGAAGTGCCAGTTCCATCGTGAACAGGTTAAATTCCTGGGTTATGTCATTCCCACAGCTGGTTTCTCGATGGACCCAGAGAAACTTTCGACCTGTGGGTTTACGTCCTCTGCAGCGCTTCCTGTGCGTTGCCAACTATTATCGGAAGTTTATTCGTAACTTCTCGTCTCTGGTCAAGCCCCTCACTGATATGACCAGAAAGGACGGTAACCCACAGAGTTGGTCCTCGGAGTCCATTAAGGCCTTTGATAGTCTCAAGGCTGCCTTTGTTTCTGCTCCTGTGTTGTCACATCCTGAACCTACATTACCTTTTATCCTTGAGGTTGATGCTTCTGAGACTGGTGTTGGCACCCTTCTGTCTCAATGTCCTACCTCTCAGGGCGCTATGCATCCTTGTGGCTACTTTTCCAAAGAAATTGTCACCTGCGGAATTTACGAGATTGGTGACAGAGAGCTGTTGGCGATCATTTTAGCTCTGAAAGAATGGAGACATCTCCTCGAAGGTACCACTGTGCCGGTTCTCATTCTTACTGACCATAAGAATCTCGCATTCTTGTCTGAGGCTAAACGCCTCTCTCCCAGAAGGGCGCGATGGGCTCTTTTCTTGTCAAGTTTCAATTACATTGTCTCATTCTTACCCGGTACTAAGAATGTAAGGGCTGTCTTGTCACGTCTCACTTCTCCTTTGGGTGACAAAATTCTTGCTGCTCAGGTACATGCTCCTCCTGAGAAACTTTGTGATCGCTGCTTTGTCCCAGAGAGTCTCCGTACTGCCATGCTCCAGACTTACCATTCTTCCGAGGCTGCTGGCCACCCTGGGAAGAATCAACTCTTTTGGGCCATTTTCCAACAATTCTGGTGGCCTAGTCTACGTGCTTATGTAACTGCCTTCGTAGCTGCCTGTTCCGTGTGTGCTCAGAGTAAGACTCCACGATACCTTCCAGTGGGCCTCCTACAACCCATACACAATGGAGAGAGGCCCTGGACCCACCAAGGGATTTCATTTTGGAGTTACCCAACTCCCAGGGCAGCACAGTTATCCTTATGGTGGTTGACCGGTTTTCAAAGATGTGTCTTGTATTCCACTTAACAAGTTGCCCAATTCTAAGGATCTGGCTTCCATTTTTGCTCTTGAGATCTTTCACTTACATGGGCTACCCAAGGTGATTGTCTCGGACAGGGGTAGTCAGTTTGTGTCCCGATTCTGGCGAGCCTTTTGTGCACAGTTGGGAATTCAGTTTACTTTATTCTCTGCGTATCACCTGCAGTCTATTGGGGCCGCAGAACGAGCCAATCAGTCCTCAGAGTAATTCCTACATTGCTATATTTCTGACCATCATAACAACTGGTCAGACCTATTACAGTGGGCAGAGTTTGCTCACAACATTGTCTTGAATTCTGCTTCCTGATTGTTTCTGTTTATGGCGAATTATGGTTTCCAATCTTCCATGTTGCCTGATTCTTTTGTTCCACAGAGTATTCCTGCGTTAGTGGAGCATCTTCGTGGTCTTCGTTCCACTTGGGCACAAGTCCAGAAGGCTTTGCAACATGTTAATGATAGGTACAGACTCCATGCTGACCGCAGACGACTGCCTGCGCCTTCCAATTAGGTTGGGGACAGGGTCTGACAGTCATCTAGCAACCTCCAACTTCATGTTGCCTCACTGAAGTTCGCACCTCGGTTTATTGGGCCTTTCCGTATTCTTTGCAGGATTAACCCAGTGGCTTACGCATTAGACCTTCCTTCTAATATGCGTATTTCGAATTTATTTCATGTCTCCTTATTAAAACCTTAGGTCTGCATCCGCTTTACCCCCTTGGTGCCACGTCCTCACCCTGTACAGGTTAAGAACCATGAGGAGTATGAAGTACAGTCCATTGTTGACTCCCGTAGGTTCCGTTAGTACATACAGTACCTAGTGCATTGGAAAGGGTACGACCCGGAGGAATACTCTTGGGTCGTGATTTCCATAGACGTTTTACCCTCAAGCTTAGTGGTCCTCCGAGGGGGAGGGGTCATTGAGGAGGGGGTACTGTCAGGGCTGGGCTCAGCCCTTCCTTCTCTGAGCTGGCCGCTCAGCTGTCGGCTAATTGCCAGCTCCTATGTCTCCACAGTTACTCAGCTGTTGATGATATCCTGCTCGTCAGTCCTCCCTACCTAAGCCATCCAGTCCAGAGGAGCTCTGCCTTCGCCTTGGTCAACATCACAGAAACTATCTCCTGCAATCCTGTTCAAGACTTGCTTTGCTGACATCCCTTCTGGCTCCAGATGCCACTTGCTGTTCCACTACATTGATCCCTGACTTCTGGCTTGGCTGACTATTCGTTCCGGTTACTGAACTTTGGCTATGTTTTGACTACGTTTGTTCTTTTTACTTTTATTATTAAACAAGTATGATTTAACTGTACTTCTGTCTCGGCCTGATTTTATGGTTTATGACAGAGAATAAATCTAATTTCTTGACTACCTATTACACTTTTGAAGGCCCTGAAGCACCAGGCCAATGGAAATGCCCACAGAATGACCCCATTTTGGAAAGCAAACACCCCAAGGTATATTCTATGAGGCATAATGAGTCATGTCATTTTTTTCCCACAAGTTTTTGGTAAATGTGGAAAGAAAATAAATGTATTTTTATTTTTTTTACACAAAGTTGTCCATTTATAAGATATTTCTAACACATAGCATGTACATACCAAAAATTACACCCCAAAATACATTCTGCTACTCTCTTGAGTATGGCGATAACACATGTGTGAAACTTTTACACAGCCTGGCCACATACAGAGGCCCAACATGCAAGAGCACTGTCAGGTGTTCCAGTAACATAAATTACACATCTAATTTCCAGACTACCTATTACATTTTTGAAGACCATTCATATTTCTTTTTTTTTTTTAACATAAAGTTTATTTATTTTTTCAAAAAACAAACAAAAGAAAAAACAGAACAACAACTTAGACAACAACTTGCACAAGTATTTCAGACATGTACACCAGGGCAATTTTTACAGAGAATTCAGATTTACATACTTCAAATTACAGATTACATACAGAGAGGAAGCTATACCATCTAATGCAACCTAGAGGATAACTGCCACTGTGGATTCCCTCAAGAGGAGGGGGGGGGGGGGGGGGACAGGCCAGGCCCATCTAAATAATCCTGTCTATTCATAAATCTTGCTGGGGAGCATAAAGCTTCCCTGTAGACAGTATAAGCCGTCTGCCAAGTGTGAGTGTGCGAAGACCATTTCGTCATTAGTCTAAGGTCAGTTCCCTAGCCGCTACCCATGGGGCCCAGATCTTGTCAAACTTAGTCGGGCAGTTCCTACCCATGTACGTAAGTTTATAGAGAGGTAGGGCGTCATTAACCAGGGTCATCCAGAACTGCTTGGTGGGAGGCAGGGTTTGGTTCCATAGCAGAAGGATGGCTTTCCTAGCATAGAATGAGGTGTAGAAAACAAAAAGTTTTTTTCTCTGAGGGGCTTCAATGAGATCGCAGACCCCCAGTAGGAGAGTAGTTGGACTGTATGGGACCCTGATCTTTCCTATAGAGTTAATATCGTTTAGGACCTCTTGCCAGAAGGCTGCTATCGGTGGACATGACCATACAACATGAAAGAAGCCTGCGTCGTCTTGTCCACATCTGGGGCATACTGCTGAGCGGCCAGGATATATTCGTGCGAGGCGAGCTGGAGTGTATTGGGTGCGGTGTAAGAATTTCAGTTGTGTGAACCTGTCTCTAGCTGAGATCATCAGTGGTAGGTACTGCTGAATGCCCTCCTCCCAGTCGTCATCTGCTAGCTCCGGGATGTCAGTCTGCCATGTATTATATAGCTGTGTTACCTTCGAGGTGTCTAGCACCGCCAGCATGTTATAGAGGGCAGAGAGCGTGCCCTTTTGTTCACCGGTTCTTAGGGTCATTTCTAAATCTGTCATTCGTAGCTTAGACCCTCGGGGAAATTGAGAGTGGTATGCGTGACGTAGCTGGAGGAACCTGAAGAACATGTGGTTCGGTAGGTCTCTGTCCCTCTTCAGCATGTCAAAGGAGGTCAGGTGGTCCGCCACCACTACGTCCCTCAATTGTGTAATGCCATATCTGACCCAGATAACCGGGTCCGGGATGGAGTGAAAGTGGGGCAGATTCGGGTTCCCCCACAATGGAGTATGAGGGGACCACGTATCCGGTTCTCGCACCAACGCGTGAACTGTGTTCCACACCTTAAGAGTCGTTCTCATTGGTGCAGATACCCCTTTGTTGGATTTGGGGCCCCTGAAGATCAGACTCCTGAGCTCGTCGTGGGATCCCAGGAGTGCGGCCTCTAATGCGGACGCAGGGTTGCTCGGGACCTCAGCCAGCCACCACCTGACAGTGACCAGCACTGCTGCCCAATAGTATTTTGTCAAGTTAGGCAGAGCCAGTCCCCCGAGCGTGAGCGGGAGTTGAAGGGTTGTTTTCGCTATACGAGGGGTTGTGCCTTTCCATATAAAGTTAGTGAGGATGCTGTCCACCTGTCGGAAGAATGTAAGAGGTATGGGCACCGGGCTTTGTCTGAAAAGATAGTTAAATTTGGGGAGTATCGTCATCTTAATCAAGTTAACTCGTCCAATCGGTGACAATGGAAGGGACTTCCATATCGCGCACCTCTGAAACATGTGGGACATTGCCGGGGATAGGTTTAGTTCGATGAAGTGGCCCAGGTCCCGATGTATCTCCACCCCAAGGTATTTAAATTGGGAGACCCTCCTGAGCTGTGCGTCCGATGGGCTAGGCGCGCTGCCAGAGTGTAAGGGAAATAAAATGGACTTATCCCAGTTGATACACAGCCCGGAGTACCCCCCAAAGGTATTGATCACCAACAGCGCCCTCTGGAGGGAGACATCATCATCCCTGAGATATAGAAGGGTGTCGTCAGCGTATAACGACACCTTTTCGTGTAGTGCACCCACTTGGATTCCCTGTATGGTCTGGTTAGACCGTATGAGGGCCGCCAATGGTTCTATTGCCAGTGCAAACAGTCCCGGTGATAGGGGGCACCCCTGTCTCGTGCCCCTGCCCAATTTAAAGGGCGGGGAGAGAACAGTTCCCGTGCGGACTCTGGCTGTCGGGTCCTTGTACACGGCTTCGACCCAGGAGATGAAATTGGGTCCGAATCCGAACTTGCGGAGGACCTCCCACAGATAGGGCCACTCGACCGAGTCAAAGGCCTTCTCCGCATCCAGGGAGGCCACTACCGCCGGTTGAACATTTCCACTCCCCGAGGCCAAGACCGTGTACAACCTACGTAAGTTAATGTCCGTGCCCTTACCAGGCATAAAGCCCGTTTGGTCTCCGTGGATTAACGTATGTATTATCTCATTTAGTCGTCTGGCAAGAATCTTGGTGAGGACTTTGGCGTCTGAGTTGAGAAGGGATATGGGCCGGTAGGACGAGCACAGCTGAGGGTCCTTGCCCGGCTTTGGAATAACTACTATTATGGCTTGGGCCATTGATGGGGGAAGTGCTCTTTCATGTAGGGTTTTTGTGAACATGGCATGGAGTTTGGGTACTAGTTCTTCAGCGTATTGCTTATAAAATTCTGGTGGCAGCCCGTCTAAGCCCGGAGTCTTGCCCGTCTGCATTGAGCCAAGCGCTACCTGCACCTCCTCAATGGTGATTGGGGCATCCAGGAGTTCCCTCTCAGGAAGTGTGAGGGTCGGAAGGGACACTGTGTCCAGGTACGCCCTCAGTTCTCCCTCTGTGGACCGGACCCTCGGGGAGTACAGTCTGTTATAGTAATCTACAAAACATGTGTTAATCTCCACCGGGTCTAGCGTCAGAGTTCCATCGCCTCGCATTATTCGTGGAATAGCGGAGACTGTGGACTGTTCCTTGGAGATCCAGGCCAGCATTCTCCCAGTTTTGTCTCCCTGTTCGAATATCCTCTGCGTCTGGGTCAATAGTCTCTTGTTGGCCTTTGCTGTTCTAAGCAACGTGACCTCCCTATATGCCACTCTCATGTCTTGTGCCGTTACGGGGTTGGCCGTTTGTGCAAAACGTATCTCTAACGCTTGGGCCTTCTCCTCTGCTTCTTCTAAACATATCTGGTCATTTCTGCGTTCCCTATTTATAGAGGTGATATAGCAGCCCCTAATATAGGCTTTAAAAGCCTCCCAATCTGTGGCCGGGGAAGTGGAGCCTCCATTTATCAACCAGTATTGTGCTATCTGCTTGGCCATCTCAATTTCTAGGGTTGGGTGATTTATCCAGTATTTAGATAGTCGCCAGATTCTGTCTGCCTGGGGCGTCGCGGTTTGTATTGTGCATAGCAATGGAGAGTGGTCGGAGATACCACGGGGAAGCATCGCAATATCCCGGATTTTGGTCAGTACGCTAGGGCTACCGTAGACAAGGTCAATACGAGACAGGGTATTATGCGATGAAGAGTGGCAGGAGTAGAGACGTTCCAGGGGATGCTTCCACCGCCATATGTCCACCAGACCATAGCTCTGTGCCCATCTCGATAATGGTGAGTCCACAGCAGGGTCAGGGGAGAGCCTGTCTAGAGAGGGGTTCGGGGTCATGTTGAAGTCCCCTAGAAGGAGTACATTGTCTGTCGGGAGTGTTGTGAGGATAGTGGCAATAGATCTTAGGGTCGTGAGGGTTGCAGGGGGGGGTATATAGAGCCCGACTATCACCAAGTCTATTGTGTCAACGACAGCGTGTATAACCACGTACCGCCCTTCCGGGTCCAGCTTGACTGTCAGTAGTTCGAACGCCAGTGACTTATGAACTAGGATACTGACTCCTCGGGCATGGCTGGAGTAGGTGGCATGATAATGGTGGTTAACCCATGGGCGTTTAAGACCCATGATCCTCCCACCCACCAGGTGCGTCTCTTGGAGTACGCATATGTGGGGATTGTATTTTTTAATGTAGGCGAAAACTAGGGAGCGCTTGATCTTATCATTCAGTCCCCTGACGTTCCAAGAGAGTACCTTCAGGGGAGCCATAGCACGGTCAGATCTGGAAGATTGGCAGGATAGTATTTATTACAGCCCCCCATGGAGTCCTCAAGTCCCCGTACCTGTGGTCCAGTCCTAATTGACTGGGATATTGGGAAATTGGGTATGGTAGCATAGGTCCTCGTCTTAGTGGTGTGTTTGCCTGTATGCGTCTGTCCCCTAATAGTGCAGTAGTTAGTCTGAAAAAGCAAGAAATCAACAACCAAAAAACACAAAAAAAACATTAATCATAGCACCCAGCCCATCCCTCCCCACGCCGTGATCAACATATCACAGGACGTTTGTGTACCCAGAACCCAGAACTTTTTAACCTAGGAAGTAATCCTATGGGGGCGGTGCGTACAGATAGCACACCAAGGACACTGTCACATCTGCGGGGATAGGACACTCCGCGTACAGATGCGATAGAGGCAGCATCTAGAAAAACCACATGTCATGTAAAACCTACATTACTCAGGGTGGATGCCACCCAACACTTAGAGATATCTAAGGGCGCTTACTTAGTTGCATATAAACCTATTTACACATCACGTTAGCACAGTATCATAGGGCTGAGAAAGTACAGTATAAAATAAGGATTAAAAAAGAGGGGGGGTAAAACATAAAACTTAGCCCAGTCCTTTGAGCTGGTTACTCCAAAAAGAGATATGGTAGAAGACTCCATGTAAAATCAATCCCCTCCCTGCCCCCGACGATCGGGGGGAGAAGGGGGGGAAGAAATTGGGGGAGACCGCCACTGTGCAAGCAAAAACCCTCCCCCCCGCCACAACCCGCCACCCTCCCCGGCTCACCACATCAGGTTGGCTCTTCGTAACTGGGGGCCATAGCAAAGTCATCCCCGGGGGGGCAGCGTGGGATTGTTAGCCACAGTTAGTAGATCAGGAGACAACACAGGAGCAGTCAAGGGGGGGAGAGAGGGAGAAGGGGCCTCCAGTGCTCGCCCGCCCCGCAGTAAGGAGCGTTGTGCAGTCTCGGGAGGGGGACATCCGGGGGTTGCCGGGTGTCAGCAATAGAGGTCCATCCGTCCCCTGGGCATGAAGTATAGCTGCTGCTTTCCCCAATTATGGTGTCTCCCGATCGTCAACAGTTGTAAAAAGAAGGTTGCCCCCCCCCCCCCCGGGGTCTCGTGTCAGTTACCTGCGCGTCCCGAGCCTTTTTTTCCTTGCTTCACAGCGGGAGAACAATCCTCTTCGCAGCCGCAAAGAGGTGTAGCATAGCAGGCAGACACTTTCTTCAATGATGGCGGTGAGTGTGGAGGTCGTAGCGGAGGGGGGTCATCACGGATGGGTAGGTTAGCGGTCTCTAGGGAGGGTCTCCACCCATCTCGAAGCCTCTTCAGGGGAAGTGAAGAATCTTGAAGTTTCACCATCGAGGACCTTTAGGCGCGCGGGGAAAAGCATGTTGTATTTTATCCCCCTCGTGCGGAGCAGCGCCTTCACTTGATCAAAAGTTCGTCTTTGCCGCTGGGTTTCCATAGAGTAGTCCGGAAATATCATGAGCTTTACATTCTCATGGCGAAGGTCCCCCACCTTTCTTGCCTCTCTAAGGACCAAGTCCCGGTCCCGGAAATTAAGCAGCCGAAAGATAAAAGTCCGCGGAGGAGCTCCGGGTGGGCCTCTAACCGAGGGCATGCGATGGGCCCTCTCTACCACGAAGTGAGGGGAGAAGGGTGCCTGGGGGAAAAGCGCGCGAAGGAGCTGCTCCGTGTACTGTACCGGGTCTCGGCCTTCAATTCCCTCAGGGAGTCCCACCACCCGGAGGTTGTTCCTCCTATTGCGGTTCTCCTGATCTTCTGCACGGGTTTCCACCGCTTTCATCCTGATCTGGAGGGTGCGGATAGAGGAGTCATGCTCCCGGAGGGTGTCCTCGGCGTCCCCGACTCTTCGCTCCGCTTCTGTCAGCCGGTCACGGACCTTGTCCATGTCTCTCCTGACCAGGCCCATCTCCAGCTGTACTTGCTCAATTTTTGCCGTCAGGGAGGTCTGGCAGCCCGCAATCGCTTGCATGAGGGCGTTGAACTGGTCCGTCCCGAGCGTGGACGGGTCTGCTTGGTCGGTCTGGGACGCCATGTCCGTTGCACACAGCACGCGCGGGCCCCAGGTTGTAGCAGGGGTTTTCTGTGCCGGAGGACGTTTGCGGTGGGATCCGGAGCTGCCCCTTCTCATGCCCAGAGGAATCCGGTGCTGCTTGTCAGTGTTAGCTGTAGTTAGATGTGTCGTAGGACGGATAAAATAGCCTCTAGTTGCGGAGCTCCTGACTCACACGTCCTACTCGGTCGCCATCTTGACCACGCCCCCACCATTCATATTTCTAACACGTAGCAAGCACATACCAAGAATTACACCCCAAAATACATTCTGCTGAGCAAAAGGTAAATTAAAGATTACCTGTGGTTTTAGTAGTGCCGTTGTCCACGGAGGAGAGCATTGGTTCAGGCAGCAGACAGGGACGTGGTCAGCAACAGTGAATGGAATTGTCCAGGCAGCAGGCAGGAATATTGTCCATAGTCAGTGCAGGCAGCAGGCAGGGATGCTATCCATATACAGTCCAGGGTTAGTGCAGGCAGAGATATTGTCAGCAGAGATAAAAAAAATAGGTCCTGGTAGTAGGCAGGAACATGGTCCATAGTACAGGTAGCAGGCAGAGGTGTGGTCAGTTCATGCAGTAGGCAGAGGCATGATGCCAGTAAGTTAGCAACAGGCAGAACTATCAGGCTTAGGGCTTCGGTCAGGTAAGACCTGGGCACACCCACCCCACCCAAATATTTTTGAAGCCTCTGGTCTCTAGACCCTAATCCGGGAATTACAAAACCTGGAGAAAAACAAAAAATATTTTTCTCCATCAAGAGAAACTATTCTGAAGCCCCTCACATATGTGAGACCCCTGTGTTATCATGAATCCCACTACTACAGTAGCAGGATGAAAGATCAGTCTAAGCGGCAGGCAAAAAACGTGGTCAATAAACAGTCCAAGGTAATTTCTGGAGCAGGCAAGAGGTATGTACAGTTAAAGAAGTAGGCTGGGGTGTGGTCGAATAACAGGCCAGGGTCAGTTCAGGAGCAGGCAGTGGCATAAGGGTTGTGAAGGCAAATGGCAGGAATTCTAAATTAAATTTACCATACTTCACTAATAATGTAGAGAAGTATGGTTGACAGCGAAAACAGTAAACTATGCAGAGGCTTGGTTGGAAAGGACACTGGGGACAATAAAAACTGGTGTCTTGTTTAACGCCTCTTCTGGAGCACACCCGCCATTTTTTTTTATATATATGTTTCTCCGGAAAGAGAAAATTACGTACATGGAGTCTGCTCACTGCATCTGAGCGAATGCTTACTGGTGGGCTTTCAGGGTACAAAAGGGCGGTGACAATTTCCTCTTGATAGCGAAGAAAAGATACAGGGATCTTGGTGGATTTACGGTAAATCACATATGTATTATAAATGGCCAAATTGAAAAAATAGAGACTTTTTTGTACCAATGGTGGGTTCTTCTTACAGCAAGGTAGGGCTGGATTATTTGATCATTGAAGTCGACTCCCCCCCATAAATTGTAATCATGAACACATTCTGGTTTCTGGATTGGGCCGTTCGATCCAGGATTTGCACGTAGGTGTCATTGTGAATTGATGAAAGCATGTAGATGTATTGTTTGTCCCTCCACTTAAGAGCCAAGATTTCCTTGTTCTGCAAAGTCACGGACTCTCCTTGTTGTAGTCTTGCATTAATGAGCCTTTGCGGGAAGACTTTCCTATTTGCTCTCACTGTGCCACGTGCTGGAGTCTTCTTTTGGTCAAGATTGCGAAAAAGGGGCAAGTTGGTGTAGAAATGATCAAGATAGAGATGATAACCCTTTTCAAGGAGTGGCTATGCAAGCTCCAAAACAACTTTTCCTGCTTGATCCGATGTACTCTGGGCATTCAGGGGGATGCAGCTGGGTGTCCTTTCCTACACCAGGAAGTCATAGGTGTACCCTGTGTCTCTGTCACACACTTGTAAAGTTTAACCCCATATCAGGCCCTTTTGCTGGGGATAAACTGCTTGAAGCCCAGCCTGCCGGTAAAGGGGACAAGTGACTAATCCACGCAGATAATTTTGTCAGGGATAAATAATTGGGCAAATTTCTCATAGAAAAAATTTACAAGTGGCCGAATTTTATACAATTTGTCATATGCTTGGTCATTTCAGGGAGGGCACTGGGTGTTGTTGTTACAATAGAGGAACCACATAATCATTATATATCTTGTTCTTGGCATAATGGGTGAGTAGATTGGGATGTGATGGATGGGGTGGGTGGACCAGTATGAGTATAATGCCCCTTACACACGGTCGGAAATTCCGACGGAAAATGTCCGATCGGATCATGTTGTCGGAAAATCCGACCGTGTGTGGGCTCTATCAGACCTTTTCCGACGGAAAAAATTTGAGATCCTGCTCTCAAATTTTCCGACAACAAAATCCGATCGGACTTTTTCCGATCGTGTGTAGAGAATTCCGATGGACAAAGTGCCACGCATGCTCAGATCAAATTATGAGACCAAAGCTATTGGCTACTAGCCTCTACGTAGTTCCGTCGTACACAACGAACGTCACCACGTTCAGAATGATCGGATTTTCCAAAAACGTTGTCCTTACGTGTGTATGCAACACCAGTTGCGGACAAAATCCGTCGGAAAAAATCAGACGGATTTTGTGGTCGGAATTTCCGACCGTGTGTACGGGGCATAAGTCTTTTTTTTTGTGAGTCCCATATTGAAAGTGAGGCCCACAAAGATTCTAAATTCCTCCACTGTTAAATCTCTCCACTTGAAGAGATGGGTGTAACTTGAACCTGGATTGCTCAATATAAATTGTTGGGCATAGAGGTTGCACTGGGCCATGGTTGAAGATAATGGGTCACCGGTAAAAATGTAATAAAAAAATCAATGGGGGCAAAATTCTGTGTTCACCTGGACACATGGCTGGGCGGTAAAAGGAGGCATGTTTGCTGCTCCTGAGTTAGGAGAAAGCCAGAGTGGGTTTTGAAGGGCATATGGAAGGCTGGCATGGGTCCTAATCCTTTGGGGCTGAGGCAGGGTAGATAAAAATCGATGATTTGTAAAAAAAAAAAAAAAAAAAAATCTAACAAAACTGATTTCGATTTTTATCAAATTTATTTTAATAATTTAATTAATTACTTAATCTAAATATAGTTTTCTATTTAAGATTTATTAATTATTTAGTTTATTCAGCATGAAATGGAGCTTAGTTATGTAGCATGAGGCTGTATATTCTGCAATATTTACATTTTTGGTAAACTCATTCAATGAATGCAAGTTGAGACGACGTGCATTGCATTGATGCATTCACACAATTTTACATTAACCATGAGATAAAACAAAGTTCAGGAATATTCCTTTATCCCATTGTTTTTCAAATCTATGTACACCACGAACTGTATGATTGAATTGGTTGTGATATCGCTGAATTACTAACCTGACAGCTTATTATTCTAAATAAGAAGCATTCATTTTGTTTGCAAATATTAAAGATTCTAACTACCAACAATAATGAGTCCTTGCATTTAAAGAGCACCTGTCATTTCAGATCCATCATGGCAGCGCCTGTTAGCGGGCATCCACTCGCCTGCTGCCGCCACATCCCTCACCTTGCTGTGTTACTTTCGCATCACCAGCTGTCCCATTAATGTAAACTGGACTGTCAGTGATTAAACAGCGGGTCAGAGGAGGAGCCACTGCAGGACAGAGATGACAGTTGCTCTTTAAAAATTATGATTTAAATAGAGTTGATTTAAATCAAACCTTTTTACTAGTGATTTAAATTGTGATTTACTTCTCACAATTCGCAAAAACACAGCAGATGTCATATTTATCCAAGAGACACACTTCTGTAGCGATTCCATTCCCAAACTTACTAATCACTACTATCCCATGATATACCATGCAACTAACCAGATGTCTAAATCCAAAGGAGTTTCTATACTCCTGGCTCAACATTGCCCCTTTCCAACGTTCAGACTCACTCTCAGACAAAGAGGGCAGATACCTCTTTCTAAAAGGGACATGCCATGGTAAAACAATTACCTTGGCTAATATCTATGCACCAAATAGTCAACAGGTCCCCTTTTTCAGAGCAATATCCCATATCCTCACAAACCTTTCAGGAAGGTATCCTGATTCTCAGAGGTGACTTCAATGCCTCTTTGAATCCCCTACAAGATACATCCAACATCGCATTCCATCCTTCCTTATGCAGCCCTCCGAGCAATTAAATCACAACTACGTGACTTATTACTGCATGATTCCTAGCGGACGCTGAGCCCTAACGGTAGAGACTTCACCTTTTTCTCAAATCCGAACCAAACATACTCCAGACTTGACTACCTGTTTATCTCTCAGAGAGACCTACCTATGTACCACCAAGCGACCATAGACCCGATGTTCCTATTTTAATCTCCCTAACATTCTCAGGCATCCCCCCCCCCCCTGCTGTGGCGGCTAGACCCCTCCCTACTTACAGACCCCACTATTTTTGTGGATATGGAACTACATCTCAAATGGTACTTCTTGGAATACGACTCATCTGACACCTCCCCAGTGATTAAATGGGAAGCCCACAAATGTGTAATTAGAGGCATCTTTATCACTGCCGTGGCCAAACACAAACAAATGAGGCACAAGGGGGGTAACTAATGCGCTCAACCAATATAGATAGAAATATTAAAAATAATAAATATAAAGGGAAAAGCAGCCAACATATAAGTGGTCTCACACTGCAGTAATCAATAAAAATGGGGGGTATGTGGCGCTAAACCCCAATAAATAACAATAGAATATCCTAAGGGACGTGATCCCTAGTGATGGGTAACCTTAAAGAGGGGAGTGTAATAATACATTCACATATAAAATGCTGACATCATAAATAAATACATATATAATACAATAAAGTGAATGTGCACGATAAAAGTGACCAATAAATAAGTGAGGTAGAAGATGGCAGTAAAAATAATAGTCATATGAAATAAATCCGAATAATAATAACGATAAAAATGTGCAGGATAAAATAAATAAGACAGGGAATGCCTCCTGTGAATCAAATAAATCCAAAGTGCACAGTGCAAAGTGCCAAGACGTGAGGATAAAAAGACCAAGCTGAGGTCTGAATGTGCAGAAAAATCAATCTATAAGGTGCTTCTATGATCAACAATTGCTTCAATGATCAAAAAGATAACTAAAAAGGAATAATCATAGGATATTCAAAACATAGATCAGAACCAAGCGGAGGTCTGAGTGTGTAAGACAGTGAGTGACAGTGCATTGGAAAAAAATGCATTCATCAAGAAACAGATAATAACTGAAACATCAGATCACCAAAAAAGGCATAAGGAGGAGATGCCTGACAGTATGGAATAAATGGACTCCAAAGTAAAGGAGACAACAAAGATATGTCACCTGGTGCACTACTAGTCCCAGTGTACAATGAAGCTTGTACAGGGGCAAAAAAAAAAAAAAAAACGCAAACAAAATCGCATTAATAACGCTCAGTATGAAATAAATTTCCTAAAAGATATATATAAAGGAGAGAGTTCCAGATGATTTAAATAGAAAAGTTCTGTGTGACTTCCGTGTGGATAGAAACTATAATCAAGTGCTCCGCGGTGTTTTATCAGGGATGCGCCCCCGTGTTTCCCCCAGCCTCTCACCTCAATGGATGGCCCCAATAGGCCTAGTAAAGCAGAGGAATCTGTAGATGTTAGCCCTGGTGTCTGGTCCCCTCGCCTTCCTAAGGGTTTCTGTGCGTTTTTCCTGCCTCACAATCCGGTCCCCAAAGAGGTTCCAAACGTCACTCCAGGTGGAAGCAATCGCTCCCAATACGAATCAGCATATAGGGTGGGGGATACAGAGAAAAACGGGGCTCCAATGTGTAGTATCACTAGGGATCACGTCCCTTAGGATATTCTATTGTTATTTATTGGGGTTTAGCGCCACATACCCCCCATTTTTAAACAAATGAGGCAGATGCGCTTGACAGAATTAACCGCTCGCAATACATGAGTTGGAATGCGCACACAAACGGTCGTGAGCCGGCAACACCCTGCAAGATCTTTTACAAGCTAGATCTGACCTTTTAGAAGAATTAGGTAAAAAGATCAAAAGCAACTTTATCCTGTCTAGGAAATTGTTCTACGAATGTGGGAACAAATTGGGCTAGCTCCTAGCTCGGGCACTTCAAACCAGGAGAGAGGCTTTAACAATTCACTACCTAACTAATCTTTCAGGCCATAAAATCAATTCTATTACTGATGTAGCGCCATAACCCCTGCGGCTATGTATTTTCTGGGCTTACCGATCACCTCCTCCTTGTAGCTCGTCGTTTGTTGTCTAGGGGTTCCCAGGGTTAGTACCCAGTAATTCCAGAGACCGATACTCAAAGTCCTGTTGAGGATTTTTATTTGAAAAAAAACGTTCAAACATAACACAGTCTCTTAGTTGGTCAATGGGAATAGAGGGCATGGGTGATAAAGCTCAGGCACTTCAGAACTGCTGACATCAAATAAATGTCTCCTTAGATAGCCCAGAGAGTAACCACTCGCAACTGGACTCTTCACTGTTGGACAAACCCTTGTCTGTAGATCTAGCAGCCAACAAGTGATTCAGAATTAGCACAGTCTCTGCCACAGACTAGGTTGTGAAACTTCAGGTGAACAATGTAAAAGTCTCTGCCACAGACTATGTTGTAACCGAAGGATGGGTTAGGAACTTTTCCTATGGTACCTGAATCTTCCAGCCGTTTATTGTCCATTTGCCATGTCACTTGCCACAAGTTGTGGATTGTCCACTTGCCACATCACCTGCCACAAGTTGTGGCTTGTTCACTTGCCACGTCACCTGCCACAAGTTGTGGATTGTCCACTCGTCACGACACTTGCCACGTCACCTGCCACAAGTTGTGGATTGTCCACTTGTCACGTCACTTGCCGCGTCACCTGCCACAAGTTGTGGATTGTCCACTTGCCACAAGTTGTGGATCGTCCACTTGCCAGGCCACCTGCCACGTCACGTGCCATGTCATGTGCCACGTCACATGCCACATCACGTGTCACGTCACCTGCCACAAATTGTGGATTGTCCATTTGCCACATCACTTGCCATAAGTTGTGGATTGTCCATTTGCCACATCAACTGCCACAATCTCAGCTCCCAGGCTCTTACCGAGCAGCCAGCTTCATGGCCCTCCTCCAAAGAGTCCTCCCCTGGTCGCTTGTACGAGTTGCTGTGCCTCTCAAATCCTGAGAGGACACCGGGACAGAATCCTCCTTCAGTTACTGGGCCTCAAACTACCCAGTTCTGAGGCTCGGGAAAGGATGGATCCCCACCCAAGAACATGAGGGCCTCTGGGGCTGGTCAGGGTGACCAGACTTACGGGGGCAGCAGACACTCCTGGGTCCGGGACCCCTCACGGGGTTGGTCCGGACCGAGACCAGGAATCAAAGAGCAAGCCGAAACCTGAACACGTGACTCCAGCATCTTAAATACCCCTTCCCGGAATACACAGCGGGGCCAGATGCGCCCACTGATTGGCTCAGAGAAGGATTGGTACCTAATGCGTCCAACCAGACTGCGTTCTCAGCCTGTCACAGGTGCTCACCTCACCTATGACCAGGCAGAACTCTAGTACAGCCCAGCCAAACTGATGCCAAAGTAAAAACCTAGAACAATTAACCCCCAGAACTCAGTTACAGTTCTGCAAAAAAATACATTTACAGAATATCGCACACTTTAGAAAAGTGTCGGCGCTACACTGACATTGCGCAATTTACTCACTATTTTTCGCAACTATATAATCTGTCCACTTCTGACCCAACTAAAGACAAAGCATCAAGGACTCAGTTAATTAAAGATTTCCTGCAGAAATATAGCCCCAAGCTGGTATCAAGCTGGTATCAACGGCAGAAGCACGGGCCCTAGAATGCCCCTTATCAGAAGAGGAAGCTAAAATAGCCCTCAAGCAAATAAAACCTGGTAAGAGCCCGTCTAGTCCTCTGACTAGTGGGTTATTATAAAATGTACACGGACATTCTCTTCCCCCACTTCTTAAATGCCTTTAATTCCTTCTCATCCCAAACGGTACAACCGCAAGATCTCTTAGAAGCACACATAACCGTGATCCCTAAGCCAGGAAAGGACCCCTCATTAGTCACCAATTACAGACCAATCTCACTACTAAATGTAGACCTGAAACTGTATGCCAAGATACTGTTTACTACCCCTATTACCACAACTGGTTTCCCTCAATCAAGTAGGCTTTGTCCCTGGCAGAGAAGCAAGGGACAATACCATTAGGGAAATTAACGTACACCATTGGCTGACCACCAATCGCCAACCGGGCTTCCTCCTCTCCCTAGACACTGAGAAGGCATTCGATAGAGTGGCCTGGGAAATTTATGGCAGAAGCACTCAAAGCAATTGGTCTAGGGGAAACACATGCTACACTGTATCCTTGCATTATACTCCGCACCCACACCGAAGGTCCGCGTAAATCGCCACCTATCGAATGCCTTCTCAATCACAAACAGTACACATCAGGGATGCCCCTTTTCCCCTTTAATTTTTGACCTCACTCTGGAGCCCCTACTCCAGCGCCTTAGAGCAAACCCGGATATCAGAGGCATCCTTATTGCAAATTAAACCCAAAAGTTGGCTGCCTTTGCCGACGATATCCTCTTATTCCTCTCCGAACACCTTATCATGATACCTAACCTACTTAAAGACTTTACCACATTCAAACTCCTGACTAATTTACAGATCAACTTCTCAAAATCTGACGCTTTGAACGTCTCATTGCCACAGGATGTCCTTAACCACTTGACCACTGGGCACTTAAAGTGGTTGTAAACCCTTACAAACCACTTGGACCTACAGGTAAGCCTAGATTAAGGCTTACCTATAGGTCAAAGAAATATGTCCTAAAACTGCACGGTTTAGGAGATATTTGCCAAAAGACAGGCACCGATGTCTACGGCGCATGCGCCGTAGACAGCGGAGCACAGGCGCACTGAGTACGCCGCTCTCAACGGCGATATGCCACGAGTGGCGGCTCCTGTGCTCATTGCGGCGCCGTCGAATGACAGCGCCGGGGGCCGCGAGACCGACCAAGAAGATGGAGGCTCCGTACACAAGGGGACAGCGGTGACTTTGCTGGCTCCTGTGTCAGGTAAGTGACACATAATGGACTACTATGCGATGCATAGTAGTCCATTATGCTTTACCTTTGCAGTGAAACAAAGAGGAAGTAAACCCATTAGGGTTTACTTCCTCTTTAAACCCCCTTCCTAACCAGACCAATTTTCAGCTTTTGGTGCTCTCACACTTTGAATGCCAATTACTCAGTCATGCAACACTGTACACAAATTAAATTGTTGTCCTTCTTTTCACACAAATAGAGCTTTCTTTTGGCGGTATTTAATCACTGCTTGTTTTTTTTATTTTTTGCACTATAAATCAAAAAAGACTGAAAATTCGGTAAAAAAAATAATTATTATTTGTTTCTATCAAAATTTATTGCAGAGTATTGGCAGAGTATTGGCGAGTATTGACAGAGTATTGGAGAGTATTGGCAGAGTTGCAGAGTATTGCATAGTGTTGCACAGTATTGGCAGAGTATTGCACAGTGTTGGCAGAGTATTGCACAGTATTGGCAGAGTATTGCACAATACTGTCACAGAGCAGCGCTGTGGGCACTACACATCCAGCCCACAGCGCTGCTGCAATCTCTACCACACTCCGCTTCTCCCCTCTCACTGTACCGATCGGTACAGAGAAGGGAGGGAGGAATGTGAGGTTTGTTTACATGTGATCGCTCCGTCATTTGACTTTGGTTTGGTGAATATGAATATCTTACCGAGAGTACTATACTTACTACAACCATACATATAAAACTTCCAAATCAATTTTTTGCTTCATTCCGGAGAGCCTGTACAGCCTTTTTATGGGGCACTTCTCGTCCCAGATTGAGTTATCATAGACTAACGATTCCCAAACTAAAGGGGGGCATAGGCCTCCCAAATATTTTACAATACCACCGAGCTTGTCATCATGTAAAACTCACCCTCTTGAGTGGGGGGGGGGGGGGGTTCACTGCCCCTTGTGGGGTGTTTTGGTTATCTTTTTTTTTTTTTTTTTTTACTTTTAAAGTTCAGATGTTTTATTGACTATTCACCGCATGGATCACTGTGTAGATTCAATCTGCTTGAAATGAAGGGGTCCATGGGTGACCTGCTTTGTGTCCCAGCGCCAGGTCCAGTAAGTTTCTACCTATCCCATCCTAAATTCGCCACGCAATTTAGCCATCATGTTGGCCCCTAATATTATGTCCTGGAACACCAGGGGCCTCATTTCCCGGTTAAGAGGTCACTGGTCTTCCAATTTATTAAAACGCATAACCCTCACATCTGCATCCTCCAAGAGACCCATTTAGTGGGCGGCAGAACCATGGCTCTCAAAAAACCTTGGGTGGGTGGTCACTACCACCCCACCTATTCCACCTTTGCCAGAGGCGTAAGTATTCTGGTAAATAAATCATTACCCTTCAGACTTCTGGACATGGCGCTGGATCCAGATGGTAGATATATCATTCTTCATGCCAGAATCCTCTCCCAAACCTGGTCTATAGTGGGGTTATACTTACCTCCACCGGCATCGCTGAAACGATTGAATAAGATAACGGCTACATTGGCAGACTATGCCTCAGGCCATATGATACTGTTGGGCGATTTTAATATGGCCCCTGAACCATGTGTTGATAGACTGGCGGGTGCGGGTCCTAATTGCCTGGGGTTGAAAGCCTGGGCTGAAACATATGGCCTCACTGATGTCTGGAGGTAGAGACACCCTCAGAGGCCTACACCTGCCACTCCGCATCACACGGTTCCTTTTCCTGTATTTTTGCTGGAAAATCTGTTCTATCCAAGGTTAAAGATGTCAGGATACTGCCCAGGGGAATATCAGATCATGCTCCCCTGCTAGTGAGCATTGGCGACCCGGGCACCCCAGCTAGGCTTTGGAGACTCTCGAGGTTGTGGATTTCGGATCAGGATGTAGACTCCCAGTTTAGTAAGGTGATGGAGCGCTACTGGGCTGATAATCCGGACACGGCATCACCCATGGAGGTTTGGGACACCTTTAAGGCTTTTACAAGAGGTCAATACCAATCCATTATAGCTAAAATTAGGAGAGACAGGCAGTATGCCCTGGTTAAAGCGGAAACTGCAGATACCACTCAGGAGGCACTCTATATTAGAACATGCGACCCCCAACAGTGCGTTAGACTGCAAACCCTGACCAGAGAGGTTCTTTCCCTCCGTACTTCACTGACTCAGAAAAAGCTACTTGCACAATCCCAATGTATATTCGAGCAAGGGGGAAGGTCAGGTAAACTACTTGCTTGGCTCTCCAGAGAGCAGTCGGGGGGACCCCATTCTTGGCCCTAACGGGGATCTCCTCTATACCTCGGAAGAAATCAATTGTTGCTTTGTCACATATTACCAAGCACTATGACATTTAGGGATGACGAATTGACATCTTACCTAGATGAGGTTGACGTTCCTGTCCTGACTGCTACGTATAGGAAGGGACTGGATAGACCTGTCACCCTGGATGAGACACTTAAAGCACCTAAATCTATGCAACCGGGCAAGACCCCTGGACCTGACGGGATACCTGTAGAGCTATACAAACAATACCCTGACATCTTGGCCCTGACTGCAGCCGAAGACTTATCCCGCGTACACACGAAGGGACTTTGTCCGCCGGACCTAGTCCAGCGGACAATCCTTTCGACTTTCCAGCTGGCTTCGGCGGACTTGAAAGCGAACGGACTTGACCACACACGATCACGCTAAAAGTCCGGCGGTTCACGCGATGACGTACAGCACGTACGACGGGACTAGAAAAAGAAAAATACTAGAAAAATACTTGCTACTGAGCATGCGTCCTTTTTGGTCCGCCGGACCATACTACAGACGGCCGTATTGTCCGCCGGACTGCCAAGTCCAGCGGATAATTTTAAAACAAAACTTAAAAATTTAGTCCGTCGGACTTTTGGGAAAAAAAGTCCGCCGACGCCCACACACGAGGGGATTGTCCGCTGGACTAGTCCCTTCGTGTGTACGCGGCATTACAGTCACTCCCACACTCCATGAGGGAGGCAGTTATAATTGTCATTCCGAAGCCGGGTAAGGACCCTTTTATGTGCCCCTCCTATAGACCAATCGTGCTGCTAAATGTCGATGGTAAAATATTGGCAATGATTTTGGCAAACAGATTGAATACGGTTACCACAGAGTTGGTCCATCCCGATCAAACGGGCTTTATGCCGGGTAGAGGCACTGACATAAATCTCAGCAGACTGTTCACCCACATAGCCAGAGCGGACGCAGAAGGGTAGGGACTGGTGGCCTCCCTGGATGCCGAAAAGGCCTTTGACTCTGTTGAGTGGAGATACCTCTGGGCGGTCCTGTCTAAGTTTGGTTTTGGTCAGAAATTTACCTTGTGGGTTAAACTGCTGTACACTGCTCCCCAGGCTAGAGTATATACCAATGCTTGTCTCTCGGATCCATTCCCGCTGACTTGGGGTACGAGGCAGGACTGTCCCCTGTCTCCTGGCCTGTTCGCTCTAGCCATAAAACCTCTGGCCGCCCTCATTAGAGCGGATACCGAGGTGAAGGGTATACAGGTTGGTAATATCCACAAAAAAATCTCACTATATGCCGATGAATCCGCTACTGTATTTATTTATTATATTTTCCCCTTTCCGGCTGTGGACTGGCGCTCCCCAATTTTCTAATTTATTACTGGGCTACTGTCTTGGTCACTGTTCGTTGGTGGTTCTCCCAGCCCAGACAGAATCCGGCAGTTAAATTGGAGGCAGCCATAACCTTGTATTCAGGGGTAAACAGGCTGCTCCCTCAGTTACTACCCCTATAAAAACCACAATACAGACGTGGCAGGAAACTAGGGTAATATATACAAAACCATTTTACATTTCCCCTCACACACCCTTATGGGGTAACCCTCTCCTACCTCATCTCAACTCCTTGCCAGATCCCTCAGAGTGAGCCAAGAAAGGGATAATGACTTTAAAACATATAGTTAAAGAAGGTAAACTTATGTCTTTCCAGGAAATGGAATCCCTATACTCGATAACAGCGAGGTGGACATTCCGATACTGGTAGCAGAGACATGCCTTTAGAGACCAATTTGCAGAGAAAATAACATTGCAGTCAGACTCAGTGGAACGACTCTTGACCTTCAGCACAATGGGACGACCTCTATCCTCCCTCTACCTCTATCTGACAGTAGCTTACGACACTAAGCTGACCCGTTCCTTTTACAAGTGGAAGACTGCCATACACACCCTAGATGACGAGACATGGGAGGAGTGTGTCTCCACATACATTCCATCACTGATAGCAGCAAGGCACAGATTTATACAGCTCAAATTCCGACACAGGGCCTACTTCACCCCGCAAAGATTAGGCGGATATTCCCCCAAAGGGACCCACTCTGACCCAGATGTAGTCAGAAAATAGGCTCATTCTGGCACATGGTCTGGTCATGCCCCAAGATCTTGCCCTACTGGAAGCAAATTGCTGACACCTTGAGCAAGGTATCCGGAACTCAGGTCACTCTGGACCCCCTGACCCTCCTTCTGAGTCACTTGGAGGGGGTTCAAGGTGACAGATACACCAAGCTATTCCTGACATTCTCCCTGTTTTATGCCAGAAGAAAATTTCTCCTTGAATGGAAGTCAGTCGAACCACCCAGCCGGGAGTCCTGGTGCCTTTCTGTAAACACAGTACTGCCCCCTTATAGGCTTACTTATGAGAGTAGACAATGCCCTGCAAAATTCGACAAAATATGGTCGGGTGGATTGATGCAAATGGTTGAGTATGTTTAGAGCTGTAGTCCAGATCTACCCTTAGATATGTAATTACTATACTAACATTAACTCTACCTCCCCCTCCCCCCCTCACAATTTCAGACATCCAGTTTAGGAAGTTGGGTAGAGACCATGTAAATAGCATGCTGGACAAAAACCCTGGCAGAAGATGGGGACGTGCTGAATCTGACACTGTACCACCCTAAAACCCGAATTTAGAGGCATAGATTTGTGTTAAATCTTAGAATGATTACTGTATGTGCCTGAATGCACTTTCATATGCAAGCGAGTATGTAATGCTGTTTTGTCTTTCAATAAAACATCTCTGTTAAAAAAAAAAAAAATTCACCCTCTCATTAACGCTACTCTAGTAACTTTCAGAGAAGCCTGCCGTAAATATACAATCTCGTGTAGAATCTTTCCAGATGGTATAGGACTCCCCTTAAAGTGGAAGTAAACCCCCCTATCGTTTTCAGCCAAGGAAGCTGCCATCTTTGCCTCTGTTTAATCTTCAACTGCCACGGTGCTGCACATGTGATCCGTTATGACACCAGCCATTGGATTGTTTGACTGTTTGGTTGAGAGCACAGCCAATGTGCAGTTAGCATTCCCGGCATGCCTTTTTTTTTAAACTGTTAAATCGATGGGTTTACTTCCGCTTTAAGCTTCATAAGATCTCACCTACAATCTCCCCCCAGTGCTGGCGTTGTGGTGAAGAGTTGGGTTTGCTTTTGCACATCTGGTGGTCCTACCTTCAAATCCAACCATTCTGGATAGAAGTTCACCGTCTCACAAATCAAATCACCACTTCGCTTTAGAGTACTCACTGGCACAATTTCTGCTGCACCACTCCACAATGCCAAAAAAGACATACAGTGGTGTGAAAAAGTGTTTGCCCCCTTCCTCATTTCCTGTTCCTTTGCATGTTTGTCACACTTAAGTGTTTCGGAACATCAAACCAATTTAAACAATAGTCAAGGACAACACAAGTAAACACAAAATGCAATTTGTAAATGAAGGTGTTTATTATTAAAGGTTAAACATGTTGTTGATTAAAGGTTGTTAAAACATACTATAACTGTGGTTGTCCACACCTGAGTTCAATTTCTCTAGCCACACCCAGGCCTGATTATTGCCACACCTGTTCACAATCAAGGCATCAGTTAAATAGGAGCTGCTTGACACAGTAAGGTCCACCAGAAGATCCTTAAAAGCTACACATCATGCCGAGACCCAAAGAAATTCAGGAACAATTGAGAAAGAAAGTAATTGAGATCTATCAGTCTGGAAAGGGTTATAAAGCCATTTCCAAAGCTTTGGGAATCCAGCGAACCACAGTGAGAGCCATTATCCACAAATGGCGAAGACATGGAACAGTGGTGAACCTTCCCAGGAGTGGCCGGCCGCCCAAAATTACCCCAAGAGCGCAGCGACGACTCATCCAAGAGGTCACAAAAGACCCCACAACAACGTCCAAGGAACTGCAGGCCTCACTTGCCTCAGTTAAGGTCAGCGTTAATGCCTCCACCCTCAGGAAAAGACTGGGCAAAAATGGCCTGCATGGCAGAGTTCCAAGGAGAAAACCACTGCTGAGCAAAAAGAACATCAAAGCTCGTCTCAATTTCTCCACAACACATCTTGATGATCCCCAAGACTTTTGGGACAACATTCTGTGGACCGATGAGACAAAAGTGGAACTCTTTGGAAGGTGTGTGTCCAAGTATATCTGGCGTAGAAGGAACACTGCATTTCAGAAAAAGAACAATATACCAACAGTAAAATATGGTGGTGGTAGTGTGATGGTCTGGGGCTGTTTTGCTGCTTCAGGACCTGGAAGACTTGCCGTGATAAAAGGAACTATGAATTCTGCTGTCTACCAAGAGATCCTGAAGGAGAATGTCCGACCATCTGTTCGTGTACTCAAGCTGAAACGAACTTGGGTTCTGCAGAAGGACAATGATCCTAAACACACCAGCAAGTCCACCACCGAATGGCTGAAGAAAAACAAAATGAAGACTTTGGAGTGGCCTAGCCAAAGTCCTGACCTGAATCCTATTGAGATGTTGTGGTATGACCTGCCGTTCATGCTCGAAAACCCTCTAATGTAACTGAATTAGGACAATTCTGCAAAGATGAGTGGGCAAAAATTCCTCCAGGACGCTGTAAAAGCCTCATTGCACGTTATCGCAAACGCTTGGTTGCAGTTGTTGCTGCTAAGGGTGGCCCAACCAGTTATTAGGTTTAGGGGGCAATCACTTTTTCACACAGGGCCATGATGGTTTGGATTTTTTTTCACCTTTAATAATAAACACCTTCATTTACAAATTGCATTTTGTGTTTACTTGTGTTGTCCTTGACTATTGTTTAAATTGGTTTGATGTTCCGAAACACTTAAGTGTGACAAACATGCAAAGGAACAGGAAATGAGGAAGGGGGCAAACACTTTTTCACACCACTGTACCTACGCTCTTTAGCCATGCATCTTGTGAATGCAGCCAGGTTATGCATCCCAGCCCGATGGCATTCATCGAATCCCAAGACCATTGCAGACTGGTTTCAACGAATCACAAAAATCGCAGAAATGGAGGGACTTGTCCATCAAGCGAACTATACCCCCTCTAAATTCTTGGACACATGGTCCTGTTGGATACATTTTATCATGACAGATGACTACAAGAGGCATCTAGCATAGCTGTCCACTCACACCTTGAGCGAGAGAGAAGATGGAAATTAGTGTCCCCCTTTCTTAGCCTTACCTTCAAAGGCCACTTACGACATCCACACCCCCATCTCAGCCCCTATTTCCTCACTAGTACCTCCATTTTTATTTTATTTTTTATCCTTACATCTTCCCTCCTACGTGTTTAATCTAAACCTACAAAGGAGCCATGAGTGTCTTACCTTAGACCCAAAGACCCCCATTTATGAAAAGTCTGATATGTATGCTACACGATGTCTTGGAACAAGAGACTTTTCTTCTTTCACTTTACTTTATTATGTTTTGGTTTGATTGTTATACTTCAATGCTTTGCAACAGGATTACCAGATGTATGACACTAGTACCATTGTATGTGTCATACAACACTTTACGAATATGTTAGTGGGATTCTGTTCACTGTTTATTGTTATTACAGTGGCTGCATCCGCAACTATGTCTATTGCTGTATACCTTTTCTTAAAACTAAAAAAATAAAAAATAAAAATGTGATTTAAATCAAATCCACCCTAGGCTAAGGTGACACCCCACTAGTGCCTGACCTTTCTTATAGAGGTACTCCCCTACCGGTGGATGCCACTGCGCTAATTGTAGAAACGACCCTGCTGGTGGATGCCACTGCTCTACATATGGTTGCCTGCTCCTCCGAATCTGTAGCAGACCCATTGCTTAATGCGGGTTTGTAATCCAAATCAGAATAAAACTCAGACACAGAGAGCTCACCGCTGCTCTCGTCGGTCAAGCTGAGAAGTTGGTATGCCTCTTCACTGCAAAAAAAAGAATTCACCATACTGGTGACTGTGGTGACAAACTGTGGGGACACTGGGACAGATGTGGCCGCACTTGTGGGTGCTGATGAGGCTGGTCTAGTGAGGCTACACTGCTGGGTACTGAAGAAGCTGCACTGCTGGGTTCTGATGAGGGTGCACTGATGGGTACTGATGAAGGTGAACTTATGTGCACTGATGAGGTTGTACTGATGTGCACTGCTGCACTGATTAGCTTGGCACTGAAAGTCAGCACTGACAGGCGCTGATGAGGATCCATTGATGGGGTGGCACTGATGAGCACTTACTGATAAGCACTATTAGGGCACTATTAGGGCACTATTAGGGCACTGATGGGAACTGTAATGTCACTGATGAGCACTAATAGGGCACTGTAGTGGCATTAATGAGCACTAATAGGGCACTGATGAGCACTAATAGGGCACCGTAGTGACCCTGATGAGCACTAATAGGGCACTGTAGTGGCATTGATGAGCACTAACAGGTCACTGATAAGCACTGTAGTGGCACTGATGAGCACTGTATGGCACACAGAATCAATCAATAGATCTCCAAACTCACACTGCTGCAATGTGTCTTTCTCCTCTTCTCACACGCTGTATTGAGTGAACCGGGAACGAGCCCGGTTTGTTTACAAAGTGATCACTCCATCATTTAAAGGAGCAATCATGTGGTAAAGGGCCCTTTACCATGATGCGTTGGACACTTCCGGTTGCACCCCCAGGGGGCGTGCGAGAAGCACGTACATGGGAGGCCATCATATGATGGCCTCCCAGAATTAGACAGCCGCGCTGTAGCCGTCATTCGGCTATAGCGCGGTCAGCAAGTGGTTTTCTATAAGTGAGGTCCCAGATACTGCCCCCCCCCCCCCCATGTGAATAAGTAAGGGGTACATAGTACTCATTCAAAAGAAAAATATGGCTGTAGCCTAGAAATAAAAACACCCCAACTTTTGAGACATCCTTTTTAAAAAAAAATTTTTTTTATAATTTAAGAAAAAAAGCAAACGCTTGCTAAGACAGTATGATCCTGTTGATTCACTTGCGCCGAATTACTTGTGCCGAGTCCCCAGCACGAAAGTCAACAAAGGGGCGGGTCATCTGGCTGACATCATTGAATAAATAGGGACATGTTCCTTTGGGTCCTTGTTCTCGAAACTGAACAGAGATATCGATAGGATCAGATGTGCCTCTCCATGTCCCTGCTGCTAAAGTAAACAAAGGGGTGGGGTCACCCGGGTGACCTTGTCCCTTTTATACACTTTAGTGGCAGGGACCCCGAGATTATATACAATTTCGTTGATGTCCTCGAGCCAAATTAAATCTCCGGGTTCCTGCCACTATTGTGAACAAATGGGTGAGGTCATCCAGATGATGTCATTGGCCAAATATGGGAATATTCATATCTGGTCAATGATGTCATTGTCCAAATATTGAGATGTCCATATTTTGCCAATGACATCACGCTTTGTTTACTTTAGTTTCAGGGACTGTAATTTAGAGTGAGGGAAACATCGGTATTAGACACGTATTGGTGGGCATTGTTTTTTTCCTTTCAGGTGGCCATCGTTCATTGTGACTGATGAGGCCCTGCATTGCTGGACAACGGAATTGACGATGGATGTACATCATGGGACTTTTTAAAAATAAATTACTTATTAATGTTTGGATGTTTTTATTTCTAGGATACGTGTTGTTTTTTTTGTAAATTAGTAGGGGTATCTTCTACCTCTAAAGGCCCGAACACATAATAAGAAAATTGGAAGATAAATTTTGTCCGAATGACCTGCCGATTTTTGGATCGTTAGTATAGTGCTTTTGACAGCCGATTCCGAATTTTCGTACAACAAAAACTGAATGTGCTATAATTTTTTTATCGTACGTGAACACAACGTCCAATTTTCATTTAATTAGTACAGTTTTCGTCCAAAAAAAATCGTAAGCATAAAACAAAAGAATACATACAAAACAATTCAACACATTACATTACTCGATATGAGACTAGCATGCAACAAAAAACGGACAAACTTTCGTCCAAAAATCTGATCGTGTGTACAAGGCTTTAATCATTCACATGATGGGCCCAGTATCTGGGGCTCTCCTTACTGTTAAAGTGGGCTTCCAGATTCTGATAAACCGCCCTGCCCGCAGGGGCATTGAGCCCCCCTTAAAGCGGTGTTGCCATTTAAAAAAAAATAATTAAAAGTCAGCAGCTACAAATACTGCAGCTGCTGACTTTTAATAATCGGACACTTACCTGTCCCAGGGTCCAGCGATGCGGGGATCAAAGCCCCGCTCATCTCCCCCTCCATTCGGCGGCGCCGGCATTGTAACTGTGGGCGCCCGGCTGTGGCTTCACAGCCCGCAAGTGTCCACGCAATCATCTGGGACCTGTCACGTGTCCCAGGTGATTGACAAGAGGGAGGGGGCAGAGCCTGAGCCCTTCCTGCGCTGAGGGGAAGTGATGTCACCAGCCCAGGCAATGAAGGAGACAGACTACGAGGGACCCCCTAGCAACAGCCATTTAGAGGGGAGTTAAAAAAAATCCAATTTTTCTTTTTTTTTTTTTTTAGGAACATTCATGATTTTTTTATTTCTTGGGTGCAACTCCACTTTAAAAATTATACCAGACCCAAAGTGTTTTTAGCTGAAAGAACAGGGCAGGAATGAGTCACAGTTTTTTTTTTTTAGGATTCTGGCATCTTGATTACCAGCATCCCTGAACTGGAACATTTGGAATACTGCTACTAAATGTTTCAACCCTTAAATAATACATTTGTTAAATAGCAAGTGGCTAAACCAACAGATAATTACCAAATGTATTCTTTTAGTGAATTGATTTAAATAAATATATATATATATTTTTCAATTCATGTGACAACACTGAAGAAATTACACTTTGCTACAATGTAAAGTAATGAGTGTACAGCTTGTATAACAGTGTATATTTGCTGTCCCCTCAAAATTACTGCATACCCAGCCATTAATGTCTAAACTGCTGGCAACAAAAGTGAGTACACCCCTAAGTGAAAATGTCCAAATTAGGCCCAATTAGCTATTTTCCCTCCCTGGAGTCATGTGACTGGTTAGTGTTACAAGGTCTCAGGTGTGAATGGGGAGCAGGTGTGTTAAATTTGGTGTTGTCGCTTTCACTCTCTCATACTGGTCACTGGAAGTTAAATATGGCACCTCATGGCAAATAACTCTCTGAGGATCTGAAAAAAAAAATGTTTGCTCTTCATAAAGATGGCCTAGGCTATAAGACCCTGAAACTGAGCTGCAGCACGATGACCAAGACCATACAGCGATTTAACAGGACAGGTTCCACTCAGAACAGGACTTGCCATGGTCGACCAAAGAGGTTGAAGGGGTGGGGGATCAGCCTGTCAGTGCTCAGACCATACGCCGCACACTGCATCAAATTGGTCTGCATGGCTGTCGTCCCAGAAGGAAGCATCTTCTAAAGATGATGCACAAGAAAGCTTGCATACAGTTTGCTGAAGACAAGCAGACTAAGGACATGGATTACTGGAACCATGTCCTGTGGTCTGGTGAGACCAAGATAAACTTATTTGGTTCAGATGGTGTCAAGTGTGTGTGGGGGCAACCAGGTGAGGAGTACAAAGACAAGTGTGTCCTGCCTACATTCAAGCATGGTGGTGGGAGTATCATCGTCTGGGGCTGCATGAGTGCTGCTGGCACTGGGGGGCTACAGTTCATTGAGGGAACCATGAATGCCAACATGTACTGTGACATACTAAAGCAGAGCATAATCCCCTCCTTTCGGAGACTGGGCCGCAGGGCAGGATTCCAACATGATAACGACCCCAAACACACCTCCAAGATGACCACTGCCTTGCTAAAGAAGCTGAGGGTAAAGGTTATGGACTGGCCAAGCATGTCTCCAGACCTAAACCCTATTGAGCATCTGTGGGGCATCCTCAAATGGGAGGTGGAGGAGCGAAATGCCTCTAACAACCACCAGCTCTGTAATGTCATCATTAGGGATGAGCCCAAGTTCGAATCAAACATCGGGTGTTCGTCCGTTCGTCAAGTCCAGAACTCTGCGGGCCGTTCGCATCAAATTCGTGTGATACGAAAGTGCCACAATGCACTGCGCCAGTCGCAGTGCATTGCTGGCTGATGATTGGCCAAGCATGCACTGTGACCCCTCATGCTTGGCCAATCATAGCGCCAGCAGGGAGGAGAGCAATAATTGGCCACAGGCAGGATGCCTGTGGCCAATTATAGCTCAGGGGGTATAGTACACACCCCACACTATATAAGGCAGCCGCGCCGGCGGCCTTGTGTAGTGTGTTTCGGCGTGCAGGGAAAGAGGATTGATAAGCAGGGACAGTGTGAACTTCTTATCAGGCATTTGCGTGTGGGGAAAGTGCAGGGAAAGAGCATTGATAGGCAGGGACAGTTGTTCTTGAATCTTTATTACCAGGCATTTGCAGGACTTAGTGTGTGTTCTGTGCCTCCAGCGCAGTATACACCTGTATCTACCCTTTAGTGGTGTTGTTCAGTGGTGTTGTTCTCTATAAATACAGCCATCTGCAGGAGTTAGTGTGTGCTGTGTGAGTCCAGCACAGAACAGTATAAACCTGCACCTGTATCTACCCTTTGTGCTGTTCTCTATAAATACAGCTATCTGCAGGAGTTAGTGTGTGCTGTGTGAGTCCAGCACAGCACAGTATAAACCTGCACCTGTATCTACCCTTTGTGCTGTTCTCCATTAATACAGCCATCTGCAGGTGTTAGTGTGTGCTGTGTGAGTCCAGCACAGCACAGTATAAACCTGCACTTGTATCTACCCTTTGTGCTGTTCTCCATTAATACAGCCATCTGCAGGAGTTAGTGTGTGTGTTGTGTGAGTCCAGCACAGCACAGTATAAACCTGCACCTGTATCTACCCTTTGTGCTGTTCTCCATTAATACAGCCATCTGCAGGAGTTAGTGTGTGTGTTGTGTGAGTCCAGCACAGCACAGTATACACCTGCACCTGTATCTGCCCTTCTTTGCTGGTGTCATCTAATCCAGCCATCTGCAGGAGTTAGTGTGTGTGTTGTGTGACTCCAGCACAATATACACTACCCAATTGCTGTTTTCCCATCTCCCTGCAGGCCATTACAATGTCTGGAAGGCCAACAAGGAGAGGCAGTCAGTCACGAGCCAAGAAAAGAGGGCAAGCAGGCTCTGTGTCTAGAGACAACAGTGCTGATCGTGGATGCGGTGCATCGTCATCAGCACGTGGCCATGGGACACGCTTGTCCTTATTTTCGGCAGCTGGACATGTTGAGCCGCATCATGCCGAAGGCTTGGTAGAGTGGATGACCAAGCCCTCCTCATCCTCCTCATCCTCTCTCACCCAGGCTCAGGGTACTGGCAAAGCAGCTGCCAACGCGTACTCTTCCTTCGTCTCAATGTTATCAGTCACCCCTTCCCTAGACCCACCATGTCCTCCTGAGAAGTCCCCCAAACTGTTTGACCACAGTGTTGGGTACATGCTCCAGGAGGATGCCCAGTGTTTTGAAGGCTCTGATGATGATACCCAGCTAGAGGAAGGCAGTAGCGTGGGCGCAGAGAGAGGGGATGCTCAAGGACAGCAATCTGGCAGTCATGTTCCACCAGCTGCAGCATACTGCCAGGTTTGCTCCAGTGGTGAAGAGGGAGGGGATGATGAAGTCACTGACTCCACGTGGGTGCCTGATCGGAGAGAGGAGGAGGAGGAGGAGGCGGCACATCTGTGAGGCAGGATGCCCTCCGGGGGCCATCTTAAGGGCAGCACACCAACTGAATCACACCGCAGAGCTCCTGTGCAGGGCGCTGCCTCTGTGCGCTATTACAAAAGTTCTTTGGTGTGGGCCTTTTTTGAGACGAGTGCATCAGATCGCACTGCTGCTATTTGCAACATATGTCTAAAGCGTATCTCACGTGGCCAAAACATCAGCCGCTTGGGCACCACAAGCATGACCAGACATATGTTGACCTGCCATGCAGCTCGTTGGCAAGCGTACCTTAAAGACCTACACCAAAGAACAAAGCGGACCTCTCCTTGCTCCTCTGGGATCTCCAACCCCACTATACCTTCAGTCCTCTTTGAAAGCTGCACTGAGAGGAATGAAGGTGTAGAATTAGGTGTGTCACAGCCAAGTACTTGCGGGCACTCTGCTAGCAGTACACCGACGTCCGATTGTACCAGGCAAATTTCCCTGCCCCAGCTGCTGGACCGTCGAAAGAAGTTCACTCCCAGCCATCCACATGCCCAGCGGTTGAATGCTAGCTTGGCTAAATTGCTAGCACTTTAACTGCTGCCTTTTCAGTTGGTAGACTCGGCCCCCTTCCGTGAGTTTGTGCAATGTGCGGTTCCTCAGTGGCAGGTTCCCAAACGCCACTTTTTCTCACGGAAGGCGATTCAGGCTCTCTACCGGCATGTGGAAGGCAATGTCTTGGCCTCGCTGGACAGGGCGGTCAGCGGTAAGGTGCATATTACTGCTGACTCATGGTCCAGCAGGCATGGACAGGGACGTTACCTATCTTTCACGGCCCATTGGGTCACTCTTTTAGCAGCTGGGAAGGATGCAGGACAAGGTGCAGTAGTGTTGGAGGTTGTTCCGCCACCACGCCTCCAAAATGCTACTACTGGTTGTGACACACCTCTCTCCTCCACCCCCTCCTCTTCTTCTTGCTCCATGGCCTCTTCAAGTGCTCTGTCCTTGGAACCAGCGGTGCTCCGTAGGCGTCCAAGGGGCTACGCAAGTACGCAGGCAAAAAGATGCCATGCCGTACTTGCGCTTGTGTGTTTGGGGGACAGGAGCCACACTGGGGCAGAGGTTCTGTCAGCTCTGCAGGGGTAGGCCGAGAGGTGGTTGACGCCATGCCAGCTTAAGCCAGGAATGGTGGTTTGTGAAAATGGCACCAACCTCTTTTCCGCCCTGCGACAGGGACAACTGACCCATGTGACCTGTATGGCTCACGTCCTTAACCTGGTGGTGCAGTGGTTCTTGGGCAGGTACCCAGGCTTACAGGATGTCCTGAGGCAGGCCAGGAAAGTCTGTGTACATTTCCGCCGATCATATTGCTTTGCTTCTTGCTTTTGACTGCTGGTGATTTCTGGATTGCATTTTTAGGTTCTTTTTAGGCCTTTTCCTTGTAGCTTTTTAACACCTATTTGCTGACACCTTTTAAACAGGTTTTTTTTTTTCCTTGCTTCCTTCAGCCTCTAATTAAGGGGAGTGGTTAATTGGTCACAGGTGCTTGAAGCCTATATAACCTGGTGTAGAGAACATGTGAAATTGCCAAACTGCTGGTTGGAAGCTAAACTGTGGGGGACCTTGAGTGGAGAGTGAACAAGACTTGCTTTTGACTGCTGTTGATTTCTGGATTGCATTTTTAGGTTCTTTTTGGGCCTTTTCCTTGTAGGTTTTTAACACCTATTTTCTGACACAGGTTTTTTTTTCCTTGCTTCCTTCAGCCTCTAATTAAGGGGAGTGGTTAATTGGTCACAGGTGCTTGAAGCCTATATAACCTTTTTTCAAACTCATTGTGAGCCTGCTCATCTTTGAGTCTGTTGGAACTTGTCTAAGTGGTGAGTTAAAACCAGGAGTTTAAAACAGGGTTGGAACAGGGGCCATAGTACCTGTGTAGTGTGAGTACCTGAGTGTTGTCTGAGTAGTGTGTGTGGATTGTTAGTACCTGTGTATTGTCTTGTTGAGTATTAGTGTCAGGAAGCTAGTTGTTAGGTAATTTGGACTGGGTATAAACTCTAATCCTCATTAAATTTATAGGTACTGTGACAGACCTAGCTGGGACAGAGGCTGTTGGAGGGGACTGAATGCGAGCCTCTTGCCTTGCGATTATGGGCCCTGGCATTTGGGGGAACGGTGCTCTTTGAGCTGTATGCCTGGGGACCGCTGAGCTGGTTTTACTTGGATTCAGGTCCATGCTGGCCCCCCAAGACACATAGACTCTGGATATGTATATGCCATATCAGCAATAGACTGAATCATACTGTTGGGACACAAGCTGTCAGATGCTAATGTCATCAACTCCAGCCACCTGTCTGTTGTGTAAATGAGTTTAGTCTGGCTTGAATATTCCACAATGTTGTTGTGCTAATTAACCCTGTGTTGATGTTTATGGTAATGTGTATTGAAAAGTCTTCTCTCAGTCAACAATGATTAGATAATTAGCTCATGCTAATTAGGTTAGGTTTTAGTCATCCGGCTGTATATATTTGTGTGACATCTCAAATAAAAGTTATTCCTGATGTACTCCAAGACTGGTGTTGTCTAGTTCTTGGGGGTTCCTATAGCCAGATCCATTGGACTCATGTTCCAGGACTTAGGAAGCGGTATACTGGCGGAAGCCCTCAAGCCGAGTGTAGGGACGTTCCGTCACAGGTACGATGCCCGGCGGGTGTGGAGAGGCAACTCGGTGTACATCTTGCGGCATGTATGCGTTCCTTGATCATCTGATCGAGGGCAAATACTGCTGTGCAAAATGTAAGCACATTCTTTCCCTGGAAGCCCAGGTTCTGAATCTGGGGAAGCAACTGTCAGCACTGAGAAGTCCCTCCATACTAAAGGAGAGACGGGAACATACATGGCAGGTGCCGGCAGGGGCCAGCACAGAGGTGGGTGGAGACAAAGAGGTGCAGGCACTAGAAAATAGTAGATGGGTGACAGTCAGGAAGGGTAGAGGGGGAAGTGCCAGGGAGGCTGATCCAGGGCTGGAGCATCCCAATAAGTATGCTCCATTGAGTGACATTGGTGATACCAGTCAGGGACCAGCACTGCTGGAGCTGAGGGACTCTCCTAGCTGCCAGGGGAAGAACTCCTCCAGTGAGATTGGGGGGGCGCAAAGGGAAAGGAAAGACAGTGACCATAACATGATTTCATTTGATGTTAATGTCAAACATTAATGTTAATGTTCACATACGGGAAAGATAAAAACACTTAATTTCAAGAGAGCAAATTTTCCAAGGATGAGGGCTGCTCTCCAGAACTTAGACTGGGAGAGAATATTGGAAACAATGGGCACAGAACAGAAATGGGGATTCTTCAAAAAGACTGTTTGTGAACTAACTGCAAAGTATAATCCCATGGGCAATAAATTTAAAAGGCTAAAAATAAAACCTATGTGGTTCACGGCCAAAGTTAAAAAAGCTATAAACTATAAGAAAGCTTTTAAAAAATATAAAAATGAAGGATCACTAGTGTCATTTAAATGTTACAAAGAATATAACAGAATATGTAAAAAGGAAATCAAGGATGCAAAAATTCAAAACGAAAGACAGATTGCAAAAGCTAGTAGGACAAACCCCAAAAAATTCTTCAAATATATTAATAGTAAAAAGGTCAAGTCTGAGCATGTAGGCCTTTTACAAAATAATCTAGAGTGGGTGACTGGGGACAAAGAGAAGGCTAATTTATTAAATACTTTCTTCAGCTCTGTGTATACAAAGGAGCATGGGGGAGCTCATGTCCATAATGGGGGTGGTAGTGACACAGCCCCGAATGATTCACAATGGCTCAAAAGTGATATGGTCCAGAAATATTTAGACAGAATAAAGGTGGATAAAGCACCTGGACCTGATAGCCTCCACCCACGGATCCTAAAAGAATTGAGCTCTGTAATTTCAAAGCCATTGTATCTAATTTTTAGGGACTCATTAATGACAGGAATAGTACCACTGGATTGGCGCAGGGCAAACGTGGTGCCTATATTTAAAAAGGGAACAAAGTCTTTACCAAGTAACTATAGGCTTGTTATGCCGCGTACACACGAAGGGACTATCCCGCGGGATTATCCGCTGGACTCAAGTCCACCGGACAATCCCCTCGTGTGTGGGCACCGGCGGACTTTTTGGCGCCAAAAGTCCGGCGGACTAGGTTTTAAGTTTTGTTTTAAAATTGTCCGCTGGACTTGGCAGTCCGGCGGACAATCCCGCCGTTAGTAGGCTATTCCGCCGGACTTTTGAAATGAACGGACTTACCGCTCATCGGAAAGTCCGTTCATTTAGCACGTGACTTCAGGTAGACCGGGTTAGCGAAGGCAGTGAATGCCGCCGTCACCTGGCATGTATTTAAAGGGACTCCCCACGCCGAAAAAATGGCGTGGGGGTCCCCCCCAAATCCATCTCAGACCCTTATCCGAGCACGCAGCCCGGCAGGCCAGGAAAGGGGTGGGGACGAGCGAGCGCCCCCCCCCTCCTGAGCCATACCAGGCCGTGTGCCCTCAACATGGGGGGTGCCCTGGGGAAAGGGGGGCCGTGCGGCCCCCCCACCCCAAAGCACCTTGTCCCCATGTTGATGAGGACAAGGGCCTCTTCCCGACAACCCTGGCCGTTGGTTGTCGGGGTCTGCGGGCGGGGGCTTATCGGAATCTGGGAGCCCCCTTTAATAAGGGGGCCCCCAGATCCCGGCCCCCCCACCCTGTGTGAATGAGTATGGGGTACGATGTACCCCTACCCATTCACCTAAGGTGTAAAATGCAAAGTAAAAAAACACACAATTTTGAAAAAATATTTTATTGCACTGCTCCGGGGGTCTTCTTCCGTCTTGGGGGGTCTTCTCGCCGGACTCCTCCGCCATTTACCTAGCTCTTTTACCGAGCGGAGAAGTCCGGCTACCTTCTTCGTCGTCTACGCCGTCGTCTGGGGGTCTCGATCTGCCTTCGGGGGTCTTCCGGGGTCTTCCGGGGTCTCTTCTGTTCTTGCCGCGGTCGTCGTTTTCAGCCGCGCCGCCTTTTTCTTCTTCTTCTTCTTCTGTCTCTGGCCGGAATGCCAGAGCCGCGCTGTGCTGGGACTTATATAGGGACAAGGGGACAGGCCCCTTGTGATGTCACAGTCCCGGAGGATTCCAGCCAGAGAGAGCGACGGGTCAACATCGGAAGAGGAAGAAGAAGAAGAAGGCGGCGCCGGCGGCGCGGAAAACGACGACCGCGGCAAGAACAGAAGAGACCCCGGAAGACCCCCCGAAGGCGGATCGAGACCTCCAGACGACGGCGTCGACGACGAAGAAGGTAGCCGGACTTCTCCGCTCGGTAAAAGAGCTAGGTAAATGGCGGAGGAGTCCGGCGAGAAGACCCCCCAAGACGGAAGAAAACCCCCGGAGCAGTGCAATAAAATATTTTTTCAAAATTGTGTGTTTTTTTACTTTACATTTTACACCTTAGGTGAATGGGTAGGGGTACATCGTACCCCATACTCATTCACACAGGGTGGGGGGCCGGGATCTGGGGGCCCCCTTATTAAAGGGGGCTCCCAGATTCCGATAAGCCCCCGTCCGCAGACCCCAACAACCAACGGCCAGGGTTGTCGGGAAGAGGCCCTTGTCCTCATCAACATGGGGACAAGGTGCTTTGGGGTGGGGGGGCCGCATGGCCCCCCTTTCCCCAGGGCACCCCCCATGTTGAGGGCACGCGGCCTGGTATGGCTCAGGAGGGGGGGCGCTCGCTCGCCCCACCCCTTTCCTGGCCTGCCGGGCTGCGTGCTCGGATAAGGGTCTGAGATGGATTTGGGGGGACCCCCACGCCGTTTTTTCGGCATGGGGAGTCCCTTTAAATCCATGCCAGGTGACGGGGCTAGCGCGGCGGCATTCACTGCCTTCGCTAGCTCCGTTTACCTGCAGTTACGTTCTAAATGAACGGACTGCTCCGTGTGTGGGCAAGTCCGTTCATTTTCAAAAGTCCCGCGGACTTTGTCCAGCGGATTGTCCGCCGGAGAAGTCCGGGCGTGTGTGGGCAAGTCACACGCTCGGAAGTCCGGCCGTGTGTGGGGAAGTCCCGCCGGACTAGGTCCAGCGGACAAAGTCCGAACGTGTGTACGCGACATTAGTTTAACTTCTATAGTTGGGAAGATACCGGAGAGATTGATAAAAGACCACATAGATGAGTTTTTGCAGGAAAAAAATATTTTAAGCAACAGACAGCATGGATTCATGAAAGACAGAAGTTGTCAGACAAACCTGGTTTCTTTTTATGAGGTGGTAAGTAAAACCTTGGACAGAGGGGTGGCAGTGGACGTGGTATACTTGGATTTTGCAAAAGCGTTCGATACAGTTCCCCACACACGGCTCATGTGTAAGTTAAGGTCTACAGGTTTGGAAATATCGGTTTGTAAATGGATAGAAAACTGGCTAAAAGACAGAATTCAGAGAGTAGTGGTTAATGATTCTTACTCTGAATGGTCTAAGGTTATCAGTGGTGTACCCCAAGGTTCAGTGCTGGAACCCTTACTTTTTAATATCTTTATAAATTATATTGGGTCTGGGATCAAAAGTAACATTTCTGTCTTTGCAGATGACACCAAGCTATGCAGTGGAATAATGTCCTTACAGGATGTCTCCAATTTACAAGCCGACCTCAATGCACTGTCTAATTGGGCGACTATGTGGCAGATGGCAGATGGCAGATGAGGTTTAATGTTGATAACTGTAAAGTTATGCACTTCGGGGCTAAGAATATGCATGCATCATACATGCTAGGGGGAGTACAACTGGGGGATCCGTAGTGGAGAAGGCCAGCCAGAGACAGGGAGAGGACAACATTATTAGCCACCCGAGACCGAGATATGGAGGGAGGTTCTCAATTCAACCTTCCCTTCATAACGACTTTCTCAGTACAGCATAGAGAGGTCAAAAACCTCATACAAAAACATTGGCATCTACTGGCGAGTGACCAGGTGTTGGGAGTAGTACTACCAGAAAAGCCAAGGGTGGTTTTTAAAGGGGCTTCGGCCCTCAGTACGAGGATAGCACCCACGGTTCAAGACCCCCCTGCTACAAACAGATTGTTTTTTCAAAACCTCAAGGGGTATTTCAGGTGCAAAAACTGCCAGGTGTGTAGGCTAAACAAGTGCAGAGATAAAAAAATCTGCCATTTCGTGTCTACCAGTACATCTAGGTCATATGAGATCGAGCCCTTTATTACCTGTGCATCTGAAGGGGTGGTGTACCTTCTACAGTGCCCGTGTGGGCTCCAGTACATTGGGAGGACCAAGCGGGCACTAAAAGTACGGTTAAACGAGCACATAGGGAACATAAGAAGAGGGTTTGATAAACATCCTGTCTCTCGACATTACGACCAGATGCACAAGAGAGACCCCTCCAATACCCTCTTTGTAGGGATAGATAAATATACACCACATTGGAGAGGGGGTTCTCTGGTCAGAGAAATTTTGAAGCAGGAAATGGCTTGGATCTATAGAATGAAAACATACTCTCCACATGGCCTCAATGTGGACACGGATGTTAACGCATTTATCAATAATGCTTGATGTGTGATCCCGTGCCCATTGAGAACGTAATCTTGAATGATGTTTCTGATTGTCTGATTATCATGAGGTTCTAAGTGTTGAATCACGTGAAGCAGGTGATGACAGTAGATGAGAGGGCGATTCAGTTTTTAAGCAACAGCCCTTTTTTATTTTATTATATTTTTATTATATATTTTATTATATTTTTATCATATACATTATATGCGTTATGACATTAATTCTGAAATGAACAGAGTGACCTTGGATATTGCAATTACATCCCTAGGTGTATTTTGAATTGATCGTTCAGTTACTCCGGGTGTGCATGACCAATGAGTAGCCTCTTCATATTAATGGGTGTGTAGCAACTACTCGCGATTATGCATATGTGTATGACCTTTGTTCCATGCTAGGCTAGGTCCATCTAGCTTCTTTTTTACATATATGCTTCATTGTTGGAATTATATACATTGAGCATACAGTGGTGTGAAAAAGTGTTTGCCCCCTTCCTCATTTCCTGTTCCTTTGCATGTTTGTCACACTTAAGTGTTTCGGAACATCAAACCAATTTAAACAATAGTCAAGGACAACACAAGTAAACACAAAATGCAATTTGTAAATGAAGGTGTTTATTATTAAAGGTGAAAAAAAATCCAAACCATCATGGCCCTGTGTGAAAAAGTGATTGCCCCCTAAACCTAATAACTGGTTGGGCCACCCTTAGCAGCAACAACTGCAACCAAGCGTTTGCGATAACGTGCAATGAGGCTTTTACAGCGTCCTGGAGGAATTTTGGCCCACTCATCTTTGCAGAATTGTCCTAATTCAGTTACATTAGAGGGTTTTCGAGCATGAACGGCCTTTTTAAGGTCATACCACAACATCTCAATAGGATTCAGGTCAGGACTTTGGCTAGGCCACTCCAAAGTCTTCATTTTGTTTTTCTTCAGCCATTCGGTGGTGGACTTGCTGGTGTGTTTAGGATCATTGTCCTGCTGCAGAACCCAAGTTCGTTTCAGCTTGAGTACACGAACAGATGGTCGGACATTCTCCTTCAGGATCTCTTGGTAGACAGCAGAATTCATAGTTCCTTTTATCACGGCAAGTCTTCCAGGTCCTGAAGCAGCAAAACAGCCCCAGACCATCACACTACCACCACCAAATTTTACTGTTGGTATAATGTTCTTTTTCTGAAATGCAGTGTTCCTTCTACGCCAGATATACTTGGACACACACCTTACAAAGAGTTCCACTTTTGTCTCATCGGTCCACAGAATGTTGTCCCAAAAGTCTTGGGGATCATCAAGATGTGTTGTGGAGAAATTGAGACGAGCTTTGATGTTCTTTTTGCTCAGCAGTGGTTTTCTCCTTGGAACTCTGCCATGCAGGCCATTTTTGCCCAGTCTTTTCCTGATGGTGGAGGCATGAACGCTGACCTTAACTGAGGCAAGTGAGGCCTGCAGTTCCTTGGACGTTGTTGTGGGGTCTTTTGTGACCTCTTGGATGAGTCGTCGCTGCGCTCTTGGGGTAATTTTGGGCGGCCGGCCACTCCTGGGAAGGTTCACCACTGTTCCATGTCTTCGCCATTTGTGGATAATGGCTCTCACTGTGGTTCGCTGGATTCCCAAAGCTTTGGAAATGGCTTTATAACCCTTTCCAGACTGATAGATCTCAATTACTTTCTTTCTCAATTGTTCCTGAATTTCTTTGGGTCTCGGCATGATGTGTAGCTTTTAAGGATCTTCTGGTGGACCTTACTGTGTCAAGCAGCTCCTATTTAAGTGATGCCTTGATTGTGAACAGGTGTGGCAATAATCAGGCCTGGGTGTGGCTAGAGAAATTAAACTCAGGTGTGGACAACCACAGTTATAGTATGTTTTAACAAGGGGGGCAATCACTTTTTCACACAGGGCCATGATGGTTTGGATTTTTTTTCACCTTTAATAATAAACACCTTCATTTACAAATTGCATTTTGTGTTTACTTGTGTTGTCCTTGACTATTGTTTAAATTGGTTTGATGTTCCGAAACACTTAAGTGTGACAAACATGCAAAGGAACAGGAAATGAGGAAGGGGGCAAACACCTTTTCACACCACTGTATATGATGTAATTTTCGGTAGAGAGAGGACCATGGTCCTTCTGTTTTTTTCCTCTTTTTCGTTTTCAAAAATATCTAAAAAATTTTAATAATTCATTTTTAATTTTTGATTTATGATTATGGTTGTATGCATGACTTTCCGTTATGCCTGGCCAAGTTTATCTAGCCTTTTATTCTATGCCTCACTGTTTATATACAGTGAAATATGAGATGCAATTTTTGTGGAGATCGGACGTCAGTCCCCATTCTCCCTTTTAATCAATTAATTTTTGATTCCAAGTAAACCTTTTTAGTTATATTCCTAATCCATTTGTATTATGCCTCCAGGCAGATTAAAATTGTGCAGAATGGATTGCGCTCCCATTGGAGGATGCCTTGCCCCTTGTTGTGTTGTTACGATGACGACCAACTATGGGGACATCGCTGGTGCTGATGACGTGGTGACGCCTGATTCTTGTGATGGTGCTGTGTTGTTGAGCTGTGGGAGCGTCATGGCGTCATGACGTCCACCCGCACATGCGCACCTAGAGCGTGACCTCGTTCGCGCATGCGCACACGGAGTGACGCTGATTGGGAGCTGTTGACATAAAGGAGGTAAGACAGTGCGCCGCTCGTGTCCCTGGATGACGCAATATTTCACGAAATGCATCGGGCGAGCGACGCACTGTCACCACCTCAATATTTGAAGACATCAGTGTTTGTGCCAAATTTCGTTTCTGAGTGTATCCGGCCAGTACACCAGACGTTCCCTGGCTGTTCATCCTTATTTGTACATGTGAGTTGTTATGGTTCTTTTTTAACCACCTGATTACTTTGCACTTAAACCCCCCTCGTGACCAGACCAATTTTCAGCTTTTGGTGCTGACGCACTTGGAATGACAATTGCGCGGTCATACAACACTGTACCCAAATGAAATTTTTATCATTTTTTTCCCACAAATAGAGCTTTCTTTTAGTGGTATTTAATCACAGCTGGGGTTTTTATTTTTTGCGAAACAAACAAAAAAAGATGGAAAATTAAAAAAAAAAAAAATCATGTTTAATAGTTTGTTATAAAATTTTGCAAACAGGTAATTATTCTGCTTCATTGATATGCGCTGATGAGGCGGCACAGGTGGGCACTGATAGGCTGCACTGGTGGGCACTGATAGGCTGCACTGGTGGGGACAGATAAGTTGGTACTGATGGGGACAGATAAGTCGGTACTGATGGGGACAGCAAAGGTGGCACTGATGGGCACGGATGGGTGTAACGGATGGGTGGCACGGATGGGTGGCACGGATGGGCAGCACCGATGGGTAGCACCGATGGGCACTGATGGATGACACTGATGGGCACTGATGGGTGGCACTGATGGGCACTGATAGCTGGCACTGATGGGCACTGATGGGCACTGGTAGGTGACACAGATGAGCACTGGTAGGTGACACAGATGAGCACTGGCAGGTGACACTGATGTGCAGCACTGGCACTGTGGGCACTGAGAGATGGCACTGTGGGCACTGAGAGATGGCACTGTGGGCACTGAGATGGCACTGTGGGCACTGAGAGATGGCACTGTGGGCACTGAGAGATGACAGTGTGGGCACTGGTAGGGGCACTTTAATGGGGCAAAGGTGGGCACAATGTATTGGCACATCGCTGGGCACATTGCAGTGAGAGGGACTGATGTCCCTCTCACTGCCGCCAGTGATCGGCTTTTTTTTTTTTTCTCCTCGCGCTATCAGCGCGAGGAGGAAAGAAAGCCGATTACCGGCTCTGTTAGTATCACATGATCAGCTGTCATTGGCTGACAGCTGATCACGTGGTAAGGGGTCGGGATCGACCCCTTACTCGGATCTGTGATCCAGCGAGTCTCACAGATTCGCTGATCACAGAGCGCGCCGCGCGCGCCCTTCAGGGGGCGCGCAGGCAGCTCGTGTCCGGGACGACGTCAATAGACGTCGTCCCGGCACAATAGATCCGCGCTGTAGCCGTCATTTGGCTATAGCGCGGGTCTATAGTGGTTAATAAATTAGTTTTGGAGATAATGCACTGGAGTGTTCTCATCCCTCTATATGCTGCATACCGTCTGCCTGATTCCCTGAGTGAGAGTCGGAGGTCCCTTAAGCCACAGGAGTGTCCCGGAGGTCTATGGGTGTTATCCTTTTGAAGGTCGTTTTAAAGACAAGCTAAACACAAGCCTGATTGACCCTCTGTGACGGGGGTCAAATATCTTCGGTAAGGGGCCATCCTTTTTTCCTCTGGTGGTGGTGTTTGTAAAAGTTCACCTAAATGCGTGTTGGACAAGATTGGATGTATGACGATCATCGCTCAATACCTTATATTGAAACACCAACAATTTTTCTTTTTTCTGACACCATTTGCTATTTTCCACTTTGGGACACTATTTTGTGACCATATTTAATCCACATATGAACCTTTTGCGATTTGTTTTTCACTTTTTGTGGTCAAAATTGGCCCATATATGAACTTCTTTTGCGATTGGTTATTTATATTAATTTATTTAACTTCACTACAATTATTTTGTCACTTAATTTATTTTTCACTGGGTGCTGATGTATGTATTTACAATATGTAAGAGAGGTCCCTAATGTTATCCAAATATTTTTTTTGAGTTGATGTACTATGACCCAGTGTTTGGACTCAAGTTTATCCACTTGGTAATTTTTGTGTATTGGCATGCGCAGCTTTTTTCTTTTCTAATCTGTTTTCACTGTTTTTATATATACGGTATAGTTGCTGCAACCCCACCAGGTAGAATTAGACCTGTCTTGAAATTTAAGGTATACCCGCATTTTTAACCCCTAGAGCAGTTTCTTTCCCAATTTTCTATACGTAGTGGAGAAGGATCTGGGGGTTTTGGTAGATCATAAGCTCAATAATAGCATGCAATGCCAAGCTGCGGTTTCCAAAGCGAGCAAAGTCCTTTCTTGTATTAAGAGAGATATGGACTCCAGAGAGAGAGATATCATTTTGCCCCTGTACAAATCATTAGTAAGACCTCATCTGGAATATGCAGTGCAGTTTTGGGCACCAGTTCTCAAAAAGGATATTGGGGAACTGGAGAAAGTGCATCCAAACTGATAAGAGGCATGGAGGAGCTCAGCTATGAGGAAAGATTAGAGGAACTGAATTTATTCACCCTTGATAAGAGGAGATTAAGGGGGGATATGATCAACATGTATAAATATATAAGGGGTCCATATAGTGAACTTGGTGTTGAGTTATTCACTTTACAGTGAAGGGGGCACTCTTTACGTCTAGAGGAAAAGCGATTTGATCTCCAAATACGGAAAGGTTGCTTCACAGTAAGAGCTGTGAAAATGTGGAATAGACTCCCTGCAGAGGTGGTTCTGGCCAGCTCAGTAGATTGCTTTAAGAAAGGCCTGGATACTTTCCTAAATGTACATAATATAACTGGGTACTAACATTTATAGGTAAAGTTGATCCGGGGAAAATCCGATTGCCTCTCGGGGGATCAGGAAGGAATTTTTTCCCCTGCTTTAGCAAATTGGAGCATGCGCTGCTGTTTTTTTTTTGCCTTCCTCTGGATCAACTGTGGGTATAGAATGGGGTATATGGGATTGTATGATATATATTTTTTTTTATTTGTGGTTGAACTGGATGGACTTGTGTCTTTTTTCAACCTAACTAACTATGTAACTATATATAATGCCAGAGCTCGGCTGGCTGAGTTGCAAAAGGAGTTGAACCTGCCCAAGAACCGCCTTATATGTGACATGCCCACCGGGTGGAACTCAACGTTGGCCATGATGCAGCGACTGCACACGCAGCAGAGGGCCATCAATGAGTACCTGTGCGACTACAGCGCCAGGACAGGGTCAGGGGAGCTCGGATTTTTTTCACCACGCCTGTGGAGCATGATCAGGGATGCATGCACTGTCCTGTCACCATTTGAGGAGGCCACGAGGATGGTAAGCAGTGACAGTGCATGCATCAGTGACACTGTACCTCTTGTACACCTGTTGGAGCATACGCTGCATGGAATAATGGACAGGGCACTTGAGGCAGAACAGAGGCAGGAAGAGGAGGACTTCCTTGCCTCTCAAGGCCCCCTTTATCCAGACAGTGTTCCTTCTCTCCTACCTATCACACAGGAAGAGGATGAGGAGGAGGAGGAGGATTGTGTCAGCATGGAGGTGGAGCCTGACACTCAGCATCAGCAGCAGCAGTCTTTTAGGGATGATTTACAATCCCAAGAAACCGGTGGACTTGTACGTGGCTGGGAGGAGGTAGCTGCGGATCATGTCGTCCTTAGTGACCCAGAAGACTCCGGACCGAATGCCTCAGCTAACCTACGTTGCATGGCCTCCCTGATCCTGCAAAGCCTGCAGAAGCATCCTCGTATTCTTCGGATCAAGGAGAGGGACCATTACTGGCTGGCCACTCTCCTTGATCCACGGTACAAGGGTAAGGTTGCGGACCTTATCTTGCCGTTGCAGAGGGAGCAGAGGATGAGACATCTCCGGGAGGCCTTGCAGAAAGGTCTGTGCAACGCGTTCCCAGAGACTGGGAGGTTACAAACTCCTGGTCCTGGACGACGAGTTGCTGAGGCTTCGGTCAGTAGCAGAAGGAGCGGTAGTCCGCAGCCCCAAGGTATGATCGGTTCCAGCAACCATCACCCGCATCTGATATACATGGTGCAGGAATACCTAGGGGCAAGGTCAGACTTGGACACCTTTCCCACCGAAAATCCTCTGGCTTACTGGGTCTTGAGGGGGGATCACTGGCCAGAGCTGGCACAGTATGCAATTGAGCTACTGGCCTGTCCTGCATCCAGATTTGTCACCGATCACAGGGTGTGCCTGTCCACCGACTCGGTTGATCGACTGACCTTCATAAAGATGAATCAGTCTTGGATCACCACCAGCTACCAGGCACCTGAAGCTGATATAACAGAATAATTTATTTTGAAATGTCACATCCCTTCAAGACTGCCTATGCTGATGCTGAGCGACTGTCCTGTTATGTTGACTGACTATCTTCTTCCTCCTCAATGATCCTGATGATAGCTTGGAAGAACATTTTTGTTTCTGGGTGCCACCGGCCCACCACCAGTGGCTAAGGCCCAATTTTTCAGCCCCTGTTTAACAGGGGCGTGTAATTACAGTTTTTTATGCAATGCTTTGCAACAGGTTTCATTGCTGTGCTCCAAGTACAGTATCTGTGAGGGGTTGCAGTGTTGTGGCATCAGCACCAGTGCCTAAGGCCCAATTTTTCAGCCCATGTTTAACAGGGGCGTGTAATTACAAATCTTGATCTAATAATTCACAGCAGGGCCCATTCCTGCGCCCACCAAGAGTAACTGTGAGGGCTTACAGTGTTGTGGCAACACCGGCCACCACCACCACCAAAGGCCCAATTTTTCTGCCCCTGTTCAACAATGGCATGTAATTACAATTCCTGATATAATAGTTCACAGCAGGGCATTCCAGCGCCCACCAAGAGTAACGTGAGGGCTTACAGTGTTGTGGCAACACCAACATCTAATGGGGCAAATTTCTGCAGAGCATATACGGCAGGCCCCTACTTTCAAACATCTAACTTACGGGGGCGTGGCCAAGCAGCGGACATGTGAGCAGCCTAGGAGAGGAGCTCCGCTGACACCGATTGATCCTGAGAAATATCCGGCAAAGATTTTCCCGAACGAAGGGCACAGACGAGTGGGGGAACCATCCGAGACCTGGGGGAACCGGGTGAGATGGGTCGAATCGGCACAGCGGGCCCTAAAACCGCCGCGGACCGGCAACATACGCAGGCCGCGGGAGGAATCAAAGATGGCGCCGGCCATCCGGCCTCATGTAAAAAGCCGCCAAAGGACAAGAAAGCTCCAGCCGGTGAGTCCAAATCCCCTGCAGCCCCACACACCGCTACAAACGCCGCAAGGAAATCCAAACCACCCTCCACGATTAAGGAGCACTTTACTGACCCCTCACAAAGCCCCAGACTATCGGCCACGCCGGCCCTGCCTATGAGAGAGGACCCTGACCCCTGGGAAGCCGAAGGCAGATGGGAGGAAGAAAGTGAGGCAGGGGAACCATCACAGTCAGCTATACTAGCAGAGGAGGGTGGGGAGGATGGTGAAGAAGTGGGAGAACTCACACTTAAACATGTAATGGACGCTATCCAGCAATGTCAGTCATCTCTTACTACACAGATTGAAACGGTCAGGCTTGACTTATCAATTGTAAAGCATGATATGCAGAAAATGAGATCCAGAATTACTGGGACTGAACAACGCATTAGCGACATTGAAGATACTGTGCAACCTATGTCTAATACTATGAGAATGCAGCAACAAGATTTAAAGGAACAGGCACTAAAACTCAATGATTTAGAAGACCGCATGCGCAGAAACAATCTACGCATTATTGGCTTTCCAGAAGGCTCAGAAGGCAAGGATCCAGAACTTTTCCTGGAAAAGTGGCTGCGTGACAATATAGGGGCAGAACATCTCTCACCTATGTTTGCTATCGAGCGGGCTCATAGAGTCCCTATGCGCCCCCTTCCACCGGGAGCCCCACCTCGCCCACTGCTTGCAAAAATATTGCACTTCAGAGATAAGGAGAACATCATGCGAAATGCCAGAAATCTACCCGAGATCAGATTTAATGGGAATAAGATATCGCTTTTTCCAGACTTTTCAGCGGCCACACAAAAACAAAGAGCAGCATTCACGACTGTAAAAAAGCGACTTCGAGACAAGCAACTTAACTACAGCATGCTTTATCCGGCTAAATTGCGAGTCATCAACGACGGCAGAGTCCAGTTCTTCCTGACCCCAGCGGAAGCTGCGGACTGGCTTGATGGCCTAGGCTGAGTACCCAGAGCACCCCCGTTATGCTGTTCTGAGCAGCATAATTGTCCGTGATATCCCATACAGATATACACAGGATGCCTGCGCCATCATGATTAATAGAATCTAGCCCAGGCATCCTTCCTAATGTGCCTTACTTCTTACTTTTTGTTTCTATTTACTTCTTCTTGGTTCAGTTAAAGAATACTAGGAGGCCCTATATTGGGGTGAAACACCTGATCACCAAGGATGGAATGGCGGTAAGGAATGGACTGTTCCAGAACTCCTGAATACAGGCACCGAGATACTACATATCCACCCACAGTTGAGTGAGCAAATTTTGATTATACTATGCCCGACTGGGGACTTTCAAACTTCAGAAACGCTATCCTGAACGTTTTTTTTTCTTCTTTTTACAGGTGTCTCCATTGCTCCCCGAGACACGTGCTTAAACTTACCTTTTCATTTTTGACTACCCTTTTGTTTTACTTTGTTTTTTTTTTTTGTTTTTTCTCTCTAAAGAGACTCTTTGGTGCTACATGGTTAACTGAGGGATCCAGTTGGTCACCTCACAGGTTATTCACATGGTTACTGGGAAGAAGCTCGTTGAGGTTTGGGGCAATGAGCAGGGTGGGGGGAGGGTAGGGTTAGTTAACACCAAAGTGTTCTATTTGGTGGCAGGTTTGTATTTTACCTTCACTACACGGTACTACCACCAAGATGTGTTACTGCAGTATCATTGCATGAAAAGCCACACCAATGCCATGTTAACCTATAATCTGAATATTCTAGCCGATATTTACCTTTCTATGCCTAAGAAATATATTGTGTATTTACTTTACAAAGATTACCCACGATTTATAGATGAGTCTTAGATGCCTTACCTGGAACGTGCGAGGTCTGAACTCAAGGATCAAGAGATCTTTGGTTTTGGACCACTTAAAACGCACAAAATCGCACATTATGCTGCTACAAGAGACCCACCTGGTGGGGTCTAAAGTCATGGCATTAAAGAGAAGATATGTTGCGCATGCATTCCATGCAACATACTCCTCATACTCCAGAGGTGTCTCTATATTGATTCTCAGGTCCCTACCTGTTCAGATAATAGAGGTCAAAATTGATCCGCAGGGCTGCTATGTAGCTGTGGTACTGAGATATATGGAATCTTTTTATACCATTGTAAATATATATGTTCCGCCACCATTTGAAAGACAGAAGTTGGACAAATGTATGGCCGCAGTTCTCCCCATGATACAGGGTCACCTTATCATTGGGGGTGATTTTAACAAAGTTATGGACGGGGACATGGATAGGCTCAGATGTACCAGACCTCAATCTCACTCCCTGAAAGAATGGGCTGAAGCATATGATCTAACGGAAGTTTGGAGGTGGAAATTCCCCGATAGAAAAGAGTTCTCTTGTATATCTGAGTCCTACAAGTCCCTATCACGACTTGATATGTTCTTTACGTCCAGAGATATATTGCAAAAGGTAGAGGAGGTGTCATATCTCTCCAGAGCGCTTTCCGATCACTCTCCTCTGGAACTCACCATAAGGGTGCAGGGACAGGATGCCGATCGCATCTGGCGTATGAGTCCTTACTGGCTCACAGAGCCAATGGTACTAAGCCATTGCATGGAAGCCATTACCATGTTCTGGCAGGAAAATGCTCGGGAAGGGCCGGCCTTAATCAAATGGGACGCGTTCAAAGCGGTAATTAGGGGAGCATATATGAGAGGAATATCTATTCTGAAAAGAGCTACTGCGGAAAGGTTACTCATTCTGTCTAATGAAGTGCAGGAGGTAGAAGAGGCGTATGTTAGGAACCCGTCACCGGACGGATTCCAAGCAATACAGGCTGCGAAAAGGACATATGAATTAGCACTAACGGATAAAACTCAGAAGAAGCTATTGTACCAGAGACAGAGGATTTTTGACACAGGGGACAAAAATGGCAAGATTTTGGCATTTTTGGCCAACCCAATACCTGACCCAGTCGCCATATCCAGAGTATATGACAGCTTGGCCAATGTCCAGGACTCCAAGGAAGGGATCATGACGGCCTTTATGCAATTTTACTCTGACCTTTATAGGTCACAGGCCCATTATACCCCCCCTGAGCTGTACGAATATGTGGACTCTATTAACTTTCCGATGTTATCGGGAGAGCAGCAGCAATTATTGGAGGAACCCATCTCCACAGATGAAATAGAACAAGCTATTAAGACCTTTGCTAAACATAAAACCCCAGGCCCTGACGGAATACCCATAGAATGGTATGTGACCCATATAGACACCATGGTACCAAGGTTGCACCGTTTGTATGCCGCCATTTTCTTAGAAAAAAGCCTGCCCCCGTCTATGAAGGAGGCCCTAATAGTACTGATCCCTAAGCCTAACAAAGATCTCTTATATTGTGAATCCTATAGGCCAATCTCTTTGATCAACACAGATCTCAAGATCTTAACAAAAATATTAGCTACCCGTATAAACTTAGTAGTCACGACCCTGATCAGCCCTGACCAAACGGGGTTCATACCAGGTAGGTCCACATATAGTAATATACGGAGACTGTTTACTAACATCCAATTCCCCACCAGAGAAAGGAAGTCCAGAGCGATTGTATCCTTAGACGCCCACAAGGCATTCGATTCTATTGAATGGCCCTACCTATTTTACATACTGGAAAAATTTGGGTTCGGGGGTAATTTCCTTCAGTGGATCAGGCTAATGTATGAGAAACCTACTGCTCGTATCAGAATCAACGGGATAATCTCCAGACCTTTCAGTATTCGCAGGGGTACCCGTCAGGGGTGCCCTCTGTCGCCACTGCTGTTCGCGCTGGCGATAGAACCCCTGGCCAGACTACTAAGAACTTCCCAAAGGATCCGGGGTATGAAAATAGGCAATCTGGAGGAACGCATATCTCTATACGCAGATGATATGCTACTATACCTGACAGACCCACAAAGCACAGTCCCAATCATGCTTAACCTGATAGAAGAGTTTGGTAGATTTTCGGGCCTTAGGATAAATTGGACAAAATCCAACATTTTTAGAGTAGACCATGACCTTCCTTTCGACCTCCCAACAGACTGCCCACTCCAACTGACGGACAAATTTAAGTACTTAGGGATTACGATACAACTGCCAATTTCCTCATATATAGTTAATAACCTGATACCATGTATAGACTCCTTTAAACGCAAGCTGACCAGCTGGACAACCCTGCCATTAACGTTAATGGGAAGGGTCAATCTATTCAAAATGGTTTTTCTGCCTAAATTCTTATATATCCTGGCAAATAGCCCAGTATATATTACTAAGAAGACGTTCCAAGAAATTGACTCTTTACTAATAACCTTTTTATGGTCGCCCAAGAATCCTAGAATAGCACTAAGAACACTGCAGTTACCCACAGCTCAGGGGGGTTTGGCACTTCCAAACCTCAGACAATATTACTTTGCATCACAACTTGTGTTTGTGCACTGGTGGATGTTCCCACAAATCACCAACGCTGCAACAGCAGCGGAAATGGCGACACTTTCATCACAAGAAGCCCTGAGTAATCTAATATTTTGTAAAAGGGTCAGAGAAAGAAGGGGCACTGACATAATACAGGTATCCATTGATATTTATAAACGATGTCTCCTCTTGATTCCAGAGGACACACCGTCTATATCTCCCAACCAACCGATATGGAACAACCCCACGTTCACTCACTTCCTGAGCCTACCGGGCGCCTCCGCCTGGGACGCTAGGGGCATAAGATATATACATCAATTATATGATCAGGGATCTCTTAAGCCCTTCGACGCACTACAAGAGGAGTTTGGGGTGCCAGGGACCTGGCACTTCAGATATCTCCAACTAAAACATGCAGCAACGGCTCAATTAGGTTTCAACAATGTTAGGTTTCATAACTCCACGTTAGAAGAGGCACTTATGCAACCCGAACACTCGGGTTTAATATCAGAATATTACAAGCTGTTATCTCGGGGGGGCGCAGGCCAATTACGGAAAGTGAAAAGTTACTGGCTTATGGATATACCAGATATATCAGATGAAAACTGGGAAGAATTTATGGATACATACTTTACCACCACTATATCAGCCAGGGATAAAATGATACAGCTGCGCATTTTTCATAGAGTTTACTACACACCCCTACGCCTATTTCGCATGAAGAAAATAAATAGCTCTGTCTGTCATAAATGTACCAAACTTACAGGTGACCTGCTCCACATGCTTTGGAGCTGTGAAAAGGTACGCCCATTTTGGTCACAAGTGACTAGCTTTATAGCAACTAATTTTGATTTACCGAATATTTGTAGTCCTAAGTGGTGCATACTGGCAATCTTTGAAGAAGTAGACATGAGCACATATCAAAAACAATTTTTACGCCTTTTATTATTTTATGCCAGGAAAACGGTGGTTTTGCAATGGATATACTCCACACCGATTTCTTTGAACTTATGGAAGAATGTAATTAATCAGGTATTGCCTGTTTACAAACTGACGTATGAGGCAAGGGGGTGTGCAGCTAAATTCGAGAAAATATGGGGAAAGTGGACAGATCTTGTTGAGGCTTGCGAATACCCTGAGGTGGATTAAAACTCTAGTGTGGGAATGACATATTATATTGTTTAGAATGAATACTAATAGGCCAATGGCTACCAAGGACAACTTGAGAATAGAAAGAGGTAAATGTACGCAGAATTTGCTATATGAAGGCAATGATGATTTCATCTAAAGAGGCAATTAAGAGCTATGATGCTTATTGCTCAATATAAATGTGGCAGCGATACTGTTATTATTGTTTGAGGATGTAGTGACGAGAATAAGTACAAGTTTATCTTCATTACAGGGTTAGTATCACAGAAATACCTATCTTGTCATCAATACCGAAATTGTCAAAAATATGTTATATATGGATGTATTTGTTTAATAAGGAGAATGATCCTATGGACATATGTAAAACTGGTGATGTAATACGGATGTGAATGTATTATGTTTGTAATGAAGATTAATAAAAACAGTTTAAAAAAAAAAAAAAAAACATCTAACTTACAAACGACTCCTACTTGCAAACGGAAGGAGACAACAGGAAGTGAGAGGAAATCTACCCCTAGGAAGGGAAATTCTATCCTGTTAGATTTAATTTGGGAAAAGGGTATCTCCTCTCTACTGATGCTTTATCATCAATCCTTGTTTCAATAAAAACTTTTCCAAAAACATTTGTCATTGGGACTGTCAACAGGTGCACAGACAGCAAAACAAATGTTACAGGCGTGATAACCCTTCCCTATGCTTAAAAATCGATTTTTTGGCTGGAGCTACACTTAAAAATTTACCTGTTCAAAATTACAAACAGATTCTACTTAAGAACAAACCTACAGTCCCTGTCTTGTTTGCACCGCATGTATACTGCTGTTCAGAGTATATAGGGTTTTAGGTATAGGGTTTTATTTTGGGTGCGGGGTTCCCCTTAATATCCATACAAGACCCAAAGGGGCTGGTAATGGGCTGGGGTAGGGGGGGGGGGGGGTGATGGGGTAGCCATGCCATTTTTATCAAAGATTTTCATCCATATTGCAAGGACAAGACATGACATTAAAGCCGCAAGCAGTTTTAAATGGCTTTTTTTCCTTTACAAATGTCATTTTGTGCAGGGACAGTTCTAAACACGAGAAACACATGCCACTTCACAGGCATACTTTAGACCCCCCCCCCCCCCCCCCCAGGTACGATATTTAAAGGAATATTTCATTTTTTTTTTTCACTTTATGCATCATTAAAATGACTGCTCCAGAAAAAATTTCCATTTTCAAACTTATTTTTGCATTGATACATGTCCCCTGGGGCAGGACCCGGGTCCCCAAACCTTTTTTAGGACAATAACATGCATATTGGTAAAAAGGGGGAACAGCGCCAAATGATGATAAACAGTAACAATATCAGACTACTCCACTGATTGGTGATTTGTGCATAGCATTCTAGCGAATAACACAGGAATATTCAGTATACACCAAAAGATAAAATTAAAGTTCATATACTGGAAATATGAGCCTATATATAAAGTTCATTAATGTCAACAGGTAAGTTGTGATGATGTGCTATACACATGAAACTGTCTGTATCCAAAGCACGTTTGAGGACTGCACCACGGTGATTAATATGCAGTATGTGAGAAACAGACCCTCCAGCACGATTGTATTATGCCCTTACCAGATGGCAGAGCATATAAGGCTCTATGATGAAGACAATCCGCAATCAGCTGTAGATATCCCTGCCTTGAGATTTGTGGCCACCACCAATGATGGGATATTCTCCTTGTAAACAACAGAATGCTAGGGGTGTCCCAGGTTTTAGTCTCCTTCCGATCCACAATAGCAGATGTAGGCTATTTTGGCCACTTGCTTCCATAAAACTGAACTCTGGCTGGATCTGTAATCTGTTCAGGTCCACTCTCTCTGATGTAATGAGTTCTAGCTTGGCTTGGCTAGAACTCATTACATCAGAGAGAGTGGACCTGAACAGATTACAGATCCAGCCAGAGTTCAGTTTTATGGAAGCAAGTGGCCAAAATAGCCTACATCTGCTATTGTGGATCGGAAGGAGACTAAAACCTGGGACACCCCTAGCATTCTGTTGTTTACAAGGAGAATATCCCATCATTGGTGGTGGCCACAGATCTCAAGGCAGGGATATCTACAGCTGATTGCGGATTGTCTTCATCATAGAGCCTTATATGCTCTGCCATCTGGTAAGGGCATAATACATTCGTGGTGGAGGGTCTGTTTCTCACATACTGCATATTAATCACCCTGAAAAAGATAGCTGCACCAGCTCAACTAGCATCTTCCTTCCCCAAATCAGACCCTCTTTCGAGATGTAGCTGAATTCTCTATCTTCTCCAGATCTGAGACTGCATGAAAAGTGTCTCAAGATTAAGGAGTAGGGGGGGGGGGGGGTATAAAGGTTTTTGGTTCGCTAACTTTAGTTTGAGGGACATACTTAAGCAGGCCATGCATGATTTATTTTCTTTGTTCGTTTCATTCACCCATTGGTTGCACCAAAGAAAATTAATCAATTACCCCATCTACACACATTCAAGGTAGATGGGGTGAAGCCCTTCCACACAGCTATTGTATTCTGACAGCGGGTGGACTTCTCCGCTGTCAGAATGCACTCTTGACTATAGCTGACAGCACAGATTGAGCGAAAACTTTTCAAACATGCTGGTTGTACAGAAGTCGATCGAGGGATTGATCTCTGTACAACCAGCCTGTCCATAGATGATTCAAAATTCACCCGGTGTCTGCTGAAGCAACCACATTTTGATCAATCTATGGCTGGCTTTAGATGTAGACTGTACAGAGAACAGGAGTACAGTGATGAATCCTGCCATCCACATGAATGACACCTCACTGAGCGTTCAATTGTTATAGGCTTAACCACACCCTGTTCACAGTGCTCCCCCCACCTTGCTGCCTGCCCTACCCAGCAGTGAATCCTACCCTGGCCAGATACATTACCGCTCACATTTCATTACCCCTTGGCCATCTGCTTTCCAACACCACTGCTCATAGTGCTTCCCTCCCTGGCAACCTCTTTTATGCCATCCTACTTAAAGTGGTTGTAAACCCTTACAAACCACTTTGACCTACAGGTAAGCATAGATTAAGGCTTACCTGTAGGTCCAAGAAATATCTCCTAAACCTACACGGTTTAGGAGATATTTGCCAAAAGACAGGCACTGCTGTCTATATATATATATATATATATATATATATAGATATATATATTGTACAGATCTAATAAAAAATATAAAATTAATATATTAAATCAATATTAATTATATCCTGTGAAACAAATTCAAAACCGCATTCAATTATTTGTAATGTCCAAAATAAAGTGCAAGTGCTCCATGTGCTGCACAATGGTGTCCATTTATAAAGCAGGGAACAGCTGTGATCCAGAGGATCGCCACTGATCACAGTCCATAAACAGTTTATGAAACAGAGATAATCAGGGGAGAACAAGTTTCAACATGTTCTCCCGCTGAAGATATCCCCACACTGAGAATCGTCATTGACAGCAGAGTGAGCTGACAGCTGCATAAGCCGACACAGCTCCTATAGTTCTGGCTGCAGCCTTAAGAGAGGGGAGGGTGGAGTGATATCAGCTGCACTTCGCCTCTCCCTGTAGCAGAGCGGATGTTCCTTTTATGAGGAAGAGTTGCCATGTGGTGTGGTGTCCTGTCCTGCCCTGTCCTGTCCTGAGACTCCTGTCTGCCAGACCAAGACTGCTTTTGGTAATTGTTTAACCACTTAAGCCCCGGACAAATTGTCAGCCTAAAGCCTCATACACACGATCGGACCGTGGACCAACTTTCCCGTGGATTTTTGTCCAAAGGGCGTTGGCCCTCAAGTTGGTATTGCATACACACGGTCGGACTTTTGAGACAACCAACACGAACGTAGTGACGTTACAACGTACTGACGACGCTTCAAAAGAGGACGTTCAATTCTCTCACGTCACCCTTCGGGCTCCGTCTGCTAACTTCAAGCTAGTAGACGTTTGGTCAGTGCTGATTCGAGTCCTTTTTCGGTCCGTGTTCCTTTCCGACCGCTTTGGCCAGCCATGTTGCGCGATCCTAGGAGAGAGCGTGCGGTTTATGGGCTTGGAGTAATTGCTGTGACTCGAGCCCAGTCTAGAAATAGTCGCATTAGTGGGATGAGAAGTGTTTGGGCCAAAACTTGGCTACTTAATCGTGACCAATTCAGCCATATGCCGTTGCTGCGTGAGCTACAGGAGAACAATCCTAATGATTTCCGCAATTATCTCAGAATGACGGACTCCTGCTTTCAGCAATTATTGCCCTTGATGTCCCCCTATATTGCGAAGCAGGACACCTGCATGCGGGCTGCAATACCAGCAGAGCAAAGGCTCATAGACACTTTGCGCTATTTGGCGACAGGGAGGAGTCTCCAGGATATCAAATTTACTACAGGTAACTCTCCCCAGGCTCTGGGAGTCATTATCCCTGACACATGTAGTGCCATCATCCAAGTCTTGCAGAAGGACTATATTCATGTAAGTATTTTTGCTTTAATATCACCTTCATGTTTTGTAATGCATTTTGTATTTTTTGGCATTCCATCCTCCACATTTTTGTAATATGGTGTGATTGAATGTCCTCTTTGTCCTTATGCATGCTCTAACCTTTTTCGTGGCCTACATGCATATTTTCCTCCCCTAACCTCCCCAGCATGCTACCCTGGGCCCATACACACGTAGTCTAGTACTTAACACTGTATTTATTATGCTTCCTTCATTACCCTAAACACTGCCTAAAATGTGTCCCAATATTATTCCTGCCCTTAAAAAGAGTCTATTTTTTTGTGTTTGAAACACTCCCCCCCCCCCTCCCCCTACACCCCCCAAAAAATTACAAATAAAATATTTTAAAATGCAGAGTCAACCAATACAACTACTCTATCTGCAGATTTTGCTAAACACATACACTGTGTACCTTATTTTTTGAGTTAAGATTGTTGCCTAAATGTAGTGAAATGGCCTGCCTGATTAGCTTCAAAATGGACAAATTATACTTTCATCATGATTATTTTCTCATTATGAATAGCTCCCAATGTCCCTGTGCTGTGCCAACTTCCTTGCTTTTTAACTTCATCTTAACAAATACTCATAATTAATTATCCTTTTTATTATTTTGTACGATGTATGTCAAAATGTGTATAGATTTTGACAATGTGCAATCATATTTTTGTTTTATTTCACTTCTTACCTGTCCACTGGCCTGATCTTGTCAAGATGGATGGCTTACCCAAATTAAACTTCAATTTTAATGCCTTTAGTTCTCATCGAAGTGTTGAGGTTTACTTGTCCAAAACAGATACCCATTCAACTCCCCCGTCCTAAGCTTTTCTTAATGTGCCACCAGAGGGGGTGAGGGACCATATAATTGTACCTTTTATTTTGTTATTGAAATGCACTTTTAAATGTTAGAATATTATTTTGGCCCACAATGTTTGTGTCAAATATGGTTGCAATTTAATGTACTCCGGTATTAATTTTTTCTTTATTTGTTTAACTCCACAGTTTCCTAAAAACAGCCAGGAATGGCAGGATGTTGCGGCGCAGTTTGCCAATTTATGGGATTTCCCCAACTGCAAACATGTGAGGGTAGTGCCACCACCAAATTCAGGATCATATTATTTTAATTATAAAGGTTTTTGTAGCATAGTTCTCCTTACTGTGGTGTCAGCAAAATATGATTTTTTTATATGTAGATGTTGGGATTAATGGGCGTCACTCTGATGGAGGTGTGATGATGAATACTGAGTTTTATGACCAGCTGCAGAGAGGAACCTTAAATTTGCCACCTGCTCAGGACAATGTTGAGGGCCTCAATTTTGTTTTTGTGGCAGGTGATGCATTTTCTTTGGGGGCACATATTCTTAAACCCTTCCCAATGTGGAATCTAACCCCAGAACAACGAATTTTTAACTACCGACTCTCTCCTGCCCGAAGGGTAGTAGAAAATGCCTTTGGCATAATGTCAAGCGGATTCCGTATCTTTTTAACTGCCATTAACTTGGCCGAATATAAATTAAACCATGTCGTGTTATGCTGCTGCATCCTCCACAATTTTCTAAGGAGGAATGCTTCCAGCTACATTGCCTTAGGGGCAACAGATGAACGACCAGCTGAAGAGTCCGTGATGCCAGCACTTGAAAGTGCACATGCTGGTTTTGGCCTCCAGAATGGGCGTGTTGTCCGCCAACAATATACTGACTACTGTGTTGGTCGAGGGGCAGTGCCTTGGCAGCAAAATGTTATTGATAATTAGTTACTATTGTATTTAACAAATAAAATATTCTTTCATTTGAAAGACTGTTGTCTGTGTTTCTTATATGTTTGCAACTAGCCATGATCTTTGTCCTTTTTGCCACTAGTTTGAACCAACCTGATGTGCAACATGAGGTATCCATCTCAATTCTAACTAACTTTTAGATTGTGCTGTATTTCGCCTACACACATTTTAGAGTACATGGTCAATGCAACTACAACAACGTAACAAATATACTGATATTGAGCATTGAAATAAGAAGCCACACATTGTTTTTCTTTAAACTTTTTTTATTCTGTGCACATTCCATTAGGGGTGAGAGGGGGCAACCCTGCCTGGTGCCCTTACCCAACTGAAAGAACTCAGAGTTACAGCCTGGGATTCTAATACGTGTCTTGGGATGCCGGTAGAGTGCCTGAAATGCATATAAAAATTCCCCACGGAAGCCCATTCTCTGCAGGAGTGCTCCAACATAATTCCAGGAGACACTGTCAAATGCCTTTTGTATGTCTAGGCTGAGTAATAGGAGTTTACGGGACGATAAGTTAGCATCTTGGATAATGTTTGTAGCTAGGCGTATGTTATCAGTGATTAGCCTATGGGGGATGAAGCCTGCCTGATACGGGGAAATTAGGGAAGGGATAATGTGTGCTAACCTGTCAGCTAGGATTCTACTAAATATCTTCAAGTCATTATTAATGACTGAGATAGGTCTATAGTTTTGGGGGAGGGCATGATTTTTGTTGGGTTTGGGGATCAAGGACATGTTTGCTAATAGCATCTCATCAGGGAAGCTACCTCCTTGTAAGACCCAATTATATAGATTAACTAGTCTTGGGGCCAGAAGTTCAAGAAATTTTTTATAATATATGGAAGAGAATCCATCGGGGCCTGGGGCGGAACCTAGCTTTAAGGCCTTAATGACTCTTAGAAGTTCTGAGATAGTGATAGGGGCATTCAGGGAGTCTACTTGTGTAGGTGTGAGGGAGGGTAGGTGAATATTCTGAAACCAGGAATCCTCTGCTAAAGGAGATAACCCATTATCGGCTGCAAGTAAATTAGAGTAGAAATCCTCAAAAATTTTTAGGACCTCTTTCGGGTGCGTGGTAACCGTCCCATCCGGGTTGGATAGTTTGTATACCTGGGGTGGGCGGGAGGCTTGATTTAATTTCCTAGCAAACAGGGTAGAGGAGGAGTTGTTATGCAATAAATAATTGGCTTTTGTCCATCTAAGTGCCTTCTCAACTTTGGTAGAGAGCAGGGAGTCCAATTCTAGGCGTTTTTGATCAATAAGACGTCTAGTATCTGCTAAATGGAGTTTAGGAGTGTCTTTATACAAAAGGTCTTTTGTGAGGTCAAGGATTTTTTGCTTGTTCAATTTATTGTGTGTGGCTGAGATGCTAATAAATTTTCCCCTTATGACCGCTTTATGGGCTGTCCATAACAGTGGGGGGGAGATGTCTGGATGTGCATTAATAGAGAAATATTCCTCTATCGTTTGTGCGACTAGTGATTCAGTGGCTAAGTCCGAGAGCATTGATTCATTCAATCTCCAGGTGAACGGGGTCGGAGCCAGCCGAATATACTCAGTAGTGAAAGAAATCACTTGATGGTCAGACCATACGCATGGGTGAATCTCAGCGTCTGAGGAGTTAGCCAATATGATTGGTGTGGTATAAATATAATCTAGTCTAGCATAGCTATTGTGCGGATGGGAAAAGAAGGTGTAACCCTTCATGCCAGTGTTGTGTGCCCGCCATGTGTCTACCAGTTGGTTACTATAGAGGCCAGCAGTCAGGGATTTCGGGAAGGCTCTAGTGGAGAGTGTGGGTGAGGAGCGATCTAGAGTAGGGTTGGCTACCATATTAAAATCCCCGCCCACTATCATATGGGGGGAGTGAAATTCAGCCAGTTTAAGAAAAAATTGACTGAAAAAGGAAGCTGTCATTAGGAGCGTAAATACTTGCTATCGTGAGTTCTCTATTTTGGATTACCCCTTTTATGATTACATATCTGCTATCTTTATCTTTGCATACCCGTTGAACCTCCATAGGAAAGGAGGAATGAAGAAGAATGGCTGCGCCCCTACTTTTAGACGAGTGTAATGAGAAAAATGATTGCGGGTAATTTCTATGAAGAAATTTAGGGTGAGAGGAGTGGGCAAAGTGCGTCTCCTGCAGTAGGAGTATTTTGGCTCCGATTTTTTTATAAAGGGCAAAGGCTTTGCGTCTCTTGATTGGGGAATTGAATCCCTTCACATTATGGGAAATACATGTTATAGCCATTTGTAACGGAGACACATAATGGATCTTGCTGAAACATTATCTGACTGTAGGGGGCGCAGCCATCCCTTCAAGAGGTGCCAGAGAGCATACCTATTTACAACAAACATGCTAAGTAAACATACATAAATAGGGCAAAATTGACCCGTGACCAAGCCTGTCAAGAAGATACATACGTAATGGGTGTATAAATTGTAGAAAAAAGTTGCATCAAAAAAAAAGAAGGGAAGAAGAAAAAAAAAGTCAAACTTAAAAGTCAAAAGCAGAGAAAAAAAGTCAGCAAAAAACAGAGGTGGGCAATCTGTAAAAGTGATCGCCAAAAATGGTCAGGTAGGGCATAGGGAGTTATACCTGAAACAGAGGATGAGAACAATGAGACAACTCGGTCTCGTACCCAGCAAAGCCGACCATGCATCCAAGCGGTCGGGAAAGTTAGTTCTGTAGGTGCTGCTGGGTGGGGAAAGCATGCTGCAGCACCGAGGGACAAACTCTGATGCTGAAACTGAAAGGCATGTCTATGGAAGTATTGCTGTTATGCATACCAGGGCGTAGAGGGATCTGCGGTGTGCCTCCTGGCGGGGTTCAGTGCGGGCGATCTTCTTGGGGTTCACCGGCATCGTAGCGGATCCTCCGTCTATCTCTTCTGGGTGGAGGGGTCTGCCAAATCGGTGCGGGTCTGGGAGTAGCAGGGAGTCGGCGTATTGCGGCAGCGTCCAGAAGGCCCAGCTTTACCAGAATCTCCTGCCCTTCGAATAGAGAGGTGGCCAGGTAGGTGGTACCGTTGTGGGGGATAATCAACTTGAAGGGGAATCCCCATCTGTAGCGAATCTGTGCTGATTGTAAGATCAAGGTGACCTCTTTCATGCCCCGTCTGCGGTCCAAGGTGGTCAAGGATATGTCTGGATAAATTTGGACGACATGTTCGTCAAGGGTGATCCTGCGTTTGTTACGGGCCGCACGTAGAACTTCCTCCTTCGTAAGAAAGTCCTTCATACGTCTGGTGTCGTCTGGTGGTTTAGGGCGAAGGGCCCTGTGGATCCGGTCACATTTGAAGGATTGTGAATCGTGATCCGGCAGCAGGGATTTAAATAGCCTAATCACTGTGGGGATCAGATCAGTTTCAGACTCCGGGATACCACGGATCCGTAGATTGTGGCGTCTGTTTCTGTTGTCGAGGTCCTCGACCTGGGCTTGAATCGAGTGAAAGGCTGTAGACAGGGCTTCATGTTCCCTGCTAAGATCGTTGTAAGCCAGGGCCAGTTCGTCGTGTTTAGATTCCAGTTTTTCGGTCCTAGAACCGAGGGCCGTGTTTTCCTGGGACAGGGAATGCGAAGTTTTGTGTAGTTCTGTCTGGAATTTAGTGGCAAGTCTGAGGTACATTGCTTCCAGGCTAGCGTCCAGGTCGGCCTTAGATAGGGCAGCAGGGTACTCACTGGAGTCGGTCCCGAGGAGGGACGGAGGTGGTGGAGACGGAGAGACGGGTGCTGGAGAGTGTCTTCCTCCATCGGCGCCATCTTGCGCCATGCTGTACCGCTCCCGCGTGCGGAGGAGATAGTGGGTTAGAGTGGATTGCGACCCTCCTCGGGATTTCTTCCTCTTTTAAGGCATGCACTGGGTCCCAGTGCGTCAAGGGGTGTTGGAATTACGAGGTTTAGTGCAGTTTATGGCCCTCTAGATGCCGTTTATGTCCCGGGCTGAGCGGAGCTAAACTCTCAGGGGTCCATCCATCTCAGCACCGCGCATGCGCCCCCTTTGGGATTTTTTTTTGGAACATCCAAAATATATAATTTATTTTTTATTTTTTTTAATAATTTTTTTTGAACATCAAAAATATAATTTTTTTTTTTTGGAACATCCAAAATATATATAATTTTTTTTTTTGTTTTTGGATTATTTTTTTGGAACATCAAAAATATAATTTTTTTTGGTTATTTTTTTGATTATTTTTTTTTTAACTTCAAGTTTTTTAAAAATCTTTTTGCTATGGAGAATCTACATTTTTATAAAAATTATTTCAACAAATCAAATTTGCAAGGATGATGATGCGCAATCGAGTCAACATCATGCAGCAGGAAATGAAAAAAATGAAGAAATAGTTATGATTTTTTAGTTAGATTTTTACAATTTAGTTTATTCTGGCCAAAATATCAATCATATCCTTCATTTGCTGCTGCATGATGTTGAGTCGATTGCGCATGGCATCAATTTCCCCGTTCCACCCCATTAATTGCCCGATGAGTCTCTGCGCACTATCTGCAGTGAACGGTTTAGGTTGTTGCTCCAAAACCAGCACATCATCTAAAAAATGTAAGAAAAAAAAATGTATTAATAAAGGTGTGGCCAGACATAGATTATGTGCAACAGTGGTGAAACAGTGGTGTCAGACACTCACCTGGTGACACGTCTGTCACTTCCTCCACCTCTCTTTCCACAACATCCTCAGGATTGCTGGGACTGATTTCCCAATCAGGCTGGTGGGGACGGTGGTCCAGGTGAGTATGGTGGTCCAGGTGAGGATGGTGGTCCTGGCGAGGGTGGGGGTCCTGGCGAGGATGGTGGTCCTGGCGAGGATGGTGGGCCCGGTGAGGATGGTGGTCCCGATGAGGGTTGTGGCCCCGGTGAGGGTGGTGGCCCCGGTGAGGGTGGTGGCCCCGCTGAGATGGGGGTCCCTGGGATTTGGGTGCCTGAGTCTTTGCTTCCCTATGAGAATGAAACAAAAGGTATACTTTTAGCGCACAGACAGTAAACATTGCTTTGCGGTGGTGTACAATTGTCTGTTTATGAAGAGATCAAAGTTGAAGACATGATGAAATTTCCCTTTTACCAAAACTGAAAGAATTAACCTTTCTTGACCGAATTTCTCTGATGTCGCACACTAGTGCTCCTGAGTCCAGCTGTGTAAAAAGCTGTTGAATGCCCTCTCCTTACATTCCACTTTACTATATTTCGCAATTCATTTCAAGGTCAAAGACAGGTAAATGATAATGTTTTCAAAATTAGCTCAATATGCCAAATTCTCATGACCAAAACAGTGCAAACTAGACATATGCAATGTTGTGTAATGTTAAATTAGTATTTTGACCAAGTATCACAAATGCGTTTGTTCCGGGTGTTCCTAATTTATAATGGCCTGATTTCCGAATGTTTATATTCTTAATCCGTAACATTCGGAAATACAACCATTCTGAAATCTAAACATTCGACATTCGGAACAACCAGAACTAACAACAGTTTCCAAGTCTCAAAAGTTCGTTGGTTCCGGTTGTTCAGAATGTCAAATGTTCTAATTTCATGATGTTTCGGGTTCCGGAAAAAGAAATTCCGAAATACGACCATTCTGAAAATTTACACGAACGAATTGTTGATACTTGGACCAAAAAAACCCGCATTTATCTGTAAACGAGTTGCATGTGTCTAGTTCTCACTGTTTTACTCGAAGATTGTGAAATATGTAAAAAATTACAAAATATACAAAAAAAATGCAAAGATACGGAAAAAAAAAGAAAATGAATGGAATTAAAAAAAAACATACTTTGTCAGTGCACATATTCAGCAACAACCACGTACCAAATATAAAAACATCGTATTTACAGACCAGCCACCGTACGAACGATGACATACATATACGAACGGCATATAGTTATGTACGACAGGTACTTACTTTTTCTGAGCGCCTTTTTGATCTGAAGATACTGGTCCGGCTCCCTGGTCTTGATGTCCGACCAGCGTTTTCTTAGCTAGTCTTTGGACCGACGGACCCCGAACTTCTCCTCCAGGCTCTGCACGACTTTGGTGAGGATTTGATCCTTCACCAAGTTGGGATGCAGGTATGGGCCATGCTTGGCATCATAGTCGTCCTTCAGGAGAATCCACACCATCTCCACCATTTCTTGAAAGGCCATATTGGTGGTCTTAAACCTCCTCCTTGATTGTGCATCCTCCTCGCTGTATGCGTGCTGTTCTTCCGCCATATTTACTCCGACTACGCAACGAAGGGAGAAGGGGCGGGGAATATTCGAGAAAAGGAACGTCGGGGGCGGGCGACGCAAGCGGAGGTTCACGCATGCGTAGTGGTGTACCCATGCTTAACACGCGGCCTGTATAAATTTCCGAACGGAAGATACGAAGGAATACACTACCTACACGATCTAAATGTTGAAGCACTGAACTTCTCTTTTTACGAAGTCTTTGTATGTAAATGAAAGAAGCTAAATATTGATGGATGAATATATTTTAGTTATGATTTGTAAATCTATCTAGCTCTCTCTCTATATATATATAGATATAGAGATATAGATATATAGATATATAGATATATAGATATATAGATAAATAGATATATAGATGATATATAGATATACAATATTCAGAACATGAATAAAGAAAATAATTAAAGTCGATGGGACACGAATGTTAATTAGTAATAACGACGTTTTGCTGAATGTGTATGGTCAAGGCCCAACGTCATGACGCTTGGGGGGCGGAGGGTTCACACATACGCCGTGTATAAAGCACGAACGTGTGGTGCAATGTACCGTTCTGGCGGGAGACGAACGCAAGCCGACGCAAACCGACGCAAGATGAAGGTAGACACGGAGGAAAGGTTTTTAGTAATTCCTCATTACCGCTGGTACTTTTAAATGATTGTCTTTTGCTTTGAAGATGTAATTTAGCACTCGGACTGTTGTTAAATATTGTAAACATGCGCAAACACCCACCTTAAAATGTAAAAATCCTCAACTGTGCCCCTGCATACCTCTGCACCCTTTTAAATAGCTCTTTGTCACTAATGTGTACATTACATATTACCTCTAGACCCCTTTACATTACACAGCCCCCCAAATCTGCTTATGTATGGGCATCTGTTCTTCAGTGTTTACTAGGCTGCTGTTAAACTATAATCCTACACCTGCAGGTTACCTGCACTGAGCCATATAGAGTTTGGTTATTACTAGGCTTGTACAATTTGTTTCATAACGAATCGAAGTTCGGACGAATTTTGCAGCTTTCGGACAATCGAATGCATCGAATGCATCCGAATGTCTAAATCAAAGGAACGCATTTCAAAGAATACGAAGTAAATTATATAGTTTCTAACGAATGAATTCGATCTGATTTGAGATTCTGTATAACGTATATTGTATACTATTAATAATAACTAGTTTATTAAAAACGTATTAACGTTAATTAACGAATATAACATAACGAAATTAGATATTTTAAAAATAACAATGAACAAAAACTATTTTTTATTTCGTTTTGCACAAGTCTAGTAATTACATGTGGCTTTGCTGCACTATAAAGTGCAGATAATCTGCAGGAAAGTCACAGGTGCACGTGGCACATCAGAGTGAAAGCAGCCTTAGGACCCGATCGGACCCTCCATTCACCTCTATGTCCCTTTACCCCTGCTTACCTTCAATCAGATACGCTAAAAAAATAAGGGGAACCGTCCCCTCCTGACAGATTGAATTGGAGGGCCCATAGAGTAGCATGGGCTGTGTCCATATCCATTCTGCATATGTGGGGTAGATCCAAACCTGTCATCTGCCCATTACAATTATTTTGGCCCACGACCAGTTACCAAGTCGCTTCGATGGTCCTCGCTCTTTAAAAGGTTGGGCACCCCTGGCCTAAATAAAGGCCCATATTGTGAGCAGCTTCTGAACTATACGCCACCCATTATGGTTTATTTTTTACTGTTTTGCAGCAATCAAAATGATGAAATCCAAATTGAATTCCCACAAATTCATTGCTCAATTTATCGATAAGTATAGGGAGCTCACCTGTCTGTGGCAAGTGAAAAATAAAGATTACTGCGACAAAAACAAAAGGATGGCAGCAATGTTACAACTTGTGGACTTGGCGAAAACAGTATACCCCAGAGCAACCTACTCTATGGTAAGAAACAAAATTGGTGGCCTCAGAAGTGTCCACAAAAGGGAACTCAAGAAGATTGAGGAATCAAAACGATCTGGAGCAGGAACTGAAGAGGTCTATGTTCTGAAGCTCTGGTACTTTAATAGCTTCGAGTTTTTAAAAGACCAAACGGTACCACGAAAATCGCTGTCGACTTTACCCTCTGCATCAGCTGACGTCAGCGATACTGAGCATGATCACACACAGGATGAAGAAGAGGAGGAGCTCAGCTTGACCCAGGTATAGTATTGTGTAAAAGCTTGGCTTTTATATATATATATATATATATATATATATATATATATATATATATATATATATATATATTTTAGATATGTTGTTAATTAGATGCTAGTATGCCTAATAATTAGTTGTGGTAAAACAAAAAAGTTACATATCAATAGACAAGTAGTGGGCAAAAAGTTTTTGGACAAGAATGAGAAATGATGGAGTCAAATTGATAGTCTTTAATAATTGGACACATTCCAAATTAGAAAAGTAATGAGATGAAAGGTTTGTGATTGATGACCACAAATTAAAATCATGTTGTTTTTTCACAAAGGAGGAACTTTTGAGCCAAGAAGAGGCTGGGCCCAGCAGCCAACCAAGCACAGAGTGCAGAATCCCTCCCCTGCGCCCTCCCAACAAAAGAGCCAGGAAGAGCCACCACCTGGATGAGGCCACAGCTGACTTCCTGGCTAGGGCTACATCAGTTATCACGACAGCACCCGATAGTGCTGAAGGGTTTGGCTGTTTTACAGCCAATAGGCTGCGAGAAATCGACCCAGACCAAAGGGAGCTATGTGAGGGGATCATCATACAGCTATTCAGCAAGGCCAGGAAACGAGAGCTCACCTCAAACTCGCACGTCTGCAATTTGGAACACACAACTTTACCTCCTCCACAGCAACCCTACCCACCTCAGCAACCCTACCCACCTCAGCAACCCTACCCACCTCAGCAAGCCCGCCCACCCCAGCAAGCACAGCCACCTCAGCAGCATGGTGATCAGTGGCAAAATCAGCCGCAGGATGCCCAACAAGGCCAGTGGTCTGGGGAGTTTAGGGGCTACTAATTTTGCCTATTTTTTGGGGTTTAAAGTATGATTTAATAGGCTATATTTTTTTGTGGTTTTGGGTGTACTATTTGCTGCTTATATTTTTTATTTTATAGTTCAAATTGTGTGGACAGAAAATATGTCTATATTAATTTACTTAATTTTTTTATGTTGTGAATTAACAATAAATAATATGGCCAAAATATGTTTAACGTTTGTTATTGATAATCATTAGAACACAAATCCTATGTAAAATATGTATGTTCGTTCTTTGTAGGTATCACCAACAAATCCAATGCAATCTAAAAACATTAAAAATGCAAAGAATGTGCACTGCATTTAGCAAATTCGGAATTTCACACATCACGAATGTGCTATCTACTTAACGAACGCTAGTTTTACAAGACCGACCTCTTCATGCTGGTCCTTGCACCCTAGCAAGTGTTTGCACTTTGGACAAAAGTCCGATGGTTTTCTGTACACACAGTCGGACTTTGGTCCATCGGACTTTTGTTGGCAGAAAGTTGGTCCGTTCGCACAGCCAACAAAAGTCAGATGAAACCTGGAAAAAGTTGGTCCGATGGAGCGTACACACGGTCGGATGTTGGTCCAAACCACCTAATTTGCATGTTGGTTGTCAAAAAGTCAGATCGTGTGTACGGGCCTTAAGGACCAGAGGTCTTTTTACAATTTTGCACTGCACTGCATTAACTGGTAATTGCGTGGTCATGCAATGTTGTACCCAAACGAAATTTGCGTCCTTTTCTTCCCACAAATAGAGCTTTCTTTTGATGGTATTTGATTGCCTCTGTTATTTTTATTTTTTGCGATATAAATGGAAAAAGACCAAAAATTTTGAAAAAAAAAAGATATTTTCTACTTTTTGTTATAAGAAAAAGCTAATAAACTCAATTTTAGTCAAACATTTGGCCAAAATTTATTCAGCCACATGTCTTTAGTAAAAAAAAATGCCAATAAGCATATATTTATTGGTTTGCGCAAAAGTTATAGCGTCTAAAAACTAGAGTACATTTTCTGGAATTTACACAGCTTTTAATTTATGACTGCCTATCTCATTTCTTGAGGTGCTAAAATGGCAGGGCAGTATAAACCCCCCCCCCCCCCAAATGACCCCATTTTGGAAAGTAGACACCCCAAGCTATTTGCTGAGAGGCATGTTGAGCCCATTGAATATTTTTTTTTTTTGTCCCAAGTGATTGAATAAAGACAAAAGACAAAAAAAAAAAAAAAAAGATTTACAAAAAGTTGTCACTAAATGATATATTGCTCACACATGCCATGGTTATATGTGGAATTGCACCCCAAAATACATTTTGCTGCTTCTCCTGAGTACGGGGATACCACATGTGTGGGACTTGTTCGGAGCCTAGCCGCTTACGGGGCCCCGAAAACCAATCACTGCCTTCAGGATTTCTAAGGGTGCAAATTTTTGATTTCACTCCTCACTACCTATCACAGTTTCGAAGGCCATAAAATGTCAAAATAGCACAAAACCCCCCCCCCCCCCAAATGACCCAATTTTGGAAAGTAGACACCCCAAGCTATTTGTTGAGAGGCATGTTGAGTCCATGGAATATTTTATATTTTGCCACAAGTTGCGGGAATATTACAAACTTTTTCTTTTTTGCCCAAAGTTGTCACTAAATGATATATTGCCCACACATGCCATGGGCATATGTGGAATTACACCCCAAAATACATTCTGCTGCTTCTCCTGACTACGGGGATACCATATGTGTGGGACTTTTTGGAAGCCTAGCAGCGTAAGGCACCCCGAAAACCAATCACCACCTTCAGGATTTCTAAGGGTGCAAATTTTTGATTTCACTCCTCACTACCTATCACAGTTTCGAAGGCCATAAAATGCCAAAATAGCGCAAACCCCCCCCCCCCCCCCCCAAATGACCCCATTTTGGAAAGTAGACACCCCAAGCTATTTACTGAGAGGCATGGTGAGTATTTTACAGCTCTCATTTGTTTTTGAAAATGAAGAAAGTAAAGAAAAAAACATTATTTTTTTATTTTTTCAATTTTCAAAACTTTGTGACAAAAAGCGAGATCTGCAAAATACTCACCATACCTCTCAGCAAATAGCTCGGGTGTCTACTTTCCAAAACAGGGCCATTTGGGGGGGGGGGGTTGTGCCATCTGGGCATTCCATAGCCTCCGAAACTGTGATTGGCAGTGAGGAGTGAAATAAAAAAATTACACCCTTAGAAAGCCTGAAGGCGGTGCTTGGTTTTTGGGGTCCCGTATGCAGCTAGGCTCCCAAAAAAGTCTCACACATGTGGTATCCCTGTACTCAGGAGAAGCAACAGAATGTATTTTGGGGTGTAATTCCACATATGCCCATGGCATGTTTGAGCAATATATCATTTAGTGACAACTTTTTGTAAAACTTTTTTTTTTTTGGCATTATTCAATCTCTTTTTGACAAAAAAAATAAAAAATATTCAATGGGCACAACATGCCACTCAGCAAAATAGCTTTGGGTGTCTACTTTCCAAAATGGGGTCATTTGGGGGTGGGGGGTTGAATTGTCCAGGCATTTTATGCAGAACATTTAAAAGCTTATGTCACCCACTCTTTTAACCACTTGAAGTCAAAACCCTTTCTGACACTTTTTGTTTACATGAAAACATTTTTTTTTTTTTGCAACAAAATTACGTTGAACCCCCAAACACTATATATTTTGTTAAAGCAAAGGCCCTACAGATTAAAATGGTGGGTGTTGCATTTCTTTTTTTCACACAGTATTTGCGCAGCGATTTTTCAAACACATTTTTTGGGGAAAAAATACACTTTTTTTTTTATTTTAATGCACTAAAACACACTATATTGCCCACATTTTTGATGAAATAAAAAAGATGATCTTAGGCCGAGTACATGGATACCAAACACGACATGCTTTAAAATTGCGCACAAACGCGCAGTGGCGACAAACTGCATACATTTTTAAAAGCCTTTAAAAGCCTTTACAGGTTACCACATTAGATTTACGGAGGAGGTCTATTGCTAAAATTACTGCCCTCGATCTGACCTTCGCGGTGATATCTCACATGCATGGTGCAATTGCTGTTTACATATGACGTCAGACCGACGCTTGTGTTCGCCTTTGCGCAAGAGAAGGGGGGACAGGGGTGCTTTTTTTTTATTATTATTATTTATTTAGCTTTTTTATTTTATTTTTAAACTGTTCCTTCCATTTTTTTTTTTTTGTTATCATTTTTATTGTTATCTCAGGGAATGTAAATATCCCCTATGATAGCAATAGACAGTGACAGGTACTCTTTTTTTGAAAAAATTGGGGTCTATTAGAACCTAGATCTTTCCTCTGCCCTCAAAGCATCTGACCACAACAAGATCGGTGTGATAAAACGCTTTCCCAATGGCGCTGTTTATATCTGGGAGGGGGGACATTCCCTCCCACTGCTTGTAAAAGCAGTCTAGAGGCTAATTACCAGCTAAAATTGCTTTTACATGAAAGCCGATCGCTGGCTGAAAAGAATGATACCAAGATGATACCTAAACCTGCAGGCATCATTCTGGTATAACCATTCAAAGTCCAGCAACATACTGGACATATATTGTAATCTTTTTTTTTTATGCAGCCTCCCTCTTGGCTGAACGAAAAAAAGAGATTGATCGGTGGGTATGCCCACCATTAGAATACCTCCCTTCATCCACCCACTTCTAATGATGGGCATACATGCACCATTTATATATGCTGAAGCATGGGGGCATCCTCCTGCAAAAAAGTTATGCCGCGTACACACGGTCGGACTTTTCCACGGGCAAGCCTCCGTTGGAATTTCGACCGTATGTACGCGGCATTAGAAGCCAATCGCTTCTCCGCCCCTGCTGCCCCCATGCTTCGGTATATATGCTCTTTTTTTTTAAACTGTGGTGGTGAAATCACCTCCTACAGCGTTAAAGTCATGGCTTTATGTATCGTGGGAGCAAACGCTGTTGCTGCCAAGATAAATAAATCTGCGCTGCAACTGAATGGCGTACCTGCTAAGCAAATTATGGTTAACATTAAAACAAAGTAACATTACAGTATAACAGTAAGAACTTACCATACCATACCTGCAAAGCAAATACCAAAAAAAAACATAGTAAAAAATAAAACATTTTTTAACGCAACCTGTGCCTAAATATATATATATGCCGAAGCATGGGGGCATCCTCCCACAAAAAAGTTATGCCGCGTACACATGGTCAGACTTTTCCACCGGCAAACCCCCATTGGAATTTCGACCGTATGTACGGTGCATTAGGGGCAAATCACTCCTCCGCCCCTGCTGCCCCCATGCTTCGGCATATATGCTCTTTTTTTTAACTGTGGTGGTGAAATCACCTCCGACAGCACTGGAGTCACGGCTTTATGTATCGTGGGAGCAAACGCTGTTGCTGTCAAGATAAATAAATCTGCGCTGCAGCTGAATGGCGCACCTGAAAACAAAAAAATGGTTAACAATAAAACACAGTAAACAGTAAAGTATAAAAAAATTACATACCTGAAAAGCAAGCATGATAAAACATAATAAAACATTGCAGAATAGAATACAGTAAAAAAGGGCAACAATAGAGAGAGAGAGAGAGAACAATAAAAGGACAACTATTTTTCATTTTTTTATTTTTTTTTTTTTTTTTGGGGGGGGGGGGGGGGGGGGGGGTTGTTTTGTACGGGTTTTTTTTTACACTTTTTTTTTGTAACTGTAACTTTAACTGTAACGGTCGGGTCTCAAAATCCGATGGCATCTTGGGAGACCCTGTGTAAGTGTATCCTAGCCTGTGAAATGCTGTACCCTACGCTAATACTTCACTAGTGTGTGGTAGCGTTCAAAACATTCACCAATGCAAAGACCAGGATTGTCAGGACAGCGTGGACAATAATAACGAGTGTCATGCCTAAATCCGTGCTTGCTAAAGACACAACATCTTTTTTGGGGGGCTCATTGGGTAGGGGTACTCGGGAGGGCATAAGGAAAATGCCTCTCATGCAGCCGGCTAACTGCATTTGGTTGGAAATGGTGAGGTGCAGAACCATCTGGATACAGAAGGTCTGTGACAATCTCTTCCTGGAATTCAAGGAAGGATAAAGTTCCCCCTGAAGCTCTGTATAGCACATGAGCGTTCAGCAAAGCTAATTGAAATAAGTAAACAGACACTTTTTTGTACCAGCGTCTGGCCTTATGGGCAACTAGATAAGGCGCCAACAACTGGTCGTTGAGGTCCACCCCTCCCATATTTTGGTTATATTCGTGGACACAGAGGGGTTCCTCCACAACGCCAGCCGCCGTACGAATTTGGACTGTCGTGTCTGCATGAAGGGAGGTAAGAACGAAAACATTCTTATTATCCCTCCACTTCATAGCGAGCAAGTTATTACACTGCAAGCAGGCTCTCTCCCCCAGCCTAAGACGGGAATCTACAAGCCGCTGGGGAAAGCCCCAGCGATTAGGTCGCACGGTGCCACATGCTCCAATCTGATGATCAAACAAGTGACTAAACAGTGGCACGCTCGTGTAATAATTGTCCATGTACAAGTGGTACCCCTTTGCGAATAAGGGTGACACCAAGTTACACACTATCTTGCCAGCACTCCCTATGTTATCTGGGCAGTTCTCCGGCTCTACGTAACTATCTTTTCCCTCATAAACCGTAAAGCTCCATACATAGCCTGTTGCCCTGTCACAGAACTTATAAAGCTTGACCCCGTATCTGGCACGCTTGCTGGGAAGGTACTGTTTGAAAGGGGCCAGAAAATTTAATCAGGGACTCATCAACGCAGGCAACTTGATTGGGAGTAAACAAGGCTGCAAAACGTTGGTTGAAATGATTTATAAGGGGCCGAATTTTGTAGAGCCGATCGTATTCAGGGTCTCCACGAGGACGACAAAGTTCATTGTCGTTAAAGTGCATGAACCGCAAGATCTGCTCGTATCGTTTCCTGGACATGGAGGCAGAGAACACGGGCATATGGTCAACTGGGTGAGTGGACCAATAAGTCTGCAGAGTCGGGAATTTATGTGGGCCCATGTTGAGGGAAAGGCCCAGAAAGGTCTTAAATTCGGAAACCGTAATTGGTTTCCAATCTCTAGCAAGAAAAGGCAACTGGGGATTAGCGGCGATGTGTTGACCAGCATATAAATTACTTTGGTCCACAATAGATCTATAGAAATCTTCAGTGAAAAACAGCGGAAAAATAAATCGGGTGGCTTAAAATCAGCTGTTTCCACCTGAATACCGGGTTGGCCAGTGAATGGGGAAAGTACGGGTTCTGCAGAAGTGGTGGGCACCCAATCAGGATTGGCAAATTCTGCAGGAAGGACACTATGGGCACGACGGGCCTGCCTTTGTCTTCTTGGTGGCAGTGGGACACTACTTGTGCTTGCCACCTCGCCAGCTTGAACTGCACTTATGGGACTCGCCACGTCACCAAGTGTTACTGCAGTGCTGGATGTACGTCCAGGGTGTACTAGGCTCTGGTGCTTGCCAGTTCACCAGAAGGAATAGTGGTGCTAGTACTTCTCTGCTCCATACGAGAGACCTGTGGTTCTTGCATCTCAACAACAGCAGAAGATCAGGATCGGGTACGCCTGACCTTAGCAGGGACCTCACCTCTGTCATCAGAGCTATCTGTCATGGAGCCGCTGTCCTCTACAGGATCGTATTCTGAGCCTGATTCTGACAGATGAGTGACCTCCTCTTCACTATCTGTCATGCTCAGAAACGTGTAGGCCTCTTCACTAGTGTACTTTCGATTTGCCATTTTAGGCTTTAAATTTAGTAGTACACTAGTGAGACTCAGGTAAAAAAGCTCCTAGGCTGTCAGCGACTGTATCAAAACGCTACCAAAAAAAACTGTTAGCGATCGCAGGGATCAGGCCTGACTCTGCGAATGCTGCAGTTATGTGTTTAGTGTTTTGTAAATGACAGTGATCGATTGATACTGCACTTGGGTGGGCTGGGCTGGGCGGAGGGGGAAAACGCAGGTGCTAGCAGGTATCTGGGCTGATCCCGCTAACAATGCGTTTTTTGGAACCCTAAACTGCTGGGACGCTAGTATAGATCTGATCAGATCAGATATTGATCTGTTCAGATACTATAGCACTAAGGGAGGTGTATGCTTTGCGCGTGGGTGTTTGCGGTACTGGCACTAACCTGGGGCGACGCAGACCTTATCTGACCCTAAAACCTAATTGATATCACCCGCCAGGTGATCAGGGGGTTAAACCTTTATTGGGTAATAAATGGCGGGTGCCCTGACACTATAAAAAACAAACTAACTAACCAGCGTCACCCGTAACAGTTATATGGTGATCACTGGTGAAAGGGTTAACTAGGGGCAATCAGGGGGTTAAAACCTTTATTAGGTAATATATGGGGGTACCTGACTCTATATAAAAACCTGACGGGCAACCTAAATAACTAAATAACTAACTGGCTAACCAGCGTCACCACTTATACAGTGATCACTGGTGAAAGAGTTAACTCTAGGGGCAATCAGGGGGTTAAAACCTTTATTTAGGTTGTATATCGGGGTACCTGACCTATAAACCTATTTATAAACCTATATAAACCTGGCGGTTAACCTAGAAAAATAACTGGCTACCTAGCGGCACCAGTGACACTAATGCAGCGATCAGAAAAACGATCGCTTAGTGACACTGGCAAAAGGGGGTGAAAGGGTTACCTGGGGGGCAATAAAGGGGTTAAACCTTTATTAGGGGGGGTAGGGGGCTACCTTGGACCTAAAGGGGCCTAAAGCTAACTGCCCTGACACTTTTTACAGTCACAAATGACACTAAATGCAGTGATCAGTAAATAAATGACCACTGCAATCAGTGGCACTGTGACTGTGTCACAGGGGGTGATCTGGGGGGTGATCGGGGGGTGACTGGGGGGTGAAATGTGTGCCTATGTGTGCCTGGTGTCAGTGTAGTGTTGTGCACTTACTTGTGTGTCTTCACTCCTCATCGTCCCGGTCAGAAAAACCGACACGAGGAGTGTGACATCACTTCCTCCTGCCTGTGTTTACAGTTCAAAGGCAGGGGAAGCTTCTTATCTGCCAGGAGCGATCGCGAAGGGTGGCCAGAAATCATTGGCCGTCCCTTCATCTCGAATCGCTCCTGAAGCAAAGCCGACTGTCTCCGCCGGTGGGGGGGGGGGTCCGATCGGACCCCCCACCCGCTGAAAGGCAGGCACGTACAGGTATGGGATTGTGCCTGTACGTGCCATTCTGTCGACGTAAATGTACATGAGGCAGTCAGCAACTGGTTAACTAGGAAGGTACTTTACATGTCTTATATAAGACATGTTATCATCAGATCACTGGATGTTCTACTCTGCCCAGCTCTGACTACATACATGTCCCCTAAATCACTTGTCTATCTATAGTCTGCTGACTGTTCACTGCATTCCATGATGAGAAACATCCAGTCAAAACACAGTAAAGCTGGGAGAGCTGGAGGGGAGGGGAGGGGTTTTGTGAACTGTGAACTTTTTACACAGGATGTGCCTGTCTCAGGCTAATGCATGAGATATGTAAATCACCTGTCACTCACAGCAAGGGGGCGTTTTTAACAACGTTTTCAAGACTTTGTCAAGAATTCTCTAACTGAACAATAAAAGAGGATTGCTCAGGCCTCGAGTAAATCTGTGTGGCAAGACTGGGCTCAAATGAAAGGAAACCTTATTCTCTACATTATGACGTCAACAACATTTTTTTTTAAATTTGGGTTTACATCCACTTTAAGCTGTTTTATTCATTTTTATTATTTATTGATCGGTTCTTGATATATATTTATTCGGATCATTATACTGCTTCACAGGTTAGTTAGCGCTACATATAATTTTATTTTATATTCATCTTGAGTTGTGTGGGATCACTCATATATGTTTGGCAGCTTCTTTCCATTTTCATTTATATTGTGGTTTTGCGCACTAGTTTTCCCCAATTTTTTTATATGTCTATTAATGCTGCTGCCAGGATATATACATGTGGGCCGTCTTTTGCTGGATATATACATGTGGGCTGTCTGTGGCTGGATGTATACATGTGGGCTGTCTCTTGCTGGATGTATACATGTGGGCTGTCTCTTGCTGGATATATACATATGGGCTGTCTCTTGCTGGATATACATGTGGGCTGTTGTCTTTTGCTGGATATATACATGTGGGCTGTCTCTTGCTGGATATACATGTGGGCTGCCTCTTGCTGTATATATACACATGTGGGCTGTCTCTTGCTGGATATATTCATGTGGGCTATCTCTTGCTGGATATACATGTTGGCTGTCTCTTGCTGTGTGTGTGTATATATGTGGGCTATCTCTTGCTGTGTGTGTATATATGTGGGCTGTCTCTTGCTGAATATGGGAATATATGAAAGTGCCTCTGAGATTACTTTGGTTACTGGATATTTATAATGTTTTGTACATTTTACTTCTTTGCTTTTTATTAACAAATTCTATACAAAAATCTATTATATATCCCCCTAAATATACCTGGTTTCCTGTCGCATCATGGCAGCATGCACTCTGGGCTGTGACTCCACCTCCACAACCTGATAGGACCACATAACTATAAGATGGCGAGACGGCTCCCGCCCCGGTATTCTCTCATTTTTCCTCAGCTGTCAGGACCGCACGGACCAGCACCCTTTTACCGCTTCTCCCCAGCCAGGTTCTAGCCTCTCCTGGGTGGAAGTCCTTACCGGTACAGCCTCCAAACAAAGCTAAATGGAAGGAACCCCACTCTGGTGATCTCAGGGGTATTATTGTCTCTCTGCGGCCTTAATATAAGCCTTAAACAGGCTTGAGCATTGTTACTGCAGCCTCTGGTATAAGCCTTAAACAGGCTTGGAGGTATGTGAATGCACTTAACATATAAGCCTTAAACAGGGTTAGTTACCTTGCAGTGGTCCCCATAGTAATCAGCCTTGTTTCCTTTCTATTTTTTCCTGCTTGACCTTTTTTTTCTCACAGCGGGCTCTGTAGTCCCATTGCAGGTAGCCTGATGTCCGCCGAGCATCCCGGCAATTCCGCGCATGCGCAGTCTTTTGGCGTTCTATGCCCTTTTCCAGTTTCCAAAATGGCACCGGCTGCCACGCAGCGCTAATGCGCATGCGCGAGCGGGACGTGTTCCCGGCGCCAGTTTTAAAAAGCAAAAATGACTGAATTTACTGCCTCTGCCTGTGCCCAGGTGTTGGACTGCTTTTTTCCCCACTCCAACCCAAATTCCATCATACACCCTTGACTTTTCACTAATAGAGCCCTTTGTTAAGTCAGCAAAAGAGGCGATAAACTGTGAGGAACCCCAGAAGGTCCAGCAAAAGCAGAAAAAATACTTTCCCAATCTTAAAAGGGACCCAGAGGCCTTTCCATTCATCGAGGAACTGGATGAGCTAATCAAGGAGGAATGGTATAGACCCGAGAAAAAATGGAGTCTAAATAACAGACTTGCCAAACTGTATCCTCTCAAGGAGCCTAAAGTAAAACCTCTGGTTTCCCCTCCTATAGTAGACGCATCCCTCATATGTCTAGCCAGGCACGTGGCGCTTCCTATCGAGGACGCTGTAACATTCAGAGACGTCCTGGATAGGAAGATTGATACAGGTCTAAAAGGGGCCTACCTAGTGGCAGGAGGCGCTTGCAGACCGGCCGTGGCATTCGCATCGGGGGGCAGAGCCATCTCCAGCTGGTCGGCAAACACTGAAAAACTTGTTTCAGAAGGCGCAGACCAGGAAAGGATAGTTAAAGCCCTGCAGGAGCTAAGCCTCGCGGGGGACTTTCTGGCAGAGGCCTCTGTGGATGAAATAAAATCTGCATCAAGGGCCATGTTGGCTTCTGTAATGACCAGACGGGGCACTATGGCTAAAGCCCTGGGCAGCGGACCCTGCCTCCAAGTCCAACTGGTGCCGCATCCCGTATGATGGCAAAAACCTTTTTGGGGCAAAATTGGACTCGAAGGTGACTGGCGGGAAGTCGGGGCATATCCCCTCAGACAGAAGGCCTAAGCAGCAGAGGCCTCCTCCATTTAGGCGTAATCTCCCAGACAGGTACAGAGACGCAAAAGCCTACAGGCCTGGAAAAGAATATAGAAGAAGATGGAGAACCCTCAAGCGTCCTTCATGAAGTTTCAGAAAGCCAAGACTCCCGCGTCCAGTGACCAGAAGTCCTTTTGAAGGTGCGCCCGCCCAGCCAGCAGTAGTGGGGGCCAGACTCTCAAAGTTCAGGCTGGCCTGGGGGGAAGCGATAAGAGATCCATGGACGATAGCCACCGTTTGCTTCGGGCACAGATGGTCGTTCAGGGGACGTCTCCCTGGGGATCATTTTTGCCCGACCAACCTTCCGTCATCCCTGGAAAAAAAGATGTTACTAACCAAATATGTCCAGGAACTTCTCCAAAAGAAGGTGATAGTGGAAGTATCTCTATCACAAAGAGGCCAGGGGTTCTACTCCCCGTTATTTCTATATTTTTATTAAAGTTTTAACAACATACAAACATATAAAACATATAGAACAAAAAGTGCTCACAGTAGATATAAAGGGTCATTGGAAGTAATAATCATATGCAGTGCAAACATGGTACATCAGTACTATATCTCTGTAAGGGTACATCTCTGGAGGCCCCAGATGAATAAGTGCGATAGGTTCCGATCCAAGCCGGAGCCTACTGAAAAAAGGTATGTTTGGGATCCCCCGGGGGGAGGGGAGGGGGAGCAGAGCTCCGTCAATGGAACAAGCCCCACCGCATCCACTTAAGCTGTTTCCGGTTCTGCCAGCCAATTGTGCCAGACCTTGTCGTATTTTTGTGGGCAACCCCTGTGCAGATAAGTATCTTTGTATAAGGGAAGGATGTTGTTTACTAGACGTTTCCACTGTACTATGGAAGGGGGTTCAGGCTTTTTCCACTGTATAGCAATATTCTTCCATGCATAAAACGGCAATATACTAATCACTGTGCGTTTAGCGGCAGACGGCACAATGGGTTCAATAAGTCCCAGTATGCAAACTTCCATAGCCAAAGGCACAGTGATCGAGGTAACTTTACCAATCAATTCCAGTACTGTTTCCCAGTATTGTTGGGCCCTAGCACAGCGCCAGAAAATATGAGAGAAATCTCCAGGCGATGCACCACAACGCCAACACTCCGGGGAATAAGAAGGGTTTATCCTGTGGAGCCTGTATGGGGTGTAGTAGGCCCTGTAAACAATTTTAAATTTAACCAGACGGTCTCGGATGGAAACAAGGGAGTTAAAGGGGAGGTCCCAAACATCGTCCCAGTCATCATTGTCCAATGTTGGAATGTCAGTCTGCCAGCTAGTCCAGAGTTTGTCAAGAGACGGTAGTGACACGAAGATAAGGTGTGCATACAGGTGAGAGGCGGGTTTCCTATCACAATTGAATCTGAGTGTTCGCTCTAGTTCTGACTGTGCCATTATACAGGAGGAGTTCGGAAATTGGGCAGCGAATGCGTGCGACAATTGATTAAACCTGAATATGTAGTAATTTGGCAAATTATAGAGGGAAGACAGATTAGAGAGGGTTGTAGGGAGATACCCACTGCATGCCCAGCCGTCAAAGTGCCGCATTTCGAGAGGCTGGGGAGCGGAGCACCACCGTCAGAGGGCCAAGTCAATCCATGACGCCGTTTTGTAGGCGGCTGAGAAACACGAATATGCCCTCGTAGCGGGGTGCTTCCACCTCCATACCTCAACCAGACCCACCGCCTGAGCCCAGGCGGAAAGATCCATGCACTGTTTCTTTGCCGGGGTAGGCCTATCCAGTTCTGGCGATAGGGTGGCGTTAAAATCACCCATTACCAGTATCATCCCCGGGCAGAAAGGTGCAATTTTTTCTAAAACAGCATACAGTATATCTGATGAAAACAGGGGGGGGGGGGAGTATATATAAGTTGATGACAATATACCTTTGTGACCATAGAGTAAACACAATGATTGCAAATTTACCTAGTGGATCAGTGCGAATTTCCTCAATTACACAAGGGAAGTTTCTGTGAATAAGGATCGAAACACCCCTGGCGTAAGTTGAGTATGTAGCATGAACAGTTTGTTGTATCCAAGGCTTTTTAAGAGTTAGGATCTTGCTGCCCATAAGGTGAGTTTCCTGTAAGAGAATGAGCTAAGGGGAGTGGGTTTTTAAATATTGAAATAAAAGAGCTCTTTTAAACTTAGTAATACAAAAAGCCGCGCTGTTAACTAAATAATACAAGAAATAAGTGCAAAAATAATAATCGCAAAAATAATAATAAAGGACTAAGACAATATCATATAATAAAATCTAAATAGTGACCGTGAAAGTCCAGTGAATAAGTGAATGGAAACCTAAACAATGTAAGTGATATGATCTGATGAATAATCAAGAAAAAGTCCAATATAAGAAACATAAATCCCAGGAAGGCAAAGTGAAAATCCAAAAAATAGTGACTGACGTGATCCACCACCATAAGTTGAATGTGCTTACCAGAGGGCAAGCTCAAATGGGCCCATAAGTGGATGTTGTGATGAATCTCAGCCTGATGGACTCCAGATGCGGTCTCTTTACCAGGGATAACCAGGAACGGGAAAAGCACTCACAATCCTCCTTGGAACCGATCGTACCAAGGACAATCTCCAGTGGTACCAACAATCACTTAATGGCCAAAAGGACATGTAGGGAAAAAAAGGGATGCTCCCATAGTGTGATATCAGAGTAACAGGTTTTATTGAACAACAAAAAGCTCCTACTTACATCAGAAAAAAAATGGATGGGCAGGAGTAAAGAATAAAAACATGTGCCGGCCGGCAAATCGTACACCCGCTCAAACGCGGAACGCGATGACGTCAGCGCGTCAGCCTCCCTACGTCGTTTCGTCCAATGACGTCTTCTGGGGAACGGGCGACGCACTGACTCATCGCAACTTTATAGATAACAGACAATCACGCCCTGATGTGACTCTCAATGGCGGATATGATGAAAACTGAGCAATAAAAATTATCCATAATAACATTGGAAAAATTAGTTTTTCTGTGGACTAGTAAGCAGCTCACAAGGCAGTGGGGGTCATAAAAACTCCCATACCTAGATGTAAAATAATTAGTATAACACACAAACCATAAAATACAAAAAATACTTTTGGTTGACCTCCCTAGCAGGGAGAGTAAGTGATTAGGGAGGAGCTAAATCCGCCATTGAGAGACCGCACCTTACAGTCTACTAAATCACAAGACCGCCCCTTACAATCCCCTTAATCACAATAAAAGCAGCAAATGGGAATAGTATGAAAAACCCCCAATAAAAAATCAGATCAATTTATGGAAATCATCAAACCTCTGACTTTAAAGTATTGGAAAAGTCAAACAAAATAAAAAATAAAAAATAAAAAATATATAATTGGAAAATAAAAAGATATAAAAAAGAGGACAACAGGGCATCATGAATTGTCTATGAACGCGTTAACGTCAGTATCGACATTTAACCCAAATGGAGTATAGCATTTGATCTTATAAATCCAGGCCATTTCAAGTCTGGAAATGCCCCGGACAAGTGAACCACCCCTCCATTGGGGTACATATTTGTCAATCCCCAGAAAAATTGTTTTAGAGGGGTCCTTACTATGGGCTTCCAAATAATGTCTAGATACTGGGTGTTTCGGGAACCCACCCAAAATGTTGGTGACATGCTCGTTTAATCTCACCTTGAGGGGGCGCTTAGTCCTCCCCACATACTGAAGCCCACATGGGCACTGGAGCAAGTAGACAACCCCCTCAGTACCACAGGTGATAAACGGTTTAATCTCGAACTCCAGTGCTAGTAGAGTTGAATCTGTGGGTCCGTCTATGGGTGCAACCACTAAGTGAACAGATCCTACACCGTCTACACTGATAAAACCCTGTGAGATTACTAAAAAAATTATAAGAGTTGACCACAGGGGGATCCAAGACATTAGGGGATATCTTGGACTTAAGAGAAGGCACACCCTTATAGACAATTTGTGGCTTAGAGGGGAGAACAGCATTGAGTGTTGGATCACTGGTAAGAACATGCCAATGTTTGTTAATCATCTTACCCACATTTCTGTGTTGGATAGAAAATGTGGTAATGAAGGGGACCCTAGAAACCTCATTAGCCCAACCCTATCCTTGAGAGAGACCTCTTCTAATACTGCCCTCAACGAGGGTAGTGTGTACCCCTTCTCCAGGAACCGTTTGGTAAGGATCTCAGCTTGACTGGAAAACTCTGCAGTGTCGGAACAATTCCTCTTCAGGCGCAAATATTGGCTTTTGGGCACTGACTTGAGCCATGCCTCATGATGGCAACTCCCTAGGGGGATGTAAGAGTTCCTATCTGTGTCTTTAAAATGGGTGGCAGTAGTGAATACTCCATTAGTGACCCCTATTCTTAGATCCAAGAAGGAGATGGTAGTTTGACTGGCCTCATAGTTGAGGATAATACCCCTCTCGTTGACATTCAAACCAGCAAGAAAAAGATCCAAATCATCCCTGCTTCCATCCCATAGGAGGAGGATGTCATCGATATACCTAGCCCACAGAACAACCTGTGGACATTGTTGGGCATAGACGACATCCTCCTCCCATAGGGCCATAAACAGGTTCGCCAAACTGGGGGCATATTTAGCCCCCATGGCGACCCCCCTGTCTTGTCTATAGAAGCGTCCCCCAAACCAAAAATAGCTGCAAGAAGCAGCAAATTTGAGCAACTGTAGAATAAAACAGATTTGCTCATCAAAAAGCCCAGACTCCCTCCTAAGATAATATTCAACAGCTGTCAACCCCAAATTATGTGGTATAATGGTGTAGAGAGAAGTGACATCGGCTGTCACTAACCATATACCGGGGGGTGGAGTAATATTCTCTAACAAATTAATGATAGAGCGGGAATCTTTAACGTAAGAGGGCATATTTTTAACTAAAGGTTGGAGAAAATAATCAATATACCGGCCCACCCGGGACGTCACGGAGTCAATACCGCTGACAATTGGGCGTCCCGGGGGGCGGGTAGGATGCTTATGTATCTTGGGTAAGTAGTAGATGGTGGGAGTACGAGGTGCCTTAGGTACCAAATAAAGAGCCTCTTTCTTATTAAGAATCCCACCATCCACCCCCACCTGTACCAAAGCCTTCAGTTCGGACAGATATAAGGACTTGGGGTCAGACCGAAGGGGTGTATAAGTGTCAGAATCCCCCAAAATCCTATACATTTCCTCCAGATAGTCCTTCTTATCCAGGATAATAATACCACCCCCCTTGTCAGCAGGTCTTATAATTAACTCTTTGTTTTGACACAAAGAGTTAAGACCATTGACAATTTCCCTATCGGTTTTTACCCTTTTGATGGGTATTTGTTCTAACTCAGACAGTACCAGATCTTTAAAGACCTTTTAAACTTAGAGTTTAGGCCCCTGACATTCCATGAAAGGATGGTAAATGAGTCAGAGATTTGGTTAGCCATTAGGTGGAGAGGGTGTAAAGGGGCTGATAAAATGTGGGGGGCACAACCAGGTGCACCCTATAGGCAACAAGTTCACTATTACACTGCATTCCATACTGTCAGCACTTAAACATGAACAAACACATAGAAAAAAAAAAAAAAAAAAAACTCTGGAGACCAAAACTGGTCTCAATATTCCCAGGCACGGTGTGCCTATCCTACTATGTCCCATCTCTCCCCAAAAAAGGAGAGGAATTATACCTAAGAGGTGTAGGTAACCCTGAACTGAGGGTGCTACACAGCCAGCGGGCACCACATACACCACTGGTCAGAATCACTAGTGTCTAGCGTTGGAGGACCAGGTAGCGGGGGATAGGGGTATGTGGTACTGGCCTGGCTAGGAAAAAAAAAAGAGAAAAACAGTCAAAAATAAAAAAATAAAATAAAAATAAAATAAAAATAAAAGGGCAATAGGGTGAGTACTAGCGTTACGCGCCTTCTGTGAACAGTCTTTTCCTTTCTAAGGGAGAGCTTCCGGCTCCATTTATATTGTAGCCATGAAGTACCAAGCAGTTGCACATGTGCTGCAGCACCTTGAGTGGAATATTTGCGCAGTGAAAGCAAGTTCCTTATGTATGCATCCTTTGACAAGGCACACTGCTATTAAATCTTCTGGGAAAAGTAACTTGGTAAAGGATTATAGACCAAACATATGTGCCTGCCAGTGTGTAGTCTGTCATTACTGCATCGGATTGTGGTACAGCAGCCCCAAAAAAAAAACCTGCAAAACATAGAGAAATAAAAAATAAATGTCTCCGGCAAGAAGAAGGAGGGAGGAGTTAACAGTGCAAACAGATAGATGGTGGTTACCTTCAACCTAGTGTATCCAGCCAATCTGAGACATCCGAGGGGGCCTCAAAAAATTTCACAGAGCCCCGATGTTCAACACTGAGCTTACTGGGGTACAGCATACTATATGTGAATCCCTTCTCCCGGAGCCTCTTCCGAACCTCCACGAACATGCAACGGTGTCTCTGCAACTCCGGGGAGAAATCTGGGAAAAACTGTAGGGTGGTGTTCTCAAACTGGAGCTGTGGTTTCTTCAAGGGCTTCAGCAAGGATGAGATCTCGCTCCCTGTAATTCAGAAATCGCACAAGAAATGGTCTGGGCAAGGCGCCTTGCAGTCTCGGGCCCGTGGGGACCCTATGCGCACGTTCAACAATGTATGCTGAGGAGACTTGTTGTAGATTGAGGATTTCTTTGAAGAAATTTTCGGCAAAGCTGGCTGCGTGCTGGCCCTCTGCGCCCTCTGAAAGGCCCACCACGCGCACATTATTGCGGCGCAGTCTATTTTCGGCATCCTCAGACCGCGCCATCAGGGTTTTTACCGTGCGTTGGAGGTCTGCGACATTATGAGAGGTGGCAGCCCCAGCATCCTCTATATCCGAGATACGATTCTCGACCGCAGTGACACGGCCTCTAAACTTGTCCATGTCTTGTCGGATTAGACCACACTCTATGGCCAGTGTATCTATCCTCCCCATGACCATGGTTTTACTCTCCTCAATGGTCGACAGGATGGCCGCAGTGGAGTCAGTAGCTGCGGATTGCTCCATCCCTAAGGGCTGCTGCGGGTCTCCTTCGTGTTGCTCCATGTCCCTTAGAAGCTGCAGGGCTGTTTGTATGGCCATGGCACGCTCCGCTCCAGAGGGGACAGCGGCCACCACACGTGTCACTGCTGGGGAGCCCTGTGTCTTGGGTGGTGGCTGTTTCTTTACTGAACGCCTTTTGGATGGCATCGAGGGATGCAGGGGGTGCCCCCAGTCACCATGCAGCTAGCTGCTGGCTGTGATGTTTCTCAGCACAGGAGGTATACACAGGGAGCCAGGATGGATGCAGGGGAATGTGGAGGATGCTATACTCTGGGGCTCCACAGCTAGCCCACACAGGCAGTCTACTTGCACTCACCAGATCTGGGATAGGCAGGCAGCTGAGGACCGCAGCATCCGCGCCCTGGATTACCGGCCGGGCCGGCCACAGCGCCCCCGTGTAGGAAAGTCCGGTGATCGTCAGGCTTCACTAGGCCACACTAGGCCGCGCCAGGCTGGGGCCTCGACGAGCGAGTCCAGCGGCCCCACAGGTCTCCAGACCCCGCCAGGCACTAAGAGGATAAGGAGGGGGAGCCCCTTACCACACCACCAGGTCTGCAGCAGCTCCTTTTGCAGAGTGAGGGCCGGGAAGATGGCGGTGGCTGCGAGTGTGCTGGGCTGGCTTCTCTCTCGCCGATCCTGGGCAGAACTTGCTCAATATAGACCCCAGCAGCTATAGGTTAGGCAGAGGGACAGGTAGGCAGGTGGATATGTGATAATTTGCTGCTTAGGTGCATGGATGTCCAAGGATTAGAACAAGGATTTCTGGAGCTCCTCTCCCACACGTCTGTCCCTGTCCACATCCGGACACGCCCCCCCCCCCTCCCCGTTATTTCTGGTCAAGAAAAAAATCAGGGGATCTGCGTCTGGTCTTAGACCTAAAAAATCTCAACCGCTCCATCCGAGTAGAGTCGTTCAAAATGGAAAGTCTGCAGTCGATCCTCCAGGCTATAATCCTGGGAGACTGGATGCTTTCCATAGACCTCCAGGACCCCTACCTGCATATCCCGATCCCCACCGCATTCCAGAAGTTCCTTCGGTTCTCTGTAAATCAGGGTCACTTCCAGTTCCGAAGCCTTCCGTTCGGGATCTCTACTGCCCCCAGAACATTCACGAAGGTCCTATTACCAGTGATTACGTCCTTGAGGGAGAAATGATTTAGAGTCAAATATATGTTTATTGAAGTTTAACAAGGTACTTTGTACATATAACAGTAAATTGTCAACAGTGGATATCAGTTGGCATGAGGTATATTCAAACAGTATAAAATAAACAGCCCCTGGTCCCAGGGGTATAGTATTTTCCAGTGCAAACAGTGTATGCCATAGTGACTGTAGGGGCACCCTTCAGGGGTTGAACCCTGGAGAGGAGTTGACATCAGTCTTCTGAGGAATGAAATAACAAAGTTAAGGGGGGGGGGGGAAGAAGGGAGAAAGCGGGGTAGATGGGGAGGAGGGGGAAAAAAAGGGGGGAGGGGGGTGGGTCTGGGCGGGTCCCAGCACAGCACATCCATTCAATTTAGCCGGACTTGGGGCTCAGTCTGCTCCCTGTGGTGACAATAATTTTTTCAGAGTATCTGAGGAGGAATACTCAATCCAAATAAGCCATTGGAGCCTATATTTTTCGAAGGAGTGATTTTCCAGAGCCAACATTTCCTCCATACGCATAATGTCGTTGCCGGTGGACACCCATAGAGATAGGGGGGGACTAGTGGTGGTCTTCCAGAACATGGGGATTATTTGTCTCGCGGCCGAGAGGAAGAAGCGTAGCAGGGAGTGTTTTTGTGATGGTATGGGGCCTGGGAGCATAGATAGGAGGGCGATTTTAGGGGACGGAGGGAGGGGTTTATCGTATAAGTTGCTGTAAACCGAGAAGACCTGTGTCCACAGAGGTCGCACGAGTTGACACTCCCACCAAATATGTAAATAGCTGCCATCTGCCGAGCCGCACCTCCAACATGTGGGGGGCACGGATGGGAAGATGTTGTGTAGCGTTTGAGGGTCCCTGTACCATCTCGCCAAAAGCTTAACATTTTTCTCCTGCGTGTAGCAAGACGTCGAGGTCTTGTGCGTAAAATAGTATGACTTCTGCCAGTCGGAGGCGGTGAGTTCCTTTCCCAGGTCCATGGACCACCTCCTGGTGTAAGATGGAGGATGTTTGTGTAATAGGGTATGTTGCAGTGTGTACATAGTGGATAGTGAATGTTGTGGGAGTTCAGAGAGAGAGCACAGCTGTTCAAATTCCGTGAGGGGTCTATGTATCTGGGAGGTGGAGAAGAGAGACGAACAGAATGATGCGATCCGTAGGGCCGTGAGCCAATTGCCCCGATCCCCCGGCAGAACCGGTTTGCCAGAGGTGGAATCCACAAACGATCTTGCCATTGGCCACACAAACCGAATGGACATAGAATGTAAGAGGGTGAAGAAGCGTTTCGGGACTGAGATGGACACTGTTTGAAATATATAAAGTAACTTGGGGAGAGTGTCCATTTTCAAAGTGTTTATGCGTCCGAACCATGGTAGGGGGGTGGTGTTCCAGTCGTCTAAGTCTTTACGCAAACGGGTCAGCAGGGGTAAATAATTTAGTGCATACAGCTCCGATAAATTCGCCGGTATCTGTATCCCTAAATAAGATACACTCCTGGTACTCCACTGGAAAGGGAAATTGGCTTGCACCTGGGTTAGAGTATGCGTAGGGAGGGAAACATTAAGTGCTTCCGTTTTAGCTATATTTAGTTTAAAGTCACTGAATTTCCCAAATCTGGGAGGGCAAGGATGTGTGCGGCTGTTGTACATAGACCAATAGGTCGTCTGCGTAAAGAGATAGTTTGTTGCGTGCCATTCGAGATCTGGAACGGTGCGGAGGAAGAGCCATTGACCAAGACTGATGCGGAGGGATTAGAGTATAGTGCCATTACTTTGGACACGAATGCAGGTCCAAGACCTATCTGTTCTAGAGAGAGGCGTAGGAAATCCCAATTGACTCGGTCAAAGGCCTTCTCCGCATCGAACGAGAGTAGGCAAGCCTTTAAGTTGTGTTTCCTTATGTAAGAGGTCTACCTGGTCTCTATGTATGATGGAGGGCAAATGGGGGGAGAGGCGAGTCGCTAAGACTTTCGCATAGAGTTTGATATCGATGTTGAGTAGAGAAATCGGCCTATAGCTCCCACACAGCGAAGGGTCTTTGCCCGGTTTCGGGATGACCGATATGTTAGCGGACAGTAGGTTGTGCGAGGGTGAATGTGAGTCATCGACAGCGTTAAACGCCGAGGCTAACAGTGGACAGAGTGATGAGGCGAACGACTTATAAAACCTAGGGGAGAAGCCGTCAGGACCTGGACATTTACATGATTTTAAGCCCTTGGGCGGCGACAACAAATTCCGCCGTCGTCAGTGGTTCTTCCAGACTAGATGTGTGCTCGGTGTCAATACATGGTAGGGCAGTCTCCCTTACATAATCTGCCATGTCAGCTAAATGTGTGTTCCGTCTACCGTCGGCTACTGCTTGTGGGTGCAGATTATAGAGGTCAGCGTAGTATGATTTAAAGGCCTCTGATATGCCTCGGGGGTTGTGTATTTTCTGTTGGTCAGGCGTGCAGATGTGGGGTATCGGTTTACGAGGGGGCCCGGGGGTGCAGGACCTTGGCTAAGTGCTGTCCGCATTTGTTCGCGAAAGTGTAGTGATAGTTGCGGCCCTTGTCTCTGGCTATAAGGGAGTGCGCATCTAGGTGACTAAGAAGGTCCCTGCGGGCATTAGACAAGTCTACATAAGTCATCGGGTTAGAATCCTTCTTGTGCAGTGCTTCGAGCGATTTTATTGTCGCCAATAGCCGGGAGATTTCTGCAGTTCTTGCTTTTTTAAGGCGGGAGCCATGTTGGATGAAAACACCTCTCAGTACACACTTCAGGGCCTCCCATTTGGTCAAGGGATTAGTGTCATCAGAGCGATGGACCTCAATGGAGTCCTGGAATGCCTGCTCTATGGCTGCGACACATGGGGTGTCTTTCAATAAATTGTCATTCAGTCTCCACGATGTCCTTACACGGGACCTCCGTGGGGGGGCCAGGCTGAGGTGCACTGGGGCGTGGTCAGACCATAATATGTTACCTAAGGAAACCTTTAATGGTGTGTCTAGCAGGGATTGGGAGATTAAAAAGTAGTCAATACGACTGTACGAGTTATGTGCTACGGAATAACAGCTGTAATCTCTCTCGAACGGGTGTTGCACTCGCCACACATCCACAAGTTGTGCAGAGTGCAAGAGTGTCTTTATCTGTGTGAGTGCAGTATGAGATAAGGTTGACTTACCCGAGGAGGAGTCCAGGACCGGAGAGAGGGTTACATTAAGATCACCACCTAATATGAAGCAAGGACCTCCAAATGAGAGTAGCTTACCAATCACCTTGGAGAGGAAGGACGCCTGGTCCTGGTTAGGACCATAAACATTAGCCACTGTGAAAATAGAAGAATTACATTTTAGCTTAAGAAATAGATACCGTCCTAGTGGATCAATAAGGGTGTCCAGCACTTCTGGGTGAAATGATTTGTGGAAAACTATGGATACCCCTTTGGATTTCGATAGTGGGTTCGTGCTGTGGAACCATTGGTGGTAGTGGGGGTTTTTAAGTGTCGGGATCGCTGATTCTCGGAAATGTGTTTCCTGCAATAGCAAGATTTTGGTCTTGGCCTTATGAAAGTGGTATAACACTTGACTTCTCTTTTCTGGGGTATTAAGGCCTCTGCAGTTATAGGAGGCTAGGGTTATATTATCAGGTGACATCATGACAAGGGTGTAGAGGGGGTGTATGGATAGGAATCCTTACCTGTGCTGGCACGGAGGTCCGCCCGGACCAAACCCTGGGAGGGAGGGGGGGAATAGGCTGGGGGAGGAGGGAAGAGAAGGGCGTAGAGTGGGAGAGAGAGATAAGAGGAAACAGGCCACTGTGTGGCAGCAATAAGCAAGCAAAAAAATTATATGATAAAACGTCAATCTTCTGCATCAAACTAACTTTCAAAAGAAAAACGCAGTGCACCAATCGGCACTCGTGGTCCTAGTGGGGGGTAACTGTGGAAAGCGCATGGAGTGCTTCCCGGTCCCCGGCACCTCGGGGGTGCCAAAACTAAGGTTTACCAAGGGCAACCGGTATCAAGGTATAAAAAACTTGTAAAACACGGGCCAGGTCGAGCTCCGGGACCTGAGTCAAAGAAAAAAAAAAACACAAAAAAAAAACAAATTAAAAAGTTAGAAGGAGACAAAGTGCAAAAATGGGGTCAGCAGCAGGTCCGACCGACTAGGCATAATATAAAGTTCCCCTGCAGGATCCTCGACCATCTATGGGAGGCAACCAACACTGCCAAAGTGAGGGCGAATTGAGAGGGTCCATGACAACTGTGTCAGTTCCATCTCTGTAACAGGACAGTGGTGCGTTATGGGTTGGAGATCTTAGGTCGGTATTAGAGCAGAGTCTGCAACAGGGACTCCCTGGGTAGAGTAGGGTGGGACATCTGGCACCGTCTGGTAAAAGAAGAAAAATCGGAGAAGGGAGATGGTCCTACAACCAAAAGTAAAACAAGGGATAACGGTATATCCGTGGCAGTCCGTGTTTTCTGTATAAGTTCAGGTGTTGGGGGGTGCAGGGCGTACAGATATTTTCGGTCATCCTTTTCAGTAGAAAACTTTCGGTCAGCGTTTGACAGTTATAGTGGTGTGAGAGAGGGACCCGCAGGCCGGGTCAACAGGTTGAGACAACGTCTGCCTTTCAAATTTCAATCATCAGGGGGTCTGTGTGGGGAGCCCCTCTGGCGTTTGTTTTTGCCAACCTTCTGCCATTGAGGTTGGAATGGGAGGCCAGGGGTTGTGAGTTGTAGAGGCCAGTCAGGCAGAGCTATCTGAGGTAGTTCTAGAGTGCTTAGGAACCTGGGGAGGTCACCCAGCGTGCAAAATAGTGCAGTTTTTCCCTCATGGCGGACCCGGAGTTGGAAAGGGAATCTCCATGGGAGAAAGGATTTAGAGTCCGCCACTACCTGGACGACATCCTCCTCCTCTCAAACAGCCAGGAGGCCCTTATTCAGGATTTTAGGGAAATCCTAGTCTCCACGCTGCAGGGACTGGGGTGGCTAATAAACTGGGAAAAGAGCAATGCTCAGCCCACCCAGAGGATGGTCTTCCTGGGAGCCGAACTGGATACCCGGACGAATACAGTAGAGCTACCTCCAGAGGAGATTTCCCTATTGATCCAGAGAGTGAGGAAAGCGATTTAAGCCACATCCCTACCAGCCAGAGCATGCCTCAGTTTCCTAGGCTCTCTGTCGGCGACCATCCCGATGGTCCAATGGGCTCAGTGGAACTCGAGACCCTTACAAACCTCCTTCCTGCGCCAATGGGACGGCACGTCCATGTCCCAACCGATCCACATTTCGGAAGAGGTCAAACAATCATTACGATGGTGGACTCGACCCTGCAACCTGAGAAGATGCAAGCATATAGTCACTCCTCCGCAAGAGATAGTGACCTCAGATGCCAGCTTGGAGGGATGGGGGGCACACTACCAACATCATGCGGCTCAAGGCCGCTGACCATTCAGGGCTCAGGACTCTGTCTCAAATGTGCTGGAAATGAGGGCAGCCTTCCAAGCCCTCCTGGCCTTCAGCACTCACTTGAGGGGGAAACAAGTCCTCCTAAAAATGGACAACAGAGTGGCTGTCGCCTATATCAACAGGCAGGGGGGCACCAGGAGCTCCTCCATGATGCAGGAAGTTCGCCCCGTGATGGAGTGGGCACAACTGAACCTACTGGACTTGAAAGCAGCTTACATTCCGGATGTCGAGAATCTCCTGGCCGACTCGCTCAGCAGAAGCTTTATTTCTAACGAGTAAGATAGGGGAGGTGGTGCTGGGGTTGGTCTGGAGCAGGTCTAACCCACATCCCAGAAAGTACAGTATATACGGGGTATATTCTTCTTTGGGGACTTTAAAGGGAAAGGACACTTGCTTAAGTATAAAGAATTATTTTATTTAACAATAAAAAAGGGGTAATTGTTGTGGAAAGAACAAATCCACGTGGGTAAATACAAGCAAAGTATACATATAAAAAATAGTGGACAGGATGCAATAACATAAGCATAAATCTATGACACAGATATGACACAAATACAATTGTGTGCGTTTATCCGACGCGTTTCGAGTTTAGCTCTTCTTCAGGGATATTTGGGATCAGCACATATATGTATTAGAAATATAAAAAGAAAAGATACAATAAGCAAACAAAAACAAATATGTGTATACTGACAATCATGCTCAATGAACAATTGTAGGTACTAGTTTCTGTAATGGTTAAATATTGTATATACTGACCCTATCCTGTGTCTGGGTATCTTATGAGGGCATCCGTATTTTAAAAAGGGGGAGAGGTAGTGTAGAACCCTTGGTACAGTAAACAAGGGTGTTGATGCTGCCTGTGAGTCCCGCCAGCGTCCCGGGATTTGGGGGCCAATGTCCGCCAGTCACCCCCCAGAAGAAAGGAAGAAAGCACACACACACAACAAAAGATCCCTACTGCAAAATGGTCAGCAACAGAGATGCCCAAAGGACCCAACAACAAGGTGGTGCGTGACAACTGTAATGGATATATGAGAGTATATAAGTATGTGATGAAAAAGATGAAATATAAAAAAGGGTTAATAGTAAATATGTTACTAACATGGATAAAGTGCAAGCATTAAATGCTGGCTAATATGCAACAAAAGAAGCAAGCAGCCCCCCTCCCCTGGATACTACCCAGAGATATAATGGGGTGGGTAAAAGCCAGAATTGCACTGTAGGTAGAATGTACAACAGTAGGAAAAAATTGTAAGTAACGTAAAAAATTGCTAGTGATAAGTAGCACGGTACCTTTGGGCCCAGCGGTAGGTGGAAAGCAATGCGTGCTAATAGGTCGGGAGAACGGGGTTCTGCACTTGGTGGGTGTCAGGCAATGATACCGGGTGCCTGGGGGTCATATATAAAGATATGCAGTAAAATGGATAGAGGGTATTGGGAAGAGGAAAACATACATTGGGGATGTGAAAAAACAAAGAGGCAATACCTGGAGAACCTGTATGTGGTTGTATTGAGGGTATCCACTGGGGGTTAACTGCCTATAGGGATAGAGCAGAGATGGGTGATGGTTGGTCAAGCCAGGTTGGATGTAGGAATGCATGTCAAAGATGCAGAAGAATGCTTACCGGTATATGCGGGTGACAGGTCCAAATGCAGCAGCTTGAATAGTGGGTCAGTGTGGCCGCTATAAATATGCTGGCCTTAATTGTAAGGCCAATTAGGGGAAAGGGGGAGGGTGACGCCCCCCAAGGCGGTGGCGCGGAGGCCCGCCCCCGGCGGCAAGATAGCTTGCAAAAGGTGGATTGGAAAGGAAGTGGCCGGGGGTGAGCTGAAAAACTCAGTCCTCCCGGCCACATCCAGCAGCGTCAATGGTTCCCATTGCCTTGTCACATATTGCTGTGAGGCGGCGCACATGGGGATGATAAACAAACGAGTGGTCTCTGAGCCCACAAGCCTTCACTCTCATTTCTCAGACCTGGGACCCACCGGACATAGATCTTGCTGCGACACCAGCGAATGCGAAGTGCCAGAGATTTTTATCGAGAATCCCCTTCCCTTCAGCGGAGGGAACAGATTGCCTCCAACACCCCTGGAACTTTCATCTCGGCTACATCTTCCCCCCGACCCCCCTCATAGCGAGATTCCTTCTGAGGCTCAAGAGGTCGGCAGCACTAGTGGCTGTGATCCCCTTTTGGCCAAGGAGGCCATGGTTCACTACCCTCCTACAGCTGAACACGGCAGACCCACTTCCTCTCCCGCTGTCAGCCAACTTGCTCTCCCAAGGCCAGCTACTTCATCCGAATCCGGAGAAACTGCATTTGATGGCCTGGAGGTCAGGTGTGTGCTGGACTTTTAGTAGTAACCTGACCATGGTTCTGGGCTCCACACCAGCAGGCAGGAAGTCTGAGTACCAGGAGTCAGGAGGGCTCCACGGGGGAGCCAGTGCAGCAAGAAGCTGTTAGCTGTGTGCAGTCGGTGAAAGAGTCTGTATGAGACAGACAAGGGCCTGGAGGGTAAGGCCAGAGCTGCAGTGCTGCAAGTGAGAGCCAACTAGGCTGAATGTAGTTTTGTTGATGAAAAGGAATGCTAATACCCTTGCGAGGGAAACCTATCTTGTTTGTTGGACTTTCTTTTAATAAAAATGAGTAAACAAAGCCTTTAAAAAGAAGAACCAGCGAGTGGCGGAGTCCTTCAAGCTCTACATTTGATGCTAATCCTTTACAATATATATATATATATGTATAATGTGTGTGTGTGTGTTTGTGTATATATAACATGTGTAGGGCTGCAACTAACGATTATTTTCATAATCGATTAGTTGGCCAATTATTGTTTCGATTAATAACTTTAAAGAAATTGTTGTGTATAATTTAGTTAATATGTAAAGTTTAAAAAAAAAAAAGGCAATTTATTCTTAACCACTTGCTTACTGGGCACTTAAACCCCCTTTCTGCCCAGACCAATTTTCAGCTTTTGGTGCTCTCACACTTTGAATGACAATTACTCAGTCATGCAACACTGTACCCAAATTAATTTTTTGTCCTTTTTTTCCCACAAATAGAGCTTTCTTTTGATGGTATTTGATCACCTCTGAGTTTTGTTTTTTTCGCGCTATAAATGAAAAAAGACCAAATTTTTTCTTTGTTTCTGTGATAAAATTTAGCAAATTATTATTTTTTCTTCATAAATTTTGGCCACAATTTATACTGCTACATATCTTTGGTAAAAATAACCCAAATTAGTGGATATTATTTGGTCTTTGTGAAAGTTAGAGAGTCTACAAACTGTGGTGAAAATGATACAAAATTGATAACATCTGATGTACTGGTGACCTGAGTATATCATTTCTTGTGACCCGAAGAAGCCAGGAAAGAACAAATACCCCCCAAATGACCCCTTTTTTCAAAGTAGACATTCCAAGGTATTTAGTAAGAGGCATGGTGAGGTTTTTGATGTTGTCATTTTTTCCCACAATTCTTTGCAAAATTATTATTTAATTTTTTTCCCCCACAAAATTGTCATTGTAATAGGTTATTTCTCCCATATAGCATGTGTATACCACAAATGAAACCCCAAAATAAGTATTACGATACCACATGTGTGGGACTTTTTCACAGCCTGGCCACCTACAGAGGCCCAACATGCAGGGAGCGCCATCACGTGTTCTAGGAGCATAAATTACACATCTAACTTGTTGACTACCTATTACACTTTTGAAGGCCCTGGAGCACCAGGACAATGACACGTGGCACTGATGACAGATGGCACTGATGACACATGACACTGATGACAGATGCCACTAATACAGGGCACTGATGACACGTGACACTGATGACAGATGGCACTAATATGTGGCACTTATACGTGGCACTAATATCATGTGGCACTAATACGTGGCACTGATGAGAGATGGCACTAATACGTGGCACTGATGAGAGATGGTACTAATACGTGGCACTGATGACACGTGACACGGATGACAGATGGCACTAATACGTGGCATTGATGACACTAACTGATAACAGATGGCACGTGACACTGACAGGTGGCACTGATACATGGCACTAATATGTGGCACTGATGACACGTGGCACTTATACATGGCACTGAGGACAGGTGGCACTGGGGACAAATGGCACTGGGGACAGATGGCACTGACAGATGGCACTGGGGACAGGTGGCAGTGGGGACAGATGGCAATGGGGATAGATGGCACATTTATTTTCGTTTTTCTTTTAACTTACGGCCGCTGCAGCCGTTCATCTTTCCCTCCTCACACGCTGTCTCTGTGTGAGGAGGGAGAGCGGCGCTGAGAGATCATCTCTCATTGGACACGCCGATTGCGCTGTAAACGGCCGCTGTGATTGTCCGTTTACAGTGATTCCAGGGACGCCCTCCCGGCAGTTAGCGTCCGTGCTGTAGCCGTCTTACGGCTATAGCGCAGGCGCCAAGTGGTTAAATATCTCTATGCAGTGGTAAATATAAATAACCAACTATATGGTTAGAGAGCAAAATCTCTAATCCACTCTGAGAATAACAGACAGAAGAGATATACTGTATATACTATTAGAGGAGATATATACTATTAGGAGAGATATACTGTATATACTATTAGAGGTTGAATCTGGTAAATATCATCAGACTCAGATCTTTTTTTAAAGAAAAAAAAGTTAGACTGTTTTGCAGATTTTCAAACAGAACTGTAATATATTATATTCTGGCCATACAAAAACAATGTCTTCCTTCAAAATGTTCATTTGATTTTCGAATCGTTAATGGAGTCAAATCGACGTTCGTTTTCAACCACAGTGACAGGGAAATTTAGAAATAGAAAACTGCTTGGTCAAAAGAATTTTCAGACAGTGGATGTGGTTTTTGGTCAGAAATGACTTTCATTTTAAAACAGAATGTTAAAAGCAAGTGAAAATTTCAGACAACATTCTTTTATTCAGCGAATGTACAAAGAATGTACAAAGATTTTTCATATGAATATTCTCATCTGAAAATTGATCCATGTGGGCAGCATAAGGCTCGGTACACACCTGTGCAGTTTGCTTTTGATCTGTTTCTACACTGCTTTTTGCTGTTTGTTAAGTACAGTATAGAGTGCCCAAATAGCAAGGTAAAGAAAACTTCTGCGTTTGGAACCACTCAATTCCTGCCCAGGACTACATGACCCATGAGGCTTTGCTCCTCACACATTCACAAGTTCTCAGGCACTTACTGACATGTATGGATGATGTACTGAGCTGTATGTGTGCTGCACTGTATTTCCTGATATGTAAAGAAATAATGCATTCTGTATGCAGGCCAACTAATCGGCTGGCCAATTATGAAAATAGTAATTGATTAATTTCATAATCGATTCGTTGTCGATTAATTGATTCGTTGTTAAAGCCCTAAACGTGTGTGTGTGTGTGTGTGTGTGTGTGTGTGTGTGTGTGTGTGTGTATATATATATATTAGGGCTGTGAAAATTAAAGATTAATTCCTCCAAAAAATTTTTTGATCGATCAAAATTCTTTTCATTGGTACTCACCTCTCCGCTGGCTTCCGGGTCTTCGGGGAGTTCCGTCGGAGATCCGGTGACGTCACGGACATCGACGTCACTGGACTCCTCCCCCCTTCCCCAAGTGCCTCCGTCTGCTAACGAAGGGAAGGGGGGAGGAGTCCAGTAAGGTCGAAGTTCTGATTGAACGTAACGCGTACAGGGAGGAGCTACGCATAACGTCACCCGCTGCTGCCCTACGGAACTAACACGATTGTCGGCTTTACATGCTGTGTTTTTATCATCTTCATGTGAGTAGTTTGTGTTTGAACACAAAAATTGAATCTTATACTTAAGCGGTGAGCACTTAGATCTTTTCTTTCTACCCATGACCTGGCATCCTTGCTGAGATCTAAAGAGACGTGAGAGAAGTTTATGGTCCATGTTAACCCTTTTAATACCCGCTTGCATGACCACCTGTTTGCACAGGGGTCCATGCCATAAGGTGAGAGTGATTAGTTAGACCGGAGGTGGAGGGATTGTCACACTACTGTGGAAAATAAAAATGACTTACGTCAGTGCTACAGTTTGAATTTAAAACGTATTTGTGTGAACTGTGACGTCAAGTCATGAATTGTGGAAACTAACTAGTGTCGGGTGATTGTATATAGTGTATACCACATTTATCACTTACTAATGCAGAGTTGCAATGCAAGGAGATTGGCTAAAAGTAGTTGGATCTGTATGTGCTTTATAATTAATCTAAATTAGTCGATTAATCGAACACGAAAATTTTAATCAGTAACACCCCAAATATATATATATATATATATATATATATATATATATATATATATATATATATCAATCACGTAGGGGGATTCTTTATTTTATTAGCTTTAACCACGTCGTCTGTCCGTGTACTGAGCAGTGATAATTTATAAATAAATTTAATAAACTGACATCTCTGTGTTTCGGTGAATTTCTGGTACTGTAATCTCGTAAAGTCTCATGAGATTCCCGTATCAGGGACCGTTCTCCACTGTTTGAAGCATTTGTAGATTACTTCACTCCTCCAAAGGAGAAGTGATCTACAAAGCTTCATAAACTGGCACACAGATCTCCTCTTGAGAATGCCGGAGAACGAAGTAGTGAAATTTTTTCACTGCTTCATAAACGGACACCAATATCCTTAAAGCGGAGTTCCAACCAAAAGTGGAACTTCCGCTTTAAGTACTCCTCACCCCCTGACATGCCACAATTGGCATCTCATTTTTTTTGGGGGGGGGGCTGGGTACCTGGTTTGGAGTGGGACTTTCTGTCCTACTTCCTCCTTCTGGCCGCCTAGGCAACTTCTCCCTCCCGGCAATGTTCTGAGACATGTCACAGGTCCCAGAACATTGCCTGGTCATTGACAGAGCGCAGCGCGGCTCGCACATGTGCGCCCGGCTGTGAAGAGGCAAACTGTCACAGCTGGGCGCCCACACTCACAATGTCGGGCCACAAAGAGGAGGGGGAGAGAACGGAGGCTTCGGGAGGCCGCATCGCTGGACCGTGGGACAGATGAGTGTCTGTTTATTAAAAGTCAGCAGCTATACTTTTTGTAGCTGCTGACTTTTAATAAACAAAAAAAAACGATATCACACTATTGCAAGCCTCTATTGTTTATACATGTGACATATGTGAGAGGAGGTTGCTGGTAACCAGGAAGGAGTTGTGCTTTTGAGCCAAATAGCTATAACAGTAATGAGGAATTACAGGAGGATCTCTTAAGCTGTTAACATTTACTACAGGCTTTTATACAAAGCCCTTAAGGTGAAGGTACATCTGGTGGAGGGTACACTAGGACTGTGTGCACACTGCATGAAGGCACCAATATCACTTTTATCTATGTTTTTATGATGGACTGTCAAAGATTCTCATTCAACAATTAAGGATATTGTGCAGCACACGGAGCACTTGCGCTTTATTTTGGACATTACATATACCGTAATTGAATGCTATTTGCGCGGTTTTGGATTTGTTTCACAGGATATATTTAATATATTAATTTAATATTTTTTTATTAGATCTGTGCAATATATATTTATTCTTTATAGTTATTTTATCTATTTATTTATTATTTGGTCTTAGCGCCGCACATTTGTTATATAATACATTCGCAAATGGGTTTAGCCATGGTGCAAATTCGTTCTGCTAGGTTTGACAGCTGAGGAGATAGCTTCCACTGCCAAGCCCTTACACAGCAATGACAGGCGGTTGGTGACTGCAACTATTCATGCTTGTTTGCACAGCTAGCGATCACATGTAGTAGATCCTGGCATTTGCACTATGGCTAAACGTCCGTGTGAATGTAACCTTACAGTGCAACCCTAAAACATATCCCCCTGGCCCATGTGTTTTCACACTTTTCTGTCCTCCCCAGCTACTTACTTTTTATTACTTCCTAGTCATTTGTTTTCCCACTAGTCCTACTCACAGTTGATTCTCTCCCTGATGCTTCCATTATGCCCCCCAATTACAGCCAATTTTTATTAGACCCCCACCTCTCAGTGGTTCACCCACCCCTAATTAGAGTTCATCCTTCCAGGGCCACCTCACTGCGACTACCTTCTCCCACCTTGAAAATGATATCGATTTAGCAGCCCTGTAACTCACCACCTGCACATTGTTCTCCTCTCTGACCTTCAGCTTCATGTGCCCCATCACACACTAAGGCTGCATTCACACCTGAGCGTAGCTTTTCAGGCAGAAAATCGCGCGAATTGCGGCGTTTTTTACCGCGTTTTGCCGCGAATTTTGTGCAGAGCAAAAGGTCACCAATGTAAAAAGAATAAAAACGCCCAAATCTGCCCGATTCGCGCGACAAAAAAGGGTCCGGAACTTGTTTGAGCTTCAGGCGTTTTGGAGTGGAGATGTGAACCATCTCCATAGAGAATAATGTATTTTTTCCCCTCTAGCTTTTGTAGCTTCAGGCTTCAAGCTACAAAACGCCCAGGTGTGAATGCAGCCTTACAATCACGAGTGTACCCTGCCTTGAGATAGTTTTCATATAAATCAAACTGCTTAGCAGAAAGCTGCCCGAGACAGGAAATATGGTGCATCCTTATAAAGCTGCTACTGTCCCATGGACTATATTTCATGAACCGATCTCTGCCTTGAACCCAATGACACGCGTATGATAAGCAAGGATGTGAGGATCAACAGTCCTCCTCTCTCCTCCACAGTGGCACAGTCAGCAGCTCGGACAGGAAGTGCCACGTGTACTAAGCGCGCATGCGCGGGGCCGCCCCAGGGCCGGGACTCTGCACTTCCTGCTGCCTGAGCTCCCAGGGCTGAATAATTTCATTATTGTTAATATTCGCAGGCCTACAGCTGGCAGATAGCGGCGGCTTCCAGCCGAGGAGAGTCACCATGAGCGGCTGAGAGTCCGGTACACAAAGGCCGCCTGTAGACGATCTCCGGAGCGCTCTGATCAGTCACCATGTCCAGCGCCAATTACAACTCCCAAAATGGGGGATCCGGGCCGCCCTACTCTAATGGTAAGTGCGGGGTAATCCTGACCGAGACGGGGGGCCGAGAAGTCGGACAAAGGTGAAACACGTTCTATGGTTGCGTAATGGGTGGTCGGGTGGTCCTTTGCTCTGAATGGCAGAAGGTTGTGCCCACCCCCTGACAGCTGGGAAGGGGTTAACATGGGGGAGGTGAGTGCTGTGACCCAGGGAAGTTCATCGTCCTCTGCACTGATCGGGGATGGAGGCCTTCTGGGTCATGTGACCCTCTCCATCCCCCAGCTAAACTACCTTCCCCGGACGGCGGACAGTCCTGTCACCTCTCAGCTCAGACTGTGCGGGGAGGATCAACAAAACACACAGCACACCTGTTGATTCCAGCACCATTCAGAGCAGTAGTGTATTTCTTACTAATATAATAATACATAAGGTTTCAGTGACTTCTTATATATTTACTGAAGGATACAGCATGGGAATGGATCTTACTAGCTTTATTTTTTCTTTGAAATGGAACTATGCTAATATGCACAAAACTATCAACCGTCAGTCTCTCTCTGTTTGCCTATACATTTGTCACATCTGTTGCTCTTTCTGACTGTCCCGTCTGGCCATCTCATCTGGTCTGTCCCCTCAAATTTTCAATTAGCATGGTGGTTCCCAACTCCTGTCCTCAGGACCCACTAACAGGCCAGGTTTTATGTATTGCCTTGGGGAGATGCAGACTAGAATACTGCAATCACTGAGCAGCAAAATTATATCACCTGTGATATGTTTCAGTCATCTTGCAAACCTGGCCTGTTAGTGGGTCTTGAGGACAGAAATTGAGAACCACTGAATTAGTGCAATGATTCTGTGATGAATATTTAAAGAGTTTGTTACACCCCTCCCCCCCCCCCCCTTCTATCACCTGAAATTACCTGGCTGATCTGTAAACTGACCACAGTATATCATGGCTGCTGAGCATTTGGTCAGTTTGAGTGCCTCCGTCACCTGCTCTCTCTCTCTCCTCCTTTGCTTATTAGCTAGAAGCTATCACTGCTGGAATAATATCTACATCTTTATACTATCTGCACTGTCTCCTAATTGTGTGTGTGTGTGTGTGTGTGTGTGTGTGTGTGTGTGTCTGATTTCATAGCTGCGTTCACGTGACTGGCCGGCCCTCTCCTCTCCTCCCCTCCCGACTGACAGCGGTGCTCTGAAATTAGGTATATACTGCATTTATTTTTTTGAATAAATCGCACATGGGGGGCACAGGATTAGGAGACAGAGCTGATATTATTGAGATGTTAGAGTGGCTTAAAGCAAAGTTCCACCCAAAAAAGGAACTTCTGCTTATATGCCCCCCCCCCCCCCGTGTCACATTTGGCACCTTTTTTAAGGGGGGAACGGGGCCTGTTTTAATGACAGGTCCTCTTCCCCACTTTCGGGAGACGGGCATTCCGGAAGTTCGGCCCCTCTCTTCCCCCCCCCCCCCCCCCTGCCACCGGGCCAATTAGAAAGCGCAGCGCTTCGCACATGTACAGTAGGGAACCAGCAGTGAAGCCAAAAGGCTTCACGGCCTGGTTCCCTTACCAGGAATGGCAGCGGCAGCACCCAGGAGTCGATCCGTAGATCGGCTGGGGTGCTGACATTGCAGACTCCCTGGACAGGTAAGTTTTTTTTTTTTTTTTTTTTTATTTATTTTTTTTTTTTTTTTTAAATATCCATCTATCTAGGCTGGACCTCCACTTTAAAGTGAAATTGCTGCTAACACCATAAAGTGTTTTCACCACACTCCATAAAATAACTATAATCCAATAAACAACTTTGAAATAAATGATCTCAATGATCCTATTATACACAGCTAAAATTAAACTGGTTGTAAAGTCATATTTTTTTTTATCTTCATGCATTCTATTAAATCAAAAGCCTTCTGGGTGTAGCGGCCCTAATAATACTTACCTGAGCCCTATCTCTATCCACCAATGTCCACGAGTGCCTCGGCTGTCTGGGACTCTGTCCTGATTTGACAGCTGCTGTCTCAGCCAATCGGAGAGAGGGGTGGGGCCAAACTGCAGCTCCGTGTCTGAATGGGCACACAGAGCTTCTGCTTGCTTTGGGGGCACTCAACAGAAGGGAGGGGCCAGGAGAGCCAAAGAGGGACCCAAGAAGAGGAGGCTTGGGACTACTCTTTGCAAAACCACTGCACACAGCAGGTAAGTATAACATGTTTGTGATTTTGTTTATTAAAAAAAAAAAAAAGTGCCAATGCTATTTCAGTGCACACTAGCCGCTCACCTCACAGTTCTAACCCCTGCATCAACAGTAGGTCATAACACGCTGTTCCCCCACGGGGGAAGTAAAAAGTCGATGTAGTGTTCTATCCCTCTGTATCCCTTATATCAGCATATCCGCTCCCGTAATCTCAGATGAGCATAAAAGATGGGAACAGAACACACATAATTTAGTGTTCTCCCTTTTAAAATATTTAATAAACAAGCTAAAAAGTATTGTACTTGCAGAAAAAGCACTGAAGTAGTCCTAGCTGGTATACACACATCTCGCCTTGACAACTGCATAAAGAGATGGCCGTGGGATGATGTCACGATTCAGGCTCCGCCCACAGAGGAGTGGTGTTGTAGTTTATTTCAGAGACTTGTTCATTTACTGAAGGATACAACATGGGAATGGATCTTACTAGCTTTGTTTTTCTTTGAAATGGAACTCAGTTTTGTTATCAGCCTACTGTCTGTCTGTAAGATCTATTCAGTCTATCCAGTCTCTCTCTGTTTGTCTCTGTAGATCGGTCATATCTCTTGCTCTGTCTGTCTCGTCGGGCCATCTCGTCTGCGGGTCTGTCTTAAGCTGGCCCTGCGCCGAAGGAAAAAATCTAACAGATCCCTCCATCCTTGCTAAGCAGTGCGGATGGACAAATCACCCGCTGCGCCTATTATTCTGGCATCTGCCACCGGAGGCTGTCGCAAAACCTGAAAAGCAGCTGCATTTGATTGGATGCAGCTGCTGTTTGGATGAAAAACTCCACAGGCATCTTCAAGTGTCTATTAAAGGATGGTGGGCAGGAGGGTGGCAACAAAGTGGACAATAGAAAAAAGTTTGGTTCATTAGGAATCTGGCGAAATTTGCATAGTGTATGACCGGCTTTTTTTTTTTTTTTTTTTTTATTGCTATCAATCGGTTTTCCAATCTGTCTGTTTTTTTAATCTTTGTGTTTGTCCTGTCTGTCTATAGCTATTTTTTTCTTCTGCAGGATTCCCTGCCAGTGTGTGTAGACACGTAGGGTGTCTTTTGTGACAGCTGTCACTTTTGTTCAGAGGCTGATAAATGTATTTAGTGCCCTGATCCGTGATATACATCAGCGTCATAGTGTGATTTGTCAATATTAGGCCTTGAGATATTTGTGGTGATTGTGACAACACCAAGTTTGTGAGTAAGCGGGTGACAATTGGAAAACCTCTTCTGTCATTTAGCATGATTAATATACCCTAGAGGGGAATCCTATTTGGAAACCACGTCTGTCTGTGACATTAAACTTTTCTTGCTTCTTCCCTACTTATTTTGCTTTGCATTCTTTTAGTAAATGACTGTCTTCCACACGTGCAACCTATTTTTTTTATTTTTAAACTCTAGTCATAACTTTCTGAACCATCTCGGTCTGTTATGGTAGAGCGTTCTGGTTCTCAAACTATGAATTAATGTGAATTTGATTCTAGACCATGTTTGGCTGTATATGTGTGTAAATTAGCTTAACTTCAAAACCTGGCTTTTAGGGCCAGTTCACACTGGTCCGACATACGCTCCGACTTTGAGAGCACAAGTCGAATGACATGTCAAGATCAATGGTTCCCAATGAGAGCCGTCTTATCTTATGTCAGTCCGACTTTGAAAAAGGCTCCTGCACTACTTTGGTCTGACTTGGGTGTGATTTCAGCCCAATGATTTGAATGGATTTGCATCCAAGCCAAGTCATCATCTTGACTGATCTGACTTGTGCTCTGAGAGCAAGTGTATGCAATGTTAGCAATGTAAAATCCCCTTTAAAAAAAAAAAAAAAGGTGTGTTGTCCCTCCCAAGATCCATGCCAGACTCAAATGGCCTGACCCCCCCCCCCCCCCCCCAAATCCATACCTACCAGACCATTATCCGATCATGCAGGTCCGGCTCACCCCCCCCCCCCCCCCATACCAGGACACATGCTCTGAAAATGGGGGGGGGGGGGGGGGTCAGTGCAATGTTAATAGGGACAAGGGCCTCTTTTCCACAACTCGGGGGGGGGGGGGGGGGGGTCTTGTCGGACTCTGGAAGCTCCCTTTTAAGAAAGGGGGCCCCTGGCTCATGCCCCCTCTTATGTGGATGAGTATGGGGTACATTGTACCCCTACACATTCACCAAAAAAGCAGTGTAGGGTTACAAAAAACATGAGACGCTTTTTGAAGTGCTTTATTAAAAATGAAGAATGTCCAATGTCAAGCGCAATGCCTTTCTCCACTTCCTCTGCCGATTATCCTCTTTCTCCACTTCCCGGTCTATAATGTCTCAAGGGTGCAGGGCCCCAGGGGGATGTCGCCTGATGGCCACGCCCAATACGTAGCAATAGAAGAACTGACAGACACCAGAGCTAACGGAGCGGCAGGAACCAGTGTCGGAGGAGCAGCGTTATTAGGAGGAAAAAGAAGACCTTGTGCTTGACGTTTGAGCTATGATGGCGGACATGCTTCATTTTTTAATAAAGGACTTGTCAACAAAAAGTGTTTTTGTTTTTATTTTTTTTGTACCCCTACCCATTCACAATGTACCCCATACTCATTCACTGGGGGGGGGGGCGATATGCAGTGACCCCTCTTTCTTAAAAGGGGTTTCCAGATTCCAATTAGCCCCCTGCCCGCAGACACCCACAATTGCGGGCCAAGGTTGTAGGGAAGAGGCCCTTGACAGAGCCCCCCCATGTTGAGGGCATGTCTGGTATAGATTTTGGGGGGCCTCAAGCAGTTTTCTTCCCCCCCCCCCCCCCCCCTCCTTATTCCTTTTTTTTTTTTTTTTTATAAATTTGGTGTGAAGTTTCATCCATTCCAGAGCCAAAGGAATTGTTTTGGTCAAAGGACAAGTCGCAATCAGCTCAGTCGGATCAAAATTGGATCCCGTTCATTGAAATCGCACGGAAGTTGGACCTGAAGTCTCAAGGCAAAGTCGGATCAGAAGTCGTGTGACTTCTGTGTTGGATCCAACACTGTAGCCTGGCCTAGGCCGACAAGGCCTAGGGCAGCACTTTGCAGGGGGGCAGCACGGAAAGATTCCCCGCTGGCTTGCGCTGTTAGTGTTTCGCCAGTCTTATGCGGCAGACTTGGCTGAGAGGCAAATGAGTCTAGCGGTCGCACTGCTTCTGGTGTGCGGGTGGCCAGCATTCCGCAGCTGTGGGGGGGTCCTATCATCCTGGACCACAAACCTTTCTCACTGTGCTATGTTTTCTGCTGCAACATTGGCATATCTTCTTAGTTCTCTCCATAAAATTATCAGAAATTTGTGCTTCAACTATAGGCAACCCTTTTTTTATTCATTTTGGAAAGAGTATGGGAGGGTTATAGCTCCTGTCAGTTTATTTTTTGCCATCCCTGTCCCATTGCAGAGATTTCCCTTCACTTCCTGCCCCACGTAGCCAAATGTGAAGTGAGAGGAAATCTATGCAAATTAAGGGAATCCATTGCCCCCCCCCCCCCCCCAGGCCCTCAGAACTAGTGTCTCCACTCGAAAATTTCAGGGCGGGTCTTAAGCAGCAAGGGGTGTGGCCTTGACGGGAAGGGGTGGGTAATATTTAAATTAGGGGGTGGATGAGTTTAGTCAGGCCAAAGGCAGCACAAAACCTAAATATACTACTGGTCGGATCAGTGTGAACATAGCCTTAACCTGAACACATTGATTTGTTAGTAGTAGCTGGTTTGCTGATACCTCATTGGTAGTAAGTGGGATATATTGTGTGTGTGTGTGTGTTCCCTTCCTACCGTCATAATATTACCGCTTAAATTATAACTAAAGGCAAAACCTTTTTTTTTTTTTGTTTTGGTTATAGTAGAAAGTAGGGGTGTAACGGATCATCACCGATCCGTAATCCGAACCGGTCACCCTGTTCGGATCAGCACATGCTGCGATCCACAGAGCGCTCGGCGGCCTCGGCCTTAGGAAAGCCCGCGGCTTCGGCCTAGCTCCGGAACGGCGACCATCTTGGTGCACCCGTCAAGACGGAGCGATCACTTGTAAACAAACCGGCATCATGATGACGCCGGTTCCTCTCTCCCCTCCGTGTACAGATCTGTACAGTGGAGGGGAGCGATCGGATGGCAGCAGCGCTGTGGGCTGGACCTGTAGTGCTGCTCTGTGACAATTGCAGTCACTGCCGTACCCAGCCAATATTGCAGTGGGGGAGATGACGTTGATATTACAGTGGGGACTATATGGTGGTGGAATTTTCACAGATTTTTGCAAATTCAATTATTTGCTGATCCGATCCGTGACTTCGATCTGTGAGTTTTTTTGATCCGTTACACCCCTAGTAGAAAGGGATTTGTACAATTGCAGTTTTTATTGCTGTCTGTGCCCCCATTAGGGAGATTCACCCTCTCGATTTGTTCTGTTTTAAGCACTTCCGGACCAGCCGCCACAGGTTGGCTCGGCTGGGCAAATCGACCTTACCATGCGTCGCTTTTCCTTTTGACCACTAGGGGCACGTGCCCGCAGCCTGTTCCCAGAGCCGAAGCGAGTGCCCGTTGGGCGCGATGATCGAATTTTTATAGCACTGATTGCTGTATAATTGTCAATGGTCCCAAAAATGTGTCAAGTGTCCAATTTGTCCGCCGCAATATCGCAGTCCCAATAAAAAATCGCAGATCGCCATTACTAGTAAAAAAAAAAAAAAAAAAAAAAAATTCAAATGCCATAAATCCCCTTTTTTGTAGACTCTAACTTTTGTGCAAACCAATAAATATACGCTTATTGCTTTTTTTTTTTTTTTTTACGAAAAATATGTAGAAGAATACATATCGGCCTAAACTGAGGAAAAAAAATGTGTGGGGTTTTTTTTTTTTTTTTTTAAATTGTCGCTCTTTTGTTTATAGCGCAGAAAATAAAAACCGCAGAGGTTATCAAATACCACCAAAAGAGAGCTCTATTTGTAGGGGAAAAAAAGGACGTCAATTTTGTTTTGGATTCAGTGTCGAACGACCATGCAATTGTCAGTTAAAGCGACGTAGTGCCGAATCGCAAAAAATGGCCTGGTTATTGAGCAGCCAAATCATCTGTAGCTGAAGTGTAAAAGAAAACCCCAAACTTTGAGTTGTCCACAGAAAAGTAATAGAGGGGAAATCTTAAAATGGACACTAGCTCTGGTGACCTGGGGGTGGCCCCCAAGGAAGTCCCTTAATTTTCAGGGAGTTCATTTCCCTTCTTGTTTGGCTATGGGAGAGGAAGTGAAGGGAAATCTGTACAATGGGACCTGGATGGGGAAAAAATGGGTTATAACCCTCCCTGATTATCCAAAATAAAAAAAATTGCTAAAGAAATTGAGATATTGCTATACCGTATTTATCGGGGTATAACACGCACCCCAAGTTTAGGAGGGAAGTTTAGGGAAAAAAATAAAACTTACATTTAAGCGTCATTTGCAGCCTTGCCCAGCGCCATTTTTTTGGGGGATCGGCGTATATAACACGCACCCACGACTTTCCCCCGATTTTAAGGGGGGGAAAAGTGCATGTTATACGCCGATAAATACGGTAAGTAAGTGATGTTGATATAAAAATTTACAGCTGCAGTGAATAAAACTTTGCAAGTGCAAAATAATACTGGTAAAGAAAATAAATATACTGCGCTAAGTGCCAAAAAAATTTAAATATCACATTTGAAACCCATGCGACTTTGGAAAAATAATCGCTAAAGTCCCATGCAGATAGTTTGTTGCAAACATCAATAACCTTGAAGCAATAAAAGTTCCAAATCCCAAGTAAAGTGCTTGTGCGCTACAAAGTGGATACGAATCCATGCTTGATATGTGCTCACAAGACAGTTCCCCCACATAGATGTGAACTCGCCCCTCCAAGTGGACCAACTATTCCTAGTTTGGCCACACACGCATGTGGGGCAGTCCCCGTGGATTTTCTGTGGGCTGACATGGTTTAAGGGCCAGTTCACACTATAGAAATGCAGTCCGGATACGCACCAGATGCTTTTTTACATGTGCATTTTTGGTGCGTTTTTGATGCAGTCCAGTGCATTCCCCCCCCCTTTTTCCCCCCTTAACCTCAAATAAGAACATGGGTGTTCCAGTGCGTTTTTGGTGGGGTCCCTTGAGTTTTTTTTATCCTTTTTACAGCGTCCCAGTGCAGGAAAAATGCAGCATGTTGTTTTTTTTTTTTTGTTTTTTTTTCTGGAACTACTAACACTGGTATGAACTATGCCATTGAAAACCATATAACCTACTTTCTATTCAATTTTGATGCAGAAATACGCACTGGACTGCATGTGGTGTGAACTGGCCCTTATTCCAAACAAAAAATAAAAAAAAAACATGGTATCAGACTCGCATGTAAGGGTGCCTAAAAGCCTGGCACCTGGTGTAAACAGCAGATAAGTTCCCAGGAAATCTGCCCATAAGCAGTGGTAAGCCGCCGCTGCGGTATACTGGTTAAATTCCGGGACCGGAAGTGTCGTGATGATGCGATAAAACGGACCGACCTCTACATGTTTCAGCCAATTAGATGGGCCATCTTCAGGAACCACTTCTGCCCGTCTGGCTGAAACATGTTTTTTTATTTGGAATAAATGTTTTAAATGTTGCTGCGCATCTACCCCAAACATCGCTAGTACATGGAGAAATGAGGCACTCTTTATTACGTCCATTCATATGAGGAAACCACTATCTTAAACCACATCAGCCCACAGAAAATCCATGGGTACTGCCCCACATGCGTGTGTGACCAAACTAGAAATAGTTGGTCCACTTGTAGGGGTAAGTTCACATCTATGTGGGGGCACCGTCTTGTGAGCACATATACAGCATAGATTTGTATCCACTTTGTAGAGCATGCGCACTTTACTTGGCGAATATTTACATTTTTTTTTCTTTATTTTTTTTATTTCCCAAAGTCGCATAGGTTTGAAATGTGATATTTGATTTTTTTTTTGGCACTTAGCACAGTATATTTATATTCTCCTTCTTTTTTTTTTTTTTTTTTTTTTTTGATTGAGGTTGGTTAGTTTTGAAACTGGGATGAGGGGGAAGTGTGGGTTTCCCAGTGGACTTTGGGGGGAGCATTTCTAGTGATTGAGGCAGTGCTCAGAGAAGCTGGTGGACTAAGGTAAGTATTCAGCTCTTCCTTTTAAAAAAAAAATAAAAATGTGTCACTATAAAGAGTCTTTAGGATCCTATTCAGTTGGGTGTTTTCACCTTGTGGAAAATCGAAAAGGGATACTGCGCTGTGACTATAACCTTTAAATGTGAAAAGCAGCAAACATTACCGGAAGACTAAAGGTTAAATGTAAAAGTGAAAAAAGAAAATATGTTGCGCTAAGGTGCATGTGTATAAACTGGTGAAGCTTCTAACAAAAATCATGGAAATTTTGCAATACCCACAATAAATACAATAGAAAATTTAAATGCATAAAACTATGTATAAAAACTGTATTAAAAGATCTAAAATTAAAGTGAATAGTCCAATATAAACACTCGGTGAGTGATTCCAATTTACATCCCAAAGGGATGTGAACACTAAAAGTTGCAAATGTATATTGAAATCAATCAAGCAACAATCTCGTGTAATGTGAAAAAAAAAAGTCCAAGTGAAGAGTGACAAATTCCACGTAGTCAAGTGACAACACTGTACGGTGCCCAAGAAAGAGGAATATTTTCTGTCAACACCACCACCTGTAAGAATGAGGCTTGCCAGAATTCAGACTTGGGGAAAGCATCTGCCTCACAAGTCGTGATAAGCGTTATGATGAATGCGGCAGGTCTCTGCTCCAAAAACAGTCCCCAATGCTTCACTCGATAAGGCGTTTGCACACTCAGAGGATAGGCAGCAGGTTGATAAAGGAAGGAAGGGAGGATGATCATCAAAACTCCACCTGTTCATGCGTAATAAACCATGACAGAAAAACTTGCATAGTGCAAGTAACGTTAAAAGATATTTAATCGTACAAAGTATAGATTAAAAACACTCACATTTGTGAAGTGGAAAACAGGCCTTTTCAAAAGTATCGCAAAGAAATAGCGCGATGCGGTTAGTAGGGTCCACCCGATGCTTTTCGCCCTCAAAGACGTCTTCTGGGGTATGGACCACCAATGGCAACAGCACGCTTAAATAGATAATGTGACCCCAAACTGAATTGCGGAGTTTGACCGGAAGTTATCGTCACTTCCAGTTTAGAAATGAAATTATTCAGTTGTGTAAGAATAGTAAAATGTATAAATGTAATGCTAAAAGGATAGAAAAATATATAATTTTTTATTTTATTTTTTCCCATCCCAAGGTGTATTTTATAATACAAGCAAGCCGAGTGTTTGGCTTGGGTTTACAGCCCTCTTGCCACCTGTGTGAAAGCCTGAAAAGCAGCATGGAGCTCTATGTAAGGGCTCTTTCGCATGGGTGGTGGTAAAAATGATGGCTGGGCTGGGGTTTTGCAACCACCACCACTCCCATCGGCCCCCACCCAAATGCTAATATTGCATCCTGACAGGGCTGTACACATACCACTTGGTGTTTTTTTACTTGTGCTGCAGCACTGCCTGTCAACATTGCCCATTGAATTCAAAGGGTGCACACTGCAACCACATGCCAGATACTCAGCTCATGGTTGTGGGTTGATTAAGATTTGTTTTGTATTTTTCTTGGGGGAACATTGTCACAGAGACAAAAAGTAGGGATGCACCGAAATTTCGGCTGCCGAAACATATCGGCCGAAAATGGTCTTTTTGGCAATTTGCTCTCTGCTTCCCCCTACAGTGCAATAACCGGCATGGAGATTGAGTGTGTGTGTGTGTGTGTGTGTGTGTGTTTATGCACTGGTAAAGGGCACAGGCAGGCTGCATGACTGGCACTGGTAGGCTGCTGGGCACAGTGAGGCTGCATTGATCTCCTGTACCATGTCCCCAGTCTCTGACCATCTCCTGTAGAAAAATATTTTTAAAAACAGTCACTTTCGGTATCGGTTTCGGTTCTCGGCCTAGTGTATTTTACATTTTCGGTATCGGCACCAAAAAAAACATTCGGTGCATCCCTAACAAATAGTAGTGGCAAATTCAGTTTTAGAGCTGTCATCAGAACGGTCTTTCACTGGGATTACCTGTTCTATTGAAAACTGCCTAAGGGGAGTACTCCTTTACTTTTGTAATGCATTAGTCTTACTTTCTGTGTGAATTTGGGACATGTGTATATAAATAGAAATCGCGCTCATAGAGTCTATATGGAGGTAGGAAATATAAACCAATCCAAGAAACAGTTTCTTTTAGTGAAGATGATATCTCTCAGCAGAAATAATATTTTTCAGCAGTATTGATCCCTGCTCTTATGAATAAGCATGCTTACCAGATGTAAGCCAAAAAATTGCATATGGCTTTAACCCAGCCTGGGTTGATGATCCGGGTTGTTGGAAGAAAGCACAGCAAGAAATGTGGTGTAGTACTCGTCTCTTCCCAAAAGTGATGCTCACACGATAAGGTTACACATTACCGGAAAAAGCAGAAAATATACCATAGCATAATACTGCTACACTTTGCAAAAAATGTGTCACTAAAAGACTGGGTGAATAGGTTGAGTGCCAAATTTTAAAGACACCCGTGACGGAAAATTAATATAAATGTGCACCACCACCTCTTAAAGGGCCTCCTTACCAGATGCCAAAGAATAAAAAAACACAAATAAATCAGAAGGTCCTTTCCAGAAGATCTCCCACTTAATCCAGAGCAGTGAAGTGCATCCGCGTGATCCGTAAAAACTTATCTTACAAAGTGCCTCCTTACCAGAGAGAAAAACACAAGCCAGCAAACATGCACTCTCATCAGATAGGCTGTCTCCTTACCACAATCCCAGATAGGGGAAGCATATACTGCGATCAGAGAGCAAGGAATCCTCCACAGCCTGGAGTGTGCCGGTTGTAGACAAGGAGCTTTTAGCCAGTACCCAGGGGAAAAAGCATATAGACCATGGCGTAGTATAGTAATAAAAGGTTTATTAAAAGTAAAACGTTTGCACTTACAAACTTGTAGAGATAAAACAGCAGAGTTTTAAAATTCGCAGAGCCGGCCGGCTACAAACACATAGACGCTCCCGTCCTGTTTCGCGTGGTGACGTCAGCACCTTAACCCTCAGACGCGTTTCGTTATAGCTAACATTATCAATGAGGAACGGGCAGCGTGCTGTGTCACCACCTTATAAAGAAAACACCCTCGATCTGAATCATGGATGTGAAGCTCCGGGCGCCATCTTAATTGTGGGCAACCCTTATATAATGTCTATACGGAACTCCTGGCGGGTATTCCGTTCCCTCTTGGAGCAAAAATCTCCATTTTGACTGAGGTCAATGCTTATCTACCTAAATAAAATGAGCCAACTTTATTGGAACTCAATGTTGTTAACAATCCCAGAACTAACCCGTATTCTAACCCAATCAACATTTTGATTAATCATAAGTGATACTGTGAACGTGAGTTCTCAATATTGCGGATACCAAAATAACAAAAAAGAGAGAGTGAGGTAAATTAATTGAGAAGATCCTTATAAAAATGATTGTTTTAAAGAAATGTGTATTTTTGATTAATACCAAAAATATTTTTTGATATGTGAACGAGCCATAATGACTCAAAAATTGATATGATTTATTTACATGTTAGATACATACATATGTGCATATCTCAAACTTTTATGGAAAAAACATGCACATTTCAAATCATCGTACCGTGCAAATATATAAACAGCTCATATTTAGTACAACATGAACTGCTTATAATGTGCTTTATATTTTATATGTGATATTGGTGCATATATATAAGTCATGTGCCACACATGCACATATTGTGACACCTTGTCACCATGTGTCACCCCCCATCATATAAATTTTTGAGTCATTATGGCTCGTTCACATATCAAAAAAATATTCACATATCAAAAAATATTTTTGGTATTATTCAAAAATACACATTTCTTTAAAATAATCCTTTTTATAAGGATCTTCACAATTAATTTACCTCTCTCTCTCTCTTTTTTGTTATTTTGGTATCCGCAATATTGAGAACTCACGTTCACAGTATCACTTATGATTAATCAAAATGTTGATTGGGTTAGAATACGGGTTAGTTCTGGGTTTGTTAACAACATTGAGTTCCAATAAAGTTGGCTCATTTTATTTAGGTAGATAAGCATTGACCTCAGTCAAAATGGAGGTTTTTGCTCCAAGAGGGAACGGAATACACGCCAGGAGTTCCGTATAGACATTATATAAGGGTTGCCCACAATTAAGATGGCGCCCGGAGCTTCACATCCATGATTCAGATCGAGGGTGTTTTCTTTATAAGGTGGTGACACAGCACGCTGCCCGTTCCTCATTGATAATGTTAGCTATAACGAAACGCGTCTGAGGGTTAACGTGCTGACGTCACCACGCGAAACAGGACGGAAGCGTCTATGTGTTTGTAGCCGGCCGGCTCTGCGAATTTTAAAACTCTGCTGTTTTATCTCTACAAGTTTGTAAGTGCAAACGTTTTACTTTTAATAAACCTTTTATTACTATATTACGCCATGGTCTATATGCTTTTTCCCCTGGGTACTGGCTAAAAGCTCCTTGTCTACAACCGGCACACTCCAGGCTGTGGAGGATTCCTTGCTCTCTGATCGCAGTATATGCTTCCCCTATCTGATGAGAGTGCATGTTTTGCTGGCTTGTGTTTTTCTCTCTGGTAAGGAGGCACTTTGTAAGATAAGTTTTTACGGATCACGCGGATGACCTTCACTGCTCTGGATTAAGTGGGAGATCTTCTGGAAAGGACCTTCTGATTTATTTGTGTTTTTTTATTCTTTGGCATCTGGTAAGGAGGCCCTTTAAGAGGTGGTGGTGCACATTTATATTAATTTTCCGTCACGGGTGTCTTTAAAATTTGGCACTCAACCTATTCACCCAGTCTTTTAGTGACACATTTCTTGCAAAGTGTAGCAGTATTATGCTATGGTATATTTTCTGCTTTTTCCGGTAATGTGTAACCTTATCGTGTGAGCATCACTTTTGGGAAGAGACGAGTACTACACCACATTTCTTGCTGTGCTTTCTTCTAACAACCCGGATCATCAACCCAGGCTGGGTTAAAGCCATATGCAATTTTTTGGCTTACATCTGGTAAGCATGCTTATTCATAAGAGCAGGGATCAATACTGCTGAAAAATATTATTTCTGCTGAGAGATATCATCTTCACTAAAAGAAACTGTTTCTTGGATTGGTTTATATTTCCTACCTCCATATAGACTCTATGAGCGCGATTTTTATTTTATTTTTTTCTTTATATTATATTTGTGTTTTATCTCATTATTATTGCAGCTATACTTAGAGTCTTTTTAATTTATATGTATGTGTGACTAGCGCAGTTTTTTTTACCCTTTATTATGTGTATATAAATACCTTCAATGGGACATAGATTTCAATCCTTTTCATATTATGTATAAAAAAAAGTTGTGTGTGTGTGGTGGTTTTTATTTATTTTATTTATTTTTTCATGCATCAGGTAAAATTCTTAGTTTAATTGAATGCCTGTCTGCTTGGATTTGTCTCAGCACAGGTACTCGGAGGGTGAGTTTTATTGTGACTAATCGTGAACCATAAAATATCCACTGCTGACTAGTGTAGGAAACATCACTAGGATGTCAGTTGTTGACTGCCCTTTTAGATTACTTCTAACTATAAATTCCTTTGCTGTGTATTTGGCATTTCATTCAAGACAAGCCTAAATGAGTGCTATTGTTTAGGTATTCATAAGCTGTAAACTATGTTGAAACTATGGGGGTGTTTACAGTGGCGCTAATATTATGTATATCTATATAGGTTATGAATACACCACATATAATATATGAAAAACGTACATAGGGGTGACCCGGGACCCCTAGTAAGATTGTCCAGTAAATGAGGGTAGCTAAAACCCTGCTGAGATTTCAGGAGTGGAAGATTAAAAAGTTCAAGGTAGGTCAAGAGTGTGCAGCCAGTTGTCAAGGAGAACTCTGTGGATATGAAGCAGGGAGACATGGCAGCGCTCATCTGAGTGCAGTAGGTCAAAAAATGCACATGGTTTATTAAACATAAGAATGGCAACTCAAAAGGGGGGTAGTAAAAAGACATGTCACAATGAAGGCCTTGCTGTGTACTCCCGGTCCAGATAGCTGGCGGTGTAGGGTGCTGCTGGTGACTTGTTCGCTCTGGGAGTCCCAGGGCTCCGAGTGGATCCAGCAGTCACCTCCTCGTCAGCCCCATGCCTAGTGACGTCACAGCTGATGAGGAGATGACTGCCGGATCCGCTCAGAGCCCTGGGAATCCTGGAGCGAGTGATTTAACAGCAGCGCCCTACACCGCCAGCTATCTGGACTGGGACTACACAAGTCCACCATTGTGACATGCCTTTTTACTACCCCCACCCCCTTGTGAGTTGCCATTCTTATGTTTAATAAATCATGTGCCTTTTTTAATCTTGCTGCACTCAGATGAGCTCTGCTGTGTCTTCCTGTTTTATATTGAATATTGTTTTATATTGAAACTATGCTGGATGTACTGCAATTGCCTGAAATCCTACGTTATGAGGGCAATTTTTAGTTTCTTTAAATTTGATAATCACGGCTGAAAAAAAAAAAAAAACCTCCTATTTGTATCTTAAGCATAGTGTCTCCATTAAAAACACTTCAGTGCTAGATCCAGGGATTTTCTCTTTCAGTGCACAATGCCTCTTTGGGGTGCAGACCTCCTAAGACTGGGAACTCTTCAATGAAATGCAAAAATCACACAGGAGGGTGGAAACCCCTTGTGCATTACCATAGACAAGTGGCCTATGCCATATGCATAACTCGAAAGCTTCAGCCGAATGTGATGTGCCCGACATTTGGTCCTTGTTTAGACCTGCCTGTGTGACAGAAGCCGGATTCTATGGAATGGGCATGCCAGAAAAAAAAATCTGTTGATTGGCATCCGATCAGCGCACGCAGTCAATGGCTGCGAACACTAACTGGTGTGTTCTGGAACTCAGTGTGTTAGCAGGGCCAGTAGGTCTTTCTGGTTGTGGAGGGAAGCCTTCTGTGGTAGTTTTGATTTGTGGAGAATTGCAATGGATTACCGGCCGTATGGGAAGCACTACAGGCCTTCCACCAAGACCTGGAAGATCTGTATGCTCAGATATTGCCAGGCAATGCCTTTATGAATATTCAGGGGGTCAGCCAACAGACTCTTGTGTATTCTGCCAGACAGCATTTTTGTGTTGGCAGAAAAACATCAGTCTCTTTCAAAAGCGCATCTCAAAGTGACTCCCAATCTCTGAGCAGCTTTCTTGAGCCACCATCAAGTTCAAGAATTGGAATGGATTCTAAATCAAGAGGCCTTTATTGCAATAGTACAGAAGTGGAAAGCCCTGCAGGCCGATCGGGCAACCAAACGCCAGGGTTTTTTTCTCCCTAAACAGACTGGTTGCGGCACTGAGGATAGACACACTGGTCCATCTCTGGGCATTTCAAATCTGTTATGCATTCCCTACTTTCAAGCTTATGCTTCATGTCTTGAAGTTCTGATCTTAGTGGCTCCATGTTGCTTAAAAAGGCCTTGGTTTTCCAATCAATTTTGCCTTATGATAGCCCTTCCTCTTATGCCACCCAGGGATGGTCTTCATAAAAGCTCCAAAAAAGGCCTGACTGAGAAAGTGGTTAAAACTTCTTTTGAGGAAAGAGTCACCAGAGCTATCTGTGGCAAAACTTTGAAAGTCTTTTTCTGTTTGATATCAGGATAAAAAACTAGCAATAGGAATTCCTTCCATCTTAGAATGTGCATCAGGGTCTTGCTGGTTAGCACCTTATAACTGAAATTTGCTGGTTCAAGTGTCTTTGACTAGCTCCTCTTGTTTCCATATTCTTTAAAGCCCTTTCAAGATCATGAGCCATTTCAGTAAAGACCTTTCCTAAATTGGATTCTCTCTGGTTCTACTGGGGCTGGTCAAAGCTCCTTTTAAACCCACATACACTTTGAAAATCATTATTAAAGCTGCTGTACTGGTGGCTGTTCCTTCAGCTAGGTGTTCTGGTGAGATCCATGCCCTGTCTGTCAGGGGAACTTTTTGGCAGATTTTTGACAACAGAATTGTTCTCAAAACTGATCCAGGGTCCCTAAAGTTTTGCCAAACGTTCATGGTTGACAGGATCTTGTTACCTTCCTTCTGTTCTTGCCCTTCTATCGAAAAGGAGGAGTTAATTCCTTCCTTCAAGTTTAAAGGCTTCTTGTTCTTGCATGCTGGCAAGGGAAAGGTCATCTAGTATCCAAAAACTCAACCCGCTGTTGGAATGAACAATATATCCAAGAGTCTTGCAGAGCCTGGTGTAAGAGTTGTCAGTTTTCTCTTACGGCTCATTTTTCCTAGAGCTTTATCTTCCTCTTGGGTCATGCGGACTGGTGCTGCGCAAGACCAAAATTGCTAAGCAGCTACATGGTCAAGTTACTTACTTTCTATTGACCTGGACTTCTCTCTGCTCAGGATCAGTCTTTTGGGAGAAAGGTTCTTCAGGGAGAGACAACTGCCTGAAGAACCTAATTTGGTAAGTTCTTGTTTATCCTCTTAGCAGCTGTCCTGGATAGATGACTAGGGATAATATTTTTAGGTCTCTTCCAAGGCAGCAGGGATTCCCTCCTTTTATTATGTTCTTCTGTTTTTTAGTCTGCGTAAATGATAAAATACTGACTGACTGTTCTGAGGGACTACATTTTAACCACCTCAATACAGGGCACTTAACCCCCCTCCCTGCCCAGACCAATTTTCAGCTTTCAGCGCTCTTACACTTTGAATGACAATTACTCAGTCATGCAACACTGTACCCATATGAGATTTACCGCCTTTTTTCCCCCCCACACAAATAGAGCTTTCTTTTGGTGGTATTTAATCACTAGTGGGTGTGTTTATTTTTTTTTTATTTTTTTTTTGTGCAATAAATTAAAGTCTACAAACTATGATGCCAATCACTGAAAATTGATCACATCTGATCACCCCTCCCCCCACAATTCTTTGCAAGATGAAGGTGTGTGTGTGTGTGTGTGTGTTGTGTGTGTGTGTGTTTTTTTTTATTTTTTTTTACAAAGTTGTCAAATTATTTCTCATACAGCATATGCATACAACAAATTACACCCCAAAATACATTCTGCTACTCTTCCTAAGTATGGCGATACCACATTTCTCAACCACCTATTACACTTTTAAAGGCCCTGGAGCACCAGGACAATGGAATTGCCCCCAAAATTACTGCATTTTGGAAAGCAAACACCTCAGCATAATGAGTCTTTTGAACGGTTCATGTTTTCTGGATAAAAAAAAAAAAAGTTTATTTTTATTTTTTTTCACACAAAGTTGTCAATTTAAGATATTTCTAACACATAGCATGTGTATAGCAAAAATGATACCCCAAAATACATTCTGCTACTCTTCCCGAGTAAGGATCACATGTGAGACTTTTACACAGCCTGGCCACATACAGAGTCCCCACATTGAAGTAGTACCTTCAGGCGTTCTAGGTGGGGCAGATGTGAAAGGAGGTGTATTGGTAGGACAGATGAGCAGGGGGAACAGAAGTGGGGCAGGAGAGCAGGGTTAACAGAGGTGGGGCAGAAGAGCAGGGGGGTACAGAGTTGAGACAGATGTGCAGGAGGTACATTGGTAAGGCAGATGAGAAAGCGGATAATAGTGGTGGGGCAGATGGGTTCAGTGTTTGGACAGATGAAAGGGTGATTCAGTAGTGAGACAGAAGAGCATGGGGATACAGCAGTGGAGCAGATGTGCAGGAAGGTACAGTGGTCGGGCAGATGAGAAAAGGGGTACATTGAGGGAGGTTACAGTGGTGGTACAGATGTGGGGGGGGGGGGGAGGGATGAGAAGGGGGGTACAGCAGTGGGACAAAAGCAGGGGGTTACAGTGAATGGGGCAGATGTGCAGGAGTGGGCGCGCTCCCATGATACAGTTGGCGGCCGTAGCCGCTCACTATCACTTGGCCCCGTCCCCCGGCATGCTGTGTCATTGGATGTGATTGACCGCAGCGCGAGCCAATGGCTGTGCTGCTTTCAATCCATTCACTCTAGCCAATCAACGGCCAAGGTGAGCGGTGAAGAGGATGTCAGGGGCGAGTGCGGGACTTTCGAGGGGTCAGGTAAGTAAAACGGGGGATGTGGGGGGCTGGCATTGTTGGATGTTTTTCACCCTAATGCATAGAATGCATTAAGGTGAAAACTTTTACCTTTACAACCCCTTTAAGTTCAACTGATAAAGAATGTTTTGATTCTTGGCAGACTGCCCGTTTTTTTTTTTTTTTTTTTTCCTCCCTTACTTTTTGAAGGCTGTGGCTTCAGAAGAGCCGAAGAAGAGAGAATTCTTATGAATGATAACACAAAAACATTTTTCACTCATTGTTAGTGTTTGGCTGAAGCCATTTATTATCAAATCAACTGTATACTCTTTAAAAAAAAAAAAAAAAAAAAAAAAACACTTTTCTAAATACTTGCTATGTTTAAAAGTGTGTGTGTGTGTGTGTGTGTGTGTGTGTGTGTATGTATATATGTATATATAATTATATAATTTTTTTTTTTTTTATCAGCCATGTTGGGGGGGGTTTGGTCAGATCTCAAGGGTCTAAACAGACCGCTGATATCTCACCTTTTGAGACATAAGGGACTAGGGACACCGATTCTCTAGTCCTTTTCGCCTCAGCTTCACTGAAGATGAGACAGGCATTTCTCCATTCATAAGCTGAGACATCGTAAACAGTGTACAATGCTCAGTTATGAATGGACAGTCAGTGATCACTGACCTCTGTGCATTCAGGAAAGGAAGGAGACCGTAAATTGCATATTTACTGGCTCCTTCCTCCGCCCTCCATCCTGACACATCCGGGACTGGAGGAGCGTGGAGGGGCACAGAGGGGGATCTGAGGAGCATGGACAAGGACACAGGGACAGTCAGGGATGATCGGTGCGGTGGTGGGGGGAGTTGCAAGCATTGAACTCCCTGTAGTGATTTCAATAAAGCAGCTGAAAGCCGTGGGGGAAGGGAGAGAAAGCGGCTGTCGGCTGTTTTATTGAAATCTATACAGGGAGATCGGTGGTTGTAACTCATTGCAGGTATTGGGTCAAGCATCAGAGCATTTGCACGAGTAAAAGTACTTGTGCAAATGCTCAGTATTGATACTAGTATTGGTGCAACCCTAGTCAAAATCATGATGTACATTCGCAGTTAGGCGGTCATCAAGTGGTTAAAAATAAAAGCTAATACAGCCACACAACTAAAGACTGGTAATTTGGAATATATTACTGTTCTTGGATTTATATATTTTTAAAGAAATTTCATCTTTCTGGTACAGCTTTGAAAGGTGTGAATCCAGCCTAAGGCTCGGTTAACACTGGTGCGATGCAGGAAACCCTGCGATTCAGTGCCGGTTCCTGCATCGCACCTGAATTGCACAGCTGTTCACACTGAGATCTGTGAACCACTGGGGTTGACAATGTAAAGTTAATGACACCCCTGTATGGCTGAAAACGCATTGCACAGACATTGCATGTTATCTGCACAGCAATGCAAATCACATGTGATGTCTGGCATCGCACTAGTGTGAACCGGCACTAAAATCTGCTTGTTCTGTGGAGGTAAAGTGTCTTCCCATTTTTTTTTTTTTTTCTGTATTCAGGCCAGCTACGAATACAGATAGTATTTTCTCAGATCTGTTTGAAATTGACTATAGCAAGGCTGGAGTGATCCTGGCACATTTCCCACAGTTTTCATCTTTGCTCTCTGAACAAAGCTGTAGCTGCCACATGTACAGTCCTGGCTTTGTTGCAGCTTCTTAAAGCTGAACTTCAGTCATTTTTTTTCAGCTTTCCATATATTAAATCTTCTGCCCTTGTGTTAACTTTGGATAGTAAAAACTTTTTTTTATTTTATTTTTTATTTATTTCAGCCAGTAAATACCTTTTTTATACAGCCCACTTCCTGTTTTCTGTCTGATAAAAAGCCTAGGCTTATGACATCGTGCATCTCTCCTCTCCTATATGAGCAGACTGCAGTTACTCTTTAAATGCTTAGATCCTATACAGTAGTTCAGTGTTTGTGAATATACACTTTTGTTAACTGCCTTCTCATCATCTTTTCACTTGGTAAGCTCAATGAACACAATTTAAGTGAGATAATAGGAAGCAAATCCTCCTACGTAAGCTGTATCTGTTTATCTGCAGGGTATTCTTCTCTAGAGCTTTTCAAAACGCCTAGATCAAAGGGTATTTTTCAGCTTGCGGGGGGGGGGGGGTGGACATCTGATGTCATACACTGCGCATAGCTGAGTGTAATCTGAGACCTGAGTTGAGGGAACACGCCATGCCCCCCTTTACACAAGTTCATAGGGAAACACGCATAGCTGAGGCTGTGATTTGCCTTGTGTGCTTGGAGGGCAGGGCTGTCTCCAAGAATTGCAGAATTGCCTTGTTTTGGAGAGGAAAGTACGATCAGACCGGAACCACACTAAGTATTGAAAATTGAGGCAAGAACACACTTCAGAAGGATATATTTTGTTCATATTTCATTTCAGGGGTTTACAACCACTTTGACGTTAGGGTTCAAAAGCCATAAATGGGAAAAGGTTTGTTTATTTTTGGTGGTGGTGTTTTAAAACCCATGCAAAAATATAATCAACCTGGCAAAAATGCAATGAAAGGCTGGTTGCTATACAGAGCATGAAAACATTCTTTAGCCCAGGAAGATTTGGCTGCTCAATGACCAGGCTGTTTTTTTGTGAAATGGCACTGCGTTGCATTAACTGACAACTGCGCGGTCGTTTGACGCTGTACCCAAACAAAATTGACGTGTCCCCCCCCCCCCCCCCACAAATAAAGCTTTCTTTTGGTGGTATTTGATTACCTCCTGCGGTTTTACTTTTTTGAACTATTAACAAAGGCAGAGTGACAATTTTGTAAAGAAAACACTATCTTTTACTTTTTGCTATAATAAATATTCCAAATTAAAACAAAACACATTTCTTTTTCCTCAGTTTAAGCCGATTATGTATTCTTCTACATATTTTTGGTAACAAAAGAATCGCAATAAGCATATATGGATTGGTTTGTGTAAAAGTTATAGCGTCTACAAAATAGGGGATAGATTTATGGCATTTTATTGTGTGTATGTGTGTGTGTGTGTGTGTGTATGTGTATATGTATATATATATATATAATTGGGGCTGCAACTAACGATTATTTTCATAATCGATTAGTTGGTCGATTTATTGTTTTGATCGGTTAATAACCTTAAAAAAAAAAAGTATGGTGTATAATTTAGTTACTATAAAAAGTTAAAAAAGGCAATCTTTTCTTAAATACTGTATCTCTATGCAGTGTTGAATATAAATAACCAACCATGGTTAGGGAGCAAAATATCGAATCCACTCTGAGAATAAGACAGAAGCGATATACTGTGTATACGCTATTAGGGGAGATATACTGTATATACTATTAGAGGAGATATACTGTATATACTATTAGAAGAGACAAACAGTTTTTTGGGCAAATTAAAAAACACAAATTGCTGCAAAAACGTATTGCATGCTTTTCTGCAGCTTCTCCATTGAAGTATATTGAACCAAAAAAGCACCGTTTTGCGTTTAAAAAAAGTCCCTGATCCTTTCCAAATACGCAGCGGCTGAAAAAAGCATAGATACGTGTCCCATAGGAAACCATGTTAAATGAACTGTAGTGTGTTTCTGCAAAAATCGCCAAAAAACACAGATGTGAACCAGATCTAAGGCGTTTAGTAACATAATGGGGTTAAAAAAACTAAAATGAGCCCTTATAGTACAAAAAAAGCAGATGATCACTACTGTAAGGGGTTAATTTTTTACTATAGAACTGTGAAAGTAATATTTACAGTAGCGATTGTCTTTTTGTACTATAAAGGGCTAATTTTAGTTTAACACCATTCTGTTCCTGGCCGATTAATCGATCATGAAAATAGTAATCGATTAGTTGTTTCAGTGTGTATGTATGTGTGTGTGTGTGTGTGTGTGTGTGTATATATATATATATATATATATATATATATATATATATATATATATATATATATATATATATATATATATATATATATAATTTAGTTTCTGGGACCAGTTTCATTTATACAGCGATCGGTGCTATAAAAATGCACTGATTACTGTCTAAATAACACTAGGGAGTGATCAAGGGGGTTAACTGTGTTCCCTAGGTATGTTCTAACTGTAGGGGGGATGGGACTGACTAGGGGAAGAGAGATCAGTGTTCATACTTGGTGGATGAGGAGAGAGTACAGTGCAAGTTCACCTTGACAGATTTTTCTGTCAAGGTGAACTTGCCTTTTAACTGTAGAAACAGCAAAAAGACAGTCTGAACAGGTAGGCTTCATGACAACTGAGAATTAGTTTGTTCCTGGGGACAGAGAGAGCGAGCACATACGAGATGTTTTCTTTAGCTCTGTGTAACTAAGAAAATGTCTTCAGTGGCCTGACGCCCACATAGTAGATGCCACATGCCAAAGGGCCACAGGCTGAACACCAGGATATAAGGGGTGTAAAATTGGGTAAATCGGTAATTTCAAAATGATCTGTGCATCCTTGTAGATTGCTATCATATGATGGTATTTATTCTGCAATCTGTGGCTTCTAAAACTCGTAATATATGCGTAGACTCTACAGAGCAAGAGATAATGTTGCCTCAACACAGAGCATAGTTGGGCAGGCCGTAGACGGTGCAATTTTTTTCCTGCAACCAGGGGTTGATCGATCAATCAACTTGGTACACTCAGACTGCCCATACACAATTTGAGTCTCGGTACATTCCTGCTAAACTGGTCAAGAGTTGAACTGTCTGTCTATGGCCGGCTTTAGAGCTCACCTTTTACCTTAATGGGAGACCTAACGATGAGCTCTGGCATTGAATAACAAAACTATACTAAATGAGAACTGGGCACAGAAAAGCTGAAATACAAGGTAATGGAGTGCTTCCAGAAGTGTGTGCTGTTAGGGCTTTTATATGTAAAATTAAATGCAAGTTTACTTTAGGGCAGTATATGTTCGTTATTGGGCTTTGCTTGTGAGAACATGTTGAAAGATATATATATATATATATATATATATATATATATATATATATATATATATATATATATATATATATATATATATATATATATATATATATATATATATATATATATATATATATATATATATATAAAAAATTTTTTTTTAAATTTTTTTCTTTTAAAGGTCCGGTTCAGAACCCTTTGATTTATCCACCAGCTGGACAGAGTTACAGTCCGGGACTTCCTGTCTCCTATCCACAGCAGATGCCAGCGAAAGCGTCTCCACAAGCAGTTGCTGGACTATACAGTTATGGTGGTCCTCAGGCTGCTCCACTGCCAGGAAATTATCAGGGATCTGGACAAACTGTTAGACCACATATGGGACCTTCCCCAGTGGCATCTCCCCCAAATAATGCATCTGCACCCAGAACGCCACCTCCACTTCAGAACTCGTTTGGATCTCCCGCAACCGTTGGCAGCAGTGTTGCACATGCAAGACAGTTGACACCGTCAAACTGGCAGTATTTTCCAACACCATTAAGTCATGCACAATCTCTGGCCAATCATGCACCATCCGCAACTGGAATGGCCCCAGGGCCATTGGTGGGAAATTCAAAGCCTCCAACTACCCAGCAGTATGGACCTCCCTTTGGAGGATCCCCTCTTCAAAACAGTTTTATGAGCCCAGGTAAGTAATTTTAAACATTTTCTCATTTTCATTAGATACCTGAAAATGATAAAAATAATTACTATCAGTAGTAGGATTTTGTATTATTCCTTAAAAGAAGAGATGGCATTGGAAATGTACTGCTTCTGTTCACTGTATTTTAAAGGTTTGGGAATGGTTTGATTAGAATACAGAAGGTGAAGTGTTTGTGGAAAGCTGATCTTCCTAACTTTTAAAGCCCAGTTAAACTGAAAGTTCAATTGGGCTTTACGTCTAGTGCAACTTAACCCACAACAGTAAAATCATCAGTCTTTTATATGCAGGAAAACATGCTTATTATACTCGCTGTGGGACCTTGCACTGCACTGTGTAAAGAGGCTTTTTGATCCTGTTTTCTCTGATCCTCCCCTTCTTCCACAGTCCCAAAACCATCTCCTGATAGAATAGAGCCTTGGGGGCAAGCTGCACATGCTCTGTTTGGTGTGTATTGCTATTTTGTTTTTTTCTTGGGTGAGTTTGTGATCAGCACTGTCCAGACAGATGGTCAGGGGTCCTCCTACAAGCTTTAACTAGACACTGGTAGAAGTCACAAGACTGCTCTAACTGCTTATGGGAAAAGGTATTTAGCAGTTTATTTTCACTAAAACTATTGCATTTCCATGTTCTGTGTACGGTGGGAGACCAGTTATAGTGATTGCAGGGACCTGGGTTTAGTAACACTTTAAACCTAATTGTACATGCTTTGACATATGTAAAATTTCACATATTTCACAGCATTGTAAATATATTTTTTAAATTGTCTAACTTGGTCACAAAAACGTTTCCCAGTCAATAGCCAATATGAAAAAAGGGCAGTGCCGCTGCAGCCAATGCAGCTCAGTGTGAAAGTGCCCTTATGTGCCCTTATGTGTTTTGCTTGTTACTCGGTAACTGCTAATGCTCTTGCCATGCTGTCCTGAGTGGGAAGGGACATTTACTTCCTTTTTTTTTTTTTTTTTTTTTTTTTTAATGAAAGAGGTTTTTATTAAGAAAATAAAACATCAGGTACAAACCAGTATTAACTTTTTCCATTGCAGTATACCATTAAGCGCATGCAATAACTCAGTTCAAACATCGTTGGTACATTTTTTGAGAGGTAATCTAACCCTAAGAAGTTACGAATAGAAGAGAAATGTTTTTCTGCTTATGTGAATTAAGTATTTCAGTATACTTGCAGCTTTTTATAAAGGCTTATGTGAATAATGTATTGGTTTACATTAGATTGAACCTAAATTTGCATTGTAAATACTTTAAACATCTGTTGTCCTGACCATGATTTTCAGGTCCTGCTCCACCACCAATGAGCCAGTCTGAGCCAGTGCGGCCACATTTAGGGCCTCCTCCCACATCATCCCCTTCTTTGACAAGACCCTCTGTACCGCCCACTGGTCCACCTATCAGCACTGCACCTGTGCCTCCTTTAATCAGCGCTCCACCGAGAGGAGATTGTAAGTGTGCCCATCTTCAAAGTATTTAAATTGCACCTGTGGATTTGTAGCAAACTTTCTTCTTCTTTTTTTTATTTTTTATAAATCACTTTATATTTTAAGGATAATGTTAAAGGGTAGCCAATCATGACTTGCTGTGAACCATTACGTGATTTCTAGTGTATTTAACCTCTTTCAATCACTAATCAATCTAAAGGAATAACAGTACTTGCTCCATTGTTAGCAGCGCATTATTGTTTAGGGCAAGTTCCTGATTGTGAGAACCGTGGATTACGTCTGTGCAGTATGTATCAAAAATAGAGATGGAACTTGGGATACATTCATGTTGAGGTACATACAGTAGGAAGAAAGTTTAATTTTTGCTATAGCTCCTTCATTAGCAATTTTTGATTTCTCACACCAAAGTAAAACAAGGCAAAAAGCTTTGTTCTCTACTAGGGCACTTAACACCACTGCAGTACAGTTAGGGCTGCAACTAACGATTATTTTCATAACCTTACAAAAACTGTGGTGTATAATTTAGTTAATATGTAAAGGCAATTTATTCTTGAATATCTCTATGTAGTGGCAAATATAAATAACCAACTATATGGTTAGGGAGCAAAATATCAAATCCACTCTGAGAATAACAGACAGAAGAGCTATAAAGTATATACTATTAGTGCTAGTTCACACCAGACATTGGCTCTAGTTCACACCATGCGGTGCAGAAACTGACTACATGGTGTGAACTAGAGCCATTGGAATACATGGAAAACACTGTGCATGCATTTTGTGCATAAAAAAAAAAAAGCACACAGAACCGCGTCTGGTGTGAACTGGCCCTTGTAGAGGTTGAATCTGGTAAATATCATCGGACTCAGAGATTAATTATTTTTATTTCAAAGAAAAAAAAGGACTGTTTTGCAGATTTTCAAACAGAACTGTAATATATTATATGCTGGCCATACAAAAACAATGTCTTCCTTCAAAAAGTAATTTTTAAGAACGTTTGTTTTCTAATCATTAGTGGGGTCAAATCGACATTTGTTTTCAACCACAGTGATGGTTAATTTAGAAATAATAGTCTTCTTGGTCAAAGGAATTTAGACAGTGTATGTGGTTTTCATTAATCCATGTGACCAGCATGAGGCTTGGTACACGCCTATGCAGTTTGCCTTTGATCTATTTTTGCTGTGCGGTTTTGTTTTTTGCGCACGTGATTTTGCGGCGATTCATGATTATTTTTTTTTTTGGCCTGTTTGTTGTTGGGCAGATTAAAAAACACAAATTGCTGCAAAAACGCATTACATGCTTTTCTTCAGCTTCTCCATTGAAGGCTATTGAACCAAAAAAAGCACCGTTTTGTGTTGACAAAAATCCTTGACCCTTTCCAAATACGCAGCAGCTGAAAAAAGCATAGATGTTAAAGTTTCCCGAAGGAAACCATGTTAAATAAACTTTAGTGGGTTTCTGAAAAAAGCACCAAAAAACATAGCTGTGATCCAAGCCTAAGACATTTAGTAACATAATCGGGGTAAAAAATAAAATAAAAATTATGGCTTTATAGTACAAAAAGAGCAAATCGCTACTGTAAGGGGTTCCTGGGACAGTGAAAGTAATATTTACAGTATGTACAGTTTCCCCCCCCCCCCCCCCCAGTGCAGCAGACTACCAGATTGCAAAACATGTGTGTGAAAAGAAATTGGAGTAAATATCAGTTGTGACATTTAAAATGTATACACTAGTGTGACCACTGCATTTGTTGGTGTGAACAAGTACAAAACATTCTTCCTCCTTTTTAAAATCAAATTTTTGATTGCTTTAATTGTTGCAGAACAAATGTAATGGACTGCTTGTACTAGATCTAATACTCTTTCATTGTGTGAAATGTGTATTGGGATGGCCTCTTGTATTCTCCATCAGGGACAGGAATGACAGAGGAATGCCCTGTACACACAAGCAGAAATTCCGCCAGCAAAAGTCAGATGAGAGCTTTTGGTCCGAAAATGCGACCGCGTGTATGCTCCATCGGACTTTTGCTGGCCGAATTCCAGCCAGCAAAATACTGAGAGCATGTTCTCAATTTTTCGGTCGGAAAAAGTTCTGATCGGAAATTCCGACCGTCTCTACCAATTTCCGACACGCAAAATTCCTACACATGCTCGGAAACAATTCGATGCATGCTCTGAAGCATTGAACTTAATTTTCTCGGCTCGTCGTAGTGTTGTACGTCACCGCGTTCTTGACAGTCGAAAGTTCAGCGAACTTTTGTGTGACCGTGTGTATGCAAGCCAAGCTTGAGTGGAATTCCGTCGGAAAAACCATCCAAGATTTTTCCACTAAAAATTCCGCTGGCGTTTACGCGGCATAACTGTGCAGGAGACAGGTTATACCAGGGGTGCGAGAGCCACTTAAGGGATTTGGTAACCTGTCGCTGGCCACAGTGAACTATGGTGTTTTACCACTGCCCAAACCGTAAATGTAAAGGAACACTGAGTTGTTTTGAGTAGGGCTTCACATCACGTGGAAGTTGGGATATACAAAGGAGATGTGCAGTCCAATTGTGACATGCGTGACCAGATTCATCCTAACCTCCCTGTTATTGTCATCAAGTATCGAGATAAAGAAAAGAATAGAAAAAAACCTTAAAGGATTACTTCACTTTTTATAAAAATGCCCTTTTAAATGTCCTCTTCACTCCGTGAATGTCAGCCATCTACCTAAATTACCTTCATCCCCATTTTTGAGTCTTTCACTTTAACCACTTGACATCCGCGCTATGGCCGAATGATGGCCACAGCGCGGATCTCAATTCCCAGGAGGCTGTCATATGACGTCCTCCCCTGTGCACGCTCCCTGCGCGCGCTGTGATAACCGAGTCACTGAGACTCGGGTGATCAGCGATCCGAGTAAGGGGCGGGTCCCGGCCCCTTACCATGTGATCAGCTGTCAGCCAATGACAGCCAATCACATGATCAAAACAAAAGCTCGGTGATCGTTGTTTGTTTTTTTTTTCTCCTCACGCTGACAGCGGAGAGAGAAAAAAAAAAAAGCTGATCACCGGCTCATCTTAAAGGGACATCGGTCCCTAAAAGTCAGAGGCAATTATGCCACCTGTCAATGCCCTTAATTCGGTCTTTTTAAATTTTTTTAACAAAAAATAAAAATCGCAGAGGTGATCAAATACCACCAAAAGAAAGCTCTATTTGGGGGGAAAAAATGATAAATCAATTAATTTGGGTACAGTGTTGTATGACCGCGCAATTGTCATTCAAATTGCGACAGCTCTGAAAATTGGTCTGGATAGGAGGGGGGTTTAGGTGCCCAGTAAGCAAGTGGTTAAAGCCCTTCCTGGTGCCGCACTGCCTTTGCAGTATAGCGTACTGGCTGTGTCTGTATGTGCACCTCTTGGGCTATTCATTCCTATGGCTGCATTTCTCGGAATTATTGTGCTGAGGAGCTAAGGGCTAATTCACACTAGTCTCATTCTAAAACACTCAGGTTTAGCGTGTAGGCTGGTGTCAGTTTTGCAGTTTTTAGTTATCCCAGTACCCAGGATCTGTGCCAGAATGTAAACTTAGCTGTGTGCAGCGCTGTGGACATTTTAAAGTAAGCCATAGATTCAATTCTGTTTCCTGCAATCATGAGTTGCAGGAAAGAAAATTGCTCGCGTTTTTTTTTTTTTTTTTTCTTATATCTTTCAGAGGCAGCTTAGTTAGCTTTATCTGCCACCTTAAGTTTGCAAATGACATTATGGTAATTTACTGCATTTACAAAGCTTTCAAGAAACTTGATACATGATATAGCTCATGCAAATGTCTCCTGTTGGTCATGTTCCTGAATCTTTCTCATCAGCTCAGACTAGTTTCATCAAACAGGCACACAGATGCTATTTATTTTAGAGTTCATTTTGGAGAGGTTTCAGGTTCTTGATTAGACTGTTCCATAAAATATTTATTTTTATTTGCTCTATGTATGTGTTCTGAAATAAATGTTACAACTGAAGTGATGATGGTAAACGTGGTCAGAAGAAAAAATGTGTAGGTGTGGGGAGTATGTCAGCAGCACTGTGGACAGTGGACATGGCAAGAAGACCACCAAAGTTGAAGTGGATTTTTCAAGCACACTTCAGTATTTTATGTAGTCTAGGAACAGACAAGATGTATTGATGAATGAATTGTAATTGGCGGACATGGCCATTAGTCTATAGCAGGGGTCTCCAAGTACCTGCCGTGGTCCGATTACAAATGGCTGTAGGCAGGGCCGATCCTAGGTGGGTGGCAGCAGCTGGGAGCTTTCTCTCTGTCTTCTCTCAGCCGCATGCTGCTGCAGCCCAGCACAGGGATACAGAGCGGAGGGAGGATCCGCCCATCGCCCTGCCCACCTGTTCTGTCGAAATGCCCCATCGAATAGTGCCTGGGTTGAAGGGCGCATGCGCTGTACGTAATATTACAACAGCCGATTTTGCCATCAGCGGTTGAGATGGTGCAGGCACACAATAGCCGACATTTTTTTTTTTTTTTCTGTCAGATTGTGCCCCGCACTCCCGTGGTAAGTTCATGTCCATGATGGGCAGATTTATACACGTTGTGGTCGGATTTATGGGCACTTAGACATGGAATTGCATGTCCAGTGCTGCAAAACAAAACTTTGTGATGGGCCGATTTCTACATTTCTTGTGGGCGGATTTATGGGTACTTTGGGGCGGAATATCACAAAGTTTTTTATTTTTTTTTGCAGCACTGGCCATCTAATTCCTCCCACAAGAAATGTTGACATCCGTCCATCACAAAGTTTTTGTTTTGCAGCACTGGACATGTAATTCTGCCCCCAAGTGCCCATAAATCCGCCCACCACGTGTAGAAATCCGCCCATCATGAACTTGCCGCGGGGCGCAATCTGACAGAAAAAATAAATTCTGTCCGCTATTGTGCGCCGTCTCGCCGTCACAACAGCTGATGGTAAAATCAGCTGTTGTGATGTTACGTACGGCGCATGCGCCCTTCAGCCCATTTCCCAAGTGCTCTTCCAGGACAGCCTTTTGAGAGATGGAGTCCCTCCCATCGACCCAGGAAACGCATTGCCCAATCAGTTCTTAAGGCGGTCCCTCGTCGGTCATTTGTGTTTCCTCCCTCGGAGGAACATGTTGCCAATAACCTGGGCTAGAAAGCCTTATGGAGGACTCATCTCTCAGGGGCTGCCTGCAGAGGGGAAAGACCGCGCAAGGGGACGGGGTCCTATCTAGCGTTTTTTTTTCAATCCTAAGTCCTACCTTAAAAGATTGTTTGTGGGCCGGGTACCGTCCAGCAGAACCGGAGCAGACCCACAGCCCCCCTCCATCCTGTGCCGAGTAGCGCCTGTGGCAGCATGACACGGTTCCCCCCGGAGCGGTGAGTGGATTCGTCCAGCTCAGCTTCCTGTGTGGGGGCCGGAAACGCGGAGCGTAATTTCCGGCGGAACCGCGTCATCGCTGTGCGCCGAGACTTCTGGGTCTCAGACGCGCATGGAGGAGGGGAAAAAGCCCACGCTGGGCCTACAAATTCCCGCCAAACATCCAGCTACACCGGACTAGTGGCGGGAACCGGAACACGTGTGCACCATGGAGGCTAATCCCCAGGACGCTCCGGTCGATGTAGGCACCAGCTTGACCCAGGTAAGCCGCTGTGTGGGCCATTACTCTGGAAGTTTTCTGTGGTTGTTAGGCTGGGACCTGTAGTGCCCCATGGTGGTGGTTTCACAGTCCAGGATATGCAGTGGTGGACAGCACGTGGTGTCTAGGGAGGATACAGGCTTAAAAGGCTAAGGGTGTTTGTTCTCTATTTTCAGGCTAAAGAAGCCCCAAGGGAGGACAAGGCAGACCGCAAAAAGTGTCCTAATTGTGGTAATAAGCTTTCCTCTGGCTCTAACAAAGCTTTGTGCAAACAGTGTATTGCAGGCTTGTCCATTCAGGAACAGGGGGACGGTTTTTACTCTCATATTTTTGTTGTAAAAAATCCGTCCGGGAGGTTCAGACTAATTATGAACCTCCGACCTCTGAATCACTCCATCCGCTACAAAAAAAAAGAGTCCATTTATTCGGTAAGAAATCTTCACCAAAAAGGAGTGTTTATGGCTACCCTGGATCTAAGGGACGCTTATCTGCACATCCCAATAAGGAAGGAATGCCAGAAATTTCTTCGGATGGCAGTGCAGATAGACACAAAAATTTACCATTTCCAGTGCAGGGCGCTCCCTTTCGGACTGTTGTCCTCCCCCAGAATCTTTACCAAGGTTCTGGGGGAGGCACTAGTTCCACTGAGACTCAAGTCCAGTCTCAATCATCCCCTACATGGACGATCTTCTGGTCACAGCACACTCAGAGAGTCAGCTGTCTCAGGACCTAGAGTTGACGCAGCTCAACTTAAGTCAGCTGGGGTGGATCATCAGCCAGGAGAAATCAAAATTTACCCCAACTCAGGAGATCGTGTATTAGGGTACAAGATCCTGTCGGTGGCTCAGAAGATGGTACTGCCAGAAGAAAAGATATCAAATCCTGAGTCGACAGTGGATCTCGAATCAGGAATGGTTCTTGCACCCAGAGGTTTTCAAGCTCATAACAGCCCATTGGGGAAATCCAATAGTGGATCTGTTTGCAAACAGAGAGAATGCAAAGGTCCCAGAATTTGCTCGCTACGCCCAGGAGATCAGCCCTTGGCAGTGGACGCTTTTCAGACTCCATGGACTTTCAGCCTGGCATATGCATTCCCTCCTCTCCACCTCATTCCGAGAGTTTTGGCAAAATTTCTAGTAGAAGAAACACGTCTAATTTTGGTAGCACCGTTTTGGCCCAAGAGACCATGGTTCACAACCTTGCTACAATTATCAGACCACCCGCCTCTAAAAATTCCCCACAGATAGGATCTCCTGTTGCAGGGACCTCTTTTTCATCCTCAGGTGGCCATGCTGAATCTGTCGGCATGGTTACTGAGGAGGAAATTCTGAGGCGTAAGGGTCTAACTGAAAAGGTCATTGCGACTTTACTTCAGAGTCGCAAACCAGTCACTAGAGCTATTTACAAGAAGGTTTGGAAAAAGTTCAATAGCTGGCTGAGTAACAGTAGGGAGAAAAGCATGGATGTAGCAAACATTCTCCAATTTCTCCAGGAGGGGATAGACAAGGGGTTATCCCTTAGTACTATCAAAGTACAGATAGCAGCTTTGAGTGTATATCTAGATAAGCGGTTACAGGAAGATCCTTTCATATCTAGATTTTGTAAGGCAGTCGCTAGACGCAAGCCAGTTAAACTCAACAGAGCTCTATCCTGGGATCTTGCAGTGGTGTTAAAAGCTTTCTTAGGGTCACCTTTTGAACCCATCTCAGAAGCCTCTCTAAGACTAGTTACTCTAAAAACAGCAAAGCTGGTGGCAATCGCGTCAGCCCATAGGGTCAGTGAAATTCAAGCCCTTTCCATCAGGGAACCTTTCTTGCAGATCCTAGAAGACACAGTCATCTTTAAAACCGACCCTGGGTTCTTATCAAAAGTAGCTTCCAGTTTCCACAGGTCACAGGATATTGTCCTACCATCATTTTGTCAGAACGCATCAAATGAAAAGGACAGTAGTTTTAATTTGTAAGATGTATTTTAGAATACTTAAAGTGGAGTTCCACCCACTTTTACAACTCTTCAGCATCCCTCACTAAACTGTGCACTGTAAACAAATTGGATATTTTTTTTATTTTTTTTCAGCACAGACTGTATATCTGCTGTATTTATTTTTCACTTCCTGCTCCCTGGCCGCGGCCCATCACATCATTTCCTGTTTGCAATGCCTCCTGGGAAGGGGCAGCAACTTCCTCTCAAACTGCCGTTGCTATGGAAAACTGACCTGAAACCTATTACACTGCTTATGCTGCACTGAGCATGTACGAGATCTGCAAGGATGAGATCCAGGAAGAAATACAGTCTGGCTTCAGATGCCCACACTTAAGATGGCCACGGCCTGCTGCAAGTTTATAAAATAACAAACTACTGCTAAAAACTAACAAAACAGACCTTAGTTTACAGACTAACTTTACTAGAATACATTAAGCTTGTGTATTATAGGGGTATTTTTATTTAAAAAGTATAATTTCGGCCGGAACACCGCTTTAAGAGTGACGGAGACATTTAGAATCTCTGACTCACTTTTTGTACTTTTTTCGGGAAAGTGTAAAGGACAAAAGGCTTCAAAAGTAACCATAGCTAGATGGATTAGGCTAGCTATATCAGAAGGGTATGAAGCTTTGGGTAAAGAGCCTCCTGGGGGTGTTAAAGCTCATTCCACAAGGGCACTGTCGGCATCGTGGGCAGAAAGGGCAGGTGCCCCCCCGGAGCAAATATGTAAAGTGGCCACATGGTCCAGCTTTTCTACCTTTACAAAACACTATCGACTGGATTTAATGTCTAGTCGGGATCAGGCTTTTGTGAGGAAAGTCCTCCAAGCCGTGGTCCCACCCTAATCTGGTAAGTACTTGGGGATCCTCTCAAGGGCTGTCCTGGAAGAGCACTTGGGAAAACTGCAGTTAGTACTTACCGGTAACTCCTTTTCCAGTGATCTTCCAGGACAGCACGATCCCACCCTATTATATTTGAATGTACTAACATTATTACCTGTTGTGGTTTATATACATTTTTCAGTTCCATCCTTCGGTTCTTGGTGAATGACTGACCAGGGACCTGAGGGACCGCCTTAAGAACTGATTGGGCAATGTGTTTCCTGGGTTGATGGGAGGGACTCCATCTCTCAAGGGCTGTCCTGGAAGATCACTGGAAAAGGAGTTACCGGTAAGTACTAACTCCAGTTTTCTACATGTGGTGGGCGCACTATCCGTTGGGGGGAATTTCTCGACAGAACACCTGGATGAACTGCGCATGCACCATACGTAATACCACAACAGCTAATTTTACTATCAGCTGTTGTGTCGGCAAAGCGGCGCCTGCGCACAACTGACTGAAGAAATTTTTCAGTCAGATTGTGCCGAGGCACGTTCATGTAGGTGAGGGGTGGGATTTCACATGAAGGGGGCGGATGTTTTCATGGATGGCCACTGCTGCAAGGATGGGGGCAGAGTTTTAACTGTTTAGCTAGATAAATAGGCCCTCCAAGAAGAATAGCAGATAAAGATTTGTTTAGCAGATATGTTTGGGCATCGTTAAAAATTCCGCCCCCGTCTTTGCAGCACTGGCCATCATTGAAAACATCCGCACTGAAGTAAATAATGATACAATAAATACTATTGTACCTATATTTTTGTCTAATCCCTATAGCATGGGTCTCAAACTGGTGGCCCTCCAGCTGTTGCAGAACTGCAATTCCCATTGCTAGGCTGACAGTTACAAGCATGACTCTCATAGGCCGAGGCATGATGGGACTTGTAGTTCTGCCACAGCTGGAGGGCCGCCAGTCTGAGACCCCTGCCCTATAGTTAGTCTACATTAAACTCTGACCACATGTTACTGTTGATATCACAATAATGCAAGGCTAGCTATGAAACCAAACACACGGTTTATAAGTAATTAGTCTTTATTTCCCAAGGAAATAAGAAAGCTAACATGAAGGTATTACAAAGCTTACAATCGGAACATAGAATACAAGAACATCAAGGATCCTTGTCACAAGGCTCTCTGAGGCTTTGTATCAGCTATGCTCAGATGCTGAAGAGAGGGCCAGAGCCATGAGGCTTAGGCCCAAGCCATGATCCAAAGGGGAAAGGTCTCAAGATGGCAGTCACCAGGCTCAGGCAAAGACGTGCAGCGAAAAAGAGCTCTGTTTTTGAAGCAGCCCTTTTTACAATCGCACCTCATCCAAACCCCCTCCCATTGGCAGCCCAACTTGATTTTGGATGAATCCGAGTATTCCTGGGGCGTTCCTCCTCAACAGGTTATATTACTGACCATCCTCGGGTATTGTCCACTAGGGGGCAGCGTTTGTCCATGAATCATCACTGTCCGACCTGAGTCAAATCTTCATAGATATCTGGATCTTTGATCATCTGTATCTCAACTCATCAATTATCTCTGCTAGTCATGCTCTCTTTGAAGCTCGGTTGCAGAGCAGTTAATCAGGAATTCTCATAGACAGATCGGAGTCGGTATTGTCATGCACAGTTAGAGACTTAATTGGCTACTTTCCAACTTGGGGGGGGGGGGGGGGGGGGGGATCCTGTCCTCCAGGGAGCGAAAATGTCTTATCCTTTCAAAAACCATGGAAGCCTGGCTGATTTTGGGAATAAAAACATGTAGAAAATCCAGAAATATGACATTGAACCACTTCAATCCAGAAATATGACATTGTCGACTTCCAACATGCGCTCTTCTACTCTCTCTCTTCCCTCCACAGGCGGCTGCACTACTGGGGACACTGGCTGGGGACACAGGCGGCTGCACTACTGGGGACACTGGCTGGGGACACAGGCGGCTGCACTACTGGGGACACTGGCTGGGGACACAGGCGGCTGCACTACTGGGGACACTGGCTGGGGACACAGGCGGCTGCACTACTGGGGACACTGGCTGGGGACACAGGCGGCTGCACTACTGGGGACAGTGGCTGGCTGCAATACTGTGGACAGTGGCTGGCTGCAATACTGTGGACAGTGGCTGGCTGCAATACTGTGGACAGTGGCTGGCTGCAATACTGTGGACAGTGGCGAGGCTGCATTGATCTCCTGTACCATGCTCCCAGTCGCTGACCATCTCCTGTATAAAAATATTTTTTTTTAAATACGTTTTTAGGTTTTCGGCCTAGTGTATTTTTCATTTTCGGTATCTGTTTCGACACCAAAAAACCCATTCGGTGCACCCCTAATTGCAAACCCAAAGTCGTGCAATTTTACCGCTATTTTTTGCCGCCACTTGAAGCAATGCCTGGGTATTCTTGAGGTCTATGGACCTCAAATCGCATTAAAGTTGGACCAAAGTAGTGCAGGGACTACTTTGAAGTCGCTGCGACTTGAAGTCGCACAGATATGAACGGTACTCATTGGAAATCATGGGGTACGACTTGTCATGTGACTTTTCAGTCCCAAATCACATGAAAAGTTGCACTAGTGGAAACCGAGCCTAAACATAGTAAACCGTCGTGAGTTTGTTTTTTTTGCAACCTTTAAGGTAAAGCCATAATGAGCTAGTATGTATTGCATACTAGCACATAACAGTGGATCTAAAAAGTCTACACACCCCTGGTTAAAATGTCAGGTTTCTGTGATGTAAAAAAAAATTTAACAAAGATAAATTCAGTGTGAGTGAGTATGTAGCGCTAAAATAAGTAAATGGGTGTCAAACCAATATACTGTGCAAAAAATGTTGGTCTAAAATTTAAACCAAATAAATAACATGCATAGGATTTCTCTGTGTGGTGAACTAATGAGAGCATAAATTGTCCAATGTAGAAATATTGTGAAGACAATATACACATAAATGTCCCATAAAGGTGAAATGATGATATCAGGACATGGATGTCTTGAAACAAATCTTCTCATAAACAATTTCTGGGATGGAACTGTAACGGATGTATGCTTACCGGAACCAGTGGACCCCCTGTCAGCGACAGAGTCAAACGGGCATAAAGAGACTCGAAGGGCCGGCAAACTGGGCATTCACTGTGCTCCTGATGGCAGACAGATGTAGCCTGTTGGTCTTGTCTCTGCTTCACCAAAGCAATACAGATGGTCCAACCATGGGTGGCCAGATGGAATGTAGGCCGCAACTGTGAAATAGGAACTGTAGAATCAGGGAGAAGGATCCAAAACAAGAGATAACTGGAACCAATGCTGCAGCTTGGAATAAGGCCAAATGGAAAATACGGACACTACGCGCCACTATAGATCGCCAATCAGAAGGGGGCCCAGAGGGCAAGGCCCAGGAACCAATCTGATCTGTGAAAAGGCCAGGGGTGCCTGGATTGTAGGGCAATTTCTTCCACAGGAAGAATCACAGCGTGGCAGCCCTGGTAGTGTCTCAGAGACACCTATTTACTTATTTTAGCACTACATTCTCACTCGTATTGCTTTTGAATTTTGTCACATTCTAGTGTAGCTGCTTTTTTGATTTTGTTCACTTAATGAGTTTAGCGCAATAACTTTTGTTTTTATCCATAAAGATAAATTCAGAACTTTTTCCACCTTTTTAAAGCGGAGTTCCACCCAAAAACTTGTGCCGGTGACCCCCTGACATGCCACATTTGGCATGTAATTTTTTTGGGGAGGGAGTGGGTACCCTGTTTTTACAGGCAGCCAGCTCTCTCTTCCTCCCCTGGCTCTGCTGCATCGGAAGGAAGTTCCTCACCCCCCTCTCTCCCTGCAATCTTCTGGGACAGGTCACAGGTCCCTGAAGATTGCCCAGCCATTCAGAGTGCAGCGCAGTGCGCGCCCGGCTGGGAAGCCACAGCCGAGCATGCACAGTTAGAATGCTAGCGCCTCGGAGAGGAGCGAGGCTTCCTGCACCCGCATCGCTGGGCCGTGGGACAGGTGAGTGTCTGATTATTAAGAGTCAGCAGCTACACTTTTTGTAGCTGCCTACTTTTAAATGGGTGGAACTCTGCTTTAATGTGACCTATAAACTGTACAACTCAGTTGAACAACAAACTAAAAAAGTGTGCACACCCATAAACTAATACTTTGTTGAAGCACCTTTTATATTTTATTACACATTACAAAAATCAGAGCGCCAGATCCCCTTCCTTTCTTTAATACTTTGTTGAAGCACCTTTTATATTTTATTACAGTACTCAATAATTTTGGGTATGAGTCTATCAACATGGCACATCTTGACTTGGCAATATTTGCACACTCTTCTTTGCAAAAACACTCCGAATGTGTTGGATTGTGAGGGCATCTCCTGTGCACATCCCTCTTCAGATCACCCCACAGATTTCCAATCGGATTCAGGTCTGGGCTCTGGCTGCACCATTGCAAAACTTTAATCTTCTGGTGAAGCCACTTCCTGTATCCCCCACTCTGCACTGACCACGGAAATCAGGGCTGAGCCTTGACCACCATGGTCAACATATATCCCACCGTCATCCGCAGCTTTGCTCTCTGCTATCCTCTCTTCACTGCCTGCTCTGTGCCTGTGTCTGTGTCCCCGCCACCTCTGTTGTTAAAATCTGATAACTGCTCACTGCCAGACCCTCTATTAGACCCTGTTCTCCCACACTGTGTAATTCTTTATTAAAAACAAGGCTTGTAAATGCCTGTTTAGCACAATATTCAGACCGGTCACAATACTCTCGGGCGGTTTCCAGGGCTACTGCAGGAGGGGCTGAGCGGCCATGTGATCTCCCCAGCTGACATCAGAGGGAGATCTTGGTCCCTCTTGCAGTATCCATCGGAGCTGTACAGTGGCTGCGAGTCATGTGACCAGCCTGAAGACAGCTTTAAACAGGTATTTACAAGGCTCGGTTTTTATAAAAGACTTGCACAGTGTGCTATACCAGGCTCTAATGGAGGGTCTGGCATAGACCTAAATAAATGACTTAACTAACACTTAATTCTGAACACAGCTACATCCCTAGTTATAAGAGGGTGTGCACACTTATGCAACCACGTTACATAGTTACATAGTTACATAGTTACATAGTTACATAGTTAGCTAGGCCGAAAAAAGACACAAGTCCATCCAGTTCAACCATAAAAATAAAATAAATAATAAATAAAAATAAAATATTGTACAATCCAATAAACCCCATTCTATACGTTATTTCATTTTTTTTTTATTTTTACGCTTACTTATTTTTACCCCACCCCCAAAAGATTTAAGTTTTGTTTTTCAATTCAGTTGTACAGTTTAGAGGTGGAAAAAGTTCAGAAATGTATTTTTGTCTCACAGAAACCTGACATTTTAACAGGGGTGTGTAGTCTTTATAGATATAGCTAGAGATTATATCTCTATTGTATGTACCTCAGAACAAAACCTTCCAGTAGCGCGCTGACAAGGCTTCCATCTTCACCCAGTCTTCCTGATTGGTGGACTCCGGCTGTGTGAGTGGCTGGAGCCACGATGATGTCCCTCCCGTGCAATGCATGCGAGAGCACAGGACTCTGAAGGAACGGTCTGGGTGTTCGTTCCTTCAGAGCGCATGACTGGTGGCGTAACAAGCTGCATGTACAGTAAAGGGTGCACATTTAGGAAATATTAACAGTACCTATAGGTAAGCCAATATTATGCATGGGAGTTCTTCTACAGGCAGTCCCCCAGTTACGAACAGGTTAGGGACTGCCTGTTTGTTCTTAAGTTGGATTTGTTCGTAATTCAGATGCGCAGAAGGGCCTTTTCTGACGTCGTTTTCCGATGTGCCTGCCAGCGCCGCCTGACGTTCATAAGTAAGAGTTGTTCGCAAGTCGGAGGTTGGTAACTCTGGGACCTCCTGTACTAGCTAATTGAAAATGTATAGCAACAACCACCAGTAGGAGAACCGATAAGATTGTATAGTATACAAAATACAGTTGTGTAAATACAGCAGATCAAGGGTTTCAAAGTTATAAATTGCAGCAAAAGCTACTTTAGAATAATTTTACATAACTTAAAATACGTGATGAAAATAAACTATATGTTGTCTTTAAGTGCTAATAGTCTTATGTACAATTACATGTTCTCCTCCTACCTGAATCATTCAAGTTTGTGTTCTCTCCTTTTTTTTTCTTATTGGTTTTCTTGTATCCACATATTTTCTATTGGAGGACTTGAGTAGTGTTGCTTTATGGAGATGGCCTTAGATCCATTTGTACAAAAGAAAGATGGTCAGCTTTGTCATAATGCATACCTGCATTTTCATTGCACAAAGCTGACGTGGAGGATATTGAATTAAGAACTCCATTATACGTATCTGGCAGGTGATTTGCTACAAATCAGCCATACACTGCCTGACATGTAAAATCCCTAGGTCCCTTCCTTAGAAGTTCGAATCTGTATGGTCTCTGATGACAGGCTAAACCCTGAGAGAGTTGCAGTATACTGCTTTTATACCTCAGCCCGAGGCTTTTTCTATTACACTGGTTAAAGCTGTTGGTTTGGTGAACAAGTGCCGTTAGTATACGTACAGTGAGGGTACTATAATCCTCTGCCAAGCCCTTACCCTTTGCATGTAAACTCCTGTTAGTAGGTAAGGATTGATTGATGAGATTTGTTTAATTTTGTTTATAGATTGCAACCTTCTGTGCTTCTCCCTTCCTTCCTTCCTTCCTTCCTTCCTTCCTTCCTTCCTTCCTTCCTTCCTTTTTTTTTTTTTTTTTATGGCTTCTGTTAATATATATTTAATATAGTCTTAAGTTATTCACTGTATGTTCATTGCGCTGTCCTTTATCAAAGCAGCAGTGTCTGGCATGATGGCTCTTGGCTTGGTACCTTTTAAAACAGGTATATCAAAGTTTTCAGCAACATACGCAGTAGTCATTGTTAATGTGTTTGCTTTCGTAAAAGATAAATTTGAGCAGTATGTGTGTGCATGTATACAAGGACTCTCCCTGTTGTAATAAAACTACAGTGTAAGGAGTGGGCTTTTCCATGATTGTATGGGGCTTAGCTGGGATTTTCCACATGTATGAAAAGGCGTTGATTGGGCTACAGCACTCACTCAAAAATCAGGTTTTCTGTAATTTGCTAATTTTGATAGAAATTTTGCAGGTAACCTTGAATGGTTTTGGTGGGGTCTTTGCTGTTACAAGAGGTAACGATGTTTAGAGTTTACTGTGGTGTAAATATATCACTTGATGGATGGTTGTTTTGGCTGCAGTGGCAAATGCAGATAGAGGGGCCTTATGGAGTTGACCTATATTTACTGCCTACACAATGCCTGGGCTTTATAGCGTTTAAGGACGATCGATGGAAAGTTCTCCCTGTAGTGTCAGCTGAACCTGTGGTGAGTACAGGACATAGACGTGCTTTATTGCTCCTCATCAATTTTGATATGGATAATTTACAGAGGGGGGTGTTAATTGTTTATATTGCAGGCTTTCATGAAAAGTTGAGCAGCTTTCACATCCATGCCAGCGGTGGAGATGGATTGTCTTATAGCATTTTAAAGACCTGTCTTAGGACTGACTTCTATAAGGCTACTTTCACACTGGAGCGGTGGGGGCGCTGGCGGTAAAGCGGCGCTATATTTAGCGCCGCTTTACCGGCGTTTTAGCAGCGCATTTCGGCCGCTAGCGGGGTGGTTTTACCCCCCGCGAGCGGACGAAAAAGGGTCAATACCGCCCGCAAACCGCCGCTGCAGCGGCGTTTTGCGGGCGGGTTCGGAGCGCTGCCCCATTGTTTCCAATGGGAACGGGCGCTATAGGAGCGGTAAATATACCGCTCCTATAGCGAGCCAAAGATGCGGCTTGCAGGACATTTTCCAGGGGCTTTCACACTGAAGACACAGCAACAGCTGTTTCGGGTCGGTTTGCAGGCGCTATTTTTAGCGCAATAGCGCCTGCAAACCGCCCCAGTGTGAAAGGGGCCAAAAGGTTAAACATGATTCTGGAAACTTTGGTTCAGGTATAGGACAGAATGTAATTGTAGGATAAAGAGCATTTGAAATGAATACATTTTATATTTCATTATAAATAAATATTTAATATATTCGATTGGCCCCGAAAAAAAAAAAGCTGATTTGTAGCCGAGTGTCTAACACCCATAAAAATGTGTGGCTCTGATATGCTATGGAGGATTACCCATACTGGGGAACAGAAATTCAGACCTCCACTATGAGCTGTCATTTTTCCTTCACTGAAAAAAATAGTTGCCATTTAAAATATAATTGGGCTATTTTTTTAGTCCTTTTACATAGAAATTGTGCTTCTGTAACTCATTTTAGTCTTTTATGCCATTTGCGCTGTTTAGTCTAAACCACGGGTCTCCAAACTGTGGCCCTTTGTTAGCCTTCATCCGCCCCTTTGGGCACTATTGCTCCCACTGACACCAACAATGGGGCACCATTTCTTCCACTGATGCCAATGATGGAGCACTACTCCCCCTCCTACTGACCACCAACACTGAGGCCGTGTTTGTTCTCACTTAGGCTGCTTTCACACTGGAGCGGTGGGGGCGCTGGCGGTAAAGCGGCGCTATATTTAGCGCCGCTTTACCAGCGTTTTAGCGGCGCATTTCGGCCGCTAGCGGGGTGGTTTTACCCCTCGCGAGCGGCCGAAAAAGGGTCAATACCGCCCGCAAACCGCCACTGCAGCGGCGTTTTGCGGGCGGGTTCGGCGCGCTCCCCCATTGTTTTCAATGGGACCGGGCGCTATAGGAGCGGTAAATATACCGCTCCTATAGCGAGCCAAAGATGCGGCTTGCAGGACATTTTTGAGCGTCCTGCAAGCGCACCGCTTCAGTGTGAAAGCCCTCGGGCTTTCACACTGAAGGAACAGCAACAGCTGTTTCGGGTCGGTTTGCAGGCGCTATTCTTAGCGCAATAACGCCTGCAAACCGCCCCAGTGTGAAAGCAGCCTTATGCTCGGCCCAGGGCATTTTCTACCCCCACTGACAAGAATCCAGCCCCCCTAAAGTCAAAAGCACACTAAGCTCTTTGTTTGAAAAGTTGGGAGACCCCTGGTCTAAACAAAAGAAAACTAATTCCAGGTTGCTTGTTGTCTAAAGCTGGCTATACAGTGACTCAGCAGGGACCAGCTGAATTTCACCCACTCTACAGCAGATGATCACTTGATTGACTGCTATTTAAGGGACATGTTGGAAAATTCTCCTAGATCAGTATTCTGACAGCAAATACAAAGTCTTGAAGGAGAGGGATTCCTACACCTACCACATTTGTGTACATTTTTTATTTTTTTTCAATCTGCTGGCTGAACAAAAGAAAACATTGTGTTTGGCCAGGTTTGTTCTGATTGCAGTGCTAAAACAATATTTGACTAACACTCATGCGTTAAATTGCAACATATTGTTTCTTATTGCATTGTTAAAGAAAACAATTTGGCCTAGGTTCTGCTGTTTTTCATTATTCCTGTGTATTTTTTAAATTTTTTTTTTTTTTTTTTTTTTTTTGTATCGCATTGTGCTTCACACACCTGATCTGTGAAAGGGAGGTCCTCTTTATCCATCTGGGAATTCAAGTGTGCAGAACATCTGCATTATATGTCTGTGCAACATTAAATTGCTATTGAGTAATGTATGTGGAGTGTGGGCAGTACATGGGATAATTCTAATCGGACATAAGGGAGAATGACAGAGTATTCTGGAAAAAATTTTTTTAAATCCAAACAAATTTGTTAAACCATCACCTCCGCAACGCAAAAGTGTAATGTATCTCTGTTATTAGAATAAAATGGGCTAAAGCTGGCCATTATATGTATTGCAGTGCAAAGAAAAAATCATTCATATAAATAACATAACCTTTTCAATGCACAGAGTGAAAAAATAACATTCCACAAATGAATTTCTAAATGTCTCTCTTAGTCCTTTGACTATATGTGCATAAAAATGTCCTCCCCGTTTCTTGCACCACTGTGTTCAAAAAAAACTTGTGACAAACAATGCAATCTTCACAACTGTGTTCAGTGAACCACCACCTCTATACGAAATGCCTCCTGAATCGGACCCCACTACAGAGTCTCGTATGCCTTATGCCCTCCTCCTCCTCTGGATGTCTCTGTATCTCTCTTCCTTCTACTGGATCAAATTTGAGTGGTCAGTCTACTTTTACTCGTCATCCTTAAAACATGCCATGGAAAGAAAAAGGGGGAGAACCATAGTTCTCTCAAAGTCTATTCACTAAAACACGTAATGACCTTGTTTACAAAAACACACTAAAAACAAGCATTTCAAATCCTCAGCTCCCCGCTGATGCTCAAAATGTAGTTAGTGTGATGTCACGGGCTCGGCTCCTCCCACCTATAGGCGTTACGCTTCCCTTTTGGGCTTCCGCCATATGCTAAAGCTGACCATAAATGGCTCGAGTTTTGGCTGCTTTCCATTGAATCAGCAAAAATTCCAGCCACTTGTGACCCTGTTGGTGCCACCTAGTTTGCTAAATTTTGACTGAAATATTGAAGGAGAGGTGTGGAAAATTGTCGGCTGAACAGTGACTGCATCCTTTCAGATGCATCTACTGATCAGGTATTTAGATAATTGCAGGTGCTATAGCTTCCTGAATACAATAGCTGTCAGGAGATATTCCGAAGGCCTTGCTCGTGTGAGTACTACAGCATACACCCCCACAAGTGTTTCTTGCATCCCCATGTAGGGAGTCCTATTCATGACATTTGGGATGCAGCTGCCGCATGAACATGGCTGCTGCTCCCAAATTTACTGCCATGCGCATGCACGGCCCTGAACACGCACACTATCTGCATTTGGGAGGTGTAACGAACGCAGAAAGTGTGCTTGGCGTTGCGATCAGTGGGAGTGTAAAAAAAATAAAAATGGAAAAAAGTACAGGGGTTGAGTTGCATCAGGCTAAAAAAAAAAATTGGGCTTTGCTGTCAGGCCAAACTCTTTCCCCACCCCCAAACAGAAATTCCACTAGTAAAATTCTTAGGGTATTAGTCATAAGTTAACCCCTAGCTATTCCCACTTAAGTCCTGATAACCTTGGCTGCTAGTTTTTTTAATACCATTATCGTTTTCATTTGTATGCCATTATTCTTCTTTTACCAACAAACACAATTTAGGATTTTAACAATCTGGTCAAGGTACATACAAATTTATGTTTCTATGTACATTAGCTTTAGTTTCTTTGGGCTTTATATACAAAATTAAATGACTGATGGAGTACAGTAACAAAGAAAGCCCCATTCCCAAAAATACTGTATATTCATTATTATCAGTCTTTCTTGTAAGTTTCAACATTGCGGCATCGTTCCTAAATCAGTAGGCCCATAGCTTAAGTGTTAATGTTTGTTTCACTGGTCAGTATGGAGTTGTCAGAGCTGAAGTGGTCACTACAGGGATCATTTTAAAGTGTCTTGGGGTTCAGCTTTAATGATATCGACCCTACAGGTTTCCTTTCTTTTGATTCCTGCCTACGAGATGCTTTTCATTTTACAGTTTGCTTTGAATATTCAAAAAAAGTCAGTCAGTTTTCCACAGTCATTTATAGTGCCCCGTCCACCAGTTGTCAGAGCTGAAGTGGTTACTGGCACCTAATTGGCACCTGCCAGTGCCAATTAGTGCCATCTGCCAGTGCCACCTGCCAATGCCAGTTACTGCCATCTTCCAGTGCCATCTGCCAATGCCAACCTGTGCCGCCCGTCAGAGCCGCCCGTCAGTGCCCATCAGTTCCAACCTCAATGCTGCCCCATCAGTGCCACCAGTTGTCAAAGCTGAAGTGGTTACTGGAAGTGCATAGTAAATCAGATTAAAAAAAATAGATACACTCGTCTAGGGCTCGACAAATCCCAGGCGCCAGATCGCCATTGCGACTAGAAATTGTGCCCTGGCGCCTGGGTTTTTGTCACTGACAGGTGCCTCTGCTACAGGGTGGGCTGTGGGGGTCTGTCTGGTAGTGGGGATGGCTCAGCAGCCGCTGACATCCTTCTCCACACATTGTTGGCAGAACAGCGCCTCGGTGTGTGAAACTGTATGTAGAGAGGAGCTGTCACAATTGATGTTGGAGGTGGGCGGGACCCAGCTATCCAACACCAGCCAATGGGATTAAATCTGGACGGGCCGCTATGTGTATGTGACCCCGCCCCTTTCTTAAACAGCCCCATAATTGGCTGGATAGCTGCTGGGTCCCGCTTACCTATGACATTATGCTGAATTTGTCAGCTCCTCTCTCCATACAGTTTCACAGCAGAGCAGGCCTGGTAATATGATCCTAGAGTGAGAGCTCAGCATCTCCCTGCAACCAATCAGCCGGCTCACAGCACACTGACACTCAGAACTGTATTGTATCAGTACATTCACACACCGCAGAGCTGCAGAGAGCATTCAGTTTCACAGTTACACTATCAGCTGTGAAACCTGCCAGTGCCAAACATTGGGGCGGACAGTGGTGTAGTGCTTAGCACTCTCACCTAGCAGTAAGAAGGGTCACTGGTTCGAATCCCAACCACGACACTACCGCAGTTTGTATGTTCTCCCTGTGCCTGCATGGGTTTCCTCCGGGTACTCCTTTTTCCTCCCACAATCCAAAGACATGCAGGTAGGTTAATTGGCTTCTGCCCAAAAATTGGCCCTAGTATATGAATGGGGACCTTAGATTGTGGGCTCCTTGACGGTAGGGACCGATGTGAGTGTGCGATGTACAGGGATAGGGACAATTGTAGACACTCACTCAGGTTGAACTGGATGGACTGGTGTCTTTATTCAACCTTACTAACTATGAAACATTGCCACCTGCCAGTGCCATGTGCCAACCATTACCACGTGCCAGTTAGTGCCACCTGCCAATGCCAGTTAGTGCCACCTGACCGTGCCAAACATTGCCACCTATCAGTGCCAATTAGTGCCATGTGCCAGTTAGTGCCATCTGCCAATGCCAACCTGTGCCACCCGTCAGAGCCGCCCGTCAGTGCCCATCAGTTCCAACCTCAATGCTGCCCCATCAGTGCCACCTCATCAGTGCCTATTACTGCAGCTATCAGAGCACATCAGTATATTAGAAAAAAACTTATTTGCAAAATCTTATATTTCAAACAAACAAAACAAAAGTTGATTATTTATTTAACCACTTGCCGACCGGCGCACGACGATATACGTCGACAGAATGGCACGTACAGGCAGGAGAGCGTATATATACGTCCCTCCTTTAGCCTGTCCGTGCCATCGGGAGCGCGCCGGGAGCGGCGCGCTCCCGCGCCGGTCGGGACCCCCCGTGAGTCCGGCCGCGGTCCCCGCGGACTCGATCGCCGCGGGGACTCCCGCGATCGTCTCACGGAGCGGCTAAACGGGGAGATGCCGAGATAAACAGCATCTCCCCGTTCTGCCTAGCAACTAGTGACGCCGATCTCTGCTCCCTGTGATTGGAGCAGAGATCAGCATTCACTAGCTGACAGCCACGCCCCCCCACAGTAAAAAAAACACCCCTAGGCCTACTTAACCCCTACACTGCCACCTTGTGGTTAACTCCTAAACTGCCAGTGTCATTTATACAGAAATCAATGCATTTAAATGCATTAATTGCTGTAAAAATGACAATGGTCCCAAAAATGTGTCAAAAATGTCCGATGTGTCCGCCATAATGTCGCAGTCACAAAAAAAATCGCAGATCTCCGCCATTAATAATTTAAAAAAAAAATTATTAATAAAAATGCTATAAAACTATCCCCTATCTTGTAAACGCTATAACTTCTGCGCAAACCGATCAATAATCGCTTATTGCGATTTTTTTTTACCAAAAATATGTAGAAGAATACGTATCGGCCTAAACTGAGGAAAAAAAATGTTTTTTTTATATATTTTTGGGGGATATTTATTATAGCAAAAAATAAAAAATAATGCATTTTTTTCAAAATTGTCGCTCTATTTTTGTTTATAGCGCAAAAAATAAAAACCGCAGGGGCGATCAAATACCACCAAAAGAAAGCTCTATTTGTGGGAAAAAAAGGACGTCAATTTTGTTTGGGAGCCACGTCGCACGACCGCGCAATTGTCAGTTAAAGCGACGCAGTGCCGAATCGCAAAAAGGGGCCTGGTCCTTTTGGCTGCAAATTGGTCCGGTCTGAAAGTGGTTAATATTTGTTCTTTTTTCGCTTGGCATTAGCAATTCTTATTGCCCGATGCCCCAGACATGCAGTTCTGGGCGCTGGGCAGAGGATGTAAATAACTGGCTCCTAACTTTTTTAGCTGGCTCCTAGATTCTAAGCAAATTTGTCAAGCCCTGCACTAGTCCACCTAGTTCAACCAATTGAAGAAAACATTTTTACATTTTAAAATCTACTGGACTCCAGTTTTTTAATAATATGGACATGCTTTTATTTTATTTTACAATTAGCTTTGAACCTTTAACCACTTGCCACCCAAGCCAATTCTGGCATTTCTCTCCTACATGTAAAAATCATAATTTTTTTTTTGCTAGAAAATTATTAATTATATATTTTTTTTCAGCAGAGACCCTAGGGAATAAAATGGCGCTCATTGGCATTTTTTTATGTCACACGGTATTTGCGCAGCAATTTTTCAAACGTGATTTTTTATTTTTTTTTTATGATTATTTTATTAAAATTAAAAAACCCTTTCATGAATAAAAAAAAAAAAAAAAACACTATTTACCGCAATTTTTTAGTACTATGTGAAAGATGTTACCCCAAGTAAACGGATACCAAACATGTCACGCTTTAAAATTGCAGGCGCTCGTGGAATGGCACCAAATTTCAGTACTTAAAAAATCTCCATAGGCGAGGCTTACATTTTTTTTTATTTATTTTTTTACAGGTTAGAGGCAGTCTAGTCTAGCCCTAAAAACATTGCGCTCTCGAACAATTGCAGCAATACTTAACATGTGTGGTTTGAACACAGTTTACATATGCGGGCGTGAGATACTTATGCATTCGCTTCTGCGTGCGAGCACGACGGTATGGGTGCACTTTAATAAAACCTTATTTATTTTTTTATCACTTTTATTCCTATTACAAGGAATGTAAACATCCCTTGTAATATGAATAGGGCATGATGGGTCCTCTTCACGGAGAGCTGGAACGCTTGAGATAAAATAAATGAATAAAAATAAATTGATCTCAGGGTTTCCTGCAAAAAAAATGATATATTATAGTTGGGATGTGATAGACCAGCTTTACACACACACACACACACACACACACACACACACACACACACACACACACACACACACACACACACACACACACACACACACACACACACACACACACACACACACACACACACACACACACACCATGCCTAATCTTCTCAAAAAAAAGAAAAAGCAGCGTTTACATCTGCCAGAGCCGTAAGTGACGTCACTTTCGTCCTCTGAGGGTCATAGAGATGGGCGGGGACCATCTCTATGGTAAACCGCCAGTGGTGACAAATTCATTCTCTGGCTTTCCAATCGCAATGGAGAGACCTGAGAAGCACGGGAGGGAGGGGCACGTCCCCTCCCGCCAGCTTAAAAAGCATTTAGGTGGCTAAATGGCTGCTATGATGGCTTTTACAATGTAGGGAATCGCTGGGTGAAAAAAAAAGATATCATCTGGATGATGCCTGTAGCTGCAGGCATCCTCCCAGATATATTCACTGAATGTAAATGACGTCTGCCCGGGGAAGTGGTTAAAAAAACTCCATTTGAAAAAACTCCAGAGCAAGATACTCAAATTCACATGGGGTGCCTCTGGCTATCGAATATCTCAAAACACCTTGTTTCTCCATAAAAATAAGGGAGGACTAGGTCTTCCTGATCTCCACAAATATTATATAGCCGCTAGACTGGCTCAACTCTCTATAATTTACTCAAAGCCTGAAAAAACAGACTGGATCAATATAGAGCAACAGGCAGTACCCCACTTACCCCTAGATTATCTTTTGTGGTGTCCACCTAAGAAAAGACCCTCCATAATGGCCCCTACTATGTCTCAATCTTGCGCACTTTGGGATAGCTTTAGAAATCACCCGAACCTCATTTCCACAGGACGTCCCCTATCACACTTATTCAATAATCCGGACTTCCTGCCAGGCTTGGATAAAAAAAAAACATTCCAATGGTGGGGTTGGTCAAGGGACTGTATCGGATTGGACATTTTTTTTGTAGATCTGGGAAGCCCATAACCCTTAACTATTGCGTCAATAGACGGAAACTTCCATAATCTGAAAGACTTTGTTTTTTGATCTAATTTCTAAATTTTTACACCAAATTTGGAAGGATAAACTCTCTGGTGTGAACAAGCCATGGAACAAAAAGGAGGCATTTCTGTGATTTACTCGTGCCTCACTCGCCCTACAACTAAATCCTCCTATATGAAGGCCTGAGAAAATGATCTTTAATACAGTTGGGACTTAGAAACCTGGCATACTACCTACTCAAAATCCTTCAGGGGAATTCTTAATGTTTCCCTGATGGAAGCTAACATTAAGGTTATAACCAGGTGGTATTTAACACCCACCAAGCTTGCAACTATATATCCAACTGCAGATCCAACTTGTTTCAGAGGATGTCAATTATTGGGGACGATGGTTCATATTTGGTGGGATGTCCTCGGATCCGCCCATTTTGGAACAATGTTTTTAACATATTTAAGGTAACTGCCCATCATATTCGTAGGACCATTATTGTAGCTCTTCTAAATGCCCACATACCTCTCATTCCCAAGCGCACACAAAAATGTATTCACTTCATACTCACAGGAGTCAAGCTTATAATAGCGAAAGCTTGGAAGAAACCTAGGTCTTTCTTATCGGAGGTCAGAAGAAAAGTTTCCTGGATAATGACCCAATAAAAATTGGCCAGCATTTTAGCCGACAAGACTCTTGGGCTCTTGGGAAAATTTGGGATCCTTAGGCTAAATATATAGGGATTTTTATCTTGCATGGTGTCACACTGGCTCTTTCCCCTTCTCAGCATTAGGATAGACCCGTATCTACCAACTCTTCTTTTTTTTTTTTCTCATTTTCTGTCCTTTTATCTGTTTTGAGGATTCCTGGAAAGGACACTAGAGGATATTTATCTCCCATTTTATTATATTAAAAGTTATAGATAAGTTTATCTTGTGTTCCTTCCTGTTGGACTGAACATTTATGTCCAAAAATTTTTTTTTGACCCGGGGGAGGGGTCATTAGGGGGGTTCGCTCGTTCGGCACAGTATGATCCCACTAGGGGTGCCAGGGGGATGGGAATACCTCTATTTCCTGGGTGATCTCCCTGCTCTGCGGTTGGTTTAGTAAGTTGGTCCAACGGGAACAGAATATCCCTTTTTCATCTTGTCCCCAATTGTTAACAGCTTATTGTCATGAACTCGTCATTTCCCAGGATTTATTGTTAATGAACCTTTAAAACAATTATTAAATGTATCGAATTGTATTCTATACATCTTGAAAATAAAATATTTTGAAAGCAAAAATAGTCATGATGGCAATCATTTTATATTGCCCCAACTTAACTATAATACTTTCTGTACATTTTCTCAAGAGTGCATAGAATGGGATATTTAGATTGCTTTCCTTTTTATGATTTATATCATTGGGTTTGTTGAAAGTACTGGAATAAGTGGCTTGATAGTGTAAAGAGGCCTGTTAGCTGCTGCGTTAAATTTTCTATAATGTCAAATAGAGGAATCGCATTCAGGATAGGAATGTTTTGACCGCCAGCTTTGGGAAACCGCAAATCATTGCAAGATTGCAGTGAAATGCGTTTTTTTAATTTAATTTTTTAATTTTTTTTGCCGTGGTTTGCCACAATCAGGGAAAGCTAGTGTACATGTAGCGTAATTAAAATGTTATTAGTTCTACATTGAAATCATGGGTGCTCAGCCTGTGGCCCTCCAGCTGTTGCAGAATGCCCTCAGACGAAGTCAGGATATGACGAAACGCGTCGAGTCCTGACCTACAACCGGAAGTGACGTTTTGCGCCTCAACGTGCGCTCCAGAAGGAACCAAGCACCAGGAAATAGAACGCTGTTCTATACAGCGGCGAGTGGACGCTAGTTCCGGCGGATGCTGCACATTCTCAGGCACAGTGCACTTTATGCTTCTTATAATTTTATCATTGGAGTGGAATCTGAATGCTAAACTACTGAAAGGAGACACAGTGGAGGGGCGGTGACACTAAAGATTTATTGAAGGGCCTGTTTTAATCTATGTTCTGGTGAGTGCATCCCCATAGGGGAGTCTGTATCGCACGTGGTGGACACCTGGGTGGAAAATATTCGGTGGAAGCTTGTCTACAATTTCACACAAGGGACTGCTCGTTATTTATTTACCAGACCATAATTATTAGTTTATTTATTTTTTACCGTCATGTTCTCGGTGGAATAAGGACAAAAGCGCCGCTGCAATACTACAAAGACTTTTTATTATAAAGGACTTTTTTAGACTATTGCCATATTTTCATATTCTGTATTTTTTAAGTAGCTGCTATCACCTTCGGTGGTGTGATATTTATATAATTTATCCATTGTATATTGAGGAGTACATATCCGTTTAGCGCGGAGGGGTGAACCTAGGGGCGGGTTTTAGGTTACATCCTTTAAGTCAATACAAAAATATTATTTGAACCCAAATACATGTGTCTGTATGTACAGCAAGGTGCCCCTAGAGATAGGTGGGCTAGCAGAGTTGCATACTGGCAAAATACACCTGAGATGTTTCGGACCTGTACCGGTCCCTCTTCAGAGGTTTTTGTCATTTAGGTCATAGAAATTCTACAATGTAAATATATAGTATATACGTTGGTGAAACATTTTTCACATTAACAAATGGGTATGCATTATAGTTTCACTTATCCTTAGTTGACAGACTGTATTGTATATGTCCTTCCGGCAATCCCAAAGCCTCACAAATGGAGCCTGGGGTGCCAGTGTATATAAAGCCTTAATTGATCCAAGCGCGATTAGGAATAGCTGGGCTGAAGGAGAGGACCGCGGTACCAGGATATGGCGTCAGAGGTCCACCAAGGGATCCCCTGGTGCAGTGACGTGTGCCCCAAGCCCGCCCCATGGAGGGGCGGGGGGGGGGTCACGTCCCGTGTCATCGTGCCACCGACGCCCGTATGGCCATCCCTTCTCACTCCATAGTGGAACGCAAACGGGATAGGAACCAACGGATATCCGTGGCTCCAGAGGCTAATAGGTGTTCAGGGCGGTCCCCAGGGGAGGTGGCTCAACAAGTGCCGGACAAGCGTCAACATCCTTTACGTGGCCCCATTGAGCTACGGGCGGCAGCGTGGAAACCTGCGGACAGAACCATCATGTTCTGGCGTCCCTAGAACAAAAAGAAAGGGAATTGTTAAACAAGACAATAAACTTTAGGCCATTGGAACAAAACTGGAAGTTAAATAGAAATATAGATCAACATAAAAATGTACAAAAGATATATATCACTGAGCAATGAGATTTCCCATATCAAAATATACTTATCAGTATGACAAACCTATATTCCCATCATGTTATAGAAGGGAGGCATGAATATATGAGATGGTAAGAGGAAAGAAATATGGCCAAAGAAACACATGCAAGATGAAGATCACTTAGATCCAAACAGAGCACTAAAAGAGTTGCAAGTCCAGTTCACAAATTAAAGGCCTGGTGCCCGAGGTAGCTTTGAGATCGAAAATCCATCTCCATTTACTCTGTAGGAGCAATTTGCCTACTTGGTCTGTCTTTGAAAGTCCGGAGGGGTTAGACCGTGCCAATTTGGTACCAGGTCTTTTTTTCTTATCTAAACCATTAACAGCAATTTTTACAGATGTGTTGGCATTGAATACATTGTTTTGCACTGAATAGTAATTTTAAAGATTGGCTTAATAAAGTGCTTACCTCCCATAGGACCCCTAAATTATTGCTAAGCCTTCAGTTTGGTTAAAGATTTATCAGCGAAAGACTTAGACTAGTAAAATGGTGGTTTTTCTGAACGCTCATTCAATTTCCTGATGGCTAGTAAGGCCAAATCGGTGTTAGTTTTCGACTGCAGTAAAGAAAAAATTTGAACCTGATAAACGTTTTTTTTTTTTTTATTTTTTTTTTTTCTCAAACAAACTAAATCCTACATGTGTGGTTTTACTTTTGGGGAAAAAGTATACATATTAAAAACCTGGAAAAAATCTGGATGACATTTTTAAAGACTGAATGAAATGAGTTGCATAGTTAGTCAGGTTGAAAAAAAAGACACAAGTCCATCTGTCTAGTTCAACCATAAAAATCAATAAAAGATGATATAAAACAGTCCTATACCCAATCCTATACCCAGAGTTGATCCAGAGGAAGACTAAAAACACCAGCAACGTATGAGCCAATTTTCTACACCAGGGAAAAAATTCCTTACTGACCCCCAAAGAGGCAATTGGATTTTCCGGTTTTTATATACTATAAATGTTGGTACCCAATTATAGTGTGCATTTAGGAAAGAATCCAGGCCTTTCTTAAAGAGGAGTGCTACCTTCAAAAAAAAAAAAAAATATTAAAAGACAGCAGCTACAAATACTGCAGCTACTGACTCTTGCCTGTCCTGGGTGCCCAAGATGTCGGCAGCAGATGAGCAATCGAGAAGTGAAGCTTTGCGGCTTCACTGCCCGGTTCCGTACTGCGCATGCGCAAGATGTGCTGCATGTCTTCACTGGCCCCCATTGTGACCTGGGGACTGTTGCCCAGAACACAGGGGGGGGGGGGAGGGCATGGGGGTTAGCGGGCATCTGCGGCAATCTATTCCCGGAAGTGGGTGCAGATACCTGGATTATACAGGTATCTGCACCCCCACCCCCCCTGAAAGGTGCTAATGGTTGCACCGGGGAGGAATCCGATGAGCGGAAGTTCCACTTTAGGGTGGAACTCAGCTTTAAAGCAATCTACTGAGCTAGCCAGAACCACCTCTGGAGGGAGTCATTTTCACAGCTTACTGTAAAGAAACCTTTCCGTATTCAGAGATGAAATCTCTCTTCCTCTAGGCATAAAGAGTGCCCCCTTGTCCTCTTTGTTGACCGTAAAGTGAATAACTCAACATCAACTTCACTATATCGACCCCTTTATGTATTTTAACATGTTGATTATATCCCCCCCCAATCTCCTCAAGAGAGAATAAATTCAGTTCCTTTAATCTTTCCTCCATGCCTCTTATCAGTTTGGTTGCCCTTCTCTGCACTTTCTCCAGTTTCCCCCGATTATCCTTTTTGAGAACTGGTGCCCAAAACTGAACTGCATATTCCAGATGAGGACTTGATAATGATTTGTAGAGTTGAGTTGCGCCAGTGATTGAAAAAAAAAATCTTCTTATGAGAATTTTACATGAACATTTTGTATGAATTTATACCAGTTAATGGTCCACTTAAGCTCAATGCGGGAAACCGTGCAATTCCTGTGCGGGTTTCCGCATCAAATCTAACTCGCAGGCAGTTCACACTGTCCTCTGCGAACCACTGCGGGTGTCAATAGAAATTTTTTAGAAAAGAAAGAAAAGACCGAACGGTCCGTGATCCGAACGGGTCAATCTGTTCAAATTGGCACACCACACGATCTGCTGATCGCATGGCTTTGGAAAGGCCGTGGCTTTATCCTAGCTCCGGAGCAGCGGCCGTCTTGGTACACCCGGCGGCGACCGCTGTCTCATCAGGAAATTTTTTGTCGCCGCCATCTTGCTACACCCCACACTCCTGCAAGTAATAATAGTGCGAAGGGGGCAAGCGGACATCTTGTTACACCCATCAGAGTTTTAGATTTATTAGTTATTTTCAACACAAAACGGAGCTTGTATGCTCAAATACAGTATTTGTAAATCCGATGGACTGTTTAGATGTTGCGTTTTAAAAGCAGCAGCAAACCTGCTGACCTTACATGGTTGCCAATGTGACAGAACACCTCTGATTTTCACATTTAACTAAATGTGAAATGTGAAAATCAGAGGTGTTCTGTCACATTGGCAACCATGTAAGGTCAGCAGGTTTGCTGCTGCTTTTAAAATGTAACAGCTAAACATTCCATCGGATTTACAAATACTGTATTTAAGCATACAAGCTCAGTTTTTTGTGTTGAAAATAACTGTAAAATCAAAAACTCCGGTGGGTGTAACAAGATTTGTCTTTGTGTTGTTTGTTTTTTTTTTTCGCTGATCCAAAAAATTATCCGATCCGTGACTCTGATCTGAGGAACGATCCGATCCGTGAGTTTTTTTTTTTTTTTTTTTTTTTTTTTGATCCGTTGCACCCCTATCTTAGTGCAAACTATCAAATGGTACAAGAATCTGATTGCATGGGTGTGAATACTCATGCCATCCGATTCTGTTCGAAATTCAGCTAACCTTTCTTGTTGCAGCAGAGGCACAATTGTGTGAGTATTTTCTTTACCAGCCTGTTATATTAACCACTTCAGCCCCGGACCATTTGGCAGCCAAAGGACCAGAGGTCTTTTTTCAATTTCGCACTGCACTACTTTAACTGGTAATTGCGCGGTCATGCAATTTTGTAACCAAACGAAATTTGCGTCCTTTTCTTCCCACAAATAGAGCTTTCTTTTGATGGTATTTGATTGCCTCTGTGATTTTTATTTTTTGAGATATAAACGGAAAAAGAGCGAAAATTTTGAAAAAAAAAGAGATTTTCTACTTTTTGTTATAAAAAAATCTAATAAACTCAATTTTAGTCAAACATTTGGGCCAAAATGTATTCAGCCACATGTCTTTAGTAAAAAAAAATGCCAATAAGCGTATATTTATTGGTTTGCGCAAAAGTTATAGCGTCTACAAACTAGAGTACATTTTCTGGAATTTACACCGCTTTTAATTTATGACTGCCTATTTCATTTCTTGAGGTGCTAAAATGGCAGAGAAGTACAAAACCCCCCCAAATGACCCCATTTTGGAAAGTAGACACCCCAAGCTATTTGCTGAGAGGCATGTTGAGCCCATTGAATATTTTTTTTTTTTTAGTCCCAAGTGATTGAATAAAGACAAAAATAAAAAAGATTTTTTTTTTTTTCAAAAAGTTGTCACTAAATGATATATTGCTCACACATGCCATAGTTATATGTGGAATTGCACCCCAAAATACATTTTGCTGCTTCTCCTGAGTATGGGGATACCACATGTGTGGGACTTTTTGGGAGCCTAGCCGCATACGGGGCCCCGAAACCCAAGCACCGCCTTCAGGATTTCTAAGGGTGCAAATTTTTGATTTCACTCCTCACTACCTATCACCGTTTCGAAGGCCATAAAATGCCAAAATAGCACAAAACCCCCCCAAATGACCCCATTTTGGAAAGTAGACACCCCAAGCTATTTGTTGAGAGGCATGGTGAGTATTTTACAGCTCTCATTTGTTTTTGAAAATGAAGAAAGTAAAGAAAAAAAAAAAATTTTTTTTCTTTTTTCAATTTTCAAAACTTTGTGACAAAAAGCGACATCTGCAAAATACTCACAATACCTCTCAGCAAATAGCTTGGGGTGTCTACTTTCCAAAATGGGGTCATTTTGGGGGGTTTTATGCCATCTGGGCATTCCATGGCCTCCGAAACTGTGATTGGCAGTGAGAAGTGAAATAAAAAAATTACACCCTTAGAAAGCCTGAAGGCGGTGATTGGTTTTTTGGGTTCCGTACGCAGCTAGGCTCCCAAAAAGTCCCACACATGTGGTATCCCCGTACTCAGGAGAAGCAACAGAATGTATTTTGGGGTGTATTTCCACATATGCCCATGACATGTTTGAGCAATATATCATTTAGTGACAACTTTTTGTAAAAAAAATATATATATATTTTTTTTTTTCATTATTCAATCTCTTGGGACAAAAAAAAAAAATATTTAATGGGCTCAACATTGCTCTCATCAAATAGCTTGGGGTGTCTACTTTCCAAAATGGGGTCATTTGGGGGGGGGGTTTGAACTGTCCTGGCATTTTATGCACAACATTTAGAAGCCTATGTCACACGTCACCCACTCTTCTAACCACTTGTAGACAAAGCCCTTTCTGACACTTTTTGTTTACATGAAAACATATTTTTTTTTTGCAAGAAAATTACGTTGAACCCCCAAACACTATATATATTGTTAAAGCAAAGGCCCTACAGATTAAAATGGTGGGTGTTGCATTTTTTTTTTTCCACACAGTATTTGCGCAGCGATTTTTCAAACGCATTTTTTTGTGGAAAAAATACACTTTTTTTTATTTTAATGCACTAAAACACACTATATTGCTCAAATTTTGATGAAATAAAAAATATGATCTTAGGCCGAGTACATGGATACCAAACACGACATGCTTTAAAATTGCGCACAAACACGCAGTGGCGACAAACTACATACATTTTTAAAAGCCTTTAAAAGCCTTTACATGATACCACATTAGATTCACGGAGGAGGTCTACTGCTAAAATTACTGCCCTCGATCTGACCTTCGCGGTGATACCTCACATGCATGGTGCAATTGCTGTTTACATATGACGCCAGACCAACGCTTGTGTACGCCTTTGCGCAAGAGAAGGGGGGGCAGGGGTGCTTTTTTTTTTTTTTTTTGTTTTTTTTTTTATTTATTTAGCTTTTTTATTTTATTTTTAAACTGTTCCTTCCATTTTTTTTCTTTGTTATGATTTTTATTGTTATCTCAGGGAATGTAAATATCCCCTATGATAGCAATAGGCAGTGACAGGTACTCTTTTTTTGAAAAAATTGGGGTCTATTAGACCCTAGATCTTTCCTCTGCCCTCAAAGCATCTGACCACACCAAGATTGGTGTGATAAAATGCTTTCCCAATTTCCCAATGGCGCGGTTTATATCCGGGAGGGGGACAGTCCCTCCCACTGCTTGTAAAAGCAGTCTAGAGGCTAATTACCCGCTAGAATTGCTTTTACATGAAAGCCGATCACTGGCTGAAAAGAATGATACCAAGATGATACCTAAACCTGCAGGCATCATTCTGGTATAACCATTCAAAGTCCAGCAACATACTGGACATATATTGTAATCTTTTTTTTTTTCATGCAGCCTCTTGGCTGAACGAAAAAAAGAGATTGATTGGTGGGTATGCCCACCATTAGAATACCTCCCTTCATCCACCCACTTCTAATGATGGGCATACATGCACCATTTATATATGCCGATGCATGGGGGCATCCTCCCGCAAAAGTTATGCCGTGTACACACGGTCGGAATTTCGACCGTATGTACGTGGCATTAGGAGCCAATCGCTCCTCCCCCCCCCCCCTGCTGCCCCCATGCTTCGGCATATATGCTCTTTTTTTTAACTGTGGTGGTGAAATCACCTCCTACAGCGTTGGAGTCGCGGCTTTATGTATCGTGGGAGCAAACGCTGTTGCTGTCAAGATAAATAAATCCGCGTTGCAACTGAATGGCGCACCTGAAAACAAAAAAATGCTCAACACTAAAACACAGTAAACAAAATTACATACCTGAAAAGCAAGCGTGATAAAACATGATAAAACATAATAAAACATTGCAGAATAGAATGGAGTAAAAAAAAGAGCAACAATAGAGAGAGAATAGAGTGAGAGAGAGAACAATAAAACGACAACTATTTTATTTTTTTTTATTTTTTTTGAGATTCACAGGTAAAAAAGCTCCTGACTGAAGCGACTGAATCAAAACGCTACCACAAAAAAACTGTTAGCGATCGCAGGGATCAGGCCTGACTCTGCGAACGCTGCAGTTATGTGTGCTTAGTGTTTTGTAAGTGACAGTGATCGATCGATACTGCACTTGGGTGGGCTGGGCTGGGCGGAGGGGGAAAACGCAGGTGCTAGCAGGTATCTGGCTGATCCCGCTAACAATGCGGTTTTTTTTGGAACCCTAAACTGCTGGACGCTAGTATAGATCTGATCAGATCAGATATCGATCTGTTCAGATACTGTGCCACTAAGGAGGTGTATGCTTTGCGCGTGGGTGTTTGCGGTACTGGCACTAACCTGGGGCGACGCAGACCTTATTTGACCCTAAAACCTAATTGATATCACCCGCCGGGCGATCAGGGGGTTAAACCGTTATTGGGTAATAAATGGCGGGTGCCCTGACAGTATAAAAAACAAGCTAACTAACCAGCGTCACCCGTAACAGTAATACAAAAAAAAACTGGTTACCTAGCGACACTAATGCAGCGATCAGAAAAACGATCGCTTAGTGACACTGGCAAAAGGGGGTGAAAGGGTTAACTAGGGGCAATCAGGGGTTAAACCTTTATTAGGTAATATATGGGGGTACCTGACGCTATATAAAAACCTGACGGGGAACCTAAATAACGAAATAACTAACTGGCTAACCAGCGTCACCAGTGACAGTTATACAGTGATCACTGTGAAAGGGTTAACTCTAGGGGCAATCAGGGGTTAAAACCTTTATTTAGGTTGTAATATGGGGGTACCTGACCTATAAACCTATTTATGAACCTATATAAACATGGCGGTTACCTAAAAAAAAAAAATGGTTACCTAGCGACACTAATGCAGCGATCAGAAAAACGATCGCTTAGTGACACTGGCAAAAGGGGTGAAAGGGTTAACTAGGGCAATCAGGGGGTTAAAACCTTTATTAGGTAATATATGGGGGTACCTGACGCTATATAAAAACCTGACGGGGAACCTAAATAACAAAATAACTAACTGGCTAACCAGCGTCACCAGTGACAGTTATACAGTGATCACTGGTGAAAGGGTTAACTCTAGGGGCAATCAGGGGGTTAAAACCTTTATTTAGGTTGTAATATGGGGGTACCTGACCTATAAACCTATTTATGAACCTATATAAACATGGCGGTTACCTAAAAAAAAAAATGGTTACCTAGCGACAGCAGTGACACTAATACAGCGATCAGAAAAACGATCGCTTAGTGACACTGGCAAAAGGGGTGAAAGGGTTACCTGGGGGCAATCAAGGGGTTAAACCTTTATTAGGGGGGGTAGGGGGCTACCTTGGACCTAAAACTAACTGCCCTGACAGTTATTACAGTCACACTGACACTAAATGCAGTGATCAGTAAATAAATGATCACTGCAATTAGTGACACTGTGACTGGGGGGGGGGAGGGGGTGATCTGGGGGGTGATCAGGGGGTGACAGGGGGTGGAATATGTGCCTAACTGTACTGGTGTCAGTGTAGTGTTGTGCACTAACCTGTACATGTTCGCCGCTCGGCGTCTCCGGTCACATAGACCGGCGCACCGAGCGTGACATCACTTCCGCCTTCCTGTCTATACAATAGACAGGAAGGGGAAGTTTCTCATTGGCCAGGAGCGATCGCGAGGGGGTGGCCAGAAACCACTGGCCGTCCCCTCGTCCCGGATCGCTCCTGAAGCGATCCCGACCGTCCGCGCCGGCGGAGGGGGGTCCGATCGGACCCCCCAACCGCCGGAAGAATGTCACGTACAGGTACGTGATTCTGCCTGTACGTGCCATTCTGCCGACGTAAATATACAGGGGGCGGTCGGGAAGTGGTTAATAGGTTGGCTTAAGCTGTTCTTTGCTTTGCTGTGCTGATATTTACTCCACTGCTCTCCGCTGGGAAAGAATCCTCTCTGGAGAAATGAACTATATTACAGTAACCCAATGCAGACCTATAATTAGACTCATGCAAACTTGGGTGTTTTTAATTGTGCATATTTTCTGTCCACCTGAAGCTAGAGTGGTGCATCTTTCATGAGCTTACTTTTTGAGACTGTTTTTTGCTTTTAATTAAATGACCACTATACTAAAAGGGAAGTTACGTTCTGACGACACTGTGTGGTCAATACCTGTATTGCTGGTATTAAGTGTATTAAATCATGGTTTTAATTCTGCTTTATTTATTTTTTACTTGCATGCATATCGGCAAATGTGACAGTGACAAAGTCAGGGCAAACTTTACGCTGCCAGGGTGCTTGAACATTTGTAGTAGGTAAAAAAATAATAAAAAATGACTGCTGTGTTTTGCTCTGTTCCAACACTTGTCACTGTCACATTTCTGGGCAGCTTAGCTTGCATGTGAATGTACAAACAAATTACAACATGCAAATAAAAAAAAGTCAATGTACTGATTCACAATCCTGTTTTGGTGCAAATGTAATGTGGCTACAATTCAAATGTATACACATGATCATATTTGAATATAATATTGGATTATGTTTCATCAGAAGGATTTCATTATACAGTAGATTTAAAATTTGTGTTAAGGGGTATTTATTTGAAGTTCCCATTTCAGTGTTAAGTAATAGATTTTAGGGTAAGGCATTTATTTGAATTAAGGAATTGCACAGAAGGCCTCCAGTATGCGATGCATCAGTATTGCTTTACAAACTACAATTTTAATCCTTCTTAAAGAGGGACTTCAGATCAGGCACTTAACAATCTACTTGTATTTGTTTTTGGTAGCTGCTGGAGCGTTAAAATATATCTATCCAAATAGGAAAAAAAGTTTTGCCTTTAGAGTAGGGTGGTTAAAACCTCTTCCTCTTCTCCTCTTCCTCTTCTCCTCTTCCTCTTCCTCTTCTCCTCTTCCTCTTCTCCTCTTCCTCTTCTCTCTTCCTCTTCTCTTCTCTCCTCCTCTTCTCCTTCTTCTCCTCTCCTCCTCTTCTCTTCTCCTTCTCTTCTCCTCCTCTTCTCCTTCTCCTTCTTCTCCTCTTCTCTCCTCTCTCTCCTCCTCTTCTCCTCTCTTCTCCTCCTCTTCTCCTTCTCCTCCTCCTCCCTCTTCTCCTTCTCCTCCTCTTCTCCTTCTCCTCCTCTTCTCCTTCTCCTCCTCTTCTCCTTCTCCTCCTCTTCTCCTTCCTCCTCCTCTTCTCCTCCTCTTCTCTCTCCTCTTCTCTTCTCCTTCTTCTCCTTCTCCTCCTTCTTCTCCTTCTCCTCCTTCTTCTCCTTCTCCTCCTCCTTCTTCTCCTCCTCCTTCTCTCCTCCTCCTCTTCTCCTTCTCCTCCTCTTCTCCTCTTCTCTCTCCTCTTTCTCCTCTCCTCTTCCTCTTCCTCTTCCTCTTCCTCTTCCTCTTCCTCTTCCTCTCCTCCTCCTCCTCCTCCTTTTCCTTTTCCTTTTCCTTTTCCTTCTTCTCAACTGTGTGCAATTGGAAGTCAAGCGAAAGCCTTTTAGACAGTTTTCACCCTGTCCCCATTGGAAGATTTTTCTTCTGCTTCTGTTCGTGTGACAAAGTTAGATTGATCTCATTTACAGTCCTAGTGAAGGTTCGAATAAAATTTGATTCTGGGCTGTGGGTGGCCCTGTCGATGCCACCTGGGTTTACAAAAGTTGATTTTTATTTTTTTTTGGTAGACTTTTGTCAACAGAGCTAAGTGGAGAAAATTGTCAGCTGAACGGTGATTGCATCCATTCAGTCGCTGTTTGGGTTTTCTGACAGCCACTAGTGCTAGCTGTCAAAGTACAATAGGGGATATTACTTTATCAAAGTCATTTAGTGTGCAAGGAAGATTCTGTTCAATTTCTCTTATTTAGCCTGTGGGCTGAACGTGAAATCTGTGTATGGCTAGCCTAACAGGCAGCAGTTAAAATCTATCCAAACACTGCCATACTGTAAATTATGACATTTAGGGAAGTGCTCCCTATACAGCATCAGAGGTATCATTCAGTTATCAGTTCAGTTTTTGGGGAAACGTTTGTAAATTTAGTTTTTTTTTGCTAATGCTACCAGAGAAATTAGAGTGTTAAAAAAATCTAAGGTGGGCAGAAACAAAACTCGTAATGTTGATTAGTGAGGTCCTACTTGTGGGGTTCTCAGGAGAAACAAAACTTTGTGGGAGACTCAACAGACCAGTTTCCAACCCTAACTTAAAGCTGAACTCCAACTTTCTTTTCACTAGAACTGAATGGAATGATCAGTCCCAGTATAGATCATACCTCTGTACCATGTTGCTCTGTTGTCTGCAGGCTTTGTACCATGTGACACTGTGTGTGTAACTAACCTCTTGCTTACTAGGCACTTAAACCCCCCTCCTGCTCAGACCAATTTTCAGCGCTGTCAACCTTTGAATGACAATTGCGCAGTCGTGCTACACTGTACTCAAAAAATTACATTTTTATAAATTTTTTTTCCCCCCCCCACTATTTGGGTTTTTATTTTTTGCTAAACAAATAAAGGCAAATTAAAAAAATAAATAAAATAAATAAAATAAATAAAAAAAGTTTCATAGTTTATCAAATTTTGCAAACTAGTCATTTTTCTCCTTCATTGATATTCGCTGATGGGGCAGCACTGGTAATGATGCACTGATAAATTTCTAGGCGGCACTGGTAGTTGGCGCTGGTAAGCACTGGTAGGTACCTCCCTGATCGGGACCGATGTCCCTCTCGCAGCCGCCGGTGATTAACTTTTATTTTCTCCTCCTATCAGCGCGAGGAGGAAAAATAGCCGATTACTGGCTCTGTTTACATCACATGATCAGCTGTCATTGGCTGACAGCTGATCGCGTGGTAAGGGGTCGGGATCGACCCCCTTACTACGATCTGGCCAGTCTCAGACTCGCTGATCAGAGCGTGCTGCGCATGCAGGCCGCTCAAGCACGGGAGGACGTCCAGGGATGCCCTCCCGGAAAATTAAGTTGCGCTGTAGCCGTCTTTTGGCTATAGCGTGGGTGGCAAGTGGTTGGTTAAGGGGCTTCCAGACAATTCCTGCTTCATCTCTAGCCTAGAACACACCCCTTTTTTGTAGTCTTTCAGTGTCTGCAAATGATGTAACTTCCTTCATAGCTCTGATGGTGGGTGGGAATCAGAGCCGATCGGCCCTATAGGCACACTATGCAAGCTGCTTAGGGCCCCGCCGCTGTCGGGGGGCCCCCAAGACCCAGCATCCCCCCCTGCACCTCTGGCTGGCCGTTTAGAGTGCATTGAGGAGAGGTGGGAGGAGGTGGAAGGCGGCGATCGGCAGCTCTATGGTGCCTGAGTGGGCGGCGGGATCTCCCTGGGGTTTGTAGTACTCTCAGTGTATACAGTGGATAGAAGAAGGGAGGGGCCTCTGACCCAGGCAGGTATCAGTTTCACTTTCACTCTGCTTGAACACTGTTGCTGATGCCCGGGTCAGAGGCCCCTCCCCTCTCCGCTGTATACATTCGGAGCCCCAGGGAGACCCCCCTGCCTGTGGACACCATATAGCTGCCGATGGCCGCCTCCCACCTCCACCAGCCAGGTACAGGGGAACCTCTGCAAGGGGGGGAGTCAGCTGTTTGGGGGCCCAAATGTAAGAGGGGGGGCTTTCTGGGGACACTAATGTAAGGAAGGGGGCCTCTGGGGACACTAATGTAAGAGGGGGGCTCTCTGGGGACACTAATGTAAGGATGGGGGCTCTCTGGGGACACTAATGTAAGGATGGGGCCCTCTGGGGACACTGATGTAAGGACGGGGCCCTCTGGGGACACTGATGTAAGGACGGGGCCCTCTGGGGACACTGATGTAAGGACGGGGCCCTCTGGGGACACTGATGTAAGGACGGGGCCCTCTGGGGACACTGATGTAAGGACGGGGCCCTCTGGGGACACTGATGTAAGGGGGCCCTCTGGGGACACTGATGTAAGAGGGGGGCCCTCTGGGGACACTGATGTAAGAGGGGGGCCCCTGGGGACACTGATGTAAGAGGGGGCCCCTGGGGACACTGATGTAAGGGGGGGCCCCCTGGGGACACTAATGTCAGAGGGGGGCTCTCTGGGGACCCTGGTGTTAGTGGGGGCTCTCTGAGGATCCTGATGTAGGGGGATACCCTCTGGGGACCCTGATGTAAGTAGGGAGGCTCACTGGGGACCCTGATGTAAGGAGGGCTCTCTGAGGACACTGATGTAAGAGGGGCTCTCTGGGGATCCTGATGTAAGAAGGGGCTTTCTGGGGACTCTGATGTAAGGGGAGGCTCTCTGGGAAACCTAATGTAGGGGAGGCTCTCTGGGGACCCTGATGTAGGGGGAGACTCTCTGAGGGCACTGATTTAAGGGGGGCTCTCTGGGGACCCTGATGTAAGGGGAGGCTCTCTGGGGATCCTGATGTAAGGGGAGGCTCTCTGGGGATCCTGATGTAAGGGGAGGCTCTCTGGGGACCCTAATGTAGGGGGAAGCTCTCTGGGGACCCTGATGTAAGGGGGGCTCTCTGGGACCCTAATGTAGGGGGAGGCTCTCTGGGGACCCTGATGTAAGGGGGGGCTCTCTGGGGACCCTGATGTAAGGGGAGGCTCTCTGGGGACCCTAATGTAGGGGGAGGCTCTCTGGGGACCCTGATGTAAGGGGGGGCTCTCTGGGGACCCTAATGTAGGGGGAGGCTCTCTAGGGACCCTGATGTAAGGGGGGCTCTCTGGGGTAAGGGGAGGCTCTCTGGGGACCCTGATGTAGGGGGAGGCTCTCTGGGGACCCTGATGTAGGGGGAGGCTCTCTGGGGACCCTGATGTAAGGGGAGGCTCTCTGGGGACCCTAATGTAGGGGGAGGCTCTCTGGGGACCCTGATGTAGGGGGAGACTCTCTGAGGACACTGATTTAAGGGGGGCTCTCTGGGGACCTTGGTGTAAGGAGGGGCTCTCTGGGGACCCTGATGTAAGGGGGGCTCTCTGAGGACCCTGATGTAAAGGGGGCTCTCTGGGGGCCTCATTCTGTTCTATATTGTTGTACTTATACTTTGACCTGTTTTGTTTAAAGGAGGGAGGATTGTTTTGGTAGCACTGAAGTGTCAGGTGTGACTGTGTGGCAATGGCAAATGGTTTACATAGCTCACGGCATCACGGGTCAAGTAGAGGGCCCCTTAGCAGAATTTTGCTTAGGGCCCCAGGGAAGTCAGGATCGGCACTGGTGGGAATGAGTCCAAACCTCAAGTCCTACCTCACAGATCCCAGCATTATTATAAATCGCATAGTATAAGTCTTCATACACAGCCTATTCTGAAAGCTAGCTATGCTGCTGCTGGGCAGGATTGAATGGATCACAATTAGAATTCAATTTTGCCCAGTTATCTATGCTGACCAGGGAGAGTCCCACCCCTCAGATCACACCCTCCTACTGCCTTGCTCTCTGTGAAGTGACTCATTTACATATGAAGAAAACGCCTTCATAATAACCTCCATCCACTGTCCACTGAAATTGCAGTAAGCCATTATTCTTTGGCATGCTGCAAGATAGGAATGACACAGGAGGAGGTATGACACATTTACACCTAATCTGCATTCAGATCATTCTTCAGAGGAGTATCTGAGAGGCGGTGAGGAGGAGTTGTATCGCCTCTTCATCACCTCAATGCTGCAGTACTGCACTGCAAACATTCACTAGAATTGGTTGTGTCTGGAAGGCAGTGGTGCCCACAAAGCACAACAGGAGATATAGTTCCCACCACGACCATGAAGCAGAATATATCGTAGTCACCCCCAGCCACTGCCTCTTCAGCTAAAGGGGAGGTAAAACCTAAAGGAAGGCTGCCAAAAAATCTGTTAACCGCTTCCGGACTGCCCACCACATATATACTGCAGCAGGGCGGCCGGACTGTGCAAAAATTACGTACCTGTATGTGCTTTTGTGCGTGCCACTGAGTGCTACTTCCGCTTTGATTCGACGTGCCGATTTGTTCAGTGGAGAGACTGAGCAGCAGGCAAATCGCTGATCTGTCAGGGAGCAAAACAGATCTCGTGTTTCAGCTAAGCTGAAAACGCAGATCTATTTTTCTCCAGTGTATGCGTCGCCCACACAGTAAGCACCCCCCAGGGACACACTTAACCCATTGATCGCCCCTGGTGTTAACCCCTGTCAGTGTCGTACTGTGACAGTAATTATTTTTTATTTATTTATTTTTTTAGCTCTGGTCCCCCAAAACGTCACTTGGTGTCCAATTTTGTTCGCTGCAAAGTTGCAGTGCCACTAAAAATCGCTGACATTACTAGTAAAAAAAAATGAAATAAAAATGGCAAAAATCTATCCCATAGTTTGTAGAGCCAATAACTTTTACGCAAACCAATCCGTTTTTTATTTGGGTACAACGTATTCTTCTACATTATTTTTGTTAAAAAAAATATCGCAATAAGCGTATATTGGTTTGCGCAAAAGCTATATCGTCTACAAAATAGGGTATTGATTTATAGCATTTTTATTATTTCTTTTTATTTTTTATACTAGTAATGGCGGCGATCTGCGTTTTTTTTTTATCATGACTGCAATATTGCGGCGGACATATTGGACACTTGACAGATTTTTGGGACCATTCACATTTATACAGCGATCCGTGCTATAAAAATGCATTGATTGCTGTATAAATGTGACTGGCAATGAAGGGGTTAACACTAGGGGGCAATCGAGGGGTTAATGTTCCTAGGGAGTAATTCTAACTGTGGGGGGGGGGGGACTCGCAAGGAGAGGAACACCGATCGGTGTTCCTCTGTACAAGGAACACACCATCTATCTCCTCTCCTCTGACAGGACGTGGATCCACGGTCCTGCTCTGTTACTGGGCAATCTCGGCCGCCGGGCATGCGCATCGGGTCTCCAGTGACGCGGCGGGGCGCATGCCCCCTGGGGGGCCGGGAAGGCGATCACGTCATATGTCGTCCTCCCAGAACTACAGCTGCACCGTCCCGCCGTCATATGACAGTGGGCGGGCGGCAAGTAGCTAAGCACAGGCAAAAGTTCTCACCATTTCCTTCTCTACTAATGAAATGTTTTTGTTTTTATCGATGTCCCTGTTAGTCTTACCTTTTTTACTTTTGACCTTATGGGAAGTGAGAAGAAATCTCCCCAACATATGGCAATAAAAACCTGTGGCTATAATCTTTCCTATCTTATTTGAAACCAAGTAAAAAGCTTTAGCTGCGCTTTTAATCACTTGCCGACCGCCACCCACGTATATACTGCAGCAAGGCGGCTCGGCTGCCCAAACCGACATACCTATACGTCGGTCCGTGCATGTGATATTGTGGGTGTGCGCCCACCGCGGGTCCAGCCGACTCTACGTCTGCTGTCCCCCACGATCATGGTACAGAGAGACAGAACGGGGATCTGCCTATGTAAACAAGGCAGATCCCCTTTCTGATGGGACAATACTGAGATCTGCTGTTCCTAGTGATCAGGAACAGCGATCTCTGTGTTGTCCCAGTAAGCCCACCTCCCACATAGAACACACCCAAGGAACAGTTAGCCCCTTGATCTGCGCCTAGTGTTAACCCCTTCCATACTAGGGGTGCAACGGATCGTCGCCGATCCGTGATCCGAACGGGTCAACCAGTTCGGATCGGCACACCCCGCGATCTCGGCCTTAGGAAAGGCCGCGGCTTCGGCCTAGCTCCGGAGCAGCGGCCATCTTGGTACACATGGCCGCTGTTTACAATGTGATCGCTCCGTCAAATGACGGAGCGATCAGTTGTAAACAAACTCTGCATTACCCATACCCTGCCAATACTCTGCATTACCCATACCTTGCCAATACTCTGCATTACCCATACCCTGCCAATACTCTGCATTACCCATACCCTGCCAATATTCTGCATTACCCATACCCTGCCAATACTCTGCATTACCCATACCCTGCCAATACTCTGCCAACCCTGCCAATACTCTGCATTACCCATACCCTGCCAATACTCTGCGATACCCTGCCAATATTAGTGGGGGGAGATGACGTGGATATTACAGTGGGGGGAGATGACGTGGATATTACAGTGGGGGGAGATGACGTGGATACTACATGGTGGCGGAATTTTCACAGGTTTTTGCAAATTCAATTATCATTTGCTGATCCGAAAAATGATCCGATCCGTGACTCTGATCCGAGGATCGATCCGATTCGTGAGTTTTTTTGATACGTTGCACCTCTATTCCCTACCGATGTCATTTATGCATTAATCAGGTCATATTTTTTTTTTTTTTTAAGAACTGATCACTGTAATAATGTCACTGGTCCCCAAAAAGTGTCACACTAAGTCAGATTTGTCTGCCGCAATGTTGCAGTCCTGCTAAACATCGCAGATCGCTGCCATTACCAGTAAAAACAATTCAAAAAGTTTAAAGTCCCTAAATCTATCCCCTATTTGTTATTGCGCAAACAAATCAATATACGCTTATTGCGATATATTTTGTTTATACCAAAAATATGTAGCAGAATACATATTGGCCTAAACTAATGAATACATTTTTTTTTTTTGGAGATGTATTCTAGCAGAAAATAAAAAATGATTGTTTTTTTTTTTCAAAATATTGTCAGTATTTTTTTTTTTTTTTTTTATATTGCTCAAAATAAAACCCGCAGAGGTGATCAAATACCACCAAAGAAAGCTCTATTTGTGGGAAAAAAATGACATACATTTTGTTTTGGTAGAGCGTCGCACGTGCAATTGTCAGTTAAAGCGACAGTGCCATATAGCAAAAAATGGCCTGGTTGACAAGGGGGTAAATCCTTCCGGGGCTGAAGTGGGTAAAGTGTCTGTCTAGGCAAAATGAAAAAAATAATCGGTACGTATTTACTGCGCATTTCCTCATGTTTTGTCACCTTAAAAACGCTGCAAGTACAGAAAAAAATATACCAGAAATCCAGTGTTCTCTTTTCCTGTTTTTGAGATGACAACATCCCTCCTCTGCTGCACTGAAATCCCAACCAGCATTGTCATACCTGCCTGCTAGACCCTAACCTGTTCTCCATTTGGGACAGCAGAACATCTCCCCCCCCTTTATCTGCATAACATAAGATGGTGGTTTTCTGTAGTTCAGAATAACTCGGGTGAGGCTGATAACAGCATTGGTTGGTATTTTAAGTGCAGCAGAAGTTAGGAGGTCACCCCTAACTTCTGCAAATAAAAAAAATAGTTTTGGCACAAAAAAAAAAAACTTTTTCTACACTTGCTTCACCAAAAATATTTTCCCTTCCAGTCCATATGCACTGTTTCAGTTGTTTCCCAGTTTTGAGCAACCAAACAAATGAAATTTATATAGAACATCAATTATAAAGCCGAGGTGTGTGTGGTTTATCCCCCCCCCCCCCCCCCCCCCCCCCCCATTTTTAATAAAAGCTTGTGAAAAGGTATCAAAATGGCCATGTATAGTCTTGATTACGTCCTGATTTTTTTCTTTCTCTTTTTTTTTTTTTTTTTTACCAGCCATGTCACATTTGTACTTTTCCTAGTTTGAAAGATAAAATTGCCAAACCAAATAAGTTGAGTACTTTTTCTTTTTTTTTAAATGTTTGTTTTTATTTATTTTTCAGGTCCTGCTTCTCAGCCCCCAACCAACGATAGCACTTTGGTTCAAAACAGCTACGATACCATAGAAGGTGGTGGATACATGGGTAAGCGTCCAATTTTCGTGTTGTTGGACTGCTTGAATCAAATAACACTAGCTTGTCAGCCATTTCAAATATTAAAAACGCAATACTGACCATACACTACCCATGCTTGTGCCACAATAGTTTCCTAGTTTTCAACAGCCATGTTGGTAGGCACCACAAGTTGCATACTACATTTGCTAGCTAGAAAACACTCTGCCTCTTCTAAATTAGTTCTACTAGCCAGTCTTGCGTGACTTCATGAGCCCTCTATCGAATATTCTGGCTAAATAGAGGGCACTTATTGGCTACTAAGGGCCTGGTTCATAAAGTTGTGATATGGCCTTACCACAGCCATATCACTGCTTAAGATTTTAAAACCAAAGCTATTGCATGTTTATAGATTACTGTACAGCACATTCGTGCTCTACGGCCAGCTTCACACTGGGGCGGTGCGGGCGGCGACGGTAAAGCATCGCTATATTTAGCGCTGCTTTACCGTTGTTTTAGCTGCCGAAAAAGGTTAAAACCCCCTGCAAAGTGTTGTTGCAGCAGCGCTTTGCCGGCGGTATCCCTGCGGTGTCCCATTGATTTCAATGGGTAGGAGCGGTAAATACACCGCTCCAAATAGCCTCTTCTAGCCTTGGAAGTTTAACGCAGAGTTCCAACCAAATGTGTCTCCCAAACCCCCAGGTATCCTGTCCTCACTTTTGGGAGACTGGGCCATGGCGCATTGTCAGCGGCTCGGCTCCCTCTTCATTCCCCCGCCACCGGGTCAGTAGGAGAGTACAGCAGTGCCTCGCGCATGCGCAGTAGTGACCCAGCGTGAAGCCGTAATACTTCGCTATCGGGTTCCCTTACCGGCAATGGCGACTGCAGCACACGACAGCTGATGGAAACATCAGCTGCAGTGCTGACATCGCTGGACTCCAGGACAGGTAAGTGTCCTGTTAAGTCAGCAGCTGTAGTATGTGTAGCTGCTGGCTTTTACATTTTGCAGGGGTGGGCGGACCTCTTTTTAACCACTTCAATACTGGGCACTTTCACCCCCTTTCTGCCAAGGCCAATTTTCAGCTTTCAGCGATGTCGCACTTTAACAATTGCGCGGTCGTGCAATGCTGTTCCCAACTGAAATGTTTTTTCTTTTAGACAGAGCTTTCTTTTGGTGGTATTTAGTCACCACTGGTGAAGTATTTCTTAGTTTCTGAGAGATATGTATAAAAATACACTAAGGTTACTTTTAGTGCACACAAACTTAAAGAGGAAGTAAACCTTCCTCAAAAAAAAACGGAACATGCAAAGCAAAGGCATAATGAGCTAGTATGCATAGCATACTAGCTCATTATGAATGACTTACCTGAGAACGAAGCCCCCGAAGCGGTCCTCATCCACAACCTTCTCCGCCGCCATCAAGCCCGGAGTGACTTCCGGGTCTCGCCGCTCCAGCGCTGTCATTCGCTGGAGCGGCGATGTCACTCCTGTGCATGCGCCCGAGAGCGGCATAACGCCGTGATCTCGGCATGCGCAGTGTGCCTGCGCGCCGCCGTAGACAGCGATGCCTCTTTTTTCCTAAATATCTCCTAAACCATGTAGGTTTAGGAGATATTTATTGGACCTACAGGTAAGCCTTAATCTAGGCTTACCTGTAGGCCAAAGTGGTTTGTAAGGGTTTACAACCACTTTAACCCCATTTTTGGCAAAGTATAAAGAGGTTGAATCAAGTAAACGCATGCCAAAATATCAAGCCTTAAAATTGTGCATACCCATCAAATGGTGACAGCTATCCGCACAGTTTTTGTCTTATACTCATCAGGCCACGTCACTTGCAGGGCTCTGTTCCCCAGTGGTGTGCAGCTCTCTATGCAGAGAAAGGCGTTGACCTGTTGATGCACTTTTTGGATCATTACACTTTCTAGGGCCACCCCCGGTCAGGTCCATGAAGTCCTGGATTTACAGTACATCCTCAGTCTTCCTGGATGAGTGATGGTGACTTGCCAGCCTTCAACTGTTGCAAACTATTGGTGCAAGAGCTTCAGCTGCACCCTGCTTGTTAATCTATCTGTTTTTATTAGAATTCAATGCTTCTTTTTTTTTTTTTTTTTTAACACAGGGATGGTTCATCCAGCTCAGCCTCCACTGCCTCAGAATCCTAAAATCACCAGGAATGCATACCCAACGCTACCTCCAGGGTACCAGAATGCTTTTCCACCAGGAGGTCCAACTTTAACAACTGCTACTCAGCGATTTCCTACTCCACCGCAGCCGATGCCTCAGGTAGTATACAGAATAAGACACTTGCCTTTTATGAGTCTTTACATTAAATGAAAAATTGTTCTGTGGCATCAGTGCCGGTTCACACAGGGGAAACACGACTTTGCGAGGCGACCTGAGCACGCACCACAATGCGACTTACAAGGCGACTTCAAGTCGCCTCCAGGACAGGCGACTTTCAGGTGGCCAATCAAACAACAATCCGCTCTGTGAGAGGGAGGGTCTTGCCTGAGAAAACTATTTTCTTTTTGTATTGTTGCTTCAGTTAAGACACAATCTCACTTTGGAGGCGACTGTCATTGAAATCAATGGGTACAAGTCGCCTAGAAGTTGGATTGAAGTAGTACAGGAACCTTTTCTGAAGTCGGAGCGACTTTAGTAGTGTACATTAAGACGGCTCTCATTCAATTCAAAGGAATTTCTGATGTCAAGCGACTTGGGGCGACTTGAGGTCTGACAAGTCGGATCCCAAGTCGCTGTAGTGTGAACCGGCACTCTGGGATAGCTGGATGTACGTCTTCTTTTCTCCCTGCATTGAATATGCTTGCATTAAAATATATGAAGATTTTGCTAGTGATGTGACATATTAAATGATCTCAAAAGGTTAATAAAATAAGGATTTTTTCTTTTGCACTTGATAAATGGTGTAGATTAGCATTACATATGCTTGCTGTGCCATTGCAGTGGTTTTTAGTCTTCTGAGCAACCAAATTATTTCCTTTTCTTAAAGTGTAACTATGGGCAAAATGGAAGAAAAAAAATATAAGCATAAAACTGTAACCCAATTATATTACACGTTGATTCCGCTAGTGGATCAATTAGTATCCCTCCTCCCTTAGCAGGTCAAGTTGTTCAGCAAAGGTGGCATTTACAGGGTTTTGGTCAAACCATTTAACACTGACAGGGGCACTTGCAATGTTCACTTTTTTATTCATAGTTTGAAACTTTTCCCAAACGAATAAAAAACAAACAAAAAAAACTGTTACTATAATTGCCAAAATGTGTAAACTGGAGTTGGGTTATCATTTGTTTGTCTTTTCTAAAGTTAAACCTGTCAATTTTAGACCCCTTTCACACTGAGGCGCTTTACAGGCGTGATGGCGCTAAAAAATGGCGCCTCTCCGGTCACTTCAATGTGAAAGCCCAAGGTCTGGAGCGGTGTGCTGGCATGATGTCAAAAATCCTGCTAGCAGCTTCTTTGAGGCGCTTTACCGCCCGGCACTGTGAGTGTGGAAAGGGCTCTAAAGCCTCTTACACACAATCAGAATTTCGGCAGGGAATTGTGTGATGACACACTGTTTGCCTAAAATCCGACCTTTAGTACGCTCCTTCAGACAATTGTTGTCCAACTTTTAGCCAACAAATGTTGGATAGCAGGCTAGTAAATTTTTGGCGGACAATGGTCTGTTGTCAGTTTCGTATCGGCTGGACCTTTGTGTGACAAACTTGTGTACAAAGTACAAACGGCATGCTCGGAATCAATACTCGCCAAACACGACAGTAGCAGAAGGTGCCCAAAGGATGGCGCCCAAGAGCTGAAATTCCACGTAGTACGTCACTACGTTCATGTTTGTTGGCCGACAATTGTGTGCCATTAGTATGCAAGACAAGTTCCTGGCCCATGCTCCTCGGACAAAAGTCTGACGCTCTGTTGGAGAACAATCCAATTGTGTTTACAATGCTTAAGACTGCTCTGTCTACGTCTTGATTACTCATGCAGATGCTGCTTGCTAGTAAATATGCCAGTTCAGCACTTAATGGAGAACTAAATTCTGTGGTACTTAACTTTCCTTCAATGGTCCGATGTCCTTCTCAGGGATCTTCTACCAAACTTCTTAGGTTTCTTTTATTGCTAAAGAGACATTGCAGGTCTCTTCTGCAGTAAAGAGCCTAACTGCTTGCAGTTTTAAAAAGTGTTTTTTAGTTCTGCCTTACCTTCCCTACTTGGTCACACAGGAAAGCCCTATTTTGAGTCCATTCAAGCTTCTTTTAAACTAAGCCCTGGTGGAGTGAGAGTGCTTCCTGGTCCCCAGAACAATTAACGTGTGTTTTTTGTATTTAATTTATTCGATTGCATATAAAAAAAAAAAAAAATTGGCACTCTTATTTGGTCTGGCGCTTAGTGAGTGGGCGAACCTGAGCCAGTGAGCTCTCCAAATGTGTTTTTTAGTTTTTTCACTCCCTTACTGCCCCAGTGCTGCTTGGATTCTTTTTTATTTATTTATTTTTTGTTTCATTGCTGTCTACATGATAATTTTGCTTTGTGCTTTAATTGAAGAGTGAACACTATTGTCGCCCTGTTACAGAAAGTTGAAAACCAATACTGGCAGGGTTCACAGCAATAAAACATCAGTTTTAATGCTAGTGATGGAGTGCAATACGCGTGTAATTTTGGATTTTGCCCACAATTCTGCTTTAAACACTCCCCCACACACCCTAGGGGGAAAAAAAAGAGGCCTGGTTAAATGACCAGTGAATTTTGTGACAACGTATGAATTATTGCTGTAATTGCTCATAGTTCTGTGGACATTCTTTATATACCGATTTTTATTTATTTTATTATAATTTTGTTCACTTATAGCCTAACATGGGGATGAATAATTTGGTATCATCGGTGGGAGGTCTGAGTCTTCATCAATCACAGCAATTGGATGAGCTACGAGCCGTGAACCTTCTCCAAGAGAGGAACATATTGCCACCAGCACCAGTAAAGGCCCCTACACCCTGTCTACAGGAAGATATTCGGAAACTCAATTGTAGTCCAGAGTAAGGTTTATTTAATTTTGATTGTTATTGATAAAATCTTTAATACTGTTTCTTAAATCTATGAAATCAATTATTTACCAAAACCCAAAAAATAAAAAATGCTGCGCTAAAGGGTCCCTATATTATGAACCCTCCAAGTGGAATGTGATGACACATCACTATATCAAAGCGCTGAAAACAGGTCTGCACTTGTGCTTGAATTTAGTGAAAAAACTAATATATCACAAACAGTGCTATGATTAATAATTGCCAAACCAGCAAATCCTAAAGGCCGGTCATTTACCAAAACCCCAAAGACCTACAGATTACTTGATTGGAAAAGATGATCTAATACGGTTTATAAATATGATTGTAAGGGCTTGTTTACACTTGCTTCAAAATGTGGCATTGAACGTGCTTTTTATTTTTTTTAAAGCACTCTGAACGCCAAATTAAAGCACCTGTCAATAAATTAAAATGGAAAGCTTACAGTCCTGTTTACATGCTTGGTTTGCTTTGCTTCAAAAATGATACCCATTGTCTCTTGGTGCTTCAAAGCGTCTTCAAAACATCTTTAAAGCCTCCATAGAAGTCATAAATATAAAGAGAGAGCACTGCTATGGCTACATCCGTTTCGAAAATTGATAGAGATGAGGTCAGAGACTGCCCCAAGGTCGAACTTAAAAGGCACTTTTGGACGAAAATTAAAGTATAAAAATATATATTTTTTATTGATAACAATACATAAGGCAATAGAACAAAAGAGAAGAAAAAAGTTAAAAATATGTATCATATAATGGACGAGAGTACATGGCGCAATAAATGAAAATCTGCACCACATAAGCAACAGTAAACCCCTGTGCGTCAATAAGTTTCACTTTTTTGCTTCGTCAGGACACATTCAGGGGTTGTCGGAAAAAGTGGGTCTCGCTATCTAAAATAAAACGCATGAATAAGACTTTGTGTAATAATCGCATATATAAAAACATATAAAACATGAAACGTCAACATATCCGGGTAACATGCATAGCACAAATGCAACTACCTTGTCAGCCGAGTTCACGAGGAGTCCACTAAGCATCAAGCAACACTGTATATGGGGGTTTTTTACTAAAGGAAAATCCACTTTGCAGTGCAAGTGCACTTGAAAGTAAAGTCGCTGTAGATCCGAGGGGGGACATGCGAGGAAAATAAAAAAAAAAACAGCATTTTATATACTCACTAGCCAGAAGCATCACTCCAAAGTAGATCAGACCAAAAACATACCACAAACCTAGCAGGCCATCATTCAGCAATAGTGGTGGTGTTCATACAATATATGTATATATTTGTTGGCTCAGCAGAACCATCTTTTCATAAGCAATGAACAACTTGACCTACAATTGGTAGGTATTTCTGAAGAATAGCTAACTCCTTAAAGCCATCTGAAGAGAGGCAAAAGAAAGGGAAAAGGATACTAGTAGACCGTTGGTATCAAAGGCTACTTCTGAAGAACTACAGTGTCTGTTTAGCTACCAAAGCTTACCATAGTTGAAGTTGTGTCCAGTCTGCCCCCCCCCCCCCCCCCTCACACACACGTAAAGCATGTCCACCACACTGAGGGTATCGCCTCGTGTTAATTGTGGCTATGAGCAGATTCCTCTGCATGTGGCGTGAGTCACAAGCCATGTCGCTGGTACCGCCGAGTTACGTCGCATATTTGCACGACAGCCGACACACACATACCCCCCCCCCCCCGCCTGATGTCAGTGGACTCCGAGCAGCCAGTGTAAATGGAATGGCTGTGGTGAGAGAATGGGGGGGGGGAGGAGGGAGGATCCGCCGTCCTACATCACCCTATCGGTACACAGCTATAGAAAAATAAGGACAGAGGGAGTGGACGCTTAACAGCCTACAGACCAGAGCATAAATGAAAAATAAACAGATGAAGTAAACTAAAATACAAAAAGATAAATGTGAAAATATAAATAGTGTATGAAAATGAATGTGAAATAAAATAAAGTGCATATGAATAAATAATAATGAAAAATAAAAATAATTAACTTTAGAAAACGAATAAAAAAAAAGAGATCAGAGGCTATCAATGCAATTGGCTAATGACACACAGTGTGGCTAGCATGGTATCTCTAGAGTGATTGGTGAAAATCCATAAGTCCAGGCAGTACAGCATGCCCTACATGTTTAACCTAATATAGATCATTGTCCTAAAGTCTGTATAATGTCATATCAAATAACTCGTACATTAAATATTTGTTTATATTGTCGACACACTGATTTTATATATAACAGCAATATTGGTGTAATCCAAAGCATTGGCAATAAACTCAAACCTCACAGATCTAAGTAGAGAGCAGGATCAACTGAAGCCCTGTACCAGTTTATGTTGATGCTAGGTACCAACAACTACAATCTGAAGTTCACCATGGAGTTTGATAAGAGTAGTATTTCCTTTCTCAATGTTACTTTGAGTATCGATTTAAACAGCACAATTAATACGTTTCTATACCGTAAGCCTATGGCAGGGAATACTATTCTGCACGCTTCGTGTGCACATCCGCACTCGTTAGTGCAGAGTATCCCCTTCAGTCAGTACTTATGTTTTGAGGAGGAACTGTTCAAGTGAAGAATCTTTTAAGTGTGAGGCTGACCTTCTTTTTGACAGGTTGCTAGCCAGAGGATATAGTAAATCTTCCCTCAAAAAAGGTCAGTACGTAAGAACTCCACAACGGTAAGGTTCATAACAACTTTTTCAGATCAACATAGACGCATACGGCAAATTGTGCAAAAATATTGGCATTTACTTTTGGGGGACCTACCCGGAAATTACCTTCAGACGTGCAGGATCAATCAGGGACCGTTTGGTGCAGAGTCCATATACTAGATCAGGGATATGCAATTAGTGGACCTCCAGCTGTTGCTGGAGGCCTCTGCCTCTGTGTATGACACAGAGGCAGAGGCCTCCAACAACAGCTGGAGGTCCACTAATTGCATATCCCTGATCTAGTATATGGACTCTGCACCAAACGGTCCCTGATTGATCCTGCACGTCTGAAGGTAATTTCCGGGTAGGTCCCCCAAAAGTAAATGCCAATATTTTTGCACAATTTGCCGTATGCGTCTATGTATGCTTGTGGCTGTCAGTCTTGCTATGCCTCATGGGACTTGTAGTTCTGCAACAGCTGGAGGTCCGCTAATCGCATATCCCTGCACTAGATCTTCCAACAAATGGCAAGATAGACCAGGTCTTTTTCAATGTGGATCATGACTATTGATATATGGTTCAATCTATATACACTGGATTTTATATGTATGTGAACTATAGGGTCCAACTTCATCCTTTATTCCTGTTTTTGGTTTTGTGTCTGATGTTTGGGTTTATGCTAATGCTTTGGATTACACCAATATTGCTGTTTGTATATAAAATTAGTGTGTCGACAATATAAACAAACATATGTGTGAGTTATTTGATATGAAATTATACAGACTTTAGGACTATGATCTATATTGGGTTAAAGCATACTAAATAATGGCATTGAGCAAACAATTCTTTCTGTGAGACTGTTCTTCATATCCGGCTGACGTGTGGGGCATGCTGTATTGCCTGGACTTATGGATTTTCACTAATTATATCACTATAGATACCATGCTAGCCACTCTGTGTCTCATTAGCCAATTGCATTGATAGCCTTTGATCTCTTCTTCTTTTCTTTTTTTTAAATTTGTTTTCTAAGGTTTTTTTTATTTTTTTTGTTTATTCATATAAACTTTTGTCCCAGTTTCAAGGCTACACATTGGGCATGTAATGGGCTGATTCCTTTTGTATCTGGCAACCCTGAGGGGGGTGAGGTATGCTCTGTGAAGTATGTATATTTGAGATAGCCTATCCGAGAGCTTGGGGGACACCGCCTTACAGGTCTCTAAGGCTTCCTCCCACTCCTCATCCTCCATTGTTCCCACATCTCCCTCCCAGCGAGGTTTTAGGGCATAAGCTAGTTTTGACGAGACCGGTGTGGAGAGCATGTTATAAAAGCATGAAATAAGCTTTTTGGAGTCTGTGCTCTTGATTATTGCTATAATGGGGTTGGGGGTATATTGTGGCATGGATTGCGAGAACTGCGCCTGCAGTGGGCGGGGGGGGGGGGGGGGCCTGTAATCTGTAGTCCTCCCTGGCCATGCAAGGTGATGACAATTGGGGGTCTATTTTCGCTGTGTACCAGATATGCAAGAAGTTTACCAGCCTTTTTCCCCGTGTTCGAATTGTTTCTGTTTAGCAAAAAAAAATTTCTGCCTGGCTTTTTCATGTTTTAATTGGGATACTACTCTTGTCTGTAGTTTAAGTATGTTTGCATTCGATGGAGAGGGATTAGTTATATAATGTACGCTCTGTGGAGGATAACTCAGAGACTGCCTTTATCAAAGGCTTCTGCGGAGTCCGCCTTGATCCGGTTAATGTGTTTTAGTCGGGGTCGAGTGGGCGTGTAACTTGAATGTGTCCCACACTGCCTGGGGAGAGGCGGAGTGGTCATTTTCCCTGAAGAACCGCTCCCATTCTACCGCAAGTGTCTTCCTCTGGTAACAGCGATAGCCAGAATGGATTTAGGCGCTGTGACGGAACGTCCCTACACTTCTCTTGAGTGCTTTTGTCATATACCACTTCCTCCCAGTCTGAAAATAGATATCAGATATTCCAACCGCTCACAAGCACAAAACAAGACGAGACTTGCTTAGTGCTAACATGGACTGTTTTATTAGAACCAAAATGACAAGTATTTATAATACAGTAGAATAGGAGGTCCCCCCTCCTGCTCATATCATTCTAACAATACAACTGTAGCCAGAAACAGAATTAACCTGAGCTAATTATCTAAATCAACACTGGACTCCTTCATTCAATTGAAGGGTTAATTAGCACATACAACAATAGGTGAAATACTCTTTAGAATCTGTGTCAAGCCAGACTAGACTCATTTGCATTATACAAGACAACAGACAGGTGGCTGGAGTTCATGACATTAGCATCTGACAGTGTGTCTCAACAGCATGAGACAACACACACATTATATATACATATAAACAGCATTGAATCTGACTAGCACAGATTATAGTGGGGTTCTCATTCACCCTGTGCCCCTTAAAATCCAGGGCCCATAATCGGTCAGCAAGAGGCTTGCATTTAGTCCTCTCCAAAAGCTTGTGTCCCGGCTAGGTTTGTCACTGGCGCCATGTCCGTGGGGGTTTATTAAGGGGTATACTGAGTACTATTGAGTAGGTGCTATGATCTGGTAATAATCTGGGGCCAAATGTCGGTTCCAATAGTCTGGGTGTGAGTTGTTGGGATATTAGGATAACGAGTTGTGGGTGGTAGAGAAGCAGGAGTATTCACGTGCTTGCAGGAATCTGTCTCCAGGTATCGACCAAGTGAATGGAGGAGAGGAGTTTGGAGAATTTGGTATCCTCAGTCTGCCCTGCCGCTAGTGATGGGGGTTTAAGTCTATCAAGGGTAGTGGTAGTCTCCTAGCCAGATTGTCTGTCTGTGTTGTGGGGTGTCTAGCTATGAATGAGAGGCCCTCCATAATTATTGGCATGGAGAACGGGGGAGGGACATAGAAGGCCATGATGAGGAACGGTTCCCCATATAGTTTAGTGGATAAAAAAACGTATCTGCCCTGCGGGTCGGTGCATGCCTCACGGAGCTCAAACTGTACTGATTACAGATACTCCTCTAGCGTGAGACGTGTGAACCGAGTGGAACGCTCACTCATTCCAAGGGCGCTGGAGGGCCATCTGCATCCTGCCCTCCACATGTGTTTCAACCAGTACCACCACCTCAGCTCTCTGTTTCTTAAGGAACGTGAAGACTGCCTCACGTTTGATATGCTCACGTAGGCCCCTCACGTTTGACACGCTCACGTAGGCCCCTCACGTTTGACACTCTCACGTAGGCCCCTCACGTTTGACACTCTCACGTAGGCCCCTCACGTTTGACACTCTCACGTAGGCCCCTCACGTTTGACACTCTCACGTAGGCCCCTCACGTTTGACACTCTCACGTAGGCCCCTCACGTTTTGATAATCTCAGGTAGGCCCCTCACGTTTGATCACCTCACGTAGGCCCCTCACGTTTGATCACCTCACGTAGGCCCCTCACGTTTTGATCACCTCACGTAGGCCCCTCACGTTTTGATCACCTCACGTAGGCCCCTCACGTTTTGATCACCTCACGTAGGCCCCTCACGTTTTGATCACCTCACGTAGGCCCCCTCACGTTTTGATCACCTCACGTAGGCCCCTCACGTTTTGATCACCTCACGTAGGCCCCTCACGTTTTGATCACCTCACGTAGGCCCCTCACGTTTTGATCACCTCACGTAGGCCCCTCACGTTTTGATCACCTCACGTAGGCCCCTCACGTTTGATCACCTCACGTAGGCCCCTCACGTTTTGATCACCTCACGTAGGCCCCTCACGTTTGATCACCTCACGTAGGCCCCTCACGTTTGATCACCTCACGTAGGCCCCTCACGTTTGATCACCTCACGTAGGCCCCTCACGTTTGATCACCTCACGTAGGCCCCTCACGTTTGATCACCTCACGTAGGCCCCTCACGTTTGATCACCTCACGTAGGCCCCTCACGTTTGATCACCTCACGTAGGCCCCTCACGTTTGATCACCTCACGTAGGCCCCTCACGTTTGATCACCTCACGTAGGCCCCTCACGTTTGATCACCTCACGTAGGCCCCTCACGTTTGATCACCTCACGTAGGCCCCTCACGTTTGATCACCTCACGTAGGCCCCTCACGTTTGATCACCTCACGTAGGCCCCTCACGTTTGATCACCTCACGTAGGCCCCTCACGTTTGATCACCTCACGTAGGCCCCTCACGTTTGATCACCTCACGTAGGCCCCTCACGTTTGATCACCTCACGTAGGCCCCTCACGTTTGATCACCTCACGTAGGCCCCTCACGTTTGATCACCTCACGTAGGCCCCTCACGTTTGATCACCTCACGTAGGCCCCTCACGTTTGAACACCTCACGTAGGCCCCTCACGTTTGATCACCTCACGTAGGCCCCTCACGTTTGATCACCTCACGTAGGCCCCTCACGTTTGATCACCTCACGTAGGCCCCTCACGTTTGATCACCTCACGTAGGCCCCTCACGTTTGATCACCTCACGTAGGCCCCTCACGTTTGATAGGCTCACGTTCCAGGTAAGAAATTTTACAGACTGCATATAAGATTGTGTATAATAATTTGCGTCTCGGGTAATTTGTAACCAAGTATTGTGAACCGGTCTACACAAAACTTCTCACGCTCAAATATCGGTACCAATCGTGCATATAATGTCATACATGTACTCATTAAGAGTAATGCATTTTTTAGAAATGACCTGTGTCCAAACAGTAGTAGTCCCTTGTATATGAAACCATTGTAACATTCCCTCCTCCCTACCCTGCACCCTCCCCAACTTGTGCGGGTGTACTCCCTTAATAACTGAATACTTCCAACTGGGAGAATTATTTTCAGCACATCAATAAAAAAAGAAAAAATGCAAATCGGGTCCAGCCGCTGGGTCAAGCAGGTGTGTTGGGCCAGGCACCTCTGTATCAAGGGACGCAGAACGGACCACCTTAAGGAGTTAGGTTTATTCTCCGGAGACCAGTCCCAGTGTCTGTGCTTGTTTTCATGGCGGTAGTTCCCAGTGGATATCGGGGCAAACACTCGCACTGTGCACGTGGTCTGCAGAACTAGCATGTTCCCTCTGCTCCGGAAAAATTTAAAGTACAGGGGGTGTATGAAAGGTCCCTCAATGGGGATAATAAAATGCATATTAATGTTGACTTATGCTTTATAGAAATAGATGGTTCCCTATCCGTCTAAGTTCCCTGGCTTCAATCCTGGCTGCATAGCTGTTAAATTCTGCGTGTTCCCTGCAACACCGTTGCCTGGCGTGATTGTCTATAGTAAATGATGACCCATTCAAGGTCAATAGGGTGTTCGTGTGTCCAGGGAACAAATCGTAGCATGCCAGGGAATATAGGAAGACATAGCGGCGGTAAGGGAAAGAAGGGGGATAATAGCTCACCGTATGGCTCGTCCGGCAGTCCCTTATTCGGCTCTGTCAGGAGCAGCTCTATGTTCTAGCCAAGAAATTACCTCCCGAGGTTCTTCAAAGAAAAGTACCCGGTCTCCGTTCTCTACTCTGAGGCGTGCTGGGAACAACATGGAGTACTTCACGTGGTGTGTGCGCAGCATCCGTTTAGCCTCCATGAATCTTTGCCGGCGTTTCTGTATCTCTGCGGAGAAATCGGGAAAGATTGCCACTTTGACATTTCCGATGGGTATGTTTCCCTTTTCTCTGGCCATCCGCAGGGCAGCGTCCCTATCCTTGTAGTTTAGGAGTTTTGCGATGAAGGTGCATGGGGAGCTACCTGCCGCGGTGGCCTTGTGGGTATGCGGGGTGCGTGTTCGACCGAAAATGGCCTTTTCGGCAAAATGCCGAAAGGATTGTTGCCGATAATGTCGCTGAAAAATCAGTAGCGGTGAGAGAACTATTGAGTGACGTCACTTGTGTGGGCGGCATGCACGTTCCTCGCGGTTAAGACGCCGCATTCGTAAGCACGTTCCCTGCTGAGACGCTGGCACCTTCCCCACAGACGCTCCTTGTGCTTGAGAGACGCTGCTGGGACCCGAGAGACTGCTTCATAAAGGGCTGCACATAGCATACTCAAGTGGGCACTGTCCCTCCTGGATGGCTACCAATACTACTATTCGCCGGTGAGCATTTTGCCTTCCTTAAACTGACAAAAACAATCCAACTAGTAGTATTATTTATTTTATTATAGTACTGAAATGATGATCTATAGCAGTCAAACATGTATTACTTACTACTTGGCCTTTGTTAAACAACAAGCCAGCTCTCTTTCCAAGCAACACTAGTATTTAAATGTCTGTCTGCACTGCAGTAGATCTGACATGTAGCAAAAAGATTTTATATAATTAAACTGATTATGGAATGGATTGCAATTGCATGCTATTTATTTTTTGAGCTATTCTGTAGTATGCTATAAAATGTATGCGCATGTTGTCATTGAATTTGTCACTATGTCAGCGTATTATACTACACTGACATGACGGCAAACGCATTACTTTTTTAAACATGACAGTAAGCAATAAATATAATATATTTAAAAAATGTGTGTGTGTGTGTGTGTGTGTGTGTGTGTGTGAATAGCGTACTGTCATGTTTAAAAAAAAAAGTAATGCGCTTGCTGTCATGTGTAGTATAACTAACTGTGTAACTTTTATAATACTATGCTGACAAACTGACAAATTCAATGACAACAAGCGCATAAAGTTTATAGTATACTACAGAATAGCTCAAAAAAAAATTAAATGGAATTGCAATTTGCAAGTAATCCATTCCAAATCAAATTTAATCAGTTCAATTATCTTTTTGGTACAAGTCAGATATACTGCAGTGCATAACTACCTTGCATGGCAAGAGCTGCACTGTAAAAAAAAAAAAAAAGATTGGTTAGTTTGCAAGTGACAGTCCCAAAGCTCGTGCCATTACAGATAAAATTATGGAATTTATTGCATTAGACGACCAGCCATTCTCTGTTGTGGAGGACATTGGAATCCGTAGCCTCTTGCAACATATTGAGCCACGTTACTACCAAGCAGACGCTACTTGCAGATACCTGTCTACCTGAATTGTTTTGCAGTGTTAAACACGTTCATGAGCTCATGACTACCGACGACATATCAATCAGTTTTACTACCGACATTTGGAGTTCAGACACCAGTCCAATGAGCATGCTTAGCCTGACAGCGCAGTGGATAGATGACAAATTTCAATTGCAAAACATCGTACTTAACGCACGTGAGTTTGTTGGATCACATACTGCAGCAGCAATATCTGACGCTTGAAAAACCATGCTTGACACTTGGCACATAATTATTATTATTATTATTATTATTATTGTTGTTGTTATTATACAGGATTTGCCCAGCGATTAACATGAGGGCAGACAGTACAATTACAATACAAGTCAATACAGGAGGGATCAGAGGGCCCTGCTCGTTGGAGCTTACAATCTAGAAGGAAGGGTCAATTGGAACAAAAGGTAATACTGTGGGGGATGAGCTGATGGAGAAAATTAAAATACAGTTGTTTTTAGGTGTGGGTAGGATATGTTTCTCTGAAGAGAAGGGTTTTCAGGGATCGTCAAAAAGCTAATAAAGTAGGAGATAGGCGGACAGATTGGGGTAAGGCATTCCATAGGATTGGAGAGGCTCTGGAAAAGTCCTGGAGGCGAGCATGGGAGGAGGTGATGAGGGAGCTAGAGAGCAGGAGGTCTTGAGAGAAACGAAGAGAACGAGTAGGTTGGTATTTAGAGACTAGGCTAGTGATGTAGCTGGGGGCGAAAATGTGGATGGCTTTGTACGTAGTTGTTAGTATTTTGAATTTAATTCTTTGGCCGAGTGGAAGCCAGTGGAGGGATTAACAGAGGAGTGGCAGACAGAGTGATTGGTAAGGTGGATGAGTCTGGCAGCAGCATTCATGATGGATTGCAGAGGTGATAGACTATGTAGAGGTAAGCCAATGAGAAGGGAGTTGCAGTAGTCGAGGCGAGAGATGACGAGCGAGTGAATTAAGAGCTTTGTTGTCATTGGTTAGAAAGGGGCGTATTTTGGCGATGTTGCGGAGGTTGAGGCAGCAGGATTTGGACAGTGATTGGATATGTTGCTATTGAGAAGTCTAAAGTGCATTTGATTGTCCGAGATAATGAGCAGAACATGGCAAAGGCAATAGAGTCAGCGCACCATATCCAATATCGTATCAAAAGGAAGAAAAATTGTGGGTCACTTTAAGCATTCTCCGCTTGCTTATTCCAGATTACAAGCTTTGCAGATGCAGTTTGGAATGCCACCGAAACGACTGCAGCAAGATGTAGCCACTCATTGGAACAGCACCTACTATATGCTGCAAAGTCTTTTTGAACAAAAACGTGTTTTAGCTGCATACATTGCAGATTACGAGCTGCCAGCAACACTGAGCGCACATCAGTGGATGTTAGTTGAAAATAGTTTCTCTTCTATCTCCATTTGAACAGTTAACAAAAAAAATCAGCTCAACTAATGCTTCCATTGCTGAAGTCATTCCCTTGATTGCTGCACTGAAGCGTGTGCTAGGAAACTCTACTGGAGGCCGTTACCAACCGTTTTCAAGACAGAGTCCAACCCTCTGTACTGCATTGCAACAGTTCTAGATCCTCAAATTAAAGAGCATTATTTTAATGTGGAGAAAAAGCGGCGTGCACGGGAAATGATACAGGCACAAATGGAGGTAGTGGAAGCATCTGGTGAAGGAGTTTCGAGGTGTAGCATAGAGGAAAGTGAGAAGAAACGGTTGCATACAAGTGAAGAGGAACACGCTCCCTCCATATCTGATATGTTTGAAGAAATTTTACATGAATGCACCCCGGTCCATAGCATTGCCACAACAAGTGCAGCTACCCAACAGTTGGACATTTATTTAGCTGAACAGCCTATCGCCAGAAGCGGCAAGCCCCTTGAGTACTGGCGCATCAACAAACGTTTTCCTTTGCTTGCACAGATTGCACGCAGATGTTTATCTGCCCCAAGCACCAGTACAGAGAGTGAGAGACTATTCCGTCTAGCATCTCCTCATATTCTTGATAAGAGAAACCGTCTCTCCTGTGAGAAAGCTGAACAACTTTTGTTTTTAAAGCGAAATCTGCCACTTTTACTGAAATAGATTTATAAATCCGTAGCATAGACCAATTCATTTACCATGTTGAACATGGTAAATTAATTGGTATTGAACAATTGGAACATACAACCTAGTAGAAGTATGACTGACCTGACTGACTACCTAGTATGTTCCAATTGTCTTGGTGTGCAATTTGTTGGTTGTTCATTGTAGTTCTTCTACAGTTTTTGCACTTCAATTTAAGAGGGAAGTGAACTCCACCTTTTGAACTACTGTACATGCATAGTTTGTTGCTGTTGGGCCAAACTGTCTCTCCCTAAGCTGTCAGCCTGCTGCATGTGCAAAACTGCATGTTCTGTATCTGTGGCTACATACTCCAGTACTATACACTATACCGCACTGTGTTTTGGCTATGGGCGGAGACTTCCAGAAACAGATTTGTCTACATTGCTTGCTTTGATTAGCTGAGTAAGCACTGCTGCTGTAGACTAGTCTGTGTTCCGGGAAGTCTCCGCTCATACCCGGGGGCCAGAACACAGTTCGGTCTACTATATGACTATGTAACTCGCAGCTACATACATACACTTTTATCGAACATGCAGCCGCTGAATGAGGGGTTCTGTTGAAACCAAACCACGGTCAGGTAGACCAACTAAAATTTCAGCCACAACTGCCAGGAAAATTGTTCGGGATGCAAAGAAAAACCCACAAATGACTTCAGATGAAATATAGGACTCTCTGAAAAAGTGGTGTGGCTGTTTCAAGGTGTACAATAAGGAGGCACTTGAAGAAAGATGGGCTGCATTGTCGAGTCACCAGAAGAAAGCCATTACTACGCAAATGCCACAAAGTATCCCGCTTACAATATGCCAAGCAGCACAGACGAGCCTCAAACCTTCTAGCACAAAGTCATTTTGCATTGATGAGACCAATATTTTAGCTTGTTATCAAAAAATACTGGAGGAACATTTGCATTCAACAGCCAGGAAGCTGCGCATTGGACATTCCAACATGACAATGATCAAAAACACAAGGCCTAGTCAACCTGTCATTGAATACAGCATAATAAAGTGAAGGTCCTGGAGTGGCCATCTCAGTCTCTTGACCTCAATATCATTGAGCCACTCTGGGGAGATCTCAAACATGCAGTTCATGCAATACAGCCCAAGAATTCCCAGGAACTGGGGGCTTTTTGCCAAGAGAAATGGGCAGCTTTACCATCTGAGAAGATAAAGAGCCTCATCCACAAGTACCACAAAAGACATCAACCTGTCATTGATGTTAAAGGGGGCAATACACGGTTAAGAAGTGGGGTATGTACACTTTTTTGATCAGGGTCATTTGGGTAGTTTCTGCTGCCATTATGATTTAAAAAGAGTAAACACAGTTGATTGATAATAAATGGCTTCAGCCAAACACTAACCATGACGGAATGAAAATGTTTCTGCGTTTTATCATTCATATTCTCTGAAAAATGACCAAGAAATAAAAAATTCTTATGTAAACTTATGAGCACAACTGTATATAGATCAATCTATCATCCAATATAAGATGCAAATCACAACATCAGGCTTGATCGTAACTTATGAATATGGGCCATACCAGCCCCAATGTCCATTTTTGTAATCAATACTTGGGTTTTTGTTTTGTGGAGGCCCAATTCAACTTGAGGGTAGGAAGTGCCTGATGTAGCTCCACATGTTTCTTTATCATACATCACGGGACACAGAGCACCATAATTAATCACTGTGTGGATATATATATATATATATATATAATATATGTACATTCAAGTGATGGACACTGGTAATACCCAATACAGGAAGTTTACTCCCTATATAACCCCTTCTCCTACCAGGAGTACCTCCAGTTTTTTCGCCAGTGACTAAGGTGTTGGTCACTAGTAAAGCTGTGCTCTGAAGGGATCCTTGCTGGATTCAAACAGCCTCCATAGACCCGATCCATCCAAGGTGCCACTGCGGCCAATGTGGATGGTACCCGGGCCTCTTATACGAAGCACAAGGTTTTGCCTGTAAAGCCTCTCCTTGCAGGGCTGGAAACCGTGACCCAGGGTTTTTTGGTCATGCTTGCTTTACCTAAAGATTTTCCTGGCGGGGTGCTAATACAGGTCCCAAGGGAGTGGAACTCCGATAAAAAGGGACCCGGTCCTTGAAGGTTTGCTAACGTAGCCCGCCGTGATGGGTGAAGTTTAGATCTGTCTATTACAGCAGTATCCTGCAGCGAGGATAAGGTAAGGGAAGAAGCCTAGGAACTGTAAAAAGTCCACCTATGGTTCTTTTCTTCCATGAGTAAAATGTTATCATGCCTCCCCGCTAGAGGGAGTAAATGCACATACCTTGTACGTTGCTTCTCAGTCAGCTCGGTGTCCAGCTAAAACAGCATGTGTGTGGTCTCAGCAGCCAGGGGGGATTCTTAATTTTGAACAAAGTTTTGCAGCATGTTGTTCTCCCCCCCCCCCCCCAAGGGGGAACTAAGGGTACAGCAGCAGTTTGCGGTAGCGGCTTCATTAAAGCCTCATTATGAAGGGGCGCCCCCCTCCTCGCCAGAGTGGGGGGAAGACTTCTGCGATACTCAGAAGTCTGGCAAGAGGAAATTCAGGACAGATGGGTCATCTCCACGGTGGATCCAGGGAAAAGGCAATCTCTGTTTCGGGCACTGGACCGATTACTGGCTCAGGGGGTGATCATACAAATCCCACAGAAGAGCAGGGTTTGGGGTTTTATTCAATCCTCTTTACGGTACCAAAACCGAATGGAGATGTCAGACCCATTTTAGATCTAAAGAATCTAAATCGGTTCCTGAAGATCCACTCCTTTCGCATGGAGTTGATCAGGTCAGTAGTTTCTATCCTACAAGGAGAACTTCTGGCGTCTATCGACATCGGGGATGCATATCTGCATGTCCCTAATATTTTCCGCTCACCAAAGGTTTCTGCGGTTCGAGGTAGAACAGCAGCATTTTAAGTTCGTAGCCTTGCCCTTCGGGCTAGCTACAACACCCTGGGTGTTCAAAAAAGTGCTGGCCCCACCTCTACCCAGGTTAAGGGCACAGGGTTAAAAAAACAGCCATTTGAACCGATGCAGCATATTTCCTTAGTCCTTCTGACAAGGAAGTTAGTGCTCTTGGTTGCTATATCTTCAGCAAGGAGGGTTTCGGAATTGGCTGCTCTTTCTTGTAAAGAGCCATACTTGATTATTCACGATGACCGAGTGGTGTTGCGCCCTCGTCCATGTTTTCTACCAAAAGTGGTCTCAGGTTTTCACCTGAACCAAGATATTGTCCTGCCATTGTTTTTTCAAAAACCATGTTCCAGGGAAGAGAAGTCACTACATTGTCTTGATGTAGTGAGAGCGGTCAAAGTTTATTTAAAGGTGACTGCTCAGATCCGGAAGACTGATGTCTTATTTGTACTGCCAGAGGGTCCTAACAAAGCACAGGCAGCGTTGAAATCCACTGTCGCCAAGTGGATTCGGCAAGTTATAATTCAGACTTATGATTTAAGGGGTAAGATTCCACCTTTTCAAGTCAAAGCGCACTCTACCAGGTCGGTTAGTGCTTCTTGGGCAGTACATACCAGGCCTCCATGGCTCAGATCTGTAAGGCTGCAACTTGGTCTTCAGTACATACATTCACCAAGTTTTATCAGGTGGATGTAAGAAGGCATGAGGATATCGCCTTTGGGCGCAGTGTGTCTGGGAGTGCCCTACGTGTTGTCTCTCCTTCCCCTCAAATAGCATTGCTATGGGACGTCCCACATAGTGATTACTATGGTGCTCTGTGTCCCGTGATGTACGATAAAGAAAATAGGATTTTTGTAACAGCTTACCTGTAAAATCCTTTTCTTGGAGTACATCACACCAAGAGGTCCCACGCCTCTTTCTGGGATTTAAGTATATTGCTTTGCTACAAAAACTGAGGTACTCCTGGTAGGAGGGGTTATATAGGGAGTGAACTTCCTGTATTGGGTATACTGAAGGTGTCTATATATACCCACATAGTGATTTATTATGGTGCTCTGTGTCCCATGATGTACTCCAAGAAAAGGATTTTAAAGGTTAGCTGTTTATAAAATTCTATTTTTGCAACTTATCGCTTCCTCTGGAGCTTAAGTAAGCAAAGATGCAATTGAAGACTATTTTTCATATACATACCAATTGTTAATAAACAAAGTAAACCTAACTAATGACCTTCAAAAATAGGACAGGAGGTGGCAAGACTGTTGCGAGTACCAGGGCAGATGTGGGCACATTTATAGAGCCACCTTAACATAAACCTTTGCCCAAATCGTGGATACTAAAAGGATTTTCAATTTCTCAACAAGCAGTAAAAGCACTTTAACCACCTGAGACCCAGATTACGTCATATGACGTATTTTTGTTCTCAGGGGTATTTCTGAATGATGCCTGTAGCTACAGACATCATTCAGATATTGCCGTCTTCAGCCGGCGATTCCCTGCACCATAAGAACGATCATAGCGGCTGTTCCGCCGCTTGATCGTTCTTACGGGCGGCGGGAGGGGATGCCCCTCCCGCCGCCCTCCGGTGCTTCTACCGACTCACCGCTTCCATCGGTGAGTCGGACTCAGGATCCGCTGGCCCCCGGATGATGATCATAGAGATTTCCGGTGGACCAGATGGTCGCCGGAGTCTCTATGATCGTTCGGGGGCCGGGCGCGATGTTATGACGTCACGCCTGGCCTCTGCATTCAAAAAACGGCGGCACCGCGGCTGGGAAGCGGTGATCGTTTTTTTTTTTTTTTTTTTTTTTTTTTTTTTTTTTTTTTTTTGATTTTAGGCTTCCCAGCCTAGAGGTGAGATGTTGGGTCTTATTGACCCCATATCTCACTGTAAATAGGTCCGATCGTGTCATATTCCTATTACAAGGGATGTTTCCATTCCTTGTAATAGGAATAAAAGTAATCAAATATTTTTTTTTTCTAAAGGTGTTGAACTAAAAAAATAAAGTAAAATTAACAATAAAAATAAAATTTTTTTTTAAAGCGCCCTGTCCCCGCGAGCTCGTACGCAGAAGCGAACGCATACGTAAGTCCCGCCCACATATGAAAACGGTGTTCAAACCATACATGTGAGGTATCGCCGCGAACGTTAGAGCGAGAGCAATAATTCTAGCCCTAGACCTCCTCTGTAACTCAAAATATGTAACCAGTAAAAATTTTTAAAGCGTCGACTATGGGGATTTTTAAATACCAAAGTTTGACGCCATTCCACAAGCGCATGCAATTTTGAAGCGTGACATGTTGGGTATCTATTTACTCGGCGTATCTTCATCTTTCACATTATGCAAAAAATTGGGCTAACTTTACTGTTTTTTTTTAAAGCAGGAAACTGTTTTTTTTTTTTCTGAAAAAAACGCGTTCGAAAAATTGCTAATACCGTGCGAGATAAAAAGTTGCAACGACCACCATTGTATTCTTTAGGGTCTTTGCTAAAAAAACATATATAATGTTTGGGGGTTCTATGTAATTTTCTAGCAAAAAAATTTGGAATTTTACATGTAGGAGAAAAATGGCAGAATTGGCCTGGATCTCAGGTGGTTAAAACAAGTCCTCATTCGTTTGTGTCTATAAGCGTTGTGAAGAAATTAATTTCTTCCTGTGCTGTTGGCTGTAGGGCACTTTTTGGGTCCAGAGTGTGGCACAGTCTCAGATTTGCTTAGTGGGTAAGGCCATTTTGCCTGAATCAATATGAGTTAACTTGCTGCTGTACCCTTGAACTTTACCCCCCTCAACGGTCAGCAGACAGGACATGCTATAGGACTCTGCTTCTGATTTTGGGAAATGATGTGGAAGGGAGGTGTGCTTTCTCAAGCTCACTGTGTTTAGGACTGCACACCCATCCTGCAATCCAGTCAAACTCTGAAGTGCTGGTGAGTTAATGCAGCCGCTGTGTCAGTTGATTAGCATAGGTCTGCATGCAGCTCCATGCTTATCTAGAAACAAACGATTGGCTCTACAGGACTCTGCGCATGTGAATGAGCCCTTGGAGAGAACAGAGGAGGATTGTATTAAAGCTTTCTTTCTGCTTGTTAATACTATATACAGGGGGTCCCCGACTTACGAACGCCCGACCTACGAACAACCCCTACTTACGAACGGGGCGCTGCGGGGACCCTCCGCCATTTTTCGTTGTTTTTCGCCGTGTTCCGGCCGTTCTGCGCATGCGCGGCCATACAGAGCCTCGGAAAATGCCGGAAATGTCCGTAATTTGCCGCGCATGCGCAGAACGGCATTAGACGGAACATTGGAAATCTCCGTATTTGTCGGTCTGCGCATGCGCGGCCGACTTACGAACATTTCCGACTTCCGTACAGGCGGGCAGTCCCTAACGAGTTCGTAACTCTGGGACCCCCTGTAAATGGTTTAGTGTCCATAGTCTGGGCACATCTGCACTTGCAATAGAGTGGATTTTCTTGGGCAAAAAACTCCAATCCAAATGGGTATTGAACTGGAATACTTGAAAATAGAATAGGACTCATGAAGTGGGGCATGTCATTGCCATCATCCCTGATAAATGTGGATTTTGGTTACCTCATAATAAATGGGATTTTTAAGGCAATGTAGTCAACGACTTAAACAATATATAAAAAATAGAAAATTTATTCATGTATCAAAGTAATATAAAAAAAAGAGAAAGCATATCACAACAAATATCTACAAAATAGTGGAAATGTGTTCAAAACACAGTAGCTGCATACATAACATACATCATATGTGAGTGGCCATTTCATACTACAATAAAAATACAATACAGAGGCATGAACAAACATTGGCTCTGGATGTACAGTAGTCTGAAAATCCAACGCGTTTCGAAATGTGCATATGTATGTAATTTCTTCCTCAGGGAAGCCACTCTTTCTACAAATAGAATATGACATTAGTGCACTGCAGCAGAAAAATTGAAAATGTAATTATAATGAAAATAATAATAATCTACCTATGTATCCGCTCAAAAGTTCCAAGGGCCGATGTGCATGCTTTTTCGCCACCAGATACCACCAATGGAGACCAAACTTATTATCATCGCATAAGGAGCGCTAAAAGCCAAAGCTTAATATCGATGCACCACATGCTCCGCCCATTGCATCCTAATATTGCCCCAAACGAATCTGGGAATAGTAGGCAGAGGGACCTATGAAAAGCAAGTAAAAAATACAAAAATGAATGGATAAAAAGATTTTTTGAATATGGGGGCCCATTTTCTAAGCATAGGCCATATTCCCAGATTTATAGTGCATCTACTTACGGGGATTTTTGTGCCTGGATGGCCAAGGTTCAATTCTCCGCTTAACCAAGATAGAGATAGAAAATCAAATCTTGCAAAGCCGAAGTGGAGATAATTTCGTAGGTCCTGCAGGTAGGTGAGGAGCGTGCATACTAAGTGCTCCTGGTGTATGTCTTTTTATATAGCCCTCTGGGTTCAAAAACGGCGCCAAATGTAAGTAATAGGGGATTTGGAACAGCTGAGAAAAAGCTGACCTGTGTGTGTATTGGTGGATGAGCCCTTGTATCAAAACAACAAAAGAGTGGATTGAAACAAAAAGACCAATCAGAGGAGACTTCCTCTCTCTGTATGTCCAAGCGTTGGAAAGTGCGTCACCGCCGTCATGACAACGGCGTCTCGGCGGCGGCGTCACCACCACCCACGGATGGACATAGAATTCAGGGAGCTACCGCAGCCTACATTGTACGTGGAGCGAGAGGAGGACGCCGTAAACAAGAAGGGCGGCGTCCTCATCTCCATGGTAATCATCTCGATGAACGGCGCCCCCGCCCACCCAGAGGCCGCGCCTCCAGTGCTGTAAGTGAGCAGTAGGAAAGCGCCGACACTATGAAGGAAATATCCTGATTACCAAGGCAACAACAATAACAAAAATGGCCTAAAAAGGAGGATGCTCACCGGCCATTAGACCGGTAGATCGTATAAATGAAATTAGCTATTATTCCAGCAGTGCCTTGGTCAAAGACACGGCGTGACATTTTGGAGGTAATATTTCATGTAATGATACAACAATTGTTTTTATAATATGCCCTTGTAAAGGGAGAACACTTTACTGTCCCATGAAAAATTGTATTTATAAAATGCCCTTATAAGGGGAAAACAGATGGAGCTGTCAAGGGACTACCCAGAGGGGAGGGGGTTAGATGGAAACCTCCCAATTGGCCAAACTTGAACTGGAATACTGAAATGTAAATGAAGGATAAGTTCATCTTTTGGAACATGTTGCACGTTCTACCGTATTCAGGGTGGAACATGTAACATGTTCCAGCTTCTGCTGCTTCTCCCCCCGATCCCCCTGCTCAGTGCGACTAAGGGCTGGGGTTCTTCACTCCGCACTCACTGGAAAAGTTCAAAAATGGCGTGGCCGTGAGGGGCTCTGCCTACATGGCTGCGTATTTCGTTCAGTTTCCTGTGAATGAATGAACTACGGCCAGCCACCATTGCAGAAGGTTTGTAGTTCTGAATGAACTGCGAAGACGTTGATGAATGCCCTTGTAGTTTATTCACAATCCCTAGAGTTTTCAAATTGCAGAAGCCTGACATTGCACCCCAGATCCGCTGACAGTCACCAGCTCTGTGCTCAGGGAGCTCTGAGAACTGAGCGAACAATGGTGTTTGATCGCTCAGTTCTCAGCCTTAGAGCAAGCTGAGGACAGATGCAGCTTTTGACCGATCTTGCATCCACCTAGGTAAGTAAAAAAAAAAAAAAAAATTCTCATACATCTTTTAAATATGGCTATGTCTTACCTGATCAATGTTGATGTGCCTTGCAGGTTATTTCGCTGTACCTTGACTAACATCCCTCAAACTCAGGCTCTGCTGAACAAAGCCAAGCTTCCACTGGGGCTCCTGCTACACCCGTTCAAAGATTTATCGGTATGAAACTTTTTTTCAAACCTGCACAATTGCTTTTACTATTGAAATTGTGTTTCTTTTTAATTTTATTTCAGCCAGTGCTGGTTATAAGGAGATACAGTGCATCTGGAAAGTATTCACAGCGCTTCACTTTTTCCACATTTTGTTATGTTACAGCCTTATTCCAAAATAGAATACATTGTAGAATTTTGGAGGAAAATAATAAAAACAATACCCCATAATGACGATGTGAAAGAAGTTTATTTGAAATCTTTGCAAATTTATTAAAAAAAATAAAAAAAATCCCATGTACTAAAGTACTCGCAGCCTTTTCTTGAAGCACCTTTTGGCACCAATTGCAGCCTCAAGTCTTTGAGTATGACGCTACAAGCTTGGCACACCTATTTTTGGGCACTTTCTCTCATTCTTCTTTGCAGGACCTCTCAAGTTTCATCAGGTTGGATGGGGAGTGTCAGTGCACAGCCATTTTCAGATCTCTTCAGAGATATTCAATCGGGTTCCAGCCTGGGCTCTGGCTAAGCCGCTCAGGTTGTTGCCTGTTGGAAGCTTCGCCCACATCAAGTTGTAGGAACATCTCAAGGATGATCAAATTGAAACAGCATGCACCTGAGCTCAATTTCATACGCTAGCAAAGGCTGTGAATACTTTTGTACATGTGATTTTTTTTTTTTTTTTTTTTTTCTTTTTAATAAATTTGCAAAGATTTGAAACAAAATTCTTTCATGTTGTCATTATGGGGTATTGTTTGTAGGATTTTCGAGGAAAATAATGTAATCCATTTTGGAAAAAGGCTGTAACATAACAAAATGTGGAAAAAGTGAAGTGCTGTGAATATATTCCCAATGCACTGCATGCTTCAATTCTTTCTTACTTTAATGATTTTCTGCTGTTTCTTGTTGCAACTATGCTGTTAAAGACTACACTGAAGATTTTGTAATCCTGACATTAACCACTTGCCGACCGCCGAACGAAGATGTACGTCGGCAGAATGGCGCAGGCATATGGGCGTACCTGTACTTCCCTACCTGCCCGCGGGTGGGGGGCCTGATCGTGCCCCTGGTGCCTGAGGCGGGCGGCTTCGTTGCGGGAGTGATCAGACATGAGGGAGAGGCCACTCATTCATGGCCACCCCCTCGCGATCGCTCCTGGCGAATGAAAATCTTCCTCTGCTGCTGTAATGTAAACAGCGGCAGAGGTGTGTCATCTCTCCTCGTGTCGGTCTTTTCGTTCTGGCTCAGAGGACAGAAGACGTAAGTTTGCACCAACACTACACATGCAGTAGAACACGCAGGCACACTTTTCATCCCCCGATCACCCCCCTGCACCCCCTGTCACAGTGATTCCAATAGCATTTTTTTTTTGTTTTTTTTGTTTATTGCATTGGTGCATTGTGACTGCAATAACTGTTAAGGTTAGCCCCCTTTAGTTCTAGGGTACCCCCTAACCCCCCAATAAAGGTTTAACCCTGTGATCACCCCCCATCACCAGTGTCACTAAACGATCGTTTTTCTAATCGCTGTATTAGTGTCACAGGTGACGCTAGTTAGGGAGGTAAGTATTTAGGTTCGCTGCAGCTTTTTATAGCGTCGGGGCCCCCCATATACTACCTAATAAATATTTTAACCCCCTGATTGCCCCTTAGTTAACCCTTTCACCAGTGATCACTGTATAACTGTCGCTGGTGACGCTGGTTAGCTTGTTTTTTTTATAGTTTCAAGGCACCCGTCGTTTATTACCTAATAAAGGTTTAACCCCCCTGATCACCCGGCGGGTGATATAAGTTAGGTTTTAGGCTCAGATAGGGTCTGCGTCGCCCCAGACAGCATCAGGTTAGTGCCAGTACCGCTAACACCCACCCATGCACGCAGCATACACCTCCCTTAGTGTTATAGTATCTGAACGGATCGATATCTGATCAGATCTATACTAGTGTCCCCAGCAGTTTAAGGTTCCGAAAAAGGCAATGTTAGCGGGATCAGCCCAGATACCTGCTAGCACCTGCGTTTAGCCCAACCGCCCAGCCCACCCAAGTGCAGTATCGATCAATCACTGTCACTTACTAAACACACATAACTGCAGCGTTCGCAGAGTCAGGCCTGATCCCTGCAATCGCTAAGTTTTTTTGGTAGCGTTTTGATAGTCGCTGACAGCCTAGGAGCTTTTTTACCTGTGAGTCTCGCTACTGTACCACTAAATTTGGAGCCCAAAATGGCAAATCGAAGGTACAGTAGGGAAGAGGATGACAGATAGTGAAGAGGAAGTCACTCATCTGTCAAATTCAGGCTCAGGATACGATCCTGTAGATGACAGCGGCTCCATGACAGATGGCTCTGATGACGGAGTTGTGGTCCCTGCCAAGGTCAGGTGTACCAGACCCCGAACTTCTTCTGTTGTTGAGGTGCAAGAACCGCAGGGCTCTCATATGGAGCAGAGAAGTACTAGTGCCGCTATTCACTGGCAAGCACCAGAGGCCTAGTACACCCTGGTCGTACATCCAGCACTGCAGTGACGTGGCGAGTCTCATAAGTGCAGTTCAAGCTGGCGGGGTGGCAAGCACAAGTAGTGTCCCGCTGCCACCAAGAAGACAAAGACAGGCCCGTCGTGCCCATAGTGCCCTTCCTGCTGCATTCGCCAATCCTAATTGGGAACCCACCACTTCTGCAGCACCCATACTTCCCCCATTCACTGGCCAACCCGGCTTTCAGGTGGTGATTTTTATTTGCTGTTTTTCACCGAAGATCTCTATAGATCTATTGTGGACCAAAGCAATTTGTACGCTGGTCAATTCATCACCGCTAATCCCCAGTCCTCCCTTGCCAGAGATTGGAGACCAATTACGGTCTCCGAATTTAAGATCTTTCTGGGCCTTTCCCTTGACATGGGCATAGTTAAAATGGATACGTTGCGTTCATATTGGTCCACTGAGCCAATGTACCATTTGCCCGTGTTCTCTGCTTCCATGGCCAGGGCACGATACTAGGAGATTTTGCGGTTCATGCACTTCAGCGACAATGAACTCTGTCGTCCTCGTGGAGACCCTGCATACGATCGGCTCTACAAAATTCGCCCCTCGTAAACCACTTCAACCAACATTTTGCAGAATTGTTTACTCCCCATCAAGTTGTCTGCGTTGATGAGTCCCTGATTACGTTTTTTTGGCTGCTTGTCATTCAAACAGTACCTTCCCAGCAAGCGTGCCAGATACGGGGTCAAGATGTATAAGCTCTGTGAAAGGGCCACAGGCTATACATGTAGTTTTATGGTTTACGAGGGAAAAGATAGTCACGTAGAGCCGACAAACTGCCCTGATTACATTGGAAGCACTGGCAAGATTGTGTGGGACTTGGTGTCACCCTTATTCGGAAAGGGGTACCACTTGTACGTGGACAATTATTACACAAGCGACTTTTTAATCACTTGTTTGATCATCAGATTGGAGCATGTGGCACCATGCGACCTAATCGCCGGAGCTTTCCCCAGCGGCTTGTAGATTCCAGTCTTAGGCTGGGGCAGAAAGCCTGCTTGAAGTGTAATAACTTGCTCGCTATGAAGTGGAGGGATAATAAGAATGTTTTCGTTCTTACCTCCCTTCATGCAGACACAACGGTCCAAATTACTACGGCGACTGGTGTTGTGGAGAAACCCCTCTGTGTCCACGAATATATAAAAAATATGGGAGGGGTGGACCTCAATGACCAGTTGTTGGTGCCCTACCTAATTGCCCATAAGGCCAGACGCTGGTACAAAAAAGTGTCTATTTATTTCAATTGGCTTTGCTGAACGCTTATGTACTATACAGAGCTTCAGGACGGACTGGTCAGAGCCCTTCTGTTTCCAGACAGTGCTCCACCTCACTATCCCCAACCAAATGCAGTAAGCCGGCTGTATGAGAGGCATTTTCCTTATGTCCTGCCGAGTACCCCTACCCAACGAGCCCCCCAAAGAAGATGTCGTGTCTGCAGAAAGCACGGATATAGGCGTTTAAAAACCCATTATTATTGTCCCCGCTGTCCTGACAATCCTGGTCTTTGCATTGGTGAATGTTTTGAACGCTACCATACACTAGTTGAGTATTAGACGTTACTTAGCATTGCACAGACTAGGCACACGCTCACAGGGTCTCCCAAGATGCCATCGCATTTTGAGAGACCCAAAACCCTGGAACCATTATAACAGTTACGTTAGAACCGTTACAAAAAAAAGTGTAAAAAAAATAAAAGTTGTCGTTTTATTGTTCTTTCTCTCTAGACTCTCTATTCTGCTTTTTTTATTTTATTTTTTATTTTTTTTAAACTGTATTCTATTCTTCAATGTTTCATTGTTAACCATTTTTTTATTTTAAGGTACGCCATTCAGTGGCAGTGCGGATTTATTTATCTTGACAGCAACAGCGTTTGCTCCCACGATACATAAAGCCGTGACTCCAGCGATGTCGGAGGTGATTTCACCACCACAGTTAAAAAAAAAAAAAAAAGAGCATATATGCCGAAGCATAGGGGCAGAGAAGCGATTTGCTCCTACCTTTTGCGATGCTTCGACATATATATATATTTTAGGCACAGGTTGCGTTACATTTTTTTCTTCTTTACTATGTTTGTTTTTTTTTTTTTTTTTTTTTTTTTTGTATTTGCTTTGCAGGTATGGTATGTTATACTGTAATGTTACTTTGTTTTATTGTTGACCATCATTTGCTTAGCAGGTACGCCATTCAGCTGCAGATTTATTTATCTTGACGGCAACAGCGTTTGCTCCCACGATACATAAAGCCGTGACTCCAGCGCTGTCTGAGGTGATTTCACCACCACAGTTAAAAACAAAATGGTGAATGTATATGCCCATCATTAGAAGTGGGTGGATAAAGGGAGGTATTCTAATGATGGACATACCCACCGATCAATCTTTTTTTATTTTTTTTTTTTTTTTTTTTTTATTTATTTATTTTTTCCTTCAGCCCACAGGCTGCATGAAAAAAGATTACAATATATATGCCAAACGAGGACCAGCAACGTACTGGTATGTTGCTGGACTTTGAGTGGTTATACCAGAATGATGCCGGCGAGTTTTTAGGTATCATCTTGGTATCAATCTCTTTTCAGCGAGCGGTTGGCTTTCATGTAAAAGCAATCCTAGTGGCTAATTAGCCTCTAGACTGCTTTTACAAGCAGTGGGAGGGAATTACCCCCCCCCCCCCCCCACCGTCTTACATGGGTTTTCTCTTGCTCTCCTGTCCCAGCAGGGAGCCTGAGAATGCAGCCGGTGGGTCCGCTAGCTGACCATAGAGCTGATCGGAGACAAGAACGGCTCCAATCATCTCTATGGCCTAAGAAACCGGAAGCTACGAGCATTTCATGACTTAGATTTCACCGGCTATAAACAGCGCCATTGGGAAAGCATTTAACCGCTTCCCGACGGCCTCATGTAGATATACGTCTACAGAATGGCACGGGCAGGCAAAAGCACGTACCTGTACGTCCCCTTGAATTGCCTGCCCGTGGGTCGCGCGCTCGCGACCCGGTCGGGAGCTCCGTGACCCCGGCCGTGGGACCAGCGGACCCGATCGCGGCTGGTGTCCCGCGATCGGGTTATGGAGCTGAAGAACGGGGAGAGGTATGTGTAAACAAACCTCTCACCGCGCTTCCTACTCTGCCTGTCATTGATTGGCTGTTCCCGGTCATCGGGAAAGCCGATCAATGACGTCAGCCCCGCCCCCTAATGTAAAAAAAAAACACACACGTCACAGCCCATAAACCCTCCCCTCCCCCTAGTGGTTAACTCTTTCACTACAACTGTCATTTATACAGGAATTAATGCATTTAAATAGCATTGATTGCTGTATAAATGACAATGGTCCCAAAAATGTGTCAAAAATGTCCGATGTGTCCGCCATAATGTCGCAGTCACAAAAAAAAAAATCGCTGATCGCCGCCATTACTAGTAAAAAAAAAAAAAAATATTAATAAAAATGCTATAAAACTATCCCCTATTTTGTAAAACGCTATAACTTTTGCGCAAACCAATCAATAATCACTAATTGCGATTTTTTTTTTTTTTTTTTTTTTTTTTTTACCAAAAATATGTCGAAGAATACGTATCGGCCTAAACTGAGGAAAAGTTTTTTTTATATTTTTTTTGGGGATATTTCTTATAGCAAAAAGTGAAAAAATATTGCATTTTTTTCAAAATTGTCGCTCTATTTTTGTTAGTGCAAAAAATAAAAACCGCAGGGGCGATAAAATACCACCAAAAGAAAGTTCTATTTGTGGGGGAAAAAAGGACCCCAATTTTGTTTTGGAGCCACGTCGCACGACCACGCAATTGTCAGTTAAATCGACGCAGTGCCGAATCGCAAAAAGGGGCCTGGTCCTTTGGCTGCCAATTGGTCCGGGGCTGAAGTGGTTAATCACACCGATCTTGGTGTGGTCAGATGCTTTGAGGGCAGAGGAGAGATCTAGGGTCTGACCCCAATTTTTTCAAAAAAAAGAGTACCTGTCACTACCTATTGCTATCATAGGGGATATTTACATTCCCTGAGATAACAATAAAAATGATTAAAAAATATATAAATGAAAGGAACAGTTTAAAAATAAAATTAAGGAGCAAAATAAAAAAAGCACCCATGTCAAAAACCCAACACATACCACAACCACCCCGCCCCCCCCCCCGCGCGCTCTCGTGCAAAGGTGAACACAAGCGTAGACCTCCTCCGTAAATATAAATTGGTAACCTGTAAAGGCGTTTAAATGCTTTTAAAAATGTATGTAGTTTGCTGCACGTTTCTGCGCTATTTTAAAGCCGGTCGTGTTTGGTATCCATAAATAAGTGTTTTTTCCCAAAAAAATGCGTTTGAAAAATCGCTGCGCAAATACTCAGTGAAAACAAAAAAAATGAAACGCCCACCGTTTTAAACTGCAGAGCCTTTGCTTAAAAAAAATATATAATGTTTGGGGGTTCAACGTAATTTTCTTGCAAAAAATTATTTTTTAATGTAAACAAGAAGTGTCAAAGGGCTTTGTCTTCAAGTGGTTAGAGTGGGTGATATGTGACATAAGCTTCTAAATGTTGTGCATAAAATTCCAGGACAGTTCAAACCCCCCCCCCCCCCCCCCCCCCCCCCCAAATGACCCAATTTTGGAAAGTAGACACCCCAAGCTATTTGTTGAGAGGCATGTCGAGTCCATGGAATATTTTATATTTTGACACAAGTTGCGGGAAAAACATTATTTTTTTTTTGCACAAAGTTGTCACTAAATGATATATTGCTCAAACACACCATGGGCATATGTACACCCCAAAATGCATTCTGTTGCTTCTCCTGAGTACGGGGATACCACATGTGGGAGACTTTTTGGGAGCCTAGCACGTACGGGACCCAAAAAACCAAGCACCGCCTTCAGGATTTCGAAGGGTGCAAGGGTGCAATTCTGCCTATTACAGTTTTGGAGGCCATGGAATGCCCAGATGGCACAAAATCCCCCCAAACAACCCCATTTTGGAAAGTAGACACCCCAAGCTATTTGCTGAAGGGTATGGTGAGTATTTTGCAGATCTTGCTTTTTGTCACAGTTTTGAAAAAAGAAAAAAAAATATTTTTTTCTTTTTTTTTTTTTCTTCATTTTCAAAAACAAATGAGAGCTGCAAAATACTCACCATGCCTCTCAAATAGCTTGGGGTGTCTACTTTCCAAAATGGGGTCATTTGGGGGGGGGGGGGGGGGGGGGGGGTTGTGCCATCTTGGCATTTTATGGCCTTCAAAACAGTGATGGGTAGTGAGGAGCGAAATCAAAAATTTACGCCCTTAGAAATCCTGAATGCGGTGCTTGGTTTTCGGGGCCCCGTACGCAGTTAGGCCCCTTTCATACTGGGGCAGAAGCCCCGGCGACGGTAAAGCAGCGCTATATTTAGCGCTGCTTTACCGTCGTTTTAGCCGCGGTATTCGGCCGAAAAAGGGTTAAAATCCCCCGTAAAGCGGTATTACCGCGGTGTGCCATTAAAATCATGGGGTAGAAGCGGTGAATACACCGCTCCTATACCGCTCCAAGCTTTTTTTACCATCCTGCTAGCGCACCGCTCCAGTGTGAAAGCCCGCCGGCTTTCACACTGGAGTGAATGGGGCCGGTTTTTTCAGGCGGTGTACAGGCGCTATTTTTAGCGCTGTACCGCCTGAAAACCGCCCCAGTGTGAAAGGGGCCTTAGGCTCCCAAAAAGTCCCACACATGTGGTATCCCTATACTCAGGAGAAGAAGCAAAATGTATGAGCAATATATCATTTAGTGACAACTCTTTGTAACTTAATTTTTTTGTCATTATTCAATCACTTGGGACTAAAAAAATGTAATATTCAATGGGCTCAACATGCCTCTTAGCAATTTCCTTAGGGTGTCTACTTTCCAAAATGGGGTCATTTGAGGGGGTGGGGGTTTGTACTGCCCTGCCATTTTAGCACCTCAGGAAATGATAGGCAGTCGTAAACTAAAAGCTGTGTAAATTCCAGAAAATGTACCCTAGTTTGTAGACGCTATAACTTTTGCGCAAACCAATAAATATACGCTTATTGACATTTTTTTTTACCAAAGACATGTGGCTGAATACATTTTGGCTTAAATGTATGACTAAAATTTAGTTTATTGGACTTTTCTAACAAAAAGTTGATTTTCGGTCTTTTTCAATTTATAGCGCAAAAAATTTAAATCGCAGAGGCAATCAAATACCATCAAAAGAAAGCTCTATTTGTGGGAAGAAAAGGACGCAAATTTCGTTTGGGTACAACATTGCATGAATGAGCAATTACCAGTTAAATCAGTGCCGTGCCAAATTGTAAAAAGTCCTCTGGTCTTTAGGCTGCAAAAATGGTCCGGTCTGAAAGTGGTTAAACTTATGCAAGAGGCAATTGCTAAGCCATAGCCATGTGTTTATAGTTTCCCTTAAAGTGGAAGTTAACCCCCCTATCGTTTTCAGCCAAGGAAGCTGCCATCTTTGCCTCTGTTTAATCTTCAACTGCCACAGTGCTGCACATGTGATCCGTTATGACACCAGCCATTGGCTGGTTTGACTGTTTGGTTGAGAGCACAGCCAATGTGCAGTTAGCATTCACGGCATGCCTTTTTTTTTTTTTTTAGACTGTTAAATCGATGGGTTTACTTCCGCTTTAACAATAACGTTCATATTTTCATTCTGTTAAGGCCTGTGCAAACAATACGAGAATTGGATGGAAAAAATTGTACGACGAGCTGTCTGATGATTTTTGGCTCGTTAGTACGGTGCTTTCGACAGCCAATTTCGCTTTTTGGGCAGACAGAAGCTGGATGTGCAGACTATAAAATTTTTTGTCAGCTGTGAACTCAACGTCTGATTTTCGTTTCATTAGTATGCTTTTCGTACAAAAAAAATCGTAAGAGCAAGACTACGCATGCTCAGAAACGAAAGAATACATACAAAACTATTCAACACATTACGTCACTTCTGACATTGTATATTTTGCCCTGCTTAGCTTAGTATCGTCTGCAAATACATAGATTGAACTGTTTACCCCATCCTCCAGGTCGAACTAAATAAATAGGATTTGTCCCCGCGCGGAACCCTGGGGGGCCCCACTTCCCACCTCTGACCATTCTTAGTAGTCCCCATTTATCACCACCCTCTGAACTCGTCCTTGTAGCCAGTTTTCAATCCATGTACTCGCCCTATGATCTATGCCAATGGACCTGACTTTGTACAGTAAACGTTTATGGGGAAAACTGTGTCAAATGCTTTTGCAAAATCCTGATACACATCTACGGGCCTTCCTTTATCTAGATGGCAGCTCACCTCCTCATAGAAGGTTAATAGATTTGGTTTGGCAAGAACGATTCTTCATGAATTAATGCTGATTACTGCTAATGATACCGTTCTCGTTACTAAAATCTTATCATCCCCTCCAAGAGCTTGTATACTATTCCCTCGTGAAGACTGAGGAAGAATAAATTTCAATACCTATGCCATCTCCCCATCCTTTGTATCCAGATGTCCTTCCTCATTCTTTATGGGGCCAATATGGTCTGTCCTCCCCTTTTTTAATTTTTTTACTGTTTTATATACTTAAAGTGGATGTAAACCCAATGTCATCCTTTCTAAACTACTGCCATAGGGGTTATTTAGAAGGATATACATGCCTCCTGCATGTATCTTTACCTGTCAAATGTCTCCCCTCTGTCTGTTATGAGACTTGAAAAACTGCAGATTCTGTGGGTGGGTCTGTTGTCTGGAGCTCGGTGGGTGGAGTCGTGATGGCAGTAGGCTCCCCGTCCACCTCTACACGCCCCTTATCAACATGCTTTTTCTCCTGTGAATTTCTTACATTGAACTTCTGCTATAATCTCTAACATCCAGTTAAAAGACAGAACAGTAACCACATGACTTCAGCATGCCCAGTTATGCTGAGGTGTGGAACATCCAATCCTGGCAGAGCAGCAGAAGAAAGGAGTGGGAGGGAATTAAAAAAAATAATGCATGTCTCTTAGGCTAGTGCACGGGATATGTAAATCACCTGTCACTCACAGCAAGGGGGAGGATTTGACAAAGTTTTTTTCTGTTTGTCAAGATTTATCTCACTGAACAATAAGAGGATTGCTCAGAGCTGGATTAACTCTGTGACAAGACTGGGCTCAAATGATAGGAAATCTTATACTCTACATTATGACATTAAAAAAATAAAAAATAAATTGGGTTTATTCAACTTTAAAGAATTTCTTGGGATTTATTTATTTTTGCTCTCCTCCGCTATGTGTCTTTTGTGTTCCATCTTGGCTGCCCTAATTGCACCCTTACATTTCTTGTTGTATTCTTTATAAAGTCTGAATGATCCCTCATCCTTGTATTTTTTGAAGGCCTTCTTTGCTTTTTATATGCATTTTTACATTGGAGTTAAGCCATCCAGGACTTTTGTTCACTCTTTTAAATTTATTACCCAATGGGATGCATTGGCTATTGCCCTTATTTAATATCCTCCTTAAAGCGAGGCTCCACTGTCTCCGTTTTTATTTTTTTGGGCATAATGACAAAGATTTATCTATTTAAATATATAACTCACATGGTCCTTTTTTCAAGTCATGTCTGCTGTCCTTTTTCCCAACGCAAAAGAAGTTAGATTTTTTTAGTATGACGGTTGTCATCTTGCCTGTGGGCATGTGAAGCCCACAGGCATCCACTTCCGGGACACTGTGCTGCTGATGGACCAGCATGCACCGCCCGTTCGATCCCCGATCTCGCGCATGTGCAGTAACGGCAATTTTGAGCGCCAACAGCTCAGGTTGCCATCACAATGGGCGGCGTCGTATGAAGTTGGAACTGCGCTGTGTTTCTAAATCACGCAATAACTCGCGCCAAGCCGCCGCACTGAATCCTGGGAACTATGACACAAGCTCCCAGGAGACAGTGCGGATAGAGGATATTGCGAAATAGCCGCACTATCCCTGCCCATATCTGTGATCCCCATAGACAGGAAACGGACAACTTCACAAGAAAAAAAAAAAGGTACTGTAGAAAAAAAATAAAAAAACCTTCGTTTTTTATATTGATGACATGTATTAAATCACTTTTATATAATGTGTTAAAACCGGGTGGAGCTCCGCATTAAAGCAAACCCATCTCTCCTCCGTATTCTTTGTTCCTAAGATTTTATCCCAATTCATGCCTTCTTAACAAGGTTTGTAGTTTAGGGAAGTTGGCTCTTTTGAAATTCAGTGTCTTTATATTCCCCTTATGTTTCCTATTTGTTTGCTTTATACTAAAGCCATTTGACCTGTGATCACTGTTTCCTAATTTGCCCCGTATTTCCACATCTGTGTTCAGGTCTGTATTGTTGGTAATCAGTAGATCCAGTAACGCTTTATTTCTAGTTGGTGTGTCTACCATCCGAACCATGAAATTGTCCTGCAAGACATTTAGGAACTGGCGAGCCTTAGACCAATGCGTGGTTCCCTTCGCCCAGTCTGGATAATATAATCCCCCTTATAACACTTCCCATCCTTGCTGCTAATTCAACTTGTGATAGGAGATCCGTCTCCCCCTCCCCCTCCTCCCTCAGGTTAGGAGGCCTATAGCATACTCTCAGTAATATTTTCTCCTATGCTTCATCCCTTTGGAGCTCTACCCATAAGGATTCCACCTCCTTCCTAGCCCCCTTAGTGATGTCATCTCTCACATTCACTTGTACATTATTCTTGCTATTTAGGCATACCCCTCCTCATTTTTGTACCCTCTCTATCACTGCAAAAAAGGGTGTACCCTTGAATGGTTGCCAGCCAATCATGAGAGCTGTTGAACCAGAAATTCCCACAAAATCCAAATCCTCCTCCTACAACAGTATTTCTAATTCGGCCATCTTGTCCACCAGGCTCCTGGCATTGGTGAATATGCCATGTAGTTTAGACTGGTCGCATACTATCCTCTTATTGGGTGTTCCGAGATTGCAACTAGGACTTGTTACTATACTTGCCTTGGGTTTATGTGCTTTAGTCAACCTACACCTAATGCCCCCAATACTACCCTCTGGAATATGTTTTGTGCTGACTAGCTATACTTCTGCCCCCCATTGCCTAGTTTAAAAAAAAAAAAACCCTCTAACTTTTTGGCCATCCTTACTCCCAGCTGATCTGCACCCTCCTCATTTAGGTACAGTCCATCCCTTCTTTAGTACTGGTGATCGTCTGAGAAGTCGGCCCAGTCCTCCAGGAATCCAAACCCCTCCTTACTACACCAGCTTTCCAGACACTTGTTTACTTCCCTAATCTACCTCTGCCTTTCTGGTGTGGCTCGATGTACCGGTAGTATTCCTGAGAATACTATCTTGGAGGTCCCTTTCCTCAATTTAGCTTTCAAGTCCCTAAAATCGTTCTTTAGGACACTTCATCTGCCTCAGACTTTGTCATTGGTACCAACATGCACCATGACAGCCGAATCTTCCCCAGCCCCTCCAAGTAATCTGTCCACCAGATCCGTGTGCCAAACCTGAGCGCCCGATAGACAACATACAGTTTGGCGCTTCAGATCTTTGTTACAGATTGCCCTCTCGTCCTTCTAAGAATAGAGTCCCCTACACCAGAATCTGTCTATACTTTCCCTTCGCTCCCTCCCCCCGGTCTCACTGCAGGTGTTCTTCCCCCGGCAGCTAGGAGGGTCCCTCAGCTCCAGCAGTGCTGGTCCCTGACTGGTTTCACCAATGTCACTCAATGGAGCGTACTTATTGGGATGCTTCCCTGGCACTTGCCCCCTCTATCCTTCCTGACTGTCACCCATCTACTCTTTCCTAGTGCCTACACCTTTGTCTCCACCCTCCTCTGAGCCGACCCCTGACGGCACCTGCCGTGTACGTTCCTGGCTCTGCTTCAGTATGGAGGGACTTCTCAGTGCTGACAGTTACTTCCCCAGATTCAGAACCTGGACTTCCAGAGAAACAACGTGCTTACATTTTGCACAGCGGTATTTTCCCACGATCCGCTGATCAAGGAATGCATGCATGCCCGCAAGATGTACACTGGGTCGCATCTCCACACCCTCTGGGTATCGTACCTACTAATTTAATGAGGATTGGGGATTTTACCCTGTCCAAATGACCTAGCAACTAGCTTCCTGACACTAATACGACAATACACCAGTACTCGCTGACCCACGTGTACTCGCAGACCCACTAACACCCACACACAACTCGGACAACACTCAGTTACTACCTGACACTAAAACTTCAGCTTTCGCACTGAAATTTTTTTTAATGAAAATTGATTAGGTTTTATGCACAGCTGCACCAGATTTAGCACACTGGTTTTAGTAAATTACCACCACAAAGTGTTTTAAAAAAAAATAAAGTTATTTAAAGTAAACCTGGATGCAACATTAACAATTCTAAGTAAATCCACAGTTGCTGAGAATGTATCTACTAGTTCTGCATGTTACTTTTTAGATTAAATAGACCTCTATTTTGGATATCCCAAATACTTAAGGCGGAGTTCCACCCAAAAGCAGAACTTCTGCCTATTTGCTCCAAAACCCCACGCTCCGGTTCCACATTGGCCACCTTTCAGGGGGGTGGGGAGGGAACAGGTACCTGTTTTTGACAGTTCCATGTCCCCACTTACGTTGGACGGTACCGTAAATCGGAAGTTCAGTCTCCTTCCTTCGCTGCCAAGTCAATTAGAAAGTGCAGCACACATGCGCAGTAGGGAGCAATCTGTGAAGCCGGAAGGCTTCACTTCCAGTTTCCCTTAGTGGAGATGGCGGCGGCAGCACCCGACAGCTGATCCGAAGATTGGCTGTGGTGCCGATATCGTGGGTACCCTGGACAGGTAAGTGTCTATATATTAACCACTTAAAGGGGTTGTATAGGTTCGTTTTAAAAAATAAAATAAAAAATAACAAACATGTCATATTCCACTGTGCAGTTCGTTTTGCACAGAGTGGCCCCGATCCTAATCTGGCGTTCCTCGGCGGCTGTCTCAGCTCCTCCCCGCAAGAGCTAACCCCCCTAAGGGAAGCGCTCTCCCAAGGGGGTTAGCTTGCGGGTGCACTCCCGGGCATCACTCGGCCCCGCCCCTCGGCTCGCCGCGTCATTGATTTGATTACTACTAATACTACTATTGATTTGATTGCTACTGTCAATCATCCAATGAAGAGTCCACAGGAGCTGGGGGAAAGCAACGCGCTATTGCGCCCATGGAGTTTCGGGGCTTAGGTAAGTAAAACGGGGGAGCCGGACAGTGCAAGGTGTTTTTTCAGCCTAATGCATAGGATGCACTAAGGGGAAAAAAACGTGAAGCTTTACAACCCCTTTTAAGGACCGAGCTTCCTTCTGAGATTTGTTGTTTACAAGTTAAAGTTTTTGCTAGAAAATTACTTGGAACATTATACATTTTTTTTCTAACACCCTAGAGAATAAAATGGCTGTTGCAACACTGTATTTGCGCAGCGCACAAGCGCACTTTTTTTTGGGGGGAAAAAATAACCTATTTGAAAAAAATAAGACACCAGTAAAGTTAGCCCAATTTTTTTTATATTGTGAAAGATAATGTTACATCAAGTAAGTTGTAGTAGATACCCAACATGTCACGCTTCAAAATTGCGCCCACTCGGAATGGCGACAAACTTTTACCCTTAATCTTCATAGCCATCGTTTAATAAATTCTACCGGTTGCATGTTTTGAGTTGGAGGAGGTCTAGGACTAGAATTATTACTCTCGCTCTACCGATCGCGGCGATACCTCACGTGTGTGGTTTGAACTCACGCGAGCTCGGCGGGGCGCGTTTAAAAAAAAAATATATATATATATATATATATATATATATATATATATATATATATATATATATATTTTTTTTTTTTCATTATTTATTTTACATTTATTTTTACATTGTTCTTTTTAAAAAAAAAAAAAAAAAAGAACCTGCCGCCGATAAAAGTGATCTCACGGTGAATCCGCCACAGACCACTGTTATCGGAAACCGGACCGCTCACTCAAGAAGAGGATACCGGGGTTATGGCTAGCTACTGCCATAACAAAGATATCCCTCTTCAAAGTGCCAGCGTATATCGGCATGAGCCGGTCCGAAAGTAGTTAAAAGTCAGCAGCTACAGTATTTGTAGCTGCTGACTTTTTTAATGAAATTTTCGCTAGGTTGGAATACCTCTTTAAAGTTTCTTGTAGGGAGTGGTCTGACGTCACTGTCATCAGCCGCGGCAGTGCGTCATCCCAAATTCCAAGTCTGGATCTGCCAGCTGCCTTGATTGATGGCAGTCTCAGCATCTCAGCGAGACGCTGAGACAGCCTCTCCCCGCCCCTCCACAACTCAGCGATCCAGTGAGCATGGAGAAGCAGAGAGGAGAGACACTGACCGACAGCAGCTTTCCTCTCTGGGACCTGTGAGAACCGAGCCATCGGCGATGCTTGGCTCTCATTGCAGAGACGGCAGGGGACAGCTGCAGCATCAGTCTAATACTCCATCCACCGAGGTAAGTATAAATCAAAAAATAAATAAATAAACCCATACTTCTCTTTTAACAGTGGTACGTGAAATCTCTTATACTTTTTTTTTTTTTTTATTAATATATACTTCATTTAAGGTCAAAAATATTTTTGTTTTTTTTTTAGCAACTTCCTGTTGTAACTTCCAGTACTATAGTCAGATGCCGCTCTTGCCGTACATACATCAACCCTTTTGTAACCTTCTTGGACCAAAGGCGATGGAAATGTAACTTATGCTACAGAGTAAATGATGGTAAGTTGTGTTTTGGTGTGAGGAATTTATTACCCAATTTTTTATTTTTTTTTTTCCTTGGAAGAAAGGTTTGTTTCTTGTATCAGAAAAATGTTCCATGTGTTAAATATGTGAATTTAAATATGAAAGGCTAACTTCAGCCAACGCATTTTATTTTGGTTAACATGGTTAAAAGTTAAAGCCTCTACCAGGTTTTTGCTGCCATCTATGACCTTATTTAAAGAAAAATTCCCCTCACTTGTTGGAAAGGTCGGCACAGTGGTGTAGTGGTTAGCACTCTCACCTAGCAGTAAGAAGGGTCGCTGGTTCGAATCCCAACCACGACACTACCTGCCTGGAGTTTGCATGTTCTCCCTGTGCCTGCGTGGGTTTCCTCCGGGTACTCCGGTTTCCTCCCACATTCCAAAGACATGCAGGTAGGTTAATTGGCTTCTGTCCAAAAAAATTGGCCCTAGTATATGAATAGGGACATTGGATTGTGGGCTCCTTGAGGGTAGGGACTGATGTGAGTGTGCAATGTACAGGGATAGGGACAATTGTAGACACTCACTCAGGTTGAACTGGATGGACCGAGGTCTTTATTCAACCTTATTAACTATGAAACTATGAAATTGGCCCATTTCTTGCATGGACATCTTTGGGGCAGGATGTAAAGAAATATCTTCTTCTGTGGGGTCACAAGTAGAAATAAAAACTTGATCAAAATGTTACCTCTTCCCCACTCAATTCAAAACTAAAAATGTTGGGAGTTGGGCTGTAATGTTGTTCATAAAATCATTGTGTGTGTGTGCTCGCAAATGTTTGATCTGAACCAAGTTAAATGGATTGCGTTGTCTACATTTGGACTGTACTTTGTGTTGTGGTGCCTAAAAAGTCCATCTGGAGTTCACGTTACCAAATCACACATAGCCATCTAAAATTAAATAGTTTATTAATACAAAAAAGCATAGCAACAATCAAGGTGAAGTAAAAAAATCCTAGCACATATGCTAGTAACACTACCACATAGACATCACCTAACCAACGCTGTCTGGATGCACAGACGCTGGCAAGTTTACTTTATACTCTGTGTACCAGTTTTCTACTGTTTTCTGTGTTGTGCAGCAGTCATAGTGTGGTGTATATAGATATTGGAAGGATCTACCCCACTTGATGTTTATACATTCATTCCTCCAAACCCCCCCCCCCCCCCCCCCCACTGCATATCCATTTTTTGCTCCACCACCCTTCTGCTTACTGTGTTTGATCCTTTTAATATTTGAACCCTTTCCGGTACACTCTAGCCCATGCTTTATAATACCACGGTGACTCCTGGCATGTGATTATTTACTACAATATTTTACCTTAAGTTCCTTAAGAAGCATACCTCCACGAAACATGTAGAGCGACAAGCTTTTACACCCCCTACATCAACCTACACCAGGCCCATCTAAATATTGATGACTATATCTGTTTTATGCAAAGATACAGTCTGGCTTAGGGGTGGTTATGGTGATGTCTGTGTGGTACTTTTACTAGCATATGTGCTAGGAATTGTTAACTTCACCTTGATTGTTTTGTTATTGGATCTCATGAAATATTTTTTGCATACATTCATCACCCCTTTTTTAAGCAAAAAAAGGTTTCTTTACAGTAAGAGCTGTTAAAATGTGAAATGGACTCCCTCAAAAGCTGATCTAGCCCAGTAGATTGCTTTAACCACTTCCTGCCTGGCCTATAGCAGACCGGTCAGACTGACACACCGGTGGAGCGGTGTGTCAGTCTGACACACCGGTACACTGATCTCGGTAAAGAGCCTCCGGGGGAGGCCCTTTACCACGTGATCAGCCGCCTCCAATCACGGCTGATCATGTCAACAGGAAAAGCCGGTGATCGGCTTTTCTTCACTCGCGTCTGATAGACGCAAGTAAAGGGGAGCCAATTGGCGGCTCTCCTGACAGGGGGGTCTGCGCTGTTTATCAGCACAGCCCCCCCCTCAGGTCCCCACACTGGACCACCAGGGACTCCACGGACCACCAAGGAAGTGGGCAACCTGTGGATGGCCAGGTATGTACCCCCTGGCCATCCACATGTGCAAATGATGCCCAATCTGTGCCAGTCAGTGCCCATAAATGCGCACTTAAAGGCACCATCATGTACAAATAAGAATCGGTGTCATCAGTGCCACCCATCAGTGTCCAGCAGTGCCACCTATCCGTGCCCATCCATTCCACCTATCCTTGCCACTCATAAGTACCCATGAGTGCCCATCAGTGCTGCATACCAGTGTCACCTATTAGTGCCCATCAGTACCACCTCATTGGTGCCAACTCATCAGTGACCGTCATTGAAGAAAACGTACTTATTTACAAAAAAATTTTACGGAAACTTTTTTTATTTGTTGCGCAAAAAATCTAAATTGCAGAGGTGATCAAATACCACCAAAATAAAGCTCTATTTGTGGGAACAAAATGATAAAAATTCTGTTTGGGTACGGTGTAGCATGACCGCGCAATTGTCATTCAAAGTGCGACAGCGCTGAAAGCTGAAAATTGGTCTGGGCAGGAAGGTGTCTAAGTGCCTGGTATTGAAGTGGTTAAAGGCCTGGATTCTTTCCCAAATGTACAGAATATAAGTAGATACTAACATTGATACTGTAGATAACGTTGATCCAGGGAATATCCGATTGCCTCTTGAGGAATCGGGATGGGCTTTTTTTTCCCTGCTGACACAAATTGGATCATGCTTTGCTGTTTTTTTTTTTTTTTTTGCCTTCCTCTGGATCAATTGTGATGGTTAAGATTTTAAAATGAAAGATAGCAGCTGTTTGGTTGACATGTACAACTGCTCCAGTTTTGATACCTTTCCCCTTCGTTTTTAATTGCTTAATGACTAAAGTTCAGTCTTTCAGATACATTAATGGTATAGAGCAGGGGTCTGCAATCTTTTCCGTACAAAGGCCACATCTTGTATGTTAAATAGATTTGTAGGCTGCAAAAAATACATTTTATAAATGAAAACAGAACTTGGTAATAGAAAAAAGAACGGGATTTGAACAGAGCCAAGACTCTTGACAATAAGTCACGTTTTTATTATGTATACAAAGGTAAAAACCAACCATAAAAATGCACTACAGCGAAGGTACATATATTGCCAGTAGTATAGCACAAATTGTACAATTAGATGTCATCTTGTGTGTATCACTCCACCCACCAATTATATCCTATCTTAAACCACTTCCCATCTGGCCTATAGCAGAATGATGGCCGGGAAGTAGTTCAGTTATCCTCACATAGTTACATAGTTAGGTTGAAAAAAGACACAAGTCCATCCAGTTCAACCACAAATAAAGAAAAAATAAAATATATATATCTCATACAATCCCATATACCCCATTCTATACCCACAGTTGATCCAGAGGAAGGCAAAAAAAACCCCAGCAGAGCATTCTCCAATTTGCTACAGCAGGGGAAAAAAATTCCTTCCTGATCCCCCGAGAGACAATCGGATTTTCCCTGGATCAACTTTACCTATAAATGTCAGTACCCAGTTATATTATGTACATTTAGGAAAGTATCCAGGCCTTTCTTAAAGCAATCTACTGAGCTGGCTAGAACCACCTCTGCAGGGAGTCTATTCCACATTTTCACAGCTCTTACTGTGAAGAAACCTTTCCGTATTTGGAGATGAAATCTCTTCTCCTCTAGACGTAAAGAGTGCCCCCTTGTCCTCTTTGTTGACCGTAAAGTGAATAACTCAACACCAAGTTCACTATATGGACCCCTTATATATTTATACATGTTGATCATATCCCCCCTTAATCTCCTCTTATCAAGGGTGAATAAATTCAGTTCCTCTAATCTTTCCTCATAGCTGAGCTCCTCCATGCCTCTTATCAGTTTGGTTGCCCTTCTCTGCACTTTCTCCAGTTCCCCGATATCCTTTTTGAGAACTGGTGCCCAAAACTGAACTGCATATTCCAGATGAGGTCTTACTAATGATTTGAACAGGGGCAAAATGATATCTCTCTCTCGAGAGTCCATACCTCTCTTAATACAAGAAAGGACTTTGCTCGCTTTGGAAACCGCAGCTTGGCATTGCATGCTATTATTGAGTTTATGATCTACAAAACCCCCAGATCCTTCACTACGGATTCCCCCAGTTGTACTCCCCCTAGTATGTATGATGCATGCATATTCTTAGCCCCCCAAGTGCATAACTTTACATTTATCAACATTAAACCTCATCTGCCACATAGTCGCCCAATTTGACAGAGCATTGAGGTCAGCTTGTAAATTGGAGACCTCCTGTAAAAACGTTATTCCACTGCATAGCTTGGTGTCATCTGCAAAGACAGAAATGTTACTTTTGATCCCAGACCCAATATCATTTTATAAAGATATTAAAAAGTAAGGGTCCCAGCACTGAACCTTGGGGTACACCACTGATAACCTTAGCCCATTCAGAGTAAGAATCATTAACCACGACTCTCTGAATTCTGTCTTTTAGCCAGTTTTCTAGCCATTTACAAACCGATATTTCCAAACCTGTAGACCTTACCTTACACATGAGCCGTGTGTGGGGAACTGTATCGAACGTTTTTGCAAAATCCAAGTATACCACGTCCACAGCCACGCCTCTGTCCAAGGTTTTACTTACCACCTCATAAAAAGAAATGAGGTTTGTCTGACAACTTCTGTCTTTCATGAATCCATGCTGTCTGTTGCTTAAAATATTTTTTTCCTGCAAGAACTCGTCTGTGGTCTTTTAATAATCTCTCCAGTATCTTCCCAACTATAGAAGTTAAACTAACAGGTCTATAGTTACTTGGTAAAGACTTTGTTCCCTTTTTAAATATAGGCACCACGTTCGCCCTGCGCCAATCCAGTGGTACTATTCCTGTCATTAATGATTCCCTAAAAATTAGATACAATGGCTTTGAAATTACAGTGCTCAATTCTTTTAGGATCCGTGGGTGGATGCCATCAGGTCCAGGTGCTTTATCCACCTTTATTCTGTCTAAATATTTCTGGACCATATTACTTTTGAGCCATTGTGGATTTGGGGCTGTGTCACTACCACCCCCATTGTGGACATGAGCTCCCCCATGCTCCTTTGTATACACAGAGCTGAAGAAAGTATTTAATAAATTAGCCTTCTCTTTGTCCCCAGTCACCCACTCTAGATTATTTTGTAAAGGGCCTACATGCTCAGACTTGACCTTTTTACTATTAATATATTTTTCCCTAGTCGTCATTCAGGACAGCCACCATGAGAGATAGTCTCCTCCTCTTCCTCTAGGAAACACTGCGCCAGCCCATAAATTCTCACTTCCCCTGCCGGACCTCAGTTATTAGTGTTTCCTCCGGTGGGGAGACACTGTGCAAGGAACCAGGCCAGAGCGGTCAGGGAGACTGTGGCCAATCTTGTTTTTTAATCCCTTAGGAAAGCAAGTGTTGCCAGGGGGCTAAACTATCATTGCTTACCTTACATACAGCCACCCCTTCCTTGTCGAGCGCGGCATCAGGTCGTGGGGGCCCCTTATCGCGTCCACAGGGGCGCAGCAAGGCAGCAGTCCGGTTTCCCTATGCAAGGGTATAGGCTGCACATTTTTTCTTTTTGGAACCAGCGCGCCTGGTCGACGAGTGACGTCATTTCCGGCGGAAACCGGACCTGTTGCCTTTGACCTGTGACTTCCGGTTCCGGGTCACGGAGCTGATAAAGGGCCGGGCTCAGGCTGGAGAGAGTCCGGATCGCACACAGGCTGCGTGAGACTCCCTGGGAAGCAACCACCTGCAGTCATGTCTGAGGCAGATGCTACAGCACACAGTGACACCACCTCCAGCCTTCCTAAGGTAAGAGTTCCCTGGGGAAGGGTCCTCTCTATCTAGGATTGCCCCTCCAGGATATGGTTCCTGTCTTGGGGGGAGCAGACCCCCTGGGTGGTCGGGGGGGGGGGGGAGGCTCGGATCCCTGTTGTATAGAGCGGGTCTAGTGCACTCCCAGGGTTGTTTCCTGCTACTTCCTCCTGTAAAAAAAAAAAAAAAAAAAACTTTTTTTTTTTTTTTGTTTCTCTCTGTTTTAACATGTTTTCTGCCGATCTTCCTGCATGTATTTCAGAAAGCTACGGAAAAGACAAGGTCTACCCATAGCTCTATATAAATTGTCCCTAGACGAAGTCGAAGACCTTCTAGGGGCCATTTACACAACCCTCTGGATACAGGAGGAGAGGAGACCCCTATCCCTCCATGATAGAATGTACAGGGGCTTAGGGGAACAGAAGAGAAAGGTTTTCCCAGTCCATGATGTTCTGATAGAAACCATTAAGAAGGAGTGGCAGGACCCTGAGAAGAGACCCTTTTTCTCTGGCTCCCTAAAGAGAAGGTTCCCCTTCTCAGAGGACCCTACGGCCATTTGGAATAAGATCCCCAAATTGGATGCCGCCTTCTCGCAGGTGTCTAGACATACGGACCTGGCATTTGAGGATATGGGTGCCTTGTCCGATGTCATGGACAAGCGAATGGACTCCTTACTCAAAAAGACGTGGGAGTCTACTGTAGGCAACCTAAAGCCTGAAATGGCTGTTACGGTGGTAGCCCGCAACCTGGAGCATTGGCTGTCCCAGATTCAGCAGCACATTGAGTCTGGTACGGCCAAAGAAACTATATTGTCTTCTTTCCCCACGATCCTAAGAGGTGTCGCATATATTGCAGACGCCTCGGCGGAATCAGTCCGCATGTCAGCCAGATCAGCGGCCCTGGCAAACTCTGCCAGAAGGGCTCTCTGGCTAAAAACCTGGCCTGGCGATAGCGCCTCTAAGGTTAAATTATGCGGGGTACCCCTGACAGGTGACCTCCTCTTCGGTCCCGGGTTGGACTCTGTCTTAGACAGAACGGCGGATAGGAAGAAATCATTTCCTCTCAAACGGAAGGCCCCAGTGCAGACGAAGAAGGGGTTTCGTCCGCAAAAACGAAAGGTTACTCCTAAACCAGAGGGGCAAAAGAAAGCTTGGGGCCAAGGAGGCAGGGGCCGAGGAGGGGCGATTTTTCGCCCTCCTGAAAAGGCCCGCAAAGATCAATGACTCCCTAGGCCCGGTGGGAGGAAGACTGGGGGCTTTCCTTCCGCAGTGGGAGATGATCTCCCCCAACCAGTTCATCCTCGGGGTCATAAGAGGGGGTACCACCTGGAGTTTACAAGTCCCCCTCCGCTAAGGTTTCTTGTCACGCATCTTTCCAATTGCAGGACAAAAGCCGAAGCGTTGTTGGAAGCTCTAAGGGAGCTAGAACAACAGGAAGTAGTGCGCAGAGTACCAAGGGGGGAAGAGGGGAAGGGATTCTATTCCCACATATTTGTGGTAATGAAACCTTCCGGAAAATTCAGGTTGATCCTGAATTTAAAGCCCCTAAACAGGTCCATTACCTACAAGAGGTTCCGCATGGAGTCCATCTTCACGGTAAGGGCTCTGCTTCCGCAGGATTGCTTTATGGTCTCGTTGGACCTGAGGGACGCGTACCTACACGTCCCCATCGCAGAAGCCTCTCAGAGATTTCTCCGATTGGCAATAGATCTAGACGGTACAATAGTGCACCTCCAGTTTCAAGCGCTGCCCTTCGGGCTATCCTCGTCACCCCGCATCTTTACCAAGATCCTAGCGGAGGCGATGGCTTTCCTGCGGTTACAGGGGGTGTCGGTCATAGCATATCTGGACGACCTACTCCTGTTTGCCGGATCCCCAGATCAGCTGCTCAGGGACCTAGATCTAGTAAAGAGAGTCCTAACAGGTCTGGGGTGGTTGTTGAACTTAGACAAGTCCAACCTCATTCCTACACAGCGCATTGTGTATCTGGGATACCTGCTGGACTCAACGCAGTTGAGGGTCTTTCTGCCTTTGGAAAAGATCACGAAGCTGAACAGAGCGGTGGCCGCTCTGCAGTGCAGTCAGCAGGTCTCCAAGAGGTCTCTGATGTCAACACTAGGCCTTCTAACCTCAGCCCTCCCAGCAGTGCAGTGGGCAGGACTGCACTTTCGGCCCCTGCAGACTTTTGTGCTAAGGATATGGGACAACAGTCAGGGGGATCTAGACACCCTAGTACACGTACCTCACCACATAAAAAGATCCCTGTGGTGGTGGAGGAAAGAGGGGAATCTGTCACAGGGACGTCTGTGGCTTGTTCCCGTCTCTCAGGTAATAACGACAGACGCAAGTGGCAAGGGCTGGGGGGCACATCTGGGTTCCCTGGTCACCCAGGGCACTTGGAAGGGCGAAGACCTGAGAAGATCTTCCAACTGGAAGGAACTGAGGGCAGTCGGACTTGCCCTCAGGTTTTTCGGGAAGGTCATTCAGGGTCAGCATGTTCAGGTACGGTCGGACAACTCTTCAACCGTAGCCTATATAAACAAGCAGGGCGGCACAAGAAGTGGGGTCCTGCTGGCCCTAGCGATCGACATCTTAAGCTGGGCCGAGTCCAATACTCTCTCTCTCTCAGCAGTATTTCTGAGGGGAGAGAGGAATATTGTAGCGGATTTTCTCAGCCGCAGGAGGCTGAGGGAAGGAGATTGGGTCCTCAACCAGGAGGTCTTCAATCTGATTTCCGAGAAATGGGGTCCCCCAGAGGTGGATCTCTTCGCGTCAAAAGACAACGCGAAAGTCCCTTGTTTTTTCTCCCTAAACAGGGGAGAGGGAGCTCTGGGAGTGGACGCCCTGACCCAAAGTTGGCAGTTCAGGACTTGTTACGCCTTCCCTCCTCCGGTACTGTTACCAGCGGTGCTGAGAAAATTTCAGCTAGAAGACACGACTCTGATTCTAGTAGCCCCATACTGGCCAAAGAGGGCATGGTTTTCGGTTCTCAGACAGCTGGCAGCAGAGCCCCCCATGTTCCTCCCAGTTCTGGAGGATCTCCTCTCGCAGGGCCCAGTCCTTTGTCCCCAGGTTCACCAATGGAAGTTGGCAGCCTGGCTACTGAGGAAGGCATTCTGAAAGCTAAAGGTTTTTCAGACAGGTTAATCTCTACCCTTCTCAGTAGCAGGAAAAAGGAGACGCGTCGGATATATAGAAAGGTCTGGCTCTGCTTCAATGACTGGTGTGTAGCAAGTTCCTTTTCAGTGCAGAGTCCCATAGCTGTGCTGGAATTCCTGCAGTGTGGGGCGGACAAGGGGTTATCCGTAGCCACTCTTAAAAGTCAAGTATCAGCACTTAGTGCTTATTTGGAGAAATCTCTGGCCTCCAATCCTTGGGTGGTCAGGTTCTTTAAGGCTCTGTCTAGGCAGAGACCAGTCAGGAGCCCACCCTTCCCCGGGTGGGATCTATCCCTAGTCCTGCAAAGTTTGACAGGACCTCCTTTTGAGCCCTTAGACGGGTGTTTGCTAGGGGATCTCACGTTAAAAACTGTTTTTTTGGTGGCGGTAACCACTGCCAGGAGGGTCAGTGAAATTGAGGCTCTATCAATTAGACCCCCGTTTTGTGTAATTTTGCCAGACCGGATAGTGCTCAAAACTGATCCGGCCTTTTTGCCGAAAGTGGCTTCGGGTTTCCACCGAAGCCAGGAGGTAGTCTTACCTTCGTTCTGTCCCAACCCCACAAGTGAAGGGGAACTGAAATTTCATTTTTTAGATGTAAGGAGAAGTATCCTAAAGTACCTTGAGCTGACCAAATCAATAAGAAAGTCAGACTCACTGTTTATTTTATTTTCTGGGGCCAGAAAGGGTTTCAGAGCGTCCCGACGCACAATCGCCAGGTGGCTCAGGTCAACAATTGGCCAAGCATATACCTTATCAGGGAAAGAGATTCCTTCAGGTATCAAGGCACACTCGACAAGAGCTATGGCAACTTCTCAAGCAGAAAGGGCTGGAGCTACGCCAGACCAGATATGCAGGGCTGCAACATGGTCCAGCTATTCCACGTTCATAAGACATTATAGAGTGGATCTGGTTTCGGCAGGCGAGCAAGCCTTTGGACGCAAGGTTTTGCAAGCTGTAGTCCCACCCTAACTGGTAAGTGCTCGCTTATCCTCTCATGGTGGCTGTCCTGAATGACGACTAGGGAAAATTAGAGTTACGCTTACCGGTAACGTCTTTTCCTGTAGTCTTTCAGGACAGCCACGGTTACCCACCCGAGTAATTTTTGGGGGGGTCTTACGTAAGACCAGAACGCAGCTTGACAATGTTAATTGAATATGTTATTAATGTGTTCTTGTGTCTCCCCAGCTGGCCGGAGGTTATCTCGAAAAAAACTGAGGTCCGGCAGGGGAAGTGAGAATTTATGGGCTGGCGCAGTGTTTCCTAGAGGAAGAGGAGGAGACTATCTCTCATGGTGGCTGTCCTGAAAGACTACAGGAAAAGACGTTACCGGTAAGCGTAACTCTAATTTTTGGGGTTTGTCCTATCTTTTGCAATCTGTCTTTCGTTTTGAATTTTTGCATCCTTGATTTCCTTTTTACATATTCTGTTATGTTCTTTGTAACATTTAAATGACACTAGTGATCCTTCATTTTTATATTTTTTAAAAGCTCTTTTCTTATAGCTTATAGCTTTTTTAACTTTGGCCGTGACCCACATAGGATTTATTTTTAGCCTTTTAACCGCTTCCCGACCGCCTCCTGTAGATATACGTCAACAGAATGGCACGGGCAGGCAAAAGCACGTACCTGTACGTCCCCTTTAATTTTCCTGCCCGGGGGCGCGCGCGCGACCCGGTCGGGAGCTCCGTGACCACGGACGCGGGACCAGCGGACCCGATCGCCGCTGGTATCCCGCGATCGGGTTACGGAGCTGAAGAACGGGGAGAGGTCTATGTAAACAAACCTCTCCCCGCGCTTCCTACACTGACTGTCAGTGATCGGCGGTTCCCTGTCATCGGGAACGCCGATCAATGACGTCAGACGTACAGCCACGCCCCCCTACTGTAAAAAAAAAAACACAACACGTCACACTGACTCCTCCCGGCCCCCTAGTGGTTAACCCCCTAACTACAACTGTCATTTACATAGGAATCAGTGCTATTTAAATAGCAGTGATTGCTGTATAAATGACAAATGTCCCAAAAATGTGTCAAAAATGTCCGATGTGTCCGCCAAAATGTCGCAGTCACAATAAAAATCGCTGATCGCCGCCATTACTAATAAAAAAAAAAATATTAATAATGCTATAAAACTATCCCCCATTTTGTAAACGCTATAACTTTTGCGCAAACTAATCAATAATCGCTAATTGCGATTTTTTTTTTTTTTACCAAAAATGTGTAGAAGAATACGTATCGGCCTAAACTGAGGAAAAAAAATGTTTTTTATATATATTTTTTGGGGATATTTATTATAGCAAAAAGTAAAAAATATTGCATTTTTTTCAAAATTGTCGCTCTATTTTTGTTTATAGTGCAAAAAATCAAAACCGCAGGGGCGATCAAATACCACCAAAAGAAAGCTCTATTTGTGGGAAAAAAAGGACGCCAATTTTGTTTTGGAGCCACGTCGCATGACCGCGCAATTGTTAGTTAAAGCGACGCAGTGCCGAATTGCAAAAAGGGGCCTGGTCCTTTGGCTGCCAATTGGTCCGGGGCTGAAGTGGTTAAATTTATTGCCTGTGGGAATATACTTTGCAGTGAGTTCACAAACAGTCTTTTTGAAGAATCCCCATTTCTGTTCTGTGCCCATTGTTGCCAATATTCTCTCCCAGTCTAAGTTCTGGAGAGCAGCCCTCATCCTTGGAAAATTTGCCCTCTTGAAATTAAGTGTTTTTTATCTTTCCTGTATGTGATTTTTGCTTACAGCTAACATCAAATGAAATCATGTTATGGTCACTGCTACCCAGATGCTCCTTTATCTGAACATTAGTAATATGCTCTGCATGGTTTGAGATTACCAGATCCAGCAGAGCATCATTCCTGGTTGGGGCCTCAATGAACTGGACCATAAAATTGTCCTGTAATAGGTTTATAAATTTTTGTCCTTTAACTGTCCCAGCAGTGCCATTATTCCAGTCAATTTCTGGGTAGTTAAAATCCCCCATTATTATCACTGTCCCAGCCCTTGCAGCCCTTTCTATTTGTGCAAGGAGCTGAGTATCCACCTCCTCATTAACATTGGGTGGTCTATAACAAACTCCAATGATTAACTTTGAACTACGCACATCTGTATGCAGTTCCACCCATAATGCTTCAGACTCATCACACTCTCCATCCCCCAGGTCCTCTTTCACACTCGCTTTGAGATCACTTCTCGCATACAGACAGACCCCCTCCACATTTCCTTTTAACTCTGTCTTTCCGAAAGAGTGCATAGCCAGGAATATTTATAGCCCAGTCATGTGAGGACTGCAGCCACGTTTCAGCAATACCGATTACATCATAGCTCTCCTGATGCACCAGAGCTTCCAACTCACCTATTTTGCTTGGCAGACTTCTGGCATTGGTGAACAAGCACTTTAATGCATTACTATATTTTGACCAGTCACATACTATCCTCTTGGGTGTTCCGAGATTGCAACTAGGACTTGCTACTATATTTACCTTGGGTTTATGTGCTTTAGTTACCCTACCACTAATGCCCCTAATATTACCCTCTGGAATATGTTCCACGCTGACTATTCCTATCTCTGGCCCCTCCCCCTCATTGCCTAGTTTAAAAACCCCTCTAACTGTTTGGCCATCCTTATTCCCAGCTGACTGGGCGTTATAAGCTGCAATCTCACGCCTTTCCTTTACTCGCGCTGACAGATGCGAGTAGAGGAGAGCCGATTGGCTGCTATTCTGACGGGGGGGGGGGGGGTCTGCACTAATTATCAGTGCAGCCCACCCATGACCACCAGGGATTGCCCACCCAAGACCACTACGTAGGCCCACCAAAGCCTACTAGGGATGGCACTCTGTTCCCATCAGTGATGCCTTCCAGCGCCTCTGATCAGTGCCACCTATGAGTGCCCATCAGTGCCACCTCATCCATGCCAGTCAGTGCAGTCACATCTGTGCCCATCGGTGAAGGAGAAAAATGTACTTATTTACAAAGTTTTATAACAAACTAAGAAAATCCGTTTTTTTTTTTCACAATTTTCGTTCTTTTTATTTTTTTTATTTGTAGCGCATAACATAAAAGCCCCAGAGATAATCATCAAATACCACCAAAAGAAAGCTCTATTTGTGGGTAAAAAATTATAAAAATGTTGTTTGGGTACAGCATCGCATGACCGCGCAATTGTCATTGAAAATCTGAAAATTGGTCTGGGCAGAAAGGTGTAGAAGTGCCCTGTATTGAAGTGGTTAAGGATAATAAGTGTTATACTTATAAGAGCACAAAATATTTAATTCCTCATTGCTCAGATGTTATATGTCCATGGGGTGGAGAGCAGATCTCAAAATGTTTTGCAAAAAATTCCTAATCAGAAGACCTCAAGTTAACCACTTCAGCCCCGGACCAATTTGCAGCTAAAGGACCAGGCCCCTTTTTGCAATTCGGCACTGCGTCGCTTTAACTAACAATTGCGCGGTCATGCGACGTGGCTCCAAAACAAAATTGGCGTCCTTTTTTTCCCACAAATAGAGCTTTCTTTTGGTGGTATTTGATCGCCCCTGCAGTTTTTATTTTTTGCGCTATAAACAAAAATAGAGCGACAATTTTGAAAAAAATGCAATATTTTTAACTTTTTGCTATAATAAATATCCCCAAAAAATATATAAAAAAACATTTTTTTTCCTCAGTTTAGGCCGATACGTATTCTTCTACATATTTTTGGTAAAAAAAATCGCAATTAGCGATTATTGATTAGTTTGCGCAAAAGTTATAGCGTTTACAAAATAGGGGATAGTTTTATAGCATTTTTATTAATTTTTTTTTTTATTAGTAATGGCGGCGATCAGCGATTTTTATTGTGACTGCGACATTTTGGCGGACACATCGGACATTTTTGACACATTTTTGGGACATTTGTCATTTATACAGCAATCAGTGCTATTTAAATAGCACTGATTCCTATGTAAATGACAGTTGTAGTTAGGGGGTTAACCACTAGGGGGCGGGGAGGAGTCAGTGTGACGTGTTGTGTTTTTTTTTACAGTAGGGGGGGGGCGTGGCTGTACGTGTGACGTCATTGATCGGCGTTCCCGATGACAGGGAACCGCCGATCACTGACAGTCAGTGTAGGAAGCGCGGGGAGAGGTTTGTTTACATAGACCTCTCCCCGTTCTTCCGCTCCGTAACCCGATCGCGGGATACCAGCGGCGATCGGGTCCGCTGGTCCCGCGGCCGGGGTCACGGAGCTCCCGACCGGGTCGCGAGCACGCCGCAGGCACATGCACGATCACGTACAGGTACGTGATTCTGCCTGCCCGAGCCATTCTGCTGACGTATATATGCAGTGGCCGGTCGGGAAGCGGTTAAGATGGTGCTGTATGATACCCAGTTAAAAGGCAAATGACAAAAGAGCAGCTTACAATGCCTACATAAGATGGAAGATGATATTCTGCACGTGTATATAACCTAATTAATAATGTATATGTAGTTAGTTAAATCAGAACTATAATGGGTTACCATATTCTGTATCTTTATTAACCTAGTGCCTGAAGAATTCATGTACAATCCTGTAACAAGAGCTTATGGAGAACCACACAAAAGACCAGAGGTCCAGAATGCCACAATTGAATTCATGGCACCATCAGAATATATGGTGAGTGTAACAACTACATTACCAGCTTAAACCACAGGGTTAGTTCTATACAGCAACATATCTGCTAAACAAAGAGGTAATGAATTTTCCAGCAGCCTGCATGTTGAAATGCCACCGCTTCATTGTTCTCGACCACTACAAGTATTTGGTTGAATACCTGTTACCCCTTCTGCGCTTTCATCTGTCAGCTCATATGTCCTGTAGTGTGGTGGGGGAGTGGGTATTCCACATACCTTAAAGTGGCCAGGGAGTAGGTAAGCAGCGGCACAGCTACTAGAAAGACAAGTAGATGGCACAGTAACATACCTTTTTAAAAGAAGAAGCAATCAGGGTCACGTTAATATTTATGATCGATATAGGTGAATCTTTGATAAATTACTGAGTAATGTGAAGGTGCACAAGAGCCCCACCACCATCAGGACTAATGCTGATGACGTCTTCTTTATACTGTAAATCAGTTTGGTGTGGAAGGGTTCAAGTCTAAATTTTTAACAGATGTTTGTGACAGTTTCCATTTTAAGATGATACTTTTACCCTAAAAGTTCTCTCCTGTCAACAGTAGTAGAGGGGAGGTTAGGACTTCTGATCTAAGCTTCGAGTTTTGTCTTACCCTCCAACTCCCTCTTTTAACTCAGCTAACAAATACCTTGTCACTTTATATACAGTTTCTTTTGGGAATACTGTTTATAGGCTCCAGGGTGCAGCATTTTATTTTTATCTGCTCCAGAAGTCATTCTTACTTTTTTAGGTTTCAGCAATAACATTGTACTGTGAACAATTTATTTGCACAGGTACCTTTTTGTGGCTCTAGAGTTCACTGTGTCTGTGATGCATTTTTATGTATTTCTATGTTCATGTGTTTGTGAACATGACAATATTATATTGATCAGGCATGTTGTGTCCCGTATACAATCTAGAAAGAGTGCAACACCGCTCAGACTGTGGATAAAGATTTCCTCGTGGGTACATGCCCTGGCTCTCCACCGTCAATAGTAAATGAAGAAAAGGAAAATTTGGTCGCACACCATTGAAGAAAAACTTCACATCAAAAGTAATAAAGTAACTATTGTACATAAGTTTTTCCTTCCATGGTGTGCGACCAATTTTCCTTTTCTTCAGTATACAATCTACCGTGGTAACTAGCTTGTGTTATAGGCTAAAAAAACTTGCTACTTGGCTTTATTTTTGAAAATGCACATAATCAAACAATATATACAGCTGTAATGAAAGGAAATGCATTGATTACACCTTTAAGAATGTGCTTACATTTTGTCATAGGCTATTTGGTAAAATCTTTTTCTGTTTGTTTTGGATTTTAAAGCTTCGTCCTCCTCAGCCTCCAGTATATCTGTTCATGTTTGATGTGTCCCACAATGCAATAGAGACTGGATATTTGAACACTGTATGTCAGACCTTGCTTGACAATCTGGAATGGTAGGTTTACACACAAATGTATCCAACGAATTGACGTCTATTAAAAAAATAAATAACATATTTTGAATCATCCTGCTGCATAGTTGCACAACTGTTAAAATTACAAAAATGTATTATTACAATTAATCAGTCATGGTTCTTTTTATATTTAGTTGGGGCCCTTTCTTAACCCCCCCCCCCCTTTTTTGGGGGGGTTCTAATAAAGACTATATTTAATCAGTACTAACCTTCATTACTAGGCCAATCTTCAGTTTGCAATGATATGATAGATTGCCTGACAATTACCTGGTTATGCCACACTGCACGCAAATACATTTTATATGTTATGTATTTTTTATTTTTTTTTAAGATGGCTTTCTTTTGGTGGTGTTTTTATTTTTTACTATATAAAGGAAAAATGTCCAAAAAATGGGTTTGCTTACATTCACCTTTCATCTCTAATGTGAAAAAAATAGCCGCCTTTTCCCACCATCACCTTTTAAAACCCAAAGATCCCATCATCATTGGTGGTCTGATGCACTTTAGGACCCCTAACTTCACTTTGATCTGCTAATCCTCCCTCCTTCCTGCTATGATTACAAACATTCTGACCATTCACAAGGGAGGAAGGGGGGCTTCCCCTGTTGCGACTAGTCTGAATGTTTCTGTGCATTTAACAGCTCTTGTTATGTTTTGTACCTTGTGATAACTATGAATCAATCACAAGTGTAAACACTAGTAGTTTTTAGAAACATTTAAAACAATTGCTACAGAAACAATTTAAATTGGACTTGTACTGTAGAACAGTGGTCCCCAACCTTTTTGGCACCGGGGACCGGCTGGGTGGAAGAAATTTGTGCCAAGGCCCGGCGAGGGGGGGGGGGGGTGTACGCACACACGTGGGGGGGTGGGAGGCGAATTTTGCGGGCAATAGCTGGTGTTCTGCTGTTGGTACTTCAATCATCATGGCACCATGGTTGGTATGGTGTCAGAATGATTGAAACGCATTATTTCTTATATTACATTGTAATATAAATGAAATAGTTCAACTCACCATAATGCAGAATCAGTGTGAGCCCTGAGTGTGTCACTTTCCACGTCACCTGCGACCAGATGAGGAATGTCACTTGCCATGCTGCCTGCCACCAGATGAGAAATGCCACTTGCCACGCTTGCCTGCCACTAGATGAGGAATACCACTTGCCACGCTGCCTGCCACCAGATGAGAAATGCCACTTGCCACACTGTCTGCGGCCAGATGAGGAATGCCCCTTGCCACCCTTGCCTGCCACCAGATGAGGAATGCCACTTTCTAGGTCACCTGCCTGTGCCACCAGAGGAAGAATGCCACTTGCCACATCACCTGCCTGTGCCAACAGATGAGGAATGCCACTTGCCATGGTGCCTGCCACCAGTTGAGGAATGCCACTCTGCCTGCCACCAGTTGAGGAATGCCACTTGCCACATCACCTGCCTATGCCACCAGATGAGGAATGCCACATCACCTGTCTGTGCCACCAGATGAGGAATGCCACATCACCTGTCTGTGCCACCAGATGAGGAATGCCACATCACCTGTCTGTGCCACCAGATGAGGAATGCCACATCACCTGCCTGTGCCACCAGATGAGGATTGTCACTGCATTGGTGACACTGGTCTTTCTTGAGTGAAGAGAGCAGAGATGCGGGGCGGGCGGTGAGAGATGTCATCTCTCTGCTCCCCGCCGCACCGCCGACATTCCACATGCTGTGAGGGCGGAAGTGTGGTGATGCTAGGCGGGCAGGGAGAGATGATGTCATCTCTCTGCTCCCCGCCGCACAGCCGACATTCCGCACGCTGTGAGGGCGGAAGAGTGGTGATGCTAGGCGGGCGGAGAGATGTCATCTCCGCTCCCCAGCCCGCTTCTCTTATTCGCCTGGCGCTTTCCTCTCTGATCTACCAGTGATTTACAGCCCGCCGCGGCCCAGCTGCAAAGATGCTACGGCCCGGTAGTGGGCCGCGGCCCGGGGGTTGATGACCCCTGCTGTAGAAGATTGACCAAAAAAAAAAAAACAAACACAGAGGGCAGCAAGTGCCTATATGCAGCTGATCTGTTCCCCATTACTGACTCATGACAGGCTGGGTAATGACGAAGAAGTAGCACGAGATGTGCAGAAAACACAGATCCAGATACTAAATTACCAAAAGCAGGGGGATCCTTTTTTACTGCAGGTAGTTGGCTACATCTTCCTCTCCAGCAAGTCCTCAGGTGAACGGCACAATAATGACATAACCAAATCTCTCTCCAAAATGTGTTCGATTAGCAGTGTGCTTTTTTAGAGATGTTATTTTTATTTTAATGTTTCTACAGTCACAGCATATCTATAGAAACATTTAAATGGTGAATTACAATAGCCTTTGTCTTTATAAATACCAATAAAAAATTAACACCAGTAACACTTGTAACCATTTACAGGCTTCCAGGCAATACACGGACAAAAATAGCTTTCATTACATATGACAGCACAATCCATTTCTACAGCTTACAGGAAGGCCTGTCGCAACCCCAAATGTTAGTGGTATCAGACATTGATGGTAAGTGCTCTTTGTGCAAATCTTCTTTTTTTTTTTTTTTTTTTTCTGATTTCAGTCTGTGTATAGTGGCAAAACTACCTCTATAGTAGTTTATTATTCCTGTGAGCAAGTAGAATTTGTTTTCGATTTCCTATAGGTCTGCCTAATCATTTAACATCTCAACTAGAAAAAATTAATGTAAAAATGTAGTCTTAAAGCGAGTCAGCCAGGAATAGGCTTTGTGTTATGTGTTTATAATGCTGCAGGAGAAGGACATTACTAAAAATTTACAAAACTGAGTTCTTCCTTATACAGTCATTGCACCCTTGTTTATACCAGTTATTTTTGGGTGTCGGTTCTCAGCATGAAGCTCAGGCAGGAGAAAGGACAATTTTTGACAACTCTGCTCCGAATACAGAGAATACAATAACTAATATAAAATTGCCTTATTCCAGGAAGTTACACTAGTATACCAAGCTCAAGATTCAGATTAGAACTAATGCTTATGGTGACAGATTCTGTGTAAGTGCAGAGCATACGCACTGCCCCAGGTTTTTTTAGATTGGTAAATTTTAAATGCAATGCAATTAATCATTATTGTTTTTGCTTACTTACAGATGTATTTATCCCAATGCCTGAAAATCTCTTGGTTAACCTAAATGAGTGCAAAGAGGTATGACTTCACAACCCAGGTTTTTTTGTCTTGTGTTTTTTAGTTTAAACACAACTAAAACAAACATACATTCCTATCAAACAAAGAATTGTGCAAACGAATTCAGATAGATTATGCGACTCCCAGATTATACAATCACTGTTGCTTAAGACCTTTTAACATAACAATAAATTGACAATTCTAGTCTATATATATATATATATATATATAATTTTTTTTTTTTTGGAAACTACACCATGATGGCACATATAAATAATTTATCCCAAACCTGAGACCTATCCCACTGCTGATTTTTCCACAACCACATCAAGAATAAGTGTCCAAAAAAACCTTAAATCATAAAGGATATAAACAGGTGCAAAAAATTATAATGTGCAAAGTGAAAGTCCATAAATCAAGTCCACACACTTAATGAAAAATGCATACAACAATAGCAAGTGTGTAAAATGTCAATTGTTCCACTCTGTGTGTCCATCGGTGCTCAAAGAATGAAAAAGGTGCTCCCGTCCACAAGAAAAAGGTTGGCCTCTTACCAGATACAGTGGATCCCTATTACAGAGATCAAGGTAGCTTGCGAAGGAATAATCACAGGTGTGGAAGTCTCAAATGGCGTGTCTCCATATGCTTGCGGGGATAAACTCCATATATCATATATATAGAAAAGGGAAAAACCTCAGTGTGAATTAGCAAAACTTTTTATATTTAAGTTCAGCCTCTCCTTTTTGTCTTCCAGGACAGCCTCTGAGAGACATAGGGCTCCTCCCTCCGGGACAGGAAACACGTTCGCCCAATTTAAAGCGGTCGTCCAGGCTTTCCACTTTATTTTTTGTGTTTCCTGCCAGACAGGAAGGGAACGCATGGGAACCTTAGGGGAGCTCCATGTCTCCGGGCCATCCTGGAGGAGCCCCTGACGTACCTTCTCCTAGCCTGTGCACCCCTCCGTCCAGTCAGTCAGGGAGGAAGAGGGTGCACGTCCTACCACTGCCTAAGCTCAAGGAGAGCAGGGCCCCTTATTTTTGTTGCGGTCCCCGCTCGGGTAGAGACAGCTAGCAGCCAGGCTCCCTGTGGCACCTACCTGGCCAGGATCGCGTGATATTCCCGCCACGGCGCCCAGCCGGTGGCGCTCTCTTTTGAGGCTTCAGGGAAACTGCCTGGAACGCTGGTCCCGGGACTTCTGGGTTCAGAGAGGAGGTGCTTGTAGCAGGGGCTACTGCGCTCCAAGCTGATTCAGGAAGTGTGGTAATTTCCAGGGGAGCGACATCAGTGGAACGCCCGGAGACAAGGGTCTGGTCTCTTTTTGGCCCGGTGGACGGACGACACAGGCATCCGGGGCCAGTGCAGACCTAGCAAAGGCTGTGGGCGACATGAAGGATCGATGGAGGGCACTGCAACAGGACAGGCAGTTGACTCCGGCTCTCTGGGTGGGGTCCTTACTTTTCCTAGTTCCTGGGTGGGGAGCACTTTTTTCTGAGACCCCACAAGTGGTGGTGTGGGTTTGGGCAGCTCAGGACAAAGCCCAGATGCAGCCTCCCAGAAAAAGATGTGGTGTGTGTGTGTGCGGCAAAGAGGAGTACCAACTGGAAAAAGACACTTTGCCCAGAATGTGTCAGTAGTCTGGTCAAGGACGATTCTATCACTGCTTGTTATAAGATACTTTTGTCCGTTAAGGATGAAATTGCATCCACGTTCCAGTCTTTAGGGGTATGATGAATAGGAATGGACAGGGTCCCTCTACATCCCTGTCCAAAGCAGCCAGCATGCCTTCTCTCTTTAAGCCTAGTCAAGAGGATAGTGAAGAAAGGCAACCCAGGTCGCTTGCCTCCTTTTCAGGCAGACTTGGGGTCTGATTTAGAGGGAGAGGAGGATTCCTCCAGGGGGTCCAGGTACAGATTGATGCTGGACAATATGGGGGACTTTCTGAAAGCGATCTACGACATTTCGGAGATTAGAGAGGAGTCGGTACAGCTTTCAAAGCATGGCCTCATGTATCAGGGGGCCAGTACACAGAAGGCCAGGGTATTCCCCTATGCACAAACCTTTAGTGGAATCGATCTTGCTGGAGTGGGAGTACCCTGGAAGAAGACCACTCTTTTCAGGCAGCCTTAAACGCAGGTTTCCTTTCGAAAAGGACACGGCCCATCCTTGGAACAAGGTCCCAAAGTTTAATGCACCGCTGGCCAGTCTCTCCAAAAAGACTGATTTGGCTTTTCACGACCTAGGGTCCCTTAAGGACCCCATGAATTAAAGGGGTGACGTGCTGCTAAGAAGGGCTTGGGATGCGGCTGCCATTAGGCTTAAGCCAGCTCTTGCAGCCACTTGCGTTGCCAGAAACTTGGAATGCTGGTTAAAGCAGTTGCGATCCCACATTTCTGCTTAAGTCTTCATTTACTGTTTAAAGCAGTTGGCTTCTTAGCGGACGCCTCAGCAGAATCGGGAAAGCTGGCAGCCAGGTCAGCAGCACTGGTGAACGCCGCAAGAAGGGCCGTATGGTTGAAGGCTTGGACGGGCGACACAGCGTCTAAGCCTAAACTCTGAGTATTACCTTTTTCAGGTGATCACCTTTTCAGACCTGGTCTTCAGGAGGCACTGGAATGCACCCAGGACAAGAAAAAGGCATTCCCAGAAAAGAGAAAAAAAGTAGAGGGTAAACTTTTTTTTTTTTTCGAGGCAGCAGGCCCAACAGGAGAGCGAGAGCCGCCCCAAGAAGCACTGGACAGGCCACAAGGAGTGAGGAAGGGGAGGGATATTATTCAATCTGCCTCAGACCACCACAAAACCCTAGTGACTCCTGCGTCCCGGTGGGAGGAAGACTGGGGGACTTCCTTCCATAATGGACCATGGCAACTTCAAGCCTGTTTATATTAGAGATAGTAAGAAACCACTACAAGTTGTCATTCAATTCAGTTCCCCCTCCCAGTTATCTTGTTACCCCGAGATTGGGAATAAGCAGGAACTCTGAGTTTGTTTTTAGGAGAGCTGGTGGATCAGCAAGTCATACAGGTACCCCAGGCAGAACACTGCCAGGGAGTTTATTCCCACGTATTCGTGGTCAGCCATCAGACAAGTTCTGGCTAATCCTCAATCTCTGACCTCTAAACAGATTTCTCCGATACAAACACTACATGATGGAGTCTGTCTTCACAGTAACAAATCTCCTGTTTCCAGATTGCTGTATGGTAACAATCGTTCTCAGGGACGCAAACTTGCATGTGCCGATACATGGAGATCATATGACATCATTTGGGTGACTTTGAGTGGGGATATCTCAATGATGCCTGCAGCTGCAGGCATCGTTCAGATATCATCTTTTCTTATCGTACATCACGGGACACAGCCATAGTAGTTACTATGTGGGTTATAGGCCACCTTCAGGTAATGGACACTGACACACCCTAAGACAGGAAGTCCACTCCCTATATAACCCCTCCCACTACTGGTAGTACCTCAGTTTTTTCGCCAGTGTCTAAGGTGTTGGTCACAAGTAAAGATGTGCTGTGCTCCACTGGAGCAATCCTAGCTGGGGCTAGCTATGCAGCCGGATCCATTCAAAGTGTCTTTTAGGCCGAATTTAATGGTACCCGGGCCTTGTGTCCGAATAAACAAGGTTTTACCTGTAACGCTTCTCTTTTTAGAGAGCTGGACCCCGGGATACAGTACTTTAGATTATTAGTATTTTAGAGCCATAAAGTTTTACTGGCGGGGTGCTATTACAGGGCCAGGAGTATGGGTTCCCTGAGGGTCCCCGGTTCCTGAAGGTTTAACAGAACCCAGCGTGAAGGGTGAAGATTGGGTCTGTGTTTGTTTTTTTTTTTTTTTTTTTTTATTAAAGATTTCAAAAAATACAGAAGGAAAAGAAACAGTTGTGAGAGCACAATAAGTACAATCCTTAAAAAAATTTAAGTAAAGTACATAACGTAGGCCAAGGCCTTAAGGTAGGGTTACAATGTTACCAACTTTGCCTCCCTCCTTTTGACCTGTATAATTGCCATATTGTAAACTTGCAAAGAGGGGGGAGGGGGTGGGCAGATTGGTATATCCCACCATAGAAATTGTTGCTCACTGGGTCTAGGGTTAGTGGGGTCTTTGTAGTGCCTATACCAGACAGGCACTCCATGGGATTCTCACATAGAGGGGAGGGGGGCACCATGGAATCTCTAAGAGAATATGTTCTGCGGCTCTGTTCCAATATTTGCAGGACACGCAAAAGGGTGGGTGGAGATGAGGACAACCATCTCAGGGGTATGGGTCGTTTTGCTGCCAAAAGAATAAATCCAGCTAACTTTTGAGTATGTTTGGAGACGCCGGGGAATGGTAGACCTAAAAGAAATTTGGATCGGATCTAAAGGAAGATTGGTTTCAAAAAGATTTTGCAAGTAAGTATGGCTAGAGGACCAGAAGGGTTGAATAATGGGAAATTCCCCAAAAATATGAAAGTGGGAGCCAATGTCACCCCGGCATCTCCAACACACCCGGGGGACCCCCCCCCCCCCCCCCATCATAGCTATGTAAGACCTCCGGGGTTCTGTGCCAGAATGACAATCTTATAGGTCGTCTCCCTCTGCTCCATGCATCGTGATGATTTGGAAAGCAGCTACCCATATTCTCTGCCATTGAGGGATAGGGATGGGTCTTTTGATGATCTGGGGCCATTTCTGCATGTAAGAATGACATGTGGTGGTAAGCTTCATGTAAATATTTGTAAATTTCCGAGATAAGATGGGCTTGGTATGGGCCCTATGCACATAGGAATTCAATTAGCGTGGGCCTATCCAAGGTGAGGGTGGGGGATTTGGAGCTGAAATAATGTTTAATTTGGAGATGGGAGTAAAATAGATGTTTAGGGACTTGGTGTTTGTAGGATAGGAGTATGTGGGTGAGTGGGTGTACAAGATTTTGGAGCTGAAAGATTCCAGCCTGTGTCCATGGGAGCATTCGAGTATAGGATAAACTATCTGGTATGTCAGGGTTAAACAGCACATTTAACAGGGGTGGGCATGGGGATGAGAGGGAGAACTGATGAGAGCATTTCTTCCATATAAAAAGAGTGAAAATCATCGGGTGTAGGCATAGGTTTCTGAGTTGGGTTATGGAGGTCTCCAAATCTGTCCAAATCATGGAGCTGGGGTAAACCGGGCTAATAATGCTCATTTCAATTTCCGACCAAACAGTGATCGGTTTTAGATGGGTCGCAAAATAGTATTTCAATGAGGTCTGGGGCTCCCAGCCCACCTCTGGATCTAGGGGCAAGTACGACTGAGCTAGCTATTCGGTGGGCTTTATAGTGCCAAATAAAGTTAAGGCATGACCTCTGGGTAGCTTTGAGTTGTGACATTGGGATGGGTATCGGTAGGGTTTCGAATAGAGGGGTCTCGGCAGAATAGACCTCTTCAGGATATTGATGCGACCCAAGAAAGAGATGGGATACGTGTCCCATTGTCGCAGGAGTCGGTCAATGTCACGGAAGAGTCCAGGGTAATTAGCCTGGTAAATGAGGAGGTTAGATTAATCCCTAGGTGTTTCAGAGAGTTCGGGCACCAATGATAGGAATAATTTTGTTGTAGGACAGTAAGATCTGAGGATGGGATGAGTATGGGAACAGCTTCCGTTTTGCTTGTGTTGATCTTATGTCCTGAGAGGAAGCTAAATTCCTTAAGCAGGGCGGGTAGGTTTGGGAAGGATGTGTGGGGTCTGGTCAAAGTCAGCAGAATGTCGTCTGCGAACAGGGATAGTTTGTATTCGTTTTGATATTCCACGGATGTCAGGGTGAATGCGAATGGCTGCAGCCAGGGGTTCCAGACGGAGAATGAAAAGTAGGGGGGATAACGGACATCCCTGCCTGGTACCATTACTGAAAGAGAAGGATGGCGATAAGTAGGAGGATAATTGGACTTGGCAGGAGGGTCGGAATATAGAGCATGTAGTGCAGCAATGAAGGGGCCTTTGAAACCATAGAGTGTAGCGAACATTAAGGGCCAGCTAAGCCTGTCAATTGCTTTTTGTGCGTCAAGACTCAATATCAGGGCTGGGTGGGTTGTTTTGTTTAAAGGTCTTTGAGGTGCGTCTTGTGTTGTCGCCTGCATGCCTGGCTGCCACAATGCCTACCTGTTCCTTATGTATGAGTCTGGGTATTAGGTGGGATAATTGATTATCTAGGATCTTTGTAAATATTTTGTAATCTGAATTGAGTAGTGCAATGGCCCTATAATTGTCTGGAAGGGAGGGATCTTTACCAGGTTTTGGGATTACGGAAATATGGGCATGGAGGAATTGAGGGTGGGGTTCAGTACATTTTTTAAATAGGGAGGAGAAGAGGGAGATCAGATGCGGGCTTAGGATTGGTAGAAATGTTTTATAATAGGAATAGGGCAAACCATCAGGGCCAGGGGATTTTTGGGTAGGGAGGTTTTTGACAAAGTCGGCTAATTTTTCAGGGGTGACTGCAGAGTTCAAAGATAAAAGGGGGTCAGGAGAGAGTTTGGGTAAATGTAGGGAATCAAAGAGTCAAATTTCTCTTGTGTAAAGTTGTAGTGGGGGTACGTTTTGTAGGCAATTTGCGATAGAATTCTCTGAAAACTTTAGACATTGTAAAAGGGAGTACCATCAGGTTGTCTAAGGATATTTGGGGATGAGTGGAAGGGACGAGCTTTCAGTTTGTTTACCAGCATCCTATGGGGCTTGTTTGAGTATTCATAGAATTTGTTTGGACCACAGAAGGATTTGTCAATTTTTTTCATGTCTAATGATCTGAGCTGATAACGTAGAGAAATGACTGCTCTGAGCCCAGCCACCGTGGGTGGAGAAAGTTAACACTTCTCGGCTTTACGGAGTTTAGAGAGGATAGAGGAGCGCTGAAGAAATGCGTCCCTTTTCAAGCGAGAGCCTGCGGCAATGCAATGTCCCCTAAAGACAGCTTTTATGCGCTTCCCACAGGGTGGAGGGGCCGCCTGTGGGAAGATGAGACTGTGGACGTCAGAAGGGGCGAGGAGATTAAGAAATTATCTAATCTGGAGTAAAGTTTGAGGGTGTGAGTAGAATGTGTATTGTTTGTGCGTGGGGTGTTTGATTCTCCAGATGTCTAGAAGATTTTTGGCTCTAATGAGTTTCCGAAAAGATTTAGAAAGGCGATCAGAGTTTAAGTCTTCGATGGGAATAATACATGTCTGTCTTTACTGGGGGACATGGTCATATTAAAGTCCCTGCCAATTGCTATGAAAGGTTGAGAAAATTTGTCTAGGGCAGTGATGGCGAACCTTGGCACCCCAGATGGTTCGCCATCACTGGTCTAGGGTATCAAACATGGTAGTAAGGAAGTGGACTTGTCCAGTGTTGGGAGCATATACATTGACTGATTATCGTAAGGGATTGGGAGAAAAACATGCAGTCTAGAATAATAAATCTGCCATGGGGGTCCAGGTAGGAAGATTTAATTCGTAGGGGACAGGATCGATTAATTGGGACCGACACACCTGCTTTGCCAGACAGGTTAGAGGCCATGAAAGATGTTGGGAAATGTTTACTGGCAAATTTGCGAGAACCCCCAGGGCAGAAATGGGTCTCCTGGACTAGGATTACATCAGCTTTAGAAGCCTTAAACTCTTTCAGAGCCAACAATCTTTTCTGAATAGTTTAAACCTTTTACATTACAGGTGAAAAAACTTTAGCGCCATATTAACTTAACCTGGTAGATAAGATTATGCTAAATAGCATAACATATAATGGGTAGGGGATTCCATGGTTATAAAGTGGGTGTAAAATAACTTAACAGCGGTAGAATTGTAACCTGAACAATTCCAATCTATGAGGTGTATCAGCCTCTTGTCAGGAAAAAGAGGAAAAACTGAAAAATCAGTGAAAATTAAAATAAGAATCAAAAAAAAATATAAACCAAAATAAAAATTCAAAATGGCAAGAAAAAATAGATGAGGGTCAAGGACATAGGCCTCCAGGAAGCCCAGGTCTGAGCCTTGGGCTGGGGAGGACCACTGAAGATGGGGAGCCGGAGGGTCCCCCTCCGTCTTCCAGAGCAAAAAGGCCTGGGTCATGAAAAATAAACTTTGGGAGATGTAAAACTGTTGAACCAGGGTGTCATAGAATACAACAGGCGATGTATCCCACGGGTAAGGGGGTGGACAAGTAGGCCCACTAAGGGGTAGTCGGCCAAACGGGAACATCAGGAGGCCAGACAAAGTAGCATTCAAAGCCGTGGCCAAGTGGGAAGTTCCTCAGGTTGGGGAGTCTGGAAGATGGTTGTCTCTGAGGAGTAAAATTGGTCTTGGATGGTTTCTGCCTCACTGGGGTCCAGATGCGACCCGGGACTGTTGGCGGTTTAGTAATGGTGGGAAAGCGGCACAGGGTCCTCATCAGGAAGTGGCGGTAGGCCTAAGTTGTGTTGGAAGGCATCACTTTCCTGGAGGTTACGTAGGGAATATTGTATGCCATCTTGGGATGCAGAGAGGCGAAAGGGGAACCCCCAGCGATACAGGATTTTGTGGGTCTGGAGGTGTAGTGTCAGCGGGCGAAGATTTCTTGGTTCTGCCAGGGTGATAGGTGAAAGGTCATTGAAGATCTGGATCCTGGACCCTTTGAAATCAAGCCTGGATTGATTACGGGTGGCGATAGTTAAAGCCTCCTTACTGTCATAGTAGTGAAATCTACAATCGCATCTCTCGGGTTGGCTCCAGCTGGAGGTTTAGGGGCTTAAGATCTGTAAGCTCTGTCTAAACGCCAGTCAATATCAGGGATTTTAGGAGCTACCACATTAAACAAACTCAGGAGATAGGAACGCAGGTCTGTCTTCCACTGCTTCAGGGATGCCTCTGATCCGCAGATTCTGCCTACGTTCCCTATTTTCAAGGTCTTCTTGTGGTGCCTGAAGCTGGGTGACTTGAGTGCTTAATGGCGGCGTTGTCTTCTTCTAAGACTTGAAGATATTGCACTAGCTCATCAAACTTGGTCTCAAGGGTATCCATGCGATCACCCAGATGGCCTTTCTCCCCTCTCAGCTCTTTGGCAAGTTTACCTATTTCCTGAGCAATATTGTGGGTGATGGCCTGGAGCAGGGATTGCAGTTTTGTGTCCAGAATGTCTGCTGTTAATGGGGGAGTTGATCCCTCTACCGGAGTGGGTGCAATGTCAAAGTACCTGTCTCAGGCTCAAAGCGTTCTTGTGGGTCCTGCACGGTGTCCCGGTCTCTCAAGGCCGCAGATGTGGGCCTATGCAGGAAGTGGTCCATGGTGGAGGAGGCCCGGGGATTGAAGACTGCAGCGTAATTCTTCCTTTGGTCTCAGATTTTTCCCGTGGGATGCTGAGGAGGTGACTCCCGTGGCTAGCGGAGCTTTGGAACGGTCAGCGGGAGTCCCAGAGAGGCGGTGGGGGACTGAGATCCGAGCTTGCATGTCTGCCATGTTCAGAAGCCGCGCATACGCCATTGGGGGGGGGGGGGGTCTGTTGGTTTTTACCACAGAAAGGTAAGGAGTTTTTCTAAGAAATTTTAAAATTTTCTTATGAATGTCTCCTTTTAAAAAGTAAAATGTTGTCATGCCTAAGTGTCACCGCTGGGGGCTGTATGGAGCACGTATCTTCTCGTGCTTTGCTCAGAGATTACGCTGTGTCACAGAAGCAGCAGGCTTTTTTCCTCCGGCTAGCAGGCAGACCTCCGGTAAGCTCGGGGGAGGTTTTCTTCACCAGACACCCCCAGACAGGGGCGTCCTCCGGCGCAGGAGTGTGTTGTAAAAACTCCATTTGTGCTGGCTGCAAGTTGTCGGAGGGACACGAGCGAAGAAGGGCATGAAAAAGGTTTGGTGACACAGGCATTTCCTATTTGACACATTTACTATTTGCATCAGGCTGAGCATTAATAGCAGCGGCAGTGGCTGAACTATTGCTCGAGCAGTGGATGCGATTTTCTTCTGATGGTACCTATGCTTTTGTGCATCGGGCTAAGGTCAGAAGAAGGGTTAAAACACCCCCAAAAAAGGGCTAAAAGGGTCTCGCTCAAGCTCTGGAATGCCTACTCATCTCTACAATGGCATCCTACCCTGAGAGGGGGTGGCTGGTCAGAGTGAGCATCGGGGCCATTAAATATGTGGGCAACTGTTTTCAACACTGCAGCCCCTTTTTGTTAAAAAAATAAAAAAAAATTTCCTCAGCCATGCTAGGATTGAAAAAAAAAAGTTAGTGGCTTAATCGCATCCTAGTGTGGGACAAAATGCGACAGGTTTTCTTCCATTACCCAGGACCCTCAAACTGAGGAACTAGGGGCAGGAGAAGATGAATTCCATCATGGGACCATGGTGAGGCTAATGACTCCTCTTCTTGGGTGGATCAGCTTTCACAATCTGTAAGACTGATGGTGCAATTTCTTGCTGAATGGTCCGCTCCACATTTATGTACCCTTAAAGTGGTTGTAAACCCTTACAAACGACTTTGACCTACAGGTAAGCCTAGATTAAGGCTTACCTGTAGGTCCAAGAAATATCTCCTAAACCTACACGGTTTAGGAGATATTTGCCAAAAGACAGGCACCGATGTCTACGTGCGCATGCGTGGGAGTGACTTTATCGTGGCGCCGTCGAATGACCGCGCCGGAGCTGCGAGATCCACCAAGAAGATGGAGGCTCCATACACAAGGGGACAGCGGTGACTTCGCTGGCTCCTGTGTCAGGTAAGTGACACATAATGGACTACAATGCGATGCATAGTACTGTAGTCCATTATGCTTTACCTTTGCAGGGAAACAAAGAGGAAGTAAACCCATTAGGATTTACTTCCTCTTTAACTGAGTGTTTGGGTTCGCTAAAGCCTCAAGCTGTGCATGCCTTTCCTGTCCATTCATTGCTGGAAAAGCTTTTTTGTATCTTGGAATCATCCAGATAAGCATTTTTTTTTCCCCCCCTCAAAAGTTTTCACTCTTAATCTTATGGTGGAGAAAATGCACTAAAAGTGGGGTATACCAGCAATTAACGCTGCTATATCCTCTGGGAATAAGAGTTTGACTTGTCCGGCAGACGATGCTTTTGCATTCCTGGCAATGGTGGGGCTGCATTTATTGCAATGGTGAGTGCATTCCTGGCTAATGGTGGGGCTGCATTTCGTGCAATGGTGAGTGCATTCCTGGCAATGGTGAGTGCATTCCTGGCAATGGTGGGGCTGCATTCCTGGCAATGGTGGGGCTGCATTCCTGGCAATGGTGGGGCTGCATTTTTTGCAATGGTGGGGCTGCATTTTTTGCAATGGTGGGGCTGCATTTTTTGCAATGGTGGGTGCTGCCTTCCTGGCAATGGTGGGTGCTGCCTTCCTGGCAATGGTGGGTGCTGCCTTCCTGGCAATGGTGGGTGCTGCCTTCCTGGCAATGGTGGGTGCTGCCTTCCTGGCAATGGTGGGTGCTGCCTTCCTGGCAATGGTGGGTGCTGCCTTCCTGGCAATGGTGGGTGCTGCCTTCCTGGCAATGGTGGGTGCTGCCTTCCTGGCAATGGTGGGTGCTGCCTTCCTGGCAATGGTGGGTGCTGCCTTCCTGGCAATTGGTAGTGCTGCATTCATGGCAATTTTTTTCCTCTTTTATTTTTTATTTTTTCCTCTTAAAGTGAAGGTGCGTGTTATACGTCAATAAATACGGTATATCCAAATAATTCGCCTGAGCTCATCTCTTTACTCACACACAGCCACAAAGGCAAGAGAATTCTTGTTGGGCAGTGTATTAGTGCTCGAACAAACACACTTAGACAAAATTTTAATGGTTCAAAAATGGTCGGCCCTCGCGCATGTTCACTTCATCAAATCTGGCCCTCTTTGAAAAAAGTTTTGGACACCCCTGACCTAGACGATCTGTTCTTGATAGACCAGTCGTTAGCCCGCTTAGACCAAAGTATGGTCACCACATTCAACTACCTAGAATATCTAGGTCGGATTCTCAATCTAGAAGAAATCTTCTTTAAAACCATGAAGAAGGCTAAAATACTTGTGTCTGATCAAAGATTACCCAGAAAAGGGTATTCTTGCCCCAGGGGAAAATCCTTCCTTCAGTTACCTGGGAAGTGGTAACAACATATGCCAACCATTTTTGGGTTGAGGAGCCCCGTGACGACGTCCTAATAGTGCCGAAACGCGTAGGGAGGAGGAGCGACGCCCTGACGTCACCGCAATTACGTTGAAGTCCCGGAACCACGGGCTGCTTAGCGAGACCGGCCGGCTCGCTTTTACTGCCGTTTTTTTACTTCGAATATTGTAAGTGTTCACTTGCTATTTTACATATAATAAATGTTATAAGGATTTTACGCCATGTGAGCGTTTTATTTCTCCTTCGGTATTGATCCACACTGTGCCCCAATGATCCTTAGCTGTCTGTTGCTGGCTACCAGGAAGTGATATCAACTCCCAGTCAGAGAGGTTCCATCTATTCCCAGAAGAACTTAGGGCCGGGTTAAGCTGTATCCCTGGCTGGGGTTAAGGCCATCTGCGTATAGGGGTCCCCTGTAGTAAGGGACCACATGGCTCTGGTAAGCAGGCAGCATGTCTCTGTGGTGGTGGTTCATTCACCCTTCAGTATGCTGTGAAGTCACTGTTTATCCTGGGACATTATTTGTTGTGGACTTTTCACTTACTATATGCCTTTGTTGTGCACTTATATATTTTTTGGGTCCATCAATATTTAGTGCCACATATGTGATAAATTAGATGTGGTATTTCATACACATTTTATATTCACTTTTTTTTTATTTATGGTGTTTAATTTATGATTATTTGTTTAACACAGATGCATATTTTGTATATTAGACTATTCATTTATATGCACGTTGGTTTAACATCACGTTGTACCATCATTTATTCTCCACAATTTTTCTCTTGATTTTTCTTTGTACAATTTATATTCAATTTATAATTATCACTTTAGCTCACCTTAGCACAGCTCCTTTTCTATTTTTTTATATAACAGACTCTGCAGATAGAATCGCAAAGAGGGGGATGTGATCTCACTTTACTCAGTAAGGGAACTTTTGTCTGAAGACTAGGATTGAGTTACTAGATGGACAAGATATTGATGGTGGGAAGACTCTGGTGTCGCTATAACAGCTACTGCTGTTTCATGGGAGATCAATGTCCCATATTTTTGGCAAATCTCTCGCATTCCAAAAATGCTGCTTAGGCTGCACATGGGCAGTAACGATTTTAATACAAATAATTTGCATTGCACAGGTTTGGGAGGGACTTGGGGAGCCAGAAGAACACTGATCATCATGTGCTGAGAAGAAACGGTACAGATCTTTTTAATGGGTGTGAAGTTACACTTTAAAGCAGAGCTTCGCCTAAAAGGGGGATGTTCCGGGTGGGGTGGCGAGGGATTGGGAGAGCAGGTACTTGCTCTCGCCTCTGCTCGGATCGCCTAGGCCTCCCTGCCTGCAGCCTTCTGGGACACATCACGGGTCCTAGAACACTGCAGGACCATTCAGAAAGCGTGGCATGCGCAGTGAGCAGCCAGCTGTGAAGCTGCAAGGATTCACAGCTGTCTGACAACAGTTAAGCTGCCGGTGCCAGGGACTGAAGACTGGTGAAAAAAACAGCTTGGATGAGTACGGTCTTGGATCCTTGGGCAGGTGAGTGTCTGCTTATTAAAAGTCAGCAACTACAGTTTTTGTAGCTGCTGACTTTTTTTTAATATCCACATACAGTCATAAGCACCTCTTTAAGAGTTAGTTGTCTGAGTGTGCTGCCTTATCAACTGCTAGACCATACACATTTCAGTTGATTTACTAAAACTGGAGAGTGCAAAATCTGTTGCAGCTCTGCATAGAAACCAATCGGCTGCCAATTTTTTTTTTTGTCAAAGCTTAATTGAACAAGCTGAAGTTAGAAGCTGATTGGCTACCATTCAGAGCTGCACCAGATTTAGCAGTCTTCAGTTTTAATAAATGTCCACAGATGCCAACGCTTCTTCACGTGTTAACTTCAGAGTGGACAGTGTTGTCACCCCTGTAAAGAAAGTGGGGAAAAATTGTGAATCAACTACCAGGATTAACAGGTCAACTTCAAGCTGCGGTTCCATGGTCTGACACCTACGTCACTGCTGTGTCCCTGGAGTGATATAGGATTCAGAGGATAGAAGCACCTCACATGGCAGATATAAAAAAAAAAGCATCCAACACTCCCGAAAGTTTAGAATGTTAAAGAGTCTGATGGAGGCTGCAGTGCTGGAAGGGTGTAATTGTAGGAAGCACGAGTTGCCTGACAAGCGAGTTTAAAATCTTTCTTTTGCAGAGAACTGGCTTTTACATTTTTTACCTGACTCACAAGGGTCACTTTAGTAAATACAGTGCTGCATTAAACTCGGTCTTTAACATCTGCCTAAAGTTCAGATTCATTATTGCTTAATCCTAGTTCGGTTTGGTTTTCTTTACTTTTCAGCTTTAGGCTCCATGCACACTGAAGCTCAAAAAAAGCTTTTTCTGGACGCCAGATTGCTGGCAGAAAACGCTAGTTAAAAAACGTGCTTTTAACAGCGTTTTGTACTAGCTTTTATGAGCGTTTTACTCCATTAGCGTTAATGGGCGATTTTTATGAAAATACACAGAGGACACTCCAAAAATCCCACAATGTATTCCAAACTCCCACAATGCATTGAGAAAAATAGAACACTGAACGCTAATTAATGCGTGTTCATGAGCGTTTATCAGCGTTTGGCGTTTTTTGCCAGTGAAAACGGCACTTTGTACGCAAATTTCTGGCGTTCAGAAAAAAGCCCATCAACTCCACTGCTCATTAAAGCTAAAAAAACTTCCATGTGTGCATGGACACAGAGGCTAACATAGAATGGAGTTTATGGGCTTTTAAAAAAAACGCCCAAACTCCAATAAACTGCAGTTTATCAGCTCCAGTGTGCATGGAGCCTTAATGTTATTTTAGTGGCAGGATGAATAGATCTGCTTCACAATTGTTTCATGGTCATGTAGCTGATTAGTTGTGTCATCTATATGCTTTCGTAGTAACATTATCAGGGTTTCTTCATCATTGTTATGTTTAGCTGGTCCAAGATTTGCTGAAGAACCTGCCACAAATGTTCACAAAGTCCTCCGAAACGCAAAGTGCATTGGGACCAGCACTCCAAGCTGCTTATAAGCTGATATCACCCACTGGTGGACGTATATCTGTATTCCAAACACAACTGCCAACAATAGGAGCTGGAGCACTAAAACCTAGAGAGGAACCCAACCAAAAATCTACTGCTAAGGTACTGCCAGTTGCAGCATTTTATTTTTGATTTAGTGCTTGATTTAGTTGCCTTTTTCATTTAAGCTTTAAACCATCTGTGTGCAGAGGCCCCACCTATACTCACCTGAGCTCTCTCACGATCCAACGATGTGTACGAGAGCTGAGCTTCTACTGGGTGTCTCATTCCTCATTGGCTGAGACTGCAGTGGGATCCATTGACTCATGCTATGGTCAATCGCAGCCAGTGAGCCATTAAGCAGAGAGCTGGGGTAGAGCTGAGCCGCAGGTTTGTGTGTCTTTATGGAAGCATAGAGCGGGGCTCTGGTGCATGCATCAGTGCCCCCAGGTTAGCTGAAGAGGGGGAGCCAGGAGCATCGGCAGGGGATAAAAAAAGAGGATTGAGGCTGCTCTGTGTGAAACCACTGCACAGATTAGGTAAGTATAACCTGTTTTTTGTAAGTTTACTCAATTTAGAACTTGGGATGGAGGCTCTTTACCATGTGATCAGCTGTGTCCAATCACAGCTTATCAGAGTGTAAACAGGAAAAGCCGTGTATCATTGCTCAGGGCGCCTGTGCTCAGGGGAGATGTGTGTTATTGTTTCCCAGGAGTCAGTGGGCAGCACCAAAGGATTGTATTGTGTACAATACGCATGCGCGAGATCGGGAGGGGTGCAGGCTGGCTACCCTTATCCCAAAAGAGCGTCCTAGTGGGCTTCACATGCCCACAATCAAGATGGAATCGCTCAAGAACAGGAAATATGAGGTGAGTAAATTACAAAAATATGTCCTCCAGAACTGGATGGAAATTTAGACATGCTTTAATGTATAGTATGTAAACGAGCAGGGATGCTGAAAAAAAATGTGGGCGGAACTCCGCTTTTAACTAAAAATTAGCTTTAGAAGTATTAGTATTTAGTATTAGAAGGGAGTCTGCACCATTAGAAGGGGTGATCTCTGCAGAGAAGGTAAAATTACAAAACGTGTGTGTGTGTATACAGTGGGGATCGAAAGTTTGGGCACCCCAGGTAAAAATGTGTATTTAATGTGCATAACGAAGCCAAGGAAAGATGGAAAAATCTCCAAATGGCATCAAATTACAGATTAGACATTCTTATAATATGTCAAAAAAGTTAGATTTTATTTCCATCATTTACACTTTCAAAATTACAGAAAACAAAAAAATGGCGTCTGCAAAAGTTTGGGCACCCTGCAGAATTTATAGCATGCACTGCCCCCTTTGCAAAGCTGAGACGTGCCAGTGTCATGGATTGTTCTGAATCATCGTCTGGGAAGACCAGGTGATGTCAATCTCAAAGGTTTTATATGGCCAGACTCATCTGACCTTGCCCCAACAATCAGCCCAATGGGTTCTTCTAAGCAGTTGTCTAGAAAACTGAAACTGAAAATAGTTGACGCTCACAAAGCTGGAGAAGGCTATAAGAAGATAGCAAAGCGTTTTCAGATATCAATATCCTCTGTTCGGAATGTAATTAAGAAATGGCAGTCATCAGGAACAGTGGAAGTTAAAGCAAGATCTGGAAGACTAAGAAAAATATCAGACAGAACAACTCGCAGGATTGTGAGAAAAGCAATTCAAAACCCACGTTTGACTGCACGATCACTCCAGAAAGATCTGGCAGACACTGGAGTTGTGGTACACTATTCCACTATAAAGAGATACTTGTACAAATATGGTCTTCATGGAAGAGTCATCAGAAGAAAACCTCTTCTATGTCCTTGCCACAAAAATCAGCGTTTGAACTTTGCAAATGCACATATAGACAAGCCTGAGGCATTTTGGAAACAAGTTCTGTGGACCGATGAAGTTAAAATAGAACTTTTTGGCCAGAATGAGCAAAGGTAAGTTTGGAGAAGAAAGGGCACAGAATTTAATGAAAAGAACCTCTGTCCAACTGTTAAGCATGGGGGTGGATCAATCATGCTTTGGGGTTGTATTGCAGCCAGTGGCACAGGGAACATTTCACGAGTAGAAGGAAAAATGGATTCAATAAAATTTCAGCAAATTGTGGATGGTAACTTGATGCCATCTGTGAAAAAGCTGAAGTTAAAGAGAGGATGGCTTCTATAAATGGATAATGATCCTAAACACAACTCAAAATCCACGGGGGATTACATCAAGAGGGGTAAACTGAGGGTTTTGCCATGGCCTTCACAATCTCCTGACCTCAACATTATTGAAAATCTATGGATAGACCTTAAAAGAGCAGTGCGTGACACAGCCCAGAAATCTCAAAACTGGAAGACTTTTGTAAGGAAGAATGGGCAAAGATACCTCAAACAAGAATTGAAAGACTCTTGGCTGGCTACAAAAAGCGTTTACAAGCTGTGATACTTGCCAAAGGGGCAGTACAAGATATTAACTCTGCAGAGTGCTCAAACTTTTGCAGACGCCATTTTTTTGTTTTCAGTAATTTTGAAAGTGTAAATGATGGAAATAAAATCTAACTTTTTTTTGACATATAAGAATGTCTAATCTGTAATTTGATGCCATTTGGAGATTTTTCCACCTTTCCTTGGCTTCGTTATGCACGTTAATACACATTTTTACCTGGGGTGCCCAAACTTTTTCGATCCCCACTGTGTGTGTGTATGTATGTGTGTATATATAATATATATATATATATATATATATATATATAATCTCTCACAAAAGTGAGTACACCCCTCACATTGTAAATATTTTTTTTAGAAGAAATTACACTTTGCTACAATGTAAAGTAGTCAGTGCACAGGTTGTATAACGGTGTATATTTGCTGTCCCCTCAAAATAACCCAACACGCAGCCAATGTCTAAACCGCTGGCAACAAAAGTGCGTACAAAGGTGAAAATTTCCATATTGGGCCAAAAGTGTCAATATTTTGTGTGGCCACCATTATTTTCCAGCACTGCCTTAACCCTCTTGGGCATGGAGTTCACCAGAGCTTCACAGGTTGCCACTGCAGTCCTCTTCCACGCCTCCATGATGACATCACGGAGCTAGTGGATGTTAGAGACCTTGTGCTCCTCCACCTTCTGTTTTTGAGGATGCCCCACAGATGCTTAATAGGGTTTAGGTCTGGAGACATGCTTGGCCAGGCCATCACCTTTACCCTCAGCTTCTTTAGCAAGGCAGTGGTAGTCTTGGAGGTGTGTTTGGCATTCATGGTTCCCTCAATGAACTTTAGCTCCCCAGTGCTGGCAGCACTCATGCAGCCCCAGACCATAACACTCCCATCACCATGCTTGACTGTAGGCAAGACTCACTTGTTTTTGTACTCCTCACCGGGTTGCCGCCACACATGCTTGACACCATCTGAACCAAATAAGTTTATCTTGACCACAGGACACAGTTCCAGTAATCCATGTCCTTAGTCTTGGATCATCATCTTGTGCATCATCTTTAGAAGAAGCTTCCTTCTGGGATTACAGCCATGCAGACCAATTTGATGCAGTGTATGGTCTGGGCACTGACAGGTTTACCCCCACCCCTTCAACCTCTGCAGCAATGCTGGCAGCACGCGTATGTCTATTTCCCAAAGACAACCTCTGGATATGACGCTGAGCACGTGAACTCAATTTCTTTGGTCAACCATGGCGAGGCCTGTTCTGAGTGGAGACTGTCCTGTTAAGCCGCTGTATGGTCTTGGCCAACGTGCTGCAGCTCAGTTTGAGGGTCTTGGTAATCTTGTAGCCTATGCCATCTTTATGTAGAGCAACAAAGAGTTCTTTGCCATGAGGTGCCATGTTAAACTTCCAGTCACCAGTATGAGAGAGCAATAACACCAAATTTTACCCACCTGCTCCCCTTTCACCTTGTAACACTAGCGAGTCACATGACACCGGGGCGGGTCAATGGCTTATTGAGCCCAATTTGGGCATTTTCACCTTTTTGTTGCCAGCGGTTTAGACATTAATGGCTGTGTTATTTTGAAGGGACAGCAAATTTACACTGTTATACAAGCTGTACACTCATTACTTTACATTGTAACAAAGTGTCATGTCTTCAGTGTTGTCACATGAAGCGATATAATAAAATATTTACAAAAATGGGAGGGGTGAACCTTTGCGAGATACTGTGTGTGTGTGTGTGTGTCTACACACCCCTGTTTGGATGTATGCTTTGGGCCGTTGCCATGCTGAAAGATGAAGTTCCTCTTCATGTTCAGCTTTCTAGTAGGAGCCTAAAGGTTTTGTGCCAATATTGACTGGTATTTGGAACTGTTCATAATTCCCTCTACCTTGACTAAGGCCCCCGTTCCAGCTGAAAAAAACAGCCCCAGAGCATGATGCTGCCACCTCCATGCTTTGCTGTGGATATGGTGTTTTTTAAGTGATGTGCAGTATTGTTTTTGCACCAAACATATATCTTTTGGAATTATGGCCAAAAAGTTCAACCTTGGTTTCATCAGACCCAGAACACATTTTTCCACATGCTTTTGGGAGACTTCAGATGTGTTTTTGCAAAATTGAGTTGGGCTTGGATGTTTTTCTTCATAGGAAAAGGCTTCCATCTTGCCACTTTGCCCCATAACCCAGATATATGAAGAATACAGGAGATTGTTGTCACATGTACCACACAGCCAGTACTTACCAGATATTCCTGCAGCTCCTTTAATGTTGCTCTAGGCCTCTTGGCAGCCTCCCTGATCAGTTTTCTTCTCGTCTTTTCATCAATTTGAGGGACGTCCAGTTTTTGGTAATGTCACTGTTGTGCCATATTTTCTCCACTTGATGATAGCTGTGTTCCATGGTATATCTAATGCCCTGGAAATTCTTTTGTACCCTTCTCCTGACCGATGCCTTTTAACAATGAGATCCCTCTGATGCTTTGGAAGCTATCCGCGGACCATGGCTTTTGTTGTAGGATGTGACTAAGAAAATGTTAGGAAAGACCTATTAGGACAGTTAAACTTTATTTGGGGTTAATCAGAGGCACTTTAAATGATGGCAGTTGTGTACTGACTCCTATTTAACAGGAGTTTGAATGTGATTGCTTAATTCAGAACACAGCTACAGCCCCAGTTATGAGGGTGTGCACACTTATGCAACCAGATCATTTTCATATGTTATTTTTACTTTCTTCCCTAAAAGATTTCAGTTTTTCTAGTGAGTTGTACAGTTTATAGGTCACATTAAAGGTGGGAAAAGTTCCGAAATTATTTGCGTTTTGTCTCGTTTTCCATCACAGAAACCTGACATTTTAACAGGGGTGTGTAGACGTTTTTATATCCTGTGTGTGTGTGTGTATGTATATAATGAAATTTTTAATTTTTTAAATGTTCTCATAACAGGATATCCACAATTTGACACCGGCTACTGACTTCTACAAAAAGTTGGCCTTAGATTGTTCAGGGCAACAGATAGCTGTGGACCTGTTCCTTCTGAGTGGACGATACTCTGATTTGGCCTCTCTGGGTATGTCTTAAAGCTTGCTTTCAGATTCATTGTTAAACAAGTGGCTTGTATCTAGTTTTACACTGACAGTTTGTACTTCACTGCTGTTTCAGGTTGCATTTCTAGGTATTCAGCTGGTAGCATTTACCATTATCGTTCTTACCATCATCAGCACAATCCTGTGCAAGTTGAAAAGCTACAGAAGGAACTGAAGCGATACCTGACACGGAAGATTGGTTTTGAAGCGGTCATGAGGATCAGGTGTACTAAAGGTTTGTAAGAAATCACTTTTCTCAATGGTAGCAAGATGAAATAAACATATATCTTAATGCTTGATACCACTATGTACCAGTCAGTATAACTTACTATGGCTATCCACTGCTTTCAGAATTCCCTGAGCCCCCACACTATGCAAATCTTAATGTCTTAGAGGCCTCACAGATGATGCTTCATGGGTTGTACAATTCCTTGCTATCCACTTTTTTTTAAAGCAAGGAACAATATACTGCAGGAAGCCCTAGGTTTCCGGAATCCCAGCATTCCCTAGATCTCACAAAGCTATACTGATTTGCATCTAGTACATTTAATTAGGCATGTCTTTGTTTAAAACTACCCAATCTAGCAATATTAACTACATTTTATCAGTGACTCTATTCCTATTTTTTCACATGTAGTTACAAAGGTTTGTACATTATATAATTTATTCTTTAGACAAAGCCTGTATTTTCAAGCATAATTATATATTTTTTTGTGCCATCTTTTTATTCCAGGCCTCTCTATCCATACTTTCCATGGAAACTTTTTTGTACGATCTACAGATCTCCTGTCATTACCCAATGTTAATCCTGATGCTGGCTATGCTGTTCAGATGTCTGTGGAGGAGAATTTGACAGATACGCCGCTAGTCTCATTTCAGTCGGCTCTTCTGTATACTTCAAGCAAAGGTTTAACTTGATCATCAGTATTCTTAATTATTATTGTTAACATAATTACATACACGGTTTAATTAGAAGTAATTTTAACAAACATTCCTGTACATTTTAAATGTTTAAGAGCTTTTAGGCCATGTACACATGTGAGTCAGAAAAGGATGCCTAGCACAAATTCCTCAGATAGGCCTTAAGGGCTGTATTGGGATGAATGACAAAATGCAACAGGCATTTGGCAAAGTTCTGGCATGGGAAAACCAAAACCAAAATACAACTAGTTTTTGTGCTTACAAGCTATGAAATGTCGCATATTAATCAAAAACACATATACGACTTGCTATGCCCATTCTAATATTTATAAGCAGTGCAAAATTAGAGTGTTCTTGGCAATAGTTGGGGACTATGTTGAATTATGCACCAAAGAACATAATTATGGAACATGTCTGCTGCATGGTCAGTATTCAATATAAAAATATGGAGGATCCTTCACTCTGACTATTGGCATTGGTAATCTTGTATCCGTCACCCTTTTGTAAGTGAAATCTGCTGTATCTTAAGCGAAGATGAAAAACACACACACACACACCAAGTTCCAAAAACTGCATACTCTGTAAATCCTACATAAAAACAAAATGCTTTGATTTGCTTATCTCATAAATCCATATTTTTGTCTACTCTGGGCCAAAGCTAATTTAAAATGGTCTGTTGAAAAGTGCAAAATTGCTCTGTGGCCAATATGTGACATTCTTTTTGGCAACCATGGGCACCACATCCTCTGGACTAAAGCGAAGAGGGACCTTTTGGCTTGTTATCAGCACTCTGTTTGAAAGCCAGCATCTGATGTTATGGGGATGACTTGGTGTGTATGAAGTGAGCTTGCCCATCTGCAAAGGCACCATCAATGCCGAAAGATGTATATATCCAGGTTATAGAGCAGCATATGCTCCCATTCAGAAGAGGTAATTTTCAGAGAAGGCCTTGCATACAGTATTTCGGCACGATAATGCTAAACTGCAGACTCTCTGACAAAAGCATGGCTTCACAATAGAAGACTCCAGGTGCCTAACTGGCCTGCCTGCACTCCAAACCTTTCACCAATTGAAAATATTATGCACATCTTGAAACAAAAAATACAACAAAAAAGACCCAGAACTGTTGAGCATTTAGAATCTTGGAAAGAATGGAACAACAATCCTCTCTCAAAACTCTAGGAGCTGATCTCTTCAGTTCCCAGACATTTACAGAGTAGTGTTAAGAGGGATGCTATACCGTGGTAAACATGGCCCTGTCCCAACTTTTTTTTTTTTTATTTTTTTTTTTTAATGTGTTGCTGCCATCAGTTTAACCACTTGCCGACCGCCCCCTGTATATATACGTCGGCAGAATGGCACGTACAGGCAGAACCACGTACCTGTACGTGCCATTCTTCCGGCGGGTGGGGTGTCCGATCGGAACCCCCTCCGCCGGCGGGGACGGTCGGCATCGCTTCAGGAGCGATCCGGGACGAGGGGACGGCCAGTGGTTTCTGGCCACCCCCTCGCGATCGCTCCTGGCGAATGAAAAGCTTCCCCTTCCTGTCTATTGTATAGACAGGAAGGCGGAAGTGATGTCACGCTCGGTGCGCCGGTCTATGTGACCGGAACGCCGAGCAGAGAACATGTAAAGGTTAGTGCACAAACAGTACACTGACACCAGTACACATAGGCACACAATCCACCCCCCTGTCACCCCCAGATCACCCCCCAGATCACCCCCTCCCCCCCCCAGTCACAGTGTCACTAATTGCAGTGATCATTTATTTACTGATCACTGCATTTAGTGTCAGTGTGACTGTAATAACTGTCAGGGCAGTTAGTTTTAGGTCCTAGGTAGCCCCCTACCCCCCCCTAATAAAGGTTTAACCCCTTGATTGCCCCTAGTTAACCCCTTCACCCCCTTTTGCCAGTGTCACTAAGCGATCGTTTTTCTGATCGCTGCATTGTGTCGCTAGGTAACCATTTTTTTTTTTATTTTAACCGCCATGTTTTATATAGGTTCATAAATAGTTTTATAGGTCAGGTACCCCCATATTACAACCTAAATAAAGGTTTTAACCCCCTGATTGCCCCTAGAGTTAACCCTTTCACCAGTAATCACCGTATAACTGTCACTGGTGACGCTGGTTAGCCAGTTAGTTTTTTTTTTATTTTTCGTTGATTGCCCCTAGAGTTAACCCTTTCACTGGTGACGCTGGTTAGCCAGTTAGTATTTCGTTATTTAGGTTCCCCGTCAGGTTTTTATATAGCGTCAGGTACCCCCATATATTACCTAATAAAGGTTTAACCCCCTGATTGCCTCCTAGTTAACCCTTTCACCCCCTTTTGCCAGTGTCAGTTTTTTTTTTTGTATTACTGTTACGGGTGACGCTGGTTAGTTAGCTTGTTTTTTATACTGTCAGGGCACCCGCCATTTATTACCCAATAACGGTTTAACCCCCTGATCGCCCGGCGGGTGATATCAATTAGGTTTTAGGGTCAAATAAGGTCTGCGTCGCCCCCAGGTTAGTGCCAGTACCGCAAACACCCACGCGCAAAGCATACACCTCCCTTAGTGGTATAGTATCTGAACAGATCAATATCTGATCTGATCAGATCTATACTAGCGTCCCAGCAGTTTAGGGTTCCAAAAAAACGCATTGTTAGCGGGATCAGCCCAGATACCTGCTAGCACCTGCGTTTTCCCCCTCCGCCCAGCCCAGCCCAGCCCACCCAAGTGCAGTATCGATCGATCACTGTCACTTACAAAACACTAAGCACACATAACTGCAGTGTTCGCAGAGTCAGGCCTGATCCCTGCGATCGCTAACATTTTTTTTGTGGTAGCGTTTTGATTCAGTCGCTAACAGTCAGGAGCTTTTTTTACCTGTGAATCTCAAAAAAATAAAAAAAACAAAAATAGTTGTTTTATTGTTCTCTCTCTCACTCTATTCTCTCTCTATTGTTGCTCTTTTTTTACTCCATTCTATTCTGCAATGTTTTATTATGTTTTATCATGCTTGCTTTTCAGGTATGTAATTTTGTTTACTGTGTTTTAGTGTTAAGCATTTTTTTGTTTTCAGGTGCGCCATTCAGTTGCAGCGCGGATTTATTTATCTTGACCGCAACAGCGTTTGCTCCCACGATACATAAAGCCGCGACTCCAACGCTGTAGGAGGTGATTTCACCACCACAGTTAAAAAAAAGAGCATATGTGCCGAAGCATGGGGGCAGCAGGGGGGGCGGAGGAGCGATTGGCTCCTAATGCCACGTACATACGGTCGAAATTCCGACCGTGTGTACACGGCATAACTTTTGCGGGAGGATGCCCCCATGCATCGGCATATATAAATGGTGCATGTATGCCCATCATTAGAAGTGGGTGGATGAAGGGAGGTATTCTAATGGTGGGCATACCCACCAATCAATCTCTTTTTTTCGTTCAGCCAAGAGGCTGCATGAAAAAAAAAAAGATTACAATATATGTCCAGTATGTTGCTGGACTTTGAATGGTTATACCAGAATGATGCCTGCAGGTTTAGGTATCATCTTGGTATCATTCTTTTCAGCCAGTGATCGGCGTTCATGTAAAAGCAATTCTAGCGGGTAATTAGCCTCTAGACTGCTTTTACAAGCAGTGGGAGGGAATGTCCCCCCTCCCGGATATAAACCGCGCCATTGGGAAATTGGGAAAGCATTTTATCACACCAATCTTGGTGTGGTCAGATGCTTTGAGGGCAGAGGAAAGATCTAGGGTCTAATAGACCCCAATTTTTTCAAAAAAAGAGTACCTGTCACTGCCTATTGCTATCATAGGGGATATTTACATTCCCTGAGATAACAATAAAAATCATAACAAAGAAAAAAAATGGAAGGAACAGTTTAAAAATAGAATAAAAAAGCTAAATAAATAAAAAAAAAAAAAAAAAAAAAAAAAAAAAGCACCCCTGCCCCCCCTTCTCTTGCGCAAAGGCGTACACAAGCGTTGGTCTGGCGTCATATGTAAACAGCAATTGCACCATGCATGTGAGGTATCACCGCGAAGGTCAGATCGAGGGCAGTGATTTTAGCAGTAGACCTCCTCCGTGAATCTAATGTGGTATCATGTAAAGGCTTTTAAAGGCTTTTAAAAATGTATGTAGTTTGTCGCCACTGCGTGTTTGTGCGCAATTTTAAAGCATGTCGTGTTTGGTATCCATGTACTCGGCCTAAGATCATATTTTTTATTTCATCAAAAATTGAGCAATATAGTGTGTTTTAGTGCATTAAAATAAAAAAAAGTGTATTTTTTCCACAAAAAATGCGTTTGAAAAATCGCTGCGCAAATACTGTGTGGAAAAAAAAAATGCAACACCCACCATTTTAATCTGTAGGGCCTTTGCTTTAACAATATATATAGTGTTTGGGGGTTCAACGTAATTTTCTTGCAAAAAAAAAATATGTTTTCATGTAAACAAAAAGTGTCAGAAAGGGCTTTATCTTCAAGTGGTTAGAAGAGTGGGTGACGTGTGACATAGGCTTCTAAATGTTGTGCATAAAATGCCAGGACAGTTCAAACCCCCCCCAAATGACCCCATTTTGGAAAGTAGACACCCCAAGCTATTTGCTGAGAGCAATGTTGAGCCCGTTAAATATTTTTTTTTTTTGTCCCAAGAGATTGAATAATGAAAAAAAAAAAATATATATATTTTTTTTACAAAAAGTTGTCACTAAATGATATATTGCTCAAACATGTCATGGGCATATGTGGAAATACACCCCAAAATACATTCTGTTGCTTCTCCTGAGTACGGGGATACCACATGTGTGGGACTTTTTGGGAGCCTAGCTGCGTACGGAACCCCAAAAACCAAGCACCGCCTTCAGGCTTTCTAAGGGAGTAATTTTTTTATTTCACTTCTCACTGCCAATCACAGTTTCGGAGGCCATGGAATGCCCAGATGGCATAAAACCCCCCAAAATGACCCCATTTTGGAAAGTAGACACCCCAAGCTATTTGCTGAGAGGTATTGTGAGTATTTTGCAGATGTCGCTTTTTGTCACAAAGTTTTGAAAATTGAAAAAAGAAAAAAAAAATTTTTTTTTCTTTACTTTCTTCATTTTCAAAAACAAATGAGAGCTGTAAAATACTCACCATGCCTCTCAACAAATAGCTTGGGGTGTCTACTTTCCAAAATGGGGTCATTTGGGGGGGTTTTGTGCTATTTTGGCATTTTATGGCCTTCGAAACTGTGATAGGTAGTGAGGAGTGAAATCAAAGATTTGCACCCTTAGAAATCCTGAAGGCGGTGCTTGGGTTTCGGGGCCCCGTACGCGGCTAGGCTCCCAAAAAGTCCCACACATGTGGTATCCCCATACTCAGGAGAAGCAGCAAAATGTATTTTGGGGTGCAATTCCACATATAACTATGGCATGTGTGAGCAATATATCATTTAGTGACAACTTTTTGAAGAAAAACAAAATTCTTTTTTATTTTTGTCTTTATTCAATCACTTGGGACTAAAAAAAAAAATATTCAATGGGCTCAACATGCCTCTCAGCAAATAGCTTGGGGTGTCTACTTTCCAAAATGGGGTCATTTGGGGGGGTTTTGTACTTCTCTGCCATTTTAGCACCTCAAGAAATGAAATAGGCAGTCATAAATTAAAAGCGGTGTAAATTCCAGAAAATGTACTCTAGTTTGTAGACGCTATAACTTTTGCGCAAACCAATAAATATACGCTTATTGGCATTTTTTTTACTAAAGACATGTGGCTGAATACATTTTGGCCCAAATGTTTGACTAAAATTGAGTTTATTAGATTTTTCTTATAACAAAAAGTAGAAAATCTCTTCTTTTTTTTTTCAAAATTTTCGCTCTTTTTCCGTTTATATCGCAAAAAATAAAAATCACAGAGGCAATCAAATACCATCAAAAGAAAGCTCTATTTGTGGGAAGAAAAGGACGCAAATTTCGTTTCGTTACAAAATTGCATGACCGCGCAATTACCAGTTAAAGTAGTGCAGTGCGAAATTGAAAAAAGACCTTTGGTCCGGGGCTGAAGTGGTTAAAAATTACTTTTTTTTTTTTTTTTTTTTAAGTTTAAAAATTTCTATTAATAAAATATGGGTCTGAGATTTGAAAACCATTGTATTGTTTTTATGGAGATTTTACCCGCTGTACCAACTTTTTTTGCAATTGGGGGAGCGTATGTGTGTAATGAAGGTGTTGGTATATCTATCTCTGGGAGAAAAGAAAAATACCTGTCGATCTTGTCAGATCTCTTGTGTCCTTGTAATTACATCTCTACCCCGAACAAAATTAATCTCATCAGTCTATCTCTTGTGAACTACACCTATGTAATAAAGAGGGGAAGGTGTTTGTAGTTCAAATCAGAGAGCAGCCTAGGGTGCCAGCGCTGCTCCTCTAGGGATACTGTTTCAGAAAGTGGGAGTTGTCACCCAAGGATATGAACCCATGGATATGTTACTCACAGGAGCAGCAGATAAAAATAAAGGTAAAAAAGTCCTAAAATAAGGAAACTTAATGCAGCCACAGAACTGGTAAGCTGCAAAATATACAAATGTTTGTTTTTTGATTTTGGAAAGAAGCTTTAAATAAAATTGCACTTGACTTGGCCTGGATGCAGGATTTTTTATTTACATTTTTTATATTGAATACTGGAGTATGTATGGATGTGTAAATCAGGGGTCCCTTCAAGAGAAGGTGAGCCAAAGTCTGTATTGGGCCACTTTCATGCCGACTGACTGATTAGGTCTGCCTGTCAGTTTTTCAGGTGGACTCAATCAGATCATCCATTATGATGGGGCTGTGGATGTCAACGGACAGGAGTCTGCCTGTCTCAAAGGGGCCTTAGACTGACACTCAGCACAGTTTCCAAGCAGTTGTATTTTCTGTTTAAAAAACGAAAAGCACCTGTTTCTGGAATCACAAATGAAAATACAACTTCAGTTATATCAAGATAAAAATATGTACTTCGGTTTATTATCGTGCAGCCCAGTTATGACTTTTTTTTTTTTTTTTTTTTTTTTTTTTTTGCGTTTTTCTGACTGATAATATGATTTACATTTTAGGAGAACGGAGGATTCGCGTGCACACAATGTGCCTTCCTGTTGTTTCAGCACTGTCTGATGTCTATGCCGGTGCTGATGTGCAGGCTGTTACTGGACTGTTGGCAAATATGGGTAAGTGTGCAATAGCAGATATCCTCTTTAAAATGTCATATCTTGTCCATTGAGGGACTCAGGAATTTGGATACATTCAGGTTATACTGCCACCTACAGGAGGATTGGACACTGATGGAAAAATTGTGAGCCAACTCTAGTATAATTACTCCTCTTTTCAGTGTCCAAGGAGGATGGATGTCCTTTCTTTGGCTATGTAGAGAAATGTCTAACCATGTTTTGCTAGACTTTTTTTTTTTTTCTTCAGTTTTATTTCCTTAAATATTTCTTTCATCAACTTCAATCAAGATTCCTCACTACACTGATGCTTGAGCTGGTCTCTACATAGTAGCTGGCTTGATTGGCCTTTCCTAAGCCTGACTTTGGAGTGATGTACCTTGACTGACGGGGCTGGACATGTGGAGCTAGCGTTGACTGTGACCTTTGGGCACATTGGGCTGCATTCAGGCACTTTCCAGACCTTCCTGTGCTGGTAAAAGTTAGCCATAGAGTTCTTTTGAGGTCCAGAGCTGTGGCATTGCCTCAGTGCTTGACCTCGTCTTTGAAGACTCACTTTGTAAGGCCGCTTGGGTTGAAGCTTTGGGAGCTACATCACTATTTCACCACTGGGTGCCTTTTAAATTTCCTGCTACCACTAATTGTCACCGTGGAAATGATTAATGCTGAGGGTCGACGTGCTGAAATCACTCCCTGGGTGGACGGTCACAGTGCTCCCCCTTCTTTCCCAACCTTCCCAAGAGTTGAGGCAGCACAATCCTGCTGCTCTTGCTTTATAAAGCAGCACAAAACCTTAGATTCTTTTCCATTCCCACTTCCCAGCTACGTGATCTGGTCACCTCTAGCCCCATAATCCTTCACTCAATGGAGAACTTCCATCCCCAGGGCTATGAGTTTCCATAGAGCAGACCATTCCCTCCCTGTCAGGGGATCCTGCTTTGGACAAGTTTCCTGGTTCCGACACTGGGACACTATTTGGGTTCTGCCAATTTTTGCCTCTGCAATGGAATAGGAGTTCTTCCAGCGACAGGGAGGTAGCCTATAGAGTATGTAAATATTTGCCAGCACACCAAGGATCATCAATTTCGTCCAAACGTTTTTTAATTAAAGAGAGATCACATCACAAAATGGTGTAGTGCAATGTTTCAGAGCCACGCAGGACCCCATCATCAGACATGTGACGGGTTCTGTGTGTGTCCGAAAACGTTGCACTACACCATTTTGTAATGTGATCTTTAATGAAAAAAAGTTTGGACAAAATTGATGATCCTTGGTGTGCTGGCAAATATCTACATATAATACAGGTTCCAATATCCAGCTGGCGTTCGCTACAGCACCCAGTACCTTAAGAGCTCATTCCAGGAATGTGTGCAATGGTAATATGGACTGTAGGGAGGTAGCCTAGTCCCTATACTAGATGATGTTGAGAGTATCAGCTTTGTATTATATCCCTCATGGATATTGCCTTAAGAAGAAGATCTTCTCAACCGGTCGCCTGAGAGGAGAGTTTTGTGCAATTAGGTGCATGTCCGATCCTTTGCAGCAGGCAGAGATCATTACTGGAGGGCTTGGATCTCTTTGAGAGCAGGTGGAACACCCTAGTTTACTGCTGCTGGTACACTCTGTCAGGGATAGAGTTTATCCAGAAAACGTGGGACCTGTCCAATTGGGGATCGGTCATCCTCCTTTGGCTATTCTGCAGTCTTTTTTGGGGAAGGTCCTCCAGATGCCTTCCGTTGCTCTACCCTTAATTATATCAGTGATATTAGTGTTTCTAAGTTTCCTGTCCCTTGCTTTACAGTTGATACCTTACTGGATCTGGAGGGGCTAGGAGATTCTTTAGCCCATGGTTTGTGGTCTGGGTTAGGCAGGCACAACAGGATCTTTCTGCAGGGCCCCAGCAATGCCCCAGGGTGTCAGAAGATGTTTTGGCTTCAGCCATTTCTAATGGTCCCAAGCTCAGCAGTCTAAAACCCTGCCTACTCTTTTTGAGGTTCCTCCCGTGCACCCTACTCTGACAGTCATGGTGACTTTGGAGAATTGAACCATTTGGTTCTCTAGCAGTCTAATGAGTTGCATTACTCCCCTGGTGGGCTTGTGGTGTTCTGGTACTGAGAATTCTCTTGTATAGCAGGATTGGCTGTCTAACCTTTTTAGTTATCAAGTTTCCACCTTCTTTGACCTAAGGGCTCTTGGGTGATCCTATGTAGACTAACAGATCTTTTTTACCTGGATCTCTTTTGTTCTAAGTTTCATCTCTGGACCTTTCTTTTATGGGTGGCCCTAGTTTTCTGTTGACCACGTCGGACGGTGGGTCTTTCCTTCACTGCCAGGAAATTGTGTTCCTCCGGTGGGTTCTGGTTTATCAGCTTCTCTCTGGTTCAGGTTTGATGTTCTTTCATGTGAGGTTGCCAGTGACCATTTCTTTCTGATCTTACCCAACATTAGGCTGATTCTCCATTTCATTCTAATTGCTCTTCTTGTTTTATTGGATGTATAATATACCACCAGTCTAAACTGAAAAAAAAAAAAACATGAATTGAACAATTTTTTGTATTTTTTAGCATGCATGTTTAGGACAAAATAGTTTTATTAATGCATAATTCATTTCATTTTCTAGCTGTAGACCGGTCTGTGGCTTCAAGTTTGAGTGATGCACGAGATGCTTTAGTTAATGCAGCAATTGACTCTCTTGCTGCATATCGCAATTCAGTACTTACTGTACAGCAGCCTGGCCTCTTGGCACCACACTCATTGCGTCTTTTCCCTATGTTTGTCCTGGCTCTCTTAAAGCAGGTTAGTATATTTAATATCCCGAATTGTAACTTTTAAATAAAATATTAAAATTTGGTTGGTGTTTATACTGTTTGTGCATATACCAAAATATATGTAAAAAAGCTAAGGGGGGTACCTCATCCTATATAATGTTTAACAAAAAAGACAAGGAGAACCAACTAGATGGACTATACCGGTACCTGAACAAGCTGTGCAAACAAATGATAATAAATTTATAACAGTTTTATTGATACAAAATACAGTCTTGTATACATTTGAATTAAAAATGGTAACGCATGTACACAAATATTGAAATATTCAGGATCATATTGTGTGTCATAAATACGGGTTGACGCGTTTCACCAAAAGCTTCCTCCAGAACTAAGTATGATCATGAAACCTAAAAAGTCAAACATTGGAGATATGAGGTATGTAGGTCAAATCATTGAAATGCACAATATCCATAATTAATTTGTGCCAATGTCACTAATATATTTTATTAGGAATTTATAGAATAAAACAGCCTACCTTACATGTGTCTAGCCCTAAATAGGCCAACACAGGAGCCCATTAAGATGGAGGCGGTGTATTGACCATAAATGAAAATATGGGAAAACAACAATGGACGATGTTCATGTACCCAAGGGACCTAGGTTAGCATTAGAATGAATCTGTTCATTAAAGGGGAAAAAAAAAGAAGAAACAAATATATATGATATAATATGCATTGTTATCTGATCCTTGTAATAATACTAGAACAACCATCATTGTAAGTTGAACCTAAAAGTACTTCCGACTGCCAAGCCCAGATGACTACTCCGATATAGCTATGGACGATTTTATGTACAAATATGACAAGTCAAACCAAAAAAGGTTCCAAAGAGGTATCCAATTAACGTCCCTGTAAGCAAAAACGAATGCATCAATGAGGGAGCCGATCAAATAATCCCTAATCTAGCTATAAAACATCTAGATATAGTTAGAATAATGAATACCTGGGGCTGGTCACCAGGGGGCTTATCCTATCCCCGAGCCAATATTCTTAATGGGTAAGTACTTTGAACAGATATACCTCACAAAAGATACATCAGTATCATTTCGTGAAAAGTATCCAACAAGGATTGTCAAGCAGGTTAATTCCCACTAAATAACAAACAAAGATTCTAATCCGCAATAGCATGTAAGAGGGTTAACTGACAATAAAAACCAGCCAAACCACTTCTCCAAAGTGGCAGAAAAATAATTTACCTTTAAACCATCATCCATCCAGTGAATACACTGCACACAATAGCTAACTCAACCTTGGCTTTTTTTTATATGCGCATTGGCGCCAAAAAGACCGCCAAAACGGTGCTTAATTCGAATTGCTTACAGCTAGAAAGAATCCCCTTGTATTTCCCTGCGTATGGTGACCTAGTTACCATGGAGCAAGGACGCCGTGCGCATTGGCGCACATAGTGTGCCAGTGCGCACATATAATGTGCCATTGCGCACCCATTATATGTCAATGCTTGCACCCACTCCACGGCAGAGTTGGCGCATAGAAAAACAATTGCCGAGGCGCTCGCACACGGACTAAGTCCAGGCACATGCGCTATTGGACCAAATTGTATCCAACATAAAACCGGTGCCCGCACAGTACCAATCGCACAATACTAGTCAAGAGAGCAGAGATAAATGTATAGACCACCAACTAATGGTACTTGGGGAGACTAATGTCAAACAGCCACAAATCAAAGGATGGAAATTGTATAGAGAAGGCTGGTAAGTTCATTAGAGGATGCCGAGTCCGTAATACAAACAATACGTTTTATCTCTGCTTTCTTGACTAGTATTGTGCGATTGGTACTGTGCTTGCGCAGGCGCCGGTTTAATGTTGTATCCAATTGGACTTAGTTCCGTGTACGATCGCCTCGGCAATTATTGTTTTCCTATGTACATGCGCTAACTCTGCTGTTGAGTGGGCGCACGCATTGACGTATAATGGGTGCGCAATGGTGCACTTTATATGCGCCGATGCGCACGGCATCCGTGCTCCATGGTAACTAGGTCACCATACGCAGGGAAATACAAGGGTGTTCTTTCCAGCTGTGTAAGCAATTAGAATTAAGCACCGTTTTGGCGGTCTTTTTGACGCCAATGCGCATATATAAACAGCCAAGGTTGAGTTGGCTATTGTGTGCGGTGTATTCACTGGATGGATGATGGTTTAAGGTAAAAAAAAAAATCTTCTACTTTGGAGAAGTGGTTTGGCTGTTTTTTATTGTCAGTTAACCCTTTTATATGCTATTGCAGATTAGAATCTTTGTTTCTGTTATTTTTTTTTCTCAGTGGGAATCTACCTGCTTGACAATCTTTGTGGGACACTTTTCACCAAATGATACTGATGTCGCTTTTGTGAGGTATATCTGTTCCAAGTACTTGCATATTAAGAATATTGGCTCAGGGATAGGATAAGCCCCCCTAGTGGCCAGCCCCAGGTATTTATTATTCTAACTATATCTATATGTTTTATAGCTAGATTAGGGATTATTTGATTCCCTCCCTCATTGATGCATTCGTTATTGCTTACAGGGACGTTATTAATTGGATACCTCTTTGGAACCTTTTTTGGTTTGTTGACTGTCGTTTTTGTACATAAAAGCGTCCATAGCTATATCTGAGTAGTCATCTGGGCTTGGCAGTCGTAAGTACTTTTAGGTTCAACTTACAATGATGGTTGTTCTAGTATTATTACAAGGATTAGATAACAATGCATATTACATCATATATATTTTTCTTTTGTTTTTTTTTTTTTTCTCTTTTAATGAACAGATTCATTCTAATTCTAACCTAGGTCCCTTGTGTACATGAACATAGTCCATTCTTGTTTTCCCATATTTTCATCTATGGGCAATACACCGCCTCCATCTTAATGGGCCCCCTTTGAGTTGGCCTCTTTAGGGCTAGACACATGTAAGGTAGGCTGTTTTATTCTATAAATTCCTAATAATATATTAGTGACATTTGCACAAATGAATTATGGATATTGTGCATTATAATGATTTGACCTACATCCCCCACATCTCCTATGTTTTTTGACTTTTTAGGTTACATGATCATACTTGGTTCTGAGGAAGCTTTTGGCGAAACGCGTCAACCAGTATTTGACACACAATATGATCCTGAATATTTGTGTACATGTGTTACCATTTTTAATTCAAATGTATATAAGACTGTATTTTGTATCAATAAAACTATTATAAATTTATTATCATTTGTTTGCATATCTGGTTCAGGTACCGGTATAGTCCATCTAGTTGGTTCTCCTTGTCTTTTTTGTTAAATGTTTGTGCATACACTTTACGGGAATATAAAAAAAACATATACACATAACCGTAGCATTAAATTTGTTATATTTTTTTATCACTAATCTTAATAACAAGCTGTTATACCAGGCATGTCCAAAGTCCGGCCCGCGGGCCAATCGCGGCCTGCGTTCCGGTTTTGAACGGCCCGCCTGTTTATCTGGACATGTATATCTTTTGTGGCCCCCAACGATCTCCCAGCGCCGGGGCCACAAAAGATATATATGTCCGGATGCCTTGGAGGGGACAGGGAGGAGGCGGGACAAGAGCCGTACAAACAGGAGTATTTCCTGTTTACACGGCGGCCTCTGTGATAGACAGTCCCGTCTCCAGCACTGCCATTGGACGGCTGTTCTGTCCATCAAGAGGCGGGGCCTTGTATTAAAGAGGCTGCCGAGAAAACAGGAGTTTCTCCTGTATGTTATCTTTTGGCGCTCGTCCCGCCCCCTCCCTGTACCCTCCGAGGCGGCAGATGGAGGGTCATAATTTAGGCTGCACTGCACAATGATGAGGGCTGCATTCCTGACAATGATGAGGGCTGCATTCCTGACAATGATGAGGGCTGCATTCCTGACAATGATGAGGGCTGCATTCCTGACAATGATGAGGGCTGCATTCCTGACAATGATGAGGGCTGCATTCCTGACAATGATGAGGGCTGCATTCCTGACAATGATGAGGGCTGCATTCCTGACAATGATGAGGGCTGCATTCCTGACAATGATGAGGGCTGCATTCCTGACAATGATGAGGGCTGTATTCCTGACAATGATGAGGGCTGCATTCCTGACATTCCTGGCAATGATGAGGGCTGCATTCCTGACATTCCTGGCAATGAGGGCTGCATTCCTGACAATGATGGGGGCTGCATTCCTGACATTTCTGACAATGATGGGGGCTGCATTCCTGACAATGATGGGGGCTGCATTCCTGACAATGATGGGGGCTGCATTCCTGACAATGATGGGGGCTGCATTCCTGGCAATGATGGGGGCTGCATTCCTGACATTTCTGGCAATGATGGGGGTTGCATTCCTGACAATGATGGGGGCTGCATTCCTGGCAACGATGGGGGCTGCATTCCTGGCAACGATGGGGGCTGCATTCCTGGCAACGATGGGGGCTGCATTCCTGGCAACGATGGGGGCTGCATTCCTGGCAACGATGGGGGCTGCATTCCTGGCAACGATGGGGGCTGCATTCCTGGCAACGATGGGGGCTGCATTCCTGGCAACGATGGGGGGCTGCATTCCTGGCAACGATGGGGGGCTGCATTCCTGGCAACGATGGGGGGCTGCATTCCTGGCAACGATGGGGGGCTGCATTCCTGGCAACGATGGGGGGCTGCATTCCTGGCAACGATGGGGGGCTGCATTCCTGGCAACGATGGGGGGCTGCATTCCTGGCAACGATGGGGGGCTGCATTCCTGGCAACGATGGGGGGCTGCATTCCTGGCAACGATGGGGGGCTGCATTCCTGGCAACGATGGGGGGCTGCATTCCTGGCAACGATGGGGGGCTGCATTCCTGGCAACGATGGGGGGCTGCATTCCTGGCAACGATGGGGGGCTGCATTCCTGGCAACGATGGGGGGCTGCATTCCTGGCAACGATGGGGGGCTGCATTCCTGGCAACGATGGGGGGCTGCATTCCTGGCAACGATGGGGGGCTGCATTCCTGGCAACGATGGGGGGCTGCATTCCTGGCAACGATGGGGGGCTGCATTCCTGGCAACGATGGGGGGCTGCATTCCTGGCAACGATGGGGGGCTGCATTCCTGGCAACGATGGGGGGCTGCATTCCTGGCAACGATGGGGGGCTGCATTCCTGGCAACGATGGGGGGCTGCATTCCTGGCAACGATGGGGGGCTGCATTCCTGGCAACGATGGGGGGCTGCATTCCTGGCAACGATGGGGGGCTGCATTCCTGGCAACGATGGGGGGCTGCATTCCTGGCAACGATGGGGGGCTGCATTCCTGGCAACGATGGGGGGCTGCATTCCTGGCAACGATGGGGGGCTGCATTCCTGGCAACGATGGGGGGCTGCATTCCTGGCAACGATGGGGGGCTGCATTCCTGGCAACGATGGGGGGCTGCATTCCTGGCAACGATGGGGGGCTGCATTCCTGGCAACGATGGGGGGCTGCATTCCTGGCAACGATGGGGGGCTGCATTCCTGGCAACGATGGGGGGCTGCATTCCTGGCAACGATGGGGGGCTGCATTCCTGGCAACGATGGGGGGCTGCATTCCTGGCAACGATGGGGGGCTGCATTCCTGGCAACGATGGGGGGCTGCATTCCTGGCAACGATGGGGGGCTGCATTCCTGGCAACGATGGGGGGCTGCATTCCTGGCAACGATGGGGGGCTGCATTCCTGGCAACGATGGGGGGCTGCATTCCTGGCAACGATGGGGGGCTGCATTCCTGGCAACGATGGGGGGCTGCATTCCTGGCAACGATGGGGGGCTGCATTCCTGGCAACGATGGGGGGCTGCATTCCTGGCAACGATGGGGGGCTGCATTCCTGGCAACGATGGGGGGCTGCATTCCTGGCAACGATGGGGGGCTGCATTCCTGGCAACGATGGGGGGCTGCATTCCTGGCAACGATGGGGGGCTGCATTCCTGGCAACGATGGGGGGCTGCATTCCTAACATTCCTGGCAACGATGGGGGCTGCATTCCTGGCAACGATGGGGGGCTGCATTCCTGGCAACGATGGGGGGCTGCATTCCTGGCAACGATGGGGGGCTGCATTCCTGGCAACGATGGGGGGCTGCATTCCTGGCAACGATGGGGGGCTGCATTCCTGGCAACGATGGGGGGCTGCATTCCTGGCAACGATGGGGGGCTGCATTCCTGGCAACGATGGGGGGCTGCATTCCTGGCAACGATGGGGGCTGCATTCCTGGCAACGATGGGGGGCTGCATTCCTGGCAACGATGGGGGCTGCATTCCTGGCAACGATGGGGGGCTGCATTCCTGGCAACGATGGGGGGCTGCATTCCTGGCAACGATGGGGGTTGCATTCCTGGCAACGATGGGGGTTGCATTCCTGGCAACGATGGGGGTTGCATTCCTGACATTTCTGGCAACGATGGGGGTTGCATTCCTGACATTTCTGGCAACGATGGGGGTTGCATTCCTGACATTTCTGGCAATGATGGGGGTTGCATTCCTGACATTTCTGGCAATGATGGGGGTTGCATTCCTGACATTTCTGGCAATGATGGGGGTTGCATTCCTGACATTTCTGGCAATGATGGGGGTTGCATTCCTGACATTTCTGGCAATGATGGGGGTTGCATTCCTGACATTTCTGGCAATGATGGGGGTTGCATTCCTGACAATGATGGGGGCTGTATTCCTAACATTCCTGGCAATGATGGGGGCTGCATTCCTGACAATGATGGGGGCTGCATTCCTGACAATGATGGGGGGCTGCAATCCTGACAATGATGGGGGCTGCATTCCTGGCAATGATGGGGGCTGCATTCCTGGCAATGATGGGGGCTGCATTCCTGGCAATGATGGGGGCTGCATTCCTGGCAATGATGGGGGCTGCATTCCTGGCAATGATGGGGGCTGTATTCCTAACATTCCTGGCAATGATGGGGGCTGCATTCCTAACAATGATGGGGGCTGCATTCCTGGCAATGATGGGGGGCTGCAATCCTGACAATGATGGGGGGGCTGCAATCCTGACATTTCTGGCAATGATGGGGGCTGCATTCCTGACAATGATGGGGGGGGCTGCATTCCTGGCAATGATGGGGGCTGCATTCCTGGCAATGATGGGGGCTGCATTCCTGGCAATGATGGGGGCTGCATTCCTGGCAATGATGGGGGCTGCATTCCTGGCAATGATGGGGGCTGCATTCCTGGCAATGATGGGGGCTGCATTCCTGGCAATGATGGGGGCTGCATTCCTGGCAATGATGGGGGTTGCATTCCTGGCAATGATGGGGGTTGCATTCCTGGCAATGATGGGGGTTGCATTCCTGACATTTCTGGCAATGATGGGGGCTGCATTCCTGACAATGATGGGGGCTGCATTCCTGACAATGATGGGGGCTGCATTCCTGACAATGATGGGTGCTGCATTCCTAACATTTCTGGCATTGATGGGGGGCTGCATTGCTGACATTCCTGAGAATGATGGCGGCTGCATTTCTGGCAATGATGGGGGCTGCATTTCTGACATTTCTGGCAATGGTGGTGCTGCAGATGGGCACTGACCCTTATTTTGCTTCATATGTCTTTATTTAAAATTTAATTTTTTTCCTAAATCTTCCCTCTTAAAGTGAAGGTGCGTGTTATACGCCAATAAATACGGTATATCCAAATAACACGCCCGAGATCATCTCTTTACTCACACACAGCCACAAAGGCAAGAGAATTCTTGTTGGGCAGTGTATCAGTACTCGAACGAACACACAGACTGAATTTTAATGGTTCAAACAATGTCAGGAAAAAAGGTCGGCCCTCAAGCATGTTCACTTCATCAAATCTGGCCCTCTTTGAAAAAAGTTTGGACACCTCTGTGTTATACTGACCATACTGCAATTTTTTAACCAGTTTCAACCACAATTTAAATTGCTAAAATAACTGAACTTTGTTCTATAGTATATCTAAAGACCAAACTTTTTTATGTTTTGGATAGAGTGGAGAACGATTAGAACACCTGTTTTTATTGCAGTCTGGGTGCCAGCTGGGGAGGTTCACCCTTTTAATTTGACCTGTTTACCATTATCACTAAGCATGAAATCGGGAGAAAATCACAAGTATTCAGTTATATAGAGTATAAAAAATCTTTCAATGGTGTGCACCCACCTGAGTTTTCTCGTCAGGGAGCTGTCACTGCAAAAAAAAAAAATCCTAAGCGGCTGAGGCATTCCCCATCCCACAATGGCATGTATACATGCCCCTTGTATACTTATGGCTGTGGGGCAGCAAATGCCTCTGTTGCTTAGAATTGGCTTTGTGCAGTGACAGCTTCCTGGCGGGTGGGTTTGGACTAGAATCTGAACACGCCTGAGCTCATCCATACTGGTGACAACCAGGGATTCCTTCACATTGGAGGGATTGGCTATGGGACTAAGTGAAAAAAAATTTCCCCAATGATTTGCCATTAGTCCTACTTTGATTCCTGCCACCTGAGTTAAGGCTACATGGTAAAACACCTGCCTCTCTGATCCAGCAATCACCACCCTGCGTGTCACCACACAGCCTTTGCAAAGTAAATTTCCGATTGGCTCTTCATCCTGCGCATGCGCGTCATGGACCCAAACTCTGCAAGACTATTGGTGGCTGCCATGACCTGAAATTGATATTAAAGAAATGCTGACACACAGGTCTGATATTCCCTTTCCACATAGATTTTAAGGATTTCTGTAAAAAATATTATCCATTTTTTTTTTTTTTACATCAGTGTTATTTGTTACGGAACATTAAATGACTGTTTTATGTGCCAACTTGGAACTTAAACTTAAAGGTCCAGTCTCCCCAAAAAAGATTAAAAGTAAGCAGCTACAAATACTGTAGCTGCTGACTTTTAATATAAGCACACTTACCTGTCCAGGGATCCAGCAATGTCAGTACCTGAGCTGATTTTTCAAATGGCTTTGGGTGCAGGCACTGGTATTGAATGTAAGTAAGGGAAACTGGCAGTGAAGCCTTCACAGCCAGCTTCCTACTGCACATGTGAAAGTCGTGCTGCGCTTTGTGAATGGTCCTGCAGTCTTCTGGGACCTGTGTGTGTCCCAGAACGCCCGCGACATAGCCCCACTGGACGGAGGCTGGCCCTACGAGTTAAATGTCTCGCAAGGTCGCATACGACTGGGACTTGGCTTGAGTTGCAGTGTCCCTCATGGCCGACAGCCCCCCACCTTGGTGGCGAGGAGGTTCTGCCTGGAGCGGTGCCCACTTGGTCCTGGTATGGTGAGTAAATATCCCCCTCTCCCCTTAGGGTTTTTTTTGTGGTGGAGGCGGCCCCCCTGGAGGTCCCTTGGTAAACCCACCTTTTCCCCTCCCCCGCCTTATGGGGTAATATGCCTGTGGTGGGTCCTGGGGGACGGGGTTGAGTACTGGTCGTGGGGGGGAGGGCGTCGGCTAAATGCTGTGCTTACCGGGGGGGGCGGCGGCACTGGGTCCGGTGCCTGGATTCATTCGCTCTCGCTTGCTCTCTCTCTGGGCTTGTCTTGTCTGATGACATCCTATGACTAGCGGCCATGTTTGTGTAGCTCGACGGCCATGATATGGTGGATTTTGGCTCAGGCAACAGCGGCCATTACTGTGTAGCCCAGGACGGTGTTTTTTTGGCAGGCGGAAGCTCCTCCTTTTAACCCGGTGCTCACTCCTGTGTTTTCTTCCCCCTTGGAAGCCACGTGTGCAGGCCTACATCTGAGGCAGCAAGCGCTACGCTAGTGGGGTGGTGAGTCTGGGGTATCCCTCCTCTCTCTGCTGCAGGCTGTGGGGTGTTCTGGTACCACTACTGGTGTGTGGGGTGTCCCATTGTAGTGGTCACTCTTGGTGTGGGGCGTGGGGGTGTTTGTTTTTTATTTTTTCTCTCCTATGGAGTCTCCAGAGCATGTTTCCCCACCTGACCCCCTGTCAGAGGCGGCGGGTCCCTCGGGGTCCCAGTCATCTGACACACTGACGGCGGCCCTGGAGTCCTTTCTGTCCCCGGGTGGAGGTGGCTCTTGGGCGGCGGACTAGCAAGAAGCGTCTCCCGCCTTCCCCTGCTTAATCTGTCTCGTAAGATCCAGAATCTGTTTTGGCTGCCATGGACGGGGCCCACCCTGCGGGGTCTGTGGTCGGGCGCCTAGATCTTTCGGACAGTGAGGATGATTCATCTGCCCCAGTGGCTGCGCACGAGAAAGCACTGGTGGATGCACTGATTGCTTCTGTGCTGGAAACTTTAGAAATGGAGGATGCAGCCATATGCACAAGCTGCCTCACGCAGCAAAAGTGTCCCCTTATCCCTCCTTTTTGGACAAGTTTGTCTATAAAGAATGGGAGCATCCAAAACGCCCCTATGATTCTGGTTGAGGACTCTCCGGCCTTTAAAGACCCGGCTGACAGGAAGGCAGAGTCTGAGCCGCACTATGTTCTCTATTGCGGGTTCGGCGCGTCGGCCAGTTTCGGCTATTGCCCTGGTGTCGCTCCTTCACAGAATTAGCGGATCAACTAGTTCAGGGGCTGCAGTCTGTGATGCCTCTTTGCGCCAGCTCCCTTGCTTTCTAAGGTATCGGTTTCAGCGGTAGTGATTGGACGGGTATTATTGTGGCTGAAGTGTTGGACTGCAGACCAGGCCTCTAAAAAGGCCCTAGCTGATCTGCCTTTTCAAGGCGATCGTTTTGGGCCACCCTGAATGATCTCATTAAGAGTGTCACGGGGGGGAGTACTTTTCTTCCACAGTCAAAGAAGGGGAAGGAGCCAAGTCGCAAGGCTGGCACTTCCTTCTCCGCACACAGTTTTTTTTCGTCCCTCAGGGTCCACGGACAAAGGCTCGACGTTTTTCAAGCCCCCCTCAGGCGGGGGTCCCAAGCGGCCCTGGTCGGGCAAACCTAGAGCGGGCTTCTCTAGACCCCCGGATAAGGCTCCTTCGGCATGACGAGGCGCCCTCACTCGCTGTCCGTGTGGGGGGTCGTCTTTGCTGCTTTCCGGGCCCGTGGACCTCTCTGATAAACGATAAGTGGGTCCACAAAGTGATTCTGTCTGGTTACAAGATCGAGTTCCAGACTTGGCCCCCAAGCTAATTTTTTCGGTCCAATCTGCATCTGTCTCCGGGGTGCGGTGCAAGGCCTGTTACTCCAAGGGGTTATTGTCCCGGTGTCTAAACGTTTCCAGGGCTTTTATTCAAACCCATTTACGATCCCCAAAGAAGAGGGTACGGTACGTCCGATTCTGGACCTCAAGCCCCTGAACCACTATGTGCGGGTGCAGAAGTTCAGGATGGAGTCCATTTGCTCTGTGGTGGCATCAGGGGGACTTTCTGGCCTCCATCGACATCAGGGATGCCTACCTGCACATTCCGATTTTGTGCACTGCACCAGCGGTTCCTCCGCTTTGCTGTGGGAGAGGAGCATTATTGATTTGCGGCGTTACCGTTTGGTCTCGCTCCTCACCAGCAGGGAATTGCTATTCTGGGCTACCTGAATGACATTCTGCTGCGAGCAGAGTCCCCAGCGGCCCTGAGGGGCGACATGGAGGAGATGACTGTTCAGACTCTTGCAGATTTTGGGTGGCTGATAAATTATCAAAAGTCTGCATTGATTCCAGTTCAGAAATTGGTTTATCTGGGTCTGACTCCGCTCGGGCCAGAGTGGTACTTCCGCAGGACAAACTCCAGAAATTACAGGCGGCAGCCCTCTTGCTGCTGTCCAGCAGGTGGGTCTCCCTGTGGACTTGCATGTGGGTACTGGGCCTGAGGGTGTTCGAGGCAGTCCTGTTTGCTCAGTTCCATACAAGACCCCTACAAAGCGAGATCTTTTTAAAATGAGACAAATGTTGCAAGTCTTTAGACAGTCAGATTCGGCTGAGTCAAGGAACCAAAGGGTCCCTGATCTGGTGGCTTCGTTCCCCGGCTCTTTGGCAGGGAAAATCCTTTCTCCCGCTGTACTGGATGGTGGTCACCACCGATTTTAAGTCTGTCCGGGTGGGGAGGAGTCATGGGTCTGAGCTCGGCTCAGGGTCACTGGACGCTGGAGAAATCAAGGCCATCTCTGGGCGATCAGTCTTTGTCTGGATCATTGGACGGATCGACTTCAGGGGCTCCCGATATGGATCCAGTCAGACAACGCCACAGTGGTGGCCTATGTCAACCACCAGGGAGGAACAAGGAGTGTGTCAGAGCGTGTGGCCAGGTCTCGGGACCCTCTGGCGGATGCCTCAGATGCTGTGGTCGCTATTGTCTGATCTATGGCTTACCTCCTCTCAAGCTTCTGCCGTGGCTGTTGCGCAGAATTGAGGCCGGAGGAATTTTGGTCCTTCTAGTGGCCTCGGACTGGCCTTGTCAGCCCTGGTGCGTCTGGTCGCAGACGCCCCCTGGCGGCTGCCTCTCAGGGAGGATCTGCTATCCCAAGGGCCGATCTTCCACCCTGCTTTACCATAGCTGGCTTTAACGGCCTGGCTATTGAAAGCCAGGTGTTGAAGGATAGGGGCTTGTCTGCATTGGTGATTCCGGCGCTGCTCAAGGCTAGAAAGACTACTTCCAGGAAGGTATATTATCGGACGTGGAAAGCGTACATTTCATGGTGTGAGTCAGTAGTGTTTCACCCACGTTCCTTTTCGGTGACTTGGATTTTGACTTTTCTTCAGAGGGGCGTTGAAAAGAATTTGCCCTTGATTTGTCAAGAGCCAGGTGTCGGCCTTGGCAGTTTTCTTTTAACGCTCCCTTGCTTCGCATTCCCTGGTGCATACCTTCCTTCAGGGAGTGCAACATGTGGTTCCACCCGTGCGATCTCTCTTGCCACCATGGGACTTGAATCTTGTACTTTCGGTTCTTCGGAAGCCTCCGCTTGAAAATATTCGAGAAATTCCCCTGTTCATGCTATCACAGACGACGGCCTTCTTGGTGGCTATTACTTATGGTTGCAGGGTGTCCGAGTTGGTGCTATCCTGTCGCACGCCCTACTTGGTCAATCATAGGGGCATGGTGGTGCTTAGTCCTTGTCCTTATTTCCTTCCAAAGGTTGTCTCTGATTTCCAGATGAAGACATCTTGCCTTCTCTGTGTCCCAGGCTGCAACAGCCAAGGGAATTTGCCTTGCACACCTTAGATGTGGTATGGGCTGTCAGGGTGTATTTGGCGGCCACTGAGTCTTTTCGAAGGTTAGACTCCCTGTTTGTGATCACGGATGGACCAAAGAAGGGGACTATCTGCTTCCCTGGCGACCATTTCTAGATGGATCAGGCAGATGGTGACTCGGGCCTATAATAACAAGGGTCGGGTTCCTCCCACCCGGGTGAAGGCACACTCGACTCAGGCACTGAGTGCCTCCTGGGCCTTCCATCATCAGGCATCAGTAAGGCAAGTTTGCAAGGCGGCAACCTGGTCGTCGGTGCACTTTCACAAAATTTTACTAGGTGGATGTGCTGGCCTCTGCAGATGCTGCTTTTGGCCGCAAGGTTTTGCAGGCTGCGGTCTAGAAGGTTTTTCCCTCATGAAGGGGTTTTCTTGCTGTTCAGGTTGGGCGCCAGTTATTTTCGCTGAGCTCCAGGTTGTCTGGTTGGCCTGTTTTTTATGTTGGCTGCCCCTCCCCTCATGTTTGCCACTGCTTTGGGATATCCCTATGTTTCTGAATAAAGAAGGCTGTGTCTGTCAATGAATGAATGAGAAAATAGGATTTTTAGACTTACCGTTTTATCTGTTTCATAGAGAAGTTCATTGACAGACACAGTAGAGCTGCATGATTCTGGCTAAAATTAGAATCGCATTTTTTTTGCTTAGAAGATAGATAACGATTCTCTCATGATTCTCATGGCATAACATATTTCACATCTTTCACATTAAAACCCAAAAATTGGGCAAACTTTACTGTTTTTTTTTTTTTTTTTTTTTAGTCATTGAAGTGTATTTTTTCCCTAAAAATTGCTTTTGAAAGACCGCTGGGCAAATACAGTGTAACGTAAAATATTGCAGCAATTAACATTTTATTCCCTAGGGTCTCTGCTAAAAATATATAATGTTTGGGGGTTCCAAGTAATTTTCTAGCAAAAAATATTGATTAACTTAAACAAGTGTCAGAAAAAGATTTAGACTTTAAGTGGTTAAACTTCCTGCATTTACAAGTTTATCCCTTTGATCTAAGAAAGAAGAGTTGGTTACAATGTTTCATGTTAAAAACTTGGCAGACTGCCCTGTTTTTTTTCTTTTGACAGCTGAGTGAGCATACAAGTCTCTCTCCACTTGTTATATGAAAGAATCGGCAAACTCTGCAATAGAGATCGTCAGGGGGTTTGAATCGAGATCACGATTTTTAAACGATTAATTGTGCAGTTCTAAGACACAGCCCCTCTATTGGGTTTTAATACTTCGGATACTGGTTGTTGCATAACTGAAGGCCTATAGCAGAGAGGGGGGTGTATATCACCTAGGACTGCCCATGGGCGTAGCCTAGTGTCCTACTCCTGTAGGGGGCAATATAACCCTATGGTTCTGAATAAAGAAGGCTGTATCTGTCAATGAACTCAGAGGTAAGTAAGGTAAGTCAAAAATCCTATTTTTTTTTTTAAATATTTTGCATACTTGCAATACAACAATTGCAATGCAATATAAAATTACTGCTTATAATAGATATTGCAGCATTGAATAGATCATATGCTGCCAGCAAGGAATAATAATGCAAAGTCCTGTATTGTGTAGTCAAGGACATGCTTGATACTTCCCAGGCATTGGGAGTCCAAATCTTTCAACTGGATGTGGTTTGGGAAATGCCGGTTCAACAGTCATGTGTCGGCTTAAAGCAGAGCTCCAGTCTCTGACGTAAAAATTAAAAGGGTCAGCAACTACAAAACTGTAGCTGCTGACTTTTAATAAACGGCCACTCACCTGTCCCATGATCCAGCGCTGTGTTCACCCCAGTCATGTTTGCCCTGTGTCCTCCCCTCGCTGGTGCCGGCATCTTCACTATGGGCAACCGGCTGCGACAGCTTGTGGCTTCACAGCTGGGTGCCCACTGCGCATGCTTAGCTGCGCTCTGTGACTGGTCCTGAAGTCATCTGATGATACCTGACATGTCCCTTGAAGACTTTTGGAGGGTAGGGGAAAAGAACTTCTGCTTCTGATTGCCTAAGGCGATCGGAACAGCAGTGGGAGCAGCTATTTGTCAAAATCAGGCACCCGTTTCCCCCTTCTCCTCCCCAAAAGCTCAATTTTACAAACAGGAGAGGGGGAGGAAGCCTTAAAGAAGAACCTCCTGTTCTAGGTGGAGCTCCGCTTTAGCATGTAGAAACCAAAACAATAATATAGCATATTTTTGCAGTAGTTCATCATGTTTCATATATTTTTTTTGTTTTTTTGTTTTTCCCATCTGCAGAAAGCCTTTCAGACTGGTACAAATGCAAGCTTGGATGAGAGAACCTATGCTATGTGTCAGATTAAGAGCCAGCCACTTGTTCACTTTATGCTGATGACCCATCCCAACTTGTACAGAGTGGATGATTTATCTGATGAGGTGTGCCTTACAAGCTTTCTGTTAAAATAAATTGTACCCAAAGTAGAAGTATATCCCCACCTTTATGCTACTAGCTGATCTTTTAGGCTGTCTCAACTGGAGAAAGTATGTGTAAGTGAGTGAATGCTTCTGGGCTGTCTTAGACAAGCCCAAAGTGCTCCACAGTGTTATGGAAGGGAAGCACCTTGTATTAAGTTTTTATAAAATGAAAAGTAATGAAAAAAATGACACAAAAGATCAGTTTTATAAACTGGTAAACATTCAATATTCTTTTCAGTGAAAACTGACCATTCAGGCCTGAAACATTTAAATACCACAAGAATCTTACCTTTGCCCCTCCATTGCAGAGATCTGAAACTAAAGTCTACATCAAGCCAATCTTATTGTAGAAGGAAAGCTGCTGTTGACAATTCATGTTGGCTAAAAGTGTATGTAAAGCCCAAACCTTTTTCCTTCTTTTTTTTACTTTTGTTTTGGCTATAGAAGGGAATGGTTATGACCCCTGTCAGGGTTTTTTTTTTTTTCTTTATTGCCTCTATTCTGCCAGAGGCTTTCCCATAACAGAGAAGGAAGTAAGAGGAGATCTCTTCAAAGCAAGGGCATATCCTCACTTATCTGTCACCAGAGCAGGTCGCCCCTTTAGAGGATTTCTTTTTGCCTCCTGTTCCTGCAACACTTTAAAAATATTAGATTTTTTGTCACTTTTTTTATATCGGAGACAACTAGCAGGGACATTGACAACAAAATATTTGATAGCTTCTAACTCATTCATATTTTATTCAAAACCATTTCTTTCCATACACTTTAAATTGGGTATTCCTGTGAAGAATTCCCTTGCTTGATTGCTTGGTTTGTGATATTGACAGTACAGGATCTTTGCATCTTGTTTAAACTCAAAGAAATTGAATTCTATAGAATTTCTAATGACCTATGTACTTTAGTACTTTCTTTTGATAATTTTGCATTGTGTTTCAGGGAGCGCTTAACATCAACGACAAGACAATACCTCAGCCACCAATTCTTCAGCTGTCCGTAGAAAAGCTGAATAGAGATGGAGCTTATCTTTTGGATGCAGGGACGGTATGAACAATAGAAAATACCTTTTAGGAGCTTAAATTATAATCCAGTCTCACTTTACAGTAATTTTTTTTGTAGTAGACCTGGGTCCTGATGGCCTAAAACTTGCATCAGAAAGTGCATTTCTTTGCATATTATCATCCCTGTGCTTGCACATAATTCCAATGTATTCAATTCTACCTGCATGATTGTGTATGGGTGCAAGACTATAAGACTTTTATAAAAGCACATATGTATAATAGGGGGCTATTTTGTTATCACTACCATTCCACTACTGAAAGTTTACTAAGAGGAGCAGTGTTGTAGACAACCCTTTCACACTGGGGCATCGGCGGCAAAGCGTCTCTATTTTTATGGTATATTTTACGTTTTTGCAGAGGTTTTCGGCCGCTAGCGGGGGCACTTTTAACCCCCGCGAGCAGCTGGAAAAGGGTTAAAATGCTATTTTTAGCCCAAAAGCACCTGAAAACAGCCTCAGTGTGAAAGGAGTCTAATGGTAGCAAAGATATTACAAACTTGTTACAGATTAGGGCTGAAACAAATAATGGACATAATCGATCAATGAAAATAGTTGTCGACTATTTTTATTGATTAGTTGGTCAGCCGATTAGTTGTCCTGCATACAGAATGCATACAGAATGCATAATTTGTTTACAGTCCATACATGAATCGGGGCTGCTCTGTGTAAAACCATTACACAGAGCAAGTACGTATGTCAAGTTTGTTAAAAAAAAAAAAAATCCAACTTTCACAATCGCTTTAGGGTTTGTGTAAATGAAGATCAGAATCTAAACCCAGAGAAGCTGGAGGCTGACTGGAGGTAATATAAGGCATTACATTTAGGCCTCGTGCACACTGGACGTTGAATTAATGTTATAAAAATGCCTATAGCTTTGCAGTGAGTTTTTCAAAGCTTTTGCAATAGGGGTTTTTAGTGTTTATTTGCGATTTTTTTTGTGTTTTTCTGCGTTAGTGTGTTTTAGCTATCTTTTTTTTTTTTTTGGGCTCAAAAAACACTGGGGAGCTGCGTTTTTGAGCATTTATCAGCAGTTTTTTTTACGTTCGGGCGTTTTTAGAGCTGAAAAACTCCTCTCTGAACCGACTAGTTTTTTTTTTTTTTAAAGCCAAAAAATGCCCCAGCCAAAAACTGCTGATAACAGCCTATGTGTGCATGGACACATAGGATAACATGATGAGGAGTTTTATTGACTGTAGAAAAAAACGTCTGAAGCCAAAAACAGCTGCTGTAAAAATGTCCAGTGTGTATGAGGCCTTAAAGTAAACGTTTAACAGTATTGTGCATTGTATTGAAGTAGTACTAAAGGCTGAGACTTTTTTTTTTTTTTTATGGATATAATCATTTTAAATATAAAATGTATATTTCTCGTCCACCCTTCATGTAGCTTCATGTCTGATTCCCAGTTAAAATACCCTGTATATCCTACTTATGGGTGTGTGTAAATGTATATTATTATTGACAAGGGTGTCTGTCATACATAATATATTAGTCCGGTCTGAAAATCTGCAAATTAGTGTTTTTAGGCCTTTTTTACATTTTTTTTTTTTTTCTTTCTTTAACCGCTTCCCGACCGCCCACTGCATATATACGTCAGCAGAATGGCACGGGCAGGCAAAACCACGTACCTGTACGTGGCCCTTTAAATGCCTGCCCGTGGGTCGCGCGCCACCGCCAGCCCGGTCGGGAGCTCCGTGACCCCGGCCGCGGGACCAGCAGACCCGATCGCCGCTGGTGTCCCGCGATCGGGTTACGGAGCTGAAGAACGGGGAGAGGTTTGTGTAAACAAACCTCTCCCCGTGCTTCCTACTCTGCCTGTCATTGATTGGCTGTTCCCGGTCATCGGGAAAGCCGATCAATGACGTCAGACGTCAGCCCTGCCCCCTAATGTAAAAAAACACACACACGTCAGAGCCCATAACCCCTCCCCTCCCCTACTGGTTAACTCTTTCACTACAACTGTCATTTATACAGGAATCAATGCATTTAAATAGCATTGATTGCTGTATAAATGACAATGGTCCCAAAAATGTGTCAAAAATGTCCGATGTGTCCGCCATAATGTCGCAGTCACAATAAAAATCGCTGATCGCCGCCATTACTAGTAAAAAAAAAAATATTAATAAGAATGCTATAAAACTATCCCCTATTTTGTAAACGCTATAACTTTTGCGCAAACCAATCAATCGCGATTTTTTTTTTTTAACCAAAAATATGTAGAAGAATACGTATCGGCCTAAACTGAAGAAGAAAAATGTTTTTTTATATATTTTTTGGGGATATTTATTATAGCAAAAAGCAAAAAATATTGCATTTTTTTCAAAATTGTCGCTCTATTTTTGTTTATAGCGCAAAAAATTAAAACCGCAGGGGGCTATCAAATACCACCAAAAGAAAGCTCTATTTGCGGGAAAAAAAGGACGCCAATTTTGTTTTGGAGCCACGTCGCACGACCGCGCAATTGTCAGTTAAAGCGACGCAGTGCCGAATCGCAAAAAGGGGCCTGGTCTTTTGGCTGCCAATTGGTCCGGGGCTCAAGTGGTTAAATAAAAATAAGAATTTTAATCTGAGTCTGATATGTACCAAATTCAACCTCTAATAGTATATAAATCTCTTCTGTCTTATTTTCGGAATAGATTAAATATTTTGTTCTCGAACCATAAAGCAGGTTATTTAGATTTACCACTTCATATAAATATTCAAGAATACATATTTTTTTTTTTTTTTTTTTTTTTTTTTTACTTTTGCATTTTAACTGAATTATACACCAACCTTTTTTTTATCCGATTTAATCAAAACCATAATCGGCCAACTAATCAATTATGAAAAAAAATTGTTAGTTGCAGCTATTACTGATGTAGAAAAACTTTATTTTTCAATATAGTGATAGTCATAAGTTTTCACGTTGGTACTGTTTAAGTCAACTGTTCATTTGGCTGCAACATGTCTTTGTTAATGCATTCTTCTCTGTTTTTTAGATTATGCTCCTGTGGGTGGGACGCAACAGTGGACAGAATTTCATTACTCAAGTTCTTGGAGTTCCAAATTACTCAGCATTAACTGAAGACATGGTAAACTTGCTGTGCTTTTTTTTTTTTTTTTTTTAGTACACAACAAATTAAATGGAAGGTTAGCATCATTGCCAGTGCATCTTGATATTCCTTTCAAGAGCCTTAAAAATTAGAGGCGCTTTAATATGCAAGTGTAGTGGCTTGCATAAAGAATGAACTATTTGGCCCCATATCTCCTACCTCCAACCATAATTTATTACTGAAACTCCTTCTCTGATGAAAGAACTATATTTTACATCTTTAAGAACAGCTGTACCTTTGGAACAATTGTCCTTTGCATATTTGCCCGGACCCCCTGATTGTTACTGACCCAGTCTAGCAGTTTACAGTGCATCCAGAAAGTATTCACAGCGCTTCACTTTTTCCACATTTTGTTATGTTGCAGCCTTATTCAAAAATTGATTAAATTCATTATTTTCTTCAAAATTCTACAAACAATACCCCATAATGACATGAATGAAGTTTGTTTGAAGTCTGCAAATTTATTAAAAATTAAGAGAAAAAAAATCCCATGTACATAAGTATTCACAGCCTTTGCTCAATACTTTTGTTGAAGCACCTCTGGCACCAATTACAGCCTCAAGTGTTTTTTTTAGTATGATGCTACAAGCTTGGCACACCGTTTTTTCCCATTCTTCTTTGCAGGACCTCTCAAGTTCCTTCAGGTTAGGTGGGGAGCATCGGTGCACAGCCATTTTCAGAGATGTTCAATCGGGTTGAAGGCTGGGCTACTCAGACATTCAGAGTTTTCATGTAGCCACTCCTTTGTTATCTTGGCTGTGTGCTTAGGGTCGTTGTCCTGTTGGAAGATTAACCTTCGCCAAGTCTGAGGTCCAGAGTGCTCTGGAGCAGGTTTTCATCAAGGATGTCTCTGTACATTGCTGCATTCATCTTTCCCTGGATCCTGACTAGTCTTCCAGTTCCTGCCACTGAAAAACATCCCCACAGCATGATGCTGTCACCACCATGCTTCGCTGTATGAAGGGTATTGGCCAGGTGATGAGCGGTGCCTGGTTTCCACCAGACATGACGCTTGCCATTCAGGACAAAGAGTTCAATCTTTCATCCGACCAGAGAATTTATATTGCCATGGTCTGAGAGTCCTTCTGGTGCCTTTTGGCAAACTCCAGACAGGCTGTCATGTGCCTTTTTACTGAGTAGTGGCTTCCGTCTGGCCACTCTATCATACAGGTGGAGTGCTGCAGCGATGGTGGTTCTTCTGGAAGGTTCTCCTCTCTCCACAGAGAAACGCTAGAGTTCCATCAGAGTGACCATCGGGTTCTTGGTCACCTCCCTGACTAAGGCCCTTCTCCCCCCCGATCGCTCAGTTTTGCCGGGCGACCCACTCTAGGAAGAGTCGTGGTGGTTCCAAACTTCCATTTACGGATGATGAAGGCCACTGTGCTCATTGGGACCTTCAATGCTGCAGACATTTTCTATTCCCTTCCCCAGATCTGTGCCTCGATGCAATCCTGTCTTGGAGGTCTACAGACAGTTCCTTGGACTTCATGGCTTGGTTCATGCTCTGACATGCACGGTTACCTGTGGGACCCTTATAAAGACAGGTGTGTGCCTTTCCAAATCATGTCCAGTCAACTGAAATTACCACAGGTGGACTCAAATCAAGTTGTAGAAACATCTTAAGGATGATTAGTGGAAACAGAATGCACATGAGCTCAATTTTGAGTGTCATGGCAAAGACTGTGAATACTTATGTACAGTGGATATAAAAAGTCTACACACCCCTGTTAAAATGTCAGGTTTCTGTGATGTAAAAAAATGAGACGGAGATAAATCATTTCAGAATATTTTCTGCCTTTAATGTGACCTATAAACTGTACAACTCAATTGAAAAACAAACTGGAATATTTTAGGGGGAGGGAGTAAAAATAAAAATTTTAATAATGTGGTTGCATAAGTGTGCACCCTCTTTTATAACTGGGGATGTAGCTGTATTCAGAATTAAGCAATTGCATTCAAACTCATTTTAAATAGGAGTCGGTACATTCCTGCCATAATAAGTGCTTCTGATTAACCCCAAATAAAGTTCAGCTGTTCTAGTAGGTCTTTCCTGACATTTTCTTAGTCGCATCCTACGGCAAAAGCCATGGTCTGCAGAGAACTTCCAAAACTTTAGAGGGATCTCATTGTTAAAAGTTATCAGTCAGGAGAAGGGTAAAAAAGAAATTCTAAGGCATTAGATATACAATGGCACGACAACGACAGTACCAAGAACTGGACGTCCCTCCAAAATTAATGAAAAGACGAGAAGAAAACTGGTCAGGGAGGCTGCCAAGAGGCCTACAGCAACATTAAATAAATTGCAGCAATATCTGGCAAGTACTGGCTGTGTAGTACATGTGACCACAATCTCCCGTATTCTTCATATGTCTGGGCTATGGGGTAGAGTGGCAAGAATGAAGCCTTTTCTCACAAAGAAAAACATTCAGGCCTGTGCAAATTTTGCAAAAACCCCATCTGAAGTCTCCCAAAAGCATGTGGGAAAATGTGTTCTGGTCTGATGAAACCAAGGTTGAACTTTTTGGCCATAATTCCAAAAGATATGTTTGATGCAAAAACAATACTGCTCATCACCAAAGGAACACCATACTCGCAGTGAAACATGGGGGTGGTGGCAGCATCATGCTTTGGGGCTGTTTTTCTTCAGCTGGGACAGGGGCCTTAGTCAAGATAGAGGGAATTATGACCAATTCCAAATACCAGTCCATATTGGCACAACACCTTCAGGCTTCTGCTAGAAAGCTGAACTTTGAGAAGACCTTCATCTTTCGGCATAACCATGACCCAAAGCATACATCCAAATCAACAAAAGAATGGCTTCACCAGAAGAAGATTAAAGTTTTGGAATGGCCCAATCAGAGCCCAGACCTGAATCCCATTGAAAATCTGTGGGGTGATCTGAAGAGGGCTGTGCACAGGAAATGCCCTCACATTCTGACAGTTTTGGAGTGTTTTTGTAAAGAGTGGGCAAATATTTCCAAGTCCAGATGTGCCATGCTGATAGACTCATACCCAAAAAGTGTGCTTTATTAAAATCAAAAGGTGCTTCAACAAAGTATTAGTTTAACCATTTCAATACCGGCACTTTCACCCCCTTCCTGCCCAGGACAATTTTCAGCTTTCAGTGCCATCTTACTTTGAATGACAATTGCGCGTTCATGCAACACTGCACCCAAACTAAATTTTTATAATTTTATTCCCACAAATAGAGCTTTCTTTTGGTGGTATTTGATCACCACTGGGGTTTTTATTTTTTGCTTAACAAACTAAAATTTTAGGGGGGGGGGGGCACTGATCGGCACCAATAGGCGGCACTGATATGCAGCACTGACAGGCGGCTGTGATGGGCACTGATGATGAGATACTGACAGGTGTTACTGTAGGACACTGTGGTGGGCACTGATATGGGCACCTACAGCCGTTTCTGATGGGGCGGACACTGACTGGCAGCTGGGCACCTTTTTGGCAGCTGGGCACCTTTTTGGCAGCTGTGGTGGCACATCTGATGGGGCTGTGCTAATAATGTGTTTATTATCAGCACAGCCCCCGACAACCCCCCCCCCCCCCCCCCCCCCCCCACAGGGAGAGCTGCCAATCGGCTCTTCCTATCAGCGCGAACCGAGGAATGTAGTTTTACCGGCACTTCCTGGTTCACGTGCTGTTCAGCTGCAATTTAGTCACAGCTGATCACGTGGTAAGGAGCCTCCGTCAGAGGCTCCATACCACGATCAGAGATGCAGTGTGTCAGACTGACACACAGCACCTCCGATCACCTCACTGCGTGCCGGCATGTTATCCTGTTGGATGTCATATGATGCCCAGTCAGGATAACTAAACCACCGCCCAGCCTATAGCAGAATGACGGAAGTGATTAAGGGTGTGCACACTTATGCAACCATATTTTATTTTTTTATTTTTACTTCCCTCCACGTAAAAGATTTCAGTTTGTTGTTCAACTGAGTTGTACAGTTTATAGGTCACGTTAAAGGTGGAAACATTTCTGAAATTATTTATTTTTGTCATTTTATTTTTTTTGAAAACCACAGAAACCTGACATTTTAACGGGTGTGTAGACTTTTTATAGCCACTGTACATGTGATTTTTATTTTATTTTTAAAAAATTTGCAAACTCACGTTGTCATTTATGAGGTATTGTTTGTAGAATTTTGAGGAAAATAATTAATTTAACCTGTTTTGGAATAAAGCTGTAACATGACAAAATATGGATAAAGTGAAGCGCTGTGAATACTTTCCAGATGCACTGTACTTTGCTTCTTGTTCAGTGAACTGGAGTTTTTATATAGGCTGTTTTTCATAACAAATTAATAGTGTGCTGTAACTGACGATGGATAATTAAAACGCTGCATTCAGTACTTAAAAGGAGCTAAAGAATTTGAATTGGTAATTGTTTTTGAGTCCTTTTTAAATAGTGTTTTGCATTCTGTTAATAAATTAATCCTTTAAGTCTAAAGCCCCATACACACGGTAGGATTTTCGCATGGATTCTGTCCGATCGGACAATGTTGTTGAAAAATCCGACCGTGTGTATGCACCATCGGACAGTGTACGTCGGATTGTCCGACGGACAAAGTCCTATCTCCTGCTGGATAGATTTTCCAACACGGTCCGATCACACCAAATCCGATCGTGTGTACCGTTGTCCGGACGACAAAGTGCTACGCATGCTCAGATCACATTACAAGACCAAAGCTATTGGCTACTAGCCTCTACGTAGTCCCGTCGTAGGCAACAAACGTCACCACGTTCAGAATGATCGGATTTTCCAACAACTTTGTCCGACCGTGTGTACGCAAAACCAACATCGGACAAAGTATGACGGACATGATCCGACGGACCTGGTCCTCGGATAATCCGAGCGTGTGTATGGGGCTTAAGACTATTATGGGTTTAATGGATTGTGTTGGAAGTACTTTAACGCTCATAAACTAATACATTTTATTGTTGCTTTTTTTTTTTTTTTTTTTTGCAATAGAATCAGCTGCCTGAACTTAATACACCTGAATCCAGCAGACTGATAGCTTTTATCTCTAGCCTAAAAGAGCAAAGACCTTTCTTCCCAACATTGCACGTAATTCGGTAAGTTGTGCCAACATTCTACTGTAGTCTTTTCTTTTAATTTATTCTTCTTGAACTTACTCATTGCATTCTGTGTAATATGGCCAATACCAGTAAAAATTATTCTTGGAAGTGTTAATGCATTTTAAGTTACACATCATATGATAAACATTGTACTTAGAGTTAATTTGTTCTCTCTGCTAAAAATTCTTTCCTTGGTCAAAACTGCTGTATCTGTTTATTAGGAGAGATAATCTTAAGTGCTTTATTTAAGAGGATTGTTAAAAATGTGAAGCGTTTGAGTATTTTATGCATTACAAATGCAAGCTAAAAGGTAATTGCAGGAGTGTTTCTTTAAAGACCATGAGCCAAATACAAAAACGGACTCTCCCAGGTTTTTATTAGCTCATAAATTGAAACGTTAAAATTAACTTGTCTTAATAAATTGAGTTTGTTAATAAACACTGTTGCAATAGAGCACTTTAAATTGACAAGACATCAACCTTCCATCCTTTGATGTCAAAATATAGCAATGTCCATATCTATACAGCCATGTAAATAAGCTCAGGAAGTGGATGAAGGTGTGGTATACTGGGTCTCTTAAAGTAGTAGATATATTCATTCAGGCCTTTAGCAGTGTAGAGGAAATTATTACATATAGGCAACTCTCCCAGGAGTGGTGGTCGAAGTTCATCATTTTGCTTGAGTAGGGACTGAGTATGCATGGAGAAAAGCACCAAAGGCAGAACATATCAAGTCTATATTTAGTTTTATTCAGACTCTTGTATCATAAAAAGCCAACTGATTTCAGGGCTAAAAGGATACCTCTTCATCAGGGCTTGCAACAGTTCACTAAAAAATATACTGGATCGATAAAATTGGAGAGATTCTAATGGGTAATTGGTATGCTTGCTTCAGCTGCTGGCATAATGCATGAATAAAATTATTTCTAGACTATTTGTGTTCTGTTTTGGCACACCCTGAAAGTACAGCTGTCAGACAGTTTTAATATTTCAAAGTAAATGCTATTCCTATGAGCTGGGGTCTTGGAGAAGCCTGGACACCTTCTCTAAGGCTCCATTGCCACCTGGGCGTTTCGGGATTGCAGCAGAATCGCTGAGATTCTGACCACGATCTCAAAAAAGCACTACAATGGCAAAATGCAGGTTCAGGTGCCATTATTAGGCACCTAAAACTCTGGGAAATTTTGCTGCGATTGTCGCTGGAGCTTCGTTTTGGGTGTCGCACAATGGGATTTGCACAGCTAAAACCGCCCCACATTTTAGGTGTCATTGAAAATGATGGCCTCTGAAGCTGCATTTTGCCATTGCAGTGTGTTTTGAGTTTGTGGGCCGAATCGCAGTGATTCTGACGTGATCCCAAAACACCCAGGTGTGAATTGAGCCTTTCTTTCACTCTGACAGTGATGGTTTTACTGTCAGTGAATGTGTTTGCCACTTTTAATATACGGTATGTAGGGAATGATGCAAAAAATATACTATATATTGGGAAATCGCAGAAGTATGCTGCGTTTGCTTGGTGTGAACATGGCATAGATTTTTTTGGGAGTAGAATGTTTTATTTTTTATCTTTACCTGCTATATATTGTATAAATCTGGGCATTGTGCTTAGGTGCAGTTTGGCCTAATCTTAATATGATTGCCAAACTACTGAATCTTCTGGAGCATTGTCAGCTTTAACCACCTCCCGCCCGCACTATGGCTGTCCTCCGGACGCAGCGGATCACAGATGGGGGGTAAAGAGCCAATCAGAGCTCTTTACCATGTGACCAACTGTGTCCAATCACAGCTAATCAGTGTAAACAGGATTTGCCGTTTATCGTCAATTCTCTCCTCACACAGGACATCTACACTCCTAATCAGTGCACTAATCATCGGTGCTCTGATGATTAGTGCCACCTCCTTGGTGCCCATCAGTGCAGCCTCATCAGCACACGTATGTGAAGGAGAAAAATTACTTATTTAGAAAATGTTATAACAAACTAAGAAAATCCTTAATTTTAAAGAGAATTTTTTTTTATTTTTAATTTTTTTTTTGCTAAAAGAAAAAGTGGTGATTTTGTTTCGGTACAGTGTTGAATAACCACGCTGAAAGCTGAAAATTCGCCTGGGCAGGAATTGGGTGAAAGTGCCCAGTAGGCAACTGGTTAAAGTGATCAAATGAAAGGCAAAACATTTTTGTATTTTATATAAAAAAAAAAAAACGCATACATCCCCCCCCCCCCCCCCCCTTTTTTTTTTTTTTAAATAAATGACCACATTCCCTCTGTTCTCAGCTGCGCAAGAGCTGAGAGAGGAGAAGCGGCAGCATATGCTTCTAAGTGTAAGGCTGTAATGCTTCTAAGTGTAAGGCTGTTCGGGGGGGGGGGGGGGGGGTGGTTGAGTGTCATTGTCTGATCATTTGGAGGGGGGTGAGTGTCATTGTCTGGTCATTTGGAGGAGAACACACTGAGTTCCCAGCATACAGTAGCTAGAGAACTGACACAGGTGTGTTACATAGTTGTTAAGGTTGAATAAAGACACTAGTTCATCCAGTTCAATCTGTGTGGGTGTGTGTGCGCTAATGTCTAAAATCATATACCATATCCCTATATACTGTACTCACTAAGATGCCCAACTAAGTTTTTGTCAGCTATCAATACTTACCACTGACCCCACCGAATGTTGGAGTTCCACATCCTTACTGCCTTGGCTGTTAAAAAACCCCTACGCAGTTTAAGGTTTAACCAATTCTCTTCCAGTCTCATTGAGTGGCCTAGTGTCTTCTTATACTCCCTGAAACTGAATAGTTTCCTCCCTATGCTGGGCTCCCCATTGAGGCATTTGTATATCGCCATCATATATCCTCCTCTATCCTCCTCCTCTATCCAGGGAGAATAAGTTTAATGTGTGTAGTCTTTCCTCAGAACTGAGGTCATCCTTGGTCGCCCTTCCCTGGATTCTCTCCAGTTCCAGCACATCCTTCCTGAGGATTAATCGCCAGAACTGGACAGTGTAGTCAGTTTTTAAAAGAAAAGCAAAGGGACTAGCAGGAACACAAGGGATTTCGCATAATGGAAGCAATACAAGGAGAACGCAAAAAAATGTCACACCAGTACATGATACAGCAGCTACATATCAGGAATATGAAATCTTGGGGTAACAAACACTTTAAGCCACCTGTATACAACAGATTGCAAGCTTATACTTTGACTTGAGTACTGAACAGTGGCTGCAAGTCTGGTAGGCACATACCGTGTGTGTGTGTGTGTGTGTGTGTGTGTGTGTCCTGTGTGTTTTTTAGACACTGAAGATACCATTAGCCCTTCGCTTATTTCCTAGAAAATTCATTGTAAAGCCCCAGAACCTTATTGTTCTAGGAGGACGTCGTATGCCTTTCTCATGAGTGTGCTCACTCCAGGCTGTGTTTTGGCACAATCTGTCACCCGCTGTGTCTATCGGATGACTGATCACTATACTGACCCGCTGACAGTGTCATGCGATCGCTGTGACCAATCGCAGCAGATCACATGACAGTTGTAAACAATGAATGGCTTCCTTTCATGCTATTCATTGTATACAACTGTGTTGCTAGCTGAGATTGTCCGTCTGTGCCATGTGATCACTGTGACCAATCACTGCCCATTTGATTAGCTGTGACTAATCGCAACAATAGTGTCTACACACTGTCATTCAGTAACAATAATTGCTTACAGCAGTGAAATTCAATGCTATAAGCAAGAATAGTATGTAAAATAATATATTATCTCTATATCTATCTCTCTCATATATATATATATATATATATATATATATATATATATATATATATATATATATATATATATATATATATATATATACACACAATCTATCTATATTCTCGTTATACGGCGGCAGGTCGGCTCTCCTTCAGGAAGCATGGCCGTGGGTCAGCAACCCGCTATTGCCTAGTACAGTGTATAGCTTTTGTGGCCCCCTACGATCTCCCAGCGCCGGGGCCACAAAAGATATACATGTCCAGATGCCTTGGAGGGGACAGGGAGGAGGCGGGACGAGTGCCGTGCACACAGGAGTATTTCCTGTTTACATGGCGGCCTCTGTAATAGGAAGTCCCATCTCCGGCGCTGCCATTGGACGACTGTTCTGTCCATCAAAGGAGGCAGGACTATCTATTAAAAGGCTGCCGAGAGAGTTTCTCCTGTATCTGATCTTTTGGCGCTCGTCCCGCCCCCCTCCCTGTCCCTTCCGAGGCTGCAGATGGATGGGCATCAGTCAGGCTGCACTGATTGCAATAGTGAGTCTGCATGCCTGGCAATGACGGGGGGGGCCTGCATTCCTGACCATACTGGGTGCTGCATTCCTGGCAATGGTGGTACTGCATTCATGGCAATGGTGGGGCTGCAGATGGGCACTGACCCTTATTTTGCTTCATAGTTCTTTATTTAAAATTTTAGTTTTTTTTTTCCTGAAACTTCCCTCTTAAAGTGAAGGTGCGTGTTATATGCCAATAAATACGGTATATCCAAATAACACGCCCGAGATCATCTCATTACTCACACACACAGCCACAAAGGCAAGGGAATTCTTGTTTGGCAATGTATTAGTGCTCAAACTAACACACAGATGGAATTTTAATGGTTCAAAGAATGTCAGGGAAAATGGTCAGCCCTCACTCACGTTCACTTCATCAAATCTGGCCCTCTTTGAAAATAGTTTGGACACCCCTGGCCTAGTACAAAGGCAGAACTGGGATCTGCCAGTGTAAACAAGCTGATCCCCGTTCTGACAGGGGACATGTCAGATTTTCTGCTCCCAGTGAACGGGAACAGTGATCTGTCATGTCCCAGTAAGTCCATCCCCCCTACAGTTGGAACACACATAGGGAACACACTTAACTTGATCGCCCCCTAGTGTTAACCCCTTCTCTGCCAGTGTCATGTTTACATTGATTGCTCAATGTAATAATGTCACTGGTCCCCAAAAACTGTAATTTGAGGTCAGATTTGTCCGCCGCAATGTGGCAGTTCTGCTAAAAATTGCAGATCACCACCATTACTAGTAAAAAATAAAGTCCCTAAATCTATCCTATAGTTGTAGACGCAATAACTTTTGCGCAAACCAATTTATGCCTATTGCAATTTTCTACCAAAAATATGTAGAAGAATATATATTGGCCTAAACTGATGAATATCGGCCTAAACTGATGAATAAATGTGTTTATTTTTTCTTTGTATATGTATTATAGCAAAAATAAAAAAATGTTTTTTTCAAAATTGCCTCTTTGTTTATAGGGCAAAAAATAAAAACAGCAGAGGTGATTAAATACCACTTAAAGAAAGCTCTATTTTGTTTGGGTACAGCGTCGCACGAGGGCACTATTGTCAGTTAAAACAACGCAGTGCCGTATTGCAAAAAATGTCAAGTCTGGGCAGGGAAAGTGGCGCTGTTCTATTAAAAATAAATCCTATATGCAAATTACATATAGGGGGATAAGACCTGTTATTGCAAGTAATAACGATGCTGGCTCTGAAGTGAAAAATGTGTATGCTAACACAGTGTAACCAGCAGAAAGGTGAAATGTGCATAAGTGTTAAATATATTTGTTAAAAAATATATTTGTAAGTGAAAAAAACAATATATTGCACCTTTTTGCTGCTTTTTTCCATTTGGGTATTTTTTTCACTTACAAATATATTTTGTAACACTTATGCACGTTTCACCTTTCTGCTGGTTACACTGTGTTAGCATACACATTTTTCACTTCAGAGCCAGCATCGTTTTTACTTGCAATAACAGGTCTTATCCCCCTTGTATGCAATTTGCATATAGGATTTATTTTTAATAGAGCAGCGCTACTTTCCCTGCCCAGAGTTTATATTTTCCTTGACCCCACCTTGGTGGTGGTTTTTTTTTTTATTAGGGAGGCTGCAGTTTTGTTTTTTCCTAAGCGCGGATACTTATCAATTTGGTATTGTAAAAAATGGCCTGGTCGTTAAGCAGGCAAATCCTTCTGGTCCTTAAGTTACATTTTTTTTTGTTCCTCTTCTACATACTGTTAATTTTCAGAGAATATGAATAACTCAAAAACTTTTCTTTCACTCGTGGTTAGTGTTTGGCTGAAGCCATTTATTATCAATCAACTGTGTTTACTCTTTTTAAATCATAATGGCAACAGAAACTACCGTATATACTCGAGTATAAGTCAAGTTTTTCAGCACATTCTTTTTGTGCTGAAAATGCCCCCATCGGCTTATACTGGAGTCGAGCACTTTTCTGCAGCAGAGAATGACATTTTCCGACCCAAATTTGGGGCCCTGTATCTCGGGCCACTTGGTGTTAGGAACCCCAAATTTAGTGTGCAAACCCAGTGGAACTAGCACTACAACATATCCAATGGGGTTCCTAGCACCAAGTGCCCCCCGAGATAAGGGGGCCCCAAAGTTGGTTCGGAAAATGTCATTCTCTGCTGCAGAAAAGTGCTTGACATTTTCCGAACCGACTTTGGGGCCCCAAAGTCCGTCAAAGTCGGTCAACTGTGCAGCAATGTCATTTCGGGACCCTTTGGGTCCAGAGACTGGCTGCAGCTAGGGGGCATCTTGGAACCCTTAACTACCAAGTTTGAAGTTTGGGGGACCTATGGCTGCTAATGGGCACAGTAAAGCATGCAAATGGGCACATTGAGGCTGCAAATGGGCCTTGTTGACTGTCTTTTCCACTTACAGTAGCTGCGCATTTCTCACCCTAGGCTTATACTAGAGTCAATACGTTTTCCCAGTTTTTTTGTGGTAAAATTAGGTGCCTCTGCTTATATTCGGGTCAGCTTATACTCGAATATATACGGTACCCAAATTACCCTGATCAAAAGTTTACATACCCCAGTTCCCTTTAACATCAATGACAGCTTGAAGTCTTTGGTGGTATTTGTGGATGAGGCTCTTTATCTTCTCAGATGGTAAAGCTAACCATTCCTCTTGGCAAAAAGGCTCCAGTTCCTGTAAATTCTTGGCCTGTCTTGCATGAACTGATATTGAGGTCAGGAGACTGAGATGGCCACTCCAGAACCTTCACTTTATTCTGCTGTCGCAAATGACAGGTCGACTTGGCCTGTTTTGGATCATTGTCATGTTGGAATTTCTAAGTATGTCCCATGCGCAGCTTCCTGGCTGATGAATGCAAATGTTCCTCCAGTATTTTTTGATAACATACTGCATTCATCTTGCCATCAATTTTGACCAAATTTCCTGTGCCTTTTTTGTAGCTCACACATCCCCAAAACATCAGCGATTCACCTCTGTTTCACAGTAGGAATGGTGTACCTTTCATCATAGGCCTTGTTGACTCGTCTCCAAATGTAGCGTTTATGGTTGCGGGCAAAATCACTCCAAATGACTTTGTGCCAGAAGTTTTGAGGCTTGTCTCTGTGCTGTTTGGTGTGTACCAAGTGGGATACTTTGTAGCATTTGCATAGTAATGGCTTTCTTCTGGCTACTCGACCATGCAGCCCATCTTTCTTTGAATGCCTCCTTATTGTGCATCTTAAAACAGCGACACCACATATTTTCAGAGAAGCCCGTATTTCACCTGAAGTTATTTGTGGGTTTTGCTTTCCTGGCAGTTGTGGCTGAAATTTTAGTTGGTCTACCTGACCATGGTTTAGTTTCAACAGAACCCCCTCATTTTTCAATTCTTGATTGGAGTTTGAACACTGCTGATTAAAATTCTCAATTCCTTGAATATCTCTCTTTATATCCCTTTCCCAGGGCTCAAAATTTCAAGTCCTGAGCTACTAGCCAGGCCTCAAGGGTCACTCGCCACCAGTTGCCCCACCCAACCCCTGCCCCGCCCCTAATTCCACCTCTAAACACGGCCTTATAAATTATATCATGAAATTACCCTTTAAGGTTTTATGCAAAATTAAGCAACTTTATCCATGCTCACCAATGCAGTTTCCCCCCCGGGTCCACCAATGCAGTTTCCCCCCCGGGTCCACCAATGCAGTTTCCCCCCCGGGTCCACCAATGCAGTTTCCTCCCCGGGTCCACCAATGCAGTTTCCTCCCCGGGTCCACCAATGCAGTTTCCCCCCCGGGTCCACCAATGCAGTTTCCCCCCGGGTCCACCAATGCAGTTTCCCCCCCGGGTCCACCAATGCAGTTTCCCCCCCGGGTCCACCAATGCAGTTTCCCCCCCGGGTCCACCAATGCAGTTTCCCCCCGGGTCCACCAATGCAGTTTCCCCCCCGGGTCCACCAATGCAGTTTCCCCCCCGGGTCCACCAATGCAGTTTCCCCCCGGGTCCACCAATGCAGTTTCCCCCCCGGGTCCACCAATGCAGTTTCCCCCCCGGGTCCACCAATGCAGTTTCCCCCCCGGGTCCACCAATGCAGTTTCCCCCCCGGGTCCACCAATGCAGTTTCCCCCCCGGGTCCACCAATGCAGTTTCCCCCCGGGTCCACCAATGCAGTTTCCCCCCCGGGTCCACCAATGCAGTTTCCCCCCCGGGTCCACCAATGCAGTTTCCCCCCCGGGTCCACCAATGCAGTTTCCCCCCCGGGTCCACCAATGCAGTTTCCCCCCCCGGGTCCACCAATGCAGTTTCCCCCCCCGGGTCCACCAATGCAGTTTCCCCCCCGGGTCCACCAATGCAGTTTCCCCCCCGGGTCCACCAATGCAGTTTCCCCCCCGGGTCCACCAATGCAGTTTCCCCCCCCCCCCCCCCCCCGGGTCCACCAATGCAGTTTCCCCCCCCCCCCCCCCCCGGGTCCACCAATGCAGTTTCCCCCCCCCCCCCCCCCCCGGGTCCACCAATGCAGTTTCCCCCCCCCCCCCCCCCGGGTCCACCAATGCAGTTTCCCCCCCCCCCCCCCCCGGGTCCACCAATGCAGTTTCCCCCCCCCCCCCCCCCCCCCGGGTCCACCAATGCAGTTTCCCCCCCCCCCCCCCGGGTCCACCAATGCAGTTTCCCCCCCCCCCCGGGTCCACCAATGCAGTTTCCCCCCCCCGGGTCCACCAATGCAGTTTCCCCCCCCGGGTCCACCAATGCAGTTTCCCCCCCGGGTCCACCAATGCAGTTTCCCCCCCCCCCCCCGGGTCCACCAATGCAGTTTCCCCCCCCCCCGGGTCCACCAATGCAGTTTCCCCCCCCCCCCCCCCCCCCGGGTCCACCAATGCAGTTTCCCCCCCCCCCCCCCCCGGGTCCACCAATGCAGTTTCCCCCCCGGGTCCACCAATGCAGTTTCCCCCCCGGGTCCACCAATGCAGTTTCCCCCCCCCCCGGGTCCACCAATGCAGTTCCCCCCCCCCCCCCCCCCCCGGGTCCACCAATGCAGTTCCCCCCCCCCCCCCCCCGGGTCCACCAATGCAGTTCCCCCCCCGGGTCCACCAATGCAGTTCCCCCCCCGGGTCCACCAATGCAGTTCCCCCCCCGGGTCCACCAATGCAGTTCCCCCCCCGGGTCCACCAATGCAGTTCCCCCCCCGGGTCCACCAATGCAGTTCCCCCCCCGGGTCCACCAATGCAGTTCCCCCCCCGGGTCCACCAATGCAGTTCCCCCCCCGGGTCCACCAATGCAGTTCCCCCCCCGGGTCCACCAATGCAGTTCCCCCCCCGGGTCCACCAATGCAGTTCCCCCCCCGGGTCCACCAATGCAGTTTCCCCCCCGGGTCCACCAATGCAGTTTCCCCCCCGGGTCCACCAATGCAGTTTCCCCCCCCCCCGGGTCCACCAATGCAGTTTCCCCCCCGGGTCCACCAATGCAGTTTCCCCCCCGTGTCCACCAATGCAGTTTCCCCCCCGGGTCCACCAATGCAGTTTCCCCCCCGGGTCCACCAATGCAGTTTCCCCCCCGGGTCCACCAATGCAGTTTCCCCCCCGGGTCCACCAATGCAGTTTCCCCCCCGGGTCCACCAATGCAGTTTCCCCCCCGGGTCCACCAATGCAGTTTCCCCCCGGGTCCACCAATGCAGTTTCCCCCCGGGTCCACCAATGCAGTTTCCCCCCCGGGTCCACCAATGCAGTTTCCCCCCCGGGTCCACCAATGCAGTTTCCCCCCCGGGTCCACCAATGCAGTTTCCCCCCCGGTCCACCATGAAGGGGAGCAGAGGAGAAGAAGAGCATTGCTGGCCGGATGATATGAGCGCCGAGGGACATTACTGGAACAGCTTTGATTTAAATTGCTGTGTGTTCCTGCCGCTCGGCGTCCCGTGCAGCCCCGCCCCCTGGCCAGGGAACTTTGATGCACATCACTCGTCCCGTGTTGGACAGGTGATCTGTCTATCAAATTCCCCAGGACCAGGGGGCAGGGCTGTGTATGAAAGCGAGTGCAGGGAACACATGGCAATTGAAATCAAAGCCGCTAGTGATGTTACCTGCGCTCTTATCATCCGCTGGCTTTGTCCTCTCCCTTGCCCTTCGTGAGCGCTGGGAAACAGCCCTTCCTCGCCAGCCCTCAAAATTTACTCACAAAATGCGAGCAGGCGAGTGTAAATTTTGAGGGCTGCCTTTTCCTGTTTTATACAGTTCAACTACCTTTTCCAGCAGATCCTTTGACAATTCTTTTCCTTTCCTCATGACTCAGAATCCAGAAACGTCAGTGCAGCACCTGGATTAGTGATGCAAGGGTCTGTCAGGAGTCCAGAAACTCATTGACATATATGGATGGATGGATAGATAGATTACACACACACACTAATTACAAGCAAACATATCACAGGTGAGGATAGTTACCTTTAATAGCCATTCAAACCCCTTTGTGTCAACTTGTGTGCATGTTATCAGGCCAAGATCACCAGGGTATGTAAACTTTTGATCAGGGTCATTTGAATAGTTTCTGTTGCCATTATGATTTAAAACAGTTTATTTGATAATAAATGGCTCCAGCCAAACACTAACCATGAGTGAAAGAATTTTTTGTGTTATTCACATTCTCTGAAAAATGGCCAAGAAATCATAAATTCTGCCAGGGTATGTAAACTTATGAGCACAACTGTGTGGTGTGTTTGTGTGTATATAGATGTATATCTATCTATATATTCGCCTAAATTTATGAAGTAAGATAACCGAAAAGAAGAAAACATGTTTTTTTGTTTGTTTGTTTTTTCCCCCAAAATGTTTGCTCTGTTTTTGCAAAAAAATAAACACAGTGGTAATTAAAAACCACCAAAAGATAGCCTGATTTGTGTGAAAAAAAAAAGATAGAAATTAAATTTGTTCAGTGTTGCATGACTGCGTGTGACGGCGCTGAAACCTGAAAATTAGCCTGAACAGGAAGGGGGTAAAAGTGGCATTGAAGTGGTTAAAGTCTTGCTCACCCTTAACCACTTTCAGACCGAAACATTTTGCTGGCTTAAGACCAGACCACTTTTTGCGATTCGGCACTACGCTGCTTTAACTGACAATTTCGCGGTCGTGCGACGTGGCTCCCAAACAAAATTGACGTTCTTTTTTTTTTTTCCCCACAAATAGAGCTTTCTTTTGGTGGTATTAGATCACCTCTGCGGTTTGTTTTTTGCGCCATAGACAAAAAAGAGCGACAATAAAAAAAAAAAACGCATTATTTTTTACTTTTTGCTATAATAAATATCCCCAAAAATATATATAAACATTTTTTTTCCTCAGTTTAGGCCTATACGTATTCTTCTACATATTTTTGGTTAAAAAAAAAAAAGCAGTAAGCGATTGATTGGTTTGCGCAAAAGTTATAGCGTTTATAAAATAGGGGATAGTTGTCATTTGTCAGTTGGCATTTTTTATTAATTTTTTTTTTTTAATATTTTTTTTTTTACTAGTAATGGCGGCGATCAGCCGTGATTGCGACATTATGGCGGACACATCGGACATTTCTGACACATTTTTGGGACCATTGTCATTTATACAGCAATTAGTGCTATACAAATGCACTGATTCCTGTGTAAATGACACTGGCAGTGAAGGGGTTAACCAGGGGGTGGCAGTATAAGGGTTAAGTGTGTCCTAGGGGCGTGTTGCTAACTGAGGGGCGTGGCTGTTTTACAGATCACTGATCTCTGCTCCAATCACAGGGAGCAGAGATCAGTGTCACTTGTTGCTAGGCAGAACGTTCTTCCTCCCCGTGAGACGTATCCCCGTGGCGATCGAGTCCGTGGGACCCGTGATCGGACTCACTGGGGTCCCGACCTGCGCGCGCCGCTGGTGGCGGTTGCAAACTCAAAGGGATGTACCTGTACGCCCTTATGCCTGTCCGTGCCATTCTGCCGATGTACATCGTCGTGCACCGGTCGGGAACCGGTTGACTTTTGTGACCACATAGGGTCATATTCCCTTGTCTAATAATTTTATTTATAATTGTGTTTTTGATATTGGTTATTCCACTAACTGATTGACTTTCTTCAATTTCTCAGGGATGAGAGTGCTCTTAAGTCAACTTTCCTGCAGAACATGATTGAAGACAGAACAGAATCAGCCTTATCATATTACGAGTTTCTTCTCCACCTCCAGCAGCAAGTGAACAAGTAAACCACTGCATAGATCATGTGTGCAAGAGGAGAATTCCCTCTCAGCAGTAACACATACAATGGCCCAAATAATGCCACATCTGCAATGTTGGGTCCCTAGGCCTCATGATTTAAGATGTGCATACACTGTGATTTCAACAAAAATAATCTAATGAACATATTTTGGAACTGAGATGTGCAAGCAGATATGCTGTCATTTTAAATGGGAATACAAAAAAAGGATGCCTTTGTGCCAGGTGTCTGTAAGAACTGTCACTACTGTCAAGTGAGCAAATCAACGCACTACGCAGCAGCCCTTGTTGGCATCATATAGTTTCCACAATATAAAGGAGGCAAAAAGACCTTTAAAAATATATAGCCAAATCTTACTTTGGAATACAGTTTTTGTTTTGCTTTCTTTTCTTCTTTTGCTGCTAGTTTTTGAAAATGAAATACAAGTTGCTGCTATAAGAGGAACTGCTTTGTATTCACATATGTATGTTTTCATTATTTGACAGAACTTAAATGCGTTTACAATGGGCCATAGAGCGTTTTTTGTTTTTTTTTATCTTTTTCCCTCCACCTGGATTTCTAGGATGTTCAATATGATCTTGATTTTAAATGTACTGGAAGTGATATGTGGTCAAATTGCTTTCCCAAGCTTTTCGTAAAAGAACTCCACCCAGAACCACTTTATTTTTTTGGGATTGTAGAAAGCACCTCCAATAGTAAAGTTGAACTTGCCCTTTACCTTTGTCGATCTGCTACAATGAAATCCCCCCCCCCCCCCCAAATAAAAAAAAAAAAGTTGTATTCATTGTCTGCTTAAAATCTTCTGAATGAATAATGCATTGATTTCAGTGGATAAGCTTTTAGCCCTGCTTCACACTGACAGCGGGAATGATATTGTGCGAGTTCAGCTGAACTCGCACAATATCATTCCCGCATGTCAGTCCTGACTTCAGGGGGTGATTTCAGAGACGTCTGTGCGGGCTGCTGCACAGAGGTCAATGGAAATCGCATCCCGTAGTCACCAAAAGTAGTACAGAAACCATTTTTGGGAATCTGTGCGGCTCTGTAAATGCGGCGTCGCACAGATTCGGACAGTGCCAATGCTGGCAATTGCTGATTTGGCATGCGATTTAATATTTGAAATCGCTCCAATGTGAACCTGGGCATAATGTCAATGCAAATTTTGTGGACTTATAAGCCACTGGTTTTGGGTAGAGTTTTTAAAAGGAATCTGTTCTTAATCAAAATACTTGTTTAATAGGCCTTTGATGGAATCTGTCATTCTCGAACTTCCAGGAATAACATCCTCAAGACCAGGGATTCAGAAAATAGTTTTCATCTGAGGCTTGTAAGAGATGTCAGTTAACTTCTGGCAAGAAATGGGAACATTATTTTGTGTCAGTGATTATTACAAGACGTTCTTTGAAACTGAAGCCATTTGTATTTTAGCAATAGTTTTTCATATAGTGCTTTAGTTGGCAGTAACTAGGGAACAAAGAAAATAATTTTGTTTTTAAGAACTATAAAAATAAGACTATAAAAGTAGCCAAGTAAAATAATGGATCAGAGAGTGTTTCCCCAGAATCGTAGTATTTTGTTGCTGTGCATAATTCTCTTGAATAGACCTTTTTAACTGCAGGGAAAACTAAATTGATCGTTACACCAGAGATATGGTCATTTGAAATCCTGTCCAAATTCAAACTTTTCTTGTAAAATTGGGCTTGGCCATGATCTCACTATTTGTCCATTACGGTATTTATTGTCCTTCTGGACAAATGGGAAGGCCTGGGAAGCAGGAGAGGTTGGGTCCAAACCAATGGGGGAATTATTGTAATGCTCTGGCTTGCTTTGAATTTATAAACGTTTCTACCATTTTAACTGGATTATGCATAAATGCTGCGTGTTCAGTTATTACTTTTCCATCTGGCAAAATGGAAGATAATATGAAAAAGATTATTTCAGTTAGAGGGATGATGCATGTATGGTGCATGGTGATTCGATTATCTTAAGGGTCTCTGTCAACTGTCTTTTGAGCTTTTGTTCATGGCATCAGCTTGGAACACTTCTAAAATCTTTCAAGTAATTGACTAGTGCAGTTGACCTGCTTCAAGCGGATTTACCTTTTGAGGAACAAAAGCCCATTGACATAGTAGAAAACCTGAGACTCCCATAGCTGAAACATGCTTACTATAAACAGTGCTGATGTATAGAACATTTTAGTATCCTGATGGGCCTGCTCCTAGGGTCTGTAGCAGAGATGTAGCCACAGACACTTCCAGTTGCTTAAGGTGACCACATTCAATAATTGCATGTAGTAAGGACCTTGAGTCAGGGCCTCAGGAAGTTGCTGGTTTTACACTTGGTATCACATGCCACTGGTCAAAGCTCAGCAACTTGGCTAATTCTCATTTATGCACATACACATTTTTGTCCTGTAACTGATCACAAGTTTCATAGCAAATTGAAGTTATTTTGACCTTCAAAGGTCTGCAAGCAATTCTTGCATAATGGAGTCAAAAAGCCCTTTATTAGTCAAAGGAGACTAGCAGTAGTTTTTGGTTGTACAGAAGTACAATCCTAAATCATTACTGTAGTATATGAAACCATATGAGCCAATCGTTCAGTAGTCACACAGTGGTGTAAAAATGACTCCCAGATCCAGTAAGCTCTTCAGCAAAAGTGGCATCAAAGTCCTTCAGAATTAAAGCTACTTGCATGTCTTAAGCATTTGTAACTACTTACCAGGTGGTTTCAGTGCTTTTCCACCAGTAACTTTGTGTATGGAGTAAGTACCTACTAACCATAATCTGGTAACCATTCAACCAAGTTATTTAAATGTTTGAGAACCAGTTGCTTGATAACATCGGATTTTACCATATATATTTGTGGCTACATCTGTAGAAAATCTATCTGGTTAAAGCTAAAGTGGTGTTGGTCACCACTGTCAGATGGGTATCCAAATTATTGTTCTATTAAGGTTTTTTTTGTTAATATTCTGAATCACTGATGCGTTTGACTAATGTTTCGAACATGGAATGTTGTACCAGATGGAGAAAAAGGTACCACTCAAAATAAAGTAAGCCCCTTTCTTGCATGCCTCTAAGATATTACCAGAAAATGTTGCTAACACTTTGGTTCTGTGTGGGATTGCACCTTAACAAGCAAGGAGGGTGACTGCAAAGGTTTAGACACTGACACATTAATGGCGCATCAAATCATTTCTGCCGTCCTTAGTTTTTTCTTTTTTTTCTTTTTTTTTTTTCTAATTTGGCATAACGTTATTATTGATTAATTTATTGTGAAGTGGAAGGATAGAACAAAATGTGTGTAACTGAGTAATTTCAGTTTTCATTGTTTTAATAAAATGCACCTTTTATTCTCAGATTTCTTGTTAATAAAGTTTTTAAGGATTCTATAACATTTTTACTTATCTGTATTTTGACCATCAGAGCGGATGGCGTAAAATGAAATTCAACATTCTACAGCATTAGTGCAATGTTTCAATTAAAATCCACTTATCACATACTAAGCAGAACGTATTTATAATCATGCATAAAGTTTATCTGCCAAGATTATTAAAATAAAAATTACTAAACCAACTCTCTTAAACTACAGATGCTATAGAGTTGCTTTTGGCTTTGTATTTGAAGAGAATCATGATAACAAGCGTTTAGCAGACTTTAGACCGCTGTTTCTGGAAGACTACTATGTGATTTTTTGCAGACACTAAATTTTTAGTAAATGTATGCTTTAGCTGGCTAAATGCCTTCTGCACAAGATTATTTGGCTAGTGTTTACTAACTGACATTAAAAATTGCTGTGTGTATGCAAGTGTAAATTACCAGATTTCATAAACATCCAGCCAACCTTCTTGACCTATGCTGAAAGGGTTCTTTTGTGTGTGGTTTAAAAATCTGTAGAGATGGAAGTATTTTTCTTCAATAAAATTTTATTTCATACTAGATTTCCCAGAAAACTTTATTTTAAAGTTAAGGTTAAAAACTAATCTGTATGTGTTACTTTTACCCCCGTTCTAACACAGAGCAAGAACTGAAAGTGATTTGTAAAGCTACATTTAAAAAAAAAAAAAAAAATGTCCTGCTCTGTGGTATTACAGTAGTATTGCACATAGTGACCCCTTGCCTCTTCTTCTGGAGTCCTCTGCCAACGCGGTCCTCTTTTTTTTTTTTCTTACGAGTGTTAACTTAGCAAGCTGCATGCTGAGGGGGCACCCATTTGGGTGCACTCCCAAGCCGGGCTGTGTGCATCTATAGACCCACACAGCACAGTTCGACTATGGCCCCCGCTCCCTCCTCATGGGTTTTGACTGACAGCAGCAGGAGCCTGCTGTCAGTGGGTTCTGTGAGAGCAGGAAGAGAGCCCAGCACTGCTGCAGATGGGACAGTGCTGGATTGCGACAGGATTTATGCAAGTGTTAAAGTGTTAACCCCCAAAAAAAAGCTTTAAAGCAGATTACACTGCACAGTGCTTGTGCTGTGTAATCTGCCCCCCTCTAAACTGTAAAAAAAAAAAAAAAAAAAAAAACTCTGAACCTGCCACTTCCTGTATCCCCTCTCTGGCTGACCACAAAAATCAGGGCTGCTGAGCCTTGACTACCGTGGTCAGAGTTTGTCCCTGCATCATATGCTGCTGTGCTGTCCCCTCTGCTCTCCTCTCAACCCCTCCTTCCTGCCTGTCATCCCCCTCTGTGTCTGTCTCTGGCCCCACTCCCCCGCCGCTTTTGTAAAATAAAAACCTAAAATTGCCACTGCCAGCCCCTCTATTAGAGGCTGGCATAGCACACAATGCAAGTAGCTTTCAAAAGCGAGCGTTCTAAATACCGAATTTGAGCTGTCTTCAGGTCGGTCACATGACTTGCAGCCGCTTTACAGCTACGATACAGAGCGTCTGCGGTGGAGACGAGCGGCCACATGATCTCCCCGGCTGACTTTAGAGGGAGATCATGGCCCCTCCCTCAGAAGACATCCATTGGAGCTGTAAAGCGGCTTCGAGTCATATGACCGGCCTGAAGACAGCTCAGATATGGTATTTAGAACGCTCGTTTTTGAAAACTACTTGCATAGTGTGCTATGCCAGCCTCTAATAGAGGGGCTGGCATAGACCTGTATAAATGGGTTAACAAACCCTTTAAGAATGGCAGTGGAAGATTTGTTACCTTGCCGAGGTATGCATTGACTTAAAAAAAAAAAAAAAAACGATTGCGCTTAGAACCACTTGAAGTTAAAGTGGTTGTAAACCCTTACAGACCACTTTTTCACTACAGGTAAGCCTATAAAAAGGCTTACCTGTAGCTACCGTGGATATTTTCTAAACCTGCATGGTTTAGGAGATATCCCCTGTACGAGCATGTGCCAACGTCATCGGCACTGAAGCAACGGCTCGTTCGTGCCATTGCTTCAGCTGATGTGCCGTTACTTTTTTTTTTTTGTGGGTTTACAACCACTTCAAAAGTCACTTCAATTTCCCCTAGAGACTGCATCCATTGATACATACATCCTGAAAAATGTTGGTCTTGTCTGTAATGACAGACTAGGATGTGAACTTTGCTTAGTTTAGTTTTGATTAAATGACTGGAATTTGTGTGTGTGTGTGAGATATAATTACACACTGCTCAAAAAAATTAAAGGAACACTTTGAAAACACGTCAGATCTCAATAGGGAAAAATATCATGTTGGATATCTATATTGACATGGCCTGGGTAATTTGTTAGGGACAAAAGGATGCCACGTGATTTGATGGTAATTTAAAATTATCAACCTACAGAGTGCTGAATTCAAAGCCCCCCCCGAAAATCAAAGAGAAAAAATTATGCAGCAAGCTAGTCCATTTTGCTGAATGGTCATTGCAGCAACTCAAAATGGTACTCTAGTTTGGCTCCTACATGCCTGTATGCATGCCTGACAATGTGGGGCATGCTCCTAATGAGACAGGATTCTCCCAGATCTGCACCAGGGCACCACTGAGTTTCTGAACAGACTGAGGTGCAACCTGGCGGCGTTGGATGGACCGAAACATAATGTCCAAGAGGTGTTCTATTGAATTTAGGTCAGGTGAGCGTGTGGGCTGTTCATTGGTATCAATTCCTGCATACTCTTGTCGCATGAGGCCGGGCGTTGTCATGCACCAGGAGGAACCCAGGACCCACTGCACGAGCGTAGGGTCTGACAATGAGTCCAAGCCTGTTGAGGTCTGTGTGACCCTCCATGGATATGCCTTCCCAGACCAACACTGACCCACCATCAAACCGGTCATGCTGAATGATATTACAGGCAGCATAATGTTCTCCATGGCTTCTCCAGACCTTTTCACGTCTGTCACATGTGCTCAGGGGGAACCTGCTCTCATCTGTGAAAAAGCACAGGGCGCTGATGGCGGACCTGCCAATTCTGGTGTTCAACGCCACCCTCATGAAGTCTGTTTCTAAATGTTTGTTCAGACATTCACACCAGGGGCCTGCTGAAGGTCATTTAGTAGGGCTCTGGCAGTGCTCACCCTGTTCCTCCTTGCACAAAGGAGCATATATCGGTCCTGCTGATGGGTTTAGGACCACCTACCGCCCAGTCCAGCTCTCCTAGAGTAACCGCCTGTCTCCTGGAATCTCCTCCATTTTCTCGTGCTGGGAGACAGCAAATCTTCTGGCAATAGCATGTATTGATGTGCTATCCTGGAGAAGTTGGACTGCCTGTGCAACCTCTAAAGGGTCCAGGTATCGCCCCATATACCAGTAGTGACACTGACCCTATCCAAATGCAAAACTAGTGAAAAACAGTCACTCATTTTTGCCCATCTTGTGCACCTGTTAATTTCATTAACACGAAAGCATCTGAAATTGATGAACAACCCCCTCTGCTACTTAACTGACCAGAATCCCAGAAGTTTAATTGACTTGATACTATACTCAAAGTAAACGTTGCTCCTTAATTTTTTTTGGGAGCTGTGTGTGTGTGTGTGTGTGTGTGTGTGTGTGTATATATATATATATATATATATATATATATATATATATATATATATATATATATATATATATATATATAATATATTACACTCATTATAAAAGATTAAACATTACCAAAGTTGCATATTTAAAGTGAACATGTGGATGGGCTATGGACATAAAAAGCTGTGAACAAGCTTGTGGACATCAGTATTTACTTATTCCTAACAAAACAGTTAGGCCTCATTCACACGGGCACCATCAGTTTAGCCACGTTAAAAACATATTAGTTCTTATCTGTTGCTTCATCCGTTTTCTGTTTCATTAATATCCGTTTTCATTCGTTGATGTACAAGTTTACATCCGTTTTGATCTGTTTACAGCAGTTTCTGTGCCTATATATATATAATGTGGACATTGTCTGTCAACCACTTCAGCCCCGGATTTACCCCCTTCCCGACCAGAGCACTTTTTGCGATTCGGCACTGCGTCGCTTTAACTTACAATTGCGCGTGCGACGTGGCTCCCAAACAAAATTGACGTCCTTTTTTTTTTTTTTTTCTCACAAATAGAGCTTTCTTTTGGTGGTATTTGATCACCTCTGCGGTTTTTATTTTTATAAAAAAAAAAAAAAACATAAATTTTTACTTTTTGCTATAATAAATATCCCCCAAAAATATATAAAAAAAAAATAAAATTTCCCTCAGATTAGGCTGATACGTATTCTTCTACATATTTTTGGTAAAAAAAAATGCAATAAGCATTTGGTTTGCGCAAAAGTTATAGCGTTTACAAAATCTATTTTTTTTTTTTTTACTAGTAATGGCGGCGATCAGCAATTTTTTTATTTTTTTTTTATCGTGACTGCGACATTATGGCGGACACATCGGACATTTTTGGGACCATTAGCATTAATACAGCAATCAATGTTATAAAATTGCATTGATTACTGTAAAAATGTCACTGGCAGTGAAGGGGTTAAGTGTCACTGGCAGTGAAGGGGTTAAGTGTGTCCTAGGGGCATGCTTCTAACTGTCTGGGGGCGTGGCTGTGTATGACGTGACACTGATTGCTGCTCCCGATAACAAGAAGCAGACGATCAGTGTCCTGTCATTTGGCAGAGGAGGAGATGCTGTTTACATCGGCATCTCCCCACTCTTGAGCTCCATGATACGATCGCGGGTATACCGTTTAAAAAAAAAACGGATAAAAACTGAAGCGGAGGTGACATAGGTTAAAAAAAGACCATCCAGTTCAACCACAAATAAAAAAAATATATATATATATCGTACAATCTCATATACCCCATTCTATACCCACAGTTGATCCAGAGGAAGACAAAAAAAAAACAGCAGTGCATGCTCCAATTTGCTAAAGCAGGGGAAAAAATTCCTGGTCATTCGTTTTCCCATAGGAATGCATTGTCGTCCGTTGACGGATGGAAGAAAAACGGATAGACGGTCCGTCCGTGGGAAAGGGAGGGGCCTAAGGGCAGGTTTACACAATTTCAGGATTCCAGGTGCCTTTTGCATCTTCGTTCAAGTGTGTTTTTGACACATTTTCAATATGCTCCAGTGCATTTTTCATTTTTTTTTTTTTCATTTAACACTGACAAATCTTATGACAATGGTTTTTTAAAGTGGATGTAAACCCAATGTCATCCTTTCTAAACTACTGCCATAGGGGTTATCTATAAGGATATACATGCCTCCTGCATGTATCTTTGCCTGTCAAATGTCTCCCCTCTGTCTGTTATGAGACCCGAAAAACTGCAGATTCTGTTAGTGGGTCTGTTGTCTGGAGCTTGGTGGGTAGAGTCGTGATATCAGTAGACTCCCTGCCCACCTCTACACTCTCCTTGTCAATATGCATTTTCTCCTGTGTATTTCTTACACTGAACTTCTGATATGATCTCTAATATCCAGTGAAAAGACAGGAAAGTAACCACATGCATTCAGCATGCTCAAGTAAGCTGAGGTGTGGAACATCCAATCCTGGCAGAGCAGCAGAAGAAAGGAGTTGGAGGGAATTAAAAAATAATGCATGTCTCTTAGGCTAGTGCACGAGATATGTCGATCACCTGTCACTCACAGCAAGGGGGAGGATTTGACAGTTTTTCTCTGTTTGTCAAGATTTATCTCACTGAACAATAAGAGGATTGCTCAGAGCTGGATTAACTTTGTGGCAAGACCAGGCTCAAATGATAGGAAATCTTATACTCTACATTATGACATCAAAAAAAAAAAAAACATTTTGGGTTTACATCCACTTTAAGTCATTCCAGTGCATTTACATGCATTTAGATACATTTCAGTCAAACAAACTGCAGCACGTTGTACTTTTTTTGAAAGCACGAACTGATTGCATTGGTGTAAACTGGGGCCATTGGACTGCTTGGCACTTACTGTATGTGTTTCGGATAACTTTTAAAAATGCATTGAAAAGCATCTGGTGTGAGGCAGCCCTAAGCTAACACAGCCTGCTGTGAGCCAGCCCTAAGGTAACTTCAGCAGTGTGATACAACGCATTCTCAAAGTTCACAGAATATAAGTTAAAGTTCTCTAACAGCTCAGCTCTCCCCTGTTCCTCCCTCCCAGGGCCCCCTGCTCTATGCTTACATTAGAGATTAGAAGGCTGCCATGTCAGTGCTTTAAGGTGGGCTTAGCTGAGTTATGTGAAAGGTACTTTTAATTTGAGAAGAAACATATATTTAGCATTCTTATATGCAGCAGTATTTTAGTCCATTACCTTGGAACATTCAAAAGATCATGGTGTATTCTAAGTGCGGTAAAGTTGCATTTGAGATTGGGTCAATCCATTGGGGAAGGGGATACCTGTGAATGAGGACTGCAATAGCCATCTGCACCAAAACTGCATATTGTGGTAATTTTAAAGTGGAAGTCTGGGGGGGGGGGGGGGGGGGCATGCTATCAAGGATCTCTTTTGTGAAATGATGCATCAATTTCTCCATCTCCTGAAGCAGCAAACATCTCTGTGTACGATTCAACACGCTGCCTCTGAAATCAGGTGATGGTACGTTATCTGATGGATAACTATAGGAAGAAATGGCTGCTTTTTTTTTTTTTTTTTTAAAGCCTCTCCACCCATAGCCCTATGATAGGACAAGGAAGAATTGGGCTCACGTTGATACTCATCTATATACTCCCCCAGACTCGAAATGTTTCCCTTCACATTCTTGGTGTGAGAGCTGCAGCAGGAGACATCATTACAAATTTATATACGCATACTAGTACTACAAAAATATATATCTGTCAAGTGTTTTTTTTAAAGATCATATTCCATCTTTAGTGAAAAAATTTATAAATACACCTCCACTAATTAAAAATGTGCATTTATTCTGCTAAACATTGAAACCCTGTCAGTGGATAGCGAATGCAGTGATTTGGTTTCCACAGATGTATCCAGCTAAAGTCTGTACCTGAATATGGGTGTAACATGAAACCCAGTCAGAAAGATGGACTTGGCTTTTACCTCTGCATGAATATAAAGTAATCCTGTGAAGGCTTTCCTGTTTTGAGCTATTCAGGGTTGACACCATGAAAGTATTCACTTACCCTATTCTAATCGTGGCAACTTTCCACAGGTCTTGTGAAAGGTAAGAAGTAGATGATGAGAAATAATATGAATGTTGAACAGAGGCTATAATGTTCAAGCCAGGCATAGATTTGCTTTAGCAGTTGCTCTTCTGTAACCCTAGGTTCACACCTATGCGTTTTTTAATGCGTTTTACAGTTTGGAGAAATGCACTACAGTCCATTTAAAGCGGAAGTAAACCCATCGCTTTAACAGTCTAAAAAAAAAAAAAAGGCATGCCGTGAATGCTAACTGCACATTGGCTGTGCTCTCAACCAAACAGTCAAACCATCCAATGGCTGGTGTCATAACGGATCACATGTGCAGCACTGTGGCAGTTGAAGATTAAACAGAGGCAAAGATGGCAGCTTCCTTGGCTGAAAACGATAGGGGGGTTTACTTCCACTTTAACATGGTTTACACGGTAAATGTTCACTTCTATGTGTGTTTTGCAGCCTGTGCGTTTTTGGAAAGGATCAGGGACTTTTTATTCCCCTGCGTTTTGTGTGTAACAGACTTCAATGGAATCACACCAGAAATGCAAGTGTTTGATGCGATTTTTAATGCGTTTTGAAGTTTTTAGCTTTCTGTTTTAAACACTGTATATAGCCCTGTCCTCGCCCCAAAGCACCTTGTCCCCATATTGATGAAAACTGCAGTATAAAATCCTAGAAGAAAATGTGGATTGGGTTGCTGTGAGGGAAATGCACACAGTAATCATGGACACAAATTGATAAATGACATCCAATTGTCTGCCGGGCTTTCAGGATACTCTAAAAATAGTAATATTAACAGACGGCTCATTTGGTGCAGAATTCCTAAGCCTCATTCAGTGATTGCTGAATGGGAATCAGGGCTGGTTTCTCTTCAAAGTTGGGGTGAGATTTATTACAATAAAATGTGAGATTCATATTTCTTAAAGTCAACATTTTGACTGAATTACAGATGTCTAACTTCGGATACAGTTAAGTTCTTACTGGGTAGAAATATGAAATAGTGTGCAAAATATGTGATATAATAAAGATATATAAATATTATGCTTCTTTAAGGATATCGAAAATGTTTTCTGCTGCTGAATGAGATGGTGCTGTCCTTTTTTCTGACCGGGAAGATGCAGTACTTAGCCATGTCATATCATCAACTGAGAACAAGCTTAATCATTGGACACTGAATGCAAGTTCACATTTCTGTATATAACACTTGTTTCTCATTTCTAGGCTGAATTTTGTAAAGTAGTGTAATATTTGTAACATTGAAATCCATGTTTGGAGGAGGGAGGTAAATCTTAACTTTAACTGAAAGATACAAATTTGCCCTTCCTCTTTTAAGAATATGTTTGTTTGAGACAAGCTGACTTGTCTTTCTTTTTACAGTTTGTACTGTAACTTTGTTATAACTCTGTAAAGAAAACCTCATTTGTAACACATGCACATTCTGATTTTGTCTGTGCTAATTTATCAGATTTGGCAACTTAATAAAGTTAATTTGAATATTTCCTTGTTGATCATTTAGTAATATATGTTCTTCTTTCACTTTCTCGAATTTGTGAACCAGGGGCACTTTGTGGTGTCTTCAACTATCTTTATTAGTGTTCAGGTTGTTGTCCCTTTGAACAGGGCCATGACTCTTTTTCAAGTCAGAATGAGAGAGACCCAGTCATAGCTGGGCTTATGCAAGAATCTGAATAATTAGGCTTCTTATTCTATAACTACTGTGCAGGCTTGGATATGAATTCCACCACTAGTATCCCTTAGGGTTATGGACTAGTTACTGTGTATATTTTCAATCCAAAATGAATACAGAACATCAGGTATACAAATAAAGGTGGTCTTTATACATGTATAAAACCATGGCAAAAAACTACTGGTTTTGCATTCTTATTTATATTGGTATCATATAGGGGCTGTTTTATTCATAAGTGACCATATACAGTGATCAGCCATAACATTGTGACCACTGACGGATAAAGTAAATAACATTTATTCTTTCATACAGTTGCATCTGAAACTGGGTGGGATATATTTGGTAGCATGTCAGGGCTCAAGTCCTGCGGGAACGCATGGGAACGGAGTTCCTGTACTTTTTCCACAACAGGAACTCTGTTCTCGGTAGCAGCTGTGTCCTGCAAGACTTTGAAGTATGCGAGCTGTGTGCCAGGTGCTACACCAGGCATTGCCAGTAGGGGGCCCCATGACAGCTTCCGCTTTGATCTACCTGTCAATCACAGCTAGCTGACGGGTAGATCAGGTTCCTGCTGCTAAGAGATTGTATTTAGTCAGACCTCTCGTGATGCGCTCCTCCCCGCCGGCCCCTCCTGATTTTCTGTCTCCTCATCTCCCCCCCCCCCCCCAGTCTCCTGCATACTTGCTCTGTGTGTCCTGCTGAATCCCCCCTCCTCTATCTTCAGTGCCATATGATGAGAGAACCCAGAGGAGGAGCACAGCTATTCTGCTCACAGGACATGCAGGGAGAGAGATGAGCTGAGGGAGGAACATCAGTTTGGGGTGGTAAGCTAAGCACAATACCTGGCAAAGTGGGGAAGTTTATGTGGAAATATGTGAAGGATTGGAATACCAGCGAGTGTGTGTTGGAGCCCTGCAGAGTTTGCAGCCCCCCAAGCTAACATACATCTCCTAAGCAGGAACACATCACTATCTCCCCAAGCAGTCTGTCCGTTTAACCCTGTGTTATCCAAACTCTGTTCAATAAAGTGTAAACTCACCACATAAACACTCTATATACAAAATAAAATTTCCCAATAAAGATCAGAACATGATGTTCACATTTGAATGAATGCTGATTATTCAGAGAATTACCGTATTTATGTTTGAGGATTGTTTTTTTTTTATGTACTAACAGTTAAGCTTCATACACAAAATACAAAAATTGGATGAAAAATACCCCTTTTGAAGCTTTCGTGCATATTAGCGTGTCATTTTTTATTTATTTTTTTCGGTGGGCGGATCTTGGGTGGGAGTTGCCACACTTTTTTTACCCAGGACTTGACTCCTGTAGCATGTGAACATGTTGGTGTGTTCAAAGCATAAAAAATTAGCAAAGGGTAAGGACTTGAGCGACTTTGACAAAGGCCAAATTTTTGGGGCTAGACTAGGTCAGAGCATCTCAAAACCTGCAGCTCTTGTGGGATGTTCTCAGCCTGCAGTGGTCAGGACCCACCAAAAGTTATCCAAGAAGGGAAAACCAGCGACTGGGTCATGTGTGGCCAAGACTCTCTGCACGTGTGGATCAAAGGCTGGCTCATGTAGTCTGATCCAACAGAAGTGCTACTGTAGCTCAAATTGCTGAAATAGTTAATGCTTGTCCTAATAAAAGGTGTCGAACACGCATCGCAGTTTGTTTTGAATGGGGCTGCTTACCCGTACATCAGTCAGGGTGCCGCTGACCCTTGTCCACAGCCAAAAGCACCTACAATGGGCATGTGAACATCAAAACTGGACAGTTCAATGGAAGATGGTGGACTGGTCTGATTTTAATTCAATAATGATTTGAGGAACACAATGAGTTTGAGGTATTGACCTCCAAACACTCCAGATTTCAACCCAATCGAGCATCTGTGGTATGTGCTGTAAAAACATGTCTGACCCATGGAGGCTCCACCTCGCAACTTACAGGACTTAAAAGATATGCTACTGATGGCTTGGTGGCCAGATACCACAGCATACCTTCAGAGGTCTAATGTAGCTCATGCCTCAACAGGTTATGGTTGGGTGGTCATAATGTTATGGCTAATTGGTGTATATCTAGGGGACACTGCTATTGACCAGCAAGTTTCACAAGTGTAGTATGATGCAGGATGCACTAGATGCAAAAAAAAATAGTCTCCTTTCTAGTTACAAATACAAAATTGAATGTGGCAACGCAATAATGATACTGTATATCGGGGATATGCAATTAGCGGACCTCCAGCTGTTGCAGAACTACAAGTCCCATGAGACATAGCAAGACTCTTGACAGCCACAAGCATGACACCCAGACTGCAAAGAGACAGTAGTTTTCAGCTATAGCTAACTGTGTATGGTAGCATCTCCATGGTAATAATCTGTCTGTTCGAAAGTTACATTAAATATATGTAAATGCCACAGAGAAGTGAGCCAAGGTTTCAACTCTTAAAGTGTTACTAAACCCAGGACCCTGCATTCACTATATCTGGTCTCTCACAGTGCACAAAACATGGAAATATAATTACTTTAGTAAATATAAACTGCTAAATACCTTTTTCTCATCAGCAGTATATAGCAGTCTTGTGACTTCTATGAGTGTCTGGTTAAAGCTTGTAAGAGGAGTTTTCATTCTGCACTAACTGTCCTATCAGGATGCAGGACCCCTGACCCTCTATCTGGACATTGCTGATTGGCACTGTGCTGATCACTTGCACTCTCCCAAGAAAGGAAAAAAAGGATTTTCATTTTTTAAGTGATCAGTTTGTCTTCATATGAACTACTGTATCTTTTGAAACAATATTTTAAAAAGGAATTTCGATGTTACTCAACAGCTATTAAAGTGGTTATAAAGTTATTTTTTTTTTTTGTTCCCCTAAAATAAAAAAACATGTTATGCTTAACTGCTCTAGTAGCCCTGAACCTCCTCTACTAGGGTTACATAGTTCACTATATGGACCCCTTGTATATTTGAACATGTTGATCATATCCCCCCGTATTCTCCTCTTCTTAGGAGTGAATAAATTCAGTTCCTCTAATCTTTCCTCATAGCTGAGTTCCTCCATGCCTCTTATCAGTTTGGTTGCCCTTCTCTGCACTTGCTCCAGTTCCCCGATATCCTTTTTGAGAACTGGTGACCAAAACTGAACTGCATATTCCAGATGAGGTCTTGCTAATGATTTGAACAGGGGCAAAATTATATCTCTCTCTCTGGAGTCCATACCTTTCTTAATACAAGAAAGGACTTTGCTCGCTTTGGAAACTGCAGCTTGGCATTGCATGCTATTATTGAGCTTATGATCTACCAAAACCCCCAGATCCTTCTCCACTATGGATTCCCCCAGTTGTACTCCCCTAGCATGTATGATGCATGCATATTCTTAGCCCCCCACATGCATAACTTTACATTTATCAACATTAAACCTCATCTGCCACATAGTCGCCCAATTAGACAGAGCATTGAGGTTGGCTTGTAAATTGGAGACATCCTGTATGGACGTTATTCCACTGCATAGCTTGGTGTCATCTGCAAAGACAGAAATGTTACTTTTGATCCCAGACCCAATATCATTTATAAATATATTAAAAAGTAAGAGTCCCAACACTGAACCTTGGGGTACACCACTGATAACCTTAGACCATTCAGAGTAAGAATCATTAACCACTACTCTCTGAATTCTGCCAGTTTTCTATTTATTTACAAACCTGATATTTCCAAGCCTGTAGACTTTACCTTACACATGAGCCTTGTGTATGGAACTATACCACTTCCACCGCCACCCCTCTGTCCAAGGTTTTACTTACCTCTTCATAAAAAAAAATCAGGTTTGTCTGACAACTTCTGTCTTTCATGAATCCATGCTGTCTGCTGCTTAAAATGTTTTTTCCAGCAAGAACTCGTCTATGGTCTTTTATTAAATGCTCCAGTATCTTCCCAACTATAGAAGTTAAACTAACAGGTCTATAGTTACTTGGTAAAGACTTTGTTTCCTTTTAAAATATAGGCACCACATTCGCCCTGCGCCAATATAGTGGTACTATTCCCGTCATTAATGAGTCCCTAAAAATTAAATACAATGGCTTTGAAATTACAGAGCTCAATTCTTTTAGGATCCGTGGGTGGATGCCATCAGGTCCAGGTGCTTTATCCACCTTTATTCTGTCTAAATATTTCTGGACCATATCACTTTTGAGCCATTGTGGATCATTCAGGGCTGTGTCACTACCACCCCAATTATGGACATGAGCTCCCCCATGCTCTTTTGTATACACAGAGCTGAAAAAAGTATTTAATAAATTAGCCTTCTCTTTGTCCCCGTTCACCCACTCAAGATTATTTTGTAAAGGGCCTACATGCTCAGACCTGACCTTTTTACTAGTAATATATTTGAAGAATTTTTGGGGGTTTGTCCTACTATCTTTTGCAATCTGTCGTTCGTTTTGAATTTTTGCATCCTTGATTTCCTTTTTACATATTCTGTTATATTCTTTAACATTTAAACAACGCTAGTGTTCCTTCATTTTTGGATTTTTTTTTTAAAAGCTCTTTTCTTATTGTTTATAGCTTTTAAACTTTGACCGTGAGCCACAGTTTTATTTTTACCCTTTTATACTTATTGCCCATGGGAATATACTTTGCAGTGAGGTCTATTTGAAGAATTCCAATTTCTGTTCTGTGTTTATCAATGCCAATGATCCCTCCCAGTCTAAGTCCTGGAGAGCAGCCCTCAACCTTGCAAAATTTGCTCTCGTGAAGTTGAGTGTTTTTATCTTTCCCATATGTATTTCTTGCTTACAGCTAACATCAAATTAAATCATGTTATGATCACTGCTACCCAGGTGTTCCTTTATCTGAACATTAGTAATAAGCTCTGCATGGTTTGAGATTACTCAGTCCAACAGAGCTTCATTCCTAGTTGGGGCCTCAATAAACTGGACCATAAAATTGTCCTGTAATAGGCTTATACATTTTTGCCCAACTGTCCCAGCAGTGCCATTACTCCAGCCAATTACTGGGTAGTTAAAATCCCCCATTATTATCACCATCCCAGCCCTTGCAGTCCTTTCCATCTGTGCAAGGAGCTGAGTCTCCACCACCTCGTTAACATTGGGGTGGTCTAAAACAAACTCCAATGATTAACTTTTAACTACGTACATCTATATGCAGTTCCACCCATAATGCTTCAGACACATCACACTCTCCATCAACCAGGTCCTCTTTCACGCTTGCTTTGAGATCACTTCTCACATAGAGACAGACCTCACCACCTTTCCTTTTTACCCTGTCTCTCCGAAAGAGTGCATAGCCAGGAATATTAATAGTCCAGTCATGTGAAGATTGAAGCCAAGTTTCAGCAATACCGATTACATCATAGCTCTCCTCATGCACCAGAGCGTCCAACTCGCCTATTTTGCTTGGCAGACTTCTGGCGTTGGTGAACAAACACTTTCATGCATTATTACAATTTGCTCTGGTGTTTTTCATATCATTTTTAGTAGTACAAATTGCACTATAGTTTCCAATGGCTGTTTGCAGCATGGGAACTTTCTTGTCACCTGCCATAACCCTCCCCCCATCTATCCCCATTCCACCCTCCATTAAGTTCAGACCCCTAACTAACCTGTTTGCCTGATGTAATTCTAGTTTAAATACTCCTCCAGCCTTCCCATAAACCTCTCCCCCAGCACAGCAGACCCCCTTCCATTCAAGTGCAAACCATCTTTCGCATATAGGTTGCACCCCAATGAACCACCAGGACACTCCCTAGAGCGGGCTACCCGGCTAAACTAAACGTTTGGGTGAGAAGGGCCTTAGTCAGGGAGGGGACCAAGAACCCGATGGTCACTTCGACAGAGCTCCAGCATTTCTCTGTGAAGAGAAGAGAACCTTTCATAAGAACAACCATCTCTACAGCACTCCACCAATCAGGCCTGTATAGTAAAGTGGCCAGACGGAAGCCACTCCTCAGTAAAAGGCACATGACAGCCCACCTGGATTTTGCCAAAAGGCACCTGCCTGAAGGACTGTCAGACCGTGAGAAAACAAAAAACTGGTCTGATGAAACAAAGATTGAACTCTTTGGCCTGAATGTCAAGCATCATGTCTAGAGGAAACCAGGCACCGCTCATCACCTGGCCAATACCATTCCTACCGTAAAGCATGGTGGTGGCAGCATCATACTGTGGGGATGTTTTTCAGCGGCAAGAACTGGGAGACTAGTCAGGATCGAGGGAAAGATGAATGCAGCAATGTACAGAGACAGCCTTGATGAAAACCTGCTGCAGAGCGCTCTGGACCTCAGACTGGGCTGAAGGTTCATCTTCCAACAGGACAACAACCCTAAGGACACAGCCAAGATAACAAATAAGTGGCAATGGGACAACTCGAATGTTGTGAATGTCCTTGAGTGGCCCAGCCAGAGCTATGACCTGAACATGATTGAACTTCTCTGGAGAGAACTGAAAATGGCTCTGCACCGATGCTCCCCATCCAACCCGGTGGAGCTTGAGAGGTCCTGCAAAAAATGGGAGAAACTGCCCAAAAATAGGTGTGTTAAGTTTGTAGCATTATACTCAAAATTACTTGAGGCTGTAATTGGTGCTAAAGATGCTTCAGCAAAGTATTGAGCAAAGGCTGTGAATACACATGTACATTTGATTTATTTTTATTTTTTAATATAATAATAAAACAAATTTGCAAATAGTTCAAACAATCTTCTTTTACGTTGTTGTTGTTATGGGGTATTGTTTTTAGAATTTTAAAGAGGAACTGCAGTCTGCTCACATAATTTTTAATAAAAACATCTTTGCATATTATTTTATATATACTGTGATTCTGTACTTGCCAAATATGCTGCAGAAATCTCCCTCCACTAAGTCTGGCTGCAACCATTTTAAATGTGGGTAGCTGAAGCTGCTGCCTGTTCACTTCCTGGATTTACACGGACACACAGAGGCACACCTCCAGCTCTGCAGCTCTTGTTGGCCCTCTTATTACTTATCCCCCCTCCCTTTCTGGCAAACTCTCACCAGAGTGAGAAAGGGAGCTGTGCATGATGTCATAAGCCTAGGCATTTTTCCAGACAAGAAACAGAAAGTTGGCTGTATAAGGTATTTACTGGCAGAAAAAAAATTCTTACTATCCAAAGTTAAAGCAAGGGCAGAGGATTTAATAGCTGAAAAGATGAAAAGGAATTACATTTTTTTTTATTCCATTTTGGAATATGGCTATAACAAAATGTGGAAAAAGTGAAGCAATGTGAATACTTTCCGAATGCACTGTATAGGCGTCTTTGCCTAAACCATCAACAACAAACGAAAATCATCCATGATGTCCATCCAGATAAACTGGATGACTAAACCCGCTAGATGGACACCATGACGGTATTATAATAATAGCTGAGAGGGTGGGTTAGAGCCGCTGTCTGGTCCTTGTGAGGCTGCAGTAGCGTGGAAGCAGTGGCTTTTTAAAGGGGCAGAAAGCACGGGATGCGACTGCCCACCAAAATGAGCAAATCCCTCTCTTGTTACCACACAGATCTGTTGCTTGGATTGCCAATAGCCACCTGCAAAGAGAGGCAGAAAGGAGGAGAGAGCTATACCAACCTTTTGTGCCCTCAATGTGGGTCCTGCTGATGGCTAGGGACCCGGTCATGGGATAGCACAAAGGAGTTTAACCACTTGCTTACTGGGCACTTAAACCTCCCTCCTGCCCAGACCAATTTTCAGCTTTTAGTGCTGTCACGCTTTGAATGACAATTGCGCGGTCATGCAACCCTGTACCCAAATTTTTTTTATAATTTAATCACACAAATATAGCTTTCTTTTGGTGGTATTTACTCTGATCTGTGATCCAGTGAGTATCATAGACTCGCTGATCACAGAGTGCGCCACGTGCGCCCTGTAGGTGGTAACCTTAATTAAACCAATTCATAAAATTATTTCGTTATATATATATATATATATCTGGCCGAGCCCCCCCCCCCCCCCCAACACTGTGGTTAAATCAATCATATTTTGCAGACCAGTATTAAATATGTCTCAAGGCCAATGTCTGATAGATGCACAAGGTCATTCCGAAAGAGACCGGGCAAAAACCTTCAAGTTAAACAGCCAATATGACAGTCGACCAAAAAAAAAAAATAGCGGATTGTCCTATTTAGGCATCTCTGAATCCTATCAATGTAATGAAGTTTACCATATGGAGACCAAATAAGCCTGGGTATCATCTGAGAATAGGCTAGGGCAGTGTGAGAGAAAAACAGTTTAAAAGAGCATAAGTCCCTTTTGATTTCACAAAGAAGATCCCATGTTCTTATTTTCCCAACATCATTAGTCCTGGCGTGAATAATTAAAACGTTCAGCGGAGAACCTGAAATACATTAGAGTTCAACCCTAAATTGGTAGAATAAGTCCTGGTCTCAGCTCGTTTCCTGGCCCGATAAATAAGAGTGACCAACTATCCAAATAATTTGGAAGAACCTGTAAGAAGGACTGAATTAATCAACAAATTAGGGCATATATAACTTTTGTATATATCACTATCCCAGCATCCCACCCTTCTATGGTCAGCAGGGGAGAAACCCAAATAATTACAGTACAAATCCAAAAGGAATGTGAAGAAAGATGAAAACCAGAAAGATTCAGCTTCTTGAGACGGAGAAAGAATAGCTGAAAATGGATATCTTGTTAGCGTGGATAAGTCAGCATGAATGAAAAATTTGCTGAGACACATAGGCCTGACAGACACATAACGGGATGCGTTGGAGACAGGGCAAATAGACAAATTAGAAGCACGGAATAAAGTGACAAGTCTGCCGTGGCCCAAAAGATCTGTTTTAGATCTACAGAGGAATAATTTAAGGAAATCATCTACTAAAGAGAGATTCGAAGAAAACTGGTCGCAGATTTATTTGGAGCCATAGATTCACCTAATTATAAAGTGATACTAAAGTCTCATTTTTTTAGTTCTTTAACAATAACAAACTTGTTAAATTTACCTGTTCAGTGTAATGGTTTTGCACAGAGCGGATGCTTTATCCAGTTTTCAGTTTTGCAGATTCCGAGAGCTCAAGTTTCAGCCAAGACCTGGGAATATTACCTGAATTCCTGGTACAAATGGTGTTCCTTTTGTTCAAACAGGAATATTAATCTATTGGAAGTTGATGCGTATATTGATAACGAAGAAATTTAACAACTAATTCCGATTTAGAGGATAACTGATTGCAAATAATACACCGTTATTGTCTGTGTGTGTGTAGGTATTCCTAAATATATCACACCAAATGACAACCGCTACTACTACTGGGAATAGCTCAAGTAGCACTAAATTATGCAAAATTTCTGGTGTCTTCCAATTCTCATTCCATTCAGAGGCGCACCAGTGGCCTTTTCAGAAAATCACCAAAGCCAACTGAGCCAGAAGCGTCAGTGAAAAAACCCAAGCTAAAATCATCAATAAAATCGTTACTATTACTAGGGAAAAAAAAAAATGTCATAAATCTATCCCCTATAGTGTAGCTTTTGCGTAAACCAATCAACATACGCTTATTGCAATTTTTTTTAACCAAAAATATGTAGAAGAATGCATATCGGCCTAAACTGTGGAAAAAAATTGTTTTTTTTTAAATAAAAAATGTGGGATATTTATTATAGCAAAACGTAAAAGATATTGTGTTTTTTTCAAAATTGTCGCTCTTCTTTTGTTTATAGCGCAAAAGATAAAAATCGCAGAGGCGATCAAATACCACCAAAAGAAAGCTCTATTTGTGGGAAAAAATGACATACATTTTGTTTGGGTACATTGTCGCACGTGCAACTGTCAGTTAACCGGTTCCTGAACGGCGCACACAGATGTACGTCGGCAGAATGGCACGGACAGGCAAATGTGCGTACAGTTACGTCCCTTTAAATTTTCCGCCGTGTCATCTTGATTGTGCCGGTCGGGACCTCTGTGAGTCCGATCGCGGGGTCCCGTGGACTCAATCGCTGTGGGGATACCTGTGATCGTCTCACGGGGAGGAAGAATGGGGAGATGTTAAAGTAAACGAGCATCTCCCCGTTCTGCCTAGCAACAGTGTCACTGATCTCTGCTCCCTGTGATTGGACAACACAGCCACGCCTCCCACAGTTAGCAACACACCCCTAGGACACACTTAACCCCTACACTGCCACCTAGAGGTTAACCCCTTTCAATGCCAGTGTCATTTACACAGGAATCAGTGCATTTGTATAGCACTGATTGGTGTATAAATGACAATGGTCCCAAAAATGGGTCAAAAATGTCCGATGCGTCTGCCATAATGTCGCAGTCACAATAAATATAGCAAATAATAGCAGTCACAATAATATCACTCTTTTTTTTGTTTATAGCGCAAAAAATAAAAACCACAGGGGTGATCAAATACCACCAAGAGAAAGCTCTATTTGTGGGGAAAAAAATACCTCAATTTTGTTTGGGAGCCACTTCGCATGACCACGCAATTGTCAGTTAAAGCGACCCAGTGCCGAATCGCAAAAAGTGGTCTGGTCTTTGGCCAGCAAAATGGTCCGGTCTGAAAGTGGTTAAAGCGGTGCAGTGCCATATTGCAAAAAATAACCTGGTCATTGAATAGCCAAATATTACAGGGCTAAAGTGGTTAATAAAGCTTTCTGTCTGGACAGGAAGAAAGAAATTATAAATTTCATACGAATTAACATGGAATTCAGGTTGCTTTTGAATAGGTTATCGGAGTCAATAAAATTCCCAAGGAATTCAATAACGGTAGTTGGAAATACTGTCTTCTCCTGCTCCAGAGGAATATCAAATGATTTGCAGATATTGAAGAAACAAGATAATGATTCGGAACAGATGCTGGAGTCATGGGGATCAATGAAAAGAAAGTCATCTAAATAGTGTAGGAATTTACCAGTTGGTGAATTTTCAGAAGGAACCAATTGTAGAAAAGAAGAGAAAGCTTCAAAGTAGAAGCATGATAAAGAAGGCATACATTTATCAAAATAAAAGGAACCATTGAAATAAAAACCTAAAGAATTGAAACCCATAGGGTATACGGGTAGTAAACAGAAGGCCGATTAGATCTCAGCTTTGGCTAAGAGAGCTGATTTTCAAAAGCGTCCTAGTAAGACCAAAGCCTCATCAAAAGATGTGTAGGACACAAATGCCTCTACCTCAGAAACCTCATCATTAAGGGACCTATCAGGGTGGTAAGATAAATGATGAATTAAACAAAAGGCTCCTGGCTCCTTTTTAGGAACTAGACCTAAAGAAGAAAGTCTAAAATTCAAAAAAGGTGGTGAAGAGAAAGAACCCAATATTCTATATTCCTTAACCACTTCCCGAATGGCTCATGCAGATATACTGTGGCAGAATGGCTCTCCTGGGCGAAATCCCCTATATGCCCAGGAGAGCCACCAGAGGGCGCGCGCGCTGCACAGCGTTGGACCCGATGCGTGTGGCCGGCAGACACACAAATCCCTGTGCTGTCAGAGGACAGGAGACAGATCTTGTGTTCCTACAAAGTAGGAACAGCGATCTGTCATCTCTCCTAGTTGGGTCTCATCCCCACACAGTTAGAACACCGTGAGGGAACACAAGGCGGATTCCCGCTCTGACAGGGGACAACTCAGAGATCTGCTGTTCCTGAACACAGTTAACCTCTTGATGGCCCCCTTCCCTGCAAGCGACATTTATACAGTAATCAGTGCATTTTTATAGCACTAATCGATCTATAAATGTCAATGTTCCCAAAAATGTGTCCAAAGTGTCCGATCTATCTGCTGCAATGTTGCAATACTGCTAAAAATCGCAGATCCCCGCCATTACTAGTAAAAAATAAATAAATAATAAAAATGCCATAAAAATGCCATAAATTTTTCCCATAGTTTGTAGACGCTATAACTTTGAGCAAACCAATCAATATACGCTTATTGCAATTTGTTTACCAAAAATATGTAGAATACATATTGGACTAAACTGATGAAGACTTTTTTTTTTTTTTTTAATTTGGGGGGATATTTATTATAGAAATTATAGAAGTAAAAAGTAAAAAACATTGCTTTTTTTTTTTTCAAAATTGTCACTCTTTTTTTGTTTATAGCGCAAAAAATAAAAACCGCAGAGGTGATCAAATACCACCAAAAGAACGCTCTATTTGTGGGAAAAAAAGGACACAAATTTTGTTGGGTACAGCATTGCATGACAATTGTCAGTTAAAGCAACGCAGTACCAAATTGTAAAAAGTGCTCTGGTCAGGAAGTGGGTAAAATCTCCCGGTTGAAGTGGTTAAGCGCTTTATCAATCTTATCCTTTTCAATGTTAGGGTATAATAAAATTGAACGCAGGTTTTTAACTGAAGAGCAACCCATACCATTGAAAGAATGAACCAGAAAATCTTCACTGAAATCTTTACGCAATAGATCCACCATACTGATGTTTGGATAGTGATCGAGCCATGGTAGTATTCTTGCTAGAATCACTGGTGTCTTGGCCTTTGATAGCTGAATCATGATTTTGTTGGTGAAGTGATTTTTTAAAGCATCTAACAGCTGGGTGTGACCCATTGCAGTATGTACACACACTTGTGTTTGTATCTGCAGTTGGATAAGAACTGACACTGGCCCTCGTTAAATGCAAAGCAAAACCCTTTGCGAAAGGAATTTTGATTAAGGCTGTTTATTTGTGGAATGAGGGTTTTTTGTGGTAACATCAAGTTCAACTATAGTCCCACATCTTTGACCCCCCAGCGTAAGGATGGATGAACTGAAAGCTGTTGTCTAAAGTTCTTGTCATGTGTACAACCTTGTACCGCCAAAATTACAGAATGCTTCTGCCACTATATCCCGATGCTGGAACAGGCCTGAACTTTTTTCAGGAAAACGTTCACCCAAAACCATAGCATAAATACAAAGGTTTTGAATATAGCCCTCCTCCTATCTTCCTCTGTTCTTTCTTCAGCTTTCCTATCTGTTTTGACCAGAAATTCTTTGGATACTGGCAACAAGGACAGCATATATTCAAAGTTACCTCCCCAAATGTTTTACCTAACTGAAGGGACCAAAGAGGAGATATTTTGCATGGGAGGGCTTCTTTAAGGCATGTTTCAGCTATCAAAGAGTCCAGGATTGCGATAGAATTTGAAGTAGTCTAAGGCCGCGTACACACGAAGGGACAATCCCGCGGGATTATCCGCTGGACTGAAGTCCAGCGGATAATCCCCTCGTGTGTGGGCGCCGGCGGACTTTTTGGCGCCAAAGTCCGGTGGACCAAAGTTTTAAGTTTGGTTTTAAAATTATCCGCTGGACTTGGCAGTCCGGCGGACAATCCCGCCGTTAGTAGGCAAGTCCGCGGGACTTTTGAAAATGAACGGACTTGCCGCTCATCGGCAAGTCCGTTCATTTAGCACGTGACTTCAGGTTACGTAGCTAGCGTAGGCAGTAAATGCCGCCGCGCTAGCTCCGTAAGCTGGCATGGATTTAAAGGGACTCCCCACGCCGAAAAACGGCGTGGGGGTTCCCCCCAAATCCATGTCAGACCCTTATCCGAGCACGCAGCCTGGCAGGCCAGGAAAGGGGTGGGGACGAACGAGCGCCCCCCCTCCTGAGCCGTACCAGGCCGCGTGCCCTCAACATGGGGGGTGCCCTGGGGAAAGGGGGGCCGTGCGGCCCCCCCACCCCAAAGCACCTTGTCCCCATGTTGATGAGGACAAGGGCCTCTTCCCGACAACCCTGGCCGTTGGTTGTCGGGGTCTGCGGGCGGGGGCTTATCGGAATCTGAGAGCCCCCTTTTATAAGGGGGCACTCAGATCCCGCCCCCCACCCTATGTGAATGAGTATGGGGTACGATGTACCCCTACCCATTCACCTAAGGTGTAAAATGTAAAGTAAAAACACACCCACACTTTTGAAAAAATATTTTATTGCACTGCTCCGGGGGTCTTCTTCCGTCTTGGGGGTCTTCTCGCCGGACTCCTCCGCTCTCTTCTGCTCTTTTACCTAGCTCTTTCATGAGCGGAGAAGTCCGGCTACCTTCTTCGTCGTCGCCGCCGTCGTCTGGGGGTCTCGATCCGCCTTCGGGGGTCTTCCGGGGTCTTCCGGGGGTCTCTTCTGTTCTTGCAGCGGTCGTCGTCTTCTGCGCCGCCGGCGCCTTCTTGTTCTTCTTCTTGTTCCGATGTTGACCCGTCGCTGTCTCTGCCCGGAATGGCAGAGGCGCGCTGCGCTGGGACTTATATAGGGACATGGGGACAGGGTCACATGTCACATGGTGACCCCGCCCCCTTGTGATGTCACAGTCCCAGCATCCTCCGGGACTGTGACATCACAGGGGGGCGGGGTCACCATGTGACATGAGCATGTGACCCTGTCCCCATGTCCCTATATAAGTCCCAGCGCAGCGCGCCTCTGCCATTCCGGGCAGAGACAGCGACGGGTCAACATCAAAACAAGAAGAAGAACAAGAAGAAGAAGGCGCCGGCGGCGCAGAAGACGACGACCGCCTCAAGAACAGAAGAGACCCCCGGAAGACCCCCAGACGACAGCGGCGATGACGAAGAAGGTAGCCGGACTTCTCCGCTCGTGAAAGAGCTAGGTAAAAGAGCAGAAGAGAGCGGAGGAGTCCGGCGAGAAGACCCCCAAGACGGAAGAAGACCCCCGGAGCAGTGCAATAAAAATATTTTTTCAAAAGTGTGTGTGTGTTTTTGTACTTTACATTTTACACCTTAGGTGAATGGGTAGGGGTACATCGTACCCCATACTCATTCACATAGGGTGGGGGGCCGGTATCTGGGGGCCCCCTTATTAAAGGGGGCTCCCAGATTCCGATAAGCCCCCGCCCGCAGACCCCGACAACCAACGGCCAGGGTTGTCGGGAAGAGGCCCTTGTCCTCATCAACATGGGGACAAGGTGCTTTGGGGTGGGGGGGCACTTTCCCCAGGGCACCCCCCATGTTGAGGGCTCGCGGCCTGGTACGGCTCAGGAGGGGGGGGGGCGCTCGTTCGTCCCCACCCCTTTCCTGGCCTGCCAGGCTGCGTGCTCAGATAAGGGTCTGACATGGATTTGGGGGGGACCCCCACGCCGTTTTTCGGTGTGGGGATTCCCTTTAAATCCATGCCAGGTGACGGAGCTAGCGCGCTGGCATTTACTGCCTACGCTAGCTACGTACCTGAAGTTACGTTCGAAATGAACGGACTGCTCCATGTGTGGGCAAGTCCGTTCATTTTCAAAAGTCCCGCGGACTTTGGCCGGCGGATTATCCGCCGGAGAAGTCAGTGCGTGTGTGGGCAAGTCCGCACATGTGTGGGCAAGTCCACACGCTCGGAAAGTCCGGCGGACCCAGCTGGAAAGTCCGGCGGATTGTCCGCTGGACTAGGTCCGCCGGCAAAAGTCCGCACGTGTGTACGCGGCATAAGAAGAGGTAACCAATGTCAATAGAAAGGAGCTGCCAGGAAAAGATGGTTTAATGTCAGGTAAACTATTACCAGCAGGCAAAGAGTTAACCTCCCCTTGCCAAATTAAACTAATGTTTAACATGAGGGGGAAATGGTTACAGACGACAAGGAGAAGGCAGCTGTACTAAAGGGTTTCTTCTCCTCAGTATTCACACAGCAAAAGTATGGGTAAAACAACCACGACTGTTCTGTTAGTAACACGTCACAGGATCTACACTTGTGGCTAACAGAGGCTAGAGTCCAGAAAGAATTAGAAAAGCTTATGTAGCACCAGTACTCCTGATGAGTATGCACTATGGCTTTAAATTTCGTTTTTGCCCAAAACTGTAATTTAGTTTTGGGGTTAATTGTTCTAAATTGTGCTTTGGCATCAGTTTGGCTGGGCTGTATTGAGGTTCTGCCTGGTCATAGGTGGGATTTGCACCGTGAGAGGCCCTAGAATGCAGTCTGGTTGGACCCATTGGGTACCAATCTCTTCTCGGAGCCAATCAGTGGGCGCGTTTGTCTCGCTGTGTATTCCGGGAGAGGGTACTTAAGGTGCTGGTGTCACGTGGTTCAGGGTTCCGGTCCAGAAGTTGCTGCTGATTCTGTGGTCCTGGTCCTCCTGACCAGCCCCCAGAGGCCCTCATGGCCTGGGTGCGGATCCATCCATTTCCGAGCCTCGGAACTGGCTAGTAACTGGAAGGAGGATTCTAAGGTGTTCCGGTGCTGTCTAGGGTTTGGAGAGGCCCAGCAACTCTACATGCAATGAGGGGAGGACTCTTCAGTAAGAGAGCCACGCACGAGGCTGGCTGCTGGGTAAGAGCCTGGAAGCTGAGCTGCCATGGACATTGATTGAATCAACAATTTCTTACGGTATCGTTGGACCGGCTGAAAGATTCTGGTACAGTAAGAAAAGTTCCTACCTTGACCTTCCGGTTACAACAAAGTTTTTTCAACCAAGTCTGTGTGAGAGACTTTGCAAAGCTAGAATTACTTGTTGGTTGCTAGATCCAAGCTCAAGGATTTATCCAGCAGTTAAAGAATCCAGTTGCGAGTGGCTATTCCCTGGATTATGTACAGAGAGAGACTTTTATTGAAGTCAGCAGTTCCAAGCACCTGAGCTAAATTTTTTCCCTTTACCCTCTATTCCCAACTTAGAGATTGTTCAACTGTTCAACTGTTTTAAGCAAAATAAAAATCCTAAAAAGGAATTCAGGTGTCGGTCTCTACAGTTACTGGGTCATCAACCCTGGGAACCCCTAGACAAGGACAATGAGTTACGAGCTGGTGGAGGTAATCGGTAAGCCCAGAAAAATTCAGCTGCTCCTTCGGGGGTAAGTGCTACACTTAACATAAATAAATCTCCAGGATCGCATGGCTTATACCTGAGAGTCCTCAAAGAACTCAGTCAGGTTATAGCCACACTGCTATTCCTGATCTTTATGGACAGCATACTGACAGGAATGGTACCAGCTGATTGGCAAAAAGCCCACGTGGTACCAATATTAAAAAAGGGCAGAGATATAATCCTGGAAACTACAGGCCAGTCAGTCTAACATCGGTAGTTTGTAAACTATTTGAGGGGATGATAAGGGACCATATCCAAGAATTTGCTGATGAAAACAGTATCATCAGTAGTAATCAGCATGGATTTACGTAAGGTTTTTCTTGCCAAACCAACCTGTTAACCTTCTACAAGGAAGTCAGCTGCCATCTGGACAAAGGTAGGCTGGTAGATGTGGTGTTTCTCGATTTGGCAAAAGCATTTGATACAATCCCCCACAAACACTTAATCTACAAACTGAGGTCTGTGCGTATGGACCATAGGGTTTGTTTTTGGATAGAAACCTTGCAATAGGGGCGTGTCCAAATGGTGGTGATACATAACATGTACTCAGAATGGTCTATAGTGGTTAGTGTGGTACCCCATGGTTCTGTCCTGGGACCACTAATTCTGTTTAATTTATTTATAAATTATATAGAGGATAGGATAAATGGCTTAATTTCAGTGTCACAAAAATAAGTAGGACAATCGGATCACAGCAGGATATAGAAACCTTGCAAGAGGACTTGAATAAATTAATGGAGTGGGCAACTAGATGGCAAATGAGGTTTAGCATTGAAAAATGTAAGGTAATGCACGTAGGGGTTAAAAATATAAACGCCAGTTTATCCCTGGGGGATTCCAGGATGGAAAAGGATCTGGGGTCCTAGAAGGAGATAGACTAAGCAATAGCATGCAATGCCAAGCTGTAGCAAGCAAACCAGCAGAATATTAGCATGCATTAAAAAGGGGATTTACTCCAGAGATAAAATGATAATCTTGCTATTTTATAAAACCCTGGTTCGGCCGCATCTGGAGTATTCCGTCCAGTTCTGGTCACCAATCCTTTAGAAAGCTGGAGAGAGTCCAGAGAAGGGCAACTAAATTAATATGGGGATTGGAAGACCTCAACTACAGGGAACGCCTACAAGCACTAAATTTATTCTCCCTGGAGAAGAGACACTTGAGAGAAGATATGATAATGATATACAAATATCTCAATGGTGATCCCAGTGTAAGTATAATACATTTCAATCCCAGGGAGTGTAAGAAGAAGACATACACATGATGAGATTGTAAGCAAAGCAGTTTAACCTTTAGCTGCATAGGGGGTTCTTCACTGTCAATGTGGTAAGGATGTGAAACTCTATTCTACAATCTGTGGCAGGGCCAGGCCTACCATGGGTCCCGCTGGTTCCATTGGACCCAGGCAGAACTTTAAAAGGGGCAGCAAATTGACGCCCAAGAAGATCTTTACTCCAGCAGTTTGGTGTGCACCGCCAGCACCAGATCAGATGTACAGCTTTTCTCCACCTGGGCCAGCAAGCGCGACAGGTCTGTCCGTTCCATAGGATTGCTCTGTGCTGAGAGGAGTCTGTGATGGGGGAACTGTGATGGAGAGGATTCTGTGATGAGATGGAATCTGTGAAGGGGGGATCTGTGATGAGAGGAGTCTGTGATGGGGGATCTATGATGAGGAGTCTGATGGGGGATCTGTTATGGAGAGGTGTCTGTGATGGGGGAGATCTGAGATGGAGAGGAGTCTGTGATGGGGGAGATCTGTGATGGAGAGGAGTCTGTGATGGGGGAGATCTGAGATGGAGAGGAGTCTGTGATGGGGGAGATCTGAGATGGAGAGGAGTCTGTGATGGGGGAGATCTGTGATGGAGAGGAGTCTGTGATGGGGGAGATCTGAGATGGAGAGGAGTCTGTGATGGGGGAGATCTGAGATGGAGAGGAGTCTGTGATGGGGGAGATCTGAGATGGAGAGGAGTCTGTGATGGGGGAGATCTGAGATGGAGAGGAGTCTGTGATGGGGGAGATCTGAGATGGAGAGGAGTCTGTGATGGGGGATCTGTGATCGAGAGGAGTCTGTGATGGGGAGGGGATCTGTGATGGGATTGTCTGTGATGAGGTGCTCTGTGGTGAGGGGAGCCTGTAATGGGGGGATCTGTGATGGAGAGGAGTAGATGATGGGGGGATCTGTGATGGGGGAATCTGTGATGAGGGAAGTCTGTGATGGGGGGCTCTGTGATGAGGGGGTTTGTGTTGGGATGGTCTGTGATGAGGCGAGTCTGTGATGGGGGGGGGCAGTGATGGAGAGGAGTCTGTGATGGGGGCTCTGTGATGTAGAGGAGTCTGATTGGGGGATCTGTGATGGAGAGGAGTCTTTGATGGGTGAGATCTGTGATGAGGGTGGGTCTGTGATGAGGGGAGTCTGTGATAGAGGAGGGTCTGTGATGAGGGGAGTCTGTGATGGGGTACATCTGTGATAGAGAGGAGTCTGTGATAGGGGGTCTGTGATAAGGGGATCTGTGATGGAGAGGAGTCTGTGATGAGGGGGGTCTTTGATGAGGGGGGTCTGTGATGAGGGGAGTCTGTAATGGGGGATCTGTGATGAGGAGAGTCTGTGATAGGGGGGTCTATGATGGGGGAGTCTGTGATGGGGGATCTGTAATGAAGAGGAGTCTGTGATGGGGGATCTGTGATGAGGGGGTCTGGGGTGGGGGGAATCTGTGATTGAGAGGGGTTTGTGATGGGAGGGGGGAGTCTGTGATAGTGGGGGGGATCTGTGATGAGGGGAGTCTGTGATGAGGTGGGATCTGTGATGGGTGGGATCTGTGATGCGATGGCCTGTGATGAGGGGAGTCTGTGAAAGGGGGTGGATCCGTGATGGGGGGGGCTCTGTGATGAGGGGAGTCTGTGATGGGGGGAGATCTGTGATGGAGAGGAGACTGTGATGAGGGAATCTGTGATGGAGAGGAGACTGTGATGGGGGAGGGGATCTGTGATGAGGGGGGATCTGCGATGAGGGGGTCGGGGATCTGTGATGGAGAGGGGTCTGTGTTGGTATTGTCTGTGACGAGGGGCTCTGTGATGAGGGGAGTCTGTGTTGGGGGATCTGTGATGGAGAGGAGTAGATGATGGGGGGGGATCTGTGATGGGAGAATCTGGGATGAGGAAGGTCTGTGATGGGGGCTCTGTGATGAGGGGGGATCTGTGATAGGATGGTCTATGATGAGGGCAATGGTGATGGAGAGGAGTATGTGATGGGGATCTGTGATGATGGGAGTCTGTGATTGGGGGATCTGTGATGAAGAGTAGTCTGTGATGGGGAGGATCTGGGATGAGGAGGATCTGTGATGAGGGGAGTCTGTGATAGAGGTTGGGGCCTGTGATGAGGGGAGTCTGTGATGGGGGGGGGGGTAAATAGTTACATATCTACATAGTAGGTGAGGTTGAAAAAAGACACAAGTCCATCAGATTATATGTCAGTATTACATTGTATATCCCTGTATGTTGCGGTCGTTCGGATGCTTATCTAATAGTTTCTTGAAACTATCGATGCTCCCTGCTGAGACCACTGCCTGTGGAAGGAATTTCACATCCTTGCCGCTCTTACAGTAAAGAACCCTCTACTTTGTTTAAAGTTAAAATTATTTTCTTCTAATTTTAATGAGTGGCCACGTGTCTTGTTAAACCCCCTTCCGAAAAAAGTGTTATGCCTATTGTGGGGTCACCAGTACGGTATTTATAAATTGAAATCAAATCCCCTCTCAAGAATCTCTTCTCCAGAGAGAATAAGTTCAGTGCTCGCAACCTTTCCTCATAACTAATATCCTCCAGACCCTTTATTAGCTTAGTTGCCCTTCTTTGTATTCGCTCCATTTCCAGTACATCCTTCCTGAGGACTGGTGCCCAGAACTGGACAGCATTCTCTAGGTGCGGCCGGACCAGAGTCTTGTTGAGCGGGTGAATTATCGTTTTATCTCTGGAGTTGATCCCCTTTTTAATGCATGCCAATATTCAGTTTGCTTTGTTAGCAGCAGCTTGGCATTGCATTCATTGCTGAGCCTATCATCCACTACAGGGGTGCCCAACCAGTGGCACGCAGAGCTCTCTGATGTGGCCCACGACCTCCTGCTCTGGAATGGCAGGTTGGCAAGCCCAGATTGTGGGTTACCGACCCGCCATCCCAGAGCATCAGTGTTCTTAATGAAGCTGGTGGTAGAGAAAGCAAGTGGCTACAGAGCTGCATAAACCAATGCTTCCTGTATAGTGCCGCCTCCTGTCACAGGCGGAGTGATACCAAATGCACTCTGCCTGGGACAGCAACAGCCGGCGATACCTGAATGGAAGACTGTTATTAAAGGTAAGTTTATTACTAAAATCACAGTGTATATATGGGCATATCTCTTCTGCAGTGGTTACTGGGCTGCTTTCAAACTGATCCGCAGGTGCAGCGCAAATCACCTGTGGGTTACCAGCACTGAGCCATAATCTTCTGTTATTACCTGCAGGTGTTGTGAGCTTTCAGAAAATGCACCACACCTGCAGGATATAATAGAAGCCTAAGGTAAAGTGCAGCTAACCCGCAGGAAAGCCACAGGTGTACTGCAGTGCAGGTAAACCACAGCGCGTCAGTGTGAAAGCAGCATTAGACCCCTTTGGCATGAATAGTCCGACCCAATCGAACCCTCCGTTCACCTCTATTGAGCCACAGATGTAAACGGACTTGTGGCCGTATACAACCACCTACCTCCAATCTGATCCACTAAAAAAAAAACAGAAGGGGGATCCACCCCATTCCATCATGACAGATCAGATCGGAGGATCCATAGAGTAGAGAGAGCCATATCCGTGTCCACTCTGCATATGCAGAGTGGACATGGACCTGTCATCCGCCTGCTCCACTCATTGTGGCCCGCGACTGGTTACTAAGTCACTTAAGAGGCCCTCACTCTATAAAAGGTTGGGCACCCCTGATCTACTAGGCCCCCCAGGTCCTTTTCCATCCTAGATTCCCCCAGAGGTTCTCCCCCCAGTGTATAGATTGCATACATATTTTTGCCACCCAAATGCATTATTTTACATTTTTCTACATTAAAGTGTAAGTAAACCCTCCTATCGTTTTCAGCCAAGGAAGCTGCCATCTTGGCCTCTGTTTAATCTTCAACTGCCATGATGCTGCACATGTGATCAGTTATGACACCAGCCATTGGATGGTTTGACAGTTTGGTTGAAAGCATAGTCAATGTGACAGGTAGCATTTCATGCCATTTTTTTTAACTATTTAAATCAAAGGGTTTACTTCCGCTTTAAACCTCATTTGCCATGTAGTTGCCCACCCCATTAATTTATTCAGATCTTTTTGCAAGGTTTCCATATCCTGAAGAGAAGTTATTGCCCTGCTTAGCTTAGTATTGTCAGCAAATACAGAGATTGAACTGTTTACCCCATCCTCCAGGTCATTTATGAACTAAATAAATAGGATTTGTCCCAGTACGGAACCCTGGGGGACCCCACTACCCACTGTGAGGGAAATTCACCTGAGACCACACTCTGGATCAAGTTAAAAAGTTTTCTTTATTTGACTCGTACGAGGAGACAAGTTACAACAAAAGGACAGATATTTGCCCATTGGTTCTGATCTCTGACCCGTGCAATAGGGCAGCATACATAGAGTTCAGCCTTATGAGCTCCTATCTGATTTGTCTGTCTAACAATTGTAAAAACTTGCATTTATATACCTTTTACAAGCCTTATCTTATCCATCTCTTCTAGATATGATTGGTTGCTAAGATCTATGTCAATGTAACTAAATATACATCTGACACGTGTTCTACAACCAGACAAACGTATTCATTCCCAGAATTCCTATATGTTCATTAAAGTGATTTATAACTGGTTTTGTCCAATTAAAAACACCTGTGTAGAGACAGTATGGCACCCAGCTGTGTTAAATCAAACCCTCCTTGTCCTGATAAGACTTAATCAACTGCAAGGATAACAGATTAAGACTTGGGGAGAATGGACTTTCAATAACCCCACCTTATGTGTTATATGTCTCACTATATAGTCCTTTTATGTATGTATTCATTTATTGGTTCTACAAAAAGGTATTGTATCACTTACAATATATATATATATATATATATATATATATATATATATATATATATATATATATATATATATTGTAAAGTTCGGGGGACCAGCTAGACCGCAGGACACAGGCTTTTAGTTCAAAAGGAGGTTTTATTAAACTTAAACAGCTTCACAGCAGCAAAACAAAAGAAAAAGGTTTCAGTCTCACCGACTATCAAAGTCCCGAATTGCTATCGCAATCAAACACAGTCCTGGGGTGCTGTCGCAGGTGACTTCAACTGCTAGGAGGCTTCCAGGCCGAACGCTGCTGTTGACTTTGGTTGCTGCAAATCAAGCCACACACAAACCACTATCTCCTCTGCACTCCTCCACCCCCATCTGCAACTTCCTGTCTTGTTTTTAAACCCACTTCCTCTGACAGGTGAGTTAACCCTTTTTGTTCCCTTAAAGGGACCACAGTCCAAACAGAGGGGAAACATAGCGTCCTTCCAGGACCCAGCCACGGCGTCCTGTACATATCCCCCCCCTGTGCCCCAACGCCAAGGAGGTGGAGGCAACAGTGGAGCTCAAACAATGGACTCGGGAGAGGGCATCTGCATTTTGATGCAGTCTCCCGGGCCTATGCTCCACTACAAATTTAAATTCCTGGAGTGCCAGGAACCACCGAGTAACCCTGGCATTAGTCCCTTTACCTTGTCTCAGCCATGTTAAAGGGGCATGGTCAGAAATCAGCCTAAACTTCCTCCCCAAAAGGTAATATCTGAGGGATTCCAGAGCCCACTTAATGGCCAGACACTCTCATTCAATTATAGCGTAGTTTTTCTCCGCTGGTGTTAACTTCCTACTGAGGAAGACTACTGGGTGCTCCTTGCCATGAATAACCTGTGACAACACAGCTCCCAATCCTACATCGGAAGCATCAGTCTGTACAACAAACTCTTTTGAAAAATTGGGTGCTACTAGGACAGGGTGTTGGCACAGTGCCGACTTGAGCTCTAAAAAAGCCTTCTCAGCGTCTGCATTCCACTCCACCATGACCGATTTCCGACCCTTAGTCAGATCGGTCAATGGAGCTGCCAACGTGGCAAAGTTGGGTACAAACCTCCTGTAGTATCCCACCATACCCAGGAATGCACGTACCTGTTTTTTTGTGAGGTATTTCACCTCCTCCATTCCCAAAGCACATTTTTCCGGGTTTATTGTAAACCCCTCCTTCCCAAGAGTGTCCAGTACTGCCTGGACTTTGGGCAAGTGTGATTCCCAGTCTCTGCTAAAAATGACTATGTCATCCAAGTATACTGAGGCATACTCCCGGTGAGGATGTAGAATCCTATCCATTGCCCTCTGAAATGTGGCTGGAGCAGTTTGCAATCCAAAAGGCATTCTCTTGTACTGAAAACTTCCCTCTGGGGTAGAAAAAGCAGTTTTCTCTCTAGCAGCCTTAGTCAACGGGATTTGCCAATACCCCTTGGTAAGGTCTAATGTAGTGATATACCTGGCTGGACCTAGTCTCTCAATAAGCTCATCTACCCGGGGCATGGGGTAGGCATCAAACCGTGAAACTTCATTTAGTTTCCGGAAATCATTGCAGAATCGCAGAGTCCCGTTGGGCTTTGGTACCAACACAATCGGGCTTGACCACTCACTCTGTGATTCCTCAATAATCTCCAGGTCTAACATCTTCTTCACTTCCTCTGAAACAGCCTTCCTTTGGGCCTCTGGAATGCGGTAAGGCCGGACAAAAACTTTGACTCCTGGTTCCGTGACAATATCATGCTCTATGACACTAGTGAGCCCTGGCAAGTCTGAAAATTTCTCTTTATTTCTCTGCAAGAACTCCTTTGCCTGCTGACTTTGGACTCTAGACAGGGTATTTGCTACTTGGACACTCTCCACCCCAACCCGAGGCTCAAGTCTTGCACCAGCCAGGGAGGTCACCGGAACAACTGGAATAATTCCCGAGCAATAGCCTTAGAGGAGGTATTCCGCAGAGGTAGCGCTTCAGGATATCGGGTGGCATAGTCAAGGATCACCAGTATGTAGGAGTGACCTCGAGCTGACTTAACCAAAGGACCCACTATATCCATGGCTATCCTCTCGAATGGGACCTCAATTATGGGCAGAGGGACCAAAGGGCTCCGGAAGTGGGTCACCGGCGCGGTCAACTGACAGGTGGGACAAGAGGCACAGTATCTTCTTACCTCTGCTTTCAGACCTGGCCAGTAAAACCGGTCGGTGATCCGTGCCTCCGTCTTTTCAACTCCCAGGTGTCCCCCTAAAACATCATCATGGGCTAGGTCCAGGACCTTGCGTCTATACTGTTGGGGTACCAATAATTGTTCTACCACATTTTCTCTCACTTTGGTAACCCGATAAAGCAATTCATTACATATTGCAAAGTGGGGCCACCGCTCATTTGCACCGGGCTCTTGGGGTACCCCATTTAATACTACAACTTGTTCCCGTGCACGGGCCAAAGTGGGGTCCTGCATCTGGGCAGTACCAAATGTCCCCTGGGGAACACCCAAATCCGGCATGGCAGGGGTAGAGGCCACTTCCTCATCCTCTTCACCCAGCATTACCTGAAGTGGGGAAGGTTCCCCCTCCTCAGTGTTCAGGTAGGTCTGCGAACCACACATTTTGACACCCTTAACAGTATCAGCACTACTTTCATCACCATTAACCCAATCATTAGCATTTGTATCAACTGGACCCACACTAGGAACATTTGGCATCTCAGGGTTATTACCCTCAACCGTAGGAACAGAGGAACTAGTTTCTCCCCAGTCTTGGGATCGTTCAGGTAGTTCTTGTCCCCACAGTTTTTCAAAAAATGGACAGTCTCGTCCTATGATAACATCATGTATCAAGTTCTTTACCACCCCCACCTCTTGAGTAGGGATGAGCCGAACACCCCCGGGTTCGGTTCGCACCAGAACCTTCGAACGGACCGAAAGTTTGCGCGAATTTTCGAACCCTATACGTTATAATGGACGCGAACGTTCGAAATCAAGAGTGCTAATTACAACGGCCAATATGCATGTTAATGTCATAAAACAGGTTTGGGGACCCGGGTCCTGCCCCAGGGGACATATATCAATGCAAAAAGAACTTTTAAAAACTAACGTTTTTTCGGGAGCAGTCATTTTAATGATGCATAAAGTGAAAAAAAAAAAGTGAAATTTTCCTTTAAATATGGTACCTGGGGGGTGTCAAAAGTATGCCTGTGAAGTGGCATGTGTTTCCCGTGTTTAGAACTGTCCTTGCACAAAATGACATTTGTAAAGGAAAAAAAGAAGCCATTTAAAAACACTTGCGGCTTTAGGTTTGTTCTTAAGTAGAATCTGAACAGGTACATTATGAAGTGTAGCTCCATCCCAAAAAAATCAATTTTTAAGCTTTTTGGAGAACATAGGGAGGGGTTATCACCCCTGTAACATTTGCTGTCTTTGCACATCTGTTCAGAACATGTCACCTCACTTTCCGTCCCAATGACAAATGTTTTTGGAAAAGTGAGGTTTTAATTGAAACAAGGATTGGTGATAAAGTATCAGTAGAGAGGAGATACCTTTTTCCCAAATTAAATCTAACAGGATAGAATTTCCCTTCCTAGGGGTAGATTTCCTCTCACTTCCTGTTTTCTCTTTCCATTTGCAAGTAGGAGTCGTTTGTAAGTTGGATGTTTGAAAGTAGGGGCCTGGCGTATATACTCTGCAGAAATTTGCCCTATTAGATGTTGGTGTAGCCACAAGACTGGTGGGCACAGGAATGGGCCCTGCTGTGAGTTAATAGATCAAGATTTGTAATTGCATGCACCTGTTGAACAGGGCAGAAAAATTGGGGGTGGTGGTGGTGGTGGACGGTGTTGCCACAAGACTGTAAGCTCTCACAGTTACTCTTGGTGGGCGCAGGAATGGGCCCTGCTGTGAGTTATTAGATCAAGATTTGTAATTGCAAGCACCTGATGAACAGGGCAGAAAAATTGGGCCTTTGGCGGTGGTGGTGGACGGTGTTGCCACAAGACTGTAAGCTCTCACAGTTACTCTTGGTGGGCGCAGGAATGGGCCCTGCTGTGAGTTATTAGATCAAGATTTGTAATTGCAAGCACCTGATGAACAGGGCAGAAAAATTGGGCCTTTGGCGGTGGTGGTGGACGGTGTTGCCACAAGACTGTAAGCCCTCATAGTTACTCTTGGTGGGCGCAGGAATGGGCCCTGCTGTGAACTATTAGATCAAGATTTGTAATTACCCGCCCCTGTTAAACAGGGGCTGAAAAATTGTGCCTTAGGCACTGGTGCTGGTGCCACAACACTGCAACCCCTCACAGATACTGTACTTGGAGCACAGCAGTCACACGTGTTGCGAAGCATTTTTTTAAAAAATTGTAAGTACCCGCCCCTGTTAAACAGGGGCTGAAAAATTGTGCCTTAGGCACTGGTGCTGGTGCCACAACACTGCAACCCCTCACAGATACTGTACTTGGAGCACAGCAGTCACACGTGTTGAAGCTTTTTTTTTATAAAAATTGTATGTACACGCCCCTGTTAAACAGGGGCTGAAAAATTGTGCCTTAGGCACTGGTGTGGTGGCATGGATCATTGAGGAGGAGGAAGAGGAGGAGTCAGTGAACATAAGAGGACAGTCACTCAGCATCAGCATAGGCAGTCTTGAAGGGATGTGACATTATAAATTATTCGGTTATATCCGCTTCAGGTGCCTGGTAGCTGGTGGTGATCCAAGACTGATTCATTTTGATGAAGGTCAGTCGATCAACCGAGGCGGTGGACAGGCGCACCCTATGATCGGTGACAAATCCTCCAGCAGCACTGAATGTGCGTTCGGAAAGAACGCTGGAGGCAGGACAGGCCAGTAGCTCAATTGCATACTGTGCAAGCTCTGGCCAGTGATCCATCCTCAGGACCCAGTAAGCCAGAGGATTTTCGGTGGGAAAGGTGTCCAAGTCTGACCTTGCCCCAAGGTATTCCTGCACCATGTATATCAGACGCTGGCGATGGTTGCTGGAACCGATCATACCTTGGGGCTGCGGACTAAAAAATTGTCTGAACGCATCGGTCAGACGTCCACCTTCCCCACCGCTCCTTCTGCTACTGACCGAAGCCTCAGCAACTCGTCGCCCAGGACCAGGAGTTTGTAACCTCCCAGTTTCTGGGAACGCGTTGCACAGACCTTTCTGCAAGGCCTCCCTGAGATGTCTCATCCTCTGCTCCCTCTGCGACGGCAAGATAAGGTCCGCAACCTTACCCTTGTACCGCGGATCAAGGAGAGTGGCCAGCCAGTAATGGTCCCTCTCCTTGATCCGAAGAACACGAGGATCCTTCCGCAGGCTTTGCAGGATCAGGGAGGCCATGCAGCGTAGGTTAGCTGAGGCATTCGGTCCGGAGTCTTCTGGGTCACTGAGGATGACATGATCGCCAGCCACCTCCTCCCAGCCACGTACAAGTCCACTGGTTTGTTGGGACTGTACATCATCCCTAAAAGACTGCTGCTGCTGATGCTGAGTGCCAGGCTCCACCTCCATGCTCACACAATCCTCCTCCTCCTCCTCCTCCTCATCCTCATCCTCTTCCTGTGTGATGGGTGGGACAGAAGGAACACTGTCCGGATAAAGGGGGCCTTGAGAGGCAAGGAAGTCCTCCTCTTCCTGCCTCTGTTCTGCCTCAAGTGCCCTGTCCATTATCCCACGCAGCGTATGCTCCAACAGGTGGACAAGAGGGACAGTGTCACTGATGCATGCACTGTCACTGCTCACCATCCTCGTGGCCTCCTCAAATGGTGAGAGGACAGTGCATGCATCCCTGATCATGCTCCACTGACGTGGGGAAAAAAAAAACCAAGCTCCCCTGACCCTGTCCTGGTGCCGTAGTCGCAAAGGTACTCATTGATGGCCCTCTGCTGCGTGTGCAGTCGCTGCAGCATGGCCAACGTTGAGTTCCACCTGGTGGGCATGTCACATATTAAGCGGTTCTTGGGCAGGTTCAGCTCCTTTTGCAGCTCAGTCAGCCGAGCACTGGCATTATAAGATCGGCGGAAATGCACACAGACTTTCCTGGCCTGCCTCAGGACATCCTGTAAGCCTGGGAACCTGCCCAAGAACCGCTGCACCACCAGGTTGAGGACGTGAGCCATGCAGGGCACATGGGTGAGCTGCCCCTGTCGCAGGGCGGAGAGGAGGTTGGTGCCATTGTCAGAAACGACCATTCCTGGCTTAAGCTGACGTGGCGTCAACCACCTCTCGGCCTGCCCCTGCAGAGCTGCCAGAACCTCTGGCCCAGTGTGGCTCCTGTCCCCCAAACACACCAGCGCAAGCACGGCATGGCATCTTTTTGCCTGCGTACTTGCGTAGCCCCTTGTACGCCTACGGAGCACCGCTGGTTCCAAGGACAGAGCACTGGAGGAAGAAGAAGAGGAGGGGGTGGAGGAGAGAGGTGTGTCACAACCAGTAGCAGTAGTAGCGTTTTGGAGGCGTGGTGGCGGAACAACCTCCAACACTACTGCACCTTGTCCTGCATCCCTCCCAGCTGCCAATAGAGTGACCCAATGGGCCGTGAAAGAAAGGTACCGTCCCTGTCCATGCCTGCTGGACCATGAGTCAGCGGTAATATGCACCTTACCGCTGACCGCCCTGTCCAGCGAGGCATGGACATTGCCTTCCACATGCCGGTAGAGAGACGGAATCGCCTTCCGTGAGAAAAAGTGGCGTTTGGGAACCTGCCACTGAGGAACCGCACATTGAACAAACTCACGGAAGGGGGCCGAGTCTACCAACTGAAAAGGCAGCAGTTGAAGTGCTAGCAATTTAGCCAAGCTAGCATTCAACCGCTGGGCATGTGGATGGCTGGGAGTGTACTTCTTTCTACGGTCCAGCAGCTGGGGCAGGGAAATTTGCCTGCTGCAATCGGACGTCGGTGTACTGCAAGTACTTGGTTGTGACACACCTAATTCTACACCTTCAGTCCTCTCAGAGCAGCTTTCAGAGAGCACTGAAGGTGTAGTGGGGATGGAGATCCCAGCTGATGAGGAGCAAGGAGAGGTCCGCTTAGTTCTTTGGTGTGGGTCTTTTATGTGTGCCTGCCAACGAGCTGCATGGCAGGTCGACATATGTCTGGTCATGCTTGTGGTGCCCAAGCGGCTGATGTTTTGGCCACGCGAGATACGCTTGAGACAAATATTGCAAATAGCAGTGGTGCGATCTGATGCACTCGTCTCAAAAAAGGCCCACACCAAAGAACTTTTCTGATAACGTGCAGAGGCAGCGCCCTGCACAGGCGGAGCTCTGCGGTGTTGTACAGTTGCTGTGCTGGCCTCTACCTGGCCTCCAGGGGGCATCCTGCCTCGTTGGACATGTGACGCCACATCCTCCTCCTCCTCGTCCTCCTCCTCATCCTCTCTCCCTTCAGGCACCCACGTGGAGTCAGTGACCTCATCATCCCCTCCCTCTTCACCACTAGAGCAAACCTGGCAGTAAGCTGCAGCTGGTGGAACAGTACTGCCAGATTCCTCAAGCTGGGTATCATTATCCGAGCCTTCGAATCGTTGGGCATCCTCCTGGAGCATGTACCCAACACTGTGCTCAAAGAGTTCGGGGGACTCCTCAGGAGGACATGGTGGGTCTAGGGAAGGGGTGGCTGATGATGCCATTGAGTACGCGTTGGCAGCTGCTCTGCCAGTACCCTGAGCCTGGGTGAGAGAGGATGAGGAGGATGAGGAGGGCTTGGTCATCCATTCTACCAAGCCTTCAGCATGATGCGGCTCCACATGTCCAGCTGCCGAAAACAAAGACGCGCGTGTCCCATGGCCACGTGCTGATGACGATGCACGACCACGTCCACGGCCACGGCCACGTCCACTAGAAACAGAGCCTGCCTGCCCTGTGTTCTTGCCTCTGCACGCTCTGCCTCCCCTTGGCGGTCTTCCAGCCATTGTAGTCGGTAGTCCTGTGGGTGCTGCTGAGAAGAATATATAGGAGCTCTGTGTGATGCCACTAACACACTAGAAGTCCTATGGGTGCTTCTGCAAAGAAAATATAGGAGCTCTGTGTGATGCCACTAACACACTAGAAGTCCTGTGGGTGCTGCTGAGAAGAAAATATAGGAGCTCTGTGTGATGCCACTAACACACTAGAAGTCCTATGGGTGCTTCTGCAAAGAAAATAGAGGATCTCTGTGTGATGGGACTAACACACTTCAAGTCCTATAGGTGCTTCTGGGAAGAAAATATAGCTCTGTGTGATGGGACTAAAACACTTCAAGTCCTATAGGTGCTTCTGGGAACAAAATATATGATCTCTGTGTGATGGGACTAACACACTTCAAGTCCTATAGGTGCTTCTGGGAACAAAATATAGCTCTGTGTGATGGGACTAACACACTTCAAGTCCTATAGGTGCTTCTGGGAACAAAATATAGGATCTCTGTGTGATGGGACTAACACACTTCAAGTCCTATAGGTGCTTCTGGGAAGAAAATATAGCTCTGTGTGATGGGACTAACACACTTCAAGTCCTATGGGTGCTTCTGGGAACAAAATATATGATCTCTGTGTGATGGGACTAACACACTACAAGTCCTATGGGTGCTTCTGGGAAGAAAATATAGGTCTGTGTGATGGGACTAACACACTTCAAGTCCTATAGGTGCTTCTGGGAACAAAATATAGGATCTCTGTGTGATGGGACTAACACACTACAAGTCCTATGGGTGCTTCTGGGAAGAAAATATAGGTCTGTGTGATGGGACTAACACACTTCAAGTCCTATAGGTGCTTCTGGGAACAAAATATAGGATCTCTGTGTGATGGGACTAACACACTTCAAGTCCTATAGGTGCTTCTGGGAACAAAATATAGGATCTCTGTGTGATGGGACTAACACACTTCAAGTCCTATAGGTGCTTCTGGGAAGAAAATATAGCTCTGTGTGATGGGACTAACACACTTCAAGTCCTATAGGTGCTTCTGGGAAGAAAATATAGCTCTGTGTGATGGGACTAACACACTTCAAGTCCTATAGGTGCTTCTGGGAACAAAATATAGGATCTCTGTGTGATGGGACTAACACACTACAAGTCCTATGGGTGCTTCTGGGAAGAAAATATAGCTCTGTGTGATGGGACTAACACACTTCAAGTCCTATAGGTGCTTCTGGGAACAAAATATATGATCTCTGTGTGATGGGACTAACACACTACAAGTCCTATAGGTGCTTCTGGGAACAAAATAGATGATCTCTGTGTGATGGGACTAACACACTTCAAGTCCTATAGGTGCTTCTGGGAAGAAAATATAGCTCTGTGTGATGGGACTAACACACTTCAAGTCCTATAGGTGCTTCTGGGAACAAAATATATGATCTCTGTGTGATGGGACTAACACACTTCAAGTCCTATAGGTGCTTCTGGGAAGAAAATATAGCTCTGTGTGATGGGACTAACACACTTCAAGTCCTATAGGTGCTTCTGGGAACAAAATATAGGATCTCTGTGTGATGGAACTAACACACTTCAAGTCCTATAGGTGCTTCTGGGAACAAAATATAGCTCTGTGTGATGGGACTAACACACTACAAGTCCTATGGGTGCTTCTGGGAAGAAAATATAGGTCTGTGTGATCGGACTAACACACTTCAAGTCCTATAGGTGCTTCTGGGAACAAAATATAGGATCTCTGTGTGATGGGACTAACACACTACAAGTCCTATGGGTGCTTCTGGGAAGAAAATATAGGTCTGTGTGATGGGACTAACACACTTCAAGTCCTATAGGTGCTTCTGGGAACAAAATATAGGATCTCTGTGTGATGGGACTAACACACTTCAAGTCCTATAGGTGCTTCTGGGAAGAAAATATAGCTCTGTGTGATGGGACTAACACACTTCAAGTCCTATAGGTGCTTCTGGGAACAAAATATATGATCTCTGTGTGATGGGACTAACACACTTCAAGTCCTATAGGTGCTTCTGGGAAGAAAATATAGCTCTGTGTGATGGGACTAACACCCTTCAAGTCCTATAGGTGCTTCTGGGAACAAAATATAGGATCTCTGTGTGATGGGACTAACACACTTCAAGTCCTATAGGTGCTTCTGGGAAGAAAATATAGCTCTGTGTGATGGGACTAACACACTTCAAGTCCTATAGGTGCTTCTGGGAACAAAATATAGCTCTGTGGGATGGGACTAACACACTTCAAGTCCTATAGGTGCTTCTGGGAACAAAATATATGATCTCTGTGTGATGGGACTAACACACTACAAGTCCTATAGGTGCTTCTGGGAACAAAATAGATGATCTCTGTGTGATGGGACTAACACACTTCAAGTCCTATAGGTGCTTCTGGGAAGAAAATATAGCTCTGTGTGATGGGACTAACACACTTCAAGTCCTATAGGTGCTTCTGGGAACAAAATATAGCTCTGTGTGATGGGACTAACACACTTCAAGTCCTATAGGTGCTTCTGGGAACAAAATATAGGATCTCTGTGTGATGGAACTAACACACTTCAAGTCCTATAGGTGCTTCTGGGAACAAAATATAGCTCTGTGTGATGGGACTAACACACTACAAGTCCTATGGGTGCTTCTGGGAAGAAAATATAGGTCTGTGTGATCGGACTAACACACTTCAAGTCCTATAGGTGCTTCTGGGAACAAAATATAGGATCTCTGTGTGATGGGACTAACACACTTCAAGTCCTATAGGTGCTTCTGGGAACAAAATATAGGATCTCTGTGTGATGGGACTAACACACTTCAAGTCCTATAGGTGCTTCTGGGAAGAAAATATAGCTCTGTGTGATGGGACTAACACACTTCAAGTCCTATAGGTGCTTCTGGGAACAAAATATAGGATCTCTGTGTGATGGGACTAACACACTTCAAGTCCTATAGGTGCTTCTGGGAAGAAAATATAGCTCTGTGTGATGGGACTAACACACTTCAAGTCCTATAGGTGCTTCTGGGAAGAAAATATAGCTCTGTGTGATGGGACTAACACACTTCAAGTCCTATAGGTGCTTCTGGGAACAAAATATAGGATCTCTGTGTGATGGGACTAACACACTTCAAGTCCTATAGGTGCTTCTGGGAAGAAAATATAGCTCTGTGTGATGGGACTAACACACTTCAAGTCCTATAGGTGCTTCTGGGAACAAAATATAGCTCTGTGTGATGGGACTAACACACTACAAGTCCTATAGGTGCTTCTGGGAACAAAATATATGATCTCTGTGTGATGGGACTAACACACTACAAGTCCTATAGGTGCTTCTGGAAACAAAATAGATGATCTCTGTGTGATGGGACTAACACACTTCAAGTCCTATAGGTGCTTCTGGGAAGAAAATATAGCTCTGTGTGATGGGACTAACACACTTCAAGTCCTATAGGTGCTTCTGGGAACAAAATATATGATCTCTGTGTGATGGGACTAACACACTTCAAGTCCTATAGGTGCTTCTGGGAAGAAAATATAGCTCTGTGTGATGGGACTAACACACTTCAAGTCCTATAGGTGCTTCTGGGAACAAAATAGATGATCTCTGTGTGATGGGACTAACACACTTCAAGTCCTATAGGTGCTTCTGGGAAGAAAATATAGCTCTGTGTGATGGGACTAACACACTTCAAGTCCTATAGGTGCTTCTGGGAACAAAATATATGATCTCTGTGTGATGGGACTAACACACTTCAAGTCCTATAGGTGCTTCTGGGAAGAAAATATAGCTCTGTGTGATGGGACTAACACACTTCAAGTCCTATAGGTGCTTCTGGGAACAAAATATAGGAGCTCTGTTTGCTGCCAGTGCCTGCCTGCCACGAACACACTACAAGTCCTATAGGTGCTTCTGGGAACAAAATATAGGAGCTCTGTTTGCTGCCACTGCCTGCCTGCCACGAACACACTACAAGTCCTATAGGTGCCTCTGGGAACAAAATATAGGAGCTCTGTTTGCTGCCACTGCCTGCCAGTGCCTGCCTGCCACGAACACACTACAAGCCCCTCTTTCTAAATGAATCTTTCTAAATGAATCTATCTAATTAAATCTCTCTAACTAAATCTCTCTAACTAAATCTAGCAGAGTGACACAGAACGATCCTGCTCTCTCTACGCCGGAACAACATGTGACCGGCGCCGACGGCGTGGCGGCCTTTTATAAGAGGGGGCGTGTACTAAAGCCCCTGAGCTGTAATTGGCTACAGGCGTCCTGCCTGTAGCCAATTATGGCTCTTCGAGTTTCCGTCGCTGTGATTGGCCAAGCATGCGGGGTCACAGTGCATGCTTGGCCAATCATCAGCCAGCAATGCACTGCGCCGGCCGCGCCGGCCGCAATGCATTGCGGGGCCGCTCGCATCACACGAACGTGATGCGAGCGGCCAAAATAGTTCTGGGCTCGCCGAGCGAGCGAACACCCGGTGCTCGATGCGAACATGGGTTCGCATCGAGCACCGGGCCCATCCCTACTCTTGAGTACCAGTGCCATATGCTGTGGAGATGGACACCGAGATGAGAGGGTACTCTCTAGTGTCCCCGTGAATGCACACAGCCCGTAAAGTTTTGCTTACCGGACCGATCTTCCCAATTACTCTAGGATGAACCAGGGTTACCATGCTTCCGGAATCCAGCAAAGCCCAGGCAGGGAGGTGGTTCACTTGGACTACACACTCAAATTTCTCTTCTCCACGGTCAAGGTATGTGGTACATGCTCTATGAGCATAAAAAGACCCCCTCCGAAGAACCCTGCATTCCATGGGCTCCTCTTGCAGTGGGCAGTGGGCCCGGGTATGGCCCCAGGAATGACATCGCCAACATTGTACATCCCCTCCTCTCCGAACAGGAACAGATCGCTGAGGAGGTACTGGGAGTGACTCTTGACCTTCCGGGGTGTTGATTCCAGGGCTCCGGGGGACATCCTTTCGAAGGGCGGCAGTCGATCGAATAGGCCGTGGCAGACTGGGCCCTTGGCGCTTGGTAGGGCCAAGCAGATCCTCCACCACTGTATATCGCTCTACCATCTCGACAAGGAGGTTCACTGTTTTGGGGTCTCCATGGCTGACCCACCGTTGAAGGTCGTCTGGCAGTGACCGTAGGTATCAGTCCAGCACGACCCGCTCCACGATTTGGGGGCCCGACAACACTTCGGGCTGCAGCCATTTTTTTTCCAGTTGCACCAGGTCATGCATTTGAGACCGTGGTGGACGATCTGGACAATACTTCCATTGGTGCACTCGTTGGGCCCGAACGGCCGTAGTCACCCCCAAACGAGCCAGTATTTCTGCCTTTAGTTTTTGATAGTCTTTAGCGTCCTCTGGTGGCAGGTTGAAGTAGGCTTTTTGAGGATCTCCGGTGAGAAAAGGGGCAATTAGGCCGGCCCACTGGTCCTGGGGCCACCCTTCTCTCTCTGCCGTCCTCTCAAATGTAGCAAGAAATGCCTCTACATCATCACTCAGGGACAATTTCTGCAAAAAATGGCTTGCCCTCACGGGCACCTGGTTGCCAGGGGCAACAGCCGCTTGCTCACGACCCTGAGACAACTGCTGTACTACTTCTTTTAAGGCAGTCACCTGAGCCTGCATAACCCCTTGCTGGGTTGCTTGCTGTGCTGCCAACTGAGCCACCAACAGGCGAGTATTTTCTTGCTGTACCTCCAGCTGGGTTGCTAAGCGCTGATTAGCTTCCTCATGGCGGGTCTGCGCTTGTATATTAGCCAGGGACAGTTGTTTAATTAGTTCCTCCATTGCTTCAGCTTTCAGGGTTTGGGCAGCTTTAACCCAGGACATAAATCCACTGTACTGTCCCTTTAAATGTCAGTTTTAAATTCAAATGCAAAAACCCGCAAAAAAAACACACCTGTTACTCTGTCCTGCCCGCATCCGAGCACCACTTGTAAAGTTCGGGGGACCAGCTAGACCGCAGGACACAGGCTTTTAGTTCAAAAGGAGGTTTTATTAAACTTAAACAGCTTCACAGCAGCAAAACAAAAGAAAAAGGTTTCAGTCTCACCGACTATCAAAGTCCCGAATTGCTATCGCAATCAAACACAGTCCTGGGGTGCTGTCGCAGGTGACTTCAACTGCTAGGAGGCTTCCAGGCCGAACGCTGCTGTTGACTTTGGTTGCTGCAAATCAAGCCACACACAAACCACTATCTCCTCTGCACTCCTCCACCCCCATCTGCAACTTCCTGTCTTGTTTTTAAACCCACTTCCTCTGACAGGTGAGTTAACCCTTTTTGTTCCCTTAAAGGGACCACAGTCCAAACAGAGGGGAAACATAGCGTCCTTCCAGGACCCAGCTACGGCGTCCTGTACAATATATATATATATATATATATATATATATATATATATATATATATATATATATATATGTATATGTTCAACTACTTTATTCAATATTGTCTAATTATTAATATATACATACATATCAATGTTTTCTTATTCAATGTATTTTAACAGTTTTAATGAGGACACAAGCAGACCTTTGTTTGACCCTGTCAAACTTAATATACTGTACATAACTTTCCCATATTCCACATAATTATTTATAAACCACCTGTATAAGATGTTCTATCTTATCTCTGTGATTTATATGCATTTCAAGGACAACTCTGTGTAACTTGAAACTATTTTACTTCTAAGCAATCTTTTGCAAGAATGAATAAATGATTATAAAATTCTTATAAAATAAGAATCTAATTTCTATAACATTTCCCCCGTTTATACTCATTTATGACAGTTCTTTCAGCACTTCAGCTTTCAGGATTTCACCAAGGCCCATCATATAGTTCACACATGAGAGTCAGGGGTAAAGTTCTTATACTCGTCCTCATCCGTTTCAGAATGAAGTCCAGAATAGAGTTCATTTAGATCTTTTTGGAGAAACATAGTCTTTGTCAAGGATGTGTTGGATTCAATCTGGGATCCACACATCTACAAGATATACCCCCCCCCCCTCTTGTGGAATGTAACCTCATATTGTCATGAGTCTAAAGCCCCATACACACGCGCGGATTATCCGAGGACCAGGTCCGTCGGATCATGTCTGTCATACTTTGTCCGATGTTGGTTTTGCGTACACACGGTCGGACAAAGTTGTCGGAAAATCCGATCATTCTGAACGTGGTGACGTTTGTTGCCTACGACGGGACTACGTAGAGGCTAGTAGCCAATAGCTTTGGTCTTGTAATGTGATCTGAGCATGCGTAGCACTTTGTCCGTCGGACTACCATACACACGATCGGATTTGGTGTGATCGGACCTTGTTGTCCAAAAATCTATCCAGCAGGAGATAGGACTTTGTCCGTCGGACAATCCGGCGTACACTGTCCGATGGTGCATACACACGGTCGGATTTTTCGACAACATTGTCCGATCGGACAGAATCCATGCGAAAATCCGACCGTGTGTATGGGGCTTAAGGCTATTGTACGTGATGAATGGCGGCTCCAATCTGTCTAGGCGAAACAGACTAATGTAAATGAGGTGTGTACTATCAAAGATCAAAATTCCAAGATTAGACAGCAGTCGGATTAAGTGCAATTCTGGACAGACACTGCCCCCCAAAGACCACTTGTGGCAGTACGATCAGAATAAATGGAGGCGTATACCAAGGAAGCAGGTGGGCGGGCAGTGGGAGGTGCTGTGATTGAGGTGTGATTGACAAAAAGGGTTTGCACACACAACTGATTCTCTTTTTCCATCTAGGGAGCTCAGCTGCGAGGGTCACGATAAGTAGATCATTATATTGTGTTTTAACTGTATATGATATCATTGTATTGTAGCCTTGCTGTATGTTATGTAATTGTGTAACCCCCTTTTAATACACGTTAGCGTTCTTATTTCCTTGGGAAATAAATGAGATTTGATTATTCCTAGCCGTGTGTTTGGTTTCATAGTTAACTGATATTATTGTGATATTAATAGTAGCATGCGCTCATAGTTTTTACAGACTGACTAATCTACAGAGACTAAACAAAGTCAATGCATAGAGATGAGATAATATCTAGAGTGTAGTAGTATATCGTTTTCTACAATTATTATCGAATCCCATATTTGGCACCCATAGATTGAGACAAACAGAATATCGTTTTTTTTCTGCATTGGATTCACAAACCTAAGGCATTTTCTCTTTGTTTCGAGTCTCATTAACACAAATCCTCAAACATCCAGAACGGAAAATCGTCTCTAGTGTGGACAAGATTGGCGCTGGCTCGCGAATTCTGAAACCACGCTTGGATGGTCATGAAAATTCTGTGAAAGATCTCATCGGTGAAGCGGACGCGTAGAACCTGGTGAGAGCTGTGGCTGATATATGTATGTATGTTAAATGTTTGTAAGTTTGGCCAGGTAACCAGTCACTGTGACTGGCGAGTAAAAGGGGATGATCACCCCTTGGGTTATATTATATAATCGATAAATTGACAGGACAAACCACACAGCGCTGAGGAAAAAGTGGGAATTATTATTTTTTTTTTTTATATTTTTAGTTTTTGTTACCCATGTGAGTGTGAAATAGCTCTCGGTTCCAATAGGAGTTCACTGTGGCCTGCAATTTAAGAGAAGACAGCATTAAGAGTGTCTTTTCTGGAAAAGTTTGTAGTTTAAATGGATTTTTTGTATTTTTTTTTTTTTTTTTTTGTGTTGTGTTTTGTTTGTTGGTCTTCTGTGTGGGACTACAGGTGAAAAACTAGACTTTGAACAGCTTTTATCTGAATCTCTGTGGGGGGTTGCTTATCTGTTTGTTCATCTGTGTGTGTATTGTCTTAACAACTGTTCAGTGTAGCTAGTTGCAGATTAGCATGTCAATGGATATCCTTGAAGAGTTTCTTAAGAAACATGCTTGTATTCAATTTGATTGTTTAGTGTCTCCGAATGCATTAACACATCAGTTTTGTGACCTGTTGAAGCATTGCAATACTTATAATGATGCCAAAACATTTAAAAAAAAATTCAAAAAAAGGCAGGAAACAGAGATTGGCAAATTTGGTGAGAATGCTAGTAAAGATGAGAGATATTGCTGAACGGAAGGAGGTTGAATGGTATAAGGAGAGATCACAATTAATAGGACAGATAGAAAATGTGAGTAAGGATATTTCAGCTATAGCTGCGAATGCGGACGCAAATGTTTGTGAGTGTGATGACATGAGGTATGAGATTGAACAATTGGTGACTGAGAATGGTTTGTTAGAACAGGGATTGGATGAATGGAAGGAATCATGTATGTATCGCAGCGCTAGAAAATAAAGAGGCTGAGAATGAAAATGCGATAGAAAATCTTTTTTTTTGTTTACAAACGGTTTTTATTATGAGTAAGGTCATAGTACAAGATTTTGACAGTGGTGGAAAATGTACAAGTGAAGGATTCATTTAGGTAATACATTATAGCTGAGAAAAGACATATCACATGACGGGATACACTTATTTGATCTTAAGTCTATGTAACATTTGCGTGGATGGATTCATAGATCTGCTTAGGTAAAATAACATTAGTGAACATTACACCAGTGATGAGGAATCCCACAGAGTCCATTTTTTTTGATATATGTGCGTGGTATCATATAACGTGTGGTGTATTCTTTCTGATAGTTTGATGTTTGCCATACGGTTGAGAACCTGAGGCCAGGGTATGTTGGGTGAGCGCCTACCCATCAACATCTCCTCTCTGTTTCAGGGGCTGCCCTACACATGGGACACTATTACATATATTTTGGGATTGCCCCCACCTTAAAAACATCTGGCACAATGCTAATCTCATGATTGACCGAATCTCAGGTAGAAAGATCCCACTAACACCCCAAATGTGCCTTTTATTCTCCCCATACAAGATATACCAATAGCCAGTTCTAGACTAATCCACACCCTATTTAGCTCTATCCATTGGACCATCGCTTCCAACTGGCGCTCACCCAACATACCCTGGCCTCAGGTTCTCAACCGTATGGCAAACATCAAACTATCAGAAAGAATACACCACACGTTATATGATACCATGCGATAGAAAATCTTAAGACAGAGTTACAGGAATGTAAAATTCAGCTAGCCCAAAAAGATAATACCATTGTGTCTTTGAGAGCATGGGCAATGGAGAATGTGCATAGCCATTGCTGTGCTAACAAGGACACACATTCCGGTGTGACACAGGAGCAAAGAGAAAGGATGCCGATCGAACAGCAACCAGTCTGTGCGGCTGACAGTCCTGAAGAGGCCCCAAGTCTCTTCACTCCTGTGCTAGACAGAACTGGGCAAGGATTAGGAATTATAAAAAGGGAGGGTAGCACCCAAACCACAACAGTCTCCATACAAGATCGCACAAATCTGTGCCAGATTTTGGGAAAGTTTGACACTAGCGCTTCACCCATTAGTCTCTCGAACAGGCTGGAGGCTGTAGTGACACAGTACATTTTGAACAATAGGGATGCATGCGCACTCCTCCGCGCATGGCTTCCATTGCAACTGTGTGAAAAACTGCAACCACCAGTTGGGAATCATAGAGGTCTATCTCCCGAGTTAAGCTCAAATTGGGGGAACTCGGCAGATAGAATGAGGGAAATGCAGCGCATAATGGGAGGAAGAGATACTAGGGGTTCAGACGCCCTAGAAAATACAAAATTTAGGAGGGGAATTGATCCAATACTTTTTTGCAGTGAATACTTCGCCATTTATAAAGCCACATATAATTGTCCTGATATGTCTCCTGATGATAGTAGTTTTCTGTGTTCTATGGCTAATAAGTGCATATGTATTGATTACCATACCAGAATTGCACTGAGGAACGCCACCTCGTACCAGACCTTTATAAACATATTAAGGGACTGGGTTCGGGAGACAGATCAAGACAATAGGCCCCACAAAAGAGTTGCGGAGATAGTTAAAAGCGAAGGTACAGTGAGATTTACAGGCAAGTGTTATAGATGTGGGAATACAGGCCATGTAATCAAGGACTGTAAATTGCCTAGGAGGAGCATGGGTGAGAAGAAGCCTTGGCATAAGAAGGAACAGCGAAAACCTGGACCAGATAAGGTAGCAACGGAGCCGAACGAGGCACCTGATGCTACATTATATGGTCCACTTTTGAGGGAATTGCAAAGGTTAGGGAAAGGGTTTAAAGAAAACCACGAGGAATATAAAATCCCTCCCCCAACCAATCCTTATTTTAAACCATAGGGATGTCAGGCCCCGTTGTTGTCCCTAGTATGTCAACTGGATAGGGACAAAAGTGGCAGACCACGTATCCGAGGGGCGATAGGGGGCCATCGCACGAATGTACTTTTGGATACGGGGGCGGCTGTCAGCATAACAAATATTGAACTTCAAAAGGATCCTGCTGGAAGACAAATTTTCCTTAGGAGGATTCGGGGACAACTAGTACCTTCTGAGCAATCAATACCTGTGAACATAGAAATAGAGAGGTTATGGGTGGAACACAGTTTGTTTCTTTCCCCAACACACGAGGGCACTATTTTGGGCTCTGATGTCATGGGGGCACATGGACTGATTCTTGATCTATGCAATTGGGTATTGTGGAAAGGGTCTAGATACAAAGGCAAGGCACACATGGTCATGGACAGCTGTGAGGTTGCATCAGTTAAAACCGATGAAATCCTTGACCCGCAGGCAATATTGAAAACAGAGGACCAAGTATTGGCTAAAATCTTGTGGCAACATAACAAAGTGTGGGCAACGTCTAAAGCGCAATGTGGTAGAGTTTCAAACATGATTGTTAAAATTGAGGGCCCTGATCCGCCACCTCAGCGTCAGTATAAAATTCTGCCCGAATCTATCCCATACATAGAGAGCACAGTGAGGAATTTGTTGGCACAAAATGTAATTAAAGAATGCCAATCTAAAACAAATGCAGCCCTCTGGCCAGTGAAGAAGGAGGGGGGGTGGAGGCCCACTGTAGATTTCCGTGCGGTAAACAGATGCACCCCATCTATTACAAATGTAGTTGCTAAAATGCCAGACATGATGACAGCACTAAAGCTTTCAGCAAGGGGGTATTCATCAATTGACATATCAAATGGCTATTTTTCAATTCCCGTGCATGAGGATAGCCAATACAAGCTAGCCTTCACGTTTCAGGGAAAACAATATGCATTCTGTCGTTTAGCTCAGGGGTTCAAATCCAGCTCTACATACTTCCACATCTGTATGGTGGACATTCTGAAGACATTTTCTGAGCCAGAATGCATCATTCAGTATGTGGACGACATTTTGCTTCAAACAGAGACAAAAGAGCAGCATTATGCTCTGCTGGAGGAGCTCCTGACACTAATTGAGAATGCAGGTCTGAAATTAAACCCCAAAAAGGCACAATTGATGAAGGATTCAGTATGTTTCTTGGGTGTGATAGTTTCACAGGGGGGAAGAACTCCAGATCCAAACAAATGTGAAACTATCAGGAAATTACCAAGACCAATTACTAAAACTGCGCTGAGACAATTCCTGGGAATGGTCGGTTTCTGCAGGGACTTCATTGAAGGCTTTGCAGAAAAGGCAAGACCCCTGTATGACTTTCTAAAAGGAGACAAGAAGGAAACAGACCCCTTAGACTGGTTGGGAGAGCATGAACAAGCTTTCACCAAGCTAAAGGTGAGTCTGATGCAGGCCCCAGCCTTGAGCAATCTGAATGCCGATTTGCCCTTTGCACTACAAGTGTATGCCTCTGCAGTAGCAATAACAGCGGTGTTGCTGCAGGAGAGGCAGGGCAAATGGGTACCGGTGGGATACTGGTCCAGGGTACTAAGCCCGGTAGAGAGGGGATTTGATGAATGTGTCAGGAACCTTTTGGCAGCGCACTGGGCGGTTCTCGCCACAGAGCATGTTGTGGGGTTTGGTAAAATCATTCTGCAAACACCCCATTCTCCAATTAAAATGCTTTTGGAACGTACCCTCAGTGGAGTATCCTCCCAAAGGGTAGCCAGATGGCTAGTGGATTTAACACCCAGGAATCTGGCTGTGACCCACAATGCCACCTACACTCTCCCACAATTGATGCAATATGAGGGGGAGCAGCATGACTGTGGGGAAGTACATCAGACCAGAACACAGGAGGTATTTAGGTTAGCATCAGGTACTGGAGACCTTAAAATCTGGGTGGATGGATCAAGGTACTGGGATGAAGGAAGTTTTCACACAGGGTATGCCCTGTGGTGCCCCCAGACCAATGAGAAAATCATGACCAAATGCCCTTGAAGCTTTTCTGCCCAAAGAGCTGAACTGGAGGCAGTGAGAGAGGCCATCACTCATTTCAGTTCAGGTCCCATAACCATATTCTCTGACAGCGCCTATGTAACAAGGTCTCTGACGGAATACATGCCTTTGTGGCAGTCAAGGGGCTTCAGTGATGCCTCTGGGAAGGACTTGGTACATAGTGCGGTGCTAAGGGATATATGGGAAAGAGCAAGTGTGGAACCTCAGAGAGTGGCTATCATTAAGGTGAGAGCACACCAAAGAGGTGGAGAGGAGGTTACTGTGGGCAACAACAAGGCAGATGAGCTGGCAAAGGAGGCAGCCCTGATAGGGGCCAAATGGACACCCTATGATACTGAAGGGAGGCAGGCCTGGGAGGAACATAATTCTGAGGAGCAGGAGGTGAAAGCAGGTTCACATGAACTCCTGCCGGTGCTAAGAATGCCTACCCCATGCTTAGCAGGTGAACAAAATAAGGATGAGGCCTTGAGCTCAATCAAAAAGCAGCTTAGAACGAAAGCGGCAGATGCTCCCCAAAATTATGTATTAGAAGACGATCTACTGTTAAAAGAAACTTCAGAAGGACGAAGGTTTGTAGTGCCCTCCCAGCATCAAAAAGATTTAGCCCTGGAAAATCACAGGTTAACAGGCCACATGGGCGTTCAGGGTACCTTGAAATTTGTGCAAGCTAGATACTGGTGGGAGACAATGGGAAACACAATCTCACAGGTAGTGCAGGAATGCTTAATATGTGCACAAATGAACCCTAGGCCAAAGGGAAAGAAGCCAATATTAGCAAGGGTACCGGTAGCCAATGGACCCTGGGAAAACCTACAGATTGACTTTGTTGGTCCGTTACAGAGTGCCCCTGGGGGATACAGATATCTACTCGTGGTGGTGGACGTTTTTTCGAAATGGGTAGAGGGTCTGCCCCTAAGAAAGGACTCTGCCACTGCCACGGCTAGAGCTTTGTGGACCGAAGTCTTTTCAAGATGGGGGTTCCCCAAAGTCCTGGAGTCCGATAGGGGGACTCACTTTACCGGCAGGGTCATGAAAAATATTTGTGAGCTGCTGGGAGTAGAACAGAGATTCCATGTTCCATACCATCCACAATCGGCGGGATGGTTGAGAGGATGAATCGAACATTGAAAGAGAGGCTTAAAAAGATGGTACTGCAATCAGGAAAGAACTGGCTGATTCATCTGCCTTCAATCCTGATGGCCGTACGAGGATCTACAGCGAAAGGTACATCATTAACCCCATATCAGTTAATGACGGGGAGAATGATGAACCTCAGCCATCCAGCAGACCCAATACTACCCCCTTGAGAGAGAGAGCTGAAAGGGACCGATTTCTGGTCCAACTGCAAGAACAGGTACAGAGGTATTTGCAATTTGCTGCAAGTAACATGGCACCTAAAGAGAAGGAGCAGCCTTTAAAGCCTCCCGTTAGCTTGAAGATTGGAGACAGGGTTATGGTAAAGAACTTTGTTTCCAAGTCTTCATGGGACGCAAACTGGACGGGACTGTTCACAGTCACTATGACCCTTAGTGATCAGGTGGTCAAAGTAAAGCGGCTCGTAGGGGTGCAAAGGGCATGAAAAAGAGGGAGATAGAGAAATGGGTTCATGCTGATAAATGTAAAAGGTATTGCTGATAAGAATTGATTCCGCTCTTGTTCTTGTTTTCCAGAGTCCTGGTGGAGCAAAGATTGGCAAAGTCTCTGGAGAATGGATGGAAGGATCATACTTGTCGTGTTGGCGATCCATCTGAGCCATGTAACATCTCAAATTGATTCTGACGAATATTCAGGGGATGATGTGGAAAGGGAGAATCCTGAGGAAGACCATGCATCCACTTCAATTATATCATCAATGCTGAACTTGTTAGGCCAGAAGGGGATGCAGGGGGGAGATGAAAGAGAAAGGTCAGGATTATATCAAAGAATCCTAAATTACCGGACACGTACCAATGGGGTCACCATGGCAATTTGCAATACAAAGTTTCTTTTGCTTTTGGACGATTTAATCCTAACTCAACATCGCAAGGGCGTGCGTACAAGCAAAATTTGCAAAATATCATACCGGAATCTCTCCAGCCGTTTGTAGATGTAACTATATATATGAATGAAACTGGTTATTGGATAGGAAAACAATCCAATCTATCCAAACCTTGGGAAGCAAGGGATGTAGGATATGGGGTTTTTGGTGAAGAATTGAAGGAAGGGAAGTATGTTTTTATGTGTGGCATATATTGGCATGACCAAAGTAATAGGGCGCAGAGACCCAGGAGGCTGACACTTAGGCACAGTAAGGTGTCTGTTGGACAAACTAGGGAGCTCCAGATGACACATCAATGGGGTGAAAATTTCCTTGTGGGGGCAGTATCTCGGTCCTATCAGTCCTACAGAGAAGCTCTTGGTTACTGGACATGTGGGACACCAGAGATGGACCTGGGGGAGATACGCCTAGTTGATGTCTCACCGGAGAGGTTAAAACCCTGCATAGGTGATGCCAGTGGCTACACACAGGAACATACTCCGTTAGAGAAGGGAGAACCACTACAAATAGATCTAAGCTCGTCACAAACGCTGGCTACCAGGGTACAGTATGCTTTCACCACATGGCACTTCAATGTCTCGCAATGGTTGGTAAAATCCTACTATCCTATATGTGCTGAATATACACTAAATCAAGTACGGTCAGTATATCAATGGCTTTCTCCCAGAGATGGGCGGACACAGAATGAGGTCCATGAAGGACGCTTATTTCTGAGGAGTAACCGAAAGAGGAGGGATGTATTCATCACTATATTAGGGGGAATAGGAACTGGGATGGGTGTTATTAATGAGGAACAAACTCTCAGCCATAGCTTCAGACAGTAAACGGGGCTTTGTTGCTCAGAGAGAGATCAATGACATTCTTGATAATATTCAACAACGTCACATAAATACCCAGGTAAAAGTAGCTCAAGATTTTATACGCCATTTTAAGAGGTTGGTGGATAATGTGGTGATACAGGGCAAAAATATGTCATGGGCTCTGGCATGCACTCAGGGACAGGCGGAACTATCAACCAACATCAAACTGATTGTACAGTCCCTGTATGGGGGGAAGTGGCCTTATGAATTAGCATCACAGCTCAGTAAGATTTTACCAAAGCACATCTCTTAAGCCCCATACACACGGTCGGACAATCCGCGGACCAGGTCGGTCGGATCCTGTCCGTCGTACTTTGTCCGATGTTGGTGTTGCGTACACACGGTCGGACTACGTTGTCGGAATATCCGGTCTGCAAGAACGTCGTGACGTAAGTCGTCGTCCACGAGATTAGAAAAGGGAAGTTCAGCACCACGTCAGGCACCCGTTGGGCTCCTTCTGCTGATCCCGTGTTTATCGAGATTTAGTCGAAGTTTGGTGACTTAAGATTCGCGCTTCTCAGTTTTCTGACTCAGATCGTTACTGCTCTTCAGTTTGTGCTTGTCGTGCGTATCTGTTTATTAGTGCGTGTAGTCAGTTCGCATTTGTTGGTCATTGCGGCCTATATCTTGATATAGGACGCTTTGATTTGCACTGCTTATTGTCTGCTCGTTTCTGGTATTCATTTGGTTCTTTCAGGCCTTGCTGTTTATCGGTGCTTTCTGTTTGTCCGTTCTGACCAGCCAACCTTTTGTGACCTTGTGAGCGATGTTTCCCGTGCGTACTCGTCGCCGAGTTCGTGCTGTACGCGGAATTGGTGTCGGGCTTTTAGCTTTGACCCAAGACCCGTCCATGAACAGAGTGACGAGGAGTATGTGGACCAAGAATTGGTTGCTTCAGCGTGACCAATTCTCGCACATGCTTTTGCTTCGTGAGATCCGGGAGAATAATCCTGATGATTTCAGGAACTTTCTCCGGATGACGGACCCCGATTTTCACCGTCTTTTGGCTTTGCTGACCCCCTTTATCAGCCGGCAGGATACCTGCATGAGACAAGCCATTACTCCGGAGCAGAGGCTTGTTGCCACGTTGAGGTACTTGGCGACAGGGAGAAGTCTTCAGGATTTGAAGTTCTCTTCAGGTATCTCTCCCCAGGCCCTGGGAATCATTATTCCAGAGACCTGTTCTGCCATCATCCAGGTCCTGCAGGAGGACTATATTAAGGTAACATTTATACTTTACTATTCCCTTCTATGTATGCTCTGTTTGCTAATGTCTTCTATTTTTGTCCTCCTTCCCTAATTACCATGATTGCAATATGTTCTAATATGCTGTGCCCCTTTTCTCCTTCATGCATTTTTCCCTTCACTTACCTCCCCAGCATGCTCTTCTGCCCCAATAGACACCTATGGCCTAGTCACTTAAGCAATGTATTTTGTCTGCTGCATAGTATTGTTTGCCCCCAAACACCCCCTAAAATATGCACAAATGTTTGCTGTGTGGTTTACTTCATGTAGAGCCCTTTTTTTTTTTTTTTTTTTTTTGGGGGGGGGGGGGGGCAAACTCATTAGGACCCCCCTCCCCCAACTGCTCTGTCAGATGGTACCAATCCTTTATCTGCTGGCTTTCCCAAGGTCCATACACACTATATACCTACCTCTTTATAGTGGGCATCTTTAGGGATGAATTCAGCAAAGCATGTAGTGCAAGGGGCTGCCTCCATACTTTCCATTTCCGATGTTTTTGTGTTCTTTCCCTCCTATTAGCTTGCTTGGTAATTTCATAATGTCACAATGTGTTTGCCTTTTATTTTGGGGAGGGGGGGGTGTTGAAATGTTATTTTATCTTTCCTGGGGGCTGCCAATAGTGTTAAGTACAGAGGGTCTGGCCAAACTAGCACACATTATTGAGCCATTTGCCAATCAATGAAGTGCAGAGGGTTACCTGTCCAACAACCCCCCCCCCCAAAAAACCCTAGTTATTGCCAATGGCCCATCAGAAGTGGTGGGATTGATGGGGGGTGAGTAATCTGTGAAGGGGAGCCTCTACTTTTCTGTGCAAATACTTTCCAGCCTCAAATTTTCAAAAATGCTCTTGTTCCAAGATGTTGATTGTCTAATCTGCTTGCAATGTTTAGGTGCAAAGTGACTAATTATTTTTTATTGTTTCACTCCACAGTTCCCTTCCACGCCACAGGAATGGCAGACTGTGGCCTCCCACTTTGCCAGCCGTTGGGACTTTCCTAACTGCGGAGGGGCAATTGATGGGAAACACGTCCGCATCGTCCCACCGCCCAACTCGGGGTCCTACTATTATAATTATAAAGGGTTTAATAGTGTAGTGATGTTGGCGGTGGTGTCGGCAACATACGAGTTTATGTATGTGGACGTGGGGATGAACGGCCGGATCTCGGATGGTGGTGCCATTACGCACACGGAGTTCTACTGGCATCTCCAAAGTGGCAGTCTGTGCTTGCCACCTCCAGAGGAGAATGCAGAAGGACTCCCCTTCGTCTTTGTCGCAGATGAAGCGTTTGCGTTGACTCCCCATGTGATGAGGCCGTTCCCGATGAGGACCCTCACCCCAGACCAGAGGGTCTTCAACTACAGGCTGTCCAGAGCCAGAAGAGTGGTGGAGAACACTTTTGGCATCCTGGCCAGCCGCTTCCGCCTGTTCTTGACGGCATTTAACTTGGCGGAATACAAACTGAACCACATAGTTCTTGCCTGTTGCATATTGCACAACTTCCTCAAAAGACATAACAGGAACTATGTGGTGCCCGTTGGCCCAGATGTGGAGGGCCCTCCAAATGCGGACCTCACAGCCCTTCAAGTGGCACGTCCAGGCTTGCCCCCTCTAAATGCCCGCGCGGTCCGCGAGCAATATATGGAGTACTTTGTGGGTAGGGGGGCCATTGCTCTGCCTGACGATGTGTGAGAGGCATTTTTTAATAAATCTGATATTTCAACCAACCTATGATTTCTTGTCATTTCACTATTCTTTTTAGCTTATTTTACCTTGAATTTTTTTCCCTTTGCCTTCGACAGTGGGAATGCACTTTCTGGGCAAAAGGAGGTAACAGTATCTTCTTCCCAAAAAGATTAGTCTCATGTTGTGTGTTTGCTACCTAATCTTTGGTCTAGAGAAGGTTTGTACTGCATAACTGACACCCAAAATACTCCTTTTCATCACCAGGTCAGACATGTGTGTATTCTCAAAAATGCTGTGCTCCGTGTTTTCGTACAAAGCACTGTGGGTGTCATTTACATAAGTCCAATCCACTATGCTCTACAAGTGCAGTGAAAAAGTGCCCTGGAAAAGAAACTTGCAGTGCAAAGTGGACTTGCCTTTAGTAAATAACACCAATTGCCCCCCATATCCTTTACATTTGACATACATAATGCATTGTGTTTTTGAAATAAGGAAGCCACACATTTAGAAAAATAAAAAAGTTTACTTGGAAAACATTCACAAGTGCGTTTACAATCTTCACGCCCAAACTGACAACATCTTGGTTATTTACAACATTGTTTACAAACATTGCGCAATTGGTAAAACCAGGCATGGAGCAAAACAGAACCTAGGAACTTGGAAAGTTCAACTTTGTAAAGTGAAGACAAGATCAGACATGACTATATGTTCAAAGTGTGTTTGATCTTGCCTTCATCACATGGGGGGGTCACCCCTGGAAAGTGGAAATTTAGAACATGCACACAATTTGGGTCTGAAAATGGTCATTAGATGGTAAAACACATGCCTAGAAGGTTCAAAAGTGCCATTTTCCATCATGGGGATGAATGGACGTTTTTTGGGGGTGCAACCCCTTCACCACAACCACTTTCGTAGTTCGTAAAGTGTTTGCACCCCCAAAAAAACGTTGCCATTCATCCACCATGATGGGAGCTAGCACATGTGGACACAATGTGTGCATGTTCCAAATTTCACACAGTTTTTAAGTTGCAAATGTGTTCAGAAGCTGGCACAAATGTGTGTTAATTACTTGGTGCGTTTTCATATTTTTCCTAAAACATCAATGATGTTCTTCAATTTTTGTTGAACATCATTGATGTTTTGCTTTATGTAATCTAGATCTCTATTGCAGACCATTATCTCCCCGATGAGTACGTGGGCACTCTCTGTGGTAAAGTGCGATTTTTCTTCCACAACATCCACGTCACCTAAAAACCACAAACAAACAAAAATGGGGTGTTGGAAATGAGGCAGCCATACATTGATTAGCTTACCAGTAGCTGTGTTCTCCCACACTCACCTGTTGTGGTGACAATTTCTCCAAGTTCGATGATCTCTCCTTCCTCCTCCTCCTCCTCTGCTTCTGCTCTTTCCCCTTTTTTGGGAGGTGTTGGTTTGGGGGTTTCCTCAGACGGCCCAAGTTTTCGCTCCCCTATGAGAATGTACAAAAGGAAGATTTAGCAACACAATCTATTGAGGGCAGAAATAGGAAATGACAAACATTGCTTGAAAGTGACGGACACTATTTTTGTTTGGCCAGTTACAAATGCCAACTACATGAATGTAGTCACTTTGTAAAGGTGCTAAACTGACTAGCTTTTTGGTAGAAGTTTGTGTGATGGAGACCCCCCTCTAGTATCCACTGGAGCACATGTGTGGAAAAGCCTAATAAAAAGGGGGTTTGGGTGTCCCAGCACTAGTGCTCTAGAGTCCAGATGGGTAAACAGCTACTGGGTGACCTCTCCTTTACATTGAATAAATTGGCTTTACATTCTTGATGACATTTCTAGTGAGAACAAACTTCCTTTCCCCAAAAAAAAACACCAAACCTCGTATTATAAGTGGCCGAACAATCGAGGTTGCGTACGATCGAATGGACACACACACGACCATGACAGTGGCAGAAAGATTGAGGCTGAGTACGATCGAATGCACAGACGAACTGAAAGTGGCCATTTTGGAATGTACAACTTTGTAAAAATCAAACCACATGGAGCAGTATGCAAGCAAGAACTAAAACACAAAACCCAACTACTTACTTTTTTGAAGAATTCGCTTGATCTTTCTGTACTGATCGGCCTCCCTCAGTTTCAGGTCTGACCAGCGTTTCCTCAGTTGCTCCTTGGATCGTTGTACCCCAAACTGATTGTACAGCCTTCTCACAACTTTAGACATGATCTTGGCCTTGCGGACATTGGGGTTGAGGTAAGGCCCATACTTCCCATCATAGTCGCTCCTCTTTAATATGTCCACCATCTCCAACATTTCTCCAAATGACATATTGGAGGCCTTGAATTTCAGGCTCCGGGATCGGGACGTTTCTGCCTCCGGACTTTTCTCGTCCTCCTCCTCGTTGGTGGGATATTTGGGGCGCACCTGCTGTGTCCACGCCATGTGCTCTCCCCACTGCGCCGTAAAGAGAAGGGGTGGGGAATAGATGAGAAAGATCGTCAGGGGCGGGCGGAGTTTGACGCATGCGCACTGTATATAAAACGTCACACGCCTGTGTCGTAGCCACGATCTGGGAGACGAGGGGAGAGAAAACTCACGCACGAGACGATCGCTACAAACGAAGGTACAATTTGACGTTGGTACATAACTAGCCTAGACTGATTCGAACTTGAGGCCTCTTTATGGAGAAGATTAGGAGAGTTTAGCCTGACATAATTTATAGGGTTTGGTGTGGTGTTGTGTCTTGCAGAGATTATGAAGGGATTCAACGACATGAGTTTTCTCCCCCTCTTCATTGCCAAATACAGGGAATTTCCCATTTTATGGCAGGGTAAACACCCCCATTATAGCAACAAACCAAAGAGGCACGCAGCCCTGGAGGAACTTGTGGAATTTGTCAAGCCAAGGTTCCCCGCGGCAACTGTTGATGATATAAGAAAGAAAATTGGCAGCCTGAGGAGTGCGTATATCAGGGAGCACAAGAAGGTCCGGAAGTCGGAAGAAACTGCAACTGCAGCAGATGAGGTCTATGTCCCCAAGCTCTGGTACTATCAGAGTCTCCATTTTCTCAAAGACCAGGCTGATGTCACGGAGCCACTCTCGACTCCTCCTTCCATGCTTCCTTGCGCACAGGCCACCCCTGATGAGGCTTCCGAGGAGCAACCTGGGCCTTCCAGTCTGAAAGAGGTGGAGGAGCCCAGCTTGTTCCAGGTATAGTAGTTTTGTTACCATTTATGTGAATAATGAATGATGTTCACTTAATTCAGGATCCCCAATTGCTTAGTTCCTAACGTGTTTGACATATCAACTGACAGTACTAAACTGCAGGGCTGAAAATTGTATGGTTTTCTATTTGTAAACATTTTGCAACAGTCACTAGATGAAAATTGTGTGTGTTTGATGAACAAATAACTGAAACTATGTCCCTTTTTCATACACAGGAAGACCTCAGCCAGGAGGTGGCTGTGGAAGGTGGCAGTCAGGAGGAGGCAGGGGTTAGTGGCAGCCACGAGGTGGGTAGTGGCAGCCAAGAGGGGGCTAGGCCTCGGAGCCTGACTGACTCCCAAATCCCTCTCCTCCGCCTTCCGTACAGAAGGGCGAGAAGGGGGGGTGATGCGGGAGAGTCAGCGCTCCGGATGATCAGAGAGGCTTCAGCCTCCCTACATGCCACACCCGCCGACGAGGAGACCTTTGGCTCGGTGGTTGTCACTAAAATGATGGGTATGGAGGTGAGGCAACGCAACATGTGTGAGGGGCTCATCCTCCATGTCCTAAATAAGGGTAGGGCTGGGGAGATGACCCCAGTCACACATGTTTGCCATAGTTACCATGCTCCGCCTCCTCCTCCTCCTCCTTCTGCCACCCCACCAGCACGACAGCCACAGCGTGCAAGGAAGCGTGGAAGGAAGACCTGAGAGTGACAACCTGGAATCAGTCTGGTCGGAGAGAAGATGGAGCCTCTTGTAGTACCAGAGCCTGGGGACCTAGATGGCATCTGCTGCAGTTCCGGATGCTTTGGACTTCAGGACCAGATTGCACTCCCCTTAATATACGTACTCCTCAGGCCCCCAATTTTCTACGCTTGAACAATGATGGTTGCCGTGGGGGTCCAAGGCTTTGCAAATTCCCCAAGTTTCACCATGGCTGCGTTCCTCTTTGGTTTGTTGCTGAGACCTAAATAAAGGTTTTTTTGATTTGAAATAATCATTGACTATTGTGTTTTACTTTTCTACAATGACAGTTTTTCTTTGAGTAGGCAGGTACATTTCACTAATCCTAAAGTAGAATTAACAAGGGGCACCAACAACCAACAAACTCCTAGTAAATTTAAGCAAGAAATACAAATGTTAATAATGTGGTTTTGCTAAGTTGAGACACACAACCCCCCTCCAAAAAAAAAAAAAAAAAAAAAACCTTCAAATATGTATTCCCAAAAAAAAAAAAAAAAAAAGACAAATCATGCTAAAAATATAACAAAGATTCTTTTACGATCTGAGTAAAAATAAACATGTAGTGTATAAATGCTGAAAAGTAATAAAGAACTAAGTTTGTGAGAAGTGCGGGTGAATAGGAGCAGCTAAAACATGTCATTCTTGTTGCATTGTAAAGAAAAAGAGAATGCGCTGCATTAAAGACATTTTAACATTGCAGCGTGACTAATGTGCTGTGTCGATTAGGAAAGGTAGTTTTACCTGACCGAGCGCTTCCGTCACAGAATTTCTTCTGAGCATGCGTAGCACTTTGTCCATCGGACAACCGTACACACGATCGGATTTGGTGTGATCGGACCGTGTTGACGGCAAATCTTTCCAGCAGGAGATAAGACTTTGTCCGTCGGACAAACCGACGTACACTGTCCGATGGTGCATACACACGGTCTGATTTTTCAACAACATTGTCCGATCGGACAGAATCCATGAAAAAGTCCGACCGTGTGTATGGGGCTTTACACTAATCCAAGTTGGTGGTCAAATGCCTGGATGGGATGTACGAATTTGGATTATGAGAGATGTTATGCTTCCTCGTTGATCCCATATACAGAAGTGCAGACTCAATCTGTGTATTCGGTGATATCAATGGGCTTACTGACTGGGGATTCTACTTTGTTGCATCTGAGGCTAAATTACCCACATGTGATCAGAGAGAATGGGAGCTGGAGGCAAGTTGATATTTCCCTCTGTCGGAGGCATGACCATGACATCCTTTGTATGCCAGGCCAATATACGGTAGTAAAGGAGAAATGTTGGGAGGATGCGTCACTCTGTGTACTGGATGGGGAGAACATTGCCGGGAAGGGAACACCGGGGTATTATTTGGGACATGGGAGAGTTTGTTTCTTTGTCCTAAAGGATACTAATATAACATTAGTCATGGAGATAGGATGTTCTGTGAACCTGACAATAGCAAGAGGAGCGTGGTGTACCTTTGGCGATGTCTCTGAAATCCAGACACAGGAATGGAAGTATGTGATGCCGCATATTGCCAATCTGTCTGTGGATGTCAACCAGAACCTCCCTGTTAATCTGAGAGCCCTGAACCTTGGTATGGGAAGGAAGATACAGGAGTGGTTAGCAGATTGGGATAGAGATGAGAGCCTTATGAAGATGCTGCAGCAAGAGAGAGCTAATGCTACTATAGCCATATACCATAATCAAAATGAAATAAAGGAGGTAGTGCATCAATTAGAAAATGATGTGGGAGGGTCTTGGTGGGAGGTAATATTTGGACATTCCAGTAAGGCCAACAGCATTTTGAATTATTTGATACATCCCGTTGTGGTGTTACTCATTATTGCTGCAGTTTCGTCATTGGTTCAAATTGGTATGTGTTGTTGGACTAGACATTTATATAAGAAGGTCTCGCATCTATCTATGCAAGTGGAGGGACGAATTGACGGTAAGGTCTCTTCATATACGGTAGAGGCTTTGCTGCCAGCTCAGAGCCCTGAAATACCACTGACGTGCCGGAATTGCGGTAGGGAAGGCCATTGTGAACAAACCTGCCTAATCCTGACCCGTATTTTCAGCAAAGAGTTATAGGAGGTTGGGAGCGGGATACGCGAGTTGAGGGGTCAAATGTATATATGTATATATATTATGGTAGTGGGTTGATTTATGTTATGGTGTAGTGTGATAAAGGTGTATTTTAGGCTAGTAACATGGGCGAAAGGCCCTCCTCGAGACTCTGTGTTGGAAAGCTGGTTGATGTGTTACCCTGAATGTGTGATGGTGAATGGTGAGTGAATGAGCACCCCTTGCCTGTACTGCATTTCGTTCTGAAGATACCAAAGACACAGAAGGGTGACATGGAAGCTGTCACTGAAGAAGGATGGTGGTGTGTCACTAAGTGGCAAAGCGGAGCGTGTTGGAAAGCATGACACGATAAGACCATTATGGACTGTTCCATAGGAGCTGTTGCTGCACAGGTTGAAAACCACAACACGTTAAGAAAGTCAAGGACTGTTCTATGGGTACTGGTTTGGAAACGCATGTCAGGGAGAAAACAGTTATGGACTGTTCAATAGGAGCTGGGTCGGAAGAATGGTGTAATGCGCCTGTTGAGGCGCAAAGCGGCATATGTT